>CM060433.1:157208183-162008183 GCA_030545235.1 Helianthus tuberosus | reverse complement strand
GACACAGTTGAGAGGGGCAGGGATGTAAATTCTGTGCTTGAGCAGGTAAATTTCTCTACTTTTAAAATTCTCAATGAGTATCTCTTTGGTGTTTTCTTAAGGTTCGTCAATCATCTAGTTCTGACCAACGTCTGGCAAAACTATTCTGTGCAGTATGCAAAGTTTGTTAAACCTGCTTTTGATGATTTTGTTCTTCCCTCAAAAAAGTATGCTGATGTCATCATACCAAGAGGAGGCGATAATATTGTGGCAATAGACTTGATAGTGCAACATATACGCACAAAGCTTGGTCAGCATGACCTTTGCAAAATATATCCCAACATATATGTAATTCAATCAACATTCCAGGTATACATGACATATGGATAAACAACAGTATTCTGATAATTAAATTATTATTATTAGCAAGACATGTACATTGATTGAAGACCTGTGTTACAGATTCGGGGCATGCATACTTTAATTCGAGATAAAGAGATATCAAAGCATGATTTTGTATTTTATTCCGATCGGCTAATTCGACTGGTTGTGGAGCATGGCCTTGGTCACTTACCGTTTACTGAGATGCAGGTAGTCACTCCGACAGGTACGGTTTACTGTTTTTTTTATGAAATTACTTAAGGTGCTGGAAATTACTGGATGCATGTTGTTAATGTTGTATGAGTAACTGCTAGAAATTAAGTAAAAGAAGGTGAATTTGCATGAATAAGAAAATAGCAATTTTTAACTTGTATATCTTTTCGAAAGTTGCCTCAATATCATTGACAGGTTACTGTTATTGCAGGATCGGTATATAGTGGAGTTGACTTTTGCAAAAAACTGTGTGGTGTCTCTATCGTTCGAAGGTGAGTAATCTTCCTATACTAATAAACAAAAATCTTTTTTGACACGTGTCACTTCCTCATGCTTTCTCACCTTATTTTCCTATTTATCTATGTTAAATAACAATAATAATTTTAAACTAAAAATTAGATAAGAATAAATATTTGTTTTCTATAAATAATTTTAAACAAAAATTTAGATAAGGATACACCTGTTTTATAAAAGATTTTCATTTTCTATATTAAACCCACTACATCACCACCCAAAACCCAAAAAAACCTAACCCCCCCCCCCCACCCCCCAAAAACCTAAAAAAACCTAACCCCCCCCCCCCCCCCCCCCCTCACAAAAAAAAAAACTAAACACCCACCACCACCCAAAAACCTAAACCCCCCACCCCCTCGGCAAAAAAAAAAAAAAAAATTGGGGGGGGGGGGGGGGTGATTGGGGAGGGGGTCGGTGGGGGTTTAGGTTTTTGGGTGGTGGTGGATGTTTAAGTTTTTTTTTTTTTTTTTTAGTGGGTTTTTTCTAGAGCCTTTGTACCCTTCTTACAATTAGGTGCCTTTGTATTTGATCCTAATCAATAATTGTATCTCATAATTTGAATGCATCATGAAAATATTATTCAACCCATGTAATACATATGTTTTTAAGCTAATAGTAAATATAATAAAACAAAGTAAAATGTTATAATAAGTAAATGGTACATCAAAGTTCATTTTTGAAAGATAAATCATGACGACTGTATGTATTAATATATGACATTATATTTTGTTTAATACGTTCAATACACGGGTTTTTTTTAAAGATAGATCGTTTTTATTATTTATTATATAAATTTACACTTATACAACCCGTGTAATACACGGGGTTTTAACCTAGTTATCAAACATTAAAAGATGTGTTATTGTGTGTGCTTGTTATTTATAAGTGCTAGTGTTTTTGTTATCGTAAAGGACATGCTTTGTTATTTCACCTAAACAGTTTTTGTTTACTTCATAGTTTGAGACTATCTAGATTGGGTAATGAAACAGTGTCGGGTTGTAATGTAGAATGTTTACTGTTGAATGCAATTCAGTAACCTATGATTTTTTTTTACTTTACAGTGGTGAAAGTATGGAGAATGCATTGCGTGCATGTTGTAAAGGCATAAAAATTGGAAAAATCCTTATCCACCGTAATGGTGACAATGGGAAGCAGGTAAATATCTCTTGTTTTATTGGCTGATAAATCCACCTTTTATTTTTGGTTTTTTTTGCACATTCTTTGTGGACATATTATATTATATCATATTATATTATTATTATTATTTATGAAAATATATATATTTTTTCCATAATATGTGCAGCTTATCTATGAAAAGCTCCCAACAGACATTTCAGAAAGACATGTGCTTCTCCTTGATCCAGTTCTTGCTACAGGTTGGTAGATATATTTTTCAGAAAGACACTTCACTCTTTGATTTTTTGTTCGTTGTTGAATATGTATAATACATCGTTAGTCTTTTCAGTCCCAAAGTTATTGCAACATTCAACCAAGATGATGGTTGGACAACATTGAACATTGTAACTCAAAAACTTTTGAGAAATGGTAATGTAGTTTTTAAAAGGACAACTCAGGGAATTCATGAAGTTCTACAAATTCAGTGTGATGGATCATTATCAATTTGATTGCAAACTGAACTACTGTTGTGTTATATGGCTTACAGGTAATTCAGCTAACCAGGCAATTGAGCTACTGATACAGAAAGGAGTGCCAGAATCACACATAATATTCCTCAACCTCGTCTCGGTGAGTTAATATATGTGACTCGGTTTCATAGTCATACTACCTATGTAGAGCTGGAAAGTTGGGTGCTCAACATTTCCACATACGTATTCACGCGCTTTTCTTTATACTCATTATATTCATGTGTATTTATTTAGTCTCCAGAAGGAATACATTGTGTTTCAAAACGGTTTCCTTCAGTGAAGATAGTAACATCAGAGATCGATGTTGCTTTGAATGACGAGTATCGCGTTATACCTGGTCTTGGGGAATTTGGTGACCGTTACTTTGGTACCGACGACTGACTGATGATAATAAGATGACTGATGATTAGTGATTGGTATAAGTGAGACCCAACCGTCATGGAGTTCTTTTTCCTCTTTTTAAAATTAATCAACCTAAAGGTACTCCTAGGATGGAAGAAAAATGACATTTGTTACCAGTTGATGTGTTTAAACTTGGTGTGTTTGGTGGCATTTAGTTAATATTAGAGCCGCTGGGCAGGGAATTTACAAATGCAGAATTGTTTCGATTTAGTATTCTTTTACCAGCTACAATTGTTGGTTCTCTGCATCTTTCCCATGGATTATATTTTCTTCTTAACATTTTTGGAACAACTTATCTTTTCAAATCTTTTGGAGAATAAGTTCTGGTGATGAAAAATGTTATTAGTTATTATTACAATATTAAAAGATGTTTATAATATCGTTGAACTAGCAGGTTTCCTACGGTGATGATGCGGGGAAAATGTATATACAGAATAATAAAAGTTTATTTAATGCAATATTTGGTTTAATTACACAAAGCGCACTTGTGTAAACAAAAGAAAGAACTGTTATTGATGAATTTGTAATTCCATGGTCATGAATGTAACATTCATGACCATCATCGCCGAAATATTAAGCACAACCTTTGTGTTGTCGTCGCTTGAAGCTCTAAGCACCCAGCGTAGTTTTTTGCAATATGATTTAGAGGTTTTATGCATTAAAAAGAGTTAATAGCCATTTTAGTCCCCGAGGTTTGTTCAAATTTGCCATTTTAGTCCAAATAGTTTTTTTTTCGCCTCTGGGTCCCTGACTTTTCCCTTTTGTTGCCATTTTGATCATATACCCTAACTACATCCAAAAACCCCATTTTTAACCAGGGGTATTTTGGGGATTTTCATTTTAAATCTTTTCAATTGTCATTTTGATCCAATTCTAAAAAATCAAAAAAATTCTAAAAATAAAAAAAAATTCTAAAAAATCAAAAAATAAGAAAAAAATCACAAAAATAAAAAAAAATCTAAAAAAATTAAAAGATTCAAACAAATTCTAAAAAATCATAAAAAATCTAAAAACTCAAACATATTTTAAAGTTTCAAATTCAAAAAATGACGATATATTCCTCGTCCAGACGAATATATTTTCAAGTTTTATCTATTGATGAGATAGAACCATTTATCCATTTAAAAAAAAAAACAAATTTCATTTTAAGTTGACATCTTTCACAAACATTCTTACATTTTCACATTAATTATCACCCTTTTAGCCTTTTTATATATGTTTTCATAGCAAAACTATTTATTACAATAATATTTTCATCTTTAGTTTTGTATCAATAAATATAATTTACTAAATATAAATATAATGTCATAGCAAAACTATTTATTACAATAATATTTTCATCTTTAGTTTTGTATCAATTAATATAATTTACTAAATATAAATATAATGAAATATAAAATTTATAAACTAAAACATAACATGCATGTTCGTTAGTTAGTGGTTCTATCTCATCATGACCACTCATTCACTCAACAAAATAGATAAAACTTGAAAATATATTCGTCTGGACGAGGAATATCGTCATTTTTTGAATTTGAAACTTTATAATATGTTTGTTTGAGTTTTTAGATTTTTTTTTTTATTTTTTAGAATTTTTTGATTTTTTAGAATTTTTATTATTTTTTTTAGAATTTTTTTTATTTTTTAGAATTTCCTTGATTTTTTTAGAATTTTTATGATTTTTTTGGTTTTTTAGAATTTTTTTGACTTTTAGAATTTTTTTTTTATTTTATGATTTTTTTTTATTTTTTAATTTTTTTATTTTTTTGATTTTTTACATTTTTTTTTTATTTTTTACATTTTTTTTTTAGAATTTTTTTGATTTTTAGAATTCTTTTTTATTTTTATCTCATTCACTCAACAAAATAGATAAAACTTGAAAATATATTCGTCTGGACGAGGAATATTGTCATTTTTTGAATTTGAAACTTTATAATATGTTTGTTTGAGTTTTTAGATTTTTTTTATTTTTTAGAATTTTTTGATTTATTAGAATTTTTTGATTTTTTAGAATTTTTATGATTTTTTTTAGAATTTTTTTTATTTTTTAGAATTTCCTTGATTTTTTAGAATTTTTATGATTTTTTTGGTTTTTTAGAATTTTTTTGACTTTTAGAATTTTTTTTTTTATTTTTATGATTTTTTTTTACATTTTTTTTTTATTTTTTAGAATTTTTTTTTTTAGAATTTTTTTGATTTTTAGAATTCTTTTTTATTTTTATGATTTTTTTGTTTTTTTATTTTTATTTTTTTTTATTTTTTAGAATTGGATTAAAATGACAATTGAAAAGATTTAAAATGAAAATCTTCAAACTACCCCTGGTTAAAAATTGGGATTTTGGATGGAGTTAGGGTATGTGATCAAAATGGCAACAAAAAGGAAAAGTCAGGGACCCAAAGGCGAAAAAAAAATTATTTGGACTAAAATGACAAATTTGAATAAACCTCAGGGACTAAAATGGCAATTAACTCTATTAAAAATACACATAAGGTGACTTCCACCTGTTTGACCATATTTCAATTGTAAGTTCTTTTTAAAGTTTGATTGAGGATACCTTAAAAATTCACCTAATTTTTTTTAAAAGAGTAAACTGAAATGTTACCATCTGTGACTAGGGACGAATGACACCTTTACCCTCTATTTCCAAAAATTTGTTGTTTTACCTCCCAGGCGTTTTCTGATTGCATCAATGTATCCCCACGGTCAACGTGAAAAGACGTTTATGCCCCTAATAATAAAAAAAGTAGAAATAATTGACACATTTACACCCTGTGCTTTACCTCCTCAGACACATTTACACCCGGTTTTATTATAGTGTCTTCTCCGGTGATGTTCCGACCACTCCGGTGATATTCCGACCACTAGAGCACTTAACTCCGGCAATCCAAACTGTGTAGAAAGCAATCTGATTATGAAGAGGTATGGTCCCAATTCCTTGCCCACATGGCAAGGACCACACCACTTTTCCATCCTATGTGGCGCTGACATCAACGAGGTCATCCAGAAGCTTCTGGAAAATATCTAGGTGGCTCCAAAGATGCTCCATCCGACATAAAGGACAACACGTGTCACCAGTCACCAGGCGCCATGTAGGCCTGTAACAAATCTAAGAGCAGCCCGACAACACCAGTACGACGTCTCCAAGATGGGCAAATGCAAGCGCGCCACGTGTACCACTACACTGACCACAGCAGAGGAGACCAAGAGGATATTCCCCTTGGTCGGACAGCTGGCGCGCAACCACAGCTGGCATCGCTGCTCTTCCCTCTCTCACCCTCCGGCTATAAATAGGACCCTTCATCGTTCAGGTTGGATCATCTTGCTCTGTATACTCTCACACTTGACACACACTGTTTATCCTTCCTCGGAACAGTACTTATTCTCACGTCGGAGCCTGGTTAAGAGGGAAACCCCCATATTCCCCTCTTAACGAGACTAACGGTGTTGCTGTTTTGCAGGAGCCGAGCCATTTCCAACGAGTAAGAAAGGAGATTGAACCCACCATTGAAGTAACCCCACAGATTAACCATAGTGTCAGCCTGTGTTTCATCATTGGCGCCATCCGTGGGACTCGAACCCACGACCACGTGGGTAAGAGGGAAACCCCCATATTCCCCTCTTAACGAGACTAACGGTATTGCTGTTTTGCAGGAGCCGAGCCATTTCCAACGAGTAAGAAAGGAGATTGAACCCACCATTGAAGTAACCCCACAGATTAACCATAGTGTCAGCCTGTGTTTCATCATTGGCGCCATCCGTGGGACTCGAACCCACGACCACGTTTCTTCTTTTGAACTCATTTCGGACAACGTACACGTCCAAAGAGATCAATGGAACGAAACTATCCAAGAAAGGCCGATGAACAACGAGTTTCCTAGTATCTTTGGAAGTACATCCAGGGTTGTTACTCAAAACACAACTGGTGCTACTTTCCAAACTCCACCTAGGATCATCACTCAGACCACAAACGGAGCTACTTTCCAGCCTCCATCAGAGGTAGTCCAACAAACACCTCCACCAGTGCAAACACAGAGCCATGGAGCTAGTCCCTCAGCTCCACCGGACCAAGCACAACTGAACTTCTCTGCACTACTAGGGCTACCCGAAGGAAAAATTCTGGCTTCCTGGTATGCCGAACAAGTGGCGTCTATAAACCTTGTTTACACACAACTCAGTGCGCAGCAAGCTCTGCTCCAGGCACAAGCCAACCAGTCAGCATTTGTCACCCCACCGCAAAGGCCTTTGAGCGCGCCCATGCCTCAACAGACCAATGCATTCAACTTACGCCCTGAACCAGTACCTCCACCACATGTTAGAAGGCCAAGCGCGCATGACACGCGCGATACGTACGGCGAGACAGAAAGCAATTATGTGCAGTATTCTCACCAACCAAAGAAGCCAATACAAAGTCGTTTAGGTCCGCGCAACATAAACGACGAATTCGAAGATGACGATGAGACATACAAAGAAAGCACAGTGTTCAGTAGGCTGCCACCAGAGCATGAAGCATACAAACCTCGCAAGCGCGCAGGTTACGATCCAAAAGCAGAACATGATTACACTTTGAGCTATCATCCAGACGACATGGCTGAGAATTCAAAGTTCATTCGAGAAATCGCCACGGCTTGCATTGACAAAATGAAATTGCCACACAACGTGGGGAAATACAATGGGTTGACAGACCCAGACGACCACCTTCAAGTTTTTAACGGTGCTGGAGCAACTGGCGGATGGAATCTACCAACCTGGTGTCATCTTTTCGCTCAAACCTTCATAGGCGCAGCGCGCGTCTGGTTTGACAGCCTGCCAGTAGGAAAATCAAATCATGGGTTGATTTCCGAGAGAAGTTCCTTGCACACTTCTCGCAGCAACGACGACACACCAGGGATCCAGCTGATTGTTTAAACATATGGCGCAGAGACCACGAGAGCGTGGAAGATTTCATTACAAGATATAACAAAGAATGTTTGGAAATCGGCGACGTAGGCGAGAAAATGATGCGCGCGCACTTCATGAGGGCAGTTAAGTGCGATGATCTAATCAAGCGCGTAAAAGGAAGAGACGGAGGACCCAAAGATTGGGAGACCTTCATTGAAGCAGCCAAAACCATCGCGCAGTCTGACAGACAGTTGACCGGTGACGATCACCGTCAGCGCAGCTACAACCATAACGACCGGCATAGCAAGAAAGGCAGAAGCCAACCATGGAAAGCATCCGGTCACAGAGAAAGAAGCCCGGTAAGAGAGGATGCGCGCCACACGATCAATCAAATAGCTCACCGGAAAGAGGTGAAACGAGAAAACAGGGAGAAACAGTGGACACCCCTCACGAAAACTCCTTCAGAAGTCTTGGCAACCGAGAACCACCAGTTCAAACCACCGTTACAAACGCGCAACAAAAGGGGCCAAGACCCGATTCTTTTCTGCGAGTTTCACAAAGACACTGGGCACTTAACTGACGATTGTTTCAGTTTAAATCAAGAAATCGAAAGGTCCTTAAGAGATGGAAAACTCACCCATTTGATAAAAGGCGGAAAGCGCGGTTACCGTCAAATACAAAGAAGAGACGAAGAACAAGATAACAAGAAACTCCGGAAGTTAGAAACCCACATGGTTCAAGGGGGTCCACGAAGGCCAAGAAAAAACTACAACAAGCGCGCGCAAGACGATTCATGGCGCTAGAAACAAGTTGTTTTCCCGGTTGTAAGAGGGGGCCCACGAGAAAGAAGACCCATAGTCATCCCGGGCGTAATAGGGCATTACCAAACAGATTACATTTTCATCGATCCGGGGAGCACTGCGGATATCATATATGAACAGTGTTTTAATCAATTCGATCAGGAGGATAAGGCGCGCTTAGAACCAGTTGATTACCCGCTCACTGGTTTCTGCAATGAAGCCGTTTTTCCTCTAGGACAAATATCATTCCCAGTGTTGCTCTCAGACGAAAGAAACTCAAGAACAGAAGAAGTCACATTCATGGTGCTGCCAGCACATTCAAGACACGATATTTTGCTGGGAAAAGAATCCCAAGGCGACTTCAGCATGATCTGCTCTGGCCCACACTCAGTTGTGGGATTCCCAACAGAAACAGGAGTGGCCATCATATATGCAAGCAAAGAAGTATTAGCAACAGATGAGCTCAGACCTGCAAAAGCAAGTAAACCAGCGCCACGCGCGGAAGCAGAAAAATGGGTATTGAACAGCGCGTACCCATAACAAACTGTTACCTTAGGGCCTGCAATGTCCGATCTAACGCGCGCCGCGCTAAAGAAACTATTGTTCCAAAACATGGATGTGTTCGCCTGGACACCGGCAGACATGGTGGGTGTTCCACGGCACATAGCTGAACATCGATTAAACATCTCGGAGGACGCAAAGCCGGTAGTGCATGCCAAGCGCCACTTGGGAGACATAAAGCACGACGCCATGAAAGAGCAGGTGATAGAGCTGTTAAATGCGGGAATCATCAGAGAGGTCAGGTATCAAACGTGGGTAGCAAGCCCAGTAATGGTCCAAAAGAACAACGGCAGCTGGAGAATGTGCGTAGACTACAAGGACCTGAATAAGGCATGTCCACGCGACTGTTACGCCTTACCAGACATTGATGAAAAGATTGATTCACTTGCCACATTCCGATGGAAATGTTTTCTCGATTGCTACAAGGGGTACCACCAGGTACAGATGGCTGTGCAGGATGAAGACAAAACCGCGTTCCGCACACCAACAGGGCTATACTGCTACACCAAGATGCCTTTTGGTTTAAAAAATGCGGGCGCGACTTATCAGAGGCTCATGAATGAAACCTTTCACGATGCCATCTGCAAATACATCGAGGTATATATGGACGATCTAGTCATTATGAGCAAAGAAGAGAACATCATGCTGACAAACATCCAAAAGACGTTCGACACCTTGCGCGGAGTAAGTATCAAGCTGAACCCAGCGAAATGCTCTTTCGGCATGGAAGAGGGGAAATTCCTGGGTTTCATCGTCACGAAAGATGGCTTCAAGGTGAACCCTGATAAAATACAAGCAATTGAACGTATGCCTTCACCTTCGACGATCAAGGAGATGCAAAAATTGGCAGGGCGGTTGGCCGCACTTAACCGTTTCCTAGCCAATCACGCAGCCAAATCCTTCCCGTTTATAAAAACTCTCAGAAATTGCATGAAGAAAAGCCAATTTCAGTGGACTCCAGAAGCCGATAGCGCATTCCGCGAGATGAAAGATTGCCTCATCAAGCTACCAACGTTAACCACACCAGTCAAGGGAGAGCCTCTGGTGCTATACTTGTCAGGCTCCGACAGAGCAGTAGGAGCAGTGTTACTTGTTGATCGACAAGGTGTCCAAACACCAATCTACTATGTGTCACGAACCCTGACTGACCCAGAAACCCGGTACGCAATCATGGAGAAACTAGTACTCGCACTGATCCATGCATCCAGACGGCTGCGCAGATACTTTGCCAATCACGTCATCCACGTGCTAACAAACTACAATATTGGCAACATCCTCGCAAGGCCAGAGATCTCAGGGAGACTAGCAAAGTGGGCGATAGAGCTCGGGGGTCATAATGTGGTTTTCAGGCCAAGACCGGCGATCAAGGGCCAAGTACTTGCAGACTTCATGACAGAGGTGCCGGACGACAAGGATCGAGAATGTAAGGCGATGGAAAAAGCCGAAAAACAGCAAGTAGAAGAACCATGGTTGTTATACACAGACGGCACGTCTAATGAAGATGGCGCAGGTGCTGGGCTTCGGCTGGTGAGCCCCGATAAACATGAGTTCACCTACGCCATACGCCTGGATTTTAAAAGCACAAACAATGAAGCCGAATATGAAGCTTTCCTCGCTGGTCTAAGGTTGGCAATCAAAATGGGAGTGCGACACATCGAAGCGCATGTAGATTCCATGTTAGTGGCCGGACAAATCAATGGGCAATATGAAGCCAAGGGAGATACAATGGCACTCTACCTAAGCCAAGCAAAAACGTTGCTACAAACCTTCTATTCCTACAAGGTGCACCACATTAACAGGAGCGAGAATAAACCAGCAGACGCGCTGAGTAAACTCGCATCTACAAGTTTCCAACACCTAGCAAAGGATGTGTGCATAGAAGTTTTGAGCAACCCGTCAGTGCCGCTGCGAGAAGTAAGCGTTGTTCAAGTGGGAACAACGTCATAGATGACTCTGATAATAGCATACCTTCAATCTAGAATACTCCCAGAAAACAAAGCTGAAGCGAGAAAAATCCAGTACAAAGCTGAGCATTATCAGATGGTTGATGGAATCTTATATCGAAAGTCATACCTAGGGCCGCTGCTAAGATGTGTCGATCCCGAAGACGCAAACTATCTGATCAGAGAAGTGCACGAGGGAATTTGCGGTATACATGCCGGCCCAAGAATGGTGGTAGCGAAAGTCATGAATGCGGGGTACTATTGGCCCGGGATGCATTTAGATGCGGTTAAAGAGTTGAGGAAATGCAACGGGTGCCAAAGACACGCTCCCAAAACGATGCGCCCCAAGAATGAATCGGTACCAGTCACAACGGCGTTGCCCTTTCAACAATGGGGAATAGACATGGTCGGACCTTTCCCCGAAGCCCCAGGAGCTGTCAAATTCATAATAGTCGCAGTCGACTATTTCACCAAATGGGTAGAAGCAAAGGCCCTCGCATCGACCACAGCCACCGTCGTCAAAAAATTCATCTGGGAACAAATCATATGCCGTTTCGGATTACCACTCAAGATCATCACGGATAACGGAACCAACTTCGCCGAAGATAATCTTCAACAGTGGTTCAAAGAATTACACATCGAGCACACCTTCTCCTCGGTCGCACACCCGCAGGGGAATGGTCAGGTTGAAGCCGTCAACAAGAGTATTGTCGATGGAATCAAGGCAAGGCTGGGAGAAAAAAGAAGAGGTTGGGTGGACGAACTGCCCAGCATCTTGTGGGCCCACAGGACGATGCCCAAAACAAGCAACGGAGAAACACCGTTTAGCTTGGTTTATGGGTCAGAGGCAGTAATACCAGCGGAGATAGGATTGCCGTCACCCCGAATGCTCTCAATGAACATAATCAACAATGAAGAAGCGAGGAGGATCGACCTTGACCTCCTAGAAGAAAGGAGAGAAATGGCGGAAATCAATGAAGCAAAGTACAAGACGAAGCTGGAAAAATATTACAACTCTAAAGTCCGAGTCTGCACCTTCAATCCGGGAGAATACGTCCTCAGAGACAACGAGGCTTTGAATGCTGAAAAACCCGGAAAGTTGGCTCCCAAGTGGGAAGGCCCGTATGTTATCGACACAGTACTCGGAAAGGGAGCCTACAAGCTACGCACCATCCACAACAAAGAGGTTCCACGAACTTGGAACGCTCAACAGCTGAGAAAGTGTTACCTGTAAAAAGCTTATGTAACTGCAACGGCTAAATCGCCAACACATTTATAGTAATACAAGAAGTGTTTGGCTATTTTTTCTATCACGCAAAATTCCTGTCACAACTGCATATATTACTTTGGGCATACACGAAAACATCAATGGCTCGACCATTAGGAAACGTTGTAGACCTCCAAGGCCTGTCACAAACAAGTGCACAGCCGGGTCAGATACACAACTAAAGCCTAACAAACGCCAAACAAACACTTCGTGCCCACATAAGCACGAAAGCATCAAACACAGGACAAACGAACATTGTAAGAACCCCCAAGGCTGAGCACAGCTGGGTCCACACAATAGCCTGTAATTCGATCACTTCGTATTCACGAACCAACCTGCGCACGTAAACGACAGAATAAAACGTTGTAATAAACACAACACAACCTGTCAGCGCCATCATTCATTCGTGATACCTGAATCAAAGTAATTATACATGCACATATTATGACGATAACAAAATTCGCATAAAAACAAACAACTGTTAGCATAACAAATGTCAAAGCATAGCCAAATATCCACAGGCATAACAAGAGAGTTAAAATTGTTCATGCAATTGTCAAGTACAAGACCAACCAAGGTCATACGCGGCGCGCAGGCCGGAGTCCCTCATTCGAGATGACTGGTCCCAGCACCCCCAGCCGCACCACCTTCATCGCCAAGCGCTTTTTTCAACAACACGACACCATCAGATCTTCGAGCCAATTTTTTCGCAGCCTTAACCATAGCAAACTCCAAAGACGAAAACTCTTGTCTTTTCGCGGCATAAGCAGCGCTACAATCCTCCTTCCATAACTCGAAGTGATGCTCTTTTTCCTTATTAAGGGCCGCAGCCCTACCCTCGTTATACCCATCCTTGCTCCCGCTATTGTAACCAGCCTGCCCCAACTCAAACATGTAATTGGCAAGCTCGTGGGAGTTCACTATGCGATCAGCAATCTACAAGAAAACATAAATAAGAGAAACAGTCCACGAATATCATAATATAAAATAACGGAAGTTACCAGAGGCACCGCGCGCGACAGCAACCACTTGCAATCGGCTGATGTTTCCTCAGCAAGGAATTCAGAGGCCCTGCATTCAATAGTTTTCTCTTGAAGGAGACGCTCAGTAGTCTCATACTGCCTCGCAAGATCTTCCAGCTTAGCGATACGATGTAACACCCCGAAAACGGGTTTGGTAATTAAACCCCGTTAATACTAAAGACAGGGAAAGTACCGTTAGTGGTAAAAGTAAACCTGCAAGTATTAGGAATTTATTTGAATAATCCTAATATTTATTTAAAGTAAATAAGAGCTTTCAAGAAAATAGGATGATAAAAGGCCCGATTTAACGGGACTTAAAGTAAAACGAGTTACGGTTTCCCGAACCTACTAAGCTAACTAGGAATAATTCTAACCTAGTTAGAAAGTGACTTATGAGTGGGTTAAAACACTTAAATTATGAACTAAGGAAAATGGAGGGGCTAAACTTGTTAAACTTGAAACTTGTTTTATTAAAAACAAGAATTAAAACAAACCAAACACCCACTTTAGGGGTGTCTGGTCGAACAAGAACACAGGGGCGACACAAGCTCCCCACCAAGCCCTAGTGCATGCCAAACTTGATCAAATTAAGGGTTCAAATTAGCTCCAAATCGAATTTCAAGCACAAATTCGTGAACACCTAGTTGAAAGGATCACAAGGTATGTAAAATTGTGATGTTTTGATCCATCTTAAATTCTAGGTTATTTGTAAGAAACTGAAATTGAGCTTGATTGTGTCATGCATGAGTGAATCTTGAAGTAATATGATGTCTAGGAGTAAACCCTAGTCAATAACATGTTAGATTGTTGGATAATCTATGAAATCCATAATGATCCATTGAAAAGTTAAGTGGGTTTTATGTTAATATGATGAACACTCATATTAGAATGTAAGATTGATGAATATTGAGGTTATGATATAAGTTCTTGATGTAGTTCATGAACACTAGACTTAGAGGTTTGAATGTGTTGATGCAAATCTTGGTAAAGATAACTAGTTATGAACTAGTTAGTAAATAAGTAATATTATGCACATTAGGTGTTTGTTAAAATGCCCGAATGAATGTTGACATAATGAAATTATGAAAGAAACGCGTAATTGGCTAACTCGACTAACTACGTGTAATACGGAATAATATGGGTTCTAAACGTAATGTTGATTGAACTTATTGTGTGGATAATATGATTGAAGTTAGCGGACTATCGAAAGTCAAATAAACCAACATTGAAGTCGAAAAGTAGTTTCGACATACAATCCGTAGGACGAAATAGCCATAATAATGATGACTAATCTAACCGTCTTACGAAACATGATGATAGTTTGACTCTTGACAAGCTAGAAGGAGACTTGGGCAAGGAATGGGTCAAACGGTTCGTGTATGGGAAAAAGAGCATAACCGGATGCAAGGTAAGCGACGCTTACATCCTTTTTGTAGAATATGCATTATTTTGTAAACTACGACTGCAATTAGTGTAATATCCGAATTAAGGGTTCCGGCGCTATTAACATGAGTCGGAACAAACATAAATGATGAAATTTATGTGTTATGGTGAAAAGAGGCGAAACGGTAATTTAGTCATGTAATGACTAATAACTAAGGAGTTTTCGTTAAGATCATTTTAGAATGTAACTAATAACAAGAAGATGAGTAAAAATGGAAATTTAGTCAAGTATCGACTAAAGTAAATCGTAGTTAAAAAGGAGCACTCGTAGCATAAACCGAATGGGTAAAAATACAAGAAAGACTTTAAGAGAAAAAGGGGTCTAGTGGCAAAAAAATCCGAAATGGGTCGGATGAACAAATTGGTAATTAATAACCATGTTTTGCTACTCACGAAAATACTTGGTCTTATAGTCCAAACGGGTCGAATGGTGGTGATAACACCCTTCGATAATATCGACTAATGTGGTTGTCAAGTCTTATGTTAACAGGACCGATTAGCAAATCGGATAATTGCGTCACCATTGATGGTGTGATAATGAAAACGAGGTATAAATCGGGTCTACTTGTGATCCGGGCCAGATACGCATAATTATGTTGTAGTTAAAAGTGCTATTTTGGTCAAATAATTTGAGAGAGAGTCCTTCGTCATAAAAGGACTAAAATCGACCAAAACGCCCTTGTAGGCTAAATGGGACAAACAACCTTTAAAGGTTGTTTGGAAACAAGTTTTATGATTAAGTAAATACTTAGATTAAGTATAGAGGTTGAAAGAGGTATTATATTAGTCAAACGGTACTATTTGAGTTTTTGCTGTAAAATAATGATTTGAGAGGTAAAATTTGGTTTATATAGATCACCACATCAAACCGCCATAAACACAATTGTGGTGGAAGATTATAGGATAAGAAACGTGATGAAATGCTAGAAACAAATCCCCTAGAATAAATTCCTTAGATTGACTTACAAATGGTTAATTTGTAATTAATTAAAGTGGTGATGAAATGCTAGAAACAATCGAGAGCGATTTTAGGCTCGAAAATGCTTAAATACCCTTAACGGGTCAAAATAAGCATACGAGCGAAAACGGGTTTAAATTATGAAATAAACTTGTGATTAGAACCTAAAATGGTAGTTAATAACAATTTGAAGAAGTGTAGGTGATGTAGGAATCAAACAAATATGTTCGTTTGATAAAATGCATAAACGGGTCAAAATTTTGTAAAAGGGCGATAAGCCGAAGACTTAAAAGTCTGAAATTTTATTATTAAGGTTGTTGGATTTTAACTCCATAAGATGGAGAACTAAATTACGGACGCGTAGGAAAAAGAATTGGGTAAAACGGATCAATAACGAAGAAGTTATGGCCGTTTCCGTGAAATCAGATCGTGCAGGGAATATGCAGCAACTGATAAGCAACATTCTGCTGAAAAGAGGGCCTAGCGTCACGCGACGCCCCTTGGCATCACGCGACGCCCCCAAACTCGGAAAAATGTTATTTTTTGTCATATTTAACCCCTGTACTTGTTTGAACTTCATATTTAACCCCTGTACTTGTTTGAACTTCATATTTGACTATCAAAACTAACTTTTAAGTTGGTTTTGATCATAGGTGATTGCCATGAGTGCCCGGATGAAGATCAAGTGACGAGCAAGAACCGAACACGATCACGAAATAAGCTTCCGCACTATGTATCGTTATTATGTTAAATGACGAAAGTCGTTTCATTGTTTCTTTTAAGTGACGAACTTAAATACATTATGTTCTAAACTTTTAAATTGTAAAAGGTTTTAGTAAACCCGTTTTTTCGATGGATATGTAATCTTAATTACATGATTGTTTTCGTAAATAATACGCTAAACCTTGATTTATAAGAACGGGTGTTACATACGATCAATGTACTCTTTCTCTTTCTTCTCAAACGCGACGCGCGCCTTTTGAGCTTCTTCAGCAAGCTCGGTCTTCTCACCAGACAAACGCACAATAGCGTCACGTTGAGACTTAAGCTCCACATTAGTCCGCTCGCACGCAACTTCCCAATTTTTCTGCTTATCAGCGTTCGCTTGTTTCTCTTGGGCGAGTTTCTCCTCTGCATCGGATACCCTCCAAACCAACCCTTTCTTCTCAGTATTAAATTTTTCTCTCTCCTCCGCAAACAACCTCTTTTCATTTTCAAACTCAAGAGTGTCCTCCCCCATCAGCTTCCATTCACGGACAATCTCCTGAGAAGTAGACAAGAAGTTAACCCCGGCTTGAACATGATCGTCCAACAGTTCTAACCGGCGGCGCCTCTTCTGAAATAACCTTTCAGCTGGGGGGAGAGATAGAGAAAAAAACTCATGACAATTGTCAAGGTCTTTCATCCGGGAGCCCTGGGTCAAGTGCCAGCGAGGCGCATGGGGCAGATCATCGCATGCTGGATTATGGGTGTCCCAAGAACCACCCCGAGCATACTCAACATCAGGACTCCGGACGACCCCGGATGTTGCACCACCACCAGCACCCGGCGGACGCTTGGTATATATCGTTTGATGAGGAGTGGCCTCACTTGATTCCAACTCAACTTCAACATTCTTACCGCGATCAACACCACCAGCACCACCCGCAGCGTCACCGCCAGCACCACCCGCAGCATTACCACCTGTATCACCACCACCTTCCCCAACCTGCTCAACAGCCACATCTTCTTTCCTCTTCCCACTGATGTGCGTGAAAGTGTTATATATATTAGGTGTATATTTTAAGCCCTTTTTAACACTTATTTTAGCCAAGTTTTAAATTTATAAAACACGATATTTTACTAACACTAAACACACATATGGGCAAGTGCACCCATCGTTGAGCGTAGTATAGCGTTGGTAAGATACCGAGGTCGTCCAAGGACACAAGAGCTTTTAATACCGGTTTATCCTCAACGTCTAACCAAAATAAAAGTTTAGAAAAATGTTTTAAGCTAAGAAAAATAAAAACTAACTAAAATGCTGAAAAATAAAAACAGATAGACAAGATGAATCACTTGGTTCCGACTCGTATCTAGTATAACCTTTGATTATTTCTGCACTTTTTCACATAATTAAGAGATTATCTTAGTTATTGTAGTAGGCCCCTCTTTTGAAGGTGACGTTACCCTCACCCCAGTAGTTTGAGTCAGCAAGGATACAATCCTAAAAGGGTGGATTATTGGAAGATAATGAATTAAGTTATTAATGCAGTATTGTGGTAGGCCCCGCTTTTGGCGGTGACGTTACCCTCGGCTAAGTAGTCTGAGTCAGCAGGGATACAGTCCTAAATAGCCGGGTTATATTATTAATAGTAGTTAACTTATGAGGGGATCAAAGAGTTTGGACCCCCGCCATCCAATACCGTGAAGTATTGAAGGAGGTCCTACTAAATTTGACCCAGGTCCATTGCAGGACCTCTAAACGCTGAACAATGGCAAGACCTTTACCAAACCGTTCCCTTAACCCCCGACCAGGTAGCCAACATACCTCCATATAGACCGTGGAGATATGAATGGTGAAAATCCTTTATTTTATATAGACAGTAAAATAATGCCAAGACACCACGGACAAACGATAAGGAAAGATCACCTTCAACATAAGTAACTAGTTATTAAAGTCATTAATACAAAACCAAATAAAAAGTGCAAAAGATTAGAAATAAAAAGTATTATACTAGACACTTTGTCTTCACCAAGTGATGTAAGAGACTTAGGCAAACATGGCCTTGATTGTCAAGAACTCTTACGATCAATCTTGGATCCCGAGACGACTCACACACTCTACGATGGACAATGGATGATGGTGGTGGATGATGGTGTTGTGATGGTGGTGGGTGGTGGATGAAGTGTGAGAGAGGTGGTGTGCCAAGGGATGAGTTGAAATGAATCCAAGCACTCCTATTTATAGGCTGAACAGAGAGCTGGGCACGGCCCCGTGTCCGCTGGGCACGGCCCCGTGCCCGTCTGACACTCTCTCTCCTCATTAATTGTAATTCGCAATTACAATTAATGCGCCTGCTGTACTTTCGACACGCCCCCGTGTTCACTGGGCACGGCCCCGTGGTGGGCAATAGAAGCTTCTATAGGTTTGTCTTTTCTGCTGCTTCTTGGGCACGGCCCCGTGCTGGCTGAGCACGGGGCGTGTTCAGTCTTTTGACTTCTCTATTTTGCTTTGGAAGGTGCCGTTGAGGGGTCGGGCAGTCCACTAATGTTCCTTTCCTTGTATTTATGTTGGAATTAGCTGTCTTTTTGCTTCTTTTGTGTTTTTGAGCTCATTTAATCCTGAAAATACAAAAGGAAGACAAAAACACTCTTTTTCCAATATTAGTACTTAAAAAGGGTTAGTTTTATGCCTCATTTGATGTAATTTATATGTTGCATTTTACACACATCACCACCAAGAGTATCATGGGGAGGAGATAACCCAAATGCCCTCGACGGCGGAGATTCTGGAGGAGTAATTTTGGAAATGTCAATCTTGTGTACAGTCTTGGCTGATTTGGCACCTGCTCCAAACCGAGCAACACATTCAGAGAAGAGAAAGAAAAACAACAAAAAACAAAAAGACAAACTGGAAACTGGAAAAACGAATACCAGAAGCCTCAAAAATCTTCTGCAGCAAATCCCCAGGTTTCTCAGCAAAAATACCCATGTCAACCTCCGACTCAGAAGGGGCAGGAGGATCCTCCTTTTGGAGTTTAATCCTCTTCGACGCGAGCACAGCAGCAACCTGCTCGTCAAGCTTCCGTTTCTTATCATCAAACATCTTTTTCTGCATTATCTCTGTTAATGTAGCACGGTCTTCAGGATCAGATTCCTGATGTTTCTCTCCAGCCCCTAAACCGGACAGTGTATCAGAAACTACAACGTAATCTAAGACACGAGGGGTATGAGGTCGCTTACGAGGAGTCTCAGTGGCAGTTTCCTCAGCCTTTTTTCCTTTCCCTTCCGGTTTGTCAACTTTTGTTTTTCTTTTCGTTTCCAACTGCGCAGCAGTCTCAACCGGAATCTCCACATCATCACCAACAGGCTCGTTCACCGGCTCTTGCACAACCCCCTGCGCCGGACCTGCACGCGCGGAACGTGAGGTTAGGTCTTCAAAAGATCTGCCAGACCCATCACTCGAGAGAACGATAACTTCCTCTCGAATGGAATCAAATGCATCATCATCATTCTCATTATCTTCACCTAAGACAGTGTTAACGTAAGTGGTGAAACTCTCATTGCTCGGATGCAGAAAACGGCCACGGATCTGATCCAACCAAGGTCGTTTCTCAGGTTTTTGTATCGCCTCAACCATTGCACCCGGTGCCTTAAGATCCAAAACGTTCAACAAAGTGAAACCCACTGCAAAAAACGCGAAGATAAAGAACAATGCAAAAATAATACAACGAACACATACAAAAGAGAGAAAAAAAGGATATGGAGCAAAACGTACGCTTGCCATCATAACCATAAACTGGGACCCCCAACGGATGTTTAGGGATCCACTTCATGCTCATACCGGCACCCACCAACGCCATCTCCTCAAGCTGGATAATCGGAGTGGCTTTGCGAGTCAACTTCTTATACCAATCTTGGTCAGCAAAATTTGTAACCACATCAACCTTGGGGATACCCTCATCCACCGACCTGTAATGCATATCCACAGGAACAACACCCCGGCGAATATAAAAAAACTTTTGTTTCCAGTCATGGAGACTCTTCAACGGCACAGAGCAAACTGGAGAAACGCCGGTACGAGCACTAAAGGAGTAAAAACCACTTGTATAGGAAACGGTATAGAAGACGTTGAACATCTCAAACGTCGGATCCAAACGGTTAGCCATACAAACGAACTCAAAGTGAGTAATACGTGGGAGCCCGATGGCATTGATCTGAGATATGTGGAGACCATAACCCCTCAGCACATCAGCAGTAAACCGAGTCATTGGAAGCCTGAAGTTGCCTTCCCGGAAGAAAGCAGCATACAAAGTCATATACCCGGGAGGAGCGTCCATGGCGGTGGAACCAGAGATAGGGTACTGAGCACCCCACTCAGGAAGAAAACCCATCTCTCTTACCAAGTTGTGGAATTCCTCCTCTTTCCACCCTATTACCGCCTGATCCGGGCCAGGCGGAGTTTTACCTTTGTTCCTTCTCTTCCTCGAAGAAGGATTTGCAGAAGACATTTCAAGATAACAAACAATAATGCAGATGAACTCAAGAGAAGAAGAAAGAAAATAAAGGAAGAAGAGAGAAATCCGGAATTCAAATTTTGAAAAGTGGTGAAGAAAGAGAAGATCACCGGATACTTATACCCATCGCATTTAATGCGATGGGTAGTGGGCCGTCAGAATACAAAAAGACAACCAACGGGGAGGAAACACGTCAGAGGAGAGAGAAGACGCCATCTCTTTTTTCGGAAACGTGTGCAACAGACGCCTGCCATCATGACATAAAGTAACTGACATGACTGAAAAGGCGCATGTTTACCTGACACCAGACAGTCACATCAGTCACTCCTTCCCAAGACAACAAAGCTTCCTCCTGAAGACAACTCTCATAAAGTGCCAAAACCCATGCGCGGTACGCCATGCGTCCATTTGGCTCAACTTTTATAAAGTGCCAAAACCCATGCGCCGTGCGCCATGCGTCCATTTGGCTCAACCTTTATAAAGTGCCAAAACCCATGCGCGGTACGCCATGCGTCCATTTGACTCAACTTTATAAAGTGCCAAAACCCATGCGCGGTACGCCATGCGTCCATTTGGCTCAACTTTTATAAAGTGCCAAAACCCATGCGCTGTGCGCCATGCGTCCATTTGGCTCAACCTTTATAAAGTGCCAAAACCCATACACGGTACGCCATGCATCCATTTGACTCAACTTTATAAAGTGCCAAAACCCATGCGCGGCACGCCATGCGTCCATTTGGCTCAACTTTTATAAAGCAGTCAAAACCCATGCGCGGTACGCCATGCGTCCGTTTGGCTCAACCCTACAGGCACACCAAAACCCATGCGCGGTACGCCATGCGTCCGTTTGGCTCAACTTTTATAAAGTGCCAAAACCCATGCGTCCATTTGGCTCAACCTTTATAAAGTGCCAAAACCCATGCGCGGTACGCCATGCGTCCATTTGACTCAACTTTATAAAGTGCCAAAACCCATGCGCGATACGCCATGCGTCCATTTGGCTCAACTTTTATAAAGTGCCAAAACCCATGCGTTGTGCGCCATGCGTCCATTTGGCTCAACCAGTCACCAGGCGCCATGTAGGCCTGTAACAAATCTAAGAGCAGCCCGACAACACCAGTACGACGTCTCCAAGATGGGCAAATGCAAGCGCGCCACGTGTACCACTACACTGACCACAGCAGAGGAGACCAAGAGGATATTCCCCTTGGTCGGACAGCTGGCGCGCAACCACAGCTGGCATCGCTGCTCTTCCCTCTCTCACCCTCCGGCTATAAATAGGATCCTTCATCATTCAGTTTGGATCATCTTGCTCTGTATACTCTCACACTTGACACACACTGTTTATCCTTCCTCGGAACAATACTTATTCTCACGCCGGAGCCTGGTTAAGAGGGAAACCCCCATATTCCCCTCTTAACGAGACTAACGGTGTTGCTGTTTTGCAGGAGCCGAGCCATTTCCAACGAGTAAGAAAGGAGATTGAACCCACCATTGAAGTAACCCCACAGATTAACCATAGTGTCAGCCTGTGTTTCATCAGATTAGTTTCTTAAATCGATTATGAGGTTACTTATCCAGCAATGTTGTAACGGTGGATACAAAATGTTGCTAAATTTTATCCAAGTCTGCTTTAAAAGCCACATACTATATACCAATATTTTTGTTAACAAACATTAACTATCAATTTATTGGTTACTTATCCATACTATTCAAACATTTTCATATAATAAATAGAATTATTAATTTTTGCATCATACAAGTTTCTAAACGGTTCATCATGGCAATTGAAACAATTTTGGAGCTCATACAGTCACCTCAGATTCTTCTTTATGAATTTACTTGTATACCATAGTTACTTATTGAAACCTGTGCGGAAGCGACGACGATCGGATTCTCACCGGTGGCTGGGAAGGAGGATGCTTGTGATCGGATTCTCACGGTGGTTGGGAAAATATTTATTTCGATCAAAATGCTTGAACATTTGGTGATCCAAAAGCGTCTGGTGGTGGAACGAGTGATAAGGATGTGTGTAGTGGTCGGAATATGCTTTTACGGTGGTCGGAATATTGTCAGAGTGGTCGGAACATCGCCGGAGAAGAAACTTTTATAAAACAGGGTGTAAACGTGTCAGCGTAGGTAAAGCACATGGGCTAGAATTGAAGTTTACTATATAAATATGAGTAAGATTATGAAAATGTTCTTTTGGTAAGATTACAGTTTTACCCCTTCAGGGGGTACATTGATGCAATTAGAAAACGTCTGAAGGTAAGACAATATTTTTTTTTAGAAATATGGGATAAGGGTGTCAGTTGTCATCGCCTCAAACCACAGGGTATAAAATTGCAGTTTATATAATCACTAATTTTGACTTTTGTAGTTGACCCCTTTCCTTTGTTAAACAAATTACCAATATTGTTCTAAGGGGACCCGGGGTGGAAGAGTTTTACCCCGTGATGGAATAGTTTCACGCGTTATACAATCACAAACACCGCCGCCACTCAATAGTTTCTCGTGTCAATTGTTTCACGCGTGAAGAATTTGAGGAAGTTGAGGGAAATTGTTGGATTGTGAGAGAAATTGTTGGGTGTGGTGAGTGATGGGTATTTCTACTAAAATCCATCACTAGTGATGGAATAACAGTTGATGACATGGCGGAACTTAATTGAAAGTTGTGAGTGAGTGATGATCATATTATTCGATATTACCATTTTGCCCAACGGCCGGAAAAGATGTTTGTTTTGTGACACATTTATCCATTCCCGCGCCACCACTACGCCACCGCCGACCAAAAATGTCCGTCTTCTTCCTCTCTGCTCCGCCGTCCATCTCTGTCTTAAGCCACCGCTCTACCACCACCACCACCGTCACTTGCTGCTCCTCTCTTCAGACACTACCGCAACCACTATCGCAGCCACAACCGTCATTATCTTCACCGTTATCGTCAAATTCATTGCTTACAAACTCTAAAACTTCCTCAGGATGTTCGCTCAACTGCCCTCACTTCGATTCGTACGTTACTCCACCACTAATTTTGAAATTCAGTTCTTTCTCCCTGTATACATACTGAATTGTGCTTGAATTTTACAGGTGTTCAGGGTGTATTCACGAGGATAATCTCCATCGTCCGGTTGTATTACAAGAGGCTACTACCTTCTTTAAGAAGCTCGGTGTCTCCGATTTCACTTTCGATACTTGTAGGCTGGTATTTCTTCTTGCAAGCTACTCTATCCCTAAGTTTTTGATATCTATAACATTGGCAATAATTTTTAGATAGGTTTCAGGTTTGAATATGTGAAATCTATCCTTAACAGTTACAGTCCCTATATTAGGATCTGGCTGCAAACACACACACAAATAAAATGTTGAAAAAATAAAGAACACGAGGATTTACACGGTTCGGTCTAGGTTATTCTTTTACTGAAGTGATAATCAAATTGCAAGTAGCTGCGTTAGTGAAATGGCAATTTTGAAAGATATTTTATGTTTGTTGCATTTAAATCCTTTTAGATCTATGTCTAAATGGAAGATTTAAAAGATAGCAATTTGTGGGATATTTTTTTTCTTGTTGACAGAGAATGATGTAGAATTCTCTAAACAACACTGGTTCAAATGCAACGGCCAAAGGAACGGGATAGGCTACAGTTAGTTCGGATACAGAGAACACCACCGAACTAAACTGTAGGGCTGGATAGAGCCTAGAGACTATGAACAACTTGAGATACAGAATTCGCCACTCAAGCTATTATATAGGGCAAATTATATTTTAAACCAAGATACATATGCACCACTCGAATGGAATTTAGGTTCCAAAGATGAGCATTCAGTTTTGCCTGAACTGAACTAGCATTGGAATAGCTTTAACCCACGAGATGCGAGATAAAACCAAACAAAGTTTCTTCTACTATTCTTCTCTGCTATTTTTATTTCCATACTTTTTTTTAAATAGAAGAGATTACAAGAAGTTATTTTTTAAAACACAAAACTAACCTTGACTCCACTCACTTAATTACTAGAAGAAAGTAAACAACAAAAGAAAAATGAAACGTGCCTGAAAAGAAAAAAGGAAAACAATAATTGAAATTGAATAGAAGTGGCTTGCTGACGGGTTTCGGTGAACCGGGTTTACATCAGAGAGTATACTGTAAATAAAGCTCATGTAGAAACTAACTTGCTTTCAACTGCAGTGGGGATGGAGGTGCCGAGCGAAACTCGCCATTCGCGGGTCATCAACTGATCCTCTGATTGGGCTCTATGAAGAGGGTACACACAATGTAATTGATATACCTGATTGCAAAGGTTGAATTTGTGCATCCCGACTTTTAATTACCATTCGAGTTCTTTCTGAGCTAACTGTACAGTTCTTCACCTTTTATATGTGCAGCACATCATCCAAACATAAATGCTGCAGTGGAGCTGCTGAAAAAAGGCTTGTTCTAAAATTCTGAACTTGCTTTATTTCTGGAATGTATAAAAAGTTCGTATGATGACGTAGGTTCTTTCATTGTTCTTTTTGTCTTGCTTTGAACTTTTTTCAGGTATAAAGATTCTAAACATCGAACCTTATGATGAAGATGAACGGACTGGTTATCTGAGATATGTTCAGGTACAACATGTTTTCAGTATAAAGGAAACTTAATTATTAGTTGCGAGTTAGTGGCATATTTCTATATGCTAATTCAACGGTAATCTGTAGATGGCTGTCACTACATACAACACATCTCTCCCTGCTTCTGAAAGATATAGAAGTGGTCAGTTATTAGTGCTGCTCAGTATTTTATCCTCTTTGTGAAGCTTGTGTTTGACTATTCAAAAGTTAAAACTACCTTGGATCTTATGTTGCGATGGTTATTTTTCAATTTACAGGTAGAGTACAAGTTTCTTTAGTTTGGAACGCACGAAGTGAGACATCGGCAAGTTCAGAAAAGCTAAACAACTTAGCTACGGTAAGGCTTTGTAACTTCTCTCCTTAGAACATTGTGATGTCGTCTACATGAAAATTAAATGCTTTTCCATTTTTTTGTTAACTAAAAGTTAAAATAAAGATAATGATTTTCTTTATGAAAGACCCAATTCCTCCATCGTTAATATCCCTTTGCTATGTATACTAACTTTGATAAATTTGGTTTTGTGGTTTGCCTTGTAGTTCTTGTGGAGAAATGGGGGCCCAAACAGTAAAGTTCATCTAATTCATTCTGTTTGGGCAAACTTCCAAACATCGACTAACAATGTGAGTGACCTATTTTTTGTTACTGTGTTTCTATTAAGGATCAACTAATTAAACTTACTTTTATCGGGTTATGAAGGTAATTTTCGGAAATAGATGGAGGCATCTATTAGGAGAAAGAGATTTCTGGGAGCATGTTGGAGGAATCGATGTTTATTTGCCTCCATCGAGTTTCGGTCAAGCAAATACAAGGGTGAAAACCTTATCCATCACAAATTTGTTTTGGTTTAAACTTTATTGTCTATATAGTTAGCACTTTCATGCATTGTGTATGTGTGTGATGTTACTTGTTATACTTCAGGCCTTTGATTCGTTGCTTCAAAAACTACATAAATATGTCCCTATTGGTTCATCGGTGACTGACTTATATGCTGGAGCTGGAGTCATTGGATTATCACTGGCTTCCACAAGGAAATGCAGGAAAGAAATGTTTATATGTTGTTTGTTCTGTCTAATTTCAAGTGTTTCTGAGCTTATTTTATTAACTACTTATACCTTTTTCTTTAAATATTGATATTTTTAGATCAGTTAGATGCGTTGAGATTAATAAAGAATCTAAGCTTGCTTTCGAGAAGACAATTGACCGGTTACCAAGCTCCCTTGACAGCAGCATTAGCTGGCATCATGCTGACACTTCAATCGTTAGTATTAAATCTTCAATCATGCATTCCTATTATTTATTTAGTTTAGGGTCATACATGCAGTAATCTCTTGATAACTTTTAGAGTAAATTGCCATTTTAGTCCCTGAGGTTTGGCCCAAAACGCCACTTTAGTCCAAATAGTTTTTTTCTCCTTTGGGTCCCCGACTTTTGCAATTGTTTGTCACTACTAACTCGGTCAAAAAATGTCAGTTAACACAGGGGTATTTTGGTCAGATTACACATATATTTTGTTTTTGCAATTTTCATCGAAAACCCATTTTATAATTTATACCCATCTTTTTGTAATCATGTAAAATGGGTTTTGGATGAAAATGGCAAAAACAAAATATATGTGTAATCTTACCAAAAAAACCCGTGTTAACTGACATTTTTTGACGGAGTTAGTGGGTTGGACGAAAATGACAAAAAAATGCAAACGTCGGGGACCAAGAGGAGAAAAATAAACAATTTGGAGTAAAGTCGCATTTTGGGTCAAACCTCAAGGACCAAAATAGCAATTTACTCAACTTTTACTAGCATTACCTCCATAAAGTTGTTATAAACTGTTGTAGAACCAACATTTGATTCACATACATCTCTCAGGAACCACTTTCTTGGCTTGTGGGGTCAGATATTCTTGTGGTTGACCCTCCTAGAAAGGGGCTTGACCCGTCTTTGATTGGGGCTTTACGGGACATTAAATCAGCAGAGCGTAAAGCCATGACACTTGAAAGGTATGCATACATGCAATTTTTTAGTTGACTTTTTAGTCAAGTTATGATAAGAAATGAAGAATCTGAAACTATTATGTGTTTTCAATATTGTAACTAGCCCAACCTTCAAGGCAAAAGATGAAAAAAGACCTTGGATATTACGTGCAAGAGAAGATTCAGTTCAGATTCCTAGTAGAACCACACAAGAAGAAAATCGGTCATTACCTCAAACACTTATATATATAAGTTGTGGCTGGGAAAGCTTCAAAGAGGTACTTCTAGTTCTCGTTCTTTTAAAATGGTTGTTAAAAGCTGCATTTAGAGGTGGCAATATGGCGGGTCGAATAATGAGTATTTTGTACGGCTTAAAACATATTGGATTGACCTAAAACACTTTCTGTTCAAATAATTTATTTTTTTTAAGATAATTATGGCATCATGTTTCATTAATTGTCTAATTTTTTATTAAATTAGTTAGGAGGTTTTATGCATTAAAAATACACTTAGGGCAACATTTGACACGTTTTTTTTTTTTTTTTTAATCCAAAACGAGTTTTTATAATATTCATCGGTATGTTTCCCTTTGAGTTTTACATGTTTGACCAGATCTACCGCTCACAAGTAAATCGGCCGATAATGCCGAAAATACCACGGCTAGTTCCATTCAGTGTCTGATTTTCATGTAATTTTTCTAATGTGCATGAATTGTTTTACAGAATTGCACGGCCTTATTGTCAAGTAAGGCCTGGCATTTGAGTAAAGCCCATGGTTTCAATTTCTTTCCTGGTACCCAGAGGTATATCTCTTTTGTGTTATGTGATTTATTATTTCATTTTGTACAATATGCTGATTAAATTTGAATAATAATCTAATCATACTTGATTATTGTTGTAATGTTCAATACAGCATTGAAATTTTGGCTGTATTTAAGCGAGGACCTGGAGCAAGTGTCAAGAAAAATAAATCCGGGAAGAAGAAGAAGAAGAATAAACTAGAGAAACAATCATAAGATGTAACCTTTTTTGGGTACAACCAGCTAAACAATGCAATCTTAAGCGTAATAATAGGAAGTATTTTATCTTTTTGTGTCGATAGTATTTGAGGTCAGACATTCTTTATATAAATCATGCTTAGAATGCTTATTCTTAGTAATAAGTTACCAAAACAAATATCTTGTAAAGATTAGCGACATATCTACACTACAAAATGACCAGTTTCTCGCTTTCTTGTACCAAATAACAAAAGAGCATATGTTATGTTTTTTTCTCATAAACGGGGGTAATACACTAAATTAAACAATACATCCGGGGATTTAGTTTCTAAACAACAAATATACGCAGTACATCGTAAGATCATAACACAGTTTCACAGGTGATGACTTGCAGGAATCAAAAGCATTTTCCCGACTCAATTTAGAGGACTGTCTTCAGGCATTTCCCAGTTATCATTATCGTCATCCTTCTTCTTGTTCACACTTTCCGTCTTTTCATCATTAGGGTTTCTGAACGGGCCACGTCTGTAATTTCCCATTAAAACACAACTCTAGTTAACACTTCATCATTCCCAATGACACATAAAATATATAGATAACAAAAAGTCGTTACAACAGTTGTATTACATACATAACATAACCAAGCAACCAAATATTATTATATCGGGTCCTTATATCATTACACCACCCCTCAACAACGGACACCAAGACACCTATATGGGTCATATCACTTGTCGCGTCCATCATATCTTGTCATGTCATACTATCATACGACCCATATGAGGGAGGACTCGTGTTGGGTTACCACATCAATGGTGTACCAATATCATCGTCATTATATATCCTATGAAGGTCGAAAAGCATTTGACTTTTGTGGTCAAACTAATGCAATAGACGTAACACGAGTGCACCTCAAGTAGTCAAGTTATGTTATCCAGACACATACCATCCTAGCTCTGTTCAACAAGTATAGATCACAAAATCTTCTTAAGAAAATCGATTCAATTCTGTTCAGTTTACGGTCAAAATACAACAACTCATTTGACCCTCAAATCAAACCCTTTTCGATTTCAAACTTATCAGCAGACTGGCTTCTTTCATGTACTACACATACTCCTCTACACATTCAAATGTTTAAAGTTGATATAATAATCCAATTTACCAACCGAATCTACTAGCTGAGAGCAATATCATATCAGCTTTATTTTGTAATTTTGCCCTAGGTCATAAATTAAACAAATAGGCTGCGTTCTTTACTAACTAGAGCTATAATTGCATATGCTCATGGTAATCAACTAACTAATAACTGCATTAAACTTATATAAATTCATTCAATCATGAGAAAATCGAAAAACCTGCGTCGATTGCGCTTAGCGGCCTCACGATGCTTCCGCTTCTTCTCCTCCTGTTTATTCTCAAAATACCTACGACGCTTACACTCCTGAATGACTCCAGCCTTCATAACTTCCCTACGGAACCGTCCCAGCAGCTTCTCCTCAGGCTCGTTATCCTCCACGATTACCTGAACGTTGTACGCCGATCTGAAGTACAGCGTGTTGGCGTACGCGAATGACGGACAAACCACCGACATCAAATCATTGGAAGCTGACGATGATGATGATGAAGAAGAAGAAGAAGAGGAGTTGGAAGTGACGGCATGTTTGTTGTTGGAAGAGGAGTCCGTGGAGAGTGAGAGGTGCGACGGTGGAGCTTTGGCGGGCTGTGGTGGCGACTTAAATGGGGTGAAAATAGATAAGAAATTGGCTAAAGCAGAGGACGCCATTGTTGCTGTATAGGGGGTAATGGTTATCTGGCGAGTTATATATCAATCATCATCCCCAAATTGAAATGGATAAACTGAGTTGACTCGGTTTTACACGGCTTATGGGCTAAATTTACTACATTAGTCCAAATCCAACATAAAGTCACGCCCACTTATTCCAGCCCATAATCGAAATGGATAAACTTGAGTTAAGACGGTTACCTTCACAAGTTAAGAGTGGACTCCTGTCCTGGCTACAGACTACGAACTGTGAAGTGCAAAGCCAAACCCTCCAAAATGAGGTGGTGACTAGGGGTGTAAACAAGCCCAGAGGCTCGAGAGCTACTCGTGATCGGCTCGGTTAAAAGCTAGAACGAGCCGAGCCTTAACGAGCCCGAGCCCGAGCTCGAGCCTGAAATAGAGCTCGTTTTGTTATCGAGCCCGAGCTCGAGCCTGAAATACAAAGTTTGTTTAGGCTCGCGAGCCTAAACGAGCCCATACAAAATTTTAATTTTTTATATATAATATATTAATAATGATGATAACATTGATGAGCCGAGCTCGAGCCGAGCTTTTCCTTGTTTAAGCGATGTTGAAGTGAGCTCGAGTCGAGCTTTTAGCTCATTTAAGGTTGTTCTCAAAATAGTTCGAGCCGATTCGAGCCGAGCTCGAGCTTTGGGTTTTACTAGCGAGCCGAGCTCGAGCTCAAAGAAGTAGTGACGGTATGTTAGATTGTTAGGTATGTTTACACCCCTAGTGGTGAGCCTGGTCAAGCTCGGGTTCGGCTCGGCTCGTTTACACCCCTAGTGGTGACGGTATGTTAGATTGTTAGGGTTAGAGAAATGTGAGTTAGTGAAGGGGACTAAAAGGGAGTTAAGTTCCGACAATTGTACAGTCATGTGCTCATGTTTAGATATACTATCTGTAAACCAGCCTATTTTGAGACCTTTTAAGCGAATCGACCGAAAAGTCAAAGGAAAAACAACCATGAAACCAAGTTGATGATTGGTCTAAACGGTTTCACGGTTTTAAACCCAACCATAAAATCCCTAACTCTCGTATAATCTTAAGAAATTTATTTGATTATATCTAATAGTACTAGTTTGTGATAGTTATCATTTTGACTCCATAGTTCTTTCTCACTTTTTATTAGAATATGTTTGTACCAATTATATAACTTACATTATTTTGTGGGTAAATATGTTTGCGTATTGGAATAAATAGTTGAAATGATATTAGAAGTACAATAATAATTCTATCTATCTTGTCAAGGTGCTTTCAAAATAATTCATTATTGTTACAAAAATTCCAAAAACGTCATTTCCATACTAGTAACTTAGGTTAATCAAATTTTTGTTATTTAACAGCCTAAAAATCTATACTACTGTAGTCTAGGCCTTTAAAGATAACATGAACGGTTGTTCGTTGAAGATACTAAAAGTTGCAAGTAATTGAATAAAATAAATGTATATAATAGATAATAGAATTCCATAATACTAGACTTTAAAATACTTTAACTTATCTATAGATGTTAACAAAATGAAATGAAATAATGGTTAAAAAAATACTTTACACATGTTCTACACATATGTCGAAGCATACTCCAATTGCCTTGATACATGTGTTTTGTATTTATTTATCGAAGATAAACTTGATTAGCAATATTTTATTAGAGCCAATGAAACCTCTTTAACCTAGTTTTAGATCAATTAAGATAAATTCTAAAATAACGTCGTTTTAGAGGGACGTGAGATACATGATACATAGCTTCTTTTGTTGTTTCATTATAAAAATTGACCCTTTTATTCTTTTGTATGTTAAATCAGAACATTTTCCTACTTTTATAAAAGAAAGTGATTATTTATAACAAAAAAATATATAAATACGCTAACTTAAAAAATACATGACATGATACACATTATGTAACCCTAGCCCGATCTCTTTAACAAAGACACGTGTTCAGTCGTCTCCTGTGTTTGTGATCGTGCTACGGTCGCTTTTTTAAACACAGTGATTTGTAAAATTTATGAGGTGACTATTTATGTAAATCTCGAAGATTACGAGGATCCAAAATCAAATACCGTTATTAAGAAAACAATCACTTTGTGTTAGTACTATATTGAATGCACAACTTGTACTATATTTTTCTAATTTGTTTTTGTTTTCGTGGATTTCTATGATGAGTATTTTACATAGAAAAAGCATAAAGTTTATAGGTATTTGAGTCTTTTGATGAGTAGTTTAGGAAATCCTCTTCATCTCCAATAAGGATGTAGTGCCTCAAAAGTCCTCCATAAATTACTTAAAAGTGTGATTATGGTATAACCTAAATCAGTGGGCTATTGTCACGTGCCACGTGTTAAAGACTTATTCGTTAGCATGATTTGTGAAACAACAAACAATGAAAAGATTGTAGTATTTGGATTCAATTTTGCAACCAAGATGAGACGTATAATAGTGGTTTTTAACCAAATTAATATAAAGTCAATTTATTTGCTCGAGTCAACGTTAATTATGGCTAGAGCCGATAACAATACAAGTTATGATGGTTTTGTTTCTAATGTGTGATCGGAGTTAGAGATGGTAATGGTTGCCAATGATCCCCAGATCAATTGGTTTGGGGGAGGTGGGAAGGTTCCTACTAGGAGGTCTCGGGGTCAAATTCTTGTAGGACGAACTATGGCACCGGTTCAACCTAGCAGTAATATGCCAACTGCGGAATTTCTACTCGAGACCTGGACGATTAAAGGCCAAAGGCCTAAACGGGTGATTTAGCCGCAAAAAAAATGGCAATGGCCAGGGGCGGATCTAGTGTATAACAAGGGGTAATGCCCGCTACCCCTTGGCGCTCCGGCGGTAATGTAAATTTTGGAAAAATTTGACGTTTTTTCTATTTCGTTACCGCTTATTTATACAATGTTACCGCTTGACGCGAATCACCACTGGCAATGGCTCTATAAAATTGCTTTTGGATCCCTTAAACTTAAATAAATAAAGTAACAATTATACAAGTGTTTTTGAAGTTGAACATAACCAAAAATGACATGTTGCATTGATCTTTATTGCGTCATTTTCTTTCTATAGCATGGTGAGATTAAGGTGTTAGTTGTACAACCAAGTTCGTCAACATTACTTTCTTCCCTCATCAACTCACGCTAAATTGTTTATACGAGTAAACTAAATTCAAATGAGTTTTAATAAGATAACTAGGAGCTGAGTTGTAACTCAACGGTTATTTACTTATTTACCTAACTTTCTACTATTTTCATCTCAAAAATTATAGTGTTAAAAACACACTTAAAACATTTTTAGGGTTCTTTGAACATGGACACCTTTATGATTTGGGACCCTTTAAACTTTAAAGCATGGGTAATTGGGTATCTTGTTTACTAATACATACTTTATATAAAACAAATGTTTTAGAGTAAACTTCCATTTTGCTCTCTGTGTTTTGGTCATTTTAACGGTTTTGTTCCAATAGTTTAAAAATAGCCATTTTCCTCCCTGATTTTTCTAACTTATCTTCATTTTGCTCCCAGCCTCTAACTCCGTCAGGGAGGAAACTGGCGACAAACTCGAAAGATTAGGGAGCAAATTGGCGACAAACTCGAAAGATCAGGGAGGAAAATGGCTATTTTTAAACTATTGGAGCAAAACCATTAAAATGACCAAACCACAGGGAGCAAAACGAAAGTTTACTCAATGTTTTAATATAAAGCACAACCACAAGTAATTTTAACTAGTGTTTTTCAATGACGCGCGTTGTGCGAAAGGCATTGGTGTTTTTGACCGTGGGGTATGGTGGGGTGGGGGTTTGGGGCATGGGTTGACACGTGAACTTCGAGCCCCCTTCCCCCCGGCTGGTGAGTGACGTGTTGGGTCGGTATGGCGGGGCGTGGCTAGCCCGCGTGAGTTGGCCAGTTTTATAAAAATTAAAAAAAACCTAAAATTAAAAAATACACACAGAATTAAAAAAAGGCCTAAAATTATTATTAAAAGTTCCTAAAAATTACAAAATTCTACAAAAAAAAAAGGATTACAAAATTAAAAAAAAAACCTAAAGCGTTAAGTAGATTTCGAACAGGGCGAGCTTGTCAAACGGCTTCCGCTCCTTGCCCCGGAACTCGATGTTGGCCACCGCCACCCGGTCTTCGTGACTTATATCACCGTTCGGGACGCTATCGTAGTAGGCTTTAAAACGGTCGAGCTTCGGTCGTAGCTCTCGCCACTTGTGTTGGCACGCGTTTAAATTGTGCCGGTCGTTCCCCACGTTGTGCCGGTAGCTAGCGAAAGCTTCCGGCCAGTAACGGGTCTCACCGGGTTGGCGGCCCTTCATCACGTTGTGCCGGTATCAAGTGTGGGTAGCGGGTTCGGGTACGTGGAGTGAAGGGTTGGGGTAGCGATGTGGACAGGCGGTGGGGTTGGGGGGTTTTATAGTGACTTGGGTGAACCGTTTGGCTTGGCCAAACGGTTATTTTTTAAAATTTAAACCTAGCCGCTATAGCCTAGCCAACCCAGCCAATAAGAGCCGGCCACGGAGGACCGCTAGGCATGCCCAACGCCCGAGCTGAAACTCCCGCTCAAAAGGTCACGCCGAAACCCAAGCCCACCCGGGGTGGTGACTTGGGCATTTATACCCAACCCACGCCCCAACCCTCGCCCCATACCCCATAGTCTAATAAATGAATATGTTTTCAATATAATAAATGAATAACTGAATATGTTTTCAATAATAAATGAAAACCACTCTTCATTCACTTTTATTTTTATCATATATAGATTGTTTTCCCCCTCGTTATTATAGATAGATGTCGTGTCATGCTCTTAGTGTTAGAAAAATAATATATATTATTCACTATATTCCAATATTAGAGGTCGTTATAATAGAAAAATAATCCAATATTATTCTTTTGTTGATTATATACTTGGTTATACTCCTATGTATATATAGAGGTGTACAAATCGGTTTTTTTTCAAAAACCGGCTTCGGTTATTAACCGAACCGGTTTTTTTCATCCAAAATGAAAACCGGTTTTTTTAATAACCGGTTTTTCAAGTCCAAAACAATAACCGGTGTAACCGGTTGGGACCGGTTTTTTTTCAAAAACCGGCTTCGGTTATTAACCGAACCGGTTTTTTTCATCCAAAATGAAAACCGGTTTTTTTAATAACCGGTTTCGGTTACTAACCGGTTTTTCAAGTCCAAAACAATAACCGGTGTAACCGGTTGGGACCGGTTTTTAACCGGTTTTTGCCAAAAAAACCGGTTTTTTACCGGTTTAACCGGTTTTTTTAAAACCGGTTTCGGTTATTAACCGGTTTTTCATACCAGGAATCCTAACCGGTCTACAACCGGCGGTTCGGTTATAAAACTGGTTCGGTTATAAAAAAACCGATTAAAAAAAACCGGTTTCGGTTTTTTTCCGGTTTCGATTCTAAAACCAGTTTTTTTGTACACCTCTATGTATATACACGGGTTGATTAATAAAAAATAGTCTATTTGTAAATAAGACAAGTAGACGTACATGATAGTTATTTCAAAAGTTTGTAATCTTTTACTCATAGTAATTAATACCCAACTCACTTGTAAAGTGCCTGTCGCAGTCATCAATTCGTTAGGAAACTTTTTAATTATTTTTACACCGTTAGCCAAAGAGGTAACGAAGTAATGAAATAATTTTCATTAAATACATCGGAGAATCTACGACATGTTTGACTATTTTATTATGTTTAATCGTATCTATATTTTGTTATGTTTAATCGTTATCTATATGTTGAATATTTTTAATTGTAGTAAAATATATTTATTTGTTAACGATAACAAAATTGAACGAAAAATTGTCATGTGGTAATTGTAGTTAAACATAATGACGATTAAACAAAATATAAGTTACTTGTAGTAAAATATATTAATTGTAGTTATCCATATTAATTGTAGTTATCCGTATAATATTTTTAATTCGTAAAGTATTTTGAATATAAAAATGAAATATAAATTAATATTATATTTAGGTAGAATAAGGAATTGCCATGTGGCATTTGTTGGAATGGTTTATTAGAGTTTAGATAGATAGATTAGATAATATTAAAACTAAAATTGAGAGAATTTATAATAATAAATAATAATAAGGATAACAAAATTATTTTTAAATAAAATACAAGTAAAATTATAAGATTAAAGGAGAGATTGTCATTTGACATTAATTGAAGTCTTTTATTAATATTTAGATTAGATATGTTTACGATTTAAACCACATACAAAATTATAATAACTTGGTTAATGGTTGTAATATATTTGAAAGATGCATTATTATTTTGTTTTCCTTTTGTTCATACTTATTATCTTGACAATAATCGATAAAATCAGAGGCGAAAATGGACACATAACAACCTTAATACATCATAATAAAATTAGAGAAAAAGTGAGAAAATTAGCATTTCAGGGTTATTGGATTTTAATAATCTTAACTTTCACCCATTGGTCGACATTAATTCCAATTTAAAAAAATTTTCTCTAATAATCTCAACTTATAAGAATTTGACCCACATCGATTATTTTCTAACTGGGTTATAACCCAAAAATTTTCTCTGACATTCCCAGCTTGTAAGAATTTGGCTCCCATCGATCCTTTTCTAACTGGGTTATAACCTAGTTAATTTTTTGCTGACATGGCAGCTTATCTGGCACAAATCTAGTTATTGGCTGATGTGGATGCTTATGTGGCACAAACCTAATTATTGGATTTTAATAATCGTAAGTTTCACAACCACCATTAGTCGCCACCACCACCACCATCAACAACAACCACCATCAGCCGCCATAACCACCACCACCACCATCAGCTGCCACCACCACCATCAGTCGCCACCGCCATCACCATCAACAACCACCAAGTTTGGAAAATTGATGGTGGTGGTTGTTGATGGTGGTGACGGGTGATGGTGGCGACGACTGCTGATAGTGGTGGTTGTTGATGGTGGTGGTGAAAGTTATGATTATTTAACTTGGTTTGTGCCACATAAGCAGTCAAATCTGCCAATAACTAGATTTGTGCAACGTAAGCTCCAATATAAGCAAAATACTAACTGGGTTATAAGCCAGTTAGAAAAGGATCGATGGGGGTCAAATTCTTACAAGTTGAGATTGTCAGAGATAATTTTTTAAATTAGAATTAATGTCGACTAATAGGTAAAAGTTAAGACTATTAAAATTCAATACTCCTCTATATTGTGAATCTATTTTTGATACTCAAATGAACTTATATAACATGTAGAGATAGGGGGAAGAGATGAAATGAAAGATTTAATATGCGAACAACCTTTTTTATGAGTCAGAGTTTGTGAGTCCATGCGATTTATGAAAATGTCAGGGTTTGTGAAGCCATGCGATTTTGGACATAACATACGAACAACGTTTTTTGTGAGTCAGAGTTTGTGAGTCCATGCGATTTATGAAAATGTCAGGGTTTGTGAAGTAATGTGATTTTGGACATAACATGCGAACAACATTTTTTGTGAGTCAGAGTTTGTGAGTCCATGCGATTTATGAAAATGTCAGGGTTTGTAAAGCCATGCGATTTTGGACATAACATGCGAACAACCATTTCTGTGAGTCAGAGTTTGTGAGTCCCATGCGACTTTACGAACATGTCCGGGTTTGTGAAGTCCGGGTTTGATAGACAGAAGATCTAACGGCTGGGGTTATCGTGTACAATTTGTAGGATAAGGGGTATTGTACAATAACCGGCTTTTTGTTGGTGCACTTGTGTCTGTACTTTGTCTGTATTCGGTCACGATGTAAATCGATGTCTTTGTTAGTCTTGTAAGTTTGACCAAGTCAACCATCCTCCGGATTGACTTGGCCAAACAGTTAGCCATTGTTTGAAAGATGTTTGGGTCGAAGGATGTGTCATCGAAGGATTGGTTGGATCCTTCGATGTGCTCGAAAGATAACCTTCGATTGATGGACCTCGAAAGATGTCATCCTTCGAGGTACATGTTGATCCTTCGACAGGTTTCTGGTCGATAGATGATCCTTCGATCATCTATCTGATCCTTCGACCAGACCTGCTGTGTTACGGGTATAAATACCCATGTAGTGTGTTCATTTTAGAGACATACTCAGATTTGAAAGTTAGACACTAGAGAGAAGGGAGAGCATTCTGTTCAGAACACACACACACTTAGAGAGTTTGCAAAACAGATTTGTAAACATTGAGCTTGTAACCGAACCTTTCATACGTTTAATACAAGTGGTGTTAATCGGTGAAGTCTTGTGTTGTGTTTGTGCTTGTTCTTTCTCGGTTTGCATGCTAGCTTGGATTCCGCACTCGCTAGTGTGTTAGATATAACAAGGAATAGGTTAAACCTCAACCTCCGAGGGACCTACAAGTGGTATCAGAGCCGTGGCTCTTTTCCTTGTTAAAAACCGGGTTTTATACAAGCTTTGGAGTGTTTTTGGACAAAAACTCTTCTGTTTTAGCTCCCGTTTTTACTGTTTTTCTCGCTTTTCAGACGTTAAAAACGTGTTCTAAACTTCTGCATGTGTTAAAGGACGGGTTGAGTAAGATAAAAACTTGTTTTTAAGAACTTTGGTGATTTCCGGCCAAAATTCCGGCTTCTCCGGTGACCGGTTTCTGGATTCGAACCTTCGATTTTTCATAATATTTTATGTGTTCAAATCTGCTTTTGCAGAAAATGATGGTCTGAACCATACTTTCTGCGAAAGATCTCACCAACCCATCACCTTTTTCACCAACCTGTCACTTCTCACGTCAACTGTGTCAGTGGAGTTCGAAAGATATCCTTCGAAGTCGAAAGATCATCTTTCGATCAAAGGAAGTTCGACAGATTATCATCTTTCGAGCATCCTTCGAAGTCTGTGACTTATCCTTCGATTCAAGGAATCTTTTCGAAACATACATCTTTCGGTCTACAGTTCTTTTTCGAAAGACAAGGATCCTTCGATTGGAGAGTCTTTCGAAATCACAGCTCTTTTTCGAAAGACAAGGATCCTTCGATTGGAGAGTCTTTCGAAATCTTTGTTCGAATCTCAACAGTAATCTTTCGAATACTGTTGATCCTTCGAATAACTGTTGATCCTTCGATCAAGTGTTGATCTTTCGATCCTTAGTCTGTTTATGTTTAACAAGTTGTGATTTTCAGGTATTATTATTCTTGATCAAAAATGAATCCAAGATGGAATAGGCCGGTAAATACAGATATGTATTTTGGTACTCCGTCTCCCGCACCGGTGTCTTCTCAAGCTAATACTGGTCAATGGGCATTCGTATCAAATCAAACTCCAAGTATTCAAAGCATTCTTTTAAGCGAGAGTGAAACGGGAAGTTTGAATCGGCCTCCGAAGTTGATGCACTTATATGAATATCCAGGATGGATTGACAGATTTCATACATATGTTCTTGGTCAAAATACAGAATTGTGGTTGCGGTTCATCACAGATTTCGATCAAACAATAGAGGTTGCTGCATCATCTGCTGCTACGTTTGCAGATCTTACGGAAGATCAGAAGAAGGTCTATGATCTGGAAAAGAAGGCTTATGCCATTCTTACTCAGGCGTTAAGTAAAGACATTTATCATCAATTTGTCAGTTACAAGACGACTAAAAGGTTGTGGGATGCATTGAAGACAAGGGGCGTAGGAAATGAAGCGACACGTCAATTGAGAAAAGAACTGCTAAAGAAAGAGTTTGATGGTTTTACTTGTATGGAGAATGAATCTTTAGGAGATTTGACAAGTCGATTTAATCACTTGCTGACTGAATTGTCAAATTTTGAGGTCGTTACACCTCAAGCAGAGATTGTGAAAAAGTTTGCAGATGCGTTGCCACCTCAATGGAATACTTTCTTGGAAATCATGAAGTACAATGGCACTTTAGCTACAACAAGCTACAATGACTTTGTTCAAATCCTTGAAAACAAGAATCAGGAAGAAACTCTCAAGGCAAAAAGAGTTCCAGTGCCACAAAATCCTGAAATGTATTATGGAACTTCTAGCACTTCTACAAAACCTTCTTCACATGCTCCACTTCAAACAGCGTTTGTGTCTCACACTGACATGTTTGGCAATACTATCCAAGTTCCGGTCCCTCCAAAAACAGACATGTTTGGAAATCCGATTGAACCAGTTTCTCAACCAGCACCACAACAGCAAAGCCAACAAACTATCAGAGCAACTGATATGTTCGGAAATCCTTTACCTGTTCGATCTACCGAAGCAACTGATATGTTTGGAAATCCATTACCTGCTCAATCTACCGGACCAACAGACATGTATGGGAATCCACTTCCTCCTCCTCAACAGCAAGCGTGTTATGGAAGCACATCATCTGCTGGTCAACAATCAAAGCCAAATACAGTACGGCTCGACACCTCAAGCTTTTCTAAAGTCAGTGTGGAAGTAGCCAAGGAACACATGGAGCTGCTAAACACTTTGGTGAGCGCATACTGTGGATTAGTTGAAGGTCAGATTGGTAACATTAATCTGACACAAGAAGACTATCAGCAGGTAGATAAAGAGGAGATGGAGATGATGGACATCAAGTGGGCCTTTGCCAGTGCTGTTAGGCGAGCAAAGGATTTCATGGAAAGAACGGGCAGAACCAGCTTGGAAAGTAAGAAAGACACCAAGTATGGGTTTGATAAACAGGCTGTTAAGTGCTTCAATTGTGGGGAACGTGGTCATTTCAAGCGTGAATGTACGAGGCCATCGCAACATGGAAACCAGAATCCTTTTAGAGGTCAAGGCAACCAGCAGAACCAGAACAGAAACAATGTTCGTACGTTGGTGCCTGTCAACAACCAGACTCAAGCAGGACCATCAAATGCCAACCAGGCACTTGTGGTTCAAGTAGATGAAGGCTGTGATTGGTCAATCCAGTTGGGAAATGATGCCCCAGATGGAACAGCTTGTTTTGCTGAGGTCGTGAAGGATTTAAATCACGCCAGTGGTGGAGAATCTTCCGCCAATGGTGGTGAATCTTCTGAGGATGAAGACTCTTCTGGTTACAGTGGAAGTTCAGATGAAGAGTCCTTGGGTTCAGGGAATGATCAGGAAGATGAGACATCAAGTGCGTCAGTCGATGCTAATATTGATGAGCTATTGGGAGAAGCCGCAGCAGAAACTCAAAGAAGATCTATTTTGGTGGATCAAGCTGCTTATTCTTCGTCTTCTCTCCATTCAGCCTTTATGGCTAATGTCGACAGTTCATCAAGTCAGGTATGTGTCGATGAACCCACTTCTGTTAGCTGTGATAATTGTGATAGTTTGCGTGTTAAATGTGCTGATTTAGAAGCAAACATGTCTGAGTTGCAAGGCAAACATGATGCTGTACAAGCTAGTTTGTTTGACTTGCAAGACAAACATGTTTCGTTGAATGATAAGTGGTGTGAATTGCAAAGCAAACACGAGGCTTTGCAGGAGAAATATGATGTGACATTTATCCACAATCAGAAATTAACCGTGGATCTTTCTAAGTGCACAGAAGCCAACATGTTTTATGAAAACCATGAAAAGGAGTTTAAATCGGTAATTGAAAAATTAAAGAAAGATAAAACCGAGTTAACTAAAATGGTTTCCAGAAAACAAACTGACATTAATTTGTATATAACTCGTCTTGAGGTAATGCAAAAGGAAATGGCTTGTGTTAAAACTGAAAGTGAGGCGATCCGACTCAAGTTAGACAGTTATTTGAGTTCTAGCTATGTGTTGGATCACATCATTGATGTACAGAAAGAAAAACGGGATGTCACATGCATAGGCTACAAGAAATGTCCACCACCCGTGAGAAACAATTATGATGCCATGCCTGACGAGGAGAATAGAACTTTCTTTGAACCATCTGTTCCTCTTGATGTTAAGGAATTTGCAGCAGGACTCGGATACAAGAAGGAAGTATCATCAGATTCAGATGTGTCAGCAGATACATGTGTGTCTTCTGCTGAACCGAATCAGGTTCCTCCAGTTGTGATATACAGTGAGGATTCTGATTCTTCTGATGATGAATCTGATGATACTGATTCAGCAAAGTCTGAAGCGGTAATAAAAGAAGAGGACATACCTCTTGAGAATCATATTCTGTGTGATCCTCCTGCAAAACCCGCTAAGACTGTTGCAATTGAGCCTGTGTCTGCACAAGAGTCGGAGAGTGTGGATTTGCTGTACACTCTTGTTGGTGATGATAAAGTTTATTCAGACAAAGATTTTCCTATTAAGAATGTTAATCAATCATTAATCAGTAAAGTCTTTGAAAATTCAACAAGTAAGTTTTTGGGAAAGACAGGATCACATGTTACTGTAACACAGTGCCCTCCTATCCCCAAGGCCGAAGTTCGAAAACAATTTGGCAATAAAAAATTACCAACAGTGCAAAAACAGCAAAATCATGCCAAACCAAAAGGAAAATTACCGGCTCAAGGTCAAAGGAAGCCGAATCAAAAGAAGAAAAAGAATGTGAACTTTGTGAAATCTAAGGGAACGGACAAGATTGAAACATTTGAAAATCAATCTATCTTAGATTTTGTCAAGAAAGCAACAGTGATGAAAAGGAATGAACCAAGTTGTTCGAAACCTAGTACCTCGAGATCACAAAGTTCATCTTCATCATCGGCAAGACGACCACATGATACTTCGGGGTTTGTTGAACGAAGATCATGTTTTGAATGTGGTACAATTGGGCATATCATTCGAAATTGCCCGTATCTTCATAAGTTGAAAGCAAAAGAAGATGATCCCCGTGACCAAATTGACCGCAAGCGATCTGTTTTATCAAAACAAGATCCCCGCCTTGTAAAAGAAAGGGAAAAGAAACAGAAACGCCAACAGGTGAAGAAAATTGAAAAGGCAATTAAAACCGATGTGGTTAACAAACCATCTGTTTCTGTCAAACCAAACAATTTAAAAACTTCAGACAACCATGAAGTTAAGGTTTTAAAGAATAACACGGGTATAACAAAACAGACCTGGAAACCGAAAACGGTTAAAAATTCAGGGGGATCATCACAACTTTCGAATCATCAAAGAATAGAAGTTATTGTCATTGATGAAAATGGAAGACCCAAGACCACAATGGCTTGGGTCCCCATCTCCAACTAATTGTGTGAGTTCATGTGCAGGGTGTTCCAGGAGGAACTATCAGTAGTCATTGGATTGTTGATAGTGGGGCATCCAGGCACATGACAGGCGACATGAAGCTTCTCTACGACGTCAAATCTATTAGAGGAGGTTATGTTGCTTTTGCTGGAGATAAAGGCGGATATATTACGGGTAAAGGAATGATTTCCAACGGGGTTGTTAGCTTTGATAAGATCAACTTCGTACAACAACTTGATCACAATCTTCTTAGTGTTTCTCAAATTTGTGATAAGCAGTTCTCAGTACACTTTGATGCAAACGGATGTTATGTGCTGAAACCCGGCTTCAAAATTCCGAAAGAATGGATTCTCTTGTCGGCTCCAAGGATAAATGATCTGTATGTCCTTGATATGAGCCAAGCTATTACTACGTCTGCACAAGCAACTTGTTTCGTTTCCAAAGCCACAGAAAAAGACTCAATCTCTTGGCACAGACGAATGGGTCACATTCACTTACGCAAAATGAATCATTTGGTGTCAAATGAGTTAGTGAATGGTGTTCCTCTTAAAAACTTTCATCTTCAAGACATCTGTGTCTCATGCCAGAAAGGAAAACAAACGAAGAAGCGACACCCTACAAAGAAAGTCAACACGGTGGCTGTTCCTCTTGAACGTTTGCACATGGATTTGTTCGGTCCTGTCAAGCACAAAAGTATTAGGAATGATCAATACTGCCTCGTGATAACTGATGATTATTCAAGATTTTCTTGGGTGGCGTTCATGGCACATAAGAGTGAAACCTTCGGTATTATCAAAAACTTGATCATTCAGATTGAGAATCTATATAAGTTGAAGGTTAGGCGGATACGCAGCGACAATGGTACTGAATTCAAAAATCATGCCATGGCGGAGTTTTGCACTTCAAAAGGTATTCTTCATGAATTTAGTGCAGCTTATACTCCTCAACAGAATGGCGTCGCTGAACGTAAGAACCGCACATTGATCGAGACTGCTAGGACTATGTTGGTAGAGTCACAATTGCCGATTCCCTTCTGGACTGAAGCTGTGTCCTCTGCTTGTTATACGTTGAACCGAGTCCTTACAGTCAAAAGGCACAACAAGACCTGTTTTGAGCTTATTAACAAACGGAAACCAGATTTGTCATATCTTGAACCGTTTGGAGCTCCGTGCACAATAATCGATCCTAATGGAAAGTTTGGAGCAACAGCAATTGATGGATACTTTCTTGGGTATTCCACCCCAAACTTAAGAGTCTGGAATCTAGAGACTAAAAGGGTCGAGGAATGGTCTGAAGTCAGAGTACAAAGGCACACTTTACCAGTCAAAAATCCTGGTCAGCCTTGGATGTTTGAGTACGATGACTTTTTCAATTCGATCAATGTTGAAGCAGTTGAAGAAAATGCTGCGGCAAGGATGTTTTTCGAGAGTGACAATGCAACAGATTCACCGTTGGTTCGTCCTATTATCGTCAATCAAGAACCATCTTTAGTGAACAATAATGCTCTCGACAATGAGGATTTTCACGATGCTACCGAATTGAACGAATCTTCAGAGGATGATGAATTTCTCGATGCAGATCAAGAAGCTTCAATAACAGCAGTTCATGGTACTTCAGAGGGTACTCCTCCAGTGGGCGTCCCTGGAACAGCTGAAGCTACTGCATCATCCTCTTCGTCAATTCCGGGCATTGAATTAGTTGTTGATCTCAATCTCAACAATCTGGGTACGAATTTTTCAGTTCAAGATAATCCAGAAACAAGGATTCATAATACCCATCCTCAACAAAACATCATCGGAAATGTGCAAAGTGGCGTTCAAACAAGAAACATGTTGCGAAACAACAACAATGCAGGCTTGTATGCAGCTATCCGAGAATCTGGTCAACAAAACGATTGGTCTTTCGCGTGTTATGTCTCACAGGAAGAGCCAAGAACTTGGAAAGAAGCTTTGAAAGATAACTCATGGGTTGAAGCGATGCAGGAAGAACTGCAACAATTCCAGAAGCTTGGTGTCTGGAAACTCGTAGAGAAACCTGCTGGTTACAAGAAGATTGGTACCCGTTGGGTGTTTAAATGCAAAAAGGATGACCGTGGAATCGTTATTCGAAACAAAGCAAGGCTAGTCGTTCAAGGTTTTCGTCAGATAGAAGGGATCGACTACAACGAAGTGTATGCACCTGTTGCACGTCTAGAAGCAATTCGGATCTTTCTGGCTTATGCCTCATTCAAAGGTTTCAAGGTATACCAGATGGACGTGAAAAGTGCATTCTTACATGGTGTGGTTGAAGAAGAGGTGTACGTCGAACAGCCTCCAGGTTTTGAAGATCCTATCCATCCCGATCGGGTTTGGTTGCTCAACAAAGCTCTCTATGGTCTTCATCAAGCACCGCGAGCTTGGTACGCAACCTTATCTAATTATCTGCTGGAGAATGGATTTCGAAGAGGTCTTATCGATTGTACTCTTTTCGTCAAAGAACAAGATGGAGATCTTCTACTGGTACAGGTATACGTTGATGATATTATTTTTGGTTCTACTAATGATGTTTTGTGTAGGAATTTCGAGCGCATCATGCAGGATAAATTCGAGATGAGTGCTATGGGGGAAATGACTTTCTTTTTGGGCCTACAAGTACAACAAACTGAGTCTGGGATATTCATCCATCAGACTAAATATGTTGGTGACATCTTGAGCCGGTTCCAGATGTCTGATGCAACGCCCATCGGTACCCCATTGCCGCAAAATCACGGAATTACTCCAGACTTGAAGGGTCAAGATGTTAGCCCCTCATACTATCGCGCGATGATCGGATCTCTTATGTACCTCACAGCATCAAGACCAGATATCATGTACCCAACGTGCCTGCTTGCCAGATATCAAGTGAACCCGAAGGCCTCACATCCTGCAGCTGTAAAAAGGATTTTTCGTTATTTGAAGGGTTACCCTGACACCGGTCTATGGTACCCTAGGGATAATAACTTTGACTTGATCGCATTCAGTGATTCTGATTTTGGCGGATGCAAAATTGACGGCAAATCCACAACGGCTGGATGTCAGTTTTTGGGAAATCGCCTAGTCACATGGCAGTGCAAGAAGCAGACTTGTGTCGCTACATCAACATGCGAAGCTGAATACATTGCTGCCTCAAGTTGTTGCTCCCAAGTCCTATGGATCCAACAACAAATGCGCGACTACGGTTTTGAATTCCTAACTACTCCTATTTACGTTGATAATTCTGCTGCCTTACAGATCACTAAAAATCCTGTGCAGCATTCAAAGACTAAGCACATCGACATTAAGTATCACTTCATACGTGATTGCTTTGAGAAAAAGGCTAATCGATGTTGCTTATGTCCACACCGATGACCAACGTGCCGACCTTTTTACCAAAGTATTTGACAAATCAAGATTTGACTATTTATTATTAGTAAACGGCATTAAGGTCAAGCAAGAGTAACCAACATCGGAAAATCATTTTTGTAAATACCTTTGTGTTTTTAAATTTGTCTTAGTTTGTTGATTTTAGGGGGAGTAAATCCAAAATTTGTAAATCCAAAATTTGAAAATCCAAAATTTGAAAAATCCAAAAACATCAAAAAATTTCAAAAGCACAAAAACAATAGAAAAACAAAAATGAGTTTCCTGGCGAGCAAAAGAGAAAATGATAGTACATCAGTGGTCTGTCTAAACCTCTTTAAAACTTAAATGAAAAACGATAAGCAGCTCTATATAAGATGTATCGGTAGGCTCACAATCATTTTAAAGTGTGCAGGGTGATATAAACTTAATCCGACTGAAGACTGGGTGGGAACCATTCATTGGCATATGGTCTTGGTACCGAAATTTCGTTTGAGAGATTGCCGAGGTTCTGAGATATTCGGTCTTTATGCTGCTTATCATCTGGGTATCATGGTTGTATCTTTTTCCGAAAAATAACGGGGACGCAAGTCTAGATCTTCCATGATACCATACATACGTGTACATATTGCATACGACCTCAATAAGTGATAAACAATCACATGTCCCACAAAATAAGTGATAAAATATCACATTTATCCGGGAGTCAAGTTCGTCTCTCTGCTGTACGAAAGTACTGACCTGTTCACGGACTTGCTCCTGTGCCCTCATGCATCGAAAATCAAGTTCCTCATCAATAAGTGATTCTATCACATAGGGCTTGTTTTCAATCAAAATAAGTGAGAATCTCATATCATATACGGTCAAACAAATGATAATCGGCATACTCACCGGTAAGATGAACCCTCGTGCATACCTTGATACGGGAATGTGTCGTGATGTGGATGAACACCGGTCGGTAAGTATAAATCATACCTTAACGTATCCCCTCGCCATTATTACAAATGATAAGTTGAGTTTATGTGGATATCAATACCGATAATCGTTATAGGATGCTTATCTTAATGTTAACCAATTGAACAACAAGAGCGTTTTGGCATGACCGTACACTGATATGATTCTCTTACCCTCGAAACTCGCAAAAAGAATGTCTGTAAATATTTATTTAATGCTTTCAGTTTCTGCATCTTTGTATATATTTATTTACTGCTTTCAGTCTTTTAATTTGAAATATTCAAAAAGCCAAAAAGATTTTATTTCTATTTTATTTTCGATCGTACGATGTTGGAGCTCGAGTCTTCGTTACCTGAAACCTGAACGAAAACCGAAACGACTAAATCTTCATAAACGGTCGAAATTTGCAAGTTTTTGAAAGTTAAAAACCTAAAATTGATAAATTTATTAAACTTTCAAACTGTCGGACGGTGTTTGATTGAACAATGGTCACATGTGTGTCGTTTGCTTATGATATTCCAAGCGGTTGTTCTCATTACGCGTTTAGATTTCTTGCATGTGCAGATTCTAAAGGCAAGGAGAACATGGTCGATGACAAAGCCTCGGAATGAAGACACGACGTGAAGGCACTCAAGTGATGAAGATGATCGAGTTGCCATTGGCCATCATCAATACCACAAGGATCTCAATTCATAACGAACAAGTATTTCACGAGCATAACTCAAGGGGGAGCTTATGTTAAGGGGGAGTTTGTCAACACACTTCCTACATGAAACGGGGAGTTTGTTGATACACTTTCTGCTTTCAAGACGTGAAGACTTTAAAGATCCTCCGACATTGAAGACTTGAAAGGACGTCAAAGACTTGAAGACTCAAAGATCGAGACAAAGATCAAGTTATAAAATTCAAGACAAAGCTACAGCCAAGGGGGAGTTTGTTGGTGCACTTGTGTCTGTACTTTGTCTGTATTCGGTCACGATGTAAATCGATGTCTTTGTTAGTCTTGTAAGTTTGACCAAGTCAACCATCCTCCGGATTGACTTGGCCAAACAGTTAGCCATTGTTTGAAAGATGTTTGGGTCGAAGGATGTGTCATCGAAGGATTGGTTGGATCCTTCGATGTGCTCGAAAGATAACCTTCGATTGATGGACCTCGAAAGATGTCATCCTTCGAGGTACATGTTGATCCTTCGACAGGTTTCTGGTCGATAGATGATCCTTCGATCATCTATCTGATCCTTCGACCAGACCTGCTGTGTTACGGGTATAAATACCCATGTAGTGTGTTCATTTTAGAGACATACTCAGATTTGAAAGTTAGACACTAGAGAGAAGGGAGAGCATTCTGTTCAGAACACACACACACTTAGAGAGTTTGCAAAACAGATTTGTAAACATTGAGCTTGTAACCGAACCTTTCATACGTTTAATACAAGTGGTGTTAATCGGTGAAGTCTTGTGTTGTGTTTGTGCTTGTTCTTTCTCGGTTTGCATGCTAGCTTGGATTCCGCACTCGCTAGTGTGTTAGATATAACAAGGAATAGGTTAAACCTCAACCTCCGAGGGACCTACACTTATATATATATATATATATATATATGTGTGTGTGTGTATATGAGTGTGTGTATAATTAAAACACTCATCTCGATGAAGATTAATGCTAAGCCTACGCGATTACGACAGTGAAACCTAGATTATAATATAATTAAGAATAAAGTATGTTATGCAAAACCACCAACCATGCCCATATAATCACTAATGAGTGGACACACAACCCCATTATTAATTGCTCCACTTTTCTACCCTAAGTTTTATTAAACAATGCTTTTGGGAATTTAACCACTTAATACTTTATTTAAACAAATTGATTTGTATTATCATAAAGGGTCAAAAAAACAGTGACCTTAAAAAACTGATTTAATATTTAATAAAAAAGTTAATCAGTTAGTTTGTCTAATTGTTATAGTTACAATTTAAGCTCAGTTATAGCTACAATTTAAGCTTAGTTTATATAATATTTTTTATTGTCCAATAAGTAAATTACACGCCTTAATAGTAATTATTTAATTAATTAATTACATATATGAATTTATTTAAAACTTTCGATGATTTTTAGTTTATTTTGATAAACATTAAAATAAATTCATGGTACACGATTTTAAGTTATTAATATTTTTTACATCTAAATACCGCTTAATCTTGCTATTCCTGCTTTTGTGATGCTCAGAGAATGAAACTCATACTAGCGTCTTTTTTTATTTCCCATTAAAGGAATTAGAACTTATTAAAGCAACTAGATTGGATTTGAAAATTTTTAGAGGATTTCAAATTTGAAGAAATTGGAATCAGTTAAAGTAGTTAAAGTTTATGATACATTTGCTTGATAAAAAAACTCATAGGAATTAGAATCTAAAAAATGGCACATAAATATTGATCATTGCTGCCACCATTGTAAATCCCACCTTCACCACTGTCGCGATGGTGATGGCGACGACCAGTGGCGGAGGCAATGTATAACGAGGGTAGCTCGAGCTACCCTCAACTCCGTTTTCGTAATGTAAAAATACCTTTCAACTCCGCCTACATAGTGTAAAATCTTTATCTTTTTTATAGAAAGGATACCCTTGGTCCCCGAAAAGAAAATTTGGGATACTTCTGAATTTTTGAGCTAGCTTCCACTGACGACAACTCTGGTGGTGATGGTCTTGCATGTATTTAATAAAAATAATTACAAAAGAGTTATTTACTTTTATTTAGACTAATCAAATATGACAATTAAATTCTTATTATTTAAGTGAGTTAGAGGATAACTAGAGAGTTAGGATAATAAGGTTTGAATGTCATGATAAGATGATAATCCTTTTTTAACGACTAACGAATCCTTTAAATGGGGTACTAGTGAAATTCACCACATCAGGATACAATCGTCTCCGAAATTCACCGGTTGGGAGAGAGAATCCGAGAAGCGGTAGGCATTTATGGTGAGTGGTGGTCACGTTAATGGTGGGTGGTGTTGATCAACAAAGGAAGTGATCGAGGGGAGATTCTAATCACTTTGCCCATTTATATGTTTTTGACATATACATGCAAGTAATGTTTCGCAAAACGCTATATGTGTTTACGGTTTATGATCAAATACAAAGTCTCCTAAAAATAAGAAGTCGTACAAAAGGTATCAAATGAACTTCGATTGACCTCATTCAAGCGGCATTGAACTCTACGATGTGAGATTTATAGGTTGTAGATTTTTGAATTTTTGTTTATTATCATTGTGTCTTTTATTTATCATTATGTTTTTTTCTATATTTGCGTCATTGTGTCTTTTTGTGACTCATTGTGTCTTTTTTTCCTCAACATTGTGTTATATTTTTCGGAATTGTGTTATATTTTGCTCGACATTGTATCATCTTATGCATTCTATTGTGTCTTTGTATACTTCTGATTTTTAGGACCCCTTGTAGAATAACTTGACCCATATGTTTACATGCATATAAATGTGGTTTTGAAAATAAGTTGTTACATAAATTTTCGTTAGGGCGACAGTTAATGAAACGACCTGAAATAACACGAACAATTATGTTTTCGACCGACTATCACGACTCATACTATAAAACAGATCAACGTGAACACATGTTGAATAAATGAGTTAACACGTACACAGACCACTCAATAAATTGGTTTAGTTAATATGTCTAAGGGATTTTCCTAAAAGTTCATATTTAGATTTTTGAAGCTTTTATTAAAAAAGTATAAAAAAAATAAAGTTTGAATGTTTATTCTCTAACTATCAATTTTTAAAATTAAAAATGACAGTCTTGAAATCTTTATCACATCTGAATTTCCTATAACTGTATTTCTTAGTGCTAACTACTTATTATCCAAAGACTTAGGCTAGGTGGTGTGGGATAAAGCCTCTAGGGACTTTATCACGCCGTGTAAGAGACACGTAAACGACTTGTAAGTAGGAGGCGTTATTGTTAACTTACGCAACGTAGAATAAAGCCCATTTAAAGCCCCCATTAACTATATATATAAAAAGAAAAAGAATTAAAAATAAAACCCATTTAAACCCCTATTAACTATATATATAAAAAAAGAATTAAAAATAAGCCTATCTAAAGCCACCATTAACTTATTGTTTTTTTTATAAAACTTAGATTCACAGGAAGGAATGAGTCCTTATAAAATGAAGAATCTAAATGACAAATACAGTTCCACTTTACATACTATTTTAACCGCTAAAAAGCCTAATTAGCCGTTGTAGTGGTTTTAATGATAAATGTTTATTATATTTTTATATATATAATATTTGATTTAAAAAAAATAGTTATTGTTGGAAATTTTGTGAAAATAGCATTTTTCACAAATATAGGAAAATGATTTTTTCCTATTTTGGACTAGAAATAAATATAATAAAATGAGCGGGTTTTATATATTTATTTGTGGGTTTGTGTTCTATGTCGGAAGGGCTTCGCAACGAACTAAACCACGTCCAAAACGGAGCTAAGATGAATGAGATATCGATGCTCAAAGCTTGGTGTTTGAAACTTAAATGCTGGAAAAAAGTGGGAAAGTGGCACCTTGTCCCACATCGGATGAGAGATGGAACTTAAAGGGGTATTTAAGTGAGAACTCTCCATCCTTATTGTTTCATGGGAGCACTCACTAGTGTACTCGCGAAGGGTGCGGAGCACCCTAACTCGCACACGCTCGCGCGCGTGGCGTGGGCGATGAGGCGCAATGTGGCGCTTTGATGGCGCACTTTGCACTGAGAAGCATTCGAAACTGACAAAGTTAATGCGTTTGACTGAGAATTAAGTGACGAATTAAAGTGCATTAAAGACGTCTAATGCAGTTTAATTCTCCCATTTAATTTATTTTCAGTTTCGAGTTCAACCTGGTGTATAAATAGGAGGCTCCTTTCACCAGATTAGACACACCGAATAACACAAGCTCTCTCTACAATCTTCTCACTGCAGAATTCTTTACTTTTCTTCAAGCTTTCGAGGTACACCTTCGGGTTAGAGTCAAAACCGGCAGTGCAACTGCTTGAGGCTGTTGTATCCTGGAAACAAACGTGTTCTCCTGGGAGACACGAAATTTGTTTTAAGGGACCCGTGTCTAACACGATCCTCAGCCAAAGAACAGTGTTTCTGTTCGATTTTCTGTTCTTGTATTTCCCCTTTTCAGTTGTATTTGTATTTATTTTTCAGTTGTAATTATGTATTTGTTTTCTGTAATTCAAGTTAATAAAAGTTTTATTTATTTTACACGAACGGATTCCTACAATCTTAAAACAAATTTTAAAACACCGTTCGTGCAGAATCACAAACTTCTCTGCTGTGATTTCAAATTTTTTTTCTCACAGCAGGTTGTGTTTTAAAAGGTTTTTCTCTGTTTTGATTCAAAGTAGCGACTTTGTCAAAACAGAACTCTGTTTCTACTCCTTCTGTCGCTGAGTTCTAAAAACCTACTGTTGTAGTCTTCAAAGTTGGACTTAGAAGCTGCGCAGTGGTTTCAAAAACTCTTTATATTGGATAAATAATAAATTAGCACATTTATTATTTTATTAACTTGGTTTTGTGGTATTTTTCAGAATGTCGACTGAAAATACCAACGTCAACGTCGTTGTCGGTACCCCTGCCAACACTGTGGGAGCGTCCACAGTGGCGAATCATGCTGAACGACCCGAGAAGTTCTCGGGTCTCCACTTCAAGAGGTGGCAACAGAAGATGTTCTTCTACTTGACCACCATGAACCTTGCGAGGTTCTTGACAGAGACCGTTCCCCAACCTGCGGAAGGGGAGACCGATGCTCAGGCTCTGAGCGCGGTAGAGGCGTGGAAGCACTCGGACTTTATATGTCGAGGCTATGTTCTCAACGGTCTCTCGGATGCTTTGTATAATGTGTACTATAATATAAAGACTTCCAAAGAATTATGGGAGTCTTTAGATAAAAAGTACAAAACGGAGGATGCGGGAACAAAGAAATTTGTTGTCGCCCGTTTCTTGGACTTTAAAATGGTTGATAACAAGACTGTTATGAACCAAGTCCAAGAGTTGCAAATTATACTAAATGACATCCATGCTGAGGGAATGGTACTCAGCGAAACGTTTCAAGTGGCAGCCATGATCGAAAAATTACCTCTTGCTTGGTTGGATTTTAAGAATTATCTTAAACACAAGCGAAAGGAAATGTCGGTCGAGGACCTTGTTCTTCGTCTTCGTATAGAAGAAGAAAACAGGGTGGCCCAAAAAGGTACCATTTTGCAAGCTTCGGCTAAAGCAAATATGGTGGAAATTGGGGAATCCTCAAAGGCCAAGAAGGGCAAGGGTAAAACCAACAACAAAGGGAAAGCAAAGGTTAACAACCTTGGACCGAAAAAGGGGGCTGTGAAAAAGAAGCCTGCACCTTTCCAAGGTACTTGTTACAATTGTAACGAGACGGGGCACCGTGCTAACCAATGCAACAAACCTAAGCGTGAGCGTGCGCATATGGTTGATGAGGATGGTATGCCTCTAATCGCAATGATAACCGAGGAAGCGGCTATGATTGAAGAAGTCAACGCAATGGGTGAAAACCCAAAAGGATGGTTCGTTGACACGGGTGCAACCCGCCATGTTTGTGGAGACAAGGCTCTTTTCTCTACATTCAAGGAAGCATCGGGTGAAGAAAAGCTTTATATGGGGAATAAAGCTACCGCAAGCATCAAGGGGGAAGGCACGGTCGTTTTGAAGATGACTTCGGGCAAGGAGCTTACCTTGACCAATGTGCTTTATGTCCCAGAGATACGGAAGAATCTCGTGTCGGGATGGATGCTCAACAAGTTTGGATTTCGTCTAGTGTTTGAATCGGACAATTTTGTCTTGTCTAGACGTGGAATGTTTGTTGGTAAGGGCTATGCCCTTAATGGTATGTTTAAAATGAATGTAATGGTTGTAAACCAAAACAAGAAAATGAATGAAATTTCTACTTCTACTTACATGATTGAGTCTTCTAATGTTTGGCATGGTAGACTAGGGCATGTAAATTTTAATTCATTACGACGTTTAATTAAATTAAACTTGATACCAACATTCCATATCGAGTCCAATCACAAATGCGAGACATGTGTTGAATCCAAACTTACGAGATCATCGTTTAAATCGGTTGAACGAATAACCGAACCCCTTGATTTAATTCATACTGATGTGTGTGATTTAAAAGCGGTTCCCACGCGTGGAGGAAATAAGTACTTCATCACGTTTATTGATGATTGTACTAAATATTGCTACGTGTATTTACTAAAGAGTAAAGACGAAGCAATAGAGAAGTTTATCTTGTACAAAAATGAAGTTGAGAATCAACTTAAAAAGAAGATAAAAGCTTTGAGAAGCGATCGAGGAGGTGAATATGTTGCACCTTTTGCGGATTTATGCGCAAAAAGTGGCATTGTACATGAGTGTACACCACCTTATTCTCCACAATCAAATGGCGTTGCGGAACGTAAAAACCGCACATTGAAAGAGATGATGAACGCCATGTTGATAAGCTCGGGAGTGAACCGAGAAATGTGGGGGGACGCCATTCTCTCAGCAAACTATCTTTTGAACAAGATACCTTTGAAAAATAGGGACGAAACTCCATATGAGTTATGGAGAAAAAGGAAGCCTTCGTACAAATACTTGAAAGTGTGGGGGTGCCTAGCCAAGGTGATTGTACCACCTCCTAAGGCTCTTAGGATAGGACCCAAAACAGTTGATTGCATTTTCATTGGATATGCACATCAAAGTAGTGCGCATCGTTTTCTTGTATATGAATCCAAGAATCCCGATGTACACAAACACACTATCATGGAAGCAAATCCTAATATCGTCTCATATTTTGAGAATGTGTTTCCTATGTTAGGACAAACACATGCGCCTTCATCAAGAGCGGTTGATGAAGCAGGTCCAAGTTCGTCTACATGGTCAGATGAAGCAGGACCAAGTTCGTCTACAAGGATAGATGAAAGTCATGAACGACCTGAGGTCGAGGAGGGTGAGCTTAGACGAAGTAAACGACAAAGGGTTGAAAAATCTTTTGGTCCAGACTTCATGAGCTATATGGTTGAGGGTGAGCCCAATACCTACCGCGAAGTGGTTACCTCCGCGGAAGGACCTCAATGGCAAGAAACAATTAAGAATGAAATTGATTCTATATTGCAAAATCATACTTGGGAGTTAGTAGATCTTCCACCTGGTTGTAAACCACTTGGATATCGTTGGATATTCAAAAGGAAGATGAAAGCTGACGGAAGTATTGATAAATATAAGGCAAGGTTAGTAATCAAAGGATTTAGACAAAAGGAGGGTCTAGACTACTTTGATACTTACTCGCCTGTAACGCGTATAACCTCTATACGATTGGTTCTTGCAATTTCGGCTCTAAGAAATTTGGAAGTTCACCAAATGGATGTAAAGACCGCATTTCTAAATGGCGATTTAGAAGAAGAAATTTACATGGAACAACCTGAGGGTTTTTCCGCCCCTGGAAACAAGGGTAAAGTATGTAAATTGGTCAAGTCTTTGTATGGCTTGAAGCAAGCTCCAAAACAATGGCACCAAAAGTTTGATCATGTCATGATTGACAATGGTTTCAAAATAAATGAGTGTGACAAGTGTGTTTATTTTAAAGACACGCCAAGAGGTTATGTGATTCTATGTCTTTATGTAGATGATATGCTTATCATTGGGAGTGATGATAAGATGATCAACTCAACGAAAGACATGTTGAAAGCGAGGTTTGACATGAAAGACATGGGTCTCGCAGATGTGATTCTTGGAGTAAAAATCACTAGAACCCAAAATGGTCTTGTGTTAAGTCAATCTCACTACGTGGACAAGATCCTTGGGAAATTCAATTCGGACGATACTGTTGATGCATTTTTAGTGTCTGTAACTAGTCTTGTTTAACGATGTATTTTATACGGTCTTTTATTAATTATCGAGTATGTATTTGATGTCGACCAAGTCGGATATCCTCCTATCCACTTGTGTCTGACTTGTTTGTCTCCGTTTAATATGTAATGCTATTCGAACAATGCATGTTGCATACAAAGGGTAGAATGGTCATTATAAGTTGTTTATATGTTGCTGTTGTTGTTGCTGTCTGTTTGCAGAAACAACCACAACAGTTGCAGACCTCGACGAAACAGGTCTGTTTCGTCGAACACATCATGACGAAACAGACCAATGTCCATTATGTCTGTTTCGCCGACAGTCATGACGAATCACACTTGATTCGTCGTCTGTTGGGCTGCTTCAAGCCCAATGTGTGGCCCATATTCTGTTTCGCCGAGACACCTTGTGTTTCGTCGACTGTTGGGCCCAGGGACTATATAAACACATCTGGTTTCACTTAGAAATCAGATGAGAGCTTACACATAAAGAAACTCTGTCAAAATTCTGTTAAACTGTGTTTGTATCAGTTTGTAATCGGTTCTCATCCCGTTTAATCAATCGAGTGTGTATCATTGATTATACCGTGTCGTTATTGTTTTACATGTTTGATTTGGCATAGTTACGTGGATTCCGCACACGTAACCGTGTTTGCTATAAACAAGTGATTTGGTTCGTTATCGATCCTCAGATTACGGGACCTACAACTGGTATCAGAGCGTTTGGCTCTAATCCTTGTTTAAAATCAAACATTGTTCGGTTTTTATCAAGTTCTTGTGTGTGCTTTTCTGAAAATTTATTCTTGAAAAATTATATTTCTGGAAAAATATTCATAAAGTCTGTTGTTTGATTGTTATTTGCTAAGAGTTTTATCAAAAACCTTGTCAGTTTGTTTGTTCATGCTTTAAACCTGGTTTTTAGTGAAAGTCTTGTGCATTTTCGTGTTTCGGAAAATCATCGGTGACCAGGAAAATTCTTTGTTCTTGAGTGTGTTCTTCATATCTTCAAAGAGTTCTTATAATACTTGTGGATTTGACCTTTGTATTGTTTAAATCAAAGAGTTTTTACAATATAAAACATTAACTTGACTTTAGTGTAAAATTGTGATCATTAGTTTCTGAAAAGGCATGTTGTGTTGAAAAAAAAAAAACAGGTCTATCAACTTACCTTGTGTCAGTAAGATATTTTAAATATCTTAACCAGCTGTCTGAGACTCAACTTCGACAAAACAAGCAGTCGACGAATCACTAGTGTTTCGTCAAAAATATCTTCGACGAAACAAATTCTGTTTCGTCATAATATCTTGGACGAAACAAGTCTGTTTCGTCATTTTTCATTTCAACGAAACAAATCTGTTTCGTGGAATCTGTTTCGTCGAATTCACTTGTGTTTTACACAGAGGACTTGTAAAATCATTCTAACCTTGTGTTTTCAAGAGTGTGTGCAGGTACTATCATACATATACCAAATATGAGTAACAAAGGTCCGTGGGATTGGAGTTCGGAATCACAACCAGCTAAAAATCAGCCTTCGCTTGCCGATTTAATGAACTAATTACCTCAAAAACAACAAGCAATAAATGCAGGACAATGGGCAATGGTTTCTAATCAAAATCAAAACATTCAAAATCTATTGCTCAGTGAGAGTGAGACGGGTAGCAACAATCGCCCGCTAAAGCTAAATCACATGAACGACTATCCATCATGGAAGGGTCGTTTTCACACATACATTCAAGGGCAAAACGTTGAACTTTGGACGTGTTTCACTACTGAATGTAGCCCGGAACTAGAAGCAGCAGCATCAACTGCCGCTGGTATTTCTAATATGCTTGAAGAAGACAAGAAAGCCTATGAATTAGAGAAGAAGGCGTTGGCTTTTCTAACACAAGCTCTTCATAAAGACCTCTATCATCAATTTTCTTATAGTAAGAGCACAAAAGCTTTATGGGATGCATTGGAAACAAGAGGAGAAGGAAATGCAGCTTCTAGAAAAATACGCCATGATCTTTTGAAGAAAGAATTTGAATCATTTCAATCTTTGGAAAATGAAACCCTAAATGATATGACTTCTCGTTTCTATCATTTGATCAGTGAAATGAGTTCTTATAAGGTTGCTACATCTCATGTGGAAATGATTGCACGTTTAGCTGATGCTTTACCTCCTGTGTGGAGTCCATTCATTGAACTTCTAAAACATACGGGTGCTCTGGATGGAGAAAATGTCACTATCTATGGATTCGTTCAGAAGTTGGAGCACAAGAGTGAAGAGGAAAATCGGAAAGCTAAAAGGATTGGAGCTCCTCAAAATACAGAAATGTATTTGCCTGGTTTTGCTCCTTCAGCTAGTTCTAGTTCTGTTCAGCAACCTAAGCTTCAAACGGTGTTTGTTTCCAACACAAACTCATCAACTCAACCAGAGTTTGATTTAGGTGCTTACCTTTCACAATCGATGTCCAAATCTAAATCTCAACCTCAAGTTACTACTACTCAACCAGAGTTTGATTTAGGTGCTTATCTTTCACAATCGTTGTCCAAATCTAAAGCACAACCACCACTACAAGTACATTATACCAACAATCCTCCACCTCAAAACACGAATACTATCAAAGTTGATACTTCGAACCTCTCAAAAGTTAGCATTGAAGTTGCAAAGGAGCATTCGGAACTCATTAATACATTGGTCAGTGCATACTGCGGTTTGGTAGCAGGTCAAATTGGGAACATCAGTATGACCCACGAAGATTATCAACAAATCGACCGTGATGAAATGGAGTTGATGGATATAAAGTGGGCTTTTGCAAGTGCAGTTAGAAGGGCAAGGGATTTCATGAGTCGAACAGGAAGAAGTTCTTTGGAAAGTAAGAAGGAAACGAAGTACGGGTTTGATAAAGAAGCGGTTACATGTTTTAATTGTGGCGAAAAGGGTCACTTCAAACGTGAGTGCACCCGACCAGCCAAGCAAGGCAATCAAAACCCGTTCAAAAATCAGACAAGTACTTCAAATGCAAATCAAGGCACTCAAGAAAATCGTGGAAAAGGGATAGTAGCTGTGAATAATACTACCAGCCAGGACCAGTCTGGACCATCTAACAACACTCGTGCATTGACTGTTCAAACAGATGAAGGGTGTAATTGGTCTTTACAATTAGGGGGAGGTGATAATGAAGGAGGAGGAACAGCGTGCTATGCAAAGATCATCAATCACATCAAGCACGTTCATAAAGAAGAATTTTCTGAAAGTGACGACAGTTCGGGTTATACGGGGAGTTCGGATGAAGAAAGTTCTATTTCGGGAGATGTGAAAGAAGAAGTGACTTCTATTGATGACTTGTTGAATGAAGCAGAGGAATTGAAGTCTCAGAAATCTGTTCTTATCAAGAAGGCTGGGATAGCATCTAAGTAAATGGAGAAGTTCTTCTCTGAAGACGGATCTTTTTCTTTTCAAACTGCCTTTATGGCAAATGTTTCAGCCTCTTCTAGCCAGGTAACACCTGAAACTCTTATCATATGTAGAGACTGTGATTATATGAGACTTGAATGTGAAAGAATGAAACTTGAAAGTGACAAAATTCATGGTCACAATCAAAGTTTAGTTGTTGAAATGGCTAAGTGCAAAGAGGCAAATATGGCTTTAACAAGAAACGAAAAAGATTTTAAATCTTTAATTGAAAATTTAAAGAAAAGTGTTTCCGAAACTACTAAAGTTGTTTATCACAAACAAGTTAGTATTAACAAGTACATAAATCTCGTTGAGGAAACCAAAAAGGATTTAGCCATTGCAAAATGCGAGCACGATGCGATCAAGCAAAAATTAGAGAGTTATTCTAACTCCCGATTTGTGCTCGATCACATAATTGATGTTCAACAACTGAAGAAAAACAAGAGTGGTGTTGGGTATAAGAAATGTCCGCCCCCTTTGAGACACAACTATGCTCGACCACCTGATGAAGAGGATATGCCTCGTTTTGAACCCAGCGTGCCTCTTAATTATGAGGAATTTACTACTGGATTAGGGTTCAAACCGAACAATTCCTCGGGAACCTCATCTGTTGAAACAGAAACTTCAACATCAGTGAGTCAAAGTCCTCCAATTGGTGAGGATTATGATTCATCTGATGATGAAACAGATGCAAATGACCAGGATGAATCACTTGATAAGAAAAAGGGAATAGAAATTCCAATTGAGAATCATATTCTTTGTGATCCTCCTATTCCTGTTGTGCAACAAGTTGCCAAAAATGTGATTAATCCTGTCATAAATGACAAGAAACTTGTGTCTACTGTTAAGAGTAACAAGATGTTGTATACTTTGGTTGGTGATTCTAAAATCTACTCAGATAATGATTTTCCAATTAAAAATGTCAATCCATCATTGATTGATAACGTTTTTGAAAATAACACAAGTAAGTTTTTGGGAAAGACGATCCCGGGAGTTATTGTGACTCAATGTGATCCAATTCCTAAAGCTGAAATCAAAAAGAAATTTGGAAATCAAAACTTCCCAACAAAGCAACAACCTTTTGCTTCTAAGAGTAAACAACCATTTCAACGAGCTCAAAGACCAAATGTTTCTAAATCAAAGTTTGAAACAAATGGAGCTCGTAATCAAAAGAAAAATAATGATGTCAGATTTGTGGCATCTGAGGGTACTGATAAAATTGAGATTTTTGCTAACAAATCAAACACTGATTTTGTACAAAAAGTCAAGATTTTAAAGCGTAACAGTCAAAATAATTACACTCAACATTCAAACGGGTGTGATGAAAAGGCAAGTACCTCAGGTTCTACAGGTTTGACATATGAGCGTCGATCTGGTTCTCCTAAGTTTGTTGAGAGGAGAACGTGTTTTAAATGTGGAGAGTTTGGGCACATCATCAAAGATTGTGTAAACACTCCAAGAGATAAATTTGTTGAGAAAGCACCACCTGAAACGATTCACCCTAAATGTCGTACTGTTTCGTTAAAACATGATAAAAGAATGATTAAAGAACAGGAAACGAAACAACGACATCAAAATGTGAAGAAAATAGAAAAGGCTTTAAAATCTGAGGTCAAATCTGTTCCAAGGGAACCAAGTTCACCTTTAAAACCAGAAGTTTCAAAATCTGTTTTCAAAACTCAATCTGGTAAACAAACACAAACTTGGAAACCTAGGAAGGGTGAAGGTTCAGGGGGAGTTGTTAGTTTGGAAAATCATCAACAGATCGAGATCACTATTCGTGATGCTCAGGGACGACCCAAGACCACTATGGCTTGGGTCCCCATCCTTAACTAATCATTGGATGAAATGTGCAGGGTGTTCCAGGAGGAACTATCAGTAGTCATTGGATTGTTGATAGTGGGGCATCCAGGCACATGACGGGCGACTTACGGCTTCTATATGATGTGAGAAATATTAGAGGAGGCTATGTCGCGTTCGCAGGAGACAAAGGCGGATATATCACCGGAGAAGGAATGATCTCAAATGGTGTGGTATGTTTTGAAAAGATTAATTATGTTCGTCAACTTGATCATAATCTTCTCAGTGTGTCGCAAATCTGCGATAAAAAGTTCACCGTGCATTTTGATGATGCCGGTTGTTATGTGCTTAAACCTGGATTCAAGATTCCTGAAGAATAGATTCTATTATCGGCTCCAAGAATTAATGATCTTTATATTCTTTACATGAGCCAAGCTATTACGTCATCTGCACAAGTAACATGTTTTGTCTCAAAGGCCACAGAGAATGAGTCTATTTCTTGGCACAGAAGAATGGGGCACATTCACTTGAGGAAAATGAACCATTTGGTGAAAAATAACCTAGTGAATGGTGTGCCTGTGAGAAGTTTTCATCTACAAGATGTCTGTGTTTCATGCCAGAAAGGGAAACAAACAAAGAAGTCTCACCCTCTGAAGAAAATCAACTCTGTTAGCATGCCTCTCGAACGTCTTCATATGGACCTTTTTGGACCTATGAAGCACAAGACAACATTCGGAGATGCTTATTGTCTGGTTGTTACTGATGATTATTCTAGATTTTCTTGGGTAGCTTTCATGGCACACAAGAGTGATACTCCTGGAATCCTCAAGGATCTTCTCACAATGTTGGAGAATTTATACACTTTGAAAGTGAAAAGGATCCGAAGCGACAATGGAACTGAATTCAAGAACCGTGTGATGGATGAGTTCTGTACTTCTAAAGGCATTCTTCATGAATACAGTTCTCGCTATACTCCACAACAAAACGGTGTCACTGAGAGGAAGAATCGCACGATTATTGAGACTGCAAGAACTATGTTAGTAGAGTCGGAGCTTCCTGTTCAATTCTGGGCAGAAGCTGTGTCGACTGCATGCTACACATTGAATAGAGTTCTTACAGTTAAGAGGCATGGCAAAACTTGTTTCGAACTTCTACAGAAAAGGAAACCGGATCTTTCTTTCCTTGAACCCTTTGGCGGTCCATGTACCATGATTGACCCAGATGGAAAGTTTGGCGCAAAAGCTATCGAAGGTTTCTTCCTTGGATATGCAACTCCAAATTTTCGTGTATGGAATCTGACCACCAAAAAGATTGAGCTTTGGAATGAAGTAAGGGATCAAAGGTACACAAATCCTGTTAGATCTCCGGGTGATCCTTGGATGTTCGATTACGATGGGATTTTCGACTTCTGTAATCTGCCTACCTTTGATGAAGAATCTGCAGCTGTTCAAATGTTATTTGATAGTGACAACGCTGCTGGCTCGTCTTTGGTAAGACCAATTATTGTTAACCCACAAGGTTCTAATTCAGTTAACAATACTGTTCAAAATGAGGTATTTGAAGATGCTAGTGAATCATCGGAAGATGATGAACATCTTGATGCGACTGAAGGCACTTCTGCCCCGGTTGTTCCTGTTCATGGCACTTCTTTAGAAACACCTCAAGTGCAGAATGATGATACTGCTGAAGGAAATGCATCCACTTCCACTCATATTCCCGGTGCGGAGTTAGTTACTGATCTTAATCTTAACAATTTGGGTATTAATACTAGTGTTCCTGAAAATCCTGAATTGAGGATTCACAATACCCATCCACAGCAGAACATTATAGGAGATGTCCACAGCGGTGTGCAGACGCGTAATCAGCTAAGAAATAACCGGAGTGCTAGTTTATATTCAGCCATTAGAGAATCTGGTCTTCAAAACGATTGGTCCTTTGCGTGCTACGTGTCACAAGAAGAACCAAAGTCTTGGAAGGAAGCTTTAAAAGATAATTCTTGGGTTGAAGCCATGCAGGATGAACTGCAACAATTTCAAAAGCTTGGTGTTTGGAAGCTTGTTGAAAAGCCGGATAATTACAAGAAAATTGGCACACGATGGGTTTACAAATGCAAGAAGGACGACCGTGGAATTGTTATTCGCAACAAGGCGAGACTGGTTGTTCAGGGTTTTCGCCAGATAGAAGGCATTGACTACAATGAAGTTTATGCACCCGTTGCACGTCTGGAAGCTATTCGGATCTTCTTAGCTTATGCTTCTTTCAAAGGATTCAAAGTTTACCAGATGGATGTCAAAAGTGCTTTTCTTCATGGTATAGTTCAAGAAGAGGTGCACGTCGAACAACCTCCAGGTTTTGAAGATCCTATTCACCCCGATCGGGTTTGGTTGCTAAACAAAGCTCTTTATGGTTTACATCAAGCACCTAGGGCTTGGTACGCAATCTTATCCAATTATCTTCTAGAAAATGGATTTCGATGAGGTCTTATTGATTGCACACTCTTTATCAAGGAAAAAGATGGAGATCTTCTGCTGGTGCAGGTATACGTTGATGATATAATATTTGGGTCTACTAATGACTCTTTGTGCAGGCAATTCGAACGTGTTATGCAGGAAAAGTTCGAAATGAGCGCTATGGGGGAGATGAATTTCTTTTTGGGCCTTCAAGTTCAACAAACAGAGTCTGGGATATTCATCCATCAGACTAAATATGTTGGTGACATTTTGAGCCGATTCCAAATGTCAGATGCAACGCCCATTGGCACCCCTCTTCCGCAGAATCACGGGATTACTCCGGATTTGAAGGGAGAAAGTGTCAACTCTTCTTACTATCGCGCCATGATCGGATCTCTCATGTATCTCACCGCTTCGAGGCCTGACATAATGTATCCAACATGCCTGCTTGCAAGATATCAAGCAAACCCGAAGGCCTCTCATCAGTCAGCTATCAAAAGGATTTTTCGCTATTTGAAGGGATGCCCGGACCTTGGTCTTTGGTACCCTAGGGATGATAGCTTTGAATTAATTGCATACAGTGATTCTGATTTTGGTGGTTGCAAAATCGATGGCAAATCGACAACAGCAGGATGTCAGTTCTTAGGAAATCGCCTAGTCACGTGGCAGTGCAAGAAGCAAACGTGTGTTGCTACATCAACATGTGAAGCAGAATATATTGTTGCCTCGAGTTGTTGCTCCCAAGTTCTTTGGATACAACAACAAATGCGCGACTACGGTTTAGAATTCCTATCTACCCATATTTTTGTTGATAATAATGCTGCCTTACAGATCACTAGAAATCCTGTGCAACATTCTAAGACTAAACACATCGACATTAAATATCACTTTATACGTGATTGTTTTGACAAGAGATTAATCGATGTCGTTCATGTCCCCACCGATCACCAACGTGCCGACCTGTTTACAAAAGCATTTGATAAATCACGTTTTGATTATCTACTTTTGGTCAATGGCATTAAGGTGATACCCGAGTAAACTTCTTTGGCTGATCGTTTTTGTAAATATTTTCTTTATAAACTCTGAAAATTCAAAAAGATTTTAGTTTTCGTAAACTTTGAGCATTTTAGGGGGAGAAATTTCAAGAAAATACAAAAACATTGCAAAACTTCAAAATCCAAAAAGATGTCTTTACTTTTTATGTCTTTACGTTTGAAAAATTCAAAAATTTAAAAACAATAGAAAAACCAAAAATGAGTTTCTTGAATAAAGGAAAATGATGAATTTCACTGGTGTGGTCGGTCAACGTGCTCAAAATGAAAAACAAAAAGAAAAATGATAAGTATCTCTACTAACGATGTATCGGTAGGCTCACAATCAGACTAAAATGTGCAGGATGATACAAACCTAACAGACTTCAAGTCAGGTGGGAACCATTCATTGGCATATGGTCTTAGTACCGAAATTTCGTTTGATTGATTGCCGAGATCTGAGATATTCGGTCTTTATGCTGCTTATCATCTGGGTATCATGGTTGTATCAAACCGTAAAAATAACGGAGACGAAGTCTAAGATCTTCCATGATACTATACATACGTGTACATATTGCATTCGACCTCAATAAGTGATCAACAATCACATGTCCAATCAAAATAAGTGATAATTTATCACAAATTCTTTGCGGGAGTCAAGTTCGTCTCTCTGCTGTACGAAAGTACTGACCTGTTCACGGACTTGCTCCTGTGCCCTCATGCATCTGAAAATCAAGTTCCTCATAAATAAGTGATTCTATCACATAGGGCTTGTTTTCAATCAAAATAAGTGAGTTTCTCACATTTTTATACGGTCAAACAGATGATAATCGGTATACTCACCGGTAAGATGAATTCTCGTGCATACCTTGATACGGGAATGTGTCGTGAGTGGATTCACATCGACAAGTAAGTATAATCCTTACCGTTAATAGTATCTCTTAAATTATGATTACGTCTGATCAGTTTGAGCTTATGTGGACCACAATACCGATAATCGAGGTAGTATACTTATTCAGAGCTTTAAACAGAAATCAAAATCATGTTGACTAAGACCGTAAGCTGGTATGATTCCTTGTCCTTGAAATTCGCAAAAAGATTGCACTTGTACAGTTGTTTAGTGTTTTTCACAGTTTTCCGCATTTTCGTTTTGTTTACCGTGCTTTAAATTTATTTTTAGTATATTTGTGTAAAGTTCGTTTTTGATTAAGCCGAAGTTGTTGCTTGGTGTTTTCTACCGGAAGCTTGAAACCTTCTTCATAAAAACGTTCCTGCATTTGAAAACTCAAACAGAATGGAAATGTGTTCATTTTAATCATAATCTGTTCTGACTGCAAAATCTTACATGCCTCTGTGTTTTTGAAAAACATGCTGGCGAAACAAAAGAATGGTCGACGAATCAGACCAATGGTCGACGAATCAGACCAATGGTCGACGAATCAGACCATCATCGGCGAATCAAATCTGTTTCGTCAAAACATCGACGGAACACAATAAGCCCAAATCAGTTTCGTCGTGGGCTTATTTGTTTGGCCCAAGTCCAAGCCACAATTTCCCATCTATCAACCGATCAAGTTTACTCTTGATCCTGACACCAACACTTGCAGATACAAGCTTGTGTACCAGCCTCCGAGGGTCGTAGATAAAATCCCATTGATGCCTATGCAGCAGGATTTTCTTGAAGACATGGCATTATGGTGCTACGACTCGGATACTCATGAAGCTGTGATTGTGTTTAGAGATGGTCGTGCAAATTACCGGATGTTGGATCCAATGTGGATCGTCAACATGTCCGAGGCTGACATCAGCAGATTATATCGTCATGATATTTTCTATGAAGATCAGGACGCACGTCAAGCTTTGAAGTTTCAGCGCGTAGCGTGTTTTTGCTACTACCGGGGAATACATTCGGGCAGTTCGTGGTCCGAACAACACTGAGATGGAAGATTAGAAGACCGAAGACGAGTAACAGACAAGGGGGAGTTTGTTGATGCATTTTTAGTGTCTGTAACTAGTCTTGTTTAACGATGTATTTTATACGGTCTTTTATTAATTATCGAGTATGTATTTGATGTCGACCAAGTCGGATATCCTCCTATCCACTTGTGTCTGACTTGTTTGTCTCCGTTTAATATGTAATGCTATTCGAACAATGCATGTTGCATACAAAGGGTAGAATGGTCATTATAAGTTGTTTATATGTTGCTGTTGTTGTTGCTGTCTGTTTGCAGAAACAACCACAACAGTTGCAGACCTCGACGAAACAGGTCTGTTTCGTCGAACACATCATGACGAAACAGACCAATGTCCATTATGTTTGTTTCGCCGACAGTCATGACGAATCACACTTGATTCGTCGTCTGTTGGGCTGCTTCAAGCCCAATGTGTGGCCCATATTCTGTTTCGCCGAGACACCTTGTGTTTCGTCGACTGTTGGGCCCAGGGACTATATAAACACATCTGGTTTCACTTAGAAATCAGATGAGAGCTTACACATAAAGAAACTCTGTCAAAATTCTGTTAAACTGTGTTTGTATCAGTTTGTAATCGGTTCTCATCCCGTTTAATCAATCGAGTGTGTATCATTGATTATACCGTGTCGTTATTGTTTTACATGTTTGATTTGGCATAGTTACGTGGATTCCGCACACGTAACCGTGTTTGCTATAAACAAGTGATTTGGTTCGTTATCGATCCTCAGATTACGGGACCTACAGATACGAGTATAGCTCGATCTCTAATTGATAATACCCAACGCCTAAGGAAGAATAGAGGCGAGAGTGTTTCTCAGTTAGAATACTCAAGGATCATTGGTAGTCTCATGTATCTAATGACATGTACTAGACCCGACTTAGCGTACGCTGTGAGCAGGCTAAGTAGATACACCAGTAATCCGAGCGAGGATCATTGGAAAGCTATCACGAGGGTGCTCAGATACATAAGATACACGAGAGACTATGGATTGCATTATACCCGTGATCCAGCAGTGATCGAAGGATTCACTGAGGCGAACTGGATATCGGATATAAAAGATCATAGATCGACAAGTGGATATGTGTTTACACTTGCTGGCACAGCTATAGCTTGGAAGTCTTCCAAGCAAACGGTTATAGCTAGATCTACGATGGAATCCGAATTCGTCGCTTTAGATAAAAGCGGGGAAGAAGCGGAGTGGCTACGTCAATTTATGGAAGATATTCCAAGATGGCCAAAGCCGTTGACGGCGATCTGCATACATTGTGACAATCAGTCTGCTCTGGCTAGAGCACAAAACATGATGTACAATGGCAGATCAAGGCACATTCGACGTAGACACAACACGGTGCGACAACTTATCTCAACGGGTGTTATCTGACTATGTGAGGTCAAATGATAACATTGCGGACCCGTTAACAAAAGGCTTAAGCACAGATAAGGTGTATAGGTTGTCAAGAGGAATGGGACTAAAGCCCATAGATGAAGGGAATATGAGGGAAACCTAACCTAGTTGACTGGAGATCCCAAGATCTAGGTTCAATAGGCAAACTTAATCAAAAACCCAAAGGGAGTCACTGTAGGGGGTGCCCCAAAATAAATAAAGGGAGTTGTATACTTCCTAGTCCATTCCAATCAGTGACATGAAGGAAAGGTTAAGCATGTTGAGGTTAAGGATTTTGAGGAAATCCAAATTAACCATGATGCTTTTAATGATTTGTTTTTCCTCAAAATCCTTAACCTCAACATGCTTAACCTTTCCTTCATGTCACTGATTGGAATGGACTAGGAAGTATACAACTCCCTTTATTTATTTTGGGGCACCCCCCACAGTGACTCCTTTTGGGTTTATGATTAAGTTTGCCTATTGAACCTAGATCTTGGGATCTCCAGTCAACTAGGTTAGGTTTCCCTCATATTCCCTTCATCTATGGGCTTTAGTCCCATTCCTCTTGACAACCTATACACCTTATCTGTGCTTAAGCCTTTTGTTAACGGGTCCGCAATGTTATCATTTGACCTCACATAGTCAACTGAGATAACACCCGTTGAGATAAGTTGTCGCACCGTGTTGTGTCTACGTCGAATGTGCCTTGATCTGCCATTGTACATCATGTTTTGTGCTCTAGCCAGAGCAGACTGATTGTCACAATGTATGCAGATCGCCGTCAACGGCTTTGGCCATCTTGGAATATCTTCCACAAATTGACGTAGCCACTCCGCTTCTTCCCCGCTTTTATCTAAAGCGACGAATTCGGATTCCATCGTAGATCTAGCTATAACCGTTTGCTTGGAAGACTTCCAAGCTATAGCTGCGCCAACAAGTGTAAACACATATCCACTTGTCGCTTCCACCACGCGCACGTGGTCAAAAATACAAAGGCGGCTCTCAAGCGGCTCGCGACGATGCGAGCGTGCGAAGTGCAAAGTGCGCCATCAAAGCGCCACATTGCGCCACATCGCCCATGCCACGCGCGCGAGCGTGTGCGAGTGCGAGTGCGAGTTTCATTGATGATTCAAATCATAAAACATCTTTAAGAAACACAGCAGAAAATCGAGAGAACTTATAAATAGGGTTACAACTTATAATTGATTCAAAGTTTTATGGAACACTTCAAGTTTGAGTATAGAAAATGATCTTAAAAATATAAGATGTCAAGACTAGCTTATGAGGGCTTGCTTCGAGTTCTCATCAATGATTATATATATATATATATATATATGTTGGTTCAGTTCTGTTTAATCATAATGGAAAACATGAAAACATACATTTGATTGCATCAGCACAAACCAGCAGAGAATCCAGATGTAGATGCAGCAACAGTGTTTGACATGATTGTCAACTTGGTCTGGTTCCTCCTTAGGGTGCTGACTGATGATGGTGGCTAAGAAACCGAATAAGGGAATCGGCTATGGAGAGGAGGTCGATGATGATGTTATGACTAATGGGGTGTGTCTAATTGTGTAACTGAGTAACCCCTTAACCTCCACATAATTCTCCTTATATAAGCACCCAGGAGGAAACCTAATTAGTTATTAAGGGTAATATGGTCCATCAACAATTACCAACTAATTATTTAATAGGTTATAATATATTTTGATCTATATTATGTAAATGATTATAATGGCTATAGATTAAATATTAATACATAATATATTTAATCTTACATTCTCCCACTTAGCCGAGTAATCATTTACTATGAGTATTAGATAAGCCTGATCAGGAGTTAACACTCATTTTAGCCTTAAACAAGTACTATAGCAGAGAAATACAGCCGTTGAATCATTATGCGACTCAGGACCCCCATTAATCATACTATAGCCTTAATTTAAAACCTAATCGTTATGATCAAAATACGCGTAAGCCCTTTGTTTGATTTGTAACTTCATTTGTCTATATGCCATTATGCTAGCTTGACATATTCTTAGAGACATACAAAATCAAACTGATGAGGAAAAATTAACTAATAGTTAATCATTCATAGTACGATATGCAATTGCGCATGACCATCAATTAATACCCGTCTATGAGCTCTCTTAATAAGACTTATGGGTAGTGGCCCTTCAGATATAGGATCCTTAAGCATATCATGAATGTGTTCGATACAAAGAATTAGTTTCCTCAATTCGTTCATAAACAAATATTAATTGTGTATCGAAACTTAATGCAGCACCTCTTGAACTGTTACTGTTCGAGGAGTTATGGTAGCTGACTTTATCACACTAAGTCTTCAAAACATTAATTATATGGAGTTAATAAACTTATGAGTACACTGATAAATTTCCAACAACATTTAGTGACTATATTATGTCGTTATAACTTAGGTTGTTATTATCAGTGCATTATGACTCCTCCATGAGATAGGTTTTGTTTGCTGACATAAGGATATACCCGAAATTACATTTTGTCATCTTTGAATATTTCAAAGTTAAAGTAATAAACCGGTTTTTAGTTTTCACCTTTTCTTCAAATTAAAGCCTCTCGTTTCCTTTAAAGATATCATAATACTCCATTAGATGTTTCACATTAATCTAAACATATCTAGTGTGTTGCAATGTGAGTAATATCTAAACGAGTATAGACTTAAACTTACATAAAGCTTCCAATTAATGAAGCGTAATGAAATAAACTCACATACCCTATTATCCTCTAAAGGAGAGCAGTATTGTTTGTTACATATGTAAGGACCCATTTAATGTTAAACTTATGGAACGAAATTAATATCCCATTGGGTCTATCTCAGTATGTTATGATATCTATCACGTAAGAGATATCTCTGAGATCTATTATATCAAAGTTTGTGTTAACAATGCTTTGACTTATGTAACATATACTTGTCAAAAGAATATCATCTATATAGACAAGTTTATCTTAGTTGCTCCCACTCATTTTGAGGTAGGTACATTAATCCACTTGATTCTTGATGAAAATAATTACGTTAGCTTTTCATCACATTATGATGTTTGCATTAACCCATACATGGATATTATTGGCTTATAAATAAAGTGTTCTTTAACCTTCAGTTTGAAACTTTAGGTTGTTATCTAATGAACATGTAAATGTGTCAGCCATTTGTTATGAAATTTTTTTTATAATGTTCATCTAATGTAGCTTTAAACTATTATAAGCTACTAGAACAGTGATGATCCTCAAAGAAATCTTTTGTTAGATATGTAATAAAGATTCTTTAATAATTTATCTCTTCCTGAGTACAACCTTTGACAATCAATCAAGCTTCTTCGTGTCTTAACGCTTATATTAGGATTTGGTTTAGTTATGAACACTCTTAGGTAATTCAATCAAATCCCAAACGTTATACGAACACATAAAATCAGTTTTACTAGAAAACTGTTTTATAACATTCAGAAGATTAATTGACGCTAATGGCTTAATTTGAAGAAATAGGACCAGCAAACATTTCCAAAATCCATTTCAACTTCAATTAGGGAGGTTATGTAATCATCAAAGTTAGTAGGCTTTTAAACCTAGATGACCTCCTGAGTTGATTATTGGGTTCATTAGAAGTTTCAATTTTATGGATTAGCTCTTGGTTAGGTTGCTATCATTTTCTAAATTTTTAAGAGTTGATGCAGTATGGTGTACAAGAGGTGTAATCGGAGTTAAATTCAGAGTGAAATTTAATGACACTCTTCCCCCCGCCTCTTGTATTCCTTGCAAATCATGATAAGGACTTTGACTGCTCCCACTAACCTTAGAAATCTTTAGGAACTCAACATGCTGATGGTCAATGTGTAACGACCAACAAATTCTAATAGAGAAACGAGTTAATGACGTTAGTCGTTGTAGTTTCTCTTGTTGAGGATTATGTTAGTTCAGGTAAGAAATCTAAGTGTGCCCACAATTAAGCAACAATGAAACTTTTGTAAGAGTAGCATTAGATTTAAGGAGATAAGTTTTGATAGAACATTGTCGTGATGGAGCGGTGTCTTGTACAAGAGGTGCAAATTGAGGTAATGTAAAATTTTCACTCCCCCACCTCTTGCAACTATTGCAAGTTATCATTAAGACACTTAATGCTCCCACTGATCTTTAATATCTCTAAAATGCTACAAGAGAAGTTTCAATGAGCTACGTGATGTGGGAACCTATCACATATACGTTAGACTTTATTTGATTTCTTTAATGTCCAGATATCATAAGAAACTTTAGGGACATATCTAATAGAAATCTTATTAAGCATATATATGAATATATTTCTTCTCAGACCGTGGGCCATATGCGACAAAATTTAGATACAAGTTGATAGTCGTTAATTGATAAATGAATTATGTCTGAATATTCCATTTGGAATAAGTTCCACGAATGTCAATGAATGACTTATGATGGACCCATACTTATTCCTTAAGCCAAGTAACATTTAGGGCTGTAACGTTATGATTTAAAATCACTTAGAATGAGATTGGATAAAAATCATCCTCATTAACCATGTCAAGATTTCTCATGAATTTTGGTTATAATGGACGAAATTTATAAGTCTCATTTTCCTTTTGTCAAATTCTCATTTGCATGATGACAAAAGTTGTGAAAGTGTAAGGTATCATCTAGTTTTATCTTAGTAATGTTTCAATCCAGATATTTAGAACAAATAAAATGAGAGTTTAAGGTAAGTATGACTTTTTGTTGACTATGCAAACCTCACAACGTTCATAACTTTGCTTAATTATGATACTATATTCTGATTAATCTTCAGAATATATAAGGTATCGAAAAGCGTTGTTAGAAGACTGCTTATTATGGTTCTTATAGCCTTAACATTTAATTTTGTCACTAACTCTCGTGTTAGTTATTTGTCGAGTTCTGGTAAGGAAACGTATGGAACTAGAGTCAACTAATCATGTGTTAATTGGAATATTAAAATTATCAGACTTAAATATCATTAGTAAGTGATTACCTAATAAACTTATCCAACTGTTCTTCTGAATAATGGATAGTCTCGTTGCTTATGCCTAGTCTAATGGCACAATTATGCAGTGAGATTTTCCCTTGAAGAACCTTAAAGTTGGGATTTTGTACTTGTATTTTGTCTATGGAACTTAGAACAGTCCTCTTTTAAAGTTTTAGTGGTTGTAAGGTGAGTAACAACTTATTTTCCAGCTTTAAACATTTATTTCTTTGTACATATGTTGCTTATCAACACACTCGTTATACTTTGGTACTTTTGAGTGTTATAGTTGATTTATAAGGCATCAAATTGTACAAGTGAAAATCTTAGTATGTAATGTACTGGAAAAATGTACTTATTTCCATGCGTAAGCCCTTAACCTTATGGGTCATGGTATTGTACATTATTATGTATTCACATATACCACTTAACTGTATAATTTATAATTTTAAATGAAGACATACACCTTAGGAGTTCTTGTGATTATTTCACAATTATAGATTAGTCTTAGGAAAGACTTAATCTGGAATAACCTTTTAGTGACAACACTTATTCTTGATTATCTTAAGAGACATCATGTTCGATTTATCCTAATCATCATGCTCTACTTTTCTTCTGTAGTGCTTTATCAGAAGAGAGCAATAGGGTTATCGTGTCTTAAGAGATAATCAAGGATTTAATTTAAGAGCTAATTCTTATAGAAACTTTAAGCAAAACATATTAGATTTAGGAATTATAGTGGATGAGATATAGACTTATAGAAGAAAATTATAGTGAGTAAAAATTATGGGTACTAAGAATAAGGCAGACGAAATGATCATAAAATAATTAAGGATCATTAATATAAAGATCATTATGTGAAGAGATTGTGATATGTCTATTACTAACATCAAAATAATAGACTATTTAAAGTTCTACTTAAACGAAGACAAAACAGCTTTGGCCAGAAGTGTAATCATTTAAGCATATGTGCAAAGTGGTTGTAACAAATCAGCTTTGGCCAGAAATTGAGACAATCACTTTAGTTATGCACTTGTTGAGTATGCCATCTATGAAGGAATTAAATCAGCTTTGGCCAGATATTAAAACATTCATGTTTATGATGTACACTTAACATAGCTTTCGTAATACTTGGATGATAAGTAGATGTATCAAATCAGCTTTGGCCAGAAATGATACATCAGAAGCTCATTCAAGTTAAGCCATTTTGGTTTTGTAAAAACATTATTTGATCCTTATTAATTAACTAAATATTTACAAAACCAATCATCTAATAGCAAACCACCCGTTAGCGCGGATCGAACTCCGCGGTGAAAAATCTTGTGCGATCAGTAATGCCCAAAACTTGTGCGATCAGTAAGGCCCAAAACTTGTGCGATCAGTAAGGCCCAAAACTTGTGCGATCAATAATGCCTTGTGCGATCCACAAGTCTTGTGCGATCCACAAGTCTTGTGCGATCCACAAATCTTGTGCGATTATGCAGTCTTAACTTGTACAATGTGCTTAATTAGTTGTACAAATCTTGTGCGACTGTCTTGTGCGATCAGATCATCTCTTATGTGATCCGATCTTGTGCGATTATCTTATGAGATCAGATCATCTCTTATGTGATCTGATCTTGTGCGATTCAGTTGCTGTTTATTGTGATAACATACTTGAAAATTCGAAAATTAAGAATTGTGATAGAGTTTCCTATTCTAATGCTGATCTGATTTTGTCAAATATCTCGAAAAAATATAATCTGTTTATCTAATAACAGTTTTCGAAAATCTTTAGAGGACAAAATCAGATCAAAATTAGGAAAACACTTAATAATCCGAATCATATTCCAAAACATAATAGAATTTTCGAATTTTTCTAAGAACATGATGAACCCTAAAACATAAAACATAAATTCTGGAACCCGAAACCTGAACTTTAATAGTTTTCTAAACAGATTTCGGACATAATTTTTACCCGTTCTTTATTTCGAGTCACGTGATAAACCATTCTTTTCTGAAAACAGTGATTTCGGTCCAAGACCCAAAATCGGCAGTTATGTTTACGAATTTATTCAAAATTTCTGTTTTCATGATTTCAATTCCAGAATAATGGATACGAAAACAGAACTGACTAATCAACATATGCTCTGATACCACATGTTGGTTCAGTTCTGTTTAATCATAATGGAAAACATGAAAACATACCTTTGATTGCATCAGCACAAACCAGCAGAGAATCCAGATGTAGATGCAGCAATAGTGTTTGACATGATTGTCAACTTGGTCTGGTTCCTCCTTAGGGTGCTGACTGATGACGGTGGCTAAGAAACCGAATAAGGGAATCGGCTATGGAGAGGAGGTCGATGATGATGTTATGACTAATGGGGTGTGTCTAATTGTGTAACTGAGTAACCCCTTAACCTCCACATAATTCTCCTTATATAAGCACCCAGGAGGAAACCTAATTAGTTATTAAGGGTAATATGGTCCATCAACAATTACCAACTAATTATTTAATAGGTTATAATATATTTTGATCTATATTATGTAAATGATTATAATGGCTATAGATTAAATATTAATACATAATATATTTAATCTTACAATATATATATATTTTAACGGCCAACAGAATCAAGCCCGAGCATTCTCGGGGTACCCACTAGACAAACGGAGTACTACGAGAGTAACCCGAGTCCATCACCAATTTTGGGGAAAACCCGGTAACCCACCCGCTCGTAGGCACGGCAGTGAAATTACCGGTAAAACCCGTTTGGCTCAAGGATCCAACCCAGGTTTCCATGGTTCTCCTATCATTGCCCACCAGTGCCTCACTCTTCACCAAGTGGGAGTTGAACCTGCATCTCTCAAGAGAAATGCAAGCCTTCCACCACTTGATATAGAGATCATTGACAAAAAAATATTATATATTACATAGTGAGAATCAAGGATGTTATTTTATGGTTAACGAATACGGAGTTCATTAAATTATCTAACCTTTTAAATTATTTATGATCTCACAATCTTAGAATTGTTGTCATACAGATTTTATGGTCTGATTTGTCTGTGTTATATAAAAACAACTTTGGGTGCATTGGTTAAGTTTAAAAATGAGTAGGGATGAGTTCGGTATCAACTGGTTGTAACAACTCCCAAAAGACCCTATGAAGAACTCTGATCGAAACCCCTGACATGCACAACGAAACCCATCGTGAAAAACGAAGAAAATGATAACAGGACGCCCAGGAGAGTCGCGGGGGATACCCATGTTTCTTTCGTGACGCGCGGGGGAGTACCAGGACACGTGGCACCAGTGCGCGACAAGTGGCAAACCTATACGTGTGACGGAGCTGACCTAGCCCTAGCTTGCAGCTCCCGCGCAACGCAGGGGAGACCATAGCTCCTCCCGCGACGCGCCTAGAAAGCCCAGCTGGGCTATATAAAGGCCAGCGTGGGACGAGTTCAGTTGTACTTGTTCGATCGAATTCGACAAACTCTCGCTCTCTCTTTCTGTTGTTTTAATACCCGAACCCCTAAATCTCGTACCTCTGCTCCGTACGAAGTGTAATAACCCTGATCACTAGTACGATACCCTGTCTGATTGATCCGAAACCAAATCAACGGATGTCAAAGTGCTGCCTGAATAAGGCTATACTTTGTTAACTACGTTAAGGTTTTGATCTCGTGATTATCGGTAAATTTTGAATTATGTTAATACACTAATACGGGTTGCATTGTGTGTTTATTAGGAATCCAAGCTTAATATCAGGAGGCTGTAAAAATCAAAACTCTAATCCTACAAATTGAGTCATTCTCTTTTTATCATATACTTTCAAAACCCTAAATGTTTTCCAAGTTGTATTTATAGTGATTAAGTCTTTACTATTGGACAAAGAGTTAGCCAATAGTGATATGACCATAGTCACATGAAGTGCCACCGAGTGACAAGTACTGTGGGTAATTGAAAGATATAAACAAATGTAAAAACTCTTAATGTTGTAGATTACAATATTGTGTCTTTTTGTACAAATGAATAAACTCACCAGTATTTTTCGCTGATAAAATGTTTTTAAACGCATTCCAGGTGATTTACTGTGAAAGATAAGGAATATGTTATGAAGCATCGAAGGATTAAATAAAGTGGATTTGTTATCAAAATAAAGATAAGAAAATGTGTTTTTAGGGGTTACCCCTATAAAAACCTTTGTTTGTAATATGAGTTTTATCCCATCTGTTTAATATTAAAAACTTTGGTGTTTTACAACTCTGAAATTTTCCTAACTATGGTCCTGATGAAAATTTCCATTGCGAATTGAATAAACACTGGTACTACTGCTGTAATTGTTCACGGCTCCCGCCCAGGGTGGGGTCGGGGGTTGGGACACCGGTACCGAAAATCTCAAAAAAATGGGTACCAGTATTGAAAATACCCATGACGGTACGTTACGGTTCAGTACCGGTATTTGAAGGTAAAAAGCGGTATCAAAAATACCAAATGCCGGTACCGAAAATCGATCTGATTCGGTACCGGTATCATTTGTTCATCCCTGAAAATAAGGGTTTTATTTGTATTAGTTTAAAGGGTTATTGGATTTTATCATCCCAACTATTTGCTATTGACCGCTGTCACTCCCAACTATCACTTTAACGCCGACCATCCCAACTTAACACTTTTCTTGTCCTATCAACCTGTCTTAAGTCTTAACTGATCACTAAAAATATCTTGGCTCACAAAAAATATTAGGGGTAATTAGTAACTTTTTTCTAAAATCCTGGTATAAAGTGTAGTGTGTAATTAAACTAATTATAATGACGAAATCATCAACAAAAGTAACTTTTAGTTGAGTTCAAGTCTTATAATTCTATTCTATAAAAAGTAGCCGATCACCCTTTAATCTCGACAAACAGTATATGATTTTATAAAGGATCATTAGAAAAAAAAAAAAAAAAAAAACCCCTGACCGCGGAGGGGATAACCCCTTCCAGGCCGCCACCCGACAAGCCTGAGCCTGGCAGTAAATACCCTTGCCGAGCCGACCCTTTGAGGGTACTTTGTTCGCCCCAAGGTTCGAACCCGGTACCTCTTGGTAAGAGGTGGGTGTCGGTGGCCAACTGGGCTACCCCAGCTGGTTAAAAAAAAGGTAATGCACGGTACCCCTGACAAAAAAAAAAGGTAATGCACGGTACCCTGAGATCTTAACCAAATCTAATCTTTTTCTTGGGATTGGTTTAGTGAATTGAAAAACTACAAATGAGAAAACTTGTTCAAATAAACTTAAAAAGAAAATGGATTTATACCGGAATGTTTTCAAGTGTCGAGATACATGATCGTTTGAAAATGAAGCACATAAACAAGAAAACCTCGATAAAGTTTTTTTCAGTAGAAAACTCTTGTCGTTTTTTTATGATGAATGCTTCAAAAAATGATGTTATCAGTTGCCACCGGTTTTCATCTATTTATTTATTTATTTATTTATGCTTCTTGTGATATCGAGGACCTGTTTAGTTTTTTTTATTGTATATGTAGTTCAGGTTATATTGTAAGTTGTCTAAGTTAGATATACAGCTGAAGAAACACCAAGTCTAAATCGACGGTTTATCCTTGTGGGAGTGGTCTCGTCAAGAATGGTTAACCCTTTGTCTTTCCTCGATGATGATCTGATTGTGATCTGCAAAACAATAACACCGCGAGACTCGTTACAAGGAGGAGAGGTGGGGGGTTCTCCTTGTAACAACCATCCGGCGTGAGAATAAGTATCGTTTAAGAATAGTAAACGAGTGTGTGTTAAGAGTAAGAGAGTGAGAGAGGCGATTCTTAACATGTGGTTGAATGTTGGTATTTATAGCCGAAGCGAAGGGGAGGAGATTATGGGCTGATGGACCTTGGCCAGCTTTCGTCTTCGAGGAATATCCGTTTAGTCTCCCCTGGCAAGACAACGACATTTGCAGGATTAAGCCTGACGTGGCACAACTCTGTTGGATCCAACTCAGCGCTTAATTGTACCTTAACCTTTTGTCGGGCCTGTAATCAGTCGCTTCAAGGAGATCGTGGGACAGCGTCTGAAGACCTGTGAGTGGTGCTACATAGCGTCCTTTTGTACCTGTTGTCCCTGGCATGATTCTTCAATCATGGTGAGCGCCATGGCAGAATCTGTTGTGACCTGATTGGTTGCATGAATTTGTTTATGGCCTTGCTCGTAGGAAATATGTTGTTGGCATGGTCTCGTATGCGCGTATTCATGCATGCTATTCGGGACCATACCCCTTCAATAGCAAATAATACTTGAGCAATATACATATATAAAAACATTTTTAATATTAATAATACATGCCATGTACATTTCCGTTCTCATCCTCTATGATGGTTCTAACATTTGTATCAAGGTGCCAATGTAGACTAGCCCACTTATTAGAAACACGTTCTTAAAAGAAAGGTTTCGGGTTCTAACCTAAAGTATAAAAGTAACATTTGCTATTTAAAAAATACACCGCATTGCGCCCAGGGCTTACAAATTCAGCCAGCATGGGTTAGTTAATAATTAAGGGGTTGTTTGTTTACCTCTTAATGAGAGTCTGAATGGTTCAAACCTTTTACTAGTTCAACACTTAATGATTCATACTGTTTGTTTTGTGAGTAAATGTCTGAATGTTTCAGACATTTGCATCTGAATAGTTCAGACATTTGCATCTGAATGGTTCCGACATTTGCATCTAAATGATTAATTATTATACCGAGTCTCAATGGTTAAGACCTCTAATCTGAATGGATCAGACATTTGTCTCTGAACGGTTAAGCATTATAGTGTTTCTTAATAGTTAAGACCTCATATTGCTTAATTTTTGCCATAAAAAGTTTACATCGAAATGTAGAGCAAATCGAATTTATATCGACACGCGCATAAAAATATGCACATAAAAATTAGTTTTTCTTAAGTAAAAGAGATATAGTTGTAAACTCGAAACAAATTATTAGTAAAAAACTTCATAGGTTAAATACGTTCGTAAAATCGTGCCAAGTAGCATTAATGCCACAACACTGCCAACAACCACCAACATTAGAAGAGCTTGTAAAAATAAAATAAATAAAAAAGTAAAAAATAGCACCGAACGAAAAACAACCGTGGAATCGTTGAACCACGTACGCCCGTTGCAGCGTGTTAATTCGAAAAAAAATAGACATAAATGTAAAACGTAGAAAAAAAATAACTAAGTCGATCAAGGACATGCGTGTTGCGACGAACTTGTCAAATGAAGAAAAATAGACGTGTTGCGACTGCCTGTCAAATGGGAAAAACAGACAAAAAACGTTGAATCCTAGACACATGTGGCGTGTTGACTCGAAAAATTTATAACGAAACTTAAAACAAAAAACTTATGAAAGATGAAAAGTATGGGGAGACCAAAATTGAAAACAAAAAAGTGTTGGGGTTTGAATTGTAAAAGATGAAAAGCTTTTTGGTAAAAGTAAAAAAGTCAAAGGGTTAAAATGCAAGAGATTAAAATCTTAGGGTTAAAATTGAAAAAATGCAATTTTTTTTTGAAAAACTCCCAAGGCCTATCTTACAACAAAATATAGCACAACTTTGTTGGAAATTTATAGTTTGGAAATGTGTAAAGAGTGGGAGGAGTAACACTTCTAGTTGAAAAAAAATCAGTTTTGTCAAGTAGTTGTATCTTTAAACAAATACTTTAGCTAACAAATCGTTTTCAAAAATAGTTATTCCATTAGAAAAACAAAGCAAAGAAGCAGTTGAGATTGTTAATTAAAACAATTTATCTAAAAAATCGTTTATACATTAGTCAAATAACTAATCCAAAAAAGCAATATTAAACACGGGAAAATTACGAAATTGTCTTTTGACCAACATGCGTCCTTGGAAGGACCTCTGAGCACGGGAGTGGTCCGCGATGCACGGGAGTGGTCTGTCGGTCTGTCCAAAGAGTCAGCCAAAATGGGAGTGGTCTGCCGACGCACGGGAGTGGTCCGCGACGCACGGGAGTGGTCCGTCGGTCTGTCCGAAGAGTCAGCCAAAATGGGAGTGGTCTGCCGACGCACGGGAGTGGTCCGCCGACGCACGGGAGTGGTCTGTCGGACACGTGTCAGCTCTAGGGACATGGACGCATCAACATAACATGCGGACTCTTCCCGTGCTGAGTGGTCCTTCCAAGGACGCAGGAGGGTGACAAAATTGAAAACCCTCTTGGTCAACCAACAATTTTGTAATTTTCCCATTAAACACTCCTAAAACTCTAAATGAAATACACATAAAAAAAAAAGTTGAAAAATACTTTATTATTTAACTCCCAAAAGACAAAAGAGTGTATATATTATATGAAAATAAAAAAAATTAATTTAGGATATTGGTTTTAGTTAATTGGCAAAGTAATTTAAGCACTCCAATTGGACAAACCTCTGTCATTCACCATTAACCCATTCTAATAATCTTGACTCAAAAGAGCCGTGCCGTATTTCTCGTGATCTTAATCTTTTCTTGATCGGTGACAGCAAAGTATACCGAATGGGAGGCGTGTTGAATCGTTCATTCCGACTCAGTAACCTTATTTTTTGACTTGGTAACATCTCTATCTACACCATATATGTCACTTTCAATTGGGTATATATAGAGTTGCGTATATGTTTTTTTTTTGGTTGAGGCTTTTTATCGAACAGTGTACGTGCAATCCTGTTCTTCTCAGCTTTAGTATGTGATCATGCTACTACTTCATCATGGAGAATAAAGTCGTATTCTCTTTCGCTTTCGATCCCTTTAGCTTTTCGTTATTCTTCAACTCTCAACTCAACGATGGCTATTTATGTTTCTCATTTCGTTTGATCATTGTTTGATTCTATTTGTTTTTGTATGCATCTGTTCTTCTTCTTGATTGTGCCCACATTAGGTAATTTATTTATTTGCATCTTTTTAAAAAATTACACTTTCTGTTTTTTATTTATTCAATTTGTTATCCTGATTAAAATAATTAATCATGGGTTTGTTGTGATTATTAGAAAAAAAAAAATTAGACGATTGAATCATGTCGAACGGAAAGGAACATGTGACCGAAGGATCAAACAGGCAGGAAAATGAAGAAGAAGAAGGTGAAGATGTAACTGATGATCAGAAAAGTATTGTGGTTTATAATAGTAACAGAAATGGATATTGGGTCAACTTCAATAGTCAACAGTCAACAGAAGTCAAACCCCAGGATGCAGATTACTCTAGTGACATTCCCCCACTCAACTATGAGTTAGAGAATTTAATCTTAGCTAGATTTCCCAGATCAGAATATTGGAAATTATCATCTGTCAATAAGCGGTTTTCGAGGTTAGTGAAAACCGGAGAGCTTTTCAAGATCAGACGGGACATCAAGTTCAACGAGCCGTCGGTTTTCATGCTCGCGAGTGGTGAAAACTGCTGGTGGGCTTTTGATCAAGGGTTCGGTTCGTTTAGAAGACTCCCGGTTCTTCCTTCCGATTTTTGCTTCACCTCGGGTGACAAAGAGTCGGTATGTGCCGGGACCCATTTACTCGTGTCAGGTCGGGAAATCGAAGGGTTAACGATTTGGCGTTACGAACTAGCAATGAATAAATGGTACAAAGGCCCACCAATGATCTACCCAAGATGCTTGTTTGCATCCGCCACTTGTGGGACCAATGCTTACGTGGCGGGTGGGATCGCAGTGGCTGGTGGGACCCAGTCCGTGCACAACACGGTTGAGAAGTATGACCCGGAAACCCGGTCGTGGACCCCACTTCCAAGAATGACAAAGCCACGTAAGCTATGTTCCGGGTGTTACATGGACAACATGTTTTATGTGATCGGAGGGAGAAATGATGATGGGGTATTGACATGTGGCGAGTTTTATGACCCCGAAACGAACCAATGGAATTTGATCCCGGAGATGTTCACAGACAATCCGGTCCTCAACGCTCATTCCCCTCCGTTAATCGCGGTGGTTAACAACGAGCTTTATTCAATTGAAGCGTCTTCGAATATGTTAAAAGTTTACTTGAAGAAAAGCAACAGTTGGAAGCAGATGGGTTTGGTTCCTGTGAGGGCAGATTACAACCGCGGTTGGGGAGTGGCGTTTAAGTCATTTGGCAATAAGTTGGTTGTAATCGGGGCGTCGACAGAGTTAACGTCGAGAAGCTCGATGGCTATTTATACGTGTAGTCCGGACCCAGAATCGGAGCCCGAATGGGAATTGCTTGACAATGGCAGGATTCAACTGAGTCATTTCATTATGAATTGTTGTGTGATGGTAGCTTGAGAAGATGTGTGATAAATAAGTTTGTCATTTGGCTTTTTAGAGTCAACATGATTGTATTTTAGTGTAAAGAAGTAATCAGTTTCCCTGGCTACTTACCTTTCCTGTGCATAAGTAGTACTTTACTACTTATGGTATAATTCATGTTGTAGTTCTTGTTTGGGGTGAAATTGAAAGCCTGTTTGAAGAAATTGTATTATTTAAAAAAATAAAAATAATAATAATAATAATAAATGGTAAAATAATAGCCTTATTACTAAATTCTTTTAGAAAATTTAACGAACATCCATTCTAAGGATCATTTTTGTTAGCCAGAGTGAACATTGGAGACAAAAATGTAATAACCTTAACGAATATCTTCAGTGTAATTCTTTCTTACGCCACTCTTAAACGAGAAGAGAGAGAATAAACGAGAAAAAATGAGATGTATACGGTAAGTGAGAAAATACAGTTCTTGTTCTTACATTTAATAACCTTAACGAATATCATTTTTACTTTTAAGAATCTTTCTATATATTTTACACAAACTACCAATAAATGCTTGAAGTTGAGTTATAAGTACAAATAAAATGTTAAAACAAAAGGTTATACTTAACTTAAAAAACTATATAAGTAGACATTACAGACACATTTCCGATAAAAACCGATTCGTATGACAATTGGACCAAATCTAGAGTATGTATTGGTTTAGAGTATGTTGCTTGATTCCAAATTTAGTGTATATATCTACCATTCAATACAATAATATATATATATCATCTCGACTACTAGTAAGAGTAATTACCTTCGTTAAACATATATATTTTAGATCGAGACAAATTTCAATAATTAGCTCCAAATCATGTAGATTTCTTGATCCTCAAGTGTGTTGGGGGGAGATGATCACGGCATGATGATCATCATCACTTCCAACACGACTAACTAGTGTTTCATCTCCGCACTGGCTTTTGATAGAAATGTCATATTCTTCAAGTGGGCCAAATTTTCAATCCAGTGAACTTAGTTTAGAATGACTTTGCCTACTTTATCAACTTTGTTGGATCAAAACCGAATTTCCCTATTGAAGTATCCAGTTCAATTGTCTCTGTCCTTCAAATTGTTTTCATACCTTTACGTGACATCTTAGTATTTTCTTTAAATTACTTCTTCATATCGAATTCGAAGTACTTGAAAATCTTTGGACCACAAATTGCAATTCCATTGGAATTTCCAAGATGACCAAATTTATATTTATATATAATAAATCATGAAATAGTGTTTTTTTATGGTTCTTGTAATTTCTTTTGTCTTTGTTGTGAGTTTGTAAACGCAACTTGCAGTATAAGTTTGCGTTTGCATTTGTCTTTGTCTACGTTTTACGTCCGTGGCTGTATAAACGTGTGTTTTTGTTTTTCGAATTTTTCCGCTTTTGGTCTTTGTTTGCTTACTAATTAGCACAACTTTACGACCCCATGTCCGTAACACCGGGGTCAACATCACTACATCAGTGCCTTTACCGTATTCGTTTATGGTTATTCTCGATGTAGCAACATTAAATTCATTGAACACAAGTTTTATTCCTATAAAATATCATTTTGGTATCGTAAGCTATACGAGTGATGCAGGTATCATACCGGTACCGTAACGAACCGAATAACACCAGTACCGATACAAGTATTCGTTTTTATGTTTTCAATCGATGTAAAACACATGTCAATTGCTACGCCAAGTGTCCGTATCCAGCTGGTGCCCACTGGGTTTTTTATTACCGTTTTATCTTTTTGTGGAAAGAAAAAAAAATCCGGAAGGAAAGAAACAGGACCGGGACCAGATCTATACAGCTTTCAGAGAACCGGGCGGAGAGAAGCTAAAAAGCTGCCTGACTCGAGATCTTCAGGTGAGCACATTCACAGATCTTGTTTACATAATTACTGCTTTGGATTTCTAATGATTTTGCTTCCACTTTTAGGTGATTTGCTCAATTTTCCTGTTTCGTAATCTGCATTCATCAATAATTCTATTTCTTTTAGGTATTCCTTTCAATTTCGAGTTTCGTATATGTTTTTAACCAATGCGTATATCGAATTATGATGAATGTTGATTAAATTTTAGGTCATCACAGGATTTGAAGATTTGTATGCAATTTGGTACCTTTTCCGGCTTGCAATTTAGGGTTTGAATGGATATTAAAAGTTAAAAACCGAATTGTGAGAATTAGGGTTACAATTTGTATGAAATTATGTCTGTGAACAACACTAATCCCCAAAAGAACAACACTAATCCACCAAACCCTAATCCCCATCATCTGTCAAGCCAGTTTCAGCTCCCTCAGTTTTCCGCAGCCCAGGCGCATGCGCACGCGATTGCGCAAGCGCAGTTAAACGCTCAGGCCAAAGTTGCAGCTCAGGCTCAGGCTAACCATGCCCAGTTTCAAGCCCAGCTTCAGGCTCAAGGTCTGGCGCTTACTAATTCGCCCCTCTTTTCGGGATCGGGCAATACAAGTGCCAAACGCGCGCCTCAGAAGCCACTCGGGCGGCCACCTGGAGTGTCGAACGCTAATGCTGGTTCTCCCATGAGGACCATGGAGCTTACGCCAGCTGCCCGTCATAAAAAGAAACAGAAGGTTTCTGGAAAACAGTTACCGGACAGAGTGGCTGCGATTCTGCCACCGTCTGCTTTATACACGCAACTTCTTGAATTTGAGTCACGTGTTGACGCTGCTATAATAAGAAAGAAGATAGACATTCAGGAAGCTGTTAAAGACCCACCTTCTGTTCAGAAGACGCTTAGAATATATGTGTTTAACACGTTTGCGAATCAGGTTCAAACGATTCCTCAAAAGCCGAATGCTGAGCCGCCTTCTTGGACGATGAAAATTATAGGGAGAATATTGGAAGAAGGAATGGATCCTGAACCGCAGGCTGGTATGATGTCGAAACCGAACCCGTTGTACCCAAAGTTTTCATCTTTCTTTAAGAGAGTTGGTATACAGTTGGACCAAAAACTGTATCCTGATAATCATACGATTCTGTGGGATAGTTCTAGAACCCCGACACCTCATGAAGGGTTTGAAGTCAAAAGAAAAGGTGATAAGGAGTTTACTGTGAATATAAGGTTAGAAATGAATTATCTGCCTGAGAAATTTAAACTTTCGTCTTCGTTAATGGAAGTTCTTGGAATTGAAGTTGATACTCGAACAAGAGTTATTTCCGCCATCTGGCAATATGTCAAAGCTCGGAAATTACAAGATGCGGATGATCCATCGTATTTTAATTGTGATCCACCGCTTCTTAAAGTATTCGGTGAAGAAAAAGTGAAATTTTCCATGGTATCACATAAGATTTCAAGTCATTTGTCTCCACCGCCACCTATACATTTGGAGCATAAGATGAAGCTCTCGGGGAACAGTCCAGCTGGCAATGCATGTTATGATGTACTGGTGGATGTGCCGCTTTTAGTACAAAAAGATTTGAATGCTTTATTGGCTAACAATGAGAAAACCAAGGAAATTGAAGCCTGTGATGAGGCAATATGTACGTTAATAAGAAAGATAAACGAGCATCGTAAAAGACGGGCTTTCTTTCTTGGATTTAGTGAGTCTCCTGTTGAGTTTATCGATGCTTTGATTGAATCTCAAGGCAAAGATTTGAAGCTTCTTGTTGGGGATGCAAATCGTAATGCTGAAAAAGAAAGTAAAGCTGATTTCTATAACCAACCCTGGTAATGTTACCTTATTTACTATATTTCCTTTATATGCGTATGTATTGAAGTACATGAGTTTATAACTTTATATATATTTGCTTTATTTTGTGCCTCGTTAAATGTTAACTACATGATAATCTTGTGTTTCAAACATTTTAGGAATATTGGATTTTAATAATCCCAACTATACGTCGTTGGCTGCCAGCAGTCCCAACTATTAACATATTGGCCACCAATGGACCCTGACTAACAGAACCCTAACGCCGTTAGTCTCCGGTCGCCGGAAAACCGTTTTTGGCCAAAAAAAGGGTTTTCAAAGGTCCGATCTAAGGTTACAAAGAGGTTTGGGACGAAAATGTTAAGTTTTCCGGCCAAAAAGTTGAGTTTTCCGGCCAAAAAGAAGTTTTCCGGCGAAAAAAGGAGTTTTCCAGCGACTTCAATAATTGGGGCTTTTACTAGAAAAAGGTTCCTAAAGGTCCGTAATAAGGTTACAAAGAGGTTTGGGACGAAAATGTTGAGTTTTCCGGCTAAAAATAAGTTTTCCGGCCAAAAAACGTTTTTCCGGCGACCGGAGACTAATGGCGTTAGGGTTCTGTTAGTCAGGGTCCATATGTTAATAGTTGGGACTGCCAGTGGTTGTTTTTTAAGTTGGGACTGTTGGTAGCCAACGGAGAATAGTTGGGATTATTAAAATCCAATATTCCAACATTTTAATATTAGATTTCGTGTCTGTTGTCACTGTTATGATGGGTCTAAATGTGCTTTTGCAAGCTCCAACTCTTATGCGGTTACTGTTTTGTGAATGTGTAGGATTGAAGATGCAGTTATCCGTTATCTGAATCGCAGACCAGCCCGTAAAAGCACATGATTGGTTTGGAAATATGCTGATGGAACATGGAATAAACGGTAATCATCTTTTGAATGTGCTAACGAACGTTTTGTTTTGGTATATCAACTATGTAGCTGCATATTTAGTAACTAGAATCTTTTTAATTTCATGTTATGTCTGGTTTTCTATCTTAGAAATATCCGTTACCTTATGAAAATTTCTGAATTCAAGTATAATTTTTGTTATATGGACCTTCGTGGTTCATTAATGTTGTTTTTTTTTTAAGTTTTAATTAGGCGTGCGTATTTTTTAGATTTTTTTTTTAAGTTTTAATTAGGCGTGCTTATTTTTTAGATTTTTATTTTTGTATCATTTAACAGTTTTCAGCTACAAATAACACTTTTGTTTTTTTAAACACCCATCTAATCTAGTGCTAATTCTCCTTCACAATCCACAGCGGGACTTGAACCCTCGACCTCTAGTGGAGGGAGCACCGTTTTAACACACTAAGACACCATTGGGCTAAATGCCCTTTGATAACTCCGAATAAAACTAATTTGTTAACTACTTCGCTACCAATAAAGTTTCTAACTTCACCGCTGAACCAAAGATTTAAAAGAATCTTTTACAGCTATTCTTACATGTTCTCAACATTCAATCAACGATGGAAGTTGAACAGTGAAGAACATACACCGGTTGTCAATGATTAATATTTCTAGTAGACGTGGACTTAGATTATCAAGCTTTTGCTTATAACTAGATATGTAAATAAGCCAGGTCGAGCTCATCTAAGCTTGAGATCGGCAACGACAAGCTAAGGGAACTTGAGCATGAATCGGACTTGACTTGTTTGTTCGTGCTAGGTATAGACTGTTTTGTCATTTGAAAGTGATTAAGAAAATCGTCGTCTTAGGTATAGATTGTTGTGTCATTTGGAAGATATTTTAAATTACTAATTTACTATGTGTGGGTAAGCAACCTGTTAAATACAGATCTTGTCCACAAAAATCAAAATATTTAAAAGTTGAGTCAATTTGTTGAAACAGACCGATATTCGAACTGGTAAATTCGATGGTTTACCCGATCACCATTTCAATCGGCCAACCCAATTTAGAAAATAATATGTCGGTCTGTCAGACAAAGGGTTAGGGCATGCAACGACTAGTTCACCGGTTTTGCTCTGTTGTCATCGAAGAGGCTCATTTGTGTATGATATATTGGCTCATAACAAAAACCACGTTGATACCAACCCATTCAGATCATACTTGCGTGTCTGATTTTCAAAACACCATATAACCATATAAGATCTTTCCTTTATTTCAAGAAGAGTCTAAGAAGTGAGACCATCGCCTTGGCCCACCATGAAGGTGCTCTTGGGCCTGGGCTGATGGGTCTCTGCCTCTTTGAAGGTGGGCCTGTTTGTAGAAAAATAAATCTTCTTTTTTTTCTTTATTGAACCTTTTATTGCCGGTTTTTTTTTAAATATATTTAAACTTCAATGCCTATTTCTTCAAAAAGTCTATAATTTTTTTTGAACTTCAATGACCATTATAGATATCACATCACCATAAAACTTCATATTTTATCACATAAATAATCTTTCTTTCTCAAATTCTTTGCAACATATCACTTCTCTAAAATCATGAACCCAAACCAATCCCTGACTCTCCGCCATTCAAAGAAGAATATCCGAACCCACACCTTTTCAAATGTTAGCTTCTCGCAACTCAAAATTCTGGATTCAAAATCCCGACTTTCCTTGTTTTCATTAACTTCAACAAGCCCAAGTTTAACAAATTCAACCCTTCCAAGGCATTCCCAATAACACCACCAAGTGTTGGTGTTGATGAATCTCCATTCCTACAGCTCAAAAATGCTAAAAAGGAAAGGCGAAGAAGTCGCGTCATCGGCAAAGGAAAATAATTTTGCGACACAAAAATGGAACATAGCTGACGAGGTGGTACTTGAGAAGTCGTATATACATATTCGAAGATTCAAGTACCATGAACAACCAGAAGTCCACTGCTTTCTGATTATGCGTGGAAAATTATTTTATGCAAGGAGAACATTCTCATGCACGGAAAGAAACAATTACAACTTACAATCGCATTGTCTCATGCAATACTAATTATGATGTTTGCTAGAGAGGAGTTCATCTTCAACCCCACAAATGAAGGAGAACAATCGTCTGTTTGTGTATGAACATATGTGAAAGACCACTCAAAGTGGACAAGACCAACAGTTTACGCCTTTTTTGTTTCCTATTTTTCTAATGCTTCAATTATATTTACAGCATCTGTCTTTCGAATAATATACAATTTGTTTGAATAGTTTGATATAGGACGTTGAATGACATTACAAATTAACACACTGGATGCCTTTCATTCCATTCGCCCGGTTCGTGTTTAGCTAAGAATATACAATCATCAGAAGTTTAGAACCAAGAACTGAACCGTTTGCTAGTGGGTGTAGGTTTCAGAATTTTGTATTTCCCTTGATAGAAGAATCATGTATAAAGTTCACTTTCAGATTAAAGTATTTTGTGGGTACACGAAATCAATAATCAGATAAGACCTAAAGTACTTATTTGATGTTTGTAAAAGACTAGATGTTCTCCCAATTACCAAACAGGAGTCCATCCTGGGTTTCGTATGTATAGGGTCGATTCATCACAGGTCTAATCTGGGACCGTTTTGGCATATAAAGTTCATCAATCATGACTTAGGTATAGCTGGACGTTCCCTTATCAATATATTAAGTTTATTAATCATGACTTAGCCAAGGTTTAAAAAAGGCAGAAACAGGCCTCGAGGCGTCTTCCCTTAGCCTCACGAGGCGTAAGCCTCGAGGCAGGCCAAGGCGTAAGTCTTGAAACATTATTCAAAAATAATAAAAATCTCTCATAAAAACCACAAATTATTATTATTATTATTAAATATATAATAGTTCAACAAGCAAGGTTTAACATAAAACCAAACATCATAAAAAAGTTAACCACCGAAATTAGTATTGTTGTGACATTTCAATATCATAGAACTTGTTTTCCTCCGCATCATCATCCTCAATTTTTCATCACGCATATTTAGATCGGCATAGTCATCCCCACTCGGGTTGGCTATCCACTCATCATTCGACCAAACCTCATTGGCAAATGGCAACTCGGGTTAGCGATTAGGTTTGAAAAGATAACCTAATCGATGTTTTTAAGTCCATTGGGTTGGCCCACCAATTAAACCCAATAAACACTAAACGAGTCTAAAAATAAGTTCAGAAAACTAATTTTTTTTCAATTTTCACAAGGTCTAGTGACGCTCAACCCTCGCCAACTCTTACACCTCGGATGTCTAAGGCCTAGGTTTCAACTGACCCCCATGAGGCTAAGCTCAGCCAAGGCATAAGCCACAAGGCGAACCTCGGAAAGCCTTTTTAAACCATGGACTTGGCTTATATAGCTATCTGGAACTTCTTTTTATCACCAATGCACGTACGTTCTCAGTAAGCAAGCAAACAAAAAGTCCTTAAAACTCAAGTATGATAATCTGTCTAGATATCTGAAAGCACTAGCAAATCAGGGCTTTTTAACTTAATCAGGTTGCACAGGTCATAGGGATGACTACGGATTTGGAACCAGAACCAACCTGCAACCGAATAACCTACATTATTAGGGCTGACCGCATAAACAATAAGTGTTTAGCGAATCTGAAAAGCCTATCCCTATTTATTTTCCTTATTCGCAGCAACTAACTGCAATCATCAGTGAAAACAATAAATCAAACAGTTTAAATACGCAAACCTAAATCAAAAACTGATAGCATCTCTAATCACATACCCTAAATAAATATAAATTACCAGTATATAAGATATAGAATAACCTCTATGTACAACTTAAAAACTATATTTACAACCTCCTTTAGCACAAAATCTGCCTATGTAGAACAAGAAGGTTCTTTAGGTGCACACCTCGTGTAAACTCATCACCTCATATGGTCATAAGCGGTGACCAATCACCTGACCGCGCACTTGGCACTACAAGAGGTGAGACTTTCCGTTTCCTTTAATGAACTTGGCACATATGAAGAGTGAAATAACCAATTTGAGAACTTATCCATTTAGTTCCAGACATATACATGCTTATTAGGGGTCATTTTACATGAAGATCTCAACGGGATTTAGCGAGCGAAAATGTAGTTATTCATAATTAATGGTACACAATTAAATCAGAACTAGATCATCAATAAACATTACCAAGGAAACTTTCAAAAGGTTGCATGTCCATACTTAAACATGCATAAAAATTAATTTATGTTACAAAAACCAGAAACAAAATCACTCCTGAAGTTTGTAGTAAGGGATGCAGAAAACAGTAGAGGGATTATTCATATTACCACCCTGATTGTATTATTGCATGCTTCTGTGTCGGTGTGTCGCCATGTTTGTATAACTTTACATGCTTGAATGCCTCACTTGCACAAGAACGCGATGCCATGAAGTGTTTAGAATTCCTCTCAAGTTCCAGACGTCTTCAACCTTTTCAGGTTGGACATTTGCAGCTGTGTCTACCTGCTCATCAATAGTTCAACAAGTATATATTATAACGGAGATAAGTTATACAACCAGAACGAGTTCCCGAAACACACAACTCTATAGATCGTGTTACTAAAAAAATAGTACGAGTGAGCAGAAAACCGAAAAAACCGATTTAACCATCACCACCACCACCATCACCATCACCATCACCATCATCATACTCAGTAAATCCCACCAATAGCAAAGCTAAGGTAGGGTCCGAGGAGGGTAAGATGTAGACAGCCTTACCTGTACCCGGAATAGAGAGAGAGGCTGCTTCTAGTGAGACCCCCAGCTCGATAGTAGTTTGCATCAAGCCTTGGACATAAGGCACATAACACTCAGCAATTGGGACAAAAGCCGATTAGCGCATGTACCCCCTAGTCTTTCGGCTATCAACGCCACCACATGATGCATGATTAACCGTCCCTCGCTTTTTAACGTTATTTTCACGAAATTAGTAAAATAACGTTAAAATTAGTGCACTTTCACTTTTGCCCCATGAGGGCCCGGAAAAACCGATTTAACCGAACCGCACAAATCAACAAATCAAGTTAAAAAGCCCTGATTTGCTAGTGCTTTCAGATATAGCCCACAAAAGCCCTGATTTATCTTTTTTAACTTAATCAGGGCTTTTTAACTTAATCGGTTGCACGGGTAAATTTTTCAGTAAATCAGGGCTTTTTATCTGAAAGCACTATTAAATTTCGGTTCGGAATTGTAATATAGCCCACAAATCAACCCATTCAACTTAAATGAGTTGAAAGTCTCACTCTCACTAGTGCACATTTGGGTGACTTGAAAGAACACAAATAGACAGAGAGATGACATACTGCTTTGGCAACAATCACTGTGTTGGAGTTTACATCAGCCTCGGCTTCAAAAAGTACCCATGCCCATTTATCGCTTTTTTCATCATCGGCTATGTACTGAGTACCGGGTTTTTGGTATCTAGAAGCCTCCTTCCAGGTTTTACCGCCATCGGTGGATATATCAACTCGTTCAATTCCACGCCCGCCTCCTGAAACTGCATATCCTTTTATAGCTATCTGCAGACAACATTTAAGAATCACGACAAATTCGTCTTTACTTAAAACATGAGAGTACGGTAATAGTGTAATTTACCAACCTTTCCATTCCTCCCCACGTTCACGTCCTCCAAGGAGCATATTGCACTCTGTCAATAAGTAAAGCACAAATGAAGTAAAAAATGTAAGCTTAAATCTGACAAAATAGATTCTTAACACTGATAAAAACATATGCTAGGATTGATAAAATATACTAGCTTTGGTAAGAGTAAAGTACACGGATAGTCCCTATGGTTTTCCAAAATTTTGGATTTGGTCCCTAGCTTTCCAAAAGTACACGGATGGTCCCTGTGGTTTGCATCTATAACGCATTTAGTCCCTAACTTGCACCTCCTGAAACCTTTTTGTTAGCTGGGGACTAAATGCGTTACAAAGTGCAAATCACATTGACCATCCGTGTACTTTTAGAAAGTTTGGGACCAAATCCAAAATTTTGGAAAACCACAGGACTATCTCTATTTGTGTACTTTACTCTTTTGGTAACTTTACAAAGTTAGTAAGAAGCACCTGTACAGGGAAATCCATTTGTGGCCTCCTGGTAGACCAGTCAATGTTGTCCCAATTTACGGAAGGTGGAAACATTTTATAGTCTTTTTGCATAAAGAATCCCTGGGGATTAACAATTCACTACAGTCTTAGAAACACAAAGCGGAACATAATTTTTACAGGCAACGCTATAAAGGTAAATCAATCAAACCTGGCAGACTTGTGAGTCTATATTGATGGTATCCAGCCACTTCACAGAACGAGCACCGATAACGCCTGGGACAACAACTCTAAGTGGATACCCATGATCCCTGTTGAGTGTCTTTTACAGTTTCACAAACCAATAAGTGTTTGTAATGATTACGGAAAACCATATTATTACATACTCAGTATTACCTCTCCATTCATTTCATAAGCAAGCAAAACGTCAGCTTCTGGATTTGTTGCTTGAATTAATGGAATTGATGCCTTGTAAGGACCCCCATTCTCTTCCTACGGTCAAGCGGAAACCCGTCAATAAAATAAGTCACAGTCGGCAAACAACACTAAAGTTCCCTTAAACAAGTGAATACAAACCTTACACTTGTCAACACTCACAAATTCAACATGTTTTCCACCTGCTGGTGTGACACTTGTACATTTGGGTATTCCGACTAATTCAAGAACATCTGCAAGTTTTGCCCCGCCCCAAATTGCTGACCGTAGCACACAGATAGCATACGAGTTCAGAAAAAAGAAGAATTCAAATACCACAAATTCAACAACTTCGGTTCCGATATAATCCAAAACTTTAGGGTTGGAGACAAACCATTTCCTAAGGCGGAAACATCCCACCCAACTCCTTTTACAGTTCGGGTTTTGCTCATTGCAGTTCTTCGATTACCAGCACACTGCATGAGGTGAAAATAAAGATGATAAAAACCTATTCACTTCAGAATTGTCACATTATTTAATTGACATATTTTAAACATGAATTGAGGTGTATACCTGCAAAGTAGCAGTTACATTATACTTTGGGAGATTCCTGTAATTCAAACAACAAAATGAGTTTTCGAAATTTTAAACATATCATGAACATAAATAATCAAAGCGAACAGAGATCATTACTCACAAAATATCCTTCATAAACAGCTCTCTCGGTTTCTCAATTAACCCGACAACAGAGACACTGTATCTGTTTATGAAAACAAAACTTACATGTTAATATCAAACTATCATGAACCCCAAAAAAACATGTTTTAAGGACCTTTCTATGTCATCAACAACAGGTATTGGTCCATGATTTCTCTTGTAGAAAAATTCTGTAGGAGTCACATAAGAAGAAACCAAAGCTTGACGTGGTGGCTCCGCATTAAAGGGCTCCTGTACCATAATTGAGTTAAGAGAGTTGAATTCAAAGTGTATAAACACATACTAGAGGGTGCCCGCGTGATGGGCGGGGAACACGACCCTGTAATCACCTAACATGTTAACTATTAAAAAAATTAAAAAAAAAACTATAGAAAATTAAAATTAAATTATCACAAACAATAGTACGATCAAACTTTACAGAATTCAAGGTGTATGAACAGACTCGTGAATCAATAATAATCATATCGTTTTGTATCCAAATCAATTAGGTTTTGTTTTCTGCTTGATAAAAATTAAGCAATATCATAAAAAAAATTAAAATAAAAGGATAACTTGCCTTGGCGTTGATTTTGAGAGCAGGATGACGAGGAGGTTCTTGTGAATAGTTAGAAGGTGCTCTGATTCCTGGCATTTTTTAATGGATACGGCTGCTGTGAGTGTAAAAGATGACGACAGTGTATAGAAATAAAAAGAGAAGGTGGACGGCGAAGGTGGATGTGGAATCTACAAGATTCGGAAAACCTCGTTGGGTTAAAAGCGGTGTTAATTTTAGCGTAGAGATGGCGGTTTGTGCATTCTGTGGGCTGGGCTGCCTTGTTTCGTCTCTGTAAATACAACAAACAGGTAATGTTAAAAATCAAGCTTGGACACGGAGGTTTTTTTAAGCCATTTATTGATTTTTTCTAATAATCATACATCTACGTTTACATGTATCTTACACGGGGTTGAATAACTGTAATATTATATATTTGATAGTAAAAAATATATGTTTATAAAAGATATGTGTGTTGCATGGGTCGAATAAACCCATGTATTAAACGGTTAAAATTATATATAATGCAGCATCTTAACACATTCAGTTGTCTGAATATTTTTAAAAAAATAAACTTTTACGTGACAGTATAAATTGTGTTAGATTAAATTTAAAAAGATTTAAAAAAAATAAACTTTTACGTGACAGTATAAATTGTGTTAGGTTAAATTTAAAAAGAAAATTAATCACTCATAAAAAAAGATCGTATAGCTATTCTTATTTTTTTAAAATATTTTAACGAACATAATTTTGAACTTGGTAATATTTGAAGACCTAAATAAAAACTTTTAAGTAAAAAAAATAAATTTATTAAGAATTTTTTTTATTACAAAATGTAATTATTATTCATTGATTATAATTAAATGCAAGTTTAATTATGAGATTTGAATTTTTAGATTTTGGAATTCTTATTATAAAAAATAAAAAGTTGAACATAATCGTATTTGTTAGATATAAATAAAACAATATTTGTTTTTGAACGGAAAATTTGGATCACTGACGGACTACTAGAGTATCATCGTGTCACCAGCGGAACCACCCGATCATATCCATCTCTATTAGGCATAATGTCTATACACCAATTCAGAAGGAAACCCAATAATTAGAGAAAAGTGTCCAGATAGTCCCTGTGGTTTGCCCATTTTTCACATTTAGTCCCAAACCTTCTAAAATTACAGCTATAGTCCCCAGCTTTTGCAATTTCGTTCTCGGATAGTCTCTGGCGCGGATGAGGGTTAGTTTTTAGTGTTAGTTTGCTGCGAAATGACTAAAATACCCTTACTAATAAAACAAAATAAATTAATTAGTTGGACCCACTTCTTCTAAAACAATATAACAACACCACCCGCACCCCCACCCCACCTTTCTCTGTCTTTCTTCTCTCTGTTCTCTCTCCCGACAAAAACCACCATCGCAAGTCCACCACCACCAATAACCTGCAAACCTGCAATTAACCCGATTCCTACGAGACTAATCTGTGATTCCGATACCGGAATAGAAACTTTTGACTATCGAACACCCGCGACAACCTAATTAAACTTGTTAATCATTCCAAAACAAACCCATCGCATCTACCGGTTGATTGAAATCGCTCCAGCCAACAGGGTGAATGGTTTTGTTATGGACTTTAAATTGTGAGGACAGTTTCCGGTTGGAGAATGAAACTCTTCGCCACTGCCGCATTGGAGAAATTGTGGTTGTTGCAGATGTTGAAAATACAGTAAATTAGGCTTTGATTGATGGCCATTGATGGTGATGATGAAAAGGACACTACTTACGGTTTGGGGGAATTGCGTTGCCTTTTTTTATCACGGATTTGGATGCCCTAAGAGTGATTAGTTTTTTATAGTGGGTGGTGTTACCGGCGATGGTGGAGTGGTGTTATGGTGGTGGTGGTGGTGGCTTGGTGGTGTGGAGGTGGAATGGTGGTGGTGGAACGGTGAAAGATAGAGAGAAGAAGAAATAGAGAAAAAGGGGAGAGGGGGTGGGGTGGGATGGGTCCCGTTTTCTTTTAATATTATATAACTAATTAAATAGATAATTAATAACATTTTTAATAGTAAGGGTATTTTAGTTATTTCACACCCAATTAACACCAAAAACTAACCCCCATCCTCGCCAGGGACTATCCGGGAGTGAAATTGCAAAAGTTTGGGACTATAGCTGTAATTTTAGAAAGTTATGGACTAAAGGTGAAAATTTGGCAAACCAAAGGGACTATCCGGGCATTTTTCTCCAATAGATATGGGAAAAACCCTCCTTGTGGGAATCGAACCCAGGACCTATTGGTCCCAAAGTCTTATCTCACCCCCAAGATGTCACTAGGCTATAAAGCATAACATCTGAGAATGGATGTGGTGGTGACAAGTAACACTCAACTTAATTATATATTAGTATAGGGAGATATAATAGACTTCTACTCGAGTAGCAAAGATACCACCTCACAAAATTTGTGTCTTGCCTTTTCGCGAGGTACAAGGAGTTTGTTGCATTATTGGCTTCATGGGCAATGATGGTAAGTGGTTAACATATATAGTTTTGCTAAAGTAGTATTTAGGGTAAATTTTATTTTTCGTCCTTTATATTTATATCATATTGCAATTGATAGCCCTTAACTTCAATAATTACAGTTACAATCATTTATTTGCAAAATTCATTACACCCTAGGTCCTTTAGCACTAACACAATTAAAATTTTCAGTTAAGTCATATCACATAAGGGTAGTTTAGTCTTTGAACCGATTAAATTAAATTAAAAATAGTTTAATAAAAAACAATAAACTTATATATATATATATATATAACACATCTCAGATCTCAGATCTGAGATCTTATCTCTCTCTCAGCCATTTCTTCCCCAACTAAACCCACCACCATCTGCCACCATACCACCATTGTTACGTCATCGGCGTCGTCGCTGCAGATTGCTGCCGCCACCACATCATAACCAGAACTCCGATGAACTACTGCAGTTTCCATCAGCGTCATCGTCGTCCAACAGTCCTTTAAGCTCACCGAGAGTGATGGTGACTGTAAGGATGGAGTTAATGGCGGTTTTGGATGTAGGGGATTGGTAGCGTGGGGTGGTGGTGGTTGTGGGGTTGTTTGTGTGGGTGAGATGGTGGAGGAGACAGTGGATGTAGGAGCGGTCGAGGAGGCAGTTTGGGCATAATCGATGGGAATTGAGGTGGTTAGTGACAGAGATTGGGTTGAAGAGTGATGACGATGGCGGAAAAGGATGAACTGAGTTGTGAGGATTTCCGGCGGACGGTGAAGGTTGTTCAATGATGGTGGTTTCCGGTCAGAGCCAATTATTTTGCATGGCAGGTGGACCTTACCCTCGTTGGAAATAACTCACCTATGGTCGTGGAATGTAATTTCTTTTCCCCTTTCTTGTATTTTTATTCGTGTTTTATTTTCTTGATGCTGAACAAAAGCCCTAATTTTTATTATAGAAATCTAAGAAATTTAGGGTTTTAAAACTGGGTTTGATTGTATAGTGATTAGTGTGTGCTATAATCATTTATTATTTGGTTTTGGAATTGGAATTGGTAATTCATATCAATTTTGCTTATAAAATTCAAATATGCACTTGTTCTGCATTTTTAGAAGTGATAAAGCATTTTTTAAATCTTAATATAACAACCCTCCTAAAATATTTCTGACACTCCTAATATATTTAGAATGTCCATATACGCCTTAAAATACACACCGTATACGAGATTTGGCCTTAAATACCTTTATTTTTATAAAAATTAATTAAAAACCAAATTCAGGGGGCGCTCGCGGGCCACGAAGACTTAGTCTTCGGCTTACGTGGGCCGCGACAGCTCAAGACCAGGGCGCACCTCCTGCTGCCACGTGTCAGGTGTTGTGTCGAGGCTAGTTGTCCGAATCAGCAATGCTAGGGCCTACACACCCTACGTCACCGGCCGCGAAGGCTTTGCCTTCGGCTTACGCGGGGCGCGAAAAAAGTGTTGTATCAGCACTATAAATAGCCTCGATCGGATTCAGTTGAATTCGTTTAAAATTTTCGTATTCTCTCTCAATTTTCTGCATAGCAAATATAATATCGGGCATAATACCCCCCTAAAATAACGAAGTTCTGCCTCGTTGTAAGTATCATAACCCCCGTTTACGTATTAGACACGCTGCCCGATTGATCTAGCGCTCCGTAACGGTTGTCGAGGCTCTGCCCGACGTAGTCGTTGGAGTTTTGTCTCGGGGAGGGTATAACTAATGTAAATATTGGGTTATTATACTAACGCGTGTGCATTGTTTAATTTATTAGATTATAACCAGGAAATCACAGGAAAAAGTCTAAACTAGCAATGTGAGTAATCTCCTTTTTGTAAACCTTTTTACAAACTGTTGTTGCAAAATCTCAATTGTTTTACTTTATAAATTAACAGTGATTGAGTATTTGTAATTCTACAATTATCGTCGCTATGTTGGGGTTTTGTATACAAAATTTGTTACTACACTGTGAGTAATAACATGACCACAAGTCGGGTGGACAGTACCGTGGGTGGTAATTAAGGTAGATTAATAAACAAATGTAATTGCTGATTGCCCCCAATACTGTACAAGGATAAAACCTGTTTTGATTAAATTGGGATTTACTCACCAGTATTTCCCACCGACAAATGTTTTTAAAACGCGTTTCAAGTAACAAAATGTGAAAGCCAAAATAGAAGCCAGCTGGAGAGCACTGAAGGCTTGGAAAATGTGGCTATAAAAGTTACCTAAATAAAGAAAGATGTTTTATTTCAATAAAATAGGGTTTATCCCTATAAACATGTTTGTAATAAAAACTTGGGTTTATCCCAATATGTTTATTATAAAAATGTGGTGTTTTACTCTGATAGAATATTTCCTAACTACGATCCTGATGTAAATTCCGCTGCCAAATAATGATAAACACCGATAGCACCATCTCTGAGTAGGTCGCGGCCGCCCGCCTCCTGAGGCAGGGGTCGGGGGTTGCGACAGTAGGTGGTATTAGAGCTACAGCCATTAATCTCAGGCAAAGAAGTGTTCTGCTGACATTGAAATTGTTAATTTTGTTAGGAAATAATCAATAACACTATGTGCATACATGTAGATTATTATTTTGTGTTATTTGACAATTTGTTAGTTTACAGTATGAGTGACCAAGGTCCTTCGGACGCTTACCGTCAATTGTCTAGTTCACCTAGGGACGAAGGAACCTCTTCTCAGCCTACCCCCTCGGGGTATTCGGCTGATGCCGAATAAGGGATTTTCGTATTCAAAGCACAATCTGAGGAGTTATTCCCTCCTAAGAAGAGAGGATGGTTCAGCAGAGGAGCTCATGAACGTAGAAAAATGATGATAAAATTGCAACAACAGCGGGCCTTAGCAGCGGCTAATAGAGAAATGAATGTTCAAACACAGGATATACTCAATAGGAGATTAGCAAATTTTCATATCTTAGCTACTACCGCTGTCGACCCTAATTTGGAACAACTCATAGCACCCTAGCCATTACCATTATTTCCCACACAACCTATGGAAATTGAGCCAAACCCAGTAGACCAAATTCCAGCACCTGCTTTTGACCCAGCCGATATTCCTAGAGTACCAGCACCCCATCCCCCAGACTATGACCCATGGTTTGACGACCACAGGGATTACCAACAACTTTACCCAATAGAGGAACCCATGCAAAACCCAGTAGCACCTTACCCAAACTTGGATCCTCTAGACCCATATTATGATAATGACCAATATATCTGGGAGATTCTAGAGAACCTGTACCCACGAGAAGAACCAATGCCCCAATACCCTGAACCAATACCATCACCCGCACCACCCATGAGTACTGAGAATGTGCAAGAACTCTGAACTTTTGGTGAGGAGATATTAGAAGAAAGTGAGAGAATGAGACAGATAGGTGAGAGGCTCGTCTGGAAGTATGACGAGCATAACATGCAGTATTGGATGGATCCCCACTAGGTAGTAATAATATATATATATATATATATATATAATATGTTTGTATGAAAAAAAAAGATAATCCTATAGCTACTGATGCCTACTAGTATGGTAATTTAATTTCCAGTTATGGTTTGTACTAGACGCATATATATATAATAGAGTAAAGGTCGCAATGTTCGGCGATTTTGGATCAATATGCTTGTTGTGTGATTGTTTGCATTTAATATTGTTTTGCGATATTAATACTTGGTAAATGTTTATAATCCAGAAATCAAGAAAACCAGAATAATGAAAACCAAATAAATAACAGTGAAATTCGACATATTGTAACCCAAGGAATTAGAGATGCTATGCCATATATCATCCAACATGTTAAAGAAGCGGAAAATAATAACATTAATAGTGGAAATAAGCAAACCCATACTGAATCTAGTCACAGCGTGAACAATGGACCCTTTCTTCAATTGCCAATTCCAAAAAGAAGAAGAACCATGTCTTATGGTTGTTCTTACAAAGAATTCTGGTCCTGCAAACCAATAGAATTCTCTGGTAATGAAGGGGCCATTGCAGCTCTATGCTGGATAGAAAAGACTGAGGCAGTCTTAAAAATAAGCAAGTGCGCAGAAGAAGATAAAATCATGTTTGCTTCAAATTTATTTAAGAATGCAGCTCTAGAATGGTGGAACATTATCCTCCAATCTAGGGGAAGTGACAGGGTCTATAATATGGAATGGAATGAATTTAAAAACATGGTAGAAAGGAAATTCTGTCCTCCCAATGAAAAGGAACATATAGCTAATAAATTCTTAAACCTTAGAATGACTGGAGTAGACATCAAGGGTTACACTACTACATTCTTTGAATATGCCAACCCTCGCATCACCAGAACCAGTGTTAATCTCCCGTTACATCTGGGGATTAATCAGTGAAGTTACACATGTAGTCAAGGGAGCTATACCACAAACTATAGAAGAAGCTGTAGAACTAGCAAATACCTTGACTGATGAATTAGTGCGTACCCAAGAAGAAAACCAAAGGAAGAACCTAGCTCAAAAGCTTACCCAAGAATTTCGCTACGGTAATTCCAACCGTGGGAAAAATATAGGTTCTACCTCTACACCTTACTGTAAAGCCTGTAAGAAGAAGCATTCAGGAAGATGCTTCACCTACTGCAACTACTGCAAGATACCGGGACATAAGGAAGAAGATTGTAGGAAGAAACCCAGTAATAGAGTGTGTTTCAACTGTGGAGAAAAAGGACATATCAAGCCAAACTGTCCGAAACTAGCTCCAGCCACAAACAACAAGACTACTAAGAATGCTAGAGCATTTGTTCTAATAGCTAAAGAAGTAAAAATGATTCCGGACGTGATTGCCGGTACGTTTTTAGTTAATGATGTTTTTGCCAAAGTATTATTTGACTCTGATGCGAACCAAAGTTTTATTAATACTTCATTTTGCAAATTTCTCAATCAACCCTTAACTAAACTTCAACAAGAATGTCTAGTAGAAACAGAAAATGGAGAATCCATTAAGATTACTGAAATCTTGCAGGGAGCAAGAATAGAATTTTTAAATCAAAAATTTATTGCAAATCTTTACCCAATGAATCTGGCAGGATTTGATATTATATTAGGAATGGATTGGTTAATAGCCAATAAAGCCAGTATTTTATGTGATCAAAAGTCAATCCAAGTAAATTCACCAAAAGGTGAAAAGATCACAATTAAAGGATATAAGCCAACTAGACCCACAAAATTCATCTCTGTGATGAAAACTGCAAGCTGTGCAAGAAAAGGGTCACTAGTGTATAAGATTCCCATAATCCTTAACACTAAAGGAAAAGAATTAAAAGATATTCCTGTAGTATCTCAATTTTCAGATGTATTCCCAGAAGAACTACCTGGACTACTGCCAGACCGAGAAGTCGAATTCAGAATTTATTTGTTACCAGGAACAACACCAATTGCCAAGGCACCTTACCGATGGAGCACCAGCAGAAATGCAAGAACTAAAGAAACAGTTCGATGAACTGTTGGAGAAAGGATTTATACAACCAAGTTCATCACCTTGGTGAGCACCGATCTTATTCGTCAAAAAGAAAGATGGATCAATGCGTATGTGCATTGATTATCGTGAATTGAACAAAGTCACGATTAAAAATCGGTACCCAATACCGAGAATCGATGATTTGTTTGATCAATTACAAGGAGCTCGATTCTTTTCTAAAATTGACTTACGCTCGGGATATCATCAATTAAAGGTACAGGAAGAGGACATTCCTAAGACCGCTTTCAGAACCAGGTATGGCCATTATAAATTTACTGTCATTCCATTTGGTTTAACCAATGCCCCAGCCGCATTTATGGACATGATGAACCGAATATGTAAGCCATATTTGGATAAATTCAAAAGGATCAATGGCGGCCAAACTTTTAAAAGTTGGGATTATTAGAGGGAATTTTTAAAGTTTGGATTATTATCGGCCAACAGGTGAAACTTAGGATTATTAAAATCTAATAACCCTATCCAATATCATGCAGGAAAAGCTAATGTAGTAGCCGATGCTTTAAGTCGAAAATATCATGAAAAGGCAAAAAAAGTACGTTCTCTTAGACTAAATCTGCAGATAGATTTAAACGAACAGATTAGGAAAGCACAAGAATTAGTAATCAAGGATGATACTGAAAAATTGAAAGGAATGATTAAGGAATTAGAACAAGGAACAGATGGAATTTGGAGATTCCATAAGAAAAGGATTTGGATACCCAAACTAGGAAACCTACGTCACAGAATATTAGAAGAGGCCCATAAGTCTAAATATACGATACATCCTGGAAGTGATAAGACGTATCAAGACTTAAGAAAGAATTTCTGGTGGATAGGAATGAAAAATGATATTGCAGCTTATGTAGCCAAGTGTCTAACCTGTTCACAGGTCAAAGCTGAACATCAGAAACCCTCAGGTTTGTTGCAGCAATTGGAAATGCCTGTATGGAAATGAGAATTGATAACAATGGATTTTTTTACCAAATTACCCAAGACACAAAAAGGTAATGATACAATTTGGGTGATTGTAGATAGATTAACTAAGTCTGCTAATTTCTTACCAATAAAGGAAACTTTCAGCATGGAACAGTTAGCCAAGTTATATGTAAATGAAATAGTTTCATTAAATGGAATTCCTTTATCTATTGTTTCTAATAGAGATAGCCGTTTTACTTCTCATTTTTGGACAAGTTTCCAAAAAGCAATGGGAACCAAGCTAAATCTAAGCACCGCTTATCATCTTCAAACGGATGGACAAAGCGAAAGGACAATACAGACGATGGAAGATATGCTTATAGCTTGTGTAATTGATTATGGAGGAAATTGGGACGATAATTTACCATTAATAGAATTCTCTTACAACAACAACTATCATACCAGTATCAATGCTGCACCATTCGAAGCACTTTATGGATGAAAGTGCCGAACCTCATTCTGTTGGGCAAAAATTGGAGAAAATCAACTATCTGGACCCGAGATAGTACAAGAAACAACAGACAAGATTATTCAAGTCAAAGAACGACTAAAAGTAGCACGCGACCGACAAAAGAGTTATGCTGATAACAGGCGAAAGCCATTGGAATTTCAGGTAGGAGACAAGGTGTTATTAAAAGTTTATCTTTGGAAAGGAGTGGTGAGATTCATCAAAAGAGGAAAGCTAAGCCCCATGTATGTTGGACCCTTTGAGATTATTAAAAAAATAGGACGAGTAGCTTATCAGCTACAACTGCCAGAGGAAATGGTAGGAATACATGATGTATTTCATGTATGTAATCTCAAAAAGTGTTTAGGCGATGAATCATTAGTGGTACCTCTTAAGGACAAAGAGGTAAATGATAAACTCAATTTCGTAGAAAAGCCTCTACAAATTGAAGACAGGAAAATCAAGAATCTCAAACACAAGAGATTAGTTCTAGTCAAAGTAAAATGGGATTCCAAGAGAGGACCAGAGTATACATGGGAACTTGAATCAGAAATGCAGAGAAAATATCCACACCTGTTCTAGTAGACCTCGAGGACGAGTTCAAAAACAAGGTGGGGAGGATATAACAACCCTCCTAAAATATTTCCGACACCCTAATATATTTAGAATGTCCCTATACGCCTTAAAATACACCCCGTATACGAGATTTGGCCTTAAATACCTTTATTTTTATAAAAATTAATTAAAAACCAAATTCACAGGGCGCTCGCGGGCCACGAAGACTTAGTCTTTGGCTTACGCTGTCCGCGACAGCTCAAGACCACGGCGCACCCCCTGCTGCCACGTGTCAGGTGTTGTGTCGATGCTAGTTGTCCGAATCAGCAATGCTTGGGCCTACCCACCCTACGTCGCGGGTCGCGAAGGCTTTGCCTTCAGCTTACGCGGGGAGTGACAAAGTGTTGTATCAGCACTATAAATAGCCTCGATCGGATTCAGTTGAATTCGTTCAAAATTTTCGTATTCTCTCTCAATTTTCTGCATAGCTAATATAATATCGGGCATAATACCCCGGTTACGTATTAGATACGCTGCACGATTGATCTAGCGCTCCATAACGGCTGTCGAGGCTCTGCCCGACGTAGTCGTTGGAGTTCTGTCTCGGGGAGAGTATAACTAATGTAAATATTGGGTTACTAGACTAACGCGTGTGCATTGTTTAATTTATTAGATTATAACCAGGAAACCACAGGAAAAAGTCTAAACTAGCAATGTGAGTAATCTCCTTTTTGTAAACCTTTTTACAAACTGTTTTTGCAAAACCTCAATTGTTTTACATTATAAATTAACAGTGATTGAGTATTTGTGATTGTACAATTATCGTCGGTATGTTGGGGTTTTGTATACAAAATTTGTTACTACACTGTGAGTAGTAACATGACCGGGTCGACAGTACCGAGGGTGGTAATTAAGGTAGAATAATAAACAGATGTAATTGCTGATTGCCCTCAATACTGTACAAGGATAAAATCTGTTTTGATTAAATTGGGATTCACTCACCAGTATTTCCCACTGACAAATGTTTCTAAAACGCGTTTCAGGTAACAAAATGTGAAATCCAAAATAAAAGCCAGCTGGAGAGCACTGAAGGCTTGGAAAATGTGGCTATAAAAGTTACCTAAATAAAGAAAGATGTTTTATTTCAATAAAATAAGGTTTATCCCTATAAACATGTTTGTAATAAAAACTTGGGTTTATCCCAATATCTATACATCTATACATCTATATAAAGCATTTCAATGGGATAGAGATGTAATTTTGCCACACTTACAAGTTTTGAAACACCATGTACAATAGACTATAAGCCATTTGAGATGGGTAAAATAGGAAATAACTATATATTTTTAAGACGCCATAAGGCTGTGGGGTATGGGGCTTGGGTTAGGGCGTGGGTTGGCTGAAAACGCCCAAGCCACCACCCCGGGGGCTTGGGTTTGGGCGTGGGTTTCAGCCCGAGCGTGGGGCGGGGCTACGAAATGACATGGCGGAATCTCATTGGCCAAGAGCACTAGCCATGGCTTGGCCACGCCACGCCACCCCAGCCACGCCCCACCATACCCCTTTGAAATTGAGGTTTGGTCTTGGGTGCCCCATACTCCACGTGTCACACCATGCCCCCAACCCACGCCCCACCATACCCCACGGCTTAAGGGCATAACTGGTAATTCGAATACCTGAGCTTTAATTGCCAAAGGGAGAAACGACGATTATATTCAATGAAATTAAATGCCACCATCATTTGGAAACCTAAAGACAACCCTATCGATTCCCTTTCTTCATCCCATTTTGGTCTCACCGCTCTCTTTCTATCTGTAAGTAAGACTGTAATGCCCACATTGTGTTATGGTGATGGTGGTGGTTTCGGATGGTGATTGTGCCAGTGGCTGCTTGGTTGACGTGGTGGTGGTAGTTGTAGGAGTGGCGACATGGTTGTGGTGGTGAATCGCAACAACGGTGGATTGAACACCGACAGCTATCATACTTTTTCCTTTTAACAAATCCTAATTTCAAGAATTTGTAATTTGGGGTTTTTAGTTTCAAAATTGTGTTTTGGGTTTTTATTGATTTTAATTGTTAATTATCTTATTTTGTGGTTTTTTTGGGAGTTAGAAAAGACTTTTATCAATTCTGTTTATAGGTATAACTGACCTTTGGATTGAAGTTAGTTTATTTTCCCTGAATTTTTGTTTTATTTTATCTGGCAGGGTTATTTTGAGTGGTGTGCTACGATGGGTTAGGAAGGTAAAGCCATAAATGTTCTCACAGATTCATTGCGGGAAGCCTTGATCAATCTGGGAAAGATTATAACTCTGGTGATGAGATGGAGTTGGAGATGGGGGCTTGATTATTTCTCGAGAAATGATGGTGTGAAGTTGCCTTCTTCCGAATTTTAAGATCTTTTCTATCATCATCACTTACTAAGAACCGAAATATGGTATTGTTTGTTTATCTTGTAGGTATACATACATGATATGCAGATACCTATATATATTTGGATTTCTAGATTGCCACCCTAATCCTCTTTGACATGTTGTATATAATTAACAATGATATATGTAGATAGATATATTAGATTTTGTTAATTAATTTGATGATTTGTAGTCTTTGACATGTTGTATATATTTAACAATAATCTATGTAGATATATTAGATTTTGTTAATTAATTTGATGATTTTTAGGATTCTTTTCCCAGACATGTTGACAATATATATGTAGATATATTAGATTTTGTTAATTAATTTGATGATTTTTATGATTCTTTTCCCAGAAGATCACATAGTAAATGAAAGGATCGAAGCAATTACAGATGAAATCAATTGGATGGGGGAGAGGAAGAAAAGAATACAGACCGTGGAGATTATAGTAAACGAGGTATGGTTTACATTTCGTATTTTGTTAATGGACCAGGTTTGTTTTTTTAAATACCTATCTGATTGTGACCATCTGTATTGTTTTTTTGTTTACTGGGTTGTCAGATTTGGTTAAATTTTTTAACAACATCGGGGTATTCGAAATTAAAGAACTTGGTGCTGGTTTCTTTTAGCCAGGTACTGCAAAACAACTTTCAGTAACCAAATATTTCTCACCATGCTCTTCTGGATGATGTTCGACAGGGAAGAATCATCCAACTTATGACGAAGCAAGAAGTGAAAGTTGTGGAAACCTTGTCTTCATTCTAGGTATGCTCTTATTTCACCTCGCAGTTATTGTCGAAACAATCAAAGGGGATAATGAGAGGTCTTATTTCACTACAGGTAACAACGGAAAATACTTGCAATTATCATGTTTAATTTCATATATGGCCTTATTTATTAATTCATAAATTAATTTCAGGTGCCCTTACACCTGATGCATATGAAGATGACTACGAATTTGCTGATCATGCCGGCTCCTTTTTCACATATCAAATGGACCTCATCAAAGGGGTGGACTTTGAGGTATCTTTCAACATTTGCTTTATTCAACAGAACTTCGGATCATTTGTTTCATTCGGTTCATTGGTAGTTTTTGTAAACCATAAAAGATCATCATATTTATTTACACTTGTAGGTGTAGGTTTGGACCATAGAATGTGGGTTCAACACCTGGAGCTTCGTTTGATTTATAAACATCTGTTTAGCAGGATAAAGCAATCACCAATTGGCGTTTCAGTTAAGACCCATTACAACACCCCCCCTCGAAAGGTGAAGACCGAGACTTAGACCACTTACTACACTACATTGCTTCCTGTGGTTTTTACTTTAGCCGGGTCCGTTTAAAAAGTTTGTAGAACTTTTATAAGTAATCAGTGTATTAGCCTTGGGTAAAAAAAGTTGTTTTAATAATCTTAAAAAAAGTTGTTACAATAATCTAAATTTTTGAAGAAAACAAGAGGGTATATGCATTAACAATAGATTTGGCACTTTTAACCACTTTCACCCATACCCCTTTTAGCTAAAATTAATTTGCTTCAGTTGAGATGAATTTTAAGTTGTTTAGAATGCTTCCAATGGGTTAGTCATAAGACATTTAAGAATATTTATCCCAATCAAGCCCATTCGGTTTTGACCCGTTAGCCAAGCCGACCCGACATATTGTGGGTCCTGTTACCGGGACCCATAAAATGAAACATAAGCAATATGCGAATACAATTTCCTGTTATATAGTCTAATATCATGTTTATTTCTTACATTTTGTAGGTTTGTAGAGTATGTGAACACAACCTGCACCATGTAAAGAAAAGTTAAGGTTGAGTTTGACTTGACCACCAGATTAAAACTACCTACTTAATAGTCTCTCCTATATACAGTCAATGATATTTCAGCCAGATACAAGTTGAAGTTAGAATCTTGACACTAAATCACCAATATTTCAGCTAATGCCTTCTTTTTGCTTGATGCAACTTTCCTATTCTTATTGATTTATTTTTTTTCTACACATTGCGAATAACATGGCTTAGAAGTTCCCAATTGCAGCCCCTCCCATCGAAAAAAGTTACTAACATAATTTACTTGGTATTAAAAACTCATTGATGATTAGCTTGTATATGAGTCAGGTTTTTTTACATATACTAAGATGATTTATTTTGAAATAGGTAGAGAAAAATAAGCTCTTGTGTAGTAGATGGTATATGATCAGGGCTAGGATGTGAGTGTGATGAATCAAAACTCAAAACCCTCCCTTAAACAGATTTTCGGCTCTCACTTCAATTTCTGCTTCTTCATGGGATCTGCCTCTGAAAACTCACAACCAGGGCATTGGCATTTTAGTCATTTATATCATGCCTCTTGCCGTAAACAAGCTATCTTAAATTATATGCTTGGATGGCAACAACATTTTTTTATTCTAACATGTTAGTACAAAATCTAACAGAACAATCTGAACCATGTTTGTAGTTTGTGTATAAAGATAAAAGTTTAAAACTTCAAAAGTTAGAACTGACTTTTTAGTTTTGTTTTTGGTGCTCAATGCAATACAATGTGGTTCTGTGGCTGGAACATAGAGCTTTGCTGAGGTGAGGCCATTGGTATATAATCAAATGCAGCAGTTGTTGCAATTATAAAACACCATGTTATATATATATATATATATATAGGGTCAGGATTTAGAGAAAACGCTCAAAAGTGTGAGAACGGAGAGAACGCTTATGGATCGTCCGATCAAAACAATCTATGGACTAGATTGGCGCGGTGGCATTTTAGTAAATAACACCAATTTTATTACGTGGACGCGCGTCATTAAGGGTAAAAAGGTAAAAAACAATTCCTCACATAAAACGCCATTGAAAATAAAACGCCAAATAAATACAAAACGCCAATTTTATCACTGCGTACTTTTTTCTGTGTTTTAATTTAAGCTATCTGGCTACAAAAACGCCATAAAATATGAAACACCATTATATATAACGCCAAAGTTTACATCCGGATAAAGGTTAATTACATTTTTTGTTATAAAAAATAACATCCCGCCTAACCTACGCGCCAAAAAAATTCTATAAATAGAAACGCCTCACCACCTTCCGTTTATCACACCAAAAAAACAGAAAAAAAAAACACACAGTGGTTGCTAAAAAAAATTACAACTCAATGTAAAACGCCAAAAAATACGACAACAAACATCTTTTCTTTTGATCCTCAGTAAAGTTCTGCATGAAGCTTCAATTAATGATTTGTTATGCGAGTGTAGAAAGATTTTGCTGCATGAGATGGACAAAATTGAAAAAATAGGGACTGATGACACCCATATGTCATACTGTCATCTTTGTTCCTGAAGAAGGTTTGGATGATAAGAAGAGACCTATACCAGTGGCAGATAGCATCCACCCACAGGAGGTCGCTCTATGTCTCCAACATCAACAATGACACTTCAACACATGAACAAAGAAAATAAACAACGCCAAACCCAAAACGCCATTTATTTGTCACATTTCTTGTAGTTTCAAAAGAAAAAAGAGACTGATGACACTGAAAATTTAAAATCATAAATTGCTTCTGCTTTGTTTTTTTTTTACTTTTTTTTTAATTTTCTTTGTCTATTGTTTGTTTTGTAATGTCAGTTAATAAACAACAAAATAATATTAATGCCATAATGAAAAATGTAATAAAACGCCAAAATTAGCAAATACGTGTAAAACGCCATAATGCCATAAAAAAGCCCCCAAAAAACTACCAAACTATAATAAAATTAATTTGAACAACTAATATTGTATAAAAAAAGAGTGAAACAATGTGCAAAGAATATAAAACAAAAAGAAGTCCAATAGTTATCTAACCGCCATTGGAAAACAAAACGCCATAATTATAGCCGTAAAAAAGATTTGACGTGTTACACCATTAAAACAGTTGAGTCTCAAAACAAAACACGGTAAACTGCAAAAAACAGTAAAATAAAACGACGGAAAACATAATTACTAACATTTATTATATTAAATTTATTTATCCTTTTCAAAACGCCATAATTACCTGACATACGCGAGAAAAAAAGTCAATATAAAAGAAGACCATCAGAACCCAAGCTCAAACACGCCAAAAAATACTAAAACGCCACATATTCTCCAAAACGCCAAAAAATTTAAAAAATGGCTAAGGTTATTGCATGGAGGTTTGAAAGGAAAGAAAAAAGATTCATCATAAAGTTCGCTGACAGGAGAAGGGTAAAGGTAAGAACAATAAAAGCCATAATGGGAATGAATGAAAATGTTCAGAAGGATATCCTGACCCTTGGGGTTCCAAGAGACAACGATTGTGAAAGAACTAGAACTGTAATAAAAAGACTGGAGAGAAAGTTTCCAGCAGAAGATGATGAAGATGATGATGATATTGAAGATACACAAATACTAAAACTTAGCAGTTGGGTATTGAATGAGGAAGAAGGAACACTTGAAGTAACGTATAAAAACGGGGTGCAATATTCAAGACCAATGAAAGAAATGTTGAAGACATGGTTGTTATCTATCCAACAACTCTGTGATTTAACACCTTCAAACGATCCAAAATCCAAGGATGTAGTGATATTCAAAAATAGGTTGTAGCAAAGAAGAGACGAGCTAATGGCGTTATACGCAAAAATGAAATTTGATGATGGAGAATATGAAGAAAGTGAAGAACAAAGCGATGGGTACATCTCTGATGTAATCCCACCTACGGAAGACTATTAGATTATTTGGATTTTCGAGTTATTGTAATTTTTTAAAATATTAATCTATGGTAATGAATTATTAACAAAAAGATACAAAATGCCAAAAATGACATGGAAAAAGCCATAACGCCAAAATATTAACTATGTGACACAAAAATAATTAACTCAAAGAGAAGAAATCTCAGAAAAAACAATAAAACGCCAAATAATTAATAAATCTACAAAACGCCAAAATTATCTTGCACGCAAAAAATAAAGAAGCATGTCAAACGCGAAAATCGTGAAAGGAGAAGAATACTAAAAAGACAAAAAAAACCCTCGAACCCTGATCATGCCCCACGCCATGTGTTCGGCCAGGATGCGTTCTCACCGTTCTCACACTTTTTACTAGTTTTCTCCTGATCCCGTTTATATATATATATATATAGGATTTAGCATTTAGCTTGGGTGGAGGGTGGTGGTGGGGGGTTATATATACACACATAACGTATATATGATTTTTTTTAACGTTTTTAGGTTTGAATTATGTTCTCGGCCCATATTATTGACTCCGCTGCAACGCGCGGGTTTCCCACTAGTGTTTATTATAAAAATGTGGTGTTTTACTCTGATAAAATATTTCCTAACTACGATCTTGATGTAAATTCTGCTGCCAAATAATGATAAACACCGATACCACCATATCTGAGTAGGACGCAGCCACCCGCCTCCCGAGGCAGGGGTTGGGGGTTGCGACACCTAAATTGATTAGAATTGTTCAATTTCTCAAGAAGAAATTGAGTACAAGTGGTAAAAAATTACAGCTAGGAATTCTTGCCCGTTTTCCTTCATGGAACACCGAAATATTGAGAAAGAGAGAGTTGAGGAGTCTGAGTTTGAGAAAGAGAGAGGAATTTCATAAAGGAGAAGAAACAAAGTCTGAAAAGATAGAAATGCCCTCACATGAGGTGCACATGATCAGACTTAACTTAAATTTTTAACTTGGTTAGTACTAAAGAATGAAATATGTAACGAGTTTTCCAAATAAAGTACTGTGACTGTAATTATTGAAGTTAAAGGTCATCAATTGCAATCAAATATAAACATAAAGAACGAAAAGTGTAATTTACTTATTAAAAAAATTATACCAATGCTTTTAGGGTAAACAGACATTATATGTGGAAGAGAGAGAGAGAGTTGCAAATGTGATCCTGCGTTTTGTGCCTATGTGCCATCTGTGAAAGGCATCACCCATTTCTATTAGGAAGAGGGGGAGATTAAGGGGGCGGTCGTGGGGCAGTTTTTTTGGGCAACGTTGACGTGGAGGTCCACCTCGATTGGTATGCTCTTAGGTGAAAATCTCAAGCAAACACTTGCTCTCTAAGATAATTGGTTATTCACTGTGACTTGAGTATGTCATTAACCAACTTGCTATTTACTACTAAAACACTATGTATTACCCGCCTTTGATTATATTTTTTTGTTAGAACCATGTCTTAAATTTGAGCAAGCGTAACTATATCGTGTTTTATAACTATTTATTATTTTGTTTCTTTATCTTTTTTATAAAAGAAACGTAGTATGATAAAAGATTATTATCTAATAAACAAACGCTCAAACGATCAATCATATAAACATATATTTTGAAAAACATATTTTTTTTTATGAAGAGTGTCTTGAGAATTCATTCAAACAAATTACACCAAGATAGCCGGTAAGCGGGCAACAAGCTGCGCCGCTACCCCCTTTTGAATAGCGAAACCTAACCTAGTAAAAACGAAACCCTGATCTCTAGGAGACGAAATGTTGTTGTGAACAACCCGTTGGACCCGTTCAAGAAATCTGATGGCTTCTGGGGCTAGCGAGCCAAAGGTATCAAAGGCAAAAGGGATAAAGGAATGTTGATTATCCTCGCAGGCTTTTGCATGTTTGTCCATTTTCTTCGCTGCCGTCCTTGCAATCGCCTGACCAGGGACAAAACCTGTATCCCGAAAGCCTACAAGGGGGGAAACCCCGGTAAGATCAACACAAGCGTGTTTACCTGCATCCCACCCGAAAACTAAAACGTCCGCGGGGCGCAATGTGGATCTCCCTTCCCTCGGATCTGTCAAAAAGTTTACAGGGGCTTCTTTCTTCACCGAGATCCCCGCCCGTTTGAGGATGTCCCTAGGGCTGGCAATTTATACACGAGACACGAATGCACGACACGTACCTACACGACTTTAACAGGTAATAGGTAAGACCTTAACAGGTTTCGTGTACTTAAACAGGTAGACACGAAATTACCTGTTAATTTTCGTGTCTAAACAGGTATAATACCTGTTTACCTGTTAAGTACATGTTAGTACCTGGTTATTTTTTAAATTAAATAAATATATATATAATATATATAGTCCATTTATCCCTAATACCTTAACAACCCTAATTCTTTCAAGCCGTCACTCATTCAGTCATTCTCTTCTCTCAAGTCTCAAGTCTCAACTCTCAAGTCTCAAGTCTCTAACTCTCAAGTACACAGCCGCACAACCCGTAGCACCACCATCAGCCGCCGTGATCAGTGGTCGTTCACGCAGCCGCATCGCCCATCGTAACCAACTTTGTTCATCGGAACTTTCCATCTTACCAACGGTTCTGTCACTTTAGTTCTCCGATCAAGATCAGGCTGCGACCATTGCTGTTGCTCGACTTGTTTTCGTTCGAAACTTTAGTCTTTGGTGTTGGTTAGCTTCGTTTTGCAATTAAGGTACCAAGTCGAACCCCATTCTACCGTATAAATTATGGTTTCGTTCCGGCGACTAAAGTTCTTATGATTTAGAATTATTATAACCCGAATAAAGATCTAAAAGTTTTGCTAATGTTTGTTGATTCATGATCCGTAGCATATGATTTTGTTAAGGTATTTTACCTTGTGAATTCAAATTGGAAACTTATAAATGTTTATTCACTGAAAGTAAAGTTTGAATAAGCAAGTTTTGTTAAACTTTCTTGTACAGTATAATCTTTGAAAGTAAAGTGAAAATGAAATTAAAAATTTGGGGCTTTTTGTCCTATTTTGTATTTGGGGATTTTGAACTTTTGATTGCTCACATTAGTTAGTATTTACTATTTAGGTAATTATGAGTGACCCACAAAAGGTGGAAAAGGCGAAGGATAAGAAAGCTAAAACAACGGTATGTTTGTTGATTCAACTATACTTATGTTGGTTCAAGTTTGGTTTTATTTTTGTGTAACTTTATGTATTTTTTTTTCTTTATTCTTTCTAGACGGGGAGTGATTCTATCCATGTTGATTTAGAAGATGACTTCTCAATGGATATGGATGTGGATGATGAGGTTCACTTGGTGGATGAAGAAGATATAAGCGATAGCAAAGCAGGGTCAAAGAGAAAACAAAAAGAAAGAAAAGAGAGATCTCCTGTGTGGCTTTACTTCATTAAACACACTAACAAAAAAGTAGGAAAAAGGGTCCCAACCGAGTGCAAGAAATGCCATCATATCATAATGTATAATAGTGGCCAAGGTACGGGTAATCATACGAAACACATAAAAAGCTGCTTTGGTTCTACTTATAAAGATGTTGGTCAAATGCTTTTAAATAGTGACATGAAGTTAAAGTCGTTTTCTTTTTCTAACAATGCGTTTCGTGAGATGATTTTAGATGCTATTGTGATGCATGAATTACCTGTGTCATTTGTTGAGTATAAGGCTTTTAGAGTTTTGTTTGAGTATTTGCAACCCGATGTGAATATTCCCTCTAGAAATACCATAAAATCTGATTTAATGCAAAAGTTTAAGTGAGAAAAAGAAAAGATGAAAGTTATTCTTATGGAATCAGCTGGGAAGTTATGCTTGACTGGAGATTTATGGACTTCTATTACTACTGATGGGTATTTAGCAATTACAGTTCATTATATTGATAAACATTGGGTTTTGCAAAAGTGAGTTTTATCATTTTCTTTCATGCCACCACCTCATACTGGTGTTGCCATATGTGAAAAGGTGTTTTCTATTCTAGTAGAGTGGGGTATAGAAAAAAAAATATTTAGTGTGACATTGGATAATGCATCTTCTAATGATGCTTTCATTAGGCTTCTAAGAGAACAATTGAATACAAAATCACCACTTGTTTCTAAGGGTGCTTTTTTTCACTTGAGATGTTGTGCACATATTTTGAACTTGATTGTGCAAGATGGGTTAAAGGAAATTGATGATTGTGTTTACAAAGTAAGAGAGAGTATCAAGTATGTGAAAGGTTCACAACAAAGGAAGGAAAAGTTTTTGGAATGTGTTGAGTTGTGTTCAATTAAAAAACAAAAGGGGTTAAGGCAAGATGTTGTTACTAGGTGGAATTCCACATATTTAATGCTTGATGGTGCTCTTTATTATCGACGTGCATTTAGCCATTTAGAATTGAGTGATTCTAATTATAAGGAATGTCCAATTGCATCAGAGTAGGATAGGATTGAAAAGATATGTTCATTTCTTGAAGTGTTTTATGATGTGACAAATGTTTTTTCGGGTACCAAATATCCGACTGCAAACTTGTACTATCCACATGTTTTTTTGGCTTATTTGACTCTGTATGATGGGATGAATTCTGAAGATGAGTATATAAATCATATGGAAAACTTGATGATGGGGAAGTTTCAGAAATATTGGTCTGATTTTAGTCTTACATTGGCCGTGGCTGTGGTGTTGGATCCTAGATTCAAGTTGCATTTTATCGATTGGAGTTATTCAAAAATTTATGGAGAGGGAAGTAGTGAATATACACATGTTGATCAGTTATTGCATTCTACTTTTCATGAATATGACACTGCCTTGTTAAATGAGGGTGAGGATACAAGGGATCAGTCAACGCCTACTTCAGATGGTAGCAAAGGTGTTAAGGACACAAGTGGTGTTTCAACATATGGTGCGAGTTCAAGACTTAAGGTAATTTTTATGTTTGTTCATTTATTTGTTTTATGTATATTGTCTTTTAATTATTAACTAACTATTTTTTATTAATATGTTTTAGGATTTTGATAAATTTCAAAGTAAAGATTTGACAACTAATCAAAAGTCAGAACTGCAATTGTACTTAGAGGAGTCAAGAGTTGATAGGAACTCACCACTTGATGTGTTGGCTTTTTGGAAAGCCAACGAGTTTAGATATCCCATACTAGCGAGGATGGCAATAGACTTTTTGACTATTCCGGTATCTACTGTGGCATCGGAGTCGACATTTAGTGCAAGTGGAAGAGTGATTACCGAACATCGAAGTTCACTTAGTAAAGCTACCGTTGAGGCTCTAATATGCACAAAAGATTGGTTACATGGAGATTTTTGTAATGTCCATCTTTGCTTGATTTTAATAAGTTTTATACATGATATTATATTAATTTTATAATGTATATGTTTGTTTGTACTTTGTAGGTTCTAACAAAGTTAGTGTGGAAGAGCTCACTGAAGATATAATGTCACTTGACATTAGTTGTGAATCAAATGCTTCAAACTCGGTGAACAATGAACAATCCTAAGGTACCTCACTCTAAAACTTTCTAATAATATTACTTGATAAAACTATATGAATATGAATATGTCCAATTATCCATGATTAATATGACTAATTGACTATATTTATTTTGTGTGTAGGTTTGATTGTTTGGAATTGAAGATTTGAGAAGAAAGACCAATTGGAACTTGGAAGTTTGGGACTTGATATTGTTTTCAATATATGTTTTGATTAGAATTCTATGTGTTTTTGTCTTAAATTTGTTAAGGAGCATGGATTTATGTTTTATTTTAAGACTTTTATGAACTTTCGTCGACTTTTGTTTCGCTAAAAGGTTGTCTAATATGTGTTTCTAAATAGCTATTATCGTGTACTATCGTGTATTATCGTGTATACCAGGTATAAACAGATTCGTGTTTGGGTTACAGGTACACGATAAATTTTCGTGTCGTGTACAGGTATACCCATTTCGTGTTCGTGTCTTATCGTGTTCGTGTCTTATCGTGTACGAGTATACACGATATGCCAGCCCTAGATGTCCCCCAAGACATCCCGCACCCAGTCGTGCCTATACTTAAAACCTGGCAGTTCTTTACAGTGCAGAGCATGCTCCCCAAATTGGTCTAAGCAAGCTTTCCGGCAAATCGGGCATTGCTCATCATCAGGGAACATAGGAATCATGAGCCGATATTTTAAGATAGCACGGTATTCAACGGCTGACATCTTTTGGCCTAAGCCCTCGATGGGGATGACCGATAGAAAATCTTGGGCGTGGGGGCCCCGCAAACATTCTAGGACGGCGTTCTGACGAGGGGTCGTACAGAAATCTGATCCAATATTCTGAGCGATACGACAAAACAGAGCACTCGCCAAAGTCTTCTGGGTCTTCGGTGGGGCGGTGTCCCTGTTAGCGAAACCGCCAATATCCAAATCCGGGAGGTGTCTATGCAACTCCCCCAGAGCCATGTCATAATCCCCATCCATTCCAACAACCCCACTCTCGCGCAAGATGTGATCTTGCAGCCCCCACGATCGCGAGGCAACAAAACCGTAAATGGAGACATCCATGGCCGATAGAAGCCCCAGCCCTCCCATCTTACAGGGCAGAGAAGCAACCCGCCACTGAAAATCCCCAAAAAAAGGACCCCCACATACCACAATGTCCTCTATAGCCCCCGTAGCCCTTTATCGAATAAGGATACCGCCTCCTTTACAAACACAGGTTGACAAGTTCGCAGACCAAAAAGGAGCTTGGCGACACCCATGCAAGAGCGCAGCAGGAGAAGCTCACTTTGCGGGTCTCGGAGTTGCGAAAGGCTACTCATAAGGTCCACTGCCCGGGAAGCTCGCCGCGCAGCCAAAGCACTAATGAAACTGGGGTCCCGGCTCACAGCTCCCCCCAAGGAGTCTCACGTCCCCCGTTGGTCTTCCAATCTCCTTCGGGAATAAACTAGCCTCCAATTTTTCTCCCTTGCAAGACGGCCAATATACCTCTGTTTTTTTCATATTAAGCCGGAGCCCCAAAGGTGGCCCCTCAGATTGAATGATAGCCAGAGCCTTTGCTACCTCAGATGTTTTCCCCATAATAGTACCATCATCCAAATACCACGCGTGGTAGGGGAGGGTGCAACTGTCTCGTATACGTTGTGTGAGGGGGTGCAAGACAAGGGCGAACAATAGAGGCCCTAAAGGATCCCCCTGCTGGACCCCCGTGGACGACCCAATACAGTCATTACCCACATAAAGCCTAGCGGTTTGCCCATAAAGAAAATGTATCCACGGAAATATAGATGGGCATCGAATCCCAACCTCCCGCAGAAGAGCTGTGCGATCCACTAGGTTGAAAGCATTGGAGAAGTCAACGGTAAGCATGGCGAAGGCCCCATCATCGTGAAAGGCGTTAAGGAACCTGTTCGTGCTATGGAGGATAGCTTCAGCCCCATCTGGTGTCCCAACCCCGAATTGATGATCCCCCAGGTACCTAACCATCTCTTTCCCTACATTTTTCATCGCTATCTTGGAGACCAGCCTACGCCAAATGGCCCCGACCGCAATAGGACGGATCCCCCCATCAGGTTTCAGCAAGGGGGTCAGAGGAGCGGAGGTAACGAACTCAGCAAGAGACCTGGGGCATAACCCCCCCAAGAAGACATTGACCACCCCGGTGATGGCTAAAACTAAACCCGAGGAAGTTGAGGACCCCTCTCCACAAAAGCTATCCAGTAAGTGTTGCGCCCTGAGCCCATCTCTCCCGCACGAAGTTCCTTTGGGGAATGACTTAATGCACCCCAAAACGCACTCCGCATCAAAAGTTAAGGGTGCCTGAGGGATTGTGTCTGCCGGCACAACCGGAGGGGGCGTAACCGGGTGTTTCTCCGCGAGGGCCTCCATAGTGGATGGCCCAAAGGGGGCAACGCCAGAAGAGGACAACACCTTGACCGCAGCTGTGAAATGACCATTTGCCACTTTACAAAGGCACTGCTTAACATTGGATCGGCCCTCCCGACCTTCGGGAAACGGGTCGGACCCATTTACCGCCCCTTTCTCCTTTACATCCTGAAAGAGGGAAGCAACTAGCTCGCTAATCCCTTCCCCGTCTTTCCAGACAGAAAGAGCCCGTTGGATGCTAAAGCACTGTAACGTTTTCCTGTTCCCGGACCGACGTTCCTGCCTATTGGCAGGGCGCACAACTTTTAAAGTACAGCGAGGTAACAAGAGTAGCTTAACCCAATATTCAACCGACCCAGGGGTAGCAATCACCTTCCGCATAGCCGATGTTAAAGCTTGCGCGAACGCCATTTGACAACTAGGAGGAATGCTCTTGACTGTCGTGATGGGAAGAGAAAAAACCCGCTCCAAAAGGGAGCCATCCACACCGACAGAGGCAATGCCTTCCCCTGAAGCCCCCCTCCCGAAACTTGTGGTTTGGGAATCCCCACAATAAAGTCCTCGGTCCCCCTCGAGCTAGGGACGAATTTAACAAGGTCATCAACATGATGACAGCCCCGGCTAAGAGCATGCACAACCATGCACTCCCCGCACAACCAGTTGTTAAGCGTTTTCAAAGTTTCTCCCACGTCCTCATATAAGTCGGGATCCTTAGCAATCGCATCCCGTAAAGTATCTTTCCTGTTATCTGACTTGAGGTGGTCCCGTTGGAAGTGAGAGAGCAGTCTCGCGTATCCTTTGGACCCTACAAAACCATCTTTGCAAGAGTGGAAATTCCTGAATGGGCAAGGCCTAACACCCTCAGGGCCTCCCCCCTGCACAACACCTTTCATCATACACCTAAGAACAATAACCCAACTCGAGTGAAGTAGGGGGATGCGCCAAAAACTAAAACTCCCTGCCAGGGAGGAAGGAGGGGGAGCAACCACGAGTTGCCTGCCCCCCTTACGGGGTTAGGACCTCACGCTTTAAGTCATGGGTGGTAGGGAGTAAGCTAGCCGAAGGGAGTGGGCAGAGGCCAAAAGGCTTGGGGGCGACGGAGGTGATACACAAAAGGTGCGAAATAGAGAGAGTATGAGGTGGTCAAACAATACCTGTAGGACGTTAACTTCAAACGATGAAGAAATTGATGATTGCAGAAGAGGGATCGGAAGAATTAGGGGTAAATCTTGATAGGGGTTTTTCTCGGGTTTCAATCGATTTTGATGTTTTACCGGGGGATACATAAATTGTACGAGCACGGAACATTAGTACAACATATCTAAATATGTAAATGGAATTTTCCAATACATAACATTAGTGCTGATACATATCAAATAACGTGCTTTTTTACACACATTTTACATGAATCATAAGAGAAAAATATCAAATAGGAAGTTCAGTTTGGCTAGGAGGGTAGAAAGCAATAATATGATGACATGTGGCAAGTTGAAAAAACACAAGGAGGACATTTTAGTGAAACTCACCATCTTCAAAAAAACTCAGCATCTGCAATTCATTTCTCTTCTCCGTATACTCAAATTCACCATTTTCAAAACGATAAACTACCACATCACAACCACCACCACCACCATCTACAATCGCCACCATCTTGCCGAAAACTAGATCTGAAACCACCACCACCTGTTGGGTTTTTCAGATCTGAAACCACTATTCCACCGCCCACCGCCACCGCAACAAGTTTACCCACGGTGTGTTGGGGTTCTTTCTCCGTCCATCATCGCTAATCAGAGTTATTTTGTAAGTTGTGTTATTTTTTTATTTTCATTGCGTTTTAGGTTAGAGGATGGTAGGCGGTTGAAAGACGGTGGGTTTTCTTCTGCACTATTCTTGGTCTTTTAGAACCTCAATTGCGTTTTCACCTCATTATGTTTTAGTTATAGTTCTTTTCATTTTTGTTCTTCTGGATGTTAAAGCAGAGGCATGACCATGCTAAAATAGAAGCATGATCATGTTGGAACAAATGCAGGACCACGTTAAAACACATTGCGTTTTAGAACCTGCAGTGCAAAGAACATTATCATGCTAAGACAAAGGCATGATCATGTTGGAACTAAGGCATACCCATGTTAAAACTACATTGTTTTTAGAACCTATGTTAAAACTCCATTGCTTTTTAGAACCTGCAGTGCAAAATATTGATTTTGGGCAGTGGCGGACCTAGAAACTTTTTTCATGGGGTGCGGAAATTTTTAAAGGGTCTTTGTCTATTGGTATATAATATTTTTTTTTGGGTTCGGATCGGATCGGAGACGTGTTCTCGTTCAAGTCAATAACTCAATAACATATCTCAACATCACATTATCACATATTCACTTTAAATTTAAGTATTTAACATATCATTATTTTTTTTTGTAAAACAACTTCATTTTAGTACTTGTAAAAATGTTCTTTTATATATTTTCACCTCCCTTCCAATCCTCTTGAATACTAAACAAATAATAATTTATTGGTTTGATCATAGGATAAATTTAAGTATTTAACATATCATGCTTTTTTTTTTTTTTTTGTAAAATAACTTCATTTTAGTACTTGTAAAAACATTCTTTTATGTTTCCAATCCTCTCGAATACTAAACAAATAATAATTTATTGGTTTGATCATAGGAAACAACAATCTCATTCTTATTATACTGAACTTTCTTGAAGTGCCCTTGATATCTAATGATTGTATAAAACATCTGATTAAAATGTTTTTACATATATAACTTTTAAAACATTTTTCCAATCCTCTCAAATACTAAACAAATAATAATTTATTGGTTTGATTATAGGAAACAACAATCTCATTCTTCTACTCAACTTTCTTGAAGTGTCGTTGATGTCTAATGATTGTAAGAAACATCTGATTAAAACGTTTTTACATTTATAACTTTTGAAATATGTTTATTTATGACAAGGACAATAAAAGTTGTGATTAATAATTATATAAATAATGAAACTTAATCAAGTAAATTAATAATAAATAAATTAAGTCATATATAATAAAGATATTTGAAAAGCTTAAAATCTATACTATATAATAAAAGAAACCTGTTTTGGGACACTTGTCATTCTCTCATTTAATTGATTAAAATTATTAATAATACTAAAAATAATAATATTTAATCTAAATTAATACAAACTAGATGCTTTACGTATATATAATTTAATAACCACTTTAGCTCCATGGATAATTTTAACAGATTTCACCAATTTTTATTAAAATTCTTATTATTAATAATTATTGATAATTTAAAGTTTAAAATGTAGGTCTAGTTCTACTAACAATTTTGGTGTAATAGGAGCCACTCACAATGTTGTCTTTTACTTTCTACTGAACACACGTGTTTTAACCTAAATAAAGTAATTTTTAAGTGGATCCATATTAAAAAAGAACAATACCCCTTATTTCTCTTTCTTCTTCATTTGCACCAGTAGAGTTCTTACTCCCACCATTTTTTCCGGTGAACAGATTTTTTTTATTTCTATTTGGTTTTTTTTCATATCTTCTCTATCATGAGGTCCAAGCTCAAGGGGTGCGATTACAAAAGTTTAAGGGGGCGATTGGGATTTTCGGCGTAAAATAACACTGAAACTTTTTTTTCAAGGGGTGCGCCCGCCCACCCACGGCTTGGGGTGGGTCCGCCCCTAATTTTGGGTTTTATTGCGTCTTACAACATGGAGTGTAAAGAACATGATCATGCTGAAATAGAAGCATGGTCATGTTGGAACAAAATCATGACCATGTTAAAACATAAACATGACTATGTTAAAACTCCATTGCTTTTTAGAACCTACAATGCAAAATATTGATTTTGGGTTTCATTGCGTTTTACAAGCAAAGAACACGATCATGCTAAAATAGAAGCATGGTCATGTTGTAACAAAAGCATGACCATGTTAAAACATAAACATCCATGTTAAAACTCCATTGCTTTTTAGAACCTACATTGAAAAATATTGATTTTGGGTTTCATTGGGTTTTACAAGCAAAGAATATAATCATGCTAAAATAAAAGAATGGTTATGTTGGACCAAAAACATGACCATGTTAAAATATAAACAGGATAATGTTAAAACTCCATTGTTTTTTTAGAACCTACAGTGCAAAATACTGATTTTGGGTTTCATTGCGTTTTAGAACTGGAGTGTAAAAGAACATTAAAGAACATGATCATGTTGGGACAAAGACATGACCAAGTTAAGACCCCGTTGCGTTTTAGAACCTGGAGTGAAATAAAAGATCATGCTAAAACATAAGCGTGATCATGTTGGAACAGAGGCATGACCATGTTAAAATAAAAACATGACCATGTTAGCCATGTTAAAAGAGAAACATGACCATGTGAAACCCATTGCGTTTTAGACCTTGAGTGTACATTTTTAGAATTTGAGTGCAAAGAACATGATCATGCTAAAACATAAACATGATCATGTCATAATAGAGGCATGACCATGTTAGAACATAAACACGACCATATGAAACCCAGTTGTGTTTTAGAACCTGGGTTATAGTGTGTTGTTCTATCCATTGCGTTTTACGCATCCGGGTTTCGAATTTAGTTTTTTCAAAACTATAGCAATAATGTGCTCGTTTTAAAGATAAAAAACACTCGTTTTATGAAAAAGTTATTAATGTTTTAAAAACGATGAGGAATTGGAGGAGAGAGAAACTATTGACTTGGATGAACTAGAATACCCTCAAAATAACTCACGCGCCTTTTTTTTGTTCAATATCACCCATCTGATGGAGAGTGTGAAACTCGGTTGTTAAAGTGCTTATATTACGTGTGTTATTGTGTTTTAAGCAGTTATGTACGTTGAATATAGTAACTACGAGAGTTTGTGGTTTTACAGGTTAATCGGCCTAATTCGGTAAAGTTGGAGCGAGAGGAGATGTTGCGGAACACTCGAAATGATTATTAAAGAGATATCACATTAAACGGGAGATATTCAGGTCGAGAAAATGGCTTGATTGTACAAGAAATGTACCAAATTAAAGTTTAGGGGGCCATTGAGTAATTAAAGGAAAGTGAAAGCATAACCAAGAAAGGGACGAGACATGGCCTACGGTTGATGTAGGTAAACAAAGATGTAACAGTGAGCTCAGAACATTAAAAAGGTCATCACTTGGCGGCTGATAACTTGGGACGCACAAACATCGAAAGTCAACAACACAAATATTATCATTAATAGTGGGCCACACATGGTAGATCAATTGGATGCAACCCATAAAAAGTCAACAACATCATACATCATCACGCAGACTAAAGGAGAATGTTGGATTTTTTTTATTGGGCCGCCAACATCATAAATATACACACACATGTGGGCTCTGATCCATCACGAAATAGTAGCAGCAATCATCAATAATTGGAGCTCCCAAATCGGCCCAATATCAACATTATTCACCATCGAAAAATTGGAGAAGACAAAAACAATTTTGGGTGGGCCATCATATTGACGAAGGGGCGCAGCCGTATAATAATTTTTATCACTCAAATCATTCGGGGATCATCACACATCTCCCTCAAACCACCGAGCCGATCATGTCTTCATCACTATCTCAAGCTTGTGATCGCATCCATTCAACAATGAGCGGATAGTCTCGTTGGTTTCACCCCGGTGTAGATGTTGTAAGATTTCTAGGGTTTATACATTTGTATTTTAATTTGGTTTTGTGACAAATTGTTTAGTATTTGAAACTTATGATAATTTTCGTGCATTTGAATTGAATTTGTGAATTGTCAAACGATGATAAAGTTATGACTTTGCGAAATGAATTTGTGCACTTATGCCTTATCGTAGGTTAGGATTTACATGTTCGAGGCAACGAAGTGCATTACGGTCCGTTGTCTATGACGTTGATAGCAATTGGCACCTAAGCTTCGTGATAGTAATCCGTTAATCACTATATACAATTGAATCAAGTTAAAACATGTAGGAACCCTAGGTATTACAATTATCGAACCGGGTGTGATCCGTATTCTCATTTCGTGTTTCAAATTTCTAGTTAGTATTTTAGTTAATCAAAAGTGTTTTAGATAATACCCATTGTCGGTTCACTCCGATTTATTTTCAAATCAATTGAACAAATAAAATTAGCAAACTTCATAATCACGTTGTACATTGTTTGTAAATAGTCTAACTAATCGAACGGGTCGTGCGATACTGACCACCTGCTCTTCGTGGATACGATACCCGACTTACCCTAGCTACCTAGGTTTAATTGGGTTTTTGACTGATCGGGACGACACGGTTACGTCAAAATGGCGCCGTTGCCGGGGAGCTAGTGCGCTTAGTATTTCATTGCTTGTTCGATTTTAGTTTAGTTTTTCTTTCTTGTATTTTTGTGATTTTACTTTGGGTGGTTGAGCTTGTCTGTGCAGGTACATGTTTTGCAGGCACCATCTTTCAATATGAATTGGGTAGATGATGATCCGTGTGAGTATTGCGGAAGCGGATAGCATTATTTAGAGGATTGCTCTATTTTCTACGAAAAAGTTCAAGCCAACAAGGATCGGGAAGACTACCTCAGCGGATTGTAGGAATATAGGAGGGCGGATTATGAAGATTTCAATGGTCCATCCTCATATTATCCTTGCGGTAATCCACTACCACCACATTATCAACAATACTACTATGAACCCAAATCACCATATTTCTCAAGTTACCGGGAGGAGGAGTATGATGATTATTATAATGAATACCCTCAACCGGCATACGCGAAACCTCAAGATTCAATGCATTCCAAGCTTGATGCTCTCATAAACATGGTGAAAGGATATCACCAGGATATCAAAGATATGAAGAAAGCGAATGAAGTGAGAGATAAAGCCCATGAAGCATTGGTGGTGCAAGTGGGTCAATTAGCGGAGGAATTAGCCAAAATTAAACGCGAGCGGGAGGTTTTGGCTAATGGTACAATGGTGGATGGTGATGTGGTGGAAGAGGTTATGGAACTTCCGGAGCAAGTAATTGAATGTTTGAACCGACCGGAAGACGTGACACCGCAAGACGAATCGGATTCGAAGGAAGCTCACGTTCATATTCATCCTTCTTCCAAACTTATCACTCCAACCAACAAAGTTGGGGATGCGGGTTTGTGCATAAGGATTCGAAGGGTGGCATTGCAAGACATTGGCCATGTTGTTAAGAAACGACCCCGAAGTTGTACAGTGCGTATGCCGAATATAATAAAAAGAGTATGGATTCGGCATGCTAATTACCGAGCGTATGTTGGAAACTCGGTAGGCAAATGTGCACTTCGACCACCATGAGAGGTAAATCAGATATGATTGTTGTAGAGTTTGTATTATTATTTGTTTTATTTTTTTAGTAGTTAAATGAAGGTTGTGGGTGTGTTCCCTATATAACCCTCACGAGACCTACTCGTCCTCTCGAGCTATCGGGTGGTTTAAAAGGGCTTGTTGCATAAGCTAAATGCAACCGTGATTCCTACGAAAGTGAGTTAGGTTTGTTGTTATTGTAAATTATTTTTCCACATAAATGAAAGTGAATTAACGTATGACTTGGTAATATTTTCATAAAAGTGGTAGAACTAGGTAGCTAATAAATTTTAATGGTTGTGAGAAGCATGCTTCTACTCAAGGTTAAGATTTGTAGGTAAATTATGTTCGTGGGACGACCGCTTTCTTGAAGAGAAGAAGAGCACACGAGGAATGAACTCAAAAATCAGGTGCATACGTTCCTTTTTACTTTTGATTTTTAGTTAGCAAATAAGTGGATTGTAAATTGTATTTTATTTTCCGGGGTTAAATTTTGGGGAGGTAGCCGTGTCACATCCCTTGTGCGTTTTAAAACTCTAGTTCTTACACATCGAGGACAATGTGTACCTCAAGTGTGGGGATGGAGGAGTAGTAAAAGTTTTCGATTTTGACCCGTTCATTTAAACACTACACATTGAGGACAATGTTTACCTCAAGTGTGGGGATGGGGGAAAATTTCAATTTTTTTTACAAAAATGTCTTGTTTCGAAAGCGATCTTAAAGCACAAGTAACTAAGTCAACAAGGGACGACACAACCCATTTGGTCTATTGTCATGGTCAAGTTCAAACAATTAACACGAAGGGTATTTAGCGGGTGGTTATTTGGGAATAATCCGCCTAAGAAACTAACATATCATGCATGTCACATACCATACCCTTTACACATGAGGTTTTGAGCCACTTTCACATCATAGATTTACATATACATGTTTCTTTGTTTGAGTGGACCATTAGTCATGTATTGTAGAACTTGCAACTTTTGATACTTTTGAGACCATAGACCGAATACAAGCACGAGAATGATTAAGGCATTAGGTGAACCTTTTCCTTTAAAACCAATTATTTATCCTTACCCAAACAAATCCCCTAGTCGCCCACTTTGAGCCTAAACCTTTCGTTTGACAACCCGTTTAGCCCATAACCGTTAAACCTTTTATTTTTAAACCCGTGTGATGAAAATTCGATTATAGGTCTATTTGATTGTAAAGTTGTGTTAAAAAAAAAAGAGAAAAATCAGAAAGAGTTATGAAAAAAAAATATGAAAAGACATTGAGAAAAACACAAAAAGAAGTATTAGTAGTTGTTGAATAAAAGGCAAAAGTCGTTGCCTCATAGTTGATGTTTATATTTAGTTTTGTTTAGTTTAGTGGTTTGTAATAAAAATTGTTAGTGCATACATCTGTCGACTTCGTCTTGTATCGAGTCTTACATTGCATATGGCACGAAGATCGAGAAAACATGTCTTGGAGCTGATTTCGCTTGAAGAAGAGTATGGCAGGTTCAAGCGAAATAGTGATTTCGCTTGAACAAGTGATTTAGCTTGAATATGTGATTTCTCTTGAGTGTGTTTCGCTTGAGCATGTTCAAGCGAAACCTCATGTCTATAAATAGTTCTCAAGAGAATTCATTTGGGACGGTTCTTGATTTTGGATACCAAAGTGCTGTCGGTTTATCCTGTGATTGTAATTGTTGTTAAATCAATCAGAAGTGTGTTTAAAGTGAATAACAAGTTGTTTCTAAGTCAGTTTCTTGTTTTCCGCACCTGAAACTGATCAACACTTCTCTGAACGACTCGTTCGGGTCAACTACACGATCCCACAAGTGGTATCAGAGCTCAGGAGGAGGAGTTCTGCAGATTACAGCTTGTTTTCATTGTGTTTTCTTACATCTACACCTTCTTTCTTCAGTTGAACTAGTTTTCACGGTCAAAATCGACTCAATTTCTCACAGATTGTGTAAAAATGCATGTTAACAAACCCTTGAAAGTTTTACAGAAAAATTCGAATTAAAAATGGTAGAAATGGACCTAAGTTGTGGTTCCACTTGAACGAACACAATCTTATTTCGCTTCAAAGACATTATTTTGCTTGAGAATTTCAAGCGAAATCTAAGATTTCGCTTAAATTGATCTGATTTCGCTTCAAGACACAGATTTCGCTTGAAATATTTTTGGTTTCGCTTGAAAAGGTCATTCACTTGATTTCGCTTGAAAGTATAGTTTGTTATTTCGCTTGAAAAGAGTTGTTTTTAAAAAAAAAGTTTACGAAATCATGAGTGAAGAATTCTACAACGCGTTTGCAACATCCCCGACTACTCCGGCTTCCATTGATCAGAACATGAATTTGGAAAACGAGACTGGAACAATGCAAAAACCTCCGCAACTCATGAGTATTGAAGAATATTACGGATGGAAAGACAGATTTGAAAACTGGGTTCAAGCTAACCATCTGAGATAATGGGAGTGTATTTTGAAGAAGTATGTTTTACCACGTACAGAACTGGAAGTTATAAAAGAAATCTCGGAATTCAATGACAAAGAACGTGATATGTACAAAGCTGAGAAGATGATGATAAGTCTACTTCAGCAAGCTATCAAAGAAGACATCTTCATATTGCTTCAACATGACAAAACTTCAAAATCAATTTGGGATGCTCTTAAAGTCAAGTTTGAGGGTAGTGAAAATATGATTAAGAGTAAAAAGGCACTGCTTAAGAAAGAATTTGATCTATTCACCAGTCTGCCCGGTGTAGATACAAAGAAGCTAATCGAAAGATATTGCCACTTAGTGCGATCCATGTCAATGCTGAGCATAACCAAAGATCGTGAAGAATGGGTCGAAAAGTTAGCTGATGCTTTACCACAAAAGGAGTGGGGTACTTATTTGATGATTCTGAAGAATACTGGGGTATATGATGGGTTAACAATTTCTCAGTTCATCGAGAAAATTGAAGGTCAAGATCTGGAACAACAGAAGATTGGAAGGATGACTAATCCGAGTGGTCAACAAGATGTGAAAATGTATTACAAAGGCAGTGTTCCAGAAGCTGAAAGAAGTCCAAAGATTCAAAATGCTTTTAGTGCTGGAGATTCATCTGAAAAAGTTGATCAAAATTCAAACAAAAGCAGTGGGTTTTCTTCTTACCCGAGTGTTAATCCAAAAGATACAACATCGAGCTTTCAGCATCAAAGTTCTAAAAGTGGAAATGGGTATGTGATACAATGCAACATTGCTTTGAATCTTCCTGATGGTCAAAGTTTTTCTGAAGAGATTGCGAAAGATCACATGGCATTACTTGGTTCAGTGCTACTATCCTATGAAGGTTTGGTTGCAGGACGAATCGGGAATCCTATACTGATGAAGGAGGATTACGATCAGATAGACGCTAAAGAAATGGAGCTTATGGACATCAAATGGTGTCTAGCTAGTGTCCTAAGAAGAGCAGAAAAGTTCAAATTGATTACTGGAAGAAATGATTTTCTTGATGCACATGTTTCTACTTTAGGTTTTGATAAATCTAAAGTTACTTGTTTTCGTTGCAGAGAGAAAGGTCATTTCAAGAGAGAATGCAAGAATAGGGAAGCAAATGAAGCAAAGAATCCATTCGGAAAAGATGATTACTACCGGAAAGCCATATATCAACAAGTTGGTCAACAACAACAACAAGAACCACAAGTGGCTCATGGTAGAAAAGTGATAGAGGATTCAAAGAGAGCATGTTTGGTGAATGAAGATGATTTTAGCTGGAACAAATACATTTCATCCGATAGCAAAGCATGCTTAATCAATCAAGATGATGAAAGGCTACCAGAAGGTTTTAGCTGGGATATGTTTGCAGATGAGAATGGGAATTTTAAAGCTTTCATTATAAAGATAGTTCAAGAACAGGATTTGTTTACCACATGGATGAAATCTATTGGTGTTAGTGTGAAGAATGTAGAAGAAAAGTCTGTTTCATCAGATGAAAGCTCACAAAGTTCAGATGAAAGTTTAGAAAGAGAAATTGTTTTTGATCAAACACCATCTGATTCTAGTTCTTCAGATGATAGTTCTGATAAATCAATTGAGTTTGATCAATCACCAACTGATGACAGTGGTGATGATGAAGAAGAAAAACACATTAATGTTGCAAAATCTCATATTTCTCCTGAAAGTTTTCATTTTTATTTTGCAGATCGCTTGGAGAAGCTGAAGGAGAGACGGGCAGCAAAAGAACAAATGCAAATGAAGTCTGAAAGTGTTGCTCAAAATGATGAAGTTAAAAGTTTTGCTGAAGAGATTTTTGAAACTGAGCAGGTGGGTGAAGCAGAAAAGGTGACTGAACCTGAGAAAGTTATTGAAGTTGAAAAGATCATAGAAGTTGAAAAGATTGTGGAAGTCATCAAACCATGCCAAAAGTGTTTAGAGACTTGCAAAGAATGTGTAGCAAAAGACGAGAAGCTAGTTGAGTTTGAGAAGATGAAAGAACAATTACTGTTCAATCTCAACTATGTAAAAGAGTCTTATGATGTTTTGAACAGAACAGTAACTGGTCTTCAAAAGACAAATTCTGAAAGAGAAGATGCTTTGACGATGATGAATGCTACTATGATGTCGAAGAAAAAAGCTATAAATCATTATATTGAGGAATGTGCCAAGCTGAAACAAGAGTTGGAGACTGAGAAAATAGTGAATGAGAGAATCAGACGTTTATTACAAAGTTATTCTAGTTCTGATTATCTTATTGATCGAATTTATCCAACTGTTGCAGGTTTCGAAGCATTTCAGGATGGCAAGCCAAAGAAGGAAGATACTGGTAAGAAATCGACTGTTAGCTATAACAAGTGTCCGCCCCCGATCTGGGAAGGTTATTCTCCTAGAAAACCAAATGAGGAGCAAATTGAAAAAGCAGTCAATATAAAGCTAAAAACCGATACAACTGATGATTTACCAGAAAATATTGACGTTACTTTTACATCGTCTGACACTGATCATGAGTCTGAGTTAATAAAAAACGTGGTCGATCAGGTGTTGGATACTGATGAGGAGTCTGAGTCAAAGACTAAGTCTGGAGGTTCAAGTTCATCAGTCAACAGTCCAAAATCGTCGGTTAAACGGGCTTACAGTAAAGAGTTTTTGTTATCAAAATCAAATTTGGATGATGAAACATTTGAAGTTGCATACACTTTAAATGATTCTGACAAATTATATTCTGACAAAGAGTTTCGAATAAGAAGTGTTCGATTTGAAATGATCAAAAAGGTTTTTAAAATGACAGAAATTAAAATTTCTGAAATAAAAAATTTAAATCTTACTGAAAAACCTAAAAAATACACTTCAAGAGTTCAACAACGTTTAAACAATAAAAATGGTTACAATTCTGGTTCTGGTTTTCAGAAGAAACCAAACCATAATGGTAATTTCAAAAAGAAAGGATTAGGTTTTATTCCACCAGAAAATTATAATAATGAGAAAAATTCTAAAACAAAAACAAAATTTGTTTCAGGTGGAAGTGTTGAGGAAGAACAGAAGAAACCTTTCTGGAGACAATCAAACCAGGAGTTTCTTGCTGAGAAGAAAAGAAAAGGAACTGGAGTGTTTCATCCAAAGGATACTCATACCTGTTTTAAATGCAATGAAGCTGGTCATATTGCATGGAATTGTCCGATAAATATTAAGACAAAACAGAGAGTTTCTGAAAAATTCAAAGAAAAAGTTGTTGATGTTGAACTACCAACTGAAAAATTTAAAATTTTTGAGAATTCGACTTATGAAGTTGGTGAGTGTTCAAAGAAAAATCTTTACAAAAAGAAAGCCAAGGACAACCAAATGTGGATTGTTAAGAAATGTAATGTAAAAGTCGGCAATGATTTTGGTTCCACAAAGCCAGAAGAGCCACATGTTGAGGTAAAAGAAGAAAAATCTGTGTTTTCAGTGAGTGATGTTCAAATTCCACCATTGAAGGATGTGAATTTCAAACAAAAGGTTGGTAAGGTTGAAATCTCGAATCAATTTTATTTTGAGAAAAATGACTTTGATGTTGAGAAAGCATTCAATGGGAATGTTAAGAAAATTTTTGGGAAAATGATTGATGGGAAAGTGAAAGGGGTTAAAGATTTTTATGCTACAAAGAAAGCAACTTATAATCCTACTGAACAAGAGTTAAAAACACCCAAGGTTGGTAAGACTTGGGTGGAAATTCTCTTTACTTGAAAATTTGGACTTGCCGGAGATCCCAAGTTTGTAATCGTGGATCAGGAATCGGCATCTTTCTTGATAATTGATTGTGTGAATGAATCTTATAATGGTTAAATTTTTACAGGTTAAGTATGACTTGCTGGAGCTTCCAGGTTGGTAAGTGAAAAGCAGGAATTGGCATTTTTATTGGTAAAATGGTTTGTGTAGATGTTTTATTCCTACACTGGGTACATGTGATCTTACAATTGGTACAGTGGGTTAAATAGTTTGGTTTTATATGTGATTTGTCAAGGTCATTAGTTTGAACTTGATAGATTCATCATACAAGTTGTTGAATGAACAAGATGATGAACCCTAACCTACAAGTGGTAAAAACAAACTTATTTTCTGGAAAAATCATTTTGATTAAAACAAACTTAAGTGTTTTGAAATCTTAATGAGAAAATAGTTTGTTGAAAGGGGGAGTTCTGATTGTTTATGCCAAGTGGATGGAGAATTGAAGCAATTCGATATCGGTTGTCACGTTTATTGTACAGTTTGTTTTCAAATTTCTTTAAATGTATTTGCATTTTAGGGGGAGTAAGGAATTTCAGAAAATTCAAAAACATTAGAAAATGTGAAAAAGACAAAAACATGATAAATTCAAAAATGAGTTTTGTGTCAAAGAAGAGGAAATGATAGTACATCAGTGGACGATCACAGCATGCTAAAGATATGGAAAGTTAAATGTGATAAGCGATCTCACTGATGATGTGTCAGTAGGTTTTTGCACATTTAGTAGATTGTGACGAGATATAAATCTAAATTCAAACTTGCTTAATTCGTGGGTAACATCTCTCGGATATATGGGTAACCCCTGAAATCTTGTTTGAAAGGTCCCTCTTTCTGAGATACTAGGTCTTTATGCTTAGTGATATCTGGGGTATTATTCCGGGACTTCTGCTGAATGGAAATTCTGACCTAGTCCCCGCATAATACTTTCTGCAATTGCTTGAAATATAGCGCAGCCCTCAGCAAATATGATAGACAATAAAATTGCTAATCAATGCTGTTGTAAAAAAGATCCTCTAAAGGGGACACACCAAAAGTCGAGCCGTCATCTCTCTGCTGAACGGAAGTTCTGACCTGAGCTCTCACGGTTTCGCATCTAACCCCTTTACAGATATCATCTAGGTATACTCACCTGTAAGATTGAATATTGGGATTTGGATACAGGAGTATATTCAAGAGGTGGGACACGCGATTAAGTTTAAGTTCTTAAGACATTAATTTCGTATCTCGAAACAGTTGAACTTTGTGTGAAAATTTAAGTGGACCAATATACTGACAATCTAAGTGAATTGTTTAGAACTTAAAATGTTTAAAGCTTAACGGTGTTGGTGATTTGTCTCAAAAACTGATATGATCCTCTTACACAATCTCACAAAAATATTGTCTCTAAATATTTCTTTACTGCATTTTATTATGTTATGAAAAAAAAATCCAAAAAGATTTTAGTGTGTTTTAGCATAAATTTTGAAAAAAAATACAAAAATATTTTCGACAACTGGTGTTGGAGAGCTGTTTTTCAAAATTCCAAGTGCTAGACATGATGACATTTTTGTGAAGGGGAGTTTGTGATTGAATTCAAATGTGTTTTGATAAAATTTATAAATGAGTTCATTAAGATTATGGTTAAATTTGAAGAGTTTGAATACCTAAAATTGAAATGTTTAAATGTGTGAAATTTATTTTGAGGTAGAGATTGTGCAGGGTTGAGTAAGAGCTGGATGTGAGCCAGGTTAATCGATCCTGAGAAGCCTGTGTTTAAAGAGCCAGTTTCCGATACCTGAGGACTTTGTGGTCAAAATATGAGCCAGGAAATGATCTTGAACATGAGAGAAACAGATTATGATCCTGAAGCTGATGATGCTGATGAACTTAAGGAATGCCAGCACATCATAAGGGGGAGTCTGAAGACATTTGAGAGAAGATTAGAAAGTGTATTGCCCAGAGACTGATCAAGATTGAAGACATAAAGACTCGACACGAAAGACTCGTCAACATCTGAGGGGGAGTCTGTTAGTGCATACATCTGTCGACTTCGTCTTGTATCGAGTCTTACATTGCATATGGCACGAAGATCGAGAAAACAAGTCTTGGAGCTGATTTCGCTTGAAGAAGAGTATGGCAGGTTCAAGTGAAATAGTGATTTCGCTTGAACATGTGATTTAGCTTGAATATGTGATTTCGCTTAAGTGTGTTTCGCTTGAGTATGTTCAAGCGAAACCTCATGTCTATAAATAGTTCTCAAGAGAATTCATTTGGGACGGTTCTTGATTTTGGATACCGAAGTGCTGCCGGTTTATCCTGTGATTGTAATTGTTGTTAAATCAATCAAAAGTGTGTTTAAAGTGAATTACAAGCTGTTTCTAAGTCAGTTTCTTGTTTTCCGCACCTGAAATTGATCAAAACTTCTCTGAACGACTCGTTCGGGTCAACTACACGATCCCACAAAAATTGAATTTTCATCACCTTAGCTACTTTAAATATCCTACTTCCCTACCCTTAGCCTAGCCCCGTTACAACCCTTACAAAGACCTTTTGACTTGTGCTTACTATTCGTGTTTGGTGGTGGAGAATGATTGAGTTGCAAGCTTATGCGGGTACGTGTTCTAATCGGTGTGAGTGATTATTTCAAAAGTGATAATGCATCAACTATTAGCCAATTTTAAGCCGAGTGGAGAGAACATTGAGAGGAATGTGCATGATATATTAGTTTCAAGGGCGGGTTAATCTTGGATAACCATTTTATATGTGATTACTCACTTTTCCGTTAAATATTTCATAAATTGTAAAAAAGTTTGAACCGGGTATGACATTAGACCTTAACCTTTGTCTCGGGAATGGGAAGTGTGTTTCTCGTTTGACCCACGTGAAAGTGAAAGACAGATTTGCTTGAGGGCAAGCAAACGACAAGTGTGGGGATGTGATTGAGAGTGTGAAACCCGGTTGTTAAAGTGCTTATATTACGCGTGTTATTGTGTTTTAAGCAGTTATGTACGTTGAATATAGTAACTACGAGAGTTTGTGGTTTTACAGGTTAATCGGCCTAATTCGGTAAAGTTGGAGCGAGAGGAGATGTTGCGGAACGCTCGAAATGATTATTAAAGAGATATCACGTTAAACGGGAGATATTCGGGTCTAGAAAATGGCTTGATTGTACAAGAAATGTACCAACTTGAAGTTTAGGGGGCCATTGAGTAATTAAAGGAAAGTGAAAGCATAACCAAGAAAGGGATGAGACATGGCCTACGGTTGATGTAGGCAAACAAAGATGTAACAGTGAGTTCAGAACATTAAAAAGGTCATCACTTGGCGGCTGATAACTTGGGACGCACAAACATCGAAAGTCAACAACACAAATATTATCATTAATAGTGGGCCGCACATGGTAGATCAATTGGATGCAACCCATAAAAAGTCAACAACATCATACATCATCACGCAGACTAAAGGAGAATGTTGGATTTTTTTGATTGGGCCGCCAACATCATAAATATACACGCACATGTGGGCTCTGATCCATCACGAAATAATAGCAGCAATCATCAATAATTGGAGCTCCCAAATCGGCCCAATATCAACATTATTCACCATCGAAAAATTGGAGCAGACAAAAACAATTTTGGGTGGGTCATCATATTGACGAAGGGGGGCAGCCGTATAATAATTTTTATCACTCAAATCATTCGGGGATCATCACGCATCTCCCTCAAACCACCGAGCCGAACATGTCTTCATCACTATCTCAAGCTTGTGATCGCGTCCATTCAACAATGAGCGGATAGTCTCGTCGGTTTAACCCCGTTGTAGATGTTGTAAGATTTCTAGGGTTTATACATTTGTATTTTAATTTGGTTTTGTGACAAATTGTTTAGTATTTGAAACTTATGATAATTGTCGTGCATCTGAATTGAATTTGTGAATTGTCAAACGATGATAAAGTTATGACTTTGCGAAATGAATTTGTGCACTTATGCCTTATCGTAGGTTAGGATTTACATGTCCGAGGCAACGAAGTGCATTACGGTCCGTTGTCTATGACGTTGATAGCAATTGCCACCTAAGCTTCGTGATAGTAATCCGTTAATCACTATATGCAATTGAATTAAGTTAAAACATGTAGGAACCCTAGGTATTGCAATTATCGAACCGGGTGTGATCCGTATTCTCATTTCATGTTTCAAATTTCTAGTTAGTATTTTAGTTAATCAAAAGTGTTTTAGATAATACCCATTGCCGCGTGAGTGCCTCCTGCTGGACAACAAACGACATCAGAACGTCCTCAATAGAATACCCCATATGGAAAGAATGGTAGGGGTCGGTCGGTGGCATAACAGAAGGTGACGTCCAGAGAAACGGCTCGCTGGCTGGATCAAAAGGTGGCACAAAGAATGGTGGTACATGGGGAATAGCAGATGAAGACTGTGGCATAACTGGAATATATGTCGGCACATGTCCAAAGGGACGAGCCGAGGAACCCTCTCCAGGTCGAGCTGGAGGTGTGTACTGTGCAAATGAAAAAGAGAAATCAACGTGAAGTGCATCGGTGGTATGAGGAGGAATAGGTGGAAGCTCATCATCCGCAGGAATCCACCCATACTGGGCGAGCTCATCTCGTGGGTCAATCTGTGCCTCAAAAAGTGCTCGATCAAACTGTACAGGCATAGGGTCAAGATGGGGTGCAACAAGAGGTTCAGCAGGTATATCAGCGATAAGTGGGGGATCAACATGATCAGCAGCAATAACATGGTCACCCTCCGGTAGTGGTGCATCAGCAGGGTGATCACCAATGGGTGGGTCAATAATCACAGGATCAATAGGTATGCCAGCATGAGCAGGGTCATGCTCAAGCACTGGGTCAGGAGCAGCTACTGGCTCGAGGGCCATGGCAGGCTCGGGATCAACGAACTCCATATCAAAATCTGCATGGTCAGCGAATGCAGGGTCAACTAGGTCTACTGGGTCAACCATAGGCTGATCCAAGTGGATGAACTCTATCTCCTGGTCCGGGTCAAATCCAGGGGGAAGAACAGGGTCTGAATCCTCATCGAGGTCGTGATCGAAAGCAAATCTAGGAGCAGAGGCAGCAGATGATGCCCTGTCAGGATCTGAACCGTGTGAATAGTGCTGTGCACTCCGAGTGTGTGACGGTGCAGAGGCCACAGACTCGAAGGAGTCTGGAGCGGGTGAGTGTGCAGGTGACTCCTCAGCTGGAGCGTCTGCGAGTAACAAAAGACCACCGTCAGCTAGAAGGGCCTCGCCCTCAACATCGTCCTCCATGGGCTCATCATCAAATAGATCGACGTCGTCGTCGTCGGCGGCGTCGAGGAGCATATCGTAAGCAGGATAAACGGCCAAAGGTATGGGAGCAGGGATCTCTACGAGTGGTAGGTACCCAGCAAAAGGACCATCAGCGGGCTCATCGACAGCGTCGGGCAGCGCAAAGGGCTGAAAGTCGTCCTCGTCTGTGCTGGTAACATCTGATGTGTGGACCTCGTGCTCTGAAGACTCTAAGTCATCTGATACTATGGGTCTAGGGCCTGTGGTGTCCGAATCACCTGTGCCGGGCGAGTCCTTGGTGTCTGTAACACAAACACAAATATGTACAAATAATCAATCATACAATCAGATAAGCACATTAGTCACCAAGTAAGCAATCAAATAATTCTCCTAGTCCCACTAGCCTCCCAGCCTCTCAGACTGCTCTTCCTAGTCTAACTAGCCAAATTCTCCCAGCCTCTCAGACTGCTCTTCCTAGTCCAACTAGCCAAATTCTCCCAGCCTCTCAGACTGCTCTTCCTAGTCCAACTAGCCAAATTCTCCCAGCCTCTTAGACTGCTCTCCCTAGTCCTACTAGGCAACTACCTCGGTCTCTTGGATCGAGCCTCGGTCCTCCAGACCGAGCCTCAGCCTCTCAGACTGAGCCTATAAATAATAAATAAATGTGCTCAACATTTGTTTGTAAAAAGTTTTGGATCTGGACTTGAGTGGTATGTAGTAAAAATGTTTTCGTGAGAGCCCTAGTGATCATAGTCTAGACTAGAGAAGGAATCCTAGTTCGCTATGATCAGAGCTCTGATACCAAGCTGTCACACCCTGGCTTTGCGGAAGCGTGGTTATTTTGGTGTGACTTCTTAATACCATAGCTTAATCATAACAAAGCTATATGATAATAAAACCATGCAAGATCATCCATAGATTTAAGTTTTAAAACCGAAGTAACATAACATTGTCTTAGGGACTACAACACCAAAACATAAAACATTGTTTTGAAAGACATAAACATCAACATGAATAAAACGCAGTTTAAGATTTGTGACTCGTCCAGGAAAAAGTCACATTTCCTAAACCGGGATGACCTCGGAACCCATATGCAGCGGGAAAACATGTCATACCGCGCCAGATCCTTTAATTCCCTGAAATACATGTAAGTTGAAAAATCAACAATAATGTTGAGCGAGTTCATGTGTAAGTGAGTAAATAAACCTTTGTATGTATAAAAACCCTGGTATGTAGCAAATAAGGAAAAAGAGATCACCAATGGTTTGCAAGGCCATTGATATGTGTGAAGTGCAAGTAGGAAGACTCAAACCTAGCAGATTTATGCGTTGGGTACAAAGTCACCCCGAGGTCCGTTCTGTTTGGGCCTGGGGTTGGGGTTGGGCTCGCTACACCCAGATAGATCTACCGCTCCTGCCCCTCGGTCCTACCCTGAGGATTAATGGCCTCAAGTTTCTGCCTACCCACTCACATGATCTGAATAGTAATAACCCTCCTTACGCTAACCATACCATGTAAAAGTACTCGTAATCATAGTAACATGTATTTCACCCCCGCAGTTTAGAAAACTGAAAACAGTTAAGAGAAAAGGGGGAGATGAACTCACAGTGGTGCGTCTCTACCAAGTATATCTCCTGATCAAGCAGTTGTGCGACGACCTACACGTACTAAGTCTATTAGACGGACGGCCGTGCCTTGGCTTAAGGTTTAAGTTTTTGGGAAATAGTTAGACAACTACTTCGTGTTTATATTTTTGTAAATACTTGGTAATTATTCTCCTTCCCAAGGATGGGGGATTTAATACATGTGCGTTCGTAAACTTCGAAATATATTATTAAGTCTCACTTAATATATTTTATTTCTTACTTCAAAATATAATCATTAACATTCGGTAATATTATTTTTACCCTAAAAATAATATTTGTATATTTCACAAAATAATCATAAACATTTTACAAGTGACGCTTATGAAAAGTATATATACTAAATACATATATTTATCACGTTTCATTTTGTGAAATCCCACCTCCGATATTTTATAAATAAGTCGTGGCGAAATCTATAATTTGAAAACAAGTCAAAATGTATTTCTAACACTTGTGGTGAAAATATTTCTAAGTGTTAGGTTTTTGGAAAAATTTCGCCAGAGTTTCCCCTGTAACTGGAGGTGGCCACGCTTTTAAGCGTATCATTTTCTTTTAAAATTCAAATCAACAATTTTCTCATTAAATCAAAACAATGCTCAAAGCATCAACTAGTCAATATATATGTAAATCGCAAGAATTACATGAACTTGTAGTTTTTCCAAAAATATGTAGTAAAGCTCCTTACTTTTAGTGTATCTTTATATAAATCCATCCAGTTTCGTAAAAGTCTCGTTTTTAAAGAAATTCCATCTTTACAACTTCTTGTAAAATTTGACAAAACTAGTTCTTTGTCGAAACTTAGTGTTACACAAGTATTTATACACTTGTGTGTTTGCTAAAATCATTCTTGTTTATGAAAGATCCGTCTTTAAAAGTATGTTTTCTCTTGACACGTGGTCCTTTGAAAATACCGCTTGTAGATCCGTAGATCTACTAGTTTTAAACACTATTTCGTAAGAAAAATCGATTTTACACAAGTTTATGTTTAGTGTGTGGTAGAGTTTCATCATTTAACCCTTGTTACACTTAAACAAGCTCTATGTCATGATCCATGATCATGACCAATCCGGGTTAAACGATGATCCAAGCTACCACAACATAGATCGGCACTAAATAATCACACAAAACAAATCTTACAAGATTTACACAACAATCAAGCTTTTATCCATCATTTTTAGCATTTTTAGTAGACTTTAACATATCATCTTGTATGTTCATAGATTTTAACCGACAAAGTTCTTTTTAACCACTTTAAAATAGATCAAGAGTGTGATTATAGTAACTTACTACTAGCTCGAGGCTAGGGAAGATTCTAGTCGCAAAATGAGTGGATAAAAGCAATAGGGTGAGGTCCTTCGCGTTCCGAATGCACCAAGCCTCCTCGTATGTGATCCTCAACACTTGTATGCTCTTGGAATGAGAAGATCAAAACCAAAAAATGATGGATGTGGGTGTGTGTGTTCGGCCGAGAGCCAAAGAGAGGGAGAGAGAGAGTTTTGTTGAGAGTTGAGTGAAATGATCATGTGTGTTAAGACTAGAACTTATAGACAAACCTTTCACAAATAACCAGAGGGAGAGAGAGAGTTTTGTTGAGAGTTGAGCCAAGGGGACGGTTCGGTTAGGGGGGGGGGGGTCTCCTAGTTAGATTTAAACCAAATGTTAAGTATTAGTTAAGTATTTAGAAGATTAAACCATTTCTAGTATGTTATGCATTGTAGCGGGTGTTAGGGTATACGGGGACCCTAACTGGCTCAGAAAAGAAAAACAGTGTTGATGACAATATTTTTATGTTCCGGGTAAAGTCCGGTTGTTCGGTTGAATAGTAATCCGTCAAAGTGCTTAACAAAGCTTTAAAGTGTCGTTATTATTATTTTTAGTGACACAACTTATTCCCGACACTTTGGAAAGTGTCTAGTAATGTTTTTCTCATGTTTTGGCACTCTATTAGGTAGCTTAATGCTGAATTTTTATGATAAAGTGCTGAATTTTGTACTTAAAGTACGTTTTAGGCACATCCGGTCACTGTAATCTCATTCCTAGTGACGCAGTTCTACAACCCTTACATCCCTACACTCACCACTAGTGTAGCAAACTATCTCAGGCTCTTACAGGCCTTAGAGGCAGTACCTGCCTGGTGCTAGTTATGACAGCACGTTTAATAGGTTATCCGTTCATTGTGCTACTGTGCTTTTGGTGCATCAAGGTTGTCACAAAGGTGCTGTAAGCAAAACATGGAGTGACAGCAAGTAAAGTATGATGCAAGTAAGTACATGTATCAGTATTCAAGTAGCAGTTTATCCACAAGTTCAAGTAAGCACAGCAATTAAGCAGTAATTAATTATTAATTAAGTCATACGGATACCTGGTTTAGTGAGGGTTGTCACATTCTCCCCCAGTTAGAAAAATTTCGTCCCGAAATTTTCAGTTCTGCTTGTAGATGCAGGGTTCTTAGGAAATAGGTGGGGGTATTTCTCTCTCATCCGGTCCTCACGCTCCCAGGTGTATTCAGGACCATGTCTGGCATTCCAACGAACCTTGACGAGCTTGACACTGCTCCGGCGGGTCTTGTTTACTTTCCAATCCGTAACCTCCATCGGTTCTTCAACGAAATGGAGCGTGTCGTCAACATGAATCTCGTCGGTGGGAATGGCAACGGTATCTTGAGTTGGACTTTTCTTCAGGTTGGATACATGAAATGTATCGTGAACTCCATTCAGCTCGGCAGGTAAGTCCAGCTTGTATGCTACTAGCCCTATTCTTTCCAAAATTCTGAAAGGGCCAATGTAGCGCGGATTTAACTTCCCACGCTATCCGAAGCGTGCCACACCCTTCCAGGGTGAAACTTTTAATAAAACCATATCTCCAACTTGGAACTCCAAATGTTTCCGGTTTGGATCTGCATAGGCTTTCTGTCTTTCGCGAGCTGCTTCGATGCGTTTTCGAATCTGCGCAATCTTGTCTGTCGTCTCTTGGACGATTTCGGGACCAACAAGCTGCCTATCACCTGCGTCAGCCCAGCATAGGGGTGATCGGCACTTGCGTCCGTAAAGAGCTTCGAATGGCGCGGCTCCAATACTGGTGTGGTAGCTGTTGTTGTATGAAAATTCGACCAGTGGCAAATGCTTATCCCAGCTACCGCCCAAATCCATAACACATGCTTTCAGCATATCTTCCAAGGTCTGAATAGTCCACTCGCTTTGACCGTCGGTCTGAGGGTGAAATGCAGTGCTCAGATTTAATTGTGAGCCAAAAGCTTCTTGGAAGGATTGCCAAATCCTTGATATGAAACGTCCATCTCTATCAGAGATGATCGAGAGAGGCACTCCATGACGTGCGACGATCTCTCTCATGTATATTTCTGCCAGTTTGCTGGTGTTATCCTTCTCTTTGATTGGCAGAAAGTGTGCGGACTTTGTTAGGCGGTCAACTATCACCCAAATAGTGTCATGACCTCTTGGCGTTCTTGGCAACTTTGTAATAAAATCCATGGAGATTTGTTCCCATTTCCATTTGGGAATCTCAGGTTGTTGCAGAAGTCCTGAAGGCTTCTGGTATTCCGCTTTCACCTTAGCACACGTTAGACACTTGCTCACATAAACAGCAACATCGCCCTTCATCCTAGGCCACCAATAGTAAGCCTTGAGATCTTGGTACATCTCATCCGCTCCTGGATGGATAGAGTACCGCGATTTGTGAGCTTCATCAAAAACAACTTTCCTTAAACCACCAAACAGAGGAACCCAAATCCTTTTCTCAAAACATAACGTTCCTTCCTCGTTTGGTACTAATAGCTTCTCCATCCCACGAAGATATTCTTCTTCAAGATTTCTTTCCTTAAGAGCTTCTTTCTGCGCGGCACGAATGCGCAAGGAAAGATCGGTTTGGATAATCATTTCTAAAGCCCTAACCCTTATGGGCTTGATCCTCTCTTTTCGACTTAGGGCGTCGGCAACCACATTCGCCTTCCCTGGATGATACTTTATCTCGCAATCGTAATCATTTAACAACTCAACCCATCGTCTTTGTCTCATATTCAACTCCTTCTGGTTGAATATGTGTTGTAGGCTCTTATGATCTATAAAAATTGTACATTTCGTACCATATAGGTAGTGTCTCCAGATCTTTAAAGCAAATATCACTGCGCCTAGCTCCAAATCGTGCGTGGTATAGTTCTTCTCATGTACCTTCAACTGACGTGATGCGTAAGCAATAACCTTCTGGCGTTGCATCAACACGCAACCCAATCCTTGACGCGAGGCGTCACAGTATACCACGAAATCGTCAGTACCTTCCGGTAGTGCTAGAATTGGCGCATTGCAGAGCTTATCCTTCAATAGCCGAAACGCTTCTTCCTGTTCGATTCCCCAATCAAACTTCTTATCTTTCTGGGTGAGGAGCGTCAATGGTTGAGCGATCTTCGAAAAATCCTCAATGAACCTTCGATAATAGCCAGCCAAACCCAAGAATTGTCGAATCTCGGTTGGCGTCTTTGGCGTTTCCCAATTCTTGATCGCTTCGATCTTGGTTGGATCCACATGGATTCCATCTCCATTCACCACATGTCCAAGAAATTGGACTTCACGTAGCCAAAATTCGCACTTAGAGAATTTGGCATACAGCTGTTCTTTCTTCAGCAGCTCCAAAATAGCTCTTAGATGTTGTTCGTGCTCAGCCTTTGTCCTTGAATAAATCAAGATGTCGTCGATAAACACAATCACGAACTTGTCCAAGTACGGCTTGCAAACTCTATTCATCAAATCCATAAAGACTGCAGGTGCGTTTGTCAACCCAAACGGCATAACAAGGAACTCGTAGTGTCCATAACGAGTTCTGAAGGCTGTTTTCGGGATACTCTCCTCTTGTATCCTTAACTGATGGTATCCAGATCGCAAATCGATCTTTGAGTAAAAGCTTGAACCTTGCAGTTGATCAAACAGATCATCAATTCTTGGCAGAGGATATCTATTCTTGATCGTCAGCTTGTTCAGCTCCCGGTAGTCTATGCACATACGAAAACTACCGTCCTTCTTTTTGACAAACAGGACCGGAGCTCCCCAAGGCGAGAAGCTTGGTCGGATAAATCCCTTGTCTAACAACTCTTGAAGTTGTGTCGACAATTCTTGCATCTCAGACGGGGCAAGTCTATAAGGTGCCTTAGCCACAGGCGCGGCGCCTGGGACTAAATCGATGTGAAACTCCACTTGCCTCTGAGGTGGCAGTCCAGGCAAGTCCTTCGGGAAGACTTCCGGATACTCCCTCATGACAGGGATGTCTTCGATCTTCGGTTCTGCAGCTTTCTTGTCTACAATGTGTGCCAGGAAGGCAGCACATCCCTTCTGTAAACACTTTCGCGCTTTGAGGCAGCTGATAATTCTTAACGGCGTATCGCGCTTTTCGCCATGAACCACAATCGTTTCACCATCTTCGGTCGGGATACGAACGACCTTTTCGTGACAAACAATTTCTGCCTTGTTGCTTGATAACCAATCCATTCCTACTACTACGTCAAAGCTCCCCAGCTGGACTGGTAGTAGATCCAAAGTAAACTCACGTTCTCCCAACTCGATTGCACAACCTCTGATCACCTCATTGGCTTCTACTAACTTCCCATTAGCCAATTCGATTGAGTAGGGAATATCTAACTTACTAGCGGCTAAACCAAGAATACTCTTAAATTCTAACGATACGAAGCTATAGTCGGCACCAGTATCAAATAAGACGGATGCATAGCGTTGGTTTACAGGGAACGTACCAGTAACGACATTGGGGTCCTGGCGCGCTTCCCTCGCTTCGATATGGAACACTCTTCCACGGGCTTGGTTCAACTCTGGGCAGTTCCTCTTAAAGTGCCCGATATCACCGCAGTTAAAGCATCCAAGTCTTTGCCCGTTTCCACCTCCACTTCCAGCTTGGTTATTCCTTTGGTTATGATTCACAGCGCCTGCTTGATTCGCATTGTTGCCTCGATTCCCATTACCTCCATTGTTTCCTTGTGGGCGATTTCCAATTCCACCCCGATTATTATTTCTGTTTCCAAATCCTCCTTGGCCTCCCTGACCAACAGTGGCCCAACAAGAATCCTTCAAGTGGCCAGGTTTCCCACACGCTTCACATACCTTCAAACCACATCGGCCAGAATGGTGACGCTGGCAGGTGTTGCACTTGGGCTGGGTGCCCATATATCCCTTTCCCTTCTTTCCACCACCAGCTGTGACCTGAGCTGGCGCGTTTGGCTCTCCTTTCTTAACAACACCACTAATGCCTTGTTTAAAGTTCGAGAACTTTCGCTTGTTACCTCCGGATGACTCGACGTGAGTCTCTTTCTTCTTTGTCTCGATCTCACCAAACTTGTTCAGGCGGATAGCCTCCTCAGTGAGAGCCACGCTCAAATCAATTGCCTCAGTAATTGTTGCAGGCTTGGAGGAGGTCACCATGCTTATGATTTGAGGAGCTAATCCCCAAATGAAGCGTTCAATCTGCTTGAATTCTGGAGTGACCATATAAGGTACCACATGCGACAGGTCGTGAAACCTCTGAACATATTCCGCGATCTTCGGGCCTTCCATCTTCAAATGCCAGAACTCAGTTTCCAATCTTTGGATTTCAGCGCGAGAACAATACTTTTTGCGCATTAGTTCCTTCAGTTCGGTCCATGTTAGTGCGTAGGCAGCAGCTTCACCAAGTGTCTGTACTTGCAAATTCCACCAAGATAGGGCTCCATCCAGAAATAGCCCAGAAATGTAGGTGACTTGCTGGTTTGGTGCACATTTGCTCATGCGGAGAACAGATTCAGTCTTCTCGGCCCAACGAACAAAAGCGACAGCACCTCCGGTGCCATCAAAGTTGACAGGCTTGCAGTCTAGAAACTGCTTGTAGGTGCACCCTGCACATACGTTACAACATATGAATGGCATTAGCATCCTTGCTGGAGATATCCAATTAGATCATGGTATGTCTTAATGACTTAGTATTACCATGAGGTGCATTGTTGTTGCCATTGTTGTTTGAGCTGCTTCCGTTGGGTCCTCCTTGCGAGGCGGCGTATTGCGCGATGGCAGCAGCGATGACTTGTTGGAGTTCTGCCTCATTGGTAGGCATCGGCGTTTGACGTCTAGGCGGCATCTTCTAAAAGATGGGTTTACATCGGTCAGGCCACAATAAAGATCCCATGTTATAATACGTACGCTTTATTATGATAGTAATAGTACATAACATCTCATGTTATAATCATATCAATCACACAACATCCCATGTTATAAAACATAAATAATCAATCAAAACATCACATATGATGAGAATACTGCGATTGCCATATATCGAGACCACATAGTAAGTGTACAGGTACATAACAGTGTCATACATCATCATCGACTAAGGGCTACATCACCCTAGTCCAAAAGAATATCAAACCAGTGTCAATACATCCATATACATGTCACAAAAGTCAGAATCAAAATGCAGTCTCCAAAAATGCTGTGCAGTCAAAACAATCGCCGTCTTCTCACCATTGTCTACCCATGCTGTACTAAGGATGCCCTAAACTGATGGTGGTGGAGGAGGGGGAAAATAGGTGTAGAACAAACGTCGCAAATGGAGCCAGTCCTCCTCCATGGCTCTCTGGGTACGCAACCAAGAAGCAACCTGCTGCTCAAGTGCCAAAAGGCGTGCAGCATAGTCAGGTAACAATGGTCGAGGGTGCTGCGAAGAAGCAGGGTGGGTCTGACCCTGACACTGGCACGACGGTGGCTGAGCTCTCTCAAGCTCCTGAATACGCCGCGTGAGTGCCTCCTGCTGGACAACAAACGACATCAGAACGTCCTCAATAGAATACCCCATATGGAAAGAATGGTAGGGGTCGGTCGGTGGCATAACAGAAGGTGACGTCCAGAGAAACGGCTTGCTGGCTGGATCAAAAGGTGGCACAAAGAATGGTGGTACAGGGGGAATAACAGATGAAGACTGTGGCATAACTGGAATATATGTCGGCACATGTCCAAAGGGACGAGCCGAGGAACCCTCTCCAGGTCGAGCTGGAGGTGTGTACTGTGCAAATGAAAAAGAGAAATCAACGTGAAGTGCATCGGTGGTATGAGGAGGAATAGGTGGAAGCTCATCATCCGCAGGAATCCACCCATACTGGGCGAGCTCATCTCGTGGGTCAATCTGTGCCTCAAAAAGTGCTCGATCAAACTGTACAGGCATAGGGTCAAGATGGGGTGCAACAAGAGGTTCAGCAGGTATATCAGCGATAAGTGGGGGATCAACATGATCAGCAGCAATAACATGGTCACCCTCCGGTAGTGGTGCATCAGCAGGGTGATCACCAATGGGTGGGTCAACAATCACAGGATCAATAGGTATGCCAGCATGAGCAGGGTCATGCTCAAGCACTGGGTCAGGAGCAGCTACTGGCTCGAGGGCCATGGCAGGCTCGGGATCAACGAACTCCATATCAAAATCTGCATGGTCAGCGAATGCAGGGTCAACTAGGTCTACTGGGTCAACCATAGGCTGATCCAAGTGGATGAACTCTATCTCCTGGTCCGGGTCAAATCCAGGGGGAAGAACAGGGTCTGAATCCTCATCGAGGTCGTGATCGAAAGCAAATCTAGGAGCAGAGGCAGCAGATGATGCCCTGTCAGGATCTGAACCGTGTGAATAGTGCTGTGCGCTCCGAGTGTGTGACGGTGCGGAGGCCACAGACTCGAAGGAGTCTGGAGCGGGTGAGTGTGCAGGTGACTCCTCAGCTGGAGCGTCTGCGAGTAACAAAAGACCACCGTTAGCTAGAAGGGCCTCACCCTCAACATCGTCCTCCATGGGCTCATCATCAAATAGATCGACGTCGTCGTCGTCGTCGGCGTCGAGGAGCATATTGTAAGCAGGATAAACGGCCAAAGGTATGGGAGCAGGGATCTCTACGAGTGGTAGGTACCCAGCAAAAGGACCATCAGCGGGCTCATCGACAGCGTCGGGCAGCGCAAAGGGCTGAAAGTCGTCCTCGTCTGTGCTGGTAACATCTGATGTGTGGACCTCGTGCTCTGAAGACTCTAAGTCGTCTGATACTATGGGTCTAGGGCCTGTGGTGTCCGAATCACCTGTGCCGGGCGAGTCCATGGTGTCTGTAACACAAACACAAATATGTACAAATAATCAATCATACAATCAGATAAGCACATTAGTCACCAAGTAAGCAATCAAATAATTCTCCTAGTCCCACTAGCCTCCCAGCCTCTCAGACTGCTCTTCCTAGTCCAACTAGCCAAATTCTCCCAGCCTCTCAGACAGCTCTTCCTACTCCAACTAGCCAAATTCTCCCAGCCTCTTAGACTGCTCTCCCTAGTCCTACTAGGCAACTACCTCGGTCTCCTAGACCGAGCCTCGGTCCTCCAGACCGAGCCTCAGCCTCTCAGACTGAGCCTATAAATAATAAATAAATGTGCTCAACATTTGTTTGTAAAAAGTTTTGGATCTGGACTTGAGTGGTATGTAGTAAAAATGTTTTCGTGAGAGCCCTAGTGATCATAGTCTAGACTCGAGAAGGAATCCTAGTTCGCTATGATCAGAGCTCTGATACCAAGCTGTCACACCCTGGCTTTGCGGAAGCGTGGTTATTTTGGTGTGACTTCTTAATACCATAGCTTAATCATAACAAAGCTATATGATAATAAAACCATGCAAGATCATCCATAGATTTAAGTTTTAAAACCGAAGTAACATAACATTGTCTTAGGGACTACAACACCAAAACATAAAACATTGTTTTGAAAGACATAAACATCAACATGAATAAAACGCAGTTTAAGATTTGTGACTCGTCCAGGAAAAAGTCACATTTCCTAAACCGGGATGACCTCGGAACCCATATGCAGCGGGAAAACATGTCATACCGCGCCAGATCCTTTAATTCCCTGAAATACATGTAAGTTGAAAAATCAACAATAATGTTGAGCGAGTTCATGTGTAAGTGAGTAAATAAACCTTTGTATGTATAAAAACCCTGGTATGTAGCAAATAAGGAAAAAGAGATCACCAATGGTTTGCAAGGCCATTGATATGTGTGAAGTGCAAGTAGGAAGACTCAAACCTAGCAGATTTATGCGTTGGGTACAAAGTCACCCCGAGGTCCGTTCTGTTTGGGCCTGGGGTTGGGGTTGGGCTCGCTACACCCAGATAGATCTACCGCTCCTGCCCCTCGGTCCTACCCTGAGGATTAATGGCCTCAAGTTTCTGCCTACCCACTCACATGATCTGAATAGTAATAACCCTCCTTACGCTAACCATACCATGTAAAAGTACTCGTAATCATAGTAACATGTATTTCACCCCCGCAGTTTAGAAAACTGAAAACAGTTAAGAGAAAAGGGGGAGATGAACTCACAGTGGTGCGTCTCTACCAAGTATATCTCCTGATCAAGCAGTTGTGCGACGACCTACACGTACTAAGTCTATTAGACGGACGGCCGTGCCTTGGCTTAAGGTTTAAGTTTTTGGGAAATAGTTAGACAACTACTTCGTGTTTATATTTTTGTAAATACTTGGTAATTATTCTCCTTCCCAAGGATGGGGGATTTAATACATGTGCGTTCGTAAACTTCGAAATATATTATTAAGTCTCACTTAATATATTTTATTTCTTACTTCAAAATATAATCATTAACATTCGGTAATATTATTTTTACCCTAAAAATAATATTTGTATATTTCACAAAATAATCATAAACATTTTACAAGTGTAGCTTATGAAAAGTATATATACTAAATACATATATTTCTCACGTTTCATTTTGTGAAATCCCACCTCCGATATTTTGTAAATAAGTCGTGGCGAAATCTATAATTTGAAAACAAGTCAAAATGTATTTCTAACACTTGTGGTGAAAATATTTCTAAGTGTTAGGTTTTTGGAAAAATTTCGCCAGAGTTTCCCCTGTAACTGGAGGTGGCCACGCTTTTAAGCGTATCATTTTCTTTTAAAATTCAAATCAACAATTTTCTCATTAAATCAAAACAATGCTCAAAGCATCAACTAGTCAATATATATGTAAATCGCAAGAATTACATGAACTTGTAGTTTTTCCAAAAATATGTAGTAAAGCTCCTTACTTTTAGTGTATCTTTATAGAAATCCATCCGGTTTCGTAAAAGTCTCGTTTTTAAAGAAATTCCATCTTTACAACTTCTTGTAAAATTTGACAAAACTAGTTCTTTGTCGAAACTTAGTGTTACACAAGTATTTATACACTTGTGTGTTTGCTAAAATCATTCTTGTTTATGAAAGATCCGTCTTTAAAAGTATGTTTTCTCTTGACACGTGGTCCTTTGAAAATACCGCTTGTAGATCCGTAGATCTACTAGTTTTAAACACTATTTCGTAAGAAAAATCAATTTTACACAAGTTCATGTTTAGTGTGTGGTAGAGTTTCATCATTTAACCCTTGTTACACTTAAACAAGCTCTATGTCATGATCCATGATCATGACCAATCCGGGTTAAACGATGATCCGAGCTACCACAACATAGATCGGCACTAAATAATCACACAAAACAAATCTTACAAGATTTACACAACAATCAAGCTTTTATCCATCATTTTTAGCATTTTTAGTAGACTTTAACATATCATCTTGTATGTTCATAGATTTTAACCGACAAAGTTCTTTTTAACCACTTTAAAATAGATCAAGAGTGTGATTATAGTAACTTACTACTAGCTCGAGGCTAGGGAAGATTCTAGTCGCAAAATGAGTGGATAAAAGCAATAGGGTGAGGTCCTTCGCGTTCCGAATGCACCAAGCCTCCTCGTATGTGATCCTCAACACTTGTATGCTCTTGGAATGAGAAGATCAAAACCGAAAAATGGATGGATGTGGGTGTGTGTGTTCGGCCGAGAGCCAAAGAGAGGGAGAGAAAGAGAGAGTTTTGTTGAGAGTTGAGTGAAATGATCATGTGTGTTAAGACTAGAACTTATAGACAAACCTTTCACAAATAACCAAAGGGTTTTATGTCTAATAGATATTAAGCACAAGGGATTTAAATAATCAACAAAGGACAAGGGGTGTCCCCCAAGGGGACGGTTCGGTTAGGGGGGGGGGGGGGTCTCCTAGTTAGATTTCAACCAAATGTTAAGTATTAGTTAAGTATTTAGGAGATTAAACCATTTACTAGTATGTTATGCATTGTAGCGGGTGTTAGGGTATACGGGGACCCTAACTGGCTCAGAAAAGAAAAACAGTGTTGATGACAATATTTTTATGTTCCGGGTAAAGTCCGGTTGTTCGGTTGGATAGTAATCCGTCAAAGTGCTTAACAAAGCTTTAAAGTGTCGTTATTATTATTTTTAGTGACACAACTTATTCCCGACACTTTGGAAAGTGTCTAGTAATGTTTTTCTCATGTTTTGGCACTCTATTAGGTAGCTTAATGCTGAATTTTTATGATAAAGTGCTGAATTTTGTACTTAAAGTACGTTTTAGGCACATCCGGTCACTGTAATCTCATTCCTAGTGACGTAGTTCTACAACCCTTACATCCCTACACTCACCACTAGTGTAGCAAACTATCTCAGGCTCTTACAGGCATTAGAGGCAGTACCTGCCTGGTGCTAGTTATGACAGCACGTTTAATAGGTTATCCGTTCATTGTGCTACTGTGCTTTTGGTGCATCAAGGTTGTCACAAAGGTGCTGTAAGCAAAACATGGAGTGACAGCAAGTAAAGTATGATGCAAGTAAGTACATGTATCAGTATTCAAGTAGCAGTTTATCCACAAATTCAAGTAAGCACAGCAATTAAGCAGTAATTAATTATTAATTAAGTCGTACAGATACCTGGTTTAGTGAGGGTTGTCACACTCAAGTTACCGGGAGGAGGAGTATGGTGATTATTATAATGAATACCCTCAACCGGCATACGTGAAACCACAAGATTCGATGCATTCTAAGCTTGATGCTCTCATAAACATGGTGAAAGGATATCACCAGGATATCAAAGATATGAAGAAAGCGAATGAAGTGAGAGATAAATCCCATGAAGCATTGGTGGTGCAAGTGGGTCAATTAGCGGAGGAATTAGCCCAAATTAAAAGCGAGTGGGAGGTTTTGGCTAATGGTACAATGGTGGATGGTGATGTGGTGGAAGAGGTTATGGAACTTCCGGAGCAAGTAATTGAATGTTTGAACCAACCAGAAGACGTGACAACGCAAGACGAATCGTATTCGAAGGAAGCTCACGTTCATATTCATCCTTCTTCCAAACTTATCACTCCAACCAACAAAGTTGGGGATGCGGGTTTGTGTATAAGGATTCGAAGGGTGGCATTGCAAGACATTGGCCATGTTGTTAAGAAACGACCCCGAAGTTGTACAGTGCGTATGCCGAATATAATAAAAAGAGTATGGATTCGGTATGCTAATTAACGAGCGTCTGTTGGAAACTCGGTAGGCAAATGTGCACTTCGACCACCATGAGAGGTAAATCAGGTATGATTGTTGTAGAGTTTGTATTATTATTTGTTTTATTTTTTTAGTAGTTAAATGAACGTTGTGGGTGTGTTCCCTATATAACCCTCACGAGACCTACTCGTCCTCTCGAGCTATGGGGTGGTTTAAAAGGGCTTGTTGCATAAGCTAAATGCAGCCGTGATTCCTACGAAAGTGAGTTAGTTTTGTTGTTATTGTAAATTATTTTTCCACATAAATCAAAGTGGCTTAACGTATGACTTGGTAATATTTTCATAAAAGTGGTAGAACTAGGTAGCTAATAAATTTTAATGGTTGTGAGAAGCATGCTTCTACACAAGGTTAAGATTTGTAGGTACATTATGTTCGTGGGACGACCGCTTTCTTGAAGAGAAGAAGAGCACACGAGGAATGAGCTCAAAAATCAGGTGCATACGTTTCTTTTTACTTTTGATTTTTAGTTTGCAAATAAGTGGATTGTAAATTGTATTTTATTTTCCGGGGTTAAATTTTGGGGAGGTAGTCGTGTCACATCCCTTGTGCGTTTTAAAACTCTAGTTCTTACACATTGAGGACAATGTGTACCTCAAGTGTGGGGATGGGGGAGTATAAAAGTTTTCGATTTTGACCCGTTCATTTAAACACTACACATTGAGGACAATGTTTACCTCAAGTGTGGGATGAGGGAAAATTTCAAAAAAAATTACAAAAATGTCTTGTTTCGAAAGCGATCTTAAAGAACAAGTAACTAAGTCAACGAGGGATGACACAACCCATTTGGTCTATTGTCATGGTCAAGTTCAAACAATTAACATGAAGGGTATTTAGCGGGTGGTTATTTGGGAATAATCCGCTTAAGAAACTAACATATCATGCATGTTACATACCATACCCTTTACACGTGAGGTTTTGAGCCACTTTCACATCATAGATTTACATATACATGTTTCTTTGTTTGAGTGGACCATTAGTCATGTATTATAGAACTTGCAACTTTTGATACATTTGAGACCATAGACCGAATACAAGCACGAGAATGATTAAGGCATTAGGTGAACCTTTTCCTTTAAAACCAATTATTTATCCTTACCCAAACAAATCCCCTAGTCGCCCACTTTGAGCCTAAACCTTTCGTTTGACAACCCGTTTAGCCCATAACCGTTAAACCTTTTATTTTTAAACCCGTGTGATGAAAATTCGATTATAGGTCTATTTGATTGTATTGTTGTGTTTATAAAAAAAGAGAGAAAAATCAGAAAATGTTATGAAAAAAAAAATAAATATGAAAAGGCATTGAGAAAAACACAAAAAGAAGTATTAGTAGTTGTTGAATAAAAGGCAAAAGTCGTTGCCTCATAGTTGATGTTTATATTTAGTTTTGTTTAGTTTAGTGGTTTGTAATAAAAATTGAATTTTCATCACCTTAGCCACTTTAAATATCCTACTTCTCTACCCTTAGCCTAGCCCCGTTACAACCTTTACCAAGACCTTTTGACTTGTGCTTAGTATTCGTGTTCGGTGGTGGAGAATGATTGAGTTGCAAGCTTATGCGGGTACGTGTTCTAATCGGTTTGAGTGATTATTTCAAAAGTGATAATGCATCAACTATTAGCCAATTTTAAGCCGAGTGGAGAGAACATTGTGAGGAATGTGCATGATATATTAGTTTCAAGGGCGGGTTAATCTTGGATAACCATTTTATATGTGATTACTCACTTTTCCGTTAAATATTTCGTAAATTGTAAAAAAGTTTGAACCAGGTATGACATTAGACCTTAACCTTTGTCTCGGGAATGGGAAGTGTGTTTCTCGTTTGACCCACGTGAAAGTGAAAGACAAATTTGCTTGAGGGCAAGCAAACAACAAGTGTGGGGATGTGATGGAGAGTGTGAAACCCGGTTGTTAAAGTGCTTATATTACGCGTGTTATTGTGTTTTAAGCAGTTATGTACGTTGAATATAGTAACTATGAGAGTTTGTGGTTTTACAGGTTAATCGGCCTAATTCGGTAAAGTTGGAGCGAGAGGAGATGTTGCGGCACGCTCGAAATGATTATTAAAGAGATATCACGTTAAACGGGAGATATTCGGGTCTAGAAAATGGCTTGATTATACAAGAAATGTACCAAGTTGAAGTTTAGGGGGCCATTGAGTAATTAAAGGAAAGTGAAAGCATAACCAAGAAAGGGATGAGACATGGCCTACGGTTGATGTAGGTAAACAAAGATGTAACAGTGAGTTCGGAACATTAAAAAGGTCATCACTTGGCGGCTGATAACTTGGGACGCACAAACATCGAAAGTTAACAACACAAATATTATCATTAATAGTGGGCCGCACATGGTAGATCAATTGGATGCAACCCGTAAAAAGTCAACAACATCATACATCATCACGCAGACTAAAGGAGATTGTTGGATTTTTTTTATTGGGCCGCCAACATCATAAATATACATGCACATGTGGGATCCGATCCATCACGAAATAGTAGCAGCAATCATCAATAATTGGAGCTCCCAAATCGGCCCAACATCAACATTATTCACCATCGAAAAATTGGAGCAGACAAAAACAATTTTGGGTGGGCCATCATATTGACGAAGGGGGGCAGCCGTATAATAATTTTTATCACTCAAATCATTCGAGGATCATCACACATCTCCCTCAAACCACCGAGCCGATCATGTCTTCATCACTATCTCAAGCTTGTGATCGCGTCCATTCAACAATGAGCGGATAGTCTCGTCAGTTTCACCCCGGTGTAGATGTTGTAAGATTTCTAGGGTTTATACATTTGTATTTTAATTTGGTTTTGTGACAAATTGTTTAGTATTTGAAACTTATGATAATTGTCGTGCATTTGAATTGAATTTGTGAATTGTCGAACGATGATAAAGTTATGACTTTGCAAAATAAATTTGTGCACTTATGCCTTATCGTAGGTTAGGATTTACATGTCCGAGGCAACGAAGTGCATTACGGTCTGTTGTCTATGACGTTGATATCAATTGGCACCTAAGCTTCGTGATAGTAATCCGTTAATCACTATATGTAATTGAATCAAGTTAAAACATGTAGGAACCCTAGGTATTGCAATTATCGAACCGGGTGTGATCCGTATTCTCATTTCTTGTTTCAACTTTCTAGTTAGTATTTTAGTTGCAATTTTAGTTAATCAAAAGTGTTTTAGATAATACCCATTGTCGGTTCACTCCGATTTATTTTCAAATCAATTGAACAAATAAAATTAGAAAACTTCATAATCACGTTGTACATTGTTTGTAAATAGTCTAACTAATCGAACGGGTCGTGCGATACTGACCACTTGCTCTTCATGGATACGATACCCGACTTACCCTAGCTACCTAGGTTTAATTGGGTTTTTGACTGATCGGGACGACACGGTCACATCCCATCTAATTTTTAGCCATTGATTACTTAATAAATGGTCAAAATTACTTCCTAGCCTTCCAACCCAAACATAACTTTTTTTTTGGGTTAAATCTCACTTATCTAATCTTAGCCATTGATTATTTAAGAAATTGTCAAAATTACTTCTTAGCCGTTCTACCCAAACATAACTTCCTAATATATCCTAATCCTGATTTTTTTTCGAACAACAGCATTCATTAAAAAAGAGAGGGAAAACAACCAGCGATAGCTGGCAACAAAGAGACAGAAAACAAGAAAGACCAAAACTGGCCAAAAGCAAAACCAAAAAAGAAACACCCAAGCAGCAAAACTACATTACAATAAAGTGGAAAAAGGATTAGAAATCCATTCCTCCCATCCACCAGCCAAGTTCCTGGACCTGAGTTTAATCCAATTGAAAAGAGTCGTCACAACCTCTTCCATGATCGCTTCCCCGTCCGATTTATCCCCCTAAAAAGATTTTCGTTTCTCGCTTTCCACAAGCCCCATAGAACCGAGTAGGCGATACTCATCAGAAGCTTATGCTGCAAAGCCGAGTCCGCCTCTTCCAAAAGAGACCTGAGCTGCTCTAGATTATCCAAACCCGTGAAATCCCATTTCGACCAAACCGAGATTTGCTTCGCCTTGTCACATCCTAGAAACAAATGATCAATCGTCTCCACCACATTGTGACAGTGAGCGCAATCTCCGGAGACGAGAGGGACCCCTCTCACCATAAGATTGTTCGCCACAGGAATCCTGTTTTGAAACGCCCTCCAAACGAAGCAATTAACTTTCACCGGAACCCAATTAATCCCGTGACACACCTGAGTAGATGACCCACAACGCTTTTTTTCAATGATCTTCCTTAATGACTTGACAGAAAATGAGTTTTCCCCGTTACCGACCCACCTCCAAGAGTCCTCACCGATACTGAAAACGAAAGAATTTACCATCGAAAGAAGGTCGGCGACCTCATCCTTCTCTTTGTCTGAAAGCTTCTTTTTCTTCCAATTCCACATGACCTGAATAGAACCTGAAGTATCGTAGATCACCCTTTCATTAATAAGGCAAGACTTATTCTTTCCAAGGCGTAAAGATCCGGAAATAAGGAGCACAAAGGAGTCTTGCCGAACCACGCGTCTCTCCAGAACCGAGTCTTATCACCTACCCCTACAGATCTCACCAAAAACTCCCTAATATAAACCCCAACACCCGATAAATCCCTTTCAACCTTTAGGAAGTGCGCCCACGGCCCAATACCTACCCGATTAGCTTTAACCTCGTCCGCGGAGTTATCAAAGCGATGAATAGCCTGAATCATAAACAGTTAAACACACACTCTAAAAACTGTCACGTTTAGGTCAATGAAAGGTTGATATCGGTTAGTACAATTACTTTTGAGAAAAATATGTGACCAAGGTTTTATATAATTAGTTAACTAGGTGGACACCCGTCCTATGGACGCGGGTACATCATAAACATTGAATGTAAGCCTACATTTATATGTAAAATATGATGAAGCTATTTAATAAATTCACATTCGCATAATACTTAAGAATACATTAAACTTGTCGATCGGCCCTTGATTCGCACACAGTAGATTGAATGTTAGCCACCATCCAATTCCATGATCTTTTAAAATTTTGATCTCACGTCTTTCTTTATCGGTCTAAATAAATGAACGACACAATACCATACAGGAAAAAAACGTTCAACAAACAATAAATTCACAAAATGTAACTCCACATGTGACCCTTATTAATGGATAGTTACCATATTATTATAAAGATCCAAATTAAAAATTACCAGTTCTGTACTTGTCCTGGTTCACATCAACACCTATGATCCTCTTAGCTCTATACAATCTTGCTCATTTGGCTACTTGTAGAAACAATCATGGCTGTTGTTATTGGTCATTAAGCTCACACCAAGACATATATTAACTTAACACTAAGCTTTAAAACCAAATATGTCACAAACCTTGTCTACAACTGTCTTTTTCTAATGACAACAAAAAAACTGGATTAAGGAGAAGAAAATTACACAGCTCTTTTTGACCCGAAACCTGAACAAACCTCTTTTTGACCCGAAACCATTTTGACACATTACACAGCTCGTCCAGTGAACCAAATATTTCCAACATTTAAACAACCGATATAATTTGATAATCACCGTATGATCTTTTAAGGAGAAGAAAATTTACCAAAACTAACAGTTATGCTGAAGTACTTAGTATTTTCTACTACGTGCTTAGATAAAGCCAAAGACCAGGTCTCAAAACTCAAAACCGATCCTGCCCCGCTTACCTGCAAAGAGAAAATAATATTTATTGATAGTTAATGCTATTCTAACTGTTTTCTTTTAGATATTTATATTATGGTTTATTAAAGGACATGATTACCTGAGAGTAGTGTAAAGTGTGTCCCGGATGGTTAGGAAGACCAGCATAGTTGACCTTTGTCACCAAGGGATGAGAAGCTAGAAATTATGCTATAGTTTGTGTATTCTCCTATATATATATATATATATATATAATCAAAACTTATATCAAAATCAAAACGTAGATTAACTGAAAAAATCCAAAATATCGCTTCAAAAATGTTACCAGCAGAAGCGTTGCTTTTGCCTTTTCAAGTTCAGTCTGCTTGTGAGTAACAGGGCTACAAAAAGATCAAGTAAAAAGATTTAGAAACCCCTTTTAAAGTTCGCTCAAAGTAACAGGGCTACAAAAGATTTAGAAACCCCTTTTAAATATAGAAAATCAAGTAAAAAGTATTGAGGACGTCATACCAAGATTGACATGAACAACATCATCCACCTTCACATAGAACTTTGCATCCCATTTGGCGAATGCTGAGGAAAAGAATATCCGTGTTTTAGAAGTCAGCTCATGGTACCCTTCAACATGTTCCTGTGACGAATGACGATGATGATAAGATTAGAATCATTAAAATTTGAAATTTCGAAGTCGAAACAAATCAAGTATTACTCTTATTTTGTTTTTAGACTTACAAGCCTAAAGAAATCTTTATGTTGAGCTTCCTCAGAGTCAATCGCTCGATCTAAAATGCTCTTAGATATTGCACTGTAACAGAAACCAAAAAATGAGAAAGTAAAAGGAAAAAATAAGCACATTTTTTTCTGCTAGTGATGACCATTGTTTTCTACCAATGGCTGGCAATATGACTTGATGCAATGAAATTTTTTTTGACTTTTATCTTATTTGTGAAAATAACTGAACCCTTTCATTATTGTTTAGTACATGTGTTTTATGACCTTTATCTTATTTGTGAAGTCATTGACAATGAATGTTATTGTCATGATCATACACGTTGCCAATTCAAACAAACCAAAAAGAAGCATAAACATATAAAAGTATACAAAAAGAGGGATAAAAAAAGTACCTGTGACCGATCATGAAACGGACGATAATACCCTTTTCCTTCTCAAGCTTAAGTAGCTTTTCACCTACAAAAGCAACACAAATATTCAGCTATTTCTAGAAAAAGGCGATACACATGTAGAAAAGTAAGTAATGTATAAACAACTACAGAAAGTAGTACCCCTAGGCATCCACGTTTCTCTAATCGAATCTCGTCGCCTTCTGCTACTAAAAGAAGTGTTAATCCCAATTACCATAAACACCTTTTTTCTACTCTCACTCGTGTCTCCATCTGTCTTGTGAAGTTGCAAATCATCACGGATCACTTCCTCGGATGAACTTTGATTGCTGGACAGCTCCAATCTCAGCTCTGAAATTGAACTTTCAAGTGACCTGATAGACCTCAAAGAATCAAACAAATTATACTTCAAAGACAAAGATCAAAACTAAACCACTTAAAAAATATATATAATTGATGTATTATATTGGTGAGTTGGGTTGGCTGGTTAACTCAGTATCCTGGAGCGGGGTGTAGGTTGCATTAAGATGGTTGTAAAAAGAGCAATCTAAAGATTCCAAAATCCTAAGTCTAGATCTTAAAAAAAACTATTTTAAGAAAAAAGCAAACAAAATTCCATCTTATCAATATATTTATATTAAGGTAACCTGAAATATTAGATTTAATAAAAGGTTTTATTCTTTGGCTCATCCCATGAAACCTTGGTATCATCAGTCTTTACGTCCACGTGCTATGCTAGAAAATGGTGTTAACAGTGTAATACGAATAAGTAACATAATGATACAGGATACTGGAATAGAGTGTGGTTCACTCTATCGATGTAATCAGGCTACATCAACGGATGAACCTAAAAGGGATTTTCTTTTTGTTAATTTCGATTTTAATAAAGTTTATAAATAAATAACTCAACTAATAGTTTGATCATTAACTAATCATTCGTTGTCCATAAAAGGATGCTTTTGCTTAAAAAAGCATATAAAAATAGAGCAAAATGTTGTTTTCGTCCTTGAGATTTGGCCAGTTTTGCGACTTTCATCCAAAGGTTTGTTTTTCCGCATCTTGATCCAAAAAGTTTGAAATCTTGCCATCGTCATCCAACTCATTAACTCCATCCATTTTATAACGTTAAGTCATGGGTATTTTACCTTTTTTAGACATTTTTTGTTATGATTAAAGGGTTTGGGAGGGGAGAAAGTCAATAAAGGTGGATCATTATTTCTTATAGTGTCCTTTATTTTAATGGCAAGATCTCAAACCTTTTAGATCCATATGCAGAAAAACAAACCTTTGGATAGAAGTCGCAAAAGTGACCAAACCTCAAGGATGAAAATGGCATTTTACTCTAAGCTAATACTCGCCAGTTTAATCAACAGTAAATGAATTAAAAAAGATTAAGAATTCACCTTATTCACCAGTGGCTTGTAGATCACTTCTGGGAGATAAGCCAATGTTCTTCCTCCAATCTCTCCTGTTTCGGCGGCTTTAGCTCGAGCTTCTTGAGAAGCCCTGTGTTCTTCCTCCTTTTTACAGTCAAATGAGCCATTTTTAAAATGCAAAATCAAATATCATATAGATAAAGAAACAAAAACAAAAATACTTTTATTAGATGGTTTAACAAAGCATATTACATGAAAACAGTTACCTTCCTATGAGATCCATGCATGTATACTCGTCATGAGGAAAAAGATATCTCATATCAACTCTCCCTGCTATTATCTAAAGCAAAAGAAACTTAAAAAAAAGCATATAAAAATAGAGCAAAATGCCGTTTTCGTCCCGATTAGTAGCTTCAAGCCAATAAATATTCTCCCTTAATGCCTGAAATAAAACACCAGATTTTTTTTAATAATTCATAACTATATTTTATGAATTAAGAATTATCACGCATGTTAACAGACGTATCTGTAATTCAAGCGTTGAACCACCACCACGAGCACAAAGTTCTGCCTACAAACACTCTAATTGTTGTCTCATTTTTAACATTTAACTTGACATTGGATCTCTGTTCACCACCGACTTATTTTGAATGTTCCTTGCACGATTAGCATACTTTAACGTGTTCAAAGTTTCCTCAGCGTTTATATCAGCCAGACTAACGCAAGCTGGGAACAAATAATTATTAAATTAGCAATTTTATGCAAAATCTAATACCTTTGTAACAAAATAGTACAATTAGGATCTAAAAAAGTTACCAATCATAACAACGTTTATATCAGCCGGTCTAACGCAAGCTGGCAAGTTGAGTATGTATTATCTACAATACAATTCTTGTTCTAAGAAAAGTTTATCGTGTCGAACCTGTAAGAGGCGCGTAAGTTTGCTATCACGATATGGAACATGAGCACCTTCTTTCCGTTTCTTTTTATCGCCAAGGGCACTAATGAAATTTCCGAGCGCAAGAAGGCCCTTGTTAATATGAACCCCTGTTTCCAAAACACACAAAAAAGAAGAAAAAAATCATGTTTGTATTTTTAGTATCAGGAATAGCGAACAGCCGAACACAACTAATAATCGTTATGAGTAGCTTCTTTCAATCGCATGCCATCTGAACCTGTTCTTTTAGCCCGTTCTGATCCAGCAAGATCCACTAAATGTAACTTAGCACAAAGATACTCATCACTTATATATTCATTCAAATTATTATCACCAGAATTTGTTTTTCGTATCTGTAATTGCTCTGGGAATAACATAGCCGTTTGATTAAATGATAATCTAAATGGTTAGTAGAGTCATTTGGTACGTACATAGTCTGGTTGACCCACCAATACTTTTTCATCCATTTTTTGTTTTCTTTCCGTAACTATACAAAAACCACATTATTACACTAATAAATGAGGTATATGCATTAAAAATAGTTAGAATACAAACAACTTTTGACAGCTCATCTCAATTACCTTTTAAGCTAAATTTTCTTTTATTTACCCATCTAACCCATTCATTTTCATTTTAGCTACAGCTAAAACTTTGCCCAAACTACTGAACCATTAACATAAAAGGGCAGTGGTGGCAGGGCCAGCCCTAAGCATTGGCCGGGTGGGCGACCACTTAGGGCCAAAACTTCAGGGGGCTCGCATGTAATTTAATAACTAAGAAAAACCATACCCATTAAAATAAGGTGTTAACTTAATTAACATTAGGTTAATAAAGAAACTTGAGGGGTTGAATATGTAAAGTATGGAACTTGGTTTAATAAAATTAAATAAATCAAGAACACGCACATTGATGTGTGCGTGAAGTGGGGTGCGACCAGGAGGGGAAAAACCCAACCAAACCCTAGTTTATGTTTCTCACTACCAGTTCCATCAAATTCAACCTTAAATCAAAACGATTCTGGTTGCATGTTGCTGAATTAGAGTCCATAACATCCTCTCTTCATAAGGTATGTTGGGAATTTGATGTATACTTGTGAATTGAGTTCTTGATGAAATCTGTGATGCATAATTGAGTAGTAATCTGCTGAAATTATGTTAAAAATAGTGTAATCTACATGATTCCAAGTAAATTTTTGATAAATATAAGTGGAACAATTGCTATGACTAGGTAATTGGTTGAATGCACAAGTATGAACAAAGGGGTTTTGATGTATAATCGAACTCATGAAATCTGGAAGGTTAATAATGATGTTGAACAAATGATAATCAGAAATTTGATATAAAAAGGTTATGGTAAACATGTCTACTTGATAAGTGGGAGTTTTGGTGATTAGAAAACTTCATTAACAAGAATGATATGGCTACTAGTAAATTATGCACATAAAGTGTTTGACGAAACGCTTAAATGAACTATTAAGTCTTAGTAATTCACCAAATGATGTTGACATGAAATTGTAAATGAGATATGGAACAAATGTGCATATTGTAATTTGAGAAAAAGAAGTATTAACAATCAGGTTGCACGTTATAGGCAACTCGGGTGAAGCTTCGGGGAGTCAAGCCGGGGCAAACACAAAGTTGAAGGAAAAGCAATAAGGTACGTGGCTATACGCTTCGTTAATATTGTATTTAGTCTTTTGTTATCGATAATAGTTGATATATTAAAATATGAGAGTTGAGTGGTTTAGTTGCTTAAATGATGGACTTCATAAGAGCAAACCAAATGGGTTAGTAAGGGTAGGTACAAACCGGGTAATGGGAGTACCTTATCCGTAGACTTTGAGCCCGGTCGACGGGTAGTGATTATTAAACACACAAACCAGTAATGGGAGCGTGAGTGTCGAAAATAATGAATCCGGGAATGGGTAGAAGGGATGGATGTATCCCAAGTCATATTGCACAAGTGGTCCAAGTCTATGCACTTAGATCACTAACGGGTCGAATAATGAAAAGCGTAAACCCGGTAATGGGGAACGTGAGATAAGTAAGATAAGGAACCCGGGAATGGGTCACCATAGTACGAAATAATATCCCGTCCGTATGGTCTCGGGTAGAATGAACACTAGGATAAAGTTGGTTAAAATGTTGAATAAACATATATATGTATGATTATGCATCCATTGATGCATATTCGTTACAAATCATGCTATGAAAATGATTAATATTTTGTAGACAAGAAATTATAAGTCTCACTAGAAATTTTGGAATGTTTCTATTGTATTTTGATGTTTTAAAAGTATGGAATGAGAACAAAAGGGTCAAAACAGCAAGGAAATTGCTGCAGATGAGTCGCTGGCGGGCCGCGTAAGCTCGGCCTGGTTTTACGCGGGGCGCGAGAGAGCTACCGTAAGTTACGGTAGCTATCGTAGCTTAAGGTACTGACTACAGTTGTTACGGTGGCTTTCTTCTGTCTTACGGCAGACTCTTATTGCCCAGTGGCTACCGTAGCTTACGGTGGCCACCGTAAGCTACGGTAGTGCCCATCCATTTTGTTGAAGTTTTGCATATTTTAGTTAATCGAATCCGTTTAAAGCGTAGTTTCGATTATGCTAATTCCTAGGGACCTTAATACTAATATTTGTTAAAAAATTTCAGCTTTAGGTAATGCAAGCACGTGGATGATGATCAAGTCAAAGCTTCCGAACCGAACACATTCAAGATCACGTTCCGCTACTTTTGTTAACACTTGTCAATAGTAAAACTTATGTAATTAAAGGAATACCTACGTACACTAATGTTGTTTTTGAACATTAGTTAATCTAGAAATTGCTAAACTAAGGTTATGTAAATGTTTTGGCTTGACGTTTATAATGAATAGTCTTATCTTGTCGATAAGAATTTATATTTCTAATAGTAGAGTGTTACATCGCAAAAGATTTAAAATTTAGTTTTGTTGAAAGTGATTAAAATGTTTCCTTATTTCTGATTGCAACATACATCAAGAGAAAAAAAGAGTTCAACTGGCTAGAAATACCTGGTATACATCTTCAAAAGCAATGTAGCGTCTCAGTTTCTTAGATTACTTGTTGTCTTGGGTTACTTTTTCAAGTGTAGTTTGTAGAGACTGTAGGATTATAAAATATGTTGATTGATTGTAAAAACATATATAGCTTAAATAAGCAAAATGGCAGATTTCCTTGAAATTCATACCTGAAATTAGGTAATGAAGGTGTGAACTTCTTACAAATTGTGAGCTGATTGCTAGACAACAAATCACGCTATCAACGAAACTGAAAAGTGAAACACTAAAGCCTTTACTTCAAAAAGATCTATGAATGATATATTGAAACCTTTGTATCTAGTGTGTATTTCAATAACACAATTATTTACCAAATGTAAAACATGTTTTACTTACATGCCATTTCCTTAGCGTTCTTTGATCACCGAATCAAACCAGAATTCGATCAAAAGTGGTTTCCATTTATTCTGATAGGAACATCATTAATTTTGATATTTTCATTTGTTCGGCTGCACACAATAGAGTCGCAAATCAATTCAATTTAGTTCGATTTCATTTTCAAAACTTCAATGCAGCATTCGAGTTCAACTATGATACGATTGGCAGGTAATGTTTTTGCATCTTACACTATCAGAGTGGAGAAAGGAAGATGTAATACCTTGAAGAACAACATAGTCGTCGATGAATCGAGTTGAGCCTTCCGCCGACTAAGAATTTTCGAACTAAGATTCATTCAAAAAACACAACTTCTACTCCTCCCATATCTGAAATCACGATTCAAATATCATTTTGTTTCAATATCAGATTTAAAAAAAAAAACTTGTTTTTCTATCAAAGAAGCAACAGATACACACGATGAATCCAGATTCCATCCAAGTTTGATTCCATACAAGTTAGAAAACTATTGACGATTTGTCAATTCAGTTGCTATATATTCCATCCAAGTTTGATTCAGTTCAAAGAAAATACACACACACATTTTTGGGAAAAAGTTGAATTAACCTGATTAACAGCCATCCTCGCTTCATAATCATCCACCCCGGTGCCTTCTTTCTTTTGATTATAACAACTAACACAACAATAACAACTGATGTAATAAAAACAAAAAAAAAAAATAGGTTTTTGCAGTGACTTCAACTTACCAGCTGTGGAGACCGTGACGAAGCATGTGTTTTATATCTATCTCAAAACTGCTGCGGTTACTCTTCCCTCAAAGCCATGGCTTGAAACCCTAGGCGTCTTCTTCGATGATTCAGCAGCCATCTCTCTTTCTCTTTCTTGCTTCTCCTTTCTTTCTTTGTCTCACACACACACAAAAACACAACAATAACAAAATCAGTAGACAAATCATGAAACTGATACATAAAGTTACAAATTCAAAGATCAAACACATCTAATACATAATCAGTAGACAAATCACAATCTTCGAAGTGTTTCAATCAAATATATCTCATACAACATCAGAAAAAGGAAATTTCACAGATCAAACTTTAACCTAACTTAACCGAAACATAAAATTTGATACAGAAAGTTACAGATTCAAAATCAAACAGTTCTAGCACACAATCAATAAACAAACAACAAATCTCCGTAACATTTCGATCGAAAATACGTCATGTAACATTTCAAAATGAAATTTCACGAATCGAACTTTAACCTAACGTAAGCGAATAACGGAAACAATTAAATTGATATAGAAATACATACAGTATTCGTACGGAAGTTCGTTAATGGTTAATAGTATGAAGTACGATTGAAAAATGGAGCAACTTACCTTTGAATTTGTGACAGATCTGGCCGCAAGTGTCGTTAGGGTTCAGAGACGAAGATGAGTGGAGTTGTTAGGAAGTCTTGTAAGAGTGGTTAGATCTAACGGTGGAAATTTCAGCTTCGGATATTGCCTATTGGTGATGGTTTTTTTAATTGGCCCAAAGAGAGCTCTGGATTTAAGAATCACTTGAAGATCATCTGCCTCTAGGGTTTCTTTCTATATGGATGAGAATTATTGTGATGCAGCAAAATCGAGTTGTTGAGTTTCAGAATATGAAATGTAATGAAGAAAATGAGATGTGAATAAGGAAGGATCTTTTCTATCTTCAAAAGTGATCGAATTTTGAATCTTATTGTGTGCTTGACCTACCGATTGTGACAGAGAAAAATTAGGGCTTTGAGAGAGAGAGAGCTGAGAGTTGATAAGGAAAAATTAAAAAGAAGGTTTTATAGGATATTGTTTGAATTTTGAATCTAGAGCTAAATTTTGAATTTTGAATCTAAAGTCAATATCTATTAATTAAAAAGTTAATACAATATATTAGATTTTTAATGTGATTTATGACATCAGCGAGGCTATGTGGCATGGCTGGAAATTTGACACGTAGACAAACTTACATCAACACTACTTCTCCTTATATATTTATATATAAGTAGATTACATCTCAAACATGACCTTTTTGAATCTGGACTTTCGTCGAACACATTGAGTGCATCTTGGTGAACACAAATTGATCAGCTGATTCCAATATTTTGGACTAATTCCCCATTAACATTTCCGTTTATTCGAATTACCGTTCACATTCCGTTTACCTAACCATTTCAGGACTTTATGCGTGTTAATGCATCCATTATCACAGTGAACACATACATGTTCCGGCGACCACTCATCCGAAACCACCGACCTCCGTCGTCACACTCCACCATCCGGCCAGCTCACACACAACCACACTTATCTCTACTCGCAGACAAATGCAGTTCCATGCGTCAACTTCTACAAATTCACGCTCAAATGCTCGTCACTGCCACCATCCACGACAACTTCGCCGCTAGCCGTTTACTCTCCTTCTCCGCTCTTTCCCCTGACGGCGATTTAAATTATGCTTCCAAATTGTTAAACAGTGTTCAACAACCAAACATGTTTATGTGGAACACCCTCATCAGAGGCTTAGCGATCAGCCCTAATCCACATGAAGCAGTGTTCTTGTATGTTAATATGCGTAGAATAGGTGTTACACCGGGAAAACACACGTTCCCTTTTGTTCTGAAAGCGTGTTCGGGTTTACGATCGGTTGAATTGTGTAAACAAGTGCATTCACAGGTTGTGAAAGTTGGATTAGATTTGGATTTTCATGTTGTGAATAATTTGATAAGAGGGTACTCTGTTTCTTCTGGTTTGGTACTTGCCCGCCAAGTGTTCGATGAAATGCCTGATAAAAATGTTAATGTTTGGACGACGATGGTGTGTGGGTATGCTCAGAACGATCGCGCAGAAGAAGCGTTGGATCTGTTTAACCAGATGGTTGCTGAAGGATTTGAGCCGAATGGTCCAAGTTTGTCGTCTGTGTTGTCGGCTTGTGCGCAATCAGGGTGTTTGGATATGGGAGAAAAGATCCATAGATACATGATGGAAAAAGGGTTAGGTACCGAGGTTATTCTCGGTACTGCTTTGGTAAACATGTATGCCAAGAATGGAGCACTTGTTATGGCTAGAACTTGCTTTGATAACATGCCGCAAAAGAATATTATAACTTGGAATGTAATGATTTCTGGGTTAGCAGTTCATGGGCATGCAAAAGAAGCACTGGATTTCTTTCAGGAATTAGAGAAATATAATGTGATGCCAAACGATAGCACATTTGTTGGAGTTTTATCTGCTTGTTGTCATGCCGGAATGCTTGATTTTGGCCGGAAAATATTCAACTCAATGAGGAGTGTTTACGGAATTGAGCCCAAAATACAGCATTACGGATGGATGGTTGACCTTTTAGGTCGAGGTGGGATGTTATCGGAGGCTGAAGAGTTGATAAACAGAATGCCATGGAAAGCTGATTTGAAGATTTTGGGAGCTCTGTTGAGTGCTTGTGGCAGTTATGGAAATATTGAGGTTGCAGAAAGAGCGGTGAAGAAGATGCTTGTGTTGGAACATGATAATCATGGAGTTTATGTTGTTTTGTCGAATATGTACGCAGATGCGGGTCGATGGGATGATGTTTCGAGGTTGAGGGAGATTATGAAAGATGGGAGTTCAAAGAAAACACCAGGATGGAGTCTTGTTGGTGACAAGGATTAACTAAATTAGAATGCAAGACTGGAAAACTTATGATCATATATAGGAGCTTAAAAGTAATCAGGTTGATGTGTCGAACAGCTGAAAGTTCCCTTAAGTGTATTTAACTCATAGAACCTCATAAGTCATTTTCTTTAGAAGGTTAGGTAGATCATAATTGCAATGATATATATGACTTGGTAATTGTTAGAAATTAGAAGCATGGACAAAGAGTGTTTTATGTCACCCTTTTTTCACTATAATTTATTGCATGAAAGGCAATTTACTTAGGGTATAATACCTTGCAGCGCAAATCAGATGGTGAGCATGAGTCGAGCAGGCGACTAAAGACGCGGTTTCTCATAGAAATGGAAGGATCTGACAGTGGAAATGAACACAATTAACTCATAGGGGACCTGCATATTATGAACTTTTATCTGTGTCCATTTGCTGGTAGGCAGAAGCAACAAGTTGACCGTAAGAACCAGACGAGGGAGTGATATCTGCCACATGCACGTATCTGTATGCTCGACCCATACACACGTCCTTTGTTATTTCTTTGTTAGTGGGCAGTAGTATTCATGGAGTTAGTATCATTCTCAATTAATACTTGGAGTGGGTTATTATCTTGGTTAGTGGTAGTAGTAGAGTTAGACCCGGTGGCGGAACTTGAACATTAACTCAGGGGTATCCCAAATGAAAAAAAAATTTCATCGTGCAATCGTACAATATTAAAAAACGACAATAAATAAATAAAGTAAAACAAATACCTAATAGATTTGTCATCTTCTTTTTTTCATAGCTTGAAATCGTTCCATCACATCGTCGTCTTTTACTTCACGTTAAAAATCTTTCTCGACCGCACAAACCATAGAATTGTTCAAAAATTCCGGGCCCATTTGATTGCGTAAATCCGTCTTGACAAGCTTCAATTCTGAAAAACATCTTTCAATGGTTGCGGTTGCAACCTGTAAAAGCAAAGCTAGCTTCACTACCCGATAAACTGAAGGACAGGAATTATGCGTTCCCGTTTCAACCATAACACGCGCAAGATCACTTATTCCATTCAAGTTTGCAAATTTATCATCATCACTTATAGTGTGACGAAATGACTCAATATCACCCAAAAGAACTATGCGTTCCCGTTTCATCCATAACAATCTGATGTTGCAGCGACTTCAACGAAGAACGATGAGCAGCAGTTCAGACTTCACTTCAGGCTGAAGTCTTCAGCAGTTCAGCGCAGCAGACATGAGCGACGATTGGTATCCTCGTAGTTATGTCGTGCCGTGCATTAAAACCTCAGGGCAATTGAGTAATGATTTACAATCTTTTATTATTTGGGCTAACATATTAGGCAATTTGACTTATTATTTACAATATTCAATTGATTTGGGCTAACATATTGGGGGCAATTGGGATTTGGGCTTATTATTTTCAATTGATTTGGGCTTACAGACTTTTTTTAGAGGTGTCCTCGTAGTTGTTCAGGGGTATCCTTGGTATAAAAACCGGAATTTTTTTTACACTACCGATACAAAGTTGAGCCGTACCCCGTGCTACGGCTCGGTATACATAAGGTCCGCCACTAGTTAGACCATGGCTAATGCAAAGCATTTAGCTTGCATTTAGCCTATGTGGATTTAGCATTTAAGGGGGAATGCATTCGAGGAGTTTGCATTTGAGTGAAATGTTTTTGGGGAAGAATTGTGCATTTGGTGGGCCCCTAGGTTTGTTTTGTGTTTTTTTTTTCTTGTTTTAATTTATTTTGATATGCATAAATAAGTTGTACACTATAAGCTTTAGGCCATGTTTAGATAAGCTTATTTTACCTCCTTATGACTTGTTGACTCCTTGGAAAAGTAGTTTTTGTGAAATGAAGTTTGGGTAATAAGGTGAAAATAAGCTTTTTAGGCATTGAAAAAGAGAAATGAAAAAGTCATTTGATTGTGACTTTTTCCAAAAAGAAGATAAGGAGGTTAAAAAATCAATAAGGAGAAACGGAAAAGCTCTTCCAAACATGCCCTAAGTTCCGACGTATTTTTAGCCAACATTAATGAGCCCTTGATGATTCATGACTATGGAAGAGAAAATCTGGTCATGGAAGTAAGCACATATAAGAGACTGGGTTTTTCAACGATGAAGATGAATTTGAAAGTTATTTGCTATATATACAATTTTTCAGAAAACTAATAAATCAATAAGTTGTATCAAAAAGCTAAGCTATAGTCATTGGATAGCCATAATTACTTCTTTTAGTATTGTTATTTAATAATTTTATTTATATTATGTACTTCATTATATATATATATAGTGGAGGGTTCAAATGAGATGAATTTTTTTGTAAGAAGAAAAAACAAGAAGTTTCAACCAATAAGAATGCTTCATTTACTTCATTTAATATTTTCATTTAATTTTAATATAAGGGTATATTGGTAAACTTATATAAATCATTAATTTGTAATCTTCCCCTTTAATAACTAACTAAATTAAATTTGTAACTCCTTTTCAAAATATATATTTTTTTTCCAAATTAAAAAAAACAACTTAATTTAAAGTGTAGGATAAATTACAAGTTGTGTAGGATATATTTCGATGTGTGTAAGATAAATTTCGACTATGTAGGATAAAATTCTATAATGTGTAGGGTACATGTAGGAAAATTTTGATATGTGTAGGTTTTGTAGATTATATGTAGGATAATTAATGATTAATTGACTAAATAATTAAAAAGAGAAAAATTAATGATATGAGTTATAAATGAAATAATATTTTACTAATATGCACTTTTTTTTTTCTCACATTAAATGTCTTCTCAAATGAACCTTCCCCTATATATATATATATATATATATATATATATATATATATATCATAACTCGTGGTGGTTCTTATTCTAGCGGCCCCCTATATATATATATATATATATATATATATATATATATATATATATATTTGAAGGTAAATAAATGCGTACAGGAAATAAGTATATAAATTTTTCGGTTTATGAACATTCCATTAAAACATGAGCAAAAATTGTATAATTATTTTTGTAAAAACACCATAAGGACATTTAGTCGACATGTTTAACAACTGATTTGAGTTAAAGACTGTTTTTTTATAAACATTTCAATATTGATTTTTATAAAAAGAGTTGCATGACTATAGTGAGTGACATTACCTGATAATGACCAAAGATCTTCTGCGTTGCGTAGGAAAAACATGACCACACTCCTGCCGCGAAACGTGTAGGGAAAAACTAGTTAAAAATAATTGTAAAAGTGGTGATGATGTCGAAATATAAGTATTGATAAAGATGTTTGTAGGATTAACGAGAAAATGTGTATTTTTAGTGTATTTATGGAAATCTTATGTGACAACTGACTATGCATGTTTGTGAGTGCATTTATCACCTTGCGTTGGTGATGATCTTAGTTGTGTTGTGATTTTCTTGTTAGTCTGTAAATAGGGCGGTATTTTGAACGTTTGAGGGGAATGAATGATGAATCAACTCTAAATCTACTTAATCATCTTTTGGGTTTGTTTGGGTAAAGACCACCCATTTATAAAATAACTTGTTTTGATCGTTTAATTTGTATAAAATAAAAAAAATATCATGTCACGAATTTAATTATTTATTTAACTGGTTATAGTTAACAAAATAAAGCATCTCAAAACTTCCTTTTTGCTAGATCAAGTTGAAAAACATATATTAATATCAACCTTATAAAAAATACATGTTGCACTTTGAGGTAGGGCTGTAAACGAACCGAACGAACACGAACAAGCCCTTGTTCATGTTCGTTCGTTAAGGAAATAAATGTGTTCACGAACGGTTCATGAACACTTACCGAACGAGATTTTATGTTCGTGTTCGTTCATTAAGGAAACGAGCGTGTTCGCGAACGGTTCACGAACACAAACGAACACAAATAAATTTGGCGAACGCGGCGAAGGATAAAGATAGATGGCCCAGAGATTAGCACTCGAACTTGAATCCCTTATTGTGGAACGGAGGTCGATCGTATTCGACAATGAAAATAATGAGAAATGAAAGGGAAATGATGCATAAATAATGTGAAAGTGGGTTTCCTATAGTTTCATTGTTAGGGTAATAAAATAAATAAAAGTTTATTAATATAAAAGTATAAATAAAATATAAGAAAGTACAAAGATCTTCAATCAAAACACAAACATACGAACGTAAACGAACGCAAATCAACGAATGTTCACGAACACGTTCACGAACACCTTACCGAACGTTCACGAACACAATCGAACGAACGAGACCTCTGTTCATGTTCGTTCATTTAACTAATCGAACGAAATTTCTTGTTCATGTTCGTTCGTTTATTAAACGAACGAACATAAACGAACTTCCCGCCGAACGGTTCACGAACTGTTCGCTGAACGTTCGGTTCGTTTACGGCCCTACTTTGAGGTTTTCCTTAAAAAAGAAAATACATGTATTTTAACAACAAATTTGGATCAGTGACGGATGAACCACTAGCGTATTATCGTGTCATCAACGAAATCACCCGATTATACCCATTTTCACTAGGTTATAATACCTATACACCAATTTAGGAGGAAACCCAACCCCTTGTAGGAACCAAACGCAAGTCCTAATTGTATTTATATTTTAAAGAGGATATTGGATTTTAATAATCCCAAGTTTCACCATTTGGCCGATAACACTTCTAACTCACAAATTATACTACTTCAATCCCAACTTTCAACTTATTTTTCCTCTAGCATTGCCAAACTAACTAAACCCTAACCCAGATAGTTTTTTACGGACATGACATCTTACGTGACACATTTTTCCTAATGTAGCATATGGGATGACACTTTTTGCTAACTTTGTATATGATACGGTGTTTTTTGTTGAGGTGAAATCTGATGTTAGTTAACTAGGTTAGAGTTGAGTTAATTTGAGAATGTCTGAGAAAAATAAGTTTAAAGTTAGAAGAAAATAATTTTAAAACACAATGCGATGGCCAATGATCTTTAGATCAAGTGGTGGAGGGTTTGTATTTCTCTTGAGAGATGCAGGTTCGACTCCCACTTGGTGCAGAGTGAGGCACGGGTGGGCAATGATAGGAGACACAGGGAAACCTGGGTTGGATCCTTGAGCCAAACGGGTTTTACCGGTAATTTCACTGTCGTGCCTATGGGCGGGTGGGTTACCGGGTTTTCCCCGGAATTGGTGGTAGACTCGGGTTACTCTTGGAGTACTCCGTTTGTCCAGTGGGTGCCCCGAAAGTGCTCAGAATTGAGTTTGTTGTACGTTTAAAAAAAAAAAAACACAATGCGATGAAAATTGGAACATATTGTGTAGATTATTCGGTTTGAAACTAGGATATGCTGCCAGGCCTGTTCTTCTTCCAGAGTTTCCGTGAAAGAAACCATGGTGGCGTTGCAAACCAAAACCACCACTTGCGCCGCCGCAACACCGCTTCCGCTCCGGCGGTCTCCAACTCCCTTCACCTCCAATGCGTCCTTCCAACTCTCACAAAAACCTCCTCGTTTCGTAGTCTCCGCTGTTGTTAAGAAAAGCCCTAAACGCCTCAAGTATTCTGTCCCTCGTCTTCCCAAGGTAATATTTAGACCACTTGATTAGGTTATTTTTCAACTTTTTTAGATTTATGATCAATGGTCCAAAGTTGTAGCCGAGATTGTTTGTCATTTTTAACATCATCATATCATGTATTCTATGTCATCACAACTTTTTAGGAATTTTGACCGAATATAATTGTCTAATTTTGACTGATAAAATTAGTTTCATTTCATTTGATTATTGATGGTTATTGACATGATGATTTGGGGAATAAATTTTTAGAAAAGATGTATAATGTAAATAAGCAGGATACATGATATTGAAACTCTCTCCATGATTGTAAAAGGAAATTGTGTAAGAAAGGGGTCAATAGTTTAATGCTCTACATGAAACTTAATTATGATATTATTGAAATATCAGGAGGATGGATTGCTCTATATTGAAGTTGATCCAGAAGGATCAGACACATGGAAATTGGATTCGGCTGTTGAACTTCTTAAAAGTGGAGCAGTTGGGGTGATTCCAACCGACACTGTGTAAGTTGCAGTTCCAACAATATTGTATTTACCGATTAATACATGTATTCACTAGTGGATATGCTACTGTTCCTAATGAGTTCACAAATAGAGTATTCACTAATGAATCAAATAATTCCCAAATATTTAGTAGTTCCCATTTGAATCCACCCCTGTATATGGAGTTTAAGTGCATCTCATATTAGCACTAGCCACTAGTGTTTTTTTCATTTGTTTGTGTACATAGTTATCACTTGTTAACAAGCAGTGCGCACATTCTGTTGCAATATTTGTGTTTACTAGTATTATGTGTAATATTAAGTCCAACAGAATGTGTAAGAGACATGCCTAATTCTTAAAGATTGGCATGTGTTCAGATACCATTATTGGAGAATATATTAGAACAAGGTTAAGTGAAATATGAAATACACTACGGTTTTATGATGTTATTGCTTTTATACTCTTGATAGGTATGCAATGGTCTGTGATATGAATAACCATGATGCCATTGAACGTCTTCGAAGGTAGATATTTTTGTACCCATCCCACCCCCTTTCTCTTCCACATTATTACTGAGATAAAAATCAAAGTCTATTTGGTTATTCTAGTAATGATTCATAACTGTACTTTCTCTTTTTCATGTTTTTAACGCAGACTTAAAGAAGTGGAAACATCCAAGGTAAATATCGTTATATCATAGCCTTTATGTTTTTCTGTTTCTTTTTATTATTTTTTATTATTATTATTATGACATCTTACCATTTTTGCAGCCATTTAGCATTTTGTGTCGTTCCCTACATGACATAGACACATATACAACTGGATTTCCTCGTGGGAACAGTAATGGCCTTTCAGACTATTTTCGGGCTGTAAAGCATTGTGTGCCTGGACCTGTAAGTACAATCTGGTTACTTTTAAATATTTGCACATTAATTGAGCCTGTGAGTAGGTTTAGAGGTCACAGATGAGTGGGTTGGGCAGGCTACGGTTTTATTTTCCGTTCTTTCAAGTTTCAATCTATTTGTTACTTGGTTTGGGCTGCTGCTATTAGCCTGCCAGCTCAGCTGACGGCTTCCTTCATTTATTTTTTCTTATATGTGTTTTATTAATAAAACAGTACACTTTCATCTTAACTGCAAGCAAAGCATTACCTAAACAATGTGTAAAATATGGACCCGCCATTCCCAAATACGCATCTAGAAAAAGTTTGGGTGTTCGTATACCTGACGATGTTGTATGCCAAGCTGTATTAGAGAAGATGGGCGCACCTCTAATTTCGACAAGGTAAGATTTGACCTCTTATAATTCCGTTAATTGCATAACTAATCAGCAATCACCTAAATCTCGTTTATTCTAAATTTGTGATGGCAATGGTTAATATACTTGCATCTTTTGTTTCAGTGTCAGGTCACCCCAGGAAAATCAATGGATAATCGATCCGGTTCTGATAGCTGATACATACGGACCAGAGGTACCCTGGAAGTTCACATTTAAATTATCACCCTCTTTTTAAAAAATAAAGTTTGACCACTGAGTCCAATATTCACATTATGGAATCTATTACTTCATGACATAGAGGTCGCAATTTTGACCCTTTACTTATGAATAGGGGTGTTCAACGAATCGATAACAAATTTCGAATGAATCGAAGCGATTTTTTCGAATTGTTTGAAGCGAATTTTTCGAATTTTCTTTTACTTGGATTCGTATTCAAATTTTATGCCCAATTCGAAATTCGATTTGATTCGTATTTGAAACTTGAATTCGAATAAATTTGATTTAATTCAAAGTAACTCACCCTAAATAATAACTTATTTTACTTCATTTTTAAAACTTCTACAAACTAATTATAAGGGCTTTTAGAGTTTGGTTCAAATTTAGAAGTTTTCTCCTGTGTGTGTGTAATTTGAATTCGATGGAATCGAATTGAAAATCACGAAGTCGAATCGAATCGAACTCGAAGCTTGATAATCGGATTCGAATCGAACTTGAAGCTTGATAATCGAATGCTAAACACCCAAACTTATAAACGGGTTGACTTTTAGCTCAAACTTGTCAAATTTGAAAGATTAAAGCTAAAAGGGGAACTAGTGAAAAATGCAGTATGCACACATTGTTCAACTCAAACGAATAAAATTGGTATCATAAATCTTATTTCTGTGATCACCATTGTAGTATACAGCATTACGTATCAATAGACTTTTAAATAAGTGGACCTAGTGTTTGTGGGTCAACCAAATCTGGAATAGTTTTGATCCATTAACTGACCCGCCCTTCTTGGCAACTGTTCCACTAGCGGTGGTTGTTATCAGGTTATTTTATGTAACAATATTATCCAGGGACTTAATTTTGTCATCGATGCGGGTGTTAGATTGGCTAACCCATCTACTGTGGTGGACATGCTTCAGATTCCCCCAACAATTATTCGTCAAGGAAAGGTACTTTTATCAACACCAACTTTGACATTTGATGACCAAACTTTGACCAAAACAAAGAATGATCGATATTGCACAGATTGAACTACTTTCATATATATTTTTTTTTGCTGTAAATCTGATATTTGTATTTTCATTGATTTTAGGGTCTTAAACAACCATGGATGGCTGACCCAAACGATGCTGTTGAAGAAAAAGATTAAGAGGGTTGGTAACATCTGCTGCATAGCTAACAGTTAACACCATGTTGTAGTTGTAAAGATTTGAAGCTTGGAATCACTACCATGCATTGACATCTCAGCTTTTGATTGGCCACATATCAATCATATTGTTGAATGCTGGTCACTTGTATATTCAGTCTTTTAATTTCAAAATGCAACATATTGCTCAAAACTGTGTGTCTGGACCTTAACATTGTGGTTTGATTCAATCGTGGCTCGCCTCCAATGTAAATGATTATGACCCTTGAATGTTAGGGGTTTTCATGACCTGGTTCAATTGGTTTTGACTTGAATCGTGTGTTGAGCCGCTAACTATGGTTTTGAAAAATGGTAGACAAAACTGGCCAAGTTGGTTGCGTTTGCAAGACGCAATCAGGCAGCTTGAACTGCTTTTTTTTTTTTTCAAATCTGTTAGCAACATATATTATGTTTAGACACAAGAGGTCGAACTAAACATTCCAGACCAAAGGGTCTCTGACTTTACGGTATCCAAGCATGTAAAAAGTAATGTCTCTTCTTAAGAGGTCAAACTAAACATTCCAGACCAAAGGGTCTCTGCTGTAATGTAATGTCTCTTCTTAAGAAGTCGAATTGTTCAAATCTTATGGTGACAACAGTGTAAAATTACAAGTAAATTATATTGTTAAAAAATGAAATATTCCCCAAAATAAAATCCACGGCTTTGTTCACATGTTTCAAATTGTGAGCTGAACCGTAAAATCTGGTTTTTAAAACCATAAACTAGGCATTTCAATCCATGAACCGCCTTGCCAATTTGATTTGGTTTAGTTGGTTTCTCCTCAGTAACTAGTCACCATTAATAGCAAAGCTAAGGTAAGGTTTGAGGACGGGAAAGATGTAGACAGCCTTACCTCTACCCCGTAGGAATAAAGAGACTGCTTCTAGTAACACCCCGACTCTTGAGTAAAACTTGAGACACGATATAATAATACATCTTTAGACAAACATGAAAATTCCGTTGTATCAAAAGGTTCCGTTAAAAAACTCCCATGAAAACAGGCTTAAATTTCAAATCCCCGCTAAAAATTTGCAAGTTGGCACTGGAGCGGGCAATTTTTTCAATATTTAATCCCAAAATTTCCCGCAATATTCTCCCCCAAATTTCAAAACCTCCCGCTTCCTTTTCAAACACGCCTGCAATTCCCCATTATAAACACCTTCACCCCCTTCACATTTCCTCAAACCCTATTTCTTCAAACCCTAATTCACTCACATTCTCACACAAACCAAACATGCCTTCAATCACCGAAGAACCCCTTCTGGCCCCAAACCCAGACCGATTCTGCATGTTCCCAATCCAATACCCCCAAATTTGGGAAATGTACAAGAAAGCCGAAGCCTCATTCTGGACAGCAGAAGAAGTAGACCTCTCACAAGACCACCGCCAATGGGAATCCCTAACAGACGGCGAACGCCACTTCATCACTCACGTCCTCGCCTTCTTCGCCGCTTCAGACGGCATCGTCCTCGAAAACCTCGCCGGCCGATTCATGAAAGAAGTCCAGATCGCCGAGGCCCGTGCGTTCTACGGCTTCCAAATCGCCATCGAAAACATCCACTCCGAGATGTACAGTCTGTTACTCGAGTCCTACATCAAAGATTCCACTGAAAAGAATCGTCTATTTCGTGCGATTGAAACCATCCCCTGCATCCAGAAGAAAGCAAACTGGGCGCTGAAATGGATCGACGGATCCGAATCGTTTGCAGAGCGAATCGTTGCATTCGCGTGTGTTGAAGGAATATTCTTCTCTGGAAGCTTCTGCGCGATATTTTGGCTGAAAAAGCGCGGGTTAATGCCGGGACTGACATTCTCAAACGAATTGATCTCACGAGATGAAGGTTTACACTGCGATTTCGCGTGTTTGATCTACAGTTTGTTGAAGATGAAGCTAACTGAGGAGCGAGTGAAGGCGATAGTGGCGGATGCGGTGGAGATTGAGCGGGAGTTTGTGTGTGATGCGTTGCCGTGTGGGTTGGTGGGGATGAATGGGGGTTTGATGAGTACGTACATAGAGTTTGTGGCGGACCGGTTGTTGAATGCGTTGGGGTATGGGAAGATGTATGATGTGCAAAACCCGTTTGATTGGATGGAGTTGATATCGTTGCAGGGGAAGACGAATTTTTTTGAGAAGAGGGTTGGGGAGTATCAGAAGGCTTCTGTGATGTCGAATTTGAATGGGGGTGTGGATAATCATGTCTTTAAGATGGATGATGATTTTTAATTGATGTTGTTGTTTACACATTTACATTTACAGCATGTTATTGTTGGTTTATTGTAATGGTTCCTTGTTTAGTTGATATGGTACTTAATTTTTAGAATGTGTGTGTTATTTTGTATTGATTTGATTACCTGGTTATTTTCGGTTAATAACTGTTTTTTTTTTGAATTTTTTGGTTAACTAGTTTGCTGATTAAAAAATTGGTTAATAACCGGTTCCTATATCAAATATCAATAACCGGTTACTAGCTTACAATTAACCACTAACTGGTTATTTCTTGATTGGTTATTAACCGGTTATTTTGTGCACCTCTACTTAAAACTGAACCTAAACAAATATTTTTCTATAATCTAGGTTTTTTTTCTTTTTTATTGCTTATGGGTTATGTTAAAAAAATTTATATTTACAAAAATTTTTATATATGATTTTTTATAAGTGGATAATCATTCATGTTTGGCAAACATTACCAACAAAAAAAATGTACTATAGATTGAATGCATTTCTATCAGTCCATTTGAAATCATATCAACATCATTAGTGATGAATATCAACAAATGTAATTAACTACTAAAACATGTAGCTTCAATTAGATGTTGACTCGTGTTCGTATTGAAAATGGCACATATGATGTATAATAATGTACAAACATCTTATCTAATAAACTTAACCTTCTTGCAAAATTTATTCTTAAATGAAGTTGTACTATCAGCTATTATACTTGTATTCATCACTTACACAATAAAATTAAAATGAGACCACAACTCCAATTAACTATAACATATTATAAGTCTAAAGCCTATATAATTCATATTTAAAGAGATAAATTTTTTTATTACTCACAAACAAAGAGAACCAGTACAGCAAGATACTATATGGCCGATGTTTACAACTTATAAAAAAACAAAGAAAAAACATACTGCGAGATTACTACAAGAACATCACACCATGCTTACACCTTTCTGCGCCTTGAAGAACACCAACATTTCCTGCCTGCAAGTTTTAGGACTTTTTAGCCTTAATTTTGTGAATTTTCATTTTTAGTTCTCCAAGAAAGATACCAGATATACCCCGCCCATATCTTTGGTCAACAATCTTATTCATATGGTCAAAGCCGCACCCACCATTGTTACTTTATCATAATCTAAGGGGGCGTTTGGTTCGCGAAAATTCAATGGAATTTAAAGGAATTGGAATCTGAATTCCATATCTTAAAATGTTTGGTTCACATAATTTGATGGAATTAGAATCTAAATTTCAATCTTCATATGTTTGGTTGACAATGGAAATGCACATGAAGATTGGAATTTAGAGTCCAATACCATCAAATTCTATAAACCAAGCATCTTAAGATATGGAATTCAGATTCCAATTCCTTTAAATTCCATTGAATTCCTACGAACCAAACGCCCCCTAAGTGTCGTGGATTTGAGCCACATTTATAATAGAACAAAAAGATTGTGTACAGTGCCTTGGTGCTCCAAAGTCAATCTTTAATGATCCAGTAGTTCAAATTATGTTTTATCTCTAACATGTAAAATAAAAAGACAGGTCGCATAAGTTAAACTGAAATGGGTCAAACGTCTCCCAGATATGTATTTTTAATGCATAAAACCTCCTTAATCATTTTATTCCATATATTATATTATTATTCAACATGGTAATCACACAAAAAATGTTTTGGGTCACCCCATCCCCAATCAGACTAAAAAAGTACATTTTTTGACATGCTACCCTACCCACTCGACAGACACAGTTCGCAACCAATTTTTTTGTGTATAATAAATTTGGTTTCTTTATAAAAAAAAAACATATGCAAATGTTGAAGTTTATAAGTTTAATATAAAGCAAACCTGAATTAAGTCTTTGAAGGCTATTCCTTGACCATCGTAGTTCTTTGCAAGGTATATAACCAATGATCGTGTACTCCTCAAAACCTCATCCCTGCAACGCCACCCAAATTGCAAGTTTTCAAGCAACTCTTCAACAACTGCAACCCAACTATTAAAACTAACCATGGGACCCGTTTCTTCTTCTAACATCATCCTAATCCTTTCCAAATTAGCAACCATCTACATAACCAGTGAGCTACATGAGGAACGATACAAATCAACGATTTCAGAACTTGACATGTGTATGCTCACAATAGCACGCAAATCTTAGCCTTTCGGTTTCAGCAATTTGGACAAAGTTACCCATGTTATCAAACTTTTGTGAGCTTCCTATTGATCGGCAAGATACCTGCAAATCTGATTAAAGGTTAGACGATAGTACCTTACTGTAGGACTAGGGTGAAATGTACTCGGGATAGGGTTCAATGATAAGAAGATTAGATCCGATCTCCCCTGAAGATGTGATGACATCAACGATGTAAGATCCAGATCTCCTATTTCATTTAGAATTTAACCAAACAATAATTTCAGCAAGACCAAAAACACCAAAATTCAGGACTACAACTTTTAAAGATAAACCGTGAAATATTTGTAGCTTGTACATAATTTAAGAACAATGTCATAAATCCTATGCAGCAAATTAGCAAAATTGATGCTCTTAGTTATGAAAACATAACAGTAAAAAGCAAAACATGAGTAGAAACTAAAACATATATAATAAAGTAATCTGGGGTAGTGTTTCAAGGTGTGGACATGTTGTACTCAGGGGCGTAGCATTTAAGAGGCCGGGAGGGACTCAGGGGCGTAGCATTTAAGAGGCCGGGAGGGGCGCTCGACCCCCTGAACTTTTCGTTCAGTAGTCTTGTACATGTAGTTTTCGTATAGAAACTTTTGGGTATTTACGTTTTCGACCCCCCGGTTCTATAGATTTTTTTTGGTATATACGTTTTCGACCCCCCGGTTCTATAGATTTTATGTTTGTGTTCGTTTGTGTTTGTTTGTTAATTTTAGGCAACAAACGTTGACGAACACAAATGAGCACAAACTAATGTTCATGAACACAAATAGAAACAAACGAACACAAACAATCGTTCATGAACAGAATATATAATATACTGACACTTATTAGATATTTAATTTGTCAGAATTTTGATATATTTAAATAAATATAAAAACTAAAAACACTAATGAACTATCGAACACAAGCGAACACGTTACCGAACGTTCACGAACATAAACGAACGAACACGACCTCTGTTCATGTTTGTTCATTTAACTAAACGAACGAAATTTCTTGTTCGTGTTCGTTTGTTTAATAAACGAACGAACACAAACGAACTTCCCGCCGAACGTTTAGTTTACAGCCCTAGCCAAGTCTAATTAAATTCATATACATTATTGGTTAAACACATTTTTCACCTTTCACTAAATATTCTGGATCCGTCACTGTGTGGAAGTGTCTGAACTCTCCACACGTTTAAAAGTATTACAGCGATTTATTTCAAGGATTATAAATGTGTAAAATAATGCAGTCGATCACATGTAGCAGTTGGAAGATAATAGTTTCTTTTAAACTTGTATATGATCAATAATGCCAAGTTGACGCTTTATTTATGAATAATTCTTTGAACTTAATTTGGTTACATCATAAACTTTAAAACTCGACATGGTGAATATAGCTGATTAAGTATATGAAGACTTTTTAAACAAGTAAAGAATTAGTCTAGCAGGAGTAAATATATTTATAACGTTTGATGAGTCTGTATATTCTGACCATTTATTTAACAAAGTCTTTTTAATGCACTTGACATAGTGTACAATATATGTAGAACCAGTCCATCACATTCCAACGTCTCCAACAGCTATAAGATAGACGCATTTTCCTTCAATCTCCTCAAAGGAACTCAAACACAAAAATCGCTGAGAACAACAACACGGATGAGGAGCAGAAGTAGAAAACTGTTGTGGTTGATTCCATGTAGAAGCTCAATGCAGTTGCGTACAGAATCACGGTTGGATATAGATGAGATACTTAGAACTGAGCTTTCTACCATTCCTGAAGAGCCTCATACATATGTCCCGGGTATTAATAGAGGAAATGAACCAAGAAAGCGTGCGAAGATGGATAAGAAGATGAAGAAGAAGGAGGATATGAGTCGGGTTTTCACTGCCCAGTTTAGCCTAAAAAACTCATATGCACTCTTCTTGGAAAGGATGACAAGCAGTAGAAGCTTTGGTGGAGTTCAACTAAATTAAAGATACTTCAGTTTGATCTTGTGTTTTTTCATCTTGTATTTCATAATTATTCGTTTTAGATAAATTATAACTACAAATATATAGGACAAGCCATGACCGAGAACTCGTGGAAATCTTGTACTCAAGCACAATATGCTCATAACATCATGCTTACAAAAGTTTCTTATTGCCAAATGTGGTTGACTTGACTGTGAATATTATGTGGTCGTGTTCTGGTGACATATTTTGCTTTACGGAGAGCTTCTTTTGTATTATTTTTTGAAAAGTAGACACTTTGTACAAATTGTTCTGGTGAGGTTTAAATTCATTTTGGTTCTACGTTAATGTATTATAAAAAATTTGAGAGAAAAAAAGGCATCAAGTCGAGATGGCCGAGTTGGTCTAAGGCGCCAGATTAAGGTTCTGGTCCGAAAGGGCGTGGGTTCAAATCCCACTCTCGACATTTTTTTGTTTTTTAACCGTTTAATCAAACACCACTTCACTTCATTCTATTCTTCATTTCTTTTAAATTACCACCACCTTGTGACTCTATATTCATACAATACTAGATATAAGGTTGGAATGGGTGCTCCCCAAATGGGGAGTGGTATATTTTCCCCTTACTAAGAATATCATGCCATATAACTTCCCTTCTTTTGGGTAAAGAAAAAATGTTTTACATAGGGAGTGGTAAACAATGTTTTGTTTTTTTTTAAGATAAAAATATGACTGGTTGGAAGAGAGTGCGGTCTGCCATTAACCCCCTCTCTCCCCTCTATCTCCTCTCTTTCCTCACATCGGTGCTCACCATTCACCACTGACCGAAAATATGAAGGGATGTCTCCCAGATCGGCAAACAGATTCACTGAAGGGGTCACCGGATGGTGCCCCTTCCACCCTAAATAGGGTTGTAGACTATATCTCAAAATGAGTTCTAGCTTGACTCGTTGGATGTACTCTAGTTTAAGAATTTGGCTAAAAGACTATTTAAGAGTTTCTCAAAATGTGATGCTTTTGACATTTTGGTTTATTTGAAAGACGCGAAACAACCATATTTTCAGTCAGAAGAATCCAAACGTTGGCAGTGTTATGCAAGAGATAAAGGCTAGGGATTTCTTTGGGTCACAAATCGACCCAAGAGGTTATGTTGAGATTCATTTGCAACCCAAATTAATTACATACACATGTTTTGTTGAATAAGAGAATTGTTGGTGTTATCTGAGTATCCAATTTCCGGCTTTAAAGTGTAACACACGAAGAGTAACCCCAACCCCGTCACATGTCTAAAAACGACCCCCATAAAGAAATCCTAGGTTCACCACTGGTTTTACCTATACATCAAACATTCCTACAAAATTTCAAACTTATCTTAACCAACTTAAACAATCATTTTTCTTTCTCATATAACAAACACAAAACTACAACCTTTATTTCATCATTAAACAACACCTAAACACAAAACAAAATACACAAACACTAACAAAATGTTGGACTCTCTTTCGCCGAAGGCGGTATTCTAAAATGCCAAAGCCTATTCTCTGCCGTGACCAAATAATTCTTACACAAAAACTCTTCCGCATACTCCTTCTCCACCTTCCTATTAACATCATGCACAAACACATGTGTATCCCCCCCTCTTTCTCTCCGTCTCGCCATCACCGCAGCCGAAAATATCGCCATCATCCTCCCTGGTGCCTCACCATAATACCCTTTCGGCCCATCGATAATAATCGCATCCCATTCCCTCTTATACACCTCTTCGGGCAAGTTGCTCAACGCTAACTTGCACCGTGTGTTCCCTTTAAGGTACACTTGTGTAGGGAGACACTTCGGGGATGTTTTGTACGAGGTTAAAAGATAGTCAGCATCAGATAGCTGAGTGTCGTAGGATATGTGGTGCACGCGCAGAGAAGGCGCGTCGTTTAGGGTTTTATGGACTGAGTTAAGATCATCTTCGAGGAATAAAGTAGTGCCACGTGGATTAAGTGAGGCCCACATGACGGATTCGTGACCGATCCCGAAAACTAGGAGGTTGCATGGGGCTAGGGTTTGGAGGACGTCGACGGCGACTTTGATTTCCGGGAGGGTTTGTTGAGCGGTGGTGCGGATGGTGGCGTAGTGGAGGATGGCGGAGATGTGGGTGGTGGGGGGTTGTTTGGGGTTGGGTTGGGAGTGGGAGTTGACGAATGTGCAGAGGATGGAAGTGGGGTTTGTGCCGCCGGTGCGGTGGAGGCTGGTGATGGTGAGGCCGCCGGTGATTATGACGACGATGAGGATGGTGAAGAATAGTGGTTTCTCGGAGATGATGATGCGATTTCTCATTGTTTTTAAGGAAGAGTTACGATTGATTGGTGGTGTTGTGTAAGAAGTGGGAGAGGTGAGGTTAATTAGGGTTTGATTGAATAATATATAAGATTGATTATATCCCCCAATCGTGATTAGTTATTGTATTTATTTCTTTTGTATGAACATATGTAGAAAATAATTTATACTATTAACAACTTTACAATTATGAAAATTACAAAGATTGATGGTGAGTGTGTTTGAGCTTAGAAGTGTGAGTGTGAGTGTGGGTTTGGGTTTGGGTTTGGTCATTTTGTCCAAAAGTTATATTCATATTCTTCACCTTCACTCTTGTGTAACATGTTAGGTACTTAGACTGGAGGGTGTGGTATAAAGGCTCTTGGGGTTTTATCAAGCCACCTCAGCGCTATGTCATGTCCACGTCACACATGGGGTCTTAAAGCGTCTTCATTTAACTTGCAGGGTGTGGTTTAACTACCCATTTTACACTATAGCGTCCCCATTTTGACATCACCCCTCGATAACTTGCGCGGTTTGGCTGGTGGCGCCCCGGGGGGTGCTATCGATGCAGATGTGGCAGGGTGGTGCCATCCCATACCCTCCGGCCTTAGAGTGAATGCGCGTTTGTATGTAGGGAAAAATTGTCACACATGAGGGTGTTTTATTCTTTCCATGTCTGTTTTCAACCTCTGTATCACTCATGATCCATTTATGTGTCTTGGATCGAATTCTCTATGTTCCCACCTTCTATTCATTGTCGTCCTCATTCCACATACCCAAATCATACTATTGTCGACGAGAACTTATGTAAATCCATCATAACAAAGGGAGATTTAGCAAAGAGGCTGGTCACGTTAGGGGAATGTAGAGTATATGTAAGAATATATTATTACTTATATATTATATGGTAATTATTCGATGGACGTAATTACCCTACTAGATAAACATAGGGTTTCCTTTGCGTGTATATAAAGAGATTAGTAGAGAGCGTTTAAAGGTTACACAATCACCAACATCAACATCAACACCAATTCGTCCCCCCTCTCTTTATCCAACTTAACCGTACACCCTAAATGGAAACTCAATCAGTTAGGAACATGTCTACCTCTATGTCTGCAATATCAGGATTATCAGGTATACACGTTCTACGTTCTTGTTTCTATTATGTTTTAGTAAAGAATTACTCAAAAGCATATGCTTTGAAAATACGCTTATGTTTATTGAGTAAAATGTACACAATGGAACTTCCTTATACCCCTGACTATTTGCTTCTCTTTTATTCATAGATGGTTACTCAAACTTGTTTTCTCTCACGATTCATCATGGAGAAAGTATGCTTATGACATGGTTAAATTTTTTGTAGATTTCCTAGATTTTGCTTAAAATTTAGTGCACGAAGTTGATTTCATAATGCAAGATTTGTTTAAAGAGGGGAAACCAAAATCTTATCATTTTCAAGTAACTAGAAAAATGATTTAGATCTTGGTTCGATCATAAGGTAATGACCGGTTAGTATGGGTGAATTCGTTAGTAATAAGGTTTTCAATGTATTAGACATGAAAAGACATTGTCGAATCCCCAAATCCCTGGATGATGTTCAAATGGTCTTCACTGACGTTGTGATATTCCAGCCCTTGTTCTCTACAAAAAATGAAACCGTTAGCCTCGTCACGGAGGGCCCCGGGAGGGGGATCCGTGACCAATCTCCGGCGTGAGAGTAAGTAAACTTACCGGAGATCAAAGAGAAGCCTATTCCGACGAGAGTGATCGTCGGAACACCCTCTGTGGTGTGGATCTTGATAAATTAGCTATTATGTGGGTATTTAATGTAGGTGAATTATTATCGGAATAAATGAGAGTGTGAAGCATTAAGTGAGAGTTACCTTCTGCCCTAAGGCTCGTTGTTCACCTTCCTTATTTAAAGGAAAAGGCTTATCTTTCTCGGTAAATGGCCCTTGATCTAGGGGTGAGCAAGTTTAGGTCCGGACCGAAAAGAACCGAGAACCGAACCGAAAATATGCCCAACCGACCTGAACCGAAGTACCTAGGTATTTAGATCGGTTCCAATTTTTCATATAAAATAGGGTCGGGTCGGGTCGGTTCTCGGTTTTTTCATGGTAAAACCCGACTTGGACCTATGGACCGGAACCGACCCTATATTTAGGGTAGTGAATCGGTTCTGTATTTTATGTTTGATCGGTTCTCGGGTCGGGTCGGGTAATGGTCGGGTAGGGTTTTTCCTTTTGCTCACCCCTACCTTGATCAATCTAACGGTATGCTGCCATCTTTGGGGAACTCAGACACGTGTCTGAGCCCCAACGACTTGTAACACCTCGCAAAATCATGTCTAATATAATAAAGACACGTGTCATGAACTCTAAACGTGTAATGAACTGATTTCGAGGGACTAAAGTTGACAAACAAAGAAAGTATGTATGTGAAAAGATCCAAAGTGTCAACATTTGAAAATTATGCCTTTCAACAACCCTACACGATGTTTATACTCTTAAACGAATAAATTGTGAAGCGTATGAAGCCGTTTGTGAAAAAAAGTGAAAGTTTACAAGACGCGAGGGTTAAATGTGTCAACATGTTAAATTACTACCTCTGAGTGACCTTTTAACAAACACGGGGCTTTGTAATGATTAATTATACTCTCAAGAATAAGTGACAAAAATTTCACGAGTTTTCGATATCGTTTGATACTAAATACGGTAACTTTCGTAAATAAAGGGTTAAAAGCGTCAACGAGGCAAAACTAGTGTTTTCGGTTATCGTTTAACAAAACCGGACCTAACGATGCTTGGTTCTATCCTAAAGATCATCAAAATATAAAATTTATGGGTTAAAAGTGCTTACAATGAAAGTTATTACGTTTTAAAAGGTCCAGGGGTTGAATCTGTCATGTTTGAAACTTATTGTGCTGGTTCCCCTAGGGGTGGCGTCGCGCCACACCAACACTCCACTGCCGTCGCGCAACGCGACGACCTATATTGGACAGAATCCATGCACAGGTGCAGGTTCAGCACCTCTCTTCTCCAATACAGCCTTACACTCACATGAACTCGAAACAAGGGACTGTTTGATGGTATTCAAAACCATTTTAGACACCTGTAATGATCTCTGAAGTGCCCTAACACCTGTAATGATCTGGTGATGGCCTCTTGTAGTATAAATAGGAGCTTGGTGTTGCTTCCTTCATTGAACAAATTCAAAGTTTCACTCTCAAATTGATCTCTGGAGCATCCTGGTTATCTAGGAAGCTTTCTCTAGTCTAATCTTCATGCTAAGGACCAATTGTAAGTGTTCTTAGCTTCTATAGTTATGGTTTTATTAGCCTAATGACCGAAAGTCAAAGATATCGTAATTAAACTTTGGCTTGGTGATTAATCACTAACGGTCCAGCCATTATTCGAATTGAAAGTGGCTATGTGTTGGTAATTAAGTAGGTGATAATCCCTTAAAATGGCACCTTCTAATTATCACGTTATCTCAGTCAATTGTCGGGTCAAACTACTTAACAGAAAAGTCAAACGAGTCAATTTTTACAAAATAACCCATAACCGATAATGTAGAAGCTATAAAATACATTTTATCACTTAAACAACTTGGGAAATAATATAAGAACATGTTTAGGCATGTTCAACCCGACAATTCTGAGTATTAGGCTCGGTTCGCAAACGAAAGTCGCAAAAGTAGACTTTTGCTTTGACTTTCAGTTCTGACCCGAATTAACTTAGCTTAGTTATGCCTTAGGGTTCCTTTGTGACCATATTATATGTTAGTATCACCCTCTAGGGTCATACTACATGGTCCTTAGAAGTCAGAGATCGTTTGCATGTTTCCGTTAAATGCTTAAAAAGTGACCATTATGCCCTTTTGTTATTAAAACGAGATTTTTAAAAATGTGAGAGGACAAAAAGTTTTATTACTGATATATAATTATGTCCTAAAAATTTGACATCAGTTTCTGGTCTAAAATAAAAGTTATGCAAGATATCGTAAAACAAAACTTTTTGTTAATTAAATTGCATTTTTGGCATGAATCATATTTAAACCCAATTTTTGGCACCAAACTTGCTATCCACTATTATGATATAATATTTAGGGATTTTTGGAAATTTTTTTCAAATTTTATACTAACCATAACTTAGAGTTCTAGCATAAATTCGGTAATTGACGATAATGCCCTTTTTGTTAAAAAAATGAGTTTAACATATGATTTGCATACCAAACCTTTTGCTACTGATATTATATGTTAAATAAAATATTTTAAGCATTAGAGACTGATCAAAACTTCAGAATGTTATAAACATCTTGAATACCGTCAATTACCGACTTTTACGCTAATTAGGCGCATAGTATGGTTTAAAACCATATTTAACGCCTAAGACTTGTTACCTACTGATTTTATAAATAAATTTTTATACTTTAACAGTAAGTATAAGTATTGAACTCAGATTTCCAAATTTGACCTTAAAAGCATATGTGAAATGACCAAAATGTCCCTACGGTGCATAGTTTGGCCATAAATGATAAACCTCACATATGTATGATATCTTACTGATGTAACTTGATAAAATTAATATTTTTACTGTATATTTTAGACCAGAACCTCAGTTTGCTATTTAACCTCTTTTATAAACTTTAAAATGACTAAAATACCCTTACGGGGCTTAAATTGGTTTTAAATTCGTTTTGGGCACAATGGAAGATATCCTACTGATATCACAACATATTTTAAGCATAAGAACTTATGAGACTTGTACATGACTCATTCGGTTACCCGTTATGCATATACGTGTTCGGTACGGTTTATGTAACTAGTTTGCATGAATTAGCCGAAACGGGTCAAACCTTATCATTTTTACTTCAAAATCCATAATGTGTTTAGTTTACCCATTATATACAAGTCTTCATACTTGTCGGGTCTAAATCACATTCCAATCCGGTCACCGCTTAATCTTGTGTTTTGTACCGTAAACTTTCCTTTAAAACTAACCGGTCAAAGTTATAACTTAAATAAGACCCGTTAGGAATCTAATAGGTTATTAAAACCTTCGTTCCAGATTAGGAGCCCAGTAAAAGCTCCCTGCACTTGCTGATTAGAAAATACGACTGAGAATAAATTACATTTAGCTCAGGTAAATACTTTTAACTTATTTTCCCTTATACGGGCTTGGGATACGGTAAATTATTAACGCTTGGTCGGGTATTGAATATTTAATCGATTAGTGGTTAAATCATTGAGATAACTCATTTTAATCTGTTTTGTTTGATACAAAGCATTTGGGGGTTAATATGACCGTGTCCTGGATATCCTCGGCTCATTCATTTGAAATGGCCACGACTTAAGCACGGGGTGTAGGCATACACCTGACAGTTGCGTATGTAAAACGGTATCTCACTCGTGATGAAGCTTCTTGTGGGCTTATACTAGTGGTGTGTCTATTAATCTTGTACCGACTCTTCTATTCCGGTCCTGAACATACGACAAACATATAAATCTGTATACAAGATTATTTTAAATAATTGTCCCAAGTTATAAAAGAATATTTGTGCCTTGTGCATTTAAATCATTTTTCTTAAATGTTTTCAAACGAGTCAGTTAATTGTATTTACCAGTGTAAACTGACGTATTTTTCAAAAAGATTAAGTGCAGGTACTACACGAAATGGGCTGAAAACTCCTGAGTATTAATTAAAGAGTCTTGCAAGCTTTTAGTACTTAAAGTCTGTTGAACAATATTTACTTTCTGTTTTAGATCCGTCTGTGGATCCATTAACGACCGTTTGTATAATATTTTATTATACTTTCATTTCGGTTTGTATTATTACTTTTAGACTTTCGCTGTGCATTAAACTGTGATTAATTGTCTATGATGATATCAACTACGTCACGATACTCCCCACCGGGCCCACCGGTAATACGTGGAAATATCGGGGTGTGACAAGACTGGATTATTGGTCTTAATTAATGAAGCCAGCTTGATTGTACGAGATATCCGACGACCTCTTTCTCTCCCTTAATCAAGCATTTAATGTTCTGCGATATTCTTGGATTCCTCTCTTCAATTTTACTGCTCTTTCCATATGTACAAGACCCTTATAAAAAGGAGTATTTGACTTTGGACTTTATTGATTGGGCCCAGACGGTTAGAGCCCAAAACGGGTTATGTTGGGCTTCCAACTGGCTCGTCGTCAGACATAGTTGAAGAATTCACTTCACCATGATCTTTTAAAGTTGTATTAAGGAACTAGAAGAGATAGGTCCCCAAAATGTGAGGCAACACTAGGGGTGCTCATCGAATCGAATATCGAATTTTCGAATTATTCGAATTGAATTATTCGAATAATTTTTATTTCCCCTTGAATTCGTATTCGATTCGAATTCGATTAAAACTTACCGAATTCGATTCGAATTCGTATTCGAATAAAAAACCCAATTCGTATTCGATTAAAAATTCGAATTCGAATAAATTCGATTTAATTCAAATTCTTTAAAAACATATAAAACCTATCAAAATGAAACATAAATTTTAAAGCAGTCATAAAGCACGATATCACATTAAAATGTTCCAAATAAAATACCATAAGTCTAAAATTCAAACGAGAAGTCGGGAATAACCACACCACATTAAAAGTTAATATTTATAGGGTTATAAATCTATTAATAGATTTGTTACTTAGGTTTTAGTTATGGGTCATGTAGTGGGTTTGGTAATGTGTAATTTTAATACTTGGAAAAAAATTGAAAATAATCTATAGTATAGCTTAATAAAAGTTAGAGTAAATTACAAGTTTTGTCCTTTATGTTTACATCAAATTGCAGGCGCTGTCCTTTTGGCCAAAAGTTTACAGGCGGTGTCCTTAACCTTTCAAAATCTTGCACGTTTTGTCCTTTAGGCCAAACATGGTTAGAAATCTCAGTTAAAAACTGTCATGTGCAATGCACATGAAGGTAAAATGGTAATTTCCCTCACCCTTACACTTTCCCTTCTTCTTCAATGTTTTAAACCTACAATTTAATTACACAGATCCGAATCTATCACAGATTCACAGTCCTTCATCTTTTTCTAAAATCGAATCAGTGATATACGTGTATGAACATGTGATTTGATTACAAATAGTCACATGTGCACATTCGTTCAGTTAACAACATCAGTGAACACATCCGCTCAAATCTTCAAGTTCAGTTCTTCACGGGTTCATCATCAACAACATCAAGACACTCTCGATTTCGTCACGTCTCTTAGATTTCGAGTGTCTAGTGTTTAGGTCGAGTCGAATCTCTGTCTGGATGTCATTTATTAGATAATAAAACGACGTTTATTTACGTTTCGCGCACGATTACAGTTCGATTTAACGGATTCCGCACATTAAATCGAATCCACTGCAGAACTAGAGATCGTTTATGATCTGATCCTGAACTCACAAGTGGTATCAGAGCTACGGATAGCTCTGCGTGTAATCGTGAGTGAAATCGGACGAGTTTCGGTAAAGTCGGATTGAATCGGTTGTTTTTCGGTCGAATTTCGGACTGATTCGATCTTGTTTCGGTGTATTGTTTGATTGTTTCAGACAGATTTCATTGAATTCGGATCATTTGATTATAGTTTGCAACAATTTCTGTCATTTGATTTTGATTACAGACTGTGTAGTTGAGTGAAACTTGATTTTGTTTAAAATTTCATACTACATCATTTGCAAAACTAACTGAGATCTGATCTAAATCAGTATTGATTTTACATCTGAATATAAGATGAAAAAAATGAAAACAGATTAAAAATCACAGATTGCGATCACTGTTTTGATTACATTCCGATAATTGATTTGAATCTGATATCGTTTTCAGATCTGAAGTTGCAAACTTGTTTGGTTGAAATCTTGTTATAATATTCAGATTGTAATCAAATCACATGTTCATACACGTATATCACTGATTCGATTTAGAAAAGGATGGACTGCTGCTGTGATAGATTTGGATCTGTGTAATTAAATTGAAGGGGTAATTAAATTGTAGGTTTAAAACATTGAAGAAGAAGGGAAAGTGTAAGGGTGAGGGAAATTACCATTTTACCTTCATGTGCATTGCACATGACAGTTTTTAACTGAGATTTCTAACCAGGTTTGGCCTAAAGGACAAAACGTGCAAGATTTTGAAAGGTTAAGGACACCGCCTGTAAACTTTTGGCCAAAAGGACAGCGCCTGCAATTTGATGTAAACATAAAGGACAAAACTTGTAATTTACTCTAAAAGTTATATATGCATTATATATAAAAATAATAAATAAAAATGTATAATTTTTATTCGAATTTCGAATCCAATCGAATTTGAAATTATAAATTTGTATTCGATTCGTATTCGATTTACTTGACTCGAATTGAATCGAATTCGAATTCGAATTCTTTTAGTCGAAACGAATTCTTTATAATCGAATCGAATTTAAACGAATTTCGAATTTTTCGAATTCGAAACGAATTCTGAACACCCCTAGGCAACACCTTGTTAAAAAAACACATTTGTTGACAAGGGTTGTTCAAAGAAGTTGTTTTTGAAATTATATGTAGTTTGTGAGGGATCTAATATTCGTCAACCAAAAAACTTTAATAGGTTAATCTAAAGGATAAAACATGTTTTAAAAAATGGTAACATAAAAGACAGAGCCTAATTATTTTAGGTAAATTTACTCATTATTCATACCCAAACCCCCTTCAAATGTCCATAACCAGACACACACTAATAGGTATCCAGTACCCAAACACCCTTCAAATGTCCATAACCAAACACCCTCTAATAGGTATCCAGTATAAGACGGTCTTCCATAGTTACCGTAGAGCAGCAAACGTGGCAAGATCAGGGGATTTATCCACGAAAATACGTTGATGAACGCACATACATAAAGGATAAGATACAACATAACCTTCACACTACTTGTAGCAACAGCTTCATCTTCCCCATCTATTCCTCCATTGAAGACAAACATTCTTCATTTTCGCCCAGTAAGAACACCAAACCCTAACCCTACCAGTAATTGCATCTTAAAACAACATTTGTTTTGCAGAATTATGGCGACAGCTGTTAGTTTCAATTTGATTGGGGCTTTCAAAGGCCTCTCGTTTGGTTCAAGCTCGTCATCTTCTTTCTTAAAAGGAGAATTTGGATCTGTTCCTACGGCTCGTAAGGTTTCATTCTTACTGCCGGTGAAAACCCCGTTAACGATACAGAATGCGCACAAAAAAGGAGCTGGAAGTACCAAGAACGGTCGCGATTCACGAGGTCAGAGGCTCGGTGTTAAGATTTACGGTGACCAGGTTGCCAAGCCTGGTGCTATCATCATTCGACAACGAGGAACCAAGGTATTTCAGCTTTGATTACTTAAATTACTTTGCAATTATGTGTAATTAGTTTAGAATTAAGCCCTAGATTCATTATACATCTGTAAAAATAATATCACAAGCACAGAACTGCTGAATAAAGTTTGCACTTTCATTAGAATTATTGGAGCAAATGTGGAATTTCAGTGTGTAAAACTTAATTTTATTAAATTTCTCATTTTCATTCATAACTATGTGGTTAATTTGTCATTTGATTGAATTAGTCTCATAGTTGTCAATAGCGGGCGCCATAGAGAATAGCGTAGCGTATTGGTCGAAGTCGCTACATGGTATGTAGCCATAATAGCGGGATTTCAGTTTATTTTTTTATTTTTTTAAATATAAATAGCTACAAAATAGCTGGATTTTAGGTTTTTGTTAAATATACATGTAAAATAGCGTATATACCAGGGTATTTTGATATAATATACATATAATTTTTTTTTATAAATAGTGCCTGCTATTTATCGCTATTCGCTATGTAGCATCCTTATCGCTATTTGTCACTATTCGCCATTAACAACTATGATTAGTCTGGCTTATGTTAAACTGAATCAGGTTTCCATATGTGAGTATGATAATAGTTTGTAATTTCTTACAAGTTACATCAAACACTGAATTATAAACAAGTTATGTGGCAATAGGCCTATCTTAGTTGGTTCAATTGACTGTTTGGATAATTGGATCTAGTTGCACATTACAGTATGTGTTGTGAAGTGTTTAGTTATGGGCCTTCTGGCAACTAGAATTTGGTGCACTGTATTAGATGTTTAGAAATGGGGAACTTAGCAAATCATACGTCATTTGGCGCCTTGGTGGTCGGTAATCAAGATTTTTTATGTCATTAATTTGCACGTTCTGTGCCTATGCGAGTCATCTCGATTTGCTTCGAGCTTTAATGTAGTAAAACTGATATGAGACGTGTTACTATACTGCTCATTTGTTACTAGCAGTAGCATATCGTTTTTTCATCAAAGTGATTTAAAGTTTAAACTAGCTTAAGTTCATCTTTGTAGACCTTTGTATCACACATTAGCTATGTATTTGTAAACATAAAACAATAGTTTCTGACTTTTGATTTCTTGTCAAAATTTACAGGTCCATCCAGGTAAGAATGTAGGCATTGGTAAAGATCACACCATCTTTTCTCTTATTGATGGATTGGTCAAATTCGAGAAGTTTGGACCGGACAGGAAAAAGGTGAATTTTAATAAAACCCGAAGGTTAACTGTTATAAGTTATAATCACTTTGATTTGACGATTTTTTTAAATGGATACAAAACAACAGGTGAGTGTTTACCCACGTGAAGTGCAGCCGGAAAACCCAAACAGTTACAGAAACAGGAAGAGAGAATCGTTCAGGTTACAACGTGAACGCCGAAAAGCACGAAAGGAGCTCAGGGAAGGCGGTGTTGCTGAGCCTCTGTTGGTGTTAGCTTCAGCCACTGATATCACCGAAACGGCTGTTGAAAACCCTGATTGCTGATTCCCAGTACTGTTGAATATTGGATTCTTTCAATTTTCGCAAGCATCACTTATTTTTGGTATGTTTTGTCAAGATGTTGCCTGTAAGTACTGAAATTCTTCTACCTTGTAGCAAAGCTTGGCATGTTAAGTTATGTATCTTTATACGCCTACATGTAAACGGTAAATTTGTGGTTTGTTGTAGCTTTTTATGGTCACTGAAAACTATCTAAATACTCTAAATCTAGAGAGTATGAAAATGAGAATCCATTAATCTTTTCTGAAAGTTGAAAACATAGATTGCTTTCTTCTAACCATTTCGTCTATACAGTTAACTTGTAACTGTCGCCGACAGCCTAGACACAAACTTTTTCCAAAATATAATAAGAATACCTAGAGTGGTTAACAATTATAATCATTAAACTAATATTAAAATTTTATAGACCACTTAGAATTATGTGATTATTAAAGATAATATAATTAATTGTATACCACATTAATTCTACCCCTATTAAACACTGATCATATGAATAAAGCCAAAAATCTGTAGTCCAAAACAAAAGAAAAAAAGTCCTGCTTAAACTAACATTAGACGACTACCACATTGTAAATTGTTGTGTATATATATAACGGGTCAAATGTGTAATTGTTGTGTATATATATAACGGGTCAAATGTGTAATCGAGGCTCTGTCGTCATCGGGAATGTTGTAGTACCGAAAATATTTCTCAGCTTTTAGGAACCACCAACGAGGATCCCCGCCACTAAAGGTAGGAAAATTGATTTATTGTAAGGAGAAATTATGGTGATTCCTCCATGAGGTCTCGCCATCATCAAATCGGCTGGAATCCTTGCAAGATTTTGTTTTCTGAGAAAGAGTGTGCTTTCAAGGATGCTATGTCATCCTTGAGAGATTCCATAGCTTCAAGGAGGGCGCCAATGGCTGCAAATTGGGCAGCGATGGGATCGGGGTTGGAACCGCTGCCGTCGGTGGTGCTCCGGGTGGAAGGTGCCATCGTTTCCCGGCAATGGAACCACTGATAGAAACTGAAACTGAAATTAACTTCACTAAAAAGATTACAAAGGAAAACCTTGTTCGAGATGGGTAAATCTCCAATAACTTTAACAACTTTAATAAAAACAAGACGGAGAAAAATAACATAAAACATCAATACTTAAAACTAAGATATGTTGGGAACATTCGTCCCCACTTTCTGACTTCGTCGGTTACCCCGCACTTCCTAAATTAAGACTTAACTTGGTCCCAGGTCAAAAGGTGGGGTCCGAAACTGATGTGGAGCAGGAACTAGATTGTTTGGGTTCGTAAATCATATCAGTGTACCAACTCCAAGACTTTAGATGTTCACCATGCATGTCGATTGAATGGCCAACAAGTTTGTTTCCCCATCACGCAACCTTCACACCAACCAAGACGCTATCTTCGGTAAACCAGCAACCATCCCTTTCTTCAAACTATGCTCATGAAGATGTCCAAAACGAAGATGCCATAATAGTGATTCCTCATTTACTGCTGCTAAAACAATATTACTAGACCTTGTTATGTTCATCGGAAATGTGTTGTTACCTGACATAGGGACTCTACAAGCAACTTTACCGGTTCTCTTGTGGGTCATGACACATTCATCATCATCGAACACAAGTGCATACCCCGCCTTCATCAGTTGGCCCACACTCAACAAATTATAACCCAATTCTGGAGAAAATTGGTCATTATTCAGTGTTTTATATTACCTTCGCTCCTTCAGCAACTTCCAACTTAACATCTCCTTTTCCCTCGATTTGAATAGTTTTACCATTTCCCATTTCCACTGTAACCTTTCTTTTATCATCAAGATTCTTGAACAAACAACGTTGGTCGGTCATGTGGTTTGAACCTCCACTGTCCAGTAACCAAACATTGTTTTCTGGACTGTGCTTACTTTCAGCAGTAACAAGCAGCCTATTCTCACCATATGTTTTAGTGCATCTGTTACTTCTTGATCATCACAGCGCACAACCATAAAAAGTTGTCCTTCGTCGTCATCATCAAAATCTCCAACAGCAGCATGAGCTTGAGGTTCACTCCAGCAATCTGCTTTCACATGGCAGAATCTAATACAGTTAAAGCACTGAATGGATACTTACCTTTTCCAAATCCACGACCTTGTCCTCTTCCACAACTTCGGGAAGGAGAACGGCCACGACCTCGATATACCGAAGACCCATCATCTTCTTTTGCTTGGAAGACTTGCTCTTCTTCCTACCTTTCCGTTGACTAGGGTTTCATGAGCCTGCAAGGAACCCATTAGTTGATCAAAGACAGCGTTGATAGACCTTTTGATTCTTCGATTGCAGTAACGACATGATCCCAACGAGGAGGAAGACTTCGAAGAACTTTTTCCACCACCAATTGATCAGAAACGTCCTCACCATAAGCTCTTTTTTTTATTAGCGTTCTTCATGACTATCGACAGAGAATCTGCAACTGTCTCACTTTCTTTCATTTGAAGAGTTTGAAACTCCCAATAAACACACTATGGATCAGTGACATGGCAGCAAATTCTACTATCCAGATCGATGGCATGGCAACATACACTAACATCCAAATTGATGACCTAGACTTTGACTACCTTTGATATATTCTCTCGGCCATGATAAACTATATAGTATAATTGTTTACTTTCCAATCCATTAGCTGATCCAATATATCATTTCTTGATAAGATTTATACCCAGGCCTTCCAACATATTGCCACTACCAAATTCAATTGAGCGATCATGATGATGACTTTCCGCATTAGCTTTTGGATCACCAAACTCAGCATGGTCATGACTATTGTTGACTTTTCCCAACCTAAGCTGCCAATTTTAAACTGCAATACAGACCACAAATTCACTTTAGCATCCACATTTACCTGTTGACTTTCACGAACTCTGTACATATTTGTAATAATTTTTGGTATCTGTTGATTTCCTTACCTATTCAAACCATGATCCAAATCCCTTTTTCATATATAACTTGATTTCATTAGACTCGTATTCCAACAGTAGCATACATCATTATTCCAATTAGATGATTGACCATCAAATTGACTCCATCTCCACTACTGACTTTTTTTTTATAGCATTCGAATTTGATATACATCAGGTTCAGTTTCTAAAATGGATTAATTGGGTCATATTTTTACCCGCACCCGAACCCGAAGACCCGCCATGATCCGACCCATCTGCAGCAAATTAGAGCCTTGTTTCTATTTCCCATTTATGCAACTTAATTCCCATGTTTCCTTCTTTTTATTTTTCCTGCATTTTAGTTCAAAGTTTGTGGTAGTGGTCAAAGTCAGTTTGCATGTTTTTAGGTAGTGGGTCAGTTTCTTTTTTTTATTTTCTATATGTACGAGCAAATGGTAAAAGAGGGGAGGTGGTTTTTGTTTTGTGAAAATATCTAGAGTTAACTGCCATTTTCGTCCCTGTGGTTTGGTCACTTTGGCCATTTCAGTCCATTTTTAAAAAATGCGCCATTTTCCTCCCCGACGTTCTGGAAAGGTGCCATTTCAGTCCAAAAATCATAACCCAGTTAAGTCAGTTAGTAAATAAGGACTGATTGTGTAAATTTGTAACATAAAGGACTGATTGTGTAAATTTGTAACACCACCACCACTAGCCCTGCCACCACCACCACCACTCCGCTGCCACCACCACCACCGCCGCCACCACCGCCACCACCGCCACCACCGCCACCACAGCCACACCGCCACCACCGCCACCACAGCCACCACCGCCACCACAGCCACACCGCCACCACAGCCACATCATCACCATCTTCTCCGACTACCACTGCCTATCATCTACATCATCATTGTATCTCCACAACCTACAACATCATCGTTCATCCGAATTCAGGCAGATTCGAAACCGGTCACTGGAACCTGCAACTTCACCGGAACCTGCAACTTCATCCGAACCTGCAACTTCACCGGAACCTGCAACTTCACGTGATCGACGGCGAGGTGTGCGATGGAGATATAAAGGTTGTCGGGTTATGCGGAACGATGGTGGTCGCCGGAGTGAGGGGTGAAAAACAATGATGTTCGGAGTGATGACCGGAGAAGATGGTGATGTTGCAGGTTTGAGCGATGATGACGGAGAAGATGGTTATGTTTCGAACAGAAGTTGCAGGAGATGAACGTTGAAGATGATCTTGTTTCGGAAGCTTTCGAATGGTGGTGATGAACGGAGCCGAGCTGTGATCGTTGGAAGTTGCAGGTTAAAGGTGATGATGAGCAAAAATGAAAGATTGTCGGAGATGAAGGTCGATGATGATGAAACCTCCATCTTCACCATTTCAATTCTTTCAGTCATCGGAACCGGTCAGGCAGATTCGAAACCGGTCACCGGAACCTGCAACTTCATGTATCCGTCATCGAAACTTGCAACTTCACTTCTCCGTCATCTTACCATCATCTCCGTTCACCTCCATCTTCCGTTTTGAAACCTCCATCTTCACCATTTCAATTCTTTCAGTCATCATCATCCATGGTTACACTTCTCGTCTCCGGTAATCATCTTCATCCGTAAATCGAGAACTCCAAACACAGCGGTGGTGGTAGTGGCTGTGGTGGCGGTGTGGCTGTGGTGGCGGTGGCTGTGGTGGCTGTGGTGGCGGTGGTGGCGGTGTGGCTGTGGTGGCGGTGTGGCTGTGGTGGCGGTGGTGGTGGTGGTGGCAGCGGAGTGGTGGTGGTGGCAGGGCTAGTGGTGGTGGTGTTACAAATTTACACAATCAGTCCTTTATGTTACAAATTTACACAATCAGTCCTTATTTACTAACTGACTTAACTGAGTTATGATTTTTGGACTGAAATGGCACCTTTCCAGAACGTCGGGGAGGAAAATGGCGCATTTTTGAAAAATGGACTGAAATGGCCAAAGTGACCAAACCACAGGGACGAAAATGGCAGTTAACTCAAATATCTATGTTAATTTTACTCATTGGATTATGAGTGTGAGTTAATATTATTCCTTGCTAGTTCAAACTTGGCATGTTTGAATGGTGTTCTTGGAGCCTAGATTAGAGTCAAGTGGTGTATCTGTATCTTGATCCTCATTTAGTTTTGCCCTAATCGTTTTCTTGTGTGGTGATTCTGTATCACAAGAGATCGTTAGATCTATCCGTTTTATTTAGAGTTTTAATTTCCTAGCCGTTACCGAACCGTTTGCTATCAGAATTAACCATCCATTTTCCTTTGACTACATTAGTTCCTAAAGAACACTGCACATCTGCTGAATTGATTATAAGGGTCAATAATGGACCAATGCTTATGATCAATAAACTTTTAAAGAAAGGGTATAAGCCTAGCAAAATAACCAACTAAAAAGAGGTACAAGACACCAAAGATAAATTGAAACTTCTAAGGTAAAGGGTTGAATTTTGGATAATTATAAGTATTAAGTTTAGTTTTTTATAATACCAGAAGTAGTATTATATTTCTTACATATTTTTAAATTATTTTCTTATCAAAGCTTAATTTGTCTAGGTATGCACTTTTGAGTCTGCCCTCGCTTTTGACTACCTAGTATTCTTGTAATAACATAGTTTCGTTATTTATCTATAAAATTCCAAAAACATGATAAAAATTATGTTTATGGGGCGTGGTTTGAGTTAACTTAAGATTTACCACTTTTGGCCCATGACCCGACATGCCAACCCATTTTGCCATCTTTAATATTACCTGACCACCAACCAGATTATTGAAAAATCTAGAATCCTCTTGAACTGTTGATTTAGCTCAATGAAGTTATTAAGCTCAATAAACTGCACTTGTCTATGTTTACTAAGAAATAGTAAAACTAAGGAAAGCATATATAGGATTAATCAAACATCTAACCTCTCTTCATCAGCCACTTGGTTAGGAGGCACGGATATCTGCAACAGCAGGTGATGATGGTAGCGTGAAAAAAAAGATTGCTTGGTTGTTATTAACCTTCATTATGTGGTCAAAAAGATTGCATGTAACGCCTTCTTATGTATTGCTTATACTGGCATTTGCTTGGGGACGTCGAGCATCTCTCTAAAGCGAATTGCAGTAGGTAGGAGGTAGTTTTTGCACCATGCAAGTATTTGAAACCAAATGACTTTTGCAAATACATTAGTTACATGACAAATTTTATTTAATTTTCAACTCTACTGAACCCATAAATCTTTTTCAATCCCCTTGATTTCATATTCCTCTGAATCCCGTCCACATCAAACCATTTACCAGATTCAGCATAAATCATACTCAACAACGTATGGTTAGCAGCATTACCAGGTTCCGATTCTATAAACCGACTTAACAAAGTTTCAGCAACATCTAATCTTCCATGAGTTTTACAAGCTGACACCAAAGAACTCATAATTTTGGGACTAGGCTTCATAGGCATTGTCCTCAATACTTCACTAGCTAATTCGATCTTTCCCGCCCTTCCAAGAAGATCAATATAGCAAGCATAGTGTTCCATATTTACTAATAAATTTTCATCCTTCACAACTTCAGAAAACAGTTTATGTCCTTCTTCCACAAGCCCCGCGTGGTTACATGCTGATAAAACAGCAAGCATAGTGATTGAATCATATTCTATTCCTTTTGCTTTCATTACAGTAAATAGTTGTAAAGCTTCTTCGCCATAACCATGGACACCATACGCGCTAATAAGCGCACTCCAAGAAACACAATCCGGTGTACCTGTTTCTTGAAACACGCGATGTGAGTCTTTCAAAGAGCCACATTTTGAGTACATACTGATAAGAGAGTTTGTAACAGGCAAGTCAGCATCAAAACCTGCTTTTACCACATAGCCATGAATTCCACTTCCAAGGTGTAATGATGGTATACTAGTACAAGCGGTGAGAACCGCCAATAGGGTTACGTCGTTGGGCTGAATTCCCTCTTTTTGCATTCGGTTAAAGAGTGATATCGACTTTTCAGCATTTTGTTTATCCCGAGAGCAGCCTGCAATAATGGAACTCCAAAGGACGACGTCTTTTTGTGTTATAGTTTCAAATATTAGTTTTGCAAGAGGTAATGAATCAGCGTGCTGCGAATACAGGTGAACTAGAGATGATAACAGCCGTATATCCGAATCACACCCATGACGAAAAGCATACCCGTGAATGCTGTATCCAAGACTAATGGCTCTTGACTCGACACATGCTGGTAAAACAGAAATCAGTGTCACTCTATTAGGCTTAATGCCTGCCAACTGCATTTGTCGAAAACAATCAAAAGCCTTCGAATAATCACAGATTCCAACATATCCCGCAATCATGGAAGTCCAAGAAAACTCATTTTTATTCACCATTCCATCAAAAACACGGATCGCATACAACGAATCTCCAGACCTCCAATACAAGTCCACTAGTGCAGTCGATAGAAACACTGACTTCATAAACCTCTCATCAACAACCGAAAGCGCATGAATCATTTTCCCCACCCTTGTACCCCCAAACCAAGCAGCTACAGAAAGAACACTAGCAATCAACTCCGGTTTGGCTACAAACCTGCATTCATACATCTCTTTAAACATCTCCAACGATTCCACGTAATACCCATTTCGAGCTAAATGATTTATCATGGCACTCCATGATACACAATCTCTTTGAGGCATTTCATCGAACACCTTGTGGGCAGACTTAAAATCGTGAAGTTTACAGTAGAAGGATATGATTGAGTTTGAAAGTATGAGTTCTGAATGAAAGCCCAATTTGAGAGAGTGAGAATGAAGCTGACGACCGAAGGCATAGTGGGTTTTACAGAGCGAACATGCTTTTATGAGTGAAGGAAGAATGGAGGTCAAATGGGGTTGATTTCGGTAGAGTTGAAGGGCTTCAACATGTCGTCTTTGTAAGATCAAATCTTTGATATTTGTGATAAGTTTGGAATCTGATTCAACTGAGGTGAATCTCTTCACCAGAATACTCATTGTCTCAAACAAATCTTTTGCATGAGAATGTTATATTAAGGAATAAAAAATATATAAAAACGTCCTGTGAACTTTTGGTCTAGTGGTAAATTGGTCAATCCTTCCTAATTGGCCTGCCCTTCCTAGTGGCACGGTCTCATGGCGGTCAAGGGTCAACCTTGGACATAACCTCGAGCAGGGTGGGTTTACCATAACTGTAGAATGCAGTATGGGCTTGTAAGCCATATATTATTCCATTGGTCAAGCCTAATTTAACCGAGCTAAGACATCGCGATTAAACAAATCAGATTTCTGTGGACTGCCCTCACATTTTGGGAGTTAAGCCGTTCCTTCCATCTCGCTTGTCGTGCTCAATATCGTAGTGTAATCAGTAAAACTTAATGGCGCCTATCGAGGATGACTGTAGATATCACTACAATGAGTACACTTGTGGAATTCATTGCTATGCAGGCCAAGCACAGTTAAGATCCATATTTTCCACACAAACATGTGTTCGTCCGACTGAGTGGTATTGGTACTGTGGTTCAACGGTTAATCGTTGGACAAAAGAAAAGAGAACGAAGCTTGAGAGGAATTCAGATTCAATCCATAATTTTTCATTCATGAACAACCCAATAAACAAACATGCCTATATAGGCTTACACGAGAGAGATAAAAATTGTTAGCAATAAACAAACATGTCTACCTGTTGGCATTTCCCATTAACAACAAGATGTGCTTTGTAGCGAGCCGTTAGCATGATATTTACATGCAACGTATAACATGGGCATCCTTCGGTCGAGGCACTAATTCCCATGTTTCATTTTCTATTAAAGCTCGATACTCATCGGTCATAGCCGAGTGCCAGTTAGGGTCGTTAAGTGCAATATGGGGAGATTTGGGCATGGGGGAGATAGTCAGGGCAGTGTTAACGAGGAATGAGAGAGGTTGTTTGGATTTAACGCTGGCTTGTGAGCGGATGGTCATTGGATGTTGCAGGGGTGGGGTGGCGGTTTGGTGGAGGCTGTAGCGGGATGGAATGGGTTGGTGGCTGTGTGATTAGGTTGCTGAGTAGGCTGGGTAGGGGCTGTTTTGGTGTTTATAGGGGCTGTTGCGTTAGGGGTGGGGGCTGTTTCGGTGTTTATAGGCTGGGAAGGGGCTGTTTCGGTAGGGGTGGTGATAGTAGTAGCAGCGGTTTTGGTTGGAGCTGTTGTAGTGGATTGGTTACGTCTTTGATAGGTGTATTTGTAGTGTGTTTGGTGTGGCTTTTTGGGTGGAGGGTGGTGTGGTAGAGGTGAAGGTTCCACATCTAGGAATTGATAGGTTGTAGGAGGGATTTTGTGATGTTGGGCTAATGGGAAAAATGTTTCATTGAAGGTTACATGACGAGATAAAATGGTTTTTCCCATGGATAGGTCCAGACAACGAATACCCACAGTAGGCATCGGGGGTATCTAGGGAAAACACACAAAGTAGATTTAGGTGCTAGTTTGTGCGGTCTAGCACTTAAATCTTATATCATTTATCTTTGCGTGATTAAACATAAGGATGGGAAATAATCAATCTAGCAAAACAATAGAGTCACTATATGACATCAAGCATGTGGTATATACAATCATTCGATGAGGCACAGTCAAGCGCATGTGATAAGAACAATCCAACAAGTAAAAAACAAATGCCAGAGGCACAAGATGTAAAAACTAAGATGAGTTCTCAACATTAAAGTATCAAATAACAAATCTCATTCTATTAGAACAGAAAACCAAAAAAACTCCCTACAATACATCATTCTTCACTTTTTAAACGATTTTGCACATCCTCCATGCCCATGCATTCCTTAACACTTGCATGACCTGAAATGCCCAAAGTACACTTGTTAAATGCACGTTGTCAACCAAACCAGTATAAGAAGCATTGTCGCTCCAACATAGCAGACACGATATTTAAAATGTCATAATCTAGCAAAGAACCTGAACACAAAACTTTAAATGTCACTTCGGATTTTGGAACACAATGTGGTCATACACAATAAAACTGTAAGTCAACGTCCAAACTATTCCTTCCAAATACATCATATGCAAGCAACAATTTTCTTCACTAGAAAACAACTACACACACCCACACATACCTCTTATGCGAAATAAAACCCCGAGCGTCTAGTTTGTGTGCTTTAACCGGGCAACCAGATAATGCTAGGTGAAAGACAATTGCCAACAGAAATTACCCAAACTCAAATGGCTGTACAACTAGAGCTTGAACCCAAATGAAAGACCAACATTTTTCATGTCAAATTCTGATATATTTGACAATAAATTTTGTAAAAGAAACTACCACCACCTCTAAACTACCAACAGACACTGGATGTCTTGAATGATAAACATCTCAAGTAGCAAATCCTCTTGGTTTAAATTTGATTCTCAATTTGCACAACTATGCATGCAATAAAATGCAGAACAACATATAATACATCTACCATGTTATGACCCAATCAAAGAACCCAGTCGATTTGGAAAAAAAAAAAACGTTTTTTTTTTGTAGTGTAAACCTTGTATGATTTGGAAAAGAACGTTTTTTTGTAGTGTAAACCTTGTATGATTTGGAAAAAGGAACGCAGTGAAAAAACTGGCTGGATCCGCCATTGACTGATGTCCCTCCACACCATGAGATCTTATGAAAATATGTAACACATATGTGATAAAAGACAGACAGACATCATGTTTACTAGCTATATATTACCTCTATTGAAACAAGTAAATTATGTTACTAATCAAGTTTATGCTTAACAAAAGCCGATTTATATAATTAACAACTATCAAATCAAAATCAATCATTTGTAAATATACCTCTACACAGATCCCACAATGATATTGTTGATAGGGATGAAGATTAGCTTAACAAAAAACCCTACAAATCCCATCACCACGAAACCGATGGCCGTACGAACCGCTACCTTCGAGAATTCTGAAAACAATCACATCAACAACAACAGATCAAGATCAGAAATTGAATTGAATTGAATCGAATAAAGTAAAAGTGAAATCGTGTAGATTGTTGTACCTTTACGATCAGGCTTGTGGCATCTCTTGACTAGACGGTAGCTGTCCTTTGAAAACTCTCTCAATGGCTCGAAAACTGAATCTAAAGCATCCATTATCAATCAGATCTGCCTGCAGAGACAATAATTAGGGGTTTTCAATTCAGATGACGATGGTGAAACAATTTCACTTATACGCGTTGAACACAAAATCAATCCGCTCAATTACGTATTGACCCTTATTGTTCAAATATGTACATTTATGGTCCCTAGACATTTGGTTTTGCATTTTCGCTTTTCAGTTTTTCTTTAACGGTTTGCAACCTTCAACCTCTTTATTTTTTTTAATGAGTATGAGAATTATCAAGTAGTAAAAAACGTGATTAGTAAATTAATAAATGATGTACACACATTTAACAAGACCAGTGAAAATGAACTGATAACCTTTAACTAAATGTGTCATTTCTTTAAACACTAACACAAACATGTTTAATAAGCAGGTTACACGACACAACATGTTCAACACGGTGAAAAGTAACGTGGTTAATGACACGAATGACAGGAGACGAAATATGTAACATGGTTAAGTATAAACATTTCAATGACAAGACATGTTTAACAAGATTAAAAAGTAATAAGAATATAAGATACACATAAAATAAAAGTTTTCGCAAAATTGCAATACATTTTTAGTTATAATACGTATTTAATTATTTCGTAAACTAATAAAACTGCATTGTTTTGTAGATGGGTAATAGATGTATCGTGTCAACATATTAACATGTCTAACATGACAAATTAAAGGTGTTATGCGTGTCATAAACAGGTTAACTAGATTAAACATGTTTAGACACGTTTGTTGACCCATTTATGTCCCGAACCCGTATACCCAAATACTAACATGTTAAACTTTATACAGTCATGTGGTCTTAGTGGTTCGTGACATAAATTTCCAGACCAAGGCCTAGTATTAAAATTTTAAAGAATATTTTTCATTAGCTAGTCTATTTGATTCATTTACCTTTTCACTACAAAGCAACAAATTTTAATATAGAAAGACTGAAACTGCTAATGTATAATAGTGAGAGACCTTTTTTGCAATACACCTTTTCTTTTTGGTATTTTGGGAGGTTGGACGTGGAAGGGGGGTTTCGTCATCCTTTCCTCGCTGGCATCGCCTCATTGGCTAAATTGTCCACTAACCACATTAACGACCGCTGACTTGTTTTTTTTACCGACGCTGTATCATGGTATAAATTAAAAGATTTTTTTAACAAAAACAAAATTACATTATATTCTATTCTATATATATATATATATATATATCTATAGGGTAAGGATAGTGTAAAAATGGCATGTGAGAAGTGTATTATAACACTATATATAATACTATATAACACCATATAAACACAGTATAACAATATGTAACACCATATAATACGCTATAACACTATGTAACACTATATATCATTATATAACAAATATAACACTATACATCTATCATAGACATGCTATCAGACAACCTATAGTGTTATATTTGTTATATAATGATATATAGTGTTACAAAGTGTTATATGGTATTATATGGTGTCACATATTGTTATACGGTGTTTATATGGTGTTATATAGTATTATATATAGTGTTATAATACACTTCTCACACTTTGAGCACTTTTTACAGGATCCTCTACCTATATCTATATAGGGGATGGATCATGAGAAAACTAGTTTAAATGAGAAAACCAAAAAACTAACCAAAAAAGCCTAAAAAAAACCTAAAAACATACCAAATTTTTTTTTTTTTACAATTTTTAATAAAAAATTGCTAGTTTTTATGCCTAGAAAAAAATTTTCAAAAAAAAAAAACAAAATTTTTTTTGGTTGTACTGCACATGTGCACTAATACATAAAGCTTAAACCACTTAACCCACCCCCTACCGACACCCCCTAAAAACCTAAACCCCCCACCCCCACCCCCCAAAAACCTAAATTCATCCTCCCACCAAAAGCCTAACCCCCCCCCCCACCAAACCCCCCACCCTCCCGAAAACCTAAAACTAAACCCTAAACATAAACCCGAAAAAAACCTAAACCCCCCCACCCCCCACCCCCCAAAAACCTAAACCCCCCCTCCCCCCCACACCCAAAAACCTAATCCTAATCCTAAACCTCCAAAAAAACTAACCCTAAAAGCTAAACTAGACTCAAAAAGCTAATTTTAAGCATGTAATGCAATTGTAAACCCGAAAAAAAACTAAACCCCCCCACCCCCCAAAAACCTAAACCCCCCTCCCCCCCCCCCACCCAAAAACCTAATCCTAATCCTCCAAAAAAACTAACCCTAAAAGCTAAACTAGACTCAAAAAGCTAATTTTAAGCATGTAATGCAATTGTAGTACATGTTATATTGCACATGTGCACTACTATAATAATAGTATTGAAAACAAGACGACACCATAAATCTTTTTTTATGTCATCAAAAAATATGCTCGAATATACTTGAATGAAAGATACAAAAATTTGTGATCTTATGGTGCCATTTTTGTTTTAAAATGATATCGTATGGAGAAAGGGGAAATGTTTGAAAAGTTATATATATATTTTTTTCCAATTTTACCCCTCCTTCATTAAAAGTCCCCCCTCCTTCATTAAAAGTCTCCCCCCTCCTTTTTAGTGCTTTTTTGGTTAGTTTTTTGGTTTTCTCATTTATATCTAGTTTTCTCATGATCCTTTCCCTATCTATATATATATATATATATAAATGCTTAACAAAAAAAAAAAAAACTCTTTCTTTTTGTAAATAGTTTTTATATTAGGCTTCATATAAAAAATGCTTAACAAATATATAGACCCCAAAAAAAAAAAAAAAAAAAAACTCTTTCTTTTTGTAAATAGTTTTTATATTAGGCTTCATATATATATATATATATATATATATATAGGTAGAGGATCCTGTACAAAGTCCATCTTTTGTAAGAAGTGTAAGAAATAATTTGGGAATGACAAGTGTCCCTCATCTTAATTAATTCAAAAGGGTATATTAGTAATTGTACATTCTTGTCAATTAATTGATTTCCAATATAACTGAAAAAAAAATAACTGGCGATGAGAATGTTTAGGGATTGATTCAAATTTTGTATTTTTTTTGCAAGATCCAATACGATTGTTATCTACGTATCATTCTTTATAAATTATAAATACAAGAAGTCTTATGAAATCGCTAGAGACAATACAGTTGTTTAACTTCTGCGCCCTTCTTCGATTCTGGTGTTTTAAAGGGTTATATACATACAGCTTCGATCTTGAGTTGGTGTTTTAATGTTTTTTGGATTCCAGATAAAACACCATGACTTGAATCATAGTCATGGTGTTTTAAAATCTGGGAATGTTTCGTATTGATTGTCCAGATGTTAAAACACCATGGATGTAATCACAATACAATGTTTTCTGGATTCCAAATAAAACACCATGACTTCAATCATAGTCAATGTCTCCAGATTTTTAAAACACCACGCCATGAACAATGTCTCTAGATAAAACACCATGACTTGAATCATAGTCAATTTATCCAGTTGTTTTAAAACACCACGCCATGAATCTAATTATACAATGTCTCCATATAAAACACCATGACTTGAATCATAGATGTTTAAAACACCACACCATGAACAATGTCTCCAGATAAAACACCATGACTTGAATCATAGTCATGGTGTTTTAAAATCTGGGAATGTTTTGTATTGATAAAACACCACGCCATGAACAATGTCTCCAGATAAAACACCATGACTTGAATCATAGATGTTTAAAACACCACGCCATGAACAATGTCTCCATATAAAACACCATAACTTGAATCATAGTCAATTTATCCTGTTGTTTTAGAACACCACGCCATGAATCTGATTATAGATCTCTTTATGATAACGTATGAAGAATATGCAACCAAAGACCTCCCTACAATTAAGGTGAATCATTAATTCCGATATTTAAGGAAAAAGGAGTGAATGTAGGTGTTTTTGGTTGTGTAGGTTACGGTTACCATATTTCAAACATTGAAAAAGACACTATTGCCCTTCAATTTTACATAAGGTCCCTCTAATTAAAACACAATTTACATTTTATACCCTATTGATCTCAACCATTAGATCAAATATCCAATGGTTTAAAACACTTCTTACCCTTCTCACATTTTAAACACTTTTTACCATATCCCTACCCTATATATATATATATATATATATATATATATATATAAATGAGATAGATTTGGGCTAGGTGGCATTTGATTTTGGCCATTTTTGCTGATGTGGCAAGTTTTGATGGTGAGTTTAGGAGGGAATTCACAAATTGCTTCTATAATCACGATTTTAACAAAAAAGTGGCGGGATCCGAATGCATTTGGGTCGGGTTTTTTTTTTCCCAAATACAACTTTCACCTATATTCGAATCATTTAAAAGCTAGGTCATTTTCAATTCTCTCATTCATACCTACCCCAACTTTACCCTTTCCTCTCTTCTGTTTCTTCTACAATCGGTCATCTTCTCACCGGATTTACAAGATTGAATCAACATCAAAGGTAAATACACCAAATTGAAGCTAAATATTTGATATTTTATGTTCTGAATCAAGATCGGAGTTTGATTTTATGTTATTCCGTTCTATATAAAGTTGATTTTATAAACATCGTTTGTACTTCTATTAACTTCTTCTTTGGTCTGATTTTTGTAGATCCGAACATAAATCTTGAAGGTATGTTGTTTTACTTTATTGTTTATGTAGTATTCATCTTTAATCTAACAGATTCAACATGTTTACTTTTTTTTAAACCAAAATCTAGATCAGAGGTTTTTGTTGATTTTTGTTTCAAACAAAATCTAGTTTCCCGGTTTTTGTTAATCATGTTTTCCATATTTATCGCAGTTACTGATTTTTCTTGATTTTTTTTCATGTGAATCCCTAACTCCGTCATAACAATCGGAATCCCACCATTCGTCAAGCAACAGAGGTTAGTTAAATCTTATACTTTTTTTATCTTCTTTAAGTTTATCATATATAATTTTATGCTTTCTGTTCAGTTTTTTTAATTAATAATATATTCTGAATGTTTTATGGGTTATGGTTTTTTTAATTAATAATATATTTCATTGAATTTAATTGATATTGTTTGTTTTTTGATATATATAGTCTACTTTATTCTTATTAAATTAACAGTGTTTTGAAAATCTTATAATTTGATTTGTCAGTTATCATTTTTTCAATTTTGCTTTAAAGATATCTTTAATTTCTTTTTTAAAATGTTTTTTTTCTATAAACAGAGTAATGTTTTTAAGGTTAATTTATGAATTTGAAATTATAAGTCTGTTTCTGTAATTAGACATTGTTTCTATAATTAGGTTGCCGTTATATTTTTTAAAAAATTTACTTACTTCCTTTGCAGTTATGGATCTACATATAACAATGAATTTCTTCACTGGATCTACATATATAGATGGTTTTACATTCTTCAGCGTCTTCATCTACATCTACTTTTTCTTGATTCGATTTCAGAATTTCGCATATCGCTCTACAAATCTGTAAGTTGTTTCTGTTAAATTCCTTCTTTAATCATTATTCATGTGTTCTTCCGTTTATTTAATGTGTTTAAACTATGTTTATGTTGATTTAACCCTAAATCCGATTGGGATTGAAAAATATGTTGATTTTGGGGTTTTAAGATTATGGTTTTGTTAAAGAATATGTTGTTTATGCAAAACCCTAAAACCGATTTTGATGCAGAATATTTTTTATTTCTAATGTTTATTTATTCTATCAAGTTTATACGAAACACTAGATCCGATTGTTATGGAATATCTGTATTAAGTTTTATATGAATTGATGTAAAATAAGTTTTATTTGATTGTCATTGTTAATAAGTTTGTGAATGTGATTCAAAAGCCTAAATCCGATTGGCATTGAAAAATATGTTGATTTAGGGGTTTTAAGATTATGGTTTTGTTATGGAATATGATGTTTATGCAAAACCCTAAAACCGATTTTGATGCAGAATATGATGTTTATAGGAAACCCTAGATCCGATTGTTATTGAATATAGTTTTTTATGAAGTTTAGTTTTTTATTTGATATGATTATGTTTATATGATTTTTTCAGTCTGATTTATTGGTTAAGTTTATGTTATACAAACCCTGATTGTGATTGTCATGGAAAATCTGATGATTTTGTTTTTATTTCACATGTTTATGTAATCTATCAACTTTTGAGGTCGCTTTTGTTGTTTTTGATGATAGGATAATAGGATTTTATATTTTAAGGAGTTTTAATTTTTGTTAATTGTCAGTGTAAATCATTTGGTTACACGATTTTTTATTATGATGTATCATAAGTAGATACATCATTATCATTTGACATAACTTGCTTACCACATTATGTTTATGATAGATAGCCGCTTTCATATTATTTTTTTCATGACTTTTGTGGATGATTGCATAATTGGATTCCTTTGTTTGTTATTTGTTTTTCAATTTAAGTGTACCCATTTGTGATATGATGTAAACTGTATGTGACATCAATTATATTGAGGTTTCTTAATGGTTATATCATCGGTTGCCTCCATTTGTTCTAGATTTTTGAATTAAAGATACTTTTGATGAGGTTTGTTATCTTTTACGTAAATATTAAATGTATTCATATATATTGATTGTTATATTCATATATATGGATTGTTATTATAACATGTCCTTCACATTGTTTTTTTGTTGTTATTTATATTTTTTTTAGTAATTCATCAGATGTGGTTTGTTTATGTAACATGTTTTTGTAGGTATTTAATATGGCTGAAAGTTCATCAAGGTATTTTTTGTTCATTTTGTTTCTTTATGTAACATTTAATTTGTAGAATCTGTGTTTTTTTTTTCACGTTATCGATTTTTTCTCACACTAACCTTAACATGTTACACTTTATTAACATCGTAATTTTTAAATCAGTTTCAGAGGACCCTAGTTCTGTAGGCTAATGAATGTAGCAGACGAAGTTATTCTGGTAAATGATAAATTATTACATTAGTTATTTGTGTTCTTTTGTTTTTCTTATCATTAAATATAGTTTATTATTATTGTATTGTTTATATCTTTTCACTATAATTATAATTCATTTTCCATTTGTTTGTTTTATTAGCCCATTCCAGATGACGCTGCGTGCAAACTATGGGGTGTAGATAAAAGCCCTACAAATGTTATGATACACACTGAAGATGGCCGATTAGTTAATGTTTCTTTAAGCGCTTCTAAAGGAAAGTTATTCTTTTTCCATGGTTGGTCTAATGTTGTAGAACATTTGCGACTAACCAAAGGCTGTTTGGTAGTATTTAATCCTGTAGATTCTACTACGTTTAAATTAACATATTTCGTTGATGGGGTTAGTCGTGGCTCTTTCTGGACATATCTGCTCCCTCCATCATCTCATTTTTATGTAAGATAAATTCTATTTTAATTTTTCCTAATGTATTGATGTATTACTTTAGTTATATTAAAACTAACTTTTTTTTCTTTTTTTATCATTCCCACAGGTCATTCCTGAATGTATCCTGCCAAAAATTTATGATTATTCCTCAAATGATGTAATCTCTACTGTAATTATAGACAACAAAACGTTTAACGTTGCCATTGAAACGTCTGACGGTAAAGTCGGTTTTACCGTTGGTATTGACGTAATTGTTAGTCAGTTACAGTTGAAGGTTGGTTGTTTTTTGTTATTTACAAAAGCTTTTGGTAATTTTTTCCATTTAATTTTTTTTTTTGGAAAAAACGGTGTTGAAATGAATTTTTCTGATGTAGATGTCGATGAGGTAAGTTACATTTTGGTACTTAATTATATATTTTATATATGTTAATGTAATACATGTTATATATTTAATTTCCAGGCTGAAGTTGCACTTATCGATGCTGAAAATGAAATTGATGAACAAATACATGGTGGTGTTCGTCGTTTTGTTCGTATGGCTGGTGAACATTATTTTGTAAGTTTTAATATCATTTTATAAACCGCTAAAAAACAAGTGTTACAATTTTTTGTTACTTAATAAACATTGTTCTTTTAGTTTCATATTTATTATTAATTTTATTTTTACAACAATACAGAGGATTCCTAATCCTGTTTCACGGATGGCTAGACTTGATGAAGGTTTAAAAGATATCACCGTTAGGCTTATGCATCTGGATCCGCCACAGCAATTTACCAACGGTACCAGACGTGAAAGAAAAAGCGACGGAGGTTTTCGATACGCGTTAACCAGTTGGAAGAAGTTCATGAAAGCCGCTCGAATTAAGGTCCGTGACACGGTTCACTATTCTTTTGATGAAAATGACCAGGCGTTGAGTGTTGAACTGGTTGTACCTTACGTTAGGCGTAGTCATTAGTTATATGACATTTAGGGCATATTTTTTGCCTTTCATATGTTAGATATTAACTTTTTATATGGTTATTGGTTTTTGACATTCGTTATGGTTTTAAATTTCAAGTTATTACATTTTTTCATATCTTAACTATGCTTTTAACCACTTATTTGTCATGTCTTGAAAGTTTAATCTATGTGTTAAGTAGTCATTTCTTAAATTTTATAAATCCTTAACTGATGCTAATGATGTTAATAATTTCTTAAAAAAGTATATTCTTATTTTATTATATGTTAATCAATTAAGCATTTAACATGATTTAAAATAATCAGGATCCCATTCTTTCTTTTATCTTTCTCTTTTCTGCACAGAGAGTATAGTGTTGTTATTATTATAAGATAGTATTATGAACCTTTAGTACTACATATAGAATAGATAGATAACACTATGATTGTCATTTTTAAACCTTGCATTACAGTTTTGACATGTTACATTATAAGGTTTTTATATAAGATTTAACATAAATAACCTATTTATATTCATTTTAATTATAGAAAGTCAACTGTCACTTAATATGTGGCAATTTGAAAATTTCGTCCTTACTTTGCAAGTGATTAATCATAAAAATTTCGTCCTTACTTTGCAATTTCAAACTGATAATTATGGAAACTGATTATTCATAAAAATTTAGAAAAATCTATTTTTTATATTTTAGTAAAGGTTGACAATTATAATTAAAACAAAAAATATTGCTACCAAAATTATGTGCTCACTTTCTTCTATAAATAAGTCTCAATTGTTATGTTTCATACTTATATTTTGTTATTTTTCTACCCATTTTTACAACAAAAATATGGTAAACATTTTTTTATATTGTTTTATATATAATATAAAATTATGATACTTAAATTGATTTCTTTACTAATTTACAATCAATTTTACCTAATATGGAATCTAATTTTTGTAGACTAATAATTTTAATGTATCTTGCATGTTTAACGTAATTGTAATCTTTATATGTATATTCTTATAGATATAGATTTAAAATTGCCGTATTTTTTCCTCATTTTATATTTTATATATTTTTTATATATCTATATATATATAGAAAATATGTTACAAATATAAAATTTTAAATTAATAATTGTAAATAATATTTAAATTCGTAAAGTTAACCCGGAGTTATATAATGAATATGATTAATGCGGATCTATGTACAGTTTCCGTTTTTACAAATTTGTATTTATGTTAATTCGTTTTATCTATTTATAAATTATACCGTTTCCTTATTTATTGTATTTTAAAAAAGGAGGTTTATTTTGATTAGAAATATTGATAATATATTACTAAAAATATTAAGTTTTATAATTTGATATAAATAGATCATTTGTTTTCTTTTTAAGTCAAACTAATTTTTTTGTAACAGTCTATTCATTTATTTGATTTCTTCGTAGCTACAATGGAAAACGAAGGTCAGATCACCTTGCTGGACGATATCGATGCTCTTAGCACAAACTACACTATCAAGGTTAAAATTGTTAGTTTGTGGAGGAAGAAGATGAGAGGTAATGAAAGAGAGACGTATCGTATAGATATGATACTGATGGATGAAATGGTAAATTAATGATTTAATCTTTTTTGTTTTAATTATACTGATTTTGAGTGCATTTTAACATATCCTTTGCATGTTATTCTGTATTTACCCACAGGGTACCAAGATTCAAGCTTCTTGCTTGCATAAGCTATTTTCAAAGTTTGAGAGGCATCTTAATGTTGATGAATGCCTTATCATAAAACGGCCATCTCTTGCTGCGAACACTGCATCTTTCAAGATTGTTCCTAACAATCAGAAGCTATCTTTTTACTATCATACGTTTGTGGAAAAGTGCAATAAATGGGAAGGTCCGCAGTACATTTTCAATTTTGTTGATTTTAATGTTGTTCTTTCACAGAAAATAAAGAGGGTACGACAGTAGGTATGTTAGTTTTTATTTACATTTACAAACTTTATATACCATAATATTTGTTTACGGATTTTATAGTTTTTTTTATGTTCTTATATATGCTGACATGTATTTTATATTTTTTGTTAGATTTCATTGGTTATGTTGGTGTTTGTTATACCTTCCAAAAAAATGTTGGTGTTTGTTATAATATCGAGGAGACTAACAAAAAGGATGGTAGTAAAGGGAAACGCCTTAATCTTAAGCTTCAAGATCTTGAGTAATACATTTTATAAATTGTGTTTGATTTTTTTTCTATATTATGCTTTCAAATTTACAAAATGTTGTTAAACTTATAATTTTTTGTTATATTCTATTGTAGAGATGTTCAGATCAATTTAACTCTTTGGGATGATTACGCTAAGGACATGTATTCTTACATGGTTAGTGAAAAGCGTGAAGCACATGTTGTCGTTGTTGTCCATTTTGGTGCTGTTAAGACATACAAAGGTATTTAACTCATAGCACATTTTTTACCAAACAATGTATCTAGATGTTGTTACTTTATATATATTTTATTTATTTTTTAATTTATTTTTACCTAACAATAGGTAAATGGGGATTTTCTAATAACTTTGATGGTTCACGACTTTTCGTTAACGACAATTTTGATGACATGCTATTGTTCAAGCAAAAGTAAGTCTTATTATGTAAACATATTTTTTAAATTTTATCATCTTTACGTATTGTTTGTATTTTTGTTAATTAAACATTTTTGTTTATTCAAACAGTTCAATAGGTTTCTTGCAAAACTTGCTGCTTCAACTGAGTCAAGTAGCCATGCTGGGTCATATATGATGTGTTCTGTGGAAGATGAATTTTTAAAGAACGATGTTTTTTTCACCAATTGCTTATCTTGGATAAATCATAGAGGTTTTCCTTTACATTTCATGTTTTATATCTTAAATTTTAACAAAATTTTAATGAATTTTTTTCTTTTATTATGTAACAGCCAAAGAAAGTTGTTGTTGTTGGAACTATCGTAGCAATCGTTTCAGATAAGATGTGGTATTATGATGGGTGTAACTATTGTAAGTCCAAAGTTGAGCAAAAGTTTGAAACCTATGATAAGGATGATGAAACAAGTGATGTTAGAGATGGGAAGTTGTATCAATGTTCTAACAAGGATTGTAATGGAAAAGAAGTTTTCCCGCTGTCAAGGTAAAGTGTTTGTTATTCATACTTCTAATTATTGTTCATACAACAACAACAACGTAGGTCGTTTATATTATCTATTCATATATATATATATATATATATATGTTTGTTAAATATTTAAATACTATTTTAAAGGTTTAAAATACCGGTTCGTGTTCAAGATTCAACCGGTACGGTGACACTTACATTGTTTGACCATGAGGCGTTGAAGTTTGTTGGGAAAACTGCAAAGGAACTTATACAAATTCAGGACGAGGTTATTTTTAGTTATACTTTATATTTAATTAAATTAAATTTTTATATATTTATTCTAACGACACCTTATATTTTGTAATATATAGTTACTGAAGTCAAATGAGATTCCAGGAGAATATCCAGTTGAATTTGAATCGTTGGTTAACCTAAAGTGTGCTTTCGTGATTAAAGTAACTGACTTTAATATTGTCAATGCTGTGGAGAATTATGGAATATCAGTTGTTACCACTGATGATGACATCTTGGATAAGATGAACAAAAAATTTAAAATTGACCAAGTAAGCGATTGTTTTATATATATACATTTTGACTTTCAAAACCGTTTAAAATATGTTGAACTAATTGTCTTTTGCTTTCCATATTTTTACAGCTTGATATCTCTGATTCTTTTGGTATGAGTCAGTCTGAGTTCCAAACTACTGGTGGTGAATGCTTTAAGATATAACTTAAAAAATAAACTTATATGTACTTTTAATAGTTGTGTTATTATAATTTGTTTATTTCTTTAAGGATGATGATTCTTACACTGGGGATAACACCACACCTGTTTCAAAGGATTACGTGGGTGACTTGAAGCAATCATCTTCTGATATGAAGCGTAACCTTGATGATGTTTATTTGAATGAAGAGGGATTGGGGTTGCAAAAAGATTCTCAATTACGTGGGTGACTTGAAGCAATCATCTTCTGATATGAAGCGTAACCTTTACAGGATAACTCAAGGATCTCAGGAATCCTTGAGGGATTATGTGAACAAGTTTAGTCGGGAATCCTTGGATATCCCACATCTTGATGTTGCAACGGTCGTGCAAGCCTTCAAGATGGGGTTGCAAAAAGATTCTCAATTTTATCAGGATCTTGTAATGAATCCCTGCAGGAATCTAGACGAAGCTCGTAACAGGGCTTTAAGATACATTCGGCTGGAGGATGATAAAAAATGCAAGAGAGAATGAATTTGTCCACAACCTATGAGTCAACCAACAGGAAATCAGAATCCTCGTATAAACCATATCGCTCAAAGCCATATGGTAGAAATGATAGCAAAAAAGTGAATGCTGTTGAAGACGAGGATCCTGAGGAGTATCCTGAATTGTCTGAATATTATTTTTCTGTTAACATACCTGAACTAATGTATGCTATGCAGGGTTTAGGAGACAAAGCAAGATGGCCCCGAAAGAATCAACAAAAGGCTGATTGGAAGGACAAGTCCAAATGGTGTGCTTTCCACGAGGACTTCGGACATGTTACTGAGGATTGCATCGCTTTGAGAAAAGAAATAAGCTATCTCTTGAGTAAGGGATATCTGAAGGACCTATTGGGAAGAAAGAAGAATAAGGGTCAGGATCCTGAGAAGGATCCTAAACGGGTAGCATCCCCTCCTGCGGATGCAAAAATAATTAACTTTATTTCAGGAGGATCCGACATCTGCGGCACATCATATTCTGCGGCAAAAAGACACGCGAAGGAAGCCAAAGCAGAGAGGGGAGATAAGCCGACAAGGATGTCATCCCTCACAACTGACAAAGTCATCACGTTCGATAATGATGACATGGATACTGTCCAGGATCCCCATCATGATGCCTTAGTGATAACGTTATATGTTGCTAACCATTTTGTACGCAGGATATTAATGGATAATGGCAGCTCAGTCAACATAATTCAGCTGGAAATATTGAAGAGGATGAATGTATCTCCGATGGACATTACTTCGAAGTCCACTGTGCTCGTTGGTTTCAGTGGAGAAGCTAAGAATACCATAGGAGAGATAAAGTTGCCCGTGTATATTCAAGGGGTCAACTTAATGCAGCGCTTTTGTGTCATGGACTCCTTATCCTGCTATAATATTATACTAGGTAGGCCTTGGATCCATGATATGAAAGCTATTCCGTCAACCTACCATCAATGCATCAAGATCCCTACTCATTGGGGAGTTGTCAAGGTGGAAAGTGATCAACAGGAAGCAAAGGAGTGTTATTCTTCTTTGATGAAATCCTCAACAAAGCCCAGTGCAGCATAGCAATTAAAGATTCGAGGCCAGGATATCATGGAGGCTTCAGAGCAGGATGTAAAGAAAGTGATCCTGGATCAGAATAATCCGGATATCTCGGTGCTCGTGGGAACCAATATCCCTCGGGATATTGAAGATCAATTGATTAATTTTTTGAAATGCAGGATGTCAACATTCGCGTGGAAGCACGAGGATATGACAGGTATTTCCAAGGATATTATAACACATAAGCTCGGTATTGACAGGTTATTCAAGCCTGTCCAACAAAAGAGAAGGAAGTTTGCTCCGGAGCGAAATGTGATTATCCAAGAGGAAATTGAAAGACTACTAAGGAGCAAGATGATTAGGGAAGTGAAGTTTCCTAAATGGCTGGCGAATGTAGTTATGGTGCAAAAGAAAATGGGAAATGGAGAGTTTGTGTAGATTACACAGACTTAAACAAAGCTTGTCCCAAAGACCCATTTCCTCTTCCTCATATTGACTCAATGGTGGATGCTACTGCCGGCCATGAGATGTTAACCTTCATGGATGCATCTTTAGGATTCCAACAGATCCAAATGGAACCTTCAGACCAGGAGGATACTGCCTTCATGACACCAACAGGTATTTATTGCTACACTGCTATACCCTTTGGTTTGAAAAATGCATGTGCAACATATCAAAGATTGGTGAACATGATGTTTAAAGACAAGCTGGTGGACACTATGGAGGTGTACATCGACGACATGGTAGTAAAATCTAAAAAGGCTGAGGATCACCTCCAGGATATCAAGGGAGCATTTGATATCCTGGATCAGTATAACATGAAGCTAAATCCTGCTAAGTGCCATTTCAGAGTGGGGGCAGGTTTCTAGGATATATGGTGACTAAAAGAGGGATAGAGGCAAGCCCGGAGCAGATTAAAGCTATCTTGGATATCAAATCACCTTCAAATATGAAGGATGTTCAACGGTTAACAGGGCGAGTAGCAGCATTGAACAGATTTATTTCAAGATCCTCGAAAAAGTGCAAGGAATTTTATGATATCCTGAAGAAGAATAAGAAGTTCGAATGGGGAGCAAAGCATGAAGCAACCTTGCAGGATTTGAAGCGGTATCTTTCAACCGCACCTCTATTGATGAAGCCTGAGGATGGTGAACCATTATTCCTGTATCTTGCAGTATCAGGGAATGCAGTAAGTGCTGTCCTTATAAAGGATCATGAATGTTAGCAGTATCCTGTTTATTATGTTAGTAAAAGTTTATTAGATGCTGAAACTAGGTATTCTCACTTAGAGAAACTGATATTAGCCCTAGTTATGGCGTCAACAAAACTTAGACATTATTTTGAAACACATAGGATTCACGTTAAAACCAACTATCCTGTTAAAAATGTGCTTAGGAAACCCGAGATGTCAGGTAGGATGGCTAAATGGTCAGTGAAATTAAGTGCCTTTGATCTAGTATATGAGCCTAGAAATGCCATAAAGTCTCAGGCTTTAGCTGACTTTGTGGTTGATTTCAGTAGTGATATTCAAAATGAAGTAGACCTAGAAGTACAACAGCTAGGAGAAAACTTAGAATCCTGGACGCTATATACTGATGGTGCATCTAATGTAAGAGGTGTAGGTTCGGGTATACTACTAAAATCGCCACAGGGGGACATATTACCCCAGGCTATTAGATGTGAGTTTCCTGCCACTAACAATTGTTAGGGGTGGATTTTTAAATGACTCGTGATCCTTAGCTATTATCCTCTTTAGTGATCCTTACTTCTGTGACAGATAGTGATCCTCACAAGAGCTTCAGGATCAGGATCATGGATCACCTTAAGGATCCTCATTCTAACAATTGTTCACTTGTGTTTCGTATTGTTTTGCAGGAGTAACAAGCTTGACCAAGTCTTGGCGACATTCCTGGAGAATATTCCTAAACTATTCTGCACGTGCTTGACCAAAAATAGACGTTATGGAGAACGTGGAGGCTTGGCACGAAAGTCGGATAGTTAGTTTAGGTGGTTATTTCTATTTTAAAAAGGGAGGAACGAGCTAGTAGAAAACACTTAGTCATTTCTCAGTTACACACACTCGTACAAACGCTCATACAAGCTCTCGTTCAAACACTTAGCAATTTCATACACTTTTTACACGTTACACAGTAGTGATCCTTGTACCTAGCTCGTTACTATCCGAAGTTGTAAACATTCATTCATTTATTTGAGCTTGGTGATCGGTAGTTTCCATCACCCGGGGTTTTTTGTGCCGGAGATCAACTCTTGATCAAGGGCTTTTTCCCCGTATAAATCCTTGTGTTGTTTGTGCAATCTACATTGAAGTGATCCTCATTGCTATTACATAATCAGCATCATACCCCCATAACATAGAGTTTGGTTGCAATATCCTCAACAGATTTTTTGACCAAAACAGTTTGGCGCCCACCGTGGGGCAATTGGTGCTTTGTCCTTAGAAGAATTCGCATTTCTGTGCTCATTCTGGTTCACTACAACCAAGCAAATGGCTTCCTCAGCGAAGAATACTTCAAACTTGATGCCTTCATTCACTTCTTCACAAGGCGTCCCTCCTTTGCCTCCACCACCTTCTGGATCCCAGAAGAATACTGAGAATGCCGCGAAGAAACCAACTCCCATTTTCTCAAAACCACCTACTTCTTCTGTTTCAACTAATCCTACTACTAATGATCTCTATGCCTTGATTTTGCAGATGAGGAATCATGCACAAGAGCAGGATAAGACCAACGAAAGGATCCTCCGGGAGATTGACGAAATTAAGAAACAGAAGAAAACGGCAGAGGATCGTTCCCCACTGGTGCCCAGATCTTTGAATTTTGATACTCCGGTGATTACTTCTCAGCCATCAGTGGTTCCAGACATTCAATATGTGGGTGGACCAAAAGGAGTGCACTATGGAACAACGACAATGACCCAGGCATCAGGTTCATATTTCCAGCCAGCGGGATCCTATCCTCAGCATATGGGATCCCTCACGAGTTCAGGAGGATATTCAGGAATGCAGCAGTTTCAAGGATCCTCCTTCGTTCCAGGATCATCCCAGGTTCAGGGATCCTCCTTCGTTCCAGGATCATCCCAGGTTCAAGGATCCTCCTTCGTTCCAGGATCATCCCAGGCTCAAGGATCCTCCTTCGTTCCAGGATCATCCCAGGTCAAGGATCCTCCTTCGTTCCAGGATCATCCCAGGTTCAAGGATCCTCCTTCGTTCCAGGATCATCCCAGGTTCAAGGATCCTCCTTCGTTCCAGGATCGTCTCAGTTTCAGGGATCCTTCCAGATGCCAGGATCCTTGAGGAGTTTGCAAACAGGAAGTTCAGATGTCCATCAGGGAGATTTTATTCCAATGCAGACCAATGCCTCTACTGGTCCCTCGATCATTCCAGAGCCTCAACAATACGGATTAACATCTATCCTTCCCAACTTGAATCCAATGGGAGGTAACACTTTTAATAATTCTCATACTACTAACCATGGTCTTATGCAGGATCCAGGTATCAATCATGCCATGGCCAGAGAATTGCAAAAGCTAAAGGATATGATATCAAGTGTTCCGAGAGTGGTCAAACCTATCCTAGAGATTGCAGATGGGAGCCACAAGATATCTCGTTTTGCACCACCAATCTGTGATGCTGAGATACCCAAGAGGTTCCACGTGCCTACAATGAAGCTGTATGATGGTTCGACTGATCCTGAGGAACACATAGCACAATATAGGGAAAGGATGGAAATCAATCCAATTCCAGAAAGGTTAAAAGAAGCATGCCTGTGCAAGGGATTCGGATCCACTCTTACTGGATCAGCTCTCAAATGGCTGCTAAGTCTTCCTCCTTATTCTATTACCTCATTTGCTAACCTAGTTAACTTGTTTAATAATCAGTTTTCTTGTAGTAGAAAATTTGAACGATTAACTAGTGATTTATATAGGATAACCCAGGGTCATAATGAATCATTAAGGGATTACATTACCAAATTCAGTAAAGAATCCTTAGACATTCCCAACTTAGATATAGCCACGGCTGTTGAGGCCTTCAAAATGGGATTGCTTAGGGATTCGTTATTTTATGATGATCTTGTTATGACACCATGCAGGAACCTAGATGAGGTAAGAACCCGGGCCCTCAGGTTCATCCGGCTAGAGGATGATAAGAGGATCCAGGAGAGGTTAACAGGATCCTCAAAGCAGGATAAGCAAGGATCCTCATTCAGGAACAACAAGTTCAGATCCTACAACAGATCTGATAATCAGAACGTACATTCTATTGATCAAGAAGAGGATGATGAGGATTATCCTCCAATTTCTGAATATTGTTTTAGTGTTGATAACAATGAACTAATCCTTGCTATGCAGAACCTAGGTGATAAAGCTAGATGGCCGAGAAAGAATGATAGGCCGGCTGCAACTAAGGATAAATCAAAGTGGTGTGCATATCATGAAGATTTTGGGCACCTCACAGAAGAATGCATTGCATTAAGAAAGGAAATCGGATACTTGTTGAGCAAAGGGCATCTAAAAGAGTTGTTGGGAAGAAAAAAGTCAAGGACTCAGGATCCTGAAAGGATCCCTGAGAAGGCTCCAGCTCCTCCAGCAGATGCACAAGTGATAAACTTTATTTCTGGAGGATCCGACATTTGTGGCACATCCTTCTCAGCAGCAAAAAGGCATGCAAAGGAAACTAAAATGGATAATGGAGAAAGACCAGTTCGAACATCAAGTGTCTCCGAAGGAAAAGTCATAACCTTTGATGAAGAGGATCGTGTTGATATCCAGGATCCTCATCACGATGGTTTAGTTATTACTCTTTTTATATCTAACCATTTTGTCCGCAGGATCCTTATAGACGGAGGAAGTTCGGTGAACATTATCCAGCTTGATGTTCTAAAGAAGATGGGTATCCCTGAATCAGAGATCATACCAAGATCCTCCGTGCTCGTGGGATTTAGTGGCGAAACTAAGAACACCCTGGGGGACATCAAACTCCCAATATATATCGAAGGCTTACACTCTTATCAAAAATTTTGTGTTATTGACTGTTTATCTTGTTGTAATGTTATCCTTGGCAGGCCCTGGATACACGATATGAAAGCAGTCCCATCTACTTACCATCAATGTGTGAAGCTCCCTAGTCCTTGGGGAATAGTAAAGATTGATAGTGATCAGCAGGAGGCTAAGAATTGCTACACTTCATCGATGAAACCAGCCTCGAAGTCAAGGGAGCAATAGCAATCAAGGTATCCTCCAAGGAATGTCTTGGAGGCCAGAGAGCAGGATGTGGTAGAAATCCTCATGGATCCCGATGATCCTGAATCCAAAATCTATATCGGATCAGGGATCCTTGGCGAAATGAAAGAAGACCTCGTATCCTTCCTCAGAAGGAGAAAGACTACCTTTGCATGGAAACACGAAGACATGACTGGTATATCCAAAGATGTTATCACCCATAAACTCGGCATTGACAGATCCTTCAAACCAATCCATCAAAGGAGAAGAAAGTTTGCACCGGAAAGGAATGCCATTATCCAAGAAGAGGTAGAGAAATTGCTCCGGGCAGGTATGATTAGAGAGGTCAAGTATTCAAGATGGTTGGCCAATGTGGTTGTAGTTCAAAAGAAAAACGGAAAGTGGAGGGTATGTGTCGACTTTACCGATTTAAATAAGGCATGTCCCAAGGATCCTTTCCCTTTACCCCACATTGACTCCATGGTGGATGCAACTGCGGGTCATGAACTGTTAACTTTTATGGATGCTTCATCTGGATTCCAACAAATCCAAATGGAACCATCCGACCAAGAGGATACAGCCTTCATGACTCCAACTGGTATATACTGCTATATTGCTATGCCGTTCGGATTAAGAAATGCAGGTGCAACATATCAAAGGCTGGTGAATATGATGTTCAAGGATCAGATTGGACAAACTATGGAGGTTTACATAGATGATATGGTGGTAAAATCCTTAAAAGCTGAGGATCACCTAAGAGACTTGGAGGAAGCATTCGATATCCTTGACAAATATAACATGAAACTTAATCCTTCAAAATGTCACTTTGGTGTTAAAGCAGGTAAATTCTTAGGATATATGGTGACAAAGAGAGGCATCGAAGCTAGCCCGGAACAAATCAAAGCAATAGTGAACATCAAATCTCCGGCCAATGCTAAGGATGTTCAAAGGCTAACAGGAAGGATAGCAGCCTTGAACAGATTTATATCCAAGTCCTCCGAAGAAGTGTAAAGAATTCTATGATATCCTAAGGAAGAACAAGAAATTTGAGTGGACGGAGAAGCATGAAAATGCTTTAAAAGCCCTCAAAGATTACCTATCCTCGGCCCCGGCTTTGATGAAACCAGAAAAAGGTGATGTGTTATCCTTGTATCTTGCAGTATCCTCAAAAGCAGTAAGTGCAGTCCTTGTTAAGGATCATCAAGGTACACAACATCCTGTCTATTATGTAAGTAAAAGTTTACTTGATGCCGAATCCAGGTACTCACACCTTGAAAAGCTTATTCTTGCATTAATTATGGCATCTACCAAGTTAAGACATTATTTTGAAACTCATGTTATCATTGTTAAAACTAATTTTCCAATTAAGAATGTCCTCAGGAAACCAGAGATGTCAGGAAGGATGGCTAAGTGGGCAGTGAAATTGAGTGCATATGATATAAGATATGAGCCTAGGACAGCCATCAAATCCCCAGCATTAGCTGACTTTGTGGCTGATTTCAGTAGTGATTTACAAGAAGAAGCTGAGCTAGAAGTCCAACAGCTAGAAGAGACCAAGGATCCTTGGATACTTTATACTGATGGATCCTCAAATATCAAAGGCACAGGACTTGGAATACTACTAAAATCGCCACAGGGGGACATAATACCCCATTCTATAGCTTGTGAATTCCAAACCACTAACAATGAGGTTGAATATGAAGCCCTAATTGCTGGTTTACAAATTGCAAAGCATATGGGGATCAGGTATCTTGAGTTTGTCACAGGTACCAAGGGAAGAAAATACAGAAGCTGATGCATTGGCTAACTTAGGATCATCCTTGAAGATCCCGGAGGATATCAAGACTCCTATTATCCATATCCTAACCCCGGCTATTGAGGATCATGTGGCTATGGAGATAGAAAGTGATTCTGCAATGATCCCTAGTGAGGATACTCAATCCCATTCAGGATCAGGATCATGGATCTCACCAATTATGAGATACTTACAACATGGAGAGATTCCTACAGGAGAAAACCCTAGGGCTTTCAAATCTAAGGTATCTCAATTCACAATTATGAATAATATGTTGTATAAACGATCTCTTGCAGGACCATACTTGAGATGCATTGAGGATCCTGAAGTTCAAGAAGTTTTAAAAGACTTCCATGAAGGAGATTGTGGAAACCACACTGGGGGCAGGGCATTATTTTCCAGGATCTTGAGGACAGGATACTACTGGCCAACCATGAAGAGAGATGCTGTGGAGTATGCCAGAAGATGTGATCCTTGCTAGAGACACAGTAATATCCTTCATCAACCAGCTGAATTATTGCATCCTATATCCTCCTCTTGGCCATTTATGAGATGGGGCATGGATATAGTTGGTAAGCTCCCTAAGGCACCTGGTGGGAAAGTATTCATGTTAGCTATGACTGATTACTTCTCCAAGTGGATAGAGGCTGAAGCTTTTGCCCAAGTCAGAGAAAAGGAAGTTATATCCTTCATTAAAAGAAATATTATAACTAGATTTGGAATTCCTTCTGAGATTATATGTGATAATGGTTCCCAATTTATTGGGGGCAGAACCACTAACTTTTGTGACAGCTGGGGGATTAAGATGATAACATCAACACCAGTCCACCCACAAGCTAATGGTCAGGCAGAATCATCTAACAAGATCATCATCAACAATTTGAAGAAGAAGCTTGGATCCAAGAAAGGGAAATGGGCAGAAGAACTACCCTATGTGCTGTGGGCTGATAGGACAACCCCCAATAATGCTACTGGTCAAACACCATTCTCTTTGGTATTTGGGGCAGAATCAGTGATCCCAACAGAAATGGTGGTTCCAACTGCTAGAACAAGTACCCATGATCCTGAGAAGAATGATGAGAACTTGGCTCAAGACCTGGATACTATTGAAGAAATCAGGGATATGGCTAGGATAAGGATGGCCAGTTATCAGCAAAGGATGGCTGGTGCTTACAACAAGAATGTCAGGATCAGGAGGTTTCAAGTTGGAGATATGGTATTAAGGAAAGCATTCCAAAATACCACCAATCCTGCTGATGGGAAGTTGGCTCCAAAATGGGAAGGTCCTTATTTGATTGAAGCTGAAGCAGGAAAGGGAGCATATAGATTGTTAACCATGGAAGGTGATTTGCTACCAAGAGCCTGGAATGCTGTCCACTTGAAGAAATATTTCATGTGAGCAGGATCCTAGTGGCACAGATGATCCTCACAATAGGGATATCCTTAAAGGATCCTCAAAGCATCGATGATCCTTACTTAGGTAATATCCTAAACTTGAACTAGTTCATTTCTTTATTTTCTCATATAAGGATAAGGATCATGTATCCTTTATCCATCTCTCACGTGAATTTGAGTTTTGAAAGTTCAGGTATCCTTAGCATAACATTGGTTATCTGCTGAAGCAATCCGTTCCTTGGGTTTAACCCCAGTTATTTGGGCTTGACCCCAGTTTCGCCAGTAGCGCACGATGATCCTGGTATAGTTCAAGGCATTGGGACCAGTACTCGTTTTAGGGGCTGATAATTCCATTGTTCTGGCTATGCTTAGGATCCTACGTATAATGGTAGACGTACCATACATCCGTTCATAAGTTTCTAACGTTTTCACGTTAGCTAAGGTTTTGGCATTTTCATGCCACTAAGTTTGGATAGTCGCCAGTTAGGGCCATACTCCAGTTTACATACGATCCTTGGGCTTGTCCCCAGTTATCCTTGGGCTTGTCCCCAGTTATCCTTGGGCTTGTCCCCAGTTGCTAATTCTTATCTTATGTTGGCTTAGTCCCAAGTGATGCTCTATTGCAGGTTCTTGAAGATAGGCAATTAGGGATCCTTGATCCTTACTTTATTCTAAGGTTTATCTTATAGTTATCCTTATAAAGGTTAGGATCCTAACTTGGATCCTCAGGTATGATCCTTAACTATTTCTAATTCAATTCATTATTTATTTGAATGACCCTTGTACTTGACAACTGAACTTGTGATTCTTAAACCATATCACTTTTTAGGACTTATCGGTTATGGGATAAGTGATCCTTGATCATATCCTAAGCTTTTTGGATATCCTTTTTTAATTTTTCAAGGATTGATAAGTATAAACAGAATGAACATTACAACAGTTAGAAAGTAACATATTGAAAAGGATAACAACACGAGATAAGCGACAAAAGGTTAAGTTTTTATTTATAAACAAAAGACTAACCCTTAAAGGTTGTCAAAATTACCTACCCGAGCATCTACCAGCAAAACGTGGCCCGTCCGCTGGGGTAGGTAAAGGGTGTCCACGATAATAAGTTCAAAGATAGTGCGGGAATATAAAGGCGGCAGGATCACAATGGCTTCATCCCCCAAACAGAGGATCCCTCCACCGATTGCAATCCTGCCTATTGTCCAAAGGATCATACATGATCCTTAATCCTAAAGTCTATTGTTCAAGTACCAACCAGTAAATTGTTTAAAACATCACAACCACAAAAAACTACCACCAAACTAAAAAATTGGGCTCCGGCTATGTCTAGAAGTTTCCATCATCGCCCAATCATGCAGCCTAAGCCTTCGCTGCATCATCATCCCCTCCAGCTGCGGTATCCTTCGTCAGATCCTTCCCACTGCCACTTGCTTCAATCGCCAAGACCTCAGTAGCCTCCTCCTCATCATCCTCAAGATCAGCCAACCTTTCCTTCCAACCCTCAACATCCCAGCTGTTTTTGTCAAAGCTAGGATCTTGAGCTTCCTGGGCCATCTTCAATTTTGTCTGATACATCGTAATGGCGGCAGAGACCTTAGCATTTTCAATGAGGTCATGCTTCTCATAGTCAAGGTCGATCAGAAGTTTGGCTGTCTTAGTCTTCTCATCTAGGAGTTCCTTCCGAAGATCAGCAAGTGCAAGGTCCTTGAGCACGGCAACCTGTTGGAGGTCAGCAATTTTCTTGTCCTGCTCCTCAACATTCCCCACGTAATCCTCGATCTCGGCAAATTTCTGCAAAAAAGAGGATAAAGCAGTTCAAGATCAAGTGATCCTCATACGAGTAGGATATCTAGGCAGAATTAAGGATCCTTACATCATTGAAGTATTCAAGGAACTGGTGGCGGATCAGTGGTAGACCTTGAAGATCCTCAGCATCAGAAGTTTTCCTCTTCTTGACACCCTTTCCTTTAGTGGGTGCCTTTGGAATGGAAATGCTAGGACTGATGGTGGATCTCTTCTTCCTGGATCGTACGACATCAAGGTCAGCCGTGTTGAACTGGGATACAGGCTTGGCAGATTTTCCAGCGCCTACACATTCAAAGCAAGATGAGTATCCTTATCCTATTTCAATTTATTTATTTATTTTAATATTCAAACTATATAACAGGCAGGATACTTACTTGACATGGTAATGGAACCTGAGGATACTTCTTGTGAGTCTTGGGTGTCTATCTTGAATGTCCTTGTTTCAGGATCAAGCTTCCAGAAAGCAGCGAGCCTATCCTTGGTTTCAGGTGATGTGATGATGTGTGAGACAGAAATAGCTGCATGATACAAGACAAAAGGGGTTAGTGATCCTATTACGAAAACAAGTCTACCTGGTGATCCTTCTCAGGATCCTCTGTCCTACCATTGGTGGACCACTCCCTTGGTAAATGCTTTCCATCTGGGATGGTATCCCTTCTTACAAAGAAGAAGCGACGTTTCCAGTCTTTGTCGTTCTTGGTGACTTTAAGAAGGGGATGTTCTGCACTGGGTTTTCGTTTGAACAGATAACGGTGGGATCCAAAGGTGGTAACATCATACAATTGTGTCAGCTCTGACATGCCTAAATCAATACCCTCCTGCTCGATGATCCTCTCCAGGGTATACAAAACCCTCCAAATCATCGGCATGGCTTGGATGTAAGAGATGCCGGTAAGAGAAAAGAAGGATTGTGTAAATTCTGGGAAAGGATAGGTGTATCCTATAGCAAATGGAGTAACTGGAAAAGCAACCCATGTTTCTGAAATATAGTCACTCAGGACAGTAGAATCGAAGGGTTTGAAAAAGGCATTCGCCGGAAAACGGTGACGGATGTTATCTATTTGTGCATCGTTAAAGCAACATCTCTCATTCGCCGAGTCTTTGATGATCTTTTGACTCTTCAAAGGGCTATCCTTTTTGTGATCCTTGGCCGGAGAACTTCGGAGCAACATTCTCAAAGCGGTGGTGATAAAGAAAGAAAAACAGAGTAAGAAGGGAGAAAGAGGAGAAAGAATTACCTGGTTGATCGTCAACTGAGAATTTAAAGGGAGTCTCTTTCGAATTTGAATGCATAATGATCCTATCTATATCTCTATTTATAATTATGATTCTGCAGGATTGTCACTTCCGTGACATCATCATCGCAATGGCTAGTTCTATTTTAACGGCTATATATCCGTTAGTTAGCTGCGGATAAGATCAAGAAAATATAACTCACATATTTACAATTTAACTCCTTATATTTTGGGGGCAATTGTTAGGGGTGGATTTTTAAATGACTCGTGATCCTTAGCTATTATCCTCTTTAGTGATCCTTACTTCTGTGACAGATAGTGATCCTCACAAGAGCTTCAGGATCAGGATCATGGACCACGTTAAGGATCCTCATTCTAACAATTGTTCACTTGTGTTTCGTATTGTTTTGCAGGAGTAACAAGCTTGACCAAGTCTTGGCGACATTCCTGGAGAATATTCCTAAACTATTCTGCACGTGCTTGACCAAAAATAGACGTTATGGAGAACGTGGAGGCTTGGCACGAAAGTCGGATAGTTAGTTTAGGTGGTTATTTCTATTTTAAAAAGGGAGGAACGAGCTAGTAGAAAACACTTAGTCATTTCTCAGTTACACACACTCGTACAAACGCTCATACAAGCTCTCGTTCAAACACTTAGCAATTTCATACACTTTTTACACGTTACACAGTAGTGATCCTTGTACCTAGCTCGTTACTATCCGAAGTTGTAAACATTCATTCATTTATTTGAGCTTGGTGATCGGTAGTTTCCATCACCCGGGGGTTTTTTGTGCCGGAGATCAACTCTTGATCAAGGGCTTTTTCCCCGTATAAATCCTTGTGTTGTTTGTGCAATCTACATTGAAGTGATCCTCATTGCTATTACATAATCAGCATCATACCCCCATAACATAGAGTTTGGTTGCAATATCCTCAACAGATTTTTTGACCAAAACAACAATGAGGCAGAATATGAAGCTTTAATTACAGGATTAGAATTGGCTAAAAGTTTGAATATCAAGAGTTTGCAAGTATATGTTGATTCTTTGTTAATTACTAATCATTTTAATGGAACCTATGCAGTTAAAGGAGAGAAGTTAATCGAGTATCTCGAAATTCTCAAAAAATTAGCAGGATATTTCGATATTTTTACACTTGAACAGGTACCAAGAGAGGATAATGCTGAAGCTGATGCCTTGGCAAATCTAGGATCATTAGTTAGGATACCGGAAGGAACCAGAATACCAATATTACATATCCTATATCCTGCGACGGATCCTCAGGATAAGGAAGTAGTAAGTGTTCAGGATCCTGATGATGAGTATCCTGAGAAGGATCCTAAGTCTTGGATGGCTCCGATCATAAGATATCTCAAGGAAGGACACATCCCAAAGGATGAGAATCCTAAGGCCTTTAGAATGAAGGTATCACGATTCACTATTATAAATAATGTCTTGTATAAGAAATCTCTTGCAGGACCATATCTGAGGTGCTTAGAGGAACCCGAAACCAAGGAAGTGCTTCAGGATATACACGAAGGGGATTGTGGTAACCATACTGGGGGCAGGTCGTTGTTCTCAAAGGCATTAAGAACAGGATATTATTGGCCGACGATGAAAAAAGATGCTGCAGAATACGCTCGAAGATGTGATGCATGTCAAAGACACAGTAATATATTACATCAGCCGGCCGAGCCACTTTATCCTATAGCTTCCCCTTGGCCATTCATGAAGTGGGGAATGGATATAGTAGGAAAATTGCCAAAGGCTCCAGGAGGAAAGGTCTTCATGCTGGCAATGACCGATTATTTCTCTAAGTGGGTCGAAGCTGAAGTATTCGTTCAAGTTAGAGATCAAGAAGTGGTATCCTTCATAAAAAGGAATATCCTGACTAGGTTTGGAGTACCAGCTGAGATAATTTGTGACAATGGATCTCAGTTTATAAGTAGGTTATCACCTTTCTAAGTCTTGGAGTTTATACACTCCAGCCTGTAGCGCATGAAAATGTGGGATTTTCCCCAGGATACTTATGTGATTTTCCCCAGGATACTAAGGATTTATCTCCAGTATGTTTTTGGGTTTTACCCCAGTAACACAAGAACTGTCCAAACAGTTAGAACTTGAATTCAAAAATTTTCTAAGTGTTCGAATACTCTATGCACAGGGGACATTCCTCCTAAGGCGATTGTGTAAGGCTCAAAGAATCAAATTTGAACCTAGTGTACTAAGTATCTCGAACTGGGGACATCTTAGTGGAAGAAGTTGCAAAAGGATTGAAGTTCGATGCTAGGGTTACACTCTATTCCAGGTATGATCTTTCCTTTGTGAACCTTACATAAGTTATTTGAACTTTTGAAACTAAGTTTAAGGCTTAGATATCCTGATTAGGATATATCCTTAGGACATATTCTCAAAATCTGTTTTCGGGACATGTTTCAGGATATTTGATTGGAATATTAGGGGTATAATGCTTGGGTTGAAAACTAATACTCTGGTCAAACAAGTGTTATCAAAGCGGATTTTGAAAAATAAACTATCCTTTATTCTTTGAAGACTTTGTCTAAATTATTTAAATTTTGAAAAGTCCTATTTGACGGAAGTCTTCGTAGGATACCGCTGAGTATATCGATCAGGATATTTTCAAAAGATAATTGCACTAATTTTGCAAAGCTAAAATTTAAACTAAGTAATGCATAACAAAAAATTAAAAGGCAACAACAAGTAAGTCAAAAGGTGGTTATATTATTAACATGTCAAAAGTTGTGCTTTTGGTTTCACCTCAAACCGAGGCCCATCCGCCAAAAGCACGATTAGTTTTTACCATATTTACGCAATGGTTGAAGGTTTCATCTCAAAACGAGACCCATCCACCTCCAACCGTTGCATCATTCAAAATAAATTATACTAATTGATGACCAAGGGCTTCATCATGAAACCCAGGATCCATCCACCTTTGGTCATCATATTGTTCTAGTGCAGGAAATGTAAATTGTTCAAAGATAGGAAAAGTAAATTGTTCAAACAGACCACAACCATCAGAATTAAAAAAGTGGGCTCCGGCCTAGGCACATACATCCATCATTGCCCACTTCACTGCTTTTAAGGGGCAGCACCCTCTTCCGTCATGACTTCATCAGCAAAATCTTCTCCGGCATCCCTTCCAGCATCCTTTCCAGCATTCGTCCCAGCATCACCACCAGCATCCTTTGAAGCACCAGCATCATCTACCTTCTTGGTCACCTTAGTGGGCTCCTCTGCAGCAGGCTTTGAAGGGGGCTCCACCGGGTTACCACCAAGATCTTTCAGTTTCGTCTCCCAAGCCTTGATATTCCATGAAGGGCATTCAACACCCAAAGCCATGGCTTCGTAAGCCATCTTCAGTCTGGCCTGGAGAAGGGAGATGATAACAGAATTCTTGAGGCTTTCCTGGTATGAGGCCATGTCCTGCTCATGTTGAACTTGGGCTGCATCGGACTTGGCTTGAGCCTCGTGAGTGACTTTCTGAATGGCAGCCTGGTGCTCTTGGGCCATTGCCTTATATTTAGCCTCGTAATGCTCCGATTTAGGGGTGGCGACCGCTGCTTGGTCCGCAATAGTGGCTTCGGCCTTCTTCAGCTTGCTCTCTAACATGGTGTTCAAGCCACATGTGTCTTCATAGAGGAACACCAGGCGTTCGAGACCCTGCAAAATAAAGAAACAGGTATTGACTCTAATTAACTTTGGTAACCAGCATACGGTGCAGGATATGGGTCAGGATACTAACCTGGTTGAGGAAACCGGTCATGAATTTGCTGGATTCCGTAAACCCATGGTTCTCAAATGGGAATACGTGGGGTGTAGCGGGATGCTCTACTTCCTTTCTCTTCCGGGAGCTGGAGGCCTGGGTCCTGGATGCTGGAGGAGCTTTGGGAGCGGTAGTAGTCTTCGAACTGGTAGGCTTCGGTGTGACAGACGACTTCGGATTAGATTCTTGCTTGGCAGGTGCGAGGCTAGAATAACTATCCAACTCGTTGAGTTGGAAGCCTTCAAGGTTGATAACAGGCACTGCATAAGGGAAGATACGTTTAGACTTGTTATACCTTTAAAATATAATCGGTTTAATAAATAAAAATAATTTCTGAAAATATACTTACCAAACATGTCGGAACTTGATCTTTGACTTGGATTTGTGAGTAGCAGGGTAAAGGTCCTTTCACTTTCCGGAAGCTTGTAGATTTCTTTTATTCTTCCTTCCGATTCGGCACTTGGGGGAGCTAATTCCTTGAAGTTTGCTGCAAAAAATAAACATATCAGGATATCAGTTCAAGATGTAGTCTCGAGATATGATTGGGGATATTCCTAAAACCCTAAATCCTACCAGAAGTTAACCATCTTTTAGGAAGGTTAAAACCCCTGTTGATGGAGTCCCTTTTCACAAAAAAAAGTTTCTTGTCTATTTATCCTCGTTCTTGGTAGCCTTAAGAATGAGAGGATCTTTGGAGATAGAAAATAGAAGGAACCGGCTGGAACCATGGGATCTTAAACGATAGGCCATCGGAAGATCTTCGATGCACAAGTTGGGCATGTGGCGAGCCTTAATCCGCTCCAAGATGACTAATACACGCCAAACCATGGGCATGGTTTGGGTGAAGCTAAGGCCAGTAAGCTCGAAGAAACGAGATATGAAGGGTGAAAACGGATACTGAAGCCCTATAGAGAAAGGATAAGCAAAAAAACATACCCACTCGTCGGAACAAAAATCCGATCGGACCTCTCGGTCGAATGGACGGAAGATTATCCCGGCAAGAAAGGCGCCGGAAGCTCGTAAAGCCACGATATCAGCATTATCGAATGAACGCACCTCTTTTGAGGGTTCCTTAAGCAGGATTTGTTTGTGAAAGGGGGGAACGGAATCCGCCGTTTGGGATCTAGTGCGGGTAGCCATGGAGGATCACGACCAGAGAACAAGTGATTTAAACAAGGAAAACAGGGAAGAGAGAGAGAGAAAATACCTGAAATTCACTTGAAGATAGAGATGATCATAATGAAGAATCCCTCAGTTAATATAGGCTGGATATAGGGGGTAAAGAGTAAATGTCGCATTGGAAGTTGCACAATGTCACCTCAATCGTCATTTCGTTTTAATTGCCTTGGTTTACGAGATAAAGTTTTAAAATATATCCGTTGGATTGGTATACCAACAGATATATTTGGGGAGAATTGTTATGGGTCATTTTCTGAACAAATATCCTGACTAATATTCTGGCTTTGATTGTTTATTTGTGATCAGGATACCGGATCAGGATATTGGTAACATCCTGGTACGATATCCTGGTATTAACTGATTTAACCATGTGCAGATTAGGAAGTGCAAATCTCCAACGGTCAGGAGGACTTCTTCCCCTCGAGACTCGGGCAAATCAGTTAGCTTGTAGACGTTGAACCCGGAAGAAGTGGACTACGTTTACTTGAGGAATATTTGAAGCATCCCGGTTTAATATGGTAGTTAGTTATTTTTGTTTTACTATAAATAGATTGATCGGATCAGGTTAAGGCACACATCATTACGCACACTTTTACTTTCCAGTTGCAAACAATCACTACACACAAACACTTGTACTCGAATTACGTTGTAACACCTAGTTGATTCGCATCATATCCTGCATTGTATCCTGATATTTGAAGTAATAGAAGAACAAGGCAGCTGCGATTGTCTACTCCCGAGGTTTTGTGTCGGCGATCTAGATTGATCAAGGGCTTTCCTCGTATATCCTGTGTCATCCTTTACATTTTTGCTCATTGTTTGATCATAGATACAACTCTATATCCTGAGCCGTATCCTGAAACTGTTTTTGCAAATAACTTAACTAGCATATTTTCAACGCACATTTCTAGCACACTACCTCACTTAACTAATATGATCACTTTATTGCTTCGGTAATTTTTGACCAAAACAGTAATCATGCGATAATATAAAAATAACAAAATCAAAATTAAATATTACTTTTCACATTACTTAATTACTTTTCATGAATTGAACATTAACCATTTGTGGGTAAATATTATTTACTATTCAGTTACAATTCTAAATTTATTTTAAGAAATATGGTAATTATGTCAATTTTTACTATTCAGTTACATTTCTAAACTTATTTTTAGAAAAATCGTAATTTTAGCAATTCTATTTTAGTCATCAAACACTATCTTTTATTTTCGAAACTAATAAATGTACGATTGTTTTCATATTTAAGGTAATTAATTTGGTTCCAATTCATTTTAGTAATTTATATTATTAATTCCATAAATAACTTATACCTTAGGTCTATAAATACAAATACTTCACAGACTGTCAAACATCTTCATTGTTATGTGAATTTGCATTCTTAAATTCCTTCTACGGTGGAAGAAATTTTTTTCATCACTCTTTACATTTCCAGTAAGTTTTTATTTAATTCGTTATAATTTTATTTATTCATGCGTTTGTTTCTCATTGTAAAGGTATTTTTTTTGTTGTAGTTCTTTGTGGTGGTTAAAAAATGCATAATACGTTTCAACAAGTTACTTCATATTCTTTTGAACGTCCACACCCTGGCTTCACTAATAATTGTAAGTGTTTTTTTTCTCTTATCTCAAATATTGTAAATAGTATTCAATTTTTTTTCGAAAACGTTTTATGTTTAACAACTACATCGTCTTGCATTATCAACGGTGAGAAAATACAATGTTCTAAATTGTATATTTCTTTGTACTTCTTTACTTTTGTTTTCATTGTAGTTGACGAAGCTAAGTATAGACGTTGGTTAAGAAAACTATATCTTGATAATAAGAAATCAAAATCAACAGCACTTCCGGATTATTTTGTTAGAGGTAATTTTCTATCATTTTTATATGCATATATGTTTTTAATATATTTAATCATGTTTAAGTTGTAGATTTGACATTTTGGTCAATAAAGAAAGTAATTTTATAAGTATTGTATGAATTATAATGTTTACTGTTACATAAGTCAAATTTTATTCCTTATTCTATTTTAATATTACAGCTGTTCAGGCTAAACACAGGCGGAAGTTAAGAAAACTATACCTTGTAAGTAAGAGATCAAGGATTACTAGAAAATTGATTTCTAAAAGTGGTGGTTCAACGTCTTCATCATCAACACGATTTAATTTAAATAACAAAGAGAATTTAACTCCCAATTTTTCAATCCCAACCTTTCCTACCCAATCTTCAACTGTTATACGGACAAGTAAGTTTACTTTTATGTTAGATAATGTTACAGACTTCACATTATGGATTTACTTTGTCAACTCCAATTCGGTTATATTACTTATTATATAATGATTTTTTATATCCTATTAGGTAATCATTTAAATTCGTCCGTTAATGTAAGATCTTCCATTATTACACCTTCTACTATGAAGAAGAACGGAAATGTACTACAAGATCAGTATACAACACCCAACCTTACACCGTTTGCAAACATAGAAAACATAACACCAGGTTTGTAAACCAAAAACAAACAGTTACTACTTGGTGATGTTTCACATTTTGTTTGTTTTTTATACATAAAATATGTGAACAAATTATTTTTTAAATACTTATTTGTATTATCATATTTCTGTTTTTTTTATTAGGAAATAATTGTAATTCTTCGAGAAATGTAGCTTATTCATCTGGGGCATTTTCAATTCAGAATAGAAAGACAAATGTTTTGCAAGATTCTTCTACATCAATACGACATATCACGAGGGCAAACAAGGAAAACATAACACCAGCTTCGTGTATTACAAACATACATTCGCAAGTTCCAAGTGTACCACATTTTTCTAATGCTATGTCTTCTTTGAATCGTATATCACCTGGTAAATTTTACAATTATATTGTTACATACATTTTCAATTGTATAATTCATATACTTAACGAAAAATTATATTTTCTTTGTTATTCAGATAATATTGCAAGCTCATCAACTTTACCATTGAATGATTGCTATTCTCTTAATCCCAGAATAACGAATAAACGTAACACAACATCTTCGACCTTCGAATTTAGCTCGCTAAAAAAGATGTCTTCTGGAAAGCGTAGACTTATTCATAAACCAATTGAAATAGAACCCATACCAATGGCTGCTCTTGATTCCGATGATGAAAATCATATTCACGAGGTTGTGGTAGACGCCACTAAAGGCGTATCCAAAGGTAACTGAGTAATGTTATTCATTGTTGTTTCATATTTTATTTTACCTACTTAATTATTCAATTTGTGTTAAATGTTCAGATTACGTTGACCATGGTGACCAATCTCTTACGTGTGGTTTATGCTTTGCAAAGTTATGGTCAACCGAAGGTGGAAAGGGTCGCATTACACTTCAAAAGCAAACATATAGCTTATGTTGTGTATATGGTAAAGTTGACTTGCCTGAATATAAAGATTCTCATCCATCTTATCAGATGCTTTTTCGCTCTTTAGATCAGGAAAGCAAGTTTTTCTTAAAGAACATAAGACGTTACAATTATATGTTTTCCTTTACTTCAATGGGAGGAAAAGTAGATACTAAAATAAATAAAGGTAATGCTCCATTTGTTTATAGAATCAGTGGTCAGAATGCACATAGTATGGGTAGTCTTCTTCCTAAGGACGGAGACCAGCCAAAATTTTCACAGCTTTATATCTATGATACTGAGAATGAGCTTGCTAATAGAGAGTTGTTATTTGGGTATGTATCTTTTTTGTTACGTATCTTAATATTACGTTACAACATAGAATACTATTTTTTTCATTTCAATGTTTAAAACTGTAATTAAAAGCCTATCATTTTTGTTACAGTGATTCTTCAAGCAAAGCATCTTTAATGGCAAAGGAACTTGATGTTAAATTTATAAAGTTTCTTACCAACATGTTAGATTCTACAAATATGTTGGTAAAAACTTACAGAATGGTACGAGACCATCTCCATGAGAATCCTAATGTTTCCCTTAGGCTTCGGATAATCTCGCAGAGAGATCAGGACGGAAGGACTTACAATTTACCTATGTGTTCCGAAGTTGCTGCTTTAATAGTTGATGAACCTGATCTCAAGATAGAAAGTCGTGATATTATTGTCGAAAAGTGTTCAGGAGTCCTTAAGCGTATTAGCGAGTTACATCCTTCTTACCTTGCTCTCCAGTATCCAATTCTTTTTCTGTACGGAGATGATGGCTATAGGATTAACATTCCTCATAGGGATTTTGGTCCTAACACAAAGAAGACAAGACCAGCTTGTACTATGAGGGAATTTTTTGCTTATAGAATTCAGGATAGGCGTAACAAGTTTTCTCTAATTCTTAATGCAAGAAGGTTGTTTCAGCAGTTTTTAGTCGATGCCTACACAATGATTGAAAGTGAGAGGCTAAACTTCATACGTTTTCAGCAAATAAAACTGAGATCTGACTCGCTTAACAGTCTTAAAAATGTTCAAGAGGTTGGTCAGAGTGATTTGAGTCATACAGGACAACCTGTTATATTACCGTCATCGTTTACTGGTGGTTCTCGCTACATGATGCAAAACTACTTGGATGCTATGGCGTTATGTCGGATGTATGGGTATGCGGATTTCTTTATCACAATCACATGTAATCCGAAATGGCCTGAAATTGTAAGGTTTATTGGTGACTCATCAATTAAGCCAGAAGACAAACCTGACATACTTTGCCGATTGTTTAAGATGAAACTTGATGAATTGATAAAAGATATGAAGCAAAAGAAAATATTTGGCGATATTAATGCAGGTATGTCAAACCTACACCCACTTTCAATTTATACAATTTTTTTGTATTCTCAAACATTTTATTTACTATATTTAACTCATCGTTAGTGTATTTTTTTGTGTAGTTGTTTACACAGTTGAGTTTCAAAAACGTGGTTTGCCACATGCGCATATTTGCTTATTTATGAAAGCTGATCATAAGCTTCCTACGGTTGAACACATCGATCCCTTTATCTCAGCTGAAATTCCTGATAAAAACGAGGATCCTGAATTGTATTCTCTTGTGAGTGACTGTATGATTCATGGTCCTTGCGGACATGCCAACATGAAATGTCCATGCATGGTTGGGAACCGTTGTTCTAAGAATTTTCCAAAGAAGCTTTTGGAATCCACTTCCATTGATTCTGATGGATTTCCCGTTTATAGGAGAAGAGATTCTGGTCACACGGTTGTGAAGAAGGGTGTTACTTTGGACAATAGGAGTGTAGTTCCATACAACAAAAAGCTTCTTAAAAGGTATCAGGCGCACATCAACGTGGAGTGGTGCAATCAGGCTGGTTCAATTAAGTATTTGTTTAAATACATTAATAAAGGACCTGATCGAGCCACTGTTGCTGTTTTTGATTCAGACAGAGGTCCAGATGAGGAGATCCCAAAAGATGAAATTAAAGAATATTACGAAGCTAGATATGTTTCCGCATGTGAAGCCAGCTGGAGAATATTTGCCAATGATGTTCATTATAGGTATCCTTCTGTTATGAGATTACCCTTTCATCTTCCAGGACAACAAAATGTTGTATTTAGTTGTGACGACGATATTGAGGATGTCCTAAACAAACCTCAAGTAAATTCCTCAATTTTCTTAGAATGGATGAAGATGAACAATTCTAAGCCTGAAGCAAGAGAACTTACTTATGTTGAGTTTCCTTCAAAATATGTGTGGAAGTTAAAAGATCGTTGCTGGCAGCCACGCCAAAATTATGTTGTTATTGGGAGAATTTATTCTGTGTCTCCTTCTCTTGGTGAGGCTTATTACCTAAGAATTCTTCTTACTAAGGTTAAAGGACCACGATCATTTGAAGAAATCAGAACATATGATGGTGTTGTTTATCCTACTTTTAGGGATGCGTGTTATGCACGTGGCCTGTTAGATGATGACAATGAATATATCGAGTGTATTAAAGAATCCAGTTTCACTGGAAACGGTCATTATCTTCGTTCTTTGTTTGGAACACTACTTTTGTCTAATACGCTTTCAAGACCTGAAGTTGTTTGGGAGAAAACGTGGGAGCTATTGTCCGAGGATATTTTATACAATATGCGGAAAGATACTGGCATGAGCGGTATGTTTTTTTCAGCATTTTGTTATATTTTGTGATGTTATATTAACAAATTGTTTTGTTATATTAAATAATTTTCGTTTTCATTGTAGGATTCGTTGTTTCTAACGAACGTTTAAAGAATATAACGTTGTCCAAAATCGAAAAATTTCTTCTTCGTAATGGATCCAGCTTGCACAGGTTCCCACCAATGCCTTATCCTGATGATGACTATCTAATGTCCGAGAGCAATCGTCTGATAAATGAGGAGCTTTCTTTTGACACGGATGAACTTGGGGCTGAGTTCAATAATCTTCACAGCTCTCTAAACGATGATCAAAGCGCAGTGTATAATGAAATTATGGATGCTGTTCGAAGTGGAAATGGTGGTGTGTTTTTGTGTACGGTTATGGTGGTACGGGCAAGACCTTTCTATGGAAAACTTTAGGTGCTTCCATCAGATGCAATGGACAGATTGTTATTAATGTTGCTTCAAGTGGTATTGCATCTTTGTTGTTATCACGAGGTCGTACTGCTCACTCACGATTTCATATTCCAATTAATCTCAATGAAGATTCGATATGCCATATCAAGCCTAATACTGAAGTCGCTAATCTTCTAAACGAAGCCAAGTTGATTATTTGGGATGAGGCACCGATGGTACACAAACATGCTTTCGAGGCTCTTGATCGTACAATGAAGGATGTTTTGAGTGTGTTTGATTCATGAAATTCAGAACTTCCATTTGGTGGAAAAGCTATTGTCTTTGGTGGTGACTTTAGACAAATCCTACCTGTTGTACAAAATGGAAGCAGGCAAGAAATCATAAATGCCTCTTTATGTTCATCCCACATCTGGTCCAGTTGCAAGGTGTTAAAATTGACAACCAACATGCGTTTGTCGGTTGGATCCAGTAGCTCAAACATCGAGGAGATAAACGAATTTGGTAAATGGCTTCTTGAAATCGGCGAAGGCAATGTTGGTGATTCTAACGATGGTGATGCAAATATTGAAATACCTGATCATCTTTTAAAAACAGATGAAAATGATCCAATTCAAGGTTTGATTGACTTTGTATATCCTTCAGTTCTTCTTCGTTTTAAAGACAGTGACTACTTTTCTAAAAGAGCTATACTCGCTCCTAAGAATGAAGTTGTTCATGAGATAAATGATCGTTTGCTTGCGTCGTTTCCCGGTGAAGAAGTAGAGTATCTTAGCTCTGATAGTTTATGTCCGACTGAGGAAATTAATGATCCGTTACATCAAGATTTATATAATCCAGATGTGTTAAATAATGTGAAAGTATCAGGATTACCAAATCATAGATTGGTATTAAAATTGGGCGTTCTGGTTATGCTTTTGAGGAATATTGATCAGCAAAACGGTCTGTGTAATGGTACGCGTCTTCAAATCACACGTCTTGGTAAACGTGTTATCGAGGCTGAGATATTATCGGGAAGTAATGTTGGTTCAAGAACTTACAACCCAAGAATTAGCATGATACCATCTGACAAGAAAATACCCTTCAAGTTTCAATGAAGGCAGTTTCCAATAACCGTATGTTTTGTGATGACTATTAACAAAAGTCAAGGACAATCTCTATTGAGAGTTGGTCTATACCTGAGAGACCCCGTGTTCTCACATGGTCAGCTTTATGTTGCTTTGTCGAGAGTAAAGACTAAAGATGGCGTTAAGGTTTTAATATTCGACAAAGATGGGAGGCCAACAAATAAAACTGCAAACGTTGTTTACAAAGAAATATTCGGAAAATTGTAGTTTAAACTTTTGTTATGAGGTTGATTTATCCTAACATCAATGTTTTACTAATTGTTTTTTATAATTTTTTTTCATATATATGTTATCATTCTTCTTTTTCGTAATTTTCATGTTAATAATATATAATTTTATTATTTAAATATACTTAACCTCATTGTTATATCATTATAAGACGATATTTCTATGTATTAAATATAACATATAAACAAAAACTAGACCAAGTAGATATTTATAAACACGGTTACATAATAGAAGTCCAAACTACATAAAGATCGTAACTATCAAACATGTTAAGCTACTAGAAAACAACTTTTAACACTACATAACTTACTGTAGCTTTCTTCATTAGCCAAAATTACCATATATTATGGTTCAAACCTGTTTCAAAGTTTCAAACATCACCACTAGCGGAAAACATCGGTAAGGAACAAAACACCTATATCTGGAAAGTACTGGAACTTGCAATGATCACCTTCTTTTATGTTGTTATCTTTAAGCCATTTCGCCCAGCCTTTCACAACGTACTTGATACTGTTTTTATTTGGCTCCGCCCTAACACCATGTTTTGTCTCCACATTCTGCCTGTTGGCGATCTTAACTTTCAAGGTTTCGTCAATTCCTGTGATCCGTGCTACTTCAACTGGTATGCGCTATAAGTTACAAAACATAATTATAATTTCCATTAATGATGTTGACATATTTTAAAAATACAAAACTTAACCAAATTATGTAAACATATTTGACGCGTATTAACATTTAATTTTTGTCGGAACTTACAAAGCGTTTCGTGTATGGCACAAAAAATATAAGCGGACCAATATCATCATCATCAAACTCCTCTGATTCAGCCGAAGAGTCTTCAGAATCCGATATGACGACAACATCGTTTTCAGCTCCAGCCATTCTAACAAACATTTAAAACGTTAACCCATTTTAAATAAAAGATCCAGTCATAACATATAGTGCAATCTTTTTTTTTTTGTACTTTAAAGTAATCACAAACATACATACGTTAAATACGGTAATTCCTTTTGATGTTACATTTCTATTCTACTTGACTTACTTTCTTTTATTACATAAACATATCCTATATTATTAAGCCTTTTTAATCAATCTAAATTACACAAACATATTTGTCTTGACATTCAAAAACAAAATTAACTAGAAATCTTTGTTGTTACATCTTTTATTACCCAATAAGTCAATAGACTAGAACAAGTTAACTTTACAACCTAATCGTATAAAACATCTCATTATGGTTTCCTTTAAGATAATGATACTTTCGTTAACTACAACATTTTTCATACAATCATTTGTTCGAACACCTGGTGTTCATACATATTTCTTCATAGCAATATAAAAATTACCTGTTAAGTAATATTAGACAATCATTTTTCATAACTATGACTTTATGATTGTTATATCTGTAAAATTTAAACTGATATAATGTTATTAATATTTTCATTATTTATAATCCACATATAAACAATACTAAAGGAACTGTTATCACATGAACGTATTTGATTACAAATAAAGAATGATTCATTGTTGAATATTAGGCTATACACATATTGTAATTCATGAGCAAAAATATAAATACACAACTTAAATAAAATCGTGTGTCAATATAGGTGAAAAAAGAATATTGTAAATCATAAGTTTTATGCAACAACCAAAACCATTTAATCATCCAAATCAAACTATAAACCAAGAAAATCAAATTTTGCATAAGATTATCAACATAATATTTCAACCAAATCACACTATGAACCCAAAAAACTAAAGTTCCAAGCACATGCAATACATATAATCCCTTTTTAATTTACATAACATACTAATTATTGATTTTCTTTACAAATACTTAAACTCAGATTTCACATCTACTTAGTCATTAATCGGTTCAAAAGAAACATCCTATGAGTTATTTGGAATAATAAAGACAAGTTCAATTTTGAAATCAACATAACAATCAGTGTAGAAGTGATCGGATATGAAATCGGAAACTTACCTTTACTAATTTCTTAAACCTCCTTTTGGGTACTTCTTGAGCTATGTGAAGGAAGGTGAAGTGAAGTTTCAGTAGATATTAGGAGATATGATTTAGTAATATATAACTTGAAAATCATATAAAGTTTATATATATATATATATATATATATATTCAAAGTATCTAATACCAAAACTTATGTAATTAACAATACGAAATATACAAATGAAGTTAATTGTCAAGATATTTAACCTTCACATGTCAATATCATAAATTTAGTAACAAAATTGATAACATTAATACATATAAAGTTACACACTTATTTAGAACATAAAGTTATTGTTAAATTGTTATTATTTTCGTCACTTTGAAAAGTATAAGGGGTGTAGATGTAATTTTTAATAGTGACGGTTGTAATATAGAGGTTCTATCTTTACATTTTCATACTAACATCTCATCTTTCAAATCATGACTATCACAATAGCTCTTTCATTTAAAAAGATTCCATGCAATCTGATCTATATGACACGCACATTTGTCCCTCTTGGTTGTATTTTTTATTATATATATTGATCTTTTAGTGTGAAACTCTACAATTAACATATTATTTATTTTACCAAAATTACATAGATGAAATATCAAAAAATATTTATATAATGTTATATTATTAAGTAACTTATCTTTTTACTAATTAATATATGTTATACTAATTTTTTTAGACAACCAATGCTACTTTATCGTTTCTTTGGGTTTTCATGTTAATACATTTTTAACTCCAACAGTTACACAGGACGAGTGTAGTGAGATGCGTAAGGTACGGAAATTGTATTTGGATGGAAAAAGATATAATGTACTACATGGCTTACCGGTTTCTAATAAGACTACAAATGTAGTTTACAAAGACATATTATCAAATTTATAGTTTGATAAGAAAAAATCATTATTTTTATATTAATAACCAACTTTATAAGTCTTATTTAGATTTATTTTCCTATATTTGTTTTTTAAATTTTAGTTCAGGTTCTTTTATTAGTTACAAATTATGTAAACAATCTGAATGACATATAAATAACCACAACTTAATTTGTAAATATATATGTTTGAACATTGATAATCCACAACCATTTATAAAAGATAACAACGTTACGTACATTCCAAAATATAGTTTAATATAAGATATACCACTAATAGTTTTTAAGCTTAAACTACTAATTAAGAAAAAAAAAACATGGTTAACAGTACTTGCATGTCCCAAAAAAAGAAGTAGACATCTAATAGTTACAAAAAACAGTCATCATTTAGTCTACACAAACACCTGAAGCATTAGGTTATAGAAAATGTGTTAACCTGCATTAACTGGATCCACCTTTGATAAGATCAGGAGATTTCGTGAACATACAAATGTGAAATGCAATGTGTCACCGAAATGAAGGCCATTCTCCTTCATGAACATCAGCCAACCTTCGATAGCATACCTTACAGCATCTCCATTCTTCTGCCGCCTAAGATTCATATCTATTGTTTTTCCATTCAAGTTCATAACTTTTAACTCATGCACTTTGTTTTTGAATCCTCCAATTCTTACAATATCAGCAGGCATTCTCTGCATGAAAAACATAGTTGTATAAGAAAATTAGCCTTATTGATGTTATACTATTTGTGTTTGTCATTGACTATTTTAAAAAATCATACCAAGCGGTTTTCTCCATTCTTTGTGAACTCATGAATACCAGTTTTGTGAACATCATTTATCCTTGCAACACCTTTTGGTTGCACATCGAATATCTTCAATGCTTTCTCATATCTCTTTGTATTTTCTTTAACCTTACGAAACATGATACAAATTGTATTATTAGACTAATATATTTAATCCCAATAGTTATAATAAATCTTCATTACTAAATGTTGTTAACTTAAGCTATACGTACCAAGCGGCTGTGTGTTCTCTATCCAACAGTTGTCACTTCTGGCATTTCCACTTCTGATTCACATATCAGGCTTTTACTGTTTTCTTGATTACAACATTCCGCAATCTCTTTTCCTTTATTTATAAGCTGTCAACACAACTACTAACGTTAAATAACAAATGAACAAATATTAATTAAATATATCTAAATATATGTAAATATATTAATGAAAGTACTCATCTATTATTTTCTTAAAAATAAGTACATCTGCTTTTGTTGGTTGGTTAGTGTCTTCTATGATCAAACTCTTTCTTCCTGCCTTTGACATTTGTTTTCCATCATTGTTCTTATTCACCTCTTCTTTGTTATGTCCTTCAAGCATCTGTATTTGCTAATTAATAAAATCCACAAATTCTTATTGTAATTTTTTTAATCTATACCAAGGATAAGTTATTACCTTACTAAGTATTTGATCTGTTGAATCATCATCTTCACATAAATTCTGTTATAAAATAAGATACCTAAATAAGTCATATTTACGTAATACTGTTATACGTTAATTTAAATGACTTACAAAGTTAACGTTTTTGTGGTATGTGTCTCTAGGTATTTCCAGCAGAGAGTCATCTTCACTTTCTTCTTTCTTTGTAAAAACTACCTCAACTCCTCTACGATAAATTTTCAACTCAAGTGTGACGTTGTCCGTCTTCTTCAACAAGAGTATATCATCGTCTTGTATTGCAAGATCATCAAATAACTTCGGACAACCTTTTGTAAAAACATAAATATCATTGATTTTGTCCGTCTCAACGTTCCAAGTCTGACCTGCTGCATGAATTTTGTAACAATCTTTGACTGGCGAATAAGCGTAACAGTTTGTTACGTAAACTTCAGGAATCACCTGAAAAGTTTTGTAATATTTTATTGTTGGATATATATGTATACCATTTATTTTAAAACTATAACAAAATAAATCTTAATTTAGTCATGTTAGTAGACTTACTATAATATTTAAAATGCCGTAACGGTTGACCGTCACAAACGATTCACCACATATGTTTTCCACAAAACAATCGATTTCAATGTTTTTGTCTTCGATTATCCTTAACCGCAATAACGTCCTCTTTGGCAACTCAAGCTCCCTTATGACATTACTCCATACGTCAGTGATAACGGATTCCCCACTTACACTTCTCAAAGAAACTGGCCAACGTTTTCCACTTTCATGATGTATCATTATTTTTGTTCTTTGCCAATAATTTCCATATACGTTCTTAACAAACTCAATTGGAAGCACCTACGGTTACATTTATGTTATACATTTTAGTTAATAAAAGATATAGAGAATTGTTTGTGAACATTGTAGCATACCAGTTTTAACGATGATTCATCTTCTAACGAAGCGACACATGACGAGCTCATTTTTAAATACCTGTAATATACAACATATTTTAGAATCATTTACTACTGAACAATAAGTCATACATATTTGTTCATAGCAATATAAAAATTACGTGTTAACTAATATTACACAAAATTTTTGACAACTATGACTTTATGATTGTTATATCTATAAAATTTAAATTGATATAATGTCATTAATATTTTCATTATTTATAATCCACATATAAACAATACTAAAGGAACTGTTATCACATGATCATATCTGATTATAAATAAAGAATGATTCATTGTTGAATATTAGGCTATACATATATTGTAATTGATGAGCAAAAATATAAATACATAACTTTAATAAAATCTTATGTCAATATAGGTGAAAAATCACACTATTAACCAAGAAATCACATGCAATACATATAATCCCTTTTAAATATACATAACATACTAATAATTGAATTTCTTTACAAATAGTTAAACTCCGATTTCAACTCTATAAACAATATCAACAGAATCTTTCAACCAAAACCATTTAATTATCCAAATCAAACTATAAACCAAGAAATCAATTTTTATATAACAATATCAAGAGAATCTTTCAACCAAATCACACTATTAACCCATAAAACTAAAGTTCAAACAACATGCAATACATAAAATCCCTTTTAAATATACATAACATACTAATAATTGAATTTCTTTACAAATAGTTAAACTCCAATTTCAACTCTATTTAGTCATTAATCGGTTCAAAGAAACAAAATCTTATGAGTTATTTGTAATAATAAAGACAACTTCAGTTGATAAATGAAGATAACAATGTCGTAGAAGTGATCGGAGATGTAATCGGAATTTTACCTTTACTAATTCTTCAACCGCCATTTGGGTGTTCTTGAGCTTTGTGAAAGAAAAGAAGGTGAAGTGAACTTGCAGTAGATGTAGATGTAGGTGATATAATTGTATGTTTCTGAAAGATATTGTAAGAGGTAAGTTTTTTATTTTTTAATTCGGTTATTTGATAATTAACATTTACCTTTATTTTTTTGTTCTATTTCCAATATTCACTCTAATAATTTACATAAATTCTTAATCCGTAAATATTTCGATTATTTATTTGGTAAATATTTGATAATATACCACTAACATTGAATTTAATCAATGTATATATGTCCTCCCAATATATAATTGGAAATAGAAATCTGCCGAAATTTTATTTAACTTTTTAAACAATTGTTTTAGAATTATAAGTGAATATAACAAAGGAAATACAAATCATAAAATGCAAAATATGTATCTTAAATGTAATAACATTGATTTCGAATGGTCGAGATTCATGCAAAATACAAATCATACCAGGCGTGAAAAGAGAGGAAAAGGTTTTCGTTATGCGTTATGCAAATGGTCGAGATTCATGCAACGTGCGGGCATTAACGAGGGTGATACGATTCACTTTTCTTTTGATGAAACTCATCAAGTGTTGAATGTTGAATTGGTTGTACCTCACAAAAGGAGTACTGATTTGTTTTCTTACATTTAGGTTTTGGATATTTGGTTTTCATATGATATACATTTACTTTGTTATGGTTAATAGTTTTTAACAATGTTTAATGGTTTTAAATTTTAAGTTATTACATGTTATCATATGTTAGTTTACTATTACTGTTTCTTTTAATGGACAACACAATTTTGATATTATTTAGTGTGCAAACTTTATCGATCATTGTTTTGACTTCCAATGCAGTTTTTGTTATGATATCCATTCATATAATCAGCCATAGACCGTTTTATCATTTATTCATACACCTTATTCATCATACAATGTTTTCGTTTATTAATATAAATGTATATATTTATTTGTTTAGAACGATAGAATAACAACCCGTGAGTATTCACGGGTTATAACTTAGTTCTATTCTATTTTAATAGATGAACTAATTGAACAGTAAATTGTAATACAATAAAATATTAAATACAGTTTATTTATGGTTTTATTATTTTTACATTATAATAATTGTTATCTTCTTTACTTTTTAAGTTTGATAAGTTTGGTGTTAACCGGTACTTTTATCGAAAATACAGGTTCGTTATCGATACATGAAGGTAAAAGACAGCACCAGCCTGGTACATAAAACGCCAAAAGTCGGTACCGGATTGAGTTTGATAATCTTTTAGTTCGATAAATTTGGTACTACTACCCAGTACCATTTGCTCATCCCTGATCACGGGTACCGTACGGACAACAACGGTATCGTACAACTTTTTTTTAGTTTCAGGGGTAGGGATGAGCTCGGTACCAACTGATACCGAATCGGTATTGGTACCGAAAATACCGGTTACGGTATCGGTATATGAAGGTAAAAACTGGTAGCGAACCGGTACCAGGAACGCCAAATGTAAGTACCGAACTGGTACTTAGGATCTTTCGGTTCAGGAAATTCGGCATCGGTACCCATTACTATTTGCTCATCTCTGACTACGGGTTTCTACCGAACAACATCATTACCATACAACTTTTTTAGTTGATTTTCTTTTGGTTATTTTTTAGTGTTTTTTTCTACATTTTTTTTTATTCTTCTCAGTGATTCCGTGTGCAACGCGCTCGTAGTGATTTCAAACATATATAAACAAAGACTAAATAACAAAACAAGTTTGCCACAACGTGGTGACGGTTTTTATAACTAGTTATAATAAAAAAAAGACAGTATACTAAATTAAAATAAAAACTTAAACGATAAAACTAAAAATTAGAAATTGAATGGCCAATTATATCTTTTCGCAATCTTGTGATTTCGGGCTTGAATAAATGACAACATTTCGGGTGAAGCATTGTTGTGTGACTTAGTAAACATCTCTATATCTCGATCATACAAAAGTTGTGTAACCGCCTCGCGTTGTTCCGCCACTAACTCTATGATGTCTTCCTCACGTTTCTTTCTTAAATTCGCCAACTTTATTATTTGTGCTTGTTTTGCTTCTTTCATAAGGGTGTATAGTTCGAGCTTCTCGGACAACCCGTTGAGCTATCGGACGTTGTTGCGGCTCTCTTATCTTTCTTTTGTGTGGTCTTGTTGGTGAGGGGTCTATGTTTATGTCAGGTATAGAATTAGTGAATTCTATTCCCGATGTACCCGCATGGTAGTTACCCGAATCTGACGAATTTCTTTTTTGGCCCGAACTACTACTATCTTTACCCAATAATGGTATCGGGACTCATTTGTCATGTTTTTTACACACCTCCCACGCCTCAATATGATGAAAACCACTCGGATATTGATTGGTAATCTCTTAAAGCCCTTTTCATCACATCAACATCGTCACACCCGCTACCACGTATATGATCCTACATATTATAAAAAATATAAACTAAAGAAATTATACAAAAATAATGTTATAGAAAATATAAAGTTCTAAAGTTAAAAAATAAAAATTATACCGCTTTATACCAAAGGCCGTTGAAGAACTGCCACAACATAGGGAGCCATTTTGAACGCACTTGGTGAATGGTTTGGGTACTTGCGCCGACCGTCGCGTTGTAATGCTCGAGAATTTTTCTCAAAAAGCCGTTCGTTTTTTGTTGATTACCTTTTTTCTTGTTTAAAGAAAACTGAACCCATGTCTTAGCTAATGCATTTTCTTGTTTTTTCGTCCAATTTTGACGCTCCATCTTTCCTTCATTGCCTTTTAGTTCACTTGCTTCACCAACATCTTTGTCTTCGTCTTCCATTTTATATTCTTCTTTGTCTTCGCCATTATCTTCATCCAATATTTGTGTTTTGTGGACAACATTTAGGTCTTCATTGTCATTGTAGATCGGAAGCGAGCGTTCAACATTCTATCTTGGTGATTGAACTGGTGGGCTACTATAAGCAAATGGGTCGAATGAGTTTTGCGCTTCCATTAAATATTTATACTGCCCGGGTGCGACCATTTGTCGCAACCCCGGCCCCACCCTGGGAGCGGGTGCCGCGAGCCTGACTGGTGGCATCGGTGTTTATTAAATTTGCAGCGGAAAAATTCATCAGGATCGTAATTAGGAAATAATTTCAGAGTTTGTAAAACACCAAATCTTTTAATATTAAACAAATCGGCTAAAATCTCATATTCCATTAATAATATAATTATAGGGATAAACCCTAATTGCTGAAAAACATAATTTTCTTCTTTTATTCAGGTAACTTATAACCACTTTATTTAAGCCTTCAGTGCTCCATAGCTGGCTTCTAATAGCTTTACATCAAGTTACCTGAAACGCGTTTGAAAAATATTTTATCAATAAGAAATACTGATGAGTACATTCCATTTTATGAAAAGACAGATTGTTATATTTTACAGTATCAAGATGGAGATAAAGATAATAATGTTGGATGTAAAAAGATACTGATATCCTTCGTTATTGTGATTGTAACTGATTTATCATTTTCAACTTCCTTCAACATTTTTAATTATTTGCTATTTGACTTGAGAACTTAACCATCACCCTTTCTAATGTCTTGTTTAACTGTTGCATTGTAATAATCTTGAGTTTAACGTAGGCCCAAACTATCTACAAACCAAGTGTGTAGATAGCTGTAACACCTCGTAAATTCATACCCAATAAAATAAGGACACGTGTCATATAAGGCAAACGTGTTATAAACCCGAATCAAGTCAAAAGATGCATGGTAGGATTTAAAAGTGTCGACATGTTAATTAATACCTCTGAGCGACCTAATATATTTTGTAAACATCTGATATATTCAAATCCGGTTATTTTGATAATGTATAATTCAAATTAGCACAAGAAAATAGATCCTATGTTTCATACGACAAATTCCCTTCAAAAGCATTCTTCAATAAAGTCCAAAGGATGTGTAAGTGCATGGCAACACTTTCAAGAGCATGCAAAGGTCTGGTTCATGGTCCCCTCCTGCTGATAAAGGCATACGATTCGAAGTTGCAAAGAACGCATGGTCAAAGCCTAAGAGGTTACAAAGTTTTGTCTTCTGATGAGGGCTTACGGATCGCAAGAAGACCACCTTACGGTCCGTAAGGTGGCGGAGCTGGGCGAAAATAAATAAAAGACGGATACGGACCGTAAAGCCAAGGGCTTACAGTCCGCAAGGTTGTAACTGGGCATCTTAGATCAAGTTCGGTTGCGGACCGTATAGTTTTTAACTTACGGTCCGTAAGAGGTGCTTACGGACCGCAAAGGATACTTCTTACAGTCCGTAAGGCTGTCGCTGGCAGCAGAAAAATGGACAGATGCCTGTTCAGCCTGTTACACCGCCTCTCTTGCATGGTTTTCGAAATTCAGGAGTGTGGCCCATAGTTTTACATGCATAGGGACACATGGGATGTTTAGGGAACTGTTGTAGACTTGTGTGTGATGTTCTTGAGCCATTTGGGTTCCTATATAAGAAATGCTAAGTTGCAACATTGAACTTGCACTTTCAAGACTCTCACAACTTCTTTTCTGGAGATTGCTGGAGCTCAAGGCCACTTCCTAGAGGTCATTAGTCGTGCATAGGAGCTATGGAACCTGTTTAGACATTAAAATGTCGGGTCAAACCTAATACTAAAAAGTTAACAGAAAGCTAATTTTCAAATAAACACATAATTAGCATTGTAGGAGCTATGGAACCTGTTTAGACATTAAAATAACTTGGTAATTAATGTAAGAACATATTTAGACATGTTCAACCCGACAATTTCTGAGTTAGACTCGGTTCGGAGCCGAAAGTCGTAAAAGTTGACTTTTTCTTTAACTTTCAGTTCTGACCCATTAGAGCATAGTTTAGAAATGCCTTAGAGTTTTATTTGGACCAGGTTTCATGTTAGTATAACCCTCTGTGATTATACAACTTGGTTCATTAGTTATCCGATTCATATGCATGTTTCCGTTATATGCCTAAATGTTGACCAATATGCCCATTCGACCTTAAAACAAGAATTTTGCAAATGTAAGAGGACAATAATCTTTATTACTGATTTATAAACATGTCCCTAAAATTTGACATCAGTTTGAGTTCTAGATTAGGAGTTATGCTCATTAGCGTAAATGAAAAGCTTTTTATTAATTAAACGGCATAATTAGCGTATAGCCTATCTAAACCCGATTTTTAATACCAAAATTTTTACGCACTAATGTAAAATAATATTTTGGGATTTTTGAAGATTTTTATTTATTTTTAGGCTGAGCATAACATAGGGTTATAGCTTCGATTCGGTTATTGTCAGTTTTGCCCTTTTAGCCTATAAAATGAGTTTTACAAATCATTTTGATACCAAACCTTTTTCTACTGATTTTGTATGATAAATAAAATATTTTGAGCCTTCTGGAATAATAAAAATATCAGCTTTTCATATAAAACCCGGAAATCGCTTAAAACCGTCTTTTTACGCGTTTTAAGCGCATAGTATGTATTAAAACTATTTTAAATGTATAAGACTTGATACCTACTGATATTTTAAGTAAATTATTATACTTTAGCAGTAAGAAAAAGTTTTAAACTCAGATTTCCAGATTTGACCTTTAAACCTTAGGAGAAATTACCAAAATGCCCCTTCGGTGCATATTTTGGTTATAAATGGTAAATTTCACATATATGTAATACCCTACTGATACAACCTATTAAATTAAGTATAATTACTGATTATATCAGACCTGAAACTCAGTTTTATATTAAATATCTTTTATAACCTTTTAAATGACCAAAATACCGCTACGGGGCATGATTTGAGTTAAAATTCGTTTTGGGCATAATAGAAGATATCTTACTGATGTCACAACATATTTAAGGCATATTAACTTAGGAAACCTGTATATGGCTCTTATGGTTACCCGTTATGCATTTTTCGCATTAGGTTCGGTTTCTGTAACTAGTTTGCATAAATTGACCGAAACGGGTGAAACCTTATCATTTTTGTCTCAAGATCCAGAATGTGTTTAGTTTACCCATATTACACAAGTCTCCAAACTTTTCGGGTCTAAATCACATTCTATTCCGGTCTTCGCTTAATCGTGCGTTTGAACCGTATCTTCCTTTAAAACTAACCGGTCTAAGTTTAGGCATAATTAAAGACCCGTTAGGAATCTAATAGGTTATTAAAAACCTTCGTTCCAGATTAGGAGACCCGGTAAAAGCTACGTGCACTTGCTGTTTGTGAATTATACTTGCTCAGGTAAATACTTTTAACTTATTTTCCCTATACGGGCTTGGGGTACGGTATATAAAATCCTGCTTGGTCGGGCATTGAATTTTTAATCGTATGAAGGTTAATTTATTGATATGACCCGTTTAAATTGTTTTGTTTGCTTAAAGCCTTTGGGGGGTTGATGACCATGTCCCGGATATCCTTGGCATCATTCATAGAAATGGCCACGACCTAAGCACGGGGTGTAGGCATACACCCGCATGTGCATATATAAATAATAAGGTATAACCGCCGGTTTTGAGAATAACTCGCCGCAGGACTATATCATGTGGTGTGTCTATTAATCTTTAACCCGGTGTCAACCCGGGCTATTGAACGTATAAGAAACATGTAATTCTTTTACAAGTTATATATAAATAATTATCCCAAGTTATAAAATGTTTTGTGCCTTGTGCATTCAAATCAAGTTTTCTAAACATTTTCAAAATGAGTCAGTTAATTGTATTTACCAGTGTAAACTGACATATTTTCCCAAAAAGGCTAAGTGCAGGTACTAATCAAAATAGGCTGGCCTCTCCTTAGCATCAATAAGAGTCTTGCAAGCTTGGATGCATTTTAAACCTGATGAACTATGTTTCCTTTTTATTTGATCCGCCTGTGGATCCTTTATAGTCCGTTTGTAATACTTTGATATTACTTTATATTCGGTTTGTAATGAGATTCATCTTTTGCTTCCGCTAAGTTCGTCACCATCCTTTCACCATTCCTTCAGATCTCAATCTGAAAATGAGCCCCACAACCCGCAGCCTTCTTTCATCACTCTCCAGAGGTGCAGCCCTCATCATTCATTCGATGACCCGACACCTGTCTTCCAAAGCCGGTTTAACCCGAAAAACTACATTGAAGAACCAGTGGGTTTTAACCCACTAGGACCTGAAGACCACTTATCGGGCGACCATGCGATGGACATGGACGAAGACACGGATCCCGCCGAGCCTCCAACCGGGACCCCTAACCACCCCATCGAGGTCTCTGATGGGTCATCATTCCATGGATCACCGTACCGTGGTCCAGACAGTTACGAGGCGATATTCGCCCAGTACCAATGTTGTAGAAGGCGCTAGGCGCTAGTCGGGCGGTGAGGTACAGCCTAGGGATTAATCGGGATTAATCGGAATGGGATTTTTATATGTATTTTTTTCAAAATTATATATATATACCCAATAATATAAAAATAATATTTCAAAATTCACATAAATACTTCAAAATTCACATAAAAATTCAAAAATTAACCAACTTTTGACCAACTAGGACCGATTAATCCCGACTAGGACCGATTAATCCCGACCAGGACCGATTAATCCCGACCAGGACCGATTTTGAGCAAAAAAACCATGGTCCGATTAGTCCGACTTTTGACCGACTAGGACCGACTTTTGACCGACTAGGACCGATTTTGACCTGGACCGATTAATTGACCGATTTGCTCAAATTTAGGCGATTACTAGCCGACTAGCGCCTAGGCGGCGATTAATCGGCCGCCTAGGCCGATTTCTGCAACAGTGCCCAGTACGATTGGGTGTTTACCCCTTCATACCACTCCTCGCCTCACCACCAGCAGCAGGATCCCTCCGAGGATTATTGTTTTGTCGCGGTCACCCCGCCACCACCAGCAGTTCAGCAACAGCCTCCGGAGCCATCGAGGCGATGAAGATCGAACGCATGGATGTCCGTGCGAGGAGGAGTGCGTATCAGCACCCCTCAACCTTCAAGTGGTAGCCACTACCCGCCATTCCATGAAGACCCGCAGATGGGTGGGCCTTCATACCCCGTCTCGGAGGTAGACTCTGCGCCTATCACGCCACCACCGTTGGGTTTTGGCAACCCAATTCCTACATACGCCGATTCAGCGGTGTACAACCCATTTGAGCAGCCGGCCCACATCAACTACAACTACGCCGAGGCTGACCCATACCTGGTAGCGGCGAACTACAACGCTTATCATCCCGAGGGGCCCTTTGGAGTCCCATATCAGACTGGGTATCCACCCTATGGGTACCAATACCCGCCACCTCCTCAACCTCCGCAGTATCAGCAGCCGCCGCAGCCGCATTTGATACCACCAGAGCGACAACAGGAAGTTCTAGAAAGGTTGAGCCAGGTAGAGCGGGAACTTCAAGCAGAGCGCCAGACCAACTGTGGATTCTTCAAAGGTTTGGCAAGCCTAATCAAGGGGAAGACCAAGGGAAGGGATTTTTGAAGATCCTTGTTTATTTATGTTGTAATCAAGTCCCTGCGTGGACATTTGTTCTTGTAATCAGCCCCTGCGTGGGCATGTCTTCTGTTTAACCCCTGCGTGGGTATGTTAGGTTTGTTTAGCCCATGCGTGGACATTTCAGTTAGAAGTCCCATTTAGGGCAAACTTGTATTTCTTAATTTTGTAGTGGAATGGAAAATTTTTAAACTTCATTTTTTTTTTCATTATGCATAAATATAATATGTGAAATAAATGAAAAATAACATTCCTGTATAAGACCTACCATTATAATAAAATAATAAAAATCTAAAAAGGACAAAACTTAGCCCATGTGTCATTTTAAGACAGGGCCAAGATAGTAGTTCCTCAATTTAGATTCAGGTCCTTATTAACATCTCAATTTAGGATCGTTCTGCGTTAAATATTAAAAAGAATCTTGAAGGTAAAACCTAGCCACATGTCGTTATAGATATGGCCAAGATGGTAAAACCTATTTAAAAGATTCAAATCCTTGTTAACATCTGTAAAACATGTTAACATTCTTGATAAAATGTGATTTGATAAAATCACATAAGTCATCTTTAAATTGGATTATTCCAAACCCCTCCTTAATTATATTAAACATCCAATAGGGGTGAAATGCCTACGGGCTATACTCATTGTCATATAAGACAAAAGACAGTTGTGGTCTTCGACCCCCTGTTAAGAAAAGGTAATAAACTATGATTAAAACCTCGATACCTTGATCCTATAAGATCATGATAAAAAAATTTAAAACTGTCCATGTGATTCGGCCTTTTATGCCATTAATATATTTTAATTATAACTAAGGATTAATATAATGAAAAATCCTGAATATATATATGCTTACAAATTAATCGAACTGCTTTCTTAAATACCATGATTAATAAATCATCTAGAATGATAAAACTGTTATAGACCTCTGAGTAAATTAAAATTGTTTGTCTTATGTAGCAATCAAGCTACATGGCTGGGTCAGACGAAGTCAACAGCCTCCCCAGAGATAATCATGACACTTCCAGAGTCAACATAGCAGGAGCAGAATTACAGGCATTGATAGATAATGCTATTACGCGAGCTCTGGATAGACAGTTCAAAGAGTCCAGTGGTACCCAAGTCAGGACTCAGTCAGTACCACACTCTAAACCACCCTCTAGAACTCATACCGCTCACAAAAGTGATTCACATCACTCATCAAATCAGAGGAGTGTTCCATCTAAGAGAGTTGTGTTAAATCAAGGACCACGTGCTAAAGGTGGCACCTATAAATATTTTGTATCCTGTAAACCCAGGAATTTCACTGGGGAAAAGGAGCAGTTGATTGCATGTCATGGTTAGACGAGATGGACATTGTGGTAGATATCAGTGGTTGCGCTGATAAGGATGTGGTAAAGTTTGTATCTCAGTCATTCAAAGGCGAGGCACTAGCGTGGTGGAGGTCTTTGATTCAAGCCACTGGGATCAGTTTGTGACGTTGATTAAGGAGAACTACTGCCCTCAGCATGAGGTTGAAAAGATTGAAGCTGATTTCTTGTCGTTGGTTATGAAAAACCTAGATTGTCAAGCCTACCTTACGAGCTTCAACACTATGTCAAGACTGGTTCCGTATCTGCTGACTCCGGAACCCAAGAGGATAGCTCGTTTCATAGGGGGTTTAGCCCCAGAAATCAAGGCCAGTGTGAAGGCCTCCAGACCAGCTACTTTTAGGTCTGCAGCTAATATACCATTGTCTCTTACTTTGGACGCAGTCAGGCAAAGATCGCTCAGAAACACCGATGCTGAGAAGAGAAAGCGTGAGGATGACAACTCACGACGTTCAGACAAGAAGCATAAGGGAAACAATGACCACAAAAAGAGTTCTGGAGCAAAAAAGGATGGTCAACAGTCGGGTGATAAACCCAAGTGTAAAGTCTGTAAGAAGCACCATTTCGGGAGGTGCAGATATGAATCGAAATCCCACTCAGAGCCGCGAGCTTGTGGGATTTGTAAATCCTTTGAGCACAAGACATTAGACTGTAAGAAAATCAAGGATGCAACATGCTATAACTGCAATGAAAAAGGGCATATCAAGTCCAATTGCCCAAAGTTTGCGAAGAAGGCTGAGGATGGGAAAAAGACCAATGCTAGGGTCTTCCGAATGGATGCACGAGAAGCTGTTCAGGACGAAAATGTGATAACAGGTACCTTCCTTATTAATGATGTTTACACAAGGGTGTTATTTGATTCTGGAGCAGATAAGTCGTTTGTTGATGATAAGTTTTGTAAGTTGTTAAACCTGCCTGTTAGAACCCTAAGCATAAAATATGAGGTTGAATTAGCCGATGGCACCATAGAAACCGCATCAACCGTGTTAGATGGATGTTTCATATCCATTATGAACCACTCTTTTCCATTGTCCTTACTTCATTTGAAATTAGCCGGTTTCGACATAGTAATAGGCATGGATTGGTTATCCCATAACCAAGCTCAGATTGTGTGTGACAAGAAGCAAGTAGTGATCAAGACTCCGTATGGTGAGCCACTTACCATATAGGGAGATACTCAGTATGGATTGCCTAAGCAAGTGTCTATGCTTAAGGCATCAAGGTGTATGAAGAAGGGTTGTGTCATCTACATGGCACAAGTGACTATTGATGAGCCGAAGCCTAAGATTGAAGACATCCCCGTCATTTCTGAATATCCCGAAGTATTCCCTGAAGAACTACCTGGTTTGCCACCAGATAGGCAAGTAGAATTCAGAATTGACATTATTCCAGGAGCAGCACCTGTTGTAAGAGCACCTTACAGGTTAGCACCAACAGAGATGAAAGAGTTAAGGACTCAGTTAGATGATTTGTTGGCAAAAGGTTTTATTAGACCTAGTTCGTCTCCATGGGGATCACCAATACTGTTTGTAAAGAAGAAGGATGGATCGATGCGTCTATGCATCGATTATCGTGAGCTTAACAAAGTCACTATCAAGAATAGATATCCATTGCCCAGGATCGACGATCTGTTTGATCAACTTCAAGGGGCGAGTTATTTCTCCAAGATTGATTTGAGGTCAGGCTACCATCAGTTGAAGGTTAGAGATGAAGATGTGCACAAAACTGCATTTAGGACTCGTTATGGTCATTACGAGTTACTAGTGATGCCTTTTGGGCTCACTAATGCACCAGCAACATTCATGGACCTCATGAACCGCGTATGTAATCCCTACTTGGATAAGTTTGTCATCGTCTTCATTGACGACATCCTCATTTATTCGAAGAATCAAGCCGAACATGAGAAGCATCTTCGTTGCATTCTTAAACTTCTACATCGTGAGAAGCTCTACGCCAAGTTTTCAAAGTGTGAATTTTGGCTTCGCGAAGTCCAGTTTCTTGGACATGTAGTTAGTGAGCGTGGTATCCAAGTGGATCCCGCTAAAGTTGAAGCTGTCATGAATTGGCAAGAGCCAAAGACGCCCACATAGATTCGTAGCTTTTTAGGTTTGGCAGGATACTATAGGCGATTTATTGAAAACTTCTCAAGGATTGCTGCACCCCTAACCTCACTAACCCGCAAGAATATCAAGTTTGATTGGGGTCCTAAGCAGCAAGAGTCTTTTGACATTCTCAAGAAGAAGTTGAGCAATGCACCTGTGTTAACATTGCCTGAAGGAATTGAAGAATTCGTAGTTTATTGTGATGCATCGCACACAGGTATGGGATGTGTGTTCATGCAGAAAGGCAAAGTTATTGCCTATGCCTCTCGACAGCTAAAGGTGCACGAGAAGAACTACACCACCCATGACTTGGAGCTGGACGCCGTTGTATTCGCACTAAAACTGTGGAGACATTATTTGTATGGTACCAAATGTGTGATCTATTCAGATCATAAGAGCCTCCAACACTTGTTTAATCAGAAGGACTTAAACATGAGGTAGCGTCGATGGATGGAAACTCTAAACGACTATGATTGTGAAATCCGATACCATCCAGGCAAGGCGAATGTAGTCGCCGATGCCTTAAGTAGAAAGGAAAGGGTGAAGCCTATAAGAATCAATGCCAAGAGCATTGAATTAAGGAATAGTTTAAATGAAAGGTTGTTAGCCGCTCAAGAAGAAGCTGTACTAGAAGCTAACTATCCGAATGAAAAGCTAGGAGTAACTGCTGAACGCTTATCCTATGGCAAGGATGGAATCATGAGATTAAATGGACGAACATGGGTTCCAATTTATGGAGGACTTAGGGATGTGATACTCCAGGAAGCCCACAGTTCTAAGTACTCCGTTCATCCTGGAGCTGATAAGATGTACCAGGATCTGAAGGCAAATTTTTGGTGGATAGGCTTGAAGAAGTCTATAGCTACCTATGTAGCTGATGCGTGTGAAGTGTTATATATATTTAGGTGTATATTTTAAGCCCTTTAACACTTTTTAGCCAAGTTTTAAATTTATAAAACACGATATTTTACTAACACTAGACACACATATGGGCAAGTGCACCCATCGTGAGCGTAGTATAGTGTTGACAAGATACCGAGGTCGTCCAAGGACACAACAGCTTTTAGTACCGGTTTATCCTCAATGTCTAATCAAAACAAAAAGTTAGAAAAATGTTTTAAACTAAGAAAAATAAAAACTAACTAAAAATGCTGAAAATAAAAATAAAAGAAAAACAGATAGACAAGATGAATCACTTGGTTCCGACTCGTGTATAGTGTAACCTTTGATTATTTCCGCACTTTTGCACTTATTTAAGAGATTATCTTAGTTATTGTAGTAGGCCCCTCTTTTGAAGGTGACGTTACCCTCAACCCAGTAGTTTGAGTCAGCAAGGATACAATCCTAAAGGGTCGGATTACTGAAAGATAATTAATTAAGTTATTAATGCAAATTATGGTAGGCCCCTCTTTTAGAGGTGACGTTACCCTCGACTAAGTAGTCTGAGTCAGCAGGGATACAGTCCTAAATAGCCGGGTTATAGTATTAATAGTAGTTAACTTATGAGGGGATCAAAGAGTTTGGACCCCCGCCATCCAATACCGTTAAGTATTGAAGGAGGTCCTACTAAATTTGACCCAGGTCCATTGCAGGACCTCTAAACGCTGAACAATGGCAAGACTCTTACCAAACCGTTCCCTTAACCCCCGACCAGGTAGCCAACATACCTCCATATAGACCGTGGAGATATGAATGGTGAAAATCTTTTATTTTATATAGACAGTAAAATAATGCCAAGACACCACGGACAAACGATAAGGAAGAATCACCTTCAACATAAGAAACTAGTTATTAAACTCATTAATACAAAACCAAGTAAAAAGTGCGAAAAGATTAGAAATAAAAAGTATTACACTAGACACTTGTCTTCACCAAGTGATGTAAGAGACTTAGGCAAACATGGCCTTGATTGTCAAGAACTCTTACGATCAATCTTGGATCCCGAGACGACTCACACACTCTATGATGGACAATGGATGATGGTGTTATGGTGGTGGTGGGTGGTGGGTGAAGTGTGAGAGAGGTGGTGTGCCAAGGGATGGTTTGAGCTTGAGCCAAGCACTCCTATTTATAGGCTGAACAGAAGCTCGGGCACGGCCCCATGTCTAGTGGGCACGGCCCCGTGTCCACATCCTTCTCTTTCTTCATTTAATGCCGCTTGTCTTATTAGTTGACCACGCCCCCGTGTCCGCTGAGCACGACCCCGTGTGCAGAAGAATCTTTGTACTATGAAGATTTGCCTGGATTGTGCGAATCTTATAGTTGACCACGGCCCCGTGTCCGCTGAGCACGGCCTCGTGGTGGGCAATAGAAGCTTCTACCACTTTGTCTTTTCTGCTGACACTTGGGCACGCCCCCGTGCCGGCTGAGCACGGGGCGTGTTCAGTCTTCTGTCCTCTTGTTTTGCTTGGGAAGATGCTGTCGTGGGGTCGGGCATGTCACGTCTTGTTCCTTTTCTTGTATTTATGTTAGATTTTGATGTCTTTTTGCTTCTTTTGTTAATTTAAGCTCATTTAATCCTGAAAATACAAAAGGAAGACAAAAGCACACTTTTTCCAACATTAGTACTAAAAAAGGGTTAGTTTTATGCCACAATTGATGTAATTTATATGTTGCATTTTGCACACATCAAATACCCCCACACTTGAATCTTTGCTTATCCTTAAGCAAAACTCTTTAATATGTGGCTATTACACTCCCAAATGGAATGGGTAGAGAAGAAGGTTTTTGGGCTTGTCATAGAGTGTCGGGATTTCCAAGATTCTTTATTTAGTTTTATTTTTATTTATTTACAATCCTATTCGTCATGATTTATTTAAAACTTTTCATAAGATAAATTACTTATTAGGGCATAACATGCCTCTTTAAAATTCTATTTATATACAAGTTCACATACCTCACGGGGATCACTCAACACTCGGCCGAAAATGTATTTTTGTGGATCACTCGAGAGCGGCATGGAACTTACTCCTACCATAAGCTTGCCAAGCAATCAATCCTCCTCCTTTTTAACTTATATACCTTTGTAAATATCAAGAGGACTTTGTGGGTGAAGGGTTAGGCTTGGGTTAAAGGTAGGTGGTTGGGTTAGTGGTTAGTAGAAAAAGGGCGAAAAGCGTAACAAGCGTCGGTTTTCATAAGACTTTTTATTTTTGTAACTTTTATTTTGATGAAGCTATTACTCAAACAAAGTTATTTTTGATGAACTTGTTTGTTTATTTTCTTTTGCTTCATCATCAACACACATATATTTTTTTATTTTTTTATTTTTTTAAAAGTCATACGAAAAACCGAACTTGTTACTAAAACAAAGGGTTAAAAAAAATGAAAAAAGTTTTGGTGGGTGAAAGGGTGTTTGGTTTGGGTTATGAAATGAAAAGGTTTAGGCTCAAAGGGGCTAACTAGGGGGATTTTGGGTAGGTGGTAAAAAAAAGAAAATAATGGTGTAGAAATAAAAAAAAGGTTAGTCCTAATGCCTCCATCATTTACTTACTTGGGTTTAAGTTGGTAAGGACCGGGAATGTATCGTCATGGCAAGTTCTAGAGTCGTAAGAACCAAGCGGCTATTCACACAAGAAACGAAAAATAAGCATTTAGTTTAATGATATGTAATTGTATGCTCAATAAAGGCTCAAAACTCACTTTTGTGGGAATGGGTTTTTTTTTATGTGGTCAAGTATATATAATCAAATTTTAACTAAGCTTGTCATGCCTTTTCATAATTTTCTTATGTTGGTTCTTTTTATCAAGACGCTATCGGTTGTAAATTCGTAAAAATATAACCTTTTTAGAACTTGAAATTTCCGAGTTAAACCTAGACAAGTAAAAAAAAAGGGTTATTAGATTTTATCACCCCCAACTATTGTCTATTGGCCGCTTCCACCCCCAACTATCACTTTGATGCCCGTCACCCCCAACTTAACACTTAGTGTGTTCTGTCACCACGTCGTTAACCGATCCCTAACTTTTGAACCTGTTATTACACTTTTTGGGGTGTCATCGGGATCTTGGGAATGTTTTAGGGATCTTAGAACACCCCCAAAAGTATAATAACAGGATCAAAAGTTAGTGATTTGGTGACAGAACACACTAAGTGTTAAGTTGGGGGTGACGGGAGTCAAAGTGATGGTTGGGGGTGGCAGCAGCCAATGGCTAATAGTTAAGGGTGATAAAATCCAATAACCCTAAAAAAATGAAAATTTTTGAAAAAAAATTGGGGTGATTAGCGGTTCCAATAGAGTTTTGTGTAAGGCTTGTATTTAGGACTTACAAGATTCAAGGTTTTAGCATCCCCCCCCCCCCCCCCACACTTAAATTACACATTGTCCTCAATGTGTCTCAAAAATAAGTTTTTAGGTTGATTGAATGTGTAAAAGGTGCGAAAAAGCAAAAATTTTATGTTACTGGTTACCTGGGCACGACCCCGTGTTGAGTGGACACGACCCCGTGCTCAGGTGCCAGTAACGAAAACTTACAGAAGGTGAACATGGGGGCGTGTTGGTTGAACACGATCCCGTGTCTGTCAAGGTCTGCAGAATTAAAACAAACAGCAGGTTCAGGGGAGTGGGCACGGGGGCGTGTCGGATGGACACGGCCCCGTGTCGACAATTTGCAAGGTTGAAAAACAGGTTTCTTTCTTCGATTTTCCTGTCCCGGACTTAGTAGTACTAGTGCTTAGTACTCTAAGCCTCGTATGTACCTGCTTAATCAATAAACACTATACCACACCATAGCAAACATCCTAATTTTCACCAAGTTCAACATCCATGTCAAAGTTAAAAGAAAAATAAATGCAGAAAATAAAAGAAGTTAGGGAAAGTAAATTGTTCAAAACTTGGCACGCAGGCCTTAAATTGTTCAAGATTAGAAAAGGTTAACCTGGGGAATTACCAAACAACCGCTTCTTCCTTCGCTCCTCCCGCCTAATCCATGTCCTCATCATTATCATCATCATCATCATCATCATCATCATCATCCCCTCCATGGCCCGCAATGAGGTCCCGAATATATCTAATATCATCTTGGATATCGGATATGTTTCTCTCGATAGCTCCAACCCGGTGGTACGTGTTGCTCGCCATGTTGTAGGTGTTCCTGGTGCACATAAGGTTTTCCTGCAACAAATCATGCAAACTTTGGAAATTAGGAAAACCGCCTCCTGAGGAGGATTGGCCCGGATCACCTTGGGGTTGGTACTGATACTGATGATGTTGTGGAGCGTGAAGGACAAGTGCCTCTTGCGGGTTCCATGCATGACCTTGCATCCTTTGAAAGCTTACCGTCCCGTCTTCCGCCTCATAAATAAGTTCATTGAGCGGCAGATGTGTATATCTACCCTACCCGACCATGGGATCCTTTCAAATGACCTAGGTATGCGGGTGAAGTGCCTGAAGAGACGGTACACCCATCCCCCAAAGAATATAGGGGTCGGTACACTTTCAAGGCGGTTATGATGCATGATTCGGAGCATGAGGAACGGAACATCGAGCGGCCTGCGGTTATGGATACAGTGGTGGACAACAAGATCTCTTAAACTAACGACGCCGCCGCTATCATGCCTTTGACTAAGAGAGTAGCCGAGGAGCCTATGGATGTATCGGTATAGCGGGTCCCTCAACTTCGTGCTCTTCGTGCTGCTCGGATTGTAGTACCCTTCACCAATCTGAGCCCACGCGGCTTGGCGATCGTTTTTGTCTATCTCTCGCATCCCTCCGGTATTTTCCTCGTTTCCCGCATCCTCTTCCGCATACAACCCGACAATCGACCCAAATTGTGCCATAGAGATCGAATACCTAGTTCCGCCGCATCGGAATGCTACCCCATCATTGTCGAATGGGTCGCACCTTGAGTTGAATGTGAAGGTGCTATAGAATTCCAAAGTGCATTCGTGGACAGAACGGAGTCGAGTTGTTAAAGCGACTCTTAGTGGTCCCGTGACAATGTTGTTGAAACGGTCGATTTGATTCACCATAGTTAACAGTTCCGTGCATGCTTGCCTCGGGTATTCCTCCGGCCTTGTTTGAAGTATCTCGTATCTAGCCCTAGCATCGAGCTCGTTTGCGTTAAACCTTGTGAACTTCCTTGCCATCTGAAAGAATACACCAAAAGTTAGCACGAAACAGTAGTATTTTCGGATAAAACTGCAAATAGTGGGCTGGACACGACCCCGTGTTCAGCGGACACGGCCCCGTGTCCAGGCGTCTGTTACACAAAAATTCCATATTTTGACCCGGTTTCGAAAACTTGAAAAATTTTGGTCCAATAGGTGCGGTTTCCCCCGAAAATAAAACCCTAAGTGTCGTTTTTCCCAAAATAACCCGTTTACCCATTCAATTTTATCTTTTTCGGTTCAAGAACAAGGGTTTGGGGTTTTTGTGAGAAATTGGGCAAATCTATGAACAATACAAGTGTATTTACTTCCCTTAACACTAATCTAACTAAATGCAAACAGATCTAAACAAAAATTTGAGGTTCGATCCGGATGAACTTCAAGAACCCTAGATTTTTCCCCAAATTTTTAGTGTCTTAACTACATGCAAGTAACTAATCTAACTACTAAAAGTGATAGAATCATACCTTGATGTTGTTAGAGTGATAGGAGACGTCGAAAATCTGCGAAAAATCGCCTGGAACCAGAGCTTTTTCGGGGAAACGGGGCGTGTGGAATGTTGTAACTGTTGTGAAAAAGGGATATATCCCGACTGCAGCGCGGACACGACCCCGTGTCCAGCGGACACGGCCCCGTGCCGAGCAAAGTTTTTGAAATTTTTTTTTTTTAGTGCTCGTGTGAGTGCCCTTGTTTCCCATAAGCTTTGGTTAGAAAACTTACCGCCTTAGATGTCGTCCCAATCATTCGTAACTTACCAGGTATGATGTTGGTTTCATTCTTCCACCATTTGAAGCGAGATCTCTTCCTCTTCATCCTCAATGAATCCTTGATAGAGTTTCAGCCGTTGGCCATTGACTTTGAATGGAGGCCCATTTCGAGATTTAATTTCTACTGCACCGTGTGGGAAAATATGGGTGATGGAAAAAGGTCTTGACCACCTAGACTTTAATTTACCAGGAAACAATCGAAGTCGTGAATTAAACAAAAGAACTAGATCTCCTACTCGAAATTCATTAGGTTTAATATGTTTGTCATGCAAATTTTTCATTATTTCCTTATAAATTTCGGAGTTTGAGTATGCATAATTCCTAAGCTCGTCTAATTCATTTAATTGACAAAATCGATTTTTACCAGCAAATTCTAAATCTAAGTTTACATTTTTAATTGCCCAGTAGGCTTTGTGTGCAATTTCTACTGGCAAGTGACAACTTTTTCCGTAGACTAGCTTATATGGGGTTGTACCTATTGTTGTTTTATAAGCAGTTCGAAAAGCCCATAAAGCATCATCTAATTTATCTGCCCATTCCTTTTTATTTAACCCTACGGTTTTTTCAAGTATTCGTTTTAAACCTCTATTAGTCACTTCGGCTTGTCCGTTTGTTTGAGGGTGATATGCTGTTGAGACCCGGTGATAGACCCCATATCTTGTTAAAAAAATTTCAAGTTGATGGTTGCAAAAAAGGGTACCTCTATCACTTATTAATGCTTTAGGTGTGCCAAAACGAGAGAATAATTTTTTCAGAAATCTTACCACGACTCTTCCATCATTCGTTGGAAGTTCCTCGGCCTCGGCCCATTTAGACAAGTAGTCTACTGCCACAAGTATATATTTGTTTCCTTTCGATGGTGGGAAAGGTCCCATAAAGTCGAGTCCCCACACATCAAAAATTTCACAAACAAGAATGCCATTTTGTGGCATTTCGTTTTTGGAAGAAATATTACCTGTTCTTTGGCAAGCATCACATGTCTTGACAAGACTTTGGGCGTCTTTGTAAATGGTCGGCCAATAAAATCCTGAATCAAATACCTTTCATGCGGTACTAGCGGCACCATGATGCCCTCCGTATGGACCTTCATGACAATGGCGGAGAATTCTTCGTGCTTCGCTACCATGTACGCATCGTCGGACGAGTTGGTCGGCACACATTTTGAAAAGATATGGATCTTCCCAAAAATAGTGTTTCACATTGGCAAAGAATTCTTTTCTTTGATGATGTGGCCAACCTTTTGCGACTATACCGCTAGCTAGGTAGTTAGCATAGTCGGCGTACCATGGTTCTTCATTATATTCCACCATTTCCAGGGACTCAGTTGGAAATTTTTCGTTGATTTGCTCATCCCTGGTTGCCTCTAAAGCTGGGTCTTCTAAGCACGAAAGATGATCTGCTGCGGTGTTTTCTGCTCCTCTTTTGTCGTTGATTTCAATGTCAAATTCTTGGAGGAGTAGGATCCACCGAATCAAACGTGGTTTTGCGTCCTGCTTTTTGAAGAGATATCGAATGGCTGCATGATCTGTATAGACTATAGTTTTAGAAAGAACAAGATAAGAACGAAATTTATCAAAAGCAAATACCACAGCTAGTAATTCTTTTTCAGTTGTTGTGTAATTTTCTTGTGCATCATTTAGTGTTTTACTAGCATAATAAATTGGGTGGAAATGCTTTTCTTTTCTTTGTCCCAAGACAGCTCCAACTGCAAAGTCACTAGCATCACACATGATTTCGAAAGGAAATTTCCAATCAGGCGCTATCATGATAGGTGCATTGACTAACATTTCCTTTAAGGTTAGAAATGCTTGATTGCAATCCTTGTCAAAGATGAAAGGAGCATCTTTTTCAAGTAATTTTGTTAGAGGCCTAGAAATTTTTGAAAAGTCTTTGATAAACCGCCTATAAAATCCGGCATGCCCTAGGAAACTTCTGATAGCTCTTACGGATGATGGAGGTGGTAATCTAGAAATGGTATCTATTTTGGCTCGATCCACCTCCATTCCTTCGCTTGAGATCTTGTGACCGAGTACTATTCCCTCCGTTACCATGAAATGGCATTTTTCCCAATTAAGGGCGAGGTTAGTTTCCTCACATCGGGATAGCATTCGTTCAAGGTTATCGAGGCATTGGTCGTATGAATCCCCGACGATAGAAAAGTCGTCCATGAAGACTTCCATTGTCTTTTCTATCATGTCGTGGAAAATGGCCACCATGCAATGTTGGAATGTTGCGGGGGCATTACACAGACCGAACGGCATGCGTCGATAAGCAAAAGTTCCATAGGGACATGTGAAAGTTGTCTTTTCTTGGTCTTCGGGTGCTATCGGGATTTGAAAGTAACCTGAAAAACCATCCAAGAAACAATAAAATTTATGACCGGATAATCTTTCTAACATTTGATCAATGAAGGGTAAAGGAAAGTGATCTTTTCTTGTAGCTTCATTTAATCGTCTATAATCTATACATACTCTCCATCCTGTGACGGTTCTCGAGGGTATCAATTCATTTTTTTCGTTAGTTATCACCGTCATACCTCCTTTCTTTGGAACTACTTGAACGGGACTCACCCAAGGACTATCGGAGATAGGATAGATAAGTCCGGTGTCAAGTAATTTGATGACCTCGTTTTTAACCACTTCTTGAACATTTGGATTTACTCGACGTTGTGGTTGTATTACCGATTTGTAGTCATCATTCATTAAAATTTTGTGTGTACACATGGAAGGACTAATTCCTTTTATGTCTACAAGTTTCCAAGCTATTGCGTTTTTATGTTTTTTCAAAAGACTAATTAATTTTTCTTTTTCTGAGCTATCTAATTTTGACGAAATAATTACAGGTAAATTACCATCTTTGACTAGAAAAGCATATTCCAAACCTTTTGGAAGTTCTTTGAGCTCAATTGGTGGGTCTTTAGGAGACTCCTTATTTAGTTGCTCATTTTGATCAAGCACTTTAAAAGTTTGTTCTATGGCGACCTCTTCTTCAACAAAGTGGTCAATCTCTTCACTTGTATCGGGTGTTTCATCTTCATCTTCAATTAGGGGGTCAATATTGCCAAAAGGATATTTCATTGACCGTTCGAGATCGACACTTCTTTTAAATTCCCCTAATTGAAGAGGTAGATTGTTGAACTTCCGGTTTTTCAAGGCTTCGTGAGTTTTTACAAATGGTCGTCCCAACATTAGAGGAGCGTCATCGAGGATGACAAAGTCGGTCGGGATTACCATTTGATTTGTTTGAACCAATACATCCTCAACTACACCGATTGATTTTATTACTTTCCGATTGGATAGAAAAATGGGTATTTGAAGTGGAGAAAAATCACTAATACTTAATTTTTCGAAAATGTAGTTAGGCATTATGTTAACACAAAGATCTTTATCGATTGTGACATTACTAATAAACGAATTTTGAAAGAAACATGGAACCGGTGTAATGTTAATTTCAAATGGGTCTTCTTTTATTAGTGAGGTTTGATCATTAGTTAACTTAACACTTACTGTTTCGTCAATTTTAGTGTTAGTGTTTAACTCTTTTAAAAACTTAGCATGAGTGGGTACTAAACAATGATTTTCAAAAGAAGGTGACAAGAGATTAATTTCTTCAAAATTAGACTCTTCTTGAATTTTAACATTATCGGACTCACCTTTTTCGTTGTTTAACTCATGTGTCAGTTTTTCACTTACTTGTCCTTCCATTTTTACACTTTCAGTTATCTCTTCCTTTTTTAATTCTTCTCTTGCGCGGGATTCCTCTTCCCTTGCGCGAGATTCTTTTATATAGCGATCGATAACTCTAAGGTGTTCTAATATCCTATCGGTCACTTCGGTTATAGAAAAAGAATCGGGATTTTCAAAGCTTGAATCCGGTTGTTCGATCCTTTGTTCCTCATAATACCCATATGAAGTAGATGGTTCACACCATTGTTCTTCATTGTAAGTATATGATGGATAAGGGTCGTAATTTTGTTCTTCATAATACTCATATGAGGTGGGTTGTTCACGCCATGTTTCCTCATAATAAGCATACGAAGGTGGTGGCTCATATCTTGGTTCCTCAAAGTATGAGTATGAAGGCTCATACCTTGGTTCATCAAAATATGAGTATGAGGGAGGAGGTTCATACCTTTGGTCTTCATAGGATGTGTACGAAGTTGATGGCTCGTACCTGGGCTCCTCATAGTAGGTGTATGAATTTGATGGTTGATATGAGTGATTATATTGAACCGAGTGTGGGTTACGACAATTAGTGCAATAATTACTCCTATAATCATCCTCCTCATAGGTGTAGTTGTAACCTCCTGAGTATTGATCCATAAGAATCACTCAGCAGACCACAACCAAGTCTCGAGATCAGAAAACAAAAATAAAAACGGAAACAGAGGCTGGACACGGCCCCGTGTTCAGTGAGCACGGCCCCGTGTTCAGGGTCTGTATCTGGGCGTTTTAATTAAATTTACTGATTTCGTTGAGCACGGGGGCGTGGTCAGTGAGCACGGGGGAGTGTTCAGTGAGCACGGCCCGTGTTCAAGCTACTGTTACTGGGTGTTTTTATGAAAATTGTGCAGCACGGACCGTGTTCAGGTTACTGTAAATGCAAAACTAAACTAAAATGCAGAAAAATGTGCGCGCGTTTTAAAAAGGTTTTGAAAAACTGATTAGGCCGTCGATTTTAAGCTTTCTTAAAATCCTTGTGTCCCCGGCAACGGCGCCAAAAACTTGATGCGTGTGAAGTGTTATATATATTTAGGTGTATATTTTAAGCCCTTTAACACTTTTTAGCCAAGTTTTAAATTTATAAAACACGATATTTTACTAACACTAGACACACATATGGGAAAGTGCACCCATCGTGAGCGTAGTATAGTGTTGGCAAGATACCGAGGTCGTCCAAGGAAACAAGAGCTTTTAGTACCGTTTTATCCTCAACGTCTAATCAAAACAAAAAGTTAGAAAAATGTTTTAAACTAAGAAAAATAAAAACTAACCAAAAATGCTGAAAATAAAAATAAAAGAAAAACAGATAGACAAGATGAATCACTTGGTTCCGACTCGTGTATAGTGTAACCTTTGATTATTTCCGCACTTTTGCACTTATTTAAGAGATTATCTTAGTTATTGTAGTAGGCCCCTCTTTTGAAGGTGACGTTACCCTCAACCCAGTAGTTTGAGTCAGCAAGGATACAATCCTAAAGGGTCGGATTATTGAAAGATAATTAATTAAGTTATTAATGCAAATTATGGTAGGCCCCTCTTTTGGAGGTGACGTTACCCTCGACTAAGTAGTCTGAGTCAGCAGGGATACATTCCTAAATAGCCGGGTTATAGTATTAATAGTAGTTAACTTATGAGGGGATCAAAGAGTTTGGACCCCCGCCATCCAATACCGTTAAGTATTGAAGGAGGTCCTACTAAATTTGACCCAGGTCCATTGCAGGACCTCTAAACGCTGAACAATGGCAAGACTCTTACCAAACCGTTCCCTTAACCCCCGACCAGGTAGCCAACATACCTCCATATAGACCGTGGAGATATGAATGGTGAAAATCTTTTATTTTATATAGACAGTAAAATAATGCCAAGACACCACGGACAAACGATAAGGAAGAATCACCTTCAACATAAGAAACTAGTTATTAAAGTCATTAATACAAAACCAAGTAAAAAGTGCGAAAAGATTAGAAATAAAAAGTATTACACTAGACACTTCTCTTCACCAAGTGATGTAAGAGACTTAGGCAAACATGGCCTTGATTGTCAAGAACTCTTACGATCAATCTTGGATCCCGAGACGACTCACACACTCTATGATGGACAATGGATGATGGTGTTATGGTGGTGGTGGGTGGTGGGTGAAGTGTGAGAGAGGTGGTGTGCCAAGGGATGGTTTGAGCTTGAGCCAAGCACTCCTATTTATAGGCTGAACAGAAGCTCGGGCACGGCCCCGTGTCCAGTGGGCACGGCCCCGTGTCCAAATCCTTCTCTTTCTTCATTTAATGCAGCTTGTCTTATTAGTTGACCACGCCCCCGTGTTCGCTGAGCACGACCCCGTGTGCAGAAGAATCTTTGTACTATGAAGATTTGCCTGGATTGTGCGAATCTTATAGTTGACCACGGCCCCGTGTCCGCTGAGCACGGCCCCGTGGTGGGCAATAGAAGCTTCTACCACTTTGTCTTTTCTGCTGACACTTGGGCACGCCCCTGTGCTGGCTGAGCACGGGGCGTGTTCAGTCTTCTGTCCTCTTGTTTTGCTTGGGAAGATGCTATCGTGGGGTCGGGCATGTCACGTCTTGTTCCTTTTCTTGTATTTATGTTAGATTTTGATGTCTTTTTGCTTCTTTTGTTAATTTGAGCTCATTTAATCCTGAAAATACAAAAGGAAGACAAAAGCACACTTTTTCCAACATTAGTACTAAAAAGGGTTAGTTTTATGCCACAACTGATGTAATTTATATGTTGCATTTTGCACACATCAGTAGCCAAATGTTTGACGTGCGCGCAAGTTAAGGCTGAACACCAAAAGCCATCAGGTTTGCTACAACAGCCTGAACTTCCCACCTGGAAGTGGGAAATGGTGACAATGGATTTTATCACCAAGTTACCCAAGACAAAGAAAGGAAACGATACTATTTGGGTGATAGTGGATAGACTGACTAAGTCAGCTCACTTCCTACCTATTAAGGAAACACATAGCTCAGATAAGTTAGCTCAGCTGTACGTGGATGAGATTGTATCTCTCCACGGAGTGCCAGTGTCTATTATTTCTGATAAGGATACAAGGTATACATCGCACTTCTGGAAAAGCTTTCAGCAATCCCTAGGCACTCGATTGAACTTCAGCACAGCATATCATCCTCAGACGGATGGTCAAAGCGAGCGTACAATTCAAACACTAGAAGATATGTTAAGAGCTTGTGTCATTGATTTAGGTGGAAGTTGGGATGATCACCTTCCATTGATCGAGTTTTCATACAATAATAGCTATCACTCAAGTATCCAAGTTGCACCATTTGAAGCTTTATATGGAAGGAAGTGCAGAACGCCCGTTTGTTGGGCAGAAGTTGGAGATGTCCAACTAACAGGACCTGATATAGTCCTGGAGATGACAGATAAGATCTTACAGATAAGAGATCGTCTCAAAGCTGCCAGAGATAGGCAGAAAAGCTACGCAGACAAAAGGCGTAAACCTCTAAAGTTTGAGGTTGGTGATAAAGTTCTTCTTAAAGTATCACCCTGGAGAGGAGTGATGCGATTTGGCAAGAAAGGTAAGTTGAGCCCAAGGTATATAGGACCATTCGAGATCATCGAATGTGTAGGAACAGTGGCGTATAAGTTAAACTTGCCTAAAGAGCTCAGTGGTATTCATAATGTATTCCACATCTGCAATCTGAAGAAATGTCTAGCTGATGAATCACTAGTCATACCACACACGGATGTGCATATAGATGAGAGCCTGAAATTTGTGGAAAGACCTTTGTCGATCGAGGACCGACAGGTTAAGAAACTTCGAAAGAAGCAGGTACCGATTGTGAAGGTCAAATGGGATGCCCGAAGAGGTCCCGAGTATACGTGGGAGGTAGAGTCCACAATGAAAGAAAAGTACCCTCATTTGTTTCATTAAATCTCGAGGTCGAGATTTCTTTAAAAGGGGTGAGGATGTAACACCTCATAAATTCATACCCAATAAAATAAGGACACGTGTCATGTAAGGCAAATGTGTTATAAACCCGGATCAAGTCAAAAGATGCATGGTAGGATTTAAAAGTGTCGACATGCTAATTAATACCTCTGAGCGACCTAATATATTTTGTAAACATCTAATATATTCAAATCTGGTTATTTTGATAATGTATAATTCAAATTAGCACAAGAAAATAGATCCTATGTTTCATACGACAAATTCCCTTCAAAAGCATTCTTCAATAAAGTCCAAAGGATGTGTAAGTGCATGGCAACACTTTCAAGAGCATGCAAAGGTCTGGTTCATGGTCCCCTCCTGCTGATAAAGGCATAAGATTCGAAGTTGCAAAGAATGCATGGTCAAAGCCTAAGAGGTTACAAAGTTTTGTCTTCTGATGAGGGCTTACGGACCGCAAGAAGACCACCTTATGGTCCGTAAGGTGGCGGAGCTGGGCGAAAATAAATAAAAGATGGATACGGACCGCAAAGCCAAGGGCTTACGGTCCGCAAGGTTGTAACTGGGCATCTTAGATCAAGGTCGGTTGCGGACTGTATAGTTTTTAACTAACGGTCCGTAAGAGGTGCTTACGGACCGCAAAGGATACTTCTTACAGTCCGTAAGGCTGTCGCTGGCAGTAGAAAAATGGACAGATGCCTGTTCAGCCTGTTACACCGCCTCTCTTGCATGGTTTTTGAAATTCAAGAGCATGGCCCATAGTTTTACATGCATAGGGACACATGGGATGATCAGGGAACTGTTGTAGACTTGTGTGTGATGATCTTGAGCCATTCGGGGTTCCTATATAAGAAATGCTAAGTTGCAACATTGAACTTGCACTTTCAAGACTCTCACAACTTCTTTTCTGGAGATTGTTGGAGCTCAAGGCCACTTCCTAGAGGTCATTAGTCGTGCATAGGACTTCATTAAGTGTCCTTAACCTTTCTAATTCAGTTTTAGTTAGTTTAATGACCAAAAGTCAAACTTATCATAATTAAGGCTTGACTTCGTGATTAATCACTAATGGTCCAGTCATTAGTTAAATTAAAAGTAGTTATAAGTTGGTAATTATGTAGGTAATAAACCCCTATGAGGGCACCTACTGATTATCACCCTAGTTTGGTCAAATGTCGGGTCAAACCAAATACTAAAAAGTCAATAGAAAGTTAATTTTCAAATAAACACATAATTAGCAATGTAGGAGCTATGGAACCTGTTTAGACATTAAAATAACTTGGTAATTAATGTAAGAACATGTTTAGACATGTTCAACCCGACAATTTCTGAGTTAGACTCGGTTCGGAGCCGAAAGTCGCAAAAGTTGACTTTTGCTTTGACTTTCAGTTCTGACCCATTAGAGCATAGTTTAGAAATGCCTTAGAGCTTTATTTGGACCAGGTTTCATGTTAGTATAACCCTCTGTGATTATACAACTTGGTTCATTAGTTATCCGATTCATATGCATGTTTCCGTTATATGCCTAAATGTTGACCAATATGCACGTTCGACCTTAAAACAAGAATTTTGAAAATGTAAGAGGACAATAATCTTTATTACTGATTTATAAACATGTCCCTAAAATTTGACATCAGTTTGAGGTCTAGATTATGAGTTATGCTCATTAGCGTAAATGAAAAGCTTTTTATTAATTAAACGGTGTAATTAGCGTATAGCCTATCTAAACCCGATTTTTAATACCAAACTTTTTACCCACTAATGTAAAATAATATTTTGGGATTTTTGAAGATTTTTATTTATTTTTAGGCTGAGCATAACATAGGGTTCTAGCTTCGATTCGGTTATTGTCAGTTTTGCCCTTTTAGCCTATAAAATGAGTTTTACAAATCATTTTGATACCAAACCTTTTTCTACTGATTTTATATGATAAATAAAATATTTTGAGCCTTCTAGAATAATAAAATATCAGCTTTTCATATAAAACCCGAAAATCGCTTAAAGCCGTCTTTTTACGCGTTTTAAGCGCATAGTATGTATTAAAACTATTTTAAATGTATAAGACTTGATACCTACTGATATTTTAAGTAAATTATTATACTTTAGCAGTAAGCAAAAGTTTTAAACTCAGATTTCCAGATTTGACATTTAAACCTTAGGAGAAATTACCAAAATGCCCATTCGGTGCATATTTTGGTTATAAATGGTAAATTTCACATATATGTAATACCCTACTGATACAACCTATTAAATTAAGTATAACTACTGATTATATCAGACCTGAAACTCAGTTTTATATTAAATCTCTTTTATAACCTTTTAAATGACCAAAAGACCCCTACGGGGCATGATTTGAGTTCAAATTCGTTTTGGGCATAATAGAAGATATCTTACTGATGTCACAACATATTTAAGGCATATTAACTTAGGAAACATGTATATGGCTCTTATGGTTACCCGTTATGCATTTTTCGCATTTGGTTCGGTTTATGTAACTAGTTTGCATAAATTGACCGAAACGGGTCAAACCTTATCATTTTTGTCTCAAGATCCAGAATGTGTTTAGTTTACCCATATTACACAAGTCTCCAAACTTGTCGGGTCTAAATCACATTCTTTTCCGGTCTTCGCTTAATCATGCGTTTGAACCGTATCTTCCTTTAAAACTAACCGGTCTAAGTTTAGGCTTAATTAAAGACCCGTTAGGAATCTAATAGGTTATTAAAAACCTTCGTTCCAGATTAGGAGACCCGGTAAAAGCTACGTGCATTTGCTGTTTGCGAATTATACTTGCTCAGGTAAATACTTTTAACTTATTTTCCCTATACGGGCTTGGGGTACGGTATATAAAATACCGCTTGGTCGGGCATTGAATTTTTAATCGTATGAAGGTTAATTTATTGATATGACCCGTTTAAATTGTTTTGTTTGCTTAAAGCCTTTGGGGGGTTAATGACCATGTCCCGGATATCCTTGGCATCATTCATAGAAATGGCCACGACCTAAGCACGGGGTGTAGGCATACACCCGCCTGTGCATATATAAATAATAAGGTATAACCGCCGGTTTCGAGAATAACTCGCTGCGGGACTATATCATGTGGTGTGTCTATTAATCTTTAACCCGGTGTCAACCCGGGCTACTGAACGTATAAGAAACATGTAATTCTTTTACAAGTTTATATATAAATAATTATCCCAAGTTATAAATGTTTTGTGCCTTGTGCATTCAAATCAATTTTTTCTAAACCTTTTCAAAATGAGTCAGTTAATTGTATTTACCAGTGTAAACTGACGTATTTTCCCAAAAAGGCTAAGTGCAGGTACTAACCGAAATAGGCTGGCCTCTCCTTAGCATCAATAAGAGTCTTGCAAGCTTGGATGCATTTTAAACCTGATGAACTATGTTTCCTTTTTATTTGATCCGCCTGTGGATCCTTTACAGTCCGTTTGTAATACTTTGATATTACTTTATGTTCAGTTTGTAATGAGATTCATCTTTTGCTTCCGCTGTGCATTTGAAATTGTGTTGTTTGACTATGATGATATCAACTACGTCACGATACTCCCCACCGGACCCACCGGTAATACGTGAAAATATCGGGGTGTGGCTAGTGTTTTTGTCCTATATGTACACCCTGCAGTGTCAAGCTATGGCCAAAGCGCGGCGTTTTGGTCCGGTCAACCAGACAAAGACTGACGGGTGTCTGACGGGTCTGTTGACCGGACCAAAACACCGAGCTTTGGCCGCGTTAACCAGACAAAAGACTGATACCCAGTCAGTCTTTTGTCTGGTTGACCGGACCAAAACGCGGCCAAAGCTTGGCGTTTTGGTCCGGTCAACAGACCCGTCAGACACCCGTCAGTCTTTGTCTAGTTAACCGGAACAAAACGCCGCGCTTTAGCCACAGCTCGACACTGCAGGGTGTGCATATCGGACAAAAAACACATTTTTGGTGTGTCAATAGGCAAATGAGTGTGTGAATAGGTACACCCTTAAAGTAAACCAACATAAATAAAATTTTAATAAGTCAAACTAGAAGTTATTGATTAGTGTTCACTTTTGCTATCAATTGCAATTTTGTTTATTACTAAAAAAAGTTGTATATACTTTTTACTAAAAAATATAGTTTATTAGTTGAGCTCAATTACTTATAGCCCGTTCCATCTATAATATATAGTCCCACCTAGAACACCCGTAGTGGGACTATATATTGTGGGCGAAATTATATTTCCAGAAAATATTTTATATAGTTGTAAAAATAGAGATAAAAGATAATAATGTTGGATGCAAAAAGATACTACGTTATTGTGATTGTCACTGATTTATCATTTTCAATTTCCTTCACTATTTTTAGTTATTTGTTATTTGACTTCACAATCTTAAATTCTAGCCGTCACCCTATCTCTAATGTCATGTTTGACCGTTGCATTGTAATAATCAAGAGTTTAAAGTAAACCAACATTAATTTTTTTTTTAATAAATCAAGCTAGAAGTTATTAATCAGTGTTCACTTCTGCTGTCATTTGCAATTTTGTTTATTACTAAAAAAAAGTTATATATACCTTTTACTAAAAAAACATAGTTTATTAGTTGAGCTCAATTACTTAACTCTATCTAATATATAGCCCATTCCATCTATAATATATAGTCCCACCTAGATATACCTTTTACTAAAAAAACATAGTTTATTAGTTGAGCTCAATTACTTAACTCTATCTAATATATAGCCCATTCCATCTATAATATATAGTCCCACCTAGAACACCCGTAGTTCTAGAAAATGTTTTATATAGTTGTATAAATAAAGATAAAGATAATAATGTTGGATGTAAAAAGATACTGATATCTTTCGTTATTGTGATTGTAACTGATTTATCATTTTCAATTTCCTTCAATATTTTTAATTATTTGCTATTTGACTTGACAATCTTAAATTACGGTGGACGGTACAATATCGGTAAACCCTTCGGGGATTTAGATTCACTGAGCGGTGATTCAAAGCCGGCCATATTCACCGAGCGGTGATTAAAACAGGGGCCTTCAAAATCGGTGTATATTCACCGAAACCAATTCTTGAATCTTGGTCAATATTTGACAGTTGGCACCCACCTTTTCTATTTTTTTATTTATGACCGTTTGTTAATTTTTGAACGTTGCTCAATTTTTGAACCAATATGACCGTTTGTAATTTTTTTATTTAACCCACAATTTTGATCATTTTTAGCAAACCACTCTTTCTAAACATCTCTCTTTCTACACCCACAAACACCACTCCATTTTTCACTTTATTTTCTAAATGTGGATGATATACCACCGCTATTCCTTCCCATTGATATTAGTAAAGACGACGATTCTTCCTCAAGTGATAGTAGTTTAATTTTTTTCCAAAATCTTATTAACGAAGCCGCCGAACTGGAAGACACGGGTACATCTAGAAAAAGGAAATATGTCCGTCGAGATCGAGAGAAATGTCACGAAAACCTTATGAGAAATTATTTTGTCGAGGAGCCCGTATTCAACGAAGAGGTTTTTCGTCATAGGTTTCGTATGTCGAAAAGGTTGTTTTTAAAAATTGTGAGGGACGTGCAAGCGAATAACTCTTGGTTTCAAGAGACCCGGGATGGGGCTTTGAAGAAGAGTTTTACACCGATGCAAAAAGTTACGTCGGCGATTAAGCAACTTGCAACCGGTAACCCTCCAGACGAGTACGACGAGTATTTAAATATGTCCGAAAGGACTTCCCGAGAATGTCTAGAAAAATTTTGCGGCACGGTATGTGATTTGTACGCTTCCGAGTTTTTACGTAGACCTACTAGCCACGACATTGCGCTCTTGTATCAAGCTCACGAGGAGAAACATCACCTTCCTGGGATGTTGGGTAGTCTTGATTGTACACATTTTGTTTGGAGAATGTGTCCAACGGAGTTGCGAGGTCAATATATGAGGGGGGATCACAGTTACCCGACAGTTATGCTCGAAGCGGTGGCCTCTCAAGATTTGTGGATTTGGCATGCTTTTTGTGGTCCAGCAGGTTCACAAAACGACATCAACGTGCTCCAACAATCTCCGTTATTTCTTACTCAACGAAATGGAACGGCACCAAAATGCCCATTTTATGTGAACAATCACTTTTACAAGTGTGGATACTATCTTACCGATGGAATCTACCCTACTTGGTCCGTGTTTGTGAAATCATTTCCGTATCCTCACATTGTGAAAGAAAAGAAGTTCAAGAGGCAACACGAGGCGGCAAGAAAAGACGTGGAACGGGCTTTTGGTGTCTTAAAGGCAAAATGGGGTGTACTTAATCGACCGATGCGTGCTATGAGTGTTAAAAAAAATTAGGAGTGTCGTATATGCGTGCATTATTATGCATAATATGATTCTAAAAGACGACGGAAACGCGATTGCACCGGTACATATTCGGGATCCTCCAGTCGAGCCCGTTTTCGAAGACACTGCTTATAACGAGCTCATTGATAAAGATACACATTATAGACTAAAATATGATCTTGTGGAGCATCTTGGAAAACAATATTTACCCCACCTTTTGGCGGATTCTGACGACGAATAGTTAAATTAGTTTTGTTTTTAATTTATTTTTAGATTTTACTGTCATGTTATTTATTTTAATTATGTAATGTGTTTTTCTTAATTAAAAGTACTTTTATTTAGATTAATTTATGTTTTATTTATTTATGCATAATTTATAATTTCTAGAAATAAAAAATATATAACTCAAACACCCTGACAGTGTTTGAATCATTGCCGGTGATTGAGTGTAAAATGGGGAGTGAAATGGGGAGTTGACATGACATAATATTATTCGCTGGACAATGACTCAAACACCCTAGAGTGTTTGAATGATACCTCCACCCTTATAGCCATCACCCTATCTTTAATGTCATGTTTGACTCTTGCATTGCAATAATCAAGAGTTTAAAGTAAACCAATTATAATACTAATAGTTATTATAATGAACACATTTATATAAAAAAATTCTTTATCATCGTCATCGGAAAAGGCCATCTTCAACTCAAATTATAATGAACCCAGTTAAATAAAAAACATCTTCATTATCGTCATCTTCAACTAAAAAATAGAAGATGCAACATTATATAAAAATTTCAAAGATCCAAAAGTTCAAAACATGCCACAACAAATACCACTACCACCAATGATATTATTCTTTTGAATTCCATTATGTACTTGACTTCCTCTAGACATTATAAGCCAAAGCAGACTTCACCCCAAAAAATCATCGCAACCTTTCAATTTTACAGTTTAAAATCCATCTCATTACCTATGAATCCTCGCCGCCCCTCCTACTCATCAGACGTTGCCAGTCTCCGCTATGCCTTCCTCTCTTGGGTTCCACTGTAAGATTAAATATTTATTTATTTATATTTAATCTAGTAGCCATCATTATCATTTATATAATATGGATCAAAATATATTAAAACCTATAATAAATTAGTTGGTAATTGTTGATGGGCCAGATTACCCTAATTAACTAATTGGGTTTCCCCTTGGGTGTATATAAGGAGATTACTAGAGAGGGATTAGGGTTAGACATTCATAACATCACACTCAATATCGCCCCTCCTCTCTCTCCATTACTACGAGTTCTTTAACCCTAAAGAACTCGGTACTACCATCAAGAAGATACATCCTAAAGGGGAACCAGACCAATCTGACGAACATGACGTCCACTTCCCTCTCTGGTGTGGTGACTGCTAATCAGGTACACACCTCTTATTTTATTGTTCATGATTGAATTTACATCATTAGGGTTCATGTTTTACCTTTGTTCTTATGATATAATCAACATGTGGTATCAGAGCGTATGTTGATTATATCAATTCAATCATAGAACTCAATGAATTGTATTATAGGAATTAAAACATAAAGATTGTTTTTTTTTCCTTGTTTTGCGATCATAGATCTGCCAATTCAGTTGAAAATCAAAATCACTAAGGTTATGAATCATTAATCTTAATATTCCAATTAACGATTTATCTTGTTATTCATGCCGTCGAAACCCCACTCGGAGTCACATGGTTTCTCACTAATCATTAATGTTTTGTTTGCAATTCATGAATTTAGAATTGTAGTGGATTGCTTTACGTGTTCACATACAATTGATGATTTATTTTATTTATATTTTAATATGTACATAATAAATGAATAAAGTGGAATGGACCGTATCCATCATTGTGATTCATTCATTTTTTTAATTAATTATTATATTAATTAATTTTCTTTACAATATCACCTAATATTGTGATAGATTAGGATTTGATTATCTTTCCTAAAATTTTGTATCTTCATCTCCAAGTTTCGAATAAACATTATTTTAATTTGTATTCGAATAATTAACTTGGATAGATACACATGAGGTATTTTGAAATTATAATCAAAATCCCTTAAAATTAGCTGATTCATACTTATCACACTAATTAGCTGCTAATCAGGAGTTTCGAGACCACAAGGTTGCGACTCGAAATCATAAAGGGTTTCAATCTTTATAACTCGAGACCACGATTTCGACTCGAGACCATAAGGTTTCGACTCGAGACCACTGAGGTTTCGACTAAGGGTTTCAATCATCACAACTCGAGACCGTGGTTGCGACTCGAGACCTCATTATGAGTCGAGATCTCATAAAATACAGTAGTCGAAACCATGTTTCCGACTCGGGACAACGAGGTTGCGACTCGAGACCTTAATGAGTCGAGACCTCATAATGTTATAGATGAGTCGAGACCTCATAACTGAGTCGAGATCTCACTCGAAACCTCATTATTTTAGGCTGTTTAATGTGAACTAAGACTTAGCTTGAATGATTGGTTTTGTAAATACTTAGTTAATTAATAAGGATCAAATAATCTTTTACAAAACCAAAATGGCTTAACTTGAATGAGCTTCTGATGTATCAATTCTGGCCAAAGCTGATTTGATGCATCTATTTATTGTTCAAGTATTATAAAAGCTATGTTAAGTATGCATTACAAACGTGAAATGTCTTAATTCTGGCCAAAGCTGATTTAATTCATTTATGTTTAGCATGCTTGACAAGTGCATAACTAAAGTGATTGTCTCATTTCTGGCCAAAGCTGATTTGTCACAATAACTTTGCACACATACTTAAATGATTACACTTCTGGCCAAAGCTGATTTGTCTTTGTTTAAGTAGAATTTTACTAAGTCTATTATTTTGATGTTAGTAATAGACATATCACAATCTCTTCACATAATGATCCTTATATTAATGATCCTTAATTAATTTTATGATCATTTCGTCTGTCTTATTCTTAGTACCCATAATTTTACTCACTATAATTTACTTCTACATATATCTCATCCACTTTAATTCCTAAACCTAAAATGTTTGCTTTAATTAAAGTTTCTATTAGAATTAGCTCTTAAACTAAATCCTTGATTATTTCTTAAGACACGATAATCCTATTGCTCTCTTCTGATAAAGATAGTAAAGAAGAAAAATTAGAGCATGATGATTAGGACAAATCGAACATGATGTCTCTTATGATAATCAAGAACTCTCTAACATAATGCTGTCACTAAGGTTATTTCAGATTAAGTCTTTCCTAAGGCTAATCTCTTATATATGGAAGAATCACTAGAACTCCTAAGATGCATGCCTTCTGTAAAATTCTAAACTATAAAGTTAAGTAGTATATGTGAATACATAATGATGTACAATACCATGACCCATAAAGTTAAGGGCTTACGCATGGAAATAAGTACATTTTCCAGTACATTACATATTAAGATTTTCACTTGTACAATTTGATGCCTTATAAATCAACTATAACACTCAAACATACCAAAGTATAATGAGTGTGTTGATATGCAACATATGTACAAAGAAATAAATGTTTGAAGCTGGAAAAATAAGTTGTTACTCACTTTACAACCACTTAAAACCTTAAAAGAGTATTGTTCTAAGGTCCATAGACAAATTACAACTGTTAATTCCACCTCTAAGGTTCTTAAAGGGAAAAACTCAATGCATCATTATGTCATTCGACTAGACATAAGCAACGAGACTATCCATTATTCTAAAGAACAGTTGGATGAATTAATTAGATAGTCACTTATTAAAGATATTTAAGTCTACTAATTATAATATTCCTATTAATACATGATTAGTTGACTCTAGTTTTAAATGTTTCCTTACCAGAAATCAACAAATAATTAACATGAGAGTTAGTGACAAAGTTAAATGTTAAGGCTATAAAAACAATAATAAGCAGTCTTCTAACAACGTTTTTTCGATACCGTACATAAATTCTGAGTATTAATCAGAATATAGTATCATAATATAAGCAATGTTATGAAGGTTGTGAGGTTTACATAGTCAACATAAAGTCACACTTACCTTAAACTCTTATTTTATTTGTTCTAAACATCTGGATTGAAACATTATTAAGATAAAACTAGATGATACTTTACATTTTCACAACTTTTGTCATCATGCAAATGAAAATTTTGACAAAAGGAAAAATGAGACTTACAAATTTCATCCATTATAACCAAAATTCATGAGAAATCATGACATGGTTAATGAGGATGATTTCTTATCTAATCTCATTCTAAGTGTTTTTAAATCATGACGTTATAGCCCTAAATATTACTTGGCTTAATGAATAAGTATGGGTCCATCATAAGTCATTCATTGACATTCGTGGAACTTATTCCAAATGGAATATTCAGACATAATTCATTTATCATTTAAAAGACTATCAACTTGTATCTAAATTTTGTCGCATATGGCCCACGGTCTTATAAGAAATCTATTCATATATGTACTTAATAAGATTTCTATTAGATATGTCCCTAAAATTTCTTATGATATCTGGACATTAAAGAAATCAAATAAAGTCTAACGTATATATGATAGGTTCCCACGTCACGTACCTCATTGAAACTTCTCTTGTAGCATTTCTAGAGATACTAAAGATCAGTGGGAGCATTAAGTGTCTTAATAATAACTTGCAATAGTTGCAAGAGGTGGGGAGTGAAAACTTTATATTACTTCAATTTACACCTCTTGTACAAGACACTGCTCCATTTTGACAATGTTCTATCATAACTTGTCTCCTTAAAATCTAAAGCTACTTTTACAAAAGTTTCATTATTGCTTAATTGTGGGCACACTTAGATTTCTTATCTAAACTAACATAATCCTCAACAAGAGAAACTACAATGACTAACGTCATTAATATGTTCATTAATATGTTTTCTCTATTAGAATTTGTTTGGTCGTTAAATAATGACCCTAAGCATGCTGAGTTCCTAAAGATTTCTAAGGTCAGTGGGAGTAGTCAAAGTCCTTATCATGACTTGCAAGGAATACAAGAGGCGGGGGGAAGAGTGTCATTAAATTTCACTCCGAATTTAACTCCGATTACACCTCTTGTACACCATACTGCACCAACTCTTACAAACTTAGAATCCTGAAAATGATAGCAACCTAATCAAGAGCTAATCCATAAAACTGAAACTTCTAACAAACCCAATAATCAACTTAGGAGGTCATCTAGGTTTAAAAACCTACTAACTTTGATGATTACATAACCTCCCTAACTGAAGTTGAAATGGATTTTGGAAAAGTTTACTGATCCTACTGATCCTATCTCTTTTAATTAAGCCATTAGTGTCAATCAATCTTCTGAATTGAATAAAATAGTTTTCTAGTAAAACTGATTTTATGTGTTCGCATAACATTTGGGATTTGATTGAATCACTTAAGAGTGTTCATAACTAAACCAAATCCTAATATATAAACGTTAAGACACAAAGAAGCATGATTGATTGTCAAAGGTTGTACTCAGGAAGAGATAAATTATTAAAGAATCTTTATTACATATCTAACAAAAGATTTCTTTTAGGATCATCACTGTTCTAGTAGCTTATAATAGTTTAAAGCTACATTAGATGAACATTAAAACAATTTTCCCTAACAAATGGCTGACATATTTACATGTTCATAAAAACAACCTGAAAGTTCTAAACTTAAGGTTAAAGAACAGTTTGTCTATAAGCCAATAAAATCCATGTATGGTTTAATACAAACATCAAAATGTGATGAAATCTTAACGCAATTATTTTCATCAACAACCAAGTGGAATAATGTACCTACCTCAAGATGAGTGGGAGCAACTAAGATAAACTTATCTATATAGATGATATTCTTTTGACAAGTAGATGTTACATAAGTCAAAACATTGTTAACACAAACTTTGATATAATAGATCTCAGAGATATCTCTTACATAATAGATATCATAACATGTTGGGATAGACCAAAATGGAACATTACTTCCGTTCCATAAGTTTAACATTAAATTGGTCCTTACATATGTAACAAACAATACTGCTCTCCTTTAGAGGATAATAGGATAAATGAGATTATTTCTTATGCTTCATTAATTAGAAGCCTTATGTAAGTTCAAGTCTATACTCGTTTAGATATTACTCACATTGCAACACACTAGATATGTCTAGATTAATGTGAAGCATTTAATAGAGTATTACAATATCCTTAAAAGAAACGAGAGGCTATATTTTAAAGAAGAAGTGAGAAATAAAACCGGTTTATTACTCTAACTTTGTAATATTCAAAGATGACAAAATGTAATTTCGGGTATATCTTTATGTCAGCAGACAAAACCTATCTCATGGAGGAGTCATAATAAACTGATAACAACCTAAGTTATAACGACATAATATATTGTTGATCACAAAGCAATAGTCACTAAATGTTGTTGGAAATTTATCAGTGGACTCATAAGTTTATTAACTCCATATAATTAATATATTGAAGACTTATTGTGATAAAGTCAGCTACCATGTCTCCTTGAACAGTAACAGTTCGAGAGGTGCTGCATTAAATTTCGATACGCAATTAATTATTCGTTTATGAACGAATTGAGGAAACTAAATCTTTGTATCGAATGCATTCATGATATGCTTAAGGATCCTATAACTAAAGGTCTATTACCCATAAGTCTTATTAAGAGTGCACATAAAAGAGAAGGGTTTTAATTGATGACCATGTACAACTGCATATCGTACTATGAATGACTAACTATTAATTAATTTTCCTCATCAGTTTGATTTTGTATGTCTCTTACATATGTTCTGCCGGTGTAATGACATATAGACAACTATAAATACAAATCAAACGTTAAAGGGCTTACATATTTTGATCATAACTGTTAGGTTTTAAATTAAGGCTATAGTATGACTAATGGGGGTCCTGAGTCGCATAATGATTCAACGGCTGTATTTCTCTGCTATAGTACTTGTTTAAGGCTAAAATGAGTATTAACTTCTGATCAGACTTATCTAATACTCATGATAAATGATTATTCGGCTAAGTGGGAGAATGTAAGATTAAATATTTATTTATTTATATTTAATCTAGTAGCCATCATTATCATTTATATAATATGGATCAAAATATATTAAAACCTATAATAAATTAGTTGGTAATTGTTGATGGGCCAGATTACCCTAATTAACTAATTGGGTTTCCCCTTGGGTGTATATAAGGAGATTACTAGAGAGGGATTAGGGTTAGACATTCATAACATCACACTCAATATCGCCCCTCCTCTCTCTCCATTACTACGAGTTCTTTAACCCTAAAGAACTCGGTACTACCATCAAGAAGATACATCCTAAAGGGGAACCAGACCAATCTGACGAACATGACGTCCACTTCCCTCTCTGGTGTGGTGACTGCTAATCAGGTACACACCTCTTATTTTATTGTTCATGATTGAATTTACATCATTAGGGTTCATGTTTTACCTTTGTTCTTATGATATAATCAACATCCACACGATAAACACAAAACCCTGTATCATCTGGTCATTGGTCTGAAACAAACAAGAAAAAAAACAACCATACTTGGTCTCTGTCATCATCGAAGGTTGCTGTTTGTCATCAAAGTTTGGTCGGTAGGCTAGGGTTTGGATGGGAGGGTCGTCGAATGTTAGTGAGATATACAAGATAATTGAAAAGTAGTTTAATATATATTTTGATTTTATGAAAACCATATAATATAAACATAAACATAAGCATAAAAAGAAAATAACAAAGAAAAGAAAAAAGTGGTAACCTGGTGACATGGTAATTACATAGTATTAGAACACTATATTTAGGTTTAGTTACTTTAGAGAGACAAAAAGAGTTTGGATCATTTAATTGGAACAACAGGCAAACTTGATTACATTTATATGATATTTTCCCTAAATAAAATAAGAATAAAATTTTAATAAATCAAACTAGAAGTTATTAATTAGTGTTCACTTTTGCTGTCAATGACAATTTTGTTTATTACTAAGAAAAAAAGTTATATATACCTTTTACTAAAAAAATATTGTGTATTAGTTGAGCTCAATTACTTAACTCTATCTAATATATAGCCCATTTCCATCTATTAGCCCCACTTAAAACCATTAAAAGCCCATGTTTAACCCAATAATGAAGTAAAGACTCAATTACTATTATCAATTGTTTAAACCTGAATAAAAAAGAGCACTAGAAACAAACTGAAGAGTCACAAGACGAACATAAGCTTATAAGAGTTACGATCCGTGTAACTTAGGGACGATTTTGTTTGAGATTTAGAGGCAACAGTGTTCGATTATGAATTTCTAATGAAAGAGGTTAGTTATGGGACGATTAAACATGAGTTTTTTTTTACAAGGTCATTATACTTTTATTATGATATTGGTTTTTATTACGTTATTTGACCTCATCCGAACCGGCTCAAAAATTTTAACACCGGGTTATTATAAATCCAAGTACCAAAAAATAAATAAATTATAGACTCCACCACTACATTCTTAGAATATTATTTATGAAATCTAATATCTAATTTCTTATTCATATTCTAGGTCATACTCATAAGCATGGCCGGCCCTGGGGATGGGCAAGGAGGACCACCGGCCAGAGCCTGATATTTCGAGGTGCATATTTTTTTTTAAGAAAAAAACCGATATGTGTATGTAAAATATTTTTTAATAGGGTACACTCATGCAAATACCAACATATGCACCCTTACAAAACTATTCTTATGGTTTAGATTAGTTATTAACCTCTTTGGCATTAGGTTCAGACCTTTAGTGAGCCAAATACCCAATTTCATTAAGGCCTAAGGGCACATTTTTTCGAGCTCGAACAGGGTACACGAATTCTCAGGGCCGGCTCTGCTCATTAGTCATTATATAATTGATAAAATATCAATTCGACCTCTAAAATCAAACTTTCATTTTTTTTTAAATCAAGAGGATGGATGATGCTTGATTAAAACGTTGACACGTGTGATATAGGAAAAAATATCCAGGAAAAAATAGCCTAGTCTTTAATGAAGACGCGTAAATTGAATTTGACAATAGGCGTGGAAAATGACCAGAGAAGCTGTTTCATGGAACAATGTCAAATTGAAAGACAGTATGAAAAGGAAATCCGAGAGCTCTTCGTCATACCACCAGAATGACAACAGATTCGTTAATATATATACTAGTGGGATTTCCCGTGTGATTTGTTGCGGGCCTTTGGTCATTTTCAGTCATTATAGGACCCGTACAGACACTCGATATAGCTTACAATACCAAAAAATACTTGATCGCGAATATAACTTGTGTTCAATTTATTTATACCGTCACGTCGAGAAAACTATAAAAACGAATACGGTACCGTTACCAATGTTGTTTGGTCGGTATATGTTCGGTTTGTTATGATAAAAAATCAACTATATATAGCTCGTTCGAATAGATTTTTTATTGAAATATGCATAATAAAAAGCTATTGGTAGATATGTATCCTATTGGTGCGGTTGGGATCTAACAAGCATGGATAGTGGAAGAGTATTTTCATTCCACTAAGACTATCCACATCAAGGATGTTTGTAGGTGACATGGAGGGTGTTCATTCCTATGTGGAGGGCATTTGTGACAGTGGCGGATCTAGAAAATCCGTCAAGCCGTAACGTTTTATAAATAAGCCGTAACGAAATCGAAAAAACCTCAAATTTTTCCAAAATTTACACTAATTTTTCCAAATTTTTCCGAGCCAAGCCGTAGCGGGCGTTGCCCCCGGGTATATGGTAGGTCCGCCCCTGATTTGTGAGAGGGATGGATTAGTGGGTGTTGTAGAGGATGACATGGAGGGTGTTTATTCTTCACAATTCTTGGGGAAGAATGGTGAAGAATGGGCTAATGGTGTGTCCTTTTTTTTTTATAAGGTTGTTTGTGGGAAGGATATATATGTTATTGTTGTGGGTAAAAAGTGTTTGTGGGAAGAATAAATGAAAAGCTGATGTGGCATGCTGATTAGGCTGTTTGTAGAAAGGATAGCCTTTCACTGGTGCGGATAGTCTAACATGACACTTTGGTTTATTTAGAAAGGCATGAAGACTATGGGGTATGGGGTGTGGGTTGGGGAGAAACGTCTAAGTCACCATCCCGGGTGGGTTTGGGTTTGGGCGTGGCCCCATTGGCGTGGGATTCAGCCCGGGCGTTGGGCGGGGCTACCCACATGACATGGTGAAACCACGTTGGCCAAGAGCACTAGTCACGCCCCACCATACCCCTTTGAAATTGGCTTTTGGTCTTGGGTGCCCCATACTCCACGTGTCGCACCCATTGGCGGACCCACCCTTTGGCCAAGGTGGGCGGCCGCACCCCTTGAAAAAAAAAATTAAAGTATATTTTAGGCAAAAAAACCTGATCGCACCCTTTGAAATATGGTTGAACACCTCATCCGCACCCCCATCAAATAATTCTTGAGTTCGCCACTGGTCGCACCATGCCCCTAACTGACGCCCCACCATACCCCATGGTCGAATGAGAAGGTGTTTAACAAGTGACGGAAACTCAAGATATTGTTTCAACCTTATTCGGCTAGATTCTTAGTTTCGGGACATTGACTGCTCCTTGTGGACTTCTGATCCGTTGGCTTGTTTGTTTGGATCATTTTTATTCGTTTTGTTTCCCTCTTGTCAAGTGCTTTTGTGTTGTTGGCGATGTATAGTATTCTGTTTTTGGAAGGACTTTCTCAATTCCCTTTGGTTTTTGGTTGGAATAAAATTTATGTTCGAAAAATTAACCGAACATTGCAATTTTTTTAACATATTTTATTACTGAACTAGAATTTGTATTATTTAAGTAAATAATTTGACAAATTCTTAATTTAATATTTAGTTTGCATATTAAACATAGTATTTCAGTTGTTTTTTAAATTTAACAAACTAGATTTATTAAACATAGTATTTCAGTTGATTTTTTTATTTTATTTAACAAACTAGATTTATAAATGTTAAAACTTATTTGTGGTTTAAATTAAATGTATTTACATATTCAATGTATAAATATAAAAGTATAATAATTAAATAATGGTTACCTAATTACCAATCAAGCTCTTCTCATTACACCAATTTTAGGAATTTTTAGGTGAGAGAAAAGTGCACCCGCGTTATAACACTTTTTTTCTCAACCAAGCCCCCAACAAAGCTGCATTAGGGTGGAGGGAGTGATCTTGGGGAGTGCTTCGGGAAGGGGGGGGGGGGGTTACCAATTGGGGATGTAGTGCCGGTGGATGTTCGGTGATCGGGGAAGAGGAGAGAGGTGGTGTAGGTGGTGAGTAGTCACCAAGTGGGGAAGATGAGAGAGGTGGGAGAGAGGGGGTTAATGGTGGGTCTCAACCCCTTTTAATCAATCACATTTTTTTTAAATTGTTTACCACTCTCCATGTGTTTGACAATTGTTAATGATTAAGTGCAAAATAGGGAGTGAAGTAGGGATTTGACATGACATGACAATATTGGTTAGAAAATAAGTTTACCGCTACTCAAATGATGACCACTCCCTCCACGCTAATATTCTATTTTCTAAAACATAAAAAACATGTATTAAATTGTTTTTTTTTTGTCTGCTAGCCCATGTTAAACACGAAGTATTGCATTAATTGCTTTTTTCAGGTAACCCACGATATACACGAAGTTATGCATTAATTGCTTTTTTCTAGTAACCCATGCTAGGGGGTCCATCATTTATGGGTCTTAGGGTGTTAGGAGTGGTTAAACACTTAAGAGTGACAAACTAAAAAATCGACCAATTAGAGTGCGCCATGTCAATAAGTGAAAAGTGTTTAAACTTTGGTGAAAAGTGTTGGCAATGGTTTAAACATTTGGTGAAGTGGTAAACTTTTTAAATAAAAAAAAGGAAAAATATGTAATTGGTTGAGATTGGAATGGACCCCACCCCACAACCCCCTCTCTTTCTCTCCTTCCTCCCTTCCCCGCGTCGGCATGCACCCACCGAATCTGTGCCCATTTCGTCAAACACCCACGCGGCAAAGGTATTGGCATTGTTTTGCCACACTTTACCGAAGTGGCAAAGTTGGTTAGCCGAGCACCACTCCTAACACCCTTACGACCAACATGATAGAATAAATGATACAAGACTATGATTAGATTTTTAAAACTTCTTCTTTCTTTCTTTTTTTCTTTCTTTCTTTTTTTTTTTTTTTTTTTTTGTTGTGAACTGCAAATTTCTTTACTACTGTCGTCTGTGAGACTTGAACCCAAGACCTCTCCCCCCAAGGTGTTTAAAGGCACTGCCTTTGCCAATGTACCACCACCCCATTATACATATATTAAAAAACAAAGCTAATGAATAGTAGTTGTCACATCATAATGCATAGTAAACTTTCCTTATTGGTTGTCTTTGTTGACTTCTTTCCCCTATACCCTTTTTAAGTGTGTATATATATCCATCTTCTTCAAAGTTAGTTAGATTATACATCATGGTGGAGTGGTTTTGTGGTTGTATGTGTTTTAAAGAGACTCAAGTTCAAATCATGGGGTCTTTTTTTTTTTTTTCCATTTTATGCTTACATAACTTCACGTCATCTTCCTTTTTCTCCTCTTTCACACGTTTTTCTGATTGTATTTATACAATTCTTATTCCTTATTTGTTGGGTTAGTGGATGCTTAGACATCGCAATAGTCGCCATCGACAGGAATTACTAACTCGCTTGCTACCAACGGCTCTGTTGTATGAAAACTCCACTTGTAAACTTAAAAATAAGACACTAAATAGCACAGCTTTAATAACAACCAAGTATTTAGTCGAAATAAATAGTTTTACAATTACTTAGTTTTGTCGCGCCGCAACGCGGCGCGCAGCATTAAAACCTAGTTGGCTTTAAAATTTCTAGATGTATTTTTGGACCACTAAGACCATGTGTGTCTCTTTGGACTGTTTTCCGTCACATTTTTTGTAAAAAGCTTTAAGATTAGTTACCCTTTATACTTTTTATAATCATTAGGGTGAAGGGAGTCGCACGGCAAAGCAATCGGCAAAGCCGATTGCCGAGCGGCAACACCGCCGCCACCCCTTTATCCCGCGCGGCAAACGTTGGTTCTCGGCTAAACCTCACCGATCGACAAACATTAATTGTGCATGTTGACCGTTGCCTTTTAACGGCTATAATGCCGTTCAAAATAAAAAAAAAAATTAATTTTTCAAGTTTTACCCTATATATTCAAAACAAACCCATTTTAATCCTATATATTCTACAAAATCACCCCCAAATCAAACCAAAAAATACAAAACACTAACCCAAGTATTGCCACGCAAAATGGCGGATGATTTCCCGTTGTGGTTTCCACCCGATAGTAGCGACGACTCGTCCGATGATAGCATTCTTTTTTTCCAAAATCTACTCGAAGAAGCCGAACTACAAGACACCGGTACATCAAACCAAAGGAGATACATTGAACGTCAGCGGGAGGTTGGGCACGAGACCCTCATGGCGGATTATTTTGTCGAAGACCCGAAATACAACACGAGGCAACACGAGGCGGCAAGAAAAGACGTTGAAAGGGCTTTTGGGGTTTTGAAGTCAAAATGGGGTGTCTTGAATCTGCTGATGCGAGCAAGGACGGTTAAAAAATTAGGAATGTTGTGTACACGTGTATTATTTTACACAACATGATTTTAAAAGACGACGGAAACGCGATTGCACCGGTACACATTCGGGATCCTCCGGTCGAGCCCGCGTTTGATGATAGGGTGTTGGGCGAGCTAATGGATGAAGATACGCATTGGAGACTTAAACACGATCTCACGGTTCATCTCGCAAGTCAAGATTTGCCCCACCTGTTGGTTGATTCTGACGAAGAGTAGTGTAATTTTTAATTTTTTTAGGGGTTGCGTTGTTTTAGTGTCGTGTAATTTTTATGAATTTTAAGTTTTTTTTTTAAGTTTCATTTTAATGTAATTGTTTTTTTTATTAATTTAATGTTTTATTTGTTTTTATTTAACATATAATTTAAAAAAAAAAACAAAAAAAAAAAGTTTGCCACTTTCAAGTGTCTAAACCATTGCCAACACTTTTCAGCAAAGTTTAAACTTTTTACCCTCTCTGACGTGGCACTCTCTGATTGGTCCATTTTAAAGTTTGCCACTTTCACCTGTTTAACCACTCCCTTCACCCTTATAGTTCGGACTACCCCACATCAGCATATTCATTTTGAGCCAAAAGATGTGTAGTGGTTAATGTTCATTTCAATACGTTTTTTTAACTATTTTACCGATAAAAAACAAAAAAAGTCACTAAAATTAAAAAAAAACCACATAGAACATTTTGATAAATTTTTTTAAAAAACTACATAACAAATAAAAATATAATATTTCAATAGTCACCAATAAGACCATATTATTCTTGATTTGTTCATGCAATTTCAAGGCTCGGCTATGCTATGCTGCGGTCATGGAGTGGTGGTGATGGGTTTGGACAAAATTTCAAGCTCAATAGTCATTTGTCGATCCTTTCTTATTTAAAGACGTTCTTGTCGATCCTCATCTTGTTTTTTTTCCTATTCTCTAAACGTTGTGTTTCGATGTTGGTTAACGCTTCTAATCTTTGATTCATTTCTATAAACTGTTCGTTGTAGTCGACAATGGGCGCCGAAGTCATTCAATTTTATGCTGCCCTTCCACCTCTCCTCCAGGCCAGACGTGCCGATTCTTCATCTCTCGGTTCTTCTTCTTCTTCTTCATCATATTCGTCCTCAGTCTCGTTTAAGTCCATATTGACCCGAGCCTTGGAAAATTGACTCCTGTTTTGGGTGGACAATGATGCTTTCCTTTTCTTTAACCTTTGAGTCTTCGATAGCAGGATGCGATGCCATTATGAGCTCTTCCTTAAACGATCCCAAGGTTTAATTTGTAGCTAAATGGGCCTTTCTTTGCTTGGAATTCTTCTACCAAGGCTTCTTGTTGGATGTGAACGTCGTTTTGGCCACTCTCCCTACTATTCTTCAACTGGTTGTTGACGTTATTGAATTCAGTTACTTTCATCCACATATCCCTCCACTTACTGTAACAACTCTCATCAAAAGTCCTATTTATTAAATTAATTTGACCAATAGGAAACCCTAATTGAGACACCCAAGTGATTCTGAAACCCTAAAAAATTTCAGAATTTTCAGAATCAGGATCAGGGCCCCTAAAACTCAGGGGGGGTAAACCCTAGTTACGATTATCTACATACAACGCTGTCAAAATTTAAATTTCGAATTATGTCAAGTCAGCAAGGCTAGTCAAGGACGTAGCAACCCTATAATAGCTTCGTGTCCCTTGCGCACCGTAAGGGATAAGGCTTGCGGTGCGCAAGCCTGGTCAAAATTTTACTATAAATAGCAGACTGTGGGGCTGGAAATTGAGCACTGAAACGACGTAAAATTTCGCTACATGCACTGAGTTACGTTCTGAATACTACAAAAACACACACGGATCACTAATCATCGCCGCAATACCGGGTAATAACTCGATCGCTGATACGATTCAATGTCCGATCGATTAAACTATCCAATGGATGTTTAAGTGCTGCCCACATTAGGGTTTATGCTTTGTCATTCGTCGTTAATTCGATGGATGTTTAAGTATCGCACTTTGTCATTCGTTGTGAAGGTTTTAATCTCGTGAGTTATCGTAAATGCTGTATTAAGTTACTAACCGAATTGTGTGCCTGTTATTAAATTTAGGTTAAAAGGCTAATCAGTAGGCTAGACTCTGCTCAATTAAATCTGCAATGTGAGTCATTCTCTTTTTATCAAATTTGATTTCAAAAGCATGTTTATTTTCAAGGTTATAATTACAGGGATTAAGTCTATGTAATCTCCATATTACAGCCGGTATGTGGGGTTTTGTATACATTACTTAATAATCTTCACCATTGGACAACGAGTTAGCCAATGGGTGATATGACCATAGTCAAAGAAACGAGTCGAGTGACAAATACCGAGGGTAGTTGGTTGATATAAAAACATTGTAATTGCTCTTAATACTGTAAATTATAACAAATGAGTCGTTTTAGAAAAAGAATGATTCACTCAGTATTTCCCGCTGACAAAACCTTTTTCAAACATGTTTCAGGTGATCTGTTGTGATCCAGGAAAAGTGCCGAGAAACACTACAAGCTTAAGGAAGTGGCTCAGTATAAAATAAAGAAACATGTTTTGTAAAAATAAAGATTTCTCCGTGAAATCTTATGATTGTAAATTACCGGGGTTTTATCCCGAGTTGTGAAATAAAATAATCGGGAAATATTTCAGTTTTTAAAAGATCCTGAAGAAACTTCCGCTGTTAAATAAATACCACGGGATTTTCTGTCCCGCGGCTCCTGAAACGGGTCAAACCGGGTCGGGGGCCGTGACAGAAAAAGGTGGTATCAGAGCCACTGATTTAAGCCTATTAAGTATTTAGAAAATACTTAATTTTTCTACTTGTCATTTTGTGATTATGTGATTTCTTATTTGAATATTTGTGTACAGTATGGGTAAACAAAAGCTGTCAAACATCTATCTTAAATTAGATAGGTCATCAAACGAGAAGGGAAGTTCATCCTCAAATCAGTCTGTAATTCCTGAAGAAGGAATATTTGTGCGAAAGGCACAATATGAGGAACCACTTTCTCCTAGTAAAAGAAGTCTGATTATTAGGAAAAGTAAAGAGAAAATAAATAAATTCCGAGAAAAGAAGATTAAACAGGAAACCCAGGAATTAACCAGTAAATCACCTTGGGAGGACAAGTTAGATGAGAAATGGGCAGATCTTTATATGCTAGCTACTGTAGCAGTTAATGCAAATCTTTAAATAATTTTACCCAAGTCTTAGCACCTTTATCAAACTACAGTCCAGAAGCCTTATTCAGTAAATAAATAAATTTACAATAAAACCAAGTGTGTTTTAATTTTCAGTTATTTTGTAGTTACCCAGTCTGAAATAATATTTAAAAGTTTTCTATAAAATTTTGTTATAATTAGTAATTGTGTGTATTTTGCATAACAGCATGAGTGACTTGTCTGACGCTCTTCAGAACTTAAATCTCTATCCGGTAAAAATAGAGGTTTCCAGAGATTTCAATAGGTATATACCTGACATAGAAGAACCTATTGAATTCAATGCTCCACTTCCAGAGAAACCCAAGCCCAAGAAAAGGAGGAGATTTGTAGGATGGAGACGTGTGCGTAGGAGGAAACCCGTCCCTAGAAAGATTCTCAAAATTGAAAATCCTTTAGATAAAGGGAAGGAAATTGAAGTCGGGGAAGAGTCTAGGCAAATGGGAATACAGTTTGATGAATATTCAAAGCAAATAGAAATAGAGACTGGTGGAGGATCTAATCAAACCCAGATAGAAATGGGAGAAAGCTCTAAGCAAAATCAGGAAATGACATTGCAAGAAGAGCTGGATTTTATATTGGCAAGCTGTGATACTATTCAGCCTGTCAATAGAAATGTTTTTACTCAGCCTCTTGAATCTCAATTACCAATAAACTTAGAACCAGCAATCCCAGAACCTATAGTCCATACCCAACCTTTAGGAATGGACGAATGGTGGACGAATGACTGGCAATTCCAAAACCTGCTTAACAGTCCTAATTCCTTTCTTCCTCAATTCGACCCAGAACCATTACCAAATCCACCCATGAGTAACGAGAATTTAGCAGGACTTCGCCATTTTGGCGAAGAATTAATGGATGCGGGAAATAGAATCCGGGAGATAGGGGACAAATTGCCTGGAAATATGATGAAAGGGAGCTTCGTTTTTAGGAAAACAAATGACGAAAGATAGTAGGTTTATAAAACTGTGGTTGTGTAATAGTAATAGTAAAATCAGTCTGTAAAATAACTACGAATAAAACTTTGTAAGATAATAGTGTGTATTGATGCATACTATAAAATATAAAAATGGAAATCAAGAAATTGATAGTTTTGGCTATATATGTGCGTATTTGAAATTTGTATGATTGTTTTGTGTACAATTGTTATTTAATCAATACTAATAAATTATATATATTATCAGATGGAAAACGCTAATAACGAACCAGTTAATGAGGTTAATCAATCTGATCAACACCCGGGGGATCAATATATGACTAGACAGGATATAGAAAATATTGTTGCTCAAGGAATAGCTAATGCTATTCCAGCAATAGTTGCTGCTGTTAGAAATCCAATCGAGCCTCAACAAATCGTTCCAAGCAAACGTATTTCTGAAGATAACTTCAGTAATAGCATAAACGGAGGCGGTAATCATACTAATCATAATAATGAACCACTGCAAGCTCCGCTCCCTAAGAAAATGAAAGCTGCAACACCTGGTTACACTTACAAAGAATTTCTTGCTTGCAAACCCGCTGAATTTGCAGGCAATGAAGGAGCAACAGCAGCACTGCGTTGGTTTGAGAAAACCGAGGCAGTGATTATAATCAGTATATGTGCCGAAAACGACAAAGTTATGTATGCGTCAAATCTATTCAAAGAAGGGGCGCTAGAATGGTGGAACACGGTATTACAAGCTAAAGGAAGAAATAGGGCCTATGCCATGAATTGGGACGAATTTAAAAATCTTATAGAAAGAAAATTATGTCCCGAATATGAAAAAGAACAAATGACAAATAAATTCCTAAACCATCGGATGATGGGTGTAGATTGTCGCGGTTATACTTCGACATTCTTCGAATATGCTAGAGTGGTACCAACACTGGCTTCGCCAGAACCGGTACTCATTTCTCGCTATATCTGGGGATTGATTGGTGAAATCCGCAATATCGTTAAAGCTACGAGACCTCGTACTATTGACGATGCAGTAGAATTAGCCAACACCCTAACTGATGAACTGGTACGCACACGAGATGAAAACAGGAAGAAGGAATTGGCTCAGAAAATTACCCAAGGATTTCGTACGGGTAATAATAGCAGCTTCAAGAAAAGAGGAACAGGGCAATCCTCAGCTTTGCCATTCTGCAAAAATTGCAAAAAGAAACATTATGGAAGATGTAGTATAACCTGCAATTTTTGTAAAATGGCAGGACATCGTGAAGAAGACTGCAGAAAGAAAACAACGATCTGCTATAACTGTGGAGAAAAGGGACATTTTAAACCAGAATGTCCTAAATTGGTCAAACCAACAGACAACAAAGCCAAGACAGCTGACGGAGCTACCAAGAAGAATGTTCGAGCCTTTCAATTAACTACTCAGGAAGCCGAGATGATTCCTGACGTGATAGCTGGTACGTTCCTAGTTCACAACATTTACTCAAAAGTATTATTTGACTCTGGTGCAAACCAAAGTTTTATCAATACTTCATTCTGCCAAGCTTTTAACTTACCTTTAACCCAAATTAGGCAGATTTTTACAGTTGAAACTGCAGATGGGAATTCAGTTAAAATAGATCAGGTTTTGAAAAAAGTAGAAATAGAACTCTCAAGTCATAAATTCTTTGCAAACCTATTACCTATGAAATTAGCCGAATTTGATGTTGTGTTAGGAATGGATTGGTTAGTAGCCAACCATGCTCGAATCCTTTGTGATAAGAATTCTGAAGAAATTCAAACACCTACTGGTGAAATAATCACGATTACAGGAGATAAACCACGAACACCCATGAAGTTCATATCAGTAATGAAAGTTGCCAATTATGAACGAAAACAAGGAATAGTATATATGATTTCAGTAATCATTAGTACTAAGGGTAAAGAACTTAAAGAGATTCCTGTAGTCTCGGAATACCCAGATGTATTCCCAAAAGAGTTACCAGGATTACCTCCAGATAGGGAGGTAAAATTTAGGATTCATCTAATTCCCGGAACTATACCGATAGCCAAGGCACCTTATCGGTTAGCACCCACAGAAATGTTAGAACTGAAAACGCAATTAGATGAATTACTAAGTAAAGGATTCATACAACCTAGCTCATCCCCTTGGGGAGCGCCAGTGTTGTTTGTAAAGAAGAAGGATGGCTCGATGAGAATGTGTATTGATTATAGAGAACTGAATAAGGTCACAATTAAGAATCGATACCCATTACCTAGAATTGATGATCTTTTTGATCAACTTCAAGGAGCTAGATATTTTTCTAAGATCGACTTACGCTCCGGATATCATCAATTAAAGGTACAAGAAGAAGACATACCTAAAACTGCTTTCAGAACTAGGTATGGTCATTACGAGTTCACAGTCATGCCCTTCGGATTAACAAATGCACCTGCTGCATTCATGGACATGATGAATAGGATATGTAAACCGTATTTGGATAAATTTGTAATTGTTTTCATAGACGATATACTTATTTATTCCAAAAGTCAAGATGAACATTGTCAGCACTTGCGTGCACTCTTAACTTTGTTAAGAAAAGAAAAGCTGTACGCCAAATTCTCGAAGTGTGAATTTTGGTTGCAAGAAGTGCAATTCTTAGGACACATGGTGAATCACGAATGTATTCATGTAGATCCTGCTAAGATCGAGGCAATTACCAATTGGAAGGTTCCACAATCCGCAATGGAAATTAGAAGTTTTATAGGTTTAGCTGGATACTATAGAAGGTTTATTAAGGATTTTTCCAAAATAGCTGTACCATTAACTAAGCTAACATGTAAAGCCGTTAAGTTTGAATGGGGACCTAAACAAGAAGAAGCCTTTAGAATCTTAAAACATAAATTAATAAATGCTCCAATCTTAGCCTTACCAGAAGGAACTGAAGATTTTGAAGTATATTGTGATGCTTCAAAACTAGGATTAGGATGTGTGCTTATGCAACGCAAGAAGGTAATTGCGTATGCTTCAAGACAGTTGAAAAAGCACGAAGAGAACTATACAACTCATGATTTAGAATTAGGAGCTGTAATTTTTGCCCTTAAGATTTGGAGACATTATCTGTATGGAAGTAAATTTACTATCTATACAGATCATAAGAGTTTAAGATATATATTTGGGCAAAAAGAATTAAACATGAGACAAAGAAGATGGATAGAAATCCTAAGTGATTACGACTGTGATATTCAGTATCACGAAGGAAAGGCAAATGTAGTTGCAGATGCCTTAAGTCGTAAGTATCATGAAAAACAACGACGAGTTCGTGCTCTTAGGTTAAATCTACAATTAGATTTAATGGAACAATTGAAAAATGTTCAAGCTACAACAATCAAGGATGATGCTGAAGGAATGAAGGGACGAATAAAAGAATTAGAGCAAGGAGCTGATGGAATTTGGAGATTCCACAAAAGCAGAATTTGGGTACCTAAGCAGGGAGAATTAGGAAATAAAATTTTAGAAGAAGCCCATAAGTCTAGATATACCATGCACCCAGGAAACAATAAGTTGTACCAAGATTTAAGAAAGAATTTCTGGTGGATAGGCATGAAGAAGGACATAGCTAGATATGTTTCTAAGTGTCTTACTTGTTCACAAGTTAAGGCAGAACACCAGAAACCTTCAGGTCTACTACAACAACTAGAAATGTCTGTATGGAAATGGGAACTCATAACAATGGATTTTGTTACTAAGTTACCCAAAACCAGAAAAGGTAATGACGCGATTTGGGTAATTGTGGATCGATTAACCAAATCTGCTCACTTTCTTCCTATGAAAGAAACCTTTAGCATGGAAAGATTGGCAAAGTTGTATGTAGATGAAGTCGTATCTCTACATGGAGTTCCACTCTCCATTGTATCAGATAGGGATAGTCGTTTCACTTCTCATTTCTTGAAAAGTTTCCAAGAAGCTATGGGAACTCGACTAAATTTAAGCACTGCATATCATCCTCAAACAGACGGACAAAGTGAAAGGACAATCCAAACTTTAGAAGACATGCTCCGAGCATGTGTAATAGATTTTGGTGGAAATTGGGACGACCATTTACCTTTAATTGAATTCTCCTATAACAATAGTTATCATTCAAGTATTGAAACTGCCCCATTTGAAGCACTGTATGGAAGAAAGTGCAGAACTCCAGTTTGTTGGGCAGAAATAGGAGAAAGTCAATTGTCAGGTCCTGAAATAGTGCAAGAAACGACTGACAAAATTACACAAATCAAGGAAAGGCTGAAGACGGCTCGAGATCGCCAGAAGAGTTATGCAGACAATAGATGCAAGCCATTAGAATTCCAAGTTGGAGACAGAGTACTGTTGAAAGTTTCTCCTTGGAAAGGAGTTGTTAGATTCGGTAAGAAAGGAAAGCTAAGTCCAAGATACGTAGGACCATTTCCAGTGATTCAACGTATAGGACCAGTTGCTTATCGTTTACAACTACCAGAAGAGTTAGCTGGAGTACATGATGTATTTCATGTATCCAATCTCAAGAAATGTCTATCAGACGAATCTTTGGTAATACCTCTCCAAGATATAGAGGTAAACGAAAAGTTAAAATTTGTTGAGAAACCTCTTCAGATAGAAGACAGAAAAGTGAAGTTTCTCAAACACAAACGACTAGTGCTAGTTAAAGTAAAATGGGATTCAAAGAGAGGAGCTGAATACACTTGGGAGTTGGAATCTGAGATGAAGAAAAAGTATCCTCAATTATTCCAGTAAATCTCGAGGACGAGATTTTTATTAAGGTGGAGAGAATGTAACAACTCTCATCAAAAGTCCTATTTATTAAATTAATTTGACCAATAGGAAACCCTAATTGAGACACCCAAGTGATTTTGTATAAACCCTAAATATTTTCAGAATTTTCAGAATCAGGATCAGGGCCCCTAAAACTCAGGGGGGGGGGGGGTAAACCCTAGTTACGATTATCTACATACAACGCTGTCAAAATTTAAATTTCGAATTATGTCAAGTCAGCAAGGCTAGTCAAGGACGTAGCAACCCTATAATAGCTTCGTGTCCCTTGCGCACCGTAAGGGATTAGGCTTGCGGTGCGCAAGCCTGGTCAAAATTTTACTATAAATAGCAGACTGTGGGACTGGAAATTGAGCACTGAAACGACGTAAAATTTCGCTACATGCACTGAGTTACGTTCTGAATACTACAAAAACACACACGGATCACTAATCATCGTCGCAATACCGGGTAATAACTCGATCGCTGATACGATTCAATGTCCGATCGATTAAACTATCCAATGGATGTTTAAGTGCTGCCCACATTAGGGTTTATGCTTTGTCATTCGTCGTTAATTCGATGGATGTTTAAGTATCGCACTTTGTCATTCGTTGTGAAGGTTTTAATCTCGTGAGTTATCGTAAATGCTGTATTAAGTTACTAACCGAATTGTGTGCCTGTTATTAAATTTAGGTTAAAAGGCTAATCAGTAGGCTAGGCTCTGCTCAATTAAATCTGCAATGTGAGTCATTCTCTTTTTATCAAATTTGATTTCAAAAGCATGTTTATTTTCAAGGTTATAATTACAGGGATTAAGTCTATGTAATCTCCATATTACAGCCGGTATGTGGGGTTTTGTATACATTACTTGATAATCTTCACCATTGGACAACGAGTTAGCCAATGGGTGATATGACCATAGTCACAGAAACGAGTCGAGTGACAAATACCGAGGGTAGTTGGTTGATATAAAAACATTGTAATTGCTCTTAATACTGTAAATTATAACAAATGAGTCGTTTTAGTAAAAAGAATGATTCACTCAGTATTTCCCGCTGACAAAACCTTTTTCAAACATGTTTCAGGTGATCTGTTGTGATCCAGGAAAAGTGCCGAGAAGCACTACAAGCTTAAGGAAGTGGCTCATTATAAAAGAAAGAAACATGTTTTGTAAAAATAAAGATTTCTCCGTGAAATCTTATGATTGTAAATTACCGGGGTTTTATCCCGAGTTGTGAAATAAAATAATCGGGAAATATTTCAGTTTTTAAAAGATCCTGAAGAAACTTCCGCTGTTAAATAAATACCACGGGATTTTCTGTCACGCGGCTCCTGAAACGGGTCAAACCGGGTCGGGGGCCGTGACACTTACTCTTTATTTTATTCAGAAGAGTACGGTAGTCGTCCGGTTTATTGATTTGGGTGAAAAGTTTGGCCCGAATTCTAGACCAAAACTCGTTCTATTGTTGATAGTTTGCTAAAATATTACAATGTATATAAACAATAAAAACAAGACTATTAATAGAGTTAAATGTCCGGATAGTCCCTGTGGTTTGGCCTTTTTTCACCTTTAGTCCCTAACTTTCTAAAATTACCTCTATAGTTCCCAACTTTTTAATTTTCGTTCCCGGATAGTCCCGGCGTGGACGGAGGCTAGTTTTCTTTTTTAAGTTGGTGTAAAATGACTATAATGCCCTTAAGTAAAACAAAATGAATTAATTAAGTATTTTTTCTTAAAATATAAAAACTAAACTCATCCCTATCCCCACAACATCTTGTCTTCATCATCACCTTCAGACCCTCCCTCTCTCTAAACCACCACCATCTTCATCTCCATCACCATAAAACCCCACTGCCTGTCAATACCTCCTTTACCAACCCATCGCCCTCGCCGCCTTTCACCGCCATACCACTCAGCCACCACTGCCACAACCACCCCTGTCATAACCACCCCCGCCGCCATCATCACCACTGTCACAACCACCCTCCACCACAACCTCCACCACTGCCACCGCAGATAGGAACATCAGTGGAAATTATGTGTTGAAGTTAAGTGGAAAGGGTCAAATAAGTCAATCAATCCGCTGAGTTATTTGGAGACAAAAATGGAATTGACCTGCTGCCGCTCAGTTATTTTGTTGCTCAACTAGTTGATGCCCCGCCCGCGTTGCGGGGCGATGCCCGAATAATTCTCAATCAATTAAGAAAACATTATTATAGTTTTGTTAGGAAAAAAAAAAACTAAAACGATGACAAGACCGTAGTTCTGAGCTCAGAGCAAAACTGTAGTTTGTCAGGATTAATGAGTGAGTGCTAGGCAGCTCCTTGACATGGAAAAAATTAAATCAAGTCAACCAATTAAAAAACACTTTTATAGTTTTGCTAAAAAATTAAAATGATAGCAATACTGTAATTTGAAGTGAGGGCAAAGTTGTATTTGTTGACTTGGGTAAAATCGTAATTTGCCAAAAGTTAAAGTGATGGCAATACTATAAATTTGAACCAGAGACAAAATCGTAATATAACTTTGCACTAAGGACAAAATCGTAATTTTAAGCTGGGGACAAAACAATATTTTTAATTTGAACCGGGGCAAAATCAAAATTTTGAACTGAGGGCAAAATCGTAATTTTGAATTGGGGGCAAAAGCATCTTTTATTTTGAACCGGGAAAAACATAATTTTAAACTGAAGGCGAAATCATAATTTTTGAAACGGGGCGAAAATACGAAATCATCATTTTTAGTTTGGGGCAAAAGCAAAAATTTATTTTGAACTGGGACCAAAATTGTAATTGTAATATGGGGATAAAATCATAATTTTGAACCGAGGGCAAAATCGTATTTTTTAACGAGAGACAAAAACATAATTTTATTTTAAAGGGAGGGCAAAAACGTAATCTTATTTAAAATAAAGGACGAAACTGTAATTTTAAAACGAATATAAAATGGTAAAATGTTTGGTCTAATAGGGAAGTGCCACGTAGCTGCGTGGCACTATTCCCCTCACTTGTATTTGTATAGGTAGGAAACACGCACTATTCCCCTCACTTGTATATGTATAGGTAGGAAATGGAATCCAATCAAAAGTAGTCAAACCAAATAACCAATGCCCACTTGTAATCTGAATATGATAATATTTATGGCGCCATCTCAGTCGCCGACTCGCCGGCTCTTACTATCCACCAGGCTAACACTTTGACTTTTTGTCTTCTAATCTTTATCTTCAAACAAGTAAACATTTCAATAATTCATCACTTGTTATTGGTTTTCAAAAGTCAAACCCAGTTCTATGTGAGTGTGGAGATGAAGAAAGCAGAGTTGTTGGTGTGTTTTCTTTGGTTGAACTTGAATTCTTGGGTTCACTTATTTACTTATTTTGTTTCTTTTGATGGTAATTTGATTGTGTTTATGTTTGATTCTAACAGGTGTGTTTGGATTGAAGATGAATCGGAAGAAGAGATGTGTTTGGATTGAAGGTGGTTATTGATTTAAATGTTATTTTTTAATAGCAAGGGTATTTAGGTCATTTCACACCCACTTAACTGAAAAGACTAACCTTCATCCGCGTCAGGGACTATCCGGGAACGAAATTGAAAAAAGTTAGGGACTATAGCTGTAATTTTAGAAAGTTAGGGAGTAAAGATGAAAAAAAGCCAAACCACAGGGACTATCCGGGTATTTAACTCCTATTAATAAATAAGTTTATTGATGGAAAACAAAAAACTAATGATGGCAAAACAAAATATTTAACAACCAAAGGGTCCTCAGATACATAGATACATGGAACCTAGCACGAGCCAAAGAAAGTTCTTCGTTTGACGACCACGTCGTATGCGTTTTCTTGATCTTCTGATCTTCATGATCTTTTTTCGTGTGTGACCTTCTCCGGGGTTGCGTCTCGGGCACCACCTCCAGTTGTGACTCGGGAACACTTTAGGGTTGTTGCGTTTGAGCTTGTGGTTGAAAACCCATAAAATTTTGTTGAAGGCCGAAAGCATTCAACGACATGTTTTCTATCACGCTAAAAAGATTATGGTTTGGCATTCGGATTAACCATATAATTAAGCGGCGTTTGGGTGTTTGGTGCGTTGATGGTGTTTGGATGGTTCGGGGCTTGTCGGGGTGATCGAAAATTGGGGTTGAATGGGTTTCTATAGGGATACATCTTGACATATTCTTTTTTGTAGAGATGGTGTACATAGAAGTATATGTAAGAGTATAAGAATTGTGTGTGTACAAATTGGTTCATAAAATAGGTCGAAAAATTGGTAAATAAGGATTTTTTTAGAGTTAATTGCCAAAATTGTCCCTGAGGTTTGGGTAGGTTTGCCATTTTCGTCCAAAATGACACTTTTGTACCAAATTGCCCCCAACGTTTGTAACCTTTTGCCATTTTCTTCCAAACCACTAACTTAGTTTATTTTTTCTGTTAAATTGAGGATATTTGGATGAAACTGGCAAATATAAAACCACAGGGACGATTTTGGCAATTTACTCAAACTCTTTTAAATTTCTTTTATTTAATTAATTTTGTTACATATATAATAAAAAAGAATATACATGCAATTTTTATATGAAAAAATAATAGCTTTGTCACATAATTTTTATAAATTTTCATCCAACCACTAACTAAGTTAATTTTTCTATTAAGGTGAAGGACGTTTGTAAACTAAGACAGAAATTAATTTCTAATTTTTTTATATAGATCGGTTTTGTAAAAATAAAATCTACTTAAACCTCTAAATTTTATAAAACTAAAATGCCGGTGACCTTATTGAAAAAGGTCAAATAAAAAAAATCTTATCATATATACCAAGTTTGTAATTCATCTTCTACCCTTTTAAATTCGATCCTAAGGAAAAACAGAAGCCAGTGCCCTCCCCCCCTCTATCAAACAACGTATCATTACCAAACCTTAAAATTACCCACCAAATTGTAATTATAATGCTATGAACCAAAAGTTTCTTTACTCAAGCCACTCAGAATAAGTATTAGTTAGTCACCCTCATAATCTTAATTAAATAAATATTTTATTTCTACCAACATATTTCCTATGTGCTCAACACATTTAAAAAATATGTAATGTTTTACACTTTTTCTATCTCTACAACTACTGATAACTACTAAAAGTTGTAATCGATTGTTATGTGTTGCAAACCAATGTCATTTTCTCTTTAAAAAACTGATTTATATAAAGAAGTTGTAAATTAATTTGTCTTAATTTATAAAATTTAAAACATCATTCACCTTAATAGAAAAATAAACTGAGTTAGTGATTTGGTTGAAAATTTATAAAAATTATGTGACATAACTATTAATTTTTTTTCTAAAAACTCCATGTATATTCTTTTTTATTATATATGTAAACACAAATAATTAAATAAAAGAAATTAAAAATGGTTTGAGTAAATTGCCAAAATCGTCTCTTTGGTTTTATATTTGCCAGTTTCATCCAAATATCCTCAACTTAACAGAAAAAATAAACTAAGTTAGTTGTTTGGATGAAAATGGCAAAAAGTTACAAACATTGTGGGCAATTTGGTACAAAAGTGTCATTTCGGACAAAAATGACAAACGTGCCCAAACCTTAGGGACGATTTTGGCAATTAACTCTTTTTTTTAAATAAAGATGATTGTTGCCAATTGTTTGATCCTCACACCATCCAACTCATTATTCAATTCACATTTGGAATCAGTTTGGGGAGTTTAACTCCGCAGAGGGCGGTGGTGCACAACGATTTGGGCCGTGAAGTGGGGAAACCACGCCCCACTACGGGTGGTCCAAGTCATCGTATTAATCTTTTAACACCAACAAGATTAGATATATACCTACACAAATTTTCTAAGGGGGTGTTTGTTTTTTCTTCAAACATCTTCAAGGGAGCTTATGTCTGCAGGCGCGCAGACTTTACCCTTGAAGACTCTTTGTTTTTTTCTTTTAATCAGATCTGAAAATAACTTTTTTCAGCTTAAAAAAAAGCTATGAAACCCTAACTTCAAACATCTTCACAAAAAAACCAGCTCCCTCGTATACATTCTGAACTCAAAAAACCCTCTGTTCATCATCATTTTTTTCCAACTTTAACACATACAATCGATCTTCATCTTCATCTTCTCCCAATCGATTAAGCCACCTACATGAGAGAGGACGCTTCACCTAATCGATCTTCATCTTCTCCTCCATATCTCTGTCACAAACCCTAATCCACCATTAACACATACAATCATCAATCATGTGGGTATTCTACCTGATCTTGTTACCTTTAACCATGGGGATGGTGCCGCTCACGTTACGATACTTCGCAGGACCTGAAATACATCGTTACGTCTTCTTCACCGTCGGTTACACCTGTTTTTTCTCTCTATCCTTCATTATCCTCGTTCCTGCTGACATTTGGGCTGTAAGTTTGCTCTTCATCTTGTTAGTTTGTTGATCTGTTGTTGGTGATTTTGATGTTTGGAACCCTAATTGGTGATGTTTTGTTTGGCTGCTATTGTGTTTACATTAGTGGTTATGTGTGAAATTGTTAGTGATTGAGATCAGATTAGGTTAGTGTAATAATGTTAATTGGATTTTAATGTTCTGAACTACGACTTATTGGATGTTCTGAACTTAAAACATTTTGGAGGTAATTGGTTTAGGATGTTTTGATTTGGAAAATAAAACAAAGTTCATGTAGTTTGTACATACGGTATCAATTTATAAAAACAAACAGTCTTATATTTTCAGCTTGAAGAGCTTCAGACCACATCTTCAGTTGCAGACATGAAAACAGATGAAATCAGATTGCAGACAATTTATGTCTGCAAAAACAAACAGCACCTAAATACTATATATAACTAAATAAGTTCAAATTATCATATACGTCTGTGGGACATAATTAATAACACTACCTAAAAGACGACACAAAAATGATGATACAACTTCTAAACATGTTAAACCGAACACGATCAAATTAATAAATTAGATAACCTATATACAACTTGTTTAATCAAAGGGTTAAGACGGACAAGATTCTTTTAATATACCGGTTAACATTTAGTATGAATATTTATATTAGATAACTAGTCTTAGAAACATGTGTAACACATGTGATTAATAACTGATACAATCATCATCATCATACTCAGTAAATCCCACCAATAGCAAAGTAAAGGTAGGGTCTGGGGAGGGTAAGATGTAGACAACCTTACATCTACCCCTTAGGAATAGAGAGGCTGCTTGTGAGACCCCCGGCTCAATAGTAGTTTTGCATGGCCTATGGATGCCGTCCTTCAAGATCATTGAATGTAATTGCAATTATAAGAAGTATTTTCTTTATACAATCCGTGCGGGAACTTAAACTAGTAGTTCAGCGATCGAAAAGTGTCGCTAATCCTTGCTTTAAAAAAGGTCTACCAATGACAATAGTTCGTTGGTTATAATGTTAAATTAAAGTTTAAAAATTTATAACTACAACATGAAGTAATCTCTTGATATATCATTTTTAAAGTACCAACATCTCCTTATTAGTGGTTATAATGTTAAATTAAAGTTTAAGAATTTATAACTACAAAATGAAGTAATCTCTTGATATATCATTTTTAAAGTACCAACATCTCCTTATTAGTGGTTATAATGTTAAATTAAAGTTTAGGTATTTATAACTGCAACAAGAAGTAATCTCTTGATATATCATTTTTAAAGTACCAACATCTTCTTATATTACGAAATACGAGAATACATTAATATGCCGATAAGTATAAACTATAAATAAGGAACATGTATGTGCATATGGCAGTTGTACCATTGGTTTTCGGAGTCTTTCAAAAAAAGTTAGATTTTTCCTTTCTAACCCTAAAGTTTCAATCTTTGGCAATTTAAGTCTAAAGTTTCATTCTTTGGTAATTTCAAACCCTTTGATTAGTTTTATTTTTCACTTATAATTCAAAAATTTCTATCTTTTCCAATTTAACCCCTTTGATTTTTTTTTTAACCCAAAGCTTTCATCATTTGAATTTAGCCCAAACACTTTTTAACTTTCAACTTTGGTCCCTTATACTTTTCATCTTTCGCAAGTTTCCGTTTAACGTTTCGTTCTAAATTTTCTAAGTTAACACGCCGTAACGTGCGCGTGAGGTTCAACGTTTTTTCATCTATTTTTTTCCCGTTTGACAGGCTTGTCGCAGCGCGTCTATTTTCCCCTGTTTGATAAGTCTGTCGCAACGCGCGGGTCAAAGATCAACTTAGTTATTCTTTTCTATGTTTTACACACAGGTTCGCGGTCATGTAAGAAACATTTGACTTTCATCAAATCTATAAATTATAATAAATTAAAGTCATCTTAGGTCACATGATTTTCTCTTAAACATCTAATGCCATGTGGCAATGTATTATAAGACATTGACTGAATTTGAGCAGGTAAAAAAAAAAAAAAAAAACCGAAGGTGTTCAAAAACTTTTTCTCTTCTCTGTGGCTCGATCCCGTATCATATTCTCTTAATCAAATTTGAGTTTCCTAAATTACTAATTTGTTTCATTTCAATCTTTTTTTCTTTTAAACCTTAAATCCAATTGCATGTTCCACTTTTGCATGCTTAGATCCATCTAATCTCTCAATCAAATTTGAGTTTCCAAAATTACTAATCCGTTTCCTTTCAATCTTTTTTCTTTTAAACCTGAAATCCAATTACATGTATACTTAACAAGTTAATATACGTCGTTTGTTATATATAAAAATAATAAAAACATAAATAAACTATGGGTTATTGGATTTTATCACCCCTAACTATTGGCTATTGGCCACTGCCACCCCAACTATCACTTTGACGCCTACCACCCCCAACTTAACACTTAGTGTGTTCTGTCACCACGTCGTTAACTGGTCACTAACTTTTGATCTTGTTACTATACATTTGGAGTGTCATAAGATCCCTATGACACCCCCAAAAATATAGTAACATGATCTAAAGTTATTGATCAGTTAACGATGTGGTGACAGAACACACTAAGTGTTAAGTTGGGGGTAATGGACGTCAAACTGATAGTTGGGGGTGGCAGTGGCCAATAACCAATAATTTGGGGTGATAAAATCCAATAACCTATAAACTATTCTGAGTCTTGACTTCTTAAGGTAGGGTAGATCTTCCACAAGATCATACCAAAGCCGGAAATGTATGTCTTTATCACGCAGCTCCGTGAGGATGTTTTCATAAAAAACTAACTTGACGGACGCATTTCTTATGTGAACATTTGATATTACATGTGTCACACCCCAACCGATGGCGGAAACATCGGGGCATGGCACTGAGCGAAACAGATATTCCAGAAGTTTCCATAACAACTATATTTACCAAATATTTAAAGAAACACGTCCCATACCATGTCATAAATGATAATACAATTATTACAGAAAAATTCTAGTCAAATTTTTTGTTCCGACAACTCAGATTTTTATTACAGACAATTGTTTATTGTTGACCTAGGTCATTCCTAGCCTCGATTTCACAGCCAAGTAAGCAAATAGGAATCCTAAGCACCTGTCACATACGTTAAAGTAAAGTCAATACACATAGTGTAAAGGTGAGCATACAAGTTTGATAATAGCATATAGGGTTCGAAATTGTTACGCATAACCAGCACGTACACAGTGTAAAATGAGGCATGTTAGTTATCGACATGAACCTATCGATACCAATGAATGCGGGTTGATTGCCCAAGGCAGTTCGCGATACACACTCACCACTGTGAGCCATGTAGGTATTTGTCCTTAACAACCCCTGAGTGAACAGGTGTTGAGTCCAAACTAATAGTAATATCGTTGCTAAGGCAGGTAGACAACATTCCATGTGTAAACATAACAAACAAGCATTCATTAAGTCTCGTATAACATGCGGTAATTGGTTAGTGATTTAAAGTATTGCGTAGTGTGTTCGATGTGATTTATTATAAGTAACGTATGTAACACCCAAAAGTGCGTAAAGCAAAAAGGGATCGAGTATACTCACAGCGGTTGATGGATTGAAGGGAGCGCTAGAGAGTAGGGTTAGCCTGAACAGATTGATAGCATAACGATAAGCGACACATAAAACGATACAGGGTGCAAGTGGGGTAGGACAGCAGTTCGATCGGATGGTAGTCCGATCAGACAGCCGGTCGTTCGAGTGACAGTCCGTTCGGACGGTCGTCCGGTCGGATGACCGTTCGAGTGGATTGTTACTTCCTTTGGGAAGGATGTGTTTGTGTATGATGGCTTGACTTTTGAAGTTTTCGTTGTAGCATTTTGAAAACATTGAAGTACCTCTACCTTTCAGGTCGATCGATCGAACGACCGTTCGATCGGGCGACAGTCCGATAGGTTGGGCATTTCAGTGAGAACAAGTTCACAGCAGGTTGTCACTCGATCGAACGGTTGTTCGATCGGGTGGCATCCCTTGGGTATTGAACATGTTGAAAATTGTTTAAGTGTTAAAGTCAGAACATCACATGGTCTAGTGGTAGTCCGATTGAATGGTAACCCGATCGGTCAGTCCTTCGTTCAATGTTCATCCTTCAAGGTCCTGAAAATGAAAGTTAAGCGCGGGACCAAGGTGTAGATCGAACGGGTGACGACTCGTTTGGACGACAGTCCGATCGGACGGCATTACGTCATGGTCATTCCGTTCGTCTTACACTTGGTTGTTTTGATAGTTTGTCGTTGTATCGAGATGTTTTGATAACGTTTTAAGCAACAGAAACCGCGTCAATACTTGGTACTCCTGATCGGACAGGAACCACCCAAATCCGATTAGTTAACTGTTCGTGACGGTGTTCCATGTTTAACCCGAAATCGGTAAACCTCGTGGATAAAATCCAGATCTTAGACCAACCCAACCACAAGAATGAGTAGTAAGTCGGCACAAGCTCCGATTCTATCGGTTTTTGAAGGCATTGAGTGTAAAAGAGTTGAAAGAAAGTTGGAAAACCATCTTTCAATACTTTTCATTGTGAATATGTTTAGATCTATGAAATATCTTTGTTTGTTTATGTGAAAATCGGTTAGATCTAAGTTGTTCTTGGTGGATTGAGGCCAAAACATGAAGTTCTCAAGAACACATGATGACGTCATCCTAGAACACCTTGAATCTTGATGATTTCACGGTTAAAAGTAAAGATTCAAAAGATAGAAAGGTGTAGGAGTGCGTGTAGATGAAGGAAGTACAAGATTTAGGACGAGATCTTATCGGAATCGTGAGAAATCAGAGAAAAAGCAAGGTTAGAGCGCTGGTCGGACGTCAGAGAGCAAAAGTGGAAAGTTTGATGGTGACATGGGGTATTTATAGGGTTACCCAAAGTGGAAAGGGGCTGGTCGATCGGGTGGCAGCCCGGTCGATCTGCTGGTCACCTGATCGATCAGTCGCTTGGTTCGAGGGTTCGGTGCGACGAGTTTCGCTGTTTCGATTGCGATAGCGAGCGTTGTGATGCAAGAGGATTTCCTAGTCAAATTACTTTTAATCCCAACTACTATATCAACATACAAGCATCCTTATTTCGTGTTCGTTCAGCGTTTGCGATTTGATTGCGATTGAGTTTCGATTGCGTTTCGATTGATTACCACACATAACATAAATAAGCATGCACAAGTAACACATAAGGCACACACACACGTATAACAATAACCAAAATGCGTAATTCAAGTTGCGAGTGTGATTGCGATAGCGATAAAGAGATTAATCATGCGATAAATGTCGAATAAACCTCGATTATTAATAAATACTCCACATAATACAATTAAAGCGATAACAAAAAGACTAATTACAAGTCAAAGAAGTCAAAACAGGAATTGAGCAAGGAGAGACAGATCGCAATTAGCAATGTTTTCTTCCTTTGACTTCAATCTTGACTTTGACTTTGACTTTCGAAACACGGGGTGTTACAACATCGCCTATGGATGTTGTCCTTCAAGATCATGGAATGTAATTGCATTTATAAGAAGTATTTTCTTTATACAATCCGTGCGGGGAACTTAAACTAGTAGTTCAGCGATCGAAAAATGTCACTAATCCTTGCTTTAAAAAAGGTCTACCAATGACAATAGTTCGTTGGTTATAATGTTAAATCAAAGTTTAAGAATTTATAACTGCAACATGAAGTAATCTCTTGATATATCATTTTTAAAGTACCAACATCTTCTTATATTATGAAATACGAGAATACATTAATATATCGATAAGTATAAGCTATAAATAAGTCAGGGGCGGATCTAGTGTATAACAAGGGGTAATGCCCGCTACCCCTTGGCGCTCCGGCGGTAGTGTAAAATTAGTGTAAATTTTGGAAAAATTTGACGTTTTTTCTATTTCGTTACCGCTTATTTATAAAACGTTACCGCTTGGCGCGAATCCTAGATCCGCCATTGAAATAAGTAATATGTATGTGCATATGGTAGTTGTACCATTAGTTTTGTGAGTCTTTAAAAAAATTAGATTTTTCCTTTCTGACCCTAAAGTTTCAATCTTTGGCAATTTAATTCTAAAGTTTTATTCTTTGGTAATTTCCTTTTGATTAGTTTGATTTTTCACTTATAATTCAAAAGTTTCTATCTTTTCCAATTTAACCCCTTTGATTTTTTTTTTTACTTTTAAGACAAAGCTTTTCATCATTTGAAATTTAGCCCAAAAACTTTTTAACTTTCAACTTTGGTCCCTTATACTTTTCATCTTTCGCAAGTTTTCCGTTTAACGTTTCGTTCTAAATTTTCTGAGTTAACACTCCGCAACATGCGTGTGGGGTTCAGCGTTTTTCATCTATTTTTCCCGTTTGACAGGCTTGTCGCAACGCGTCTATTTTCTCCTATTTGATAAGTCTGTCACAACACGCGAGTCAGAGATCAACTTAGTAATTCTTTTCTATGTTTTACACACAGGTTCACGGTCATGTAAGAAACATTTGACTTTCATCTAATATGATATATAACTAACGAATCCCCGCCGCATTGCGGCGGGTGATAGTTCTAGTGAAGTTATAAAATAAATCCAGTAGTTTAATTAATAAAGCAATGAAGTAATAAAATAAATAATACATACATACAGTAGTAAAAACGCATGGCTTTATAGCCTAGTGGCATTTTGGGGGGTGGGATAAGACTTTGAGACCAATTGGTCTTGGGTTCGATTCCCACAAGGGGGTTTTCCCATATTTATTGGGTTTCTTCCTGAATTGGTGTATAGGCATTATGCCTAGTGGAGATGGATATGATCGGGTGGTTCCGCTGGTGGCTGATACTCCAGTGGTCCGTCAGTGATCCAAATTTTCCGTTCAAAAAAATAAATAAATAAATAACATAGATAAACTAATAACTAAAAAGTTAAAAGTACACGTAAACTATTATTTTTGTTTTTATATTAATTACTCACTTTTGTTTAAGAATTAAGTAAAATTTATAAAATATTTAATTTATTGTGCCCGTATATTTAAAGGTGAAGCCAGTGTAATTGCTTTTTGGTTGTCAACCTAACAACCTTTCATTTCTACCTCGAAAATGAAATTGAAGATAGGAAAAACATAAAAAATTGTATGTTTATAGGTTGAGTCAAATTACTTTAAGGGTCTATTTGGTATGGCGTAATGGAATAAATGGGTGAAAGAAATGTACGAGGTAATAGAATGAACGATGTAATGGAATGGATCATTACCATTCAATGTCTTGTTTGGTTACCATGTGAGAATGAAATGAATCATTACTTTGTGTTGTTTGGTAGGAAAGAATATACGAAGGAATAAAATCGGTGATGAGTGACGGTAGTCGGTGGTGGTGGGTGGTGATAGGTGGCAATGGTAGCGATGGTCGGAGGTGGCGGCAGTGGGTGGTGGCGGGGGCAGAGGTAGGTGGTGGCGACGGCAATGGTGGTGGGTGACGGGGACGGTGGTGGTCGGTGGTGGTCGGTGGTGGAGGTGGGTGGCGGCTGACGGCAGATGCGGGGGTGGGTGGCAGCTGTGGCGCGGTGGTGTCGTGGGTGGTGGGTGGTGGCGAGTGACGGCAGGGGCGGAGGTGTGGATGGTGGGTGACGGTTGGTAGCGGCGGAGGTGGGTGGTGACTGGGGTGAAGGTGGGTGGTGGCGGGAGACAGTTGGGGTGGAGGTGGGTGGTGGTGGTGGCGACGGAAGTGGGTGACGACGGCGACGGTAGTCACGGCGATAGCTATGGCAGTAGTGGTGTCGCCCGTGAGTGAGTTATTAAAACCAATAAGAATAATAATAATAATAATAATAATAATAATAATAATAATAATAATGGTAAAAAAATAATAATAAAAATATTGTTGATAATAATAATAATAATAATAATAATAATAATAATAATAATATATCTTTCCATTCCTTAAAGGAATGAAAAAAAAACACCATCTTACTAAGGAATGAAAATTATTTTATTTGGAAGGTTTACATTCCTTGTGGAATGCTCCATTCCATTACCACTTAACAACCAAACATGTTTCTTTTCATTCAAATAGAATGCTCCATTCCATTCCGCCTTCCATTCCTTCGTACCAAACGCTACCTAAATCTCATCTTAACACAAGGCATATCTTCTCTTTCATATAACTTTCTGTCCTCTCGCGACTCCATTGTTGGCCAGAAAAAACTACATCTTGTTATTTTCGTCCGCTCGCAGGTCTGAAAATCGGCATCGACATCAAGTTGGACATCACTCCACCTGCCAGGCCCGACTGTTGTTTCTCACCGAACTTCCGGTCCAGCTTCCGGCCACCGGTCCGACCTTCTGGCTACCTGCTAAAACGGTCCAACACCATGAACTGGACCGCCTTAGACTCCGGTCACCGGTTCAACCGGTTTGTCCGGCCGATCCGGTCCGGGTTCGAAAACATTGGTGATAGGTAGGGATGGCAATGGGTCGGGTTTGGGACGGGTTTAGGTAATCCCAAACCCAAACCCGATTAGATAAGCTTGTCCCAAACCCGTCGGGTTTCTAGCGGGTAAATACCCATCGGGTATCGGGTAAACCCGTTAATTTAAAAAGATTACTCGTTGGGTATACTCACCTCAAAACTCGTTGAGTATCTATTGGGTAACTCTAACCGGTTACATTTTGTATTGTTATTATAAAAATATATATCAAATAACTACAATCTATACAGAATAGAATACCTATATGTGTAAAAAATGGATGTATCATATATATGCATATTAATAATATAAAAGAAATTATACCGGGTATACAATCGGGTAAACGTGTACAATTTATCGGGTAATTGGGTCGGGTAAACGGGTATATCACTAAATCCCAAACCCGCGAAAAAATTAAAAAACTATTCCCAAACCCGATTAACCGACCCTAAACCCGTCCCAAATGTGTCGGGTTTACCCATCGGGTTCGGGTTTGATTGCCATCCCTAGTGATAGGTCATTGGCTAAAAAACAAAAAAGAAAAATTCATCGATTTTTAAAGAAAGAAGTGGACCTAAATAGCGAATTTATAATGTTCAATTTCCATTCAGTGACTTTTGTATAAGAAAGCGGTTTAAAACAGCTACTTTCCAAACATCTAAATCTGCAACAGTGTCTTCTAAAGAAAGTAATTGTGTTAAACAACGACTTTGTAAAGTTGGGATTTAGATCAGCGACTTTCAGTAAAGTCGCTTAATTAAACAGCGACTTTCCGGAACAATGCTCATTAAAACAACGATTTTCTACAACAAACAGAATGTATACAAAATGCTTGCAAGTTTGCAGGTTTTTGGTTTGAAAGTCGCTGATTCAATCAGCGACATACCTATACACAATCACATTATCCATGGCCACCTAGAAGCACTCTTTTCTTGTTCAAAACACCTATTTGTGCAAAAAATTCTGGATTGTGCTACACATAGTTGCCCATGAGGGAAAATCGGCTGTCTTAAAAGCCAACCTTTTATAGTGACCGTTTCTATTTATTGTCATTGCAAAACAAACATAAAATGGAAACTATCTTTTTTTTGTCAATTGAAATGAATCATTTTCTCCCAAGGTGACTAATTAATTATTGGAATAAAAGTGTGAGTTCCAATTTTACTTCCAGAAATTATCTCTTCTTCAATAACAATATGATTATCGACTGATATGACATGTAATCTAGTTCATTACATAAACCATTTTTCTTGTCAATATTTCTTAAAATGTTGAACCATGCAAAGAACTGATATACCAAAGTCCCAACAACCGGTCAAAACAGTTGTTCTTCACTAAATAAAGATTTGATTCGTAATGTTGAAAGAACTGTTACCCCCATGAAATGATGGTTGAAGACTAAACAAGAGTGCTGATCAAAACAACCGTGAAGACTAAAGAGTAGTGCTAACAAGAAGAACTATTGTTGTTGAAAGAACAATTGTTAGCCATTGACAACAGTTGTTCTATTAGTATATATCGATCTTTTATGTAACAGTGTTTTATAAGATTACTAACAACTAAGAATCTCTCAGTTATTTAGCTTGTTAGATATCCTCCACTTGTGGTGGAGTGGTGGAAAGGATTTGGTTTTCCTAGGATGGCCAAGTTCGATCCCCACTCCCATCACATTTGGGGGAATGGCAATGAACGGGTGGAGGGCCAGTTGGTTCGAAACCCGGGAGCCACCCCGAGTTTTCTATTACAGTGCATTTACTCCAGAGAGTCCCCGACTCTTGTGGAGGGTGCAACTACACGCTCCCGGTTAATCGGGTGGGCAGTGGGCTGGAAATTTTCTCGGGGAACGCCTTAGCCAAACTCTGACGCACCAAGCGTGGGCCCGGTTAAAACAACATAGCCTTGGATGCCGGAGTGGGGCGGAGGGGCCTACCCGAGTTATAGGGTAGGTGCGATCTCTATCGCCTGTTGTAGAAATATCGCCGTTCAAAAAAAAAAAAAAAAAAAAAAAATTAGCTTGTTAGATGTCACTTTCTAGGTGACGTTAGGTGGGATGATCAGTTGTTTCTTTCTCCGTGCAGAAATAGAACATAGGTCTGTCATGATCTATTGAATAAGTTATTCTAGATTTCTGAGTATACATTTGTGAGATCATTAGTTGAGGGGGAGTACTAGTTTGTAAACTTAATGATGCATGACCTCGTGATGACTTTTGTGTTAAGGCTAGGGGGTGTGGTTTAAAGCCCGTAGAGGCTTTATTACGCGACGTTAGATCCACCTAGGCGCCACCTCATATGAGGGGCTTTAAAGTCTCTCCCTTTAACTTGCATGTAATGGTTTAAATCCCCCATCATCATCACCTAATTATTATTTTTATTATATTTTGTATTTTTTTTAATTTATATGCCAATTTTATTTAAAACAAAATTAAAAAACCATAATTTCAATAAAATAAATAAAACAGTACAAAGTACTTAAAAAATAAAAAAACTACAAAGTTACTTAAAAAAATAACCTACTTAGAAATAAAAAAATACATATATTTGGCTCGGATTTTTGCCTTACGAGCATCTAAAATGACTCGATCCTCCTCCGGTAGGTTGGAAAAGTCTTTCTCGAGAAACTTCATATCTTTCTAGATTTGTGTCTCCATTCTAAGTTCATGCTCCTTTTTCTTGATCGAGAGAAGCCGGTTGAGTCTATCGTCGAACTCGTCCAACTTTGACGGGCCATCCGATGGCGTTGAAGAAGATGTGTCTCGTGCTCGTGCAGCTGCCTTACTTCTATCCCTACCCTTCGGTCGTGACAACTCTTGCGGTTCTTCAAAATTGAAATAATCGAACTCGTCGTTTAGGTTAATAGTAGTACGAGCATCGGACTCGTATGGTTCTCTAGTCGTTGTTGATTTGGACCGTTTTGACCTATGGGCCGTTGAGTTAAACGGTGATACAGGATGCCACTTGGCTGGGCCGGCCGACAGGGGGTGCGGGGTGGGCGACGGCTCAGGGCCCAAACCCTCCGGGCCCAAAAATTTATTAAAAAAAAAAAAAAAATTAAGCTGTAGAACGTAGAATATATAAGTACTGAAATGAAAAATTACATGATGAGACGCATGCTCTGGTGGTTCCCATGTCACTTTATTAGCAAGTAGACCTTGCGTTCTAATCCTGGTAGCTTCACTTTTAGTTGATTTTTTTCCTTTATGTTTGTTACCTATGTATTAAATGCAAATGACATTAATTGACTAATTTTGTGTTAAATTAAATTAAAATCGGAATCTTAGTCACTATACAAATCTAGTTTAAAAATTCAATCTACAATTAGTTTTGTGTGTTCTATTTTTTTATGAAAAAAGTTTTATTTTGTTTTTTCCTCTTTCAACTCTGTGTATTTCTAAATAAATTTGGGCAGGTTACGATAGTTTTACATGATTATAAATAACGATTTTTAAAGTTAAGACCGTATTTTCTTAATTTACCCTTACAACGTGTTTTCTTTCTACGTTTCGTTGTCCAAATGTACGTGTGATGTGCTTTTTATCTACTTTTTCACGTAAAAAAGCAGCCTGCCGGAATATGCGGATGATTCCACAAAATTTTAATTCATTTTCATATATTTAAAACTTTTTTGTACATTCTTTTTAAAAAGTTTATATTTTAGGGGCCCGTATATTATTTTCGCACAGGGCCCATATATTTTCGAAGATTTTCGGAGACAGCCCTGCCACTTGGGAGATTTGCGAAGAATCTCCCACGAAGGTATCATCGTAAACGAATGCCCATGATACAATATATATTCGTTGTGGGCGGCGGTCATAATGTCCACGTCGCTCGAACCACTTCTTCTTGTACGATTGTTGACGAGACTAGTAACAACAAAATTAAAATAAAAAAATATTTATAAAAGTATATTTATAAAAATATATTTATAAAAAGTTAATGGAGAGAAAAATTACAAACAAGTTCTTGTGACAATGCAAGTTCTTCTCTAGACGCCCACCTCTCAATCGTCTTAGGAGCACGTACTTCGTTCTCACCCTTCTTATGGTGCCTTCGTCCACCTTTTGAGGAAGTGGGTTAGGTTTCGGATACGTTTTTGGTTTTGGGTACGTTTTGGGTTTTGGGTATGTTTTGGGTTTGGGTATGTTTTGGAGAAAAACGGCAGTGGGGAATAGTATCCAAAAAAACCGGGAATCGGTAGCGTGGTCAGATGAGGCGAGGTTGGGGTGGTAGGTGGCATCGGATAATACCCAACCTCACCCGTTCGCTGGTCTCTTTGGCAACGTTCTTCTTCCTCGCTGTTTACTAAATTACCCCAAAACAGATTGTTGGGATCCCACGGGTTTTGATTGTTTGGAAACATTGTGTGAATACGATAAAGTTGCAAAGTTTTGAGATGGAGAATAGATGGAGAATGGATGAATATTTGAGTAAATGGGTAGTATATTTATAGTGTTAAAATTAAAAATTAAAACTTAATTTTTTTATTAATTAGACCATTTGACAACAATCATTTTGACCAAACATCTCGAACAACACGTATATTGGCTCGTTACTAGGCTGGCGATGGGGCTATAGCACCCCTTCTTTGGCGGGCTCGGGATGGGTGTGGGGCGCCAAAAGGCGATAACGAAGGTGATGTGACCAGGGGCGGTATACCACTCCCCCTGGCCTAATTACTTGTGTTTATGATTGATTTATTATTCTGTTGCAATTGATTCTAATAAACATTATTCATTGCTATTTGATTAATAAAAGATTAAATTGCATAAATCAACCTTTACGTTATACCTGAACTGCACTTCATACCTTTCACTATGAAATCGGCCAAACTCAACCTTTATGTTTACGTTTTGATACAGAGGTCAACCTTTAACACTAACACTGTTAGATCATTTGGTTAAGTCACCTCACATGCAAAGCATGTGAGGGTACTAATGTCATTTCAGTTACATTTTAATGGTTTTTTTATATAAACCAACCCTCAATTATCCTTTTAATCATTTTAAGGTTGTCATCTTCATCCCTGGTTAACACTTAACACCACACTTTCCGGCAGCCACCGCCATCGGCGGCATCTTATCTTTACCGACTCCGACAACCACGTCATCTCACTCTCTCGACGGTATACACAACGGGTATTTTCTATGAAACTAACGATATACCCGACAGGTTTGGGACACATATTTATAATCGGGTATCCCAAACCTGACCCATTAACATCTCTAGGTGCAAGTTACAGTTAAAGGATGGTAGACCAATAAACATTAAATTGCATTTATAACCATGACTTTCCAAGCTACAAGTATTCTGAGTACCCGTGACTTTTTGTTGCCATAGTTTATTCTAGATCCAACGAACGTTGCTTATTTTGTTTAGGAAAAATTATAAGTTTTGTCCTTTATCTTTATACCACTTTTCAGACGGTGTCCTTTTTAACGAATGTTGACAGGCGGTGTCCTTTATTAGGTATTTTGTTGCAAGTTTAGTCCTTTACACCCAATCCAGTTAAAAAACCTTGTTAATTGTTGGGTGTAAAGGACTAAACTTGCAACAAAATAACTAGGTAAAGGACTAAACTTGCAACATAATACCTAGTAAAGGACACCACCTGTCAACAATTAACAGGGTTTTTTAACTGGGTTAGGTGTAAAGGACTAAACATGCAACAAAATACCTAGTAAAGGACGCCGCCTGTCAACATTCGTTAAAAAGGACACCGCCTGAAAAGTGGTATAAAGATAAAGGACAAAACTTGTAAATTTTTCTTTGTTTTATTTAAAAAATGGGTAAAACAAACACTTGCAAGACGCCCGTCACCAATATGTAAAAACCAGTGGCGTCATCTCTAATGTAAACCACACTAACACCATCTGAGGTGTTGGCGTATCTATTAATATGGGTGTTTTTGGTCATATTTGGACATGTGGCATGATTTTATTAAATCTAAAGACGTGCAACAAACCTTAATACATAGGCGGAAAGTCAAAGTTACATAACGTAGGGAAACAAGTCAAGAGGAATATCCCTTCTGTCCCCTCTGCCATGGCTAGGCCTGGAGGTGACGTGGCGCAGGGTTATTCGCTCAAGCTCAGCGTCCTTTTGTACTGGCTGTCGGCCTGCCCCATGGAGATCTTGCAATCAGTGCTGGCGTGCTGCCATTAGTGCGACATGTCGTCCTTTTTGTCTGCTGGGAGCATCTTCTTGTCACCAGGTGTCTTCTTCCAGAATCTTCTAGAACCTTCTGGATGCTCTCGTGTGGCAAGGTTGCCAGCTTGGAGTGGTATGGTCCCTCTAACACATGTACACCTGTGATTCGGGATCATACCTCTTCACCATCTTTAACGTCAACCACACTAACACCGTCTGAGGCGTTGGCGTATCTATTAAAATGGGTGATACATGGGCGAAAAGTCAAACTTACATAACGTAGGAAAACAAGTCAAAAGGGGATATACTGAGAATTTTCTCTTTTATTTTTTGAACGGCTAATGATACACAACTTCTAATCACTACTAAATTACACTTAATTATCACCTTGTTTGGGATCCAACCCAAGACCAAAGCCTCTACTAGATAATGAATTTTATTTTTTAATTTTATTTTTGAATAGCAAAAAGAAGCGCATTATTTTCCCTTATAAATATCAGTTCCATAAACAAAGTTACATACTACACATCTATGGCTTTCATAACTCCTTTTAAAGAAAATACTATGTCATTTTCTCTCTTTCTTCTTCTACTAACACCCTTGTTTCTGTTATTCCTCATGAGAAAGTATTTCAAATCTGAAAAGAACCTCCCACCAGGCCCACGACCATGGCCGATCATTGGAAATCTACACCAAGTAGGCAAGAACCCTCATGTCACTACCGCCATCTTGGCTCAAGAACATGGTCCACTTATGTCTATCCATTTAGGCACTCAGATTCTCATTGTTGCATCTTCTCCTGAGGCAGCCATGGGAATTCTTAAGACCCAAGACCGGTTTCTGTCTTCTCGATTTGTTCCTAACGCATTTCATTGTAGTTATTTACCTCACACACTTATTTGGTCACTAGATTGTAATGAAAACTGGAAGTCATTAAGAAGACTTTGTCGAACTGAGATGTTCTCGGTTAATGCCTTAGAGTTCCAATCTAGTTTGAGAGAGGAAAAACTGGCTCAAATGATAGATTTCTTGTGTAGTAAGAATGGACAAGTTGTTAACATAGAGGAAGTTGTTTTTACAACAATGTTCAACACTTTAAGCAACATTATTTTTGGAAAAGATTTTCTTGATTTGAAAGATCAACGCGGAACTGCGGGTGGTTTGAAAGAGAAACTGATGAAGATATTGGAGAATGGACTTGCACCAAATATAAGTGATTTTTTCCCAATATTCCAGAGGTTGGATCTTCAAGGGCTAAGAAAGCAAGCCTTGAAACATATGGAAGAGGTATATGATTCTTGGGTGGGTATAATTAATGAAAGAAGATCGGCTGCAACCGCATACAAGGAACAATGTTTCTTGGATCGTTTGATTGAGAATGGGTTCTCAAATGAGCAGATAAATATATTGGCTTTGGTAAGTCTTTCTCTTTCTTTTTATTCTTCCTGAAATGATTCACATGTGAAAATACCACGTTAAGTTACTCTTTTATATAACAAACACTAGGTTATAAATTCTTGTATTACATGGAGATAGGTACAAACAATAATGCAACAAAAATATTTATAATAAATAATTACGTATTACATGTTACTTGTAATATTGAAAATTTACAAATTGATGTTACATTTACAAATTATAAATCTCTAAAAACCTTTTTTGTACACAACATCCTATTTGGAATATTACCATCTTTATCAACATTTAACAGCTTAAGTTCAACTCTATTTTTGACTTTGAAAAAAATCTACGCACAGACCATGTGAAAACATAGATTATTTAAAAAACAAACCAACCTGGAGATAACAATTGTCATTGTGTTAATATTTGAATACGTTCAACTTGTAGGAGTTATTCACAGCAGGTACAGATACAACAACCTCAACAGTTGAATGGGCTATGGCTGAGTTGATAAAGAACAAAGATGTTATGATTAAACTTCAAGAGGAGATAAAACAAAAAATCAACTCTAGCTCTAAGTTCGAATCTGAAATTTCAAAATTGCCTTATTTAAACGCGTGCATTAAAGAAACCTTAAGATTACATCCTCCTGTCCCTCTTTTGCTTCCGCACCGTGCAATCCAAAAAAGTGAGGTTTTGAACTATACAATCCCCTATGGGGCCAAATTATTGGTGAACATTTGGGCAATTGGTCGAGACCCAAAACTTTGGGAAGATCCTCTTTCATTCAAACCCGAAAGATTTCTTGGCTCAAATTTGGACTTTAGAGGCAAAGACTTTGAGTTCATACCATTTGGTGCAGGGAGGAGGATGTGTCCGGGTTTACCCTCTGGAATCACTAGTGTTCGATCTATACTTGCTTCTTTGATTCTTGGATTTGACTGGCTTCTTCTAGATGATCAGGACCAAGCGAAGCTCGACATGAATGAGAAATTTGGGGTCACTTTGCAAAAGGACAAACCTCTACAACTCATTCTCAAACATTTAAACTAATCAATGTTTTAAATTATATGTATTATTATGTAGTTACTGAGTTTTGGTACTTTACCATTTGTGTTTAAATATAATTAGATATTAAATGTTCGTGATCCGTTCAACACCGCACAATAAATTGCACCTTTATCGGTAATAAAATAATATTTTTAGTTATGTGAAAGTTTCTTCACTTTGATGGCGTATTTCCATATAAAAGAGAGAGGAACCTCTTACGTATGAGGTGTATTTTTACATTTGTGGTGTTAATGGTGATATGGCATGTTAACCGAGATTGCAAACCACTTTCTCCTTGTGTTAAGGGGTATTAAATGGGTTGTATGTTAACATGTTAACCGTATGTTAAAAGACTGAACTAATTATTCTTTTATTTTTTAAACCAAAAACCACTAAAAAATAGGGTTAGATGAAGTTAACAAGATTAAACCATTTCTTTAGAGTGAGGTAAAATGAAACGGGGAAGAAAAGTTGATGTGGCATTTAGGTAGAGTTAAGATAAGTTAAGGTATACTCAAAGTTCTTACAAGTTACAACTTCTAAACTTTTGGTTGTGATTCATGTAATCATGTAGGTGTTTTATTGGGGTAATTTATAAGATTAGCAACCGTCATCTAGCATGGTTTTACGTTTACGGGTGATTTTTGTATTAGGTTTTGATGATGCAGCATCCACTACAACCTTTGACCGCCTTCTCCATTTTCTTATTGATGTGGAATTTTTTAATCAAGCAAGCTTCCTAACGAGAACATTTTGACTAGGTCACAACATGAACTCTTTTTACATGGTAACTCGCTTGTTATAGCAATCCTATATTTTTTTCTTGTTAATACAACTTCATAGAACAATATTTTTGAACAACAATTACTAGATTTTATAAAATAAATACATCACAACCTGCATTCTGCTGGATTTTTACCCTCAAACTTTTGATTGTAAGACACACCTAAACCCCTAGGATGTCCCCTTGAGGACCCATAGTGTAGGATCTGAGTTTTTTTTTTTAGAGTAAATTACAAAGTTCGTCCTTTATGTATGTCATATATTACAAAGTATGACCTTTACCTTTAATAAGCTCAGAAAACATACTCAATGTTTGTAAACCCTTACAAGTTATGTCCTTTAGTCATAACACAATTAGTTTTCATGGTTAAAGTTGACTAAGTCAACCCCACATAAGGGTATTTTAGTCATTTTATCTAAATATTATAATAAATAATCATAAACCCAAAAAATCCTAAATCCTGTTCTTCTTCTCCATTGAAGCATCGTCTTTCTCTCTCTCTAAACAATCTCTCTCAATCATCTTTCTCTCTCTCTCTAAATCCTGTTCTTCTCCATTGAAGCATCGTCTCCGCCACCCCCCCCCCATCTGAACCCATATCACAACACCATCACCCCCGTCATCTGGTCTTCTTCTCCGGTGAAGCACCACCACGCGCTACCTCCGGAGACCAAGTGTAAACAGATCTGAACCTTCTCCCTTTACTATCGACGAAGTTCAAACATATCTGAAATAGATCGGAACTTTGACACAATTTTGGACAAACTTCTAATCAACTAAAGGTTTGACCGGCGGTGATTAGAAGTTTGTACAAAATTGTTAAAGAGTAAAGACTCAACAGTTAGCTTATGATGCCGATAAGGGGATTCCTGCTTGTCTCGCAACTTTGAATTAGGTACGAGTTGTTAAAGAGTAAAGACTCAACAACAATACACAGCCAGATCTTTTCATTTTGAGAATAAAGTTTGAATCTTTACATACTAACATCCATTTTGCCATTTGGGTTTTTTGAGTTGGGGATCTTTATGAAGTGGGTTGCCGGTATTTTGTAAATTTGTTCCTTTTTGAGGTGGGATTTTAAAGAAAACTGTTGGGTTTTTCTTGATATGGTTCAAGATTATGTTGTGTATATACACATGGTGATAAGGAATTTGGTGTTGGATTTGGAATGAAGAAATTAGGAGATCAGGTGTGAAATTGGTGGAAGATATTTCGGGAGCGAGGAGGTGGTGGCAGGTGGGTGGTGATCTGATGGCGATGGTGCTATGGCGGCGATGGTGATGCTATAGGCGGTGGTGGTCCCTGATTGTAGAGTAAGAGAGTGAAAGTGGTGGTGGTGGCAGATCGGTGGTGGTGGTGGTGGTGGCATGTGAGTTGTGGTGGTGGGGGTAGGTGAGAGAGAGAAGGAGAAGGGGTTAATAATGTATGTATATATTTACATATATAATTCTAAAATTATTTTATTTATTGGGTTTATGATTATTTATTATAATATTTAGATAAAATGACTAAAATACCCTTATGTGGGGTTGACTTAGTCAACTTTAACCATGAAAACTAATTGTGTTATGACTAAAGGACATAACTTGTAAGGGTTTACAAACATTGAGTATGTTTTCTGAGCTTATTAAAGGTAAAGGACATACTTTGTAATATATGACATACATAAAGGACGAACTTTGTAATTTACTCTTTTTTTTATATACTTGTGAGTTTAAGCAATGAAAAACAAATAATATGTAATTTGCAAAGTTAATTAGATAAACACACAAGTAGGAAGTTATATCAAAACCGTTTTATATTAAATTCTAATTATTTCAATTACATCACAGTGATTATACAAACACCCCTTAGACAGATCACTCACTTTGTTGTTCGTACAAAAGGAATGTTTGTGATCAAATAGATCTCTAATACATTAGATCTATTTATACAAGTATGGAATCTCTGTTTGCAATCAGCTGACGTCACCCTGATAGTGACATCTAAGTATCTAACATTTCTATCTGGGAAAAGATTCCACAAATGTTAGCCAACATCTGTAGGAATCTAAGATCTGATCTATTACATTAAACATTTGTTCCAAGCTAAATATTGTTACATTGAATAAACCTTTGTTCTTCAAATTGTTGTTGGCTTGTATCAAACGTCTATTTGGCCATAACAGATGTTTGGACTTCACGATCAGTGCTTGTTTCAACAAAGCTTTGGCCTTGAATAATGGTTTCTTCTTCTTCTTCAACAGTGGTTCCAAGGTTTCAAACAAATCTTTGAATGTCTTTAAAACATGTTCTTGTTGGTGTTCAAGATTCATTATCTGTGGGAGGAGAATGCTTCACAAATATTTATTTCTTGATCAGGAGGTCATGTTTTGGCTTTTGAATATCATCTGTTCTTTTGTAGGTCCAACAATCTCCCCTAGAGCAGATGAAGCCAAAACATATGTTTATTAGATTAATCTTTATTCTCATAAACTTACCTCTGATCTGGCCCTTGAATTGGTGCTTTAATTTCATTTAGAGATAGTCATCTGGATCCCTTTCAAGTTCAAGCCTTAGAAGGACTTGCATATCTTCATTCTTGAGCCCATATGCACTATTCATAGAGATCTTTTCAACTTCTCCATTAGCCCTGACTATTGTCAATTCATACCTCTGTTTGACGCCATTGAGCTTCAGACACAAAATAGCCCCTCTCACCAACACATTACTGAGAGTACAACCACAACTATGGTTGTGTCTGAAATACCTCAATTAGTTATCCCACAAACAGTTGAGGAGGTTATACTACAAGAGTTTCATGAAATTCCTGTTAGTAGTTCAAGTGGAGCAGCTACTACAGGTATTGGATCCACTTATCTACGCCTGGACAGTAGTTTCATAAGTCAGACTCCTTTGAAGGCAATTTCTTCTTTTGGAACCAAAGTATCCACTGGTGTGTTCAAGTTAATCACTGGTGTATTTACTAAGGTAACCACTGCTGAAGAAAGAAGTCCCCAGTACCATGAAAAGGTGGCATCAGCGTATGAACCATTGGAGACTTCTCCTGGTCCAACTGCTGATACAACCACTGCTGGTGGGAAATCAGATGATCCCATTAACTTGGGTGATGGTTTAAGATATCAGGAATTGACGAAGAGACTTGATAAAATTGAAACCACTGTTAACAACATGCAAAATATGATTAAACAGTTGGTAGAAGTTTCCAAAAGTTAGCATACACCACAACAGTATTCTTAAGAGCTTTGGAATGCAGTTCAACCAATCATTACAGCTCAAATGGAATTGGCAGAAACTCAGCACAACCATTAAATGGCACTACTCAGAAATATGGTTGATGCAAGATACAAGGACACTCAGGCTGACATAAAAGCCATCAAACAGGCCTTGATTAAAACTACTGGCACTGCCCCTGCATCCATCTACAAAGAAGATGATGATCAAGATGATGCTAAAAAGGGGGAGAAACATGACATGAAGAACTTTGGCAGACCTACTCCTAGGCAAAAGCCAAATCAAAAGGCAGAAACTGAAAAGAAGTCTTCTGAAACCACTGTTGAAACACCTGTCAAAGAAAAGAAAAAGGGAGTTGATGAAACCCTTAATATTCTAGCAGATGAAGTGGAGAAAATAAAAAGACAGTTCAGAATCAGAATGAGACAAAGGAAAGGCAGTGGAGAAAGAAACAAACTGCAAGAAAAGAATGGGAAATAAAAACTCAGAATGTTGGCACTTCCACTAGAAAGAAATCATTCAAACATAGCAAACCACCACTTGCCAAATTCTCAAAACCACCAACACCCAAATAGCCAGCCACTGCTGGTCTTAAAACCACTGATGGTCCAGAAAAACCACCCTCTGCTACACCCAAAACCACACCTTCACCACAAAAACCACCTGCCAAAAAGCAGAAGACAACAGTTGACACTTCAACAGTTGTAATGACAACAGTGGTTGAGACACCAGTTGTTTCAACAACTGTTAGTCAGCCATCCACCACTTCAAGCATTCCTTCCCAAGCCATAACCATTTCTGTTCCAAAATACCAAACAAAAATCCTTTCTCCCACAAAGGTTTACACCAGAAAAAGGAAGTTTCAGGTGCATAATGATGACATACCAGCACCTATTCATAAATCATCTATACCTTTCAATTAGATCAAACCTCAACCATTCATTCCTTCATTATTAGCAAACCCAATCACTGACCCAAAAACACTTGAAGGACGTGATCCTGCAAGAGTTGCTCCATTAGTAGCAGACTATCCACTGGAATTGCATGCAGTTAAAAATGAAATGAGGCAATTCTATAAAGTGGATGATCCTGCAAAAAGAAAATTTCCTTCTCTCTGTGGTTTTAGACCTCCATAGAACTTGGATGAGTATTTAAAGCTCGAAGCAAAGCAAGCTGAATTACAAGCCAAGTATGAAGGTCAGGGGGAGAATGACAGTAGCATCTCAAGTCGAATGCAACTTTTGCTTAGTAAAGTCAAGAAATTGGAAGATTATGCAAGAGACTTAAGCAAAGAGATGTCTAACTTACCGCCAAATGTTGACCTACAAAAGGTGATGAGAAAAGATATCTTAGAACTGATCATGAGAGACAAGTTCTATCCTATCAAGGTTGAACAATTTAAAGGCTGGCCACTCATTGCACTCAAAGCTGAAGCAAACAGAATTTAAAGGGTAAGAAATGATCCAGGTATGAAAAGATCTCTGATGTGTGCAAAATGCAACATATAAATTACATCAAACAAGGCATAAAACTAACCCTTTTTAAGTACTAATATTGGAAAAAGAGTGTTTTTGTCTTCCTTTTGTATTTTCAGGATTAAATGAGCTCAAAAACGCAAAAGAAGCAAAAAGACAGCTAAATCCAACATAAATACAAGAAAAAGAATATTAGTGGACTGCCCGACCCCTCAACGGCACCTTCCAAAGCAAAATAAAGAAGTCAGAAGTCTGAACACGCCCCGTGCTCAGCCAGCACGGGGCCGTGCCCAAGAAGCAGCAGAAAAGACAAATCTATAGAAGCTTCTATTGCCCACCACGGGCCGTGCTCAGCGGACACGGGGGCGTGTCGAAAGTACAGCAGGCGCATTTATTGTAATTGCGAATTACAATTAATGAGGAGAGAGAGTGTCAGACAGGCACGGGGCCGTGTCCAGCGGACACGGGGCCGTGCCCAGCTCTCTGTTCAGCCTATAAATAGGAGTGCTTGGATTCATTTCATCTCATCCCTTGGCACACCACCTCTCTCACACTTCATCCACCACCCACCACCATCACAACACCATCATCCACCACCATCATCCATTGTCCATCGTAGAGTGTGTGAGTCGTCTCGGGATCCAAGATTGATCGTAAGAGTTCTTGACAATCAAGGCCATGTTTGCCTAAGTCTCTTACATCACTTGGTGAAGACAAAGTGTCTAGTATAATACTTTTTATTTCTAATCTTTTGCACTTTTTATTTGGTTTTGTATTAATGACTTTAATAACTAGTTACTTATGTTGAAGGTGATCTTTCCTTATCGTTTGTCCGTGGTGTCTTGGCATTATTTTACTGTCTATATAAAATAAAGGATTTTCAGCATTCATATCTCCACGGTCTATATGGAGGTATGTTGGCTACCTGGTCGGGGGTTAAGGGAACGGTTTGGTAAAGGTCTTGCCATTGTTCAGCGTTTAGAGGTCCTGCAATGGACCTGGGTCAAATTTAGTAGGACCTCCTTCAATGCCTCACGGTATTGGATGGCGGGGGTCCAAACTCTTTGACCCCCTCATAAGTTAACTACTATTAATACTATAACCCGGCTATTTAGGACTGTATCCCTGCTGACTCAGACTACTTAGCCGAGGGTAACGTCACCGCCAAAAGCGGGGCCTACCACAATACTGCATTAATAACTTAATTCATTATCTTCCAATAATCCACCCTTTTAGGATTGTATCCTTGCTGACTCAAACTACTGGGGTGAGGGTAACGTCACCTTCAAAAGAGGGGCCTACTACAATAACTAAGATAATCTCTTAATTATGTGCAAAAGTGCGGAAATAATCAAAGGTTATACTAGATACGAGTCGGAACCAAGTGATTCATCTTGTCTATCTGTTTTTTCTTTTATTTTTATTTTCAGCATTTTAGTTATTTTTTATTTTTCTTAGTTTAAAACATTTTTCTAAACTTTTATTTTGATTAGACGTTGAGGATAAACCGGTATTAAAAGCTCTTGTGTCCTTGGACGACATCGGTATCTTACCAACGCTATGCTACACTCAACGATGGGTGCACTTGCCCATATGTGTGTTTAGTGTTAGTAAAATATCGTGTTTTATAAATTTAAAACTTGGCTAAAATAAGTGTTAAAAAGGGCTTAAAATATACACCTAAAATATACGACACTTTATCGCACATCAAGTTTTTGGCGCCGCTGCCGGGGACACAAGGATTTTAAGAAAGTTAGGAATCAACGGCCTAATCATGTTTTATTTTTTCTTTTTAATTTTTTAGGATTTTCTTAGTTTTTCAGCTTCTGCAGAGCTCAGCACGGGCCGTGCCCGGTCAGACACGGGCCGTGCCCAGCATCATCACTGGCAGTTTTTATTTTCTGAGTTACAGAGAGCTGAACACGGGGCCGTGTCGGTGCAACACGGGGTCGTGTCCAACTCCCAGTAACTGGGATACAGAAAACGACTACTGTACTTCTGACCACGGGCCGTGTTCACTGAGCACGGGGCCGTGGTGAACATTCTGACCAACGTTCTTTTCTGTTTTTGTTGCAGGACTTGGAACCCAGGCGCCACATTTGAACCTCCTACGTAGTGCATGAGCTCCAGTTCTAGTAGAGACATAAAAGAACCCCTAGAAGAACCCGAGCGCTTTCTCAGAAAAAGACTTAAAGCTAAAAATCAAGAGATAGCTTCGGGGGACCCACTTCCAATGGCGGACCAACGTACCCTCATGGATTACCTACGGCCTACCGTAGGCAATCTTGGCGCCGCTATCAATGCACCGAATGTCGAGGCCAACAACTTCGAACTTCGGCCGCATTTGATACAAATGCTCCAAAACTCCGCAACCTTCCATGGGCTTGCGGACGAGGATCCCCATCTACATATTACTAACTTCTTAGAAATATGTGATACCTTTCGGATCAATGGAGCATCAAATGACGCCATCCACCTTCGAATGTTTCCATTTTCACTAAAAGACCGAGCTAAGGCTTGGCTTAACACCCTCCCAGTTGGATCGGTAAACACTTGGGATGAACTTGCCCAAAAGTTTTTATATAAGTATTTCCCTCCTGCTAAAACGGCTAAATTAATGACTGAAATTAATACATACTCACAAGAGGATGGGGAATCCTTATATGAAACTTGGGAAAGATTCAAGGAGATTCTAAGAAAGTGTCCTCATCACGGTCTAGCGGTGTGGCAACAAGTATCCACTTTCTACAATGGGTTGTTGCCACACACAAGACAAACACTTGACTCAAGCTCCGGGGGACTCTTAGGTAATCGTCGCCCAAATGAAATATATAACCAAATTGAGGAAATTGCTCAAACCAATTTTCAATGGCACACTCTCCGAGGTAATAAATCTATTGCCCCGGGCGCCCATAAGGTTGATGAAAGCACCTCTTTACAAGCCCAAATCGAGGCCCTCTCTTCAAAAATCAAAAGGCTAGAAATGACAAAAACGGCCTCGGTTATGGCTTGTGAAGGGTGTGGTGGGTCACATGAAAATTGGAGTTGTATGAAAGAATTAGATGAACAAACTGAAACGGTAAACTACATGGATAATAGACCTAGGCCATCGGGTCCTCCAACGGGTACCTACAACCAAGGATGGCGTAACCACCCAAATCTTGGTTGGAGAGATCCCGGTAATAGTAGTAACCAACAAAACCAACGAACTAATTTTCCACAACCGCAAAATTTTTCTCAACAACAAGGTGGAAGAGAAAGGCTTGAAGATACTGTATCTCGCCTCATCTCTGACACTGAAAAGAAAAACTCAGATCGATTTCAACAATTGGAATCGAATTTCAGAAATCAACAAGCTAGCATTCAAAACGTTGAAAAACAATTAAATCAACTAGCTCAAAATTTCTTCGAGAGACCACAAGGCGCGTTACCTAGTAATACCGAAACGAACCCGAAGGCACAAGTACACCTCATCACATTAAGAAATCGAACCGTGGGTCCCGAGGATGCTCCATTGCCGCCAAATGAAGGAAGCCATTCTAGCCAGCCTATGACTCCTCCTGCGCCAGAAAAGACTTCTACACCAAATCAAGAGCCCACCAAGACTCCTCCAATTCCGTACCCCGGTAGGTTAAATCGTCAAAAGACCGATGAGCAATTCGCAAAGTTCGAAAGTTTACTAAAACAATTGCATGTTAATATTCCTTTTATTGAGGTCCTAACCCAAATGCCTAAATATGCAAAATTCATGAGGGGTTTCCTCACTCACAAAAGGAAAATTGAATCATTGCAATTAGTTAACTTAGGCGAAGAATGCTCAGCTTTAGTACTCAACAAACTTCCACAAAAGAAAATCGACCCCAGGAGCTTCACAATCCCTTGTTCGATTGGGAAGTCCCCCGTCCGAAATGCTTTAGCCGATCTTGGGGCTAGCATCAACCTCATGCCCACATCAATGTTCAAGCGACTCGGCCTAGGAACAACAAGCCCTACAAAGATGAGCATACAACTCGCCGACAGGTCCGTCAAATTCCCACAAGGTGTCGCCGAAAATCTGCTAGTCAAGGTTGACAAATTCGTCTTTCCAACCGACTTTGTCATCCTAGACATGGAAGAAGACACCGATGTCCCTCTCATCCTCGGGAGGCCATTTCTAGCCACCGCCCAAGCATTGGTGGATATGAATGACGGAACTCTAACATTGAAGTTTGGGGATGAGGAAGTGAAATTTGAATGTGGAAAGCGAGTAGAGGAAGAAGATCCGGTCAACTACATGAAGGTCATAGACTCAAGCTTGGATGACGCTCTCCGACGGTGTAACATGGGATGCAACACGTCCCACTTGGGTAACATATGACCAGGCTTCGGGTCTAGCCAAGGACCCTTATAAACGTGGCGCACCATGGAGGCATTCCACGGAACTATCCTTAGTTTAATTTAGATTAATTTTTATGTTTTCTAGTTAGTTTTAATTTTCAGGAATAAAACACACTCATGGTGGTAAAGGATGAAAAGGGGAACGAGAAAAATGATCCCATGCACAAGAACAAGGCAACCCGACAATTCTCTCCATTTCAGAAGGTTCAACACGGGCCGTGCCCAACCAACACGGCCCCGTGCTGGACCACCTGCAGAAAAACGCCCAGTTCAGGTACCTGGACACGGGCCGTGTTCACCCAACACGCCCTCGTGTCCAGACTTCTGTCTCTCTTATTTTAATTTTGTTACTGGCACTTGAACACGGGGCCGTGCCCGGATAACACGGGGCCGTGTTCAGTGCCCAGTAACACAAATTTTTGCTTTTTAAACACTATTTTACACATCTAATCAACCTAAAAATTTATTTTTGGGACACATTGAGGACAATGTGTAATTTAAGTGTGGGGGGGGGGATGCTAAAACCTTGAATTTTGCAAGTCCTAAATATAAGCCTTACACAAAACTCTATTGGAACCGCTAATCACCCCAAATTTTTTCCAAAAAAATTTCATTTTTGTTACTTGTCTAGGTTTAACTCGGGAAATTCAAGTTCTCAAAAAGGTTATATTTTTACGAATTTACAACCGATAGCGTAGTGATAAAAAGAACCAACATAAGAAAATTATGAAAAGGCATGACAAACTTAGTTAAAATTTGATTATATATACTTGATCACATAAAAACCCATTCCCACAAAAGTGAGTTTTGAGCCTTTATTGAGCAACAATTACATATCATTAAAACTAAATGCTCATTTTTCGTTTCTTGTGTGAATAGCCGCTTGGTTCTTACGACTCTAGAACTTGCCATGACGATACATTCCCGGTCCTTATCAACTTAAACCCGAGTAAGTAAATGATGGAGGCATTAGGACTAACCCCTTTTTATTTCTACACCATTATTTTTCTTTTTCTTTTACCACCTACCCAAAAATCCTCCTAGTTAGCCCCTTTGAGCCTAAACCTTTTCATTTCATCACCCAAACCAAAAAAACCCTTTTACCCACCAAAACCTTTTTCATTTTTAACCCTTTGTTTTAGTAACAAGTTCGGTTTTTCGTAAAAAAAAAAAAAAAAAAAAGAGAATTATTGATGATGAAGCAAAAAGAAAATAAACAAACAAGTTTATCAAAAATAACTTTGTTTGAATAAAAGCTTCATCAAAATAAAAATAAGAAAATCTTACGAAAACCGACACTTGTTACGCTTTTCGCCATTTTTCTACTAACCACTAACCACTATCCCAACCACCTACCTTTAACCCAAGCCTAACCCTTAACCCACAAAGTCCTCTTGATATTTACAAAGGTATAAAAGTTAAAAAGGAGGAGGATTGATTGCTTGGCAAGCTTATGGTAGGAATAAGTCCCATGCCGCTCTCGAGTGATTCACTAAAAATACACCTTCGGCCGAGTGTGAGTGACTTCTCCCGTGAGGTATGTGAACTTGTATATAAATGGAATTTTAAAAAGGCATGTTATGCCCAAATAAGTAATTTCTCCTATGAAACGTTCTAAATAAATCATTACGAATAGGATTGTAAATAAATAAAAATAAAACCCAAAAAGATCTTGGACATCCCGACACTCTACGACAAGCTCAAAACCTTCTCTTCTACCTATTCCATTTGGGAGTGTAAGCCACATATTAAAGAGTTTTGCTTGAGGACAAGCAAAAGTTCAAGTGTGGGGGTATTTGATGTGTGCAAAATGCAACATATAAATTACATCAAACAAGGCATAAAACTAACCCTTTTTAAGTACTAATATTGGAAAAAGAGTGTTTTTGTCTTCCTTTTGTATTTTCAGGATTAAATGAGCTCAAAAACGCAAAAGAAGCAAAAAGACAGCTAAATCCAACATAAATACAAGAAAAGGAATATTAGTGGACTGCCCGACCCCTCAACGACACCTTCCAAAGCAAAATAAAGAAGTCAGAAGTCTGAACACGCCCCGTGCTCAGCCAGCACGGGGCCGTGCCCAAGAAGCAGCAGAAAAGACAAATCTATAGAAGCTTCTATTGCCCACCACGGGCCGTGCTCAGCGGACACGGGGGCGTGTCGAAAGTACAGCAGGCGCATTTATTGTAACTGCGAATTACAATTAATGAGGAGAGAGAGTGTCAGACAGGCACGGGGCCGTGTCCAGCGGACACGGGGCCATGCCCAGCTCTCTGTTCAGCCTATAAATAGGAGTGCTTGGATTCATTTCATCTCATCCCTTGGCACACCACCTCTCTCACACTTCATCCACCACCCACCACCATCACAACACCATCATCCACCACCATCATCCATTGTCCATCGTAGAGTGTGTGAGTCATCTCGGGATCCAAGATTGATCGTAAGAGTTCTTGACAATCAAGGCCATGTTTGCCTAAGTCTCTTACATCACTTGGTGAAGACAAAGTGTCTAGTATAATACTTTTTATTTCTAATCTTTTGCACTTTTTATTTGGTTTTGTATTAATGACTTTAATAACTAGTTACTTATGTTGAAGGTGATCTTTCCTTATCGTTTGTCCGTGGTGTCTTGGCATTATTTTACTGTCTATATAAAATAAAGGATTTTCAGCATTCATATCTCCACGGTCTATATGGAGGTATGTTGGCTACCTGGTCGGGGGTTAAGGGAACGGTTTGGTAAAGGTCTTGCCATTGTTCAGCGTTTAGAGGTCCTGCAATGGACCTGGGTCAAATTTAGTAGGACCTCCTTCAATGCCTCACGGTATTGGATGGCGGGGGTCCAAACTCTTTGACCCCCTCATAAGTTAACTACTATTAATACTATAACCCGGCTATTTAGGACTGTATCCCTGCTGACTCAGACTACTTAGCCGAGGGTAACGTCACCGCCAAAAGCGGGGCCTACCACAATACTGCATTAATAACTTAATTCATTATCTTCCAATAATCCACCCTTTTAGGATTGTATCCTTGCTGACTCAAACTACTGGGGTGAGGGTAACGTCACCTTCAAAAGAGGGGCCTACTACAATAACTAAGATAATCTCTTAATTATGTGCAAAAGTGCGGAAATAATCAAAGGTTATACTAGATACGAGTCGGAACCAAGTGATTCATCTTGTCTATCTGTTTTTTCTTTTATTTTTATTTTCAGCATTTTAGTTAGTTTTTATTTTTCTTAGTTTAAAACATTTTTCTAAACTTTTATTTTGATTAGACGTTGAGGATAAACCGGTATTAAAAGCTCTTGTGTCCTTGGACGACCTCGGTATCTTACCAACGCTATGCTACACTCAACGATGGGTGCACTTGCCCATATGTGTGTTTAGTGTTAGTAAAATATCGTGTTTTATAAATTTAAAACTTGGCTAAAATAAGTGTTAAAAAGGGCTTATACACCTAAAATATACGACACTTTATCGCACATCAATCTCCACCAGATTGGAATCAGTACAAAAAGATAATTGCAAATCTTACCTTGGAATACAAAAGAAAGAAGCAAGAGTTAGTTGTAGCCAAATATGGTTCAGCAAAGTCCATATCAAAGTGGTCTAGGCAGTACACTGACATGGTGTATGAGTAGCTTGAAAAACGAAGAGAGACAGATCCTACAGCTCCAAAGAAACCAGCATACAAGAACAAGAAAGCTGATGAGCCACAGCAGCAGGCCCTCTCTTTAAAAACATTGTTCATATCATCTGACACCTCTATCATTGCCTTAAATCAAAGAAAAAGGCAAAAGCAGATTGATGAAGAAGAAGATGCACAAAGAGAAGCTGACATCATGAAAGCGGCCATCAAGCAGATGATAGAAGAGAATCCTGACTCAGCAAAGTTACAAGAAGTTGCTAAAAGATTCATGAGCAGGCCTCCATCACCAAACTCATCAAAAATAAAAACTCTCACAAGAAACCCACTGAACTCAAAAATACTAAAGTGGAAGTTTGATCAAAAGACCCATGTATTGACTTTGCTCAGGTCCAGTGGAGTAGTTGAACACATATCAAGGGTGGATGCACTATGCCTGAGTGTAGCTGACCTCCAAGATCTATTAGAACTTCAACTTTGCAGGGATGAGGATGATGAAGATTCCTTTAATTATGAACTTCAATTCAAGGGTCAAGTCAGAGAAATGTTGATGAGACAATAAAGATCATGAATAATGAAGTGTTTTGGCATCATCTGTTCTAAGGGGAGATTGTTGGTTCATGCACTCAAACCCAGAAAGAACAGATGATAAGGAAAGCCAAAACTGGTTCAGAACAGTTGATCATCATAAGCAAAGCTTGTACAATACTTTCCCCTTGACAGTGGTTATCCAGCAACTGATAGACTCCAAGCACTGATCATCACAACTGCTATTATCCAAAGTACTGATGAAGAATAAAGACTGAAGCTCTATCTACTGATGTCTTCCAAGCACTGTTGAAGACCAAAGCACTGCCCATTCAAAGAACTGATCATCCTTTGAAGAAAGCACTGATGCTCAACATCAGTGCTAAGGCTACAACAGTGGAAAGTAGAATCAACGGTTTATATAATCAGTGTTTGTATAGAACAGTGTTTAGAGTTTGTTAGGAGGTTAGATGTCACTTTCATGGTGACGTCAGCTAAAGATGCTCAGTGGTTTGGTCTATACTATAAATAGAACAGTACTCTGTACTGTTCCATCAGCTCTTTCTTCACAAGTCATTCTGTACGAACAAATCACTGAGCTCAGGCTGAGGGGAGTCTAGTACATGCATGCAGTTTGTTTTGATTATTGTAATTTGATACAATCATTCGATTCAATGGAAAACATGTTTGCTTAAAGCTATTCTTCCTTGATTGTGTAACCAAAGTTTATTTCCATAATTCCACTGCACTTTAAATTCTCTGTTTCATCTTCATTACTAATTAAACTACACAATCTAAGAAACTCAGATCCTAACAATTATGGTGACAAAGTGCAACGTAAGACAATGTTTGTGACCACTTCTCCCCACAACATATATGCCTATACGTGAAATTATCAAAGGCATTAGGAGGACAAAAAGTTTGAACCAACCCTTTGTAATCGCCTTAAGGCGGATACTATGCATCTTTAAATCAATTAAAAAGTCGTATAAATCGCTTGTAAAGAAGCATAAAAGTGAACAGACTCTACCTTTTATAGTTTTCTCACCATGTGTCACAACATTGCTCATATCCCACTCTCACTCTCACCTGTTGATAAGTCAGTGACTTGGTGGTGTTTGGCTCCACAAGTCATGCAAATTGAAACCAGCTCATCTCTGAGCTAAACTCGTCATGCACCCCACTCTTTTCAATCTGTAGTTTTTTTGACCTCTTACAGTATCCTCTTCTGATATGATGAGAATTTTACCTAACACTAATTTAGTAAATACGATTTATGTGTTTGTCACCATCATAGATAGATAAATATATCGAACGATCTCTTTATGCATTCTTTATATGTATTTTAATGAGTTGTAAAATTATAAATTAATTTCATGCCAATAATGATCTTGGAGCAGTGTTCTAGACTTATACCTTGGTGTCTTAAATCTTAATCCATCATTAGCATCCTAGAAATTTCAAAATTCCACCCTACCGAATTACCAATTAATCTTTAGATTGGTTTTTTTTTTGACAAATAAACTTCATTAAAAACACGTCTCCGATCAAAACAGACAAAAGACCAAACAACAAACAAACCCCCAACCCAATCGGGATGTGGCTGACTTTGTCAAGGTTTTCAGAGAAGTTTCGGGGGTGTATATTGCTAGGAAAAAAGACAAGGAAGGAAGAAGATTTGGTTTTGTGAAGTTAAAAAATGTGGCTGATGTCAAGGAAATGGAACGAGCGCTTAACGGTACCAAAATGGGAGGATTCAAGCTCATTGCCAACCTAGATAGATTCGCAAAGGAGAATGAAGGAATCAATGGAAAGAGGAACGGCAACAATGATAAGGTCGGTAAGGATTCTCGTTACCCTCATCAGTAAGTGAAGACTCATGGTAATGCTTTCATTAATCTAGGTAATGGTAAGCTATTCAGTGATTTATTTAATAAGGAACATAGCTCTTCTGTCCCCGTCAATAAGGTCCTTAGTTCATCAGTTCCCGTCGTTGAGACTGACTCGGAAACGAACTGCTGCATCGAATTATCAGATGAGACTACGACCTTCAATGATTTGATTGGTTTTGCCTTAATTGGAAGGTGTAAGGACCTTCGGATTTTGAGGAGTTTGAATATGCTGCTGATGGAGAGTAGAGTTAAGGGGGTTTCGTTAAGTTACCTGGGTGGTCTTTCAATGCTTCTAAAGTTCAAGGACGAAGATAATTGCAACAACTTTCTATTGGATCATAATGTTTGGAAGGATTGGTTCGCTAGCCTTGACGTTTGGAATTGCCAATCTCTCCCGTTCGAACGCCTTGCTTGGGTTAGAATTCTCAGTGTTCCTATTTATCTAGCGGATAATGATGTCGTTAACAACATCGCGGAACATTTTGGTAAGATCGTCTATGGATCCCAGCTGGAGGCGAATGATCGTGATTTATCAGTTAGCTGGATTGGGTTACTTGTTGGAGACGGCAATAGAATTCACAATCATGTTACGTTAAAATGGAAGGATAAACAATACCGAGTCTGGATCGAAGAAGAAATGAGTGACTGGTTCCCGGATTCTGTTGGGAAAGTGTCCTTACAGGACGATGTTTCGTTGTCGCCAGAGAAGATCATTTCCGGTAACAATCAGAATGCCAACACTCCTTAGGGGCAAGAGAAGGATAACCAATCGGCGGGAAAGGACGATGGAAGGTCGGATGAGGATACCGATGTCACACGTGGGGAACCCAACATTCCCACTGAGCCGAACGATAATATTCTGGGGAATGATTTAATTGATTCGCAGACAATTAATAAAGAGCCGCCTTTTCCTCCAAATGGGACCCAGGTATTAAATAAATGTGATAATTCTGCCAGGAAAGATATTGTATTTTTTAATTCTTTGGATCCTTCTGGGAGGCCCAAAAAGAATCATGCTTATAGAAGGCCCAAGTCTAAAACCCAGAGACAAGGAAGAAGGTCCAGTCCTGTTTCGGAGGAAAGACCCAGGAAGTGGCCCAGGGATAGTGGGGTTTTTAATTTTTCCTTAGAGATAAGACCACAAATTTTGACCAAGACAAAGGAACAGACGATATTGTGGAGACGAGGCAGGAGTCCGATTTCGTGGTCAATAGGGAGCAAGAATCAGCAGATGATGGTTTCATTCATGAGGTTGAGCCGCCGGATGTCGAGGTAGGCCTTGCAACGGACGAAGAAGTGGAGGCAATTTCGGATACTTTCGACGTTCAGGACTCAGAAGAGGTCGAAGCAACTTTTAGAATTGGGAACCTCATTGGAGTAAATCTTAACAATCACAATGATCTTGTTATCGATGCGATTAGAGGCGAAGGTAAGTACGCTGTGCATCAATGACTATTTTATCTTTAAACATTAGAGGTTTAAGTGGGGGAGTCAAAGCGAACTGGGCAAAAGATTTAAGGATTTCAAACAAAATCGGGGCTGTTGCCCTCCAATAATCTAAAGCGGAGTCGGTTTCTAAGGCAGGTCTGGTGGGATTTTGGGGGAACAATAGTTTTGAATTTTCTTACGCGGCTTCTGTGGGCATGTCGGGAGGGTTGATTTGGATGTGGGATCCAAGTGTTTTCAAAGTTGATGATACCATTCAGAACAGGTGTTTCCTTATTGTTAGAGGGTCATTAGTTGGAAGTGGGATTTATCTGAATCTCATGAACATTTACGCTCCTCAAAGTGTCGTGGCTAAACGCCAACTATGGGAGGATATCTCTATTCAGATTGAGACATTTGATGGTGAATGGGTATTAGCGGGGATTTCAACGCTGTTCGCTCTATGGAGGAAAGGAAACGTTCGAAGTTCAAAGCCGTGTGTGTAGAGAACTTTAACAAATTTATCTACGAGAATGGGTTGTTAGAATTTCCTATGCAAGGTCGGAAGTTTACATGCATTAGAGACAATGGAAGGAAACTCAGTAAATTGGACAGGTTCCTGGCTTGTTCTGATTTTTTTAATGGGTGGCCTCAATCTTGTGTGCGGGTGTTTCCCGGTAGACACTCGGACCATTGTCCAATTATTTTGGAAGTTGTTGACCTCAAGTTTGGTCCGCGTCCGTTTCGGGTGTTTAGTTCTTGGATCGGCCAACCGGGTTTTGAAGAAGCTGTCACGGAGGCCTCGGAGAGCTTCGAGGTGTATGATCCGCCGGATGTCAGTCTTACCTCCAAATTTGCTCACATAAGAGCTCGTCTTAAAGTGTGGAGGGACGAGTTCTTGTCTAAAGAAAAAGAGAGCGTGAATTTGGCTCTGGAGGAATTAGAGGCTCTGGAAAAAGACATGGAAAGTAGGGATCTTACTGAAGACGAGGAGTGGATTATGGCGGAGAATAGAAAAATTGTGAAGGATTCGGATTATAGGAAAAACTCGGACCTTAAACAAAGATCCCGACTGAGATGGGCTCTAGACGGTGATGAGAACTCTAAATTTTTTCACGCTTTGATTAACATTAGGAAAGCGTTAAATTCGATACACGGGCTCAACATTGACGGTGTTTGGTGTTCCAAACCGACTCTGATTAAGAAGCAGGTTCTCTCTTTTTTTCGTGACAAATTTAGAGAAATTTCGCCTATTCGCCCGGAGTTGGATTGTTCAAACATTAAGAAGATTTCGGATCTGGATCGTAACGTTTTGATTGAACCGTTTCTGGAGCAAGAAATTAAAGAGGCAGTTTTCGAATGTGGAGACGAGAAAGCTCCAGGTCCGGACGGGATGAATTTTAGATTCATTAAGCATTTTTGGAGTTTATTCAAGGATGATTTTCGGAGAATCTTCGATTTGTTTTATAATACAGGAGAGATTTCTTTAGGTAGTGGGGCCTCGTTTATCACTCTAGTGCCTAAAGTCAAAGACCCGGTTTTTCTAGTTAATTATAGACCTATAAATTTGGTGGGAGTAATTAGTAAGGTTATTTCAAAAGTGTTAGCCAATCGTTTGAGGATAGTGCTTGATGGGGTTATTTCGGAGAATCAGTCGGCTTTTCTTAAATGTATATACATCTTGGATGGTCCTCTCATTGTCAATGAGTTTATCTCGTGGAAAAAAAAGAAAAAAGAAAAGGCATTCATTCTAAAACTTGATTTTGACAAGGCGTACGATAATGTGAATTGGAACTTTGTTGTGAACATTCTTCATCAGATGGGTTTCCATGAGAAATGGTGTTCTTGGATCATGGGTATTCTGAAATCGGCTAACTCTTCGGTGTTGGTTAATGGCTCGCCCACTTTCACATTTAGATGTGAAAAAGGTATGAGACAAGGAGATCCGTTATCTCCTTTTCTTTTCTTGGTCGTGATGGAGGCGCTATCATTTTTTTTAATGCTAAGAATGCGGGGGTTATTAAAGGAATCTCAACTCCTAACAATGGGCCGAATATTGCTCATCTCCTATAAGCGGACGACGCTATCGTTATGGGAGAATGGTCTAGAGGTGAGCTAGTAAATGTTGTGAGAATTCTCCGTTGTTTTTTCCTTTGCTCCGGTCTCAAAATAAACATTGACAAATCTTATCTCTATGGTATTGGAGTGGGTTTGGGTGAGATAGGGGAGATGGCAAATTTAGTTGGATGTAAGCACGATTGTCCTCCTTTCAAATATCTTGGTCTCAAAGTTGGAGCTAATATGAATATGGTTTCAAATTGGCATCTGGTTATTGAAAGTTTTCATGCTCGTCTTGCTAAATGGAAGTCTAACCTTCTTTCGATTGGTGGAGGAGTGGTGTTAATCAAATCGGTTATGGAAAGTCTCCTATCCTATTACTTTTCTCTTTATAAGGCTCCTAAGAAAGTCATATCGGATTTAGAAGCCATGATAAGGAAGTTTCTTTGGGGCGGCTCCAGGGAAGAAAAAAAGATGCATTGGGTTGCTTGGGAGAAGGTTTCTCGTCTTAAGAAAAACGGAGGTTTGGGTTTAAGTAAGTTGGATGTGGTCAACAAGTCTTTGCTCATTAAATGGGGTTGGAGATTCAAGACGGAAGAGAACAATCTATGGAAAAAAGTTATCGTTGCACTTCATTCAAGTAGGTCGGGCTGGGATTGTATTCCCTTCAAAAAAAAAGTCTTTCCGGAGTTTGGAACAATATAGCTAAGAATTTTGTTAAAACAAAGGTGGATGGTCGTCCGCTCGGGTACTTCATGAGATGTTCTATCGGCAATGGAGAGGAAGTGGCTTTTTGGCATGATGTGTGGCTCTTGGATGATCCTCTTAAGCTGGTTTTTCCAGATCTTTATAGTAAAGAAGATGATAAATGGACTTCGGTTGCCAACAGGTTTAATATGAATAGCAATGGGGATCGGTATTCTTGGTGCTGGGCTAGTGATCTGTCGGATCCTGTGTTAGCTTCCAGGCTCGAGCAGTTAAAAGGCTTTCTTGATAGCGTACATATTTCAACTGGGAAGGATCGGTGGAAGTGGACCTCGGCTGCGGATGGGATCTTCTCGGTCAAAACGGTTAAACATCTTCTGAATGGAAATCAAACGCAGGATGATAGTTTCGTTTTGGAATGGTGTTCCGGGGTTCCTGCCAAAGTCAATATACATTCATGGAGACTGGAGTTGGATAAAGTGGCAACCGCAGAGGCATTAAGAAGAAGAAACGTGGGCATGAGCGATTCGGTTTGCCCTATTTATCATTCTGCTGACGAAACAGCTGATCATCTTTTCGTAGCTTGTTTCATCGCATCGAATGTTTGGAACGGAGTTAGTACTTGGTGCAATATTCTTAATATATTCGCCTTTTCGATTCGCGACCTGTTTACGTATCACATTGACAGCGGTTTACCGGAGAAGAAAAAGGAGGCGGTTCATGGCATTATCATGATTACATGCTGGATTATTTGGCGGGCTAGGAATAATGTCAAATTTTCTAATGGAACTAGCATTATTAGCGATATAAAGGCTTTAAGCTTTTTTTGGTTTTCGAATAGATCAAGGTATAAAGGTTTAGAGTGGAGGGATTGGATGTCGTTTGTGAATATGTAATTTTGTTTTGTTTTGACAGCCCGGTTTGGGTCGTCGTTTTTCTGTGAATGAAGTTTACCTTAAAAAAAAAAAAAACCAATCGGGCAAATGGCCATAAATGTTCAAACATTAATAAATGAGTGTCATCAAATATTATTTTACAACGACATTTGAGAATATTAGACTAGAAGGTATGGGGGCCGGCTTAGGCCCGGCGCCGGTCCCCCACACCGCCCCTCCCATCCTCTCCGGCTCCCACCAGCCGATCTCGCCGGCCCTCTTTCTCTCTCCCTTCTCTCACATATACCTATACATACATACATATATATACATAAAGGGGTTCATCCCCCACCCCCTAGGTCCATCCCCTCCGAGCCACTCCTACGTGGCGCCTACGTGGCGGCCCATCCTCGTGGGGATGGGCCTCACCATACCCCTTAGTCTTAGACAATTGAATATACTAATTTTTTTTTTGAAAGGTAAATTTTATAAAGACGGCCGGCCTGGCAGAACCCAACAACTACAATTGAATATACTCAAATATTTGATGGAATGACATTTCTTGAAATCATTGCACATGCAAATTTATATTTCTTTTGAACCGTTGACTAGGTACGCATTGGACCATTCAATAGGGAGTATCTTATTTTAATGTGGTGGGCTATACTATTAATGTTTTTCTTTTCATTTTTAATCGATTTGTTTCTTTGCAAGTTATTTTTGTAGGTTTCGTAGACTTTACATTAATATTAAAATATTAAAGTATATTACTTTGGCATGCCCGGTCTTGAGAATTTAGGTGTTTTGTTTGAGCCGAGAAGAATGTGCCTCTTGGCGGACAGTGGTGCTACTATTGCTCAGAGGCTTGCGTCTTTTGAATTTTGCTAATTGTATTCGTTGATGCATAATGCTTTACGTCGCTGTGATATCGAATGGGTGGGCTTTTTTGCTGTTCATTGTTATTGTTTATTCTTTGAAACTAAAATGAGTAATGGGCTAATACCCAGTGTTGTAAATCGCGACTAGTCGGCGATTAATCGCTAATCAGTCAGTAACTGAGTAATTTTTCGTTAATCAGTCTATTAATTGCTAGTCAGGCCTAGACGGACCTAGTTAAATTGCATTTATAACCATGCCTTTCCAACCTACAAGTATTCTGAGTACCCGTGACTTTTCGTTGCCATAGTTTATTCTAGATCCAACGAACACTGTTTATTTTGTTTATTTAAAAAAACTAGAATTACCACCCGCCGCAATGCGGCGGGGGATGCGTTAGTTATATATCATATTAGATGAAAGACAAATGTTTCTTACATGACCGCGAGCATGTGTGTAAAACATAGAAAATAATAATTGAGCCGATCTATGACTCACACATTGCAACAGACCTATCAAACGGAGAAAAATAGACGCTTTGTGACAGGCCTATCAAACAGGATAAAGTAGATGGAAAAATGTTGAACTCCAGACGCACGTTGTGGCATGTTAACTCGGAAAATCTAGAACGAAACGTTAAACACAAAACTTGCGATAGATGAAAAGTATATGGGGTCAAAGTTGCAGAAGTTGAAAAGCTTTAAGTTAAAAGTAAAAAAAAAAAAAAAATCAAAGTCGTTAAATCGTAAAAGATGGAAATTTTTGAATTAGAAGTGAGAGTCCAAATTAATCAAAGGGGTTAAATTGTATAAGACGGAAACTTTTGAAGTAGAAGTGAAAAATCAAATTAATCAAGGGGTTAAATTAACAAATATTAAAACCTTAAACTAAAATTGTCAAAGATTGATACTTTAGGGTTAAAAGGGGAAAATTCCAATTTTTTTTAAAACACTCCCAAAGCTAAAAGTACAACCCATCTATGCATAAAGAAGTTGCTAAGTTATAAGTTTATAATGGGTAAAACAAACACTTGTAGGACACCCGTCACCAATATGTAAAAACCAGTGGCACCATCTCTAACGTCAACCACATTTACACCGTCTGAGGCGTTGGCGTATCTATTAATATGGGCGTTTCTGGTCAAATTAGACATGTGGCAGGATTTCATTAAATCTAAAGACGTGCAACAAACCTTAATATATGGGCGAAAAGTCAAAGTTACATAACATTGGAAAACAAGTCAAAAAGGGGATATTTTGAGAATTTTCTCTTTTATTTTTTGAACCGCACATCACTACTAAATTACACTTAATTATCACCTTGTTTGGGATCCAATCCAAGACCTTCCACTAAAAGACCAAAGCCTCAACTAGATAATGAATTTTATCTTTTAATTTAATTTTATTTTTGAATAGCAAAAAGAAGCGCATTATTTTCCCTTATAAATATCAGTTCGAGCTAATTACTGTTTTCGTCCCTGAGGTTTGTCAAAAATAACGGTTTCAGTCCATTAGTTTAAAAATTGCGATTTCAGTCCATTAGTTTCATTTTCGTAACCATTTCAGTCCACTTTTCAAACGGCGTTTGTTTTATGCAGTTAATGGAAGCACGTGCTTGTCACGTGATGGGCAATTTGGGGGTCAGGGTTTGGATGAATAAGGGGTAGGTGGTGTTTAATACAACTGGGGTTGTGAGAATTGGAATGGAAATGACCAAATTGCCCATCACGTGACAAGCACGTGCTTCCATTAACTGCATAAAACAAACGCCATTTGAAAAGTGGACTGAAATGGTTACGAAAATGAAACTAATGGACTGAAATCGCAATTTTTAAACTAATGGACTGAAACCGTTATTTTTGACAAACCTCAGGGACGAAAACAGTAATTATCAGTTCCATAAACAAAGTTGCATACTACACATATATGGCTTTCATAACTCCTTTTTAAAGAAAATACTATGTCATTTTCTCTCTTTCTTCTACTACTTACACCTTTATTTCTATTATTATTCCTCATTAGAAAGTATTTCAAATCTGAAAAGAACCTCCCACCAGGCCCACGACCATGGCCGATCATCGGAAATCTACACCAAGTAGGCAAGAACCCTCATGTCACTACCGCCATCTTGGCTCAAGAACATGGTCCACTTATCTCTCTCCATTTAGGCACTCAGATTCTCATTGTAGCATCTTCTCCTGAGGCAGCCATGGGAATTCTTAAGACCCAAGACCGGTTTCTGTCTTCTCGATTTGTTCCTAACGCATTTCATTCTAGTTATTTACCTCACACACTTATTTGGTCACTAGATTGTAATGAAAACTGGAAGTCGTTAAGAAGACTTTGTCGAACTGAGATGTTCTCGGTTAATGCCTTAGAGTTCCAATCTAGTTTGAGAGAGGAAAAGCTGGCTCAAATGATAGATTTCTTGTGTAGTAAGAATGGACAAGTTGTTAATATAGAGGAAGTTGTTTTTACAACAATGTTCAACACTTTGAGCAACATTATTTTTGGAAAAGATTTTCTTGATTTGAAAGATCAACGTGGAACTGCAGGTGGTTTGAAACAGAAACTGATGAAGATATTGGAGAATGGACTTGCACCAAATATAAGTGATTTTTTCCCAATATTGCAGAGGTTGGATCTTCAAGGGCTAAGAAAGCAAGCCTTGAAACATATGGAGGAGGTATATGATTCTTGGGTGGGTATAATTAATGAAAGAAGATCGGCTGCAACCGGATACAAGGAACAATGTTTCTTGGATCGTTTGATTGAGAATGGGTTCTCAAATGAGCAGATAAATATATTGGCTTTGGTAAGTCTTTCTCTTTCCTTTTATTCTTCCTGAAATGATTCACATGTGAAAATACCAGGTTAAGCTACTCTTTTATATAGCAAACACTAGCTTATAAACTCGTGTATTACATGAGGATCGGTACAAACAATGATGCAACAAAAATATTTATAATAAATAATTACGTATTACATTTTACATGTAATATTGAAAAATACAAGTTGATGTTACATTTACAAACTATAAACATTTAACAGTTTAAGTTCATCTCTATTTTTGACTTCCATGTGAAAACACAGGTTATTTTAAAAACAAACCAATATGGAGATAGCGATTGTCATTGTGTTACATACATTGAGAGAAAATGTCTTCTTTGATCTCGTATGCTACACTGGCGCTAAGTAAATCATACAATGTAAAATGAAAAAATATACTTATATATTCAGTTCTTTAATTTGAATATCTTTAAATTGATTTTTAATTTGAAAATTAGTTCAGAGATAATTTAGGTATAATATTAATTTGTAATTATATCAGTTATCATAAAATACAATAATGAATATTTGACTTAGCAAAAATTTTGGTATTCATTATTTTAAATTAGAAAATGATATCCATGTATTAATTATTAACAAGAATGTATTAAAATAAAATATAAGTAAAAATTTGTAAGATTAAAGGAGACAATGACCCGTGACTTTAATTGGAATTGTTATTAGAAGTAAGATTTTAGGTGTGAATCATATATATAATAGCTCTAGAAATGTAATCATCACAGAAAATAAAACCAGAAGCACCAAACTGTTTTGTTAACATGTGAATACGAAGAATGTTTAACCCTTCTTCAACTTGTAGGAGTTATTCACAGCAGGTACAGATACAACAACCTCAACAGTTGAATGGACTATGGCTGAGTTGATAAAGAACAAAGATGTTATGATTAAACTTCAAGAGGAGGTAAAACAAATAATCAACTCTAGCTCCATCGCCGAATCTGAAATTTCAAAATTGCCTTATTTAAATGCGTGCATTAAAGAAGCCTTAAGATTACATCCTCCTGCCCCTCTTTTGCTTCCGCACCGTGCAATCCAAACAAGTGAGGTTTTGAACTATACAATCCCTTGTGGGGCCGAATTATTGGTGAACATTTGGGCAATTGGTCGAGACCCAAAACTTTGGGAAGATCCTCTTTCATTCAAACCCGAAAGATTTCTTGGCTCAAATTTGGACTTTAGAGGCAAAGACTTTGAGTTCATACCATTTGGTGCAGGGAGGAGGATGTGTCCGGGTTTACCCTCTGGAATCACTAGTGTTCGATCTATACTTGCTTCTTTGATTCTTCGATTTGACTGGCTTCTTCCAGATGATCAGGACCAAGCGAAGCTCGACATGAATGAGAAATTTGGGGTGACTTTGCACAAGGACAAACCTCTACAACTCATTCTCAAACATTTAAACTAATCAATGTTTTAAATTATATGTATTACTAGGTTATAACCCGTGAATACTCACGGGTTGTTAACCTATCTTTCTAAACAAATAAATATATACATATATATTAATAAACGAAAAAATGTATGATGAATAAGGTGGATGAATAAATGATAAAACCGTCTGTGGCTGATTATATGAATGTATATCATAACAAAAACTGCATTGGAAGTCGAAACAATTATCGATAAAGTTTGCACAATGAATAATGTCAAAATTGTGTTATCCATTAAAAGAAACACTAATAGTAAACTAAGATATGATAAGATGTAATAATTTAAAATTCAAAACCATTAACCATGTTAAAAACTAATAAGCATAACAAAGTAAATGTATATCATATGAAAACCAAATATCCAAAACCTAAATGTAAAACAACTAATCAGTACTCCTGATATGAGGTACAACCAATTCAACATTCAAGACTTGATCAGTTTCATCAAAAGAAAAGTGAACCGTATCACCCTCCTTAATGCCATCACGTTTCATTAATCTCGACCATTTGCATAACACATAACGAAAACCTTCTCCTTTCTTTTCACGTCTGGTACGGTTGGTAAACTCCTCTTGCTGAGTCAGATGCAGAAGTCTGACGGTCATAGGTTTTAAATCAGGATCAAGTTTAGCCATCCTTGAAACATTAGCAGGTGACGTGCTTGTCGTGGTCACAATCAAATTTAATCCCAATAACAACTATAATATAGTGGTAAGAGGGTATCGAACACAGGGAGTTTGTGGAAAGTATGTCGATTATGTAGCTTTGCACTGAAACTAAGATTAAACTAAAATTGCAGAAATTAAAATTCAAGAGTTGATTGTTTTGATTTTAAGAACTAACATTAACTAATTGACTTGCAAATCAAAGAGTGTTTTTGTAAACAGATTAGGAACAAGCGACCATCCTAGATTTCAGGCTTTAATCCACACTAATGTTTATGCTTAACTAGAAAGAACCACATAGACATGGCTCGTGTTTGATTATCTGTTTGTGATGAAAGAGAACTAAGTACTCGGATTATAAAATGCGAGGTTGTTACTCGATGATCAATTGACAATTATCCAACCCTAATCCCTCCCATGATATCTCGATTGCCAGCGGCACCAAGAACGTATGGTTTTAGATTAACATCAAACAATAATCAACAATTTACAAACAAATATCCAAACACCATAATAACTCAAACAAACATTCAAAGTTATTATTCTAGAAATTCAAGCACAAACATAGTGTTTCAAAAGCAAACCTTACATCTAGGATGATCACCAAAAGTTTAGCCACGCATGACTTGGTACATCATCTTCACACAACGATTAATGTTCATACGAATCGAATACACAAACCGAATGTTAGGAATTGTTTAGAACCAAGCAAGATAGCCCAAAATCGCCCCTAGTGTCTCCCAAAAACGTCCAATGATGAGAATACTTGAAAAGACACAATAAAACTGTTTTTAATGAGCGGTTACACTTTTTCGCGTCGCCTCCACCGTAACTTACGGCTCTACCGTAAGTTACGGTGCACATAAAAATGCTACGGTGCAAGTCTTCTGATTTACGGCAGCCTCCAGGTGGAATTCAGGTCCACCGTAAATTACGGTGGAACCGTAATTTACGGCTACAACCTGATTGTTTTGCTTTGCTTCCAATGTCACATGTGTTGTCGGCCCAAGATGTGCCGCCCAAATCCATATGCGGCCCACTATCCTTCCTTGCATGTGCTTCTCCTTTGTCAGATGTGATGATGATGTTGTTGACTTAAAGTCCACATGACTTCTATTGTGCCTTCCCAAAATCGATGCCTCCAATGTTACCAATCTTGATTTAAGGGCTCCAAAGTGATGATGATATGTTGATGAATTTAGATGGTGTGCACGTGAGTTCTCAAATTCCTCCAATATGTCAGCCAATGTCCACAATGATGATGTCTTGGCTCTTGTGCACCTCCCACGTGAGTCCCAAGAAGTCCAAAGTTTGCATGATGTTTCTAATGCTGTGTGTTGACTTCTAATACAAAGCCTCACCAAACCCTATGCTGCTTGTCCCTTCTTCACGTGTAAGGGTCTACCCCATTTAATGATGATGTGGCCCATTAACTTTTGTTGAGACTTATGATGACACCAAACCTCAATCATGGCTGCCATCAATATGTTCCTCTCTCAATTTTCGTGACTAATAATAAATCCCAAAACAAAACCCTCTCATGTGATGTCCTTTTAATTCTTTGAACCACAAAGTTACGATGCCATTTAATTTCCAACCGTAGCCTTCGCGTTCCAATTTAACCGAATTAAGCGATTTACCTGCAAAACACACGAACACTCGTAGTTATCACATTCATGATACATTACCGTGTAAAATATGGGATATGCACGTATTTAGCTCAATTAAGGGTTGTCCTACGGACCACCCGTCACATCCCCACACTTACCCGTTGCTTGTCCCAAGCAACCCATTCAAAAACTATTTCAACACCAAAGCGATCAAACATGCAAACCAAGCTAAATGTGCCGTCCTTTTACTAACTTTCAATCATACCACAAAACACACCCCTCACACAAAATCTCTCGGTTACAAGAATTATTAGCATAATGCTAAACCACTCAATGCGTGTGTGAGTGTGTGCGACAATAAGCTTGTATACAAATCAAGTTTCCTCCTAACAAATATCTAACATGCTTTAGAATCAAAGGGACTTGCGGGTTGTAACGGGGCTAGGTGTCAAGGTAGGAAAATGGTGGAATGCATATGAAAGAGCTAATTGATTTGACCCGGTTTTTTTTTTTTTTTTTTTTTTTTTTTTTTTCTACTACTACAAAGCAAACACCAAATATAAATACAAAGCTTCTTGACATTCTCAACTCTATTGCAACTAAATACTTCTTTTTGTATTTTTCATATTTTTTTTTTCATATCACATCAAACTCAACAATATATACAAGAACATCAATACTACATACTAAATCTCCTAAACCGGGTAATCTCAATAGGTAAAATTTTGTAGGAAGTAGGCTCGGGTCACAATCGAATGGTCTAAGGCTCAACATGGCTTTCTAAGGACCAAACCCCCACCCCTCACAATACCAAGCTCATATATGTAAAGTATGAGGTCCAACCCACCAATCCCGCACTCTCACACATCTAGACGAGGCTTCCTAAAAGTCCCCCTATCATTTTCAAAAGCATGCTAATTCTAGGATTTAACAAGTATTCACACACAAGTTCTATTAACACACAACACACACCGCCACTCAAACAATGAAATATCAATAACAATCATGTGTGGCTCAAATCCTCACCAAGAAAAGACTAGGAATGGGTGTCGGTGTGTCAAATGGTACAATATCAAGCTTTCAAATTTTAACAATTTTCGCTCGGATTTACAAAATTTTTAAAACTCCCAAAAATTCCCCCATCCCAACACTTGGGATACATTAACCCCAATGTATGGTTTTAGGAGGCTTTGATCACTAAGATTCATTCAACATCAACAAAAAAGCTTCTCCACTCAAACCACAAATTTCTTTTTGTACTTTTCATTTTATATTTTTTTTTCTTTTTTTTTTTTAACATGACACCACCAAACAAACTAACTACCAATATTTCAAAGCTAAAGAACACAACAAGACTAAGGAAAGAGTACATCGACCTGGTGAAGTTTGCCACAACAGATGTTGTAGATAATCCGACTTCCTATCACCACCTTCACCCAAATATCCGTACATCTTCCCCACACTTGAATGTCGCCATGGCCCTGAAACATAGAAAGATAAAAACAACAAGATCAATATAAAACCCTGGGTTGCCTCCCGAGCAGCGCTAAGTTTTGAGTCTTCAGCCAGACCGAGCCACCCCCATTTATGGTGGCTCAAAGAATCGGTTCCTGCCATCTCCATCACTTCCTTGTGCCATTGAACAAAATACATCTATCTTGTTTTGACTCGGTGGGTAATCAAATACACTCTTGCTCGCACCCATATATGTTTCTTCACGGTCCGGTGGGTGCTTTTTTCTCATTCGTGGTAACACATTTTTCATACAATCACTAGACTCACCACCCTTCCTCTCAATGGACTCATAACTAATCCCTCTAGTTTGAACATCAAAATACAACCTACGGTTCTTTTCGGTCATGGTAATAATCTCGTCTCTACAATTAATTTGAGCATTTGCTGTGTATAGAAACGGTCGACCTAAAATTACCCTTTGTTGTGATGCCATATTGGTAGAAGCATAGTCCAAAACTAGGAAATCCACCGGGTATTCAAATTCTCCCAACTGAATCTTAACATTCCTAACCATTCCCCGTGGACGCCTCCAACTTCCATCCGCCAAGCTCACCATGGTGTTTATACCTTCGAGTGGACCAAAGTCGTACTTATCGTATAGATCACTTGGTAGCACACTCATGCTTGCCCCGTAATCCAACAATGCGTGAGGGATTTTTAATTTTCCCACACGGATAGGCACGATTGGCACTCCATACTCTTTATCATTCTCGACTTCGGCATCTTTTTCCAAACCTGCATTCACTTGACATGAAGAAGTTAGACATTTTTCATTAAATTCGGTACTAGGAACGGTGCTTACCACATTGATGTTAACACTTTTTATGTTCTTGGGATTTGGCACCGTATCACTCGGTAGCTGGCCTTTTGCTTTCTTTAATATCGCCACGTCACTTGCAAGTTGACCTATTTGAGTGGTCAACGATTGGATGCTTTTGTCACGAACCTCGTCCTTTTGCATCCGAACCTCATCACGTTGATTCATTCGTTGCACTTCACTTTGCATCGCCTTCAACATCTCCATCATCTCATTTCCACCCGAAGAGCTTTGACCCGTTTGATATTGCCTTTGAAATCCTTGGTTTCCTTGGAAATTCGGGTTAGCTTGATTTGAAGGGTTCCCATACCGAAAATTTGGGTGGTTCCTCAACCCGGGGTGGTAAGTATTAGAGTTCATGTTGTTGTAGTTTCTACCACCCCCTCCTTGACCTTGACCTTGAACCGCATGCACCTCTTCATATTGCCCTTCCACCATTCCTTGGCAATTTTCAGCCGCGTGACCTATTTCATTACACAAAGCACAAACATCATAAATTTGGTTAGTAGTTTGAACATTACCATCATCTATTGTGTGCACTTGAGGTCGGGCAATGGCCGGTCGGGCTCTCCTCGATGCTTGAGCCTTTCTTTTTGAGGTGATTGCCATATTCTCTAAAAACTCCCAATCATCATTTTCATAGTTTGTGCCAAAAGTCCCACTGGTAATGGACATTAAATCTCGAGCATCCTCGGCACTCAACCCCTCGTGGAAGGCATTCATCAACTCCCAAAGTTCAATCCCATGGTGAGGGCAATTCTTTATCATCATATTGAATCGTTCAAACGCCTCATGGAACATTTCACCATGTTGTTGTTGGAAGCTCCTCAACCCCTATCTAGCATCGTTGGTCTTTTGGGCGGTATAGAATTCGTCTAGAAAAATTTGTTGCATCTCTGCCCAAGTATAAATAGATGCTGAAGGCAAAGTGTAGAACCACTTCTTTGCCTTGTCCTCCAAAGAAAACTGAAATAGGACCAACTTGACATCATCGGCCGAAAAGCCTTGACTCCCAAAAGTATTGCAAATCGAGTCATAGGCCTCTAAATGGAAATACGGTTCCTCCGTTGCTAGCCCTTTGTATTTCGGCAAACTTTGCAAAGAATTCGTTCTTACTTCAAAGGTTCTCCCTTGGTTGTTGTGAGGGATAACCACCGGTGAAGGGTTTTGAGTAATTATCGGCCTGAAATGTGCCTCTATTCCCCTTGCTTGTTCCCTAAGATGCCTTCTTGGAACACCCAATCGACCCCTTGGACGAATAGGATCCATAGGTCTTGGTATATGCCCTTGTGGTACGAACGGTGGTTGCAATTGTTGTTGTGGCATCGGTGGTTGTTGAATTGGCCTTTGAAATTGTGGTTGTACATGTTGTGGCCGAACTTGTTGCAATGGAATAGGGCGTTGCATTGGTGGCCCTTGTGGCCTTGGCCTAATGTGTTGTGGTATGAGTTGTTGTTGCGGTATTCCACCAACACTTGTCATCCCTTGAGATTGACTTTGCACATACCCGAACTCTCCTTGATCACCATAACCTTCATAAGCGTACCCATCTTCATCATAGCCCTCAAAATCTTCGTATCCTTCCTCATATCCATCTCCCCCTATACCCGAAGTTTACCCAAATGGAATGGTCGAGTATTGAAAACCCGACTGGTTTGATGGTCTAAACGTAGAGGTAGCATGGACAATGGTTGTATTTGGTGGTATTGAATAATGAGAAGATGATTGACCTGTAGATGGAGGAAAGAAGTGTGATAATGGTGGGATTGTGGCTGAAGGACTAAAGGTAAGATTGGGTTCATTTTGAGTAGTAATCGGTTGTGTGGTGTTGGTTGGTGTAGTGTCATGAGGTGGAGTAGGAATTGTAGTGGAATTTGGTATGGTTGTGTTTGGTGATGGTTGTGTGGAAGTAGGTATAAATGATGAGGTCGTTTGACCCGTTGTGGGTGGTACTTGTGTTTCGTCCATGATGTTTCTTGGTGTAATGGGTGAAGTAGGTGAACCAATGATTCTGTTTTCGCGTAGTAAAACTCGGTTTTGCCTTAGCTTTCTTTCGATTTCCGGATCAAATGACAATGGTGACGCTTTGTGAGAGCCTCTAGTATGCATGCACCTGTAGAACCTGCACACTAAACACACCAGTGTAAACCCGAAAATAACAAAGCAAAACTAACAAACTGACACACGTTGCGCACTACTCCCCGGCAACGGCGCCAAAATTTGACGTGCTTGTCGTGGTCACAATCAAATTTAATCCCAATAACAACTATAATATAGTGGTAAGAGGGTATCGAACACAGGGAGTTTGTGGAAAGTATGTCGATTATGTAGCTTTGCACTGAAACTAAGATTAAACTAAAATTGCAGAAATTAAAATTCAAGAGTTGATTGTTTTGATTTTAAGAACTAACATTAACTAATTGACTTGCAAATCAAAGAGTGTTTTTGTAAACAGATTAGGAACAAGCGACCATCCTAGATTTCAGGTTTTAATCCACACTAATGTTTATGCTTAACTAGAAAGAACCACATAGACATGGCTCGTGTTTGATTATCTGTTTGTGATGAAAGAGAACTAAGTACTCGGATTATAAAATGCGAGGTTGTTACTCGATGATCAATTGACAAATTATCCAACCCTAATCCCTCCCATGATATCTCGATTGCCAGCGGCACCAAGAACGTATGGTTTTAGATTAACATCAAACAATAATCAACAATTTACAAACAAATATCCAAACACCATAATAACTCAAACAAACATTCAAAGTTATTATTCTAGAAATTCAAGCACAAACATAGTGCTTCAAAAGCAAACCTTACATCTAGGATGATCACCAAAAGTTTAGCCACGCATGACTTGGTACATAATCTTCACACAACGATTAATGTTCATACGAATCGAATACACACACCGAATGTTAGGAATTGTTTAGAACCAAGCAAGATAGCCCAAAATCGCCCCTAGTGTCTCCCAAAAACGTCCAATGATGAGAATACTTGAAAAGACACAATAAAACTGTTTTTAATGAGCGGTTACACTTTTTCGCGTCGCCTCCACCGTAACTTACGGCTCTACCGTAAGTTACGGTGCACATAAAAATGCTACGGTGCAAGTCTTCTGATTTACGGCAGCCTCCAGGCGGAATTCAGGTCCACCGTAAATTACGGTGGAACCGTAATTTACGGCTACAACCTGATTGTTTTGCTTTGCTTCCAATGTCACATGTGTTGTCGGCCCAAGATGTGCCGCCCAAATCCATATGCGGCCCACTATCCTTCCTTGCATGTGCTTCTCCTTTGTCAGATGTGATGATGATGTTGTTGACTTAAAGTCCACATGACTTCTATTGTGCCTTCCCAAAATCGAGATTTAAGGGCTCCAAAGTGATGATGATATGTTGATGAAATTAGATGGTGTGCACGTGAGTTCTCAAATTCCTCCAATATGTTAGCCAATGTCCACAATGATGATGTCTTGGCTCTTGTGCACCTCCCACGTGAGTCCCAAGAAGTCCAAAGTTTGCATGATGTTTCTAATGCTATGTGTTGACTTCTAATACAAAGCCTCACCAAACCCTAGGCTGCTTGTCCCTTCTTCACGTGTAAGGGTCTACCCCATTTAATGATGATGTGGCCCATTAACTTTTGTTGAGACTTATGATGACACCAAACCTCAATCACGGCTGCCATCAATATGTTCCTCTCTCAATTTTCGTTACTAATAATAAATCCCAAAACAAAACCCTCTCATGTGATGTCCTTTTAATTCTTTGAACCACAAAGTCACGATGCCATTTAATTTCCAACCGTAGCCTTCGCGTTCCAATTTAACCGAATTAAGAGATTTACCTGCAAAACACACGAACACTCGTAGTTATCACATTCACGATACATTACCGTGTAAAATATGGGATATGCACGTATTTAGCTCAATTAAGGGTTGTCCTACGGACCACCCGTCAGCAGGCAGCCGCTGTAATGTTTTTAAAATAAAATTAATAAGAAGAAGAATATAAAAAGAATAATGTATTTTTATGTGAATAAAAAAATGTAATATTTAATATATAGTAGTTCCTAAAATAATATTAAAACTTACGAAATCTTTAGAAGCCATACAAACAAACTTATAAACACGACCATCTTGTTGTTCATCAATAGCTGACTCTTCAACTGCGTCAATAGGTGCAACTATAGGCTGAAAATCACATATAACATTTATTAGAATAACAATATAGTAATTAAATATATAAAGAAGCAAGCAAATGTAAAGTTAGCTCATCAACTTCTACATCAGCAAAATTAATTTCAACACCATTTTTACCAAGAATTGTTAAATGGAAATAATTCCCAAAACCTCTTGTGAATACAAAATAACAACCGGCCTCCAATTGAAACAGATTAACAATTACATCAATACCAATGGAGAAACAGACTTTACCATCAAGCGTTTCAATCTTGACGTGAAAGATTTTGTTGCCTATATCTATAATGGAAATTATATCATTTGATGTATAATCATAGAAGTTGAGCAGGATAGACACGGGAATGACCTGTAGAAATAATAACAAAAATAATAAAAATGTTGTTTTGTAATCAGTTCATAAAACGTAAATATATTAACATAAATAAAATGAAGTTAAAAAATAATCTTACAATAAAGTTAGATGTTGTAGATAACAGCGATGTCCAAAAAGAGCTTTGACTCACACCATCAATGAAATGTGTTACTTTGAATGTAGAAAAATCGACAGGATTGAGACCAGCAAACATCCTTTTTCAGTCGTAAATGTATGACAACATTTGACCAACCATGGAAAAAGAAATGTTTTTCTTTGGCTTCGCTTAAAGAAACATTAAATGTTCGGTGATCTTCACTTTGTATCAGAACATTTGTAGGTGCTTTATCGTTACCCCATAATTTGGATGCATCGTCTGAAGGAATCGCCTGATAAAGCAAGGAATCCAAAATAAGTTACAATTATAATTCTAATTTATAAACCATAACATAATTTTAAATTGTATTTCATGATAACAACAAAAACAAAGTATAATTAATGTCTGAATTTAGAAAATACCAGTAAAACTTCGTCCGCTCGATTCATGTGTCTACAAAAGAAAGGATCTCTAATACTGATTCAAAAAAGAAGATATTAATAAAAAATAACTTGCTAATGGTATTCTTCGCAACAAATGATAACATTAAAAAGAAAAAATACCTTGAAGAACTTTCAGCCATATTAAAAACCTACAAACACATGTAACGTAAACAAAACAATTAAGATTATATATTATAAATTATCAAATTAATTAAATTAATTATCAATTTCAGTTATAATATATGCTGATTACTTTAAAAACATATATGAAATAAAATCAAATGAAAACACATACCGAATCCTTATCAACCATGTGATAATATATGCTTATTAGTTTAAAAACATGTTATATAAACCATGCTGATTAGTTACATAAACAACAATGTGATGGAGATGTTATAATAATAGTTTGTTATACATCAATAGGTTTCATAAACATAAGAATGTAAGAAACGCACCTTGTAGATTTGCTTGACGATCAACAATAGCAAACTTGATTTTGATTCGGAAAACTTAGATATATAAACAAACTGTTTTGTTATCATATAGAAAACCGAATTCCACAATATATATATAGATATGTGAGATATAGTAAGATAAAACAAATCAATGTTATTACAAATCTTTTAAAAATTTATATAATAAGTAACGATACATATTTCCAAATATGTATTGATAGAAATCAATTGTAATTGTTTCCTTATAATTTGTTAGACTTAGATGGAACGTTCCAAAAATATCATATGAATACAAAAATAAAACCATTATTGAAGAAGCATGATAAAAGTCAAATCATAATGAATTTAAAAAACCAGATTTCTTCATAATTGGCAATATATTTAGGTTTTATTTATTTATTTTTTATTATTTAGGTTATATGGTAACAAAAACTGCATTTCACACTAACCACATCATAAGCATATCAACAACATATACATATTACCAAAAGACTTGTCTAACAAACCATCAATACTATCCCAAAGTATCAAAACAAACCAACCATAAAACCACATTTAATATTCATGTTTAACCATCTAACATAAACATAATAACCAACATTCACGAACGGCCTCTTTTCTTTATGATCTTGGGTACGACTTTGGTCAACATCAAACGCTGAGAAGACTTGACATACGTAAAGAAAAGAGTGTAGCCGAACTCGATGTAATTTAATTTCAAGAAAGCTGGCCACTTTTTAAAACCATACCTGAAACCCTTCCCAGACTTCTCGCCTCTTGTGCCCAACTTAAGGAGTTCACATTTTTCGTTCTGAACTGTAACATGGTGCAAGTTGTCAAGAGAAAGACACATATGGCATGAAACATCAGTCGGTAAACGCTGAGAGAAAAAAAGGATTAATTATCTGATTGATTAATAAGTTATGTCTCTTGTATTATAAAATTTGAAGGAAAAAATTAATATTATAAAGTTTACCAGTCTGCTTTCGGCTTTCTTGGTCAATTCAATTACAGCAGTTTTTTTGAACTTTTTTTGATGTAGAGCATTTACGGCCAACATCAACAGCTGTAGATGTCGTGGATCTGAATGCCTTACGCTTTGGTTTAGCCTACATAATTGAATAACAAACAATAAGTGTAAAAATTATATAGATAAAACTGTACAACAATAAGATACACGGTTCTTTATATAATCAGAGATAATTTCATGGTTACGGTATCTTACTTGTTTGTTTTCAGCAGGAGTGATTTCCTGAAGGAGCATACAATCATCACCTTTGGGAACCTTATAACGTGTATGATAACCCATATGAGACGTTGATGTGAAGGATGTGGATACCTTAGGCTTTGGTTTAGACTAAATAATTGAAAACACACAATAAGTCTAAAAATTTTACAGAAATGTAAAGTTTTCATATATAAAGTTTATTCAAACTTTAAATGTAATTGTATAAATGACACGATAAAGTTTAAAACAAAAAAATGAATATTGAAAATAAATATTAAATAATATTTTTACTTGAGAGACAACGTGAGAAGACAGATTTTGCTCACAAACAAAATCAGTTGATTTTCCTTTTCGTTCAACCTAAAGAAAATAAAACAATTAACATATTGATATAGAATGAAATAATTAAAAGAATTATATAATAATTAAGCAGGTTTTTATACATGTAATGTATTGTTTGGTATGAAAAAACTATCCAAAACAACATCAAACTTGGTTTTCACATTAACAAACGAAACTTCAAATTATTAATTATATTTATAGAAAAAAAACATCAAATTATATTATCGGATCATAAACAACCTTTGTCGAAAGCCCTTTATCTCCAACAACAAACTTTGATTTGACTTTAGGATGAACCTACGAAACCATAAAAGATTTAACATATTACCATTAAAAAAATTTATTCATTAAAAGGATTATATAATGGAAAACAAATACACCGAATAGAATAAAAAGTATATTATATGTATTGAAAATAAATATTAAATTAAATTAGTATATAACAAACAACCTTTGGAGATACAGTCTCATGACCAAATACAATCTTTGACTTCCCTTTTGGGTCATTCTACATAACAATGAATAATAAGCATATATATATATAGAACAAAGTAATTAAAGCGTTATATAATATATAAGGCACGTTGTGAACACTTACATGAGACCGATAGGCATTAGAGGAAGATGAAAGGCGCATAGACTCACCAACTATATCACCACCAAGATCTTCATCAACATCACTTTTGTTGGTAATCACCTTCTCTTTGTGTTCCGACTACAAAAACATAATATTCAAAAATACCGACAATGTTAACTTCAAGATTAACTAATAAGCTCGTATTAGTTAAATAATTAACGATAAGCATAATAACACTAACCGCAAGCAGTAAATCAAATCCATCATCTCCGGAAATAGGATCGTCCAACACAACAACGTCAACCTTCTTGAAATACATTTGAGTACTAGTTTCATGATTAAAAACAGACAACTCAAAAGTCTCATATCCAGCCATTGTAAAAATAAAAGTTGTCCGGCTATCTAATGCAAGATCCTTAATCAGCTTACACCATCCATCAGTGAAAGCTCATTTGTCTGACAACGCCTCCATCTTCACATTCCAAAACCTATCACCCACATAAACAGTTGTTGATCCACCTTTATAACTGTTGCCATAGAACTGTCCCCAGAATTTGTCCGCCATGAGTCGTACAGTTGTTACAAAATAAATTAAACAAAATATGCAAAAAAAATTGACATACAAAAAATTAAACATTTTTTCATATATAATGTTTTGGTCAAAAATTACCTAAGCAATTTAGTGATCAAATTAGTAAAGTGAGGTAGTGTGCTAGAGTTATGTGTAAAAAATATGTTAACCAAGTTAGATATGAAAACAGTTTCAGGATACAGCTTAGGATATAGAGCTGTATCTATGATCAAACAATGAGCAAAAATGTAAAGGTTGACACGTGATGTACGAGGAAAGCCCTTGATCAATCTAGATCGCCGGCATAAAACCTCGGGAGCTGACAATCGCAGCTGCCTTGTTCTTCTTATTGCTTCAAATATCAGGATACAGTGCAGGATGTGGTGCGGATCGACTATGTGTTACAATGTAATTTGAATACAAGTGTTTGAGTATGGTGTTTGCGGTGAGCTAGAGAGTAAAAGTGTTCGAGAGTGTAAGTGTAAAATTGCGTGCCTTAAACTGATCTGCCCCCATCTATTTATAGTAAAGATAATGTAACAAACTATCCTAAACTTCCGGGATCCAGCGAATATTCCCACTCGAACGTTGAGGACCAAGTCTTTCGGGTTCAACGGCTTCCTCATAACAAATACGCCCGAGTCTTGAGGAGAAGAAGTCCTGATGACCGTTAGTAACTTACAACCATTAACCTGCACGTGTTTAATTCACTCAACCTTAGGATATCGCCCAGGATGTTAGCAATATCCCCGTCCAGTATCCTGGTCATAAATAAACAATTAGAAGCGGGATATTAGTCAGGATATGTATACTCAGAAAATGACCCATAACAATTGTCCCCAAATATATCGGTTGGTATACCAATCCAACGGATATATTTCAAAACCTTTTCTCGTCGATCGAGGCAATTAAAATGAAACGATGGTTGAAATGACATTGTGCCATTTTCAATGCAATATTTACTCTTTAGCCCCCTATATTCAGCCTATATTTAGCCAAATCATTTCTGCTTATTATCATCATTCTTCAAGCGATTTTCAGGTAATCACTTTTCTCTCCATCCTCTATCCTTCTTTCTTGAGTTTCTTTTAGTTTGCCCAACACCCTTCATGGCATCACGAACAAGATCTCGATCGGACAGACCGGCCTCAACCCTCATAAGTCAAAATTTCATCCGTGATCCAACAAAGGAAATCTGCTGCTTCAACAACGCCGACATCGCTGCTCTTAAAGATTCCGGCGCCTTCCCCACCGGAACAATCTTTCGCCCTTTTGATCGGGAAGCCCGATCAGACGCGTCATCTGATGAGTGGGTTTGTTTCTTCACCTACCCTTTCTCTCTTGGACTCCGGTACCCATTTTCACCCTTCATCTCTCGCTTTTTTGAACTCACCGGCCTTAGCTATGCCCAGATTATGCCAATGGTCTGGCGAGTTTTGATAGTGCTGGATCAAATCAAGTCTCGTCATTTTCCTGACCTGTTTATTGAAGACCTCCCTATAGCATACCGGTTGAGATCCCACGGCGATCACCGTTTTCTTCTGTTTTCTACCTCCAAGAACCCTTTGGTTCTTAAGGCCACCAAGAACGAGGATCGATGGCGACGGAAATTCTTTTTTGTAAAAAGAGACTCTATTGATAAGGGTTTCGATCTGCCGGTTAAATGGTTAACCAAGGGTAGGATTTAGGGTTTTAGGAATATCCCCAATTATATCCTCAAACTATATCCCATACTTATATCCTGATGTTTTTATGCAGCGAACTTCAGAGATTTAGTGCCTCCCAGTGCTGAATCCGAATCCAAGATCAAGGAAATCTACCGACTTCCTGCCAGTGAAAGAACTTTCTCCCTGTCTCTTACAGATTCAAGCCAGAAATCAAGCTCAGAAATGTCTGGTAAGCACATTCTCAGCATATATTTTAAATCAATTATTTTTCAAAAGTATGATGAGTTTAAGAATATCTTCCCTTGTGCAGTACCAGTTGTCAACCTTGAAGGTTTCCAGCTCGACGAGTTGGATTGCTACTCCAGCCTTGCACCCACAAACAAGAATCCAAACCAAAGTCATCAAAGCCTACCTCTTCAAGGACTGTTTCTGCTTCCAAAGCCCCTCCGACATCCAGGACCCGGGCATCTAGCTCTCGGAAGAGAAAGGAGACGGACTCTCCAGCTGTTTCTGAGACATTCTCTCTCGAGAATCATGGGTTTAATGAAGCCACCTCATTCCTCAAACAGGTAAAATTTTCCTCTCGATATCCTGCACAAGTATGTTAGTCCTTATCCTGTTTATTTTTACATCGATACCTGTGTCCTTTTCGATAGGGCTTGGATCATCTTATGCATTTGTATGAAGACGCCTGCGGGCTTAACAAGATGTTGGAGATCAAGCTGGAGAAAGTTGAAGCCACCATAGCTGATCAAGGAACCATTGCGGCTGCCAAATCCCAGCATTACGAAGACAAATACAAGGCAATGATCCAGGAACACCAAGCTACCCTCCATAAAGCCAACGAGGATGCCCAAGCCAAACTAGATGCCGCCCTTCTCCAATACCAGCAGAATATGAGTTCATATCGGGATAGCCTCAAAGCATCCGTGGTCGTCTCTCTTCTCCAAGCTAGGATAAGGATGGCTTATGAGGCCAGGAATTTGGGTTTCGAATGCCCCTCCTGGGACATAAAGACTTGGGAAGCGAGACTAAAGGATCTCGGAGGTCATCCCATTGCTCATCCTGCAAAGCATGCTGGTGAAGAGCCTTCTAAAGCGGCATAGGAAGTGGCTTGGTTTGAGGTGAATCCAAAAGCACAACTTTCGACTTGTTAATAATATAACTATCTTTTGACTTATTTGTTATTGCCTTGCATTACTTAGTGTAACTCTTAGCTTTGTAAAAATTTGGTATTGTTATCTTATGAAAATATCCTGATCAATATACTCAGCAATATATTATAAAAACTTTTATTAGATAATTCCTTCAACTTTGTAGAAAGGTTTTTAAAGAGTGTAAATCAGTCCACTTTCCAAAACCTGTTTTGATAATACTTAAATGATCAAAGTATCAAACTAGTATTAGTTTCGAATATCTTAATCAAATATTCTGAAGAGTATACTGAAAATACACTTTGAGAATATATCAGGATATTTAACCTTTTACCAAGCACAGTATTGCCAAAGAGTTAAACTATGTTTTACAAAGGAAAGATCATACCAGGGATAGGGTACAACCCCATTATCAAACCTCAATCCCTTTGCAACTTTTTCAATGAAGATGTCCCCTGTCTGAGACACTTAGTGCATTAGTTCCGAGGCTCATCCTTTGAGCTTTACACCATTGCTTTGGTAGGAATGTCCCCTGTGTACAATGTCTTCAAATACTTAGAAATCTTCTGGATATCAGTTCCCATCGTATAGACAATTTTTCATGTTACAGGGGTAAAACCCAAGAATGTTCTGGAGATAAATTCCTTGTATCCTGGGGAAAATCCCAAATTTTCATGCGCTACAGGCGGGAGTGTATAAACTCCAAGACTTAGAAAGGTGAAAACCTTTAAACCTTAGAGAGTATGAAAATACCCTTTCGTGAGAGAGGGTGATCAATCCTCATATACCTTTAGGATTCAGGATATAGCCAACAGTAACGAAATTGTCAGCCACTTTTACATGGACTGGTCCCGCCACCTTGAACTATCCCTGAATAACTTGCGCTCCAGGCGGGGTGTTTAAACCCAATTCGGAAGAAAGGTGAATACCTTTAAACCTGTAAAGGGATCAGGATCCCTTGTACGTGAGAGAGGGGGCCAATCCTCTAATCTTCTGAAGTATCCTGAGTGAGCATCCTGGAGCTATATCCCGAAGCATATACTGCAAAACATCCTTACACTAAGGTGGGTGTTAGCTTGGCTAACACCCCTCCGATGCTTAAGTTAGTATTGGGTTTCAAAGAATAAATTAAATCAAACATATTTAAAAAAGATAGAATTCATACCATCCTGAGTTAGAAATTAAATTATAAACTCACTTGAAATAAAGCTTAAGGTGTATAGCATTCCAAGTCTCGGTAGCATATCCCCTTTCATATTCTCGAGTCTATATGCTCCTTTCCCTGCTTCTGATTCAACTTCATATGGTCCTTCCCATTTTGGAGCTAGCTTGCCATCGGCAGGATTAGTGGTATTCTGAAAAGCCTTTCTTAACACCCAATCTCCAACTTTAAATCTTCTGGTCCTAATATTCTTGTTATATGCTCTGGATATTCTTTTGATATGCTGCCATCCTTAGCCTTGCTGCATCCCTTCTTTCATCTATAGTATCCAAATCCTAACATAAGGCTTCAGGATTCTGTTCAGGATCCTGTAGGGTAGATCTTGCAGTAGGTATTGTCATTTCTGTTGGAATTATTGCCTCTGCTCCAAATACCAAGGAAAATGGGGTTTGGCCTGTTGCATTCTTTACCGTTGTCCTATCAGCCCACAAAACAAAGGGTAATTCTTCTGCCCATCTTCCTTTTTTGGTTCCAAGCCTCTTCTTTAAGTTATTGACAATTATCTTGTTTGAGGATTCTGCTTGTCCATTCGCTTGAGGATGTACTGGAGTAGATGTTATCATTTTGATCCCCCAACTCTTGCAAAAGTCAGTAGTTCTTTTACTTATAAATTGAGAAGCATTATCACAGATTATCTCGGCTGGTACTCCAAATCTGGTCAGGATATTTCTCTTTATTAAGGATACAACTTCTTGATCCCTGACTTGGACAAATGCTTCGGCTTCAACCCACTTGGAGAAATAATCCGTCATTGCCAACATGAAAACCTTTCCTCCTGGAGCTTTTGGAAGCTTTCCCACTATATCCATACCCCACTTCATAAACGGCCAAGGGGAAACAATAGGATACAGCGGTTCAGCAGGCTGATGTAATATGTTACTATGTCTTTGACATGCGTCACATCTTCGAGCATATTCTGTGGCATCTTTCCTCATTGTCGGCCAATAATATCCTGTCCTTAATACTTTTGAGAATAATGACCTGCCTCCAGTATGGTTACCACAATCTCCTTCATGTATATCTTGAAGTACTTCTTTGGCTTCAGGATCCTCCAAACACCTCAAATACGGTCCTGCAAGAGATTTCTTGTATAAAACATTATTCATAATAGGGAATCGTGATACCTTCATCCTAAATGCCTTAGGATTTTCATTTTCGGGGATATGTCCTTCTTTGAGATATCTCACAATTGGAGCCGTCCAGGATTTAGGATCCTGTTCAGGATATTCCGCTCCAGGATCTCGAATACCCGCTACTTCTTTATCCTGAGGATTCGTTGCAGGATATAAGACATGTAATATTGGTATTTGGGTCCCTTCAGGTATCCTGATCGATGATCCCAAATTTGCTAAGGCATCCGCTTCAGCATTATCCTCCCTTGGTACCTGTTCAAGTGTAAAAACATCGAAATATCCTGCTAATTTTTTGAGAATATCGAGATATTCGATTAATCTTTCACCCTTAACTGCATAGGATCCGTTAAAATGGTTAGTAATTAACAAGGAGTCAACATATACTTGCAAATTCTTGATACTCATATCCTTAGCCAATTCTAATCCTGCAATTAAAGCTTCATATTCTGCCTCATTATTAGTAGCAGGAAATTCACACCTAATAGCCTGGGGTAATATAGCATCCACCATTGCATCGATATGAGGGAGAGGAAATGGGTCTTTAGGACAAGCCTTGTTCAAGTCCGTGTAGTCTACACAGACTCTCCATTTCCCGTTTTTCTTCTGTACCACAACTACGTTTGCTAGCCATCTTGGAAACTTGACTTCTCTGATCATCCTGGACTTCAACAATCTTTCAACTTCCTCTTGGATAATCTTATTCCGCTCAGGAGCAAATTTTCTTCGTTTTTGCTGAACAGGCTTGAATGATTTGTCAATTCCAAGCTTGTGAGTGATAATGTCTTTGGATATGCCTGTCATATCCTCATGCTTCCATGCAAATGTTGACATCCTGCATTTCAAAAAGTTAGTTAACTGCTCTTCAATATCCTAAGGGATATTGGTTCCTACGAGCACCGAGATATCAGGATTATCCTGATCCAGGATAATTTTCTTCACATCCTGCTCCGAATCCTCCACGATATCCTGGGCCCGCATCTTTAATTGCTATGCTGCACTAGGCTTAGTTGAGGATTTCGTTGAGGATGAGTAGCATTCTTTCGCTTCCTGCTGATCACTTTCAACCTTGACAACTCCCCAAGGGGTAGGGATCTTGATGCATTGGTGATATGTTGATGGCACAGCCTTCATATCGTGAATCCATGGTCTTCCCAGTATAATGTTATAGCAGGATAAGGAGTCCATCACGCAGAAGCGTTGTATCGAGTTGACCCCTTCAACATATACCGGTAACTTTATCTCCCCTACGGTATTCCTAGCTTCTCCTCTGAAACCAACGAGCACAGTGGACTTCGAAGTAATGTCCATCGGAGATACATTCATCCTCTTCAATGTTTCCAGCTGAATTATATTGACAGAACTACCGTTGTCTACCAGTATCCTGCGTACAAAATGGTTAGCCACATATAATGTTATTACCAAAGCATCGTGGTGAGGATCCTGAACAGTATCCCTGTCATCACTATCGAAAGTGATCACTTTATCAGTTGTGAGGGTAGTCATCCTGACTGGTTTGTCTCCCCTCTCGCTCTTAGCTTCCTTTGCATGTCTCTTGGCCGCCGAGTATGAAGTTCCACAAATATCGGATCCTCCTGAGATAAAGTTGATTATCTTGGCATCTGCTGGGGGTGATGCTGCTCGTTCAGGATCCTTCTCAGGACCCTGCTCTTTATCCTTCTTTTTTCCCAGCAAGTCCTTCAGATACCCCTTGCTTAACAGGTAACTTATCTCTTTCCTTAAAGCAATACAATCCTCGGTCATATGTCCGAAGTCTTCGTGGAAGGCACACCATTTGGATTTATCCTTCCAATCAGCTTTCTGTTGGGTCTTTCGAGGCCACCTAGCTTTGTCCCCTAAGCCCTGCATAGCATACATTAATTCAGGTATATTAACAGAAAAGCAGTATTCGGATAAGTCAGGATATTCTTCAGGATCCTCGTCTTCAACAGCATTCACTTTCTTGTTATCATTTCTGCCATATGGCCTGGAGCGATATGGCTTATATGAGGTTTCTGATTTCATGTTAGTTGATTCATAGGTTGAGGTAGAATTCATCCTCTCCTGCATCTTCTTGTCATTTTCCAAACGGATATATCTCAAAGCCCTGTTACGAGCTTCGTCGAGATTCCTGCAGGGATTCATTACAAGATCCTGATAAAACTGAGAATCCTTTTGTAACCCCATCTTAAAAGCTTGCACAGCTGTTGCAACATCAAGATGTGGGATATCCAAGGATTCTCGACTGAATTTGTTCACATAATCCCTCAAGGATTCCTGAGGCCCTTGAGTTATCCTGTAAAGATCACTGGTTAGTTTCTCAAAACTCCGACTACAAGAAAATTGACTGTTAAATAAATTAACCAAATGAGCAAACGAAGTAATTGAGTGAGGAGGAACGTTTAACAGCCATTTTAAGGCTGATCCTGTCAGAGTAGAACCAAATCCCTTGCATAAGCATGCTTCCTTGAGCTCCGGAGGGATAGGGTTAATCTCCATTCTTTCCCTATACTGGGCAATATGCTCTTCAGGATCCGTAGTCCCATCGTACAGCTTCATGTTGGGAGTTTGAAATCTTTTTGGGATTTCAGCATCACAGATAGGATATGCAAAGCGGGATATCCTGTGGCTGTCCTGGGATACTTCCGGAATTGGCTGGACCACTCCAGGTACACTGGATATCATGTCCTTCAATTTCTGGAGCTCCCTGGTAAATGTTGACGTCATACCTGCATCCTGCAAAGAGCCATTGTTGTTAGTAGCAAGAATATTATTATTTGACACATTACCGTTCTGAGGATTTTGGCCATATCCTGAAGCATATCCTGAACTCCTCACAGTCGACATCCTGACCGAAGAGGGTATCTCAGGGGTATGATTCTGAGAATGGCTTGGGACGATATTCCCCCTATTATCCTCAGTATAAACTGCGGAACTGAAGTTCAAAGCCCTAGGCTGTATAGGAGTGACAGTTTCTTCAGCGGGTCTACTCGAGCTAGCTTTTAAGAGTTGTATTTCTCTTAACAGCATTTGGTTAGTCTCCTGTTGCTGCCTCATTTGTTCCTGCACACTTCCAAATAAAGTCAAAATTTCATCGTTAGAGGCTAAAACGGGAGCAGATCCCTGGACACTCCGAGTAGGGATAACATCTTGAGATTGTGAAGAAAACGGCATCCTTGGAGGAGGTGGTGGAAGCACCGAACCAGTAGTAGCAGAGGTTGTAGCAGACATAGTGGAAGAGCTCATGTTTAATCTTGAGGCCATTGTAAACAATGTGGCAAAAAGTTTTGAAAATAGAAAACCGATTAATGATTTTACAAAGATTTTTAGTAATAGTAGCACCACTCGCCCCACGGTGGGCGCCAAATTGTTTTGGTCAAAAATTACCTAAGCAATTTAGTGATCAAATTAGTAAAGTGAGGTAGTGTGCTAGAGTTATGTGTAAAAAATATGTTAACCAAGTTAGATATGAAAACAGTTTCAGGATACGGCTCAGGATATAGAGCTGTATCTATGATCAAACAATGAGCAAAAATGTAAAGGTTGACACGTGATGTACGAGGAAAGCCCTTGATCAATCTAGATCGCCGGCATAAAACCTCGGGAGCTGACAATCGCAGCTGCCTTGTTCTTCTTATTGCTTCAAATATCAGGATACAGTACAGGATGTGGTGCGGATCGACTATGTGTTACAATGTAATTTGAATACAAGTGTTTGAGTGTGGTGTTTGCGGTGAGCTAGAGAGTAAAAGTGTTCGAGAGTGTAAGTGTAAAATTGTGTGCCTTAAACTGATCCGCCCCCATCTATTTATAGTAAAGATAATGTAACAAACTATCCTAAACTTCCGGGATCCAGCGAATATTCCCACTCGAACGTTGAGGACCAAGTCTTTCGGGTTCAACGGCTTCCTCATAACAAATACGCCCGAGTCTTGAGGAGAAGAAGTCCTGATGACCGTTAGTAACTTACAGCCATTAACCTGCACGTGTTTAATTCACTCAACCTTAGGATATCGCCCAGGATGTTAGCAATATCCCCGTCCAGTATCCTGGTCACAAATAAACAATTAGAAGCGGGATATTAGTCAGGATATGTATACTCAGAAAATGACCCATAACATATAGTACTTACAATGAAATCATCATCAGCTCTAATAGAAGTGATAAAAGAGTTATCCAAAACACATGACTTAAAGACATCAAGATACCATGTAGATGGTCAATGTTTTGGTAAAAAATCACACAAGGATAATGCAAACAAATCTGATTTTATGAGGTATGATGCTTGGTTAATTGTATGAACAACAAATATATGAAATCAACGATGAACACCGAGATTTATACGAGGAAAAAGCCCTTGATCTTTAGAAGATCTCCGGCATAAAAAACCTCGGGTGATGGAAACTACCGATCACCAAATATATTGCTAAAACAATAGTGATCCTTGTACAACTTCGGAAGAAAACAAGCTCGATACAATGAATTTCTAGTGAAAGTGTGTGTTTTTTGCTAAGTGTTTGCAGAGAATTCGTGTATTGTGTGTATTTTCTGTGGTGTGCACGACTTATGCCTTTTTTGAGCTTGTTTCCCCTTAAAAAGATAAGAAAAAACAACTAACTAACTTCCCGAAAAAGGTGGAAGTCACCCATGACCACCACTAACGGTTATTTCTTCAATATGCACGTGCCTAAAAGCATATTCCACGAGATTCCAGCAAAGAAGTGGTCCACTACGTCCATTACCTGCATTTACACATTAAAAACGTGCAAAACATAAGTTCTGTTAAGGATCCTGATCCTCAGACTCGTGATCCTCAGACGCATGATCCTCAGACTCTGGATCCTCTGACTCTGGATCCTCAGACTGTCTGCATCATCCATTAAGCATCCGTGATCCATGCCTAGTCTCAGGATAGATGATCCTTAGCATAAAATTCATGCCCTAACAGTCAAAGAGTGTTGAACAACAGATAATCATTTTTTTGTAAACCACTGTCCATAACGACTTTAACAAACCCATCACCTAAAACAGGACCCAACACATCTTTTTCAATTTGGACAATCCATAAGTGGTCAGCATAAAAATTTTTAACACAATGACCATATGGCAATTGTTCTCCCCACAGTAATGTGGCAAAATCATACGGTATTTCCTATAATTTGAAACAAAAGACATATAAGTATCAACATAATTTTTAGTAAATATAATAATAAAAAATACATACCACTTTTTCCAGATGATGAACATCGATTAACTTCAAGAAAGAACAATTATTGCTATTTGGATCCATATCTGTAAAAGTAGTATCAACCTTTTTTTAGATCAAACAATAAAATCATAACATCACAAAACAATCACATTCAAAACAAAGAAAATATTTTTTTCTTCAAATTTACAATGTGTAAAGTTGAAAATTATTACTGATAATGAAAAAAAAAGTATACACATAAAACAAAACTACAAACAATAACCAAATTTCACTAACCTATTTTCTTTGAAGGAAAATTTTAATTAGATTCTTATCCAATAATTACGGTTTCACATGAAAAATGAAATTTAAAAAAATAAAAAAGTGGGTAAATCTTGTAAACATAAGATAAACATTGAAGTCGGCAAGATATCACCATCAAAATTGGGTCTCACAGTTGATTGTACATAAGAACATTGGATCTTGATTTGTATTGCATAACAAAAAGAATAAAACTTATGAATAGCCGGATTAAAGATGAACAACATACCTTTTTCGGTTGATTTTAGTGTAGAACACGGGATGAAGTTGTAAACCCTACAAAAATGGCGGTGAGGAAGAGACAACCGAGAGAAGAAGTGAAAGATCTTTTGATGGGTAATGATGTTCTTTGTGATATGATGGTTATTTTTTCGGTTGCCTCAATTTTGAAGTGAATATAATACAATTACACATTCACCCCTTACTGATTTCTAATAGTTACACAAATACATTTACAAATAGTGGAATATAATAATTAAACTACAAAATTACTTTAAAATAATAGTTTAACGAAAACTTTATAAATTGTAATATTTGTAATATTTATATTTCATAAATAGTTTACAAATTGTTTACACGAATGAAAAATATGGTAGGTATACTAAAATAATTTAATTTAAAAGTAAATTACAATTATAATGAATGAAGATCTAAAATCAAATCAAGTATTTATATAAAAAATAAACTTCAAAACTTACAATTTGAAAATAAACTTTAATTTTTCAACTACAATTTTCCAAATATTTCTTTGTAAACAACATTTGCAGTTTTATTCGTTGGCCTTCCATCTTTGTCAAATATTAAAAGCTTCACGCCATCTCTGGTCTTTACTCTCGACAACGCAACATAAAGCTGGCCATGTGAGAAAATGGGGTCTCTTAGGTATAGACCAACTCTGGAAAGAGATTGTCCTTGACTTTTGTTAATAGTCATTGTTATGGGTGAAATTCTGAGCCCATATCCTGGAAAATATCTTGACATATATCTTGGTTATATAGTATCTGTTTACATCCGAGATGCTGATTCAGGATATTGGTAACATCCTGAATGGTATCCTCTGGATTACTAACGGATTATGTGCAGGTACGTAGGTTAGAAGCTATCAACGTTCACGAAGACTCATTCCGCGGAAGACTCGGTCCAAGTCGTTCAAATGAAGACGTTGAAGCCATATTACTCGGTCAATAACGTTCACAATGGAATATTCGGAGTACCCCATATTTGTAGGGATTATTGTTTGTAATTCATTACTATAAATAGGTGGGTATACCAGATCGAATAGGACATCACATTCACACTCGCTACACTATAACACTTGCTCTCGAGCAATTCTCACTTTCATACAAAGGCATTGTAACACTTAGCGATCTGGTCTATATCCTGCACTGCATCCTGACGTTTGAAGTAATAAGAAGAACAAGGCAGCTGCGATTGTCAGCTCCTGAGGTTTTATGCCGGAGATCTAGATTGATCAAGGGCTTTCCTCGTACATCTCGTGTCATTTCCTTTACTTTTTGCTCATTGTTTGCTCATTGTTTGATCATAGATACAGCTCATTATCCTGAGCCGTATCCTGAATACTGATTTTCTAAATAACTCAACAAGCATATTTTCTATACACTTTCTAGAACACTACCTCACATTACTAATTTGATCACTTAATTGCTTCGGTAATTTTTGACCAAAACAATTTGGCGCCCACCGTGGGGCAAGTGGTGCTCTCTTTACTAAAATTTTTTGTCAAATCGCTAATCGGTTTTCTATTTTCAAAACTTTTTGCCACATTGTCCATAATGGCCTCAAGATCAAACATGAGTTCCTCTACTGTGTCTGCTATGACTTCTGCTACTACCGGTCCGGTGCTTCCACCACCTCCTCCAAGGATGCCAGCCTCTACACGACCTCAGGATATTATCCCTACCCGCAGTGTTCAGGAATCTGCTCCCGTTTTAGCTTCTAACGATGAAATTTTAACCTTATTTGGAAGTGTGCAGGAACAAATGAGGTAGCAACAGGAAACAAACCAAATGCTTTTAAGGGAAATACAACTCCTGAAGTCTGGCTCGAGCAGATCTGCTGAGGATATTGTCACTCCATTACATCCCAGAACGTTGAACTTCAGTTCAGCTGTGTATACTGAGGATAACAGGGGGAATATTGTGCCCAGCCTTCCTCAGAATCATACTCCTGAAATACCCTCCTCGGTCAGGATGTCGACCATAAGGAGCTCAGGATATGCTTCAGGATATGGGCAAAATCCTCCAACGGGTAACGTGTCAAATAAAAATAATATCAATGCTACTAACAATAGTGGATCTTTGCAGGATACAGGTGTGACATCAGCGCTTACTAGGGAACTTCAGAAGTTGAAGGACATGATATCTAGTGTACCCGGGGTGGTCCAGCCGATCCCGGAAGTGTCCCAAGACAGCCACAAGATATCTCGTTTTGCATATCCTATCTGTGATGCTGAGATCCCAAAGAGATTCCAAACCCCCAACATGAAGCTTTACGACGGAACAACGGATCCTGAGGAGCATATTGCTCAGTATAGGGAAAGGATGGAGATTAACCCTATCCCTCCGGATCTCAAGGAAGCATGCTTTTGCAAGGGTTTTGGTTCAACCTTGACAGGATCAGCCTTGAAATGGCTCTTGAATGTTCCTCCACATTCGATTACATCTTTTGCTCACTTAGTAAATTTATTTAATAGTCAGTTTTCTTGTAGTAGAAGCTTTGAAAAATTAACAAGTGATCTCTACAGGATAACACAGGGGCCTCAGGAATCCCTTAGGGATTATGTGAACAAGTTCAGCCGGGAATCCCTAGACATTCCTCACCTTGATGTTGCAACAGCTGTGCAAGCTTTCAAGATGGGGCTGCAAAAAGATTCTCAATTTTATCAAGACCTTGTAATGAACCCATGCAGGAACTTGGATGAAGCTCGGAACAGGGTCCTAAGATATATTCGGTTGGAGGATGACAGAAAGATGCAAGAAAGGATGAACTCATCTAACACTTATGAGTCAACTAACAGGAAGTCAGAATCCTCATTCAAGTCATATCGGCCTAAGCCATATGGTAGAAGTGAAAACAAGAGAGTGAATGCTGTCGAAGACGAGGATCCTGAAGAGTATCCTGAATTATCTGAATATTGCTTTTCTGTTGACATTCCTGAATTGATGTATACCATGCAGGGTCTAGGAGACAAGGCTAGATGGCCTCGAAAGAATCAACAAAAAGCCGATTGGAAAGACAAATCAAAATGGTGTGCTTTCCACGAAGATTTCGGACATATGACTGAGGATTGCATCGCTCTAAGGAAAGAAATAAGCTATCTTCTAAGCAAGGGATATTTGAAAGATCTCTTAGGAAGAAAGAAGAATAAGAGTCAGGATACTGAGAAGGATCCTGAGCGAGCAGCATCACCTCCCGCGGATGCCAAGATAATCAACTTCATCTCGGGAGGATCCGACATTTGTGGGACTTCGTATTCGGCGGCAAAGAGACATGCAAAAGAAGCTAAGGCCGAAAGGGGAGATAAACCTGTCAGGATGACTACCCTCACAACTGATAAAGTGATCACATTTGATGCTGATGACAGGGATACTGTCCAGGATCCTCACCATGATGCTCTGGTAATAACATTATATGTGGCTAACCATTTTGTACGCAGGACATTGGTTGATAATGGCAGCTCCGTCAACATAATCCAACTAGAGACGCTGAAAAGAATGAATGTATCGCCAATGGATATCACTTCAAAGTCTACCATGCTTGTTGGGTTCAGCGGAGAGGCTAGAAACACAGTGGGAGAGATAAAGTTGCCAGTGTACGTTGAAGGAGTCAACTTGATACAACGTTTCTGTGTGATGGATTCTCTATCCTGCTATAACATCATACTGGGAAGACCGTGGATTCACGATATGAAAGCGGTGCCATCAACATATCACCAATGCATCAAGATACCTACCCCTTGGGGGGTTGTCAAAGTTGATAGTGATCAGCAGGAGGCGAAAGAATGCTACTCATCTTCGATGAAATCCTCAACCAAGCCTAGTGCGGCATAGCAATTAAAGACGCGGGCCCAGGATATCATGGAGGATCCGGAGCAGGATGTAAAGAAAATTATCTTGGACCAGGATAACCCTGATATTTTGGTGCTCGTAGGAACCAATATCCCTCAGGATATTGAAGAACAGTTAATTAACTTATTGAAATGCAGGATGTCAACGTTTGCATGGAAGCATGAGGATATGACAGGCATATCCAAAGACGTCATCACTCACAAGCTTGGAATTGATAAATCATTCAAGCCTGTTCAACAAAAAAGAAGGAAGTTTGCTCCTGAGCGGAATACGATTATTCAAGAAGAAGTTGAGAGATTATTGAAGTCCAGGATGATCAGAGAGGTTAAGTTCCTAAGGTGGCTAGCAAACGTGGTTGTGGTACAGAAGAAAAATGGGAAATGGAGAGTTTGTGTAGACTACACGGACTTGAACAAAGCTTGTCCAAAAGACCCATTTCCTCTTCCCCACATTGATGCAATGGTAGATGCCACTGCCCGGCATGAAATGCTGACCTTCATGGACGCATCCTCAGGATTTCAACAGATCCAAATGGAGCCTTCTGACCAGGAGGATACTGCCTTCATGACACCAACAGGTATTTATTGTTATACAGCTATGCCTTTTGGTTTGAAAAATGCAGGTGCAACGTACCAAAGATTGGTAAACATGATGTTCAAAGACAAACTGGGGGACACCATGGAGGTGTACATCGACGATATGGTGGTAAAGTCAAAGAAAGCTCAGGATCATCTCCAGGATATTAAAGGAGCATTTGATATCCTGGATCAGTATAATATGAAGCTGAATCCTGCTAAGTGCCATTTTGGAGTAGGGGCAGGAAAATTCCTAGGATATATGGTAACCAAAAGAGGAATAGAAGCAAGCCCGGAGCAGATTAAAGCAATCTTGGATATTAAGTCGCCCTCAAATATGAAGGATGTTCAACGACTAACAGGGCGAGTGGCAGCATTAAATAGATTTATCTCAAGATCCTCAGAAAAATGCAAAGACTTTTATGATATCCTGAAGAAGAACAAGAAATTCGAATGGGGTGAGAAGCATGAAGCGGCCCTACAGGATTTAAAGCAATATCTTTCAACCGCACCTCTACTGATGAAGCCCGAGAATGGTGAACCATTATCCCTATACCTCGCGGTATCAGGGAATGCTGTAAGTGCCGTCCTTGTAAAGGACCATGAAGGTCAGCAATATCCTGTTTATTATGTTAGTAAAAGCTTGTTAGATGCTGAAACTAGATATTCTCATTTAGAAAAATTGATACTAGCATTAGTCATGGCATCAACGAAACTTAGACATTACTTTGAGACACATAGGATTCATGTTTAAACAAATTATCCTGTTAAAAATGTACTTAGGAAACCAGAAATGTCAGGTAGGATGGCTAAGTGGTCGGTAAAGTTAAGTGCTTATGATTTAGTATATGAACCTAGGAATGCCATAAAGTCTCAGGCTTTAGCTGATTTTGTGGCTGATTTTAGTAGTGACATTCAGGATGAGGTAGACTTAGAAGTTCAACAGTTAGGAGAATCCTCAGGATCCTGGACATTATATACTGATGGAGCATCTAATATAAGAGGAGTAGGATTAGGAATACTACTAAAATCGCCACAGGGGGACATATTACCCCAGGCTATTAGGTGTGAATTTCCTGCTACTAATAATGAAGCAGAGTATGAGGCTTTAATTGCAGGATTAGAGTTGGCCAAGAGCATGAGTATCAAAAATTTACAAGTATATGTTGACTCATTGTTAATTACTAACCATTTCAATGGATCCTATGCAGTTAAGGGTGAGAAGTTAATCGAATACCTCGATATTCTTAAAAAATTAGCAGGATATTTCGATGTTTTTACACTTGAACAGGTACCAAGGGAGGATAATGCTGAAGCGGATGCCTTAGCAAATCTGGGATCATCAATCAGGATACCGGAAGGGACCCAAATACCAGTATTACATGTCTTATATCCTGCAACGAATCCTCAGGATAAAGAAGTAGCGGGTATTCAGGATCCTGGAGCGGAATATCCTAAAGAGGATCCTAAATCCTGGACGGCTCCAATTGTGAAATATCTCAAAGAAGGACACATCCCCGGAAATGAAAATCCTAAGGCGTTTAGGATGAAGGTATCACGATTCACTATTATAAATAACGTTTTATACAAGAAATCTCTTGCAGGACCGTATTTAAGATGCTTGGAGGATCCTGAAGCCAAAGAAGTACTTCAGGATATACATGAAGGGGATTGTGGTAATCACACCGGGGGCAGATCACTGTTCTCGAAAGTATTAAGGACAGGATATTATTGGCCAACGATGAGGAAAGATGCTGCAGAATATGCTCGAAGATGTGATGCATGTCAAAGACATAGTAACATACTACATCAACCAGCTGAACCATTATATCCTGTAGTTTCCCCTTGGCCATTCATGAAGTGGGGGATGGATATAGTAGGGAAGTTACCAAAAGCTCCGGGAGGAAAAGTCTTTATGTTAGCTATGACGGATTATTTCTCCAAGTGGGTTGAGGCTGAAGCATTTGTCCAAGTTAGAGACCAAGAAGTAGTATCCTTCATAAAGAGGAATATCCTGACTAGGTTTGGGGTACCAGCTGAGATCATTTGTGATAATGGGTCCCAGTTTATAAGCAAAAGGACTACTGACTTTTGCAAAAGTTGGGGAATCAAAATGATCACATCTACTCCAGTACATCCTCAAGCGAATGGACAAGCTGAATCTTCAAACAAGATAATAGTCAATAACTTAAAGAAGAGACTTGGAGCCAAAAAAGGAAGATGGGCGGAAGAGTTACCCTTTGTTTTGTGGGCTGATAGGACAACGGTAAAGAATGCAACCGGCCAAACCCCGTTTTCCTTGGTATTTGGAGCAGAAGCAATGATTCCAACAGAAATGACGATACCTACTGCAAGATCTATGCTACAGGATCCTGTACAAAATCCTGAAGTCTTGTGCCAAGATTTGGATACTGTAGATGAAAAAAGAGACGCAGCAAGACTAAGGATGGCAGCATATCAACAAAGAATATCCAGAGCATATAATAAGAATATAAGGACTAGAAGATTTCGAGTTGGTGATTGGGTGTTAAGGAAGGCTTTTCAAAATACCACTAATCCTGCCGATGGCAAGCTAGCTCCGAAATGGGAAGGACCTTATGAAGTCGAGTCAGAAGCAGGGAAAGGAGCATATCGACTCAAAAATATGGAAGGGGATATGCTACCAAGATCCTGGAATGCAATACATTTAAAGCTCTATTTCAAGTAAGAGTAGAATTTATTTTCTATCTCGGAATGGTATGTATTCTATTTTAAATATATTTGTTTGTTATCTTGAACCCAATACTGACTTAAGCATCGCAGGGGTGTTAGCCAAGCTAACACCCACCTTAGTTTACAATTGTTTTGCAGGATATGTTCCAGGATATAGCTCCAGGATATATACTCAGGATAAGTCGAAAGATTAGAGGATTGGCCCCCTCTCTCACATTTAAGGGATCCAGGTCCCTTCAAAGGTTTAAAGGTATTCACCTTTCTTACGAATTGGGTTTAAACACCTCGCCTGGAGCGCAAGTTATCTAGGTATAGTTCAAGGTAGCGGGACCAGTTCATGTAAAAGTGGCTGACAATTTCGTTACTGTTGGCTATATCCTGGATCCTAAAGGTATATGAGGATTGATCACCCTCTCTCATGAAAGAGTATTTTCATACTCTCAAAGGTTTAAAGGTTTTCACCTTTCTAAGAATTGGAGTTTGTACACTCTCGCCTGTAGCGCATGAAATTTAGGGTTTATCCCCAGATATCAGGGTTTATCCCCAGGGTATTAAAGGTTTATCCCAAGTATGCTCAGGATTCATTTCAGGATATCATGGGTTTTGCCCCAGGGTATTCGGAATTTATTTAAGTCAAGGTATAAATGCATTTGCGTTTCTGTGTCAAACACAGGGGACATACATTATACTGTTCAAAGGATGGATCCAAGTTCATAAGTATGCACTGGGGACAAAACTTATAATGGAGGATTAAAATTGGTTCCGTAAGAATCTCTGGTATGATCTCTCCTTTTTATTTGGACAATTTATAGGTTGTATTCTAATATCCTTATCAAGATATCTTTCAGGATACCTTCCAGGATACATCTATAATATATATTCCTAAAAATGTACAAACCAAACAGTTTTCACAAATACGATTTTCATAGCAATGACAACAATAATAAAGTCAAAAGAGAAGTTATATTATTAACATACCAAAAGATGTGCTCTTAGTTTCACCTCAAAACAAGGCCCATCCGCTAAGAGCACTAATAGTTTCTTACCATATTTACCCAACAGTTGAAGGTTTCATCTCAAACCGAAACCCATCCACCTTCAACTGTTGTATTGTTCAAAAAGCATGCAGGAAATGTAAATTGTTCAGGAAAGTAAAGTGCAGAAAAGTAAATTGTTTAAAGGACTACAAACCAACATTCAAATTTAAAAAGGTGGGCTCTGGCCTTGGCACGTATATCCGTCATCGCCCACCTAAATGCCCTCACACAGCGGCATCTCCTCCAACCTTCTCAGACTTCTCAGCACCAGCATCTTGACCAGCATCTTGAGCAGCATCCTCGCCAGTGTCCATCCCAGCATCTGCTCCAGCATCCTTCTTGTCTCCAGCCTGGACCACCACCTCTGCTGACTTAGAAGACTCACCGGCTTCAGCAGGAAATGGCACAGCTTTGCCTCCGAGCTCCTTTAACTTGGCCACCCAGGATTCAACTGGCCAAGATGGACAAACAAGGCCCGTCTCCTTGGCCTCGTAGGCCATCTTGATGCGTGCTTGTAACAGGGAGACGATAGCAGAAGCCTTGATTCCCTCCCGGAAATTGATCAAGGCTTGATCATGATCCATTTGAACGGTGGCAAGTTTGACCTCAGCGTCTTGGGTGACCTTCTTCAGCAGGCTTTCGTAGTGCCGGGTCTTCGCTTCAGCAATGGCACCTTGGTCAGCAACGGTGCTTTCGAGCTGTTTGATCCTGGCTTCATGAAGTGCCACAGTACCACAAGCGTCATTGTACAAGTGGAGCAAATGCTAGAGGCCCTGCACATCAATTACAGGTATAAAGTTAGAATATATGTTGACCAAGATATCCTACCAGGATATCTTGTTAGGATATACGTGCAGGATATATGTGCAGGATATACATGAAGGATATGCGTCAGGATATTACCTTGTTAAGGAAGGATGTCATTGGCTCTAAGGAATCAGAGAAGCTGAGTTCGTCATAGGAGAACCCTTCTGAGCCTGGAGCACTGACTTCAAGACCTTTCCTCTTTTTCGGTGTGGAAGCACGGGTTCTTGGATTGGCCTTGGGAGCCGGGAGTGGCTTGGAGCTAGTAGCAGCAGGAGTCTCCTTCTTGACTGTGGCTGGAGTTGGATAGCTGTCGAGTTCATCAAGGTCTAGATAGACTGGAACTTTGCTGGAATCTGCACACAGGGAGTAAAATTCTGAATCTCTCCTAAGAATATCAAATAAAAACATGTGTGTACAGGATATCTTGCAGGATTCTTACCAGACATGTTTGCGCTTGAAAGAGGGCTTGGAGTTGGTGGAGATGGATTAAAGCTTCTCTCTGTTTCTGAAAGCAGTCTGATGGCGTCTATTCTTTTTTGAGAATCAGCAAGGGGAGGTGCGATTTTCCTGAAATCAGCTGCATACACAAACAGAGAAAATGAAATTCATTAGCTCAGGATATGAGACAGAATAAGAGATAGGATCATTCTTAAACCCTAAGTCCTACCCTTTCTCAACCATCTCATCGGATAATCCGTTCCACCAGGGATTGAATCCCTTTTTACAAAGAAAAACTTGGATTGCCAACCATCCTCGTTCCTGGTGGCACGAAGTATCAATGGGTTACCGGAAGTAGAATAAAATAGGAATCTAGATGAGCCATGGCATCTAAGCTTGTAGGCTAAAGGGAGATCATGGACGGAAAGGGCAGGTATGTGGTTTCTCTTGATTTGGTCAAGAACAGACAAAACACGCCAGAGCATTGGCATGGTTTGGCTGAAAGAAATTTTGGTGATATTAAAGAACTCGGTGATGAAGTCCGGAAAGGGGAATCGTAACCCTAAGGTAAAGGGGAAGGCATTGAAACATATCCACTCGTTGGAAACCATATCTGACCGGATTTCTCTATCAAAGGGTCGGAATATAGTTCCTTCCGGAAAGATACCGGAGGATTTCAAGGCTGACAGGTGGGCACTGTCAAAGGTGCATGTCTCATTCTCCAGTTCTTGGAGAAGATTCTGTTGGATGAATGTGGGAGCCGAGTCACCTGAACTAGACCTTGTTTGCCTGGGCATTTGGTCACCTGAATTTTTCGCCGGAGAAAGATGATAAAGATGAATGTGAAGATGAGGGAGAGAATATTACCTTTTCCCTTGTCGATTGTGATTAAAAAAGGAGATGAGGATGAGAAGATATAGGGCATGATGAGTAAATATAGGCCGGGTGGTTGAAAGCTGTCACATCAATGGTCTTATCTCTTAATTACCTCGGCCACCGTGAAAAATGTAACCGTTAGTGCGGGATATCAAACGGTAACATTTTTGGGGACAATTGTTATGGGTGAAATTCTGAGCCCATATCCTGGAAAATATCTTGACATATATCTTCATTATATAGTATCTGTTTACATCCGGGATGTTGATTCAGGATATTGGTAACATCCTGAATGGTATCCTCAGGATTACTAACGGATTATGTGCAGGTACGTGGGTTAGAAGCTATCAACGTTCACGAAGACTCATTCCGCGGAAGACTCGGTCTAAGTCGTTCAAATGAAGACGTTGAAGCCGTATTACTCGGTCAATAACGTTCACAATGGAATATTCGGAGTACCCCATATTTGTAGGGATTATTGTTTGTAATTCATTACTATAAATAGGTGGGTATACCAGATCGAATAGGACATCACATTCACACTCGCTACACTCTAACACTTGCTCTCGAGCAATTCTCACTTTCATACAAAGGCATTGTAACACTTAGCGATCTGGTCTTTATCCTGCACTGTATCCTGACGTTTGAAGTAATAAGAAGAACAAGGCAGCTGCGATTGTCAGCTCCCGAGGTTTTATGCCGGCGATCTAGATTGATCAAGGGCTTTCCTCGTACATCTCGTGTCATTTCCTTTACTTTTTGCTCATTGTTTGCTAATTGTTTGATCGTAGATACAGCTCATTATCCTGAGCCGTATCCTGAATACTGATTTTCTAAATAACTCAACAAGCATATTTTCTATACACTTTCTAGCACACTACCTCACATTACTAATTTGATCACTTAATTGCTTCGGTAATTTTTGACAAAAACAGTCATCGCAAAGCATACAGTTATTGGAAACTGCCTTCGTTGAAACTTGAAGGGTATTTTCTTGTCTGACGGTATCATGCTAATTCTAGGAATGTAAGTTCTTGAACCAACATTACCTCCCGATAGTATCTCAGCCTCAATAACACGTTTACCAAGACGTGTAATCTGAAGACGCGTACCATTGCATAAACCATTTTGCTGATCAATGTTCCTCAAAAGCATGACTGGAACACCCAACTTTAACACCAATATATGATTTGGTAATCCAGAAACCATGACACTATTTAACACATCAGGATTATACAAATCTTGGTGTAATGGATCATTAATTTCCTCAGTTGGGCATATACTATCTGAGCTAAGATACTCTACTTATTCACCGGGAAATAATGCAAGCAAACGATCATTGATACCATGTACAACTTCATTTTTAGGAGCAAGTATGGCTCTTTCCGAAAAGTAGTCACGATCTTTAAAACGGTCAAGAACTGACGGAGATACAAAGTCAATCAAGCTTTGAATTAGATCAGTTGAATCAGTTATTAAAAGATCGTTTGGCATTTCTATAGTTGACTTGCCATCGTTGCCATCACCAAGATTGCCTTCACCAATTTCAAGAAGCCATTTCGCAAAATGGTTTATCTCCTCAATGTTTGAACTACTGGTTCCAACAGATAAACGCATGTTCCTGGTCAATTTTAAAACCTTGCAAGTGGACCAAATGTAAGATGAACAAAAAGAGGCATGTACGATGTCTTGCCTGCTTCCATTTTGTACAACCGGTAGGATTTACCTAAAGTCACCACCGAAAACAATAGCCTTTCCACCAAATGGATGTTCAGAATTTCGTGAATTAGAGACACTCAAAACATCTTTCAATGTACGGTCAAGAGCCTCAAAAGCATGTTTGTGTACCATCGGTGCCTCATCCCAAATAATCAACTTGGCTTCGTTTAGAAGATTAGCGATTTCAGAATTAGGCTTAATATGGCAAACGGAATCTTCATTAAGATTAATTGGAATATGAAATCTTGAATGGGCGGTACGACCTCGTGACAACAACAATGATGCAATCCCACTTGAAGCAACATTAATAACAATATGTGCATTGAATCTAATGGAAGCAACTAACGTTTTCCACAGAAATGTCTTACCTGTACCACCATAACCGTACACAAAAAAAACACCACCTTTCCCACGTCCAACAGCAGTCATAATCTCGTTATACACTGCTCTTTGATCATCGTTTAAAGAATTATGAAGGTTATTGAAATCAGCCCTAACTTCATCCTTGTCGCAAGAAAGCTCCTCATTTATCAGACGGTTGGTCTCGTATACTGTGGAATCTTCGTCTGGAACAGGCATTGGTGAGAATCTATGCAAGCTGGATCCATTACGGATAAGATAGTTTTCGATTTTAGATAACGTTATATTCTTTAAACGCTCATCTGAAACAACCAAACCTACAATAAAAAGTAAATTTAATTAATTTAACAGCACACTTTGTTAATATAAGCATAACTGAATAACAAAAAAGAAGGAATTTATGTCACATAAAAATATTAGAAAATTTAAAAAATAAATACCACTAAAGCCAGAAACCTTCCGCATATTGTATAAAATGTCCTCGGACAAAAACTCTCACGTCTTCTCCTAAACAATTTCTGGTCTTGAAAGCGTATTAGACATAAGAAGTGTACCGAACAATGAAAGGAGATAATGACCCTTTCCTGTAAAGCTGGCTTCTTTAATATACTCAATATATTCGTTGTCATCGTCTAAAAGGCCACGTGCATAACATGCATCCCTAAAAGTAGGATAAACAACACCCTCATAGGTTCTAATTTCTTCAAACGATCATGGTCCCTTGACCTTGGTTAGAAGAATTCTAAGGTAATAAGCCTCACCAAGGGAATAAGACACATAATAGATTCTCCCAACCACAACATAATTTTTACGCGTTGCTAGCAATGATCCTGAAACTTCCAAACATACTTTGATGGAAACTCAACATAAGTAAGTTTCCTTGCTTCAGGTTTGGAATTGTTCATGTCCATCCACTCCAGAAAAATAGAAGAATTAACCTGAGGTTTGTTTAGTACATCTTCAATATCATCTTCACCACTGAATACTACATTTTGCTGGTCTGGAAGATGAAATGGTAACCTCATAACTGACGGATACCTATACTGAACGTCACATGCAAATATTCTCCAAATGGCTTCACATGCGGAAACATATCTAGCCTCGTAATATTCTTTTATTTCCTCTTTGGGTATCTCCTCCTCAATTCCTCTATCTGAATCTATAACAGCAACAGTGGCTCTGTCTGGTCCTTTATTAATGTATTTAAACAAATACTTAATTGAACCTGCCTGATTGCACCACTCCACATTAATGTGCGCCAGATATCTTCTAAGAAGCCTTTTGTTGTATGGAACGACGCTCCTGTTGTCCAATGTGACACCCTTCTTCACAACTGTGTGACCGTCATCTCTTCGCCTATAAAGGGGAAATCCATCGGAATCAACAGAAGTAGCCTCCAAAAACTTCTTTGGATAATTCTTAGAACAACGATTGCCTACCATGCATGGACATTTCGAGTTAGCGTGTCCACATGGACCATGAATCATGAACTCACAGACCAGAGAATATAATTCAGGATCTTCATTCTTCTCAGGAATCTCAGCTGAAATAAAAGGATCGATATGTTCAACAGTAGGAACCCTATGATCAGCTTTCATAAACACACATAAATGCGCATGTGGCAGACCACGCTTCTGAAACTCGACGGTGTAAAAAACTGTAAAAGAAAAAAAGTTAGCAAATACAGATAAAATGCGTGTAAACAAAATAGAATAGACATACCAGCATTAATATCGCCAAGTAATTTTTTTCCTTCAGGTCTTTTATCAATGCATCAAGCTTCATCTTAAACAATCGACAAAGTATGTCGGGTCTGTCTTCAGGCTTAACTGATGAGTCACCAATAAACCGTACCATCTCCGGCCATTTCGGATTACATGTAATAGTTATAAAAAAATCAGGATACCCATACGTCCTACATAAAGCCATAGCATCCAGGTAGTTTTGCATCATATAGTGAGCTCCACCAGTAAACGACGAAGGTAATATCACAGGTTTTCCAGTATGAGACAAATCACTCTGCCCAACTTGCTGAACATTTTTTAGACTGTTAAACGATTCGCATCTTAATTTTGTTTACTGAAATCGTATGTAGTTTAGCCTCTCTCTTTCAATCATTGTGTATGCGTCGACTAAAAACTGCTGATACAACCTCCTCCCATTAAGGATTAGAGAGAAGTTATTGTCCCTATCCTGGATCCTATAAGCAAAGAACTCTCTCATCGTGCAATTTGGACGTGTCTTATTTGTGTTTGGACCAAAATCCCTATGAGGAATGTTAATCCTATAGCCATCATCTCCATAAGGAAAAAGAATTGGATATTATAGAGCAAGGTATGACGGATGTAACTCGCTAATACGTTTAAGAACTCCTGACTGCTCTTCGACAATAATATCGCGTTGTTCCATGCTTTGATCTTCATCGCCAACAGTTAAAGCAGCAACTTCAGATGACGTAGGTAAATTGTAAGTCCTACCATCGCGATCTCTCTGATAAATCAACCGAAGCCTAAGAGAAACGCTAGGTTTCTCATGAAGATGGTTTCGAACCATACGATATGTTTTTACCAACATGTTTTTAGAATCTAACATGTCGGTAAGATAGTTTATAAATTTATCGTCAAGCTCTTTTGCTCTGGAAGATGACTGAGTTGTTGAATCCCTGGTAGAAAAATTAAAGATATTTAATAATAAGTAGATGATAGGAAAAATAATTTATTACGAACAAACAGAGGATTATATATGTAGGTGCTGATAAAAGTAACATACCCAAATAAGGTCTTCCTATTGGAAAGTTCATTCTCAGTATCGTAAATATAAAGTTGTGAAAACTTTGGTTTGTCTCCGGGTTTAGGAAGAAGGCTACCCATACTATGTGCATTTTGACCGCTAATTTTATAAACAAAAGGAGCATTACCTTTGTTTATCTTAGTATCCACTTTCCCTCCCATAGAAGTAAAGGAAAACATTGAATTGTAACGTCGAATGTTCTTTAAGAAAAACTTGCTATCTGAATCTAAAGATCGAAAAAGCATCTGTTAAGCTGGGTCAGATTCCTTATAATCAGGTAAGTCAACTTTACCATAACCACAACATAAGCCATATGTTTGCTTTTCAAGTGTAATCTGACTCTTTCCAACTTCAGTTGGCCATAACTTTGCAAAGCATAACCCACAACAAAGAGATTGGTGGCCATGGTCAAGGTAATCTGCACAGTTTTACACAAACTAAAGACTTAAAAATGTAAAAAAAAAATAGTAAAAAATAATGATTATATTTAATCTGTTACCTGTAGATGTGCCTTTGGTGACGTCTATAACCACTTGTTGAACACGATTTTCATCGTCAGAATCAAGATCAGCCATTCGTATGGGTTATATTTCGATTGGTTTATGAGTAAGCCTACGCCTTCCAGAAGACATCCTTTTTACCGTAGACGTTTCCCTCGTCAAAGATGTTGCATTGCGTTTACTAACAATCCGCGGAGTAATAGAATAACAATCGGTCAGTGGTAAAGTAGATGACGTTGTGATATTCTCTGTTATAACAAATAAAACTTGATTTAAGAATAAGTATATAAATTTTAGCAAAAAAATAATAATTTATAAACATATATAATTTAAAAATATACCTGGAGAAATACGATTCGAAGAAGACATAGCATTAGTAAACTGTGAGACATTAGGAATTTCTGAATGTATATTTGTCATACACGAAGCAGGTGTTATGTTTTCTTTGTTTGCACTATTTGTATGTTGCGTTAATGTAGAAGACTCTTGCAATACATTGGTCTTCCTATTCAACCTTAAAAACGATCCAGATGCAGACGTCACCGTTCTTGAAGAATTGAAATTATTTCCTACAAAAAAAAAAAAGAAGACAAATATCATATTACAAATAAGCATTCAAACAAAAGGGTATTGCCATATATCAGAATGATAAATTTTTTTATCAAACATCATGCATTAATAACTTTTTTTTTTGTAAACGAGCCTGGTATTATGTTTGATACATTTGACAACGGTGTACGCTTGGGTGTTGTATAAGGGTCTTGCACTGCTTTTCCGTTCTTCTTCATAGTAGAAGGTGTTATAATGGAAGTTCCTCAGTTACCGGAAGAATTTAAACGATTGCCTAATACAAAATAAACAATCATTATTGTAAGTAAAACATATAATACAACCACTTTTGTATAAGGTGTAAAACAATCTTGTTAAACTAATAACATATTTTTACGTAAAAGTAAACTTACTTTAAGGTATAACAGTTGAACAATTTGTAGGCAACCTTGTGATTGAAGAATTGGGTGTTATATTTTCTTTGTTGTTTAAAACGATCCTTGTTGCTGATGAAGGCGTTGAATCCCCTTTTGAAGGAATACATTTTCGAGTAATCTTTGATCTCTTACTATCAAGATAGAGTTTTCTTACTCTACGCCTTTTTTTGCCTCGGCAACTGCAATGTTAAAATGGTTAAAGCAATAAAATATGACATAAGAAAAATTAAACAGTACTAAGGATAAGACTACTATAAAAATATTTTTTTAACAAACTTTGGAGAAGTATACTTATAAGTTGAGTAAGTAAATTAAGTATGTATATAGATAAAATGAATGATAAAGAAGTAAACTTTGAGAAAATAAGGATGAACTTGTGTAGTACATTTTGATCTCTTATTATCAAGATATAGTTTTCTTAACTTTCGTCTACGCCTGGCCTCGTCAGCTACAATTACAAAATAATTAAAGAGGTCAAGGAAGGAGTAAGAAAAAATTAAGAACCAATATAGATTAAGTTTGAAAACGTAATAGTACATTTAAAATTGATAACAACATTGAGTTACCTTTCATAACGTAAGATAACCAACGTCTGTAATCCGAAAGATTTTGGGAAAAAAGAAATTCATTACTCTCTTGAAATTTTTTAAAGATAATATATGATAAAACAAAATAAAGAACCACACTTACAGTCATTAACTATGGCATTCATTGGAAGTTCGGTAGAAGATGAATATTGTTGTTTGAACATGTTATCCATTTTCTAAACACCAGCAGAAAGCTAAAATGAAACATTATAACAGACGGTCATAATTATAGAACCAAAACTTTTATAATCTAAAAATATTTACTAATAACAAAGTTTTATCATCAGTAGCAAACATCAGAATAGGTATAAATGATAGTACAACACATCAGAATACATAAAAATGATAGTACAACAATTGAGAACTTACTGGAAATTTAAAGAGTTATGGAAAAATATATTACAACGTAGGAGAATTCTGAATCAAGATTCAAAGAAACTTGAAGATGAAATGAAGAAATGAGTTTTTTTTTTTTTTGTATTTATAGATATAATCTATTTAAGGAATAAATAATAGAAATAAGTGTAAATCAATTACAATGAGATTGATGACCTTAATTATAGAAAGAATGTTAAATTTAGAAACTGTACGAAATTTTAGAAATCATTGAATATAACAATCGAATTTGTATTACCTCTAAATTTGTATACAATAAATTTAATATTGTAACTTATTAATACAAAGAATTTAAAATCAAAAATTAGTGTTACTTTCATGCTAAATAAACTAAGGGTATGAGTAATATCGAAATTTTTATTTTTATTTTGATTTAAATCATATGAGTAGATTAGTAAATAAATAATGTAATCTAATTCAATAAGAAACATAAGCAAACATCATATAAAACCAAACGACACAATAGATAACTAAAGATGTCATATTACATAAGCAAACCATATAAATGTTTTAAAGCACCACAAAAAAAAAAAAAAAAAAAAATCAAACCAAACTGTCAAACATCAAACCAATTGTTTCTTATTGTAATAATCAATTAGTTGGTTATTAATTCTTGGCATGATCCTCATCAGAACAAACGGTATCAACACTTATGTGGGGTTTACTTGCCGACGATCCCACTCCGTCTTCACTCGCATAAACATCACCAAGGTTACGCTTCAAATCGGTTGATGATTGATTCAAGTCAGCAACATAATCCTTTGAAACAGGTGTAGAGTTATCACCAGTGTAAGAAACACCATCCTTTATAAAAAAAGAAAAATCAAAACCAAAGCATTTTTAATTTTATATTATAATAATTTTTAAAAGCTCAAACCTTTGCACTTTCACCGCCAACATCTTGGAAATCAGACTGACTCATTCCAAACGAATCAGAGGCATCAAGCTGTAAAAAATGGAAATCAAAATACAATTTCTATAAGGATCATTTAAAGGAATAAAAAGCTGAAAGACATTTAATATAACAATCCCTTACTTGATCAATTTTCCATTTTTTGTTTAGCTGATCCAAGATATCAGCATCATTGGTTACAACTGATATACCATAATTCTCAACAGCATTCGTAATATTAAAGTCTGTTACTCGAATAACGAAAGCACACTTGAGGTTAAGCAATGTCTCAAACTCAACAGGATATGCTCTGGGCACCTCATTGGTCTTGAGTATCTATATTGAAAATATGTCATGTGTGGTCAGGATATATATGTAAAAAATAATTTAAATAAGTCAGACGAAAGTATTATATTTACATCGTCCTGAATTTGTATAAGTTCCTTTGCAGTTTTACCAACAAACTTCAACGCCTCATGATCAAACAATGTAAGTGTCACGGTACCGGTTGAATCTTAAACCCGAATTGGTATTTTAAACCTTAAAAGAGTATTTATATAGTTAATAAATAAAGACAAACCATATAATACAGAAAATGTTAGTTGTTGTATAAAAAATAACAGAAGTATGAATAACAGTTATTTACCTCGACATTGGGAAAACATCTTTTCCTTGACAATCCTTGTTGGAACATTGGTATACTTTCTCATCTCTAACATCGCTTGTACCATTATCCTTATCGTAAGTTTCAAACTTTTGCTCAACTTTGGACTTGCAATAGTTACATCCATCATAATACCACATCTTATCAGAAACAACTGCTACAATAGTTCCAACAATAACAACTTTTTTTGGCTGTTTAAATAGTTAAATAAATGAAAGCGTATTAAGATTCTGTTAGTAGTTAAAATATAAAATATAAGCTGTTTTAAATAACCTGTATGATTGAGCCAATATAAGCAATTCGTGAGAAAACATCATTGTTCATAAATTCATCTTCAACAGAACATATCACATACGACCCAACATGGCTACTTGACTCGGCTGAAGCAGCAAGTTTTGCAATAAACCTAATAAAAATTAATTTAAGAAACCATAATCTAAAATGAACAACAAAATACAAATAAAAATTTAGTTGATACAATTAGAAAAATTAAAATAATTAATTTTGCTCACTTTTCCTTGAATGTCAGCATCTGATCAAAATTTTCGTTAATGAAAAACCGTGTACCCTCAAAATTATTAGATATCCCCCATTTACCTGTTATTAAGTAACATAAATAAACATCACATCTATATACACAAAGAAAAAATAGTTTTATAACAAATAACATAATATATATATATATATATATATATATATATATTGTTTAAATTAAATCTTAGACTTAATAAGATACCTTTGTAGGTTTTAACAGCACCAAAATGAACAGCAATGACAACATCGGCTTCACGATCTTGACTAAGCATGTACGAACACATGTCCTTCGCATAATCATCCCAAAGAGTTAAATCAACCTCAACATCTCTAAAAAAGAATATAGGCAATTAATTTGAGAGTAACAAAATTAGGTATAATTTATAAAATATAAAGGAAAAAAATAATGTAAATTGTATTACTCGAGATCTTGAAGCTTAAGATTGAGGCGTTTTCCTTTAGTACCATCTTTTTTGTTAGTGTCCTCAATCTTATAGCAAACAACAACGTAATCGATGAAATCTAAGATTAAAACATAAAACATGTTAATATAAAGTAAAGACAATATAATAAGTAAAATGTGAAAGAAATGTTGTGATATCAAGATTTTGTAAGAATTAAAAATAATACCTATTGTTGCACCCTCTTTGTATCTCTGTGACACAACATCCTTGAAATCAACAAAATCGAAAACGAACTGTGGACCATCCCAATTACTGCACTTTTCGACAAATGTATGGTAATAAAAAGATAGCTTTTGATTGTTAGGAACAATCTTGAAAGATGCAGTGTTCGCAGCAAGAGATGGCCTTTTTATTATAAGGCATTCATCAACATTAAGATGTCTATCAAATTTTGAAAACAGCCTATGTAAGCAAGAAGCTTGAATCTTGGTACCCTGTAAATAAATAAAAAATAACATGCAAAAGAATTGTTAACATGAGCTTTAAATCATATAAAAACAACAAAGATAGAAAAATAATTAGTTAAATAATTTACCATCTCATCCATTAGTATCATATCGATACGATATGTCTCTCTTTCGTTACCTTTCATCTTCTTTCTCCACAAACTAATAATCTTCACTTTGATAGTGTAGTTTGTACTAAGAGCGTCAATGTCATTCAAAAAAGTAATTTCACCTTGGTCTTCCATACCTTACCTCTCAAACAGTTACTCAACAAAAAGAAAAGTTATTCGTTAGAATAAATTTATGAATGATGAAAAAATAAACATGTATTTATATTAAAATTTCTAAGATCATATTTTTAGAAACAATTTTTCTGAATAAAAATAAAAAAAATATGTAAAATTTTGATAAATAAGGAAAGTGTATAATTCAGTAACATAAATTTACATAAATACATATTTATAAAAAAAATATAATCGTGTAAATATATACATAAAAAATAGGCTTGATTTGTCAATAGTATTTCATATTTAGACTTTAAAAAAAGTTTGAAGTTTAAACATTTAATAATGAAAATAAACAAATATATGTTCCTTGTAATATGATCAACATGAGATTTGACACTTACCTGCATAACCCAATTTTGATCAAAACAAAACCTCAATTTCAAATAGAAAACTGTGATAATAAAAATAAGGATTTTTTTATTAGTACTCAACAAATGATCGTTAAATAATTAATTAAAAGTGTAATACCATAAAACAAAACAAATATTATATATATTTTGATAAAAAAAATATCTACATCAAAATGAATTGTCATTCTATTGTAGTTTCCATTTTACTTAAATATGATTGTCAATTAATAAATAAACAAATTTATCTAAAATAACTTTGATATGTTATTGCATTATAAATGGAAATATTACTTTACAAAACTTTGGAAATTACGAATAGACAAAATCGACCAAATAATTTAACATAAATAAATTATCATTGTTTTGTTAATTATTATAAATATTTATAAGTTTCCTAAAATAAATAATAAGTTAATAAAAATATAAGATATACATCTACAAATAAGTCAACATAAAAATTCAAACATCAACTTATTTGGTAATTTGACTGTTATGTTTTCTCGTGTATAAAATATTCAATTGTTGTATTTTTTACTAAAAATATATCAAACTAACATTAGTATTGAAAAAAATTATATATTCGTATTAAAATAATATATTTAGAGGTTCAGATGTTTGCGTTGGATGCATGGATATTAAAAAAAGTAATATGATTGGTTGTGCAAAGATAATAATAAAATTGGCAAAAAGAGTAGTACCAAAATTATGTTCTAAATTAAAACAAAAAAGAACTTGTAAAGTTTCTTACAAAAGATGGCGTGTCTAAGTACTAATTGTCCAAACAAAAAACATAACTAACATCTAACTTGGACCATACGAAGATCAAGTAGAAACTATGCAAACAACTGTCAACCCACCATTAACTAATAACCACCAGTTCACCAAAACATATACAAAACCAACTAACAACCACAAATGCAAACAGTCACGCACGGCCTCTTTTCTTTGTCGTCTTGTGTACAACTTTGGTCAAAATCAAAAGCTGCGAAGACTTGACATACTTAAAGAAAAGAGTAGCGCCGAAGTGGATGTGATTTTATTGCAAGAAAGCCGACCACTTGGAAAAACCATACCTGTAACCATCTCCATTCTTTTCCGCTATCGTCTTCATGTTTGTTACCTCACATCTAAGGTTTTGGATCGAAACATCACGGAGGTTGTGAACAGAAAGAGACAACTCATCGGAAACAGCAGACGGTAAACACTAAAAGTGACAAAAACAAAATTGTCAAACTAATCTATAACATATGCTTATTACTTGAATAAAATATATAAAATTTAATAATATGAAAACACATACCATTCTGTTTTCAGCGACTTTGGTGAACTCAATGATTGAAACTGTTTTCGACTTTTTCAAGGTAGAACGTTTACGCCTAACAGATGTGGTTTCATCAGCCTTGATCTTATCAACAACCACAGTTTCATTTTTGTTTCTAAACTTTGAATGTGTACGATGAGCGATAAGAGACTCACCGGACACCAACATAACTGCTTTACATTTCCGAGTGGCCTAATAAGTTCAAATAAATAATAATTAGTTGTTTTTATAAGAAATAAAATTAAAAGTAAAAAAGTTATATATGATACTATACCTTCCTCTTTCTCGGCAAAACAATTTGACCAACATCAACTTTATATTTCGGCATGGTCTAAACAGGTAAATAAATACATAAGTAACTATCATAATTCGAACAAAATATCGAATCAGAAATACTCACATCAGAAATAACTATGGAGGACAGACTCGGTTTAGAAAAAAAAAACATTTGTTTTTCCTGTAGGATCAACCTAAAAACAAAAAAGAATAAAAATTATTAATATAGAATGAATTAATACATTGCATTATATAATACTTAAGTAATCAGATATACATGAGACTTATTCTTCGGTATCAAAAATTTGTCCAGATCCATCTCAAACTTGCTTTTGTCCTGAAAAAAAGTAAACGTATAAATAAAAAAATGTAAAGTAATCAACTTAAATTCATAAAACTATGATTAAGTAACTGAACAAAAACCTTTAAACTTAGATTTTTATCAACAACAACATTTGTTTTCCCCTTCGAATCATCCTAAGAAACATAAAACATTAACCTTTGAAAATGAAAAAATAAAGGTAAAACAATTCAGTTAATTACAAACTCCTATAAATGAACACAAACCTTTAAACGTTGATTTTCATCACAAACAACACTTGCTTTGCCTTTCGGTTCGGTTTTTTATCCCAATCATCTTTGAACTACATATAAGGGAAAAAAGTGTTTAACAATATAATAAGAATAATAATTAAATTTAATAAAATATGAAAAAAAAACAATGATAAAAAATTACATTCTTCTTAAGGTCTTCCATTTCAAGTAGAGATGCGAAAAAGTTATCAAACTTGGAATCATCAGTATCCTACACAATTAACAATAAATAAATAAAATGTATAAATACAAAACAAATATATTTATGATAAGTTTTCATAAATTAGATTAAAATATAGGGATTTACATTGAACACAGACTCAAAACTTGCCAGCTGAAATTTGTCGTCTTCACATTCCACAACAACACCTTCCTCAACGTCAGTTCCGGCAGTACTACACTTCTCCTTATGTTCGGACTACAAAAAAATAAAAAATGACAATGTGTTAAATTTAATATCTACCTGTAAGCTCGCGTTAATAAATAATAATAGTGTAAATGTATAATTCTAACCGCAATAACCAAATCATAACCATCATCACCATAGATCGAGTCATCCAAAACAACTAACTCAACCTTGTTGTTCTGAATTTGAGTATCGTTTGATGATTAAAGACTGAAAGCTCAAAAAATTTATTTCCAGCCATTGCAAAGACAAAGGTAGATCGCCTGTCTAAGGCAAGATCGTTTACCATCTCAGAACATCCATGAGTAAAAACATAGCTGTTAGTTAATCCGTCCATCTTAACGTTCCAAAATCTATCTCCTAAATAAAGAGTTGATTGACCACCTTTGAAATTTTCCCCATAAAATTGCCTCCAAAATTCATCAGCCATGACCTACATAGGCAGTGATAATTAAAAATTAATTTAAAAACCAATATACATAAAGAAAACATTATTCAACATACTGATTGTATAATATAAACTACTTACAATAACATCTTCGTCAGGTGTGATTTTTGATATAAAGCAGTTTTGATGAACAAATGATTTAAACACCATTAGAAAGAATGATGATGGTCCAAATGACTGAAACATAATATAGTCATTTTTTTTCTTATACAACTATCCCGAACAACTTTGGTGAAGCCATCAGCAAGAACAGGGCCCAAATCAGTTTTTTTCAGTCTTACAAACCATAACTTGTTGCCATCAACAATCTTAACTGATTCTTTGTAAGGTGGTTGGTCTCCCCAAATCATTGAAACAAAGTCATTAGGTATTTGCTATGAGTTTAAAACAAAATAAAAAAAAAAGAAAAACATCAGTTTACTTAAAATATGATTAGTAATTAGAATACCAATAAACATACCAAAAATATCGGGTCGTCTTCCTCAATAAGCTTTAAAAATGGACTGTTGTTAATGGGATCCATACATGAAAATTAAATACGAAGGCTTTTTAAAAAATCAAATGGTAAAGTATTTATAGAAACAAAATCAATATTCCTCAATAAGCTTTAAAACTTAATGTAGTCAGGGGAGAAACTTCAAAAACCAAAAATAAAAAGGAACGGTTTCAAAAAAATTAAAAACTATTTATTTTTAGAAACACAATCAATATTCCAAAAACAAAACATTATACCGGATGAAAAAATATCAAAACACTGTAAATCATCATCAACAACAAACTAAAAGACTGTAAATAAAAATATCAGTAACATGATAACACAATCAAAACATCAACAAAATATCATTTCATATTATTCGAATCGGATAATGCAAAATCATCATCAACAACAAACAACAAAAAAATAGAAAAATCATCAAAAATTATTGTATTTCTAAGAAAATCATCATGAAAAATAAACAATATAATATTGTTTACATACCTTGTCTATATGTCTAATGATCTACAAAAAATTAAGAAGAACAACAAACATTAGCAACTGCCAAAACGGTGTTCAACATCAAAAACTTAACTTTTCTTGAATAAATTGAAGATCGAACAACATAAAGCTACAGTATTTAACCTTCATCATGTAGTTTTACCTTAGATCTTTTTATAGATTCTTGATTAAACTTACCTATAAGATGTTCGATCTACAAAAAAAAATCATAAAAAATTGACATTAAACATTTACAATAAATAACAATCTAATATACATTACATACCTGCAAATTATGTGGAATGATCTACAAACAAATAACAACAAAACACATTAGGATCTGCCGAAAGGGTTTTGAACAAAAAAAGGTTCCTATAAGATCTAACAACATAAATAAACAATATTTAAGTTTGATCAAGTACATTTACCTATGATTTTTGAAAGATTCGTCACCTAAGATGATGATCGGAGATGGTATTTAGAAGAGAGAGAACCGAGAGAAAGAAAGTGTAGAAAAGAAAATTTTGGGTACAATGATTGAGACAAAAGATTATATTGGATCCATATTGTATTTGGGTTATTTGGAAAACCATAAATCCGACCCAAACACTATCGGATCCCGCGTCCAAATGAAGTGTTTGGTTTGTGTATTGTCAAATTTCGTTTGTGTATTTAGAATTAGACAACTTCCCTCCCAAAATCAAGGTTCACTAAACCAATGGATGCCACATCAGCAAAATGGCTCCACCATTCAAGGACACATAGCCCAAATCATCTCATTTATTAATATATATATATAGATTATATAGTTACTAAGTTTACCATTTGTGTTTAAATACAATTAGATATTAAATGTTGGTGATCGTTGCACAATAAATTGCACCTTTACCGGTAATAAAATAATATTTTCAGTTATGTGAAAGCTTCTTCACTTTGATGGCGTGTTTCCATATAAAAGAGGAACCTCTTACAAGTTACAACTTATAAACTTTTGGTTGTGATTCATGTAGGTGTTTTGTTGGGGTAATTTATTATAAGAATAGCTTGAACCGTCATCTAGCATGGTTTTACGTTTACTGGTGATTTTTGTATCAAGTTTTGATAATGATGCCGCACCCACTACAACCTTTGACCACCTTCTCCATTGTCTCATTGATGTGAATTTTTTTTTTAATCAAGCAAGCAGCAAACTTCCTAACTAGAGCATTTTGACAAGGTCTTTTTACATTGTAACTCGCTTGTTATGGTAATCCAGTATTTTTTTTCTTGTAAACACAACTTCATAGAACAATTTTTTTGAACAACAATTACTAGATTCTATAGAATAAATACATCATAACCTACTTTCTACTGGATTTGAACCCTCGAGCTTTTGATTGCAAGACACGGCTAAATACGGTTACATTGAATAAACATCTGTTTTGCCACAACAAATATTTGGTTTTTACGATCAGTGCTTTGCTTCAACAGGAGCTTTGGCCTTGAACAATGGTTTCTTCTTCTTCAACAGTGGTTCCAAAGCTTCAAACAGATCTTTGAATGTCTTTAACAAATGTTCTGATCAGTATTCAAGATTCACTATCTTTGGGAGGAGAATGCTTTATCAACTGTTTATATTGAATAAACATATGTTTGGCCACAACAAATATTTGGTTTTTACGATCAGTGCTTTGCTACAACAGGAGCTTTGGCCTTGAACAATGGTTTCTTCTTCTTCAATAGTGGTTCCAGAGCTTCAAACAGATCTTTGAATGTCTTTAATAAATGTTCTGATTAGTATTCAAGATTCACTATCTTTGGGAGGAGAATGCTTTATCAACTGTTTATATTGAATAAACATCTGTTTGGCCACAACAAATATTTGGTTTTTATGATCAGTGCTTTGCTTCAACAGGAGCTTTGGCCTTGAACAATGGTTTCTTCTTCTTCAACAGTGGTTCCAGAGCTTTAAATAGATCTTTGAATGTCTTTAACAAATCATCTAATTAGTATTCAGGATTCACTATCTTTGGGAGGAGAATGCTTTATCAACTATTTATTTATTGATCAGGAGATCATGTTTTGGCTTTTGAATATCATCTATTCTTTTATAAGTCCAACAATCTCCCCCTAGAACAGATGATGCCAAAACAAATGTTTATTAGATTAATATTTACTTCTCATCAACTTCTCTCTGATCTGCCCCTTGAATTGGTGCTTAAATTTCATTCAGAGATAGTCATTCGGATCCCTTTCAAGTTCAAGCCTTAGAAGGACTTGCAGATTGATGGAGAGGGTTAAACCCGAGCTATAAAGGGTCTATTTTGTGTATTTCATTCTGTTTTAAGTGATTATACGTGTCGAATAAGATAACTACGAGAAATTGTGGTTTGTGCAGGTTAATTTCTTAATTCAAGGAAGTTAACACATTTAGAGTTGATGTGGAATGTTCGATGTTGGCGAATGTAGCAAATGGAAGGGTTCAGATGTGTTTCGGGTCGAACAATAGCTCGGATATGCAAGAAATACGAAACATTGAAGTCAAGGGGCCATGCGGTCATTAATCTAAAGATGAATTTAGTGATAATACAAGAGGATTATGAAGGAAAGAAGTATAAGGGGTGGAAGTGCTATTATATGGAAGTTAATTGTGAGTTATAGTTGGGTTACAAGTTTGCAATTATGAGATATTGAAGTTGAGGGGCTAAATTGACATTAAGTGAAACTTGCATGTGAGATATAGTTGGTTTGTTAAATCACGATGGGTCTTACGGAATGGAGGTTGTGGCTTATGGTTTTATGAATGGACTTCATAAAAATGAACATAATGAGGGACTTGTGGTTTACGTAATGCGCATTGGGTTTACGGAATTATGGGCAGCAAACATTAAAAAAAACACGGCTTGCACGTGATGAGGTGGAGGGTAGATTATGAAGGCTTTAAAACCCTAATTTTGGGACATGATGATTACACTCGATTTTAGCAGCTATAGACTTTTTTTTGGGGGGGGGGGGGGGGTCCCAGAATTCATCATTAACATCAATCATACATAATCATCATCTTTTAGGGGCAACCTTAGACTAGAATTTTTAGGCATCTTAACATCATCATCAAACATCATAATCCACTACAAACTGTGACATCCCACATTGGTTGTGAAGGGGAACGAATGCTTCCTTATAAGGAGCTTGATACTTTCACAATTATGACGCGTTTTAAAACCGTGAGGGGCGGGTGTTGAGGGCGCGCTGGCTGCCAAAGCGGACAATTTCATGGTGCGGTTACGATGGCTGTTACGATTGGTATCGGAGCTGCGATTGTAGTGAACCAGGATTCCTTCTCAAGTCTAGCCTGCAATCCATAGGATCCTCTCACAAAAACAATTTTTCAAAAGTTTTTCATTGCATAAAACTTTCTGCGACATCCACTACCTGAACTTGTTTTTCTAGAGTCAAGCAAGGACACTACGAAACTTCGGGTGCACAGAAGTAGCACTTATCTTCATCTAGGGACTACTTGCTTATTTGTGTGTAACTATATATATATATATATATATATATATATATATATATATATGTAATTGTTGTATATAAGGGTTTAGATATGGTTAAACGATTTTAATGGAAGAAATCCAATGGTTCAATGTTTGTATGTTAGATAAAATGAACGATGTGATAAAACTTTGATAAAGGTGTGTGTATAGAAACACCTTCTCATATGTGTATAAGATAACAACTAAAAGGGGAAAAAAACTATATATGATATCTACATTTTTTGTAATAAAAATGAAAGATATTAATGTTCTCTAATTTCATTCCTTGTTGTAAGACATGCGCTACATATCAATTTATCTTATATCAATATATGTTCTTATAAGGTTAACATACAAAAAGGCTTATCGTACTTCATGTACGCGACGCGCGTAACCATCGGATCAGGCCAAAAATCACGCATGGATAAGTTAATCACGCATGAGAGCCAGTTAATCACGCATGGGAGCAGTTAATCACGCATGGGATCAGTTTTTTGGAACTAATCACGCATGGGATCTTAATTACGCAAGTTATGTTGATAAAAAAATGTGATAATCACGCATGGGATAATAATTACGCACGTTCTATTTCTGTCTCGTACGTTAACGTACGTTAAGCCCTTTTGTACATGAACATATATTGATATAAGGTAAATGGATATGTAGCACCTGTCTTACAACAAGGAATGAAATTAGAGAACATTAATATCTTTCATTTTTATTACAAAAAATGTAAATGTCATAAATAGTTTTTTCCCTTTTAGTTGTTATCTTATACACATATGAGAAGGTGTTTCTATACACACACCTTTATCAAAGTTTTATCACATCGTTCATTTTATCTAACATACCGACATTGAACCATTGGATTTCTTCCATTAAAATCGTTTAACATACAGACTTTCTCTATATAGGGAGTTGTTAACATACAAAAGGCCTTATCGTACTTCACGTACGCGACACTGATAACCATCAGATCTGGGCTATAATCACGCATGGGACAGTAAAATAACGGATGGAACCGTTGGTTTTGTGATAATCACGCATGGGAGCCTAATAATCACGCATGAGAGTAAAAAATCACGCATGGGAGCCCTAATAATCACGCATGGGAGCCCTTATCCTACAAATCACGCACGTTATATATTAATCACGCAAGTTGTTTTTCTGTCGCGTACGTTAACGTACGTTAAGCCCTTTTGTACATTATACTTTCTCTCTCTATATATATGTATGTATATTAAGTAGAATTTATTAATATGTATATATATATATATAGGCTCAGGATTTAGAGAAAACGGTGGAAAGTGTGAGAACGCTCATGGATCGTCCGATCAAAACAATCTATGGACTAGATTGGTGCGATGGCGTTTTCGTAAATAACACGAATTCTATTAAGTGGACGCGCTTCATTAAGGGTAAAAAGGTCTTTACACTTCTATACCAAAACGCCAACTAATGAATAAAACGCCATTACGGACCAAAACACATCCCTATATAAACAAAAACATACCAGACATAAAAACACACCCCCCAGAACCTAAAACGCCATATTTTCTACTATATACCATTCATCTTACAAACGCCAAAATCCCCAAAACATCAAACACACCTACTCAAAAAACGCCATATTTTAATATATACCAATCATCTTAGAAAACGCCAAAACACTCAAATATCAAATATTCCCAAAAATCGACGTTTTTTTCAGATACACTATTTCCTCTAGTAAAACGCAAAAAATGGCAAATATTGATTCTTGTATATTCAATATTGTTCAACGCCAAGTTACGGAGAATGCATTCTTCCCTGAGGTGCTGTGACTCAAATAACATTTTGTTGCATGAGATAGACAAATCTTAAACAAAAAAATGCTGGGGTCACACTTATGTCCATTTTGGTGTTTTGTTATTGATGAATATTATAATGGCATGAAAAGACGAATGACACTAATGAATTGTTTGAAGATACACATTCAAAGAAAAAACTTATGTCATTTTGTTTTTCCAAACGGCCACAAAAACACAAGCATGACAAAGCCAAACCGCCAGTGAACATGTTTCAAAGAAGAAAGAGACTGATGACAGTGAAGATTTGGAAGATGAATTGTTTCTATTTTTATTTTTTTAATTTTTTTTTCTGTTGTTCGTTATGTATTTTTCAACTTAGATTAAAAAAATACATTATATTAATAAAACGCCAAACAGTCATAATGCATGTGAAACGGCATAAAATGCAATAAAACGCCAAAAACTCCAAAACTATAATAAAAGTAATTTGCAGAAGTATTAATAAAAGCTAAAAATGGAAAAAAAAAGGCCAAAAACTACTCAAAGCAATTAAAAAACGTCAAACTTGGGAGAAGGAAAGTCTATGACCCTAAAAACTCATAAAAAGCTGAACAAAAACAGTAAAAATACACTGTAACTGAAAAGATGGCTACTTTATTAATATCATTTATTATAAAATAAAATCCCGCCTAAACTACGCGCTAAAAACATCCTATAAGAGAGACTTCTCTGCACAATCAACAGATCACAACCCAAAAACAACGCCATATTTCCTAGAAGCCATTCACTTTAAAAACGCCAAAAAAATAATAGTTAAAAAAGCCACAGAGGCGGAACCTCGTTTCTTCCATAATGAGTATTGTTCAGAATGAAGTTTCACTGAATGGTTTCTTCTCTGACTTGGGTATCTCTATAATCTTTTGCTGAATGAGATGGACAAAAATTCAAGAAAAAGAGACTGATGACACTGATATGTTACCATGTAACTTTGTTCTTGATGGATATATTGAAGGGATCAATACATTAGAGCAGGCGTTTGTCTTCAACATGTCATCAAACAAGTATATATCAACCCACAATAAAGGATGCCACAAAAATAAGCATCTTCTAAAGACGGGCGTTATGTAGGAAAATAAGGATCTACATAAGGTATTCAAAAACATGTTCAAAACGCCAAAAAGGTTAAAGTAGAAGAGGCTGATGACAGTGAAGATTTGGATGAGAAAGTAGATTATAATTTATAATTTTTTTTCATTTTATATTGTTTGTTATCTAATTCTCTGTTGTTTATTATCTAATTCTCTACTAAAAAAATTGAGTATAAAACGCCAAAAACTACAAACACTAAAATGTCTGATAGTGTGAAAACTGTGAGAACGGATGCTAGCAAAGCACTATGTTGCTTTATAAAACGCCAAAAATCGCCAAACAAAGTATTACCGGAAAAATCAACACTAATTGATAGATGAAATTGAACGAAATAGTAATTTCTAAACAGTAAAATGAAGAGACGGTAACATTATTGCCAAACATTTATTATATTAAAAGCCACTGCATGTAAAATTGAATTTATTTATATTTTCAAAATGTCATAATTGTCTGTCACATTATAGAGCTGAATCCTACTTGAGATAATAAACATCAAGAAAATTACTGATGTTTTTTACATTATAGGCCTGCATCCTGATCTAAAAACAACAAAATCGTCAAAACATACTTAAAACGCCAAAATGTTTACTATGATCCTGATCTTAAAATAATAAAAACGCCGCGTATTTATTAAACGCCAAAAAATAGAAAGGTGATGTGACACGCGTTTAAAAAAAAGAAATATGAAAGGACAAAAAAGCCCCTCCGCCCTTCTCTAAGTCGCGTGACACGTGTTGGGTCAGGATGCGTTCTCACCGTTCTCTCACTTTTGAGCGTTTTCTCCTGATCCCGTGTCTATCTATCTATCTATCTATCTATATATATATATATATATATATATAGGGGAAGGTTCAAATGAAAACCACTAGTTATCGCGAAAACTCGAAAACTAACTAAAAAAGCCAAAAAAACATACTAATTTTTTTTTTGCATACCAATTTTCGCCATTTTTATATATAAAATAAATTTCAAAAAAAAAAAAAATTGTAGTGCACATGTGTAATACTACACATGTGTATGTGTACTACAAATTTTTAAAAATTTTTTTTTTTCATATAAAAAAACATGCGGTTTTTATAAAAAAAAATTGAAAAAAAAATTTGGTGTGTTTTTTAGGCTTTTTTTAGTTAGTTTTCGAGTTTTCACGTTAAAAGTGGTTTTCATTTGAACCTTCCCATATATATATATATGAGTAAAATGCAATTTGCGTCCCTGTGGTATGTCCCAAACATCAACTTGAGCCCCTAAAATTTTTTTTTTTGCATTTTGAGCCCCTGTGGTATTAATTTCATAACACTTTGAGTCCCTGCCGTCAGGTTGACTGTTAGAGGCAGGGGTAAGACCGTCTATTTGCATATATTAATAACACTTTGCGTCCCTATGGTATGAGTGAAATATCAACCTGAGCCCCTAAATTCTTTTCTTGGTTTTTTGTTAAGAAATCTAATAATTAAATTTATACTATATATAACAAATTATTAAAGCCTAAATTGTATATTAAATGTAAACTTTTTATACATACAATACAGAGACAAAACGTCATACCAACTTCGTAGAGTTGACGGAACTTACAGACTCGATAACAAAAGACCGTACATACAATACAGAGACAAAACGTCATACGACCACAAGCAATTGTGGATCTTTACTGACGGGTGCACTTTGGGAAACTGATCCAGATATGAATGAATATAACCCCAGTGTATCTAATTACATATCTGCCACTTGGGTTATATTCATTCATATGAATGAATATAACCCCAGTGATAGATATGTAATTAGCGAGCTCTGGAATTTCAAGGAAAATCGAAGAGCTCCACTGGGGTTATATTCATTCATATCAATCACTTCCTTATGTGCACCGCATCTTCTAGGAGGTTGTCAAGTGTTCTCGCCTTCGTAGTTGGTGTTTTGCGTATCTTTACATCCGCAATCATTCTGTACAACAAAACACATTCAATGAGGAACACATTCGAATCTGTTCCGATCAGTTCTTAATACGAGGAACCCAAATCATCGAATCAAACCAAAAATCAATATGATGAACACACAAGAATCAAAACCAAAACACATTGCAAACCTCTGTTTTGATGCATTTTGAACAATATACTCAGTTTATACCCTAAACCCTAAACCCACAAGAATCAAACCAAAAATCCATTCAACCCTAAACCCTAACCCCAAATAACACATTCAAATCATCAAATCAAATCCAAAATACCCAAATAACTGTTATCATCGAATCAAACAAAAACCAAAAATCAAAATGAGGAACACATTCAATCCGAAACTGATCCGATCAGTTCTTAATATGAGGAACCCAAATCATCGAATCAAACCCTCTGTTTTTCACCCAAAATCAACCCTCTGTTTTTCACCCTCTGTTTTTCACAATATAAACACATTCAAATGACGAATATGAACCCAAAATCAACCCTCTGTTTTTCACAATATAAACACATTCAAATGACCAATATGGAACCCAAAATCAACCCTCTGTTTTTCAAAATCAACCCAAAATCATCGAATGGAACCCAAAATCAAACCCAAAAACATCGAATGGAACCCAAAATCAACCCTCTGTTTTTTAAAAATCAACCCAAATCATCGAATGTAACCCAAAATCAACCCAAAATCAAACCCAGAATCAACCCTCTGTTTTTTCACAATATAAACACATAAACACATCGAATGACCAATATGAGGATGAAGATGAACCTGATCTGTTCGATGAAGATGAAGATGATCTGTTCGATGTTCGATGAAGATGATGAAGATGATCTGTTGATCTCTTCGATGAAGATGATGATGATGATCTTGGGAGTTGGGAGAGCTGTTGATGATGATGATATTGGGAGTTGGGCGACTGTTCATGATGATAATGAAACTGGTGAAACTTGTCTGCTTTAAGTGTAGATATTAAAGGGTGGGGGTATTATGGACTTTTCACAACTGGCAAACGGTCAAACTGACGGAAGACTGACGGCAGGGACTCATACTGTTATGAAATTAATACCACAGGGGCTCAAAATGCAAAAAAAAATTTTTTAGGGGCTCAAGTTGATGTTTGGGACATACCACAGGGACGCAAATTGCATTTTACTCTATATATATATATATATATATATATATATACTAGGTTATTACCCGGGATTGCTTCCCGAGCTCAGAAACTTAGTTATATTAATTATTATTTTTTATTAATACGACCTCATTACATTAAGTATCTCATTGGATTCAACAACAATGTCTACACTTCACCGGATTAGATCATGAACCCATATTAAACGTTAAACAAAAGCACAACAGGACCACATGAAAAATGACAAAATAATAACAAAAATAAAGTTTGATTTGATTTATTTCGGTTAACAAAATGTGTTTAGTTTGACTTCATTACTTGACAAATAGTCAAACATTTTACTGAAACTATATGCAAAGTCAAAGTTGGTATTTTGTTTACCATTTGAGCAGTAGCAATTGTTATGACAGAAGGTATGTTTCTATATCCCAATCCTTGCGCCTCGAACACTGCCGATTGTTCAGTCACCTGAACGAAAAAAATAAGCAAAGTTTTTTTTTTTTTTTTTTTACAAATCTTTGAAAAATAGTAAAGTAGACGAAGAGCAGAAATAAATTCCAAAGAAGGCGAAAGAGAAGAAATTTACGTTGTTGCCCTCGGCCGCTTGTTCTGTTGCAAGGTCTTGTAGAAACCAAGTGGCACTTGCAAGATCTGTTATCAACAAAGAACAATTTAATTAGGGATTCTAAAATAAAAGATGATAGGGAGAAACAGAGATCGGAAACAAATAACAGTATAAAAGTGGTAAGCGGGTTAGATCATAGATATTATTTGAAACGAATTTAGTGACAATCGGTTATGACCAATATTTCCGATCCGAATCGCGAACCCGTAGCGTTTAGTTCGACTCTGTACCCAATTCTGTCACACCCCCAAAATCCACACGCGGAGTACCGCTGCTTGGAGGTGTGACATGACCAGGATCAAGCCACCAATCATATTGAACATATGAGTAATAAGTAAAAGTAAATGTAATCCATCACAATACAATTGGTGTTCAATCAAAAACATAGTATAGGTAGCGGAAGCATAGGGTGAAAATCCAACACAAGTGTTAAGTTTAAAGAGTCATAAAGTTTTCATCATAACATCCACAATCCGTGCCCACAACAACCGCGCCTCCCGTGCAAGCTCCATGAGTACCTATGGTCCTGCAAGGCATGTAACAGAGAGTCAACAACTAGTTGAGCGTGTTCACAGTTGGTTGTTCAGTTATAGTAATCGTATTGTAAACCGTATGTTCATTTAGTGAACCATGTTTCGTATGTATTTGTATCGCGGCCCTCTAGGCATGTTGGCGAAGATTAGTGGGGGTTTCCCATGTTTTCTAGACTAGGTATATTTGTATCGCGGCCCTCCAGGCATGTGTGCGAAGTTAAGTATTCGTATCGCGGCCATTCCAGGCATGTGTGCGAAGTTTAGTATTCGTATCGTGGCCATTCCAGGCATGTGTGCGGAGTTAAGTATTAGTGTTAGTATCGCGGCCATTCCAGACGTGTGTGCGAAGAGTAGTATTTGTATCACTAGTCTAGCAGTATCTTCAAGTAACCTGTCTCTCCCGAGGTCAGTGGTACGTAATTCCAGTATCAATGTGTGTACAAGTAATCATCCAAACCCATTCCCAACCCCGGGAATCCCATGCCTTGGTAAGAGTGTGAACTCATCTTGGTTTGCTCGGTATGCTAAAAGGGTTACACGTCCACAATTAATCAATCACGACCTATAGTACGCACGTGTATATAATCAGTTTTCGTTCATAACAATCTTGCACACAAATCTAACGTCACATAGTGTGTTTATGCATTTCTCATCAAGTAGCACATAACAGTTGGTTCATGTTCACACAGTCATACTCCATATAACTGAGTTCTTAGTAATATCTAACATTGAATAAGGTTAACTGAGTTAGTAATCTTAACTTAATTAATAGACTAAACATAATTACATACTTAACATAGTTAATATGTAACAGAATAAGTTAACCGAGGTTACTGAATTAACAGGGTTAATAGGTTATATGCTTAGCAGAAGACTCTCCACGAAATCACATGTGACAAACACAGACTTTGGCGAAATCACTTGGGATGAAAACTCCTTGGGCGAAAACCCTTATGCGACGAAAACACCTGTTTTCGTTGACTTCAAGTGTGACGAAAACACACAAGTGTTTTCGTCCAATGCTGTGATTTCGTTGGCTAAACATCATCTTCATCAACAGTTACATAAATATCAGAATTCATCTAACAATCATTAAGTCCGAACAACTCATGGAAACATTCAATCATGATATCATCATTAACAAGCATACATGATCGATCTTATCATCCAATTTACATGACAGTTAACATACGAAATCATATGAATTACCAACTCATTATGAAAACAAGATCATCATTAAAATAATCAATGGCCGACAAGTGTAAATCACCTCACATGGATCCTAATCATTATCCCATAGTTCAAAGCACCATTACCATTATCAAAATACACAACAATGGCCGACATCTGTTATTGTTCCCATGTTATTATTGGACCGATTTAAGGTAGTGGGCTGCAAGTTTATCCACACGATGCATGTCACAAATGTTTATAATCAGTCAACCAGTTACCATTCTATTTAAATCGATTAGTTAGGCTTATTATAAAAACAACAATCACATACATCCTATGTTTAATTCAGACCAAACAGTGGGTTATATTTCCAGATCTGAGTATTCAGTTTGCCAATCATACAACTTCTTATCCCATATTAAAACACGATCCGAAATGTTTATAATCAGTCAACCAGTTACTATTCTATTTAAATCGATTAGTTAGGCTTATTATAAAAACAACAATCACTGACATCCTATGTTTAATTCAGACCAAGCAGTGGGTTATATTTCCAGATCTGAGTATTCAGTTTGCCAATCATACAACTTCTTATCCCATATTAAAACACGATCCGCAAGCATGTCCTCGGCCAACATCTTAAACAATTTCGATTAACACTCTAATTCAATTAATTCAGTTAATTCGTATCAAGTCACAAATAATCATAAACTAGCATAGCTATCAGTCAAGTCGTTCACATATGCATGAGATCTTATAAGCCTAATCTATACGTATCACAATCAAGTAGTTGAGAATTAGACAAACATGAACTGAACTTACTAACCGGAAGTCTTGGTTGAACAAGATGATATTGCGAATGGGAGGGGGGGGGGGTTTCTCCTGTTTGCCGTACGTAGGGTGTGGAAGAAGAATTAGGGTTTGATATTTGTGGTTTAAAGGTTTACGTATAGAAGTCTACATAATGGAAAATACTAAAGTAGTTGGGCCGATCCATAACCTGTCTTGGGCTATTTAACTTGGGCCGAAAACAATACACACAAATAACTAGTTGGGCTCAATTGTTTCTTTTGGGCCGATATGGTGTGTTATTTCAAGATACAATTTTATGCACAATGATATACGCAACCCAACACTTTTTAATAAGTTATTTAACCGAGTTGTCGAACGTTTAAGGTTAACGATGCTATAACCGAATAGCGAGGAGTTAAGGCCGTAAAATGAAACGTTACTAACCTCGAACGTTCGGGTTGTCACATTATCCCCAACTTGAAAGAAATTTCGTCCCGAAATTTAGCACGTAATTACTGAGGAAGCTAGTTAAGTTGTATCGTTTACTGGTTTTCCTGGGGTGTCACATCATCCCCCCGTTGATTTGGAATTTCGTCCCGAAATTCTGTAGTAGCTTCGGCCTCAGTAGTGGTTGCACTGTTTTCGAATAACTGGGGATACTTGAGTTTCATTTGATCTTCTCGTTCCCAGGTGAACTCCGGGCCACGACGGGAGTTCCAACGAACTCGAACAAGAGGTATTCTGGTGTGCTTGAGGACCTTAACATCCCGGTCCGTGATTTCAACTGGTTCCTCAACGAATCGCAACTGTTCGTCGATAGTAAGCTCCTTCAAAGGAACTATGAGGGTCTCATCTGACAGACATTTCTTCAGATTTGACACGTGAAAGACGTTGTGAACTGCACTGAGTTCAGCTGGTAAGTTCAGTCTGTAGGCCACTTTGCCTATTTTCTCAATGATTTCGAACGGTCTGACGTATCGCGGATTAAGCTTGCCTCGTTTGCCAAAACGAACCACACCCTTCCAGGGTGAAACTTTGAGTAGCACTTGATCCCCAACCTAGAATTCGAATGGTTTCCTGCCCTTATCGGCGTATGCTTTCTGACGGTCGCGAGCTGCCGCCATGCGTTGTCGTATCTGGGCAATCTTTTCTGTAGTATCAATTACAAGTTCTGGACCTGTGATCTGACTATCACCCACCTCTGCCCAACAAAGAGGTGATCGGCATTTACGCCCGTACAATGCCTCGAATGGAGCGGCTTGAATGCTGGTGTGGTAACTGTTGTTATACGAGAACTCCACTAATGGGAGATGTTTTTCCCAGCCGTTTCCGAAATCGATTACACATGCTCGAAGCATGTCTTCTAAAGTTTGAATAGTGCGCTCAGACTGCCCATCCGTCTGAGGGTGATAAGCTGTGCTCATGTCTAAACGAGAGCCAAAAGATTTGTGCATTGCTTGCCACATTTATGAAGTAAAACGTGCGTCATGATCAGAGATAATAGAGGTTGTCACCCCGTGCCTTGAAACCACTTCTTTTAAGTAGATGTCTGCTAAGGTAGAGAACTTGTCTGTTTCCTTAATAGCCAGGAAGTGTGCAGACTTTGTGAGTCGAACCACGATCACCCAAATAGTATCATTCCCACGTTGAGATCTAGGTAGGCCAGTAACAAAATCCATGGAAATTTGCTCCCATTTCCATTTTGGTATCTCTGGTTGTTGGAGTAGGCCTGATGGTTTCTGATATTCAGTCTTGACTCTCGCACAAGTCAAGCACTTGCTGACGTAAGTTGCTATGCGAGCTTTCATGCTAGGCCACCAATATGTAGTTTTCAAGTCGTGGTACTTCTTATCCGAACCAGGATGTACTGAGTAGCGAGACTTATGAGCTTCATCCATTACAAGCTCGCGTAAGTTGCCGTAGAGTGGGACCCAAATGCGTCCTGTTATATAGTAGGCGCCGTCTGCCTTTTGTTCTAACCGTTGCCTTGAGCCGCGTAGGGCTTCAGCCCTGACGTTCTCTGGTTTCAATGCTTCTACCTGAGCATCTCGTATCTGTGCAGGAAGACTAGACTGGATGGTGAGTTGTAGTGCTCGCACACGCCTAGGTGCGGTATCCTTTCGACTGAGGGCGTCAGCCACAACATTGGCTTTGCCCGGATGGTTCTTGATTGCACATTCGTAATCATTCAATAGCTCGACCCATCGTCGTTGTCGCATGTTCAATTCCTTTTGCTTGAATCTTAAGTTGGCGCGTAGCATAAGCAATGACTTTATCCCGTTGCATCAACACACATCCAAGACTCTGAATAGATGTGTCGCAGTAGACTACAAAATCGTCTGTGCCTTCGGGCGATGAGAGGATAGGTGCGCTACAATGTCTATCCTTTAAGTGCAGAAATGCTGATTCCTGTGTATTACCCCAACGATAAGTAACACCTTTCTGTGTCAGTAGTGTAAGCGGCTGTGCAATCTTTGAGAAATCTTTGATGAACCTTCTGTAGTAACCTGCCAAACCCAAGAATTGGCGAATTTCGGTTGGTGTGCGAGGTGCAGGCCAGTTCTTGATCGAATCTACCTTGGATGGATCAACATGAATCCCATCGTTATTTACTACGTGGCCTAGAAAGTGGACTTCACGAAGCCAGAAGTCGCATTTCGAAAAATTGGCGTACAGTTGTTCTGTTCGAAGTAGTTCCAAGATAAGTCGTAGATGCTGCTCGTGTTCCTCCTGAATCTTCGAATAGATCAGGATGTCGTCAATAAATACAATAACGAACTTATCAAGATAAGGTTTGCACACTCTGTTCATAAGATCCATGAAGACTGCAGGTGCGTTTGTTAACCCGAATGGCATGACCAGAAACTCGTAATGGCCGTAGCGTGTTCTGAATGCTGTTTTGGAGACATCCTCGTCCCGGACTCTCAGTTGATGATAGCCTGACCTCAGGTCAATCTTCGAGTAATAGCTCGACCCTTGCAACTGGTCGAATAAGTCGTCGATGCGTGAAAGAGGATAGCGATTCTTCACGGTCACCTTGTTCAGCTCACGGTAATCTATGCACATGCGGAAGGTACCGTCTTTCTTCTTCACAAATAATACTGGAGCTCCCCAGGCGAAGAGCTAGGATGTATGAAACCCTTTTCCAAGAGTTCTTGTAATTGCTTGGACAGTTCTTCCAATTCAGTTGGAGCTAAGCGATAAGATGCTCGAGCTATGGGTACTGCTCCAGGAGCTAGCTCGATCTGAACTTCGACCTGGCGATGAGGCGGTAGCTCAGGTAACTCTTCAGGAAACACTTGAGGAAAGTCGCGTACAACTGGAATATCCTCTAACGTCTTCTCTTTCGTCGATGTATCTGTAACGAGTGCTAATATAGCTGTGTGGCCCTTTCACAAACACTTCTGTGCCTTCAAGAAGGAGATGATGCTACTCACGACACCACTCTTGTCGCCTTGAACTTCGAGAGGTTCTTTGCCAGAACGGGGAATACGAACAATCTTCTCTTTGCAAAGGATCTCCGCTTGCTGTTGGGATAACCAATCCATCCAATGACGATGTCGAAACTACCCAAAGCTATAGGAATGAGATTGATGGAGAATGTCTGACTAGCTAAGACGAGATTACAACCCTTGACTACCAGAAGACTGCTGACCAGGGCCCTGATAGTCATCAATCTTTCGCTACTGTGCCTGGGGCTGAACTGAAGTTGAACCCTTGCTGAAGGTTCCATCCCACTTTCTCTTGTTGTCACTGAGAATAGCAGAAGTAGTAGTAGTAGCACCAATACGCTCTGGCAGCTTGTTCTGTTCCACTGCCTGGTCTGTGAGACGATGAGCAAAACGAGTAACATCTTAATAGTAGCAAGATTAGCAGCCGTCACATGGCTTTGAATTTCTGGTACTAAGCCTTTGAGGTACAGCTCAATGCGCTTGATGGGAGGATCCACCATAGTTGAACACAACACTGCCAGTTCGTTGGATCGTTTCGTGTACGCTTCTATCTCTGACCCCGTCATCTTCAGGTTAAAGAACTCCACTTCCAGCTTGTGGATGTCATCATGACTACAGTATTCACGTTTGATCAGTTCCTTAAAATCATTCCATGGGGTGGCATTAGCAGCCGCCAGCCCCAGCATCTGAACTTGCGCGTTCCACCAAGTTAGCGCAGTGCCTTCGAGAGTACCGGTGGCGTACTTCACCCTGCGAGCCTCAGGGCATAACACACATTTCGAAGACCGATTCGAGCTTTTCAAACCAATGGAGGAGTCCAACGGCCCCTTCAGTGCCACTGAAAGTACTAGGACGACAGTCCATGAACGTCTTGAATGTGCATACAGGTGGCTGAGCGTGTTGACTTGTCGTGTGCGTAAGAGTAAACAGATTTAAGCACAAGTGTTGGTTTACGAAGGTAGAATCTAAGGATCCTAGAGTAAGTTGTGATGGCAGGCTATACCTCCTGCCTGGGCAGCTGCGTGTGCTGCAGTAACTTGTTCAGTGATCAAAGCCGCCAACTGGGCTTGAGTTAAGTTAACGCGTCCACTCATGATCTTCGTATCAAAGGAAAATATGAGTGAGAGAGGTTCGCGAAAGTGCGATGACAGAAGAGAGTAAGCACACAAGTGTTTCAATCAACAGTTGTTACGTTATCTAAGCATACCACGAGCAATGTAATATGTATCTAGCAAGTAGGTAATGTAAACATGAACAGTATTACCTATAGTGTTGAGTCTTGCACGTGGAGCGAAGCGTCGTTGTGGATCGTTGAGCACTGTACAGGTTATAGTCTGGTTTTAACAAAACTTTTTCCCCTTATTAAAACCATGTTCACTATAACCAATGGCTCTGATACCAATCTGTCACACCCCCAAAATCCACACGCGGAGTACCACCGCTTGGAGGCGTGACATGACCAGGATCAAGCCACCAATCATATTGAACATATGAGTAATAAGTAAAAGTAAATGTAATCCATCACAATACAATTGGTGTTCAATCAAAAACATAGTATAGGTAGCGGAAGCATAGGGTGAAAATCCAACACAAGTGTTAAGTTTAAAGAGTCATAAAGTTTTCATCATAACATCCACAATCCGTGCCCACAATGACCGCGCCTCCCGTGCAAGCTCCATGAGTACCTATGGTCCTGCAAGGCATGTAACAGAGAGTCAACAACTAGTTGAGCGTGTTCACAGTTGGTTGTTCAGTTATAGTAATCGTATTGTAAACCGTATGTTCATTTAGTGAACCATGTTTCGTATGTATTTGTATCGCGGCCCTCTAGGCATGTTGGCGAAGATTAGTGGGGGTTTCCCATGTTTTCTAGACTAGGTATATTTGTATCGCGGCCCTCCAGGCATGTGTGCGAAGTTAAGTATTTGTATCGCGGCCATTCCAGGCATGTGTGCGAAGTTTAGTATTCGTATCGCGGCCATTCCAGGCATGTGTGCGAAGTTAAGTATTAGTGTTAGTATCGCGGCCATTCCAGACGTGTGTGCGAAGAGTAGTATTTGTATCACTAGTCTAGCAGTATCTACAAGTAACCTGCCTCTCCCGAGGTCAGTGGTACGTAATTCCAGTATCAATGTGTGTACAAGTAATCATCCAAACCCATTCCCTACCCCGGGAATCCCATGCCTTGGTAAGAGTGTGAACTCACCTTGGTTTGCTCGGTATGCTAAAAGGGTTACACGTCCATAATTAATCAATCACGACCTATAGTACGCACGTGTATATAATCAGTTTTCGTTCGTAACAATCTTGCACACAAATCTAACGTCACATAGTGTGTTTATACATTTCTCATCAAGTAGCACATAACAGTTGGTTCATGTTCACATAGTCATACTCCATATAACTGAGTTCTTAGTAATATCTAACATTGAATAAGGTTAACTGAGTTAGTAATCTTAACTTAATTAATAGACTAAACATAATTACATACTTAACATAGTTAATATGTAACATAATAAGTTAACCGAGGTTACTGAATTAACAGGGTTAATAGGTTATATGCTTAGCAGAAGACTCTCCACGAAATCACATGTGACAAACACAGACTTTGGCGAAATCACTTGGGATGAAAACTCCTTGGGCGAAAACCCTTATGCGACGAAAACACCTGTTTTCGTTGACTTCAAGTGTGACGAAAACACACAAGTGTTTTCGTCCAATGCTGTGATTTCGTTGGCTAAACATCATCTTCATCAACAGTTACATAAATATCAGAATTCATCTAACAATCATTAAGTCCGAACAACTCATGGAAACATTCAATCATGATATCATCATTAACAAGCATACATGATCGATCTTATCATCCAATTTACATGACAGTTAACATACGAAATCATATGAATTACCAACTCATTGTGAAAACAAGATCATCATTAAAATAATCAATGGCCGACAAGTGTAAATCACCTCACATGGATCCTAATCATTATCCCATAGTTCAAAGCACCATTACCATTATCAAAATACACAACAATGGCTGACATCTGTTATTGTTCCCATGTTATTATTGGACCGATTTAAGGTAGTGGGCTGCAAGTTTATCCACACGATGCATGTCACAAATGTTCATAATCAGTCAACCAGTTACCATTCTATTTAAATCGATTAGTTAGGCTTATTATAAAAACAACAATCACTGACATCCTATGTTTAATTCAGACCAAACAGTGGGTTATATTTCCAGATCTGAGTATTCAGTTTGCCAATCATACAACTTCTTATCCCATATTAAAACACGATCCGTAAGCATGTCCTCGGCCAACATCTTAAACAATTTCGATTAACACTCTAATTCAATTAATTCAGTTAATTCGTATCAAGTCACAAATAATCATAAACAAGCATAGCTATCAATCAAGTCGTTCACATATGCATGAGATCTTATAAGCCTAATCTATACGTATCACAATCAAGTAGTTGAGAATTAGACAAACATGAACTGAACTTACTAACCAGAAGTCTTGGTTGAACAAGTTGATATTGCGAATGGGAGGGGGGTTTTCTCCTGTTTGCCGTACGTAGGGTGTGGAAGAAGAATTAGGGTTTGATATTTGTGGTTTAAAGGTTTACGTATAGAAGTCTACATAATGGAAAATACTAAAGCAGTTGGGCCGATCCATAACCTGTCTTGGGCTATTTAACTTGGGCCGAAAACAATACACACAAATAACTAGTTGGGCTCAATTGTTTCTTTTGGGCCGATATGGTGTGTTATTTCAAGATACAATTTTATGCACAATGATATACGCAACCCAACACTTTTTAATAAGTTATTTAACCGAGTTGTCGAACGTTTAAGGTTAACGATGCTATAACCGAATAGCGAGGAGTTAAGGCCGTAAAATGAAACGTTACTAACCTCGAACGTTCGGGTTGTCACAAATTCTGATACAAGCGATCTGGTTCTCGATACGTGGCGGTTCTGCAAATCCTGTGACTATGCTCAGAAAAGGTCAAAGTCAATTTAAACATTTAATGACAACCCAAGGCTTAGATAACATATTGCTTAAGAATTCAACATTAATAAAAGTGTTTTGAGGACTAAGAAGTGGTAATACACATCCTATTAACCAACAGGCACATTTGTCCACATCTAAGCCATATAACTCAATGCATAACATGAACATTTAATTTAACCTTCAGGCTGCAGATGCTATAAATCCTCCACCTAGTATTCAGGCATGAATTTAGGACATTAAACATGCTCCTCCAGACTTACTTTTGACTATGTAATAGGTACAAAGGTCTTTTAGTCTAAAAATAGCAAAAAAACCTTTGAAAATGACAAAATACAGTGAATACTTACTTGATAATCATGGCATCATATTGTATCGATGAGTTGATTGAGATTGTTGTTGTAGATGTGGTGGTTAATTGGAGCGTACCTGCGATTAACTTGGATGTTTACCTGCCCGTTTAAAAAATGGGCGGTGTTTAGTTGACCCGCTTAATAAACAGGTCGTGTTCGAATTAACCTTTTTAAGAATGGGCTAACCCATTAATCTGTTTCATTTATGTGTTTTAAAATAAACTTTAAATTTAATTTTCGTAACAAAAAAATTGTTACATGCTTATCAGTAATGCTAATAAAAAAGAAAAGAAAAAAGATTGTTAAATCCTTGAATAGTTCTAAACCACGTCTTCTTCTTGCTGTGAACCCAATCTAATTCTCAAAGTTCAACTTTAAAACATACATATTTTCGAATAGTGAGTTTGATTCCATTGATTCTCAAAAATACTTCTTGTAATTATTCGTATATAACTAAATAAATGCTTAATTTACATTCATAATAAACTAAAAATGATCGTGTTGTGATTCCCGAATTCTAAATAAAATTTTAGCAAAATGAATTAAACGTTTGTGTTCGGGAAAACCCGGATTCTATGTATCCAGGTTAGGTTTGAAATCTTTGACACAAATAAAATTGGGTTGTGTTCGGGTTCCAATATTCAACCCATAGCAGGATTGACACTCCTAACCTCAATTTGATTGCAGATTTAAATGATTGAAGACTGAAAAACAAAACATGCATCTCCAAATAATCTGTTAACCTATTAACCTAAAACAGTTCCATGCCCACTTACTTAGTACCATCCTTTCCGGTAATTTAAGATCTTGAAATCCCCCAATAAGTCAAAACCGCAACCTGATCCCTGGCCACTATCGCCATATCAAAACAATAGAAGTTGTTTCAACCACTGTTTTAACCCAACAGTGGTTCATAAACAATGGTTTAACTCACTGTTTAACCCAACAGTGGTTTTAAAACCACTGATTTAACCCAACAGTGGTTCATAAACAATGGTTTAACTCACTGTTTAACCCAACAGTGGTTTTAACCACTGATTTAACCCAACAGTGGTTTAACACACTTTTTTAACCCAACAGTGGTTTCAACCACTGTTTTAACCCAACCCAACAGTGGTTTCAACCACTGTTTTAACCCAACAGTGGTTTCAACCACTGTTTTAACCCAACAGAGGTTTAACGCACTGTTTTAACCTAACAACAGTGGTTTCAACCACTGTTTTAACCCAAAAGCATGTACCTTGCTAACACTGCTTCTTTCCCTTGCTCGGGCGCACAGGTCTCGCCCTGTTAGATAAATCAAATACTAAAAAAAAACCTTACCTAACACATTATAATTTCATAACAAACATGAAAAAAAAAAGAATTTTTTCTGTCATGATACTATAAAGTAATATCTTTTAAGTGCCCAAGTTGTGAGCAAGCGGACAATCAATAAACTATAGTTACCTCATTAGGATTAATCTTCACAGCATGCATTTTACTCTTTTCTAAATGAAAAACACACCTTCTAATGTCTCCTGAGTTCGAAACACAACAACATTGTTTTGCATTACACGCTGCATGTTCAATCTGATCTTAGAAGTAGGAAGTGAGCCGATCGGCACCATGAACAAAGGCACATGCTGCCTCTTCAGCCGCCATGAGTCCAGGTACAACTGCATCAAGATCATCACGTTTTATTGTAACCACATACATCTAGGTTGACCCGAACCTGACCCTTTTAGCTAAACGGCCTCACAACAAATGCATGACTCAAAAGATTATCAAATGAAAAGATACTTCAATAACATAAAAGCGTACCGATGGTAGGAATGGTAGTAACAATCTCCCCGAGCTTGAGCTTGTACAAAATGGTTGTCTTACCAGCAGCATCGAGACCCACAATCCTACTTCTGATGAGGATTTGATATGTTAGTAATATCCATTGTCATGTAGTAATATCAGGGGATAGCAGCAATATCCACTGATCCACTGTCATGTAGTAATATCAGGGGATAGCAGCAATATCCACTGATCCACTGTCATGTAGTAATATCAGGGGATAGCTAGTAAGCAGTGGTTAGTTAGTATATCAGTAGATAGTTAGTACGACAGTGGATAGGATAAGGGGGTTAATTGTAAAAGTACGATAGTGTAAGGGTTGTATTGTAAACAGTTGTTGGAAAGTAGTTATAAAGGTAGTTACCAGCTAACCGATTGGGTAGCTTGGTTTTGAGGTTTCTCTCTCTCTAGTTTCTCTCTCTAAAATTTAGCTCTTATCATTGGTATCAGAGCCACCGACCCTCGTCGGAGCTCCGGTCACCATCATCACCGCCAAATTCGCGCAATTCTGATCGATTCCAATTCATTTCTATTCCTTGTTCTGTTCTTTGAAGCTTGGATTGATCAATCGTGATCAATTCATTCTGAGTTTGATCAATTTGTGATCAAATCATCCTTAAATTCGTTTGAACTTCTTGATTTTCTTTAATTCATTTCCAATAAGTATGACTACTGGTACAAGGCAGCAAGAAATGGAGAAGCAAATTAAGGATAATCAGTTAACATTGGGAAAATTAGAGATTATTGTGCAAGATCTTCAAGCCAATTCCCAATTGATTGGCGACAACATGCAGACAGTTACTCAAAATGCTGAAGAAAGTAAGGCTGCTGTAGCACAAATTCACTTACAGATACAATCCTTGTTGGATAAGATGACAATGATGGAAAACAATAGGGGTATGGTTGTTAATGGGGGCAATCCAGAGGCAGATTAGCAAGGTTGGGAAGGTTAGACTTTCCTAACTTCAATGGGGATGATGTGGAAGGGTGGATATACAAGAGTAATCATTTTTTTGAGGTAGATAAAACTCCTGAAAACTTAAAAATGAGATATGCAGTGGTTAATTTGGAAGGAAAAGCATTGCAGTGGCATCAGGGTTATCTTAGAAGTAACAGTCTGACCATTGATACTGTGAGTTGGGAAGACTATAGCCGATCTGCTACTGCAAGGTTTTCAATGGATCTGTTGGAAGATGCCATGGAGGAGTTAAAGAACCTGCATCAAACAGGAAGTCTACAAGACTACTGTGACGCCTTTGATGCATTGTTGAACAAGGTAAATATACCACAAGATTATGCTGTGAGTATGTTTGTAGGAGGGTTAAAAATGGAATTAAGATGTCTTGTAAAAGCTTTTAAACCAAGAAACTTAAGAAAAGCTTATGCAATCTCCAAACAACAGGAGAACTTACATAATACCCTATTTGGAAACCTGCACAATAAGAAATACACTGCTACCAGTTCAAACTATAATCAAAGAACCTATAACAACCAATTGAAACCACCACCCACTATGAATGCTAATAGTTTACCTTTGTTACCTACTCCAAAACCTGTTAATTCTGTCCCTGCAAAAACTACAAGAAGGCTTACTACTAAGGAAATGGCTGAGAAAAGAGAGAAGGGGGAGTGTTTCTGGTGCAATGAAAGATTTACACCAAGTCATAATTGCAGAAACAAGCAGTTATTCAATTTGGAGTTGTCTGATGATGCAGAAGAGGAAGAACTTGTGATAGAAGAAGAAGTTGTGGAAGAGAATCCTCACATTTCATTGCATGCAATCACAGGTATTCCTTCATTTTCAACAATGAAGATCAAAGGATCAATGGGTACCAGGAAACTGTTGATTCTAACAGATTCCGGGTCAACCCATAACTTCATTGATGTCAAGTTAATTAAGAAGTTGCAATGTGACTTACAAAAGGTTAAACCTATGAAAGTGACAGTAGCAAATGGAAATCAGTTGGAATGTGGCCTTAAGTGTAAAAACTTTAAATGGATGATGCAAGGGGTGTGGTTCATGGCTGATGTGTTGGTCTTACCCTTGGAAAACTATGATATGGTGTTAGGGATTCAATGGTTAGCCACTTTGGGAGACATAATCTGGAATTTCACTGATTTGACTATGAAATTTAAGGTCAATGGGAAGGAGTATGTATTGAAAGGTACTGAGAATAACAAGATGGAAGTATGTTCCAATGATAAGATGGCAAACTTGTTGAACAGCATAACAGGGGTAGTTCAGTCACAGATTTTTGGTCTGCAATTACTACAAATAGAAGGTCAAGGGTCATTTGGTTCAACTGTGTCTGAACCAGTGATTGATGAAAGGTTGCAAGCAATAATAGAAGAGTATGATGATGTTTTTCAAATTCCAAATGCTCTACCACCTAAAAGGTCATGTGATCATCAAATCACTTTGGCCAATGAGAACAAGCCAATTAACTTGAGGTCTTACAGATATCAGGCACTACAGAAAGATGTTATTGAAAAAATGACTCAAGAATTGCTAGATTCTGGGGTGATAAGGGAGAGTAAAAGTGCTTTTGCTGCACCTGTTGTGTTAGTCAAAAAGAAAGATGGCACTTGGAGGATGTGCATTGACTATAGACAGTTAAATGAAGCTACAATTAAGAACAGATTTCCAATTCCTTTGATAGATGAACTGTTGGAAGAATTAAAAGGAGCAACTATCTTTTCAAAACTGGATTTAAGGTCTGGATATCATCAAGTAAGGATGTTTGAGTCAGATATTCATAAAACAGCTTTTAGAACCCACCAAGGTTTGTTTGAGTTTTTAGTCATGCCATTTGGGCTGACTAATGCCCCTGCTACATTCCAAGCACTGATGAATCAAACTTTTAAGTCGTTTTTAAGGAGGTTTCTATTAGTGTTTTTTGATGATATACTGATATACAGTCCAAACATGCAGCAACATGTGGTTCACTTACAACAGGTGTTAGACACTTTAAGAAGACATCAGTTGTTTGCGAAGAAAACCAAGTGTAGTTTTGGAGGTCAGAAGGTGGAATATTTAGGCCATGTAATCACTGCTGCAGGAGTATCCACTGATCCAACCAAAATAGAAGCTGTTCTACAATGGCCAGTTCCTATAAATGTCAAACAGCTGAGGGGTTTTTTGGGGCTTTCTGGGTATTATAGAAGGTTTATCAGATCTTATGGAGTCATAGCCAAACCACTGACCGATTTGTTGAAGAAAGATGGATTCAAGTGGTCTGATTCAGCACAAAGTTCATTCCAACAACTTAAGACTGCCCTAAGCTCAGCTCCTGTGTTGGCCTTACCAGATTTGACTCAAGTATTTGTAGTTGAAACTAATGCATCTTCTAAAGGAATTGGGGCAGTTTTGATGCAAGATAAGCACCCACTGGCCTACATTAGTAAAGCACTGTTGCCCAAACAGCAGACCTTGTCTGTTTATGATAAAGAACTGTTAGCCATACTATTTGCAGTCAAACAGTGGCACTATTATTTGATCTCCAATCACTTCATCATCAAGACTGATCAGAAAAGTTTGAAGTTTTTATTGGATCAAAAGATTACCACTCCCCTGCAACATTCTTGGATGGTGAAGTTAATGCATTATGATTTTGAGATTCAGTACAAGAAGGGAATTGACAATGTAGCTGTTGATGCTCTTTCTAGAGTACAAGGTTCTTTTCTATACACATTGTCTATTTCTTCTTTTGAACCACTGCTGTTAAGAAGAATTAAAGGGTTGTGGGAAACTGATGATAATCTCAAAAGTATCATTAGTAAACTTAAACAAGGGGAGCAAATGGGCCAATATAGCTGGGACCAATACTTGTTGAAAAGGAAGGGAAGGATAGTAATTGGGCAAGATGATCAACTGAGAAAGGATTTAATTGTTCATTGTCATGATTCAACTGTGGGAGGTCATTCTGGTTATCATGCAACCCTACAAAGATTGAGAGGTTTCTTTTATTGGAAGGGTCAGTCCAAAGCAGTTAGGGAATGGGTCAGAAATTGCAGCATTTGTCAACAGGTCAAGTATGAGACAGTGGCTTCACCTGGTTTAATCCAACCACTTCCCATTCCTACTTGTATTTTTTTCAGATATTAGTATGGATTTTATAACAGGTTTACCTAAATCTAAGGGTAAAAATGTCATCTTTGTGGTAGTGGACAGACTCACCAAGTATGCTCACTTTATTGGTATGACTCATCCAATCTCTGCATGTTCAGTGGCAAGAGCTTTTGTAGACAATGTATATAAGCTCCATGGGTGGCCCACTACTATTGTATCAGATAGGGATTCGATATTCTTGAGTAACTTTTGGCAAGAATTCACTAGGATTCAAGGTATTTCTGTTAATATGTCTACTGCCTACCATCCTCAGACAGATGGGCAAACTGAGGTGGTCAACAGGTGTTTGGAAACTTATATAAGGTGTATGGTGCTTCACTATGCTGACTCTTGGGCGAATTGGTTGTCATTGGCTGAATGGTGGTATAATACTAACTATCACTCATCTATTAAGTCTACACCTTTTCAGGCTTTGTATGGCATTCCTCCTCCCATCCACGTCCCTTATGTGCATAGAGATACTAAAGTAGCTGCTTTGGATGAGGAACTATGTTCAAGAGAGGAGGCTATTAATATTCTGAGAAGCACCTTGCAGATGACACAGAATAGACTTACACAGCAAGCTAATAAGAAGAGAAGTGATAGACAATTTAAAGAAGGGTCTTGGGTGTTTCTTAAATTGAGACCATACATACAAACATCTTTAAGAGGGTCTGAGTTCAATAAGTTCTCACCTAAGTATTATGGACAATTTTTAATTGTGGGAAAGATAGGAGAAGTTGCTTATAAGTTGGACTTGCCACCTGATTCTCAACTACATCCTGTGTTTCATGTGTCCCTTTTAAAGGCTGCAAATGGTCCTCCAATCAATGTCACTCCAATTCCCAGAGTTCCTCGGTTTTCCTTGTAGCCTGCTAGAGTTGTGGATCAAAGGGTTATTAAGAAGGGTAACAAAGCTGTGTCTCAGGTCTTAGTACAGTGGATGGGCCAATCCTTGATGAATGCAACATGGGAAATCAAGCATGACTTCCAGCTTCGATTTCCAGATTTTAAGTGTGATTAATTGCTGTTGTATTGTTGTTTTGAAATTGTTGTTACTTCCTTGTGGACAAGGAATTTGTAATTAAGGGGGGGGGGGGTATTGATATGTTAGTAATATCCACTGATCCACTGTCATGTAGTAATATCAGGGGATAGCAGCAATATCCACTGATCCACTGTCATGTAGTAATATCAGGGGATAGCTAGTAAGCAGTGGTTAGTTAGTATATCAGTAGATAGTTAGTACGACAGTGGATAGGATAAGGGGGTTAATTGTAAAAGTACGATAGTGTAAGGGTTGTATTGTAAACAGTTGTTGGAAAGTAGTTATAAAGGTAGTTACCAGCTAACCGATGGGGTAGCTTGGTTTTGGGGTTTCTCTCTCTAAAATTTAGCTCTTGTCAGGATCCCTGCACATAAAGTCAAATTAGTCAAAGTTTAACAAATTAAAAAAAAAATCATGTCTGTAAAAAAATCATGATATCTGTTCTATGCTTAAACTTAAAAAATGAAACCAAACATGTAAACTAAAACATCACACGGATAAGAAAGTATCAATTTTGTCAAAAGGGTTTTATATAAAACTGGGTACAAGTATCACTTTGATATGTATCTAAACGGGTTCTGATAATCTTGGGCTCAACTTCAAATGGGATCCGTGATTTCAGCTGGTCCGTAGATTTCGGGATCCAATTTACTCATCAATGGCCATTCCTAGATATGCATACATGTCATAATTAATCATCTTATTATGAAGACACAACTATTTCACACAAGGAAAACTCACAAAAATAAACATGTTGACTGAAAAAAATATCAAAATAAACATCGAATATTAGCCTTTTCCAAAAGAGACCTGTCTAAATAACTAATCAGGAGTGGACAAAACACCGAGCGGCTAAGACGGTAAAACGTGGGCTAAATTTTAGTGGAGACAGAAAACATTGAAAAATACGATGAGATCCGTGAAATAACCAAACAAAATAATACATTTGTGAAGTGTGGGCTAAATTTTTTCGACGGCTAAATTTTAGCCTATCTTTTTTTAGCCACCATCTAATAAAGCGTAGGCTATACTTTAGTCGAGGGATTAAAAGAGCGGCTAAATTTCAGCCTTAGCCGATGCTTTTATTAAAGGTCAATAAAAAGAAACCACTTGTAAAGCGCAACCTAAATTTTAGCAACCTTAGACGCACTTTTATATTTTGGTAATTTTTTCGGTCAATATGTTCATTTTAATGATTGTTCCCATCACATAAACATACCGAAACCAACTGTATGCTACACGGATTAAGACCAGCAAGCATTTGTCTGCAAAATTACTCATCGCCTATGTAGCACGGGGACTCCATTTATGTGGCAATACCCGTCTCGGGTACTTGTCGGGGACGGAAACACCATGGGTACTCGTCGGGGACATTTCCTAAACATTTCTAATGTCGGGGACGTATCTGGTAGAAGTATCCAGCCCGTTTCCATTTATTTTTAGGGTGTTTACCCTTTCAAATTTCACAACCGGCCATTAAATAAATAGACTTATCAGATTCGGCTTCTCTAATCTCTAAACTCTCAAGTCTCATCATCTCTAATTCTCTATCGATTGCCGATCTCTCACTAGATGAACCGGAATTTGAAAATGATTTGATTATTGATAATTAATTACCTTTGGAAGATGTAGTATTTTTGAAATTTGTTTAATGTATTTTTATTTTTTTATATTTTTCATTGCCGTACCCGTATCTTGGAATTTTTTGTTTTGCCGTTCCTCGTTCCCGTATCGTCCCCGTACCCCGATCCCGTACCCGTTCCAGTGCTACTTAGCTCATCGCTGAGCCACGAGAATCTGTCTCCTGCACATATAATTAATACACACAAAAGTTAAACTAACAAACCATGTACGATGATGCAAAAATTATAAAATGCTTACTATCCACGGTTTCAGGGGTCTCAAACTGGATAACAGCATTTTTAGATGCTGGTTATCACCAACATATAAAGATGAATAAAAATACCTTCATGTTCTATTAAAATCACTAAATCTAGCATTCATCAACCGATCTTAGGGCTAATCCACTCAAGAATGCACATAAAAACATACAAAAACATAGAAAGAAAAAAGAAATTGGCATTAAATGTATATAAATACCTGGCTTGGTCTGAAAAGAATGTTGTTTATCAAACTCAGAACTAAAACAAATACCCATTAATCAATCAACCTGAAAATATACAGTACGAATTACGCACCTATAATGAGATGTTGAGGAAATAAATGGTCAGATGTGTACTCACTTTCTCTTGAAATTGATCCTGATCCTCGATCTCCGATAACACCAGGATGTCTAGGTCCGCTAACAGATCTGTTTAACTGTAAACAAAACATTTTTAGATCATTAAACCGGTTAAACACACAAACTCGCACACAGTAAGAGTGTTGTATGCAACTTGTAGGGTAAATAATAGAAGTTACTGCCTAAAAGTTACTTCACTGACCTTTGAAAAAATAGTTGATAGATCGTCTAAATCGGATAGGGATCCTAGTTGGGTTAGTTCCTGTGAAAAAAGACGTAGAAAAACTTAGTAATATGATTTTAGTTGTGAAAAACAATTTTGATAATCATAAAGAAGTTTTCACGGGAACTAAACGTTTACATCATCAGTGACAGCAACTCCAATCAAAGGATTATCGCCGTCTTCTTATAAAATGGCAGGTCGACCGAAGAAAGCATACTGTGAAGCATCAAAAAGCCTGTCATCAGCCCAACAATTTTTTGGAACTATTAAGCAAATATATGAAACAAGAAAATGAAGATCAAAGTTTAAACCATACCCTAGCTAACAATATCATATTCTTAATCTATGTTCACTAACTAACACAACTTCATCGATTTTAAAATCATTACTGCATACATCCAAATTAAACATTAAACACTAAATTCGAACTCGGTCAAACAACGACTAACAAACTTACAAAAGGATCATTTAACCAAACCCTAGATAACAATATCACAATGTTATCTATATCCGTCAACTAACACAACTTTATCAAACTTTTAATCATTCAAACCAGAATTTTATCCAAAATTAACCATAAACACGAACTCGATCAAACAAAACTACCAGAATGATGATTGACGCTTATGTTGACTTCAGATCGATCGTCACTGAACTAAGAGCGTAACCTTGATCGAATCTATATTATTATTTTGCTCCAATCATCTCCCAACAGTGTATATACCACCTAACATCTCCCAAATCACAGCCAATCCATAAATCAAACTAAAAACCCACATTAATTTCTCAGAAAAATGAGAACCAAGTCTGGCTCGTTTTACATTCATGTCACTTGGATGTAATAAAATATAATATAAGTAATTATCACCTGAAAACAAAGCATAAGATCGGCAAGAAGAACAGCCACCCATTCAGATGCATCACATGGAAGAGATCTTTGTCTCACTAGAATCACGAATTAGAAACATCAACACTAAAATCATCAACATCAACATCTTTCTCTATTGAGTATTAGCAAGTTGCAGAGAAAAAAAATCAATATCTAACCAATTTAAAAAAAAGATTTCAAATCGGTTACCTTAACAATATATCATAACCTAATCTGAATATCAAACCCCAAAATCTTAGGGTTTGTGAAGTTTGAATCGCACTGAATCAACCAAAACCGAGTTAGGGCTACAAAATCAACCAAAACCGAGTTAGCTTACCTGGTGACGCTTCAAATGATTCATGATTAGATGATTTGGTTTGATCTTTTTGATAGCGCAAAAGAAAGATCTTGGAGGTGGTGAATACAGAGAGAAGGAACGGCGTTTCAAAAGAAAAAGATGAGAAGAGAGATGATAAAAGTAAAAAAGGGGATGGTACTGTTGGGCGGAAAAAGAGAAGTGAGGATGCCTTAATTTAATCATACGTGGCCCAAACTACCTTTCATTTATTATATATAATATATATATATATATATATATATATAGGGGAAGGTTTAAATGAAAACCACTAGTTATTGTGAAAACTCGAAAACTAATTAAAAAAGCCAAAAAAAACATACCAATTTTTTTTGCATACTAATTTTCGCCATTTTTTATATATAAAAAAATTCAAATTTTTTTTTGTAGTGCACGTATGTAATACTACACATGTGTATGTGTACTACAAAAATATTTTTTTTATGAAAAAAAGTTTTTTTTTATATAAAAAAACCTGTGATTTTTATAAAAAAAAATTGAAAAAAAAATCGGTGTGCTTCTTAGGCTTTTTTTAGTTAGTTTTCGAGTTTTTACAATAAAAGTGGTTATCATTTGAACCATCCCCTATATATATATATAGTGGGGATCCCGCGGAAAGTGTGTTTTTCCTAGAAAGTCTAGGAAGCGATCTGGATCATCCAATGGATGTGTTTAATGGTTGAGATCATCTTGGTGGCATTTTGGTAATACGTGTTTCTTAAAAATAGGATTATTTAATTAATCAGGGGTAGATATGTTATTTAGCTTGTTTTAAATATGGAAATAACTGTCATTCCATAAACGACCCCACATTTCTTGCGATTCTCTCTCTCTCCCTTTCTCTCTTCTCACTCTCTTCCTTCTATCCTTCATGAAGAAACACAATATCAAGAAAACACATCGTGACAAATGTCATACATCGTAACAGCATGGATGGTAAAACACAGCGTCAAGAAATCCTCCAGCATTACCAACATGAATGCTAAAACATAACGTTATTAAACTGCTTGCTGTTGAAACACAATGTCAAGAAATCCTCCAGCATTACCAGCATGGATGGTAAAACACGGAGTCAAGAAATCCTCCAGCATTACCAGCATGAATGCTAAAACACAACGGTATTAATCTGCTTACTGTTAAAATACAATGTCAAGAAATCCTCCAGCATTACCAGCAAGGATGGTAAAACACATCGTCAAGAAATCCTCCAGCATTACCAACATGAATGCTAAAACACAATTGTATTAATCTGCTTGCTGTTAAAACACAATGTCAAGAAATCCTCCAGCATTACCAGCATGGATGGTAAAACACAGCGTCAAGAAATCCTCCAGCATTACCAACATGAATGCTAAAACACAACTGCATTAATCTGCTTGTTGTTAAAACACACTGTCAAGAAATCCTCCAGCATTACCAGCATGAATGGTAAAACACATCGTCAAGAAATCCTCCAGCATTACCAGCATGAATTCTAAAACACAACGGTATTAATCTGCTGGCTGTTAAACACAATGTCAAGAAATCATCCAGCGTTACCAAACATCATTCATATTATGGGATCTATAAAAACATTGACTTTAACCCTCTAATTGTTAAAACACAGTACCAAGAACATGCTATTCCAGATAAAGTTTAATAATCGACACACAAAACAGAAAATAGTAAACAAAATAAGAACTGTACTTACCATCCCCACAATCAACAACTGTGTTTGATGCCATGATTTTTCTCTCCGTATAAAAATATGATCAGCAATGAATCTTGTGAGCAAGAAAACGAAGGAATGATTGATATTTACGTGAGATCAGAATTCGAAAACAAAAAATTCCGAAAAATATGGAGGAAATCGGTTTCATTCTTGTACATGGATAGTTAGTTATTGAAGATAATTTCCTAAAATAAAAAAAGATTGTGAAAGTACATAATTGCCCTTCTAGTTAAAATCCTTCAATGCCACGTGTCGCATTCTGATTGCTTCCTAGACTTTCTAGGAAAAATCCACTTTCTACCCAACTCCTCCTCTATATATATATACGGCGTAAAATTTCTTTACAAGGTATCATGTCTTCCTCCATAAGTAGCGGGATATATGAGATCGTTGTCTCAGACAATGACGGGATAGAGCAAGCTGAGAAGGTTTTTCACCTCCAATACCGACTCCGATCCGGACGAAGATGTCACACCCTGACTTTTGCGGAAGCATAAGATGTGTGACTTGTTTAATACCATTGCACTCAATCATAATAAACAACTATAAGATCAAAACGATGTTCATCAATTTATTAAGTTTAAAGTATTACAAACACCATTTATTTAAGTTTCAAACAGCACAACCTTTGACTAATTCAAAGTTCAGAGAATCTATGTCATCCTCATCCCTGACTTGCCCTTTGAATTGTAATTCAAAGTTCAGAGAATCTATATAATCCTCATCCCTGCACATTGTAAGATCAAGGAGATCTTGCAGTCTTCAACACCCAGGCCCAGTGCTTGTTCCCTTGATATTTTCTTCGCATCACCATTGGACTTGATCAGAGTCAATCCGTGGGTCTGTTTGTCAGATTTCCACTTTAGTACTTTTGAGTCCTTTGGGTTTCTTGGGAGAGGTTTTATTGATGATGAGTTTGGAGAAGGTGGCCTGGTAATGACAGGTTGAGCAGTGTTTGCAGTTTGTGTCAATTCAAGTTTTTCTGCCAACATCTGCTTTAGACCTATTTTCACAAGATAATCCCCTGCTTCTTTATCTGCTGCTGTTTCTTTATCCATCTGCTTTTGTTTCCTTCTTTGGTAAAGGATGGCAGCAGGTGGAGCAGTGGATCTCTTGAATTGCTGCTTTTGTGGCTCTACATAAACCTCTTCATCAGGATAAACAGGCTTTTGTGGAATGTTTGGATTTTTCTTTCTTAATTCTTCCAGCCTTTGATAAGAAGCAATCACCTTTTCTTCTTTCCACCTTGTCACTTGATTCCTAGACCCAAAATCAGCAGTGATCAGTTCCTCTTTCATTCTTTTCAGCTTTAACACTTTATCAGGCACATTCTTTTTGTAATTTACCCAAACAGGAGGAGTATGTTTGACTTTATCTTTGTTCATTTTCTCAATTCTTTCCAACTCTTCACTGAGCTCACCCACTGTCCATTCTTTATATTGAGCTTTGTCACCCTTGTACCTTTTGAAGGCCAAGATGTGCTCAATATAGTCTTTTCTTAGGGTCTCATCATCTCTTTTTGACAGTTGCTGACAGAGGTTCTTTGAAAACCTTTCCAAAGTATTGACTTGAGTAAGAAGAAATTGGTAGTATCTTTGGATTTCCTTGTCAGTTTTACCCTTTGAATTTCTTTTGGAAATATCCTCTGCCTGTTGACCTTTCACTTTTAAGTATTCTTCAATGTTTTTAGGTCTTGGATATCCTTTAACAGATGGCAAATTCCTTTTGTCAGGATCATCTTCTGAATAGAAGGATTTTATTTCTTCTCTAACAGCTGCAAGCTCTAAAGGATACTGAACAGCTACAGAGACAAAGGCAGTGGTTTGGTTAAAGACTTGTACAGATGAAATTGGAACAGGGTTTGGAATAGTGACAAGTGAAAGAGATTGTGAAGATGTTGGTGGAGAATCATCATCATTCAAAATTACCCTTCTCCTTTTTGGTTTAGGAGAGGTTTCTTTTGGTGGTGAGGTGGTTTTTGGTGGTGATGGTATTTTTGGTGGGGCAGTGGTTGAAGTGGGAGCGGTTGTTGTAGTTGAAGTGGTGGTTGTAGGGTTAACAATTGCTGAAACCACTGAAGTACCAACAGTTGTTGATACAGCAGGTGTTTCAACAGCTGTTGGCTTAGGAGATTGATGTTTGGAGCTTTTGGATGGTTTGGAAGAGTGTTTTGTGGATCTGGATGGTGTGGTCTTGGGTTGCCTCACTTGTCTAGTGGGCTGCTTTCTTTTCTGCACAGGATTTTCTTCATCCTTTGGCTCAGAAGTACCATGCTCATTCATCTCCATAAAAACTCTTTTCTCTCGCTCAAACCTGGCTTGATCCTTTGCCTCCACATCCCTTTTAACCCTTGCTTTTGCATCAACAATGGCATTAGTGGTCACATCTATCTTTTTACTACCATCTGGCAAGGGAATGTCTGCAAGCATGCTTGACTTGTCTGGTTTAATATACAGGCCATCTTCATATCTCTTCTTTTTCAACTGCTTTAATTTCTCCCCCTTTTTGGCATTATCTGGTGGTGGATTATCCACAAATATGATAGAGGGAGGAGCAGTGCCAGTGGTGTTCAGCAAATGGGCCTTTATTGCCTTGATATCTGCCTGGGTGTCTTTAAACCTTGCCTCCATGAGATTTCTGATCTTTTGAACTTGTATCTCATGTTGCTGATCAGCTAATTCTCTTTGATGCTGGAGCAGTGGTTGAAACAAATTCCAGAGCTCATTTGCAGCAGGTGCGGGTTGTGGTGCAGGTGCTTGAGCTGGAGCAGCAGTGGTTGGTACCTTTGGAACTTTCAACAACTGTTGCAGTATGTCTTTAATTTCTGCAACAGATGTATCAAGTTTATCAATTCTACTCGTCAATTCTCGGTACATTAAACCATCACCCAACTTAATGGGATCATCTGATTTCCCACTAGCAGTGGTTGTAACAGTGGTTGACTCAGGAAATGTATCCCAAAAATCATCCACTAATGCCCCTTTGTCTTGGTACTGGGGACCTCTTCCTTCAAAATGAGAAACACTTTTTAGTGAACCAGTGAACACTGGATACACAAGAGTTCCCAGAGAAGAAATTGCCTTCAAGGAAGTCTTATTAATGAAACCACTGTCCAAGTGCAAACCAGTGGGTTCAGCACTTGTAGTGGCTGCTTCACTTGAACTACCACCAAGAGTTACTTCTAACTCAAGGGGTGTAACCTCCTCAAGTATTGTTGGTGGGTTAGCAATGATTGAAACACCAGACCCAGTCACTTGTTGAGGTATATTCTCATTAACAGGTGAGTGAGAAGGACTGGTTTGTGTCTGGTTCAAATTAAGAGTATCCAACAAGAGTTTTGTTTGTGGTGGGATTGTGGCTGTGAGTATGGGTGTAGAAAGCGAATTTGCCCCGGGCAGTGGGCTGTGGATGATGGAAGCAATCGATTCCAGAGCATCATATTGTGGTGTCCCTATGTGTACAACCTGTTCTTTTTGAGAAGAAGCAGGAGGAGTTTGAGGCATGGGTTGAGATCTTTCTACCATCTGCTGTGAAGAAGTAGCATCAGTGGTTTCTAGTGACTTTGGTGTTGTTACTAGCAGTTGCTCTGGGATCTCATCTTCCAGAGTTGCCTTTGTTTTGGGTTTGGGGGGCTTTTGAGTTTTCTTTTGTCTTGGTTTTCTGGTGGTTTTAGGTGTGGGTTTCACAGCAGTTGTTTTGCTGCTGTGATCACCTAGAGCAGTGGGCTCAGCAGCAGGTGCCTGAGGAGCAGTGGTAGCTGCTAAATTCTGCTCAGGAGCCTCTACTTTTATTTTGGAAGGTTTTGATAATCTTGTAAAAGTTTCAGCTGATAAGCTGTTTATTTGAAAAGATTCACCTTGGATGAGCACATGAGCATCATCCTTTCCAAATTTCTTTTGAAAATAGAAACTCAAAAACCTTGGAAACAGTAAAAATGATTTGCTAGGTAGATTTTTGACCAACTCATCAAAGATCTCCTGGGAATAATTAAAATTTTCGTTATGTAAAATAGCATAACCCAGGTATTGGATCTTTAATGGTATTTCGTTATAAGCAGTTGTTTTATTTGAAACACACATCAAGAGGGTATGGAATAAAAATCTTGTTGCAGGAGGAAAGTTACCTTTTTGTAAGGTATCCTTTCTCATTTCCTCAGCATACCCCCTCTCAAGAAAATCAGTTTGATACTCAATTTTGGGAAAAGAAGTTTTACCTTGCTGATCATCGAGTTCAAATGCTTTTGAAATGGATTGTGGTGTGATTTGAACATTTTTACCCTTTATTGAGGAATTGATGGCTATGATTGTCTCTACTTGAGATTCAAGTATGGCATTCTTCCAAAATTCTCTCTGGGTTTTTAAGTAAATCGGAGCATCAGCGGTCAACAAAGTTTTGTACTTTGAAGACGAAAGAGCGTCAATGATGGAATTGAAGGTTTCAGTTTGAGTGGGTTTTGTGAGTAGACCCAAATAATTGTGAGGAGCTTTGTATGGAATTTCGATGGGTTTGGAAGCCATTTGAGTGGCCTTTTTAGAAGATGAAGATGATGATTTTGGAGCGGAAGAAGACATGAGTAGGTTGCAAGATGAAGAAGACGATGTGGGATTTAAGAGAGAAAGATGGAAACTGCTTTGAGAAAGGAATTTTAGAATTCAATTCGACAGTTTAAAACCCTGTTTGGGGGTTTTGATCAGGGTTTTATAAGGGAAAAAAAGTGAATGCTGACATGGCAGCGGTTACAAAAGATTGACCGCTATGTACTGTCCACATGCCAACCCCTGATGAATAACAGAGGACAGTTGTTTTATGAAACCACTGATGGAGCAATATCAGTGGTTGTAACGGTTATAATGAAAGAAGTGGGAGACTTTAACTATCAGTGGATAGCCTATCAGTGGATAAAACACTGATTTTGAACAACATTGATTACCAAGGAAATGAGAAAACAGGGGTTGACTTTCAACAGTGGACAGTATTTAGTAGAACAGATGTTTGAACAAAACAGTGGTTATGGCAGACTTTTAAGGATTTAATGAAAAATTCATCTTTAGCTATTTTTAAGGATGGATTTTTGATTTTCTGAAAACATTTTAATGCTTTTATACATAGAAAAACAAGATTTTGCTTGTTATTCCATGTTTAGCATGCCAATCCTAGAGATCAAGCTTTCAAAGGTGGATGTATCTAATGCTTTTGTTAGCACATCTGCCAGCTGATCTTTAGTTGGAACATGGTGCAGAGAAATCAAACCTTTTTCATAGCAATCCCTCACAAAGTGATGTCTGATATCAATGTGCTTGGTGGTTGAATGGGAGACTGGATATTTGATGATATTTTCTGCTGCCTAACTGTCCAACATGAGAGGTGTCTTTAGGGCAGTGATACCAAAATCCAGCAATTGATTTTGAAGCCAAAGCAGTTGGGCTGTACAGCTTGCAGCAGCTATATACTCTGCCTCAGCAGTGGATGTGGAAACAGCTGCTTGCTTTTTGCTTTGCCAAGACACTAATCAACTGCCTAGGAATTGGCGCTTTCTTGTCTTGTCACATCCAGCAAAGTCACTATCTGAGAATCCTGAAAGCTTGATATTTCCATCAACTGGATACCAGATACCAAGTATGGGAGCACCTTTTAGGTATCTGAATATCCTTTTTACAGCAATAAGGTTTGACTTTCTAGGGGCTGATTGGGATCTTGCACAAACACATGTTGCAAACATGATGTCTGGCCTAGATGCAGATAGGTACAATAAAGACCCAATCATGCTTCTATATAGAGTTTGATCAACCAAATCATCCTTTTCATCAGACATGACTATTTTATTGGTTGCAATGGGTGTACTGCATGACTTACAATCATCCATCTCAAATTTCTTTAAAAGTTCTTTGGCATATTTTCCTTGATGGATAAAGGTTCCATTTTGCAGTTGCCTTACTTGGAGACCAAGAAAGCACTGGAGTTCACCCATTGCACTCATTTCAATCTCAGTTGTCATGAGTTGCCTAAACTCTTCACACATTTTGTTACATGTGCTTCCAAAGATGATGTCATCCACATAAATCTGGACAATCATCAAATCCTTTCCTCTCCATTTTAGAAACAGTGTTTTGTCTATTTTACCTCTTGTGAAACCAATGGAAAGTAGAAATGTGGAAAGAGTTTCATACCAGGCTCTTGGTGCTTGTTTCAAGCCATACAAAGCTTTATTTAGCTTGTAGACATGATTTAGATTAAATGGATCCTCAAATCCTGGAGGTTGACAAACATAAACCTCTTCTTGAATCGTACCATAGAGGAATGCACATTTGATATCCATTTGATACACCTTGATGTTGTGGTTGACAGCAAAGGCCAGGAATAATCTGATAGCTTCAAGTCTTGCTACATGGGCAAAAGTTTCATCATAGTCAATGCCCTCTTCCTCTCTGAACCCTTGAACCACAAGCCTAGCTTTATTCTTGACAACAATGCCCCTTTCATCAGTTTTATTTTTGAAGACCCATTTTGTGCCAATAGGACTTACACCCTCTGGCAATGGTACAAGCTCCCAAACTTGTTGTCTTTTGAATTGTTGGAGCTCCTCTTGCATGGCTTCTACCTAGCTGTTGTCTTTTAGTGCCTCTTGGTACTTGACTGGCTGATGGAGAGATAGGAAACCAACAAAAAGATAAATGTTTTGGGATTGACTTCTTGTGAGCACCCCTTCATTGATGTTGCTAATGATTTGGTCAGTTGGATGAGATTTCAAGAAGATTAGATCCCCTTGATATGGAACAATGGCATTTAATGGTGAAGGCTGCAGATGTGAATCATCTGAGCTAACCACTGCTGGTGACTTTGATGATCCATCAGTGGCTTCAAATGGGGGTGGAATAGGAGGTAATGGTGTGGAAACATGTTGACTTTGATCCACTGTTTGCGGACTTTTATCAACAGTGTTTGATGATGTGGAAGTAGGGGTTGATGAGCTACTTTGGTCAACAACTATTGAGGTAGCAGTGGTTGAACTTTGACAGCTGTTTTGAACATCTGCTGCTCTACCATTTGATGTTGACTTTTTTTGTGGTATGATGACTTCATATCCATAGTCTGATGATGAACTTTCTGATGGACCTGCACAGTTAGTCTTGACAGCAGTATTTTCAAAAGTAAATTTATCAAGATCAAACAATTCTGCAGGGTTTGCTGGGATTTTCATTCATGAAAGTTCATTGAACTTTACATTCAAAGTCTCTTCCACTGTCTTAGTCCTTGTGTTAAACACTTTGTAGGCCTTAGCAGTGGTTGAGTATCCCAGATGATAACCACAATTAATTTTGGCTGCAAACTTTGAGATTGAATCTTTTAGGTTTAAAATGAAGCATGGGCAACCAAAAACTTTGAAATATGAAATCAATGGCTTTATTTTATATAGAAGTTCATAGGCAGTCTTTTGATGCCTGGGGTTGATTAAAACTCTGTTTTGGACATAACAAGCAGTGTTTACTGCCTCTGCCCAAAAAGTTAATGGCAAACCTGAATCAGCAAGCATGGTTCTGGCAGCCTCAATCAAAGTCCTGTTCTTTCTCTCAACAACCCCATTTTGTTCTGGTGTTCTTGGAATGCTGTACTGCCTCACAATTCCTTTTGACACACAGAAATCATCTAACTCCTTGTTTCTGAACTTTGTGCCAAATTTTACATTGCTTTCAAGCTGTTTTTCAAACATGACCTCATAACCTTTGCAAGATTCCACCCATCTTTCACAAGTGATTTGGGTGGATTCCAACTCCTTTTTACAAACTTGATATTTTTCTACCATTGTTTGGAGTTGGTTCTTGGTTATGCTATGCTCCTCTTTCAGACTGCAGATTTCTTTATCCTTTTCAGCCAATTTGTTTTTAAGTTCTTTTAAAGACTTTTCAAATTTGACTTCATCATTCAACACTTTATCCCTAAGGTTTTCATTCACCTCTTTAATGTTAGAAAATGCTATGATGCATTTTTCTGAACACAAATTTTCAAGAACCTGATATGATATCTTAGCAGCAGCCATCATGGCACAATCACATTGATGATCATTTTCTTCATCAGCTCTCTCTTCTTTCTCACCTTCTTTCTTCTCTTCTTTTTCTTCTTCTTTGGACCAGGGGTCAAACAGTGGTTCTATCAGGGGTTCTGAATTTTCTCGCAGCAGTATTTCACCAGCAACAGTAGTAACCACTGCTTCAGCAACTTCATCCACTGTTTCAGCAATTAGCTGCCCCTTTTCAGCATCCAGCTCTTTTGGTATTGACTCTAATGCCATAAGAAAAAATTCATCATTAGAAGCATTATTAATAGCATAGAGTGCAAAAATTTCATCACCAAGTTCATCAGGCATACTGCTCCAGTCAACAAAGCCTTGGGTGAAAAAGCTTAGCTGATCTGGTTGAACCACTATTGGTGGTGCAGCTTGTTGTGGTGCAACTGGTTGCACTTGAACCTGAGGTACAGGAGCTTGAACATACTAAATTTGTGGGACAGCGGTTTGAACATATTGCACATGAACAGGGTTTGCATAATGAGCAGTGTTCACATGGGCAGCAGGGGTATAATGGGAATAGTGCACAGTGCTTTGATTTTGTGGTCTAGGATTTGAGCTGGGATGAGTAATAATTGGACCAGTGGTTTGACTCCTACATTACCTAGCAAAATGACCTATCCTATTGCACTTATAGCACTTGATCTTTAACTTATCCAACCCCACTTTTAAATTCCCATGTAACCCTGGGAATTTTCTCCCTGTCCTTTTATAGATTTGCTTGTTCTTACACTAAGCAAAGCCAATTGATGCAAAATGTCCATTTCTTCAAGATCAGTTAGATCAAAGTGCTGTAAGTTATTGAGTTCAAAGCACAGATTATCTGACATCTGGTTTTCACAATTAGAAGTAAAAGCATAATTTGCAGAGTGAGGATCAGAGTTGTTAAAGACTCCACCAGCAGTTATGTCAATGTGATGATCATAACTCTGATCCTTACTACTACTACCAGATTTTCCTGACCCAAAAGAGCTGTGCTGCCAAATGAGTAATCAGCAGCAACTTTTCCAGACTCTTGCAACTTCTTTTTCTGGTTCAACTCCCTTTCATAGGTCAGGAGTCTACCATGAAGCTGGGTCAGTGTCAGATCTTTGAACTCAGCAGAGTTTCTAGTTACAAAGGCAATTGTATCCCATTTTTCAGGTAGTGATCTAAGAAACCTGCTATTTTGTGTAGAATTAGGAAATACTACTTTAACAAGTCTTAGCTCACTAATGAGACAACTGAATCGCTCAAACTATTGAGTTAATGATTCACCCTTAATGTGACAAAAGGTTTCATACTGCTGATTCAGAATTTCCCTGTTATTTTCAATTACTTCTTCAGTTCCCCCAAATTGTTCCTTAAGTGCATCCCATAACTCTTTGGCACTGTTACAGTGTAACAGCCCAGCAAAAATTTCATTGGGTAGTGCAGATGCAATGATGCTAAATGCTTTGGCATCGAGTTCAAATTTTTGAAAATCAGTTTCAGTAAAGTTTTCAGGTTTCTTAGGTTCGAACTTCTTTGTATCCTCAGCACTTGGCACCATGGGAACATGTGGTCCAAAAACAACAGATCTCCAACATCTGGTATTCTGTTGAGAAAGGATGTGACCCATCCTTCTCTCCCAGATGTTGTATTCATTTCGTTTCAACATGGGTGGTTTGAAAAGTGAACCGATGTTATTTTTATCATCTTGTGATTGTAACGTCATCCTGGTTGTTTTACAGGTACTGATTAATCAACTTTGATGGTGATTAAACCTTACTGTGTTTTTCAACAAAACGAACAACTATCAGTATCAACGATTGTGAGCTGAACTATTTATGTCAAAATGATTGTTAGATCAAATTTGACTGTCCGAGCTCTGATACCAATTGTTAGGATCTGAGTTTGGATTGATTGTGTTTTACGTTTGATTTAAGATGAAGATGAACAAGTAATTGCAGCGGAAATAAATGGAAATATACTTTGCACACAATCAAACAGGAGAAATGCTTTCAACACACATTTTAACATAGAACCGAAAGATTGAATTTATTTCAAGCAACAATTACAATGCATGCATGTATAACAAACTCCCCCTCAGCCTGAGCTCAGTATTTGTTCGTACAAGAGACAAGTGGTGAAAGAGCTAATAGAACAGTACATGGTACTGTTCTATTTATAGGCACGAGCAAACCACTGAAGCATCTTGGCTGACGTCACCATGAAAGTGACATCTAACCTCCTAAGAACATGAAACCACTGATCTAATACAAGCACTGACTAGTTAACCACTGATTACAATACATTACAAACAAATAGACTAAACTACTGCTTTATCCTTCCACTGTTGTGACTCCAGCAGTACTTTGTTTCTTCAGCAGTGCTTGACCCATAATAGTAGATTGATCATCAGGGCTTTAGTCTTCATCAGTCTTTAACTTGATCAGTTGTTTGTAGAATCAGTTGTTGTATAAGGACAGTTGATACAGGCCATCAGTTGTTAGAATTACTTTCAACGGGAGAGAGTTGTATACAGCAGTGCTTATGCTGGATCCACTGTTCTGATCCAGTTTTGGCTTTAATCAACTGTTCCTTTGGTAGGGTTCAATCCCAACACTTGGAATTTACTTCTAGAAACGACACCCGCGCCCAAGATCCAACTTGTTACCTGAAATACATGTAATTTTGAAAAAACATCAAGAAAAGTTGAGCGAGTTCATGCATTTTGTTTAAGTACTGATAGACTTGTAAACGTTTGCGAGACTCCTTTGAAAACATGTATGAAAGTATCTATGAACAGATCAAATTAATGTTTTGCAAGGACATTAAAGCATGTGAAGACATAGGGAGCACTCAAAATGAGTAGGCTTATACCCTTGTCGATTTCCTCCAATGTGTCGAATTTTTCCCTTCGACTGAGTCAATTTACCTTGACTTTTGTCGATTTACCTCGACTGGGACACCGGAGCACTCAAGTGGTCACATAAGGACCATGAGTGGGGCTCACCCGTACCCGTTAGATCTAACCTTCGTCCCTAATTAAGAGTTAATGGCATTTCAATTTCAACCTATGCTCACATGATCTATAATTCATTTCATAGCCAATTCATACCATTTAAACGTATGCAACATGTATTCCACCCCCGAGAGTTATAAATCCGAAAACAGTTAAGAGAAAAGGGGGACATGAACTCATGGTTTTGCGTTCTTCAATCCGACGTAAATCAAGCTGCTACTAATGTGCACGACTACCTACAACGTACTACGGTCTATTAGACGAGCGGGTCATCCCTTGACTTAGTATTAATTAGTGTCTTTGAGTCCTTAATATTATTCCAAATTATATTTATTAAATTTTGGAATAATTGTTAAAACATTATATTTTAACTTGATACCTTTCAAGTATTTATACATGTATTTCCTTCCCAATAATGGGTGTATTTGTATTCGTATTCTCATACTTGTATATTTTTGCCATGTATTGGGGTCGTATTCCGGAGTGTATTTATACGTACGAGAATACGTATTTTCTTATAATTGTTAAGTATTCATATACTTAATTTTTGTATTAATTTTTCTGGAATAATATCTCTAGTAAAAATACATTAATATATATTTCCAAAATATATATTTTAAGAAACATTACTTAGAAAAATTATTCATAATTTTTCCCTTGGCAAAAATATTTCTAAATCTCAAAAATAATATATTTCCAAGTCTAACTTAGAAAAGATATATATAAATCCATTTTTCTTCCAAAAATAATATATTTCAAGTTTACTTAAGGAAATACATTTTCACCCAATAATGTATTTCATGTTTGTTTGAGAAAATATATATTTCTTTAAAAAATAATGCATCTTCTAATAATTCCAAGAAAATATATATTTTTACTTACCAAAAATAATATATTTTCTCCTTGTCAATATATATTATATAATCTTGTAATAATTATAAAAATCATATTTTTATTTCCTTGGTGTCCAAAATATTATTTACCAAACATATACTTGTGAATAAGTTTTTCGGAATATTTTTGTGAGTTATATTCATTTGTTCGGTTTCACCAATATTTTGTGTATTCTTTGTATATTTATTCCTTGGAATTTTTGGTAATATTTTAGATTGTAATTTTTGGTATTTTGATGAGTTATATTATTTCAAGTCCTAAAATAATATAACTAATACACATAATATACAAATAATCACACACATGGTGACTTCTAAATATATATTTCCCAAATACATATTTAGTCACTTTTATTTATAAAAACCAACCTCCAATATTGATAATTTTTGAACAAAAATCTATGGCAAACTTTATGTGAAAATCCATGGTTTAAAATACACTTGTAAATATTTCTTTAGAAATATTTTTCTAAGTGTTTAATTTTTAGAAAATTTTTGCCATAGTTTCCCCTAAAAATGGAGGTTTCCTTGCCTTGAAGGCATATCATTTTCTTTTGTAAATCAACACAATCAACCAATAATCAACAATAAATAATCTATACTTACCAATTTTGCCAAAAACAAGCATAAGCTACCACTTCATGAACTTGAAAATTTACAAAAATTTATAGTAATATACTAGGGTGTTTAGTAAGTCTTGTTACCCTTTAAAGTGTGGTTGATTCTTTAAAAACTTCATTTTTAAAGAAGATGGTTCTTTACAACTTGTAGTCACATTTTCTAAAAATGTTTCTTCATGAATTTTTATTGTCACATATGTGCTTCTACACCTTATTAACCACCAAAAATGAGGTTTATTTGTTTAAGAACCAAGATTAAGTAAAACTTGTATTTTTAACTTGGTTTCTTGAAAAATCATTCATGAAATTTTAGATCTACAAGACTTGCATCTCATTTTAGTCATCTTTTTACAAGAAAACATTATATTCTTTCAAGTTCATGTCTTTCATGTGGATGATCTATTAGTCTTTAACTTTTCCATCCTCTCATCTTGCTAGATTATGTTTTTAATCATGATCTAGCAAGATCATATGATGATCTACATCATTTACATAAGAAATCAACAATCAACAAGTAAATCAACACATAAACAACACGATTTCTTCATGATTTAAGCCTATGTTCATGTTTCATTCTCTTGATTCTTAGTGTTCTTCAAGATTAACATCATGTATCTTCTTTAAACCCCTTAAATAAGATGTAAAATGAAGAGATTAGTGTTCTTACTACTAGCTCAAGGCTAGGGATGATCAAGAGAAGAAATGAGGTGGATAAAAGCAAATGGTGAAGGTCCTTCAAGTTCTAAAGCTTCCACACTTCCTAACTTTGCTTCTTCCACCATATTATCACCTTAGAATATATGGAAAGTGATTGAAAAATGAAGGAAGATGGGAGGGGGTTTGGGCTGTAGCTTTTGGGAGGAAGAATGAGGGAGTTTTGTTGAAGATGGTGAATGGAGATTATGTTATGTTTTAGTGGTTTATAAAATAATCCTTCCAACATTAGTATAGCATATGGCATAATTGGTGATATATTCCTCAACATAATCTTATAAAATATAACAAAGAAATCAAGTGTGGGACCCATGTCCCCTAACCGACCATCCAATGGGGGGGGGGGGTAAAGTTTAACTTTTAATCACTAGTTTCTTGATTTTGTTGGAATTTATTGGTGCTAGTTAGGTATTTTATGTGTTTAGTGTTTATGAGATGTGTTATGATGTTCGGTGACCATAACTAGCTTTGTAACACTAAAACAATGCTTCTAGTAAGAATTTGATGTTTCGGGTAGTGTCCGGTTGTTCGTTTCGTTACTATTCGTTAAAGTGCTAAATTGCGCAGTTTAGTGTGCTTTATGTAGTCTTTTATGACCGTTTCAATTCCCGACACTTAGGAAAGTATTTTGGACCATTAAATCACATTTCTGCATTATATTTAGATGTTCAAAGCTGAATTTCTGCTGAATTTATTTATTTTCTGCATAATTGTGCAGTTTTAGTGTGTTTCTGGCACTTTCCGGCATCTATGTCATCACTAGGAAGACAGTTTTGAAATCCCTACTTTCCTACACACTATCCTAGTGTATCACTTGGTTCTGGGGCTTATTTTGTGTCTCAACATCATGTCTGTCTAAGCACTGAACTCCCGTCAGTACTTCTAGTTTGTCCGAAAACTGTGCCAACTCTGCTCTGTGCATTAATAGAACTATATTGTGTTGCATGTAGTAGTGATAAAAGTATTGCAACAAGAAATGCCATTATATGTATATAACAGAAATTAGAATTTCATTCGTCTTGTAAACTAGATCATGCACAGTTATTAAAGCACATATTACTGTTTAATTATAGTACGGAATGCATGGAAAAGTGCCAGTTGTCACATTCTCCCCCCGTTAAAAGAATTTCGTCCCGAAATTCAAGCGATGCCATCGGTCGCAGGGGAGTTGTGAATCAAATGTGGCCACTTAGGTTTAAATTGGTCTTCATGTTCCCAAGTAAACTCTGGGCCATGATATGACATCCAACGAACTCTAACAAATCAATTACGACTTCTCCGTGTTTTGTGGACTTCCGGTCTGCAACCTTAACAGGTTCTTTAATAAATTGGAGTTTGTCGTTGACGTGAATCCTATTTGCGGGAGTAATGATTGTTCTTAGAGTCAGGCTCCTCTAAAGACTAGACACGTGAAACGTGTCATGACCACTGCTGAATTTCTCTGGAAGTTTTCCGCTTGTGAGCAATGGTCCCGATCCTTTCCAGGATCTCGAAAGGTCTACTATACCATGGGTCCAACCTCCCACGCTTTACAAATCATACCACGCCTTCCCAAGGCAAGACTTTCAAAAATATCATCTCTCCAAACTCAAATTCCAACGGTTTTTGCCGCTCGCCGGCGTAAATTCTCTATATACCACATGCTTGACTTGATACGATCACGTATCTGAACAATCTTGCCTATAAGTTCCTGAATCAACTTGGGCTAGTAAATCGTTTATCTCTGGTCTCCGCCTAATATAAAGGGGACCGATACTTACGTTCCAATAATGCTTCACACGAAGCGGCCTAAACAACGGTGTGATATCTAGTATTGTAGGAAAACTCCACTAAGGGCAAGTGAGTATTCCAACTTTTCATCAAAGTTCATCACACAAGTATGTAACTTGTCTACCAAAGTCTGTATCGTTCGCTTGCTCTGGCCGTCCGTCTAAGGGTGAAATGTAGTACTAAGGTCCAATTGTGACCCGAACGCCTTTTGAAGCGTCTGCCATATCCTTGGCACAAAATGACCATCTCAGTCGGACATGATAGAATCAGGCACTCCATGACATGCCACAATCTTTTTAGGCTAAATCTCTGCTAATTCCCTTGCGCTGTCTTCCTCACTATTTGGTAGAAAATGGGCAGGCTTGGTGAGTTGATCAATACTCATCCAAATCATACAGTGACCTCTTTGGGTTCTTGGTAGCTTTGTAATCGAAATTCTTTAAGATTCATTCCCTCTTCCACATGAGGACCTCAGGTTGTTGCCACAACCCTAAGGGTTTCTGGTATTCTGTCTTAACTTTGGCACAAGTAAGACAGTTACCCACATAGGTAGCTATATCAGCTTCCATCTTGGGCCACTCATACTAATCCTTCAAGCCTTGGTACCTCTTGTCGGATCCTAGGATGGATCGAGTACCTTGACCTATGAGCCTTGCCCCCAAAATAAGCATTCGTAAATTGTCGCGAAACGGAACCCAAAGTCATTCCAGGAAGTGTATGGTCCCGTCTTCCTTAGGCAATATTGCACTTACATTCCATATAACGCTTCAGCTTGAAGGTTCTCTGGTTTGAGCATCTCATGCTTAGCTTCACGAATCCGAGTGATGAGTTTTGTCTGTATGACCATTTCTAAGGCTCATGCCCTTAGAGGCTTTACGTGATCCTTGCGGCTCAAGGCGTCTGCTACAACGCTTGCCTTGTCCAGGTGACACTTAATCTCTCAATCGTAATCATTCAGTAGCTCATTCCATCTAGTTACCTGATGTTTAAGTCCTTCTGATTAACGGTGTGCTGCAAACCCTTGTGATCAGTAAAGATCGTGCAACGCTATCCTATACAAGTAATGACGTCAAATCTGCAACGCGCAATTACTGCACCTAGTTCAAGGTCTCTTCTCATGATCCCTTAATCAACGTGACGCTTATGTGATGACTTGGTCTTGTTGTATCAACGCGCAATCGAGACCTGGTCGAGAAGTGTCATAAATACCGCAATCCTATCGGTACTGTCAGGTGAAGACAAGACAGGTACCGTCTAGGTTAAGGTTGTTAGCGGTTGAGCAGTCCTTGAAAGGTTTTCTAGGGGTCGTCTGATACAGCCTACAATCCCCAAAAATTCTTAGTTGTGTCTTAGGACCCCTTAGTTCTTGACTGCAGGGTCGACATGAATCTCATTCTTATCCACCATGTATCCTAAGAATCTTACCTCGCAAATCCAAAGTTCTCACTTCGACATCCTGGCACATAACTGTTCTTTCTTCAAAAGCTTCCAAGATATCTCGCAGACGTTGCTCATGACCTTCCTTGGTCCTTGAGCTTATGAGGATGCAGTCAATGAATATAATCATGATCTTATCCAGGTACGACTTACACACCTGATTCATGAGGTCCATGAATACTGCCGGTGAATTTGTTAAGCCAAACGGCATGACACAGAACTCGTAATGCTCGAAGCGAGTCCTAAAAGTCGTTATAGGGATATTTTCTTCTTGTATTTACAGTTGAGGACATCCTGACCTCAAGTCACTCTTCGAGTAGTAACTAGAACCTTACGATTGGTTCAATCATGTCATTAATCCTTGGTAAAGGATACCGGTCCTTGATATCCAATTCTTCGAAGTTGATGCAAAACGGAAACTACCAACTTTCTTCTCGTGTCCTTAACTAAGGATATCATGTCCTCAATTCCATCTTGGAATAGTAGCTGGGACCTTGTAGTTGGTCGACAAGTCATCAATTCTTGGTAAGGGGTACCGATTCTTGATGGTTAGTCGTCTATCTCCATGTAACCTATGCGTAACATTTTTTCTACATTAGTTCTTCTGAGTTCCACTTAGATTAGACTGTGTACGCATGTAAAAACTGCCGTCCTACTTCCTAATGAATATCACCGGGGGCTTCCTATGGTGAAAGGCTCGGCCTGGTAGTTTTCCTCTGCCTAGCAGATCCTGCAGTTGCATCGGAGGCTCCTGTATCTCGGACGGAGCTAGTCGGTAAGGCGTCATCCGTCACTGGTGCCGCTCCTGGCACTAGGTTCATCCTAAAATCCTCTTGTCGTTGTGGAGGCAACCCAGACAAGTCTTCATGGAAGGCTTCTGGAAATTCCTCCACCACGGGGATGTCTTCTAGCTTCAGCTCCTTGGTCTCCTTATCGGCAACATGAGTAAGGAAGGCCATGCAGCCCATTCGGAGGCGCTTCTGTGTTTCTATGGCCAAAGTGAGGTGTCGCAAATCCACCGCCTTATGGGGCCTAGTGTATCACACCCCCAAAATCCACCTGCGGAATACCACCGCTTGGAGGCGTGACTGACCAGGATCCAGCCACCAATCATATTGAACAAGCATGTAAGTGATTATAAAAATCCAACCAATACAATTGGTGTCCAAACAAAACATAGTTTAAGTTGCAAGCGGAAGCATAACGTTTAAAACCAAAACATAAGTTTAATTATTTCAAAGTTTAACATGGCACACAGCTGTCCATGTCCCACAACGACTCATCTCCATGCAAGCTCCAGCTAAGTACCTAATGACCTGCAAAGCATGTAGTAACGAGTCAACAAGAATGTTGAGCGAGTTCACAGTTGGGTGTTCGTTTTAGGTTGTTTCGAAAACAGTTTCCTTTATCTGGCATCCTGCCGTGGGGGTTACCCCATAGTTGAAAACGTGATTTGTTTAACCCAATTACCCTGGCAATCCAGCCGTGGGGGCTACCCCATGTTTAGTTATCTGGCTTTTTGGTCGTGGGGGCTACCCCATGTATATGCTACTAGACTCGTTACATATCGACTGCTGACTGTAGTCATGTTTACGTGCCCTGAACTGTCAATGTCTATCATCATTGACGTGCCCAGATCCATTAGTTCACGCCTGTCCTCTGCGGCACGGTGTGAGGTTTGTCAAACCTAAATAGCGCTATCTAACTAATGACCCGCTCGCCATTGGCCCGACGATTAAGTCGATATAAAAAGGAGGGACTTCGTGATAGAGTTTTGGTCTAGTGAAAGTTATTTGTCCAAGAGGACGAGGAATTATATTCCTGAACCAGCACAGTCCTACCCAATAAAGGACGAGGAATCCATGTTCCTTAACTCCATTCCCAACCCCTGGGAATCCCATTCTTTGTAGAGAGTGTGAACTCACCTTGGGTTGCTCGGCAGTTTAGTTTACTTGGTTAAGTATGCTGGTCACCACGTCCTAATATGGTCACCAGTATAGGTCAGGTTTGGGTGTAAAGGAGTCACGTATATCCTACACGTATCTAACACATAGCATACATGCCATATATTTATCCTCTAAGTTATTGGGCCTGTCCACGTTCTTAAACAGCAATAGTTAACACACAACCCAATTAACAGTAACACATAATCCAGTTAAACAGTAATAAGCGTGAACAGTCCAAACAATTCGGCCCAATAACGGAAACAAGCAACCCTGTCGAGACAAGGTGGTCTCGAGTCGCAACCAGGAGTTCTCGAGTCATGAATGGCTGGTCTCGAGTGGTGCAGGCATGAGTTGGAAACTTAGAGGTCTCGAGTCCAGTCTCGATTCGAGACCATGAGATCTCGAGTCGAGACCTTGCTGGTTCCGAGTCCTTGAAGCTTGTCTCGAGTTGTCACGTGATGGTCTCGAGTCGCAATCACTGCGGTCTCGGGCTGTAGCTTAAAGGTCTCGAGTCGAGACCGAGGGTCTCGACTTGCATACCTGGTAAAAGAAATCCTTCTAGAACCTTCGATGTACTATCCAATAGCATCGCAATTTCATGTGCATGAAATTGTGTACTATCCAATAAAAACACACAAACATGTTTCTTTGTCTAATATCTAGATCAAATGGATCAAACAAGGCATCTTTCAAGTGTTCATTGCATATTCAAATATTCATATTAACATTCAAACTTGTTCATCATTTTAGGGTTTTCAACATTTTGCAATATGATTAATCAAACAACCCTATCCTATCATATATTCTAATCATGACAACTCAACAATCATTCGATCATAATATATATAATGGCCGGTTAATCAAGCATTCGATTCTTGGAATCCTTAATACGAAATCCGATTAACATGAACATCATCTAATACACATATGCAAATCCGATTTCATGAGCAATAAACCTCCTCATTCATACCTAAACATAACCAAGCCATTCGGATCCAAACCCATATAGAGCCGATTACAATCATTCATGATCAATCACATATTATTTATACCAAGCCAACATTTCATCGTCATATAACATCATCATACATCATCAACCGAAATAAAACACATAACATGAATCACTAACCGATATCATCACACATCAACACCTTTATCATGTATGTCATTTACCAACCAAGCATTGTAACATCTAGAAACATAAAATACTAACCGGATGGTGTTCGGGTTTGAAGAATCAATGAACCAAATACCGAGTGATGATCTAGAGCTTGAGCCGAGAGTCTTGGTGCTACCGGTTGAAAGAGAGGAGAGGAGGTTTGTGGTTCTAGGGTTTTAGTGAGAGAGAATGTAGGAGAGTGTGTGTGAGAGTGAGTGTGAGTTGCCCAAGGAAATGGCAAGGTTGGCTAGGAGCATGAGTTATATACTAGCCCTAAGTTGGTTCACCCTAGTGGGTTTTCGAGTGGGGTAAAGAGAAGCATGGCCCAACCGGCCCAACAGTTACACTGTTCACTCGAGACCGAGTGGTCTCGAGTTGGGTTCATGGTCTCGGCTTATTACATACCCACATATACATAACTATACATTATACGTACATATCATCAACACATAGCACATGAAGATAATTCACAACTTTCATTTGCTAATATATAAACACATAACGTTCAAGCATGTTACATCGAGATACAATGAAGGGTTCTAAATTACGAGTTGTCACATTATCCCCAAGTTGAAAGAAATTTCGTGCCGAAATTTGGTAAGTACTCATTGAGGAAGCTAGTTAAGTTTTTATGGTTTTCCTGGTTTTCCTGGGGTGTCACATCCTCCCCCCGTTGATCTGGAATTTCGTCCCGAAATTCCGTAGCTTCAGCCTCAGTAGTGGTTGTACTGTTTGCGAACAGTTGGGGATACTTTTGTTTCATCTGATCTTCGCGTTCCCAGGTGAACTCTGGGCCGCGACGTGAGTTCCAACGAACTCGGACGAGAGGTATTCTAGTGTTCTTGAGGACCTTAACATCCTGGTCCGTGATTTCAACTGGTTCCTCGACGAATCGTAACTGCTCGTCGATGGTGAGCTCCTTCAAAGGAACTACGAGGGTCTCATCTGACAGACACTTCTTCAGATTTGACACATGGAAAACGTTGTGAACTGCACTGAGTTCCGCTGGTAAGTTCAGTTTGTAGGCCACCTTGCCTATTTTCTCGATGATCTCAAAAGGTCCGACGTATCGTGGGTTAAGTTTGCCTCGTTTGCCAAAACGAACCACACCCTTCCAGGGTGAAACTTTGAGTAGTACACGCTCCCCAACCTGGAGCTCAAGTGGTTTCCTGTCCCTATCGGCGTAGCTTTTCTGACGGTCATGAGCTGCCGCCATGCGTTGTCGTATTTGAGCAATTTGTTCGGATGTGTCTACCACAAGTTATGGGCCAGTGATCTGACTATCCCCCACCTCTGCCCAACAAAGATGTGACCGGCATTTACACCCGTACAATGCCTCAAACGGAGCAGCTTTAATGCTGGTGTGGTAGCTGTTATTGTACGAGAATTCCATAAGCGGCAGATGTTTTTCCCAGCTGTTGCCAAAGTCGATTACACATGCACGAAGCATGTCTTCTAAGGTTTGGATAGTGCGCTCAGACTGCCCGTCCGTCTGAGGGTGATACGCTGTGCTCATGTCTAAACGTGAGCCAAAGGATTTGTGCATTGCTTGCCACAGCTCCGAAGTAAATCGTGCATCACGATCCGAGATAATGGAGGTGGGCACCCCGTGCCTCGAGACAACTTCCTTAAGATATACGTCTGCTAAAGTGGAGAACTTATCCGTTTCGTTGATAGCTAAGAAGTGTGCAGACTTTGTGAGTTGATCCATGATCACCCAAATAGTATCATTTCCGCGCTGAGATCTAGGCAGGCCAGTAACGAAATCCATGGAAATTTGCTCCCATTTCCATTGTGGTATCTCTGGTTGTTGGAGTAGGCCTGAGGGTTTCTGGTATTCCGTCTTGACTCTCGCACAAGTCAAACACTTGCTGACGTAAGTTGCTATGTGGGCCTTCATGCTGGGCCACCAATACATAGTCTTGATATCGTGGTACATCTTATCCGAACCAGGATGTACCGAGTAGCGAGACTTGTGTGCTTCATCCATCACAAGCTCTCGTAAGTTACCATAGAGTGGGACCCAAATGCATCCTGTTACGTAGTATGCACCGTCTTCCTTTTGTTCTAAGCGTTGCCTTGAACCGCGTAGGGCTTCAGCAATAACGTTTTCTGGTTTCAATGCTTCTACCTGAGCGTCTCGTATTTGGGAAGGAAGACTAGAATGTATAGTGAGTTGCAACGCTCGTACGCGCTTAGGCGCAGTGCCCTTTCGACTTAGGGCGTCAGCCACCACATTGGCTTTGCCCGGGTGATACCTGATAGAGCATTCGTAGTCATTCAGTAGCTCGACCCATCGTCGTTGTCGCATATTCAGTTCCTTCTGTTTGAAGTTATGCTCGAGGATCCTGTGGTTGGTGTAGATGGCGCACTTGGTACCGTACAGGTAATGTCGCCATATCTTAAGTGCGAAAACAACAGCTCCTAGCTCTAAGTCATGCGTAGTGTAGTTTCTTTCATGAACTTTGAGTTGGCATGAGGCGTAGGCTATAACCTTATTCCGTTGCTTCAGTACACAACCAAGACCCTGAATTGATGCGTCGCAGTAGACTACGAAGTCGTCTGTTCCCTCTGGCAATGAAAGGATAGGTGCGCTGCAAAGCCTATCCTTTAAATGCTGAAATGCTAATTCCTGTGCATTTCCCCATCGATAAACAACCCCTTTCTGCGTTAGTGAGGTGAGAGGCTGTGCAATCTTGGAAAAATCCTTAATGAACCTCCTGTAGTAACCTGCCAAACCCAAGAATTGGCGAATTTCCGTTGGTGTACGAGGTGCAGGCCAGTTCTTAATCGAGTCTACCTTGGATGGATCAACGTGAATCCCATCCTTGTTTACCACGTGGCCTAGGAAATGGACTTCACGAAGCCAGAAGTCGCATTTCGAGAACTTTGCGTAAAGCTGTTCCGTTCGAAGGAGTTCCAAAATAAGTCATAGATGCTGCTCGTGTTCCTCCTGACTCTTAGAATAGATCAGGATGTCATCGATGAATACTATAACGAACTTGTCCAGGTAAGGCTTGCACACTCGATTCATCAAGTCCATGAAAATCGCAGGTGCGTTTGTCAGCCCAAAAGGCATGACTAAAACCTCATAGTGTCCATAACGAGTTCTAAAAGCTGTTTTGGAGACGTCCTCTTCTCGGACTCTCAGTTGGTGATATCCCGACCTCAAATCAATCTTTGAGTAGTAGCTCGACCCTTGCAGCTGGTCGAACAAGTCGTCAATACGTGGTAGAGGATAACGATTCTTCACCGTCACTTTGTTGAGTTCACGATAGTCGATACACATTCTAAAGGTACCGTCTTTCTTCTTCACAAATAGCACTGGAGCTCCCCAGGGCGATGAGCTAGGACGAATAAAACCCTTATCCAAGAGTTCTTGTAGTTGCGTAGAGAGTTCTTTCAACTCTGATGGAGCTAGGCGATACGGTGCACGAGCTATGGGCGCTGCTCCAGGAGCTAGCTCGATTTAGAACTCGACCTAGCGATGAGGTGGAAGGCCAGGTAATTCCTCAGGAAATACCTCAGGATAGTCGCGTACAATCGGAAATTCTTCTATCTTCTTCTCTTCCTTCGAGGTGTCTGTAACAAGAGCCAAGATAGCGACGTGCCCCTTTCTCAAACACTTCTGGGCCTTAAGGAAAGAGATGATGTTCTCAACAGCACCCCTCTTGTCGCCACGAATCATGAGAGGTTCATCACCGGAACCATGAATACGAACAATCTTCTCATTGCAAAGAATCTATGCTCGGTGTTGGGATAACCAATCCATCCCAATGACAACGTCGAAACTACCCAAGACGATAGGGATGAGGTCGATAGATAAGGTCTGGTTAGCAAGAATAAGTTTACAACCCTTGACTACGTGTGCGGCCTCTAAACTCTTACCATTTGCTAGCTCTACAGTGTGCTTGTTGTTCAAAGGTGTTGGAATACGCTTAAGCATTTGACTAACTTCTAGTGACACGTAGCTAGTATCGGCACCCGAATCAAATAAAACTGTAACATAAAAGTCGTCGAGAAGGAACTTACCCGTCACAACATTGGGGTCATTCCTCGCTTCACCTTGACCAATCACGAACACCCGCCCCTGGCACCATTGTTGTTGTTGTTGTTCCCATTGTTACCATTCCCCTGATTATTGTTATTGTTGTTGTTGTTGTTGTTCTGGTTCCGGTTCAGTTGGGGGCAATCTCTCTTGAAATGGCCTTCAGCTCCACACTGAAAGCACCCTTTGTTGATACCTTGCTACTGCTGCTGTCGCTGGTTCTGAGGGGCTTGTTGTTGACGATTCTGGTTTGCGGGGTATAAGCTTCTGCAGTCCTTGGCGGCGTGACCTGGCTTGTTGCACCGATGACAGTTACCCCTGGTGCATGGCCCGCTGTGGTGTAGGTTGCAGTGATTGCATTTGGGGTGATTCCCCTTGTACCCACCATGACTTTGACCACCAGATGATTGCTGACTGGGGCTCTTGTAGTCATCAGTCTTTCTCTGCTGAGACTGAGACTGAACAGAAGTCGAACCCTTACTTGAAGCTCCATCCCATTTCCGTTTGTTGTCACTAGGGACATCAGAAATAGTTGCAGCACCTATGCATTTTGGTAACCTGTTCTGCTCCACCGCCTGATCCGTGAGACGGTGAGCCAATTGAACAACCTGCTGGATGGTGGCGAGGTTAGCTGAAGTCACATGACTTTGGATTTCTGGCACTAAGCCCTTGAGAAATAGTTCGATGCGTTTGATGGGAGGGTCTACCATAGTAGGACACAGAATAGCCAACTCATTCGATCTTTTCGTGTACGCTTCGATTTCTGACCCCGTCATCTTGAGGTTGTAGAATTCTACCTCCAACTTGTGAATGTCATCACGATTGAAATACTCCTCCTTGATCATCTCCTTAAAGTTGTTCCATGGGGTGGCGTTAGCAGCGACCAGCATTTGAACCTGAGCGTTCCACCACGTGAGCGCTAAACCCTCGAGAGTACCGGTAGCATACTTCACCCTGTGGGCCTCAGGGCATTCACACATTTCGAAGACTGACTCGAGCTTCTCAAACCAGTGGAGGAGACCTACAGCTCCTTCAGTGCCGCTAAAAGTAGTTGGTCGGCAGTCCATAAAAGTTTTAAAGGTGCACACAGGTGGCTGAGCATGTTGACCTGTTGTGGGTGAAAGAAAGGACAGAGTTTAACACAAAGGTTGGTTCACGAGAGTAGGATCTAAAGATCCTAGAATGAGTTTGGACTGCAGGATATACCTCCTGCGTGTGCAGCTGCAAGCGCCGCAGCAACTTGTTCGTTAATCAGAGCCGTCAACTGGGCTTGAGTCATGTTAACACGTCCAGACATGATCTTCATATCAAGAGGAACATGAGTGAGAGGGGTTCGCGGAAATGCGATGGCAGAAGAGAGTAAGCACACATGGGTTCAAGCAATAGTAGTTATACTAACCAAGCATACCATGAGCAATGCACTATGTAACTAACAAGTAGGCAATATATACATAGATCATATCACCTAGAATGTCGAGCCTTGCATGTGGAGTGAAGCGTCGTTGTGGATCGCAGAGCACTGTACAGGTTATAGTCTGATTTTAATAAAACTTTTTCCCCTTATTAAAACCAAGTTCACTATAACCAATGGCTCTGATACCAATCAGTCACACCCCCAAAATCCACCTGTGGAATACCACCGCTTGGAGGCGTGACTGACCAGGATCCAGCCACCAATCATATTGAACAAACATGTAAGTGATTATAAAAATCCAACCAATACAATTGGTGTCCAAACAAAACATAGTTAAAGTTTCAAGCAGAAGCATAACGTTTAAAACCAAAACATAAGTTTAATTGTTTCAAAGTTTAACATGGCACACAGCTGTCCATGTCCCACAACGACTCATCTCCATGCAAGCTCCAGCTAAGTACCTAATGACCTGCAAAGCATGTAGTAACGAGTCAACAAGAATGCTGAGCGAGTTCACAGTTGGGTGTTCGTTTTAGGTTGTTTCGAAAACAGTTTCCTTTATCTGGCATCCTGCCGTGGGGGTAACCCCATAGTTGAAAACGTGATTTGTTTAACCCAATTACCCTGGCAATCCAGCCGTGGGGGCTACCCCATGTTTAGTTATCTGGCTTTTTAGCCGTGGAGGCTACCCCATGTATATGCTACTAGACTCGTTACATATCGACTGCTGACTGTAGTCATGTTTACGTGCCCTGAACTGTCAATGTCTATCATCATTGACGTGCCCAGATCCATTAGTTCACGCCCGTCCTCTGCGGCACGGTGTGAGGTTTGTCAAACCTAAATAGCGCTATCTAACTAATGACCCGCTCGCCATTGGCCCGGCGATTAAGTCGATATAAAAAGGAGGGACTTCGTGATAGAGTTTTGGTCTAGTGAAAGTTATCTGTCTAAGAGGACAAGGAATTATATTAATGAACCAGCACTGTCCTACCCAATAAAGGACGAGGAATCCATGTTCCTTAACTCCATTCCCAACCCTGGGAATCCCATGCTTTGTAGAGAGTGTGAACTCACCTTGGGTTGCTCGGCAGTTTAGTTTACTTGGTTAAGTATGCTGGTCACCACGTCCTAATATGGTCACCAGTATAGGTCAGGTTTGGGTGTAAAGGAGTCACGTATATCCTACACGTATCTAACACATAGCATACATGATATATATTTATCCTCTAAGTTATTGGGCCTGTCCACGTTCTTAAACAGTAATAGTTAACACACAACCCAATTAACAGTAACACATAATCCAGTTAAACAGTAATAAGCGTGAACAGTCCAAACAATTCGTCCCAATAACGGAAACAAGCAACCCAGTCGAGACAAGGTGGTCTCGACTCGAGAACATGCAGTCTCGAGTCGCAACCAGGAGTTCTCGAGTCATGAATGGCTAGTCTCGAGTGGTGCAGGCATGAGTTGGAAACTTAGAGGTCTCGAGTCCAGTCTCGATTCGAGACCATGAGATCTCGAGTCGAGACCTTGCTGGTTCTGAGTCCTTGAAGCTTGTCTCGAGTTGTCACGTGATGGTCTCGAGTCGCAATCACTGCGGTCTCGGGCTGTAGCTTAAAGGTCTCGAGTCGAGACCGAGGGTCTCGAGTCGAGACCGAGGGTCTCGAGTCGAGACCGAGGGTCTCGACTTGCATACCTGGTAAAAGAAATCCTTCTAGAACCTTCGATGTACTATCTAATAGCATTGCAATTTCATGTGCATGAAATTGTGTACTATCCAATAAAAACACACAAACATGTTTCTTTGTCTAATATCTAGATCAAATGGATCAAACAAGGAATCTTTCAAGTGTTCATTGCATATTCAAATATTCATATTAACATTCAAACTTGTTCATCATTTTAGGGTTTTCAACATTTTGCAATATGATTAATCAAACAACCCTATCCTATCATATATTCTAATCATGACAAGTCAACAATCATTCGATCATAATATATATAATGGCCGGTTAATCAAGCATTCAATTCTTGGAATCCTTAATACAAAATCCGATTAACATGAACATCATCTAATACACATATGCAAATCCGATTTCATGAGCAATAAACCTCCTCATTCATACCTAAACATAACCAAGCCATTCGGATCCAAACCCATATAGAGCCGATTACAATCATTCATGATCAATCACATATTATTTATACCAAGACAACATTTCATCGTCATATAACATCATCATACATCATCAACCGAAATAAAACACATAACATGAATCACTAACCTATATCATCACACATCAACACCTTTATCATGTATGTCATTTACCAACCAAGCATTGTAACATCTAGAAACATAAAATACTAACCGGATGGTGTTCGGGTTTGAAGAATCAACGAACCAAATACCGAGTGATGATCTAGAGCTTGAGCCGAGAGTCTTGGTGCTACCGGTTGAAAGAGAGGAGAGGAGGTTTGTGGTTCTAGGGTTTTAGTGAGAGAGAATGTAGGAGAGTGTGTGTGAGAGTGAGTGTGAGTTGCCCAAAGAAATGGAAAGGTTGGCTAGGAGCATGAGTTATATACTAGCCCTAAGTTGGTTCACCCTAGTGGGTTTTCGAGTGGGGTAAAGAGAAGCATGGCCCAACCGGCCCAACAGTTACACTGTTCACTCGAGACCGAGTGGTCTCGAGTTGGGTTCATGGTCTCGGCTTATTACATACCCACATATACATAACTATACATTATACGTACATATTATCAACACATAGCACATCAAGATAATTCACAACTTTCATTTGCTAATATATAAACACATAACGTTCAAGCATGTTACATCGAGATACAATGAAGGGTTCTAAATTACAAGTTGTCACATAGTGCCCTCGCATCTATTGCAAGAAGGTTGTGTACTATGAGTGTCTCATCATTCGCAAGAGGGATGTGAATGATTTTCCTTATCTCGAACAACCTCAGCTCTATCCTTGGATATCCATTCCAAGCTAACTATAATATCGTGACTTCCTAAGTCAACGGTAATAGAAGGTTCCGGCCTTCTAAGTTCCCAAAATACAATCCTTAATAATCTCTTTCGCTTAACTAGCCTTACGGGATGTCTATTCTACTCGAAACTAGGCCAAGCAGTTTCTTAAGTTCTAAGGATACAAGGTTAAAGTCGGTGCCAGTATTAATAAAAAATGGATGCATAGAATTGGTTAATAGGGAACGTACCCGTAACCGCATCTGGACCCTGGCGTGCTTCACGAGCTACGATCGTGAAGACCCTTCCTTGTTTGGTTCTTCCTAGGGCAATCTTTCCTAAAGTGCCCTACTTCACCACACCTGTAGCAACCTGGAACTTTACCATTATCTCTTCCGTCTGGATCCTTTGCCCAATAAGCATCCTTGCTGTGCCCTTCTTTTCCACACCTTCCACACTTAGGCCTCAGACATCGACCTTCATGGTGAAAATTGCATTCCTCGCATCTCGGATTAGTCCCCAAGTAAACCTTACCACCGGTCTTATTAGTGGTTCCATAAGCTTGAATGCCATGAGACGGGTTCACTTTCCTTCTTTTGTTTGCTTTAGAGATTTCATAGCTGGCTTGGGTGGCTATCTTTAGATTCAAAGACTTTCTTTTCTTATTGCCCGAAGACTCCACATGAGTCTCTTTCTTATTTGCCTCAGATCCTGAAAACTTTCCCATACGTAGAGCTTCTTCAGTAAGTGTGACGCTCAAATCGATAGCCTCTGTGATGGTTGGAGGCTTTGAGGCAGTAACCATGCTCAGGATTTGAGGTTCAAGTCCCCAAATGAATCGCTCAATCCTCTTGAATTCCGGCTTGACTAAGTAGGGAACAACCCGAGACAAGTCGTGAAATCGTTGGACGTACTCAGAAATCTTCCACCCGTCCATTTTCAAATTCCAGAACTTAATCTCAAGCTTCTGGATTTCGGCCCTATAATAGTACTTCTTCCGCATCAATTCCTTGAGCTCGTCCCAGCTCAGTGCATAAGCAGTATCTTCACCAAGGGTCTGAACCTGAAGGTTCCACCAGGAGAGTGCGCCATCCAAAAACAACCCTGAGATAAAGGTAACACTCCGCTCGGGCGAACAGTTACTCATTCTCATAACGGAGTCAGTCTTTTCTGCCCAACGAACAAATGCAACGACACCTCCTGTGCCATCAAAGTTTAATGGCTTGCAATCCAGGAACTGTTTATAGGTGCAACCAGTTGGAGGGTTACTTCCGGGAGTGCCACCGCTGTGTGCAGAGCGGAGGGCTTCATACTGCGCTATAACTTGAGAAATGCGCTCATTGTATTCGGCCATAGTTAACGTAATGGTGTCTGTGTCACGTCTGGGCGGCATCTTCTTCTGTCAAAAGGGTATGGGGTAGTTTAGACAACATTCCATAATTGTCTATGAGGTACATATTACCACAAGCAAACATGTAATCACCCAATATCACATGCATATATAATCAACAATGTATAGGTAAGAAAACAACCACTGAGCTTTCATATATGTTTGACAACTTGACTTATTGTTTGTATCGGGGAAAATAAAATGAACTCGAGGTTACATCACCTCGGTCATACAAGTTTCATAATATGAAAGTAGTAGTTATTTTCCTTCTACATTGGTTTTCTTAGGTCTTTAGCTTCACAAGACGGGTATACTTCCCAAGAGATGGGGGTTATACATATAGGGGTGATAGAGAGTGTAACGTCACTGAATCTTTCCCACGTGTTAGCCATCTTTACTTGCTTAGAAACCGGTTCCCAAACGGCTCGTAGACGGGTAGAAGTGTCTGACACGAAGTAGGTAAAGACAGGTTTCCCACTTTGTAGAGGGCTAAGGCAACTGTCTAGGTATTGTTCTACTAGATGAAGGTGTGAGCATCTAGAGATTATTTTCGGATGGGTGGTGATCATTAGCTCGACCCGTAAAGTCCACCAGGATTTTCATGCACTACAAGTCGTTATTACGTGGGCCCCCGTAATAATAAATTGTCTTGCACGGTCACCTCAACTTTCCCTCGTTCAAGCAGATGATCAACCAAAGAGGGGACACTACTGTCCTTATACCTCTGACATGGAAAGGACCATTGCGGTGGTCCACGTGCTATCATTCGTTATCGTTACGCGTGAATATGCACGATGCTTAGACGCAATAGGAATAAGGAGAATTCCTAGTAGTTGGAGGGGCACCTTCAAGATGAGTACCTCATCTCCCTAGTCTGGACAAGAGCGTCTTCAATCTCGTTTCACAAAAGCCACAAGGACCTCGTCCTGCTGATAAAGGTGTTGTCCAAGGTAGCCGCCTCCGCCTCGCCATCACTACCATAGTCAGGCACCTTCACAATCGAGAGGGAAGAGCAGCTATCTTCTACGGAAACTAGCTCGGGATCTCGTTTGGTGATCACTCCAGCCATGAGCTTTGCAACAAACGCGAGGTCGATAGTCTCATCGTGCGAGTCAAGAACAATAATAGGATTCGAAGTCGTAGGTATCTCGTTCACGTCAATAATTATTCTGTACACTTATACGTATATATATTAATGAATAAGTATGTTACTTAGTATAAACAGACAAATAAATGAATCATGTCACATATAACTCTCGTTTGTCCTTTCGGGGGGGGGGGGGGTGTATGCTTTGGACAAGTTTAGATCCTACATTTGGGGGAGCAAGGTGATCGTGTATTCGGATCATAGCGTGGTCCGATATTTGATGGAAAAGAAGGATGCAAAGCCTCGGTTGATTCGTTGGGTGCTTTTGTTGCAAGAGTTCGATCTAGAGATTCGGGACAAAAGGGGTGTGAAAATGTTGTTGCGGATCATTTATCCCGGATCCCATTGGAAGGTGTTGATGACCCGAGCGAGATTAATGAACGGTTTCCCGATGAACAATTGTTATCCGTTTCTACTTTTGTGGCACCTTGGTATGCTCATTATGTGAATTATTTGGCCAAGGGTGCAATTCCAAATCATTGGACGAAGAAGAGACGACAACAATTTTTAAGTCAAGTAAAACAATATATTTGGGATGAACCGGATTTGTTCAAAATTGGACCCGATCAAGTGATAAGAAGGTGTGTTGCCGAAACTGAAGTACTAGAGATTTTGACCCATGCCCATTTGTCGGCATGTGGAGGGCATTTTAGTGGGAATAAGATGGGTTATCGGGTGTTGTCATGCGGGTTTTATTGGCCACAATTTTCAAAGATTCTTGCGAGTTTGCCCGGAATTGTATCAATTGTCAAAAAGTTGGAAGCATATCAAAGCGGGATGAAATGCCTTTACAACCAATTTTGGTGGTTGAGGTGTTTGATGTTTGGGGAATAGATTTCATGGGTTCGTTTCCCAATTCGAACGGCTTTTTGTACATATTGGTTGCGGTTGACTATGTTACGAAGTGGATAGAATTTATCGCTACAAGGACCAACGATCATTCCGTTGTATGTAAGTTTGTGCAATCCAACATTTTCGCTCGATTCGGTGTGCCAAGGGTAATAATAAGTGATGGTGGTCCACACTTTAAGAATTTTAATTTCGGTAAATTGCTAAAAAGATATAATGTGAACCACCGAGTGGCTACACCATACCATCCGCAAACAAGTGGACAAGTTGAAGTGTCCAACCGTCAAATTAAAGAGATTCTCATGAAGACGGTAAGAACGGATAGAAAAGACTGGTCAAGTAAACCTGACGATGCGTTGTGGGCATATTGGACGGCCTACAAAAATCCAATTGGTACCACCCCTTATCGGATGGTGTATGGGAAGGGGTGCCATCAACCAATGTAGTTAGCACATCGAGCGCATTGGGCCATAAAAATTGTTAATGCGGATTATGATGAAGCGGGTCGAGTAAGGAAGTAGCAATTGAATGAGATTGAGGAGATTAGAGACGAAGCCTATGAATGTGCATCCGTATATAAAGACAAACTAAAGAAAGTTCATGATGCAAAGCTAAGGAAGAAGAACTTCGAAGTAGGTCAAAAGGTGTGGTTGTACAATTCGAGGTTGAAAATGTTTGCGGGCAAACTCAAGAGTAAATGGATGGGTCCTTACGTCATTCGAAGAGTGGGAAGATTTGGTGATGTCGATATATGATGGAGGGTGTGAAACACAAGCCTTAAGTGTATTATCTTGTGTGAATTAATGTATTTGGTGTGATTATATCTTTAGAATGTAGTAACTACGAGCTTTTGTGGTGTCACAGGTGAATCGGCATAATTCGGTGAAGTTACGATGCTTGGTGATGAAGTGAAACAACCGGGAATAATAAACAAGTGAATCACATAATTCGGGACTTGTTCGGGTCGAGAAATAACTTGAATATACAAGAAAAAGGTGCATGAATGAAGTTGAGGGGCTTACGGGTCATTTCTTGAAAGTTGATATCTAAATAAAAAGGAATAGCATGAGTAAAACGTAGCTTATGGAACATTCGTAACTTACGGTTGGAAACAAGACAAATGAACATAAACTATAAACCATAAGCTACGGTCAAAATACCATAGCCTACGTGGAGTGATGGCAGAAATTAGAGAATGAACAGAAATTGCTTGGAATATTTTTTTATAAGGAGTCTTATTACATGTTTTAAATCATAAATTGACAACGTATATTAGGGATGTTGTTCTTAACGGAACCCGAATACCGAAAGACCCGCTTAAGATGGAACCCAAATAACCCGAATCCGTTTAAGATGGAACCCAAAACCTGAAGTTAGTATTCGATTTGGTAATTAGGTTAAAAGAAAGGTTAATCAGGTAACCTTAATATGCATGAAAAATGTTCAAGGTCAGACCGTCTCTGAAAATCACAAAAAAAAAAGAAAAAGAAAAATTGTCCCTGTGCAGGATAAAAAAACTTGGGTCCAATTCGCAAATCACGATACATTCAAATAATCAAAGTCTAAAAATTAGTTTCTAAACATTGGCAAATTGGGCCACAAAATCACAAATCCAAAATTCTGAAAAGTCGCAAAAACGTTTTTGGTTCATAAATCCAGGCCCTTTAAGATTTTTCTTTTTTTAAAACTACAATATATATATATATATATATATATATATATATATATATATATATAGGTAGAGGTTCGTGTAAAAAAGGTTTTTTGTGAGAAAGTTAAGAAAGAATCTACACCATTGGATCTTTAATCTAATGGTTGGGATCATAATGGAAAAATTGTAAATAATACTTACTATTAAACATATTAATTTTCTAGATCAAGGGTATACAGGTAAATTTAACATTTTTAAATTAAAAAACTAACATTAATGCAAATGCAACTTACCACCGTCTTATTTAAACGTCAATAACTTTTTATACGTAACTTTTTTTTTAAATTACACCATAATAACGAGCGTTTTTTATCTTTAATATGAGTACCATATTGCTATACTTATATAGAGAAAAAATATGTTTCGATCAGATGTTTAGTCCATGATGTTTTGTCTATGTTCATACAGTGGTGTTTTAATTGTATTGTGATTCAAAGCATGGTGTTTTAAACACATACCGGAATGCGGGTGTAAAACACTATACGATGAACATGCGAAGAACATCTACTGGAATGTAGGTTTTAAAACACCATGGTGTTTTAACATATGGAATCTGAAACATCTACTAGCATGCAGATGTAAAACACAATGTTTGCAGGTTTAAAACACGATGTACAATAACCATACTATGAACATTATACTAAGAACACACTCTGAAAATGGAGGTAGTGTCTTTAATAGTGTTATATACTTATTAAATGGTGTTATATACTTATTGAATGGTGTTATATAATTATTAAATAGGGTTATATACTTATGGAATGGTGTTATATACTTATTGAATGGTGTTATATATATGCTGAATGGTGATTTTGCAGTGTTATTCGTCGTGTTTTTATAGAGATCTTTAAAATGGTGTTATATACTTACTGAATGGTGTTATATACTTATTGAATGGTGTTATATAACTATTGAATAGTGTTATATACGTGTTGAATGGTGGTTGCAGTGTTATTCGTAGTGTTTTTATAGAGATCTTTAAAAAAATCATGTTCCTATAAATAAGGTGGCGGTTATGGAAGGTTTTGAATTAATTAAATCAATGATAAAATTACTTGCTTACCCTTTTGAATTAATTTAGATTGAGCACACATGTCATCTCCACAATATTTTTCACACTTCTCACACTTTTACCTTTTTTTCGACAAAACGTACCTTAACATTTCTCAATTATTTATACGTTCCACTTGATTTCGAATATTCAAACACGTATACTTCTTCATGTAAATAAATTCGAAGTGATTGCGAAATCACCTTCCTTTAGCATCCATGTTCATGCTTGCCTCATTCCTTCCTCTTAACCCGTTTGCCATCCATGCTCAAGTCAATTGACAAGATTTCCATCCTTACATATCGTTACGTTCGTAATATTATTAGCTTATGTGAGCATACATACCATTGTTCACTTTCTTTCTATTCATACGTTAATTGACTTTCGTTAGTCAAATTTCATATAAATGAGACATTTATTAATAGTTATCTCATTTCAAATCCATACAACTAAACTATCATCAAGCATAACACGTAATTCATCTAAATATGGTTGGGCATAATATTTTCATCTCGTATGTTTATGTTTATGGTGGGAGGTCGGGTGGTGTTTAGATGTTGATGTGATTGTTGGGTTGTGAAAGTTGGTGGTGTTATGTTTTTAAAGAAGAAAAATAAAATAAAAAAATATAAAATGAAAAATACCAAAAAGAAGTTTGGGGTTTGAGATGTAAAGCTTTTGTTAATGTTGAAGGGTTTAGCGATCAAGTCTCCTCAAAACCATACATTGGGGTCAATGTATCCCAAGTGTGGGGATGGGGAGACATTTTGAGGTTTTTGAAAAAAAAATTTAAATCAAGCAAAACATTGTGAGAAATTGAACATCTTGGACTAACCCCAAGTGACACACCAGCAACCCTTAATACCCTTTGTTCTTGGTGAGAGTTGAAGCCACACTTGTATATAAATAATGCTTATCTTTGATGAGAGTGGCAACGGGTGGGGTGCAATAGAACTTGTGCTTGGATACAGTTCGTGGCCTTAGTTGAATATGAATGTAAAAAGGATAAGGGCATTTAGGTAGCCTCGTCATAGTGTATGCGAGTGTGGGATTTGGGGGGGTTGGACATCATTAATTATATATATGAGCTTGGTAGTGAGAGGGGCGGGGGTTTGGACATTTAGTTGCCCAATTTTGTGCCTAAAGCCTACCATTTGTTACCCCTTAGCTAGTTTCCCAAAAAATTAGCCGACTTGACCCGGTCTTATAGTGTTAATAGTTGTTCTAGTAGTGTGTAGATATGTTATGATGTTATGTTGAATGTTGCTAGTCTATGTTAAAAAAAAAAGAAAAAGAAAAAAAGCAAAAAAAGAAAAAGAAAAAAAAAAGAGTTATGTTGAGTTGTCTTGTGTATAGAAGTTTAAGTTTGGTGTTTCTTTGTTTCATTGTGTAATAAAAGACCGGGTAAGTCCTTCGCTACTACATACATATTCCATTTCCTACCGTACGCCTAGACATGGTACAACCTTAAAGTCCCTTTGATTTGGATTCATGTTTGACACTTGTTAGGAGAAGGACCGATTTAGATACAAGCCTAAAGTTGTGTAATCACCCGTTTTCCTTTTGTGTGTCTAGCTTACAAATGCTAGTGCTTACTTGTTGCCGAGAGGAGAGATATAGCGAGGGGTGTGTTGTTTTGGGTGTTTAGAAAGGGTTAGTAAAAGGACAACATGTTTATGCTTGGTTTATATTGATCACGTATGTGATGAAAATGGTTTTGAACGGGTTGCTTGGGACAAGCAACGGGTAAGTGTGGGGATGTGACGGGTGGTCCGTGGACAACCCTAAAAAGGTTCAATACTATGCACATTCTATGCTTATTATGGTTAATTGCTTGAACTTAGTAATCACTAGTTGAGTTAATTTGCAGGTGTTAATATACACAAGGAGTAGCTTTTGTGAAGTCTAGATGGATGTTGGATGTTCGGGGAGTCAAAGATTTGAAGAAGTCAAGAGTTGATGAAGAAACAAAGGAAACAAGAAGAAACAATCCGCTCAGCGCCGTAACCTACGGTAAGGACCGTAGGTTACGGCCCCAACTCCTTCAAAACTTCACTGCCGTAAGGCAGACTCTCCATGCCGTAAAGAAATACTGCTCGCCGTAAGCTACGGTGAGCGCCGTAGCTTACGGGGCTATGTTGACCAGTTGTTGCTTGCTGACTGCCGTAAGCTATGGCAGCTACGGCGCCGATTGTCCTCAAAGTGTAACTCCTTCATTTAATTGTCATTTTTCATGAGATTTATGGTGTCCTATCATATGTTTTCGGTTACACTTCACTTGTGAACGAATTTTGGAGACTTGGAGGGTACTTGGAGCTAGAAGAACAATCTTTAACCATTAGTTTTATGTTTGGTGATTTCTATGAACATTAAGACTGGTGTGATGATGTTGATTCAAGCGATGAGTGGCTAAGTACTTTATGGTCATCTTTAGTTGAAGGTTTGTGGAGACAATTGTGCTTGAGTTCATATTTCTAGAATGGTAAACTGAATTTATGTTTTGTTTATCATGGTGTGTTCTTATTTGCTTGTAAATGATTGATTCTTATGATTATTCTATTTTGAAACCATACGTTCTTGGTGCCGTTGGCAATCGAGATATCATGGGTAGAATTAGGATTGCGAAAGGGTTAATTGGTCATCGGGTAACAACCTCACGTTCTAGGAATCTGAGTACTTAGTTGCCTTTTATCACAACAAGTAATTGCACATGAACTATATCTATGTAGTTCTATCTAGTGAACGACAGCACAAACGTTGAAGCAAACCGGAAACTAAAGATGGTCATTCGTCTCTAATTTGTTTACAACCAAAACTTTCATTTTAGCAATTAGACTAGTAATCTTAGTTTTAAAAATCAATTAATCAAACCAACTCTTGAACTTTATTTTCATTGCAATTAGTTTAAATTTAGTTAAGTTAGATAAACCTCGAAATAACACATATTCCACAAACTCCCTGTGTTCGATACCCACTTACCGCTATCTATTAGTAGTATTTGGATTAAATTTGATTGTGACCACGACATCACGTCAAATTTTGGCGCCGTTGCCGGGGAGTAGTGCGCAACATGTGTTATTTTTGTTCTTTTTAAGTTTATTATTTTTCTAGTTTACGCTGGGTGTGTTAGTGTGCAGGTATTTATAGGTGCATGCATACTAGAAGCTCTCATAAGCTATCACCATTGGCATTTGATCCAGAAATTGAGCGAACATTAAGAGGGAACATAATTTTGTTAAGGGAAAACAGAATCAGCGGATCACCAACAACACCAACTACACCAATTACACCACTTAGATACATGGATCCACCACCCACTACGGTTGAACTTATACCACCTTTCATACCATCATCCACTCAACCTTCACCAAATACTACCATGCCAAACACCACTACCGACCCTACTCCACCTCATGATGTTACACCAACCAACACTACACAACCCATTACCACTAAAGATGAACCTACACTCACTTTTAACCCTTCTACTACAATTCCACCATTCACCCATTTCTTCCCGGGTGTGGGTCAATCATCTTCTACCTATTCAATAGCACCAAACTCAACCATTGTCCATGATACTTCTACATTTAGACCATCGAACCAATCGGGTTTTCAATATTCAACTCTTCCATTTGGGCAATCTTCGGGTATAGGGGAGATGGATATGATGAGGGGTATGAAGATTTTGAGGGTTATGATGAAGACAGATATGCATATGGGGGTGATGGAGATCAAGGGGAGTTTGCTTATGTACAAGGTCCAACTCAAGGAATGCCAAGTGTTGGTGGAATTCCACAACAACAACTTATACCACAACAAATTCGGCCAAGGCCACAAGGGCCACAAGTGCAATGTCCTATACCATTGCAACAAGTTCGTTTGCAAAATGCACAACCACAATTCCAAAGGCCAATTCAACACCCTCTGATGCCACAACATCAATTTCAACCACATGTACCTCAAGGGCCTATGCAAAGACTAATGGGTCCTATTCGTCCAAGGGGTCGGTTGGGTGTACCAAGAAGACATCTTAGAGAACATGCGAGAGGCATTGAAGCGCATTTTAGGCCGGTAATCACTCACAATCCTTCACCGGTAGTCATTCCTCACAATAATCAAGGGAGGACATTTGAGGTGAGAACTAATTCATTGCAAAGCTTGCCAAAGTATAAGGGTCTAGCAACGGAGGAGCCTTATTTTCATTTGGAGGCTTATGACTCGATTTGCAACACTCTTGGGAGTCAAGGTTTTCGGCCGATGATGTCAAACTGGTATTATTCCAATTTTCTTTGGAGGACAACGCAAAGAAGTGGTTCTACACTTTACCTTCGGCATCTATCTATACATGGGCGGAGATGCAACAAATATTTTTAGATGAATTTTACACCGCTCAAAAGACCAATGATGCTAGAAAGGGGTTGAGGAGTTTTCAACAACAACAAGGTGAAATGTTTCATGAAGCCTTTGAGCGTTTCAACATGATGATCAAGAATTGCCCTAACCATGGGATTGAACTTTGGGAATTGATGAACGCTTTCCATGAGGGGTTGAGTGCCGAAGATGCTCGCGATTTAATGTCTATTACCAATGGCACTTTTGGTACGAACTACGAGCATGAAGATTGGGAATTTTTGGAGCAAATGGTAATCACATCAAAAAGAAAAGCTCAAGCGTCAAGGAGAGCACGACCGGCCGTTACCCGAATTCAAGTGCATGCGGTAGACGATGGTAATGTTCAAACCTCTAACCAAATTTATGATGTTTGTGCTATTTGCAATTAAATAGGACATGCGGCTGAAAATTGCCAAGGAGGTGAAGGGCAATATGAGGAGGTTCATGCGGTGTAAGGTCAAGGAGGGGGTGGTAGAAACTACAATATGAATTCTAACACTTACCACCCCGGGTTGAGAAACCACCCAAATTTTCAGTACGGGAACCCCTCAAATCAAGCAAACCCAAATTTTCAAGGAAGTCAAGGTAACTTTGGGTCGCGCCAACCTTTCAACAATCAAAGTGGATATCGAGGCGGGAACAATCAAGGGTACCAAAGGCAATATCAAACGGATCAAGAACAAGGGGGGTCTTCAGGTGGAAATGACATGATGGAAATGTTAAAGAGCATGCAAGCGGAGATGCAAAAGAGAAATCAAATGGATCATGCACTCATACAAAAAGATGAGGCCCGAGACAAAGCAATTCAAACTTTGACCACCCAAATGGTTCAACTCGCAACCGAAGTGGCGGACTTGAAGAAAAATAAAGGTCAATTACCAAGCGAAACTAAGGTAAACCCGTCTCATAATACATCTAGAGGTAACAATGTTAATATTCATCATGTAAGTGTTTTGAGAAGTGGGAAAGAGTACAAAACCAATCCTTCACCGGATTTGGTTGATGGGGTGGTTGAAGACATAACGGGTCAAGAGAGTGAGGAAGAAAATGAAATACCTAACAATTCTTCAAAAAAACCCAATTTTGAAAAACCTGAAATTAATAAAGAAAAAGAACATAAAAATGAGGATGGGGGATCTAGTCAAGTACCATTTCCCTCGGCTTTATTAGATCCGGGTAGGAAAAATTTTATTTCAAAACGGGGTCCTCAAAAGGAAGAAATGTGGGAGGTGTTTAAACAAGTTAAAATTAATCTTCCTCTACTTGAAGCAATAAAACAGGTACCCGCTTACGCCAAGTTTTTGAAAGAATTATGTACTCAAAAGAGGCAACAAAAAGTGCCTAAATTGGTTGACTTGACGGAGCGGGTAAGCGCAGTTTTGAAAGGAGATCTTCCTCCTAAGCTACAAGATCCGGGAACGCCTCTTATAAACATTCAAGTGGGAAATTTTCAAACTGCAAGGGCGTTACTAGATCTTGGAGCCGGAGTAAGTATCTTACCGAGGGGGTTATATGACCAATACGACTTTGGTCCATTGAAACGGGTTGAGACAACGGTGGTACTAGTAGATTTGTCTCATAAACTTCCTCGGGGTATTGTGCGGGATGTGATAGTTAAAGTTGATGAATTTTTTATCCCGTGGATTTTCTTGTGTTAGATTACTCGTCCGCGGACCCAATTCAACAACAAAATGTTATTTTGGGTCGGTCGTTTTTTAACACCGCACATGCCGTTATTGATTGTCGATATGGTACGGTCGACATGACATTCGGTAATAGAAAAATGAGATTAAACGTTTTTACTAACTGTGCTAATTCTTTTAATGGTGATGAGTGTTTTCTAGCAGATTTTATAGATGGATACGACCCGAAGGAGTATGAAGAAGAGATTTTGGAGTCGTGTGTTTGTGATGTTTCTTTGCAGGTTCATGCATGTGTGTTAGAAATGGAAGAGAAGGAGCAAGAGGCTCATGCGGTGAAAGAAGGAAGACCGCCATGGACTCACCAAACGGAGACTTTACCGGTGGGAATTGATTCGGGTACAAAACCTTCATTGGAGTGTCCACCAAATGTGGAATTGAAAGAGCTACCAAAACATCTAAAGTATGCATTCTTGGGGGAGAATGACACCTTATCGGTGATCACTGCTTCTAATTTGGTGATAGCTCAAGAAGAAGAATTGTTACGGGTTTTGAGGGCTAACAAGGCGGCAATTGGATGGACGATAGTCGACTTGAAAGGTATTAGTCCATCCATTGTAATGCATAAAATCATTACAAGTGAAGATGCAAAGCCAACCCGGGAAACACAAAGAAGGTTGAACCCGAATTTGAAAGAAGTGGTCAAGAAAGAAGTAATCAAGTGGTTGGACGCAGGGATCATCTATCCCATTTCGGACAGTGCGTGGGTAAGTCCGACTCAGGTAGTGCCTAAAAAGGCTGGTATTCAGGTAATTAAGGATGAACAAGGCGAGCAAATTGCCACCCGACCGGTCACCGGGTGGCGAGTTTGCATTGATTACAGAAAATTAAACGCCGCTACCTCCAAAGACCATTTCCCATTACCCTTCATTGACCAAATAATTGAAAAACTTTCGGGTCAAAAATATTATTGTTTTTTGGATGGGTATTCGGGTTATAACCAAATTGCTATTCACCCGGACGACCAACACAAAACCACGTTTACATGTCCATATGGTACATTTGCTTTTCGACGAATGCCATTTGGACTATGTAACGCCCCGACAACATTTCAAAGATGTATGATGAGTATATTTTCGGACATGGTCGGGGAATATCTTGAAGTGTTTATGGATGATTTTTCCATCTTTGGCCCAAGTTTTGATTCTTGTCTTGACGAATTAGAAAAAGTTTTAAAAAGGTGTGTTGAGACAAACTTGGTGCTAAGTTGGGAAAAGAGCCATTTTATGGTTCAAGTGGGTATTGTGTTGGGACACGTAATATCAACCGGGGAATGGAGGTAGACAAAGCAAAGATTCGGGTAATTTCATCTCTACCCCTACCAAAAAATGTTAAGGGGGTGAGATCATTTTTGGGACACGCGGGGTTCTATAGAAGATTCATTAAAGGTTTTAGTGTAATTACAAAACCTTTATGTAATTTATTATTGAAAGATGCTCCATTTGATTTTACTGACGAATGTTTGCAAGCGTTTCGTGTGTTGAAGGAACAGTTGGTGAAGGCTCCTATCTTGCAACCACCGGATTGGTCGAAGCCATTTGAGATTATGTGTGATGCTAGCGACACGACCATTGGAGCGGTTTTAGGTCAAAGAGTTGATAAGAAGCCGATGGTAATTTACTATGCAAGTAAAACTTTGTCTGAGGCGCAACTGAATTACACCACAACCGAGAAAGAATTATTAGCGGTGGTGTATGCCTTGGACAAGTTTAGATCCTACATTTGGGGGAGCAAGGTGATCGTGTATTCGGATCATAGCGCGGTCAGATATTTGATGGAAAAGAAGGATGCAAAGCCTCGGTTGATTCGTTGGGTGCTTTTGTTGCAAGAGTTCGATCTAGAGATTCGGTTCAAAAGGGGGTGTGAAAATGTTGTAGCGGATCATTTGTCCCGGATCCCATTGGAAGGTGTTAATGACCCGAGAGAGATTAATGAATGGTTTCCCGATGAACAATTGTTAGCCGTTTCTACTTTTGTGGCACCTTGGTATGCTCATTATGTGAATTATTTGGCCAAGGGTGCAATTCCAAATCATTGGACGAAGAAGAGACGACAACAATTTTTAAGTCAAGTAAAACAATATATTTGGGATGAACCGGATTTGTTCAAAATTGGACTCGATCAAGTGATAAGAAGGTGTGTTCCCGAAACTGAAGTACTAGAGATTTTGACCCATGCCCATTCGTCGGCATGTGGAGGGCATTTTAGTGGGAACAAGACGGGTTATCGGATGTTGTCATGTGGGTTTTATTGGCCCACAATTTTCAAAGATTCTTGCGAGTTTGCTCGGAATTGTATCAATTGTCAAAAAGTTGGAAGCATATCAAAGCGGGATGAAATGCCTTTACAACCAATTTTGGTGGTTGAGGTGTTTGATGTTTGGGGAATATATTTCATGGGTCCATTTCCCAATTCGAATGCGTTCTTGTACATATTGGTTGCGGTTGACTATGTTACGAAGTGGATAGAAGCTATCGCTACAAGGACCAACGATCATTCCGTTGTATGTAAGTTTGTGCAATCCAACATTTTCGCTCGATTCGGTGTGCCAAGGGTAATAATAAGTGATGCTGGTTCACACTTTAAGAATTTTAATTTCGGAAAATTGCTAAAAAGATATAATGTGAACCACCGAGTGGCTACACCATACCATCCGCGTCCAACCGTCAAATTAAAGAGATTCTCATGAAGACGGTAAGAACGGATAGAAAAGATTGGTCAAGTATACTTGAAGATGCGTTGTGGGCATATCGGACGGCCTACAAAACTCCAATTGGTACCACCCCTTATCGGATGGTGTATGGGAAGGGGTGCCATCTACGAATGGAGTTAGCACATCGAGCGCATTGGGCCATAAAAACTATTAATACGGATTATGATGTAGCGGGTCGAGTAAGGAAGTAGCAATTGAATGAGATTGAGGAGATTAGAGAAGAAGCCTATGAATGTGCATCCGCATATAAAGACAAACTAAAGAAAGTTCATGATGCAAAGCTAAGGAAGAAGAACTTCGAAGTGGGTCAAAAGGTGTGGTTGTACAATTCGAGGTTGAAAATATTTGCGGGCAAACTCAAGAGAAAATGGATGGGTCCTTACGTCATTCGAAGAGTGGGAAGATTTGGTGATGTCGATATACAAGACGAACAAACCAATATGAAACAAACTGTAAACAGGCATCGGCTCAAACCGTATTTAGAAGGTAACGACATCAACAATCTTGAGCTTGACAAAGTGGGTTACATTCTATGCCCACTGGATGACGAGGAAACTTAAAAGAGGCCCAGGTTTGGTTGTGTAAATATTTAGTTTAGTTTATTTTTGCTTTGAATAAAGTTCCGTTTAAAACTTGTGTTCGAAACAAGTGTGGGGAAATCCGTACGAATTTGCCGAACATAGTGTTGATGACAACACGGGTTTTTAACGAATGGTAGGGATATAAATTTCATGTCTTCAAAATTTTATAAAAACAATAAAAATATAAAAATTAGAAGAGCTAAAAAAAGAGAAAAACAAAAACATAAAATTTTGTAAAGTAGAAAAAAAATGGCCGTGCATGCTTGCCCAGTATGGGCCGTAGCTTACGGTGGCAGTCAAACCAAAAAAGAAACCTATGGCGTTAATAAACTGCCTTACGGCTGTGTTTTTGTTCAAGTTTTGTCGTAACCTACGGCAAGCGCCGTAGGCTACGGCGCGAACTGGCAAGCTGAGGGCATGCATATCGGCGTTTTTTTTGTATGTATATTAAAAAAAACCGAAAACCTTTTTATTAATAATAAAAATACATCAAATAAAACAATCTATAACCTATCCCTATCCGCACAATCTTCAATCGAACCCTATCCACACATCTAATTTATTTCTTCTTCTTCATCTACTTCACATAAACCCTAGTTTCTCATAACTCTCAAAGCTTCATATCTCCTTCGAATCTCAACCGATTTCAGTGATTTTTGAGTCCATTTTGGGTAATATTTCACAAGGAATCCAGATTTACACTTATATTTTGAAGATTCCTTTGTTTAGTGGTCGGATTTGGGCATAAGGGGCCCGAAATTTTGGGGTTTTTTGTGGGTTTTTGTGTGAACTTGAAGAGTTTGTTATTCTCATCTTCTACAAGGTCAAGGTATGCGATTTTCTTTCATTCTTTGAAGTACATTGCGGTTTGTAAGTTTTCTATTTTGTTTTTGCTTACACACTTGCTTGTATATAATAGATTATAGGATTTTGTGAACCATGGAATGTTAGGGTATAAATGTATTCGATGTTAGTGATTTTTTTTTTTTTGGAAAAATTCTGAATTATAGAGACATCATGCTAAATTTTTGTTTGAAAGGATGAATCTTTGGTGTTTTTGTGCATTTATACCCATAACATAAAGCAAGTGTGGGGAAGATTGTGAAGTAGAACTTACTTGATTTGTGTGTTTGGTTCATGAATGTGTGTAGGTATGGTGAGAATAAAGGAAAAAGCGGGTGCAAGTTCATCTAAACAACCTCAAAGGGAAGAAGAACAATCAAAGAGAAGGAGGTTGGCTCGGATAGGAGACCCGGATTCGGAGGAGGATGCTCCTCCAAGGGGACCAAAACCGGAGTGGACATCCGGTTCACTACTCGACCAACCCAAGGAATGGCGAGAGGATTTGTTCCACGAGCAAATGAATAAATTGAAACAAAGGAAAGAAGCCCTCATTTGCGAAAAGGAGATCCGGGAAGAAGATTTTGGGCCGTTTGGGATAACGGCTAAGTTTAAAGCATTAGGTTGGGAGGCAGCTTTAAAATGCTACGATAATGAAGTCAAGAAAATGTATGATGATCGAATTCAAGAATGGATGGCTACACTCGAATGTCCCCCGTTTAAAGCCCCAAGTAAGATGAAGCTCGTTGGATGGTGTAATGGGGTGAAGGTTGAGATGTTATAAGACTCATTGCACCGTATTGCGAGGTTTGATAGTAAATCTTCGAATGAGTACATCTATCCGAGCCTTAAAGATCTTTACCATGAGCCCAACAAACACCCTCGATGGCAAAACATGTTAGATTACCTCTTCCTTCCCGGTACTACCCACGGGAAATTGTTTAGAAAGAACTTGCGAATGGAGGCGAAGTTGTTGTTGGTTTTGTGTACACACAATGTCATCCCGTGGCGGGGTGATAAGATGGAGGTGAGATTTCAAGAGGTACCGATTCTGTACATGTTAATGCACGGTGCACCCATGGTTCCTTTCAGGTTTTTAGTGTTGAACAACATTTGGCTTAGTCGAAACAGTGGAGAAAGGAAATTGTACCCCATTGCCGATTGATCACGGCATTGTTGAAAAAATATGGGGCAATTGAAGATGGGGAAAAAGGTTCATACAAGAGATTTAAGCCGTTTGACATCAAGAATTTGGGGCCAGGTTGGGAGTACAAGGAATCAGAAAGGTATCATAAATTGAAGACGGATGTGAGACGGTGGAGAGTTTTGAAAGTGGATGCTAGGCCACTATGACCGGGCGAGGCTGATGAGCCCGAAACAACTGATGAATAGGTTAGTGGTGACGATGACTACCGTGAAGACACGTTCATGGTTGATGCTCCGATGGGGGGCGCTGGCCCATGTGGAGTTCAGGGAGCAGGGGTACAGTCAGGATATGTGGGTAGTGCATTCGATTATGCACAACACCCCTATGATCCCTATTGGGCTCATTCGGGGAATATGGGCCAGATTATTGAGCAAAGGCGACCCCCCACTTTTGGTGAATGGACTAAATCAAATCAAATGCTCTTCGATCAACAAACTTTTATGGGGGCTAGTGTGGAGAGAGCTCTTAAGCAGAGCTACGACAAAAATGAGCAATGGAATCGTGCTCATATGTATGCCCACCAAGAAGAGATGAATAATCGCTACCTAGACGACCGTCAAAGACGCTTGCATGACCAGTGGCATGCGGGCCAACCACTCGAAGCGGACCCGCCAATTATGGATTACACCACATTGCCACCATATGATGGTAGTGTGTCGTATCCCACCCCACCATTGCATCATTCTCAATGGGTGGATCCACACGCCATGAGTTATCAGCAGGCAAGTCAAGGTGGTAATCAAGGAAGCAGCAGGAGTAGCAGAGCATTTGGGTTTGGAGAGTGGAACGACATGATGACATCCATTTTCAGGCCTCCACAGCCAAAGTACTACTAGCCAGGTCGTACCTCGCTCCTTCGTATATTTGTGTTTATTTTCATCTCGTTTGTTTATGTTTATGGTGGGAGGTCGGGTGGTGTTTAGATGTTGATGTGATTGTTGGGTTGTGAAAGTTGGTGGTGTTATGTTTTTAAAGAAGAAAAATAAAATAAAAAAATATAAAATGAAAAATACCAAAAAGAAGTTTGGGGTTTGAGATGTAAAGCTTTTGTTAATGTTGAAGGGTTTAGCGATCAAGTCTCCTCAAAACCATACATTGGGGTCAATGTATCTCAAGTGTGGTGATGGGGAGAAATTTTGATGTTTTTGAAAAAAATTTTAAATCAAGCAAAACATTGTGAGAAATTGAACACCTTGGACTAACCCCAAGTGACACACCGGCAACCCTTAATACCCTTTCTTCTTGGTGAGAGTTGAAGCCACACTTGTATATAAATAATGCTTATCTTTGATGAGAGTGCCAACGGGTGGGGGTGCATTAGAACTTGTGCTTGGATACGGTTCGAGGCCTTAGTTGAATATGAATATAAAAAGGATAAGGGCATTTAGGTAGCCTCGTCATAGTGTGTGCGAGTGTGGGATTTGGGGGGTTGGACCTCATTAATTATATATATGAGCTTGGTAGTGAGAGGGGTGGGGGTTTGGACATTTAGTTGCCCAATTTTGTGCCTAAAGCCTATCATTTGTTGCCCGTTAGCTAGTTTCCCAAATATTTACCCGACTTGACCCTGTCTTATAGTGTTAATAGTTGTTCTAGTAGTGTGTAGATATGTTATGATGTTATGTTGAATGTTTGCTAGTCTATGTTAAAAAAATGAAAAAAAAAGCAAAAAAAAAAAAAGAAAAAAAAAAGAGTTATGTTGAGTTGTCTTATGTATAGAAGTTTAAGTTTGGTGTTTCTTTGTTTCATTGTGTAATAAAAGACCGGGTAAGTCCTTCGCTATTACATATATATTCCATTTCCTACCGTACGCCTAGCCATGTTACAACCTTAAAGTCCCTTTGATTTGCATTCATGTTTGACACTTGTTAGGAGAAGGACCGATTTAGGTACAAGCCTATAGTTGTGTAATCACTCGTTTGCCTTTTGTGTGTCTAGCTTACAAATGCTAGTGCTTACTTGTTGCCGAGAGGAGAGATATAGCGAGGGGTGAGTTGTTTAGGGTGTTTAGAAAGGGTTAGTAAAAGGACAACATGTTTATGCTTGGTTTATATTGATCGCGTATGTGATGAAAATGGTTTTGAATGGGTTGCTTGGGACAAGCAACGGGTAAGTGTGGGGATGTGACGGGTGGTCCATGGACAACCCTTAAAAGGTTCAATACTATGCACAATCTATGCTTATTATGGTTAATTGCTTGAACTTGGTAATCTCTAGTTGTGTGAATTTGCAGGTGTTAATATGCACAAGGAGTAGCTTTTGTGAAGTCTAGATGGATGTTGGATGTTCGGGGAGTCAAAGATTTGAAGAAGTCAAGAGTTGATGAAGAAACAAAGGAAACAAGAAGAAACAATCCGCTCAGCGCCGTAACCTACGGTAAGGACCCCAACTCCTTCAAAACTTCACTGCCGTAAGGCAGACTCTCCATGCCGTAAAGAAATACTGCTCGCCGTAAGCTACGGTGAGCGCCGTAGCTTACGGCGCTATGTTGACCAGTTGTTGCTTGCTGACTGCCGTAAGCTACGGCAGGCGCCGTAGCTTATGGCGCCGATTGTCCTCAAAGTGTAACTCATTCATTTAATTGTCATTTTTCATGAGATTTATGGTGTCCTATCATATGTTTTCGGTTACACTTCACTTGTGAACGAATTTTGGAGACTTGGAGGGTACTTGGAGCTAGAAGAACAATCTTTAATCATTAGTTTTATGTTTGGTGATTTCTATGAACATTAAGACTTGTGTGATGATGTTGATTAAACCCATGAGTGGCTAAGTACTTTATGGTCATCTTTAGTTGAAGGTTTGTGGAGACAATTATGCTTGAGTTCATATTTCTAGAATGGTAAACTGAATTTATGTTTTGTTTATCATGGTGTGTTCTTATTTTCTTGTAAATGATTGATTCTTATGATTATTCTATTTTGAAACTGTCACACCCCGACCGTGTTAAAACAACGAAACCGCGGCGGAAACGTCGGGGAGTGTCATGGCAGAATTATTGTTTCACAACCATGGATACAAAAGTTTCGTTTTATTGATTTATTAAATAATGTACATTGTCTTAAAACAAGCTACACATTGTCTATCATTGTTTTTAAGTCACTAAGGCCTCGTCCAGATCCTATGTGACTCAAGCATCTTAGCAATCAACATCATGCAACACCACCTGAAACATATGTAAAATAAAGTCAGCAAAGAAATGCTAGCGAGCACATAGGTTTTAGGAGAGTATCGGATTCATGGCTCATTTATATGTTGCAGTACCTTATTAGACTACAAGAGTCAAAAGTACAAACCTCGTTTTGGAAAGTGTATTGCAACATAATTAACTAACTCAAATCAAATTGGTTATAGTTTATAAAATCTCGTACCCATGATTCTTAACCCAAAAACATTTGTTTTAGTAAACCAAATCGTAAAACATCTCGTAAAAACTCGTATGGTTTATATCATTTTGAAAACCTCGTTGTGTGACATCGTTTCAAAATCGTTTCCCAAGTGAACTAAATAATGACACGGAATATAATATGATAAAAACACTTATATATAAGGTGTACCAGCGGCGTATCTACCATGCTTTTATCATGTTACACCTGTCTCATTATCTAATCACAACCCAAAACCAATCGTTTATCTCGTTTAAATCGTTTCAAATTGTTTACCTCGTCCAAAAATCGTTTTTGTTTTAACTGTGAAACTACTTATGGTCGTCTCGCTAATAACATTCAATCCTTTGTGACTCGACTATCTCGAAACTCGCAATAACAAACCACCAAAGGGTAAGTTAACACTCATCAGATTCGGTCGTTACCTACATAACCCCCACACATAACCATGGGTGTAGTCTGATAATGGGATTTGTCAGATCCTATGGTACCATAACCTAATACTGGTCGGCTTGATCAATGTTAATGAATGTCATTCGTTATGTAACTACAACCAACAAGTTCGTTCACTTTATCGAAATCGTTATTAGTTTAATATAAACCATCTTAATCATTTTTGAATCCATCGTTTAAAATATCGAAATCATTTTAATACATATGAATCACCCCAAAACAATCGAAAATAGTAAAATAGGGGAACTATGTACTCACATTGAAGTGCAAAGTATCCTCAATCTAAAGAACTCCACAAGCTCAATCAAACTAAGGAAACTCAAGCAGCACCTAATAATCGAATTACTAGTAAATAAATCGACACTTAAATCGGAAGATCGAATAGAATGAGGTCTTGTAAACCAAATGAGTATTGGAACTCATGTGATATGGTTTAACAAAGCCTACATTCTAAATCGGAACTTAACCTAAGTGCTTTCGACCCGTTACGACCCATTAAGGTAGCTTACGCTACTTTAACGCGTCGTTAGCGCAAACGCGCGTTCTAGACGTCTAACTAGTCCTATGACAAGTATTATATGCCTAAACATGTTTAAATATGTTGAATAATAAGTTAAGTGACAAAAGTTTAGGATACATATGCTTAACATCCAATTATGCATGAAAAGGGCATTTTGGTCATTTTCCTAAGGCATATAAACTACCTATCATACAACTACTTAAACTAGGTGACCATAAGGTATAACCTCGGAAGGTTATTCCCTATGCAACTATGGTCACTAAACATGCTTGGTTGGATCCTAATGATCGACCAAACGGGTCGAGTTCGAAAGTCTAAGCGGTGGTTTAGACCGCTTGACTTACGACTCTAAATAAGCACTAAACTAAAAGTGACGAGCTATGCATGTTAAAGCATGCTTAACTAAGTTAGAAAACAGGTTTTGATATCAAAACAAAGTGTTTTGATACCAAGAGTAGTTTGGTTGCAAAATACGCATAAATGCGCATTTTGACCGAAACTACGATTCGTCACTACGCCTAGTCAACGTGGTAATCAGTAGGTATAGTAACTAAGGACTATAACTATCGTGATTACGCTCACGTTGCGAAGTTCAAACGAACTTCGTGTTGACCAACTCATGGTCAAAACAGAAAGTCAAACACTGTTTGACTTTCACGCTCGAAAAGCGATAAAAGAACGAAAGAAGCTTACAAAGGGTCCAAGCTAGGGAGAAATTGATCTTAAAATCTCAGGTATGAAGTATTGTAACTTCAACTTAGAGAAATCAGATCAAGGGTGAGTAGAAATGGGAGGAGAGAATGGCTTTATATAGTTTTCGGTTCACTGTTAGGATCATTTCTTGCTAAAGAGAGAATGATCTTGGCCTTACATGTGGGTTAATGGTTTTAGAAACCATGGGGACTTGTAAAACTAGCTAAAACTAGCAGATGGTATCCAAATCAGGTGTTGAAAACCAACAAAATTGAAAAAATGGACCAAATTCAAAGAATCTGCCCATATAGCACTGTGGCTACCCGCGACGGATACAGCCTTAGGCTGCCACGCCCCGCCCTCATATCAGAATTTTCATTTTTGGCAGAAACAGTCCCTACATGCTCCAAACTTGTTTTTCGACGCGTTTAACCCCCGTTAACCCAACTTCAAAGCTCTACAAGGTATTCAAAGTATAGAGGACTCAAAATATGCTCGGAAAAGTCCCGGATGTCGGTTCGTTTGGTCGTACGGTCACGTTATTCGTCTAATTACGACGAAACTCGAACGGACGCGAAAACGATCCAAATTAAGCGACGAATGGAATTTTATCATGCCAATCACTAAAATAAAATATTTTAATGATTACATAAATTTTTGGGTGTCCGAATATATTCAGAACGTAAGATATGCGCGAAAATGCAAACTTATGCACTTTTTGACGCTTTTAGTCCCTATTGATCAAATAAGTTTATTTTAGCATACCGAACCCCTCAAAGCCTATTTCTAAGCTATATAAAGGATATTTAGGGTATGTTTAACTTATTATAAAGTTCTGGAATGTTCGTTACTATACGAATCGGTAGACTTTTGCAAGTTGACGCAAATAGTCCCTACGATCGAACAAACTTGTTTTCGACACACCAAACCATCCAAAACTTATTTCTAAGTTATGTGAAGGTTATTTAAGGTATGTTAAGCGTATTTCACTATCCCGGAGTGTTTTTCGCGTTAAACTGACTGCGTTTACACACCAGTTTGCGTATAACTTCCTAGAAAGCGATTTAAAGCTTGAAATTGGAATCGAATCAAATCGTAAAATCATCAAACACAAATACACACATAATAACACCAAAACACATTGTTTTATTAATAGTTAACATTGTTTTACATTGTACATCAATTACAGAGCACAGTTGTCACAGTCTCCCCTACTTTAGGAAATTTCGTCCCAAAATTTTAACTAGAGGAAATTTGTGAGAACAATTGCGGATATTTCGCCTTCATTAGGTCCTCACATTCCCAAGTAAACTCTGGGCCACGTTTGGATTCCCAGGGAACCTTGACCAATCGAATCCGTTTGTTTTTCAACTGTTTGACTGCACGGTCCGTTATCTCCACTGGTTTCTCGATAAAGTGAATCGTTTCATCAACTTGAATTTCATGGAGTGGAATGTGAAGATCAACATCTGCTAAACACTTTCGCAAATTGGACACGTGAAAAGTCGGGTGAATATTTCCAAGCTCTGGAGGTAGCTCTAGTCGATATGCAACCTTTCCAACTCTTTCAATAATCTTAAATGGTCCAACATATCGTGGTGCAAGTTTTCCTTTCTTTCCAAATCTCACCATTCCCTTCCAAGGTGACACCTTGAGTAGGACATGGTCTCCGACTTGAAATTCTAAGGGCTTGCGTCGCATATCCGCATAACTCTTTTGACGGCTTCTAGCTGTCACAAGATTATCGCGAATTTTCTTGATTTTGTCTGTCGTTTCCAGAATGAGCTCTGGTCCAGTAAGCTGAGCTTCACCGATCTCATTCCAACAGACAGGTGAACGAGATTTTCGACCGTAGAGAGCTTCGAATGGTGCCATATTGATACTAGCATGATAACTATTGTTGTAAGAGAACTCGATCAATGGAAGATGAGAATCCCAATTACCACCAAAGTCTATCACGCATGCTCTAAGCATATCCTCCAAAGTTTGAATCGTCCTATCAGATTATCCATCTGTTTAGGGATGATAAGCAGTGCTTAGATTTAGTTGGGTTCCCATAGCAGATTGCATGGTCTTCCAGAAATGAGATGAAAATCGAGCATCACGATCAGAAATGATATCCAAAGGAACACCATGTCGAGATACAATCTAATCAACATAAATCTTTACAAGTTTATCAGCAGATAGATCCTCGCGAATCGGAATAAAATGAGCTGACTTCGTTAATCGATCGATAACAACCCATATAGCATCATGACCTTTAGATGTACGCGGTAATTTAGTGATGAGATCAATCGCAATGTTCTCCCACTTCCAAACCGGTATCTCTGGTTGTACAAGCAAACCAGATGGTTGTTGATGTTCAGCCTTGACTTTGAGACAAGTTAGGCATTTCGATACATACAAGGCAATATCCTTCTTTATACCAGGCCACCAATGCTGAGTACGAAGATCCTTGTACATTTTATCAGCACCGGGATGGATAGAATATCGAGACTTATGAGATTCGTCCATCACTAATGTGCAAAGATTGTCTTGTTTTGGAATCCACAAATGATCCTTGAAATAAAGTAACCCATCGTCCTTCGCTTCGAGTTTAAGCTCAAGTTGATGTGGTAATTCCTTACCCATCAAGTTTTGTGAAACACAAAATTGTTGAGCTTGAAGAACACGAGTTTGAATATCAGATAGAGTTCGAACAGAATGAAGCTTGACTCGCTCTTTTCGGCTAAGCACATCGGCTACGACATTCGCCTTACCAGGATGGTAGCGAATCTCGCAATCGTAGTCATTCAAGAGCTCAACCCAACGTCGTTGCCTCCTTCTGATTGAGAATGTGCTGGAGACTTTTGTGGTCTGTGAAAACCACACACTTCGTACCATAAAGATAGTGTCTCCAGATTTTGAGAGCAAAAACCACAGCACCTAACTCAAGATCATGAGTGGTGTAGTTCTTCTCGTGAACTTTCAGCTGTCTTGACGCATATGCAATGACTTTACCTCGTTGCATAAGAATGCAACCAAGGCCTAAGTTGGACGCATAGCAGTAGACAACGAAATCATCGTTTCCCTCGGGTAAAGATAGAACAGGAGCATCACACAGCTTCTGTTTCAGAGTTTGGAACGCTTCTTCTTGATTGGGTCCCCACTCAAAAGGCTTATTCTTCTGAGTCAAAGCAGTGAGTGGAACCGCAATCTTAGAGAAGTGCGAAATAAATCGACGATAATACCCAAAAAGTCCGAGAAAAGAACGAACTTCTGTGGGTGTCGTTGGTGTATTCCAATCCTTAATTGCGGCAATTTTGGATGGATCCACATGAATACCCTGCTCGTTGACTATATGACCCAAAAACTGAACTTCTTTAAGCCAAAATTCACACTTGGAGAATTTAGCAAAAAGTTGTTCTTTCTTCAGGAGTTCCAGTGTCAAACGAAGGTGTTGCTCGTGATCGGCTCGAGACTTCGAATAAACAAGAATATCGTCGATGAACACAATGATAAATTTTTCTAAATAAGGTTTACAGACCCTATTCATTAAGTCCATGAAAATGGCTGGAGCATTTGTCAAACCAAAAGGCATGATAGTGAACTCATAATGCCCATATCTCGTGCGGAAAGCAGTTTTGGGAATATCTTCTTCGAGTACACGAAGCTGATGATACCAGAATGCACATCGATCTTGGAAAAACAGGTAGCACCTTGCAGCTGATCAAAGATATCATCAATTCGAGGTAGGGGAAATCGATTCTTGATGGTAAGCTTATTAAGCTCATGATAATCGATACACATTCGAAAAGATCCATCTTTCTTTTTCACAAAGAGGACAGGAGCACCCCAAGGTGAATAACTCGGACGGATGAATCCTATATCAGACAACTCTTGAAGCTGTTTTGATAACTCTTGCATCTCAGATAGTGCAAGACGATAAGGTGCTTTCACAATCGGGTTAGCATTGGGTACAAGATCAATATGAAACTCGACTTGACGAACTGGAGGCAAACCAGGAAGTTCATCAAGAAACACCTCTGGATAATCCCGAACAATCAGAATATCCTGAATACTCTTGCTCTTACCTTTCTCCTCGGTGACATGTGCCAGAAAAGCAACATATCCTTTTCGTAAATAACGTCTGGCTTTCGTACACGACATGAGTTTCAAACCAACAGATGGTTTCTCGCCACGAACTTCTAGGACATCACCAGACGAAAGAGGAATACGAACGATCTTGTCGAAACAAACAACTTCGGTATGATGTTTGGTTAACCAATTCATACCCACGATAATGTCGAAACTCCCAAGTTGCATCGGCGTGAGGTCAATAGGAAAAAGATGGTTATCGAGGTTCAATTGACAACCATGAAGAACAGAATCGAGTACGAGTGGTTTACCAGTAGCAACTTCGACAGATAAGGGTTTCCTTAGTTTAGTTCTACGTATCGCAAGTAAAGGCTCAAAGGATAACGAAACAAAACTCCTATCGGCACCAGAATTGAAAAGAACAGATGCAAGTTGATTGTTAACAAGAAACGTACCGTTAACAACCTCGTTGTCCGCCCTTTCCTCGTTTGCATTCAGATTGAATGCTTGTCCACGAGCCGGATTCACATTTGCGTTCGCGTTTGCATTTGGATTTGCATTTACCAACCCCGGGCAGTTGTTGCGGAAATGACCCATTTCTCCGCAATTGAAACACGAACCAGGTGGGAATCTCGCAGCATTCCCTTGAGCTTGTGCTGGAACTTGAGCAGCTTGATTTTGGCCAAAACGATAAATGTTGGCCAGATGCCCAAGTTTACCACATGTGGTACACTGTTTACAGGCCTGCTGGGCAACATGGTGACCGTTGCATCGAGCATAGTGAGGTGCGGTACCAGCATACTGCTTCTTCACAGATGGTAGGGCTGGTGGGTTCTGGTTGGTGACAGCAAAGTTCTGGGAAGCCTTGCACTTCCTTGACTTTTTAGAAGACTCACCCTGCTTCTTACCCTTACCCTTACCCTTGTCTTGTGCAGAATCAGCTGTCTTCTTCTTATCACCCTTACGGGTCAATTTCCCTTTTCTGACCTGAGACTCGGTCAGGGTAACAGCCAATTCAATCGCTTGACGGACAGTGGTAGGATTACTGCCAGTCACAATATCTTGCACAGAATCGGGTAACCCATCGATATACCTCTCAATTGCCTTCTCCAACGGGGTAACCCTCGTAGGACACAACAAACTGAGCTCCTCATATCGATCCGTATAAGCACGGTGTTCTCCCCCGTCTTGTTTCAAATCATCGAATTCTCATTCTAAAGCTCAAATTTCGTGACGGGGACAGAACTCTCTCATCATGAGAGCTCGAAGCTCTTCCAAAGTTTGTGCCATCGCTACATCGGCACCCCTATCAAGCTTCACTCTGTTCCACCATGTAAGAGCACGCTTCTCGAACACACTAGATGCAAACTCAACCTTACGCTCATTCAGACATTGCACATGTCTGAATGTGCTTTCCAAACTTTCAAACCATTGCAGGAGCGCAGTTACTCCTTGCGACCCAGAAAACTTTAGCGGCTTAGCAGAGTTGAAATTTTTGAAACTACATTGTGCATTATTGTTATTATTGTTGTTGTATAACTCATGGATCTGGGTTACTATGCCAGGAAGTACTGCATCCATTTGCTGAGCAACAAGGGCTGCGACTTCTTCAGCAGTAAAAGGTTGAGCATCACGTCGAGGAGGAATTGTATAAAAAAACAAGGAAACATGAGAAACGAGTGAGGTCGACAATTGGAAAAAACAAAAGAGGCATTGAAAACATCGACAAAACACAAGGAAGGCGATCATTTGTTCGTTACCTCGAACAAACAAACGACACGCAGTGACTAATCAAAGTAAATGGGTTAATATAATGTATCACTGAAGACATGCTCGCCTATAAGTGAACACTCACCCCAAGAGTTCCCAGGTAAGAGTGACTGGTCCATTACTGCGGATTTATACGAGCACTCTAGCCTTAGACAGAAAACTCAGGGTACAGGTATTCACTCTTCCAGTTTGCACGTGTTCACATTATAAGACCCAAACTTTGACGAGATTTTAAAAACTAAGAGAGATCAAAACCTAGTAATCAATCATCCAAGGATAGATGATTAATTGTCGAAGCGGATTTGTTATTGTGTACTCGTTGTGGTTATCACCTAAGGATAGGTGACGGTATTGTTTTAAAATCTAAACACAAGTAAACTTGCGTTGGGGTCCTAGAAAGTTATAGTCTAGGTCAAAGCATTACTAATAACCTAATTCCCTATAACCATTGGCTCTGATACCAACTCTTCAGTCATACCCCGACCGGGTTAAAACAACGAAACCGCGGCGGAAACGTCGGGGAGTGTCGTGGCAGAACTATTGTTTCACAACCATGGATACAAAAGTTCGTTTTATTGATTTATTAAATAATGTACATTGTCTTAAAACAAGCTACACATCGTCTATCATTGTTTTTAAGTCACTAAGGCCTCGTCCAGATCCTATGTGACTCAAGCATCCTAGCAATCAACATCCTGCAACACCACCTGAAACATATGTAAAAACAAAGTCAGCAAAGAAATGCTGGCGAGCACATAGGTTTTAGGAGAGTATCAGATTCATGGCTCGTTTATATGTTGCAGTACCTTATTAGACTACAAGAGTCAAAAGTACAAACCTCGTTTTGGAAAGTGTATTGCAACATAATTAACCAACTCAAATCAAATTGGTTATAGTTTATAAAATCTCATAGCCATGATTCTTAACCCAAAAACATTTTTTTTAGTAAACCAAATCGTAAAACATCTCGTAAAAACTCGTTAATAAAACTCGTATGGTTTATATCATTTCGAAAACCTCATTGTGTGACATCGTTTCAAAATCGTTTCCCAAGTGAACTAAATAATGACACGGAATATAATATGATAAAAGCACTTATATATAAGATGTACAAGCGGCGTATCTACCATGCTTTTATCATGTTACACCCGTCCCATTATCTAATCACAACCCAAAACCAATCGTTTATCTCGTTTAAATCGTTTCAAATCGTTTACCTCGTCCCAAAATCGTTTTCGTTTTAACTGTGAAACTAGTTATGGTCGTCTCGCTAATAACATTCAAACCTTTGTGACTCGACTATCTCGAAACTCACATTAACAAACCACCAAAGGGTAAGTTAACAATCATCAGATTCGGTCGTTACCTACATAACCCCCACACATAACCATGGGTGTAGTCTGATAACGGGATTTGTCAGATCCTATGGTACCATAACCTAATACTGGTCAGCTTGATCAATGTTAATGAATGTCATTCGTTATGTAACTACAACCAACAAGTTCGTTCACTTTATCGAAATCGTTATTAGTTTAATATAAACCATCGTAATCGTTTTTGAATCCATCGTTTAAAATATCGAAATCGTTTTAATACATATGAATCACCCCAAAACAATCGAAAAAAGTAAAATAGGGGAACTATGTACTCACATTGAAGTGCAAAGTATCCTCAATCTAAAGAACTCAACAAGCTCAATCAAACCAAGGAAACTCAAGCAGCACCTAATAATCGAAGTACTAGTAAATAAATCGACACATAAATCGGAAGATCGGATAGAATGAGGTCTTGTAAACCAAATGAGTATTGAAACTCGTGTGATATGGTTTAACAAAGCCTACATTCTAAATCAGAACTTAACCTAAGTGCTTTCGACCCGTTACGACCCATTAAGGTAGCTTACGCTACTTTAACGCGTCGTTAGCGCAAACTCGCGTTCGAGACGTCTAACTAGTCCTATGACAAGTATTATATGCCTAAACATGTTTAAATATGTTGCATAATAAGTTAAGTGACAAAAGTTTAGGTTACATATGCTTAAAATCCAATTATGCATGAAAAAGACATTTTGGTCATTTTCCTAAGGCATATAAACTAACTATCATACAACTACTTAAACTAGGTGACCATAAGGTATAACCTCGGAAGGTTATTCCCTATGCAACTATGGTCACTAAACATGCTTGGTCGGATCCTAATGATCGACCAAACGGGTCGAGTTCGAAAGTCTAAGCGGTGGTTTAGACCGCTTGACTTACGACTCTAAACAAGCACTAAACTAAAAGTGATGAGCTAAGCATGTTAAAACATGCTTAACTAAGTTAGAAAAAAGGTTTTGATATCAAAACAAAGTGTTTTGATACCAAGAGTAGTTTGGTTGCAAAATACGCATAAATGCGCATTTTGACCGAAACTACGACCCGTCACTACGCCTAGTCAACGTGGTAATCAGTAGGTATAGTCACTAAGGACTATAACCATCGTGATTACGCTCACGTTGCGAAGTTCAAACGAACTTCGTGTTGACCAACTCATGGTCAAAGCAGAAAGTCAAACACTATTTGACTTTCACGCTTGAAAAGCGATAAAAGAACGAAAGAAGCTTACAAAGGGTCCAAGCTAGGGAGAACCTGATCTTAAAATCTCAGGTATGAAGTATTGTAACTTCAACTTAGAGAAATCAGATCAAGGGTGAGTAGAAATGGGAGGATAGCATGGCTTTATATAGTTTTCGGTTCACCGTTAGGATCATTTCTTGCTAAAGAGGGAATGATCTTGGCCTTACATGTGGGTTAATGGTTTTAGAAACCATGGGGACTTGTAAAACTAGCTAAAACTAGCAGATGGTATCCAAATCAGGTGTTGAAAACCATCAAAATTGCAAAAATGGACCAAATTCAAAAAATCTGTCCAGATAGGGCTGTGGCTACCCACGACGGATACAGCCTTAGGCTGTCGCACCCCGCCACGCCCTCAGATCAGAATTTTCATTTTTCGCAGAAACAGTCCCTGCACGCTCCAAACTTGTTTTTCGACAATTTCAAAGCTCTACAAGGTAGTCAAATTATAGAGGACTCGAAATATGCTCAGAAAAGTCCCGGATGTCGGTTCGTTTGGTCGTACGGTCACGTTATTCGTCTAATTACGACGAAACTCGAACGGACGCGAAAACGATCCAAATTAAGCGATGAATGGAATTTTATCATGCCAATCACTAAAATAAAATATTTTAATGATTACATAAATTTTTGGGTGTCCAGATATATTCAGAACGTAAGATATGCGCGAAAATGCAAACTTATGCACTTTTTGACGCTTTTAGTCCCTATTGATCAAATAAGTTTATTTTAGCATACCGAACCCCTCAAAGCCTATTTCTAAGCTATGTAAAGGATATTTAGGGTATGTTTAACTTATGATCAAGTTCCGGAATGTTCGTTACTATACGAATGGGTAGACTTTTGCAAGTTGACGCAAATAGTCCCTACGATCGAACAAACTTGTTTTCGACACACCAAACCATCCAAAACTTATTTCTAAGTTATGTGAAGGTTATTTAAGGTATGTTAAGCCTATTTCACTATCCCGGAGTGTTTGTCGCGTTAAACTGACTGCGTTTACGCACCAGTTTGCGTATAACTTCCTAGAAAGCGATTTAAAGCTTGAAATTGGAATCGAATCAAATCGTAAAATCATCAAACACAAATACACACATAATAACACCAAAACACATTGTTTTATTAATAATTAACATTGTTTTACATTGTACATCGATTACAGAGCACAGTTGTCACAGAAACCATACGTTCTTGGTGCCGTTGGCAATCGAGATATCATGGGTAGAATTAGGATTGGGTAAGGGTTAATTGGTCATCGGGTAACAACCTCACGTTCTAGGAATCTGAGTACTTAGTTCCCTTTTATCACAACAAGTAATTGCACATGAACTATGTCTATGTAGTTCTTTCTAGTGAATGACAGCACAAACGTTGAAGCAAACCGGAAACTAAAGATGGTCATTCGTCTCTAATTTGTTTACAACCAAAACTTTCATTTTAGCAATTAGACTAGTAATCTTAGTTTTAAAAAATCAATCAATCAAACCAACTCTTGAACTTTATTTTCATTGCAATTAGTTTAAATTTAGTTAAGTTAGCTAAACCTCGAAATAACACATATTCCACAAACTCCCTGTGTTCGATACCCACTTACCGCTATCTATTAGTAGTATTCAGATTAAATTTGATTGTGACCCTGACATCACATCAGTGTTAGGTCAGGATGACTGTGGATTTTCCTCGAGTGCCACATCATCCCCAACTTGAAAGGGAATTTCATCCCGAAATTCATTAGTTGCATCATGATTAGATTGGTCAGTTGGGAAAAGGTGAGGATACTTGAGCTTCATCTGATCCTCGCATTCCCATGTGAACTTCGGTCCACGTCTTGAGTTCCAACGGACTCTCACGATTGGAATTCGGCTATGCTTACGGACCTTGACTTCCCGGTCCATAATTTCGATAGGTTCCTCGACAAACTGCAACTTGTCATCGATTTCCAGTTCTTGGAGTGGTACCACCAGTGTTTCATATGACAAACACTTCTTTAATTGCGAAACATGGAATACATCATGAACGTTACCCAACTCAACAGGTAACTCGAGCTTGTAGGCTACTTTACCAATTCGTTCCAGAATTTTGAATGGCCCGACATAACACGAATTCAGCTTTCCGCGTTTCCCAAAGCGTACCACACCCTTCCAGGTTGAGACTTTCAACATGACACGATCACCAATAGCAAACTCCAAAGGTTTCCTACGCTTATCAGCGTAGCTTTTCTGGCGATCACGCGCTGCCGCCATACGATTTCTGATCTGGATAATCTTCTCGGAGGTTTCGAGCACAAGTTCTGGACCTGTGATTTGGCTGTCACCCATTTCAGCCCAACAGAGGGGAGATCAGCATTTTTTTCGTATAAAGCCTCGAACGGGGCTGCCTAAATACTCGTATGGTAACTGTTATTGTAGGAAAACTCCTCCAAGGGTAAGTATCTTTCCCAACCCTTACCAAAATCGATCACACATGCCCGCAACATGTCTAGATGGTTCGCTCACTCTGACCATCCATTTGAGGGTGATAGGCAGTGCTCATGTCAAGACGTGAGCCAAATGATTTGTGCATCGCTTGCCACAAATCGGATATGAAAGGCGATCACGATCAGAGATAATAGAGGTTGGCACTCCGTGCCTGGAAACTACTTCCTTTAAATAGATACCAGCCAGCTGCAAGAACTTGTCAGTTTCTTTGATTGCGTGGAAGTGCGTAGATTTCGTGAGACGGTTAACGATCACCCAGATGGTATCATTTCCGTTTTGAGTTCTTGGCAAACTAGTGACGAAATCCATAGCAATTTGCTCCCATTTTCACATAGGTATCTCTGGTTGCTGAAGCAGACCAGATGGTTTTTGATATTCCACCTTGACTTTTGTGCAAGTCAAACATTTACTCACATACGTTGCGATGTGGGCTTTCATCTTCGCCCACCAGTACAAGACTCTTAGGTCCTGATACATCTTATCTGAACTCGGATGAACAGAGTATCGAGACTTGTGCACTTCGTCCATCATAAGATCTCTAAGATTTCCAAACGAAGAAATCCATATTCGTTTCATGAAATAGTAAATGCCATCAGATCTCTCTTCGAGTCGTTCTCCATGCCCTGCAAATACTCAGCTTTAATGTTTTCCCCTTTTACACTTCAGTTTGAGCATAACGGATCCGGTCAGGCAAAATAGAATGGACGGTGAGCTGCAGAGTGCGAAAATGTTTGGGTTTGGTTTCCTTTTGACTAAGGGCATCAGCTACAACGTTAGCCTTACCTGGATGATACTTGATTGTACAGTCGTAGTCGTTTAAGAGTTCCACCCAGCTACAACGTTAGCCTTACCCAACTCTAAGTCGTGAGTCGTGTAATTCTTTTCATGGACCTTCAACTGTCGAGAGGCGTAAGCTATCACTTTCTCATGTTGCATCAGCACGCAACCGAGACCCTGAATAGAGGAGTCACAGTACACCACAAAATCTTCGGTACCCTCAGGTAAAGACAGAATCGGTGCACTGTAGAGTTTTTGCTTCAGAAGCTGGAAGGCGTCTTCCTGTTTCTGTCACACCCCAACCAATGGCAGAATCATCGGAGTGGGACTTGTTCAAGATTGCAAGAGACTTCATAACACTAATTGTGACAATATTTAATTCAACCATTTTCATTTCATAGATAAATTGTCAAAGCATTACAAGAAATTCAAATAATAACATTGTTCAACATAACATAACAAGATTTATACAACGCTTTAAACCTAAACGTTTAAATGAGCATCTAGGCATCTTTGCTAATCCATTTCCGTAGCATCATCAATCCTCAACCTGTAACATGTTTAAAATACAATTCAATGCAAAAGCAAAGGCGAGTATACAAGTTTAAGCATAAGTATAAGTATAAAAGTTTAAAACGAATCCACATGGAAACTTAGTTTATACATGATCAACCTAACATGGCGTGCAATATTTCTAGCCAATCCTCTGTTTACGCAAGAAAGTTTAGTTAATTCGACATGACCACAAGTTTAGGGGGGGCGGTGCGTTACTCCTATAGCGCTATACAATTCAAATGGAGGCTCGTGAAAGCTAATGACTAAAACATATCACATAAGTATGGTCCACGTAAGCATCAAGTATCACAACATAGTATTCATGTATAAGGATTGTTTTGTGCATTGCATAAAGAATAAGTTTAAGTGTGTTTTTAATAATGTAACATGTTACACCCCAAAAAGTTGTAAACATAAAAAGGGGGTTGCGAGTATACTCACAAATTTGCATAGGCTTTCCGATTATCCAACGTGACGAAGTTGATGAGGTTAGAAGGTTGAATATGTTCGTGTAGGGATTTAGTAAGTTAAAACACAAGAATATATGTATTCTAAAGTAATAATCCTTTAACACCAAGTACTTGTTCTTGACACTATGAAACCTCAAGGGTTAATGTTTTCATGAGTAATATACTCATTAGAATCGTAACAAGTCTTATGTCTTAGATGATGTTATTCTAATATCTTGACGAATGAACACAAGTCCACCATCAAGAGTTCGAATAGTATATATGTATAAGTATTATATGTATTATTTTTTCCATTAGTCAAGCATGAGGTAGAAGATAAATCTTCATTTAGGTACCTCTATTGTGTCATAGAATTCATGTAGGAGGTAGGAAGAACAAGCTTCCATTTAGGTACCTCTATTGTGTCATAGAATTCATGTAGGAGGTAGGAAGAACAAGCTTCCATTTAGGTACCTCTTATGGTTCACCACTACACTTGATGTAAAAACATACAAGGATGGTCATGAACTAATATCAATACAAGAATAAGAAACAACTATACTATGAGAAATCATCAAGTAATGTGGGGCTTCTATGTTGGACAACCCAAGTTGGTCCATAATCACACCTTCATCAAGCTTGAAGCATGAACATGACTTGTGGGTTAAAAACCCTAAATAAAACAGAAAGTATATGAGGTTTAACCTCTGATTTTGAATGTCTCAACCTTGTTTTTAAGCCTAACTAACCATAGAAGTGGTTATAAGCATAAGGACATAGGTTTGAGATGAGTTAGACTCAAGTTGAACAAGTTTAGTAAAGATTAGATGAAATCAGAAATGAACAGTGAACTTTGGAGCCTTTTTGCCGGAGTTCCAAGGACTTATTTTCTGTGAAAAACCCATGGAATTGAAGTTAAGGTCAATCCAAGCACATAGGAAAAAGAATGGACTAAATCGGACAAGAATTGAGTGAGTTATGCTTACTTTAGTGAAGAGGTAGCAATATGTCCGAACTTCAGAACTCAGCTTCATTTTTAGTGATTTGTGTGTAAGATTTGAGTTTGTAAAGTGGTAAAGAGGCTGGTTATAAGTTGTATTTATAGGGGAAATGATTAGAGTTAAGTTGGGTTGACATTTAATGTAATTAGGTGGGTGTTTGACAATAAAAAAAAAAAAAAACAATTTATTCAGCCATAAAAGGCTCCTGTTCGCAAGCTGTATCAACAGCCAACAAACTTAATTTTTTTTATGTGACAAGACATGTTAGTACATATTATGTTATTTATTAATTAATTACATACTAAACACTTAAATCAAGTATAACATTGGGTGGAAGATTATAATTAAATCAAACAAACTTTCCCCCCTTGAAAGCTGTGATCGAAACTTGGGGGCTGTTTATATATGTATATATATTTTTTTGACATAATATGACCCTAAAATTTCATAATGAAATATTATATTAAATGCTCAATTGATAACTTATTTTAGATGCTCAATTGATAAATCACTAAGTGTAGTAAAAATGTTGTGGATTGTATTTGGCTGCATAGGGATCGAACATCCTTTAATAATAATAATAATAATAATTAATTTTTTGCAATACTGTAATGTATATTATTAATATATAATATGATGTATATTAGTGTTTAATTTACATATAAGACATGAATTTAGTGGATGAGTTTATAAAAAAAGGCACAGGTTGTGTATAGTGAACGTATAATCGAGTGTTTGCACGTATAGGATATCTAGATTCACGTATTGATCATAAGTTATGCATGGGTTTACAAGGGTACGAGTATGTATCAAATGTATAAAATGTTTAAGCATGTATGAATAAACGAAGTATAATTCATATGAATTAATTAATTTTTATTACGATTGAAGTCTCGGATTACAATGGTTTGAAACGAAATATGATATACAAAAGGAACAAGCTTCCAAAAAAGAAATACAAGACACGTTTTCTAATTAAAGAAAGTACGAGGAAGTAGGGCGTTACAGTCTCCACTCCTTTAGGAAATTTCATCCCGAAATTTATTCAAGAGGTAGACTTGAAGAGTTTTGGTAAAAATTTTGAGTCTTGGAAATTTTGAAACGTTTTGAAAAGTACGAAATCTTGGGGGAATAGTCATAATAGGTTTGTAAAATGATTTGTTTGGCTAAAATGGTATAGAGGCATAAGCATGAGTGAAACGTGCATAGGTAAAACGATTTTGAATAGCTAAATTTGGAGTTGCTTTACAAATGTATTGTATTTACGAAGGAGGTCTATATATAATGGTTTGAAATCAATAAAAGTGAGGTAGGTTGCATAGGAAGTTTTAAAGGTAGTATAAGACCACACATTCATAAAAAAATTGCTTCTAGAGTGGAACCAGAAAGTTTGGTAAAATAAAGTATTAACGACCTACTAAAGAATAGAAAGACGGTTCTAAAGATAATAAGATAAGTTAGGATTCGAATGTTTAAACATGCTTGATTGTGAACGAGGTTCGTATGAAAGAATGGATAATGGAGAATAATAGGAGTATGGGGCGAACGAATGACTCTTAGTGAATGCAAGTATATGAATGATATAAGTATTAGATAGACGAAAGTAGCATGTTAAAGATGAAGTCTCGTCGTGGATAATCGGATATAATGCGTTTGTGAGTTGTTTAAAGTTTGCATTAGGTCCAAAGGTCTGCAAAACACTGAATTTCTCATGGCACTTTTTACGATATTTTGGTAACACGGTGAAAACACTTATATATAGGAAGTACCAGCGGCATATCCACCATTTTTTGACCACATTACATTTATTTCGTATTCGGTGTCATGTTACATTTTGTGTCTTACCATACACAGTAGTACACTCTAGGGTTCTCATGCGCTTATCACTATAATCTCGTGTGCACCCGCGATTATATTGATCGTCGCATGATCCGCGTAGCTTGTACTAGTTGTGTATGAATTAGGGTATACATAATTTAAAAAAAATTAAGAATGTGTACGTGTAAGAATGTAGTATGTATGCAAGTCCATGCTTGTGTATGTATAGGACCCACGCAAGCAAATCCCTCGGATCCCACTCGCGTGCGGTTATGAATGCATGAATCATTTGCATGAATGAAAGTTTGAGCACAAATATAAGTTTTGGTATGATTATTCACGTAAGTAAGAGCATATACATTAAACGTGTGAGTACTATGAGTATACGTATAAGCATGAAACGTATGAATATAAGTAAAAGCATGAAACGTACGGGTATAAGTATAAGCATGAAACGTATAAGTATAAGTATAAGCTTAAAACGTAATGTTATGAATATGAGTGTGAGTGTGAGTACGAATACTAATGATTGCGTATATAGTATTAATTGAAACATAATAAATTTAAGTATGTAAAAGTGCTCAAAGGTTGAGCATGTAAATACAAACAATATAAATGAAATTGTCGTGATGAAACGACTAAAGCGTGTATGATAATATGCATGTATAGTTGTTTAAACGAAACGTTGAGTTTATCGTATCAAAATTAGATTGAACTTGGTTTGAAAGGTAGAATATAGTTTGCATATGTAAGAGGATATAAAGTACTCATTGGTTAAGCATAATGTATTTTGTAATGAATGGAAATGCTACTTTTGTTTTAATAGAGTTTACATAATCCAAAGATGGTCGGTCCCCATGAAGTCTTCTTGCCCACATGTTTTGAAAATCGGTGTAGGAAAAGGTTTTCGAAAAGAAAAGTAAGTTCGTTTCATCAAAACAAGAAATTTTGAATTTAGGAGGTTCTTGTGAAAACGTTGATCCTTAGAAAAAAAATTAGCAAAGGTCTTAGTGTTCATTGCAAAGGGTTTTATAAATGATTCGTTGATGTTGAAAATAGTCTTTGGTAAAACGATCTTATAATATCTATAAGGTCTTATAAGTAATTGAGAAAGGTTGGTTTGGTTTCGATTAAGAATGGAATTCTCTAGTATGACGATATAATGTGAGCGTGTTTTAGTGATTAAGTCGAATATGAAGTTCATGGGCAAGAGTTTCATTGGACCGATTAAATCAATAGGTAGCATTTCGTAAGGTTTGGAAATTTGTGTAGTAAAACGTTTAAGATATGTTTAAGAATCTCGTGTATATGAGTAAGTGAAAGTAGGTTATAGGATAAGAAGTACGTTTGATAAAACAATGTATTTTGAATTTAATATAGGTAGGTATTTCGATAAATGATAAATGACTTAGGTATAAGACATGATCGGATTTGCATAATAGGACATTTTGAGGTAAAGTTTTGGTAACGATCACCTAGGTAAGGGAATCACCCCTAACTCGTCGGTGAGGTCGTTTTAAGAAAAGAAGGAGTGGAGCTAATCGTCAAGGTAAGGAAATCACTCCTATCTCAATGGTATGCCTCCATTTTGGCGTTACAAAGAATGTAAACAAAATTGAGTGACATTTTGAAATCATGCATATGTATAAATGTATGAAAAATATTTAATATGTTGTGTGTGTGTGAGGAGTAAATATCGAAAGTAAATTCAAATTCGAAAGATTGCATCATATAAAATAAATAGTAGAACACATGTTTGATTAAAATTTGGGATGGTTCCAAAACGGAACTTTGACTAACCAAAGTGGTCAAAAAGTCTTTCGAGTTTGAGGAGCATGCTTTGGCCTAATAGGTGAAATACTCTCGCCGACAAGTCGGTTAAAGGTATTTACCCTTCCGGTTACTACATGTCCCCAAATCAATTAAAATTTCGAGACTTGGCGGGATTAATGAAAATCAAGGAGTGGAACTAGTCGACAAGGTGCGGGTTTCACCCCTAACTTGGCGATTTAGTATCCTAAGTGTGGTTGGTACTCGTCGGGTCAAAATTTAATTTCAACACTTTGACGAGGGTCCACTAGAATTTGAAATTTGAATTCCTCCATCGAGGTAAGGATTTCACTCCTAACTTGATGGTGAATTTCGTGTAAGAAAAGAAAAGTAGAAGGATTGAGAGTCATTCACCAAATTGTGAGTTTCACGCCTATTTTGGTGAAGTCGTCTCGTTTGTGTATTACGAGTGGTTTGATTTTAGTATACACGAGTAAAAAACGCATCTTCAAAATAATAATAACAAGTATAAGCATAATAAGTATCTCAAGAAATAATACGTAAAAGATATTTCAAGGGTAGCACATAAAGGATGGAATGATACCACAAGTATTAACAAACAAAGCAAGTATTAACACAAAAGTGACATATATGTTTAAAATGCCAAAAGCAAATATATAAGGAGTAAATAATGTATCATGCAAGTGGTTCAAGCAAACATAAGAATAAGGCTCTAGAACTATAGACTAGGTAAAAGGCATGCAATTCTACCTAATTCCCTATAGTTATGGCTCTGATACCAATCTGTCACACCCCAACCAATGGCGGAATCATCGGAGTGGGACTTGTTCAAGATTGCAAGAGACTTCATAACACTAATTGTGACAATATTTAATTCAACCATTTTCATTTCATAGATAAATTGTCAAAGAATTACAAGAAATTCAAATAACAACATTGTTCAACATAACATAACAAGATTTATACAACGCTTTAAACCTAAACGTTTAAATGAGTATCCAGACATCTTTGCTAATCCATTTCCGTAGCATCATCAATCCTCAACCTGTAACATGTTTAAAATACAATTCAATGCAAAAGCAAAGGCGAGTATACAAGTTTAAGCATAAGTATAAGTATAAAAGTTTAAAACGAATCCACATGGCAACTTAGTTTATACATGATCAACCTAACATGGCATGCAGTATTTCTAGCCAATCCTCTGTTTACGCAAGAAAGTTTAGTTAATTCGACATGACCACAAGTTTAGGGGGGCGGTGCATTACTCCTATAGCGTTATACATGTCAAATGGAGGCTCGTGAAAGCTAATGACTAAAACATATCACATAAGTATGGTCCATGTAAGCATCAAGTATCACAACATAGTATTCATGTATAAGGATTGTTTTGTGCATTGCATAAAGAATAAGTTTAAGTGTGTTTTTAATAATGTAACATGTTACACCCCAAAAAGTGGTAAACATAAAAAAGGGGGTTGCGAGTATACTCACAAATTTGCATATGCTTTCCGATTATCCAACGTGACGAAGTTGATGAGGTTAGAATGTTGAATATGTTCGTGTAGGGATTTAGGAAGTTAAAACACAAGAATATATGTATTCAAAAGTAATAATCCTTTAACACCAAGTACTTGTTCTTGACACTATGAAACCTCAAGGGTTAATGTTTTCATGAGTAATATACTCATTAGAATCGTAACAAGTCTTATGTCTTAGATGATGTTATTCTAATATCTTGACGAATGAACATAAGTCCACCATCAAGAGTTCGAATAGTATATATGTATAAGTATTATATGTATTATTTTGTCCATTAGTCAAGCATGAGGTAGAAGATAAATCTTCATTTAGGTACCTCTATTGTGTCATAGAATTCATGTAGGAGGTAGGAAGAACAAGCTTCCATTTAGGTACCTCTTATGGTTCACCATTACACTTGATGTAAAAACATACAAGGAGGGTCATGAACTAATATCAATACAAGAATAAGAAATAACTATACTATGAGAAATCATCAAGTAATGTGGGGATTCTATGTTGGACAACCCAAGTTGGTCCATAATCACACCTTCATCAAGCTTGATGCTTGAACATGACTTGTGGGTTAAAAACCCTAAATAAAACAGAAACTATATGAGGTTTAACCTCTGATTTTGAATGTCTCAACCTTGTTTTTAAGCCTAACTAACCATAGAAGTGGTTATAAGCATAAGGACATAGGTTTGAGATGAGTTATGCTCACTTTAGTGAAGAGGTAGCAATCTGTCTGAACTTCAGAACTCAGCTGCGTTTTTGAGTGATTTGGGAGTAAGATTTGAGTTTGTAAAGTTGTAAGGAGGCTGGTTATAAGTTGTATTTATAGGGGAAAGGATTAGGGTTAAGTTGGGTTGACATTTAATGTAATTAGGTGGGTGTTTGACAATAAAAAAAAAACAATTTATTCAGCCATAAAAGGCTCTTGTTCGCAAGCTGTATCAACAGCCAACAAACTTCTATTTTTTATGTGACAAGACATGTTAGTATATATTATGTTATTTATTAATTAATTACATACTAAACACTTAAATCAAGTATAACATTGGGTGGAAGATTATAATTAAATCAAACAAACTTTCCCCCCTTGAAAGCTGTGATCGGAACTTGGGGGCTATTTATATATGTATATATATATTTTTTTTGACATAATATGACCCTAAAATTTCATAATGAAATATTATATTAAATGCTCAATTGATAACTTAGTTTAGATGCTCAATTGATAAATCACTAAGTGTAGTAAAAATGTTGTGGATTGTATTTGGCTGCATAGGGATCGAACATCCTTTAATAATAATAATAATTATTATTATTTTTTTGCAATACTATAATGTATATTATTAATATATAATATGAATATAGTTTATGTATATTAGTGTTTAATTTACATATAAGACATGAATTTAGTGGATGAGTTTATAAAAAAAAGGTATAGGTTGTGTATAGTGAACGTATAATCGAGTGTTTGCACGTATAGGATATCTAGATTCACGTATTGATCATAAGTTATGCATGGGTTTACAAGGGTACAAATATGTATCAAATGGATAAAATGTTTAAGCATGTATGAATAAACGAAGTATAATTCATATGAATTAATTAATTTTTACTACGATTGAAGTCTCGGATTTCAATGGCTTGAAACGAAATACGATATACAAAAGGAACAAGCTTCCAAAAAAAGAAATACAAGACACGTTTTCTAATTAAAGAAAGTACGAAGAAGCAGGGCGTTACAGTTTCGTCCCCCAAGAATACGCTATGCCTTGTACGAAAAAGTTGTTTTTGGAACATCCTCCTCTCGGACTCTCATCTGATGATAGCCCGATCTTAAGTCGATCTTCGAGTAAAAACTTGACCCTTGCAACTGGTCAAACAGGTCGTCGATACGTGGTAGAGGATAACGATTCTTGACCATCACCTTGTTGAGTTCACGATAGTCGATACACATGCGAAAAGATCCGTCTTTCTTCTTTACAAACAAAACTAGGGCTCCCTAAGGCGAAAAACTGGGTCGGGTAAAACCTATATCCAACAGTTCCTGGAGTTGATTTGACAGCTCTTGCGACTCTCCTGGTGCAAGACGATAAGGGGCACGAGCAATCGGGCCTGCTCCTGGTGTCAGGTCGATCTGAAACTCCATTTGACGGTGTGGAGGTAAACCAGGAAGTTCTTCAGGAAATACATCAGGAAATTCACGAACAACAGGTAGATCTTTGATTTCCTTTTCTTCAGACAAAGTGCCTGTAACAAGTGCTAAAATAGCTGGGTTGCCCTTTCGTAAACACTTCTGGGCTTTCATGGATGAAATGATGCTGACGGTTGCACCACTTCGATGTCCCTGGACAGACAATGATTCCCCACTAGGGAGAGGTATACGCATGATTTTCTCCTTGCAAATTATATCGGCTCGGTGTTTTGACAACCAATCCATGCCAACAACTATATCAAAGCTACCAAGAGTGATGGGAAGAAGGTCAATGTCGAACACTTGACCCAGAAGATCGAGTTTACATCCTAAAATTGTATGTGAGACTTCTACCGACTTACCATCAGCCAGTTCCACCATGTGTTTGGTTTCGAGAGGTGTTGGAGTTAACCCTAACTGACGACTGAACCCCAAAGACACATAACTCCAGTCGGCACCAGAGTCGAATAATACAGTAGCGAAAATACTGTTGATAGAGAACGTACCAGTCACGACATTGCCATCGTTCCTTGCATCACCTGCTCCAATCGTAAACGCTCTCGCGCGAGCACCATTTCCACCGTTATTCCCATTGTTGTTGTTTCCCGCGTTGTTTTTGCTCTGGCTATTACCCCCGTTGTTATTGTTGGCATTCTGATTCAATTGTGGGCAATCCTTCTTGAAGTGCCCTTCACTGCCACACTAATAACATCCCCTTTGATTACCCCGATTCTGCTGGGGTTGATGCCTTTGTTGCTGTTATTGGGGCTGTTGCTGTCGTTGCTGCTTGGGATGTGGAGCTCTACAGTCTTTCACCATGTGACCCACCTTATCACACCTTTGACATGCTCGGTTACACGAGCCGTAGTGGTGAAAACCACACTTGTTGTACTTCGGCTGTTTCTCCACATAAGAGCCAGAAGTTTGACTGTTGTTCTGATTCTGGTTGACAGAGGATGACTGGATGAAGCTGCGGGTGTTGTTGTCAGGCTTCTTTTGCGACTGATTCGAGTTAGTCGCCTTTTCTGCGTCATTCCACTTACACTTGTTGTCAATGGTGGGGGCAGCAGTAGTAGCAGCTATACGTGGTGGCAGTGAGCCACGCTCCACCTCCTGATCAGTGATCTTATGAGCCAGTCTGATGATCCGTGGTAGGTTGTCGAGATTTGCTGCAGTGACCAATCCTTTAACTTGTGGTGTTAATCCCTTAATGTAGAGTTCGATCCTGCGGGGTGGTGGTCGAGATAGGTTAGGACACATGTTTGCCAGCTCGTGAGACCGTTTCGTATAAGCCTCGATCTCGGATCCCTCCATCTTCAGATTATAGTACTCAAATCCAACTTTTGAATTTCATCCCGCGGGCAGTACTCTTCCCAAATCAGCTCTTTGAAATCATCCCAAGTAGTCGCGTTTTCCATTTAAATGCCTAGCATCTGCACCTGAGCATTCCACTAAGTCAAAGCTCCATCCTCCAAGGTGCTAGAAGCAAACTTCACCCTATCCCCAGCTGGACAGTTCCACACAGCAAAAACGGATTCTGCTTTCTCGAACCAATGGAGAAGTCCCACCGGACCCTGCTCCGCTGAAAGTTTGAGGCTAGCAATCCATGAACATTTTGAATGTATACACAGGTGGATTATTCTGGTTTTGATTCACAGGTTGACCTAAAACAAAAAGGAAAGTACGCACAAATAAGAATCTAGTGAAATAACCGAAGACTGTGCTTTGTCTGGTATATATCATAACAGCTTGCTGAGATACCAAAGCCTCAGCCACGCGTGTGTTAATCAGGTCAGTCAACTTTGCTTGAGTCATGACAATGTTGCCACATCCACCGCCGCGGCCGCCTCCACGTCCACCGTTACGTCCACCACGTCCGTTCATGATTCTAAAAAGAAAAGAGTGGAAAGGATGAGAATCGCAATCAAGTAGAAGTCGACCATCGCTACGACTTCTAGGGATTATTATTGGGATTGAACCCTACCAGAGGAGCAGATAATGTAAAGCCAAAACCAGGTCACAACAGTGGATTCATAATAAGCAGCAGTTTACATTAAGCTTTCCCCTTGAATGTGATTTATAACAACTGATGGTCTTTATCCGCTGTTCATATTCAACTGCTGCTGCCCCTTCAACTGCTGATCAAAACCCTGAAGTATCCAACACTGCCGGTCCTATCTACTGATGATAAAACACTGCCCAGTCAAGGACTGATCAACCTTGAGCAAAGCACTGACATAAAGGGAGAGCAGCTGTTTGGTGAAATATTTGTTTTATGTATAGTCAGTGGTTAGGTTAGCAGTGTTTGTGTAATGACAGTAGATACAGGTTGTTAGGTTGTTAGACGTCGCTTTCATGGTGACGTCAGCTGAGATACCTCAGTGGTTTGGTTTGCCTATAAATGTAACAGTACCCTGTACTGTTACATTTGATTGACTGAGCGGGTTCTTCTCCTCATGTCTAATCCTTTCATCTTGAGTGCAACCAACCTTGGGGCATCAGGCTGAGGGGGAGTTTAGTTTGTAAGCATATCTGTAACCTTTTGCTTTGATTTGTAAATCCTTTGACTCTATGAGAAGCAATTGTTTATCAAACTATTTTCTCCTTTGATTGTGTTTACAAAGTTTGTTTTCATTTCCGCTGCACTTTACATGTTTTCATATTCACAAATTGTTCAAAACATACAAACAAACACAATCATGAGAGCCTCCGATCCTAACAATTGGTATCAGAGCCTGGACAGTCAAATTTGATCTAACAATCAATTTGACATAACAGTTCGGCTCAAAATTCATTGATACTAAGGTTGGTTGTATTTAGTTGAAAAATAGAGTACCGAGTAAATCATGTTCAAAGTGGTTAATCAAAAACTCTGTAAATCAACCAAGATGTCATATGACACACAAATTTCACACAACAAGTGAATTCATGCACAAGTCACTCATAGTTTTCAGATCTGAAAACATATCTGTTAAACTATGGGATTATTTCATGTTTTCAAAATTGATTTCAATTGCTGTTATGATAATTGTGATGTCACCTTATTAAAATGCTAAAGTATGAACCTCAGATTAACAAAACCTATGTTCATGAAACATTGATGTTTTGCTAACATAAAAAGAGGGAAATTAAAACTTTAGTTACTTAGATCTTATGTGTTGAAAACAGGTTGAGTTCCTCAAAAGGACAAAATCAACTATGTTTAAATACATTAAGAAAACAGGGGTCAACATAGTCCGTATCATATGTAGTGTGAGATTGGTTGAAAAACTTGTGAAAACATGACCAAGTCTCTCAAAACAATACTGCAAAATGATTTTGGACTAAAATTCACAAAAACTCGAAAGTGTGTTTATCTCAAAACTTTTGAAGTCAAAAGAAAAGAGTATAAACATAAAACACTTATGAGTCAAAGTTTAGGGTAATGATGGTCATTAAGCAACTATGTGCATTCATCTGAAAAAGGTTTTGATTCCAGTAAATGAACTCCATGTGTCCTCATGTTTGCAATCAACTGATAAAGAAAATGGTACCAAACAGTGGTCAAAATGTATCCAAAAGTTTCCTACCACTGTTGTCAAACCACTGACCATTTTCAAAAGCTTGTGAATGATGTGATTATATACTCTATTGAAATTATACCAGATCCTTTTTGATACTATTCTCAGAAAATCCTTTAACCATTTTTTTTGCGTTCAAAGGATTTTCTCGAATAACCAGGGTACATATTGTTCATATTTTTTTTGGAATAATATATTTGGAACTTTTGCTTGTCTTTGTTGGCAATAGTTTCAGTTCCTGACAGGATGTAATACCTTATTTTTGTTGGTATTAGTGTCCTCATAAATGGGTCAAAAGGAAATGGTACATATGTCAAAATCATGTCATTCTCAAGTTTGCTCCTAAATTTTTATCAAAAGTTGATTGCAAACTGTGCTTGAATTACTAGGGTACTCATGTTTTAATTGAATATTAAACGAAAAAGAGTTGCCTTAGCAAAAGTTTTCATCATCTGGGGTACTAAACCACTGTCCTTTAAAATTGACATGTGGCAAAACCTTGAATGAAAATTCTCAAAAATGTTGCTGGAATACTTGTCCTTCAAATCTGTGCCATTTACCCTAACCACTGTTTTGTTCCAACATCTGATCTCTAAACACTGTCCACTGCTGAAAGTTAACCACTGATCCCTCATTTTCTTGAAAAACACTGATGTTCAAAATCAGTGTCTTATCCACTGATATGCTATCCACTGATAGTAAAAATCATCCACTGCCCATATTTTTACCGTTGTAACCACTGATGCTTGATACGTCAGTGGCCCTTAAAACAACTGTTCTCCATACTTCATCCATTTCATCAGTGTTTGACACGTGGTCAGTTTTTAGCCCTCAGATAGTAATAACCGCTGACACATCAGCGATCATTTTTTTCCCTAAATAAAACCCTGCCCTAAACCCCAAACAGGGTTTTACACTGTCGAATTGAATTCCAAAATTCTCTTCTCAAAGCAGTTTCCAACCCTTCTTCTCAAAATCTTCAAAAACGTTCTTCGTTCTTCTCTGCAAAAATGACAAAATCAAAGTCAAAATCAAAATCAAAACCTAAATCACCACCACCTTCAAAAGAGGTCGCTCAAACGACCGAAGAATCCAACGAGATACCATACAAATCTCCTCATAATTATCTGGGTTTACTCACAAAACCTACTGATAATCACACCTTTGACACCATCATTGATACATTATCTGCATCAAAGTACAAAACGTTGTTAACAGCAGATGCTCCCATTTATCTACAAACCCAGAACGAGTTTTGGAAAAAGGCGACTCTTGAAAAACAAGACAACAAAGTCATAGCCATTAACTCGTCGATACAGGGTAAGGTGATCAAAATCACACCGCAATCAATATCAGAAGTTTTCAAACTGAATGACCAAGACGGTAAAATATCTTTTGATAAAGCCGTGATGAAAACTGATTTCATGAATAGGGGATATGCAGAACAATCAAAGGTAGATACCTTACAAAAAGGTTATTTTCCATCTGCACCCAGGTTTTTATTTCACACACTCTTGATGTGTGTTTCAAATAAAACAACATCCTTTAACGAAATACCATTGAAGATTCAATGCCTGGGCTATGCTATTTTAAACAATAAAGATTACAACTATTCCCAGGAGATCTTCAATGACATGGTAAAGAATGTTGAAAGCAAATCATTTCTTCTTTTTCCAAGATTTCTAAGCTATTATTTTAAACAAAAATTTGAAAAAGAGGATGAAAATTTGCCCAAACAAGGTGTCCATTTTCAAATAAAAAGTCTAACAATTGAAACATTTTCAAGAATGATGGCACCAATAAAATTAAAAGCAAAGGTGCCTGAGCAAACTTTAGAAACTACCACTGATCCTCAGGCAACTTCTGCTGAGCCCACTGCTCCAGGTGATCAAAGCAGCACAACCACTGCTTTGAAACCCACACCTGACATCACCAAAAAGACCAAAAGAAAACCATCCAGAAAACCCACCAAACCCAAAACAAAGGCAACTCTGGAAGATGAGATCCCAGAGGAAATGCCTGTGACAACACAAAAGTCACCACAAACCACTGCTGCTACTTCCTCACAGCAGTTGGAAGAAAGATCTCAACCCATGCCTAAAACTCCTCATGCATCCTCACAAAAGGATCAGGTTGTAAGCACAGGGACACCACAATATGAAGCTCTGAATCCACTCGGATCCATCTTCCTCAGTCCTGATCCCAAGGACATGTCTCTTTCAACTCCCATCCCCTCACCAATAATAATGCCACAATCCATGCTACCTTTGTTGCATGCAGCTGCTATAGCTCAGACACAAACCAGTTCCTCTCTATCACCTGTCACTGAGAGTATACCCCCACAGGTGACTGGGTCTGATGCTACTACTCCTGCTATCCCAGCAACAATTGAGGAGGTTACACTCCCTGAGTTACAAGTAACTCTCGGTGGTAGTTCAAGTGGAGCAGCAACTACAACTGGTGGATCAACAGGTCTCCAGTTGGCCAGTTGTTTCATAAATCAGACTCCCTTGAAGGCAATTTCTTCAATAGCACCAATGTTAACCACTAGTGAGCCTATTTTGACCACTAGTAACATCAAAGGTTTATCAAGTGCTGAAGAAAGAAGTCCCCAGTACCAAGAACAAGGGGCATCAATGGGTGATTTTTGGGACTCTGTTCTTAAGTCACACATTGATATAACCACTGCTGGTGGGGATTCAGATGATCCTACTAAAGTAGGTGATGATTCAAAATATCAGGAATTGACGGGCAGAGTTGAAAAACTAGAAGAATCAGTTTCTGAAATAAAGGAGATGGTGCAAGAGATTTTAAAAGCTCAGAAAGCACAAGCCACTGCTGTTCCTGCTCAAGCACCTGCACAACATGCATTTGCTGAAAATGAGCTTTGGAATATTTTTAAACCCATGCTTGAAAAACAGCAACAGATGGCTGATCAAAAGCATGCTATTCATGTGCAAATGCTGACCAACATGGTGGAATCAAGGTTCAAAGATACGCAAGCAGACATCAAGGCTATAAAGGCCAGCATTCAAAAGACTGCCCATGGTGAAGAAGTTCCCTCCACTATTCTATTTATGGATAACCCCCTGGCAGATAATGCCAAAAAGGGGGAGAATATCAAGAAGATGAAGAAGAAGGGAATAGAACATGGCCTTCATATTGAGCCTGAAAAAGAAAAAGAAAAAGAAAAGCAGGTCTCAAAACCTGTTAGCCAAACAGCTGATACAGCAGTAGTTACAAAAACTGCTGTCAGTAGCCAAACAGCTGCCATGTCATCAACACACACATCTTCAACACACACCACTCTACCACACACCACTATAACTACTGCTCCACCATCATCATCTACAATCATACCATCACCACTGCCTCCTGTCATAAAACAGAAGACAACAGATGTTACAACATCTGTTGTAATGACAGCAGCGGTTGAAGCACCAGTTGTTTGTCAGACACTCCCCATCATTCAAACCACTGATTCACCCAAAACATCATCTGCCCCTTCTTCATTAAAAAGGAGAAGGAATCTCATATCAGATGATGATTCACCACCACCATCACCACCATCAAAAATTACTTTACCACTTCCATCCCCTGCTCAAAAGCAGAAGACAACTGCTGACATATCAGCAGTTGTAATGACAACAGATGTTGAGACACCAGTTGTTTCAACAGCTATTAGTCAGTCATCCACCACTGCTCTCACCTTTTCTACATCACAACCAAAGCTCTTCAACAGAAAAAGAAAGCCAATCCCTGCCGATGAGGGTATACATGATCCTAATGCTGCACAACATCCACTGGAACTTGAAGCTATCAAAAATTAGATGAGGCAATTCTATACAGAAGAAGATCCTTCAAAAAGAAGATTCTCCTCACTCATAGGCTACATGCCACCAGATGATATGGATGACTACCTCAAAATCAAGGCAAGGCAAGCTAAACTAAGAGCTAAATTTGAAAGTGAACGTGACCGTTTAAGCGAAGATGGCAATGCTAAAAGACTGGAGTTCTACTTCACAAAAGTAAAGCAGATAGAAGAATTTGCACAAGACCTAAACAAAGAAAAGGTTGAACAAAGGAAAAAGTTAAGAAAACAATATCTAGCCTACATCATGAAAGAGAAATTCTATCCTGCTGAAGAACAACAGTTTGAAGAATGGCCAATAGTCGCTCTAAAGCATGAAGCAGAAAGGATTGAGAAAATCAAGAATGATCCTACAAAGAAGAAGAATGCTCCAAACTGGAGAAAATACAAAAAGCTCATTGCTGACCTAACTGCTGAGTATAAAAGAAAGAAAAAGGAGCTGGTGGATGCGAAAATGGATACTGCTGAAGCCATATCAAAATGGTCAAAACAGCAGACCGATGAAGCCTATGAAAGGCTAAAGAAAAGAAAGATAACTGTTTCAAGCACCTCAAAGAAGCGAGAACATATGATGAAGCTTGAACAGAAAATTGAAAACCTCATGACAATGTTAAAATCAGCAGACAGTTCTACTCTTGTGTCAAACCAAGTTGAAGGCAAACAGCTGACTGAAGAAGAGGTAATAGAAAAAGAAGCAGAGTATCTCAAGGGCGCCATCTTAAAAATGGGTCTGAATGAAGACAGCTCATCAAAGCTTCAAAACCTTTTTAAGAAGGTATTAAACAAACCTGCATCTCCAAACACTGCAAAAGACAAGACAGAAGTTGAAAGACAAGAACTTATTGAACAAGAAACTGCAGAAGATATAGCTGCAGCAGACAAAGTCATTGAAGAAGCTTTCAAAAGAATGTCTGAAAGTCTGCAGGTGTTTTCAAGGCCATCATCCCTCAACTCATCAGCAAATAAGTCTCTCCCAAGAAATCCATTGGGTTTAAAAGTACTAAAGTGGCTCTCTGATCAAAAGACCCACGTATTGACTCTGGTCAGATCCAATGGAGAGGTGAAGTATATATCAAGGAAAGAAGCACTAGGCCTTAGTGTTCAAGATTTGCAGGATCTCCTTGAACTTACACTGTGCAGGGATGAAGATGATATAAGTTCCAGAGACTTTGAAGCAGATTTTAAAAAAGAAGCAAAAGAACTTTTGATGAGGAATAAAGATCCAGAATAATGACAGGTTTTGGCATTATCTGTTCCAGGGGGAGATTGTTGGGATTGAACCCTACCAGAGGAACAGATAATGTAAAGCCAAAACCAGGTCACAACAGTGGATTCATAATAAGCAGCAGTTTACATTAAGCTTTCCCCTTGAAAGTGATTTATAACAACTGATGGTCTTTATCCGCTGTTCATATTCAACTGCTACTGCCCCTTCAACTGCTGATCAAAACCCTGAAGTATCCAACACTGCTGGTCCTATCTACTGATGATAAAACACTGCCCAGTCAAGGACTGATCAACCTTGAGCAAAGCACTGACATAAAGGGAGAGCAGCTGTTTGGTGAAATATTTGTTTTATGTATAGTCAGTGGTTAGGTTAGCAGTGTTTGTGTAATGACAGTAGATACAGGTTGTTAGGCTGTTAGACGTCGCTTTCATGGTGACGTCAGCTGAGATACCTCAGTGGTTTGGTTTGCCTATAAATGTAACAGTACCCTGTACTGTTACATTTGATTGACTGAGCGGGTTCTTCTCCTTATGTCTAACCCTTTCATCTTGAGTGCAACCAACCTTGGGGCATCAGGCTGAGGGGGAGTTTAGTTTGTAAGCATATCTGTAACCTTTTGCTTTGATTTGTAAATCCTTTGACTCTATGAGAAGCAATTGTTTATCAAACTATTTTCTCCTTTGATTGTGTTTACAAAGTTTGTTTTCATTTCCGCTGCACTTTACATGTTTTCATATTCACAAATTGTTCAAAACATACAAACAAACACAATCATGAGAGCCTCCGATCCTAACAGGAGAAGCTCTAACATTATACGGATAGTGGAACAGAACCCTCTTTACACTTATTAAGCCTTACTGGGATTCTCATGCACCTCACATCATTATTATGTGTGCACCCATAATAATAAGGCGATTTGCATGCTTATCTCAGTGCCTCTTAACTCGTGCTAAAAGGTTCCCCGCACTCAAATAACAACACAAAGGATGTTACAAAACTAGGAATCACAAAAGTCGAAGGGTAGTGTCTCACTAATAGGCATCACTAAAATATGCAGCACAGATAATCACATCATGGTATCTAGTATGTGGTTTCATGCAAGTCTTGGGTGTCTATCTACTAGGTAAGTAATGCATAGAGTAAACAGAGGACAAACCTTGCGATCTGGAGCTGAGTGTCATGGTTGTTTTCGATAATGTACAGTCGCAGAAAAGCGTATGGTTTATCTAAAGCCCCCACTTTCTCAAAAAGTCATCCTCTAAATTCAACGCCATTGCAATCAAAGAGGTCAACCGCTTCCCTACAGATCTGTTATTTCCCATAAGAATATAGAACATGATATGAAGAAAAAGAAATCATGTTATGAAGAAACCTTGAATCTAAATCAAAACCTGATTATATAGAACATGTTATGAAGAAAAAAAATCATGATATGAAGAAGATGAAGATAGAAGAATCATAAGAAATTGAACGAAATCATCCATAAAAGATATAAGAAATCATAGGAAAATAAGAATAGATTCATTGACTTACCAGATGCTAATGAAATCGAAAGAGATGGTGGTAGATTTGCTTGTCGGCAATGAACAAAATTAGGGTTTTGTAAGCTTGAATGAAAGCGTGAATGAGAAGAATGATGCGTTTGAGAGATTTAAGCTAATTAGATAGTTTTTATACCCGAGTCCAAAAAACGGGTATGGATATACCACGCGGGATCCATAAAAAAAATAACAATTGTCCACCATTTTCCCGCCAAAAAATCAAAATGGTTGCACCAAGAGAGGACATGTGTCCCAAACCTTATTCATTTATTATATATACAGATTTATCCTTAATACGTGATTAGACCTGAAATATTTGGTATTCCATATGCAATATTATGAATTACATGTTTTTGTTTATATGTATTACGTAAGCACTCATTATGGTATCACATAAAATACTATAATGAAATCACGTAATCACGAAATAAGTATTCAAAATCACGTAGTCACGTAATAATACATAGCCAGTTATTGTTACGTAATTACGTAATCACTTAGTAGGGTTTCACATACTATAATGAAATCACGTAATCACATAATTAGTTTTCAGAAATCACGTAGTCGTGCTGTGTTTTCAAAATCACGTAATGGGTATTCAGAATCATGTAAAAAATTTAGAAAGCTATTGCAATAGACTGCTGGAATTAAAGAGGATGAAATGGTGTAATTTTTTTTAAATATTAACGTATGAAAAAGTTATAGCCGTTTGAAAATTAATGGGGAGGAGTTCAAGTGGTAAAGAACCGGAATACCCTTTTGTTATTTGTTTCTTCAATTGTTTGAGTCTCATATTTACAAAAATGCCACTGAATTACTTTAAACCATTGATCTTCCAAGATCAATGCCTCAAATACTCACGTATGCTTCTTTACAAGAATAGCCTCTTATTAATTTAGTTAATGATACATTGAATTTTACATATTTTATTAAATTCAACTGTGTATAGAAAAAAAAAACAAATTATATATTAATTGAGTAATCCAACAACTAAACAAATTATTAGTTGGTTGTATTTAATGTTGGTTCAGGTCCCAAACTCAAAACACTCACAATATGTATATGAAAGTGAATTGCAAGAAAGATAATTTTTTTTTGAATGGCCAACGAATCCTCCAAATGGGCTACTGGCGAAATTCACCACATCGGGATACACTCGCCTCTGAACCGGGAAAAAACCCTCACCTAGGGCCGAAGCCCGTGAACACTCGCCCGAAGGCACGACAGTGCGGTGAGGTAAAACCCGCTCAGTTCAAGGATCGAACTAGCGATCTCCACCTATTCGCCTAGTCTCCCATCATCACCAGGTGCCGCAGAAAATAATGAGGAGGGCAGGAATCGAACTTGGGTCCCTTAGAACACCAAGACTCTCCCTTACCACTCCACCACCACCTCATTGGCTGCAAGAAAGATAATATGGTGAAGAAAAGACTTGGCAACTGTTTCGATAAAATAAGAAGGGTGTATCTTTCATTAAATAATTGAGGTATATATATATAGCCTACTACACTAACAAACAAACCGAAATAAACCAAGTCTTCCTAGAAAATAGGTACAATGATACCCACTCTTCCACCGTGTGCACCATGCATATCCTCACGTAAACTTCCTGAAGACATGGTCAAAAGCATATTCCACATTCTACCTAATAAACTATTAGAATAAACCATGAAACATAAATATCCATGTTGACCATTTGAAACGTGACCGATAACGTGTCGACCCACGACCCGTAAACGAACCCGATTAACCCAACAATTAATGTCTAATACACTAATATAACAATAAAAGTTGTTAACCTAATAATAGTTTAAAATTCAAATCAAACTTATAAAAGTTTGTTCTATAACTTTAGTTTAATTTAAGGGAAAATTACAAAACTAGACATTTACCATATTCTCTTTCAAAACTAGCCACCTCATGCGTCTTTGGAGCGACCTTTCAAGCATATGATGCGTCTTTAAAGATATTTCGAGAGCTGAAGCATTTGATGTCTGGGATACGTTTTTCAAGCACATGATGCATCTTTGAAGGTCTTTCCTATGCCCCTGGGACTTCTCCCATGCGTCATTCACGTCACGTGTCCATTTTTTATTGGGTTTTAAGGATGCGTCTTTGAAGGTCTTTCCCACGCGTCGGGAACATCTCTCATGCGTCTTTTACGGTACATGTTCATTTTTTATTGGGTTTCAATGACGTCACTTCAAAGACACATCCCGCGCTTGAAAGATCGCTTCAAAGTCGAATGAGGTAGCTAGTTTTAAAAAAGGGTGTAATCAATGGATCGTTTCGTAATTTTCCCTTGATTAGAAGTGGTTAGATAAGAAACTTAAATATACTTTTCAAAAAAAAAAACATAAGAAACTTAAATGTTAATGTGGAAAACCAAATTTACTAAACAACAATTGTTTCCTTTTCTTGCCGGCCACTACTTTTCAAAAAAAAAAAAAAAAACATAAGAAACTTAAATGTTAATGTGGAAAACCAAATTTACTAAACGACAATTGTTTCCTTTTCTTGCCGGCCACTATTATCACCGTGTTCTCTGTCTTTCAGATTCATCTTCTCCACGAACGAACCCATATTTCTCCATTAAAGGCCCTTCATTAAAGCAGTTACATTTTCCTTTTCATCAAAATATGTGGTTTTCTTCTTTTTTCTCTCTGGTTGTAGTGTTAGAGGTGCCTCTCAAACATTTGCGAAGTTGCTGTTAAAAAAAACTGAATATTTGCCACTACTTCACTTCACACAAAACCCAATCCTATTTCCCTCATCGATCTTCCATCAAATCAGGTCATCGGTTTCTTTCCCTCGAGTTAATGTCTATGGCTGATAACTCAGCAATCCAGTATCGTTATATTGTATCTTCGACACTCCCTAAGTACAATGTTTCTAGCGATATTATAAATTCATTGCGGGGATACCTAGGTTCTATAGAACTATCAGAACTCGAAAACCGTTTCAGCGCACCTATGAAGTGGATTGGGGTGTACATAGCGTCAGTGGCGGATCCAGGATTTTTTTCCACTGGGTTCACTTTTTTCGGTGCTCGAATTTCGTTCAACCCGACGTTAGAATTTTCGGGTCGGGTCGGGCTTTATCGCTAAAGATATCTATCCTATTATCTATCTTCGTCTCCAAATAAACACATTTCTCTAAAGTGATTTCTAAAGTCAAGTCGGGTCGGACTTTATCACTAAAGTCACTTTTTCCCTATCATCTTTGGAAGTTAGTGAACCAAATGACTCGGCTAAATCTCCTCTAATAGTCTAAGCATGACAAGATGAAGAAATTGTTGTGTTGACCCCTACTTTTCAATAATTTCAGAACCCATAAAACCATACCCAAATGTTGTTGCATTGAAGAATCAAACTGGTGTGTTCACTTCATGTAATTTTTGAACACAACTAAAAAATAATCAAAAACCGAATCCATTTGCTGAGAATCAGAAATAATGTATACACAAGTTGCCTACAAACAATAATTTTAGGTTAACTACCAAATTCAAGTTTAAAACATACATCAAAACCTGTTTATTCTCAACTCAAAAACCCAATTTCAGCAGCAATATTAACTTAAATAAAACAAACAACATATGTAAACTGAAACTTTCAGCACCAATTCAAGTTTAAAAACCCCAATTCAAGTTTAACTACCAAATTGACAAATTCAGATGCAAACTGAAACTTTCAGCACCAATTCAAGTTTAAAAACCCCAATTCAAGTTTAACTACCAAATTGACAAATTCAGATGTATACCAAATTGACAAATTCAGATGTATAACTAACCTTAATCGCTGAACTCGGAAGCAATCGGCGGTGTGCCGGTAGCGGAGCGGTGGAGCAGCCGAGCAGGCGAGCAGCGGAGGGCCGGAGGCGGAGCGGCGGAGCAATCGGCGGAGAGGTGTGGAGCTGCTGATGTTCAGTGGCGTGTTTCACTCTTTTGTTCGTTATTGTTCTGTGCTTGCGGCGTATGTTTTGTGAGTTGTGACATAACCCTAAAAGGGTTTTATTACATTAAAGAAAAAAGATTAAAAGAGGGAAAAAAAAAAAAAGGAACAAAAAGTAATGAAACGGGATTCGAACTTGGGTAACTCAGGAAGAAAAGCGCGGACTTACCAGTGGAACCAAGGCTTGTTTTGTTTATAGGTTCCCTTTATAATTTACTTATGGGTTCCTTTTCAGTTTCTTATATATATTTACACTAAAAATTAAAAACCGACTGGGTTCCCGGGAACCCGTTCTTTCTACATAAATCCGCCCCTGCATAGCGTTAGCGTCTCTGGTTTGCATCCTTGCCATGGTGGCTGATTTGCGACATGGTTTACGTAGTAGAAAGCTATGGTTTCCTTGCAAATATTTTAGAATTAATGCTGCTTTCCTCACCGTAATATCTGTTGCAATGAAGTTACCTATGGATCTAACAGGTTCGATGCTGGGTTTTGTGGACAAAGCGGCAAAGCTCGGAAGCATGGCCTTTATGTGCACCATGATGGCTAATTTATTGCCTTGTTTAGCAACCATGAACAACAATGAGCTTTTGTCAAACATCATAGCTTTGTGTGTTATTGTCATCACCTTGGTTGTGAACGTTTGCATCCAATTACAAACTGGAGTTCTATCCTTATTTTTGGTTGCAGATTCAGATTCCGGTGTATATAAAGAAAAAGCAATAGATATAGTTGCCATCATTTATGTGACTTTTTTAGTTGTGTTGTTGATAGTACATGTATGTTCATCTCTAGCGATTCAACAATCCAAAAAGATTATAGAATTCAAATACCAACAAGGGCATGCTAGAGCTTTAAAAGACATTCAACCATCATCAGGAGAACTATTAGCACCTGACAAGTTACAAAAGTATGTGAGCAACCACTGGATCATGGCAGGAAGTGGAAGTCCCCAATTCATAACAGCTTGCTTTCACACCACATCTGCTTCTGGGGTAATATGTCTTTTAGTCACTGTCTTACACGCTTTAACTATGTACGCGGTTATTTATGAGGTGCTGGATAAGGACTATGATTCGGATTATGGTTGGTCCATGATGGTAATTCTCATAGTACAATGTATCGGAGTCGTAATCGGTACAATTGCACCACTGTCTAGATGTTTTGCAACCTTAAGCTTTAAAGTGTCGACCAAAATCATTTCAAGCCACTTTAAGGTCTTTAAAGTAGAGTGTTACTGGACTAGCAAGTTATATGATTGGAAAAACGCTAGTATAAGACACCCATTTCGTAGCCGAAACCTCGAGGTGGTCATCGAGAAATTGAAAAGGCTAATTTTCAACTTGTGTATAGAATTTCAGAATGTAGTTGTGGTGATATGTAAGATAATAGCCTTGATCCCATTTTTGTTTATGATATGTCTCTTGTATTGTTTCCTGTGTATGAAGTGGTTATTAAAGGTTGTCTCTAGTTCATTGGGAAAGAACTTTGAGGAGTTGGAAGAAAACAATGATCTTCGCCCTTATGTTTTGCAACTTGAAGATGAGACAGAGCTTGGAGAAGGAACATTGAAAGGCTTTTCAAAATCTATGAACCGATTGATCCAACAGGGTGCAAAAAACCAACCCAACAATCTCACGAAGCTAATTCTTGAAAAGTCTACAAGTGGTTTTCCAGGAGTTAAAAAGTTTGACCATATTCGAGATGTTTCATCTGTAGATTGTTGGAGGTTAGCGGTGGTAACCCTCACAACCGTTGCCGTTTCTCTTCCTAATATCGAAAAGGAGGAAGTTGAGAGTTTGTTGGAAAGTGTTAAGGAAGGTCTAAAATATGTCATAGTGGTGGAAAAAAGCCTCAATTCCAAGGATGATCATATAAGTTTTCAAAAGGCGGCTGACACTCAGTGGCAAGAAATTAGATTCGATAAAAAATGGTTAGGAAACCAGTTGCAAAACCCTGTTTTTCAAGTGAATACAGCGAGACACATTGTTGAATGGTTCAGGGATGAAGCTAAAAACCTAGTTTTTCCCGAGAACAGAAGTAATGATGATACTGGAGGCGATAATGATAATTCGATACACAGGTTTATTCGTGCCAACTCAATGTATCATATAGCCGAAACCATCCTACCTACCTGCCACACCAACATTGATGCTACGGATAGCCAGAAAGAACTATTCGTTAACTTATCATCAATGATCGCTGATACAACTGCCGCTTGTCTCACCAACCTACCACAAGCCATAATAAAGAAATGTCACACTAGTGTGATAGAGGAAAAGGAAGCCAGTGTCTATGATGCAGCCCAACTTCTAGGCGAGACTACACAAATAATCGAAACACTTGGAGGTCGCGATATTCCAAACATGGATCCAAGTGACCTGCCATTTATCGAAAAATGGCGTGCTTTTTTTGGGAATCCCTGATTCCTTAAAATTCATATTTGTTCTTCAGGTATAATGAAGTAAGTTCATGTTTATTTGTTTTCTTCTTTTGTATCTGGTTAGTTATATTAACACTCGAGTATGAACCAGTGTGAAGCTAGTAAGATTTTCATGGGCAATCACCTTTACTACTCAAAGTAATCCAGGATGGTCGAATATGCTGCTTCTAGAAGTTGATTTGCACGATTAGCATCCAGAAAGTATGTTGGTCAAGTCCTTGCTTCTCATAAATTGTACTCTTTCCTAGTTTACTAGCTTGTAAATTGTTGTATACTAAATTTTGCCCCGCCCGCGTTGCGGGGCACTAAGCCGAATATTTCTCTCTCATAACATGTACGTCTTTGTTTCGGTTATTTCTACATACTACTCATAACACGATCTCAAAAAAACTTACATTGAGTCAACCAATTAAATTAAAACACTATTATACTTTTGCTTCAGAAAAACAAAGACGGTTGTTTGGTACACGCTCATTTATACTTAAAAAAAATTAGACCGAGTCAAACAACTAAAACAAAGCACTACTATAGTTTTGTAAAAAAAACAAAAATGAAGGCATAACTGTAATTTTACACTGTGGGCAAAATCGTAAATTGACCGGGAAAGGAAAGGAAAACGATGGTTAAAATGTAAATTTAAATTAAGGGCAAAATTGTAATTTGACTGGGTGGGGAAAAAGAAAACTAATGGTAAAACTGTAAACTTAAACGGGTCAAAATCGTAATTTTGAACCGAGGGCAAAATAGTAATTTTTAGTTGGGTGCAAAAGCATAATTTTATTTTTAACCGGGGTAAAAACATAATTTTGAACTGATGGCAAAATCTTAATTCTAAAGCGGTGATAAAATTGTAAATTGGTTGGGCTAATGGGGGAGTCACAGGTAGCTTCCTGACGCTATTCCCCCATCTTGTGTCTGTAGTTATACACCGGGGGAAAATCGTAATTTTACTGGTAAAGCAAACAAAAACCATGAAAAAAAATGTAAATTTAAGTTGAGGGTAAAATCGTAATTTCGCTGGAAGGAGGAAAACAAAAATAATGACCAAAACTGTAAATTTAAACATAGCAAAATCGTAATTTAAAAACGGGGGAAAATTGTAATATAAGTTGTCCCAAAGCATGTGAACTAGTGTTCACCAACTTTGATAAATCTTGTAGAGGTAATTCTTGTATCAATATTTTGGTTTTTGGTGTGGTTTGAGGATTCTTTGGATGCATTTTCTTTTTGAATTTATAACTTCATTTTGTATAGGTTCTAATTTAATAGTCTAGTGCTTCACAGACAGTGCGGGCCCAAGCCTAAGTATTTTGAGGCTTGGGCTTTAGGCCTCCAAATCAATAGTATGACATTTGGGTTCGGCTGAACTTATCTTACACATACAAAAAATATATAAAAATACAAAAAAAAAAAATTAAGTTAACTTAGCCAACAATAAACCTTTTAGTTTATTTTAGTTTATTTAGTCAGTCCCAAGCCCGGGTAAAAGAGAGTTTTTTTCTCAAAGAGTGTTTTTTTTTCGGAAAAAGGTCTCGAGTTTTTTAATTTGCTTTAGGCCACCGAAAGGGTTGAGCTGACCCTGTTCACATATGTAAACCTTCATATAAACTTTGATTTTTCTTGCATAGTGTTTTTAACTAGATTCGTGAATTAATTTAATCAAAAATTGGATTTTTAAATAAAAATGACTACAACTCTTGACAACTATTTTGGGTTGTTCTAGTAGACAAGTAGCACCTTTAAACCAGTGGTAACCCAACCAAAACGATTATAAGGTATGACTTTCTTTAATACTTTTGACCACTGATTCGATGCCATATTTTTTTTTAAACGACAATATTTCTTACTCGTACTTCTAAAGCAGACCCTATATATTACACTTGCTCATGATAGATATTGAGACCAACCCATAGATGGTGCTTCTAGAGTCCTAGAGGCTTTGCATCTGCCATTGGTAGTTATTTGTACGAAGCCTTTTTGCCTATGAAACCAAATATTATTTCACCTTCAAGTTTTCCTATTGTATCATTCCGCATTTGTTTTCTTGTTTTTAAATCAAATTATCTCAATGGGCCTTTATGGTCCCAATTTTTATATGAAAATAGTGAACAATTTTTTTTCATTCATAAACTGAAGGGTTATAACTTGTAACAATTATTTTATTTAACATGGGCTATTGCTTAGGTATATGTTGGACAATAGACAGTGAAGACCCCAACTACTTACTCCTCTACGCATTCATTTCGGCTCAAGTATAGTAGGCTTTTGTCAGGCCCCATTGTGACCGATTAGCGGTATTAAGTTATTGAGAAAAGATGAAATACAAAGAGCTCTTGTCCTACAAAGTGTAAAAGGATTATGAATCACTGATGTAAGAAATCAATGGTTGAAATTGAAGAAATCTAAATCATACATATACCTATTGGTTTTCAAATTAGAAAAGAAGTACAAAAGAGCAAACGTATTGCACTACAATATTGACTTTTCTCAAATTTCCTTCTCATTTCCATAACTTTTTTATGCTACATGATTTTAAATAAAAAGGTGCACCATAAAATTGAGCATTTAATTCTCTTTAACTTGAGTACATTATTGTTTTCTTCTTTTAAAAAAAAATATTTTTCAGTAAAAGTCATTGTGTTGTGGGTAACATATGCGTAATTATCATCATGCGTATTTATAATATATGGTGCACAATTAAAAATGTAGGTTGCACGATTATGAACATAGGTTGCATGATTATTTAAATGCGTGATTATGTAACTTTTGTGTCCGGATGAAACTGCCCTTCACTCCAAGGACACGTGTCGCGTCCTGAGGCCTTCGTACCCTTTGTAGAATAAGATGGTTTTGTAGATTAGTACCTCTTAAGTTATAACCCCTCAATTTGGAAAACCATCATGAAAGCATCAAGTTTTTTCAGGTTTTCTAGATGCTAAAAAAATTCTTACACAAAACCTAAAAAAAGCATGCGTTTCAAAACTCTAGTTTAGTCTGAAATTAGTAAACATTTCTTGCTGGATTTGGGTTTTCTTGGACTTTTGGGTGTCTCTTTGGGCTCGGCAGGCTTTGTTTTTTTTTTTTTTTTTTGTTAGTTTTGGGCTTTGTCATGGAGCCAATTTAGTTTTCTTGTATTCTTCCCTGTAGCCTGTGGAGGTGCCAAAATCTGGGTTTTGGCCCAAATAAGTTCAGGTTGATTCAGATACTGGTTTGGTCAACAAAAGTCAAAACAAGGTTATGGCCGACCTGGTTAGTTTGGAACTGGTTTTTTGAGGAGGAAAGGATTGGGTTTAACCGGGTTGAAATTGAGTTTTAATTTTCTTGGGTCGGGTTCGACCTTCTTCAAACCGGTTTCAAAGTGAATGGTTACCACCCGATTTTAGCCCTACATGTCGAGTGGGGCTCATATATCAATCTTGTTTTCTCTGCACCTCTACTTGCCTGATTTGACGTTTATAGAGCAATTATTCACTTCTAAAAACATAAGAATGTGTATATTTAAGGGATACAAGTTCTCGTATAAACTACAAATGAAATTATATCCAAAACAATGTGGAATTCATGATTTTGGTACATTTTAATCCAAACTCATGCATTAATCAATAATCTATTTATAAATGTAAAAAAATTTCAACTTGAATGTTTTATCTTCACATAAAAGCACGTGAGAATCCCACTATTTTACAACACTTCAGTATCAACAAGTATGAAGTAATATGGCTTTCATGGGCAAACACCTTTACTATACAAAGTCAACCCACACAGTCGAATATGCTCCTCATGAAGTTAATTTGCACGATTAGCATCCATAAAGTATGTTGACCACGACTCATATAACAATTAGCATTTTTAGGTTGGTTCATGTTGGGTTATCATTTCGGTAGGACATCAGTGCTACATATACATAAAATTACAGAAGGATTACGAACTGCCTGTCTGTCAGTGAACGAGCTACAACGTTCTACTTTCGAGAATCTAATAACTAACTTTTAATGAATCACCAACTGATTAGTTGTCGCTAAATGTTCCCACGTCATCTTGTCGGAAATCACTGGGTGATTCTTCTTTTTATAGTTCATATCTTTAAGTATATCTTTAAGTGGTACCACCTTTGCATTTTATTTTAACATTCTAAAGGACATTATAGTCATTTTTTTTATAAATTGTTTATAGAGTTAATGTCTATCCATTTGTGGGATCAAAGGGCCGACTCTTAGGCTAGCCAACCCATACTGTCGTTCGAGGCCCAAATTTTCAAATGGCTCGAAAGGTTTTTTTAAGCTTTTATATATATAGTGAATTATATATTTAATACATGCATTCATTTGTTGTAAGTAAAAGTGTTGGTGGTGGAATAAAAAAAACTGTCTCAAAATGATAATGTAGAGATCTCAGGTTCAAGCATTGGCTCCCCCACCAAGTGCTTATTTTTTTTTAAATTCATTTCCTTTTACCATAATTTTGGGCCCCGTTTTTTTATTTCGCTTGGGGCCTAAATTATCTTGAGAGTTCTCGGAGACGGTTTTGAAAGTTTTTTTAATTCTCCCGGGGCCTAAATTGATTCAGGAGACGGTTCTGAAGCTTTTTTTTATTTCTCCCGGGGCCTAAATTGATTCGAATGTGTCATGTACGTGCACAATATTCGTCTATGTGTATGTCTGGCAAAAGTAACTGGTGGCTGGTGGCAGTAAGCCGGTAGCTGGTAGCTGTAGATATATTTAGTGTTTCGCAGAATAGCTTGAGTTTTTAATAAAATGTATAAAATGACCAAAATGGACATAACTAAAAATTTAAAAAGTTTGTGCATTAAAAAGTTTTTTATCTTTAGAGGTTAAAATAGTCATTTTGTTTTCCTTAAAAGCTTGTAGCTCCTTCTAAACGCTACTAATAGGAGCGTTCAACCAAAAGTTTCAACCTTCTAACCTAAAAGTTTCAAGCTCCTTCAACCAAACAAAGTTTTTTCTTAAAAGATTAAATGTAGAAGCCCATAAAAACTTCATGCCAAAGATATCATGTATGTGTCATTTTTTCTGAAAGTTGGGAACAAAACTGCAATACGAGCAAATATCAGGCCTTTCCTTACCGGAAACTAGTGGCTGCTGAGAATTTGACTTCTTTATTCAAGCAGCGACATTTTAAGGAAGACCGTTGTTCATGTGATCCCGTAATATCCTCTTCCGTACATTCATCCTTGGAATGCAAGTAATTAACAACAGTTAAGTCTTTCTCAACAAAAAAAAATCCAACTTCAATTCATCAAATCAAATCATCAGATTCTTCCCCTGAAATTATGTATTTGTACTCAACAAATGAGTATCTCCGACTTGTACGTGGTCTCGACTCCTACTCTGTTCCTGAAAACGTTACAGATTCATTGTTAGTCTATGAAAGCTCTATAGCCCAATCAGAACTCCAAAACCATTTCAGCGCACCTATGTTTTGGATTGGGATGTACATCGCATTGGCATCTCTGGTTTGCATCCTTGCCATGGCGGCTGATTTATTACACGGTTTCCGTAGCAGAAAGCTATGGTTTCCGTGTAAGTATTTTAGAATTAATGCTGCTTTCCTCACTGTCATATCTGTTGCAATGAAGTTGCCTGTGGATCTAACTGGTTCGATGCCTGGTGACGTAGACAAAGTGGCAAAGCTCGGAAGCATGGCCTTTATGTGCACCATGATGGCTAATTTATTGCCTTGTTTAGCAACCATGGGCAGCAATGAGCTTTTGTCAAACATCACAGCTTTGTGTGTTCTTGTCATCACCTTGGTTGTCAATGTTTGCATCCAAATACAAACTGGAGTTCTATCCACATATTTGGTATCTATCACAGATGGTGTTTTAGGAATATCTAAAGCAGTAGCACTAGATATATCAGCCTCCATTTATGTGACTTTCTTAGTTGTGTTGTTGATAGTACATGTATGTTCATCTGTAGCGATTCTAAAATCCAACAAGATTATAGAATCCAAATACCAACAAGGGCATGCTAGAGCTTTAAAAGACATTCAACCATCACCAGGAGAACTATTAACACCTGACAAGTTACAAAAGCATGTGAGCAACCACTGGATCATGGCAGGAAGTGGAAGTCCCCAATTCATAACAGCTTGCTTTCACACCACATCTGCTACTGGGGTAATATGTCTTTTAGTCACTATGTTCCACACTTATATTATGTACCAGTTTAAATATTCTATAGTGTATAAGGACTATGATTCGGATTATGGTTGGACCATGATGGTAATTATTATAGTGCAATCTATCGGAATCGTTATTGGTACAATTGCACCACTTTCTAGATGTTTTTCAACCTTAAGCTTTAAAGTGTCCTCCAAAGTCATTTCAAAACAATTTAAAGTCTTTAAGGTAGAAAGCTACTGGACGCAGAAGTTATATGATTGGAAACATGCTAGTATAAGACTCCCATTTTGTAGCCGCAGCCTCAAGGTTGTCATGGAGACATTGAAAAGGCTTTTCATCAACATTTTTATAGGCTTTCAAAATGGAGCTGTGGTGGTATGCAAGGTAATAGCCTTGATCCCATTTTTGTTTATGATGAGTTTCTTATATTGTTTCCGTGGTATCAAGTGGTTGTTAAAGGCCGTATTTGGTTCTTGGGGAAAGAAGTTTGAGAAGTTGGAAGAAAACAATGATCTTCGACCTTATATTTTGCAACTTGAAGATGATATTGAGCTTGGTGAAAAAACCTTGAAACGCCTTTCAAGATCTGTGAATAGATTTATAAAAAAAGGAGCAAAAAGCCAACCCAACAATCTCATGAAGCTAGTCCTTGAAAAGTCTACTAGTGGTTTCCAAGGAGTTAAAAACTTTGACCACTATGATGATCAAGATGTTCCATTTGTAGATTGTTGGAGGTTACCAGTGGTAACCCTAACAACCATCGCGGTTTCTTTTCCTAAAATCGAAAAGAAGGAAGTTGATAACTTGTTGGAAAGTGTTAGGGAAGGTCTAGTATATGTCACAGTGGTTGAAAAAAGCCTCAATGGTACGGATGATCATGTAAATTTTCAAAGGGCGGCTGAAACTTTGTGGCAAGAAATTATATTCGACAAGAACTGGTTAGGAAACGAGTTGCAAGACCGTGCTTTTCAAGTAAATACAGATGAACAGATTGTTGAATGGTTTAGGGATAAAGCTAAAAATATAATTTGCTCAGAGGGCAAAAATAAGGATGATACCAGAGGCGGAAATGATCATTTGATACGCAGGTCAATATGTGCCAGCTCAATGTATCGGATAACCGAAACAATCCTGCTTACCTTCCGCACCAACATTGGTGTCACGGTTAGCCAGAAGAAATTGTTCGATGACTTATCCTCAATGATCGCTGACATAATAGCTGCTTGTCTCACCAACTTACCACAAGCCATAACGATGAAATGTCACACTAGTGTGATAGAGGAAAGGGAGGATAGTGTCAAAGATGCAGCCCAACTTCTAGGTGAGACTACAGAAATAATAAAAACCCTTCAAGATCGCGATATTCCAGACATGAATCCAAGTGACTTTCCATTTATCAAAAAATGGCATGCTTATTTAGGGAATCCCTGAACCTTAAAGAGCATATTCCGTTCTTCAAGTAAAGATGTAAGTTCATTTTATTTGTTTTCCTCTTTTGTAAATATGCGATTATGCGGTTAGTTTGATTTTCATGGGCAAACACCTTTACTACTCAAAGTAATCCAGGATGGTCGAATATGCGGCTTCAAGAAGTTAATTTGCAAGATTAGCATCTAAAAAGTATGTTGGCCAAGTCCTTTCTTTTCATAAGTTGTACTGTATTTCTAAATTGTTGTAACATTATTTTTGTTTTTGGCATGATTTGAGGATTGTTAGGATGCTTTCACTTTATGAACTTGTTGTATATATTGATCGTACTCTCTGTTTGTGTTTGTCTGATTGTGTTAAGAATTTTGCTCTGTTGGTGATTATCTCATCGTATTAACAATATGCCTAATTAGCTATCATGAAAAAATGGTTGGAGGCCTATTTATTCTAAAACGTGGATCATTCGGACCATTTCAATTCCTATATGTAGATCTCGGACCTATGACTCATTAGGCCTCTCTATCCAATGATTATGCTTTCAGTTAATATATTTTCTTCATTTTTCATGTGCATCTTTAATCATGATTATTTACTTCTATCTTTTATATAAACTAGTTTTTCTTGACGTCGCGCGTTGCGACGAAAACGAACAAATAATAATATAAAACAAACATGATTTCAAAATAAAACATATTGTTTAGAAAGCCAAACCATTAGAACGGTTTAGTTTATCATCGTACCATTTTATAATACAAAATACATATTTTATTTTGAGTACAACTTCGTTTGTAACAAAACTTATAACGGAATGTCAGAGAAAAACCAAGCACAACAACGTACTTAACTTTTTTGATAAAAAAAGTTATAAACATAAATTATTAGAGAAGTATCAAATTAGTCGATAAATTAAAATATCTTCTAAACAAAGAAAAGAGAATTATTAAAATATGGTAAAGGAAATATATGGTTTTAAAAAGGTAAAAAAAATATTAAAAATATGTTATTAAAAGTAAATATAATAATAAACTATTATAATATATTAAATAAAAAATATCAAAAAGCTTAGAAAAGTGTAATAACAAATGTTCACAAAGACTTACGCAAGGGCTCCACTTACAATATGTTTTGTACCCTTTTATCTTAAAGTACAAGACATGAGTTCAAGAAAACGGCAAGTGGCTTCCCCTGTTCCAGCATACATATAGATTGCAAACTTTGTTGTTCCCCTACACATATCCGAGATCGCTAAGATCTTAATCTTAAGTCTTAACCCTGATAAGTATGTTTAGACCAAATACAAGACCAAGGTTTTTTTTTTTTTTTTTTCAGCCACAAAAGGGCCTTCATAGCCAACTGTAGGAGTTTTTTGTTAATATAATGTGTTACATATGAAATGTAATTGAGTTGTTTGAAAGTTTATAGTTTTAAATAGTATAGGGGGTATACTGTAATTGTTGTAGTTTTGGGGGTGAATATGGAAATAATTAGTTGAACTGTTGAATTAGGTTATATAGCAGTTGTAACTGATTGTAATAAGCATTCTGGTAATGAAAAGATTCCTCGTTCCCTCTCTTACGATTCTTATCAATTCTTACCGTAACATTGGTATCAGAGCGCTTCGATCCTCTGGACGCTCTTGATTGAATCCTAATTCACAGAAATTCCCAAAATTCGAACCCTAATTCACAGGAAATTCCCAAAATTCGATTCAATTGTCAACGAGATTAATCATTCTTTCGATTAATTTCACTGTGTTTTGTTTGATTGTTAATAATTGATCACTCTTTCGATCAATTTCTATCCGATTCAATTCAATTCGGGATTAATTATTGATTCGATTGATTCCAACATGACTACTCGCCAACAAGAAATGGAGAAATTAGAGAAGCTTACACAAGCTAATTCGAATTTGATTGAAAATCAGCAAGCAATTTTGGATCAGAATTCAGAAGCGATAAGGTTGTTACAGATTAGTATGACTTCGTTTGTGACACAGATGGCTGAAATAAACAGGAAATTAAGTAATGAAAGGGGAAATAATGGTGGTCATGATCAGCGGTTGGTTCGTACGTGTAACACCCCAAAATCTAATATTAGACTATTTGAATGTTTAAAGGTTTTAAATAAAACTTATTAGGTTATAATAAACAAGGAAGTTTAGAATGTTAGTAAAATTGTACTAGAATTATAACATGATTAATCCCAAGGGACTGAATGTGTAAAATTAGCAAATAAATAAGAAATTAAAGGATTTTATATGGGTGGAGTGTGGGGGCGACGCAGGGGGAACGACCAGGAAGGGAAAAACCCTTCTTCTTGCCCTAGCTCCTCAAATCACAAGCAATTGAATGAGTTTCTGGCCCTAATTCGAATGCATGTGAGCGAATTCTCAACTATCTAAGAGTTTCCTACATAGGGTAAGTCAGATTTTGTGAATTGATGCTATTTAGTGATTATGGGTTTTGATCAATCTGTGAATTAGTATGAAATTAAGCTTGTATATGCTTTAGAATTATCATTTGGAAGATGTTCTATGCCTGAATTCGTTTATATTGAAAGTTTGAAGTAGAACCCATTTAACCTAGTGATGAGGTGATCTTGTAATTCTATAAATTGAGTAGTTGTGATAGATGAAAGTTTGAGTGTGAAGATAATTGATGAATTACCATGATTATAGGATGATTTTATGATGTGATTTTGATTGATAAGAAGAGTTGTGAAGGCTACTAGGGAAAATATGAATAAAACACTTGTACCTTATGCTTTGTTAATGATACGCACACCAAGTGTTAGATGAAATGCTTAGGAGAAAATGATAGGTGAGACTATATGCTAATAATAAATAAATGTATGTAGAATGTGATGATGATATATTAGATAATAAATTTGTGTAAGGAATGTGTTTTGAATGGATTACAAGTGGGAAATTAGTTTGATAAGATGATATGGCAAGAAACCTTCATTAAAGGGTATGTATGCTCATGTATGCTAATCATGTTATGATGAATGTGATGATATGTACAAATAGAAGTCATATTAACATGGACACAAGCATGGAAGGGCAACGGGCCAAGGATAAACACGGAAGCTATGCCTGGACTCGGACGCACGAGGTAAGTAAACTCCCGGACTCAATCTTTAATAGTAATGAAATTAATTGTATGATAATCGTTAAAGGTTATGTTGAAATTTGTTATTGAAGATGTTATCAAATGAGTAGTATTAAGTAAGTGATTTCCGTAATCACTTCTTAGTTGTTTAAGTAATATAATGTTTTAATTATTAATTTCATATGAAGTTGAGGTCAAATCAATAGATTATTTTGATAAATGCACGAACGGGTCGAATAGTTCGTAGATGAATAACAAGCCGAACACGTATAAGTTAAGAAATTCCTTAACTCGGATGTTGGATTTCAAGCTCACATGATAGAATATTAATTTACAATCATGTAGGAAGAAACGTGACGCAAAATGGATGAAAAATGAGAGAGTTGTGTCCGTTTCGGTAAGAATTAATGGCTAGGAAAAGTGCAGAGTTGACACGGCCGGGTGGTGAGCTGACACGGCCGGGTGAAGGTTCTGTCAAAAATATTATTTATGTGATTTATGCATCATAGGCTTCGGTATATTATCCGTGGACTACGATGGGCCTCCCAAACATGATTTCGAGTGTTTCCTTGACGATTATAAGTTGTAAACCCAAGTCTAAGCCTCATGTAATTTATATAAGAGTATGATAGATGTATGTAATGAAGTTGGACATGTATTACATGTAAATGGTATACAAGAATGCGTACGGAACACGTAGGTATGAATACATGCTTGTAGGTATAATTGAATGTATATTAGGTATGTAGATGTGTATAATTGTAAGTATGTATGTGTGCAAGTATGTGCGAATGCATGATTTGGAGGCATTCGAGAATTAGCGTTACTAATAATGCCCTTGGGTTGGGAATGTAAGTTAATTAGATGCATTTAAATGGTTGACGTCCTTTTACGAAGATGTAGTACTTGAATATGTTGAGATTACGGGTTTGCTAACCAAGTTATTATTGAGTATGTTTGAAAGTGCAGGTTTATGAATGTCGGACTTTCGAAGTGTTGATATAATAATGAAACGGTTGAATGTTGAAAGGATAATCGGGTTGAAGTAACTTATGCGGTTAGAATATGCTATGGACGTTTTAGTTTATACAACATTTTATGTTTGGTCGTCATCATCTACTAACGGGTTAGTTGTATGAAAATATATGTTATACCCATTTAATTGGGTAATCGAATGCGTGAGAGAAATGAAAGTACATACACGAATGGAACTAAAGTGACGGTTTTATAAGCAAATAAGTATAATGACTAACTTTTTAAAGCTTTGTTGTTGAATGTAGGTGAATCCTCAATTCAGGCGACTTGGAGAATCGGAGCGAGCGCGTGTTCATGTTATGTCATACCAAACGCTTCCGCTAGCTTGTTCAAATGTTTTTGGTCCAAAATTTGTTGTATTGGTTCTTAGTAGTATTTTGTCGAATGAATCGTAGAATTGTATCTAGTCTGATTATGTTTAAAACAGGGGTATGATCGTTTTATGGACGGGTCATGCCCAAATTTTGTTAAATTATGTATTAAGGTTGTTATTTTGAAGTCTTTAAATTACTCTTGTAAGCAATTTTATAAAGACGGAAAAACGGTTCTCACAAGTTGACGGATTCAAGGAATGAAAGGCATGAATGCAATGTTTGAATCCGCGAAACAGATTTAAGATATAAAAGACGAAACTAGTCTACGTAAGAAGAAGTCGATAGCTTGACCATGTTAAGTAAATATAAAGCAAATGAGCAAAAGAATGATAAGAATGAAAATATTCGAATGTGTAAGTAATTAGGGACCGAACAAGTAAATATTCCTTAAGTGATAAGACCCAAATTATGTTTAAACTTACATATATATATATAATACGAAGGTCCTTATAAATCTCAATTATGTAACCTTAGGTCTTACAAATTATATTATTTGACCCATGTACAGAATAATACTAATGCAAATCGGGAATTTGTGAAGGAACTAGGGGTGAATGAACACCAAGTTGAATGCAAGTATGAAAGGAAATGTGATAACCATCAGTGTTATAAATGAGAATGTGGAATTCTTGGCTGATGATAGTAGTAGATGTGTTGGAAGGATGCTCACGATGAGAGCGCATTTTACAGACGAATGAAGTCAATCTGGTTAGAGGTCAATAAAGAAATGAAATCTTAGTTCAGCCTTAAAGTATTCAGAAACGCCCATATGTATGAATAGTAAGTAATGCATGAGAAATCACGAATGAAATGATTTGTAATGTAATATATGAATATACATGTAAATGTACGTATGTATACAAGTAGGAATGTATGAAGGTATGAAGATACGTATGAACGTACGTATGTATGTAGAGAGATAGGGATGGTATGAATGTATGTAATAAATGTATGAAGGTACGTATGAGTGTGTGCATTATATAACGATAAGTAAGCATGTAAACATGTACGTATAGATGTGTTATTGTTGCAAGTATGCTTTCATGTGTATGTAAATAAATGTATGAGTGTACATATATGAACGTATATACGTATGTGTTAAAGGGGATTGAATGTGCACAAAGGAATAAAGCTTGTATGTATTTATGTATGTATGTATGTATGTATGTATGTATGTATGTATGTATGTATGCATGTGTGAATGTATTCATGAAGGTATGTATGTATGAATATACGTGTAAATGTAAGTATATGAGTATTATACTTGATTTAAGAAAGTAAAGATAGGACGTATAGTTATATTTGTTCATGAATGAGACCTTTTTATAAGGTATGAGTAAATTCTTGCCATGGTGTGTATTGTGAATGAAATGAATGAATAACCAAGTAGTGATGATCATCACTAGGTGACTAACATGAGGCAAGAATTCGAGATCTCAAGATACGTATATTTTAGGATTGTGTGAAATAAAAAAGACTAGTATCAACCAGTCAGTTAAGGACTATGGTCCCGTGGAAATGAGCAAGGTTTCGGGGACGAAACCTCTTTTAAGGGAGGTAGACTTGTAACACCCCAAAATCTAATATTAGACTATTTGAATGTTTAAAGGTTTTAAATAAAACTTATTAGGTTATAATAAACAAGGAAGTTTAGAATGTTAGTAAAATTGTACTAGAATTATAACATGATTAATCCCAAGGGACTGAATGTGTAAAATTAGCAAATAAATAAGAAATTAAAGGATTACTTTAGACTATTTGAGGAAGCGGAGGGTTGGATTATTCGTTGTAATCACTTCTTTGCAGTAGATAAAACGTCGGAGAATGCAAAAGTTCACTATGCAGTTGTAACACCTCGAAAATTCATGTCCTATAATGTATTGATACGTGTCATAAACTTTAAACATGTAAAGGATTACTTTAGAAGGACTAGAGTTGACAAACAAGGAAAGTATGCGAATATAAGGGTCCAAAATGTCAACAATGGATAAAAATACTTTACAGTAACCCTACATGATGTTTATACCCTTAAACGAATGATTCATGGATCATACGAAGCTAATTGTGAAAGAAAGTGAGAGATTACAAACTACAGGGGTTAAATGTGTCAACATGTTTAAAATATACCTCTGAGTGACCCTTTAGCAAACTCGAAGAATTTTAACGATTAATTATGCTCACTAGAATGCGTGATAAAAATTTCATCAAGTTTCGTTATTGTATGAGAAGGTTATGATAGAATTCGTATACGAGGGGTTAAAAGCGTCAACGTTGAAATTTAAAACTTTTCGGTGATCGTATGAATAACCGGGGACTTAACAAAGTTGGTTTATGAAATGGGGTCCTTAAAAGTCAGGTTTGGGGGTTACAAGTGCAAGAAACCATGTTAAAAATCAAGTTTGGAAGTTCAGGGGCCAAACTGTCAACTTTTGAAAGTTCTGTCATGCAGGCTTGGTCCTTACGGACCGTATGCTAGGACCCTTACGGTTCGTAAGCTACTCCCAGATGCAGAAACTTGACAGGTGCCTGTCCAGCCCGCTCAACCGACTCAAATAGCAAGTTTTCAATTCCATGTGCTGCCTAAACTGGTTTTTATAGTATAGGGACACTTGTGAATGATCCATGATCACTTATAGCCTTCCTTGTCATGATCTAGTGGGATTAAACCCACTATATAAAGCTCCACATTATTACCACTTTGATCATTCATTCTCAACTCAACTTTTGAAGACTTCTGGAGTTCAAGAACAGACCCAAATCATCCCTGGTCGTAATTAGGACTTTGGTAAACTTCCTTAACCTTCCTTAATTGAGTTTTGCTTAGTTTATAGCTTAAAAGTCAATCCATCGTAATTAAGGTTTGACTTATCGATAAATCACTAATGGTCCAGTGAATTGTCAAATTGAAAGTAGTTATAAGTTGGTAATTATGTGGGCATTAAACCCTTAAAAGGGCACCCTCTGATTCCCGTCCTAACTAAGACATTTGTCGGGTCAAAGTTGTTTATAAAAAGTCAACAGGAACATAATTTTCGAATTAACGCATAATTAGCAATGTAGAAGGCGTGTAACCTATTTTATCACTCATATAACTTGGTAATAAGTATAAGAACTGGTCTAAGCTTGTATGATCCGACAATTTTCTGTTTAGGCTCGGTTCGGAACCGATTTAGTTGGGTTTAGAAATGCCGTAGAGCTTTCTTAGGACCAGGTCACATGTTGGTATAACCCTCTGTGATTGGTTCGTTAATTGCCCGATTCGTTTACACGTTTCCGTTAGTTGCTTAATGTTGACCATAATGCCCTTTTGACCATAAAACGAGAATTTTGGAAATGTGAAAGAACAATAATCTTTGTTTCTGATTTATAAACATGTCCCTAAATTTTCACATCAGTTGGAGGTCTAGATTAGGAGTTATGCTCAATAGCGTAATTAGAAGGTCTTTTGTTAATTAAACGGCATAATTAGCGTAAAGCCTATCTAAACCAAATTTTTGACACCAAATCTTTTACCCACTGATGTAATATAATATTTTGAGATTTTTGAAGATTTTTAATTATTTTTAAACTGATCATAACCTAAGGTTAACGCCCTAATTCAGTAATTACCGATTATACCCTTTTTGCTTGTAAAATGAGTTTTACATAATATTTTGACACCAATTCAATTGCTAATGATTTTATATAATAAATGAAGTATTTTGAACTTGATAACCTGATCAGAAAACTCAGATTTCCTGTATAACCCGGAAATCGCTTAAAATGGCTTTTTACGCGTATTAAACACCTAGTATGGGTTTAAAACCATTTTGTCACGTAAGACTTATCACCAACTGATATAACCTATTAAATTAAGTTTATTTACTGATTATTTCAGACCCGAGTCTCAGAATTAAAATCAATCTCTTTTATAATCTTTTAAATGACCAAAATACCCCTACGGGGCTTAAATTGAGATTAAACTCGTTTTGGGCATAATGGAAGGTATCCTACTGATATCACAACATATTTAAGGCATATTAACTTAGGAAACCTGTTCGTGAGTCTTTCGGTTACCCGTTATGCGTTATTCGCGTTCGGTTCGGTTTATGTAACTAGTTTACATAAATTAGCCGAAACGGGTCGAACCTTATCATTTTTACCTCAAAATCCAGAATGTGTTTAGTTTACCCATATTATACAAGTCTTCAAACTTTTCGGGTCTAAATCACATTCTATTCCGGTCTTCGCTTAATCATGCGTTCGAACCGCATCTTCCTTTAAAACTAACGGCTTTAAGTTTAGGCTTAATTAAAAGACCCGTTAGATTTCTAATAGGTTATTATAAACCTTCGTTCTTGAATAGGAGACCCGGTAAAAGCTACGTGCACTTGCTTGTTGTGATTAATTACTTGCAAAGGTAAATACTTTTAACTTATTTTCTCTTATACGGACTTGGGGTACGGTATATAAAATACCGCTTGGTCGGGCATTGAATCTTTAATCTTATGATGGTTAATTCATTGAAATGGCCCGTTTAAATTGTTTTGTTTGCTTAAAGCCTTTGGGGGGTTAATGACCATGTCCCGGATTTTCTTGGCATCATTTTACGAAATAGCCACGACCTAAGCACGGGGTGTAGGTGTACACCCGTCAGTGCCTAAATAAATAATGTGGTGTGTCTATTGATCTTTAACCCGACATGAACCGGGCTACTGAACGCATAAGAAACATGTAAATCTTTTACAAATATTATATTCAAATAATTATCCCAAGTTATAAAGTGTTTTGTGCCACGTGCATTCAAATCAATTTTATTAAACCTTTTTAAATGAGTCAGTTATTTGTATTTACCAGTGTAAACTGACGTATTTTCCCAAAAAGGTTAAGTGCAGGTACTACTCGAACTAGGCTGCCTTTCTCCTAGCATCCACAATAAGTCTCGCAAGCTCGGATGTCATAAAACTGTTGAACAATGCTTCCTTTTTATTTTGATCCGCCTGTGGATCTGTTTCAACTACTTGTGATACTTAATATTACAATTTATTAAAGTTGAAATGAATCTATCTTTTGCTTCCGCTGTGCATTTAAATATTGTGTTGTTTGACTATGATGATATCAACTACGTCACGATACTCCCCACCGGGCCCACCAGTAATAAGTGGAAATATCGGGGTGTGACAGGTTGGTATCAGAGCCAACATTGAGTGAATTAAACACTAGCCTTTTGTGTTTAATCTCAATGACACAATTGCACATTCCTAAATTTTCGAATCTAGACAAAGAACATAGAACTAATCCAAATTGTTTTTAATTCTAACTTTGTCCTTTATATTTCTTTGTTGTATCTTTCAATTGTTTTAACAGGAAAAATGCCACCAAGATTCCGAAGTGGAGGACGAGGTAAGGGGCCGATCAACGCCCCCAACGATCACGAAGCCGAGCCTTCACACCGGCGAACTCCCTCTACAACTATGAGTGCCGATCCTCAGGGAAACTGGAGGACCCATTTAGAGCCCGCTAGATGATGGGTTGGTAAATTTCCAAAGCTTAACGTGTTTAATTTTACCGATTTATGTGAAATTGAGTTTTAGAATACACTACTTTGAGATGGTTTGTATTTTGCAGGCCTTGACATGTTTAAGGTGTATTTTGGAAGCTTAATGGAGCTTGGGAATGAAGTTAGGAAGAACGGGAGCGAAAAACGGAGCTAAACGGCGAAAACCGGACAAAGACTTCTGATACCGGCGTCCCAGACGCCCAGACCAGCGTCCCAGACGCTGGTCCCCAGCGTGAATTTGGGGAAAACTTTAGTTAAAACCCAATTTCGAATACCTAGCGAGTGGGACTCCATTCTGGACTTCCAGAGGCGAATTGGAGATATATTTGAAGGTTCCATTTGATCCTTTATCATATTCCATCAAGTTTTGAAGATTAATCATCAACCATGAGTGGCTAATTTCCCCAAGATCATCCCCGGGTGAAAGATTGTGAGTTTCTAGGGTTTGTTTTTCATGTTTTGGTTTGATACAAACATTTGTTAACCGTTGATTGAAATTGTATGAATTATTTTTTGGTATTGCTTTGAACTCTAAATTGTTAAGTTTTCTTGCAACATTGACATTGAGAGATGATTGCTACCATTAAGTTGTGATTTGTGCTAGGGTTTGGTTTTTGTTCTTGATTAATAAAGCATACTATTGTCTCATATTGTGATGGTTATCTTGCACCGGTTGCGTATGATAGACGATTGTTGATGTCTAAGATTAGGATTTCAAATTAACAAACTCAAGAAATCATTGGTGTTCATAACATAATCAAACCATTCATGTTGGATAGCTCTAGATACTTAATAATCCAAAACCCGGGTGTGATTATTTTCTAAATAGTGTTCACAAATCCATTTTAATTACCGTTTTGATATTCGTCATTCTAAATAACATAATTAAATCATTTTCTACAAACCAATTGGAATCACATTGTTAGTTCACACTTTCAAACACAATTTCAAAGAAAATTAGCAAGCTTCATAATTACTTTGTACATTTTTGTAAATAGTCTAACTAATCGAACAGGTCGTGCAATACTGACCACATGCTCTTCGTGGATATGATACTCGACTTACCCTAGCTACCTAGGTTAATTGGGTTTTTGACTGATCGGGACGACACGGTCACGTTAAAATGGCGCCGCTGCCGGGGAGCTAGTGCGCTTAGTATTTCATTGCTTGTTCGATTTTAGTTTAGTTTTTCTTTCTTGTATATTTGTGATTTTACTTTGGGTGGTCGAGCTTGTTTGTGCAGGTACATGTTTTGCAGGTACCATCTTTCAATATGAATTAGGTAGATGATGATCCGTGTGAGTGTTGCGGAAGCGGAGAGCACTATTTAGAGGATTGCTCTGTTTTCTACGAAAAAGTTCAAGCCAACAAGGAACGGGAAGACTACCTCAGCGGATTGTTTGAATATAGGAGGGCGGATTATGAAGATTTCAATGGTCCATCCTCATATTATCCATACGATAATCCACCACCACCATATTATCAAGAGTACTACTATGAACCCGAATTGCCACATTTCTCAAGTTACCGGGAGGTGTATGATGATTATTATAATGAATACCCTCAACCGGCATACGAGGAACCTCAAGACTCAATAAGTTCCAAGCTCGATGCCATCATGAATGCCATCACCACTTCAAATCAAGAGATTAAGATGGAATTTGAGGCGAGAGATAAAGCTCATGAAGCCTTGGCAAAGAAAGTGGGTCAACTCGCCGAAGAATTGGCTCAACTTAGACGAGACCGAGAGGTGTTGGCTAGTGGTACAATAGTAGATGGTGAGATGGTGGAAGAGGTTATCGATCTACCCGAGCAAGAAAATGAATGTTTGAACCTAGCGGAAGACATCACACCGCGAGACGAGTCGGATCCGAAAGATGCCCACGTTCATATCCATCCTTCTCCCATACTTATCACTCCAACCAAAAAAGTTGGGGATGCGGGTTCGGGTATAAGGATTCGAAGGGTGGCGTTGCAAGACATTGGCCAATTCGTCAAGAAACGACCCCAAAGTAGCTTAATACGCATGCCGCGTAAAATAAAAAGAGAATGGATCCGGCATGCCAACTACCGAGCGTATGTTGGAAACTCGGTAGGCAAATGTGCACTTCGACCACCATGAGAGGTAAATCAGGTATGATTGTTGTAGAGTTTGTACTAGTATTCGTTTATTTTATTTTCATAGTTAAATGAACGTTGTGGGTGTGTTCCCTATATAACCCTCACGAGACCACTTCCTCCCGAGCTATCGGGAGGTTTAAAAGGGCTTGTTGCATAAGCTAAATGCAACCGTGATTCCTACGAAAGTGAGTTAGGTTTTTTGTTATTGTAAATTATTTTCCACATAAATCAAAGTGAAATAACGTATGGCTTGGTAAAATTTTCATAAAAGTGGTAGAACTAGGTAACTAACAAATTTTGATGGTTGTGAGAAGCATGCTTCTACACAAGGGTTAAGATTTGTAGGTACATTGTGTTCATGGGACAACCGCTTTCTTGAAGAGAAGAAGAGCACACGAGGAATGAGCTCAAAAATCAGGTGCATACGTTTCTTTTTACTTTTGATTTTTAGTTAGCAAATAAGTGGATTGTAAATTGTATTTTATTTTCGGGGTGAAATTTTGGGGAGGTTAGCCGTGTCACATCCCGTGTGCATTTCAAAAACTCTAGTTCTTACACATTGAGGACAATGTTCACCTCAAGTGTGGGGATGGGGGAGTAGTAAAAGTTTTCGATTTTGACCCGTTCATTTAAACACTACACATTGAGGACAATGTTTACCTCAAGTGTGGGGATGGGGGAAAATTTTCTAAAATTTTTCAAAAAATGTCTTTGTTTAAAGCGATCTAAAAAAGCACAAGTAACTAAGTCAACGAGGGATGGCACAACCCATTTGGTCTATTGTCATGGTCAAGTTCAAATAATTAGCATGACGGGTATTTAGCGGGTGGTTATTTGGGAATAATTCGCCTAAGAAACTAGCACATCATGCATATCACATACCATACCCTTATACGTGAGGTTTTGAGCCACTTTTATATCATAGATTTACATATACATGTTTCTTTGTTTGAGTGGACCATTAGTTATGTATTGTAGAACTTGCGACTTTTGATACGTTTGAGACCATAGACCGAATACAAGCACGAGAATGATTAAGGCTTTAGGTAAACCTTTTCCTTTTACACCATTTGCTTACCTTTACCCAAATAAATCCCCTAGTCGCCCACTTTGAGCCTAATCCTTTCGTTTGACCAACCCGTTTAGCCCATAACCGTTAAACCTTTTCTTTTAAACCCGTGTGATGAAAATTCGATTGTAGGATTATTTCTTTGTATAGTTGTGTTTGCAAAAAAAAAAAAAAAAAAAAAAAAAAAAAAAAAAAAATTCAATCAGAAAATGTTGCGAAAAAAAAAAGAAAAGGAAAATTGTTGAGAAAAATACAAAAATATGAAGTTAGTAGTTGTTGAATAAAAGGCTAAAGTTGTTGCCTTGTATTTGATGTTTATAGTTTAGTTTAGTTTAGTTTAGAGTAGTCGTTTGTAATAAAAATCGAATTTTTCATCACCTTAGCCATTGAAAAAAAAATCCTATTCCATACCCTTAACCTAGCCCCGTTACAACCCTCCAAAGACCTTTTAACTTGTGCTTAGTATTCGTGTTCGGTGGTGGAGAATGATTGAGTTGCAAGCCTATGCGGGTACGTGTTCTAATCGGTTTTAGTGATTATTTCAAAAGCGCTAATGCATCAATTATTAGCCAATTTTAAACCGAGTGGAGAGAACATTGTGAGGGATGTGCATGATTTATTGGTTCAAGGGCGGGTTAATCTTGGATAACCATTTTATATGTGATTATTCACTTTACCGTTAGATATTTTGTAAATTGTAAAAAGTTTGAACCGGGTATGACTTTAGACCTTAACCTTAGTCTCGGGAATGGGACGTGTGTTTCTCGTTCGACCCACGTGAAAGTGAAAAGCAGATTTGCTTGAGGGCAAGCAAATGACAAGTGTGGGGATGTGATGGGTTGGTAAATTTCCAAAGCTTAACGTGTTTAATTTTACCGATTTATGTGAAATTGAGTTTTAGAATACACTACTTTGAGATGGTTTGTATTTTGCAGGCCTTGACATGTTTAAGGTGTATTTTGGAAGCTTAATGGAGCTTGGGAATGAAGTTAGGAAGAACGGGAGCGAAAAACGGAGCTAAACGGCGAAAACCGGACAAAGACTTCTGATACCGGCGTCCCAGACGCCCAGACCAGCGTCCCAGACGCTGGTCCCCAGCGTGAATTTGGGGAAAACTTTAGTTAAAACCCAATTTCGAATACCTAGCGAGTGGGACTCCATTCTGGACTTCCAGAGGCGAATTGGAGATATATTTGAAGGTTCCATTTGATCCTTTATCATATTCCATCAAGTTTTGAAGATTAATCATCAACCATGAGTGGCTAATTTCCCCAAGATCATCCCCGGGTGAAAGATTGTGAGTTTCTAGGGTTTGTTTTTCATGTTTTGGTTTGATACAAACATTTGTTAACCGTTGATTGAAATTGTATGAATTATTTTTTGGTATTGCTTTGAACTCTAAATTGTTAAGTTTTCTTGCAACATTGACATTGAGAGATGATTGCTACCATTAAGTTGTGATTTGTGCTAGGGTTTGGTTTTTGTTCTTGATTAATAAAGCATACTATTGTCTCATATTGTGATGGTTATCTTGCACCGGTTGCGTATGATAGACGATTGTTGATGTCTAAGATTAGGATTTCAAATTAACAAACTCAAGAAATCATTGGTGTTCATAACATAATCAAACCATTCATGTTGGATAGCTCTAGATACTTAATAATCCAAAACCCGGGTGTGATTATTTTCTAAATAGTGTTCACAAATCCATTTTAATTACCGTTTTGATATTCGTCATTCTAAATAACATAATTAAATCATTTTCTACAAACCAATTGGAATCACATTGTTAGTTCACACTTTCAAACACAATTTCAAAGAAAATTAGCAAGCTTCATAATTACTTTGTACATTTTTGTAAATAGTCTAACTAATCGAACAGGTCGTGCAATACTGACCACATGCTCTTCGTGGATATGATACTCGACTTACCCTAGCTACCTAGGTTAATTGGGTTTTTGACTGATCGGGACGACACGGTCACATTACTAGATGATCTACCTCGTATAGCTCAACAACTCCCTACCATCACTCGTTTGGGCCGCATTCGGAAAACGAGCCCGATGACTCCCGCCATTCCTTATTGCCGTTGCAGCGGTCCATTTCGCACCGTTCCTTTGGCGACCCCACTCCTGTCTTTCAGGGCCGGTTCAACCTGGCAAACTATATCGAAGAACCAGTGGGTTTTAACCCGCTAGGACCTGAAGACCATTTCTCAGGAGACCAGGCAATGGACATGGACGAGGACACGGATCCCGTCGAGCCTGCAACCGGGACCCCCAACCATCCCATCGAGATCTCTGATGGATTATCCTTCCACGGATCACCCTACCATGGTCCAGACAGTTATCAAGCGAGGTTCAACCAGTATGAGTGGTATTTTACACCCTCTCATAACCCACAGCAACAACAGCAGCAGGATCCCTCCGAGGATTCGCGTTTCGTGGCAGTCACGCCACCGCCACCACCGCCGCCAGTTTATCAAGCACCTCCAGAACCACCAAGGCGTAGGAGAACAAGCGCACGAATATCCGCGCGAGGAGGGGATTTTCACTTTAGCACCTCCCATCACTCAAGTGGCAGTCACTATCCGCCACTGCATGAAGACCCACAAATGGACGGGCCTTCAAACCCAGTTTCAGAGGTGAACTCTGCACCAGTTGCACCACCACCGCCACCATCGAGATTTGGAAATCCGATTCCTACCTACGTCGGTTCAACGGCGTATAATCCTTTTAAGCAGCCGGCTCACACTCACTATAACTATGCTGAAGCCGACCCGTATCTTGTAGCAGCAAACTACAACGCCCTTCATCCTGAAGGACCATATGGAGCTCCCTGGGGAGTGGGATATCCAACTCATGGGTATCAAATACCTGCTCGACCTCCGTCTCAGCACCATCCGCAGCCACCACGGTTTTCCCCACCAGAACAGGAGGAAATCCTCCAGAGACTAAGCAGGGTGGAACGAGACTTTCAGGAAGAACATAGGAACAACAGAGGTTTCCTCAAGGGCTTAGCAAGCTTATTAAAAGGAAAGAAGAAGAGGGATAATTGAATCCCTATATGTATTGTTGTATTTCCTTATTTCAATTAAGTCCCTGCGTGGACATTTATGTATGTACTTAGTCCCTGTGTGGACTTGTCTTTCCTTAGTCCCTGCGTGGACTTGTCTTTCTTTAGTCCCAGCGTGGACTTGTCTTTTTAGCCCCTGCGTGGACATCTATCTTAGTAATCAGTCCCTACGAGGACTTGTATGTACAGTTTAGCCCCTGCGTGGGCAAGTTATTTCTGTTAAAAGTCCCGTTTAGGACAATATGTACTCCTTTCGATGTTTAATGGAATGTAAAATTTTAAAAATTTCATTATTGTCATTTTTATGCATAAATATATTATACATGAAATAAATAAATTAAAAATCATTCCTTTTATAAATAATCTGCCTGTTGAATATTAAATAAAGAATCTTAAAGGTATAACCTAGCCTGCATATTATTATAAGACTTGGCCAAGATGGTAAGACCTGTTTAAAAGATTCAAATCCCGGTTAACATCTGAAAACATGTTAACACTCCTGGCAGACGTGATTCGTTAAAATCACACACGGCATTCTTATAATAGGATCCTTTAAAAGATTTCCTATCCTAACCTGATGATCTATAAATCATGGGTTTGAAATCATCAATTAAGATGACCACATATTAAACATCCATTAGTGATGTAGTGCCTACGGGCCATAATAAATGTCAAATAAGACAAAAGACAGTAGTAGTCTACGACTCCCTGTCAAAGAAAGGTAATGAACTATGTTCAAACCTAAATGCCTTGATTCTCTGAAATCATGGCTTATAATTTAAAAATGTCCCTGTGACTAGGCCTTTTGTGCTACTAATAATACTGCTATTGTTTTATAATTAGAATAAATTACAATAAAAATCCTAAATAAATATGACTAACAAATTAACCAAATATGGTCTGTGTTTACCATGGTTAATGAATTGCCATGAAAGACAATTCCATAATAAACTCCCAATTAAATTATTGTCAATATCTTATGTAACAGTTCAAACTACATGGATGACTCGGATGAGATCAACAGTCACCCAAGGGATGATCATGATAATACCCGAATTAACCTAGCGGGTGCAGAACTACAAGCATTAATAGACAATGTTGTTACAAAAGCAATAGAGCGGCAGTATAATGAATATAGCGGGACTCGAAGTAGGACCATATCCGCACCGCATTCCAAGCCTAAGACTCATTCTGAGGCTCACAGCAAGCCACCCTCCAAGAAGGAAGAGCCAAAGAAAGACAATGACGATCGTCACTCTTCGAATCAGCAAAGTGTTCCATCTCAAAGGATCGTACTGAATCAACAACTCCGTAATAAGGGTTGCTCCTATAAGTATTTTGTTTAATGCAAACCCAGGGATTTCACTGGGGAAAAAGGAGCTATCGACTACATGACGTGGTTAGACGAAATGGACACTGTGGTTGATATCAGCGGGTGCGCTGATAAAGATGTGGTGAAGTTTGTATCTCAATCGTTCAAAGGCGAGGCCTTAGCTTGGTGGAGATCGTTGATCCAAGCTACTGGGAAGATTACACTGTACAATATGACATGGGAACAATTTGTTACCCTCATCAAGGAAAACTACTGTCCTCAGCATGAGGTTGAAAAGATTGAGTCGGATTTTCTATCATTGGTAATGAAAAACCTGGATTGCCAAGCTTACCTTACGAGCTTTAATACAATGTCAAGATTGGTTCCTTATCTTGTGACCCCAGAACCCAAAAGAATAGCTCGTTTCATTGGGGGTTTAGCCCCAGAGATTAAGGCAAGTGTAAAGGCCTCTCGGCCAGCTACATTCAGGTCTGCAGCTGATATATCCTTGTCCCTCACACTGGATGCGGTCAGGCAGAGATCGCTGAGGAACACGGATGCCGAGAAAAGGAAGCGTGATGATGACAATTCATGATGGTCAGACAAGAAGCACAGGGGAAACAATGACCACAAGAAGAGTTCTGGATCTAAGAAAGATGGTCATCAGTCGGGTGATAAACCCAAATGTAAGATCTGCAAGAAACAGCACTTCGGGAAGTGCAGATATGAATCGAACTCACAGACACAGTCAAGGACTTTTGCATATGGGATATGCAAGTCCAAGGAACACAAGACCTTGGATTGCAAAAAGTTGAAGGATGCGACCTGCTACAACTGTAATGAAAAGGGGCATATCAAGTCCAACTGCCCAAAACTTACAAGGAAGACTGAGGATGGGAAGAAGACCAATGCAAGGGTCTTCCGGATGGATGCAAAGGAGGCTGTCCAGGACGATAATGTGATCACAGGTACCTTCCTCATAAATGATGTCTATGCAAGAGTACTTTTTGATTCAAGCGCTGATAAATCATTCGTAGATAATAAGTTTTGTAAGTTACTGAATTTACCTGTTAAAACCCTAAGTGTGAAATATGAGGTGGAATTAGCTGATGGAACCATAGAAACCGCATCAACCATGTTAGATGGATGTGTTATATCCATTAGGAACCACTCTTTTCCATTGTCTTTACTTCCTTTGAAATTAGCCGGTTTCGATATAGTAATAGGCATGGATTGGTTGTCTCGCAACCAAGCCCAGATCGTTTGTGCTAAGAAGCAAGTGGTTGTCAGAGCTCCTCATGGCGAGCCTTTGACAATCCAAGGAGATGCTAAGTACGGAATGCCTGAGCAAGTGTCCATGCTCAAGGCATCAAGGTGTTCGACGAAGGGTTGTGTTATATACATGGCACAAGTAACCATTGATGAACCCAAGCCTAAGATCGAAGACATACCTATTATCTCTGAATATCCAGAGGTATTCCCTGAAGAACTACCTGGTTTACCCCCAGATAGGCAAGTGGAGTTCAGGATTGACATTATTCCTGGAGCAGCACCTGTTGCAAGAGCACCTTACAGATTGGCACCAACGGAGATGAAATAGCTGAGAACTCAACTGGATGATTTGTTAAGCAAAGGATTTATTAGACCTAGCTCATCTCCTTGGGGAGCACCAATCCTGTTTGTGAAGAAAACGGATGGGTCGATGCGTCTGTGCATCGATTATCGAGAACTTAACAAAGTTACTATAAAGAATCGGTATCCATTACCCAGGATCGACAAGTTGTTCGATCAGCTTCAAGGATCAAGTTATTTTTCCAAGATCGACTTAAGGTCAGGATATCATCAACTGAAGGTCAAGGATGAAGATGTGCATAAGACTGAATTTAGGACTCATTACGGTCATTATGAATTCTTAGTGATGCCTTTTGGACTCACTAATGCACCAGCCGCATTCATGGATCTCATGAACCGCGTCTGCAAGCCCTACATGGATAAATTTGTTATCGTCTTCATCGATGATATTCTTATTTACTCGAAGAGTCAAGCTGACCATGAAAAGCACCTCCATTGCATTCTAAAACTACTTCATCGATAAAAGCTCTACGCCAAATTCTCTAAGTGTGAATTTTGGCTTCGTGAAGTCCAATTTCTTGGACATATGGTTAGTGAACGCGGAATCCAGGTAGATCCCGCTAAGGTTGAAGCTGTCATGAATTGGCAAGAGCCAAAGACGCCCACAGAGATTCGCAGTTTCTTGGGATTGGCAGGATACTACAGACGTTTTATAGATAATTTCTCAAGAATTGCTGCACCCCTAACTTCATTGACTCGTAAGAATGTAAAGTTCGATTGGGGTCCTAAGCAGCAGGAATCCTTCGATATTCTCAAACAAAAGTTGAGCAATGCTCCTGTTTTGACATTGCCTGAAGGTACCGAAGAATTCGTGGTTTACTGCGACGCATCACACACTGGCATGGGGTGTGTGCTTATGCAGAAAGGCAAGGTTATTGCCTATGCTTCACGCCAACTAAAGGTGCATGAAAAGAATTACACCACCCATGACTTGGAGTTGGGTGCCGTTGTATTTGCACTAAAGCTATGGAGGCACTATTTATATGGTATCAAGTGTGTGATCTATTCTGATCACAAGAGCCTCCAGCACCTGCTTAACCAAAAGGATTTGAACATGAGGCAACGACGTTGGATGGAAACTTTGAATGATTATGACTGTGAGATAAGATACCATCCCGGCAAGGCGAATGTAGTCGCCGATGCCTTGAGTCGAAAGGAAAGGGTGAAGCCTATAAGAATCAATGTCAAGAGCATTGAGATAAAGAATGGTTTGAATGAAAGGTTGTTAGTTGCGCAGAAGGAGGCTGTGCTGGAAGCTAACTATCCTGATGAAAAGCTAGGAGTAACTGAAGAACAGTTATCCTATGGCAAGGATGGAATTTTGAGGTTAAATGGACGAATATGGGTTCCAGTTTATGGAGGACTTTGAGATGTTATCCTCCAGGAAGCCCACAGCTCTAAATACTCCGTTCATCCTGGAGCTGACAAGATGTACCAGGATCTGGAAGCAAATTTCTGGTGGATAGGCTTGAAGAAGTCTATAGCTGCCTATGTAACTAAATGTTTGACGTATACGCAAGTCAAAGCCAAACATCAGAAGCCGTCAGCTTTACTACAATAGCCTGAACTTCCCACGTGGAAGTGGGAAATGGTGACAATGGATTTCATCACCAAGTTGCCAAAAACAAAGAAAGGAAATGATACTATATGGGTAATAGTAGATAGACTGACTAAGTCAGCACATTTCCTACCCATTAAGGAGACCTATAGCTCTGACATGTTAGCCCAATTGTACGTAGATAAGATTGTATCTCTACATGGCGTACCAGTGTCATTATCTCTGACAGAGATACTAGATACACATCACATTTTTGGAAAAGTTTCCAACAATCTTTGGGCACGCGCTTAAATTTTAGTACGGCTTACCATCCTCAGACGGACGGACAGAGTGAGCGTACAATCCAAACTTTGGAAGCATGCTTCGCGCGTGTGTGATTGACTTAGGTGGTAGTTGGGATAACCACCTGCCATTAATCGAGTTTTCCTATAACAATAGCTACCATACCAGCATTAAGGCTGCACCCTTCGAGGCCTTGTACGGTAGAAAGTGTAGAACTCTCGTTTGTTGGGCGGAAGTTGGAGATGTCCAACTGACAGGACCTGAAATAGTCTTTGAAACGACGGACAAGATTGTCCAGATTCGTGATCGCCTGAAAGCTGCCAGAGATAGGCAGAAAAGCTACGCAGATTTAAAGCGTAAACCTCTGAAATTCGAGGTAGGTGACAAAGTGTTGCTTAAAGTATGTATCGAGGATGTGCATATAGAAGAGAGCTTGAAGTTTAGTACGGCTTACCATCCTCATACCACATACAGATGTGCATATAGAAGAGAGCTTGAAGTTTGTTGAGAAACCTACGTCGATCGAGGATCGACAGGTTAAGAAGCTTCGAAGGAAGCATGTATCGATCGTAAAAGTAAAATGGGATGCCCGTAGAGGTCCCGAGTATACATGGGAAGTAGAGTCCACAATGAAAGAAAAGTACCCTTAATTGTTTCAGTAAATCTCAAGGTCGAGATTTCTTTTAAGGGGGTGAGGATGTAACACCTCAAAAATTCATGTCCAATAATGTATTGACATGTGTCATAAACTTTAAACGTGTAAAGGATTACTTTAGAAGGACTAGAGTTGACAAACAAGGAAAGTATGCGAATATAAGGGTCCAAAATGTCAACAATGGATAAAAATACTTTACAGTAACCCTACATGATGTTTATACCCTTAAACGAATGATTCATGGATCATACGAAGCTAATTGTGAAAGAAAGTGAGAGGTTACAAACTACAGGGGTTAAATGTGTCAACATGTTTAAAATATACCACTGAGTGACCTTTTAGCAAACCCGAAGAATTATAATGATTAATTATGCTCACTAGAATGCGTGATAAAAATTTCATCAAGTTTCGTTATCGTATGAGAAAGTTATGATAGAATTCGTATACGAGGGGTTAAAAGCGTCAACGTTGAAATTTAAGACTTTTCGGTGATCTTATGAACAACCGGGGACTTAACAAAGTTCGTTTATGAATTGGGGTCCTTAAAAGTCAAGTTTGGGGGTTACAAGTGCAAGAAACCATGTTAAAAATCAAGTTTGGAAGTTCAGGGGCCAAACTGTCAACTTTTGAAAGTTCTGTCATGTTGGCTTGGTCCTTACGGACCGTATGCTAGGATCCTTACGGTCCGTAAGCTACTCCCAGATGCAGAAACTTGACAGGTGCCTATCCAGCCTGCTCAACCTACTCAAATAGCAAGTTTTCAATTCCATGTGCTGCCTAAACTGTTTTTTATAGTATAGGGACACTTGTGAATGATCCATGATCACTTATAGCCTTCCTTGGCATGATCTGGTGGGATTAAACCCACTATATAAAGCTCCACATTATTGCCACTTTGATCATTCATTCTCAACTCTACTTTTGAAGACTTCTGGAGTTCAAGAGCAGACCCAAATCATCCCTGGTCGTAATTAGGACTTTGGTAAACTTCCTTAACCTTCCTTAATTGAGTTTTGCTTAGTTTATAGCTTAAAAGTCAATCCATCGTAATTAAGGTTTGACTTATCGATAAATCACTAATGGTCCAGTGAATTGTCAAATTGAAAGTAGTTATAAGTTGGTAATTATGTGGGCATTAAACCCTTAAAAGGGCACCCTCTGATTCCCGTCCTAACTAAGACATTTGTCGGGTCAAAGTTGTTTATAAAAAGTCAACAGGAACATAATTTTCGAATTAACGCATAATTAGCAATGTAGAAGGCGTGTAACCTATTTTATCACTCATATAACTTGGTAATAAGTATAAGAACTGGTCTAAGCTTGTATGATCCGACAATTTTCTGTTTAGGCTCGGTTCGGAACCGAAAGTCGCAAAACTTTGACTTTTGCTTTGACTTCAGTTCTGACCCGATTTAGGTGTGTTTAGAAATGCCGTAGTGCTTCCTTAGGACCAGGTCACATGTTGGTATAACCCTCTGTGATTGGTTCGTTAATTGCCCGATTCGTTTACACGTTTCCGTTAGTTGCTTAATGTTGGCCATAATGCCCTTTAGACCATAAAACGAGAATTTTGGAAATGTGAAAGAACAATAATCTTTGTTACTGATTTATAAACATGTCCCTAAATTTTCACATCAGTTGGAGGTTTAGATTAGGAGTTATGCTCAATAGCGTAATTAGAAGGTCTTTTGTTAATTAAACGGCATAATTAGCGTAAAGCCTATCTAAACCAAATTTTTGACACCAAACCTTTTATCCACTGATGTAATATAATATTTTGAGATTTTTGAAGATTTTTAATTATTTTTAAACTGATCATAACCTAAGGTTATCGCCCTAATTCAGTAATTACCGATTATACCCTTTTTGCTTGTAAAATGAGTTTTACATAATATTTTGACACCAATTTAATTGCTACTGATTTTATATAATAAATGAAGTATTTTGAACTTGATAACCTGATCAGAAAACTCAGATTTCCTGTATAACCCGGAAATCGCTTAAAATGGCTTTTTACGCGTATTAAACACCTAGTATGGGTTTAAAACCATTTTGTCACGTAAGACTTATCACCAACTGATATAACCTATTAAATTAAGTTGATTTACTGATTATTTAAGACCCGAGTCTCAGAATTAAAATCAATCTCTTTTATAATCTTTTAAATGACCAAAATACCCCTACGGGGCTTAAATTGAGATTAAACTCGTTTTAGGCATAATGGAAAGTATCCTACTGATATCAAAACATATTTAAGGCATATTAACTTAGGAAACCTGTTCGTGACTCTTTCGGTTACCCGTTATGCGTTATTCGCGTTCGGATCGGTTTATGTAACTAGTTTACATAAATTAGCCGAAACGGGTCAAACCTTATCATTTTTACCTCAAAATCCAGAATGTGTTTAGTTTACCCATATTATACAAGTCTTCAAACTTGTCGGGTTTAAATCACATTCTATTCCGGTCTTCGCTTAATCATGCGTTCGAACCGTATCTTCCTTTAAAACTAACCGGTTTAAGTTTAGGCTTAATTAAAAGACCCGTTAGATTTCTAATAGGTTATTATAAACCTTCATTCCAGAATAGGAGACCCGGTAAAACTACGTGCACTTGCTTGTTGTGATTAATTACTTGCAAAGGTAAATACTTTTAACTTATTTTCTCTTATAGGGACTTGGGGTACGGTATATAAAATACCGCTTGGTCGGGCATTGAATCTTTAATCTTATGATGGTTAATTCATTGAAATGACCCGTTTAAATTGTTTTGTTTGCTTAAAGCCTTTGGGGGGTTAATGACCATGTCCCGGATATCTTTGGCATCATTTTACGAAATGGCCACGACCTAAGCACGGGGTGTAGGCGTACACCCGTCAGTGCCTAAATAAATAATGTGGTGTGTCTATTGATCTTTAACCCGACATGAACCGGGCTACTGAATGCATAAGAAACATGTAAATCTTTTACAAGTATTATATTCAAATAATTATCCCAAGTTATAAAGTGTTTTGTGCCGCGTGCATTCAAATCAATTTTATTAAACCTTTTTAAATGAGTCAGTTATTTGTATTTACCAGTGTAAACTGACGTATTTTCCCAAAAAGGTTAAGTGCAGGTACTACTCGAACTTGGCTGGCTTTCTCCTAGCATCCACAATAAGTCTCGCAAGCTTGGATGTCATAAAACTGTTGAACAATACTTCCTTTTTATTTTGATCCGCCTGTGGATCTGTTTCAACTACTTGTGATACTTAATATTTCAATTTATTAAAGTTGAAATGAATCTATCTTTTGCTTCCGCTGTGCATTTAAATATTGTGTTATTTGACTATGATGATATCAACTACGTCACGATACTCCCCACCGGGCCCACCGGTAATACGTGGAAATATCGGGGTGTGACAGCAGTCATTAATCTGGAAGGGGCAGCGTTTGAATGGCATACGATAAGTAAACATGCTACATGATATAAAACAAACTCCATCATGCCATTCAAAGTTTAATTCTCCAAAATACAGAATTTAGTTTAAAGTTTACATCGTAAACAAAAGATAATTGTTTGAAAGTTTACAACTCCATTTCAAAACAAATATCAAGGTTTTGCTTCCTATATCACCGCAAGAAGGAAGGATAAAGTAAACAAATCCAACAAAATATGGAAAATGAGCGTAGACACTAAACATCTTGAAAACACGACACTACATCTTGACAAAAGAGCCCGCGAGCATATCCACTAATTTCCTGAAATACATGTAAGTTTAAAGATCGTCAACAAAAGTTGGTGTGAATTCATGTAGACTGTGTAAAATGTAACATTTTGTAATTGTATAAAAACATGGTATGTAATTATAAAATGTAAGTTTGTAAGTTGTGATGAAATGGAATCAAGATCGCTAATGTTTCGCGAGGACATTAACATATGTGACGACATAGGATGCATCCAAACCTAGGCGACTTTTAACATCGTTTATCCTACGACTGTGACCCAAGACCTTCCATGGCTATGTGTTGCCAAGAGAGTGAGGCTGCCCGGACCTGCTAGATCTAACCCTTGTTTTTTCGGTCTAAACTAGATTGATGGTGCTTATGTATACCCAATGCGTGACATGATCTATGTATGATTCCTTTGTTTTAAACATACCAATTGTACATGTATTTTTCCCAAGGTTTAGAAAACAGCAAAAACGTTTAAAAGTGGATACATGAGCTCACTGTTTTGCGTCTCGCGTGCGTCTAGCTTCCCCGGCGTCCGCTTCTTGAATGTCGTAACCTATAGACGTTCTAAATATCTTAATCACCTAACTTGTAAATCTCTAAGTACAAGTTACCATTTGGATATATTGTGTCGTATTGTGTCTTGCATGTATATGTCCTTGTATCATTAGTGTATATATTTTTACAATATATTAAATGTTGTATTTGTTATATATATTTTTATCCCCAAAAATATATATTTGTATAATTAGGATTTGAAGATGTTATATGTTAAAAATAATATATTTTTAACCTTTTCAAATATATATCACTTATATTGTTTTCCCAAAAATAAGTATAAGTAATTTAGTAAATAATATTTCTATTATTATTTTTGGTATAAGTATACTTAGAAAAGTATACTTATGTTTTAAGTGTAAATACTGAAGAAAGTAGAAAACATAACTAGTTAAACCATTGTTAACTGCTAGGCTAGATATTTTGAAAACATATGAAGAAAATAGAAAACATAATCAGCATGTCATGATATTTAGCATCTTCATCAACAATACTTCCATCTTTATGAGTGTGGGTTGTTATATACATTTCTCTTCGTGTTAGGTATACACCATCATTCTTCATCGCCTAAAATTTACAAATTCAACCTAAATATGTTCCTTGAAATATAAGAAAACTATAAACCCTTACCATCCCAAACCATATTCGTATATCTTATTCACCAAAGTGGGAAGCATTCTTTTGTTTTCTACACAAGATCATGCATACATGTACCAATTCTGTAATTAAAGCTAACACACATATACCATTTGCGTGTGCACATGTGTATGCATTGTTTAAAAGTTGCCAAGATGACAGGGTCAGATGGGTTGGGTTCAAGATAAAACAACCAGGTCCTTTTCAGTACGTGTGAAAATTAAGGGTGCAACCGAGCCGTGCCCAAGCTTGATTAGACTAGAGCTCAAGCTCGGCTCGATTCAATGTTTCAAACACCAAACTTTGAGTATCGATATTTCATTTATCTTAGCTACGTTTTGGACGCGGTTTAGTTCGTTGCGAAGCTCTTCCAACATAGAACACAAAACTCCAAATAAATATATAAAAACCCTCAGTTTCTTATATTTATTTCTAGTCGAAAAATAAGAAAAATGCATTTCCTATATTTGTAAAAATTGATATTTTCACAAAATTTCCAACATCAGAAACGTGGGATGGCTATGTTTTGTGATTATCAAATAAAAAAAAGAAGCAAGCATCTGGATAGGTGAAGCATACAACTTAGCTGGTACATACCATACACCGAAACAGAAACAAAAGATTGAACCAAGCAGGCTCAGGAGCACGTCAAAAAGTCAACCACTATGGAATTAAGGAACAAAAGATGCTCTTTTTTCTTAAATATTTTTAGGGCTAGCTTACATGCTTTCCACGTATTTTAACGTGTTACAAGTTATTTAATTGACCAGCTTTGAGATTTAAAAATGTTTTATAAACGTTTTTTTCAGTTAATGGTTTTTATGACGTATTAGTTAATTGGACTTTATTTGTCCTGCGTAAACGTATGACGTTTTTTAGTTATGTCGAGGTCATAGAGGTATGGAGTGTGGTAGGTATCGATATTATAAGCACGACTTGGTCGTGTGAAATCTTAAACGATAATTCTATCATAGGTTTCCAACCTTAGGGGTAACGGGAATATGAAAGTAGTAGTTGTAACGCTCCACGTTTTCACAACTTTCCATATTTAGAAACCATTGTTCCTACTCCTATCTTTGGTAACTCGGGATCCTTGTATCCGTCGTTTCGTTATAAACGTCGAAAATATGTATCTTTAATCTATTTTGTTATAAATTTTAGTTATTTATTTACTATCTAACTAATTAAATTAATTAGTTTTACAATTTAAAAAGTTATTTTTTTATATAATAATCGAGTTAGTCTCGTTAAGTTTCAAAGTTAGGTTAAGTTAATACGAGTTAACCTAGTTAGTGTTGTTGTTAAGTTAGTTCTTTTAACATAACTTAACTTAACTATTTAAACCCCTCCAACCCCATCTCCTTCTTCATTTTAACCCTAGCCCCCTTGCATCAAAGAAAATTCGGTCTCTCTCTCTCCTGTTTACACCTGCAGACAACACAAACACCCACATAACATTTGGACTCTTCATCTCCTACAATCAAACCAGAACTTCATCTTCCTCTCCCATATTCAACCACCAGCCGACACCCCTCCCCCATTCCCTCCATCTCCGATCTGAACTCCGACGCGGCGGCGGCGCTGCCGATGGCGGCTCTCGTTCCTCCGACCCTACACACACCCTTTCCTCCTCCTCGGATTCCACCGCCGCTCACGGCAGCTCGGGTGGTGGATCTGGATGGCTGAACAACGTCACCACACCTTGTACTCAGCTCGTTCTCGGGTCCGGTCGGCCACATCGTGACCGATGATGACGATTTGAGGTGCCGACGCTTGGGTCGGCGGCGGTGTTCTTACATTGTCGATGAATCACGCTCGGGTCAGCCACGATTCGGGAGATTCGGGACCGGTTAGCCCAGATTCGTTTTGGATCCTGTCTTGGTTCGTGTTCACAGCCGATTCCGGTTCAGGTTAGACTCGGTTCGGGCCTTGGCTTTTACTTCTTTTCAAGTTTCGTAATCCTCTCGTCATTCAGCAGGTTCGAGTCACCGTGTTACCGGCAACCAGCGACGATAGTGGTGGTGGTCGCGTTTGGTTCAGTTTCGGTTTGCTTCGATTCAGGTACGGGTTGATTCTTTTGATTTAGTTTCGATTCATTCGGTTCATTTCGATTTAATTGGTTCTCATTCATTTCAGATTTGGTTAAGGTAGACTGGTCACGTTGTCACTTTTGGTTCCGCCCGGTTCAGTCCTAGTTCGGGTCCTAGCTTGGGTTGGTTCGGATTCTGTTTTGGACAGATTCGAGTTCGGGACCGTTTCGGTTCGGTCAACGGTAGTCAACTGGTCAAACCCGGTCAACTAACGGGTCGACGTCTTATCCGAGAATTGGTACAATTTTAACAATGTTATTTTTTTGTTAGCGTTTTATAAATGTATAGATATGTTACTATAAACGTCGAACCAATACACTAGACTTTTAATGTTATTTTAACACTTGACGTCAATCTTATATATATTATTGTTGTTTGTCGAATCTTGAAATTTTAAACGACACTTTGGTTGTCGGGATCGTCCAAAAACAGAGGAAACTCTGCCCGTTTTTCGTAAAAATCGATAACACGAAACGTATTAAAATCATAAAACGAAACGTATCAGATTCGATTAATTTTTATAAAATATATAAATGTATAATTATTTCTATTTTCGACAACATTTCAACAGTACTTTTGATAGTAATAATTTAGAATTATTACCTAGACCTTATAAACATATATATTTACATATGAATATACATTTATATCGACGAGTTATACTTTTATCCCAATTCCAAACTTCCGTCACAATTCCGCTTACACACGCACCATCGTTTGTCCATATAGGGTGACATCTGTGTTCCATCATCCTAATCTCTTACACTCGTCAACACTTGGATAATCGGAAGACTTAGCAATTATGTGAGTATACTCGTATTTCCCCCTTTTACTTTTACCACTTTTGGGGTGTAACATGTTTACTTATCAACAACTTACACATGAACATTTTGCTTAAACACATGAACATTCCTATTAACATGCTTGTATACGTGATGTCTTGATACTTTAAACTTGGGTGATTCTTATGTGTTGAACTTATCATTAACTTCGTACGAGCCAAACCGTGACATATGTAGCGCTATAGGATTAACGACCCGCCCGTAAACTTGAGGTAATGTCATGAGCCTGTTGCGTTTCCTTGGTTTGATATGTTAGACACATGCCATATTTATTGTTTATCTTGAATCACATGCTTGCTATGAGGAATTGTTCAAAACTTATCTTTTGTTATGTACGTACCAAACTTGTATACTCGCCTTTGCTTTGCATTGAATTGTATTTTTAAACATGTTACAGGTTGATGACGACGATGCTATGAAATGAAGTAGCGTTGATGCCTAGATACACATATAGACGTTTAGGTTTAATATGTTGTATCCATTTTGCTTATGTTGTCACGTATTTCTTTTGAACTTGTTGTTATTTGAGTTTATGTAATGTTGACAATTTGAAGTTATGAAATGAAATGGGAATTATTTAAATATTGTCACAAATAGCGTTATGATGTCTCTAGCAATCTTCACACTTCGTCTCATCCCGATGTTTCCGCCATTGGTTGGGGTGTGACAGATTGGTATCAGAGCCATAACTATAGGGAATTAGGAAAAGTAGGAATGCTTTTACCTAGTCTATAGTTTTAGAGTCTTATTCGTATATTTTGCTCGAACTACTACATGATACTTTATTTGTTTCTTAGTTATGCTATTTTAAACATGTACATCACTCGTGAGTAATATTCGACATGATATTCTTATGCAATAATGCTTGTCTTACTATGTGTTAATACTTGTTTCATTGTTCGATTCTTTATGTGTTACTCTAAACATATTTCTCTATGGGTTAATACATGTTTTATCATTTCGTTATCCAAGCACCATTCTTGATATGCTTTCTTATGTGTTTATACATGTTTATGTATTTCCTTTGACATACACTTCCCTCAAGCATTTTACTCGATTATTCTAAATCCGACAACACTCATATTACCAAAATGAGACGACCTCACCAAAATAGGCGTGAAACCCATAATTTGGTGAATGACTCTCGATCCTTCTACTTTTCTTTTCTTACACGAAATTCACCACCAAGTTAGGAGTGAAATCCTCACCTTGATGGAGAAATTCAAATTTTGAATTCTAGTGGACCCTCGTCAAAGTGTTGAAATCTAATTTTGACCCGACGGGTACCAACCACACTTAGGATACTAAATCGCCAAGTTAGGGGTGAAACCCGCACCTTGTCGACTAGTTCCATTCTTTGATTTTCATTAATCCCGCCAAGTCTCGAATTTTTGATGGATTGGGAACATGTAGTAACTGGAAGGGTGAATACCGTTAGCCGAGATATCGGCGAGAGTATTCCACCTATTAGGCCAAAACATGTTTCTCAATTTCAAAAGATCTCTCGACCACTTTGGTTAGTCAATGTTCCGTTTGGAACCATCCAAGTTTTATTCGAGCTTACGCTTTATTATTTTGGTCTTTTGACAAATTTGAATAATTTTTTTTTCGAAATTTCATTTTGCGCACACATCATACTCTTACATTTCATACGATTATACATTATTAGCATGCATGATTTCACGTAATTTTAATTACACTTTGGTAACGAGCAGAGACATATCATCGAGATGGGAGTGATTTCCTTACCTTGACGATTAACTCCGCTTCTTTTCTCATCTTACAACGACCTCACCAACGGATTTGGGGTGATTCCCTTACCTAGGTGATCGTTACCAACGCTTTCTTTTAATAGACTATATTATGTAAACACGATCATGTTTATACCTAAATCATTTATCATGTATTTCAAAATGCTTCATTTATTTAAACGTACCTCTTATTCTATAATTTATTTTCACATCACTCGCATACACAAAAATTTTAAATGTAGCCATAAATGCGTGTTCCTCGATTTTCAAAATTTCACGAAATACTACTTGTCAGCCTAGTCGGTTTAATAAATCCGTCGCCCACAAATTCACCAGTCAACGTAAACAATGAAACACGCTCCTCTCACACCATTAAACTAGAGATTTTTATCTTCAATTGAGAATCAAATCAACTTTTCCGCACACACCTATAAAATATTACCAATATTATTCAATCATTTACAAAAAAAAAAAAAAATCCTTTTCAAAACCAATGAAACATTTTTCAACAATCATTAAGTTCATGTACCAAATTCCTTTTCTAAGGATCAACTCTTTCACAAGAAACTGTAAGTTTCAAAAATTTTTTTTTTTACACAAAGTTACTTAAAACGATGCAAACTTATTAATCTCTAGAACTTTTTCAAAACCTCACTCGATACGTCCATTAAATTCAAATCACGTGGGCAAGGAAACTTCATGAGAACCGACAAATTTTCAACTTATGTAAACTTTTTTAAAACCGCAATAGCATTTCCATTCCTTTACAAAGTACTTACCACATAACCAATAGACGTTTATACCCCCTTTACTTTCACAAACTAGAATCTATATTTCGTGGCAATCCAATCTATTTTAACTTCACGTTTGCGCAAACAACTATATATGCATAACATTTCACACATTTTAATTGATATCCCACAACAATCTCGCATGTGTCACCTGTTTTCTTTTTCCTTTCATACTCAAAACTTCTTAATCTTTTCGTGTTTGAACTAGTGTATTTCGATTTATACTATCAACAAAATCATTCTTCCTCGCATTTATACTTATACATGTTATGTCTTCACTTATATTCATTTATACGATTTATGTTATATTCGTACTCATATTTATAGTCACATCTATACGATTTATAATTTATACTCACATTCACCTGTTTATGTACTCAAATTTCTCAAACGCTTATTATGTCTAAATTCGCGATGCTTCACCATATGCTTTATACGCAATTTTCCTTATTCGTACCTACACTCATACCCATATGTTTTATATTTATACTTACACCCACATGTGTGATTACACTTGCACTTATACTTATGTTCATACATTCATTCATACTCGTGATTCATACATTCGTACCCATACGCGAGCGGAATCCGAGGGATTCGCTTACGTGGGTCCAAATAAATACTTAAGCGTGGACTTGCTTGCATACTACACTCATATACGTACACATCCCTATTTTTTTTCAAATTTATGTATACCCTGATTCGTACACAACTAGTACAAGCTATGTGGATCATGCGACGATCAATATAATCACGGGTGCACACGGGATTATAGTGATAGGCGGATGAGAATCATAGAGTGTACTACTGTGTATGGTAAGACACGGAACGTAACATGACACCGAATACGAGGCGGACGTAATATGGTCAAAACATGGTGGATACGCCGCTGGTACATCCTATATATAAGTGTTTTCACCATGTTACCAAACTTTCGTAAAACGTGCCATGAGAAATTCAGTGTTTTGCAGACCTTCGGACCTAATTCAAGCTTTAAACAACTCACAAACGCATTACATCCGATTATCCACGACGAGACCTCATTCTTAACACTACTTTGTCTATCCGATGCTTGTGCTATTCTTATACTCATAATCGTTATTAGATCAATCGTTCACCCTTATACCTCGAATATTCTCTATTGTCTCAAACTCCAAAGCCTTACTTTTAAGGAAACCTTTTCTGTTGCCAAAACCCCCTCAAGCCTTCCTTCTAAATAAATTTCGGGACGAAATTTCCTAAAGGAGGGGAGACTGCAACGCTCCGCGTTTTCACAACTTTCCATATTTAGAAACCATTGTTCCTACTCCTATCTTTGGTAACTCGGGATCCTTGTATCCGTCGTTTCGTTATAAACGTCGAAAATCTGTATCTTTAATCTATTTTGTTATAAATTTTAGTTATTTATTTACTATCTAACTAATTAAATTAATTAATTTTACAATTTAAAAAGTTATTTTTTTATATAATAATCGAGTTAGTCTCGTTAAGTTTCAAAGTTAGGTTAAGTTAATACGAGTTAACCTAGTTAGTGTTGTTGTTAAGTTAGTTCTTTTAACATAACTTAACCTAACTATTTAAACCCCTCCAACCCCATCTCCTTCTTCATTTTAACCCCAGCCCCCTTGCATCAAAGAAAATTCGGTCTCTCTCTCTCCCGTTTACACCTGCAGACAACACAAACACCCATATAACATTTGGACTCTTCATCTCCTACAATCAAACCAGAACTTCATCTTCCTCTCCCATATTCAACCACCAGCCGACACCCCTCCCCCATTCCCTCCATCTCCGATCTGAACTCCGACGCGGCGGCGGCGCTGCCGATGGCGGCTCTCGTTCCTCCGACCCCACACACACCCTTTCCTCCTCCTCGGATTCCACCGCCGCTCACGGCAGCTCGGGTGGTGGATCTGGATGGCTGAACAACGTCACCACACCTTGTACTCAGCTCGTTCTCGGGTCCGGTCGGCCACATCGTGACCGATGATGACGATTTGAGGTGCCGACGCTTGGGTCGGCGGCGGTGTTCTTACATTGTCGATGAATCACGCTCGGGTCAGCCACGATTCGGGTCCGGTTAGCCCAGATTCGTTTTGGATCCTGTCTTGGTTCGTGTTCACAGCCGATTCCGGTTCAGGTTAGACTCGGTTCGAGCCTTGGCTTTTACTTCTTTTCAAGTTTCGTAATCCTCTCGTCATTCAGCCGGTTCGAGTCACCGTGTTACCGGCAACCAGCGACGATAGTGGTGGTGGTCGCGTTTGGTTCAGTTTCGGTTTGCTTCGATTCAGGTACGGGTTGATTCTTTTGATTTAGTTTCGATTCATTCGGTTCATTTCGATTTAATTGGTTCTCATTCATTTCAGATTTGGTTAAGGTAGAATGGTCACGTTGTCACTTTTGGTTCCGCCCGGTTCAGTCCTAGTTCGGGTCCTAGCTTGGGTTGGTTCGGATTCTGTTTTGGACAGATTCGAGTTCGGGACCGTTTCGGTTCGGTCAACGGTAGTCAACTGGTCAAACCCGGTCAACTAACGGGTCGACGTCTTATCCGAGAATTGGTAGAATTTTAACAATGTTATTTTTTTGTTAGCGTTTTATAAATGTATAGATATGTTACTATAAACGTCGAACCAATACACTAGACTTTTAATGTTATTTTAACACTTGACGTCAATCTTATATATATTATTGTTGTTTGTCGAATCTTGAAATTTTAAACGACACTTTGGTTGTCGGGATCGTCCAAAAACAGAGGAAACTCTGCCCGTTTTTCGTAAAAATCGATAACACGAAACGTATTAAAATCATAAAACGAAACGTATCAGATTCGATTAATTTTTATAAAATATATAAATGTATAATTATTTCTATTTTCGACAACATTTCAACAGTACTTTTGATAGTAATAATTTAGAATTATTACCTAGACCTTATAAACATATATATTTACATATGAATATACATTTATATCGACGAGTTATACTTTTATCCCAATTCCAAACTTCCGTCACAATTCCGCTTACACACGCACCATCGTTTGTCCATATAGGGTGACATCTGTGTTCCATCATCCTAATCTCTTACACTCGTCAACACTTGGATAATCGGAAGACTTAACAATTATGTGAGTATACTCGTATTTCCCCCTTTTACTTTTACCACTTTTGGGGTGTAACATGTTTACTTATCAACAACTTACACATGAACATTTTGCTTAAACACATGAACATTCCTATTAACATGCTTGTATACGTGATGGCTTGATACTTTAAACTTGGGTGATTCTTATGTGTTGAACTTATCATTAACTTCGTACGAGCCAAACCGTGACATATGTAGCGCTATAGGATTAACGACCCGCCCGTAAACTTGAGGTAATGTCATGAGCCTGTTGCGTTTCCTTGGTTTGATATGTTAGACACATGCCATATTTATTGTTTATCTTGAATCACATGCTTGCTATGAGGAATTGTTCAAAACTTATCTTTTGTTATGTACGTACCAAACTTGTATACTCGCCTTTGCTTTGCATTGAATTGTATTTTTAAACATGTTACAGGTTGATGACGACGATGCTATGAAATGAAGTAGCGTTGATGCCTAGATACACATATAGACGTTTAGGTTTAATATGTTGTATCCATTTTGCTTATGTTGTCACATATTTCTTTTGAACTTGTTGTTATTTGAGTTTATGTAATGTTGACAATTTGAAGTTATGAAATGAAATGGGAATTATTTAAATATTGTCACAAATAGCGTTATGATGTCTCTAGCAATCTTCACACTTCGTCTCATCCCGATGTTTCCGCCATTGGTTGGGGTGTGACAGTAGTTGACGTGCTTTAAACCTTGTATGAGTGTCTATGTGCTTTATGTGATATAGCATCGTTGAGGTGCTTAATGCACTCGTGATGGTAGCGTTACCTTCGGGGTGGCGTCAGGTAACGAGAAACATTCTTGAGATGTTTAAATGATTAGCCTTAGTGGCAACACTTGACCCTTCGGGGTTAATGTGTAGGTGATGGACTTTTCAGGGTCAAATTGGAGGAGATGAAACCCTAACGAGGGAACATAAATGATAGCCTACAGACAACAACTGATTTGTTAGGTTCCCACCTTATGTGCTTATGTGTTTCGTACTAGTTAAATGGTGGGTTAATGATGATTATTCGTGTAGTTGAGGAATGATGTTAAATGATGCGGGTGACGGATGATGTTCAATTATGCAGTTGTCGAGTCATGTTAAATTGTGTAGTTGTCGGATGGGGTTAAGTTCCAGCTGAGTTTTTAGGCCATTAATTTTGATGTCCTACATATGGGTCGGGCTGATTAATCGGCCTACGTTTTAAGACTTGTCGAGGGTTTTCCTTAGGTGTTTAGGTTATCTAATCCACATAAGAAATTATTACTTGTAGGTTCATTGGTTGTTAGTTGGGTTGAGTTATGGGTCGTTTTGGGTGACGGGTTGGAGTCGCTGAATTTTAATTGGAAGTTGACTTATTTTAATACAATGTTGGTGATTTTAAAATGATGGTGTTTTTGGTTTTTAAAATATAGTTTTTACGGCGCGTTTCTAAAAGTATTAACTTAAACTATTAGAACTCACTCAGCTACGCTGACTTTTGCATGTATGCTAAATTGTTTTGTAGGTGTGTGATTCAAGTCGATGTGGTTATTGGCTAGCGGATGGGATTACTCGTGATACGGTGAAAGGCATTCGGTTTGTTAATGATGAAATTTTTGAGTTTTAATTAATCATGTTTGTTTCTAATCAAAAATTTATGTTCCGTATTTTGAGAAAAAGTCTTAGGGACTGTTTGGCAACTTCTGAGTGGTTAAGTGCTGAATCAGTAAGAGGTCTGAACCATTAAGTGCTGAACCAGTAGGAGGTCTGAACCATTAAGTGCTGAACCAGTAAGAGGTCTGAACCATTAAGATCCAGTATAATAATTAACCCTTCAAAGGCAAATGTCTGACCAATTCAGATTAGATTTCTTAACCATTCAGACATCTGCTCTCGAAACAAAGAGTCTGAACCATTAAGTGCTGAACCAGTAAGAGTTCTGAACCATTAAGAGCCTCATTAAGAGGTAAACAAACGGCCCCTTATTTTTAAACAAAAAGCTGTGATGAGACCCGACTTTAGGCGCTCGGTTTGAGGGCCTTACAAAATTGGCCCGAATGCTTTAGCGGAAGACTCTATAACTCTCTCATTTAAATCATGCATGACATAGTTATATCATATATACAAATCTCTTAAAACTCACAATGTTAATGTAAATATCTCGAGATGATTTAAACATAGTTTTGGGCCTACGAGCCGAGTTGTTAAAAAAAGCTTTTGTCTTAACCTCCTCCAAGCTTGGTGTGTTCCACTTGGGCAGTGGCGTCTCTGAGAATTTACGTACCCTATTCAAGCTCGAAAAATGTGCCTATATGCTTTAACGATAAACAATATAATTACAAAAATGACAAAAGTTGTAGTATTTGATAAACAATACAATTATGATAATGACAAAATTATAGTATTCTAATGAGTTACATACCGTAAACACTCCACACGTTCTTGTTCTTGTTCCTGTTCTACTTCTACTTCAACTTCTTCTTGTTGATTTTCAACATTAACTATAGGTGGATTAGACGCCAAAAACTTTTGTATAGCACCGGCTTGAGACTTCACCAATTCTTCCACTTGTTTCCTTTTTTGACGTTTCTGCCATCCGAATGCTTGTTTAGGAGCCATTAACGCCTATAAATAATAGTCAATTAACAAGAATACTCAATTCAATAAGATACGTACGTGGATACTCAATTCAATAAGATACGTACGTGGATACGGGTTCAATCAACAATTGTGTTCTGATGTTAACAATAACACCAATTAACAGACTAGCAAAATTACACAATGTTATATCTGAAATCGGACCTTTTGAGTTCTGATGTTATGTTCCGAAATCGGAAAAAAAATCAGAATCGCCCTGCAACAGCCATCTGAATTTATTGTTATTTTTTTAAAATCATATTAGTATTGGGTTGGGTCCAATAAACCTAATGTATTTGGGCTAAATTATAAAACATAAAAAGGTATTTGATAATGGGCCTCTATATTGGATTTGGTAGATGGTTACAATTTTTTTTAAAAACTAACATATATATATATATATATATATATATATATAGGGGAAGGTTCAAATGAAAACCACTAGTTAACGCGAAAACTCGAAAACTAACTAAAAAAGCCTAAAAAACACACAAAATTTTTTTTTTTTTTTTTGCAAAACCAAATTTCGCAGGTTTTTTTATATAAAAAAAATATTTCAAAAAAAAAAATTTTTTTTGTGTAGTGCACATGTGTAATACTACACATGTGTATCTGTACTACACATGTGTATTATTACACATGTGCACTAAACAAAAAATTTTTTTTTTTTTTTTTGAAATTTTTTTTTATATATATAAAAACTAGCGATTTTTATTAAAAAAATTGAAAAAAAAAAAATTTTGTGTGTTTTTTAGGCTTTTTTTAGTTAGTTTTCGAGTTTTCGCGTTAAAAGTGGTTTTCATTTGAACCATCCCCTATATATATATATATATATCGATTTTTTAAAAAAATCTCGGGCCCTCGAAATCACGGGCCTTGTGCGGAAGTTCTCCCCCGCACACCATAAGAGCCTCCCCTACACTTGGGGTTTTACTAAAAGCCATAAGTTTAAAATACGACATTCAACTTCATAAAAAACAAGAAAGTAGGTATCAAGAAAAGCTTACCAGTGGCGGATCCAGGGGTTCCTAGGTTCCCAGAAACCCCATTGATTTGGAAAAAAATGAAAAAAAAAAATAGTGTAAATCTTGTATGATTTAGAAAAAATTAATGAGAATTATTGAGAATCCAGTAAAAAAAAACCATGAAAATTTTTTTCTAAGCTTACCATTACTAAATGCGCTTAAAAGCTAAAATCTTACGCAAAGCATGAATTAAAACATGCTAGTTGAATTAAAAAAGATGTCTAGACACATATAGCTATAAGTTTATAATATGAAATTCAACTTCATAAAAAACAAGATGGTGGGTGAATATCAAGAAAAGCTTACAATTATTAAATGCGCTTAAAAGCTAACATCTTATGCAATTCATGAATTTAAACTTACTAGATTGAATATAAAAAAGATTATAGAAGGTCAAAATGTACCCAATATAAGACTTTTTGATCAATGATTTATTAGGTAAATTGGTGCTTTCGTACCCAATATTTTATTTTGTATGAATGACGTATCCATGCAACCAAGTAGTATGAAATTAGAATTATTTAGTTCCACCACTCATTTAAACTTTCAAGTTGGGATATATGGGGTCGGGATGTTGATTTTTCTCTTTTTTTAACACTTCATAAAAAACAAGAAAGTCGGTATCAAGAAAAGCTTACCATTATTAAATGCTTTTAAAAGGTAAGATCTTATGCAAAGCTTGAATATTAAAACTTGCTAGAGTGAATATAGAAAAGATTAAAAAGGGTCAGCATGAACCCAAATAATTAGACTTTTGATCAATGATTTTATTAGGTGAATTAGTTGCTTTCGAACCCAACATTTTATTTTGAAGCCCGTAATATTTTTATTTCGATGTTGCAAATTGCAATCCAACGTTAACATCAAATTGCGGAACTATTTAATTATCTTTTACAAAGGCAATTTTAATATACTCTTATTTCGATGTTCTAATTTCATAGGAGCGGACACAAAAATTTTGGGTCGGTTCGACGGTTCGGGTCGGGTATGGTTCATCACATAATAGAAATATGATACAATGATAAAAGAAACTTTCTCATTAGAAATAAAAAAACACATAATATAAATACAGTGGTCTTTGCAAATAAAAAAAACTACCTATAGTTGTTACTTACAAGTTTTCATCTTTTGAAAACGTTGCATTACATCTTAGACATAGACCGAAACTTATTTGAACAAATAACATCTAATTCAAGTTTGTAGGACCGGACACAAAAACTTGATTGGATTGGGGAATCACACATCTTTCTTTTCTCCTATCCTACTTTTGGACGCTAAGGTAAAGGCCCGAGGGGCGAGGTGGGTGTTGTTTGAACGATAATGGTTTAGGTGATGCAAGCTCGAATGCAGAAACTACGATCAAAGAAACTCAATACCTATTCAGGCATCACAACATCGTCGATGGCTTAAGGTTAACTATCGACAATCTTCAGCAGATAGAAGGTGCAATATGATAATTGAAAAGTCTATCTATGCAATATTAAAATATTCTCTTTTTAGTCAATTTTTTTCATTTTTTTAAGTTACCTATGAAACACAATACCTAGTCAAATAAAAAAAAAACTATTTAAAACACTGCCACTAGAATTGGCATTTTTTTCTTATTTTATTATACAAGTTACAACCACCAATTTCATTTGACTTGATTATTATACAACATCAATTTCATTTGACATCAATTTCATTTGACGTACCCTTCTACTAGTTACACCTTATTATAAAAGAAAAAGTTATAGGCCCCACACAAAGTATATGAAAGAAGGGAGAGAGTATAGAAAGTTCAAACTTGACCTTATTAATTTTATTTGATTCTTTCTTAAATATACATTATGAGTAAATTACTATTTTGGCTAGAGGGGTTTAATCAGTTTAACTTTTTCTGTCCAAAATGAAATCTTTTAATATATCAAACCTCTAAAGTTACATTTTGTAACAATTTTGACCTTTAACACTAACTTTATTACTTTTTTCGGTTAAATATAAAAATATTTTATGACCTTTTTCCGATTAAATGTAACTTTATATAAAACTATAAAATATTTAAGGGACTATTTATGTAATTACTCATAATAACAAAAACCAACCCAAATTCTCGTTCTTCCTTCTCTTAAAACGAGTTTTTTTTTTTATATTTGTATATATTAAAAAAATATTTTTATTTCTATAGCTTTTTTATTGTTATTTAAATTTTAATAATTTGTTATTTTTTGATTATTATTTAATAAAACTCGCTTTAAATATATAAATAAATACAACTTATCTAAAACTTTTTTGGTATTTATAAACGTCTTTTTAAGATCATTAGTCATAACTTCTTTTTAAACCGTTGTATCTTTTTTTTTAATTTAACATTTTTTTAATCATCGGTTTGTTTAATATCGTTCGCTTAAAATTCATTCACTTTTACCCATTTGTTTATTAAAATCGTTTTTTAATCGATTGTTTTTTACGTATTTTTTAAAACCTTTCATTTTTATAAGCGTCTTTTTTTAAAATGTCCGTTTATTTAAAATCGTTTGTTTTTAAATTTCTTCGATTTTTAACATCATTAGTTTTTTTGTGATTGTTTTTCTTACTAACTATTCTTAGTTCCTGTCTTCAATTACCATTTTCAATTGTTTTATGTGTGTATTAGGTCTCAAATTATATTACTTCTTATTTGCATTCAAGTGTTCAATATTCTAGCTAGGGTTCAAAAATGACACTATTAGACTAATGGGGAAGGATCCACTAAAAAATGGATTTTGCCTAAATAGCCTAAAAAGGATTGTGATGATGACATGTGCCACTCCTAATAAGTAGTTGTGAAAATGACATGTGGCACCCCTTTGTTTTTTAAAAAATACAACAAAAAAAATCTAGTACAAAAAAATATAGCATGAAAATATTCAGCAAAAAAAATGTAGTACAAAAAAATCCAACACAAAAAATTGAGAAAAAAATTTATGAAAAAAAAATTCAGCACAAAAAATTAGCAAAAAAATAGAGTATAAAAATCCAGCACAAAAAAATGTTATACAATATAGAAAGACAACACATTTTAGTGGGTTTTGTTAGTCTTCATATTTTATATAGCAATATGGTATTCAAATTAAAGAAAAAAATGCTCAATTTTACGGTGAAATTTTTATGAAAAAATAATATCGTATTAAAAAGTTATGAACGTTTAAAAAATGAGGGTGGAATATGCATGTGTAGGGCTGTAAACGAACCGAACGTTCAGCGAACAATTCGTGAACCGTTCGGTGGGAAGTTCGTTTATGTTCGTTCGTTTAATAAACGAACGAACATGAACAAGAAATTTCGTTTGATTAGTAAATGAACGAACATGAACAGAGGTCTCGTTCGTTCGATTGTGTTCGTGAACATTCGGTAAGGTGTTCGTGAACGTGTTCGTGAACATTCGCTGATTTGCGTTCGTTTATGTTCGTATGTTTGTGTTTTAATTGAAGATCTTTGTACTTTCTTATATTTTATTTGTACTTTTTATATTATTAAACTTTTATTTATTTTATTACCCTAACAATTAAACAAGGAAACCCACTTTCACGTTGTTTATGCATCATTTCCCTTTCATTTCTCATTATTTACATCAGCGAATACGATAGACCTCCATTCCACAATAAGAGATTCAAGTTCGAGTGCTACTCTCTGGGTCATCTATCTTTATCCTTCGTCGCGTTCGCCAAATTTATTTGTGTTTGTGAACCATTCACGAACACGCTCATTTCCTTAATGAACGAATACGAACATAAAATCTCGTTTGGTAAGTGTTCATGAACCGTTCGTGAACCCATTTATTTCCTTAACGAACGAACACGAACAAGGCCTTGTTCGTGTTCGTTCGGTTCGTTTACAGTCTATAAATATGATTTTTCCAAGATACCCTTGCACTCCTCCTTTCTCCTACACTTTCATCTTAACCACTGATTTGAAAAATGAATGGTTAATATTCCTTCTCATCCTATTTAGGTAAAATAAACTTTTTATTTGATCTTACCCCTTAAACTAATATTGAAGACAAATTACAAAAGAGTACCATAGCATATCAACTACTAAACTATATGTGATATATTATCTTTATATGCTTTACATGTGCATAACACACAAACCTCAGAATCAAACTGAAATAAAAATGTTAGTAATGGTTCGGTTTGGTTTTAAGTTTCAACGGTTCGTTTTAATTATTTGTAAAAAATGTTACTAACAGTTTGAGTCATGGTTTGATATAAAATTGTCAAAACTGAACCTTGAACACCCTTAATATATCTAATGGCTAATCGAAGAAGGGTACGTATATGACGACCAGTATGAATGCGAGTTCCATGACCCATTCGAAGACGAGCACTATTCAGTTTGGTATTCTCGTTGGGAGTAAACAACAACTTATTTGTTTTTAATCTTTGATTATTTTATGTAACCATAGACAAATGAACATTTTGAAAAAAAGTTTGAAAAGCAAATGCTTTTTGGTTTGTATACTTTCGACCAGATCGGTTTTCCGGCAACCAAGTGATGTTTATATCCGGCGAGTAAGATAAGTCTCGACACAGTTAACTTTTCGGTCACTTGATGTAACTCGACGGCTATCGTTGTTGATATTGGGGACTAAGAGCTCGGTTTGTTGTGCTATGTTGATTTTTCGGCCAAATTTGAGAATCTAGTGCGTTCGGGTCTCGGTCAAAGCTCAGTCAAACCCAGTTAAAAGCTGGGCAAATGCGAGTCATCGTCAGTCAAACGGATTAGAACTAGTCAACGCTTAGTTGGAGGTGAAGGCATGTTTGTAGACGAGCGTGGCAATTATGGTACGGTAACAACGAGCACTCGAACTAGTTTATTGTTATGTATTGTATAAAGAAAATAGTTAAACCATGTCTAAAATTTAGTTCTGGCGACCCCGCATGACTAACGAGATGTTAACAAAATGTGTGATGCTAAGGCTATCATCGACTCAAATAGATTATATGAAACAAATATATGTATATATTTACTTTGAAAATAATTGAGACATTACGATAAATTAGGATACATTTATTTTTGGAAACATACGGATATTAGATATACAGGTGGGACTATTGACGATTGGGGGTTCGTGTGGTAATTTGTAACCGAATAACAATAACGTGTGGCGTTTGGATTATTAATAACTAGATTAGAACCCCGTGTATTACACGGGTTGAATAAATGTAATTTTATATATTAAATACTAAAAACTTATATCTTTATGAACCTTGTATATTGTAAGGGTTAAATAAATGTAATTTTATATATCAAATAATAAAAAAGTCATATCTTTAAAAACCATGTGTATTACACAGATTAAATAAATGTAATTTTGTATACTAAATACTAAAAACGTCGTATCTTTAAAAAAAAACCGTGTATAATCGGGTTGAATAAATCTACCAAATAATAAAAAATACATCTTTAAAAACCCCGTATATTACACGTGTTGAATATATATAAAAAAAGTTATATCTTTAAAAACCAAGTGTATTACACAGATTAAATAAATGTATTTTTTGTATATTAAATACTAAAAACGTCGTATCTTTAAAAAACTCGTGTATAGTCGGGTTGAAAAATCTACCAAATAATAATAACAATTATATCCTAAATAAATGTAATTTTATATATTAAATACTAAAAAAGTCGTATCTTTAAAAAAACCCGTGTATAGTCGGGTTGAAAAATCTACCAAATAATAAAAAAAAAATTATATCCTTAAAAACCTCGCGTTTTACTCGAGTTGAATAAACATAATTTTGTATACCAAATAATAAAAAAAGTTATGTTTTTAAATAATTAGGATAACATTTAATATTAATTTATTATTTATATATTTAATATAAGATAAGTAGATAAGAGAGGTATTTGTTTTAAAAATATATTAAATTAACAATTTAGATTTGAGGATAATATTTTATTAAATTATGATAAGATTTAATATTAATTTATTATTTATTTATTTAGATAAATATAAATTTAAGAATGCCTTTAATGAATGACACGTGTCCAAAAGTTGGTTTCTTTTATTATAGTAGTTAGATTAGATGTGAGGCGTTTGGATTATTAGCGAATCAAATGAATATTATAAAATAAATATATAGATATTTATTTTGACATTAAAAGACAACATATTTTAAATATGTTTGGGACAATAGTTCTACGGTGTACAAACTTATTTATATGTTTTTTTTTTTGAAACGTTAACTTCATTCAACACCCCAAACCCGAAAACCGGGCGGGAACACAACAAAACCTTACATCAAATCAAAATTACACCACTCCAACCATGAGCTATGATTGTTTCTAGTTCTATTTTTAAACCATAAAAAGCCCAACGATCTAACCTCACTAAAAACCTTATCGATCTTGGCTTCCGTCTCCGAGAAGATAGCTTTGTTCCGGGCCTGCCATAAACACCAACAAGATACAATGATAATACCTTGAATAATCGACTTCTTCCCGGCACCTATGAAGTCCGACTTGTGAGTCTCTAACAAGTCTCTAAACAAAAAAGCGTAAATCGGGGGGATACGACACCAATGACTTATCTTTTGCCATAGCAACACAGAGAAGACGCAGGAGGTGAACATATGCTCCGCCGATTCGCTGCTGTCCCTACAAAAAGGACACAGCCCTTCCCCCACCGAGACACCTCTAACCGCAAGCGCGTCCGCAGTAGGAATCCTGCCCATCTCGGCTCTCCAAACGAAAAGGTTGCACTTGCTAGGCGTCCATTTGCACCAATCCATAATATATCTACCATTATCACCAACCGGCCCCACCAAGATCTTCTTAACCGACTTCACAGAGAATGTCCCCGATTGATCCCCAAGCCACTTCCACCCGTCACCAGCCGAACCCAACGAAACCGAAGCCAGATCCGAAGAGAGGGAGGAAAGCTCCGATTGCTCGACTCCCGGTTCCGGATCGTGTCTCCATAGCCAATCTCCATGCACCCGGTCTTTAACCACACAGTTTTTGACCACTTCTAATGCGAATAAATTCGGGTATAGTTCAGAAAACGGAGTATCACTGAACCAAGAGTCGAGCCAGAAAAGTATACGATCTCCGTTACCCAAGACTCCCTTCATCAAACTCCTGAAGGGGAGATTCCCAAAAAAAGGCTTGCTCAGAACAGACACAATATTCTGCCAGACTCCCGAGAGGGACTTTTTCACCGGAAAATCTGCCCATTTCGTATCCCCTATGTGAAGCGCATCCACTACTTTCACCCATAAACTCTTCTTTTCCTGCTTGTACCTCCACCCCCACTTGGATAAAAGAGCACGATTAGAGTTAACCAACTTGCTAATACCCAGCCCTCCCACCTTCTTCGGACAAGCTACATTCTCCCAAGCCACCCAATGAATCTTACTTACCTCACTCGACCCACCCCAAAAAAATTTCTTGATAATCTTTTCCAGATCCGAAACGACTTTCACTGGAGCTTTATAGAGGGAAAAGTAGTACGATGGAAGACTCTCAAGCACCGAACGTACAAGAGTAATTCTCCCACCCATGGACAATAAAGCTGACTTCCATAACGCAAGTCTTGCCTCGAACATATCGTACACCGGCCTCCAATTAACAATCCGATTCATGTTTGCCCCAACTTTTAGCCCAAGATATTTGAAGGGAGCGGACTCCGGGATGCATCCGACCACGTTCGCCATCTCCCCCACCTCTTCGTCACCAACCCCTATACCAAGCAGAAAGGACTTCCCAAGGTTAATTTTCAACCCAGAACAAACATAAAAGCATCTCAGGGTTCTGATGATATTCAAGGCATTCTCTTTATCCCACTCTCCAAACAACAAAGCATCATCCGCGAAGAATAGGTGAGAGAGACTCGGGCCATCGTTAGGAAGCTCAATCCCTTTAAACACCCCGACCTCCTCAGCTTTATGAATCAAACAGGATAAGGCTTCCATAACTGCAACGAATAAGAAAGGAGATAACGGATCCCCTTGCCTCATACCTTTTCCGCATTTAAATTCAAACGTAGGGGAGCCATTGACAAGGACCGAAGCACGAGCCGATGAAACAATCCCCAAAATCCAATTACACCACTTGTCCCCGAAGCCCATTTGGCGGAACACGTCCACCACAAACCCCCAATGAATATTATCATACGCTTTCTCAAAGTCAATCTTGAGAAGAAGAGCCTTTTTTTTGCATTTTTTCAACCACGAAGATGCCTCATTGATAATCAACACCCCATCGAGAATGGATCTGCCGCTTAGAAAAGCCGATTGCGATTCTGAGACAACCGACCCCAACACCTTTTTAAGTCTATTAGCCAGCACTTTAGAAACAACCTTATTCACCACCCCGACCAAACTAATCGGACGATAGTCGTTCATACTAAGCGGGTCTCTTTTTTTGGGGATTAGAGCAATAAAAGAGGAACCGCATCCCACATTAATCCTACCCGAGTCATAAAATTAAGACATTAACCTGAAGAAATCCTCCTTGAACACCTCCCAAAAACGTTTAAAAAAACGAAAGTTGAAGTCATCAGGACCGGGAGCACGATCATCCCCACATTCGAAAACGGCGGATTTAATTTCCTCCTCCGAAAACTGAGCCTCCAACCAAGAAGCATCGAGGGCCGAAATCCTCTTGATGTTAGAACAAACGAGACCGGGCCGATCCTTGCAATCCTCTTGAAACTTGGATTTGAAAAACTTATAGATTTCCTTCTTGACTAAAGACGGTTTGGAGACCCACTCACCTTCTATACTCAAACCATGAATAACGTTACTCGCTTTTCTAGAGTTAATCTGGGAGTGAAAGAACTTAGAATTTTCATCCCCATCTTTAGCCCAACTAACCCGGGATCTCTGCTTAAGGTCCATACATTCGGCAAGGTCGGACTCAAAAACAACCCTTCTATTCTCAGCTAAAACCCATTCCTCCTCTTCTGATAAATCTCTAGAACTCAAAGCTTCCTCTAACTCTTCAATTTCTTCCAAAGCGAGGCCCACTTTCTCCCCTTCTTTTTTTAACATGGCGTCCCTCCAATCTCTGATTTTACAACGTACATAGCCAAGCTTTTTAATAAGATAAACATCCGGGGTGGCACCCGAATCCCCAAAATTAACACAGGCGTTCTCAACAACCTCCTTAAACCCCTCTTTAGCTAACCACGAGTTAAAAACACGGAATGGCCTAGCTCCATAATTAACCATCTTGGTCACCAAAACAATAGGACAATGATCCGACCACTTCCTGGGCAAGGCCTGAAAACGCGCCTCCGGCCAGGAGTTAAAAAACTCCAAATTTACAAGGAAACGGTCGAGCTTACTAACTTTCTTACCATTCTCAGAGGACCACGTAAACGCCCTACCTCTCATATCGAACTCCAGCAGGCCGGAATCGTGGATAAAAGAGTTGAAATTATCCGAGCACGTGGGTTTGAACGAGCAGTTTCTCCTTTCTTCCCTAAAGCGCACGGCGTTAAAATCACCCCCGACCACCCAAAGGCCATCGTGACTGCTAACAACCTGCGCTAAAACATCCCACAAATCTTTCTTAGCCTGAATGCCTTGAGGGGCATAGACATTCAGCACGTTTAACACTGAATCACAGCCAGCCAACCTGCCCCTTAAGAAAATATAATTCCTGTCTTTAATCGTCTCCGTAACTCGCAGTAAAGTATCGTCCCATAAGCATATCAGACCCCCTGACAACCCTGTAGAGTCAACGACTTCCATACCGAAAGAACCAAAACCCCAGAATTTGCTGATCTGAGTCCTAGTAATATTACCCTGCTTTGACTCTTGAATAGCAATAAAATTTATACCCTGCTCTTTTCTCAATTTCTTTATCCAAGAAGACTTGACATCGCCCCCCAACCCTCTAATGCTCACCGACAGAAAATTCATAGGGAAACATCATTAATACCTGACCGGTGCACCGAGTTTCTGACCAAATCGGAATGGTTGCACAAATCCACTCCAATCTTCGCTCCTACCGAAATAGTAAAATCGGTCTCCTTGTCGACCTGAGCTCCCTGTTCTTCGTCTTCCTGATTCGGAACCTTCTCCCCTGTTAGAGCCGGACATGCCCCAATTTCCGCCGCGTCACTGGCAACAAAACCAAGAGTCTCCGGAGGAGCACATGCGTTCAGGTCAAAAGGACCTTCTTCAGCACCTGGAGCGAAAACCCCTTCCTGATGAGCTAGATTAGGGAAAAAGGAAAAAGCCTCGAACCCGACACCCGTTTCTGTCTGCTCCAAATCCCACCTAGATCTTTTTTTGGGCCTAGAGTCTAAAGAAGAACTGCCATTCCCCTGTTGGGCCTGGCCTTTCCTAATCTTGGACCCAGATCCAACCTTCTTAGACCCCACTTTATCAAAAATACCCACATTAAAGTTTGGCAGCACATGGGGAGACACACCAAACATAGCCGCCTCGGAGAAGGGCCCCACCTGATCCGGGACCACTTCAACCCCTTCCTCAGTCCTAGGCAACCCTTCCTCTTCTCCCGACAACAAACCGCCGAAACTTTCTCTCACCTCCTGCATGGAATCATCATTTGCATGGGAACTTCCACCCCCCAGCTTCGACCCTAACACTTCCCCCACCTCTACCGCTGCCTGAGGCCCTTGTTCGTCTGCCGTGTTCCGGGAGATCATCTCATCTACGACTGGAACCGTGCACACCGGAGGTGGATCACCAGAAGACAAGGGGTGAGGAACCCCAATACAATCAGGAGCCCAGTCTTCACCCTCTTCCTCAACCCAAATTCTAAACAACCTGTTCTTCCAATTAAGCGAGACCTCCTCTCTGATCCTTTGAGCTTCCCCGATGAGAACACCCACTCTAAAAACCGATAGATCATTATCTTCCACCAAAGATTTCGGACAGTGTAGGAGCTTCCCAAAGGTTCCACCCACAATACCAAGAACTTCCGGTTCAAGCAGGTGGAGAGGGATACCCATCAACTTGAGCCAGGCAACCCTTTCTAAATGCATGGGTTGACCGTTCCAAACGTCCAAATTAGAAAACCACGGACCCCAAACTGATTTAGACTGCACAAGCGAATCAACCGCATCTGAACTACCAAAAGACACGAGGACGGAAAGGCCACCAAGAAACTGAATCCTCAGGTAGGTCACTTTGGCAATCCTGAAAAACCTGTCAAGGTCCACCAATGTCTCCATGTCAACCGTTCTCCCGATCACTGCCACCCCTTTGAACTCGTTGAAAGCGTCGGACCTGTCCGGAACAACAATAGACTTCACCCCAGCTCTTTGCTCCCCTGCTAAACTAGATTCCGGGTTACCCCCCCCCCCCCCATGAAACCTTCCTACAACGTCGCGATAACTTCTGCCGTCCTTAACATTAAAACTCATGTGTCCCTCCGACACCCCCATTGGTCTGACTGCCTGGCCTTTCGGTTCCGGCCTAACCGTTGGCCCTGAGTTTTCAACTGCGAACCTTGCTACGTTGGCTTTCAGCTTAAACTCCCCCATCCTGATTCCCCTAATCTTCTTCTCCATAACCGAAGCGTCAGGGACGTTACAGAAACTAACGAAGCTGAAGCGGCTCCCCGTCTTGTCCCTTTTCTTAGCCACAAAGGTACCAGAGATCTCCCCAAGGCCTTCCAGGCTACTCCTAAGTTCCCAAGGAGTACACCCTTCGGGCAAGTTTGAGACAAAAAACTTGGTGGTTACACCCCTGCCCGCCATGAGGACTCACCCACAGAGATTTAAGAGGTTAATCGGATTCGAACTAGATGACAAAACGGTCACCCGAATCGTCGACCCGTATCAGACCAACTAAGCAATCAATCCCCGGAGTGAAACCTCACACCCAACCCCTACCCAGAAGAGACGAAGAAAAAGGATGTCCGGAAGGCGAATGGATTGGGGAATAAACATATTAGAAGGAGAGGCCACGTATCGGACACCCGAACGACCTGCCTCGCTCCCTAATCGGAAATATTCCGTCGTCGTCGAGCACTTCTGGCAGCACCCTGAAGAGAGAAGAGAGACAGGTTGATATAATACAATTTGGTTCGTGTTTAACCTAAACTTATTTATATGTAAATATGTTTTTTTTTACTAAGTTCACTCACAATCATATTTTGGTTGTGGATATATGCATGTATTCGTAATGAGGCCATGAAACTCGATGCACATTTTCGACATAAACTCGCATTTCGTATTGATTAAATGAACAATTATCTATCTATCTATCTATAGCTTTTGAAAAGTATATTTATTGTATAACTATTAAGTTGAATATATATTGTATACAATTGTCATTCAACTATTATTTTGAAACATATATATACACACTTATACATGAGTGTATATATTTGTACATACATGAACTACATTTTGTTTTGGTTAAACTTCACGAACTTCTGTAGATTGTATATGTGTGTAATTGGATATGAAACTATTTATGGTTCTGAGACCATAACGAGTCAAGACGTTGACAAATGGATAGAGCTTGACCACACGTAGTACAACATTATCCTAATTAGTAGGAAACTTATCATTTGCTAATTATTAGGGATGTCTTGGTGAATGAATGCATATTAAAAAGCTAATGTCTTTGGAATATATCATTCGTAAGCAAAACATGTGAGTTTACTTGTTTTCCTGATGGGAGAGAAATATGCACACAAACAAACACAGATAACATAATATGTCATTATCACTTGTTTACTTAAGTGCAACATAACATGCTAAGTCCTTACATTCTCGAACCCTTAGTACTGGGTGTATAGTGAGGAAATTTGAGTAGTACTACTAGGTTTGACAAAGCCCACCCAGACTGGTCGTGCTAGCTCGACTGGAGGTTGAACGGGTATGTATTGTCCTAGACATTTGCCATTGTTGGTGTTAGCAATAATGGAAGGAAAACAAACGACAAACAATCAGCTTCAGTTGCAAACATCTATAATAACTTGTACATTGCCTTGCTAGAAATAGGCGTGACTTATGTATGTGGATCCTACAAACATTTAAACAACTTACTTGCTTACTTATAAACCTGTGAACTCACCAACCATGTGTTGACATTTTAAGCATGTTTTCTCAGGTCGCTAAGGTACACATCAGGACTAGGATGCATCATGGAGTGGCATTGGTTTCTTCAAATATTTAAACTTTGCTTTAACTAAATTAGTTACTTTAGTTTATGCGCGATGGTCATCTTTGGTTTTACATTTATTTATACGCTTCCGCAACTCGAACGTTTAAACAGTATTTCCTCATGAGAATGAGCAAACAGTGGTATTTTTAAACTCATTTAATGGTCGTTCAATATTAATAATGACTCTGATATTGGTTTGTCACACGCCTCGCGGTAAAACTCCGCAGCGAGGGTGTGAAAGTGAGGGTCACTCTGATGGTGGTATGCTGGTTGAGTGGTTGGAGCAACCATCTAAGATGGGGTGTGTGTTTGAGGAGGAGGAGGAGGATGAAGAAGAAGATGGTTTAATTAAGAATGAGAAGAAGATGAGGGGTAGATGTGTGCCCTTGGATCATCTATCGCCCCTAATACCCGATTTCTTAAAGTGATACATACATACAAGGTAAAAAAGTTCAAGTTCACATCAGAAACAAAATATATGGTAGGAAAATTAGACTTTTCTTGTTGATTGTGTTTGTATATGTATAATTTATATTTTTCATGCATGTTATGGTAAACTCAGTTAACCTATCTTTTAACCCAATTACAAGTTTGAAAATCAACTTCAGGTTTTGGGTTCCATCTTAATTGGATTCAGGTTATTTGGGTTCTATCTTAAGCAGGTCTGGTTAATTCAGCTTGATTCAGTATTCGGGTTCGGGTAAGAACAACACCCTAATATAAGTTGTCAATATAAGATTTAAAACATGTAATAAGACGTTTATAAGATTTAAAACATGTAATAAGACTTCTCCTTATAAACAATTATTCCAAGCAATTCTTTAAAAAATATCATTTATAGAATATATAAACTTTTATGAACTCTAATTTGTTTTAGAAAAAAATACCTTTCTTCTTATAAAACTCTTTCGATTACTTTAAACTTTACATATTTTATTTGACAAAAGAAGGTGGTATGTTGGTCTAGTGGTCAGAGCAGTCGTCCAAGGAGGATGATGAAGAAGATGGTTTAATTAAGAATGAGAAGAAGATGAGGGGTAGATGTGTACCCTTGGATCATCTATCGTCCCTAATACCCGAATTCTTGAAGTGATACATACATGTAAGGAAAAAAGTTCAAGTTCACATTACAAACAAAATATACGGTAGGAAAATTAGACTTTTCTTGTTGATAATTGTGTATGTGTATGTATAATTAATATTTTCAGGGACGGCCCAGAGCAAGTGCCGGGTGGGCGACTGCTCTAGGCCCAAATCAAAGGGCCAGAATTTCTTTTTAAATATATATAGGGTAAGGTTATTGTAAAAAAAGGTAAAAGTGTGAGAAGTGTGAAAAATATTGTGGAGATGACATGTGTGCTCAATCTAAATTAATTCAAAAGGGTAAGCAAGTAATTTTATCATTGATTTAATTAATTCAAAACCTTCCATAACCGCCACCTTATTTATAGGAACATGATTTTTTTAAGATCTCTATAAAAACACTACGAATAACACTGCAACCACCATTCAACACGTATATAACACTATTCAATAGTTATATAACACCATTCAATAAGTATATAACACCATTCAGTAAGTATATAACACCATTTTAAAGATCTCTATAAAAACACGACGAATAACACTGCAAAATCACCATTCAGCATATATATAACACCATTCAATAATTATATAACACCATTCCATAAGTATATAACCTTATTTAATAATTATATAACACCATTCAATAAGTATATAACACCATTCAATAAGTATATAACACTATTAAATACACTACCTCCATTTTCAAAGTGTGTTCTTAGTATAATGTTCATAGTATGGTTATTGTACATCGTGTTTTAAACCTGCAAGCATTATGTTTTACATCTGCATGCTAGTAGATGTTTCAGATTCCATATGTTAAAACACCATGGTGTTTTAAAACCTACATTCCAGTAGATGTTCTTCGCATGTTCATCGTATAGTGTTTTACACCTGCATTCCGGTATGTGTTTAAAACACCATGCTTTGAATCACAATACAATTAAAACACCACTGTATGAACATAGACAAAACATCATGGACTAAACATCTGATCGAAACATATTTTTTCTCTATATAAGTATAGCAATATGGTACTCATATTAAAGATAAAAAACGCTCGTTATTATGGTGTAATTTAAAAAAAAGTTACGTATAAAAAGTTATTGACGTTTAAATAAGACGGTGGTAAGTTGCATTTGCATTAATGCGTGAAAATGCAAACTTACGCCGTTTTTGACAATTTTAGTCCCTGTAAGATCAAATAAGCATATTTTCACACACCGAACCACTCAAAGCTTATTTCTAAGCTATGTTTAGGTTATTTATGGTATTTTTAGCTTATGATCATGTTCCGGACTGTACGTTGCCTTACAAAATGGCATACTTTTGTAAGTTGACGCAAATAGTCCTTGTGAGTGATTAAACTTGATTTCGCCATACCAAACCTTCCAAAACTTATTTCTAAGTTATGTAAAGGTTATTTAAGGTATGTTAAACCTATTTCACTATTCCGGAGTGTTTGTTGCATTAAACTGGTTGTATTTACGCATTAGACTGCGTATAACCTTCCAGAAAGCGATTTAAAGCTTGAAATCGAACAAGAATTGATATGTGCAAACGATACACATATTTATACAAATACCAAGTATGAAACAAAATATTTCATTGGTTTGGTATTTGTATGATGGTTGAAGTGACACAGGTGTCACAGTCTCCCCTACTTTAGGAAATTTCGTCCCGAAATTTAATTTTAGAGGAAACTTGTGAAGACAACCGTGATTGTTTCGCTTTCGAATGAATCCCTCGAACCCTAAGTAAAACTCTGGGTCATGTTTGGATTCTTAGCAAAATTGTCAACTATCAACGTGAAGTCCTTGTAGTAACAAAACATGGAGTTTCAAACTACGGACAGAAGAACGTTTCTTATGAAGACTATCATAAGAAACTTGTGTGTACTTGAAATCAGTGTCGGAGAGTGTAAGATAGCACAACATTGGTCAAGGTCCAGGACTTCTAGTAACTTAAATAACGCTACGTTCGCAATGTAATAAGGAGCACTTATATATAGGAAGTACCAGCGGCGTATCCACCATGCTCCTTTCTACATTGTTCCCGTTTCGTTATTCTCATCACTATAGGTCTTAACACATGACAAAATTTGTCGTGGTTTCTGTGCACTGAATTCCATAATTATGTATGCATCCATAATTACGTAATTCCTTGCACAGTCCGCACAGTTCATTTCCTAATGCGCAGGGAAAAATCAATCGAATAAACATGAAGTGACTTGATTGGACCACCAAAGGATCTTTTTAATTAGATCGACGAACAATCTTTTTAATTAGATCAACACATGATCTTTTTAACTAGACCATCATACGATCTCTTTAAATAGACCACTTAAGGGATCTTTTCAATTATATCATCACATGATATTCCTAACCAGATTTTTTTTTTAATCAATCTGTTTGACCAAACCACTCAAGGGGTCCAATTATATAATAGTACTTTATAATCCAAGGGACTTAACTATGACGTAGAAGTCCATTAAGGATTTAAGATAGTACCTTTTGGTATCCTACTATGAATCTCTCATATAGAGATATGGAAGATTCTACGAGGATTTGGATAAATCACATAAAAACATGAAGCATATAAGAGAACACATAAGCACATAATCACATAATTGTTTATCTTGATCTTCATCTTGTTAATTTTCTTGTTAATTGAGTACGCAAGTATTCAAAGCACACTAGGAATCCAATCCATGAATTCCGTTTGGCACTTTAAATATAAGGATGAAGATAGGAAGATCTTAATAGGAATTCGTCTTTGTTTCTTAAAAAGAAACGAGTACTTAAGATTTTCGGGGAGATCACAAGTGATCATAAAATGACAGAACCACACGAGTAGCTTGTCTTAGTGTCGGCATCGAAGGGTTGGATCAAACATTCACACCATCGTATCAGTTTTGTAAAATGAAGTTGAAACATCAAATTTTATTTATATAACAACTGAATTGTTCCAATGTCAAAAGATAACAGACAAAGAAATACAAAAGACTAATTGTTCACTGCTGCATCGTTGTTCGCGTTTGCCTCATTTATGTTAAACACTCATCCACGTGCTGGATTTGCGTTAACAAGTCTTGGGCAATTGTTTCTGTAGTGAGTAAGGTCACCACAGTTATAACACGACCCAGGTGGGAACCGTGCTTGAACAGAAGTAGGATTTGCAGCAGCTTGATTTGCATAACGGCAAGTATCGACCAAATGTCCCAAACGTCCACAGTGGGTACATTTGTGACACTGCTCTTGCTCCAAATGATGACGGTTACATTTGTTGCACAAAGGTGTGGTACCAACATAATTTTTCCTCTTACGATGTTGTGCTGGTTTGTATTGGTGCAACCTAATTGTTCTGAGCAGTTATGGCGCAGTTCTGAGAAGCCTTACGCTTCTTCTTCTTGGATACCTCGGCCTGTTTTTCCTTTGGTTCAACTTGAGCAGCCTTGTCAGATGGTCTTGGGTCGTTTTTTCGAAAAAGCTTACCCTTCCTGATATGGGATTCAGTCAGGGTGGCAGACAATTCAATAGCCTGTCTGACAGTAGTAGGGTTGCTGCCAGTAACGATATCCTGAACTAAATCAGGAAGACCATCAATGTACTTTTCAATCGCCTTTTCCACAGGCGTGACCATGGCAGGACATAACAGGCTCAATTCCTCATAACGGTCAGTATAGGCTCGATGTTCACCGCTGTCTTGTTTAAGATCGTCAAACTCTCGTTCCAAAGCCCTGAGCTCATGACGAGGACAGAATTCCTTCATCATTAGAGCCCGAAGCTCTTCCCAGGTTTGTGCCATTGCCACATTGGCACCTCTATCACGCATTACACCATTCCACCATGTAAGAGCACGCTTCTCGAATGCACTGGATGCAAACTCAACCTTACGCTCATTCGGGCATTGCACGTGCCTGAATGTGCTCTCCAAACTTTCGAACCATTGCAGGAGCACGGTTGCTCCTTGAGATCCAGAAAACTTCGAAGGTTTGGCAGAGTTGAAGGTCTTGAAATTACACTGGGTGTTATTGTTGTTATATAACTCATGAATCTGAGTTACTACGCCTGGAAGCACTGCAGCCATTTGTTGAGCAACAAGGGCTGCGACTTCCTCAGCTGTAAAAGTTTGAGCATCACGTCGAGGAGGCATTGTCTAAAAGGAACAAGGGAACATGAGAAACGAGTGAGGTCGATGATTGGAAAACAAAAAAAGGTATTGAAAACATCGACTAAAACATAAGGAAGGCGATCATTCGTTCGTTACCTCGAACAAACAAACGTCACGCAGTGACTAATCAAAGTAAATGGGTCAATATAATGTATCACCGAAGACATGCTCGCCTATAAGTGAACACTCACCCCAAGAGTTCCCAGGTAAGAGTGACTGGTCCGATACTGCGGATTTGTACGAACACTCTAGCCTTAGACAGAAAACTCAGGGTACAGGCATTCACCCTTCCAGTTTGCATGTGTTCACATTATTTAGACCCAAACTTTGACGAGATTTTGAAAATTTTGAAGGTTCAAAACCTTACAATAAATCATCCTAGAATAGATGATTGATTTTCAAAGCGGATTCGAATTTTGTATTCTTGTTGTGGTTGTCACCTAAGGATAGGTGATGATATTGTTTTAAAACTAAACACAAGATAACTTGTGTTAGGGTCCTAGGAAGGTTATAGTCTAGGTCAAAGCATTACTAATAACCTAATTCCCTATAACCATTGGCTCTGATACCAACTTTTCTGTCACACCCCGACCACGTAAAACAACAAAACGTGGCGGAAACGTCGGGGAGTGTTGTAGCAGAATTATTGTTTCACAACCATGGATTAAATAATTTCGTTTTATTGAACTACTGAACTCATTGTTTTAGTACAAATCAGATAATTACAAATATTATCTTTCAAGTTTTTAAAGTCACTAAGGCACGAGTCCATCCTATGTATAGCATGTATCAACAATCATCACACAGCAGTACCTGAAACATGTGTAAAAATAGGTACGTCAGCATAAAAATGCCTGTGAGATACATAGGTTTTATTTATGCATGATTCATGACTTATAAGTTTAAAAGAATGTTTTAACAAAAAGTAGTCATGAACCTAAAAAATGTTTTCTCTATAAAATTATGTGAAAATTTATGAGGAATTTGATGATATGAAAGAATGGTGCATAAATAATCAAGTAAAATGAGTTTATAAAATAATGTTTTGAATAAAATGTTTGTAGTATATATAAAAATATACTTTGGTTTTAAGTAAGTCGATTAGGTAATATATTAAAATACATTTTGGTTCCAAAATCTTTAAACAGATAGTATATTAGATATACTTTGGTTGTCAAAATAATCGTTTTCGATAGTATATCAAAAGTATACTTTGGATTTATGTATAACATATTAAACTATGTTTTGGTTGAATAAATAACATATTTAAAATATGTTTTGGTAGTTAATAAAATATATGTTGTTTTGTACAATATCACACATGAGAGTATATCAAAGTATACTTTTGGGAGTATAATCAAATATACATCAATAATGTGATTTAAGAATTCAATCAGACCTAGTGCATCAAAATACACCTTTGAGACTATAGGGATACCACAAAGGCAATCCCTATTTGGATGGAGAAACAAATTGGTTTCAGACATTCCATGACAACAGGAATGGGGTGTCAAATCCTATAGCGTTATACATACTACCAATCGGTCTGGTGAACATAAAATAAGTACAATTCAACAATTAATTTTATAATATTTGACAAATCAGTGTTTAATCATAAACAATTATTCGGTTTGTCAAAAGATAAGTACTAATATGTATAATCAATTATACTTTGAAATCGTGAACATAATAATTAGGTACACATGCTTCACCCAAAAATATTGAAAACAGTAATAGAGGGGATTATGTACTCACTTGAGAGTGCTTAGATGTCTTGAATAACAACCAAGCGAAGCTAGAGGGAGTACGGAATCAAACGGCACTAAAGGTCCTTGCTATCTTTTCTACCAAGAACAAGTTCCTAATCAGATGAGAGAGCTCCCAATTCAGATGTAGAGGAGAATGAGAAGAAATGAGCAATGAATGAATGAAATTGTTGGGCTATTTATACTTGTTAGAGGTTCACAAGATCAAAACAAGTGGATTGTGTAGCCTCCAAGCAAAGATCATGGCCCTACAATTGTCATAAGCAGGTACAAAGCCTTGGGGAGGTGGTAACTTGGCTACCACACAAAGATCTTGCAAGATTGGCCCCTGAATTATCAATAAGTTGCTGAAAAACAACATTCTGGTCGCTGGGCACTTCACACAGCCTGCGTAAGGGTGAGGGGGACCCTTACGCGCCCTGCCTGGACTCCCCAGATCAGCCAAAGTTTCCAGTTTGACAGTTTAGGTCCCTGCACTTGTTTTAAGCCCATTTCAGCCCCTTTTGACCCCCGTTAAGCCATTTTCAAGGCTCTACAAGGTCAATAAAGTTTAGAGGACTCAAAATGTGCTCGGAGAACTCTCAGATGTCGGCTCCTTTGGTCGTACGGTCGCGTTGTTCGTTAAATTACGATGAAACTCAAACGGACGCGAAAACGAACCAAATTAAGCGACGAATGATATTTTTGCATGCCGATTACTAAAATAAAAATATTTTAGTGTGTACAAAAATTTTGGATGTCCAGATGTGGTCAGAACGTAAGATATGCGTGAAAATGAAAACTTACACCTTTTTTGACACTTTTAGTCCCTGTAAGATCAAATAAGCATATTTGCACACACCGAACCACTCAAAGCTTATTTCTACGCTATGTTTAGGTTATTTATGGTATGTTTAGCTTATGATCATGTTCCGGACTGTACGTTGCCTTACGAAACGGCAACGGAAAACAGGTATGAAAGTATCTATGAACAGATCAAATTAATGTTTTGCAAGGACATTAAAGCATGTGAAGACATAGGGAGCACTAAAAATGAGTAGGCTTATACCCTTGTTGAGTTCCTCGACTGTGTCGAAGATGAAGATGAACAAGTAATTGCAGCGGAAATAAATGGAAATAAACTTTGCATACAATCAAACAGGAGAAATGCTTTCAACACACATTTTAACATAGAACCGAAAGATTGAATTTATTTCAAGCAACGATTACAATGCATGCATGTATAACAAACTCCCCCTCAGCCTGAGCTCAGTATTTGTTCGTACAAGAGACAAGTGGTGAAAGAGCCAATAGAACAGTACAGGGTACTGCTCTATTTATAGGCACGAGCAAACCACTGAAGCATCTTGGCTGACGTCACCATGAAAGTGACATCTAACCTCCTAACAACCTGAAACTACTGATCTAATACAAGCACTGACTAGTTAACCACTGATTACAATACATTACAAACAAATAGACTAAACTACTGCTTTATCCTTCCACTGTTGTGACTCCAGCAGTACTTTGTTTCTTCAGCAGTGCTTGACCCATAATAGTATATTGATCATCAGGGCTTTGGTCTTCATCAGTCTTTAACTTGATCAGTTGTTTGTAGAATCAGTTGTTGTATAAGGACAGTTGATACAGGCCATCAGTTGTTAGAAAGGTTATTTAAGGTATGTTAAGCCTATTTCACTATTTCGGAGTGTTTGTTGCATTAAACTGGTTGTATTTACGCATTAGATTGCGTATAACCTTCCAGAAAGCGATTTAAAGCTCGAAATCGAACAAGAATTGATATGTGCAAACGATACACATATTTATACAAATCCCAAGTATGAAACAAAATATTTCATTGGTTTGGTATTTGTATGATGGTTGAAGTGACAAAGGTGTCACACTAAAAATGTTTCTTCATGAATTTTTATTGCCACATATGTGCTTCTACACCTTATTAACCACCAAAAATGAGGTTTATTTGTTTAAGAACCAATATTAAGGAAAACTTGTATTTTTAACTTGGTTTCTTGAAAAATCATTCATGAAATTTTAGATCTACAAGACTTACATCTCATTTTAGTCATCTTTTTACAAGAAAACATTATATTCTTTCAAGTTCATGTCTTTCATGTGGATGATCTATTAGTCTTTAACTTTTCCATCCTCTCATCTTGCTAGATTATGTTTTTAATCATGATCTAGCAAGATCATATGATGATCTACATCATTTACATAAGAAATCAACAATCAACAAGTAAATCAACACATAAACAACATGATTTCTTCATGATTTAAGCTTATGTTCATGTTTCATTTTCTTGATTCTTAGTGTTCTTCAAGATTAACACCATGTATCTTCTTTTAATGTAACACCCCAAAAATGACTTAGTAGACAATACAAGTTAAAATAACTAAAGGTCTAACCTAGTTAATGTAAATGTGACAAAGCACTAGTAAATGATGAGAAAAAGCCTCAGTTAAATAAATATACAACTAGAAGGGCCAAATGTGTAACATGCTAAAACTCAAAATAATAAAAAGAATAAAAATAAAACACACACATTGTGTGTGTTTGTGTCTGGGCGATCGAACAGGAAGACAAGGTGAAACCCTTGTTTCACTAATTCCATCAAATTGAGTAGGAATTTCAAGGAGAATCGAATGCATAAGTCTCAATTCTTAATCAGTTAACCTTGTTTATTGAAGTGGTAAGTCCAATTTCTTGATTTGGTGAATTGTAGGAAATGGGTTTCAACCTAATCATGAGTTTATGTTATGATATGTGTAATTGGAAGTAGGATTTGCACTATAGAATAAGGTTTTTGTTTGATTTGATGATTTGAAAGACTTGATGCACAAACCCGTTTTATGACAAATCTTCATGAATATAGGATGAACAAGATAATAGAAGTAATCATATATAACCTTGAAATATTGATGATTGATCTTGTTTGTGATATTTGGGTACTACACGAATTGATGTAGAATAAAAAGGATTGTATGAACTTGTTGATTATTGATGAATTACTAGATGAACTAGTAGAATCATGTGTTAAAATGCTTGTATTAAGTGTCCTATTAATGCGAAACCCGCCAAGTGTTCGATGAAATGTCTAAGAGAACAAATATGTGAAATTTGTTCATTTATGATAATGTTGTCATATGAGGAATTATGTGAATGATGGAATGATATAGTTTGGGCTAAATGAGTGAATGTATTAATGTAGGCGTAAAAGAAGAAAGCTCAAATGCTAGGAAATCGGAAAGCTCTCAAGATCGAGGTATGTTGTTTTATGCATACAAACTTTATTTTGTAACTTGTCGATTTTGTACTAAAATCATAATTATGGTAGTTCGTAGTAGTTATGTAGTAGATAGCATGACCCATCACAAACGGGTCATATGAAAAGAAAGTTTATGAATGATATTGTGTTATGATCGGTTTGTCTCGAATGAACCGTATATTGGAAAGTTATGTAAGAAAGGAATGTAATTACTCGAACCGTTATAAACGGATTGGAGTTGATGTAAGTACAAAAGATGAAAGGAATGTATTCGTGTGTGGTAAACGGACTGAATGGAAGTTTATGTTACGAATGTAATTACCCGTTTCTAGCGGGTTAATAAATGTATGTTTTATCTCACTAATGAGATAGTATGTTTTGACCCGTTTCAACGGGTAAGTAATGAATGGTATGTTTTATCTCTTTTTTTTAGATATGTATGTTTTGACCCGTTTCGACGGGTAGTAAGTGCAAGAATGTTGTGAAGGCACGAAATAGATGAATTGGTTTATTAGATAAAAAGTAACATAGTTAATGGAATTAACTTTTCAAGTTTGTTGTTTGATATAGGTAAATCCTCAACATAATGGTTTGGCGACTTGGAACGAACACACATGAATCACGTCCACCATGCGCTTCCGCTATTTTTGTAATTATGTTATGGGTAAAAAAAATACTTTTGTGGTATATAACTTATGTTTAGTAGCTAGACTTTAAAGCTTAACATATTATGTCTTTTGAATGTGTCGTAGAATTCCTTGAAATGATTATTGTTAAAAACAGGGAACCGCTCGTGTTACGGACGGGTCATGCCCAATTTTTGTTAAAAATAGTATGTCATTAATATTATTTCCGAGTGTGCATTAAGGGTGTTTCAAATACTTTTGTTACAAATAGTTTATGTTTAGTTGTTAAACTTTAAATCTTAGTATGCCATGTCTTACGTATAAACCTAGTTGGTTGTGAATGTCTAAACGGAATGGTTTTTGTATGAACAATTAAATTTATTTCTAATGGTATGTAAAAAGTTTTAATTGGGTCGTGATTTTGTCGATAAAGTATTGAGTTTGACCTTATGGAAAGTGGGCGTTGCAAGTTGGTATCAGAGCCGAGGTTTGAGGGATTCAAGCGCAAGTAATTGTGCTTGAACTCAAACTGACGGCTCGCTCGAAGGTGTGTTCGTTCCAAGGCCGCAATTAAGGTAAATGCTTAAGTTTCGGTATATAATAGTAGGTGTAATGTGTTTATTAGAAACAAAATTTAGCTTGATATTAGAATGATAAAAGTCGGGAGGGTTACGGGGTCCATGTGGTCGGAACCGGGCTTGATAGTGGGTCAAACAACAAAAGAAAAATGCAACAGTGATTTGGCTGATCGGAGGGGCGTCGCCGACGCGACTGCCTCAGCCGACGCCCTATCTTCCTGCCTACGACAGTTTTCACCCGACGCGGTTTTTGAGGGACCGTCGCCGACGGGCAGTCCGACCGTCGCCGACGCCTCGTGCGGCTTGAGTCCGCTGTTTTGTTTTGTTTTACATACTAGGGGTCCCTGTGTTATTCGAAAGCCTATTTTATGTTCTCGTAGAGTCCTTAATAGGTATAATAAGATGTCTGTGATTACAATGGTGTGGTAATGATGAAATGAAATTCGTAAAAGTCGAAATGTAATGTATGGAATGGCATGAAATGAATGACGAACGAATAAAGTGGAGTTTGAAACATATGATTATGAATAATGAAAGAAGTAAATGTAGATTAAAGTACTTGGATACGTGAAGGAACCTGATTTGTTAATAAATGAAAATAAAAATGATGAGATTAGTAGTAAAATTACTTGAAGAATGTGAGTTAGATGGAATTCGTATGAGAATTCGGATAAATGTATGCTTTGATCAGAATTATGCATTAGAGGCTTGTACCCTGTGCTTGAATGGTGTGATACTTATGTGTATTTAATGATTTGCTTTAGTATGATTAAGAGGCGAATATGTGCTAAATGTGAATCATACGAGCCTATTAGTAAAGGATATGTTGAAATTATGTTATATAGTTACCTTGAATGAAATTTGCTATTTGTAGAATCATGAAGCATTAGCATGTGAAAGTACGTGTATGTGAATGTATATGTGTATTGTTTAGAGGATCACGTAAATTGTATATGTCATACAATACGAGTATGAAATGCGTAGGATATTAATATTATGGCCAACCATATTTAGATGAATTACGTGTTATGCTTGATGATAGTTTAGTTGTATGGATTTGAAATGAGATAACTATTAATAAATGTCTCATTTATATGAAATTTGACTAACGAAAGTCAATTAACGTATGAATAGAAAGAAAGTGAACAATTGTATGTATGCTCACATAAGCTAATAATATTACGAACGTAACGATATGTAAGGATGGAAATCTTGTCAATTGACTTGAGCATGGATGGCAAACGGGTTAAGAGGAAGGAATGAGGCAAGCATGAACATGGATGCTAAAGGAATGTGATTTCGCAATCACTTCGAATTTATTTACATGAAGATGTATACGTGTTTGAATATTCGAAATCAAGTGGAACGTATAAATAATTGAGAAATGTTAAGGTACGTTTTGTCGAAATGGTTGGCATAATGTTAAACCGGTAAGACCTCGTTATAGGGGTAAACCGGTCATAAATTTTAGTTGAGAAGTTTTAAGATGGAAATGAGAACTTGGTAATGTTAATGAAAGGTATGGAAAGAATATTAGTTAAGATGTTAGCTAAAGACGTTTTGTAAGTATGTTCGAATTGAAAGTAAATACAACGCATACTACAATACTATATACAAAAAGTACTAAGTGGTGGTTGATTTTAAAAGGTTAAATTGCTGAAGTCAGTAAATAATAATTATTTACAAATTTTGGAAGTATTACGTAAGAAATGCAATGTGTAATATAGGATACTCATTAGTAAGGGATCTGTGAGAGAATGTAGGTGAATTAACACCAAATACAATGAATGAACAAATGAAAATGGTATATTAAAGGATGGTCATGTATTGACCCGTTGAGTACGGGTCAAACGAGTAGGAATGATACATTAGGGAACAGTCATATATTGACCCATTGTGAACGGGTCAAATGAACTAATGTGAATTTAGAAAGGATTAGTATGTAAACAAGATGAGTTGATAAGCGCCATACTTGAAGGAATTTGAACGAAATATGCTAATCCTAAATTTTATAGATGAAGGAGGTAGAACGCTCGATGTGATAAAGCTGGTAGTGTTGAGAAAGGATGTGCATGAGCGGAAGTTCATCACACGGATGAATGAGGTTAATCCAGTTATGGTGAGAACTCATGAAGGAGCGGGACGATCCGGGCCGCGGATCATTGGTCTATGTAATGAAATCAAGGTTAGTAAAATGTTTAGTTCTTGATTGATAAGTAAGAATCTGTAGATTGATTTGTACGTGTGAACAAAATGAAGGGTAGATAATTATGGTATGGTATGAAATGTTCGACTTTTAATGGACAACATAAGAAGGTATTTATATCATTAAGAGGAAGATCTAAAGGCCTTGAATGAAAGTTTAGACTAATTGGTTAAACGCTCGTATGATGCTCTTGCACGACATACCCGGTTAGTATAATAAATAGTGCATGCAAAGAGCTAATAATAAAGTGATACAAAAGATTAAATTTGAGGCTAGACTTAAAGTTATAAGTAGTTCAAGTAACAGTAGAAAATGTAGATTGATGCTTAATCCTCGTGATGAGTATGGATAAGTGAGTATGAAAATGGTAATTATGATAGTGTATTAATATTTGAATGTTTACAGTAGTGCGTACTATCATATGCTAACCTCCCATGAGGATATGAAAGAAATTAGGAGCAACGTTAGTAATGGAATGTAGTGGTTTGCTCCAGATAAGCGGGAATGAAATAATAATTATCCGGTGGTAACGTTTAACTCAAATGAATGTTAGTAAAATGAGTATGCAAATGGTCCAAATTATTATGTGTTAGCGAAAGTACCTAGAAAGGATGCTAATAATAGAACACCGAGGTAAACTTACAACAAGCATTCTTGGGGCTAATGTTAGAGTGTAATATCTTCTATGATGTATGAGTGAGGTGGAAATAGAATGACCCACTACGAATGGTAAATGCATGAAAGTTCAACTCCTGATTTTAAGACGATAACAAGATATATACTTATGATTGTAAGTAAATACTACCTCTTAAATAAGTCACGGTATTCAATTCATCCCGGGGCAACAAAAATGTACCGGGACTTGAAGGCAAACTATTGGTAGCTGGGTATGAAACACGATATTGTTAAGTATGTTGCGAAATGCTTAACATGTTTCCAAGAGAAGGCAGAACATCAGAAACCGTACGGAGAATTACAACCTTTGGAAATTCCAGTATGGAAATGGAAGGAAATAACATTGGATTTGGTGACCAAGCTTCCTAAAACGAAAAAGTGAAATGAAAAAGGGGCACGATACAATATGGGTAATTGTGGATCGACTCACAAAAAGTGCCCACTTTTTACCTATTCGAGAGGCCTACTCCTCTGAAAGGATGGCGGAAGTTTATATGAATGAGATAATATCTCTACACTGACGTGACCGTGTCGTCCCGATCAGTCAAAAACCCAATTAAACCTAGGTAGCTAGGGTAAGTCGAGTATCGTATCCACGAAGAGCATGTGGTCAGTATCGCACGACCTGTTCAACTAGTTAGACTATTTACAAAAATGTACAATGTGATTATGAAGTTTGCTAATTGTAATAAGTTTATTGGATTTGAAAAGAAATCAGAGTGAACCGACAAATGACTATTATCTAAAACAACTGTTTACCAAATAATATTGCAAACTAATTTATTTAATTGAAAACAAGAATTGGGAATACGGATCACACCCGGTTCGATAATTGCAAGACCTAGGGTTCCTACATGTTTTAACTTGATTCAATTGCATATAGTGATTAACGGATTACTATCACGAAGCTTAGGTGCCAATTGCTATCAACGTCATAGACAACGGACCGTAATGCACTTCGTTGCCTCGGACATGTAAATCCTAACCTACGATAAGGCATAAGTGCACAAATTCATTTTGCAAAGTCATAACTTTATCATCGTTCGACAATTCACAAATTCAATTCAAATGCACGACAATTATCATAAGTTTCAAATACTAAATAATTTGTCACAAAACCAAATTAAAATACAAATGTATAAACCCTAGAAATCTTACAACATCTACACCGGGGTGAAACCGACGAGACTAGCCGCTCATTATACTCGCCCGATCAAAAGCTTTGATGTGAAGTTGAAGGCATGATTGATTCGGTATGTTGCCGACTGAATAAAATCGATGATGTTGAGTGATCCCTCGATAGCCTGCTGCCCTCCCTCTCATAACCGTCCCTGTCCTCTCCCCCGTGAATCCACCAGAACAAACCCAATGTTGTTCTGTTTGTTATCGGCCCAAAGAAATCCACCAAATCCATGTGCGGCCCAATCTCTTTTAATGTGATGATCAAATTACATTTTCCTTCCATCAAAATAATAATGGAGCCCACCAAAAATCGTTAATAGATGAGATGTCTTTAAGGGCTGCCAATATTCAATAATCATAATGAAGCCCACTAAAATATAGGTTTCGATTAATTGCACAATGGCCCCCCTCAAAGCATTTATTAACTGCCATCCAATTCCCATGTTTGATGATGATGATGATGTTTGACTATTGTGATCATGAAAGATCCTCCAAAGTTCACGTGACATATGATGATGAGTCCTTTGACTTTTCCTCACCTAGTCCATGTCTCAAGTGCCTCCCTTTAATTGGCGGCTGCACCTTTTTCTTTTAGAATCATGATGTTTTGTTGATTTATGTCTACAATTGTTCTCATCGATTGCCGCCCATTGTTCACCTGCCGTAGTCATTAATTGTGTCTCCAACATGTGCATCCCACTAACAACCAAAAGAATGTATTGGCTCCATGTTTAGGGTATACGGCGCACCAGCGGGGAGGGGGATCGGTGACCCAATTCCCCTAGTGGGAACACCGCCGCCATCCCTGCGGTGAGGCAAATCGGGGAGGGGGATCGGGGAGGAGTCACCGCATGAAGGAGGGAGGGAGATGGTGGGCCACCCTCTTTTCAACCAATCAAAACATTTTTTTTTCTTTTTGAATAAAAAAAGCAAGTCCCCTAAGAGGGGAGTGCCGCCATCAAATTGAGGGTGTGAGGGAAGTTTAAGAGGGGAGTTGCCGTGGCATAACCTGATTGGGTGTGCGTAAGAGAGGGGACTCCCCTAAGAGGGGAGTGCCCCTCTCACCCTTAACTTTCAACAATTGACTATAAGCACTTTGAACTTTGTTATCTTGCGTTCTTTGAGCTTCAAATCATATCTCGGCCTGAATCAACCCCCAATCAATATGATATCTCTTAATAATCATCCGTGTTACGCGTTTAACCTGCAAATCCACAAACTTGCGTAGCCAACATATTCAAAGCGTATAATCAACTAAACGGCCATAAACATATAACATAACAGACTTTAACATCCGGGTTTCACACACTTCATCAGACACAGGATGCCCGTGTCAATCATCTCAGATCAAGATACGAGATTCACCTCTCGTTACTGGCAGAAGTTTCATGAAAATATGGGCACGAAGTTACACATAAGCACCGCCTATCACCCTCAGACTGACGGCCAATCAGAAAGAACCATCCAAAAACTTGTTGATATGTTGAGGGCATGCGCGTTAGACTTTGGGGGGAATAGGACAAAGGGAGCTTGTGCCTAACGATTTGATAGCGATGACCAACGAAAAGATCGATCTTATTAGAGCTCGACTGAAAGCGGCTCAAGATCGGCAAAAGGCTTATGCGGACAAGAGAAGACGTCTTATTGAGTTTCAAGTCAGGGATTATGTTCTATTGAAAGTATCACCATGGAAGGGCGTAATCCGTTTTCGTAGACGGGGTAAATTGGGTCCCCGTTATATTGGATCGTTTAAGATTTCAGCTCGAGTCGGGAAGGTTGCAAATCGTTTAGAATTGCCGTCTGCACTTGACGGGATTCACAATACTTTCCATGTATCGCAATTGAGAAAGTGCCTTGCGGATGAAACGGCGGTCGTGCCTCTTGACGACATTGAATTGGATGGCAGATTAAATTATGTCGAAAGACCAATAGCTATTAAAGATGTTAAAGTAAAGAAACTTTGCAATAAAGCCGTTAGACAAGTCTTAGTGCAATGGCAACATTGGAAAGGATCGGAACTTACATGGGAAGCGGAAGATGAAATGCGGAAGCATTACCCTTTTCTCTTCTGTACATAAAATGCTTGATTTGTTATGTGTCCAGGTTTCGGGGACGAAACCTCTTTTAAGGTGGGTGGACTTGTAACACCCCAAAAATGACTTAGTAGACAATACAAGTTAAAATAACTAAAGGTCTAACCTAGTTAATGTAAATGTGACAAAGCACTAGTAAATGATGAGAAAAAGCCTAAGTTAAATAAATATACAACTAGAAGGGCCAAATGTATAACATGCTAAAACTCAAAATAATAAAAAGAATAAAAATAAAACACACACATTGTGTGTGTTTATGTCTGGGCGATCGAACAGGAAGACAAGGTGAAACCCTTGTTTCACTAATTCCATCAAATTGAGTAGGAATTTCAAGGAGAATCGAATGCATGAGTCTCAATTCTTAATCAGTTAACCTTGTTTATTGAAGTGGTAAGTCCAATTTCTTGATTTGGTGAATTGTAGGAAATGGGTTTCAACCTAATCATGAGTTTATGTTATGATATGTGTAATTGGAAGTAGGATTTGCACTATAGAATAAGGTTTTTGTTTGATTTGATGATTTGAAAGACTTGATGCACAAACCCGTTTTATGAAAAATCTTCATGAATATAGGATGAACAAGATATTAGAAGCAATCATATATAACCTTGAAATATTGATGATTGATCTTGTTTGTGATATTTGGGTACTAGATGAATTGATGTAGAATAAAAAGGATTGTATGAACTTGTTGATTATTGATGAATTACTAGATGAACTAGTAGAATCATGTGTTAAAATGCTTGTATTAAGTGTCCTATTAATGCGAAACCCGCCAAGTGTTCGATGAAATGTCTAAGAGAACAAATATGTGGAATTTGTTCATTTATGATAATGTTGTCATATGAGGAATTATGTGAATGATGGAATGATATAGTTTGGGCTAAATGAGTGAATGTATTAATGTAGGCGTAAAAGAAGAAAGCTCAAATGCTAGGAAATCGGAAAGCTCTCAAGATCGAGGTATGTTGTTTTATGCATACAAACTTTATTTTGTAACTTGTCGATTTTGTACTAAAATCATAATTATGGTAGTTCGTAGTAGTTATGTAGTAGATAGCATGACCCATCACAAACGGGTCATATGAAAAGAAAGTTTATGAATGATATTGTGTTATGATCGGTTTGTCTCGAATGAACCGTATATTGGAAAGTTATGTAAGAAAGGAATGTAATTACTCGAACCGTTATAAACGGATTGGAGTTGATGTAAGTACAAAAGATGAAAGGAATGTATTCGTCTGTGGTAAACGGACCGAATGGAATTTTATGTTACGAATGTAATTACCCGTTTCTAGCGGGTTAATAAATGTATGTTTTATCTCACTAATGAGATAGTATGTTTTGACCCGTTTCAACGGGTAAGTAATGAATGGTATGTTTTATCTCTATTTTGAGATATGTATGTTTTGACCTGTTTCGACGGGTAGTAAGTGCAAGAATGTTGTGAAGGCACGAAATAGATGAATTGGTTTATTAGATAAAAAGTAACATAGTTAATGGAATTAACTTTTCAAGTTTGTTGTTTGATATAGGTAAATCCTCAACATAATGGTTTGGCGACTTGGAACGAACACACATAAATCACGTCCACCATGCGCTTCCGCGATTTTTGTAATTATTTTATGGGTAAAAAAAATACTTTTGTGGTATATAACTTATGTTTAGTAGCTAGACTTTAAAGCTTAACATATTATGTCTTTTGAATGTGTCGTAGAATTCCTTGAAATGATTATTGTTAAAAACAGGGAACCGCTCGTGATACGGACGGGTCATTCCCAATTTTTGTTAAAAATAGTATGTCATTAATATTATTTCCGAGTGTGCATTAAGGGTGTTTCAAATACTTTTGTTACAAATAGTTTATGTTTAGTTGTTAAACTTTAAATCTTAGTATGCCATGTCTTACGTATAAACCTAGTTGGTTGTGAATGTCTAAACGGAATGGTTTTTGTATGAACAATTAAATTTATTTCTAATGGTATGTAAAAAGTTTTAATTGGGTCGTGATTTTGTCGATAAAGTATTGAGTTTGACCTTATGGAAAGTGGGCGTTACATTTAACCCCTTAAATAAGATGTAAAATGAAGAGATTAGTGTTCTTACTACTAGCTCAAGGCTAGGGATGATCAAGAGAAGAAATGAGGTGGATAAAAGCAAATGGTGAAGGTCCTTCAAGTTCCAAAGCTTCCACACTTCCTAACTTTGCTTCTTACACCATATTATCACCTTAGAATATATGGAAAGTGATTGAAAAATGAAGGAAGATGGGAGGGGGTTTGGGCCATAGCTTTTGGGAGGAAGAAGGAGGGAGTTTTGTTGAAGATGGTGAATGGAGATTATGTTATGTTTTAGTGGTTTATAAAAGAATCCTTCCAACATTAGTATAGCATATGACATAATTGTTGGTATATTCCTCAACATAATCTTATAAAATATAACAAAGAAATCAAGTGTGGGACCCATGTCCCCTAACCGGCCATCAAATAGGGGGGGGGGGGTAAAGTGTAACTTTTAATCACTAGTTTCTTGATTTAGTTGGAATTTAATGGTGCTAGTTAGGTATTTTATGTGTTTAGTGTTTATGAGATGTGTTATGATGTTCGCTGACCATAACTATCTTTGTAACACTAAAACAATGCTTCTAGTAAGAATTTGATGTTTCGGGTAGTGTCCGGTTGTTCGTTTCGTTACTGTTTGTTAAAGTGCTAAATTGCGCAGTTTAGTGTGCTTTATGTAGTCTTTTATGACAGTTTCGATTCCCGACACTTAATAAAGTTTTTTGGACCATTAAATCACATTTCTGCATTATATTTAGATGTTAAAAGCTGAATTTCTGCTGAATTTATTTATTCTCTGCAGAATTGTGCAGTTTTAGTGTGTTTCTGGCACTTTCCGGCACCTATATCATCACTAGGAAGGCAGTTTTGAAATCCCTACTTTCCTACACACTATCCTAGTGTATCACTTGGTTCTGGGGCTTATTTTGTGTCTCAACATCATGTCTGTCTAAGCACTGAACTCCCCTCAGTACTTCTAGTTTGTCTGAAAACTGTGCCAACTCTGCTCTGTGCATTAATAGAACTATATTGTATTGCATGTAGTAGTGATAAAAGTCTTGCAACAAGAAATGCCATTGTATGTATATAACAGAAATCAGAATTTCATTTGTCTTGTAAACTAGATCATGCACAGTTATTAAAGCACAGATTACTGTTTAATTATAGTAGAGTTAATTGCCATTTTAGTCCCTGTGGTTTGGGCCATTTTGCCACTTTAGTCCAAAGGTTTCATTTTTAACATCTGATTCCAGAAAGGTTTCATCGTTGCCATTTTGGTCCAACTGACTTAACCCCATCCATGGACCTCTGTTAAGTTAGGGGCAACTTGGTCTTTTCCTTTTTATTTTATTTAAAAGTTTTATTAAATACCCCATATATTTTATATATTAACAGCAACCATTTTATATATTTGTATCTCTCTATCTTTCTCTTTGCTCCTACCAAGCACCGCTGCCCCCAACCAGTCACCACCGCCACCCCCACTTCTACCAGCCACCATCCATACCCATGAGTAAAACCGCCACCCCCACTGCTATAATCTAATTGAAACACACATATCCATATCCATACCCATTTTCCATTCCAGAAAGCAAGAGAGAGATGAGAGGGAAAGAGATCAGAGAGAGGTCGGAGATGGTCAGAGAGATTAGAGATGGGGCCTTCGACTGGCCGTCCGATTCTAACAGTGGTGACCACCGGCATAACCAGATCAACCGTCGGCCACTGTTGGAACTCCGACGAACCCTCCGACGTCCAATCTGACACCATTAACGGTAATTATTTCCACCATTCCACTTGGTTTTCAATTCCAAACAAAAACCCTTTGTCAATTTGCCATGACAAAGGAGATTCAACAATCAATTTGGTGGATTTGAAAAGGTTAAGCGGGTGGTGGTGATGGTTGTGGTGAGGCAGCAGTGGTGATGGTTGTGGTGGTGAGGTTGTGCTGATGATGGTGGTAGTGGTGGAGAGGCTGTGGTGGCAGTGGTGGTGATGGTGGTAGTGGTAGTGGAGGTGAGGCTGTGGTGGCTTTGGTTTAAGTATCGGTTGTGGATAGTTGTTTTTTTAGGCTTGGTTGTGATGCGTTAAACATATATTCCGATTATTGATGCGGATGGCATGGCAAGGATGCTGGATGGCGGTTTTACCCTGCAACCAGCCTTGCGGTCATGGATTTTAGAAAGAAGAGAAAGATCATTGTATGCTTTTTTGGTTAATTTTGAGGTTAGGGATTTCATTTGATTTTGTTAAACCATTGCCTTTTTGGCATTTTGATTCGTTTGATGATGATGAACATTTGCTCACCGGAGAGAAAGACTATTGTCTGTTGTTGTTACAGAACCCTAGTTATATATAAATAGAGAGTGAAATATTAAAGGGTTAATTAAAATAATTAGAGAAATGACTAAAGTGCCCTTGCCTTAACAGAGGTCCATGGATGGGGTTAAGTCAGTTGGACCAAAATGGCAACGATGAAACCTTTTTGGATCCAGATGTTAAAAATGAAACCTTTGGACTAAAGTGGCAAAATGGCCCAAACCACAGGGACTAAAATGGCAATTAACTCATTATAGTATGAAATGCATGGAAAAGTGCCAGTTATCACAGAAGATCCTTATCTCACGACTGACGATGGTGATCTCGATGATATTCAGCCTTTCGCTCTACCAGACTTTGGTGACGACGTCCCTTTCATTGATGATGTCCTAGCTTTACCTTTACCCCTCCATGACCAGCTTATCATTGGACATCCCGATGGTGAGCATCTTGTCGAGCCTATTCTGATTCATGCTATTCCCCTCTGAAGGGGTAAGGTCCACAAAACCTCGCCTCGAGTACTTAGGACCACACCACAACCTCATCTTTCTAGCCATATTTAGACCTTGCGCGGCCGCGCACTGGTCCTACAAAGAAAACATAGAAAGAAAACAACTAGCAACACCTGCGTGCCAAAAGGGAAATAACGAATCCTTGCGCCGGTCTCCATAACAGACAAGGATAAAAATCCTGATAAGCACACCCGCATAAATAATACCCAGAATTGGATATTATTTACTCCACTGATTCCATACAGTAAGGAATCACTTAGGATTACAACTGTAATCTTCTGGAAGACTCTATCGTACATCACCAGACGGTTATAACCGTCTGGCCACATGGCATCATCCCAGGCTCCCTTGAAGTCACGATGATGGCATGGAATTGAAAAGAGATCTTCACTTGCTAACTTTCCACGTGGCAATTCCCCAACCGTTGATCAAAGGATAACGATCCGTGTGCTCTCATATCCGTTAAGTAATTAACGGAGGGAAAAATAACCGCTTACGAGGTTAGCACTTTCCGTCAATATTTCACCAACGAGTTTTCCCGCCCAAATTCGGCTATAAATAGAAGGATAATTCAGGTATAATATTCAAGTTACATTCACTTCACTTACACTTCTTCTTCTTCATAAAACCTGTACTTATTCTCACGTCGGAGGGTGGTCATGGAGAGAACCTCCATTCTCCCTGTGGCGAGTCTAACGGTGATTGTTTTGCAGTTACTATGAAGAGAAGAAAATCTGTCACCCACAAACCGAACGAGGAGAAACCAACCCTTTTATGCAGAACCAATCCCCTTGGTTTATTTGATTCCGGTCAATTAACCAGTGTTTCTTCATTGGCACCCACCGATTCCTCAGTTTCATTCGTTTTTCCTCGTTTCGATTTATTTTTTCTCCATCCTCTATTTCACATGGCAGAGAACCCATCACTTTACCCATTAGGTCCTCGATCTGAATTCAAGGGTTCTACAACCCGAGATATTCAGATCGACGGAATCATGGGCAACGAAGAAAGCAACAAGGGTCATCTGAAAGAAAACGACCCCTTGGTAGAAATAGGAGTTTGTAACCGTCCAGATTTAGACGCCAGGATCCAGATCGCCATAAACCAAGAAGTAATTAAGGAAAAATTTAGCACTACAGTATTGGACCCACAGTTAGCCTGTCAGTGGGACATCCAATCCACTAGTCACAAAGAAATGATACGAAAATCAGAAGATACCAATCACCAGGAAGCCGAACAAAAGCAGATAAACATGGTGCAAGGAGGTCCCTCATGAAGGCCGAACAAACGAAGCCATAATCAGCATTGGAGAGAGCAACAAGTTGTATTTCCTGTCGTCCCCGGAAGCCCTCAGGAAGAACGTCCAGTAATTATCACCGGTATCTTTGGCTACTACAGAACTGACTACATGTTCATAGATCCAGGAAGCTCGATGGATATAATCTATGAACAATGTTTTAAACAACTTGATCCGAAAGATAAAGCGCGCTTAGAGCCAGTGGATTTCCCTCTCACTGGTTTCTACAACGAAGCTGTTTTTCCATTAGGATAAATTGCTTTCCCTGTAACTCTCTCAGATGGCGAACATTCGCGTATAGTTACAGTAAATTTCATGGTTATGCCAGCAACATCGCGCCATGATGTACTGCTAGGAAGACGATCGCAGAGAGAATTCAGCATGATTACTTCCATACCGCACGCTGCTTGTGGCTTTCCAACGGAAACCGGGGTAGCAATTCTGTATTCCAGCAAGGAAGTCATGTCCGTGGACGATGAGCCACCAGCAAAGGTTGCCAAACCTTCAACATCAAATGAACCGGAATAATGGGTTCTCAATGAAGAGTATCCAGAATAGACCATCTTACTAGGGCACGCCATTTCACCAGCAATACGGATACAGTTGAAGGAATTACTTTCAAACAATAAAGACATCTTCGCCTGGTGCCCAGCAGACATGACTGGGGTACCACGAGATATAGCGCATCACTGTTTGAACGTCCGACCCTCAGCGGAACCCGTCGCGCAAGGAAGACGCAGTCTCAGCACAGAAAAAACAGAAGCAATGAACGAGCAAGTAACAGAGCTACTCAACGCTAGGATCCTGCGCAAAGTACAATACCAAACCTAGGTCGCTAACCCAGTAATGGTTCAAAAACACAATGGCGGGTGGCGCATGTGTGTCGACTTCAAAGACCTCAACAAAGCCTGCCCGAAAGATTGTTATGCGCTACCAGAAATAGACAAGAAAGTTGACTCTCTAGCGTCCTTCCGCTGGAAATGTTTTCTAGACTGTTATAAGGGCTATCATCAAGTCCAGATGAAAGAGGAAGACGAAGACAAAACAGCCTTCCATACAGATAAAGGCATCTTTTGCTATACGAAAATGCCTTTTGGTCTCCGCAATGCAGGAGCTACTTACCAGCGCTTGATGGATACAGTCTTCGGGGAAGACATTGGTAAAACAGTAGAAGTTTATATGGATGACCTCGTCATCATGAGCCAAGAAGAAGAGACCATGCTCGTAAACATTCAGCGCACGTTTGATTCCTTACGCAGCGTCAATCTAAAACTTAACCCAACAAAGTGCTCCTTCGGAATGGAAGAGGGAAAATTTTTGGGGTTCATAGTAACCCGAAACGTTTTTAAGGTCAACCCGGAGAGGGTACAAGCCATCCAGCTAATGCCGTCACCTACAACAGTGAAAGAAATGCAACGACTCGCGAGACGATTAGCAGCCTTGAACAGATTCTTGGCAAATCACGCTGCGAAATCATATCCATTCATTAGCACAGTGCGCAATTGTGCCAAGAAGAGCCATTTTCAGTGGACACCAGAAGCGGAGATAGCCTTCAAGCAAATGAAGGAATGTCTAATCCAGTTACCAACACTGACAGCACCGCGAGAAAAAGAACCGCTAATCTTGTATTTGTCCGCAGCAGAGGTTTCAGACCCCGATATACTACGTTAGTAAGATGTTAACTGGCCCAGAGACATGCTACTCTATGATAGAAAAGCTCGTCCCCGCGCTGGTACATGCGTCACGAAGACTACGCCTGTATTTCTCTGGTCATGTTGTTACAGTCCTCACTAATTACCATCTAGGCCAAATTTTGTCTAAACCCGATGTCACGGGAAGATTGGCTAAGTGGGCTATCGAGCTATGAGGATACAATATCCTATATAGACCTCGACCAGCAATCAAAGGGCTAGTTTTAGCAGACTTCTCCATAGAAGTTCCTATAGACAAAGTACAGGAATGTGAGACGATCCAAAACCCTATTCCAGTTTCGACGATAGGGTTTGGACGTTGCACACAGACGGAGCTTCTAACGATGATGGTGCAGGCGCAAGCCTTCGACTGGTTAGCCCAGATGATCACGAGCTTACATACGTGATACGCTTGGACTTCAAGAGTACAAACAATGAGGCAGAATATGAAGCGTTTCTTGCAGGCCTCCGTTTGGCGCTTAAAATGGGAGCAAAAAACCTCGAAGCTCACGTCGATTCAAAGCTAGTCGATGAACAAGTTAATGGCCATTATGACGCTAAGGGCGAAGCCATGGCTTTATACCTGGAGCAAGCACGAATGCTTATCAGCCAGTTCCAAACATTCAAGATAGTTCACATAAACAGAAGTGAAAATAAACACGCAGACGTGTTGAGCAAATTGGCTGCCACCAGTTTCAAGCATCTAGAAAAAGAGGTCTGCATTGAGGTATTATCCAATCCGTCCGTTCCACTAAAACAAGTAAACATCATCGAGGTCGGCAACCCATCTTGGATGTCCCCGATCATCATGTACCTGCAACATGGCAAACTTCCAGAAGGGAAAGCAGAAGCTAGGAAGATCCAGAACAAAGCGCTGAATTACGAAATGGCAGATGGTATTTTGTACCGAAAATCATTTATGGGTCTGCTCCTACGCTGTGTTGATAAAACAGATGCACAGTACTTGGTTAGAGAAATTCACGAAGGATTGTGTGGGATCCACGCCAGACCGCGCATGGTAGTGGCAAAGATAATGAGCGCAGGCTACTATTGGCCAGGAATGCATGTGGATGCGGTGGAATTATTGCGCAAATGCACAGCATGCCTGCGCCATGCGCCAAAAACCCTCCATCCAAAAAATCCTCTAGTACCGGTCACCTCCGCCTGGCCTTTTCAACAGTGGGGTATCAACCTTGTCGGTCCCTTCCCTGACACGCCAGGCGCAGTTAAATTCATTATTGTAGCAGTTGACTACTTCACCAAGTGGGTAGAAGCTAAGGCATTGGCGTCAACCACAGCGATGGTAATCCGCAAGTTTATTTGGGAACATATCATCTGTCGGTTCGGGTTGCCCTTGCGCATTATTTCAGATAACGGCACAAATTTTGCCTCAGAAGATCTCCAGAAGTGGTTTAAAGAAATGAAGATCGAGCACAACTTTGCCTCTGTGGCGCACCCACAAGCAAATGGGCAGGTCGAAAGTATCAATAAACAGATAGTTGATGGCATCAAGGTGAGATTGGGAACGGCTCGCAGAGGATGGGTAGATGAGCTCCCCAGCATCCTATGGGCTCATCGCACCATGCCAAAAACTAGTACGGGGGAAACCCATTTAGCCTGGTATACAGATCAGAGGCAGTAATACCAGCAGAAATAGGCCTCCCGTCGCCGCGCATGATTGCCATGGAGAAACAAGACAATGAAAAAGAACGAAGGATGGATCTAGACCTTCTCGAGGAAAGGCGCGAAAATGCGGCCATTGCGGAAGCAAGGTACAAGTCCAAACTTGAAAAACACTGCAACGCGCGCATCCAGGTATGTACCTTCGTCCCAGGAGACTTTGTCCTGCGCGACAACGAAGCGTCCAATACAGAGAAGCCAGGCAAATTAGCACCGAAATGGGAAGGACCATACATTATCAACGAGGTCCTAGGCAAAGGGGTGTACACCCTAAAAAGAATCGACAGAACAATTGTTCCTCGCACCTGGAACGCGCAGCAGCTGCGCAGGTGCTACATATAGCCAAGCTATTCAAAAAGCCAGACTTATACAGGCAATGTATTTTTCCCATTTCACTTTGTATTATTGGCCCCGCGCCCTATTAATGCAAAAATTATCTTTACATATGTTATTGTTTATTACAAATTGCATGTAATTCCTTTGGTATACGCGAAAACAGTATGGTGAACATTGTAAGCCTCATGAACAACACAAGCCCCGCGCACAGTCTAGACTTACGTTCACACATGAGCACAATTCCATTTTCATTCGCTTTACCTAAACAAAGTAATTATACACTTGCAACATATTGTAATTCAAACATAAACTAATATGCTAACAAGCAACAAACACAAAACATGAATGTATAACATTGCATCAAAAAGAGAAAGTTACTAGTGCAGCAAGGCACCTTTAGCAACATTTACAACAGCAGAACATCAAAATGTTCTTTACAAAATAAGCACCAAGAAACATAGCTACAACCTCAGCAGAGGTATACAGTATTTCCCTAAACCACCCTAACCGGAAGGATCAACAGTCAGCTCATCAGCAGCAACTGTCACCTGATTACCAGTGGGGGGTACAGAACAGCACCTGTTCTGACGTCGGTACACTATCAAACATTGACCCTTCCGATTAGCTGGAAAATGTTGCATCAGGGCATCAGCAGACAACAGAACGACCCCTTCATCACCAACATCTTTCGACCGATGAAAATCACAACCGGTGCCCACAGATTCATGAAGAATGGAGCCAGAAGGTCCCTCATCTCCGGCGACCTCCTTCGGAGGCGAACCAGCAAGCAGCAGTAAACCTTCAACAGCCTCGTAGACCTTCAAGACGTCCAAAAGTCTTCGAGAACTAGAGGATCGCCTAGCTTTCATATCACCAAAACTGGTAAAAGGTCTACAATTTCCACATCTATATATAATAAAGTAACGCCAGCATCGATAAGAGGGAAAGAAAAAATCGTAATGATTAACTATCAAATCATCTCCCCTTGAAACGGCGCTACCAGGGTAAACGTCATATCTCATTTAATGCATTTTGACAAGCGTCTGCACATATCCCAAAGGAAGAAGATGAAAAAAGGTACCAATTTATACATTTTTATTTATGAGTGACGTAATAAAGGTCAGATCATGACTGAACAAGCTCAGAATAAAGGAGAAATTCACAAATCTTCTTCAACAAGAAGTCAAGATTTTCAAAATACAAAGAGTATCTTCCCCGAAAAAAAAAGAGAAGAAGAAGATTCTTCCCCTTCGCACCCAAAACTCTACAGCAAAGAACACCTCTCTCTTAGTCCAGTGCTCCACTTATTTGCATAAGAGCAACACTAGACTGGGGGGACTTGAAGGGGTATGGTCCCAAAAACCTCGCCTCAAGTACTTGGGAGCACACCACAACCTCATCTTTCTAGCCATCTTTAGACCTTGCGCGGCCGCGCACTGGTCCTACAAAGAAAACTTAGAAAGAAAACAACTAGCAACACCTGCGTGCCAAAAGGGAAATAACGAATCTTTGCGCCGGTCTCCATAACAGATAAGGATAAAAATCCTGATAAGCACTCCCGCATAATTAATACCCAGACTTGGATATTATTTACTCCACTGATGCCATACAGTAAGGAATCACATAGGATTACACCTGTAATCTTCTGGAAGACTCTATCGTACATCACTAGACGGTTATAACCGTCTGGCCACGTGGCATCATCCCAGGCTCCCTTGAAGTCACGATGATGGCATGGAATTGAAGAGAGATCTTCACTTGCCCACTTTCCACATGGAAATTCCCCAACCATTGATCAAAGGATAACGATCCGTGTGCTCTCATATCCGTTAAGTAATTAACGCAGGAAAAATTAACCGCTTACGGGGTTAGCACTTTCCGTCAATATTTCACCAACGAGTTTTCCTGCCCAAACTTCGGCTATAAATCGAAGGATAATTCAGGTATAATCTTCAAGTTACATTCACTTCACTTCCACTTCTTCTTCTTCACAAAACCTGTACTTATTCTCACGCTGGAGGGTGGTCACAGAGATAACCCCCATTCTCCCCTTGGCGAGTCTAACGGTGGTTGTTTTGTAGTTACTGTGAAGAGAAGAAGATCTGCCACCCACAAACCGAACGAGGAGAAACCAACCCTTTTATGCAGAACCAATCCCCCTGGTTTATTTGATTCCGGTTAATTAACCGGTGTTTCTTCACCCTCGCTGCCATCCCTGCTGAGGATTGGCCTTTCGTTGTTGATTTGGATGATGATGTTGATGTCCTCGTGATTGAGGTGGAGCACCCTGACGACAATCTTGGCAATGGCGAAGTGTTCGACATCGTTATCCTAGATGCGGCATCCCTAGTTGTCTCTGTTATCGATATCTCTTCTGATTCTGATCTTGAGTCTGACGCCGACTCCTTTGAGTCAGTGACTTCCTCTGCCCTTCGAGCCACTGGATTAGAGGCTTACCCTACTGATGATGATGATGTTGTGTCTGTTGCACCAGCTACTCCCATTCATGTTCCTATACCTACTGGTACACATCCTCATACCCACGTTCGTGCTACCAGTGACAGCTCTTCATAGCCACCTGCCATAGTGGACCATTCCAGTTGGTCACGTAGTATTCGTTATGCTTCAGCTTTTCCATGTACCCCTCCTACTCATAGGGGAAAGCCTTCAGGTCATCCACACATACCCCCACCCGAGTCGAGTCCATGTCTTCAGTCACCTCGATTATTCCCTCCATATACTATGCCGCTGTCTGATCCGTATCATCCTTCTCATCACTCTGGTTACACCAGAGATGATATTTTATTATCACTCCAGCTGCAGGTAGAGATCCTCTACCGCAGAGTCTATGAGCTGGAGAACGAGGCCGACGCTAGACGATCTCCTCCACCAGATTATCCACCACCATCTTCACCACCACCAGCATCACCACCACCACTTGTTCATGCACCAGTTGATGGTCATGCTGCTCGATTCCTCACCCTAGAGCAGCAGGTTAGTTTTCTAATCTGTCGAGTCCACGAGCTCGAGGATGAGGTAGCTCATCTTCGTAGCTTGGTTTTCCCTACGCCCCCACCCTCTCCACTAGCCCGTTAGATTTTTCATTGCAGGTAATTTTGATGGAGCAGTATCTTTGGGTCTGAAGACTACAGCCGAGTTTTGGGTACAACTTGAAGACGAGGACCACTAATGTGAAGAAAGATATTTTGCCTTTTATATGTATTAAAACTTGTACTATTGGGTGATGTAACCCTTATGCATTTTTGTTTTCTTCACAAACAATTATGTAACAAGTTGTGTCACATCAGTATTTATCTGTTTATGCATGCTTGTTGCTGTATGAATTGATTTATATGATTGGTGGATTGTTTGATGTTACTTATGTGTGTATATACGTATATGTATACATATATATTCTGTTATTATCTAGTATGGTGGTATCAGATAAATGCCAAACTCTATTGTGTTGTGTTGTGTTTTGATAGAACATGGCACCTAGGAGACTGGTGAACACTCGAGGATCTAACCAACCTCCTCCTCCACCGATGCCGAGGACTGCTGAAGAGTTGAATTATCTTCTGGAAGAAAGGATATCTGAAGCTATCGCCCAGTACGAGGCGAACCGTTCAGAGCACAGTGGAGGCTCAGGAGGTACCGGGCGCAATGGACATGGAGATTAATCTGGAGGAAACCCTACCCAAGGTAACCTTGAGTTGATTTGCTATAATTTGATGAAGCTTATGAATAATCTATGCTTCATTGTTTCATTGATTGCTCATGTGCAAATTGGTTGAATGAATTCCAAGCTGCACCTACAAGCAGTTTCTCGATTGCAAGCCACTGAATTTCGACGGCACTGGAGGTGTAGTGGCTTTCGTGCGTTGGACAGAGAAAACTGATTCCGCGATCTGAATGAGCAAGTGCACCGCGGATCAACAAGTCACTTTTGCTACCGGGTTATTCGTCGGTGAAGCTGACTTGGTGGAACTTACAAGTCCAAACTCTGGGTGATGATGCCGCTTACGGTATGTCATGGGACGATTTGAAGGAACGAATAAGGGAAAACTATTGCTCACACGCTGAACTTCAAAAGCTGGAGACTGAGTTTTGGAATCTGTCCATGGTTGGTGCGGACATTGTTGGTTATACTCAGTGTAAGACCTCGTAAAAATGTGTCCAATTATGTGAAGACACGTGTCCTAAACCCTAAACACGTAAAAGTTTGAGTTTGGTGGACTAAAGTTGACAAACAGTGAAAAGATGCATGCGAAGGGACTAAAAGTGTCAACATGCCAAACTTGTGCCTCTGATTGACCACATACGATGAATATATTCATAAACGAGTAAATTGTCGGACGTAAGAAGCCGTTTGTGAAAGAAATCAAAAGTTTACAAGACAAAGGGATTAAACATGTCAACATGTAAATTCTTACCTCTGAGTGACCTTTTAACGAACCTGGGGCTTCGTAATGTTCGATTATACTCTCAAGAATACGTGATAATAAATTCACAAGGTCTCGATATCGTTATGTGTTAATTACGCAAACTTTCAAGAAGAAGGGTTAAAAGCGTCAACGAGAAGAAACCAGTGTTTTCGGTGATCGTTTAACGAAACCGGACCTAACGGTGTTTGGTTATACTTCTAAGATCACCTACAAACTAAATACAAGGGCCAATTATGCTTAAAATGAAATATATATGAAGTTAGAAGGACCAGGGACTGAAACTACCAAACTTGAAACAAGTTTGGTTGTGTTCTAAGAGCCTCGCGGGCCGCGACCACCAGCCCTATCTCTCTCGCGGGCTGCGAGAGAGTCTTCAGCGCAGAAACATACTGCCAGCTGCAAGTTTCTTTCTTGCTCATCACACATACCACTCCCTTCTCACATAACTCGAATTCTAGCAGCCTTTGATGGTTTTTAAAACCACTTGGGACACTTGGAGCCATCTAATAACATCCTAGAACACCTGTGATGATCTTGTGAGAGTTCCATGCACTATAAATAAAGGCATTGTGTTGCCTTTCTCCTTGCTCATTCACAAATTTCACCTCTCTCACTTGCTTGAGCTTTCTTGAGCATTCTCTGGGATTCCTGATCAAGAGGGAAGCCCACCATAGTTCAAATTTCGAGCTAGGACCCTTTGTAAGTGTCCTTAGCTACTATAGTTTGGTTTTTATATGTTTAAAGACCAAAAGTCAAAGTTGTCGTAATAAAGCTTTGACTTTCGGTTTAGACCTATACGGTCTAGCCATTGTTCGAGGCGAATATAGCTACGTGATCGTAATTATGTAGGTGTTAATCCCTCAAAAGGGCACCTCCTAATTATCACGTTTACTTAGTTAATTGTCGGGTCAAAGTAATTAATTAAAAAGTCAAACTAGTCAGAATTTTAAATAAAAACATAATATGATAATGTAGAAGATGTAAACCATGTTTTATGACTTTAATAACTTGGTAAATATTATTAGAACATGTCTAAACATGTTCAACCCGACAATTCTAAGTTTAAGCTCGGTTCGCAACAGAAAATCGCAAAAGCATGACTTTTGCTTTGACTTTCAGTTCTGACCCGATTAAGCTTAAATCCTTTATGTTTTAAGCTTCCATTATGACCATATAATGTTGTAGTATAACTCTCTAAAGTTATATTACATGGTCATTTGGAAATTTTGAATTCTATGCATGTTTCCGTTATTATGCTTAATTTTGACCATTATGCCCTTATGGTCTAAAAATGAGATTTTGAATTTGTGAGCATACAAATAAGTTAAGTACTTATATATAAACATGTCTAAATTATTTTGACATTATATTATGGTCTCAAATTGATGTTATGCATAATATCGTAAACTTAGCATTTATAAAGTCTAAATTACCCTTTTATGCATGAATCATGTTTAAACATAAATTTTGACCCAAAACTATTAACCTACTATTATGATATCATTTTTAGGAATTTTTGGAATGTTGGGTCAGATTAGATACTGACCTTAACATTGAGTTCTTGTATAAATTATATAATTGACGATAATGCCCTTTTTGCAAATAAAATGTGATTTACATTTGATTAACATGCCAAACCTTTTTCTACTGATTTAATATGAAAAATAAAATATTTTAACCATCCAAGGCTGGTCAAAATCTTAGAATCACATAAACTTCACATATATCATCAATTATCGATTTTTACGCTAATTAGATGCATAGTATGGTTTAAAACCATATATAGCACCCAAGACTTGTTACCTACTGAATTTATAAATGATTTTTAATATTTTTACAGCAGGTATCAGTCATGAACTCAGACTTCTAATTATGTCCTTAAAAGCATATGTGAAATGACCAAAATACCCTTTCAGGGCATAGTTTGGCCATAAATGGTAAACCACACATATGTATGATATTCTACTGTTTTCCATTATAAAATAAATATTTTTACAGAATGTTTTTTACCAGAACTTCAGTTTACCTATAAACCTCTTTTATAAATCTCAAAATGACCAAAATGCCCTTACGGGACTTAATTCGGCTTTAAACTCTTTTTGGACATATATGTTAACAACCTACTGATGTCTTAACATATTTTAAGCATAACAAAATATGGGACTTGTATATGGTTCATTCGGTTACCCGTTATGCATTTATACGTTCGGTTCGGTTTATGTAACTAGTTTACATGAATTAGCCGAAATGGGTTAAACATCATTTAAACTTCAAAATCCAGAATGTATTTAGTTTACCCATATTATACAAGTATCCACACTTGTCAGGTCTAAATCACATTCCATTCCGGTCTCCGATTAATCTAGCATTTCGAACCGTAAAGTATTTTTGTCACACCCCGATATTTCCACATATTACCGGTGGGCCCGGCGGGGAGTATCGTGACGTAGTAGATATCATCATAGTCAAAATATACACAGTTTATAGCATAGCGGAAGTCTTGGTAGAAATTACTATTACAAACCGAAAGTGTAAAGTACGAATAAAAGAATATGCAGACGGTTGTAAGAAAGGATCCACAGGCAGATCTAAAATATAATACAAAACATTGTTCAACACACTTAAGACATTAAGAACTTGCAAGATTCTCTAATTAACGCCCAGAATCTCCCAACCAATTTCAAGTAGTACCTGTCACTTAGCCTTTTTGAAAATACGTCAGTTTACACTGGTAAATACAATTAACCGACTCTTTTGAAAGCATTTATGAAAATTGATTTAAATGCACAAGTCACAAATATTGTTTTATAACTTGGGACAATTATATAAAAATAATCTTGTATCAGATTTACATGTTTGTCATACATTTGGGGCCCGGGATAGAAGCAGAGACAAGATTAACCGACACACCACTAATATAAACCCACAAGGAGTTATCCCCAACAAGTGGGTATATCTTTTTACATACGCAACTGTCAGGTGTATGCCTACACCCCGTGCTTAAGTCGTGGCCATTTACAAATGAAATGAGCCGTGGATATCCAGGACAAGGTCGCGTTAACCCCCAATGTTTATGTTATCAAGGAAAACTGATTAAAACGGGAGTATGTAATTGATTAACCACTATTCGATTAAATGATTTTATGCCCGACCAAGTGGTAATATATTTTTACCATATCCCAAGCCCATATAAGGGAAAATAAGTTAAAAGTAATTACCTGAGCTTTAAAATACGAGATTTGATTACTCAGCCGTATAATCTAATCAAACTAGTGCAAGTAGCTTTTACCGGGGCTCCTAATCTGGGAAGAAGGTTTTATTAACCTATTAGATTACTAACGGGTCTTATTTAAGTTATAAACTTAGACCGGTTAGTTTAAAGAAAGAATTACGATACGAAACGCTAGATTAAGAGATGACCGGATTGGAATGTAATTTATAGCCGATAAGTATGGAGACTTGTATTATATGGGTAAATTAAAAACATTCTGGAATTTGAAGTTAAAATGATAAGGTTTGACCCGTTTCGGCTAATTTATGCAAACTAGTTACATAAACCGTACCGAACGCGTATATGCATAACGGGTAGCCGGATGAGTCATGTACAAGTTCCATAAGTTATTATGCCTTAATATGTTATGATATCAGTAGGATATCAACAATTATGCCCAAAAAGATTTTTAAACCAAATTAAGCCTCATAAGGGCATTTTGGTCATTTTATGATTTATAAAAGGAATTTATATGCAAACTGAGGTTCTGGTCATAAAACTTTTCTAAAAATATTTTATTTATGTCATATTAACAGTAGGATATCATAAATATATGTGGTTTATCATTTATGACTAAACTATGCGCCGTAGGGGCATTTTGGTCATTTCACATATGTTTTTAAGTACAAAATTGGAAGTCTGAGTTCATGGCTTATACCTACTCTAAAAATATTAAAATTCATTTATAAATTCAGTAGGTAACAAGTCTTGGGTGTGTAATATGGTTTTAAACCATACTATGCACCTAATTAGTGTAAAAATCGATAATTGACGATAATTGCAAAGTTTTTGTGATTCTGAGATTTTGACCAGCCTTGGATGGTCAAAAAATTTAATTTTTATATATTAAATCAGTAGGAAAAGGTTTGGCATGTTAACCATATGCAAATCACATTTTATTAACAAAATGGGCATTATCGTCAATTATATAATTTATACGAGAACTCAATGTTATGGTCAGTATCTAATCTGACCCAACATTCCAAAAATCCCTAAAAATGATATCATAACAGTAGGTAATGAGTTTTGTGTCAAAATCTACGATTAAACATGAATTATACATAAAAGGGTAATTTAGTCTTTATAAAAATTAAATTTGCGATATCTTGCATAACATGCGTTTGAGACCAGAATATTATGTCAAAATAATTTAGACATGTTTATATATCAGTACTTAACTTATTTGTAGGCTTACGTATTCAAAAATCTCATTTTTAGACCATAAGGGCATAAAGGTCAAAATTAAGCATAATAACGGAAACAAGTAAATAATCTCAGATTACTAAGGGACCATGTAATATAACCTCAGAGGGTTATACTACTATATAGTATGGTCACAAAGGAACCTTAAAGCATAAAGAAACTAAGCTAATTCAGGTCAGAACTGAAAGTCAAAGCAAAAGTCAACTTTTGCGACTTTCGGTTGCGAACCAAGCCTAAACTCAGAATTGTCGGGTTGAACATGTCTAGACATGTTCTAATAATATTTACCAAGTTATTAAAGTGATAAAACATATTTTATAGCTTCTACATTATCAGATATGAATTTATTTAAAAACTGACTCGTTTGACTTTTTATATTAATTACTTTGACCCGACAATTAACTAAATAAACGTGGTAATTAGGAGGTGCCATTTTGAGGGATTATCACCTATCTAATTACGATCACGTATCCACTTTCGTTACGAACAATCGCTGGACCGACAAAGTTTAAACTAAAAGTCAAAGCGTAATTATGACAACTTTGACTTTCGGTCTTTAAACGTTAAAAACCAAACTACAGAGGCTAAGAACACTTACACAAGGTCATAGCACGAAGTTTGAACTGAGGAAGGCTTCCTTCTTGACCAGGAATCCCAGAGAATGCAAGAAAGAGAGGATTGAAGTGAATTTTTGAAGTGAGCAAGTTCAAAGGTGCAACAAAGGCACCTATTTATAGTGAATTGAGGATCTTTGAGATCAATCCAGCTGTTATGGGATGCTACCAGATGATCACAGGTGTTAAGGTGTCAGTAAAAACCATCAACAAGGCCTTGGTTTTGAGAAATGAGCATGCAATGGCGGTTTGAAAGCTGCAACATGCAGCTGTCCAGATTTTTGGACGCTGGCACCTCTGTCGCGGCCCGCATAGGAGTCAAGGGGTGGCCTACGCGCCCCGCGACTCTCCCCTATTCCGGTTAAACAAGTTTCCAGCTTGACAGTTTCAGTCCCTGGTCCTTTGTTACTTCAAATAACTTTCATTTATAGCACTTTTGACCCCCAAAGTTAATTTTTAAGTATCTTGGGACATACAACAAACATTGTTAGGTTTCCGTTCAGTTACGAGATCACCCAAAAGGTACTATTTTCTATCGTTGACGCTTTTAACCCCTTTTTCTTGAAATCTTGCACAACTTTATGAATAATGAAGCCGAAACCATATATAATTATCATTTAGCATTCTTGGAAATATAATTGGATATTGCGAAGCTCCGGGATCGTTAAAAAGTCACTCAGAGGTAAGAATTAACATGTTGACACATTTAACCCCCTTCGTCTTATATGTTTCACTTGTTTTTCACAAATGGCTTCTCACGCCCAATAGTTCAATCATTTAAGAATACGAACATCGTGCACGGTTATTTAAAGGCATAGTTTTCACATGTTGACACTTTTAGTCCCTTTGTATTCATCTTTTCATTGTTTGTCAACTTTAGTCCCTCAAAATCAACTTACCACATGATTAGGGTTTATGACACGTGTCTTTACTTTATTGGACATGATTTTGCGAGGTGTTACATCCTCGTTCCCTTAAAAGAAATCTCGACCTCGAGATTTACTAAAACAAATGAGGGTACTTTTGTCGCATCGTGGATTTAACTTGCCACGTATATTCAGGGCCTCTACGGGCATCTCATTTCACCTTTACAATTGGCAGGTGTTTCCTCTGAAGCTTTTTAACCTATTGATCCTCGATCGATAAAGATTTTTCAACAAACTTCAGACTTTCGTCAATCTGCACATCTTTATGAGACATTGCTAGCGACTCATCAGTTAGACATTTCTTTAAATTGCAGATGTGGAACACATTGTGAATTCCGCTAAGCTCTTCTGGTAAATTCAGCTTATAGGCCACACTCCCTACACATTCGATGATCTCGAATGGTCCGATATATCTTGGGCTCCCCTTGCCCTTTTTACCAAGTCGCATCACTCCTTTCCAGGGTGACACTTTAAGCAATACTTTATCTCCTACCTCAAATTTTAGAGGTTTGCGCCTCTTACCTGCGTAGCTCTTATGCCTGTCTCTGGCAGCTTTCAGACGATCAGGATCTGAAAAATCTTGTCCGTCGTCTCAAGGACTATCTCAGGTCCTGATAGTTGGGTTTCTCCAACTTCCGCCCAACAAACCAGCGTTCTGCATTGTCACACCCCCAAAAATACCCCAAGCGGAAACCCCCTCGAGGCGTGTGATGTACCAGAATCTAGCCACCAATCACATTGAACTCATACAAGATTTTAAATAAAAACTTTCATTCATTAAGATAAAGTGTCACATTACATAAAGTATAACTCAACGTTTTCAGCGAAAGCATAAATCATTAGTCATGTATTTTGTAATTCAATCGTATGAAAGTTATCAGACTCGTCTCGTGTTTCCATGTGTCTCGACCCATGACCACTCCAGCTTCCCAAACAACAAGTTCCACGTTCCACATATCTATATCCTGTGAGCATGCACACAAGTGTATCAGACAACGCTGGTGAGTTCACAGTTTTATGAAAACGTTTTGTTACCAAGTGTTTTATCTAGTTTAATAACAATTTCGAAAGTAATGTTGATAAGAACTCGAGTATCGTACAAGATGGCTCCAGATTTTTTTTGCCCCTCCCCAATGCCCCCTATCTTAGCATTGGTCATGATTAAGGTCATTAGTTCACGCCCGTCCTCTCAGGTATGGTGTGAGGTTGCCAAGCCTAATAGCGCTATCAACTAATTACCCCGTTAACTCTCAGGTAACTATTCGGTAGAAGATGGGACTTAAGGTGATAGGAAATGAGTGTATTATCCAACATCCCAGTTTTTACCCAAAAGACTTATTCCTCTCAGGAATACCCATTTGACTGTCCCACCCAATGGGACGCATGCTCAAGAGAAGTGAACTCACCTTAGACTGCTCGGTATGTTACGTTACATCACCCATTCCAAGTTGGTCAACCAAACCCTACCGAGGTTACCACAGATAATCAGTTTCATAAACAAATATCCAATAACGTATTCAGCAAATCACATGTAACACCATTGTCACGTAACACATAGCACACGCTTAGATTTCATACACGTTCATAACACAAGCTCACGTTCCAAACAGTAGTTACCGATAAAATCAGTTTCATAATCAGTTAAATCACGTACTTTCACAGATTGCATTCACCGCAAAGTTCACCATATAACACATAGCAAGTACTCATATCTCATACAAGTCCACGTCTCAAGTGCATGTCACATGACAACACTTAACAGGTAAGTTTGCTACTCACAAGAGCCAAATCAGGTTTCTTATTCTTAATTAACACTATTCAGCTTTATGAACACGAACATTCATCATCATCATCATAAACTATTCTGTTTGATTACACACATGCAGCATCTCCACGAAGAGTCTAGTCTTCGAGGGATGCTTCCTTGGCGAAGAATCCCCTGGCGAAGAACCATTCTTCGTCAAAGTGAAGGTGACGAAGAATCATATTGGCGAAGAATTGTACTTCATCGAGAAGTGATTCCGACGAAGAATCATTGGGGTTCATCGAAGGCCAGCCGACGAAGGATCATAATCTTCGTCGTCCTGGACTCTTGGTGGGGAATCCTTCGCTGCTGCAATTCAACAGTTAGTGATGATTTCTTACAAACCCGAGTTATCGACCCACTGTTACATCATGTCCATCTCCATCATCATTAGTAATACGTTTCATTATCAGCCTATCAATCAAGAGTATGGATCTAATTCATTTCCAGATTCGCATCAGTTAACAAAATTTTTATCGGAAACTAATCATAAATCACCATTCATTCTTTACTAACAATTCCTATCATATAACAGTTTCATATAATCATTATCAGGTCGATCATATAAGAAATCTGTAAACATTATGTTTAGTTTCATACGTGATCTCATATACAAGCCAACATATTCCACACGTAAACACAAAATTCAAATAACCCGAATCCTCATGTAAATCCTGATCATGGATTTAACACTCTACCACTTCTAGATTATACCCTCCCATTAATCATCGAATAGACAACCTATAGATTACTCATACTAGTTTTAATAACAAAACGATGATCAACCACCTAATCAATCAATCATTAACACATAAACATACATACACGAATCAACATGGTAATACACTTACTCGACTAATGATGCACGCGTATGCGTTGCAGACCGAGAGGAAGAGAGGGCTCCTAAGAGTGACTGCCGTCAATCCAAGAGAAAGAATGGGGTGCTAGGGTTTACTACCTTCTTTTGTGATTATCAGATTATGAAAGTTATAGACAGGATCATGTGTATAGACACATGTTAGTGGGCCGGGCCTGGTTTGGTTCCGTTTCGGGCTCAAGAATCTGTTTGGGCCGAAGCCCTTTTTGGCGAACCATCTACTTGACGAAGAACCTCCTTCGCCAAGGAGTGTTCTTCGTCGACCTGATTCTTCGTCGACCAGGTTCTTCGTGACTCACTAGTTGTGTAGCCCACAGTTAAACATGAAATGTTATATCTAATCATAGAACACTCCTAGATTTTCATTTACAATTAACAGAACAATATTTTAATCATTCACGAATCGTGCACATGTTACAACGTATAGCGAATTGCGAAAACAGGATTGAGAACCAAGTGATGGAAAGAGGAAAGACCTTGAAATCTCGGGTTGTCACATCATCCCCAACTTGAAAGAAATTCTGTCCCGAAATTTGATAAGTAACCCAAAGCAGCAAGGTGTTAGATCAGGATGACTGTGAATTTTCCCCGAGTGCCACATCATCCCCAACTTGAAAGGGAATTTCTTCCCGAAATTCATCAGTTGCCTCAGGATTAGGCTGGTCAGTTGGGAATAATTGAGGATACTTGAGCTTCATCTGATCCTCGCATTCCCACGGGAATTCCGGTCCACGTCTTGAGTTCCAACGAACTCTCACAGTTGGAATTCGACGATGTTAACGAACCTTGACTTACTAGTCCATGTTTTCAATGGGTTCCTCGACAAACTGCAACCTATCGTTAACCTTAGACTCTAGTAAGGGTATCACAAGTGTTTCATCGGACAAACACTTCCTTAGGTTCTAGACATAAACGACATCGTGAACGTTACCCAATTCGTCGGGTAACTCGGGTTTGTAGGCCATGTTACCGATTCTTTCCATAATTTTGAATGACCCAACATAACATAAATTAAGCTTGACACGCTTCCCAAAGCGTACCATACCCTCCCAGGGTGAGACTTTCAACATGACTCGCTCGCCTGCAGCGAACTCCCAGTGTTTCCTAAGCTTATCAGCTTTTCTTGCGGTCACGCGTTGCCGCCATTCTATTTGTGTTTTAATTAACCTTCTCATGAGTTTCGAGCATAAGCTCTGGACCTGTGATTAGGTTGTCACCCATCTCAGCCTAACAAGGAGTTCGGCATTGTCATCCAAACAATGCCTCGAATTGAGTTGTCTGAATACTAGGTTGGTAACTGTTGTGGTAGGAAAACTCTATTAAAGGTAAATGTCTTTCTTAACCTTAACCCAAGTCAACCACATATGCTCGCAGCATGTCTTCAAGTGTCTGGATGGTTCGTTCACTCTGACCATCTGTCTGAGGGTGGTAAGCAGTGCTCACGTCTAGACGTGAACCACAGGATTTGTGTGCTGCCTGCCAAAATTTGGGTATAAACGTAGATCACAATCAGGGGTAATAGAAGTTGGCACCACATGCCTAGAAGCCGCCTTTCTCAGAGGAATATTTACAAGCTGCAAAGACTTATCAGTTTCCTTGATTGCAAGAAAGTGTGTTGGTTACGTGAGTTAATCAACGATCTCCCAGGTGATACCATTTCCGTTTCGAGTTTTAAGTAAACCAGTGACAAAATCCATGGTAATCTGTTCCCATTTCCATACAGGTGTTTCTGGTTGCTGACACAACCAGAAGGTCTCTAATATTCTACATTGACATTCGCACAGGTCAATCATTGTTCACATACGTTGCTATGTGGGACTTCTAGCCTGGTCACCAGTACAAGATTTTTAGATTTCTAATATCTCCTATCAAAACCCAGACGACTAGAATATCGAGGCTAGTGTGCTTCGCTCAACACAAGTTCCCTTTGGTTGCTGTATAGTGGGACCCCTATTCGTTCCATGAAGTAGCGAATATCGTCCGACTTGCCAAAAGTTGCTTCTCCATGCCCCGCATGGATTCAACTTGAAAATTCTCTTCCTTCGGTGCTTCGGTTTGGGTAGGACGAATCTAATTAGGTAGGTTAGAGTCGATGGTGAGCTACAAGGCTCGTACGCGTTTAGGTTTCATAGTCGTAACCGTTCGAGAGTTCCATCCAACGACGCCGCCATACGTTTAACTCTTGCTGACCAAAGGTATGCTGAAGGCCCTTGTGATCGGTCTAAATAGCGCTTTGGTACAGTACAAGTAATGCGTCCAGATATCACATGCAAAGACCATAGCTTCCCCCACTACTGAGAGACGTAAGCTATCACTTTCTCGCGTTGCATCAGCACGCAACTGAGACCCTGAATCGAAGCAACGCGGTACACTACCAAATTACCTGTACCATCGGGTAAGGACTGTACTATATGTACTGTGGAGTTTGGTTTCAAAATTGAAAAGACGTTCTCATGTTTTGTCCTCCACAAATACACAACACCCTGCTGTGTTAACGCGTTACAAGCTGTGAGATCTTCGAAAATCCCCCGATGAACCTACAATATTACCGAGCGAGACTAAGAAGTTTGCCGCATATCTGAAGGATCCTGTGGTGTCATCCAGCTTCGGGTAGAATCGACTATAGCAAGTTCCACTTATATTCCCGACTTGTTGACTAGGTGGCCAAGAAAGTGTACTTCCCAGATCCAGAAGTCACATACGATTCATGCAATCCATAAAACTGCTGGTGTGCTGTGAGACTTGAATGGCATGATCAGAAGATCTTAATGGCCATACCGCATTCGAAAATCCGTCTCAGGAACATCCTCTATTAGGTCTCTCATCTGATGATAGCCCGGTCTTAAGTCGATTTCCGGATAGAAGCTTGACCCTTGCAGCTGGTCAAGCAAATCCTCGATGCGAGGTAAAGGGTAACGGTCCTTGACTAACACCTTGTTAGGTTCTAGATAGTCGATACATATGTGAAGAAACCAAGCTTTCCTGCTCTCGATTAGGACTAACGGTTTCCCCAAGGCGAAAAAAAAACTAGATCGGACAAAACCCCTATCCAACTGTTCCTGAAGTCGATTAGGCAGTTCTTGCAACCCTCCTGGTGCAGGACGATAAGGAATACGAGTAATCAGGGCTGCTTCTGTCGTGAGATCAATCTGTGATTCCACTTGACGATGTGGAAGTAATTACCTGGAAGTTCTTAGGCAAACTCATCGGGAAAACCACGAACAACTGGTAGATCTTTAATCTTCTTTTCCTCAGGTTGTGTATTGGTAACCAGTGATAGAGTGGTAGGGTAGCGGAAACACATCTAGGCTTCCGTCACCGAAGTGATACTGACAACCAGTGAATCTCCACCAGGGAAATAAAAATGTACGTGCGATTTTCTCCTTTTGATAGAATTTCTGCTCGAGTCTTGGTTATCCAGTCCATAGCAATGACTACATCGAAGCTTCTAAAAGTAGTAGGGAGGAGGTCAATGTCGAACACGTGACCTGAATGATCGAGCTTGCACCCTACTGAACGTATGAGGCTTCTCTTGTCTTGTCGTCAACCAGTTCTGCAACGTGTCTAGTCTCGAGAGATGTCGGAGTGGAATCAGAACAGAGACGAAGAGATTTGCTACCAAAAACGTACAAATCACCATGTTGCTAACATACCTGGCGTCACCCATGCCAACCTTAAACTCTTTTCCCCGAGCACCACATCCAGTGTCATTGTTATTGTTACGAGGATTCCTAATGCTGACATTATTCCCTTGGTCGTTGACGTCTTGACTTAACAACAGCCAATCCTTGTCGAAGTCACCTTCATTCCCATACTGAAGGTTATGATTGCGAGTACCTTGTTGTCACCATGGCCATTGCCCCTAATGTTGTTGCTTTGTAGACAGATCTCTACAGGCTTTTGTCAGTTGGGTCCACCTTCCCGTTCTGGTCACGTCCTATAGTACTATCCATTGCGCTAGCAGTTACACATTCCACACTCTAGTCAATTCTTATCGTTTATTCCCAGATGGATTCGTAAGAGTTGGCTCCTAGAGATCGCTGACTAGAGTTAGTGATTTGATTGAAATGAATCTGCTGGTATTTGTCATCAGAAAGCAGGGTCGTCCTAATTCTAGGGTCGGTAATGTATCACATTCATCTTCTTACCCATCGGCCTTGCGAGTCAGTTGAACAATGCACGATAAGTTGCTAGGGAGTACAGAAGTGATCATACTCCTGGATCATGAACGTCAATTCGTTGAGTTCAAGTAAACCTGAAAAGTGAGGAAAGCACAGACCAAACATTCGAGGCTTTGGCAACTAACTCAGAGACGCTCGCACTATAATCTAACATTCTTAGACGGTTCTCTAGAGGTTCAAACACGTGTGCAGGCAACACCCAACATCATTGAGGTTCGTAAGGATTTAGAGGGAAGTGAAAGGATTTCGTTCGAATAAGAGGCAATCATCGCTATGACTCCTATAGATCGTTGCGTTTCACATTAGATCGAATAATAGAATAGAACCCCTTTTTCACTTGTTATGCCTCACTGGGACTCACATGCACCGCACATTATTATTATGTGTGCACCCACAATAATATTGTGATTTGCATGCTCATCTCAGTTCCTCCTAACTCATGTAAAATGGTTCCTCAAACTCAAATGCCAGACGAAGGTTGTCAAAATGACAAGATCACAAAAACAAAATCCAAGGACTACGACATATTAACAATGCATCATAACATAAAATCAAGCAATTCATGTAATTATGTTATAGTGACGAGTGTGAGTCCGTATCATAAACAAGTGTACACTAATCATGTAATGTATACCACTTGTGAAGAGACGAACCTTGCAATCTGGAGCTGAGTGTCATGGTCGTATTCACGTATTCAAAACTGTTCGGTTATAGTCTGGTTTTATAGAAACATTCTTAAAACCAAGTTTACTATAACCAGTGGCTCTGATACCAAACTGTCACACCCCCAAAAATACCCCAAGCGGAAACCCCCGTGAGGCGTGTGACGTACCAGAATCTAGCCACCAATCACATTGAACTCATACAAGATTTTAAATAAAAACTTTCATTCATTAAGATAAAGTGTTACATTACATAAAGTATAACTCAACGTTTTCAGTGGAAGCATAAATCATTAGTCATGTATTTCGTAATTCAATGGTATGAAAGTTATCTGACTCGTCTCGTGTTTCCATGTGTCTCGACCCATGACCACTCCAGCTTCCCAGACAGCAAGTTCCACGTTCCACATATCTATATCCTGCGAGCATGCACACAAGTGTATCAGACAACGCTGGTGAGTTCACAGTTTTATGAAAACGTTTGGTTACCAAGTGTTTTATCCAGTTTAATAACAATTCCGAAAGTAATGTTGATAACAACTCGAGTACCGTACAAGATGGCTCCAGATTGTTTTGCCCGTCCCCAATACCCCTATCTAAGCATTGGTCATGATTAAGGTCATTAGTTCACGCCCGTCCTCTCAGGTACGGTGTGAGGTTGCCAAGCCTAATAGCGCTATCAACTAATTACCCCGTTACCTCTCAGGTAACTATTCGGTAGAAGATGGGACTTAAGGTGGTAGGAAATGAGTGTATTATCCGACATCCCAGTTTTTACCCAAATGACTTATTCATCTCAGGAATACTCATTTGACTGTCCCACCCACTGGGACGCATGCTCAAGAGAAGTGTCTCACCTTAGACTGCTCGGTATGTTACGTTACATTACCCGTTCCAAGTTGGTCAACCAAACCCTACCGAGGTTACCACAGATGATCAGTTTTGTAAACACATATCCAATCTCGTATTCAACAAATCACATGTAACACCATTGTCACGTAACACATAGCACACGCTTAGATTTCAAACACGTTCATAACACAAGCTCACGTTCCAAACAATAGTTACCGATAAATCAGTTTCATAATCAGTTAAATCACGTACTTTCACAGATTGCATTCACCGCAAAGTTCACCATATAACACATAGCAAGTACTCATATCTCACACAAGTCCACGTCTCACGTGCATGTCACATGACAACACTTAACAGGTAAGTTTGCTACTTACAAGAGCCAAATCAGGTTTCTTATTCTTAATTAATACTATTCAGTTTTATGAACACGAACATTCATCATCATCATCATAAACTATTCTGTTTGATTACACACATGCAGCATCTCCACGAAGAGTCTAGTCTTCGTGGGATGCTTCCTTCGCGAAGAATCCTCTGGCGAAGAACCATTCTTCGTCAAAGTGAAGGTGACGAAGAATCATATTGGCGAAGAATTGTACTTCATCGAGAAGTGATTCCGATGAAGAATCCTTGGGGTTCGTCGAAGGCCAGCCGACGAAGGATCATAATCTTCGTCGCCCTGGACTCTTCGTGTGGAATCCTTCGCTGCTGCAATTCAACAGTTAGTGATGATTTCTTACAAACCCTAGTTATTGACCCACTGTTACATCATGTCCATCTCCATCATCATTAGTAATACGTTTCATTATCGGCCTATCAATCTAGAGTATGGATCTAATTCACTTCCAGATTCGCATCAATCAACATAATTTTTATCGGCAACTAATCATAAATCACCATTCACTTTACTAACAATTCCTATCATATAACAGTTTCATATAATCATTATCAGGTCGATCATATAAGCAATCCGTAAACATTATGTTTAGTTTCATATGTGATCTCATATACAAGACAACATATTCCACACGTAAACACATAATTCAAATAACCCGAATCCTCATGTAAATCCTGATCATGGATTTAACACTCTACCACTTCTAGATTATACCCTCCAATAATCATCGAATAGACAGCCTATAGATTACTCATACTAGTTTTAATAACAAAACGATGATCAACCACCTAATCAATCAATCATTAACACATAAACATGCATACACGAATCAACATGGTAATACACTTACTCGACTAATGACGCAGGCGTATGCGTTGCGGATCGAGAGGAAGAGAGAGCTCCTAAGAGTGACTGCCGTCAATCTAAGAGAAAGAATGGGGTGCTAGGGTTTGCTACCTTCTTTTGTGATTACCAGATTATGAAAGTTATAGACCGGATCATGTGTATAGATACATGTAAGTGGGTCAGGCCTGGTTTGGTTCCGTTTCGGGCTCGAGAATCTATTTGTGTCGAAGCCATTTTTTGCGAACCAACTACTTGATGAAGAACCTCCTTCGCCAAGGAGTGTTCTTCGTCGACCTGATTCTTCGTCGACCAGGTTCTTCATGACTCACTAGTTGTGTAGCCCATAGTTAAACATGAAATGTTATATCTAATCATAGAACACTCCTAGATTTTCATTTACAACCAACAGAACAATATTTTAATCATTCACGAATCGTGCACATGTTACAACGTAAATCGAATTGCAAAAATAGGATTGAGAACCAAGTGATGGAAAGAGGAAAGACCTTGAAATCTCAGGTTGTCACATGCATTTCCTTCCATATAAAGCCTCGAAAGGCGCAACTTGAATGCTCGTATGATAACTACTGTTGTATGAAAATTCAATCAAGGGGAGATGATCATCCCAACTTCCACCTAAGTCAATAACACAAGCCCGGAGCATATCTTCCAGTGTTTGAATCGTACGCTCACTTTGCCCATCCGTCTGAGGATGATAAGCAGTACTTCCTAGAGATTGTTGGAAACTTTTCCAAAAGTGAGAAGTGTATCTAGTATCCCTATCAGATATAATAGATGCTGGCACTCCGTGGAGAGACACAATCTCGTCCACATACAGCTGGGATAGTTTATCGGAGTTATGCGTCTCCTTGATGGGTATGAAATGAGCTGACTTTGTCAATCTGTCAACTATAACCCATATTGTATCGTTTCCATGTCTTGTCTTTGGTAACTTGGTAATGAAATCCATAGGTACCATTTCCCATTTCCAAGTGGGAAGTTCTGGCTGTTGTAGTAAACCTGACGGCTTTTGATGTTCGGCTTTAACCTGTGCGCACGTCAGACATTTAGCTACATGTGTGGCTATGGATTTCTTCAAACCCATCCACCAATAATTCTCCTTCAGATCTTGGTACATTTTATCACTGCCCGGGTGAATCGAATATTTAGAATTATGAGCTTCTTGGAGGATTACATCTCTAAGTCATTCAATCTAAGGATTCCATCATTCCCAGGTGACAACTGATCAACAGTTGCACCTAATCTTTCTTCTGGAAAGTTATCTTCCATTACGGCTTCTTTTTGTGCTGACAACAACTTCTCGTTTAAACTGTTCTTTAGTTCAAAGCTTTTAGCTTTGATCCTAATAGGTTTGACCCTTTCTTTCCTGCTTAATGCATCAGCGACCACATTCGCTTTGCCAGGATGGTAGCGAATTTCACAATTCTAGTCGTTCAATGTTTCCATCCAACGACGTTGTATCATGTTAAGATCTTTCTGGTTAAACAAGTGTTGGAGACTTTTGTGATCTGAATATATCACACATTTGGTTCCATATAGATAATGCCTCCATAGCTTAAGTGCAAATACAACGGCACCCAGTTCCAAATCATGGGTGGTGTAATTCTTTTCATGTACGTTTAGTTGTCGTGATACATAGGCAATCACCTTGCCTCTTTGCATAAGCACACAGCCCATACCAGTGTGAGATACATCACAATACACAACGAACTCTTCTATTTCCTCAGGCAATGTCAACACAAGAGCATTGCTCAATTTCTGCTTGAGAATCTCAAAAGATTCTTGTTGTTTGGGACCCCAATCGAATTTCACATTTATGCGTGTTCAGGAAGTTAAAGGTGCAACTAACCTTGAAAAGTTTTCGATGAATCGCCTGTAATAACTTGCCAACCCTAGGAAGCTGCAAATTTGAGTGGGCGTCTTAGGTGCTTGCCAATTCATAATTGCTTCTATTTTAGCGGGATCCACCTGGATGCCACGCTCACTTACCACATGTCCAAGGAATCGGACTTCTTGAAGCCAGAATTCACATTTGGAAAATTTTGCGTAAAGTTTCTCCTGTTGTAAAAGTTTGAGGATGCATTGGAGATGTTTCTCGTGATCAGCTTGACTTTTTGAATAAATAAGTATGTCATCAATGAATACAATGACAAACTTGACCAGATACGGCTTGCAGACTCAATTCATGAGATCCATGAATGCTGCAGATGCGTTAGTGAGCCCAAAAGGCATCCCTAAGAACTCATAATGGCCATATCTTGTTCTAAATGCAGTCTTGTGTACGTCTTCCATTCTGACCTTTAATTGATGATACCCCGACCTTTGATCGATCTTTGAGAAGAAACTGTCCCCTTGCAGGTGATCGAACAGATCGTCGATCCTAGGCAATGGATAACGGTTCTTGATCGTTACCTTGTTTAGCTCACGATAATTAATGCATATACGCATTGAACCATCTTTCTTCTTTACAAACAGAATGGGCGCTCCCCAAGGTGATGAGCTTGGTTGAATGAAGCCTTTCTCCAATAGATCATCTAACTGGGTTCTTAATTCCTTCATTTCGGTCGGTGCCAAACGATAAGGAGCTCGTGCGACTGGTGCTGCTCCTGGTATAATATCAATTCTGAATTCAACTTGTCTGTCGGGAGGTAAACCAGGTAGTTCTTCAGGAAAAACGTCTGCGTATTCTGAAATAACAGGAATATCTTCTATCTTGGGCTTCGGCACATCCACTGTCACATGTGCCATGTAAATGACACAACCTTTCTTCAAACACTTGGATGCCTTGAGCATAGATACTTGATCAGGCAATCCATAATGTGCATCTCCTTGAATAGTGATTGACTTACCAGAAGGAGTTTTGATGATAACTTGTTTCTTATCACAGGCAATTTGGGCTTGGTTACGAGATAACCAATCCATGCCTATAACTATATCAAATCCTGCCAATTTCATCGGTAACAAGGACAACGGAAAAGAGTGATTCCTAATGAATATGACACATCCATCTATAATTGTCGAAGCGGTTTCTAAGGTACCATCAGCCAATTCTACCTCATATTTAATGTCTAGAGTTTTAATAGGCAGATTCAACGGTTTACTAAATTTATTGTCTACAAAGGACTTATCTGCACCATAATCAAATAAAACTCTAGCATAAACATCATTTATGAGGAAAGTACCTGTTATAACATTATCGTTCTGCACTGCCTCCTTGGCGTTCATTTGGAATACTCGAGCATTTGTCTTTTTAACCTCTTTGGGCTTCTTCGCGTTTTTCGGGCAATTAGGCTTAATGTGCCCCTTCTCATTGCAACCATAACAGGTTGCATTCTTGAGGTCTTTGCACTCCAAAGTTTTATGACCCTTCGTTTTTCAAATTCCACAGGGTCTCTCTCGTGGATCAATAGTGCATTTTCCGTAGTGGCGTTTCTTGCAGTTCTTATATAAGGGTCTTTCGCCTGACTGATTTGAGCTTTTCTTAAACTCAGAACTTTTCTTAAACTCAGAATTACTTTCTTTTTCTTATCGGAGCGACGTGAGCTCTCATCTTCCCTCTTTCTCTTTCCCTCATCTCTAGCCTTGCCAGACTTATTCCTAACTGCATCAAACGTGAGTGATAAAGACAGATCTACCACTGACCTATAGGTAGTAGGCCTGGAAGCTTTGACGTTTCCTTTAATTTCAGGGGCCAGGCCTCCAATGAAGCATGCTATGCGCTTAGGTTCAGGTGTAACCAAATAGGGGACAAGTCTGGACATAGTGTTGAAACTCGTAACATATGTTTGGCAATCTAGATTCTTCATGACCAGAGTCAAGAAGTCAATTTCAATCTTCTCTACCTCATGCTGAGGACAAAAATTTTCTTTAATCAATTCCACAAACTCAGCCCACGACAAGTTATAGAGTGGAATTTTCCCCATGGCTTGAATTAATGCCTTCCACCAAGCTAAGGCATCTCCTTTAAATGACTGGGATACAAACTTCATAACATCCTGCTCAGCACACCCACTTATATCAACCACGGTGTCCATTTCATTAAGCCATGTCATACAATCTATGGCACCTTTTCACCAGTAAAATCGCTTGGTTTGCACGAGACAAAGTATTTATAAGAACAAGACTTGGAACGCGGTTCCTGGTCAAGCACTATCTTCTTGGATGGTTGAATTTTCTGATTGGACAAATGTTGAGAATCGTCCTTCTTAGATGTATATCGAATGAGCCACTGTCTGGGTTTTGGTGCGAGTAACACTCGGCTCCTTGAATACTCTGCCAACAGCTTTAGTTACATCATTGTCTATCAAAGCTTGCAAATCAGCACCCGTTACGTTTAATCTTGTGTTATCATTTCTTTCATTAGGATGACTATTAACTTCTTCCGAGTCAGCCATGGTGAAGCTTGAATGCTACAAAACAATTGACAACGACTTGTTTAGTGGTCTTATTTTGAATCATCATATTCGGTGATTCGTTAACCACGGTATAAATAGACCATATTGGTTAATTTTGTTAATCAGATTTATTTAAACTTTTTATTATAATTATTCCCAGTTATAAAACCATTAAGAATATTAAGGTGGCACAAAAGGCCTTGTGACAAGGACAGTTTTTTACTTATAAACCATGATCTTATTGGATCGAGGCATTAAGGTTTGAACATAGTTCTTCACCTTTCTTGACAGGGAGTCATAGACTACTACTGTCACTGTTATATAGTTGAAATAGTTTGGCCCGAAGGCGAAACAATGGCATCACATAGTGGATGCTTTAATATGATCATCTTGTTTGATGATATCAGCCATGATTCTTTAGATCATTTGGCTAGATAAGGAATTGGAAGAATCCAAATACTAGGATGACTAGTGTGATTTTCTCGAACCACATTTATCAAGAGTGCTAACATGTTTTTAGATGTTAACAAGGATTTATTATCTTAAGAAGGCTTTACCATCATGGCCATGTCTAAAATGACATATAGGCTAAGTTATACCTTTAAGATTGTCTTTTGAGATTTATTGGCAGATCAATTATAAATTGAAATGATAGTTTAATCAATGATATAATGCATATGTACATGTATAATGACAAATGTAATTTCAAAAGGAAACTTCTCATAAATAGTCCTAAGAATTACATTAACTGCCCTAAACGGGTCTTCAAATAAACAAACTTGTCCACGCAGGGACTAAATAAGAAACAAGTCCACGCAGGGACTAAATACTTAAAGGAAATGTCCACGCAGGGACTTAATTGAAAATAGAAATTACAAAACAAAAGTGAGTGTCTCTAACAATCTTTCTTCTTTTTCCCTTTGATGAGGTTTGCCAAACCCTTACGAAAACTCTTGTGCCTCCTATCCCTTTCTTCCACCCTTTGTTCCACTTCTTTCAACCTTTGTAAAATTTCTTGTGGTTGTGGTTGTTGAAGTGGGGGTTGAGGTTGCTGCTGCTGTTGAGGCTGTGGTGGTGGCGGGTATTGATACTGATGTGTGCGAGTGTGTATATAAGTTTAAGTATATTTTAAGCCCTTTTTACACATTAGTCAAGTTTTAAATTTATAAAACACGATATTTTACTAACACCAAACACACATATGGGCAAGTGCACCCATCGTGAGCGTAGTATAGTGTTGGCAAGATACCGAGGTCGTCCAAGGACACAAGAGCTTTTAGTACCGGTTTATCCTCAACGTCTCATCAAATCAAAAGTTAGAAAAAAGTTTTTAAATAAGAAAAATAAAACTAACTAAAATGCTGAAAAATAAAATAAAAATAAAAACAGATAGACAAGATGAATCACTTGGCTCCGACTTGTGTTTAGTGTAACCTTTGATTATTTCCGCACTTTTGCACTTTTTAAGAGATTATCTTAGTTATTGTAGTAGGCCCCTCTTTTGAAGGTGACGTTACCCTCAACCCAGTAGTTTGAGTCAGCAAGGATACAATCCTAAAGGGTCGGATTATTGAAAGATAATTAATTAAGTTATTAATGCATATTATGGTAGGCCCCTCTTTTGAAGGTGACGTTACCCTCGGCTAAGTAGTCTGAGTCAGCAGGGATACAGTCCTAAATAGCCGGGTTAAAGTATTAATAGTAGCTTACATATGAGGGGATCAAAGAGTTTGGACCCCTGCCATCCAATACCGGTGGGTATTGAAGGCGGTCCTACTAAATTTGACCTAGGTCCTTGCAGGATCTATACACTGAACAAGGCAAGACTCTTACCAAACCGTTCCCTTAACCCCTGACCAGGTAGCCAACATATCTCCATATAGACCGTGGAGATATGAATGGTGAAAATCTTTTATTTTATATAGACAGTAAAATAATGCCAAGACACCATGGACAAACGATAAGGAAGAATCACCTTCAACATAAGAAACTAGTTATTAAAGTCATTAATACATAACCAAGTAAAAAAGTGCGAAAAGATTAAAAATAAAAAGTATTACACTAGACACTTGTCTTCACCAAGTGATGTAAGAGACTTAGGCAAACATGAACTTTGATTGTCAAGAACTCTTACGATCAATCTTGGATCCCGAGATGACTCACACACTCTACGATGGACAACGGATGATGGTGGTGGATGATGGTGTTGTGATGGTGGTGGGTGGTGGGTGAAGTGTGAGAGAGGTGGTGTGCCAAGGGATGGTTTGCAAATGAGCCAAGCACCCCTATTTATAGCCAGAACAGCAGCTCGGGCACGGCCCCGTGCCCACCTTCTTCTATTTCTTCATTAATTGTAGTTTGTTTGCATTAGTTGACCACGCCCCCGTGTCCGCTGGGCACGCCCCCATGTGCAGAAGCGTATCTGTACTATCAAGATTTCCCCAGATTCTGCGAATCTTAGAGTTGACCACGGCCCCGTGTCCGCTGAGCACGACCCCGTGGTGGTTGATAGAAGCTTCTATAGCTTTTTCTTTTCTGCTGACACTTGGGCACGCCCCCGTGCTCATTGAGCACATGGCGTGTTCAGCCTTCTGTTATCTTGTTTTGCTTGGGAAGATGCTGTCGGGGAGGCTGGGCATGCAACGTTTGTTCCTTTTCTTGTATTTATGTTAGATTTAGCTGCCTTTTTACTTCTTTTGTTCATTTGAGCTCATTTAATCCTGAAAATACAAAAGGAAGACAAAAACACACTTTTTCCAACATTAGTACTAAAAAAGGGTTAGTTTTATGCCACAATTGATGTAATTTATATGTTGCATTTTGTGCACATCAAATACCCCCACACTTGAATCTTTGCTTGTCCTCAAGCAAAACTCTTTATAATGTGGCTTTACACTCCCAACTGGAATGGGTAGAAGAGAAGGTTTTTGGGCTTGTCGTAGAGTGTCGGGATTTCCAAGATTCTTTATTAAGTTTTATTTTTATTTATTTACAATCCTATTCGTCATGATTTATTTAAAACATTACATAAGATAAATTACTTATTAGGGCATAACATGCCTTTTTAAAATTCCACTTATATACAAGTTCACATACCTCACGGGGATCACTCAACACTCGGCCGAAGATGTATTCTAGTGGATCGCTCGAGAGCGGCATGGAACTTACTCCTACCATAAGCTTGCCAAGCAATCAATCATCCTCCTTTTTAACTATACACCTTTGTAAATATCAAGAGAACTTTTGGGTGAAGGGTTAGGCTTGGGTTAAAGGTAGGTGGTTGGGTTAGTGGTTAGTAAAAGGGCGAAAGGCGTAAAAAGCGTCGGTTTATTTTTGAAGTTTTTATTTTGATGAAGCCATTATTCAAACAAAGTTATTTTTGATAAACTTGTTTGTTTATTTCTCTTTTGCTTCATCATCATCATTTTTCTTTTGAAAGTCAAAAGAAAAACCGAGCTTGTTACTAAAATAAAGGGTTTAAAAATAAAAAGGTTTTGGTGGGTGAAAGGGTGTTTGTTTTGGGTTATGAAATGAAAAGGTTTAGGCTCAAAGGGGTTAACTAGGGGGATTTTGGGTAGGTGGTTAAAAAAAATAATGGTGTAGAAATAAAAAGGGTTAGTCCTAATGCCTCTGTCATTTACTTACTCGGGTTTAAGTTGGTAAGGACCGGGAATGTATTATCGTGGCAAGTTCTAGAGTCGTAAGAACCAAGCGGCTATTCACACAAGAAACGAAAAATGAGCATTTAGTTTAAAGATATATATTTGTATGCTCAATAAAGGCTCAAAACTCACTTTTTGTGGAAATGGGTTTTTATGTGATCAAATATATATAATCAAATTTTAATTAAGCTTGTCATGCCCTTTCATAATTTTCTTATGTTGGTTCTTTTTATCACGACGCTATCGGTTGTAAATTTGTAAAAATAAAGCCTTTTTAGAACTTGAAATTCCCAAATTAAACCTAGACAAGTAAAAAAATTGAAAGATTTTTGAAAATTTTTTTGGGGTGATTAGCGGTTCCAATAGAGTTTCGTGTAAGGCTTGTGATTAGGACTAGCAAGATTCAAGGTTTTAGCATTCCCCCCACACTTAAATTACACATTGTCCTCAATGTGTCCCAAAAATAAGTTTTTAGGTTGATTGAATGTGTAAAAAGGTGTGAAAAAGCAAAATTTTATGTTACTGGCGTCTGGATACGGCCCCGTGTTCAGATCGCCAGTAACAGAAATTGTCAAAAAGAAACAGAAGCCTGGGCACGGGTGCGTGTTCAGTGAGCACGCCCCGTGTCAAGTTACCTGAACTGGGCATTTCCTGCAGATTGTGCAGCACGGGGCCGTGTTAGGCGGGCACGGCCCGTGCTGAACTTGCTGTAATGAAGAAAAATTTGTCGGATGGCCCTGTTTTTGTGCATGGGGTGCTGGTTCAAGTTTCCCTTATTATCCTTCACCATCCCGAGTGTGTTTTATCCATTACAACATCATCCAAACACCATCATTCATTAAAACAAGCACATTACATAAGATCCTAGAAAATTTAAAGACGAGGCAGAAAAATAAAAAAGCTAAATGTCCTAAGATAGATAGGTCAAATGGTACATAAAATCATCCTAAGGAGTTCTACTTTTATCAAAATTTCCGGAAATAATTTTTCGGTTTATAAGATTTGTAGAACTTTGGACCGAGGGGTATTCCATAGATGTTTATTAAAGCCACTCTTCTATTTCTCTTGGGAGAAAGAAGGCGGGGTCGTTTTCTTCAACATCTTGTGGAGGGGGAGTGACACCAACAGGAACCCCTTGTAGTACGTCCCGCGGGGGCTCCGGATGTATGGCATACCATTCGGCCGGTATGATGACTTCGGGAACCACATTCCACGCCCTTTGGGTAATGATTGGAACCAAAGGAGGAGAAGCGAGAATGTTCAACCTTTGGTGCAAAAGGTTGACCTCTCGAAGGCATCCCTCTAATCCCACCGTCAAATGATTGATACGGTCGACCAATGCTTCTTCCACTCCCGTCATCTCATCAATGGCTTCTCTTAAAGCGTAAACATAGTTTACAAGAGAATCTTCAACCGTTGATGACCTTCTCCCTTGTCGGTTGTTCCTAGAGTGCGATGAAGATGTTCCGCTAGTTCTGCTCGCCATTCTGAGAAAACATACCAAAAAGGGCTCAATTTTGTGTAAACAGTACCTCGGACACGGCCCCGTGCTCAATGAGCACAGCCCCGTGTTCAGATATCTGCAGATTTTTGGAACAAGGAATCTTGGTGTTTTAATTTGTTTTTGTGAATTTTAATACGTTTTTAAGCAGAAACAACTTAAAACATTGTTGTAGAACTTATTTTTAACAAGACTCCTTGAATAAAAATCTAACAAACATCTCAATAAGGCTTGGAATTATGGAGATTTCAAGCTCTAATGGAGGTGCTAAGAGAAATTGAAGAAGAAGGTAATGGATAAAAGTGGAAAAGACAAGATGGTTGTTGGGAACCTTCTTTAGAATATACCTAGGATGGTATGTGGGAAGATCCACTAGATCTTTGTCTTTGGAGTGGTCCATATGTGCAGGAATCTTGCTGCATTTATAGAAAATGACAGCACGCTGCACACGGCCCCGTGTCGGCTGGACACGGCCCCGTGTGCAGATGAAATCCTGATACACTTTGTCCGTACTCTGACACGAAATCAGACGAGAATCTTTGGGTGAACAGGGGGCGTGCTGACCTGGACACGGCCCCGTGTCTAGTGGCTGTTTTATGGAGTTTCTTCTATTCCTAAGGAATTCATCCGGATCGGGCGGCTCCTTACTAGATGGAACAACCCCGAAGTGCCTAAGATACCTTAATTGCTCTAGATTAAGACGAGAACGCAAGAGGTTGTCGGTGAGGGTGATTCCTATGCTAAATGGAGGTGGACAAGTCCAACCCTTTCCCGGGCTCTCGTTAAAGAAGGTGTATGCCGAATCGCTCAGGTCTATGTATGCACCGAACGAAGTCGATGGAGAGTCCTTCACGGCACAATCGGCACAGGGACGACTATCGCTCAAGTCCTCGCTAGAGTTAGAGGTAACATCGAGAACAACGAAGTTGTTTTTATTTTAATGTGATCCCAACAATTCTTCTTGGTTATCGTCTTGAGATAAATTATTGAAATCTATCCTAAGTTCTTTTAACCAATTAAGAATTAGATCTTCCATTTGAAATAGTTCATCAAGAAGCATTTCTCCTATAAGATCCGGTTGAGAGTATTCAAGAGAGAGATAGGGATTATTTTTACTTTTGCCCCTCTTAAGGCTACAGGAAAACAATGGGTCTATATAGTGGGGCTTATAATTTAGAAAATAACATTCTAATTCTTTATGAGAGCCACCACATATTTGACACCACGTACCATAAGAGTGCCGAAAGTAAAAAATATCAGTATCTCTCATGTTTGTGTCAGAAATTACCAACCGTCGGGATCTTACGGTTCTGTTTTCAGTAGCTGAAACTTGGGCACGGGGAGTGTTGAGTGGGCACGGCCCCGTGTTCAGCTTACTGTCTGACTTAAAACAGGATTGCCAGTTCCAATGATAGGGCACGGGGCGTGTTCAGTGGGCACGGCCCATGCTGAGTTCTGCAGAAGCTGAAAATTTAAGAAAAGCCTAAAAAAACAGAAAAATTAGAAAAAGCGATTAGGCCGTTGATTCCTAACTTTCTTAAAATCCTTGTGTCCCTCGACAACGGCGCCAAAAACTTGATGTGTGCGAGTGTGTATATAAGTTTAAGTATATTTTAAGCCCTTTTTACACGTTAGTCAAGTTTTAAATTTATAACACGATATTTTACTAATACTAAACACACATATGGGCAAGTGCACCCATCGTGAGCGTAGTATAGTGTTGGCAAGATACCGAGGTCGTCCAAGGACACAAGAGCATTTAGTACCAGTTTATCCTCAACGTCTAATCAAATCAAAAGTTAGAAAAAGGTTTTTAAATAAGAAAAATAAAACTAACTAAAATGCTGAAAAATAAAATAAAAATAGATAGACAAGATGAATCACTTGGCTCCGACTTGTGTTTAGTGTAACCTTTGATTATTTCCGCACTTTTGCACTTTTTAAGAGATTATCTTAGTTATTGTAGTAGGCCCCTCTTTTGAAGGTGACGTTACCCTCAACCCAGTAGTTTGAGTCAGCAAGGATACAATCCTAAAGGGTCGGATTATTGAAAGATAATTAATTAAGTTATTAATGCATATTATGGTAGGCCCCTCTTTTGAAGGTGACGTTACCCTCGGCTAAGTAGTCTGAGTCAGCAGGGATACAGTCCTAAATAGTCGGGTGAAAGTATTAATAGTAGCTTACATATGAGGGGATCAAAGAGTTTGGACCCCCGCCATCCAATACCGGTGGGTATTGAAGGAGGTCCTACTAAATTTGACCCAGGTCCTTGCAGGATCTATACACTGAACAAGGCAAGACTCTTACCAAACCGTTCCCTTAACCCCCGACCAGGTAGCCAACATATCTCCATATAGACCGTGGAGATATGAATGGTGAAAATCTTTTATTTTATATAGACAGTAAAATAATGCCAAGACACCACGGACAAACGATAAGGAAGAATCACCTTCAACATAAGAAACTAGTTATTAAAGTCATTAATACATAACCAAGTAAAAAGTGCGAAAACATTAAAACTAAAAAGTATTACACTAGACACTTGTCTTCACCAAGTGATGTAAGAGACTTAGACAAACATGGCCTTTGATTGTCAAGAACTCTTACGATCAATCTTGGATCCCGAGACGACTCACACACTCTACGATGGACAATGGATGATGGTGGTAGATGATGGTGTTGTGATAGTGGTGGGTGGTGGGTGAAGTGTGAGAGAGGTGGTGTGCCAAGGGATGGTTTGCAAATGAGCCAAGCACCCCTATTTATAGCCTGAATAGCAGCTTGGGCACGGCGCCATGCCCACCTTCTTCTCTGTCTTCATTAATTGCAGTTTGTCTGCATTAGTTGACCACGCCCCTGTGTCCGCTGGGCAAACCCCCGTGTGCAGAAGCGTATCTGTACTATCAAGATTTCCCCAGATTATGCGAATCTTAGAGTTGACCACGGCCCCGTGTCCGCTGAGCAAGACCCCCGTGGTGGTTGATAGAAGCTTCTACAGCTTTGTCTTTTCTGCTGACACTTGGGCACGCCCCCGTGCTCATTGAGCACGGGGCGTGTTCAGCCTTCTGTTCTCTTGTTTTGCTTGGGAAGATGCTGTCGGGGAGGCTGGGCATGCAATGTTTGTTCCTTTTCTTGTATTTATGTTAGATTTAGCTGCCTTTTTGCTTCTTTTCTTCATTTGAGCTCATTTAATCCTGAAAATACAAAAGGAAGACAAAAACACACTTTTTCCAACATTAGTACTAAAAAAGGGTTAGTTTTATGCCACAATTGATGTAATTTATATGTTGCATTTTGTGCACATCAATACCCATAAGCAGGGTACCCAGTTGGGTACGCGGGTGGAAAAGGTGAGGGGTAGAGAGCGTTGAAATTTGCTGCCTCAACGTATGGGTCGACGGCAGGTGCATGATAGTTATAACCCGTGTAAGTTTGAGGTTCAAACGGGTTGTACCCAGTTGTATCTGGGTAAGCAGGGATTGGGTTTTCATAACCCATGGGAGGTGGTAGTGGTGTAGGAGTGACCGGTGCAGAGTCGACTTCCGACACAGTGTTTGAAGGCCCACCCAATTGTGGGTCTTCAAAAATGGGTGGGTAGTTGCTGGAATTTTGTGGGGTGCTAAAATGGGAGGGTGGCGGTGGCGTGACCGCTTGAAAGTGCGGGTCCTCAGAGGGAGTCCGCTGTGGTGGCGGTGAGTCGTGGTGAGGGGGAGTAAACTCCCACTTGTAAGTTCTCCATCTTTCGGCCCATAAATCGGGGCCTCTGTATGGCGATCCTGCAAAAGAAGAACCGCTGGAAATTTCTATGGGATGCATAGGGGTCCCAGAAGGTGGCATGGCGGGATCTGGATCGTCGTCCACATCCATATCCAGATATTCAGGAAAGTGGTATGCGGGTCCCAATGGGTTATGACCCACTGGTTCATCGATTTGGTCAATAGGGTTAAAACGACTCTGAAAATAAGGAGTGGGGTTTTGGAAAGAATGATGGGAACCAGAACGTTGCAAGGAATGGTGCGAGTGATGCGAGTCCTGAGGCTCATCTTCTTGTTGTGGTCCAAAAGAGTTATGGTTAGAAGGCGAAGAACTGAGCGAGACTGAACGTCTTGCGGGTTTGAGGTAATTTCTCCAATCCACATGTGGTTCGGAGCTGTATGATGCAGAGGGAGTTCATCTATGCAAAGGCCCGACTTCGTGGTCATGCCTTCCTCTCATTGGTGCTTTGCCTCGTCCTCCTCGTCCTCGGATTCTTGGTGGCATGTTTAAAATGTAGTCCTGTCAAAACAAGGAAACAAGCAAAAATATATAAACCAAATAAGATTAAGATTAATCCTAGGTCGTTTGCCTAGACTCGAAAGTCAAGGAATGTGCTGTTGTGTCATTGAGATTATGCACAAAAAGGCTAGTGTTTAATTCACTCAATGTTGGCTCTGATACCAACCTGTCACACCCCGATATTTCCACATATTACCGGTAGGCCCGGCGAGGAGTATCGTGACATAGTTGATATCATCATAGTCAAAATATACACAGTTTATAGCACAGCGGAAGTCTTGGTAGAAATTACTATTACAAGCCGAAAGTGTAAAGTACGAATAAAAGAATATACAGATGGTTGTAAGAAAGGATCCACAGGCGGATCTAAAATATAATACAAAACATTGTTCAACAGACTTAAGACATTAAGAACTTGCAAGATTCTCTAATTAATGCCCAGAAGCTCCCAGCCAATTTCGAGTAGTACCTGTCACTTAGCCTTTTTGAAAATACGTCAGTTTACACTGGTAAATACAATTAACCGACTCTTTTGAAAGCATTTATGAAAATTGATTTAAATGCACAAGGCATAAATATTGTTTATATAACTTGGGACAATTATATAAAAATAATCTTGTATCAGATTTACATGTTTGTCATACATTTGGGGCCCGGGATAGAAGCAGAGACAAGATTAACCGACACACCACTAATATAAACCCACAAGGAGTTATCCCCAACAAGTGGGTATATCTTTTTACATACGCAACTGTCAGGTGTATGCCTACACCCTGTGCTTAAGTCATGGCCATTTACAAATGAAATGAGCCGTGGATATCCAGGACACGGTCGCGTTAACCCCCAATGTTTATGTTATCAAGGAAAACTGATTAAATCGGGAGTATGTAATTCATTAACCACTATTTGATTAAATGATTTTATGCCCGACCAAGTGGTAATATATTTTTACCATATCCTAAGCCCATATAAGGGAAAACAAGTTAAATGTATTTACCTGAGCTTTAAAATGCGAGATTTGATTACTCAGTCGTATAATCTAATCAAACTAGTGCAAGTAGCTTTTACCGGGGCTCCTAATCTGGAACGGAGGTTTTATTAACCTATTAGATTACAAACGGGTCTTATTTAAGTTATAAACTTAGACTGGTTAGTTTAAAGAAAGAATTACGGTACGAAACGCTAGATTAAGCGATGACCGGATTGGAATGTAATTTAGACCCGACAAGTATGGAGACTTGTATTATATGGGTAAACTAAATACATTCTGGAATTTGAACTTAAAATGATAAGGTTTGACCCGTTTCGGCTAATTTATGCAAACTAGTTACATAAATCGTACCGAACGCGTATATGCATAACGGATAGCCGGATGAGTCATGTACAAGTTCCATAAGTTATTATGCCTTAAATATGTTATGATATCAGTAGGATATCAACAATTATTCCCAAAAAGATTTTAAAACCAAATTAAGCCTCAAAAGGGCATTTTGGTCATTTTATGATTTATAAAAGGAATTTATATGCAAACTGAGGTTCTGGTCATAAACCTTTTCTAAAAATATTTTATTTATGTCATATTAACAGTAGGATATCATAAAAATATGTGGTTTATCATTTATGATCAAACTATGCGCCGTAGGGGCATTTTGGTCATTTCACATATGTTTTTAAGGACAAAATTGGAAGTCTGAGTTCATGGCTTATACCTACTATAAAAATATTAAAATTCATTTATAAATTCAGTAGGTAACAAGTCTTGGGTGCCTAATATGGTTTTAAACCATACTATGCACCTAATTAGCGTAAAAATCGATAATTGACGATAATTGCGAAGTTTATGTGATTCTGAGATTTTGACCAGCCTTGGATGGTCAAAACATTTTACTTTTATATATTAAATCAGTAGGAAAAGTTTTGGCATGTTAATCATATGCAAATCACATTTTATTAACAAAAGGGGCATTATCGTCAATTATATAATTTATACGAGAACTCAATGTTATGGTCAGTATCTAATCTGATCGAACATTCCAAAAATCCCTAAAAATGATATCATAGCAGTAGGTAATGAGTTTTGTGTCAAAATCTATGTTTAAACATGAATTATACATAAAAAGGGTAATTTAGTCTTTTTAAAAATTAAATTTACGATATCTTGCATAACATGAGTTTGAGACCAGAATATTATGTCAAAATAATTTAGACATGTTTATATATCAGTACTTAACTTATTTGTAGGCTTACATATTCAAAAATCTCATTTTTAGACCATAAGGGCATAAAGGTCAAAATTAAGCATAATAACGGAAACAAGTAAATAATCTCAGATTACTAAGGGACCATGTAATATAACCTCAGATGGTTATACTACTATATAATATGGTCACAAAGGAACCTTAAAGCATAAATCAAAAGTCAACTTTTGTGACTTTCGGTTGCGAACCGAGCCTAAACTCAGAATTGTCAGGTTGAACATGTCTAGACATGTTCTAATAATATTTACGAAGTTATTAAAGTGATAAAACATATTTTATAGCTTCTACATTATCAGATATGAATTTATTTAAAAACTGACCCGTTTGACTTTTTATATTAATTACTTTGACCCGACAATTAACTAAGTAAACGTGGTAATTAGGAGGTGCCATTTTGAGGGATTATCACCTATCTAATTACGATCACGTAGCCACTTTCGTTACGAACAATGGCTGGACCGATAAAGTTTAAACTAAAAGTCAAAGCGTAATTACAACAACTTTGACTTTTGGTCTTTAAACATATAAAAACCGAACTACATAGGCTAAGAATACTTACACAAGGTCCTAGCACGAAGTTTAAACTGAGGATGCCTTCCTTCTTGACCAGGAATACCAGAGAATGCAAGCAAGAGAGGATTGAAGTGATTTTTTGAAGTGTGCAAGTTCAAAGGTGCAACAAAGGCACCTATTTATAGTGAATTGAGGCTCTTTTAGATCAATCTAGGTGTTATGGGATGCTACCAAATGATCACAGGTGTTAAGGTGTTAGTAAAAACCATCAACAAGGCCTTGGTTTTGAGAAATGAGCATGCAATGGCGGTTTGAAAGCTGCAACATGCCGTTGTCCAGATTTTTGGACGCTGGCACCTCTCTCGCGGCCCGCTTAGGAGTCAAGGGGTTGCCTACGCGCCCCGTGACTCTTCCATATTCATCTTAAACAAGTTTCCAGGTTGACAGTTTCAGTCCCTGGTCCTTTATTACTTCAAATAACTTCCATTTATAGCACTTTTAACCCCCAATGTTAATTTTTAAGTATCTTGGGACATACAACAAACATTTTTAGGCTTTCGTTCAGTTACGAGATCACCCGAAAGGTACTATTTTCTCTCGTTGACGCTTTTAACCCATTTTTCTTGAAATCTTGCACAACTTTATGAATAATGAAGTCGAAACCATATATAATTATCATTTAGCATTCATGGAAATATAATTGGACATTACGAAGCTCTGGGATCGTTAAAAGGTCACTCAGAGGTAAGAATTAACATGTTGACACATTTAACCCCTTTCGTCTTATAAGTTTCACTTGTTTTTCACAAATGGCTTCTCACGCCCAATAATTCAATCATTTAAGAATACAAACATCGTGTACGGTTATTTAAAGGCATAGTTTTCACATGTTGACACTTTTTGTCCCTCTGTATTCATCTTTTCACTGTTTGTCAACTTTAGTCCCTCAAAATCAACTTACCACATGATTAGGGTTTATGACACGCGCCTTTACTTTATTGGACACGATTTTGCGAGGTGTTACAATCTTTAAACTAACTGGTCTAAGTCTTTGACTTAAATGAGACCCGTTAGTATCCTAATAGGGTAATAACCCTTCCATACAGATTAAGTGGCTTCGGTAGAAGATATTTGCATAAGGTCTTAGGAATTATACGGCTGAGTAGCATCCTTGCACAACTAGCTCAGGTAAATACTTTTAACTTATTTTCCCTATACGGGCTTGGGATACGGTAGATTATTACCGCTTGGTCGGGTATGAGATCATTTAATCGGATTGTGATTTAATAAATCTGCATAACCCGTTTTAATCTGTATTGTTTGAACATAAACATTGGGGGTTAACGACCGTGTCCTGGATATCCTCGGCTCATTTAAATTATAAATGGCCACCACCTATGCACGGGGTGTAGGCATACACCTGACAGATGCAAATGCTAAATATTAAATAACCCACATGTTAGGGATAACTCCTTTGTGGGTTTTACAAGTGGTGAGTCGGTTAATCATGACCGGCTTCCAAACCGGCCCCAATTGTATGACAAACATGTAAATCTGTATACAAGATTTTAATAAAGATTATCCCAAGTTATAAATGATTTTGTGCCATGTGCGCCTAAACCAATTTTCTTAAACTCTTTCCAAATGAGTCGGTTAATTGTATTTACCAGTGAAAACTGACGTATTTTCCAAAGACTAAGTGACAGGTACCTCTCCAAACTAGGCTGGAGCTACATGGTGTCAAATAAGAGGATCTTGCAAATTCTTAGATGCCTGAAGTCTGTTAAACTCAGTTTTATATATTTGATTTTATGATCCGCCTGTGGATCTCTATTACAATCAGTCTGTATATTCTTTTATTTCGAACTCTCGGACATTATGGATTGTAATAGTAATTAATCTACCAAGCCTTCCGCTGTGCTATAATTGTGTTAATTGCCTATGATGATATCAACTACATCACGATACTCCCCACCGGGCCCACCAGAAATATGCGGAAATATCGGGGTGTGACACTCAGAGGTTCCATGATCTCTCGAGAGTGATCCCCTATTTGGTGACTCCTGAATTTAAACGCATTGAGCGCTACATCTGGGGATTGGCTGCAGAGTTTCGCAGTTTTGTGACTGCGGCAGAACCTACAACAATCACTCAGGCTGTAACTCTGGCTGTTAGCCTTACTGAGGACACTGTTAGTATGAAAAAGTTGTCGATGAAGACTACTGAGAAGACCGAGACGCATGCTGAGTCATCTGGTGACAAGAAACGGAAACATTCAAATCTGAATCAATCAACCCGCAGCAACAACAAAGGTTCCAATAACAAGAAGCGTGACCCCAATCCACCCAAGGAGACTAAGACATTTGCGGCTACGAATGACGCTGCTACTAGAGGATACCAGGGCACCATGCCCAAATGTAACAAGTGCAAGTGTCACTATGATGGAGCTTGTCGCATTCCAAAGTGCGATAAGTGTGGAAAATTAGGGCACCGTGCCAATGATTATTGGGGAAAAAGAAGTGGAAGTGGAAATAGGAATGGGAATGGAGACCGAAATGGTGTTGGTAATGGGAATGGTAACGACAATGGCAATGGTACTGGTAATAGAAACGGAAATGGAAATGGGAAAAACCAAGGATGTTTTGGTTGTGGTATTAGAGAGCACTTCAAGAAAGACTGTCCAAAGGAAAACAATGCCCAGGCTCGAGTATTCGTGATAGGAGCAAGGAACGCCCGCGAGGACCCTAATGTGGTCACCGGTACATTTCTCGTTAACAATCACTTTGCATCCATATTATTTGACACTGGTGCCGATTATAGTTTCGTATCTGTGGAATTTAAACGTATGCTTAGGATTGAATCTAGTAGATTAGATGTTCCTTATTCCATAGAATTAGCCGATGGTAAACTTGTTGAATCGGGCGAAGTTGTTAGGGGATGTACATTGGAATTTGGTGAGCGAAGATTTAGCATCGACCTTCTGCCTGTCCAGTTGGGTAGCTTTGATGTTGTGGTCGGCATGGATTGGCTGTCCAAGAATAGCTCCGAAGTCGTTTGTCATGAGAAGGTCATTTGCATTCCCCTTGCGAATGATGAAACACTCATAGTGCATGGTGAGAAAAGAGACACGCCTCTGCGGATCATCAACTGTATGAAGGCACAGAAATGCTTGCGAAAAGGATGCGTTGCCTTTTTGGCGCATGTGGTAGATAAGAAGGTTGAGGAGCCGAAGCTTGAAGATATTCCTGTGGTGAAGGAATTCCCTGAAGTCTTTCCCAAAGACTTATCAGGATTACCTCCGCAACGACAAGTCGAGTTCCATATTGACTTGGTTCCAGGCGCCGCTCTTGTGGTCAAGGCACCATATCGACTTGGACCATCCGAGATGCAAGAATTATCTACACAACTCCAAGATTTGTTGGATAAAGGATTCATAAGGCCGAGCTTCTCGCCTTGGGGAGCTCCAGTATTGTTCGTGAAGAAGAAGGATGGAACCCTGCGGATGTGTATTGATTATAGGGAGTTGAATAAGCTCACTGTTAAGAATCGGTATCCGTTACCGAGGATTGACGATTTATTCCACCAGTTGCAAGGATCGAGCTATTACTCCAAGATTGACCTTCGATTGGGCTATCATCAGTTGAGGATTCAGGAGGAGAGCATACCGAAGACTGCGTTCAGAACTCGTTATGGACACTACGAGTTCCTGGTGATGCCGTTTGGATTGACGAACGCACCGGCTGTATTAATGGATTATGGATCTGATGAATCGCGTATACAAGCCATATCTCGATAAATTTATGATTGTATTTATCGATGATATTCTGATATATTCCCAAACGAAGGAAGAGCATGAACAACATCTCAGAACCATTCTGGAACTGCTGAAGAAAGAGAAGCTTTATGCAAAGTTCTCAAAGTGCGAATTTTGGATTCGTGAGGTACAGTTCCTTGGTCATGTGGTAAACGAGAATGGTATCCATGTAGACCCTGCGAAGATTGAAGCAATAAAGAATTGGGAAGCCCCCAAGACACCGACTAAAGTTCGACAGTTTTTGGGATTAGCGGGCTATTACCAAAGATTTATTGAGAATTTCTCTAAGATTGCCCACCGCTAACTTCCCTTACGTAGAAAGACAAGAAGTATGATTGGGGAGAAAAACCAAGAAAAGAAACCTTCTAATTTCTCAAAGACAAGTTATACGATGCACCAATACTATCTCTACCTGAAGGCACTGAGGACTTCATGGTATATTGTGACGCTTCGCGTCAAGGATTGGGTTGCGTGCTCATGCAACGCCAAAAGGTCATTGCCTATGCATCGCGACAATTGAAGGTTCATGAGAAGAATTATACCACCCACGACCTTGAGCTAGGCGCGGTGGTATTTTCCTTGAAGATTTGGCGATATTATTTGTACGGTACTCATTGTACGATCTTCACAGACCACAAGAGTTTGCAGCACATATTTGATCAGAAGGAATTGAATATGCGCCAGTGACGATGGGTTGAGTTGCTGAACGATTATGACTGTGAGATCAAGAAGCCCTCGAGAGGAAAACCTTAAAGCTGAATATCTACGAGGTATGGAGAAACAATTGGTGCCAAACGAAGAGGGAACCTTATACTTTATGGGACGCATTTGGGTTCCGCTCTATGGCGGTATTCAAGAGATAATCTTTGATGAAGCTCACAAGTCAAGGTACTCGATCCACCCAGAATCAGACAAAATGTATCAAGACTTGAAGGAATACTATTGGTGGCCAAAACTCAAAAGCGACGTTGTTGCTTACATTGGAAAGTGCCTAATATGCGCTAAGGTTAAGGCCAAGTATCAGAAACCATCAGGTCTACTGCAACAACCTGAAATTCTCGTATGGAAGTGGGAGCAAATTTCAATGGATTTTATAACGAAATTACCCAGGACCCCCAAAGGGCATGATATGATATGGGTAATAGTTGATCGATTAACAAAGTCTGCACACTTCCTACCAATTCAAGAAAAAGATAGCACTGGAAAGCTTGCTGAGCTGTATTTTAAGGAAATTGTGGCACGTCATGGAGTGCCTATTTCGATAATTTTCAACAGAGATGGACGTTTTGTATCAAGGATCTGGAAATCCTTTCAAGAGGCCTTTGGATCTCAATTGGATCTGAGCACGGCCTTCCATCCGCAAACAGATGGTATCAGAGCTAGGGATCGGACTGGTGTGCCATCGAGGACGTTGGGCCCCGTAAGGGGGTGGATTGTGACATCCCACATTGGTTGTGAAGGGGAACGAAGGCTTCCTTATAAGGAGCTTGATACCTTCACCATTATGACGCGTTTTAAAACCGTGAGGGCGGCGGGCGTTGAGGGCACGCTGGTTGCCAAAGCGGACAATTTCATGGTGCGGTTACGCTGGCTGTTACACAAACATCCAAGATCAATCATGAACTCATCCTTCTACCAAGCTTCGAAAGATTGTACGAGCATCATGAGCGGCTAGTCGTCCTGTGACCATCTCTGGGAATGGGGTTTATGTTTGAACATCGGGTTTACGTATGTTATGACTTTTTGGATTAGGATTCGGTTAAACGTTCGGTTAGTCGTTCCTATTGTTTCTTGTTTTGATTAAACATTATTAGATTATCGTTATCATTTGAGTTCATCAATTATTTGGTTTGTTTCATCAACGATTGGGATTAAATTCTAAATTGTCATTGTTTAAACCTTTAATCATTGAACCGGTTAATGTTTATGAAATCTGAAAATGGTAATTAATTGGATTACTATTCATTTGCATCAATCCTTCGGTTTCGATCGTGGATCATTGCAATCAAATATATTATCCGTTAATTATTTATCAAAACAAGTTTTTAAATCATGTCTATGTGATTTCCAACTGGTAGTAACTAAGTAACCTGATTTTCTACATAACCTGAAAACCCAGAAATTGGTCCATTTTCTCATCGTTGTTTACAACTACAATTTACATTTGTTTTCATAATCATTCTCAAAACTGCAAAAAACAATTAGTTTAGAAATAGATGATAATTAAAGCAGCGAACTTTCATACTTTCCACTAATTCCCCGCGGATTCGACACCCTACTTGTCTTTTACTAGTAAAAGGTGAATGGGACATTTTCACTTATATTTTTGACCGACCATACGACATCGATCACAGATCTTCATTCTTGAGCTCATAGGCACTTTTAAGCTAAACAGGTGTGCGGGTTCAACCTGAAGCTGACCCGAACCTGTTTAGACTAAACTCAAACCCGCAAATTTCGTGTTAGGTTTGTGACATGTCTGAAATTCACGCCCCTAATTTGTGGACCGAGACATATTATTTCATAATTTACTTGCTGGCTAAATGGTTATTATGGGCCGAGACATTAAAAACAACATGTACTAAATTGTGATTGTTATTTTGTGGGCCGGTTGTTACTTCACATGAACTTGGTGTATATGGCTGATTTACATGTGCAAAGAAAACCAAACCTGGAATCGGGTCTTGTATATACTCGAAACTGGAACTGTCCCTATCAGTAGGGTATAAATAGGGTATGCATTTTGATCTAAATACCCGGAATCGATCATACCCGATTGATACGCGAAACCGGACAAGAACTAGAACCGATTATACTCCGCTATACCAGATACATGATTCTAGTATCTATCTTTAAATATATGTTAGAGCATTTATTATAATTTTTCTACATTATACAAAGCTTATTTAATAATAATAATAAACAAAAAAGATGAGGAAATAGGGTAGTAAAAACGCAATGGAGTATTAAAAAACCTGAAAATAGGGTACTAAAAAACTCAAAAATAGGGTATAGAAAAACCCAAAAATAGGGTGTTGTAATACCCGGTTTCTTAAGAACCGGAACCGAACCCTACCCGAAGCTGGGTACGTAGGGTATGGCGTTTTGGTCAAATAACGGGAATCGAAACCTAACTGGTTATAGCAATAACCGGTTCCAACCCTTAAAACAAGAAACCGGAACTGGTTATTGAAAATACCCTGTTTGTGCACCTCTAGGCTAATGTGCAAGGTTTGTGGATCGAAGGTTTTGCAAAGTTTGGGCTTTTGAAAAATTAGAAATTTGGATTACATTTAATAAATAAAGAAAACATGAGCTGCAATTTCTCTTGCTGGTCAGTTGTAAATTCCATTTGATTGGAAAGCTCATTTGGTAGAGACATATGCCTTTTAAGGGAGAGGTTTCAGGTTCAATCCTGGGAAATTAGTGAATAGTAGAGCAAGTGTTGTTATTAAAAAAAACTCGTTTGGGGCATTAATTTAAATCCATACTGAGATTGCAAACAACAATTTTGATGTTCAAATATTGGGCCGAGATATGTGAGTTTGGGTTAGGGAAATTCAGGTTTAAAAGATTCAATGTGGGCCGGGTTTAAAAGTTTGTTTGGGCCATTGTATTTATAACTGGACTGATTGATATTTGCTACGTAAATTACATCTGGACAAGTTCAAGATCAGCACAAAGTGGTTAAGTGTTTCAATCTGAATAAAGATGGCAGAAAGGGTCAAAACTAAAAATGGCAGACGTTTTCGATATTCCCCCTTACCTACAAAAGAATTTATGCACTCCTAAATGTTTTGAAAGGGATACCTGGTATAGAAGTCACATAAATCAATTGGTGCCTGAATTAGGAATATTGAAAGTACGAAATGATGACTTTAAAAAACAAGGAAAATAGCCAAAGAAGAAAATATAATTAAACTCATGATCTAAAGGCTAAAGTTGATAGAACTATGCCTGAGTTTAAAAGGACAAAAATATTGACAATCGTCATGATCAACTTCTTCAGATGTTTAAAATTTAAGTGTGATTTAGTGTGATAAGCTAGTGTGATCTCTTGTCGGATTTTTTCTAACAAAAAGATGTATTTGCTATAAAAATTACATAAATATCTTTGGTGTGTTTTAGATAATTTAAAAAATTCAAAAAAAAAAAAAAAACAGTTATTTGTGATTTGTTTTTGTCTTCATTCAAATTTTGAAAAAACACAAAAAGATTTTATGTTTTCAAATTTGTTTTGGATGTACACATAGACATATAAACACGGGTTTGTTAGTGATGTGAAATAAGTCTAACGGGACCTTGGAGATATCATATGTGATGTGAACAGATTGTTGCTCATAAACACATGAGGTGCAGAATTCAAGAAACTCATTGGAGTACATAATTCATGAAGATATCCATATACATCAACACATCTCAGTCGCTAGACACGTGTTAAAGCTTTCTCATCAAAGATCTATGATATTTGTTGACATGGTGGCCGATCATTATGAGCAAATGTTCCAGATTGCAAAGAACTTGTTCCTTGAATGTGGAGAAGATACCGAAGTTAGGAAACCTCCTCCTACATTTTCTAACATGCTCAAACAAAGAGAGAATTGGAAGTTAGTCTAAAATCTTCATCAAGTCACTACTACTCTACCCTACAGAAGATCTGCTTCATAGGGGGAGTATTAGATGTTATGATCCAACATGTTTGCACAATTCACATGTCCCGACTTCAACAATATCAGTCTATCCTTAGCATGCATTTGACATTGAGGCCGACTTCAAGATAATGATGCAACTGAAAAAACTGGAGATTGATGAAGATGTGTGACAATATCACACAAGAATTTGTAAGGAATCAAATTGTATGACTGGTAAGTATTAGTTTGAATGCATCAGACAAGAGAGAGTAAGGAATCAAAATGTACGAATGTTGCTTGTCAACACACAAAGTGATAGACTGCACATCATCAAGCGAAAAGTTAAGGTTTGCGCATCAATCGAGATGTGAAGCTTTATGCACATCACGCAAAGTGAACAAGGCGCGCAATGTGATGGATTGCACACTCAAAGCCGAGAACAGGACGCGTAAAATAACGCGGAATATCATAACGTGACGACAAGATTGGGCATGATAACTACACTTTTGTGTTCTTGTGCTTTCTACACTTTTTTATTGAATCATGTTTTCTATGTTTATATGTGTGTATATATATATATATTAACATTCTTGTTAGCCTTGATTGTTGCTTCTTTTTGTTTCTTTTACAGATAAAGCATACGTCACTTCACATTCGCTTTTACATTTCCATGTAACATCTATTAATTATTATAACCTATTATTATTTTTACTACAGGTTATGGTAAAACTTTTGAGGCTATTGAGTTAGCACGTAGAGTTTAATTTATTTTTTAGACGGTTGGAATTTCATATCAAGAAAAATGTTACGAAGAAACAACGAAATGAAACACCCCAAACCTTTGTGTAGAGACAAAATCGAAAAAATGAAATGATTACATATTATTATGCATTATCATTAAAGAGAATTCACATCGGGTTCATAAACATTAATCATTCCTAAACCCTCTAAACTTTTAACTGTTAAAGTAGTTAGATCCTTTGAGATGTCAACAACAATAGTGATAGCAAAGACAATCGTTGTCCCTAAAATCACATACTCCTTCTCCCTTTCCACGGTATTTTCCACGGCATTTAACAATACAATCTAGAAACGTACAACCACCCTTGTACAGCACCTCATGGCATACAGGGCATCTACCATCGACCATTGAAACTCCAACTATAAAACAAACGTATATAATATATATTTGTATTAGTACTTTTTAATTTGTAAAAGTATTTAATGATAAAATTAGCTATAAACTAATTAGCAAACCTGCAATAAAAATAATGAGTAGCACCAAGCAAGAGTATGTAGACTTGGCCATGTTTATGATCAGACACGGAAATTGCTTAATTGTGGAATTTTAAGACGATTTTGTTGTTAGGATCAGTCTTGTTTGTGTCACTTAAATAGGCAAATTCTATATCTTATTTCTCTACACATTGTACTTAATGCGACAATATTTTTAGTAAATATATTTAATACAAAAGATAAATTTCATCTATACTATATTATAAAGCATTTCATAAGGATGCCGGTAAAATTTAAGTAAATACAACTTTCAATGCTTTTTTTTTTTTGGCGTTTTTTGGCGTGTTTGTTCTTGGGCTGTGTTTATTCTCTTGGTTTGTCAGTTTGTTTTGGTTGTGACGTTTGTCGGGTTTGTTTGTTTTGTTTTGTTGTCCTAGTCTTGGTATGCCAAGTCTAGTAGTGTGTATCGGTGTCGCGATGCACCCTGTTTTTATTTTTTGGTTGATATAAAATTTCACCGGGGTAACCCTTTACAAAAAAAAAAAAGTTGTCTTTCTACATGACTATTAAATTAATCATAAAATATCAAATCAAATTAAAATAAGTTAATAAACCCCCTATTGTGTCGTTTCCCCTGATCATCATTCAATGGGATTCAATGCCAGTAATTGAAGGAGGCAATTGATCCTACCATCATCGAGACCCCTCTCATTCTCTTCCGGTACACACGTCCACATCTTAACAGAACAAACTCTGTTCTCATAAATTCCCCCAATCTGGTTCCCAAAACACCACCAACAATCATCCTGAAAATTCTAATCATCGTGTCATCATCAAAGATAATCGCTCTAAGAAGTTCTGAAGGAGAGCCATACGGTACTTTTCTCTGGCTTCATCTTCTCTTCTCTGCGATTCTGGGCTCCCTGTGCTGATATGAATGGGTAATCTGTGAATGGAATTTAAGGAAACTTGTTTCTCTAATCTGACTGACTTTGTGAGATTGAAGATTGGATTTGTTGACACTGATAAGATTCTTTCTTTAATCATCCGGTAAAGAGTTTTCCATCCTAAAACTTTGATTTTGATTTTGATTTTTACAAATTGAGTTTTTTCTTAGTGCCCACTAACTGTTTGATCAAATGACTATATGCCAAATTGCATTGCTATATTCTGTTCATAACCGATTAAAACGAAACCAAATTTCAAAATCAGTTTCAAACTGAAACCGAATTGAGTTATTCGATTTTTAGTTTTGGGGAATGAGCAGCAGGGTAATGATAAGATCAAGGAAGTTGTGGTAAGTTGTTGTGTTTCATAGGATAGGATCTTTGTTTTTTTATTTATTTTTAATTCTATTTTTCGTTATAAAAAAAGTACATCATGATTAGCATAGTACATATACAACTAAGTAGCATATTGATTGATACCGGTACGTGTCTTTTTGTTTAGATTGATGATGATGATAACCCTAAATTAGTAAATCTACTTTTTATAAGATCTATTGTATGATTAATCATCAAGTGTATACACGGATACAATAACACTAACAGATAAAAATAACCTAATTAGATCATATATTTATTTATGGTAATGCTGATATACAGTTATAATTTGAAAATATGTTGCAAATTCCATATTGATAGGAAAAGTTATATTATGAATTTCAGGAAGTTGTTGGGCATTTTCTGCCACAGGATCTGTGGAAGGGATCAACAAGATCGTGACGGGTGATCTGATCTCAGTTTCTGAACAGGAGCTTGTTGATTGTGATACATCCTACAATGAAGGATGTAATGGTGGTCTTATGGATTACGCTTTTGATTTTATTATAAGGAATGGTGGGATTGATACCGAACAAGACTATCCTTACACTGGTAGAGATGGTAGATGTGACGTAACAAGGTTTCGATTGTGTTCTTCGTTGAATTCTTTATCAATTTGCTTTGTGCAGAAAAACGCAAAGGTTGTTACCATTGATGGTTATGAAGATGTACTGGTTAATGATGAATCGTCGCTCAAGAAGGCTGTTGTGAACCAACCTATAGCGGTTGCTATTGAAGCCGGTGGCAGGGATTTCCAGTTTTACACTTCGGTAATACAATATATACATGATTTAGTCATTTAGATGATCACAAAACGCATAAACGAATCAGGAATTGTAGTAATATTCGAGTCGGTTTTAATGTATGCAGGGTATCTTCACTGGTTCATGTGGAACAGCTTTGGATCATGGTGTGCTAGCTGTTGGGTAGGGCTGTAAACGAACCAAACGTTCGGCGAACAGTTCGTGAACCGTTCGGCGGGAAGTTCGTTTGTGTTCGTTCGTTTATTAAACAAACGAACACAAACAAGAAATTTCGTTCGTTTAGTTAAATGAACAAACATGAACAGAGATTGCGTTCGTTCGTTTATGTTCGTGAACGCTCGGTAACGTGTTCGCATGTGTTTGATAGTTCATTAGTGTTTTTAGTTTTTATATTTATTTGAATATATCATAAGTTTGACAAATTAAATATTTAATAAGTGTTAGTCTATTATATATTATGTTCATAGACGATTGTTTGTGTTCATGAACATTAGCTTGTGTTCGTCAATGTTCGTTGCCTAAAATTAACAAACAAACACAAACGAACACGAACATGTTCATTTCCTTAACAAACGAACACAAACATAAAATCCAGTTCGATAAGCGTTCGTGAACGGTTCGCGAACACATATATCTTTTAACAAACGAACACGAACAAGGTCTTGTTCGTGTTCGTTCGGTTCGTTTACAGCCCTACTGTTGGGTACGGGATTGAAAATGGTAAAGATTATTGGATTGTGAAGAACTCATGGGGTGCGGAATGGGGAGAATCTGGTTACCTGAAGATGGAAAGAAATATTAAGGACAAAACAGGATTATGTGGTATTGCAATGGAGGCATCATACCCCATCAAGACCGGTGATAACCCACCAAACCCTGGCCCAACTCCACCATCTCCAGCTGCACCCGAAGTGGTATGTGATGCATACAGCACCTGCCCTGAAAGCACAACCTGCTGCTGCATTTATGAGTACTATGGCTACTGTTTCGCTTGGGGTTGCTGTCCGTTAGAGGGTGCGTCTTGCTGCGACGATCACTACAGTTGTTGCCCACATGATTATCCCATTTGCAATGTCCGACGTGGTACCTGCTCAAAGGTAAGTTCATGTCTTTATCAATCTTAATAATGTTTTGTTTGAAAATTATAATAAGATGTGACAATTTGATTAATGTGTGATGGATCATTGGATTGTAACAGAGTAAGAACAGCCCATTGGAAATCAATGCAAGCAAGAGGATTCTTGCAACACCAACAAAGTTGAAGAGGAGCAGTGCCTAAGTTGATGATTTACACGAAATCTGATGATACTTTCGTTCATCGGATTCGATATTTGTAAATATTGTTGAACTATTTCCTTTATCACCATTTGGATTCCTGCTATTTGAACAATTTGCTATTCTAGGCGGAAGCGAAAATTGACAAACTCGAAAGATATACCCTTCTACAGAAACATAATATATTAGTGAATTGGTAAAATTTTATATACAGCTACTAGCTAAATATATGGCTGTTACATTTTTTATTTTGTTTCTTTGTTACGGTTTTTATAGAAAATGAAGGGAATGGGAGGCAATAAAAGAAGAAAGTTTGAATAGGATTCCAGCTAAAATGAAACTGGTAAAAAGAGGTGGTTTTGGATGATAATATTTGTTCAAGATGCAGACTAGAAGATGTAACAGTGGAGCATGTAATTGTGAAATGCTTAAGGCCTAGAGCAATTTGGTGGTAATTTTTATTTGGTTAAAGCTTCCTGTACTTGACTTTGTGAACTCAAGTGAAGACATTTTTGAACTCATGCAGACCTATAAAGGATCGAAACAGAGGAAACAGGTAATCAGAGTCGTTTTTGCAACGACGTGGCATTTTTGGAAGTCGAGAAATGGGATGGAATTTGAGAAGAACAACGAGATGGTGACACAAAAGGTGGAGCCAGGGCCGGCCCTGAGAATTCGTATACCCTGTTCGAGCTCAAAAAAACGTGCTCTTAGGTGGAGGAATGTGGAGAGCTTTGAGTTTGATGAGGAACTTAAATCTTTCAATCTCTTTTTGCTTTGACAGTATTTTTTTTTTCATATAAGTTGGTTCTTTAATATATACTCTTTTCTATCATTCACATGGTATATGTATTTGATCATGTAGCAGCAACCCGTTCAGTATCCAAAGAAAGAGCCAAGATGATGTAGAATAAAAGGTCAAAGCTCAATTGAGACTGGTCTCTCAAGTTGAGAGTCAAAATTTTTGGGCGGAATGGATTTGAAAAACTTGATGTCCAAATTCTCGTATGTCATTCGTCTTAAAAATATAGTAATTAGTTACTACTGAGCGCCCAAATTTTTACCCAATCACCCAATGTTTCTGTAATATTACTTGCCCTTTTTTATTGTACACATAGAGGTCGAAATTTCAATTTTATTTATGATTGGGTGATTATGGTTGTATTTTATCTCTTTGTTAAATCTTTTATCTATATATACAACTTATATAAAATTTATGTTCCCACCCCGTCTTGTCGACTCCGCCGCAACGCGCGGGTTTCCTACTAGTATCTAATAATGTAACAATTGTTTGATTAATAGTATAATTATATATTTGACATTAAATATTATACAAGTGTGATACATATCTTGCATTTATTGGAACAAATATATGAAATTATTATAAACTCTTAAATTATATAAAATATGTGACTATTAATTATTTTAACAGTTAGGGATATATATATATATATATATATAGAGAGAGAGAGAGAGAGAGAAACGGGTTCAGGAGAAAACGGCAAAAAGTGTGAGAACGGTAAGAACGCATCCTGGCCCAACACGTGGCGCGGGGCATGATCAGGGTCCGAGGGGTTTTTTTGTCTTTTTAGTATTCTTCTCCTTTCCCGATTTTCGCGTTTGACATGTTGCTTATTTTTTGCGTGCAAGATAATTTTGGCGTTATCTAGAATTATTAATTACTTGGCGTTTTACTGTTTTTCTCAGATTTCTTCTCGTTGAATTAATTCTTTTTATGTCACATAGTTAATTTTTGTGGCGTTATGGCTTTTTCCATGTCATTTTTTGGCGTTTTGGGTCTTTTTTGCTAATAATTGATTACCATAGATTAATATTTTATAAAATTACAATAATACGAAATCAAAATAAACTAATAGTCTTCCGTAGGTGGGATTACATCAGAGATGTACCCATCGCTTTGTTCATCATTTTCTTCAGATTCATCATCAGCAAATTTCATATTTGCGTATAACGCCATTAGCTCGTCTCTTATTTGCTGCAGCCTATTCTTGAATATCACTGCATCCTTGAATTTTAGATCGTTTGAAGGTGCTAAATCACAGAATTGTTCAATGATAGATAGCAACCCTGTCTTCAACATTTCTTCCATTGGTCTTGAATATTGCACCCTGTTTTTATAAGTCACTTCAAGCGTTACTTCTTCCTCATGCAACACCCAGCTGCTAAGTTTTAGTATAGGAGTATCGTCAATATCATCATCATCTTCATCATCTTCTGCCGGAAATTTTCTCTTCAGTCTTTTTATTACAGTTCTGGTTCTTTCACAATCGTTGGCCATTGGAACCCCAAGGGCCAGGATATCCTTCTGAACCCCTTCATTCATTCCAAGTATGGCTTTGATTGTCCTTACCTTTACCCTTCTCCTATCAGTGAACTTTATGATGAATCGTTTCTCTTTCCTTTCAAACCTACATGTAATAACCTTAGCCATTTTTAAAATTTTGGCGTTTTGGACAATATGTGACGTTTTAGTCAATGTTTTTGGCGTGTTTGAGCTTGTGTTCTCATGGTCTTCTTTTATATTGCCTTTTTTTCGCGCATGACAGGTAATTATGGCGTTTTAAAAAAGATAAATAAATTTAATTCCCCAAGTATTTTGCTTTCAATATAATAAATGTTAGTAATTATGTTTTCTGTCGTTTCATTTTACTGTTTTTTGCAGTTACCGTGTTTTGTTTTCAGACTCAACTGTTTTTATGGTGTAACACGTCTAATCTTGACGGCTGTAATTATGACGTTTTGTTTTCCAATGGAGGTTAGATAACGATTGGACTTTTTTTGTTTTATATTCTTTGCACATTGTTTCACGCTTTTTTTTATAATAGTAGTTGTTCAAAGTAATTTTATTATAGTTTGGTAGTTTTTTTGGGGCGTTTTTATGGCATCATGGCGTTTTACAAGCAATTGCTTATTTTGGCGTTTTATTATATATTTCATTATAGTATTAATGTGCTTTTGTTGTTTATTAACTGAAATTATAAAACAAACAAGAGATAAAGAAAATTAAAAAGAAAACAAAATAGAAGCAAGTTATGATCTAAATCTTTAGTGTCATCAGTCTCTTTTTTTCTTTTGAAACTACAAGAACTGTGACAAATAAATGGCATTTTGGGTTTGGCGTTGTTTATTTTCTTTGTTCATGTGTTGAAGTGTCTTTGTGGATGTTGGATATATAGATCAACCCTTTGTGGGTGGATGTTATCTGCCCGTCGTCTTCAGTATAATCATCGAGGCCAAAGTAGCATTTACACTGGTATAGGTCTCTTCTTATCATCCAAACCTTCTTCAAGAACAAAAATGACAGAATGACATATAGGTGTCATCAGTCCCTCTTTTTTGAATTTTGTCAATCTCATGCAGCAAAATCTTACTATACTCGCGTAACAAATCATTCAGCGAAACTTCATGCAGAACATTATTGAGTATCAAAGAAAAGATGTTTCCCATCATTGTATTTTTTGGCGTTTTACATTGAGTTGTATTTTTTTAGGAACCACTGTGTTTTTTGTGTGTTTTTTTGGTGTGATAAACGGAAGGTGGTGAGACGTTTCTATTTATAGAATTTTTTTTGGCGCGTAGTTTAGGCGGGATATTATTTTTTATAACAAAAAATGTAATTAACATTTATCCGGATGTAAGGTTTGGCGTTATATATTATGGCGTTTCATATTTTGTGATGTTTTTGTAGGCAGAGAGCTTAAATAAAAACACAGAAAAAAGTACGCAGTGATAAAATTGGCGTTTTGTATTTATTTGGCGTTTTATTTTTCAATGATGTTTATGTGAGAAATGGTGTTTTACTTTTTTTACCCTTAATGAAGCACGTCCACGTAATAAAATTAATGTTATTTACGAAAATGTCACCGCGCCAATCTAGTCCATAGATTGTTTTGATCGGACGATCAATCTAGTCCATATATATATATATAGGGAGAGGATCATGAGAAAACTAGATATAAATGAGAAAACTAGAAAACTAACTAAAAACCACTAAAAAGGAGGGGGGACTTTTAATGAAGGAAGGGGGACTTTTAATGAAGGAGGGGTAAAATTGGAAAAAAAAAATATAACTTTTCAAACATTTCCTATTTCTCCATACGTTATCATTTTAAAACAAAAATGGCACCATAAGATCACAAATTTTTGTATCTTTCATTCAAGTATATTCGAGCATATTTTTTATGACATAAAAAAAGATTTATGGTGTCGTCTTGTTTTCAATACTATTATTATAGTAGTGCACATGTGCAATATAACATGTACTACAATTGCATTACATGCTTAAAATTAGCTTTTTGAGTCTAGTTTAGCTTTTAGTGTTAGTTTTTTTGGAGGTTTAGGATTAGGATTAGGTTTTTGGGTGAGGGGGGGGGGGGTTATGTTTTTTTTGGGTTTATGTTTAGGGTTTAGTTTTAGGTTTTCGGGAGGGTGGGGGTGGGGGGGTTAGGTTTTTGGGGGGTGGGGGGTTAGGCTTTTGGTGGGAGGGTGAATTTAGGTTTTTGGGGGGTGGGGGTTTAGGTTTTTGGGGGGTGTCGGTGGGGGGTGGGTTAAGTGGTTTAAGCTTTATGTATTAGTGCACATGTGCAGTACAACAAAAAAAAACATTTTTTTTTGAATTTTTTTTTTCCATACATAAAAAGTAGCGATTTTTCTATAAAAAATTGTAAAAAAAAAAAATTGGTATGTTTTTAGGTTTTTTTGGTTAGTTTTTTGGTTTTCTCATTTAAACTAGTTTTCTCATGATCCATCCCCTATATATTCTATATATATATATATATAGGGTAGGGTTGTAGAGTGAACAATGGTTATCTTGTGAACAAAATGAACAGATCTTGGCCCTTCATTTGTTAGATGATCAAAATTAATGCTAATGACAAACTTGTAAATATTAAATTACATATAAGAAAGAAATGGGACTGATAGGGGCATTCACGTAAATGTATACTATTGGTAATTTTGGTATCCTATCATAACTTAATATTATTTTTTTTAAATATAATAAAATCAAATCCCTTTAAACAAGGGATGTCAGTTATTAATTAAAGATATGAGTACACAAGTGTACAGGCTGTTGTTCGTACACTGTACACTGTTGTACATCTGTATATTGTACTCATGTACACCTGTGTATATAAACAATAAAACGCTGGAAAACGAAAAATGCATATGTAGTTCGTTTTTATTAAAAAATCTATAGCAATATCATACTCAAATTAAAGAGAATAAAAAACTCGTTTTTATGGTGTATTTAAATAAAAAAATATTAACGTATGAAAAATTTATAACTATTTAAAGATAATAAGGGGTAGTTAGTTTAATGTTAACAAAAATATATAACTTCCTAATTTAAAATGATTAATTACCATCATATCTTTTACATCTAAAAAAATGATCAATGGCTCATATTGGTTCACACGGTTCACAAACAAGGATGTTGTTCACTCATGAACCTCATCCTATATATATATATTTATAGGGAAAGGCTCATTTGAGAAGAAAAAGAACAAAGGGTAATTTTGTAAAACATTAAATAGTTTTTTCACTTATCTCATTTATTATCATTTTTTACTAATTAATTAGTCATAAAGACTAGTATCCTCCACACTAACTTTTTTTGCCTACACACATCAAAAGTGATCTTACATATTTCGAAATTAAACCTACACGTTGAAATTTATCCTACACAACTCGTAATTTATCTTACACAACTCGTAATTTATCCTACGCTTTAAATTATTTTATTTTATTTTTTTGAAAAAATATATATTTTGAAGATAAGTTACAAAAAAATTAATGTAGTTAGCTATTAAAGAGGAAGACTACAAATTAATGACCTATGTAGATTTACCAATGTACCCTTATAGTAACATTAAATACTTATATTAAATGAAGTAAATTAAAGTGTTATTATTGGTTGAAATTTCTTCTTTTTTTTTCTTACAAAATTTTTTTTCTCATTTGAACTCTTTACTATATTTGTATTGGTACTTTTTAATTTGTAAAAAAAATTTAATGATAAAATTAGGAAGAAAACTTATTAGCAAACCTGCAATAAAAATAACGAGTAGCACCAAGCAAGAGTATATAGACTTGGCCATGTTTATAATAACCTATTAGATTCCTAACGGGTCTTAATTAAGCCCCTGCTTAGACCGGTTAGTTTTAAATGAGGATACGGTTCAAAACGCTTGATTAAGCGAGAACCGGACTAGAATGTGGTTTAGACCCGACAAGCTTGTATACTTGTGTAACAAGGGTAAACTAAACATATTCTGGATTTTGAGATAAAATGATAAGTTTTGACCCGTTTCGGCTAATTTATGCAAACTAGTTACATAAGCCGGTCCGAACGCGAAAAGTGCGTAACGAGTAACCAAAAGAGTCATGAACAGGTTTCCTAAGTTAATATGCTTTAAATATGTTGTGATATCAGTAAGATACCTTCCGTTATGCCCAAAACGAATTTAAAACCAATTTATGTCCCAGAGGGGTATTTTGGTCATTTTAAAGGTTATAAAAGAGGTTTAACATTAATCTGAGATTCAGGTCTGATTTGATCAGTAAAAATACTTAATTTAATAAGTTATATTAGTAGGGTATTACATATATGTGAAATTTATTGTTTATAATCAAACTATGCACCTAAGGGGCGTTTTGGTAATTTCACATAAGGTCTAAAGGTCAAATTTAGAAATCTGAGTTTAAAACTTTTGCCTACTGTTTAATTATAAAAATTTACTAAAAATATCAGTAGGTATCAAGTCTTATATATTTAAAATAGTTTTAATACATACTATGCATTTAAAACGCGTAAAAATGCGATTTTAAGCGATTTCCGGGTTTTATAAGAAAAGATGATATTTGTATTATCCTAGAAAGCTTAAAATGTTTTATTTATCATATAAAATCAGTAGCAAAAGGTTTGGGGTCAAAATGTTTTGTAAAACTCAATTTATAAGCCAAAAGGGCAAAACTGGCACTTACCGAATTAACGCTAGAACCATATGTTATGCTCAGCCTAAAAATAATTAAAAATCTTCAAAAATACCAAATTATTGTTTTATATCAGTAGGTAAAAAGTTTGGTATCAAAAATTGGGTTTAGATAGGATATACGTTAATTACGCCGTTTAATTAATAAAAAGCTTTCTAATTACGCTATTGAGCATAACTCCTAATCTAGACCTCAAATTGACGTCAAATTTTAAGGACAAGTTTATAAATCAGTAATAAAGATTATTGTCCTCTCACTTTTTCAAAATTCTCGTTTTAGGGTCAAAAGGGCATAACGGTCAACATTTAGGCATTTAATGGAAACATGCATGAATTAGGATTTCTATGGAACCAAGTTGTATAACCTCGGAGGGTTATACTAACCTATAATATGGTCCTAACGGAATCCTAAGGCATATCTAAACTAAGCTAAATCGGGTCAGAACTGAAAGTCAAAGCAAAAGTCAACTTTTGCGACTTTCGGTTCCGAACCGAGCCTATACTTAGAATCGTCGGGTTGAATCATGCTTAGGCATGTTCAACTAATATTTACCAAGTTATTAAAGTGAGAAAACTGGTTTTATGGTTTCTTATATTAATAGTTATGAATTTATTTAAAATTAACCCGTTTGACTTTCATTTGACCCGACAATTTAACTAAGTAAACGTGGTAATTAGGAGGTGCCCTTTTGAGGGTTTAATACCTACCTAATTACGATCACGTAGCCATGTTCGTTGGGAACAATGGCTTAACCGTTTAAAAGTCAAAGCGTTTATCGAAACGCTCGACTTTTCGGCTATAACCGCTAAATAATTAAACTAAGCACGAAAGGGAACTTACAAGGGTCCAATGGACAGAGGGAGGTTCTCAAAAGGGTTCAAGATCCTCCTAAATCAGAGAATAAGCAGATGTGAAGGAAATGGTGCAAATGAACACCAAAACAAAGGGGTATATATAGGATTTAGAGGACCGTTAGGATCTTTTCTTGGTAAACGTGATCAAATCTTGACCGTACGCCTTTACCCACTGTTTTGGTATACAATGGGCGCCCCAAAACAGCCCATAGGTTGATAAAATGAGAGTATAGAACACAGATTTCATCAAAACCAGCAACTAGAACAGTTTTCTGCATCTGTGCAGGTCTCGCGGCCCGCGTGAGTGTCTGTGTGACATTACGTGGCCCGCCTGATAGTCCAGCCCAGCAACAGCAGTTTCAAATAATGACAGAAATGGTCCCTGTGAGCTTTAAAAGTCATTTCAGGCACGTTTAAGGCCCGTTAACCTCATTTCAAGGCTCCACTATGATGTTTAAACATAGGGGACATGAAACATGTTCAAAAACATGTCGGATGTCGGTTCATTTGGCCGTACGGTCACGTTGTGCGTTTAATTACGATGAAACACGAACGGACACTAAAAACGATCCAAACTACGCGACGAATGGAATTTTATCATGCCGAACACTAAAATAAAATATTTTAGCGGTTACATAAATTTTTGGGTGTCCGGATATATTCAGAATGCAAGATATGCGCGAAAATGCAAACTTGTGCACTTTTTGACACTTTTAGTCCCTGTATGGCTTAAAAGTTTATTTTTGCGCACCGAACACCTCTAAGCCTATATCTAAGCTATATAAAGGATAATTAGGGCATTTTTAACTCATGGTCATAATCCGGAAGGTCCGATAACATACGAATTGACATACTTTTGCATTTTGACGCAATTAGTCCTTTAATCGCACAAAGTAGCGTGAAATGTCGTTTACTGACATCCAATCCTTCCATGGCCCATAATGGGCATTCCTAAGCATATACTTAAATATTACTATGCTCCCGTTCGCTTAAATGGTCACCGAAAGGCGTAGATTCAAAAGTTGATGCTTTAGGTCCCTCTATTGTGCAAACTTGCGCACCTCATCATTTAATAGCATTGAAGCCTCATCTAATCCATATTAGGCATTCTTGAAAGTATTATTAAACATCACGATGCTTTGGGTTCGCTAAAAGGTCATTCAGAGGTATAATTAAACATATTGACACTTTTAGCCCCTCTAACTTGCAAAGTTGCGCGTAACTTTACTGATAGGCATAAAAACCTTAGCCGGCCAATAATTGGCATTCCCGAGGGTATAATCAATTATCATGAAGCTCTCAGTTTGTTAAAAGGTCACTCAGAGGTAAGAATTAACATGTTGACGTTTTTAACCCTTCATTGCGCAAACTTTCAATTAATTCCGCAAACGGCTACACTCGATCGCCAAGCGGCTCATTTGTGAATATAAATATCATGAGAGGTTATTTAGAAACTTATTTTAGGTATGCTATCACTTCCAGTCCTTTCATAATCAAATTTTTCAATTTTTCAAAAAATTAGTCCCTTAAATTCAATGTTTGACTTCATTAGGGTTTATTACACGTGTCAATATATCATTGGACGTGATTTTATGAGGTGTTACATTAGGACAATTTATCCACACACAAGGTTTCACAAGGATTCACATGCATCACAAATTACTACTACGTGTGCACCCGTAATGATAATTTGGTTTGCATGTTCACCCTAGTTCCTCCTGTCTTGTGTTATAATGTCTCTCAATTAGAATGTCGAGTACGGGGTGTTGTCAAAAAAAATGGAAAAGGTCATCAAAAGCATAGTCGTCAAACATACGTTGATCTATTAGGAGTTTATGGGAAAGGGTAGTCGGGAATCGTTCGATCTGAGTATTCACTTGAGTTAAAATGCACTATGAGAGTCTATTATAGCGGATTGTAGATGGACACATGCACATGGAACAACCATGCACATGAAATGTGACTTCGAGAGATGAAACTGGTTCATTAACGTAAGTTACCAGAAAAAGCAAGGCAGATGCTCTACCATCCAAGTCAGGATAGGGTTCGGGTGTGCAATTAGCAAAGTGTTCTCAGCTTTGTGGTCAAACATTTTCTCAAAGATCATCAACCAAAGATATAGACGCGTGGCTCGGGAAAATGATGACATCTCGGTGTTAATGGATTTCTACAATAATGTGTACAACGGTCTACCCTAACGCAAGGTGCCTCACGCGAGGCCTACGTGCTCAGGTTGGAGGAAAGTAAAACTAGTGGGCTCGGGGTGTTGTCATTGGTAGGTGGTGAAGGGACTCGTTTTCGATGAACCCAATTCCCAAGAGATATACATCAATGTTGGATGTCGTCCTAATCATGGACTTGAGAAAGCTCACCATACTCGATAGTACCATCGGTAGGATCAAGCCGGTGATTTGTTCAGCTCTGTGGTGTAGGAAGAGGTGAAGATGATTGTGATGTGAGAAGCTCCTCCAGAGGCTCCGTCTCGCGGCCCTCGGATAGGAGTATATGCTGGTTGTTGGCGATCCCACGAATGTCGCCACTAAGGATGATAATACAAAGAGATTGATGTGTTCCTCGTCAGTAGGGAGTGAAGTGGGTGATGTCGACATGCCCGCAATTTCAATGTATGTTTAGATTCCATACGCATATATATATCTTGTATGAGTGTTTGTGTATTGATGTAAGAGTATCAAAGTATAGTGAGTGTCTATGTATGTCAGGAATGAGTGTCGGTGTGGATGTATGACTAATGCAGTGTCTAAGTCTATAGACTAAGTCTACTCTCTAATGCAAACCAAGTTCACTAAAACCATTGGCTCTGATACCAATCTGTCACACCCTCAAATTCCACATGCGGAGTTCTACCGCGAGGCACGTGACAAACCAGGATCACAGTCATTAGTCATATTGAACGACCACTATATGAGTTCAAAAATTTCCCTGTTTGCTTATTTATGAGAAAATACTGTTTATACAATTTAGTTGCGGAAGCGTAAATCATTACAAAACCAAAATAGCTAATGTCATTTAAAGCTGAGTCTATTTGTTTGATAAAATCAATGCGACTCCATAATGTATCCTAGTCCTGATGTGTGCTACCCTAGCAACCTGAGAAGGACATGTAAGAACAAGTGTCAACACATGATGATGAGTGAGTTCACAGGTTTTAGATTACAGTTATAAAGTAGGTTGTTTCTCAAGAGTTTTCCACTGTTCCAAACCCGAAACAGTAAGTTGAAGTGTTTAGCAGTTACTTGTTATATTTGTAGGTAGCTAACCTAAGTTATATCAATAAAGTGTTAGATCCGAAGCTGACGTTGCTGCCCCTGTTGTGCCAGGTCTATCACCAACCATGGCTAAGTGTTCCGCAAATTCTACACCCGTGACCATCAACGTTCGGTCTAGCTGGCGCGACCAGCTCGAGTGGGGCTTGTCGGGCCCAGTAGTACTACCAAAATTCCCTCGCTATAATCCAATACTAACGGCATCGTAAGTTTTAAGGGGACTGACATGTAATATAATGCTTCTTTGTGACCATAACTAATATAACAAAAACTCTAACAGGTGTAACGTTACCTTACCGTAACGTTATGACATTACTTTACCGTAATGTAGTGCATGTTTTCTCCCCCTGTGTTTTAAAAACATTTAAAAGAAATAGGGGTCGTGAAGTCACCTTTGTTTTGCTCGGTATGACTTAAACGAATTACGAGCTAATGTGGTCAACCACTTCCTATTATGGTTACCATTAGGTTTGTTAGTGTGTGTGTTTATACAAGGCACGTAAACTCTACATGTATCTAACACATAGCAGGCATCGCATTGACACTTAGATGTTCATTCGGGTGCATTTGTGTACAGGCTCATAGCATAACATACATGTTAAACGACATTCATGTAGGTGCTAAAAAAGTATTAACATCCTATGATAACACAAGCAACACAATACACAAAATTCAATTCACTGCACTACCAGTTTAGAACTCCAAAACTTAGCTGTTTTCGGGGATTTTATTAAAATATTAAATGAGCTTCAAAAATTACAATAAATTTATGTGACGTAACAAATGGTCCACTTTTCCTTGAGTAAAAGTTTTAGAGCTTAATTGTTTACAAAAAATTTATGAAAAATCAAATAGTGCACATAACCCTGATTCATCACTTTTTGGCGACAGTTTCCCGTAAAAAATGTTTAAAAATCCTCGTTAACTCTTTTAACAAAATTTCAGTTGGAGAATTTGGGAATCTCCTAGAAATACCTACTGTATAAATTTCACATATTAATTCAAAACACGGATTGAGTTACGACATTCGTAATAGGCTGCAATTTCTGCCGAAAAATGCAGCCTGCACCTTTGACACGGAAAAATTCATTTAAAATATTAAAACTCATCGAAAAATTATGATTCTAGTGGGGTTTGAAAGATATTTCCTTTAGTTACATTTTAGAGTCAAGAAACACATGTTTTCGTCAAATTTTGACCCCATTACAGCCGATACAATTCGGCTGTAAAATCTGGACAGAATATGTTTTCTTTAACATGTTTATGACACCAAAAACACTATTTTCAGCGATCAAAATCCTAATAACATCACATACACGTTTTTTACATCAGGTTTTGTTATAATACATGTTTCTAGCAAACCCTAACACATAAAATCCATGTTATCATGCATCAAGAATCCAAGAAATCAACGAAATGCAGTCATGAATAACAACTTATGAGTGTGTGTTAGAGGGATTACCTAGAGCGATAGAGATGAAGATGAAGATCAAGAACCCGAAAAAGATAGCATCTTCTTAAGTTTTTTAGAGAGGGAGTAGAGGGAACATGGAGGCTAGGGATTGAGTAGTTGTGTGAGAATGAAGAGGAGAAGAGAAAAAGATGGTTATATACCTAGGGTTTGGGTAGGTGGGTTGGGTTTAACCTGCGTATACAAACTGGGTTTAACGTCCTCGCGTAAAGTGAACCCGCTCATTTAAATTATATAAAATAAATACAACGGTAAAAATATCTTTACTAGTTAAAATGAAAACGAATATTCGGAGTATATAGTTTGTATACATGTCTACCCATATAAGCTTGACAAGAAATGTCGGTTAAATAATTTGCTTCACTTGCAACAAGTATTTATTATTTAAAACTAATAATAATTATTATTTTAAGATGTGTAACCCTTTCCTATTATTAGGGTCAAAAGTACGAATTGTCACAATGTTTTTGTCACTTAAATAGGAAAATTATGTATCATATTTTTCTATACTTTGTACCGAATGCTATAATATTTTTAGTGAATATATTTAATACAAAAGATAAATTTCAAATGTGATAAAGTGACAATTGTTTGATTCAAAGTATAATGTTATATTTGACACTTAAATATTATACAAGTTTGATACATATCTTGCATTTATTGGAAAAAATATGAAATTATTATAAATTTTTAAATTATATAAAATTGGTGACTCTTAATTTTTTAACAGTTATGGATTTATAATAAATTAGAGCATTTCTCCGCGCGTCGCGGCAGTTTTGATGGGTATTGGTTTGATTCGTTAAATTACCGGTATGAAACATGCACTCGATATAGAAATCAACGCGTGCTTTACATCGACCAAAAACAATAAAAAAATACCAATACCGACACCAATGATCGAAGGATATCGATTGGTTCAAATCGTGACAAACTGTTACCAATATTCATTTATCGACGCCAACAGAGTTGTATAAATGGAATATTATAAAAATTGAAAACCATAAAATGAATCCCGTGTCGCCGTACCGGTACCAATTACAGTACGATAGCAATTTTATTGCAAATACGTTATTACTTTAGTGAACAAATGCTTTAGTCCTATCCTATAACATTAAGTAATATCAAACAATATTTATAGTGACATGATAATATTGAGTAATACGTTCATCTCATATCATGTAATATAAAAAACATATATGAAAGAAAGTTATGAACTATACATTGTGAAATAAAATTGATAAACCATAATCCATATGTTAATTTGTTCACTACTTTTTTATTAAAATTGGCCTTGGGAATTAAGTTCAAACTAAGCCCAAGCTTTAGCATTGTTATTTCGCGAGGAGACTATGAGATTTAATTTTGAGTGTCAACAAGCTTAAAGAACCACCACTTTTTGCCGGTGAGTTCCGAATTCGTAATTTTGACATATAAATTTATTTACTATTATAGATTATAAATGAAATTTCGAAAAGACAAAATCAAAAAAATGAAATGATTAAATCTTATTATGCATTATCCTTAAAGAGGATTCACAATGCGTTCATAACCATTAATCATTCCTAAAAAATCTAAACTTTTAACTCTAAAAGTAGTTGGATCCTTTGAGATGTCAACAACAATCGTGATAGCAACGACAATCATAGTCCCATGTACCACTATTAAATTCACATACTCCTTGTCCATTACCACCAGGGTATTTTCCACGGCATCTATCATTACAATCTGGAAGCGCACAACCACTCTCGTACAGCTCCTCATGGCATCTAGGGCATCTGCCATCGACCATTGAAACTCCAACTATAAAACAAACATACATACTTTTGTATTAGTACTTTTTAATTTGTAAAAAATATTGAATGATAAAATTAGCTATAAACTAATTAGCAAACCTGCAACAAAAATAATGAGTAGCACCAAGCAAGAGTATGTAGACTTGGCCATGTTTATGATCAGACACAGAAATTGCTTAATGGTGGAGTTTTAAGATGATTTTGTTGTTAGGATCAGTCAAGTTTATGTCGCTTAAATAGGCAAATTTTGTATCTTATTTCTCTATACTTTGTACATAATGCGACAATATTTTAGTGAATATATTTAATACAAAAGATAAATTTCATATCTGATAAGGTAACAATTGTTTGATTAATAGGGTAATTATATATTTGACATTAAATATTATACAAGTGTGATACATATCTTGCATTTAGTGGAACAAAAATGTGAAATTATTTTAAATTGTTAAATTATATAAAATATGTGACTATTAATTATTTTAACAGTTATGGATATATATATATATATATATATATATATATATATATATATATATATATACTTGTATGGGTACTTTTTAATTTGTAAAAAAGATTTAATGATAAAATTAGCAAGAAAACTAATTTGCAAACCTACAATAAAAATAACGTGTAGCACCAAGCAAGAGTATGTAGACTTGGCCATGTTTATGACCAGACACGGAAAATGCTTAATCGTGGAGTTTTAAAACGATTTTGTTCTTAGGATCAGTCATGTTTGTGTCACTTAAATAGGCAAATTATCTATCTTATTTCTCAATACTTTGTACAGAATGGGACAGTATTTTTAGTGAAACTATTTAATACAAAAGATAAATTTCATATTTGATAATGTAACGATTGTTTGATTGCTAGTATAATGTTATATTTGACGTTAAATATTATACAAGTGTGATACATATCTTACATTTGTTGGAATAAAAATGTAAAATTGTTATAAACTGTTAAATTAAATAAAATATGATACTATTAATTATTTTAACAGTTATGGATTTATATATATAGTACTTTTTAATTTGAAAAAAAAAAGATTTACTAATAAAATTAGCAAGAAACTAATTACCAAACTAGCAATAAAAATAATGAGTAGTACCAAGCAAGAGTATGTAGACTTGGCCATGTTTATGATCAAGCATGGAAAATGCTTACTCGTGAAGTTTTAAAACGATTTTGTTGTTAGGACAAGTCATGTTTTTGTCACTTAAATAGGAAAATTATGTATCTTGTTTTTCTATACTTTGTACTGAATGCGGCAATATTTTTAGTGAATATGTTTAATACAAAAGATAAATTTCATATTTGATAAAGTGACAATTGTTTGATGAAAAGTATAATGTTATATTTGACACTTAAATATTATACAAGTGTGATACATATCTTGCATTTATTGGAAGAAAAATATGAAATTGTTATAAATTGTAAAATTATATAAAATATGAGACTATTAATTATTTTAACTGTTATAGATTAATATATATATATATATATATAGTACTTTTTAATTTGTAAAAAAAGATTTACTGATAAAATTAGCTAGAAAACTAATTACCAAACCTGCAATAAAAATAATGAGTAGCACCAAGCAAAAGTATGTAGACTTGGCCATGTTTATGATCAGGCATGGGAAATGCTTAATCGGGGAGTTGGGGAGTTTTAAAACGATTTTGTTGTTAGGATAAGTCATGATTTTGTCACTTAAATAGGAAAATTATGTATCTAATTTTTCTATACTTTGTACCGAATGCTATAATATTTTTAGTGAATATATTTAATACAAAAGATAAATTTCATAACTGATAAAGTGACAATTGTTTGATTAAAAGTATAATGTTATATTTGACACTTAAATACTATACAAGTGTGATACATATCTTGCATTTATTGGAAAAAAATATGAAATTATTATAAATTTTAGAATTATATAAAATTGGTGACTATTAATTTTTAACAGTTATGGATTTATAATAAATTAGAGTATTTCTCCGCGCGTTGCGGCGGTACGTTACCGCTAGCATTTGATGGGTATTGGTTTGATTCGTTAAATTACCGGTATGATACATGCACTCGATATAGAAATCAACGCGTGCTTTACATCAACCAAAAACAATAAAAAAATACCAATACCGACACCAATGATCGAAGGATATTGATTGGTTCAAATCGTGACAAACTGTTACCAATATTCATTTATCGTCGCCAACAGAGTTGTATAAATGGAATACTATAAAATTTGAAAACCATAAAATGAATCCCGTGTCGCCGTATCGGTACCAATTACAGTACGATAGCAATTTTATTGCAATTACGTTATTAATTTGGTGAATCAATGCTTTAGTCCTGTCCTATAACATTAAGTAATATCAAACAATATTTATAGTGACATGATAATATTGAGTAATACGTTCATCTCATATCTTGTAATATAAAAAACAAATATGAAAGAAATTTATGAACTATACATTGTGAAATGAAATTGATAAACCATAATCCATATGTTAATTTGTTCACTACTTTTTTATTAAAATTGGCCTTGAGAATTAAGTTCAAACTAAGCCCAAGCTTTAGCATTGTTATTTCACGAGGAGACTATGAGATTTAATTTTGAGTGTCAACAAACTTAAAGAACCACCACTTTTTGCCGGTGAGTTCCGAATTCGTAATTTTGACATATAAATTTATTTACTATTATAGATTATAAATGAAATTTCGAAAAGACAAAATCAAAAAAATGAAATTATTAAATCTTATTATGCATTATCCTTAAAGAGGATTCACAATGCGTTCATAACCATTAATCATTCCTAAAAATCTAAACTTTTAACTCTAAAAGTAGTTGGATCCTTTGAGATGTCAACAACAATCGTGATAGCAACGACAATCATAGTCCCATGTACCACTATTAAATTCACATACTCCTTGTCCATTACCACCAGGGTATTTTCCACGGCATCTATCATTACAATCTGGAAGCGCACAACCACTCTCGTACAGCTCCTCATGGCATCTAGGGCATCTGCCATCGACCATTGAAACTCCAACTATAAAACAAACATACATACTTTTGTATTAGTACTTTTTAATTTGTAAAAAATATTGAATGATAAAATTAGCTATAAACTAATTAGCAAACCTGCAACAAAAATAACGAGTAGCACCAAGCAAGAGTATGTAGACTTGGCCATGTTTATGATCAGACACAGAAATTGCTTAATGGTGGAGTTTTAAGATGATTTTGTTGTTAGGATCAGTCAAGTTTATGTCGCTTAAATAGGCAAATTTTGTATCTTATTTCTCTATAATTTGTACATAATGCGACAATATTTTAGTGAATATATTTAATACAAAAGATAAATTTCATAACTGATAAAGTGACAATTGTTTGATTAAAAGTATAATGTTATATTTGACACTTAAATACTATACAAGTGTGATACATATCTTGCATTTATTGGAAAAAAATATGAAATTATTATAAATTTTAGAATTATATAAAATTGGTGACTATTAATTTTTAACAGTTATGGATTTATAATAAATTAGAGTATTTCTCCGCGCGTTGCGGCGGTACGTTACCGCTAGCATTTGATGGGTATTGGTTTGATTCGTTAAATTACCGGTATGATACATGCACTCGATATAGAAATCAACGCGTGCTTTACATCAACCAAAAACAATAAAAAAATACCAATACCGACACCAATGATCGAAGGATATTGATTGGTTCAAATCGTGACAAACTGTTACCAATATTCATTTATCGTCGCCAACAGAGTTGTATAAATGGAATACTATAAAATTTGAAAACCATAAAATGAATCCCGTGTCGCCGTATCGGTACCAATTACAGTACGATAGCAATTTTATTGCAATTACGTTATTAATTTGGTGAATCAATGCTTTAGTCCTGTCCTATAACATTAAGTAATATCAAACAATATTTATAGTGACATGATAATATTGAGTAATACGTTCATCTCATATCTTGTAATATAAAAAACAAATATGAAAGAAATTTATGAACTATACATTGTGAAATGAAATTGATAAACCATAATCCATATGTTAATTTGTTCACTACTTTTTTATTAAAATTGGCCTTGAGAATTAAGTTCAAACTAAGCCCAAGCTTTAGCATTGTTATTTCACGAGGAGACTATGAGATTTAATTTTGAGTGTCAACAAACTTAAAGAACCACCACTTTTTGCCGGTGAGTTCCGAATTCGTAATTTTGACATATAAATTTATTTACTATTATAGATTATAAATGAAATTTCGAAAAGACAAAATCAAAAAAATGAAATTATTAAATCTTATTATGCATTATCCTTAAAGAGGATTCACAATGCGTTCATAACCATTAATCATTCCTAAAAAATCTAAACTTTTAACTCTAAAAGTAGTTGGATCCTTTGAGATGTCAACAACAATCGTGATAGCAACGAAAATCATAGTCCCATGTACCACTATTAAATTCACATACTCCTTGTCCATTACCACCAGGGTATTTTCCACGGCATCTATCATTACAATCTGGAAGCGCACAACCACTCTCGTACAGCTCCTCATGGCATCTAGGGCATCTGCCATCGACCATTGAAACTCCAACTATAAAACAAACATACATACTTTTGTATTAGTACTTTTTAATTTGTAAAAAATATTGAATGATAAAATTAGCTATAAACTAATTAGCAAACCTGCAACAAAAATAACGAGTAGCACCAAGCAAGAGTATGTAGACTTGGCCATGTTTATGATCAGACACAGAAATTGCTTAATGGTGGAGTTTTAAGATGATTTTGTTGTTAGGATCAGTCAAGTTTATGTCGCTTAAATAGGCAAATTTTGTATCTTATTTCTCTATAATTTGTACATAATGCGACAATATTTTAGTGAATATATTTAATACAAAAGATAAATTTCATATATGATAAGGTAACAATTGTTTGATTAATAGGGTAATTATATATTTGACATTAAATATTATACAAGTGTGATACATATCTTGCATTTATTGGAACAAAAATGTGAAATTATTTTAAACTGTTAAATTATATAAAATATGTGACTATTAATTATTTTAACAGTTATGGATATATATATATATATATTTGTATCGGTACTTTTTAATTTATAAAAAAGATTTAATGATAAAATTAGCAAGAAAACTAATTAGCAAACCTACAATAAAAATAACGAGTAGCACCAAGCAAGAGTATGTAGACTTGGCCATGTTTATGACCAAACACGGAAAATGCTTAATCGTGGAGTTTTAAAACGATTTTGTTCTTAGGATCAGTCATGTTTGTGTCACTTAAAAAGGCAAATTATCTATCTTATTTCTCAATACTTTGTACAGAATGGGAAAATATTTTTAGTGAAACAATTTAATACAAAAGATAAATTTCATATTTGATAATGTTACGATTGTTTGATTACTAGTATAATGTTATATTTGACATTAAATATTATACAAGTGTGATACATATCTTGCATTTATTGGAATAAAAATGTGAAATTGTTATAAACTGTTAAATTAAATATAATATGATACTATTAATTATTTTAACAATTATGGATTTATATATATAGTTCTTTTTAATTTGAAAAAAAAAAGATTTACTAATAAAATTAGCAAGAAACTAATTACCAAACTTGCAATAAAAATAATGAGTAGTACCAAGCAAGAGTATGTAGACTTTGCCATGTTTATCATCAAGCATGGAAAATGCTTACTCGTGAAGTTTTAAAACGATTTTGTTGTTAGGATAAGTCATGTTTTTTTCACTTAAATAGGAAAACTATGTATCTTGTTTTTCTATACTTTGTACTGAATGCGACAACATTTTTAGTGAATATATTTAATACAAAAGATAAATTTCATATCTGATTAAGTGACAATATTTGACACTTAAATATTATACAAGTGTGATACATATCTTGAATTTATTGGAACAAAAATATGAAATTGTTATAAATTGTAAAATTATATAAAATATGAGACTATTAATTATTTTAACTGTTATTGATTAATATATATATATATATATAGTACTTTTTAATTTGTAAAAAAAAATTTACTGATAAAATTAGCAAGAAAACTAATTACCAAACCTGCAATAAAAATAATGAGTAGCACCAAGCAAAAGTATGTAGACTTGGCCATGTTTATGATCAGGCATGGGAAATGCTTAATCGGGGAGTTGGGGAGTTTTAAAACGATTTTATTGTTAGGACAAGTTATGATTTTGTCACTTAAATAGGAAAATTATGTATCTAATTTTTCTATACTTTGTACCGAATGCTATAATATTTTTAGTGAATATATTTAATACAAAAGATAAATTTCATATCTGATAAAGTGACAATTGTTTGATTAAAAGTATAATGTTATATTTGACACTTAAATACTATACAAGTGTGATACATATCTTGCATTTATTGGAAAAAAAATATGAAATTATTATAAATTTTAAAATTATATAAAATTGGTGACTATTAATTTTAAAAGGTTATGGATTTATAATAAACTAGAATTAAACACCCCCCGCGTTGCGGCGGGGGCCTAAAACTATGGCAAATAACATCAATGCCACACCGCTGGTAGCGACCACCAACACTGAAGTTGCGGCGTGTTAATGCGAAAATATAAGACCGAAACATATAACATGAAAAAATAACTATGTCGATTTAGGACACACGCGTTGTGACGAACTTGTTACATGGAAAAAAATAGACATAAAAATGTTGAACCACACACGCACGTTGCGCCGTGTTAACTCGCAAAATAACGTAGAAAAGAATAACTAAGTCAATGTAGGATCCGCCCGTTGCAGCGAACTTGCCAAAGAGGGAAAATAGACACATTGCGACATACCTGTCAAATGTGAAAAAATAGACGAAAAACGTTGAACCACACACGCACATTGGGACGTATTAGCTCGCAAAATTTAGAACAAAACGTAAAACGAAAAACTTGCGAAAGATAACAATTATGGGGACCAAAGTTGTAAATAAAAAAGTTTTGGGTTAAATTACAAAAGATGAAAAGTTTTGGGTTAAAACTAAACAAATTAAAAGTGTTAAAGTACAAATGATTAAAACTTTTGGGTTAAAAATGAAAAATCACAATTTTTTTGAACAACCCCCAATGCTTGGGGTACAACACATAATGCAACAATTTGTTGCAAATTTATATTATGGAAATAACTATAAAACATTGAGTAAATGATAGTAATTGATATGTGATAATGGTCGAAATCAAAGAATGGAAACTTCAGTGGGAAAAATCAAAAGTCAAAGAAGTTTTCTGGCGCAAGTAGGTGATAGTAATTGATATATATAATAATTAGAGTATTTCTCCGCGCGTTGCGGCGGTACGTTACCGCTTGCATTTGATGGGTATTGGTTTGATTCGTTAAATTACCGGTATGATACATGCACTCGATATAGAAATCAACGCGTGCTTTACATCGACCAAAAACAATAAAAAAATACCAATACCGACACCAATGATCGAAGGATATTGATTGGTTCAAATCGTGATAAACTGTTACCAATATTCATTTATCGTCGCCAACAGAGTTGTATAAATGGAATACTATAAAATTTGAAAACCATAAAATGAATCCCGTGTCGCCGTATCGGTACCAATTACAGCACGATAGCAATTTTATTGCAATTACATTATTAATTTGGTGAACCAATGCTTTAGTCCTGTCCTATATGGCGGATTGAGATGAACCTCAGGAAAAAAATGCTTTAATATGGCGGATATTAGTGAGGACAGAAATACATCAGCCATGTGCAGTCCATCGGTTTTTAGAACCCTTTTCGTGGTTAAAACCGTCTTCAGTTGTCCAATATTATTGTGGTAACGCTATTAATGATGCGCATCATTGGAAATTTGGAAACAGAGAAATGGAGCAAAATCATTAGAAATTTGGCAACAATTGTTTGGAAGAGCAATCGTCAGTGGAATCGTCCAATGGACTGCAATGTAATGGCCACATTTTCCCTATTTTTTTGCTTTATAACTGATTTTTGTTATCACTAACGATCGACAAGTAAGTTAATTTGCTTAGTTTCTTGGTTCTTAGGCATCATCTAGTGGTCTAGTATTATGGTTCCAGCCCCCCACAAAAGTGGTATGAGTTCAATTTCTTGCAAATGCAAGGTTAGGTGGAATAGGGGTCTAAAAAGTTATTCAAAAACATTAAAAAATACTTGAACTTGGTTCTTGAATATTAAATTATTAATCCAATAATCTGTTATTTTATTTTTTAGGCTAATTGATTATTGAATGTTTACACTAACTGATTATTCAGGTGCTACAAATATTACTAGATTAGATACTACACTTGGACACTTATTGATACTTGGCTTCTTTTTTGTGATGTTAAGGGAGACTTGATTATTTAGGTTCGACGGTTGTTATAAAGACTTAATTAAATTAGGTTGTTAATTTGGGCCTGCAAACATTTGTCTCATTCTCATAGCACCAAGATTTGTGGTAATTCGGTAATGGATTTTTTTGATAATAAGCAATAGTTTTTATAGTAGCATGTGGTCTACTGAAAATAGGGATCACAAAAATATTCGAGCTCGACATATTCGAGCTCGACGGGTATACCAGAAACCCAAAGCATTTGGGACAGGTATACCTGATACCCGACGGGTATTGGACCGGGCATGGGTATGGAAACAAAATATTCCACAGGTATGGGACGGGTATGAGATTAGATGATATCCGACCCGATTACCCAAACTATATACCCTTATACCCGAAATATATACCCGAAAACTTTTAAGTTTTATATTTATTTTCCTTATTGTTTAGTATTGTTTAATTCTTGTAGCTTTATTATTTTAAAAATAAACTTTTGTTATTTAAAATATATATTTTGATGACATTAAGCCGCTCTTGTCAGTTTAGGTTGATTCCAATATTTCTGTCGAGTCATCTCATTTAAGTATCTCTCTTGCCCAACTTACAAAGAATACAAATAAGGTAAGAACTGCCCATGCTGAATGCTAAGTTCTTTTCACACGTTTTGATCTGAATAACAATTTCTTTTTTTCTTTCTTTTGGGTTCAAGCAGTGAGTCCTCCAATAGCAAGGAAGCCTTTGCAGCCAGATAACAAGAAGCATTTGGATGATGACGACCCTTGTTCAGTAGCATCTTTGTATTAATATCTTTGTGTTTTCTTTTTTGTTTGGTTTTATCTTTTGTTTAGCCTATGTTTTACTTCTTAGTTATACTATATATCACACCAATTAATAACAAAAGTTCAAAATTTGGGCAAAAATGTTTGTAGTCAACTTGAGTCGACCCTTTTCAAGCTGTATAGTCACATCTTGTGACACGTTAACATCTTTTAAAGATGCTACCAGGATGCTAATTCTCTCTTTATTTTTATAATTTTTGTTCATTTTACTTCAGTTTTATTCCAAATTAGAAGAGAAGCAGCAAACATCGGAGGCAGTGAAAATTAAATGTGAGGCAAGAACTATGGTAAAATATCATCTTGTCTTTCTTAGCAATATGAACATAAAGGTACTTGCATGTACTACTGTTTCTTCTGTTTATAGTTACAAATTTATGTATTAACATATGTTTTCAGTTATATGTATAGATCCCTAGTATTTTTTCTTCGGTCCCTAACAACCCTTTATTAGTTAACCATATATCATTTGAAAGAAGCCATAATGATAATGGTAATTACTTTTATCTTCCCAGTTTTTACATAAGTAGTGGACAATATTTTATTATTTACACGTCGAATAGTGTCCTCGTTGTTTGCTTGTTAAAAGGGCTTTACTTTTTCTAGCAGGTATCCACTAGTATCATTGCTAAGAAAGAGTTAACATGAAGATCATTTTACTCACATGAAGATTATGAAAGAGGTTCATGATTGCAATGAAGTTTCATGTTTTTATTCAAACATTTGTTAGTTTGTGTTCTGTATGTTTGGTATTTACTAAATTGACACTTTAGATGCTTGGAATATTTTTGGAACATGACCTAACTGTTTATTGAAGTGATGATATTACAATTTTGACATTTTATAGTTTTATTTTTATTTAATATTGTAAATAAATAATGATTTTAGTTAGTTACAATTAACATGATAAATGACTATAGTGGCATTTAATTAGATGTGTTTTTTGGTGGCAAAAATTGTGTCACTAAAAACCCCAAAGTTTGTAAGTGCCACTCCTATTGAAATGTGCGGCACTAAAAAAGTGCCACTAAAGGCCTTATTAAAATGTGCGGCACACAAAAAAGTGCCACTAAAAGGCTTTAGTGTCACCGCTTCTAGTGTCACTTATGTGTGTGCCGCTCATTCCAATACTATAGTGGCACTTATTTGATTTTTTGCGGCACTTATTGTGTGTCACTGAATGGCTTTTTATTTGTAGTGATCATAAGGGTCCTATAAATTAATTTTAAATGACGTTTGTATGTGTATCAAAAGATTAAAAGGGTAATCACATATTAGAATATTGTAAAAGTGTCCTAATATGTTTTTTAGGACGCTATTTAAGTTGTCTATAGACATATTATGCGACCATAAAATTGGTTTCATAATCTTATTTGATATATTAGGACCCTTTTCTTGGTACTGAATTAGCTATAATGTTATATCATAAGGGTCATATCAAATAATTTCTAAGGACGCTTGTAAGTGTATCAAAAGATTAAAAGTATGTAAGCACATGTTAGAATATCGTAAAAGTGTCCTAATATGTTTTTATTAGGACACTATTTTGGTTGTTCAAAGACATATTACGCGACCATAAAATTGGTTTCATAATCTTATTTGAGATGTTAGGACGCTTTTTTAGTTCCGGGACTTATTACGACCCCTTTACATGAAACGTTTTTACCGTTGGTCCTATTAAATGAACGGTCCTATAAAATAGCATTTTAGGACGCTTTTGCGCGTACTAAAAACCCAGTTTTCTTGTAGTGAGAAAGAGAGAAGAAAAGGGAAGAGGGGTGGGTAGGTAAAAGGGCTTAGGTTATTTATTTATTTATTATTAAGGGCATTTTAGTCATTTCATCCCACTTAACTGAGAAAGTTAACTCCATCCACGCTAGGGACTATCCGAGAACGAATATGCAAAAGTTGGGGACTATAGCTGTAATTTTAGAAGTATAGGGATTATAGGTGAAAACCGAGCAAACCACAGGGGCTATCCGAGCACTTTTCACTATTATATATTTATATATCTTTTTAATTATTTATAGAAGATTATGAAAACATTACTATTTTTATCTACAATATAGAGATAAAAATAATAATATATAGCAATTGAAGTTGCGAATATACATATTTGCCAACTAAATCTATAAAAGACAATATAGGACTCATTAATAAAATTATTCATGAATTGGTTTTACAAAGCCCACTAATACGTACACGTACAGACATTAATTTGTGAAGCCATGTTGATATAGTAATGTTGAGGTTAAAGTTGTATTGTATGGCGATAAATACTCAGCTTTTATTGTATGGTTAGGGTGGACGGTATGGTTGGGGTGAGTTAGAGTGTTTGAGTTTTCTCTACCCAATAATACAAAGACATGTCAACTCCTCCCTTCACTCCCCATTTTCTACTCAAACACTAGGTATGGTTCAAACATCCACTCAATTAAAAATAAAAATTTTTGATTGGTTCTTCTCTCCTCTCTCTCTCTCCTCCCTTTGTTCTTCTTCACCTTCGGTGAGTATACACCGAAAAAACACTCTCTCTCCTACTCCCCACCCCCTATTCAAACACCCGGTGTGATTCCCCGCTCGGCAACCCTTCTCCCCGAATCCATTCACCGAATCCATACCGACCTGCCTTATATGAATCACAAACATATAAAAATAAAAATGAAAGACAGAGGGCCTGTTTGACAACTTCTGAATGAATAACTGCTGAACCAGTAAGAGGTTTGAACCATTAAGTGCTGAACTAGTAAGTGGTCTGAACCATTAACAACCAGTATAATGATTAACCGTTCAGAGGGCAAATATCTGACCAATTCAGATAAGAGGTCTTAACCATTCAGACTCAGTATAATGCTTAACCATTGAGAGAAAAATGCCTAAATCATTCAGACATCTGCTCGCGAAACAAACAGTCTGAACCATTAAGTACTGAATTAATAAGAGGTCTAAACCATTAACAGTCTCATTAAGAGCTAAACAAACATCCCCTGAGTTGAAGTAAGTAATAAACTTTTATAACCGATAAATACTCGACGGTATGCACGTGTATTTTCTATGAAACTAACGGGTATACCCGACGGGTTTGGGTCGGGTATGGGACACATATTTATAACTGGGAATCCAAAACCCGACCAATTAACATCTCTGGCTGCAAGTTACAGTTAAAAGATGGTACCAATGGGGTGGAGGTCCATTGACAAAAAGGCAAAACTTTTAAACGCTTTAGGAGAGGGGGGTCTTGGGTTCAAGACCCGTAGACAACATAAAATAAAAGAAATTTGTCGTTAAAAAAAAACAATTAAAGGATGGTAGACCAATAAATTGCATTTATAACCATGACTTTCCAAGCTACAAGTACTCTGAGTGCCTGTGACTTTTCGTTGCCATAGTTTATTCTAGATCCAACGAACACTGTTTATTTTGTTTCATTTAAAAAATGGGTAAAACAAACACTTGTTGGACGCCCGTCACCAATATGTAAAAACCAATGGTGCCATCTCTAACGTCAACCACACTAACACCGTTTGAGGCGTTGACGTATCTATTAATATTTGGACATGTGGCATGATTTCATTAAATCTAAAGACGTGCATCCTTAATACATGGGTGAAAAGTCAAAGTTACATAAGGGTGAGAGGGGCACTCCTCTCTTAGGGGAGTCCCCTCTCTTACGCACGACCAATCAGCACGCACCACGTCAACTCCACTCTTAACTCCTCTCACACCCTCAATTTGATGGCGGCACTCCTCTCTTGGGAGACTTGTTTTTTTATTTTTTTAATTAAGAAAATATAAAAAGTAAAACATAATTTCATAAAATAAAAAACTACATTTCATTTAATAAAATAAAAATTACATCGCAATACTACATAAAAATTTTAGAAATTGCACGGCCACCCGTACTTGTTAGCGATCTCGCGCTTTCGGGCGAGGATGAACGGCAACATTTCCGGCGGAACATCGTCGTGCGGCTTGAGGAATGTTTTCATATCTCGATCGTGCGCGTAGTTTCTCATCGTCTCGCGTTGTTCCGTTATGAGCTCGCGAGCCTCCGACTCTCTTTTCTTCCTCAATTCAATCGCCTCCAATTCAATCGCGTGCTTCGCTTCTTTCATGGCGGTGTACTCTTTGAATTGTGCCGCCAACTCGGCCGAGCCCTCGGACGATGTCGCTTGACGCTTGTCTCGCCGTTGTGTTCTTTGTGGCGAGGGGTCTTCGTTCATATCGGGTATGGAAGGGTCCACGTCAACGGGCTTTCTTTTTTGTGCCGAACCTTCCCCTTCCTCACCCAACAATGGGACTTGGGCCCATTTGTCGTGTTTTCGAACGACCTCCCATGCCTCGATATGTTGAAAACCGCTCGGATATCTCTCTTTAAATTCCTTTAAAGCGACTTTCATCACGTTGAGATCGCTACACCCGCTTCCTCGTGTGCGATCCTACATATTATAAAATAACAAGTGTTAAAAACATATGAACTTAGTAAACAAAATTAAAAAATATACAACGTTAAAAAATATAATTTTTACCGCTTGTTGGTATAGGCCGTTGAAAAAGTTTATTTTCGTCATCATCGGGGTCCATTTAGACCGTACTTGATGCACGGTCCGGTTACTTCCACCAACGGTGGCGTTATAATGATCTAAAATCCTACGCCAAAAACCATCGCGGGTTTGTTGATTGCCCTTCTTTTTGTTGGTAGAGCAATATACCCACGCCAACGCCTCTTCTTGGACTTTTGTCCAATTTTGGCGCTCCATTTTTCCCTTTTTATCCCGAGCGTCATCTTCTTCGTTGCCGGCGTCTTCATCCACATTATATTCATCGTCGCCGGTGTCATCTTCATAGTCGCCCAAATTTTGAGTTTCAGGAACTACTTCCTCGTCCTCGTCCTCGTGAATAGGTAGAGGACGTTCAACATTTTCTCGTGGAGATGGAACTTGTGGGGAACGAAAACCATACGGGTCGAAGGCGGGGGTTTGAGGATCCATTGATAACAAATTTTGAAAATAGCCGAAAGTGGGTTGTGGTTGGGTGTTGTAAAAGGAGGGGTGTGAAGGTTGTTGGTAAAAAAACGGGGGTTGTGAAGTATATCCGAAGGGGGGTTGTGGTTGTGCACTTGCACCGCTCGAACCACCACGAGACGGTTGCGAGCCGTGTCCCTTAGATTTTTTCTTGCCTTCGCGGGGTTGGTTCTCCATTGCTCGGTTTGGCTTTGTGTTGTATTTGATAGATTTTTAGAGTAAGTTTGAGAATGGGTGTGGTAAAAAATTAGATTTAAGTTGGTAATTTATATTGGTTAAAATTAAATTTTTTTTTTTAAATATTTGACCGTTGCCCAACGTTTAAATCCTCGATTCTTGTGCAATTCTTGTGCGGTGAACATACACCGATCCCCCTCCCCGAATACCCTCCCCGAAGTGATGGCGGCAGTGTTCCCGCTCTGGGACTTCAATCACCGCACCACTCCCCGCATAGTGCCCCATTCACCCTAACGTAGGAAAACAAGTCAAAAGGGGATATTTTGAGAATTTTCTCTTTTATTTTTTGAACGGGACTAATGATACACAACTTCTAATCACTACTAAATTACAATTAATTATCACCTTGTTTGGGATCCAACCCAAGACCTTTCACTAAAAGACCCTCTACTAGATAATGAATTTTATCTTTTAATTTTATTTAGAGTAAATTATGTTTTTGACCCCTGTGGTTATATCACTTTTACTATATTAGCCCAAAATAAGAATTTTAAACATATCTACCCCCATGGTCTCTATAACTAACCATTTTGGCCCCTAAGTCTAGAGATCATGGGGGCCAAAATGGTTAGTTATAGAGACCATAGGGGCAGATATGTTAAAAATTCTTATTTTAGGCTAATATAATAAAAATGATATAACCACAGGGGCTAAAAATGTAATTTACTCTTTTATTTTTGAATGGCAAAAAGAAGCGCATTATTTTCCCTTATAAATATCAGTTCCATAAACAAAGTTGCATACATACACATATATGGCTTTCATAACTCCTTTTAAAGAAAATACTGTCATTTTCTCTCTTTCTTCTTCTACTAACACCCTTGTTTCTATTATTCTTCATTAGAAAGTATTTCAAATCTGAAAAGAACCTCCCACCAGGCCCACGACCATGGCTGATCATCGGAAATCTACACCAAGTAGGCAAGAACCCTCATATCACTACCGCCATCTTGGCTCAAGAACATGGTCCACTTATCTCTCTCCATTTAGGCACTCAGATTCTCATTGTTGCATCTTCTCCTGAGGCAGCCATGGGAATTCTAAAGACCCAAGACCGGTTTCTGTCTTCTCGATTTGTTCCTAACGCATTTCATTGTAGTTATTTACCTCACACACTTATTTGGTCACTAGATTGTAATGAAAACTGGAAGTCGTTAAGAAGACTTTATCGAACTGAGATGTTCTCGGTTAATGCCTTAGAGTTCCAATCTAGTTTGAGAGAGGAAAAGCTGGCTCAAATGATAGATTTCTTGCGTAGTAAGAATGGACAAGTTGTTAATATAGAGGAAGTTGTTTTTACAACAATGTTCAACACTTTGAGCAACATTATTTTTGGAAAATATTTTTTTGATTTGAAAGATCAATGCGGAACTGCGGGTGGTTTGAAAGAGAAACTGATGAAGATATTGGAGAATGGACTTGTACCAAATATAAGTGATTTTTTTCCCAATATTGCAGAGGTTGGATCTTCAAGGGCTAAGAAAGCAAGCCTTGAAACATATGGAGAAGGTATATGATTCTTGGGTGGGTATAATTAATGAAAGAAGATCGGCTGCAACCGCATATAAGGAACAATGTTTCTTGGATAGTTTGATTGAGAATGGCTTCTCAAATGAGAAGATAAATATATTGGCTTTGGTAAGTCTTTCTCTTTCCTTTTATTCTTCCTGAAATGATTCACGTGTGAAAATATGTCACACCCCGATATTTCCACGTATTACCGGTGGGCCCGGTGGGGAGTATCGTGACGTAGTTGATATCATCATAGTCAAACCACACAATTTAAATGCACAGCGGAAGCAAAAGATAAATATATTACAATCCGATATAAAATAATATCAAAGTATTACAAACGGAAAGTAAAGGATCCACAGGCGGATCAAAGATAAAATGAAACATTGTTCAACAGACTTTAGGCATCTTAAGCTTGCGAGACTCTTTATTGATGCTAGGAGTAGCCAGCCTATTCCGATTAGTACCTGCACTTAGCCTTTTTGGAAAATACGTCAGTTTACACTGGTAAATACAATTTAACTGACTCATTTTGAAAATGTTTTAGAAAATTGATTTGAGTGCAAACGGCACAAAAGATTTTTATAACTTGGGATAATTATTTGAATATAAACCTGTAAAAGAATTACATGTTACTTATACGTTCAGTAGCCCGGATTGACACCGGGTTAAAGATTAATAGACACACCACATGATATAATCCCGTGGCGGGTTATTCCCGAAGGCGGCGGTTATACCATATTATTTGTTTATGCACTGACGGGTGTACGCCTACACCCCGTGCTTAGGTCGTGGCCATTTCCTAAAATGATGCCAAGGATATCCGGGACATGGTCATTAACCCCCCCAAAGGCTTTAAGCAAACAAAACAATTTAAACGGGATATTTCAATGATTTAACCTTCATACAATTAAAGATTCAATGCCCGACCAAGCGGTATTTTATATACCGTACCCCAAGCCTCGTATAGGGAAAATAAGCTAAAAGTATTTACCGGAGCAAATTTATACAATTTATCCCAGCCGTATACCACCAAGCAAGTACAGATAGCTTTTACTGGGCTCCTAAATCTGGAACGAAGGTTTTTAATAACCTATTAGATTCCTAATGGGTCTTAATTAAGCCTATGCTTAGACCGGTTAGTTTTAAAGGATGATACGGTTCAAAACGCATGATTAAGCGAGAACCGGATTAGAATGTGGTTTAGAACCGACAAGCTTGCATACTTGTGTAATAAGGGTAAACTAAGCACATTCTCGATTTTGAGATAAAAATGATAAGATTTGACCCGTTTCGGCTAATTTATGCAAACTAGTTACATAAGCCGATCCGAACGCGAAAAGTGCGTAACGGGTAACTAAAAGAGTCATGAACAAGTTTCCTAAGTTAATATGCCTTAAATATGTTGTGATATCAGTAGGATACCTTCCATTATGCCCAAAACGAATTTAAAACCAATTTATGCCCCGTAGGGGTATTTTGGTCATTTTAAAGGTTATAAGAGAGATTAAATATTATTCTGAGTTACAGGTCTGATTTAATCAGTAAATATACTTAATTTAATAAGTTATAACAGTAGGGTATCATATATATGTGAAATTTATTAATTATAACCATACTATGCACCGTAGGGGCATTTTGGTAATTTCACATAGGCTTAAAAGGTCAAAACTGAAATCCTGAGTTTAAAACTTTTCCTTACTGTTAATATATAAAAATTTACTGAATATATCAGTAGGCATCAACCCTTATTTGTTTAAAATAGTTTCGATACATACTATGCGTTAAAAACGCTTAAAAAGGCGATTTGGAGCCATTCCCGGGTTTTTAAAGGAAAGCTGATGTTTTTATTATTCCAGAAGGCTCAAAAATATTTTATTTATCATATTAGATCAGTAGAAAAAGGTTTGGCTTCAAAAGGATTTGTAAAACTCATTTTATAGCCCAAAATGGCAAAACCGACAACTACCGAATCAAGCTTAGAACCCTATGTTATGCTCAGCCTAAAAATAAATAAAAATCCCTAAAAATCCCAAAATATTATTTTATATCAGTAGGTAAAAATTTGGTATCAAAAATTGGGTTTAGATAAGATATATGCTAATTATGCCGTTTAATTAATAAAAGCTTTTCATTTTACGCTAATGAGCATAACTCCTATTCTAGACCTCAAACTGATGTCAAATTTTAGGGACAAGTTTATAAATCAGTAATAAATATTATTGTCCTCTCACATTTTCAAAATCCTCGTTTTAGGGTCAAAAGGCATAACGGTCAACATTTAGGCATTTAACGGAAACATGCATGAACTAGGATTTCTATGGAACCAAGTTGTATAACCTTGGAGAGTTATACTAACTTATAATATGGTCCTAATGGAATCCTAAGGCATATCTAAACTAAGCTAAATCGGGTCAGAACTGAAAGTCAAAGCAAAAGTGAACTTTTGCGACTTTCGGTTCCGAACCGAGCCTATACTTAGAATTGTCGGGTTGAATCATGCTTAGACATGTTCAACTAATATTTACCAAGTTATTAAAGTGAGAAAACTGATTTTATGACTTCTATATTAATAGTTATGTATTTTATTTAAAACTAACCCGTTTGACTTTTATTTGACCCGACAATTAAACTAAGTAAACGTGGTAATTAGGAGGTGCCCTTTTGAGGGTTAAACACCTACCTAATTACGGTCACGTAGCCATGTTCGTTGCGAACAATGACTCAATCGTTTAAAAGTCAAACCATTTATCGATAACACTTGACTTTTCGGTTTAAAACGCTAAATAAATAAACTAAGCATGAAAGGATTACTTACAAGAGTCCAAAGGACTGAAAGAGGTTCTCAAGAAGCTCAAGACCCTCAAAGAATTCAGAGCAAATCAGAAAAGAAAGAATGGTGCAAGTGAAACCCAAAATCAAAGGGGGTATTTATAGGATTTTGAGAGCCGTTAGGATCGTTCCTCGGTAAACGGGATTCGATCTCAGCCCTACAAGTATGCCCCATGTTTTAGAAAACTAGGGGTGCACTAAAACCAGCGCATAGAATCAATTGTGTGAGACAAAGAGCAAAACCAAAGCTGGTTTTTGAAGTTTCTGGAACTGGCACAGGTATACGGACCGTATGAGGTCCTGTATACGGTCCGTAAGGACCAGGTCTGCACAGACATACTTTCATATATTGACAGTTTTGGCCCCTGCACTTCCAAATGCCATTTCTGACACGTTTAAGGCCCGTTAAACCATTTTTAAGGCTCTACAATGATTCCTAAGCATAGGGAACATGAAACATGCTCAAAAATATGCCGTATGTCGGTTCGTTTGGTCGTACAGTCCCGTTGTTCGGCTAATTAAGACGAAACACGGACGGACGCTAATAACGATCCAAATTACGCGACGAATGGGATTTTATCATTCCAAATACTAAAATAAAATATTTTAGTTCTTACATAAATTTTTGGATGTCCGGGGATATTCAGAATGCGAGATATGCGCGAAAGTGCAAACTTGTGCACTTTTTGACACTTTTAGTCCCTGCATGACATAAAAGTCTATTTTTGAGCACCAAACACCTCTAAGCCTATATCTAAGCTATATAAAGGATAAATAGGGTATGTTTAACTCATGGTCATATTCCGGAAGGTCCGTCACCATACGAATCGACCTACTTTTGCAGTTTGACGCAATTAGTCCTTTAATTGCGTAAAGTAGCACGAAATGCCGTTTAATGATATCTAAGCCTTCCATGGCCCATATTGATCATTCCCAAGCATATAATTAAATATTACTATGCTCCCGATCGCTTAAATGGTCACCGAAAGGCGTATATTCAAAAGTTGACGCTTTAGGTCCCTCTATTGCGCACACTTGCGTATCTCATCATTTAATAGTATTGAAGCCTCATTTAATCCATATTAGGCATTCTTGAAAGTATTATTAAACATCACGATGCTTTGGGTTCGCTAAAAGGTCATTCAGAGGTATAATTAAACATATTGACACTTTTAGCCCCTCTAACTTGCAAAGTTGCGCGTAACTTTACTTATAGGCATAAAAACCTTAGACGGCCAGTAGTTGGCATTCCCGGGAGTATAATCAAATATCATGAAGCTCCTGGTTTGTTAAAAGGTCACTCAGAGGTAAGAATTAACATGTTGACGGTTTTAACCCTTTATTGCGCAAACCTTCAATTATTTACGCAAACGGCTACACTCGATCGACAAGTGGCTCATTTGTGAATATATCATCATGAGAGGTTATTTAGAAACTTATTTTTAGGTACGTTGACACTTCCAGTCCTTTCATAATCAAAGTTTTTCGATTTTTCAAAAAATTAGTCCCTTAAATTCAACATTTGACTTCATTAGGGTTTATTACACGTGTCAATACATCATTAGACGTGATTTTACGAGGTGTTACATCCTCACCCCCTTAAAAGAAATCTCGACCTCGAGATTTGGTAAAATGCTGGAAGTACTTTTTGTCGCATAATGGACTTAACTTCTATAGTATATTTGGAGCCTCTCCAAGCTCCCAAGTTGACCTCTATAATAGGTACATGTACCCTTTTTGGAGTTTCTTAACCTGTCGATCCTTAATCGATACAGGTTTCTCATTCAAATAAAAAATCTTCATTAATCTGCATATCCTTAGATGATAATGCTTCTTGACTTATTTGGAAACATATCCTTAGATCATTAGTGTGTAATGCCTTGCGAGTTCCACCAAGCTCCTTAAATAGGTTTTAGCTTATAGGCTATTTGATCTTGATACATTCGATTCCTTTGAATGATTTTATATATTCAGAGCTTAACTAGTCTGATAATTAACAATTGGCACACCCTTCCAGGGTGATATCTTTGTTGAACCTTATTCCTTAGCAAGAACTTAGGAGGGTCGCTATTTTCATTAATCCTTGATTTTCTGCCAATACTGGCAACTTTCAGATCTTGATAATTGGACTTATCAATCTTCTATCTAATAATAGATGTTTAACATTCCATCTATGCAAGGTCTCCAAAGGAGCAGCCTTGATGCTTATATAACAACTATTATAGAAAAGCTTATTTTAAGGTGAGATGGTTATTCCAACCACTGCTTAAAATTAATCTTAAGGAATAGCTAATCCTTATAGTTAGTCGAACAAGTCGACGATCCTGGGCAGCTGATGGCAATTCTTAATTGTTGCCTAATTAGGGTTGCGGTAATCAATGCATAAGCAAAATGAACCGTCTTTCTTAATTAACTATACCGATTTCTCAGAATATTGAGTTAGGCTATATGAATCCTCTATTTTAAAACTTACTTAATCAGGGTTTCGATTCCTCCAATGATGGTACTAGCCGTTTTGGAGATTTTATAATAATACAGCCCTAAATGGGATATAAATCTTAACTCCACTTGTCTCTCAGGAGGTGAACAGGGTAATCTTAGGAGAAGATAATCAAGATACAAGGAGGTTACAGAGATTTTCCAAATCTCAGGCTCCAGTTCATTCATCATTGTTTGTGTCAAACAAATGACACATTTATGCTACGAGTCCACGAATTCCTTAATCGGGGACATTTATTTGGAAACTTCCATTCTGGATATCTTCTTTGAATACCTTTAGCTGACTTTAGTACCATATGATCATCGGAATATCTTTGTGGTCCCATGCATTAAACCTCCATATTGATCAGGCATGGAAGCAATCTATGGAACTTATTAAGATACACCAATCTTCATGTGGCGCTTTTATCATACCTTCTGGTATTCGCAATCGATAGAGATCAAAGAGATATCAACTATATATGCTGACGCACTTTTCCTAGAGAGAGGATACTTCTAGAATTCCACGATTAGAGATTTCTTGGCAGGAATAGAATAAATGGTTCTTATGATTTCGCCTGTAAGTTTTACCTTACACTTAACATCTGGGGTTCATACGGGAAAATTTCTAAAAGTTTGCTAAGCTTATGGTCTGATAAGAGACTTAGCAGTACCTGAAACTAAACGTAACTCCTAGCAATATAGTTACAATAAAGGGTGTATCTGGTGTCATTAATAATGAGAACTGTCTCTAATCATACATCAGGAGGGTTAAACGCCTCCATTCTTAATCCTTTTAAACTTAGCTGCAAAATCTTTGACCAATTTGAGGCAGTCTCTGCTTTGACTTGTTATTTCTTAATCTATACAATGTGAGTAGCTGAGGTAGATCCATAATGGATTTATAATGAGCAGGCTTTGAAACCTTAATATACCCTCTTATTGCCGTTTCTAACCACCGTTAATCATTTGCATTAAGCTTAGATTTTGGGCAAATGGAATAGGGTACTATCTCAGCCACTGACTTAAAATTTGCAACATACTGTCGACAGTCTAGAACTTTTTATGGCGAGAGTCAGAAAATTCTGATTCTATCTTTTTCCGTCTTATGATGCGGATAATAGGTTTTCCTAATAAGGTCCTTAAAACTTGGTCCATCCCATAATGTATAAGAGGATCTTTCTTGTGGACTTCATTAATGTCCTCACTAATTAAGGGTATTGCCATCGAATGACTGTGATGCATACCTTACTGTGTCCTTTCCAGCATAACCGTTGATACACTTGATGGGTTCTACTTCGTCCAACAATTTCCTGCAATCGATGGTCCCTTTTTACTATTGAAGTCTCTTGACTTCCAAGAGATGAAGTACTTTTAAGTACATCCTAAAAGGAATGGGCTCCTTGCCATATATGATTTTGTTTGGGTTATTCTTCGTATTTGAAGTATGAATAAAACTTTTCTCATGAGCAGCGACATGCGTCTTAAAGTGAGCAGCATTAGGCTCCTTGAACCTTTTCATGACTTTTCTCATAGCCTTTCCAATGGCTGTGTTAATTACAGTTTTGGAGATTAACTCCATTAACATTGAGGTTCATATTTGATGCACCGTTAACATTTGTCGCATCTCTAGCATCGCGACTGTTGTTGTCTCTTTTGAGTTTTCCATACTCAAAGCTTTGGTGTTAAATACCAAATCCAACAAGTACTTAGGCAATCCATACCCGGTGTCTCCTTGAATTGTCAAAGGCTGGCCATAAGGAGTCTTGATAACTACTTGCTTCTTATTGCTCATAATATGAGCTTGGTTACAAGACGACCAATCCATTCCTATCACTCTATCGAGTCCCTCTTATTTTAACAGAAACAAGGACAACGGAAAAGAATGATTCCTAATGGATATAAAACATCCATCTAATATTGCTGAAGCAGTCTCTGAGGTACTATCGGCCAATTCTACTTTATACTTAACGCTTAGAGTTTTAACAGGCAGATTTAATAATTTACAAAATCCATTGTCTACGAAAGACTTATCTGAACCTGAATTAAATAATACTCTAGCATGAGCGTTATTGATAAAGAAAGTACCTGTTGTGATATTGTCATCCTGAATAGCCTCTTGAGCATCCATTTGAGAGCTTCCAGCTTTGGTCTTATTAGCCTCTCCAGGCTTCTTGGTTTTATTTGGGCAATTTGTTTTGATGTGCCATATTTCATTGCAACCATAGCAGGTTGCGTCCTTTATGTCTTGGCACTCCAAAGTCTTGTGCCCTTCCTTATTACAAATTCCACAAGGCTTAGCTTGTGAATTTAAAGTGCCTTTTCCTTTAGTCGCCTTCTTTGGGCAGCGAGTCTTTATGTGCCCTTTTTCGCCACAACCATGACAGGTCGCATCTTCCAACTTTTTGCAATCCAAGGTCTTATGCTCCTTGGATTTGCAGATTCCGCAAGGTGAAGGCTGAAATTCATATCTGCATTTCCCGAGGTGGTATTTCCTACAGGTTTTGCATCTGGTCTTTTCACTTAACTGCTGGTTGTCCTTCAATTCCTTGCATTCATGGGTCTTGTGATCCATCTCTTTACAGATGCCACATCCCCTGGTCTATTCATATATACATTTTCCGAAGTGCTTCTTCTTCCCGCAGATTTTACATTCGGGTTTTGCCTCCTTTGGCTTGGACTGGTTATAGTTTGAACCGGTCTTACCCTTTTTACAACCCTTATTTGGGGTATCATCGCACTTGCGCTTATGATCCTTCAACGCACGGTCCATGGCGTTGTTTACGGCTATATCTATCATAGCCTGTAACTCGGTGCCCGTTAAGTTCAGTCTTGCATCCTTATTCTGATCAACTGGATGATTGTGAGCTTCAGAGGAGTTAGCCATGGTGAAGCTTTGAAGACTACAAACCAAGTAGTAATAATTTAATTATACAGTGAATTGTCGAACTTGATAATTAAATAGCCATGGTGCGAATAAACCATATAGGCCAATAGATAGTATTTAATTTATTTGATTATGTTTTGCCTAGGTTTTTAAATAAACCATCTTTGGCGTTTAAACGGAATATAATCCTTCATATTTATTAGACAGGGGACATCAGTCACGACTGTCAATGTCCTACCGACATTTTATATAGCACAAGGGCTTGTTCCAAAAGACTTTTGATGGCACAGAGGCCTTGTCACTAGGAAAATTTTAAAACATAATCAATGATTCCTTTGGATTGGAAAATTTCATAGTTCATTGTTTTGACAAGAAGTTATGAAATAAAACTATCTTTTTCATGTATACATCTTTGCCCGTAGGTATATATCCAAATGGATGTTTTGATGTGTACATTATGTTCGACGTTTATTAGCCATGACTCCTATTGATCATTTAGGCTAAATAAGGGGTTTGGAAGTTCCTAGTATAAAGATGACAAGTGTGATTTTATCGCATCACTGTTGTCGGGAGTGTTAACACGTCTTCAAATGTTAACGAGGGTCTGAATCTCTTTTAAACAGGTTTTACCATCTTTGCTAGGTCTTTAATGACATTCAAGCTAGGTTATACCTTTCAAGATTCTTTTATATGAATACTGGCAAGAAAGGAATGATATTTATTTTATTCAGGATTTTCATTATAATTATCCTAAATTTATTTAAAATACGACTATGGCTCAAAAGGCCAAGTCACAAGGGCAACTTTAAATTATAAACCATGATTTTGTAGAATCAAGGTATTTAGGCTTGAACGTTGTTCATGCCTTTTCTTGACAGGGAGTTGTAGGCTACGACTGTCTTTTGTCTTAAATGACAATGAATACGGCCCGTAAGTATTATATCCCTAATGGATGCTTAAATCACAATTAAGAAAGCATTTTGGGAGAATCCAATATAAGGATGATTTTATCGAACCACGTTTGCCAGGAATGTTAACATGTAACAGATGTTAACTAGGATTTGAATCTTTTGAATATGTTTTACCATCTTGGCCATGTCTGAGATGACATTTAGGCTATGTTTTACTTTTAAGATTCTTTTTAATATTTAACGCAGAACAATCTGAAATTGAGATGTTAATAAGGATCTGAATCTAATTGAGGAATTACCATCTTGACCCTGTCTTAAAATGACACATGGGCTAGGCCTTGTCCCTTTTTAGATTTTGCCATTTTATAATAATGGTAGATCCTATACAAGGAATGTTATTTTTCATTTATTTCATATTTCATGTCTAAAAATGAAGTTTTGAATTTAACCATCCCAGTATATAAAAAAATTAAAAATATAGGTTTGCCCTGAGCGGGACTTGAAAGGAATAATGTTGTCCTTGAAGGGACTGAAAGATAAAGATGTCCGTATATGGACTACTAAGGAAACGATCTTCAGCAAAAAATGAGTTTCTTCTTCATTTTATTTCTGAATGTTTTCTCCTTGGTTGCACGTTTATCCTAGTCGCAGTACGAAGCTCGGCCTTTCCTAGGCTTCAAATGGGGAGAATTTCCATTACGGCTTCTTTGTTTGGCGACATATTAAAAATATATAGAATTGAAAGCAATAATCCTCCGAATAGAGACAAGAGTATTCCTATGTTAAGTCTAGACTCAGAAGGTCAAGGAATGTGCTACTGTGTTATTGAGATTAAACACAAAAAGCTAGTGTTTAATTCACTCAATGTTGGCTCTGATACCAACCTGTCACACCCCGATATTTCCACGTATTACCGGTGGGCCCGGTGGGGAGTATCGTGACGTAGTTGATATCATCATAGTCAAACCACACAATTTAAATGCACAGCGGAAGCAAAAGATAAATATATTACAATCCGATATAAAGTAATATCAAAGTATTACAAACGGAAAGTAAAGGATCCACAGGCGGATCAAAGATAAAATGAAACATTGTTCAACAGACTTTAGGCATCTTAAGCTTGCGAGACTCTTTATTGATGCTAGGAGTAGCCAGCCTATTCCGATTAGTGCCTGCACTTAGCCTTTTTGGAAAATACGTCAGTTTACACTGGTAAATACAATTTAACTGACTCATTTTGAAAATGTTTTAGAAAATTGATTTGAGTGTAAACGGCACAAAAGATTTTTACAACTTGGGATAATTATTTGAATATAAACCTGTAAAAGAATTACATGTTACTTATACGTTCAGTAGCCCGGATTGACACCGGGTTAAAGATTAATAGACACACCACATGATATAATCCCGCGGCGGGTTATTCCCGAAGGCGGCGGTTATACCATATTATTTGTTTATGCACTGACGGGTGTACGCCTACACCCCGTGCTTAGGTCGTGGCCATTTCGTAAAATGATGCCAAGGATATCCGGGACATGGTCATTAACCCCCCAAAGGCTTTAAGCAAACAAAACAATTTAAACGGGATATTTCAATGATTTAACCTTCATACAATTAAAGATTCAATGCCCGACCAAGCGGTATTTTATATACCGTACCCCAAGCCCGTATAGGGAAAATAAGCTAAAAGTATTTACCTGAGCAAATTTATACAATTTATCCCAGCCGTATACCACCAAGCAAGTACAGATAGCTTTTACTGGGCTCCTAAATCTGGAATGAAGGTTTTTAATAACCTATTAGATTCCTAACGGGTCTTAATTAAGCCTAAGCTTAGACCGGTTAGTTTTAAAGGATGATACGGTTCAAAACGCATGATTAAGCGAGAACCGGATTAGAATGTGGTTTAGACCCGACAAGCTTGCATACTTGTGTAATAAGGGTAAACTAAGCACATTCTGGATTTTGGGATAAAAATGATAAGGTTTGACCCGTTTCGGCTAATTTATGCAAACTAGTTACATAAGCCGATCCGAACGCGAAAAGTGCGTAACGGGTAACCAAAAGAGTCATGAACAAGTTTCCTAAGTTAATATGCCTTAAATATGTTGTGATATCAGTAGGATACCTTCCATTATGCCCAAAACGAATTTAAAACCAATTTATGCCCCGTAGGGGTATTTTGGTCATTTTAAAGGTTATAAGAGAGATTAAATATTATTCTGAGTTACAGGTCTGATTTAATCAGTAAATATACTTAATTTAATAAGTTATAACAGTAGGGTATTATATATATGTGAAATTTATTAATTATAACCATACTATGCACCGTAGGGGCATTTTGGTAATTTCACATAGGCTTAAAAGGTCAAAACTGAAATCCTGAGTTTAAAACTTTTCCTTACTGTTAAAATATAAAAATTTACTGAATATATCAGTATGCATCAACCCTTATATGTTTAAAATAGTTTCGATACATACTATGCGTTAAAAACGCTTAAAAAGGCGATTTGGAGCCATTCCCGGGTTTTTAAAGGAAAGCTGATGTTTTTATTATTCCAGAAGGCTCAAAAATATTTTATTTATCATATTAGATCAGTAGAAAAAGGTTTGGCATCAAAAGGATTTGTAAAACTCATTTTATAGCCCAAAAGGGCAAAACCGACAACTACCGAATCAAGCTTAGAACCCTATGTTATGCTCAACCTAAAAATAAATAAAAATCTCTAAAAATCCCAAAATATTATTTTATATCAGTAGGTAAAAAGTTTGGTATCAAAAATTGGGTTTAGATAAGATATATGCTAATTATGTCGTTTAATTAATAAAAGCTTTTCATTTTACGCTAATGAGCATAACTCCTATTCTAGACCTCAAACTGATGTCAAATTTTAGGGACAAGTTTATAAATCAGTAATAAAGATTATTGTCCTCTCACATTTTCAAAATCCTCGTTTTAGGGTCAAAAGGCATAACGGTCAACATTTAGGCATTTAACGAAAACATGCATGAACTAGGATTTCTATGGAACCAAGTTGTATAACCTTGGAGGGTTATACTAACTTATAATATGGTCCTAATGGAATCCTAAGGCATATCTAAACTAAGCTAAATCGGGTCAGAACTGAAAGTCAAAGCAAAAGTCAACTTTTGCGACTTTCGGTTCCGAACCGAGCCTATACTTAGAATTGTCGGGTTGAATTATGCTTAGGCATGTTCAACTAATATTTACCAAGTTATTAAAGTGAGAAAACTGATTTTATGACTTTTATATTAATAGTTATGTATTTTATATAAAACTAACCCGTTTGACTTTTATTTGACCCGACAATTAAACTAAGTAAACGTGGTAATTAGGAGGTGCCCTTTTGAGGGTTAAACACCTACCTAATTACGGTCACGTAGCCATGTTCATTGCGAACAATGACTCAACCGTTTAAAAGTCAAAGCGTTTATCGATAACGCTTGACTTTTCGGTTTAAAACGCTAAATAAATAAACTAAGCATGAAGGGATTACTTACAAGAGTCCAAAGGACTGAAAGAGGTTCTCAATAACCTCAAGACCCTCAAAGAATTCAGAGCAAATCAGAAAAGAAAGAATGTTGCAAGTGAAACCCAAAATCAAAGGGGGTATTTATAGTATTTTGAGAGCCGTTAGGATCGTTCCTCGGTAAACGGGATTCGATCTCAGCCCTACAAGTATGCCCCATGTTTTAGAAAACTAGGGGTGCACTAAAACCAGCCCATAGAATCAATTGTGTGAGACAAAGAGCAAAACCAAAGCTGGTTTTTGAAGTTTCTGGAACTGGCACAGGTATACGGACCGTATGAGGTTCTGTATACGGTCCGTAAGGACCAGGTCTGCACAGACATACTTTCATATATTGACAGTTTTGGCCCCTGCACTTCCAAATGCTATTTCTGACACGTTTAAGGCCCGTTAAACCATTTTTAAGGCTCTAAAATGATGCCTAAGCATAGGGAACATGAAACATGCTAAAAAATATGCCGGATTTCGGTTCGTTTGGTCGTACAGTCCCGTTGTTCGGCTAATTACGACGAAACACGGACGACGCTAATAACGATCCAAATTATGCGACGAATGGGATTTTATCATTCCAAATACTAAAATAAAATATTTTAGTTCTTACATAAATTTTTGGATGTCCGGGGATATTCAGAATGCGAGATATGCGCGAAAGTGCAAACTTGTGCACTTTTTGACACTTTTAGTCCCTGCATGACATAAAAGTCTATTTTTGCGCACCAAACACCTCTAAGCCTATATCTAAGCTATATAAAGGATAAATAGGGTATGTTTAACTCATGGTCATATTCCGAAAGGTCCATCACCATACGAATCGACCTACTTTTGCAGTTTGACGCAATTAGTCCTTTAATTGCGTAAAGTAGCGTGAAATGCCGTTTAATGATATCTAAGCCTTCCATGGCCCATATTGATCATTCCCAAGCATATAATTAAATATTACTATGCTCCCGATCGCTTAAATGGTCACCGAAAGGCGTATATTCAAAAGTTGACGCTTTAGGTCCCTCTAATGCGCAAACTTGCGTATCTCATCATTTAATAGTATTGAAGCCTCATTTAATCCATATTAGGCATTCTTGAAAGTATTATTAAACATCACGATGCTTCGGGTTCGCTAAAAGGTCATTCAGAGGTATAATTAAACATATTGACACTTTTAGCCCCTCTAACTTGCAAAGTTGCGCGTAACTTTACTTATAGGCATAAAAACCTTAGACGGCCAGTAGTTGGAATTCCCGGGAGTATAATCAAATATCATGAAGCTCCTGGTTTGTTAAAAGGTCACTCAGAGGTAAGAATTAATATGTTGACGCTTTTAACCCTTTATTGCGCAAACCTTCAATTAATTACGCAAACGGCTACACTCGATCGACAAGTGGCTCATTTGTGAATATAATCATCGTGAGAGGTTATTTAGAAACTTATTTTTAGGTACGTTGACACTTCCAGTCCTTTCATAATCAAAGTTTTTCGATTTTTCAAAAAATTAGTCCCTTAAATTCAACATTTGACTTCATTAGGGTTTATTACACGTGTCAATACATCATTCGACGTGATTTTACGAGGTGTTACAAAATACCAAGTTAAGCTACTCTTTTATATAACAATCACTAGGTTATAAATTCGTGTATTACACGGGGATAGGTACAAACAATGACGCAATAAAAATATTTATAATAAATAATTACGTATTACATGTTACATGTAATATTAAAAAACTACAAATTGATGTTACATTTACAATTTACATATTACAAATCTCTAAAAACTTCTTTGTAAACAACGTCATATTCAGAATATTACCATCTTTATCAACATTTAACAGTTTAAGTTCATCTCTCTTTTGAATTTGGAAAACTCTACGCACACAGACCATGTGAACTCACAGGTTATTTTAAAAACAAACCAACCTGGAGATAGTGATTGTCATTGTGTTACATACATTGAGAGAAAATTGTCTTCTTTAATCTCGTATGTTACACTGGCGCTGAGTAAAACATACAATGCAAAATGAAGAAAATATACTTATTTATTCAGTTTTTTAGTTTGATTTTTCTTAAGTTATACCTTTTTTATATAGTTTAATCGTAAACTTGTTATTAAAAGACGATTATATAGAAGGATTTTAAATCTAAAATTAAAATTATAGATAATAACGAAAATTAGTTTAGAGTTAATTTAGGTATAATATTAATTTGTAGTTATATCAATTATGATAAAATACAATAATGAATATTTGACCTATCAAATATTTTGGTATTTATTATTTTAATCAGAAAATGATATTCATGTATTAATTAATTATTAACAAGAATGTATTAAAATAAAATATAAGTAAAAATTTGTAAGGTTGAAAGAGACAATCACCCGTGACATTAATGGGAATTGTTTATCAGAAGTAAGATTTTAGGTGTAATTCATCTATATAAGGGGACTGGGAGTGGTCCGTGATGGTACCCCCATCACTCGTTGTTCCATATAGCACACCGCCGCCACCACCTTCAACAACGCGTGAAAGAATCAACGCGTGGAAAACTTCACGCGTTGTAAAAATTAGATTGTTTGTGTATGACTTGTACGTTGTGTATTAATACTTGTACGTTGTGATGTTTTTCGCCGAAAATTTGTTGGCTTCGCCGGAAAACTCGGTGCAAGTCGAAGAAGATGGCTTCGCCGGAAGTTTGATTCCTTTTTAAATCTTATTGTTATTTACACATTCAGTCCCTGTGGTTTATAGTTATTTACAAAACTTATTTAAATCTTATTCCTTTTAATTTCAACTTTTAAAACTGGCAGGTTTAGTCCTTGTCATAAAAAAATTGTTTCTTTTATAAACTTGTAAGATTTTTTTTATAAACTTTATAAAAACAAAAAAAATGGTTGTGAGTGATGGAATTCCATCACTAGTGATGAACACTGCCACTAAAAAATGGTTGTAAGTGATAGAATAGTGGTTGCTGACATGGCGAAACATGATTGGATGTTTGTGAATGATGGAATTTCATCACTTGTCACCACCCCCACTCCCCTAATAGTTCTCTAGAACTCTAATCATCACAGAAAATAAAACCAGAAGCACCAAACTAATATGTAAATACAAGGAATGTTTAACCCTTCTTCAACTTTGTAGGAGTTATTCACAGCAGGTACAGATACAACAACCTCAACAGTTGAATGGGCTATGGCTGAGTTGATAAAGAACAAAGATGTTATGATTAAACTTCAAGAGGAGGTAAAACAAAAAATCAACTCTAGCTCCTCCATGGTCGAATCTAAAATTTCAAAATTGCCTTATTTAAATGCGTGCATTAAAGAAACCTTAAGATTACATCCTCCTGTCCCTCGTTTGCTTCCGCACCGTGCAATCCAAACAAGTGAGGTTTTGAACTATACAATCCCCTATGGGGCCAAATTATTGGTGAACATTTGGGCAATTGGTCGAGACCCAAAACTTTGGGAAGATCCTCGTTCATTCAAACCCGCAAGATTTCTTGGCTCAAATTTGGACTTTAGAGGCAAAGACTTTGAGTTCATACCATTTGGTGCAGGGAGGAGGATGTGTCCGGGTTTACCCTCTGGAATCACTAGTGTTCGATCTATACTTGCTTCTTTGATTCTTCTATTTGACTGGCTTCTTCCAGATGATCAGGACCAAGCGAAGCTCGACATGAATGAGAAATTTGGGGTGACTCTGCAAAAGGACAAACCTTTACAACTCATTCTCAAACATTTAAACTAATCAATGTTTTAAATCATATGTATATTATGTACTTACTAAGTTTTGGTATTTTTACCATTTGTGTTTAAATACAATTAGATATTAAATGTTCGTGATCGTTGCACAATAAATTGCACCTTTACCCATAATAAAATAATGGATAGACTAAATGCACCTCCTCTTTTTACTTTTTATACCTCCCTTTCCATAAAAACCAGTTTAAAACTTTTCAAATTTAACCCTTTTAAAAATTCTTTTTTCTATAGTTGATCCTGAATTTGTTTTGATTGGAAGATAAATCCCATATTAAATAACCAATATTTATATATATTTATTTACCGTGATACTCCTATTATATTCTTCATTTTGAAGTAATTTTGTTTTTTTCACATAATGCCTTCTCATTATGAATACTATATTGCATTAAATGTTTTTGTAAGAAGCTTTTTAGTTGTGAAAATATTAATAATAATTAATAAATATGTATAATAAATTAATTTGTTTAAATTGTACATTATGTTATATATCTTTTAGCATGTTGCTATTGCTTGTTAGCTTTCGTTGTAGTCGTGGTCCAATGGCATTTCAGTTATGCTTGGTCCTCGAGTACAAACCACACCAGACAACACGAGTATCTTAGTTTGGAAAATTGTATATTTACATACTGCACTACTAACTACCCAAAAAAAAAAAAAAATCTTGCCTACCCTTCATAAAAATATAGCCTCATTATAAACCACATTTAACAAACACAACAAAAAAAAGGGATTACCTGAGTAAGGATATTAAAATAAATTATTCAAGGAAATAATAAGATGAAAAGGTGAATGATAAATTGAAAAAATATATAATTTATGAAAAGAATTAGTTATGAAAAAATGGGTGGTTTGTATAATGGGTATGTATTCAAAATTCAAGTTGTGGGAAGTCAATAAATCCTAAGAATAATTAGGATTGTTTCCTAATGTAGTTTTTAAAAAATTAGATAATGTAAAGATTTAATTGTCTTTATTTAAAACTTTAAGGGGTAGTGCAACCAATAAATATAGAAAAAAGGGAATGCATTTAACAGAACCGTAAAATAATATTTTCAGTTATGTGAAAACTTCTTTACTTCTTCATTGTCTCATTGATGTGGAATTCATATATGATAAAAAAGAAACTAAATGAACAGTGAATGATAAAAAACAAAAACCAAACTAAATGAACAATTAATTTAGGGTATGTTAGAATATGGGGTATGGGGCGGGGTTGTGGCGTGGGTTGGGTACAAACGCCCAAGTCACCACCCCGGGTGGGCTTGGGTTTTGGCGTGGCCCCTTGGGCGGGGGTTTCAGCCTGGGGGCGGGGGTTTCAGCCCGGACGTTGGACGGGGCTATCAAGATGACATGGCAGGATCTCATTGGCCAAGACAAGTAGCCGTTTGGGCTAGCCGTTGGCCAACGGCTATGTGTTTAAAAAAAATTATTCACTATAAATACTCACACTTCTATTCATTTTTTTACCACAACTACTCCACCTCTTCTATAATCATCTCTATCTTATTTTAAAAAAAAAAATTCTCATCCAACCACAATACGAAAAATGAATCCTCATAATCGTGGTTTTGACCCGAACAATCCGTGGGCATTCCAAGAAACACCTAGCCCAGCATCCAATCGTCCAATTGCTCCCTTTTTAATACACTCCACGATGCCGGATATGGCTGGTTACGCATCTTTTATCTCGAATCGTTTGAAGAATGATGTCGGTCGAAAACACCAATGCCTTTCGCGTAACGCGCGTATTGAAAAACACTAGTTTTTTTAATCAAGCAAGTAGCAAACACAACTTCATAGAACAATTTTGACAAGAAGGTCACAACATGAACTCTTTTTATATTGTAACTCGCTTGTTATAGTAATCCGGTATTTTTTTTTCTTGTAAACACAACTTCATAGAACAATTTTTTTAACAACAATTACTAGATTCTATAGAATAAATACATCACAACTTGCATTCTGCTGGATTTGAACCCTCGAGCTTTTGATTGTAAGACACAGCTAAATACAGTTACATTGAATAAACATCTGTTTGGCCACAACAAATATTTGGTTTTCACGATCAGTGCTTTGCTTCAACGGGAGCTTTGGCCTTGAACAATGGTTTTTTCTTCTTCAACAGTGGTTCCAGGGCTTCAAACTGATCTTTGAATGTCTTTAACAAATGTTCTAATTAGTATTCAAGATTCACTATCTTTGTGAGGAGAATGCTTCATCAACTGTTTATTTCTTGATCAGGAAGTCATGTTTTGGCTTTTAAATATTATTTATTCTTTTGTAAGTCCAGCAATCTCCCTTAGAACAGATGATGCCAAAACAAATGTTTACTAGATTAATCTTTATTTCTCATCAACTTCTCTCTGATCTGGCCCTTGAATTGGTGCTTAAATTTCATTTAGAGATAGTCATTCGGATCCCTTTCAAGTTCAAGCCTTAGAAGGACTTGCAGATCTTCATTCTTGAGCTCATAGGCACTGTTCAGCTGAACAAGTTTGCGGGTTCAACCTTAAGCTGACCCGAACCTGTTTAGACTAAACCCAAACCCGTAAATTTCGTGTTAGGTTTGTGACATGTCTAAAATTCACGCCCCTAGTTTGTGGACCGAGACATATTATTTCATATTTTACTTGGCCGGCTAAATGGTTATTGTGGGCCGAGGCATATTAAAAAACAACCTGGACTAAATTGTGATTGTTGTTTTGTGGGCCGGTTGTTACTTCACATGAACTTGGTGTATATGGCTGATTTAGAGGTGCACAGAAAAACCGTACTCGGAATCGGGCCTTGTAAAAAAAACCCAGAACTGGTTTTTTAATACTCTGGCTGGCATTCTATACTCGAAGCTGAAACCGACCTTACCAGTAGGGTATAAATAGGGTATGCATTTTGATCTAAATGCCCGGAACCGATCACACCCGAGTGATACGCGAAACCGGATAAGAACTGGAACCGATTATACTCGGCTATACCATATACATGATTCAAGTATCTATCTTTAAATATATGTTAGCGCATTTATTTTAATTTTTCTGCATTACACAAAGCATATTTCATAATAATAAACAAAAAAGACGAGGAAATAGGGTAGTAAAAACGCAATGGAGTATTAAAAACCTGAAAATAGGGTACTAAAAAACTCAGAAATAGGGTATAGAAAAACCCTAAAATAGGGTATTGTAATACCCGGTTTCTTAAGAACCGGAACCGAACCCTACCTGAAACTGGGTACGTGGGGTATGGTGTTTTGGTCAAATAACGGGAACCGAAACAGAACAGGTTATAGCAATAACCGGTTTCAACCCTTAAGACGAGAAACTGGAACTGGTTATACCAGGTAACCCTTTCAAAACATTTAGGAGTGCATAATTTTTTTTTGGGTAGGTGAGGTGGAATATTGAAAACGTCTGCCATTTTTATAAATACAATGGCCCAAACAAACTTTTAAACCCGGCCCACATTGAATCTTTTAAACCTGAATTTCCCCAACCCAAACTCACATATCTCGGCCCAATATTTGAACATCAAAATTGCTGTTTGCAATCTCAGTAATGTGCAAGGTTTGTGGACCGAAGGTTTTGCAAAGTTTGGGCTTTTGTAAAGTTAGAAATTTGGATCACATTTAATAATGAAAGAAAACATGAGCTGCAATTTCTCTTGCAGGTCAGTTGTAAATTCCATTTGATTGGGGTAGCCTATTTGGTAGAGGCATTTGTCTTTTAAGGGAGAGGTCTCGGGTTCAATCCTGAGAAATTAGTGAATAGTAGAGCAAGCGTTGTCATTAAAAAAAAAAGACTCGTATGGGGCATTAATTGAAATCCATACTGAGATTGCAAACAACAATTTTGATGTTCAAATATTGGGCCGAGATATGTGAGTTTGGGTTGGGGAAATTCAGGTTTAAAAGATTCAATGTGGGCCGGGTTTAAAAGTTTGTTTGGGCCATTGTATCTATAAAAATGGCAGACGTTTTCGATATTCCACCTCACCTACCAAAAAAAAAATTATGCACTCCTAAATGTTTTGAAAGGGTTACCTGGTATAGAAGTCACATAAATCAATTGGTGCGTGAATTAGGAATACTGAAAGTACGAAATGATGACTTTAAAAACAACGAAAATAGCCAAAGAAAAGCTAGAAGAAAATATAAATAAAACTCATGATCTAAATTCTAAAGGCTAAAGTTGATAGAACTATGCATGAGTTTAAAAGGACAAAAATATTGACAATCGTCATGATCAACTTCTTCAGATGTTTAAAATTTAAGTGTGATTCAGTGTGATAACCTAGTGTGATCTCTTGTCGAATTTTTTTCTCACAAAAGGATGTATTTACTATAAAAATTACATAAATATCCTTGGTGTGTTTGAGATAATTTAAAAAATTCTAAAAAAAATAGTTATTTGTGATTTGTTTGTGTCTTCATTCAAAATTTGAAAAACACAAAAAGATTTTATGTTTTCAAATTTGTTTTGGATGTACACATACACATATACACACAGGTTTGTTAGTGATGTGAAATAAGTCTAACGGGACCGTGGAGATATCATATGTGATGTGAACAGATTGTTGTTCATAAACACATAGTGATGTGAAATAAGTCTAACGGGACCGTGGAGATATCATATGTGATGTGAACAGATTGTTGTTCATAAACACATAAGGTGCAGAATTCAAGAAACTCAATGGAGTACATAATTCATGAAGATCACCATATACATCAACACATCTCAGCAGCTAGACACGTGTTAAAGCTTTCTCATCAAAGATCTATGATATTTGTTGACATGGTGGCCGATCATTATGAGCAAATGTTCCAGATTGCAAAGAACTTGTTCCTTGAATGTGGAGAAGATACCAAAGTTAGGAAACCTCCTCCTCCATTTTCTAACATGCTCAAACAAAGAGAGAATTGGAAGTTAGTCCTAAATCTTCATCAAGTCACTACTACTCTACCCTACAGAAGATCTGCTTCATAGGGGGAGTATTAGATGTTATGATCCAACATGTTTGCACAATTCACATGTCCCGACTTCAACAATATCAGTCTATCCTTAGCTTGCATTTGACATTGAGGTCGACTTCAAGATAATGATGCAACTGAAAAAACTGGAGATTGATGAAGATGTGTGACAATATCACACAAGAATTTGTAAGGAATCAAATTGTATGACTGCCTGGTAAGTATTAGTTTGAATGCATCAGACAAGAGAGAGTAAGGAATCAAAATGTACGAATGTTGCTTGTCAACACACAAAGTGATAGATTGCACATCATCAAGCGAAAAGTTAAGGTTTGCGCATCAATCGAGATGTGAAGCTTTATGCACATCACGCAAAGTGAACAAGGCGCGCAATGTGATGGATTGCACACTCAAAGCCGAGAACAGGACGCGTAAAATAACGCGGAATATCATAACGTGACGACAAGATTGGGCATGATAACTACACTTTTGTGTTCTTGTGCTTTCTACGCTTTTTTATTGAATCATGTTTTCTATGTTTATATATATATGAGTTAAATGCCATTTTAGTCCCTGTGGTTTGGGCCATTTTGCCAGTTTAGTCCAAAGGTTTCATTTTTAACCTGTGGGTCCAAAAAGGTTTCACAGTTGCCGTTTTAGTCCACTGGGTTAACTTCATCCATTTTTTCTGTTCACGAGAAGGCCAATTCGGTAATTTTGTATGTAATTCTGTTAACTAAAAGGACAATCCAGCCATATAAAATGACCGAATTGGTCTTCTCGTTAACAGAAAAAATGGGTGGAGTTAACCCAGTGGACTAAAATGGCAACGGTGAAACCTTTTTGGACCCACATGTTAAAAATGAAACATTTGGACTAAACTGGCAAAATGGTCCAAACCACAGGGACTAAAATGGCATTTAACTCTATATATATTAACATTCTTGTTAGCCTTGATTGTTGCTTCTTTTTGTTTCTTTTACAGATAAAGCATACGTCACTTCACATTTGCTTTTACATTTCCATGTAAGGGCAGGCGGGGCGGTCCGTGATGGATCCCCCGTCACTCGTTATTCTTCCACGAACACCGCCGCCGGTACCCCCATCACGCGTTAAGTTTTCAACGAGTGAAGTATATCACGCGTTGAAAGTTGGAAGAATTCGACCGTTGGCTTGCTTTTGTTAGCTATTTTTAATGAAAAGTTTGATGAAAAGTTCAAATTTAGCCCCTCAACTTTTGTTAGCTATTTTTAAATAGCTATTTTCTATCACTAGTGACCACTCCCACTACATTTCTATCACTAGTGATAGAATATTGGGTGATGACATGGCATGAGTTGATTGGTGCTTGTGACTTGTGAGTGATAGAATTGTATCACTAGTGACCACCCCCTCCCCCTAACATCTATTAATTATTATGACCTATTATTATTTTTACTACAGGTTATGGTAAAAATTTTGAGGCTATTGAGTTAGCACGTAGAGTTTAATTTATTTTTTAGACGGCTGGAATTTCATATCAACAAAAATGTTACGAAGAAACAACCAAATGAAACACCCCAAACCTTTGTGTAGAGACAAAATCGAAAAAATGAAATGATTACATATTATTATGCATTATCATTAAAGAGAATTCACATCGCGTTCATAAACATTAATCATTCCTAAACCCTCTAAACTTTTAACTGTTAAAGTAGTTAGATCCTTTGAGATGTCAACAACAATAGTGATAGCAAAGACAATCGTTGTCCCTAAAATCACATGCTCCTTCTCCCTTTCCACGGTATTTTCCACGGCATTTAACAATACAATCTAGAAACGTACAACCACCCTTGTACAGCACCTCATGGCATACAGGGCATCTACCATCGACCATTGAAACTCCAACTATAAAACAAACATATATAATATATATTTGTATTAGTACTTTTTAATTTGTAAAAGTATTTAATGATAAAATTAGCTATAAACTAATTAGCAAACCTGCGATAAAAATAATGAGTAGCACCAAGCAAGAGTATGTAGACTTGGCCATGTTTATGATCAGACACGGAAATTGCTTAATCGTGGAGTTTTAAGACGATTTTGTTGTTAATATCAGTCTTGTTTGTGTCACTTAAATAGGCAAATTCTATATCTTATTTCTCTATACATTGTACTTAATGCGACAATATTTTTAGTGAATATATTTAATACAAAAGATAAATTTCATATCTAATAATGTAACAATTGTTTGATTAATAGTATAATTATATATTTGACATTAAATATTATACAAGTGTGATACATATCTTGCATTTATTGGAACAAATATATGAAATTATTATAAACTGTTAAATTATATAAAATATGTGACTATTAATTATTTTAACAGTTATGGATATATATAAAAAGAAACGGGTTCAGGAGAAAACGGCAAAAAGTGTGAGAACGGTGAGAACGCATCCTGGCACAACACGTGGCGCGGGGCATGATCAGGGTCCGAGGGGTTTTTTTGTCTTTTTAGTATTCTTCTCTTTTCCCGATTTTCGCGTTTGACATGTTGCTTATTTTTTGCGTGCAAGATAATTTTGGCGTTATCTAGAATTATTAATTACTTGGCGTTTTACTGTTTTTCTCAGATTTCTTCTCGTTTAATTAATTCTTTTTATGTCACATAGTTAATTTTTGTGGCGTTATGGCTTTTTCCATGTCATTTTTTGGTGTTTTGGGTCTTTTTTGCTAATAATTGATTACCATAGATTAATATTTTATAAAATTACAATAATACGAAATCAAAATAAACTAATAGTCTTCCGTAGGTGAGATTACATCAGAGATGTACCCATCGCTTTGTTCATCACTTTCTTCAGATTCATCATCATCAAATTTCATATTTGCGTATAACGCCATTAGCTCGCCTCTTCTTTGCTGCAGCCTATTCTTGAATATCACTGCATCCTTGAATTTTAGATCGTTTGAAGGTGCTAAATCACATAATTGTTCAATGATAGATAGCAACCCTGTCTTCAACATTTCTTTCATTGGTCTTGAATATTGCACCCCGTTTTTATAAGTCACTTCAAGCATTACTTCTTCCTCATGCAACACCCAGCTGCTAAGTTTTAGTATAGGAGTATCGTCAATATCATCATCATCTTCATCATCTTCTACCGGAAATTTTCTCTTCAGTCTTTTTATTACAGTTCTGGTTCTTTCACAATCGTTGGCCATTGGAACCCCAAAGGCCAGGATATCCTTCTGAACCCCTTCATTCATTCCAAGCATGGCTTTGATTGTCCTTACCTTTACCCTTCTCCTATCAGTGAACTTTATAATGAATCGTTTCTCTTTCCTTTCAAACCTCCATGCAATAACCTTAGCCATTTTTAAAATTTTAGCGTTTTGGACAATATGTGACGTTTTAGTCAATGTTTTTGGCGTGTTCGAGCTTGTGTTCTCATGGTCTTCTTTTATATTGACTTTTTTTTTCCGCGCATGACAGGTAATTATGGCGTTTTGAAAAAGATAAATAAATTTAATTCCCCAAGTATTTTGCTTTCAATATAATAAATGTTAGTAATTATGTTTTCCGTCGTTTCATTTTACTGTTTTTTGCAGTTATCGTGTTTTGTTTTCAGACTCAACTGTTTTTAACGCGTCTAATCTTGACGACTGTAATTATGACGTTTTGTTTTCCAATGGCGGTTAGATAACGATTGGACTTTTTTTGTTTTATATTCTTGGCACATTGTTTCACGCTTTTTTTTATAATAGTAGTTGTTCAAAGTAATTTTATTATAGTTTGGTAGTTTTTTGGGGGCGTTTTTATGGCATCATGGCGTTTTACAAGCAATTGCTTATTTTGGCGTTTTATTATATATTTCATTATAGTATTAATGTGTTTTTGTTGTTTATTAACTGAAATTATAAAACAAACAAGAGATAAAGAAAATTAAAAAGAAAACAAAATAGAAGCAATTTATGATCTAAATCTTCAGTGTCATCAGTCTCTTTTTTTCTTTTGAAACTACAAGAACTGTGACAAATAAATGGCATTTTGGGTTTGGCGTTGTTTATTTTCTTTGTTCATGTGTTGAAGTGTCTTTGTGGATGTTGGAGATATAGATCAATCCTTTGTGGGTGGATGTTATTTGCCCGTCGTCTTCATTATAATCATCGAGGCCAAAGTAGCATTTACACTGGTATAGGCCTCTTCTTATCATCCAAACCTTCTTCAAGAACAAAGATGACAGAATAACATATGGGTGTCATCAGTCCCTCTTTTTTGAATTTTGTCAATCTCATGCAGCAAAATCTTACTATACTCATGTAACAAATCATTCAGCGAAACTTCATGCAGAACATTACTGAGTATCAAAGAAAAGATGTTTCCCATCATTGTATTTTTTGGCGTTTTACATTGAGTTGTATTTTTTTTAGGAACCACTGTGTTTTTTGTGTGTTTTTTTGGTGTGATAAACGGAAGGTGGTGAGACGTTTCTATTTATAGAATATTTTTTTTGAGCGTAGTTTAGGCGGGATATTATATTTTATAACAAAAAATGTAATTAACATTTATCCGGATGTAAGGTTTGGCATTATATATTATGGCGTTTCATATTTTGTGATGTTTTTGTAGGCAGAGAGCTTAAATAAAAACACAGAAAAAAGTACGCAGTGATAAAATTGGCATTTTGTATGTATTTGGCGTTTTATTTTTCAATGGCGTTTATGTGAGAAATGGTGTTTTACCTTTTTTACCCTTATTGAAGCGCGTCCACGTAATAAAATTAATGTTATTTACGAAAATGCCACCTCGCCAATCTAGTCCATAGATTGTTTTGATCGGACGATCAATAAGCGTTCTCACCGTTCTCACACTTTCTACTGTTTTCTCTAAATCCTGACCCTATATATATATATATATATATATATATATATATATATATATATATATAGTAGGGTTCTAGAGTGAACAATGGTTATCTTGTGAACAAAATGAACAGATCTTGGCCATTCATTTGTTAGATGATCAAAATTAATGATAATGGCAAACTTGTAAATATTAAATTACATATAAGAAAGAAATGGGACTAAAAGGGGCATTCACGTAAACGTGTACTATTGGTAATTTTGGTACCCTATCATGACTGAATATTATTTTTTTTAAATATAATAAAATCAAATCCCTTTAAACCAGGGATGTCAGTTATTAATTAAAGATATGAGTACACAATTGTACAGTCCGTTCTTCCTACAACGTACATTGTTGTGCATATGTGTATTGTACTCATCTACACAAGTGTACAGGCTGTTGTTCGTACACTGTACACTGTTGTACATCTGTATATTGTACTCATGTACACCTGTGTATATAAACAATAAAACGCTGGAAAACGAAAAATGCATATGTAGTTCGTTTTTATTAAAAAAAATCTATAGCAAAATCATACTCAAATTAAAGAGAATAAAAAAAACTCGTTTTTATGGTGTATTTAAATAAAAAAATATTAACGTATGAAAATTTTATAACTATTTAAAAATCATAAGGGGTAGTTAGTTTAATGTTAACAAAAATATATAACTTCCTAATTTAAAATGATTAATTACCATCATATCCTTTACATCTAAAAAATTGATAAATGGCTCAGATTGGTTCACACGGTTCACAAACAAGGATGTTGTTCACTCATGAACCTCATCCTATATATATATATATAGGGAGGGGCTCATGCGAGAACCACCCTTATTGTGAGAACCTTGAGAACCAATGTGAACACAACCTAAAATAGCTAAAAAAACATAAAAAAAACCTAAAAAAACCTAACCCCCACCCCCCCCCCCCCCAAAAAAACCTAAACCCCCCCCCCCCCAAGCTAAATGCTAAAAAAACCTAACCCCCCCCCCCCCCCCCAAAAAAAACCTAAACCCCCCTCCCCCACCCCCCAAAAACCTAAACCCCACCCCAAGCTAAAATGCTAAAAACTAAACCCTCAAAAAACCTAAAAAAATCTAAAATTTTTTTTTTGAATTTTTTAATATTTTTTATGTTAAAATCGCTACTTTTAAAAGCAAAAAAAAAAAAAAAAAAAAATTTAAAAAATTAAAAAAAAAAAATTTTAAAAAAAAATTAAAAAAAAAAAATTTTTTTTTTTTTTTTGCTTCGAAAAGTAGCGATTTTTTTATAAAAAATTCAAAAAAAAAAATTTTGTGTGATTTTTAGCTATTTTTAGGCATTTTTGGTGTGTTCACATTGGTTCTCGCGGTTCTCACAATAAGAGGTGGTTCTCGCATGATCTTCTCCATATATATATATATATATATATATAGAAAGGCTCATTTGAGAAGAAAAAGAACAACGGGTAATTTTGTAAAACATTAAATAGTTTTTTCACTTATCTCATTTATTATCATTTTTGACTAATTAATTAGTCATAAAGACTAGTATCCTCCACACTAACTTTTTTTTCCTACACACATCAAAAGTTATCTTACATATTTCGAAATTAATCCTACACGTTGAAATTTATCCTACACAACTCGTAATTTATCCTACACAACTCGTAATTTATCCTACGCTTTAAATTATTTTATTTTATTTTTTAAAAAAAATATATATTTTGAAGATAAGTTACAAAAAATTTAATGTAGTTAGCTATTAAAGAGGAATACTACAAATTAATGACCTATGTAGATTTACCAATGTACCCTTATAGTAACATTAAATACTTATATTAAATGAAGTAAACTAAAGTATTCTTATTGGTTGAAATTTCTTCTTTTTTTTTCTTACAAAAAATTTCTTCTCATTTGAACTATTTACTATATTTGTATTGGTACTTTTTAATTTGTAAAAAAGATTTAATGATAAAATTAGCAAACCTGCAAAAATAACGAGTAGCACCAAGCAAGAGTATATAGACTTGGCCATGTTTAAGATCAGACACGGAAAATGCTTAATCGTGGAGTTTTAAAACGATTTTGTTCTTAGGATCAGTCATGTTTGTGTCATTTAAATAGGCAAATTATGTATCTTATTTCTCTATACTTTGTACAGAATGTGACAATATTTTTAGTGAATGTATTTAATACAAAAGATAACTTTCATATCTGATAATTTAACGATTGTTTGACTAATAGTATAATGTTATATTTAACATTAAATATTATATAAGTGTGATACATATCTTGCATTTATTGGAACAAAAATATGAAATTATTATAAATTGTTAAATTATATAAAATATGAGACTATTAATTATTTTAACATTTATGGATATATATATATATATATATATATATATATATATATTTCTATTGGTACTTTTTAATTTGTAAAAAATATTTAATGATAAAATTAGGAGTAAATTGCCATTTTAGTCCCTAAGGTTTGTCCAAATTTGTCATTTTAGTCCAAATAGTTTTTTTTCGCCTCTGTGTCCCTGACTTTTCCCTTTTGTTGCCATTTTGATCACAGACCGGACCCTAACACCATCCAAAAACCTCATTTTTAACCAGAGGCATTTTGGGAATTTTCATTTTAAATATTTTCAATTGTCATTTTGATTCAATTCTAAAAAATCAAAAAAAAAATTCTAAAAAATCAAAAAAAATCTAAAAAATCTAAAAAATAAAAAACATTCTAAAAAATAAAAAAATCATAAAAATAAAAAAAATCTAAAAATCATAAAAATTCAAAAAAATCAAAAAAAAATTCTAAAAAATCAAAAAAATTCTAAAAAATCTAAAAAATAAAAAAAAATTCTAAAAATTCTAAAAAATAAAAAAAAATCTAAAAACTCAAACAAACATATTTTAAAGTTTCAAATTCAAAAAATGACGATATATTCCTCATCCAGACGAATATATTTTCAAGTTTTATCTATTTTATTGAGTGAATGAGTGGTCATGATGAGATAGAGCCATTTATCCATTTAAAAAAACAAATCTCATTTTAAGTTGACATCTTTCACAAACATTCTTATATTTCCATATTAATTATCACCCTTTTGGCCTTTTTATATATGTTTTCATAGCAAAACTATTTATTAAAATAATATTTTCATCTTTAGTTTAGTATCAATTAATATAATTTACTAAATATAAATATCATGAAATATAAATTTTATAAACTAAAACATAACATGTATGTTCGTTAGTTAGTGGTTCTATCTCATTATGACTACTCATTCACTCAACAAAATAGATAAAACTTGAAAATATCTTCGTTTGGACGAGGAATATATCGTCATTTTTTGAATTTGAAACTTTAAAATATGTTTGTTTGAGTTTTTAGATTTTTTTTATTTTTTAGAATTTTTTTTATTTTTTAGAATTTTTTTTATTTTTTAGAATTTTTTTGATTTTTTAGAATTTTTATGATTTTTTAGAATTTTTAGAATTTTTTTGATTTTTTAGATTTTTTTTTGATTTTTTAGAATTTTTATGATTTTTTAGAATTTTTATGATTTTTTGATTTTTTAGAATTTTTTGATTTTTTAGAATTTTTTTTTTATTTTTTTAGAATTTTTATGATTTTTAGAATTTTTTTATTTTTATGATTTTTTTTATTTTTTAGAATTTTTTTGGATTTTTTAGGATTTTTTAGAATTTCTTTGCTTTTTTAGAATTGGATCAAAATGGCAATTGAAAAGATTTAAAATGAAAATCCCCAGAATGCCCCTGGTTAAAAATGAGGTTTTTGGATGGAGTTAGGGTCTGTGATCAAAATGGCAACAAAAGGGAAAAGTCAGGGACCCAGAGGCAAAAAAAAACTATTTGGACTAAAATGGCAAATTTGGACAAACCTCAGGGACTAAAATGGCAATTTACTAACTATAAACTAATTAGCGAACCTGCAATAAAAATAATAAGTAGCATCAAGCAAGTGTATGTAGACTTGGCCATGTTTATAATCAGACACAGAAATTTCTTAATCGTGGAGTTTTAAGATGATCTAGTCAAGTGGTATCGGTGTTTATTAATTTGGCAGCGGAAATGAGACATCAGGACCGTAGTTAGGAAATAGTATCAGAGTTTAAAACACCAAGCTTTTATAATAAATAAATGGGATAAAACCCAAGTTGCATTTACAGTACAATTATAGGGATAAACCCTAATTTATTGAAAACAAAATCTCATTTTTATTTAGGTAACTTTTATAGCTACTTCCTTAAGCCTTCAGTGCTCTCCAGCTGGCTTCTATTAGCTTCACATTAAGTTACCTGAAACGCGTTTTAAAAATGTTTTATCAGCAAAAAATACTGGCGAGTGCATCCCAGTTTAATCAAAACAGCTTTTATAACTTTACAGTATTGAGAGCGATTACAATGTTTATATCTACCAATATACTCATTCAGTATTTGTCATGTTGGCAGTTCCATGACCGTGGTCATATTACTCATTGGCTAACTCGTTGTTCAATAGTAACGTATTTACAAGTAGTGTATACAAAACCCCACATACCGGCAGCAATTGTAGAATACATAGACTCAATCACTGTTAAGTATAATTGAAAACATTTGAGGTTTTGGTAAAACAGTTTGGTAGAAAAAGAAAATGACTCACATTGTAGACTTAGGTGTTACTATAGCTTCCTGTTGCTTTTCCTGGTTATTATCTATTAAAATTAAACAATGCACACGTGTTAGTAAGATAACCCAAATCACATTAGCCTTACAACACGAGACAGGACTCCAACGAACTGAGTCAGGCAGAGCCTCGACATGCGTTACGGAGCCCTAGATCAATCGGGTAGGGTAACGAATACGTGATCGGGGGTTAAAATACTTACAACGAGGCAGAGTTTCGCGTTTTAGGGGTATTATACCTGAGTATTTTCGCACTATATGACTGAGAGAGAGAAAATTATAAACGGCTTGAGACTGAGGCCTTCGCTGCCTTTTATAGGCTGGAATTTGGGCGGCTCGCGCTCCACGACCCATTTTTATCTCTCCCTCGCGGCCCGCGAGGGACCTAGGCTAGGCCCTAGCTTTGGCAGCTCACTTGTATAGATTCAACGCGTATCAGGATATAACAACCCTCCTAAGACCCTTAACGTGAGCCTAAACGTCCTAAAATATACCCCGTATACGAGAAACGGACCCTAATTACCTTAATATTTATAAAAATCAAATAAAAACAAAAATAGGCATCGCTCGCAGGCCGCGACCCAGTCCTCTGGTGTGTTTTAGATAATTTAAAAAAAATCCAAAAAAAACAATTATTTGTGATTTGTTTGTGTCTTCATTCAAATTTTGAAAAACACAAAAAGATTTTATGTTTTCAAATTTGTTTTGGATGTACACATACACATATAAACACAGGTTTGTTAGTGATGTGAAATAAGTCTAACGGGACCTTGGAGATATCATATGTGATTGTGAACAGATTATTGCTCGTAAACACATGAGCTGTAGAATTCAAGAAACTCACTGGAGTACATAATTCATGAAGATCACCAAATACATCAGCACATCTCAGCAGCTAGACACGTGTTAAAGCTTTCTCATCAAAGATCTATGATGTTTGTTGACATGGTGGCCGATCATTCTGAGCAAATGTTCTAGATTGTAAAGAACCTGTTCCTTGAATGTGGAGAAGATACCGAAGTTAGGAAACCTCCTCCTACATTTTATAACGTACTCAAACAAAGAGAGAATTGGAAGTTAGACCAAAATCTTCAAGTCACTACTACTCTACCTTACAGAAGATCCGCTTCATAGGGGGAGTATCAGATGTTATGATCCAACATGTTTGCACAATTCACATGTCACAACTTCAACAATATCAGTCTATCCTTAGCATGCATTTGACATTGAGGACTTCAAGATAATGATCCAGCCAAAAAAATGGGAGATTGATGATGATGTGTGACAGTATCACACAAAGATGATAGTATTAGTCAAGGGGGACTCTATAAGGAATCAAATTGTATGACTGGTACTTAGTAGTTTGAATGCATCAGACAAGAGAGAGTAAGGAATCAAAATGTGCGAATGTCGTTTGTCAACACACAAAGTGATAGATTGCACATCATCAGGCGAAAAGTTAAGGTTTGGAATTTCATATCAAGAAAAATGCTACAAAGAAACAACGAAATGAAACACCCCAAACCTTTGTGTCTCATCCGTTGAATTTACTATTTAGCAAGTTGTTTTTAAACTAATAATTTAAAACATATGCAACAACTGAAATGCATACAATCCAAACATTCACGTAAAATACAACCATAGCCTAATGGTCTCATAATTAAACGAATGAGGAGTAGAGACCGGCTTACTGTCAAGTAAGTTAGCCCGTTGGAGAACTTCAGTAGCATACATGGATTGACAAAAAAAGATACCATTGGTTGTGGGCAAGGTTTCTAGACCCAAAAATAGTTAAGGGTGCCAAGGTCCTTGATGGCAAATTCATTATGTAGAGAGGTAATGAAACGGGTCATGGCATCTGGTGTGTTACATGTTAAGATCAAATCATAAACAAACACTAATAGGTAAAGGATACAACCATCTCAGTTAAGGACAAAAAGAGAGGGATCTGCTCGACTACTCACAAAGCTGTTTTTCAGTAAGAAGTCATTCAACCGCTAAAACCAGGCACGCGGTGCTTGCTTAAGACCATAAATGGCTTTGTTCAGAAGACATACATAATCAGGAAACTGAGGGTTGCCAAATCTAGGTGGTTGTTCCATGAAAACCTGTTCAAAAAGTTGGCCATGTAAGAAAGCCTTGTTCACATCCAACTGATGCAGAGACCATTTATTAATGACAGCTAAAGAAAGCACCACATGAATGGTAGTGGCTTTAACAACTGGGCTGAAGTTGCGTGAATAATCTAACCCCGGCAGTTGCAAGAATCCTTGAGCCACCAGACGAGCCTTATATCGATCAATTGACCCATCAGATCGGTACTTTGTGCGAAACAACCATTTTGAGCCAACATTTTGTGACAAAGATCGAGGAACAAGTGTCCAAGTTCTATTGTTTTCAAGTGCAGAGAGCTCATCATGCATAGCCTCAACCCAATGTGTATGTTTAGAAGCAGACTTGTACCCCTTTGGATCTGAGTTAGCATATAATGCCGAGTGAAGAGCCGTGGAAGCAAACTCGGCATGACAACATGCAAAATTAATATTATAACCCCCAGCCTTTATTAAATTATACTTTTGACCCCCTGTAAACAACCTAAATTAGTTATAAAGGCCACCTACATTCTAGCCCCCAAACTTTGTTAAATCTTACTTCTAACCCCCTATAAACAAATTAAATTAATTATAAAGGTCACCTACATTCTACCCCCCAAACTTTATTAAATCTTACTTTTAACCCCTGCAAACAAACAATATTAAAATTAAAACACTATAAATTAGCAACTTAGTTATGCATATGTGTGTTGTACATTGTGCTTTGGGAGTTTTTCAAAAATAAATTTGAAATTTTCATTTCTAACTCTAAACTTTACATATTTGGTAAATTAGGTTCAAAGTTTCAATCTTAAGTAATTTAACCCTTTGATTAATTTGATATTTCATTTTTAATTCTAAAGTTTTTATCTTTTGCAATTAACCCCTATGGTTTTTTTTTTCTTTTAACACAAAGTTTTTCATCTTTTACAATTTAACCCCAACACTTTTTTACTTTCAATTTTGATTCCCTAGACTTTTCATCTTTCGTAAATTTTCCGTTTAACGTTTCGTTCTAAACTTTCTTAGTTAACACGTCGCAATATGTGTGTGAGGTTCAATATTTTTTCATCTACTTTTCCCGTTTGACAGGCCCATCGTAGCGCGTCTATTTTTCCCGTTTGATAGGTCTGTCGCAACGTGTGGGTCAGAAACCGACTTAGTTATTCTTTTCTATGTTTTACACACAGACTCGTGGTCGTGTAAGAAACATTTGCATTTATCTAATACGATATATAACTAAAGAATCCCCGCCGCATTGCGGCGGGTGGTAATTCTAGTTTAGCTAAATATAAATCAAACTAAATAAATGTCTAAACAACTTCTTATACTAATTAAAGATAGTGATCCAATGAAACTAAATGTAATCAAATAAACTCTTTTGTAAGAGAAAATATATACACAATTGCACCAATCAAACAAAGTAAATGAATTAAACAAAATATCTATTAACTGAAAAATATAACAAGCTTATTTATACTAATTAGTTTAAAAAATGTCGTTTCACCCCCTTTATTTTCTATGAACTTTATATAATGTCTCTTTGACCCCTCGAGAGTATATATAATCTGATTTTTTCTTAATAACTTTCATTTGTTAATTTAAAAAAATTAATTTGTTCCGTGCTTATCTTTATTTACGTATTGGTATAAATTTGAGTTAGTCTACGTTTCGTCGTAATTTTGTTCGGAAAAGAGTACGTATTCATGCTTACCTTTTATGTACGTTTTGACTATTACTATATATCTTAAAAACTAAAGATTGTGGCTTTTGCCATCGACCAAAACAATCCCTACACTTTTAAAACTGCCACTTACCCCCTCCTTGCACTTTCTAAAAACTTTAGAAAATGTCATTTTCACCCTCTTGAGTTGCTAACGTTTCAAGTTTAACAACCCCCCCCCCCCCCCCTTGTTTTAAATTTTTTAACTTAAAAACACTATTTTCTTATGTACGTCGGAACGTGTTATTTTAATGTACTCATTTGGTCCACGTTTTGACTTAAATTAAAAAAACCACTAATTTCTTACACGCTTACTTTTGTGTGCATTTCGGTATAAATTCATGTTTCGAAGTAAACGATATAAATTCACATTTCGGCGTAATTTTTTTTGGAAATGTGTCGGGTCAAATATAATACATTTTTATGCTTATTTTTATGTACGTTTTCAGTTGGTCTACATTTTTACGTAATTATTGTTTGAAAACGAGTCGGGTCAAATATAATATGTTTTCATTCGACAGTATAAATTTGAGTTGTACATTTTGGCTTATCTAAGTCTTCATACAAAGGTAAGAGTGGTGTAGTGGGTGGGTAAAACCCCACTAAATGAACCAACGCAGGTTCGATTTCGTTTCTTTTGTACGGTATATATTTGATTTACTTTAGTATTTGACAAGTTGAAACACCCATTTTCATATGGCTATCGCATCACATAACGCTTGGACTAATTCACTCTATATTTGCAACGGGTCCGCGGCGCAACGCCCGGGTCTTATTACTTGTTCAACAAGAAGACCATCTTTTTCAACATACCACATTGAATTACATTCGACAGTTTATATGATTTCAAAAACATTTAGTGAACCAAACATTTCTTGTAAGTTGTAACCATAATTTGCCTACCACAATAACTACCTCAACATACTAAAGAACTTCATTTCTTTGTTTCACGTTGAACAGCACGAGGGACAAATGTCAAGCCACGAGTATGGCGCCGACCAAAACTAATAGTGGAAGGAGTGGAATCAGAAGTAGTCAGTTTGGAAACAGCTGAAACAAGGCCATTCAGAGTCTCTTCTTCTACTTGCATCGCACTTGCACCCGATCCTTCTTCATTTTCTGTGGTAAATGAGGCATGGTGTTGTTTACGTTGGTTTTTCTTCGATCTCTCCTTTTTTGATGGTTGGGCCTTTTTAAAGAAGTCGAACGAAGAAGGGAAGTTATGTTTGTCCATTAGATGCTGATGCCGACTTTTGTAGCTTTTGAGCTTCATACCACATCCCTCAACAAGGCATTCATACTGTTACATAATATGAAAATTTAAGGGTAAAATAACAAAAATCAGCTATCAACTATCAAGGTTTAAAAAACCTACTAAATCAGTCTTTACTTTTACAAGAAAATATGATTATTATTTCAATGATAAATGTAACATAAGTTTAAAGTGCATAAAACAATAGAGTTTTGACACATTTCTATATAGGGGAAAGTAGTATTTTCTCTCTCCCCTAAAAAGGATTCAACTTTCGAAAGAAAATGTTAACAGATTAAACTTTCAAAAATTCGTCCCCATGATCTGGTCAAAGTTACAGATATCGTTCCTTGTGCAAGCTATTTACGAATATTGTTACTACTTTCGCTGTTTGTTTTCACCCACGGTCCCTCGGACAGTTAAAATGACCAAGCTAGCCTTCCCCGGCCCGTTTAGACCCAAAACACTGATTGTGAAATGCAATAGAAGATGAAGAATTACCATAGCATAACCTCGTGCAACTTTTGCTTGGAAGAAAGAATCGTGTGCCTCTGATACGTGTATGCCAAGCAGGCGAGATGTAGGGTATACTCTAGAACAGACAGAACAAGAAGCTGTATGCCTTGCATTGTAATGATCTTCAAACTCTACCAACGATCTCAAATTGGCTCCACAACCAACAATTGGACAGCTCACTTCACTGGTCAAACAAAAAAGTAGATCAAACAATGTCTTAGATAATCATATTTCTGTTTACTGGTAATTCAGTGATAGCCACCTCAGCAGAAGAAATGCCATATAAGCAAGAAACAGGTCATCAGGTTATCAGATTACCAAATTACCCATTTCAATAAAGTGTAATTACCAGGTCAGGGCATATTGAGTTTAACTATCAAAATGGAACATCAACCTAAGTACATAACTATATAATGACAAGCCCATATTGCTACAATTGTACAGTGTACTAAAGAGTAAAGATCAATGCATCAAAGTAAGACACATAGTAAGTCTATAAAACGACCCCATATGATGCACAAATGTGTATTTCACCTAAGATAGTAAGAATAATAAACGATGAATAAGTGATGTTGGCATACATTAAAGACAAATGAAATCAAATAAACATTACAACCTAGAAGGTTGATTATGTGCTAAAACTCTAATGTTTCTCTATGGATTTTAATATACTAGAATGTTGATAAACATAACTTGTTTTCAAATGAAATCAGAGACACTAGGACCCATATTAGAATAATTTTCAATTTAAATACATGAATGTCGACAAAACATATCTTGTTTTCTCTTCACTTCACGGCCTACATCAATACACCTAAGCCAAGACTGGGTCGTCATTATAATTTGCATCTTGTGATTTGTTGCACAAATTTTGTATAGATAAATATGCCAATATAGGACAAGTAAAAAACAAGTAACATAAATCAAAATAAAGTAAAATAAAAAGTCCGGCAGTACCTGTCAGCATCATCCAAATTTCTAAGCTGCTGTTTTTCCTCTTCAGTAAGATCCAGTGCAACCTAGACATCAACAAGAAAGAGTATTATCTTTAGTCAAACTCATTTTAAAATAAAGGAGGCCAACGAAAGATGGCAAACTAATTAGAAATGTTGGGCTGCTGGCAGATTATTTCCACCATTCTCTGAATCTCCGAGTAAAGCTGAAATGGGTAGTGATGACTTTGCATAACAAAACGGGGATGAACAAATAGATATAAGCCATCCAGGCATTGGATTTGCAGACTGGACATAAGCAGATATCTAGAAGCAGTGCTCACAAAAAGTGTTCATCTTATTAAAACTTATTTATATTAAATAATACAATGACATCGATAGTATAACAACAACAGTTACATACCTTTCTACTTGAAATAGAAGTTGGTTTTTGATGTTTGTATGTCAAAAAAATGGGTTGCCTTTGATCATTAAAGGTGTAAAAATTGTTTTGGTAGCATATAATAAGAGAAATTGCCAGGTCATGAAACTATTAGTTGATTATTGGTTTAGCACTACTGCACCTAAACTTGCTCACAAATGGGTCAGGGCTGTCATTATAGTTTTATACAGGATCAAGTTCATCACCATTCACCAATTTGTAAATTTCATCAGTAATTAACAATAATTTATCACCAACTTTATCAAGTAGATGCATGGTCAATTTAAAAACCACAACGGTGCAGTTCCTTCTGAACTATTTAATAGAAATTTACATCCAGTAAACCAAAAACATCTCTACCATACTTACTAGTCCAAATACAAAAAAAGTCGACTCTAAATAGGAAGCTGTAGTACCAACAAACTTATTCAATAGTGTACTATGATTCTTTCGGTTCTCGTCTTAAGCCTAAAAACTACAACTATCATTTCTACCACTCTTAAAGGCTACGGCTGTAAACGAATGAAACGTTCAATGAACAGTTCGTGAACCGTTTGGCGGGAAGTCCGTTTATGTTCGTTCGTTCATTTGTGTTTATTCACTTAAAGGTTTTTATAATGTTATATTTTTATTTTATTGGTTTTAGTTGTTTTATAAATTTTGAAACCCTAGTTATACTATATATGTTTGTTTGTGTGCATGAACGTTCGGTTGTTTTCATGTATGTACATGAACATTTGTTTGTGTTCTTGTGTTCATTTGTGTTCACTTAAGTTCGGTAATGTTCGTGAACAGTTCATGAACACATTCATTTCCTTAACGAACGAAGACGAACAAGAAATCCAAAAACAGCTGTTTTGCATCACCATATTTCACAAACTATTCAGTTTCCAACAAAATAAACCATCCTTAAACCCTAAGACGCCTATTATAGGTATGAAATTAACCTAGCAAGATGTCACATCTAAATTCTGAATAGTACATGTTTAACACCTAAAATCTGCATCTCAAAATCACAACAGGAGCTTATTAGATAATATATAACAAACCGATTAAAATCAAAGTGCTTAATTGAAAAAATAACGAACCTGTTTGGCAAGAAGTTCGCGTTCAATGTTTCCGGAAGCGAAAAAGGGATCGTCGGGACCGAATCGACGAAGAACTGGAAACCAGTACTGGAATTCTGACTGCGTTTGCAAATTGTTATCGATCATCGTCATCATCGTTGAAGAATTTGTTCCGATTGGAAGATTTTGTAGAAAATGATGCTTCAAACCGCCTACTTAATATTGGGGACGGATCTTTCGGGTCGGGCGAAGAATCCCGTCGTCTAACGGCTCTTTTTCGTGAGATGGTGCTGTCCAGCTGTCAGGTTATTTGGGTTATAAATCGGGTTATGGGTCCGGTCCGGTACACACTTTTGGAGATTTCCGTTACGGTATTTTCAGTAACGGTATTTTCGGTACCGGTTGGTACCGAACTCATCAAATCCTGTAGCAACGTAGCAATGCAAGTAATTGCACCGTTTAGATTACTTTTCATACATACAGTAAGTAAACTGCATTTCGTTTGATTAGGATTTTTTATACAAAACAACTTATTTTGCTTTCTTTTTTGTCTTTTTTCTGTAATGAATGAATTGTAGCATGTAAAATTAACTTGGGTTTAGAACTGAATGAACAGTAAGTTCATTAAGGGATGAACAAATAGTATTGGGTACCGGTATCGGTACCCGCTTTTACCAAATCGGGTGTATTTTCGGTATCGGTTCGGCAACGGTACTCACCGATTTTTACCCTCAAATACCAGTGTCGTACCAGTACTGACCGGTACCGAGCCGTACCGTACCAGGTATATTCGGTACTGGTACACACTTTTGGAGATTTTGGTATCGGTTGGTACCGAGCTCATTAAATCCTGTAGCAACGTAGCAATGCAAGTAATTGCACCGTTTAAATTATTTTTCTTACACACAGTAACTTCATTAAGGGATGAACAAATAGTATTGGGTACCGGTACCCGCTTTTACCAAATCAGGTGTATTTTCGGTGCCAGTATTCACCGATTTTTACCCTCAAATACCGGTGCCGTACCAGTACCGACCGGTACCGAGCCGTACCGTACCTTACCAGGTATATTCGGTACCGGTACACACTTTTGGAGATTTCGGTTACGGTATTTTCAGTAACGGTATTTTCGGTACCGGTTGGTACCGAGCTCATCAAATCCTGTAGCAACGTAGCAATGCAAGTAATTGCACCGTTTTGATTACTTTTCATACACACAGTAAGTAAACTACATTTCGTTTGATTGAGATTTTTTATACACAACAACTTATTTTGCTTTCTTTTTTGTCTTTTTTCCGTAATGAATGAATTGTAGCATGTAAAATTAACTTGGGTTTAGAACTGAATGAACAGTAAGTTCATTAAGGGATGAACAAATAGTAATGGGTACCGGTATCGGTACCCGCTTTTACCAAATCGGGTGTATTTTCGGTACCGGTTCGGCAACGGTACTCACCGATTTTTACCCTCAAATACCGGTGCCGTACCAGTACTGACAGGTACCGAGCCGTACCGTACCTTACCAGGTATATTCGGTACCGGTACACACTTTTGGAGATTTCGGTTACGGTATTTTCGGTTACGGTATTTTCGGTACCGGTTGGTACCGAGCTCATCAAATCCTGTAGCAACGTAGCAATGCAAGTAATTGCACCGTTTAGATTACTTTTCATACACACAGTAAGTAAACTGCATTTCGTTTGATTAGGATTTTTTATACACAACAACTTATTTTGCTTTCTTTTTTGTCTTTTTTCTGTAATGAATGAATTGTAGTATGTAAAATTAACTTGGGTTTAGAACTGAATGAACAGTAAGTTCATTAAGGGATGAACAAATAGTATTGGGTACCGGTATCGGTACCCGCTTTTACCAAATCGGGTGTATTTTCGGTATCGGTTCGGCAACGGTACTCACCGATTTTTACCCTCAAATACCAGTGCCGTACCAGTACTGACCGGTACCGAGCCGTACCGTACCAGGTATATTCGGTACCGGTACACACTTTTGGAGATTTCAGTATCGGTTGGTACCGAGCTCATTAAATCCTGTAGCAACGTAGCAATGCAAGTAATTGCACAGTTTAGATTATTTTTCATACACACAGTAACTTCATTAAGGGATGAACAAATAGTATTGGGTACCGGTACCCGCTTTTACCAAATCAGGTGTATTTTCGGTACCAGTATTCACCGATTTTTACCCTCAAATACCGGTGCCGTACCAGTACCGACCGGTACCGAGCTGTACCGTACCTTACCAGGTATATTCGGTACCGGTACACACTTTTGGAGATTTCAGATACGGTATTTTCGGTAACGGTATTTTCGGTACCGGTTGGTACCGAGCTCATCAAATCCTGTAGCAACGTAGCAATGCAAGTAATTGCACCGTTTAGATTACTTTTCATACACACAGTAAGTAAACTGCATTTCGTTTGATTGTGATTTTTTATACACAACAACTTATTTTGCTTTCTTTTTTCTCTTTTTTCTGTAATGAATGAATTGTAGCATGTAAATTAACTTGGGTATTTAGATTATTGATGAGCAAATCGTATCAAATCCTGTAATCAAACCGGTATCGTATCAGTACCAAATTTACTATTACCAAATCATTTTCTTACCAATTTGGTACCCACCTTTTGGCGTTTACAGAATCGTTACTTTTGGTTCGACACTGGTCTAGCACCATACCTGTATTTATTGATTTTTACCTTCAAATACCATACCGTATTGTACCGAGCATTTTCGGTGCCGGTACCTAATTTCGATGATTTTCCGGATTGGTACTTTCGGTGCCGTTACCGGTACCGAGCTCATCCATATTTTAACGTGTTAGCACCGTAATAACTAAATTGAAAACAGCCGAATTTTCAACGTGTAGGACGTGTGGGTCCCATTATTATATATTAGGTTATTTAAAATCGCTTTTTTTATGACGGAGTGACCAACCTTACCACGTCATTTTTTTTTATGTTTTGATATTCGGTATCTGCTGCTGACACGCGTTTTGCAGACATTGGGTCCCCGCCGTAATGTGCGGGCGGAAAATCAACTAGTTCCTGGTTCATAATTTTCCATAATTTCATAACAAATGACCTAGAAAAATCATGATAATGAAATGTGTATGCCTAATTTTATAGAGATATATGTTAAAGTTTTGATGACTTAATTGAATCATTAATATCCGGATCGGGGTGTGACATATATAATCAACAAATTAGAGGATCAACAGAGTTTAAAGAAAAATGGGAAAGGGGTTGAGACACAAAACAGGGTGGCACACCAACAAAATGAGTTAGAGGTGGTTTGTAATAGAATAAATAAGTACGGAAACTTTGAGGAAGTCTTCGAGAGAAGGGGGAGACGGAGAAGACAGGATAGAAGCTCGTAGACCAATATGGAATTTGAACCTAGCTATATATTTGAATATATTCATTGCTCATACATCCTTGCAACCATGACTTCTAGCACTACCGTCATCGATAACCACTAAACCATTGGCCAAAGTGGTGGTTAGATACCAGTGAACACCCGCTATGATGCCATCGACAAAAAAAGAATGGTGATGGTTGATTTTGCGATGATCAGGAAGATGAGTTTTGTTTAACACTCTAATACACTGTAGAGTTTGATAGTGAAATCGAGTTTATGTTTAATGAGTGATTGTTGAAAACATTTCATAGCGAGAACGATAAGAAAATATCGTAGCAATCTCCAACTTACCATCAACCGTATACTGGAATTGGTCTTCAACAACCCTTACCCTTTGACAGGAACATAAAGGAGAGTAAATAAATGAGGGGCCCCGACCTAAAATTAGAACAAAAAATGCATAAAGAGGGGTTGGTTGGGGTTGTTTGTATATGTTGTGAAACAACGACATACTAGCAACCAACGTATAACTATAAACATATAGAACAAGGATTATAGAAAGTAAGAGAGAAAGAGAATAGAAGAACTCATTCTTATTCATGTATGTATGAAATACAAAAGCCACTATTTATAGGGCTATCATTCAATACAACTTAAATGCCAATGGGAGTTAGCCATGTGGATAGTCGTATCATAAATATATTTATAGCACTCCCCCTTGACTATCCACATGATATAAGAACATAATATATTTTTCATTAATACGCTTGGTGATGCTGCCTCGTTAAAAACCTTGCCAGGAAAACCCAGTGGGACAAAAACCATAGCTAAGGGAAAAAGAGTGCAGCGCGTATCGTCTCCCCCTGATACTTTTGAATCATGTACGTTGCCTCATTAAAAACCTTACTAAGAAAACCCAATGGGACAAAACTTAGTCAAGGGAAAAAGAGTGCAACTTTAATAAGTCTCCCCCTCATTTTAACATGTATCATTTAAGTGTCGTGTGTCCATCTTCCTTGAAAGTCGAATAAAGCCTTTGTAGCAAATGATTTGTCGTTTGATCCCTTAATGTGCAATCCTTTATGTTGAGCAATGTTGTATAATCTTCTAACGAGACTTTAGGCGCCTCCTTCCAAAAATTATCATATGTCCACGAATGTGTTTCGTTACATTCCTGCATCTACAAGACTAACCAAACTTGTTTTGATGGGTTAGTAAAATATAATCAAATATCGTTTATACCTTAAATATTTCTTTGAACTCAATTGCTTTAGAAAACTCATCAGGAGTTCAATCGTAAACAAAAACGAATCTATATACAATGATCATATTGTTCTCGAGAACTTAACTTACATGATTTTGATCATTCAAATCCTTTAGGGGCCTTCATGTACACTTTTAGTATCAAGTGATACATAACATTCATAGACGCACATCAATTCTCTCTCTATATTACCAGACTAATAAAATATTGGAAAGTCAATGCATCCACCACTGGAGAATATGTTTCCTCATAATCAATCATAGGTCTTTGTGAAAATTCTTGTGCCACCAATTTTGACTTGTATCGTTTAATTTGATTTTCACATGATTTGCGTAAAAGACACATTTGTATCCAACATATTTTACCACTTCAGTTGTATGGACTGTTGGTCCAGAAACTTTCCATTTTATTAGAGAACTAAACTCTGCCTTATTTGCATCTTTCTATTTTGGACAATCATTTGTTAATATTCATTCATAGGCAGATCTTAAATCTTGATCCTCGTCATTTAATCATTTTAAGCGCTACATTATATACAAAAGTATGATGACGTCGATTTTTTATTTCGATTCCATACATATCTTAGACATGATACAACTTATCGAGATCTTTTTATTTTCAGGTACCTGAGGTTCTTCTTGAACCATCATGTCTATTGTCTCTTCAGGAGATCTTATTACTATAACCTCGACTTGACCATCTTAATTACTTGCTCCAATTTTCGAGAAATTTTATTATTGGAATCAACTAGTCTACCACGCTTTAGGCGTGCAATAGACTCATTACCAAAATATGCGGTTGTCTTCTTGGGACACAAATATAACTGGAGCATAAGCAGTTGATTACTTTGTCACTCTATTTAGGTCAGTGAACTTGTCTGGTAATTTGTTCTTTAATATTGGTAAATGAATTATACTTTAAACTTCTAGTTCATAGTTTATAGTCTGAGGATCAAGATGACATGATAATTCATTTTACTTTTCACTTTCCAACTGCTTGTTATCTTCCCCCTAATGTTGGGAACATTCATTCACTAAAGTGAAAACCAATGAGCCATAAATGAATTTCTCACTAATGGCTTTAAGTATTTAATCATAGATGATTATTTATACCCAACATATTCTCAAACTTTTTAGAAGTCCCATCTTTGTGCGGTGTGGTGGATGAGTTTCATTATATGTCGCACAACCAAAATCTTTGATGAGGCATCTTTGGTTCCTGACAAAAAACCAACTGTATGGGGAGAACTATAACTTATTGGCTTGATGTGAATTGATGGTACTATATATAAAATTATATGTACCTAAATGAACTTTTGCTCCTCTCATGATCATTGGCTTTGTAACCAATAGCAGACGTTTAGTGATCATCTCAACAATAACACTTATTCTAATGATCGTTAATAACTTGGGAATCAAATTCACTATTATCAAATAAATATACTAATCTGGATTAATATGCTTGCTATCACATTAGCTAAGTCACAATCACACAAGCTTCAGGTTTTGGATTTGATAACCATTTAGACGATGCATCGATTTTAAAACACTAAATGGTATCATGTTTGTATATTTATTTCCATTATCATTTCCATTATATTTAGGGATTCACATCCTACTTTTGTTGATCAATACTTAACTTCACTTGAGAGCAAACATGACATGTATAATTATCAAGACGAACCTTTTGTTTCTTCAATACTTTTCACATCATCATTAATGATTCGATGTGGTCTAACCGGTCATGCCATTGAATTAAATAATCACGATCCATAAACTTCTGGTTTATGATCGTATATGTTTTAGTTGCAATCGTGTTTGTTCAATACACGATAGGAAGTATGAGAGAATAATGTAATATTATTTCAACATTCATGGTATAACATGTTTCCCATGTTTTATGTTCGTATAATCACTCCCTAAGTGTGCCACTTTTTGTGGTTGATTTCAATATTAAAATGGTTGTCAACATGAGGATTATTACAATTTCCTCGGTTGCCGTGATCATGACCTTTATAACGATCATTGTATAGTCATTGCACTATTAACATGGTTGATCTTATTACATGATCATCATAACAATTTCCTTAATTACCATCATCACAAACTTTACACCAATTATTATATCATCACATTCTATTTAAGAAATAGATTATACCCATACAACATTAATGGTGGCATCATTACAATTTTCTTAGTTATGTATATGATCATAACCTTTGAATTGATCATTATATCATCACATTCACATCAGGGAATGGATTAGAACCACATAACTTTCATGCTTGTTGTTTCAAACTTTATATATATTCCTTAACAATCTTGGTACTTCAATAGCTTATATGATATTCGACGATGGAAATTGTTTTGCTCAATGGATTATGATATTTATTTTTCTCATCACATGATATAAATCGAGATGTAGTTATATAACCGAGACATTTATCCTTATCGGTTTAAAATCTTACAAGCTTCGATAAACTCGTAATAATCTTTGAGAAGTTAGACACTCCAGGTGTCTTTTTATATAAACCGTGACCACAATTCAGTCGTTTTTATAGCTTGTGATCATATACCACAACCCTAGTCACTTTAATGTCCCCTTCCAAATTTATAACATATGGAATATAATATATACATTAGATTATACAATGCATGACTATATAACATGTCATGTAATGTCATATAAAACACCAAATTTGTTATTCTTATATATCAAATAAGAACACTATAAACATGCACTTATCATATTGTATTTCTGGTAAAATTGTTACGAACAATCACATTAAAATTTATATGCCAAATACAAGTATTACACGTCAGAAGTGAATGTACATGAACATATTAAATACTAAACAGACTTTTTCATAGTATAATAATCTGTCAACTATAGTATACTACAAATTCATCTCCATCAAACGTTATTATAAAATACGATCAATGCATACATAACATATTATCTAAACAATATAAACTAGGCAAATTGGAAAATAATAATCCCACCTTTGTGAAATTGGCCAATAATAATCCCAAGTCACGAATTAGCCACCAATAATCCCACCTCGTCCATTTTTTTTGTAAAATACTCCACAGTTAACTTTAGGCTAACTGAGTTAATAAAATGCTGACGTGGCTAATAAATGTCTGCCACATGGATTTTTTTAAATGACTTGGATTATGGATTATATTAAATCATTTAATTGTTTAGTTGACTGATTATAAAAAGGGGAATTGACCACATGTTCGATCAGAGTTCACCAAGCATGAACCCTAATTCATAAACCAACCCCCAATCTCCAAAATTAAGCCTTTTCAATCGATCCCAATCACGAAAACATGAGTTCATCATCATCGTCTTCTTCAATTCGTTCAAAAAACCCCAAAATTTTCATATTGATTTTTTTTGTTGCTGTCGGCTTTAATTCAACCAGCGAAACATGATTTGAGGTGCAAAACTGGGTGGAAAACACTAGTTTAGCGGCATCTTCTAAATCGTAAGTATAGTTCAGCAACTTATGGTAACAATCAGGTTCCAAAATTCCTTTCAGTTTCCTTTCATCCATATTGTTGGTTTAAAGAGTGAGAGAAGGGTTAAATCAACATTCAATCGCATAAAGAACAAGAATGTAGCAAGAATTTCATCATACCTGATCGTTCGTTTGCAGCGTTCTTCTTGATAATAATTTAGGGTTTTGAAGAGAGAAGAGATGTGTTTTGGTTAAGTCTGTAATGTTTGATCGATCGTTCACTGTTAAATGGCTTTTGTATTTACCCAATTTCAATTTTGGATTAACATAATCCATGTCATTAATAATTTAACATGTGGCAGACACATGTGGTAGTTAGATGACATTTATTAGCCACGTCATCATTTTATTAACTCAGTTAGCCTAAAGTTAACTGTGGAGTATTTTACAAAAAAAATGGACGAGATGAGATTATTGGTGGCTAATTCGTGACTTGGGATTATTGGCCAATTTCACAAAGGTGGGATTATTATTTTCCAATTTGCCTATAAACTATAAAGCCAATAAGTAAGAGATATAATCTGTCTATAATTTCGTATTGCAATTTTAAAATCATCATCTCTTAAATTAAATTGTAAATCACCTAATTCCTTATGGGAAAATGATATTTAATGATTTTAATTTATAAGCATTAACCAACATGATGGGAAAAAAATGATATTTAATGATTTTAAATTTTAAGCATTAACCAACATCATATATATTAATATCGTTTAAAGCCTTCTTTAATTTCTTAATAATACAATTGGTTTATGCATATATATATTAACATCATATATATCACATACATAGTGAAAGTTAAAACGTGGTTAACCAAAACAAGGCTAATGGAAGTCCGCCAACTACTTTGAATTAAATTTAATGCTTTCATCCATGGTACCCATAATTTGGAATAATTTTCCATTTTGTTAACATATACCACTCAATTTATGAAAACCAATAATACAATATCTGAGATAATGGATACCACTAACTAGTTCATTTTCTAGTAACTACAGTCTACATAAAATAAATAATCATAGCATCATATAATGTATAGCATCATGTGAATGTTTACTAATTGCTAGGTCTAATAACCTGATGAATGATTAAATACTTGATTAAAAATATTTAACTAATGAGCTTTTAAAATATTAGTTACCTCATTTAAATATCTGTTGGATAGGGGTCTGGGACCCAAACTTTGTTTTGTTTTCTATGATAAAAGTTAAGTTTCAAAAACTAAAGAAAATAGTTCACCTTATCCGATTCTTTTGAAAATTATTTAATGTTTTAACTTTTAACTTTTAATCAAGCTTCAGTTACGAACTATGAAAAATATTTACTGTTTAAATCAAACTTCAGTTACGAAATCCCCTTTTCTAAAACAAAATAGCATTTATAGCTATATAACTGAATTCAATAAATAATATTACGGTTTCTTGATTAATTAAGTTTATATGAATAAAATAATATTATTAAAATACAAAAGCTATTGTATATTAATATAAATATTCACAAGGATAATGTGATATGGTGATCTTCAACCGTTACAAATTTACTCTTTAAATTTGAATAAAGAAAGAGTCAAATAAATACTAGACGATTGAAGATTGAACACATTTTGAGTTAATTACAATTGACTACATATAATTAATTAGGCAATGAAAAACATTTATTCAATTTAAATAAGATAATAAACATATAATTAATTAGGCAATGAAAAACATTTATTCAATTTGAATAATATAATAAACATATAATCAATTAGGCAATGAAAAACATTTATTCAATTTGAATAAGATAATAAACATATAATTAATTAGGCAATGAAAAACATTTATTCAATTTAAATAAGATAATAAACGGACCCTTCCATTCATTAAATCTGGTCTAATAATCTTATCCAACAACAGTTTTCGACAACAGTTTTCGGTTGTTAGCAAAAGCTATTTTCAACTTGATGGTTTTATTCATGATATTTTTCATTTGACAAAGGAGGTTTATCCGAACCGAGTGACTCAAAAGATTTCAACCAAAAAATTGTTTTAAGGTCATCTTAATTTTATTTTTTCTATTTCAATGGTTACTATCCATAAACATATCAGATATATAATTAGGTGTATTCAAATACTTCTAAATAAAATACTTGTGTGCGATGTGTGTATTGCTTATAAGATCAAGGGATGGTTCGGAAGGTACCTTAATTGCAAAATAGTTGATGCACTCAATTGGTCGTTGGTGGCTTCAAGCGGTTGTTAATTTCTCCCACACATTTATCTTCTTCCTTAACACACGATAATATGATTTGTCTACAAATGCAATTCGTGCTGATAACGTGTTGTGAAACAACGACATACTAGCAACCAACGTATAACTATAAACATATATAACAAGGATTATCGAAAGTAAGAGAGAAAGAGAATAGAAGAACTCATTCTTATTCATGTATGTTTGGAAAACAAAAGCCACTATTTATAGGGCTATCATTCAATACAACTTAAATGCCAATGGGAGTTAGGCATGTGGATAATCATATCATAAATATATTTATAACAGTATCTTTTTTTTTCTTTCTGTTTTTAAGGGTGATGTGGTAATTCTAAAAGACTTAATGTGTTTTAACAAGGTTGGGGTAGTTTATATCTTTTTGTTTTTGTTTTTAAGGTTGTTGTGATAATTCTAAAAGGCTTAAAGTATTTTTAACGTTGAGTTTATCAAAATGACGAGACATATTACCAATAGTGAACACCGGAAAATATACATAAATTTTGAAAACAAATGCAACTTGTAATATAAGCATGCCACATGAACTATATATGTGATTTACTATTTCTTTCATATACTAGTGTCTTTGCCCATCAACTCATTCCAATGCACACACCCTTATTTGGGACATCACCACAAAACATGTTAACCAAGTGAAGCTAAGATAACACCCTTGTTTGGGACAACATATTGGTTCTCCTCCCCTATGTGTTAAAAAAATGAGGTTTGGAAACTAATGGTGGTGTCTCTCCATTTTCACGAAGGGTTATTTTTGTACTTAAAATTAATTACTTACCATTCTTAGAATGGCTATACATGTGTTAATCAGAAAGAAAACAGGCCTTTAGAGATGATAGCTTTTATTTGATATACACACACATTACGATTAAATATAGATATTTTGGTTTCAAATTCTGGTGAATGCATAAGATCGTGACAAGTTCTTTTATGAACACTTCCACACTTGATATAGGCATCTATCATTCTAGCTCAAGGCCATTCATCTCCTTGTTTTCGAATACAATTTTCAATTTATATGTGATTTTTATTTTAAAGATGCATATACAAATATGCCATCCACAAATTAAGTGGTGAGTAAAATGCAATTTGCGTCCCTGTGCTTATAGGCTGGTGTCAACTTGAGTCCCCTAAATTAAAATTTCGCTGCATAAGTCCCTGTCATATGAAAAACGCTACGATTTGAGTCCCTGTCGTCAATTTTTATTAGTTTGACCGTTAGGTCAAGGGGCATTTTGGTAATCTCATAATAACAATAAAAAACTAAAAAAAACCCTAAGTGGTTGTTTGTTTACCATTTAATGAGGTTCTTAATGGTTCAGACCTCTTACTGGTTCAGCACTTAATGGTTCAGACAGTTTGTTTCGCTAGCTGATGTCTGAATGGTTCAGACATTTGCCTCTGAATGGTTAAGCATTATACTGAGTCTGAATGGTTAAGACCTCTAATATGAATTTGTCAGATATTTGCCTCTGAACGGTTAAGCATTATAGTGGCTCTTAATGGTTCAGACCTCTTACTGGTTCAGCACTTAATAGTTCAGACCTCTTATTGGTTCAGCACTTGCCAAAGAGCCCCTAAGTCTAGTTTCATATCCTGCACATTATAATCTTTAAAACATAAATCCAAATCTTCAAGAACATCACCATCTTCTATCATCATCATCATCCCCTAACCATCATGAACAAATTCAAGTTCATGAACAAGAATCGAAACATCCTACATTTCATTAATTTAAACTTATAAAGTTAGTTGTTGGGACTCAGAGTGTAGCGAATTTCAATCTACAAGGACTCAGGCAACAAAATTTTCATTTGAGGGACTCAAGTTGACACCGGCCTATAAGCACAGAGATGCAATTGCAGTTTACTCCAAAATGGTTAAAATGCGTTTTATATACCAAATCATGCGAATGAGTGAGTGGTTGAAGGAACTTTATTCCAAATCATGCAAATGAGTGAGAGATTAATTTAAGCTTATTCTCTTTTTTATGAACGGCCAACGAATTCTTCAAATGGGTTACTAGCAAAATTCATCACATTGGGATACACTCGCCTTCCGAACCAGGGAAAGCCCTCACCTAGGGCCGAAGCTCATGAACACCCGCCCGAAGGCACAACAGTGCGGTGAGGTAAAATCTGCTCAGTTCAAGGATCGAACTAGCGATCACCGCCTACTCATCTAGTCTCATGTCATCACCAGGTGCCGCAGAAATTAAATGTTGGTGGCAGGAATTGAACTTGGGACATTTAGAACACCAGATCTCATCCTTACCACTCTACGACTAGCTCATTGACTAGTTGAAGCCTATTCTCTACATGCCGTTCTAACTTCTAAGGCTATGCAGTATGGTGATGGTCCTCCCTTGGAGGATGGTCCACCACGTAAGCGCCACGTAGGATGGGCATGAGGATGGGGCAAAGAGGATGGAGGTATGGAAATAGGGGGATGAACCTAAAAAGTATATGTATATATTGTATGTATAAGTGTGTGAGAGAGGGGGAGGGATGATTTTTGTCATTTTGTGGACCGGCACCGACGTCTGGAAAAGGACGACGAGGACGAAGCCGGAAGGGGGCGGCGTGGTGTTTAACCCAGCGCCGGACCAGAACGAACCGGGGACCAACCCCATACCGTCCAGCCTAATGTTACACCCTTGATGCATTAAGACTTTATTCCACACCAAGAAGATAAAAAGCAAAGGAAAAAAAAATCAATAAATCCATCCAGTGTATTAGGTGTGAAGGGGGGGTCCCAATATCACACACACGCACCACAACCCAATAATCCATGTAGCGTTTTATATCAGCTAACTAAACCATAAAACAGACACTCTACAACACAAGGATCCATCCATTCAACACAGAAGAACCAAATCAAATCAAGCCGGAGAAGGCGATGGATCCCGACGCTCTATCAAAAGCATTCGTGGAGCACTACTACTCCACCTTCGACACCAATCGTGCCGGATTAGCCAACCTGTACCAGGAGTCTTCCATGTTGACTTTCGAAGGTCAAAAGATTCAAGGATCTCAGAACATCGTCAACAAGCTCACCTCTCTCCCCTTCCAGCAGTGCAAACACAGCATCACCACCGTCGATTGCCAGCCCTCCGGTCCCGCCGGTGGTATGCTTGTTTTTGTTAGTGGTAATCTTCAGCTTGCCGGTGAACAGCATGCTCTTAAGTTCAGTCAGGTAGTTGTTAATTTACTTTTGTTTAATGTGTTTATGTAGATACGTGTTTGGATCTTGTTAGATGATTTCGATTGCTTAGAATTTGGTGTTTGGTTGAGATTTGAGTTTTAAACCCTAATCAACCGATCAGGAAACTAGACCTGATGCGTTTGTCTGTATATTCAGTGGTGTAGGAATGAATTATATCTATGAGTGGAATTGGTAATAAATTGATGTCTTAGAAAGGAAGTTGTTACTTGTTGACGATGATAATAACGGTTTTTGTGTGGTGTTTTTGTGTGCTGTTGAGTTAAACTTGTTGTGAAGGAGGATATATCTTCTATGCAGTAATAGAAATGAGATAGAATGGTGTGCTGATGTTATTTCGTAACTCTAGAAAGTGTAAGGTGGTATTAACATGTAATAGCTTGTACAAAGTTGAAGTGTGTATCTATTTTGATGTGCATATGCTTGGTTGTTGTGCATAAACATGACACTTTTCTGTTGGGATGTATTCTATATTCCTTGTATTGTAGTCTTGACAATTTTGGTTTACAGGTTGTATGTATTGGTTGCTAAATGGGGATTGGTAGTGTTTGTGTAAGGACTGCACACTTGCGAGTTGTGATTGATTTGGCAAATGGACCTTGGAGGGTTTTGATTGTGATTTAGACGCCTAATTTATCTTACTAGTTTAAATCCATTGTGAAGTTGACTCCATATTTTACATTTTCGACTCGTGTTACTGTTACACCTTTTAGTTTCTGTTCTCAAGGATTTGATGATCTTTGCTTCTTTAAACATATGGAATTGCTTACTGGCTTGTTGTGAAAGGTATCAGTATCATTTAAGTATCGAAGTTCTAAGTGTTGTAGTTGACTTAAGGTTTCAAAGAAAACCATTGCGGTTTTGGGGGGGGGGGGGGGGGGGGGGGGGACGGACTTGATTTGGAAAGTTGAACTTTTTGCCCCAATATGTTGCAACCCTGTTGTTATTCTTTGATATCTGAAGTCACGTACAATGGTTAAAAATGTAAAGTTTTCTAAGCATGATATTGGTTTTATAAAATTTATGCAACTAATGGTCTTATTAGAAGCTACACTTGCAATTATTGCAAATGTTGACACTTATTGAGTCATTGGAAATTTTTTTCTGTTCACTTCTCACAAACCTTCTATACACATAAGTGCTTACTTTTTTCTTGTCCATATAAGTTATTCACTATTCATAGGTGTTGTTGACTTCTTCGATGAACCCATCAAATGAAAGCACATTGAGTTGTTATTTACCAGTCATGAAACCTCCATAATATCCTTTCCTGTTCTAAAAAAACGATGCAATATCTATAACACGGTTACTTGTTGCATTTGCAAACTATGAAATTTTATTTTGAGGGAATGATGATCTTGTAGATTATTTGCACATGCCTCCTATTCTTCAGATTTGATGTCTAATTTGTTTAGCATATATGTTTATATATCTACCTTTTATCTTACTAAATTTTAATACATCAATAGACAATGACATGGGCATATATTGATATCAATTTGTTTAGCATTTATGCTTTAAGTTGCTATGCCATATGTGGCCATATGCTTTCTTAAATTATATGTTTCTATGCAATCTCTTCTTTTATTAGGTCGTATCTGAAATGTATATTCATGGACTTGTTTTGTGAAAACCAACATGCAACATTGTTATATATTTGTGTTACTTGAGAGTACTACAAAAGTTTTGCATGTTATAATTTGTCAAGGGATGCAAGCAACACCAATGTAAAATATAACCCGTGTCACCTGCGCATAAGTAAATTTGGAAATCGTAAATAGTTGGACATTATACAGTTTTTTCTTTTTCTGGTTCCGGCTTGTAATTTATTAAGGCAGAGTTATTCATGGCATACTTATTTTCTCATATATTTGCGATGTTATCTACTTTTGAAAAGCTTATATACCAATGTGTCGTTTGCGATTTGAAAACGTAAGTGTAAAAGGAAGTCATACGTTCTTTGCTTGTTTGTTTACGTGCAGATGTTCCATCTGATGCCAACACCCCAAGGAAGCTTTTACGTGTTCAACGACATCTTCCGCTTGAACTATGCTTAAAACGAGGTGCTTCTAGAAGCCAGATATTGGCTAGTTTAGCATGCAGTTCTGAATATTTTGCCCATCAATTCTGTGTTTTATACTGGTTTGTTCTATTCTATTATTGGAAGTGTGGATCAATTTGTGGAGTGTTTTCTGACTGGCTATGTTATGTTTTTGGAAAACTATCATTTACTTCTACGGGTGTTCTAATATCTATCAACAGATAAAACCATAAAACCGGTCTGTTCTGGTGCGGTCCTAGTTCCTAAGCCGTAATTGAAGATATCCTTTTTGGAAAAGGGCTAATCACCTAAGTCCTAACTAGCCATTTGAGGGTTTGACCAAACTAAATTGCAAAATTAGCATTGACTTTTACCATTTTCATAACCAGGAACCAATTATGTTACAACACATGGCAAGTTCGAATGATCATTATTGTGATTTTTTGTATGGAAAAGGAAAATAAATGTTTGATACTTAACATGATCATTTATCTCATATAAAGTTTAGGAGTTGGGACAAGCATGGAAGTTATAAAAATTGTAATGAAAGTTTATCATCACAACTTGCAACCCATGTATAAGCTTGTAAGTTGGGAAACAATATATATATATTTTTTTTTGTCTAAAATCAACCACTTAATTGATTCTCGTAGCTATATGAATATATCTTGAAACAAAGTGTAGGGACCATAACAAGTGGGATTCATTCTGAATCAGGATAACTTGAGTAGGCAATCAAGGATCACTTTTCTTCTTTCATAGTCATACCTATCGTGTATTTTCTTCCTTCGTTTCCCCTTAAATGCAACTGTATATACACTATTGGCACACACTCACAGATTGTACACAAATATACAAATACAAATCAATCAGAATTGTAAAAAGAAATGGCGGACTGGGGACCGGTGTTCGTGGCTGTGATGCTCTTCATTCTGCTAACGCCAGGGCTGCTGATCCAGATACCCGGCCACACCAAGGTTGTTGAGTTCGGTAATTTCCAGACGAGTGGTGTCTCGATTTTGGTTCATTCCGTCATCTATTTTGCTCTTATGTGTATCTTCTTGTTAGCGGTCGGGGTCCATATGTACCTTGGTTAAGATCTAATGCCCATTTTTTTCATGTAATTCTGTCTTCTTTCATCATTGGTTAATCATTTACATCTTCTGGAGTGGACTTTGTATTCTTCTTTTATATCAACGTTTTGGACCATTTGTTTGAAACTTTGAATGTTGTGATCATAAACCCCTTTAATTGCTCGAAATTTTAAGTGTGATCAAGTTGTAAGGATGATATCTTATATAATTTCACATTTACAAACGGGCTTGTAGCCCAATAGTATCATAGTGTTTGTTAAGGTGTAGTCCCTCCCAACCAAGTGGTGATGGCTTAAATCTCAGTCTAGACAATATATAGTATTTACAAGTATGTTAGTTTGCCGTTTAGAAAAATATAATGTCGTATTTTCTATATCTTACAAATAAAGAAGCTCATTAAAGTATAAACTTAACTAGAGTCTTTAATTAGTAACAAGAAGTGTTAACACGTTATCAGAGAATGATTTGATTTTCTTTATAAAGAGAACACTATATAATATTATATTACCAATTTGGTACGTGAAATCGTAAATACAAAGCAAAGGGAATCGAATCAAAGAACGAATTGTATTCCATTTACGGGAACGACGTCCACGTGAACACACCTTTTCACACACTACATTACACGTTAAACCATATCACTCCCCAACTTAACTTGTGCATCCTGCAATCTGTATACATTCTGAATTCTCAAAGTGTACACTGGTAGCTCTGAAGAAATGGCAGATTGGGGACCAGTACTCATCGGCGTAGTACTCTTTGTGTTATTGCAACCTGGCCTCCTTTTTCAGTTACCTGGTAACGGCAAGCAGTTAGAGTTCGGGAGCATGAGGACCAACGGCAAAGCCATTGCGGTTCACACTCTCATTTTCTTCGCCCTCTACGCCATCCTCGTGCTAGCCGTTCATATCCATATCTACACCGGATAATCTCAGGTTGATCTCTAGTTAATGGATGATGTGTTTTCTAATAATCTGTGTGGCATGGAATATTGTTGTTTAATTTGGATGTATTTGCAAATGTTTTGGTTTATGCTCTTTCTAAGTTTCTAAATTCTAACCAATGCTGCTGGTGCCCAATGTGAATGCAGAGTTCATTCTATTTGATATTAAATAAAAAAAATAACAAGTAAATCGTCTTTTTTTAGAAAAAAACTTTTTTTTCTTTTAAGTGAGAGTAGATTACTTGGTGAGGAAGGGATTGAAATTTGAAGGTATGTTTTTTAGGGGCATGGATTATGGTTTTATGTTATAGGGAAAAGATCAAATAGGAAGATTAATTTTGCTAGGAATGATAGGAAGCAATAAGAGGATGACATGTGGCAACATTTAAAATAAAGAAAAAGGGTATTTTAGTCAATCCAACCCTTTCTTCTTCCTTTTTCAAAACCCAGTAACTTCAAAACCCACCATTTTCAAAACCCACCATCTTCAACCATTTCTTCACTTTCTATCTCAATAATCACTACATTATAGTGCGATTTTCATCACCAATCATTACCCCCGATCAACGTGTTCTTCAGTTTTTTTGAAGAAAACCCAGTTTAATTTCATACAAAATCTCGTTTTTTCCGGTGATTTTGAAGATAATCACTCGATTTGTTCGATTCAATCGCTGATAAGTGTTTCTATCATTTCAAATTTCGTCAATTGATGAAGAAACCGGCTTCGATCCATGTAAGAAATTCTTTAATTTCATTTTCACGATCTGGGTTTTTATTTAGTCATTGCGTTTTACGATCTTGGCGGGGGTCCGGGAGCGGGGTCCCAGGGGCGGCAACCCCTGGCGGGGTCCAAGGGGCAGAGCCCCTGGCTGGGAAAAATAATTTTCCAGAAATTGGCTTATTTCGAAGACAGTAATTCGTAGACAATTCAGACAGTTCACAGACAATTCACAAACAGTTCAGAAACAGTTTTATGTGTCCATTGCGTTTTAGAAATAAGAGAGTTTTATGTGTTTTCTGGCTATTGCGTTTTAGAAAAAACACATTTTTAAGTATCTTTAGTCATTGCGTTTTAGGTAAAACACATTTTTGAAGTGTTTTTAGTCATTGCGTTTTAGGTAAAACACATTTTTAGGTGTTTTCAGTCCATTGCGTTTTACAAAGAACACTTTCTTTTGTTTTTTTAGGTCATTGCGTTTTAGAAATGAGACATTTTTAAGTGTTTTCTGGCCATTGCGTTTTACAAAATAAACATTTCTTTGTGTTTTCTGGCCATTGCGTTTTACAAATAAGACATTTCTTTGTGTTTTTTGTGCATTGCGTTTTAGGTAAAACACTTTTTTATGTGTTTTCAGTCTATTGCGTTTTAGAAATAAGACATTTCTTTGTGTTTTCTGGCCATTGCATTTTACAAATAAGTCATTTCTTTGTGTTTTTTGTGCATTGCGTTTTAGAAAAATGTCATTTTTTAGGTTTTTTTTTTCATTGCGTTTTACGTAACTGGTTGTTTTTCTGTTGCGTTTTACACAACTGGGTTTAATTTTTTTTTTTAATATAGCAATAGTATACTCGTTTTAAAGATAAAAAACGCTCGTTTTTTTGGTGCAATTTTTATAAAAAAATAATGTCGTATAAAAGAGTTATTAACGTTTAAAAAATGGGGGGGAATTGGAGGAGAGAAAAACTATTGCTTGGATTGACTAGAATGCCCTTGAACAAACTCACGCGCCTCTTTTCTTCTTTTCAATTTCCCTGATTTAATCTTAGCCCTTGATTAACTAAATGGATGGTCAAGATCACTTCCTAGCCTTCCTAGCCAAATTAACTTCCTATTGTATCTCCACCCTTATGTTATAACCTTTAACTTTTTTAGGAAAAACAAAATATATTTATTTTTTAGCATTTTTAGTATAAGTAGTTGACAATATTTTATGGATATTTTTATCTCTATATCCATTAATACATGAACAAGTTTGTTTGCTTATCCGTTTTACATTCAAGGTCTGTAGAAGATTGTATTGCGCGTTAGAACCCTGTACCATTTTGTACGTTTTACTAGTGTCACATTTTCATATTTTCGACAACTTACTCAACAAAAATGAATACATACTCAACAAAAGTAAAATACTTGTGTGGAAAATCACTTGAAAATATGTAGAAAATGGTAAAAGGTGAGCAGTGAGCCAAATGATATATTTAAGAAAAATATTTTTTGTAAAAATAAAATAGATACAAAATGGTTTATATCTAGGGCTGCAAACGAACCAAACGTTCGGCGAACAGTTTGTGAACCGTTCGGCGGGAAGTTCGTTTGTGTTCATTCGTTTATTAAACAAACGAACACGAACAAGAAATTCCGTTCGTTTAGTTAAATGAACAAACATGAACCGAGGTTGTGTTCGTTCGTTTATGTTCGTGAACGTTCGATAACGTGTTCGTTTGTGTTCGATACTTCATTAGTGTTTTTAGCTTTTATATTTATTTAAATACTTCAAAATTCCAACAAATTAAATATCTAATAAGTGTCGGTGTTTTATATATTCTGTTCATGAACGACTGTTTGTGTTTGTTTGTTTGTTTGTTTGTTTCCATTTGTGTTCATGAACATTAGTTTGTGCTCATTTGTGTTCGTCAACGTTCATTGCCTAAAATTAACAAACAAACACAAACGAACACGAACAAATTCATTTCCTTAACAAGCGAACACGAACATAAAATCTCGTTCGATAAGTGTTCATGAACAGTTCGCGAATACATATATTTCTTAATAAACGAACACGAACAAGGTCTTGTTTGTGTTCGTTCGGTTCGTTTGCAACCCTAATTATATCCATTTCTAGCTCTGTACACATATTATTTATTTTGATTTTTTTCTTTATTAAAAAATCGATCCCTAGAGGCTTTTCATGGGCTATTAATGTCCCCTTTCATGGGCTTTTCAAAATATCACTATTATGCTTTGAATTGATACAACTTATAGCATATGTAACGACCTTTGATGCATTACAGTTGTTAAACCCTAATATAGAGATGATGTAGTCCAACTTGAAAAGGGTAAAATCATATAACTAACTTTATGCCATCTTTTATCCACCACCGTCTATCATTTACTCTATAAGCTATTCTCTCTCTTTACTTTTCACACCACCTACGAGGACTTGATTCAGTATATAGATCCTACGAGGACTTGATTCAAGCTTATTAGGACTTCCTTTGAAGCAGATAGCATCAAATCGGGGGAAGTAAGAACAACTTGAATCCCTTATAAATAAACTACTATTAAAACCTTAAACCGGCCTTGCAGGACTATATCACTGCTGACTCAGACCAATATGGCCAAGGGTAGCGTTGCCTCCAAAAGAGGGACATGCCACATTTTGTATTAATAACTTACTTAATTATCTTTCAATATTCCGGCCTTGCGGGACTGTATCCTTGCTGACTCAGACCAATATGGCTGAGGGTAGTGTTGCCTCCAAAAAAGAGACATGCCACTATAACTAAGATAATCTCTTAAAAAACCCAAAGTGCAGAAACCATCAAAGGATACATAAATGATGAGTCGGAACCAAGTGATTCTATCTTGTCTATTTGTTTCTATATTTATTTAGTTTCTTTATTCTACTTATTAAAAATCTTTGCTCAAATTTAATTAGATTAGACGTCATGATATTCCGGTATTAAAAGTTCTCGTGTCCTTGGACGACCTCGGTATCTTACCATCACTATAATACGCCAACGATGGGTGCACTTGCCCTAGCGTGTTGTAGAGAGTGATAATGTTATATCGTGTTTTGTAAATTTAAAACTTTATAAAAGAGTAAAAAAGGTACTTAAAAATATAGCAAAAAATTCGTACATGATCGACACACGTCACATACCGTAGTAGCTAAACAATGATTCGTGAAACTCTCCTAGCATTCTTCATAGCAAATAGTTTTATCACCTCTTCGCAATTTATATTCTTTAAGCAAATAGTTGTATCACATCTTCGCAATTTATATTCTTTAAGATTTCATTCTCGATATCTACCATCACAAATCCACCACGTCTTTCTTAGGACATTGAGATTTTTTTATTGCTTCGTATAGTTTTCTCTTTTTACGCTTTTGAGCACCTCGATAGCTACCATCACAAATCCACCAAGTCTTTCTCGGGACATTGGGATTTTTATTGCTTCGTATAGTTTTCTCTTTTTACGCTTTTGAGCACCGAATGGTTGTTTAGGAGATATAATTTTTGAAAATCAAATAAAAAAAAAATCTAAACCATTACTCAATTCCATATTATTATCTAACAGTCAACAATTACACATTTATAACTTTAAAGTCTAACCAGTCAACAAAACACCCAATTTAGGGCTCAATGTTTAGCAATAAGTCAATAACACACTAATTTAGGGCAAAATTATGTGAATCAAGAAAGTGGAACAAGAAAATGCATTGTTTGGGCTGTGATGGTTGCAAGCGTCAGTTCCAGTGCCCTGCGGTGGTCATTGATGATGTAGTGATAGTCGACTGGTGGTAGGTTAGCATCAGTTGCCGGAAGCCTATCGAACAACGTAGCAGTAACGTGTTTTTTTTGTTTTCAGATTTCTATTTGTTTACTTTTTATTATTAATTAGGTTAGATTTTGGTAGAATGTATATAGATCAAAATAAGACTATTGGGCCTAGTATTTTATAAGATTTTAGATATAAATAAAAATAAAATTATTGTTGACCTATTAGTTGATTAATTTTTTATAGAGAAGGTCCAACACATTTTCTGGTTTCATATTTTAAAAATGTATATATAATTCTAAAAAAATATTTAGGCCCTGAGAAAAATCGGGCTTCAGCGGGGGTGCGGCTCGCCCACCCCCAAACCGACCATGCATACATGTATGTTTTAAACTAAAAGACATCATGCAAACGTTTCGCTTAATATATTTGTTTATGTGTTCCATTTACCATGTTTCAAAAATCAAAATGTTCCTCGTCGCAAAGTGCAAGTATAACACACTACTTATGAATTATGATTATAGTTATTTAATTGTTAATAATGAGCCAAAGGGCTATTAGTGAAGAACATGAGATAGGTCATTACAGAGAATAATGATCATTTTGTACTAACTGGACCGACCCGACCTGAGATCGAAAATCTAAAAAATTGGAGACCGAGGACCGGACCACCTTTGCCATATTCGGTTTCGGGTGGTCCCGGTTCGGGTAGGACGGTTTTCGGGTTATACCAAGACCGAGGAGATAAAGAGTGAAGTAAGTCATCGGGAAAAATATGTAACGCCCAGTGTCCCTAAACTTTAGGCAGTTGGCAAGATCAGTCCCTGAACTCCTATAAATTGTTAATCTTAGACCTTGTGGTTATGAAAGGTTGATACTTTGGAAATTTTGGTGTGAATCTTATTGATACTTGATACCTAACGCTATGATACTTGATTCTTTGATCTAGATGCTTGATTTTTGAAACATGAACTATGAGACTTGATATAGATACTAGACTCTTGACGCTTGACCCCTGATGCTTAATCTAGATACTTGAATCTTTATGATTTTTGATTCATATGAATCTTGATACTTGGACTCTTGATTCTTGATGCTTGAGAAACGATGATTCTTGACCCTTGAAACTTAAATTGGTGCTTGACTCCTTAGACTCGTGAAGCTTGATTCTTGGTTAAACGAGAGACTAGAGCCTTGTCACTGACGGAATCTATGAAACTTTGAGACTTCGGTACTTATGATGTAATCTAATTAATAAAATACTTTGCGTAATCCATACGCAACGCAACGCCGAACCTAACGTGTAAAACAATTCAGAATCAGGAAACGCGAAAGGATGGAACGGCCAGAGTGGCCAGCCGATCGGATGACCATCCGATCGGACAGCCAGCCGATCGGATGGCACTCCAGCCGAACCACCTCGCCTCCTTTCTCCCCTTCACCAATAAATAGGCTGTCACATCACCATTTCGAGTGATGTGACAGATCTGACCGAACCAGACGCACGCGCACACTAATCTCTCATTTTCTCATCGATTTCGGTATGTTTCAAGCTAGATTTTTGTACTTTCTTGATCTATGCATCATTCTCTACGTGATTCTCACTTGAAATCACACTTTTCACCGTGAAATCTCTCAGATCTGAGCTCTTTAGGGTGATGTCATCATGGTGGTTTGTACAAACTGCCATGTGATGTCATTCTGAGCAAGATCTAGCTTAGATCTAAGGTATTTCATATGATTTTACACTAAATCTAAGTTAAATCTAAGAGTTTTTGCACTAAAACATGAGTTTCTTCACTTCTACTTCAAAATTGCTGGTTTGTTGTAACGCTCCGCACTTTAACACTTTCTTATTTTAGCAAGTCATGTTGTACCTTCCATATTTAGACACTTGTACTCTCTTTGTAATCTACTTTCGTTCCGCTTGTAATTCGAGACTATTGATCATAATGAAAACGAAACTATTTTGTGTATTCATATTTAACTGATAAACAATTCTTGTTTGAACGAAATATTATTCATGGATTCTTCATTCTATATTTACCGGCACTCGATACTCGTTAAACTAGTTGAAACTATTAAAATGATGGGATTCAGATCCTAAATCTCGAAACTCGAAAGTTTTGTGAAACGAATAATCGTTTAAAGAATATTTTCTATTTTCGTTATATTTATGGTCATCATTTAAATTAATTAAATTAATTAATTTTGCTATTTAAAAGTTTATTTTTATTAATAATCTAGTTAATCTCGTTAGATATTAAAGTTAGTAAACTAACTTAGTTAGTTTAAACTAAAATGTTAGTTTTCTTTTAATATAACTTGGTTATCTATTAATTCAGGGGTGAGTTATGCAATTTTTGAAAGTGTAAAAGTTGCAGGGACTGATTGTGTAATATTTGAAAGTATAATAAAACAAAAAAAAAAGAAATAAAAAGAAACACTGACCACGGGACTCGAACCCGGGTCACTCGTCCCCCACACACACGCTTCAACCAACTGAGCTGCAGGCTTTTTAGTGAACAAACCTAGCACTTAAAATATTTATGGTTTAAAAGAGCTGATCAGCGTAAACAGACCCTTCAGCTCGCTGTTTGAGCGGGTTTTTGTGCTTGTTTTGATTTTTAAACTTGTTTTAACATTAAATAACTCACCTAACTTAACCCTAAACACTTTCCTATAAGTACCAAGCCTAATCCAAGCTAAATACACTTTACAAACTCATCTAAATCACTCTCAAATCACCTAAAACGTAGCTGCAATTCAGTGTTCGAGCAGATTCTTCAAGCTTCACGAAAATGAGCATAACTTCTTTGTTTCTTGTCCGATTTAGTCCATTCTTTTTCCTATGTGCTTGGATTGACCTTAGCTTCGATTCCATGGGTTTTTCACAGTAAATAAATCCCTAGAACTCCGGGAAAAAGGCTCCGAAGTTCACTGATTGTTTCTGTTTTCATGTTATCTTTGTTAAACTTAGCTAAACTTGAGTTTTCTCATCTCAAACCCACGTCCTTATGCGCATAACCACTTGTATGGTTAGTTGGGCTTAAAAACGGGGCTGAGACCTTCAAAATCAGAGGATTAATCCTCACAAACCTTCTGTTTTTTTTAGGGTTTTACCCACAAGTGATGAACAAGCTTAAAGCATGAAGTAGTGTGATTATTTGGATAGCTCAGGCTATCCTACCTTCAATCCACACATCACTTGATGCTTTCTTAGTTAGTTAGTTAGTATGTATTTCCATTCTTTATTGTATGTATTCATGACCATCCTTGTTGTCTATGACAACTTGTGCATTGGTGAAACAAAGGAGGTACCTAAACGGGAGCTTTGTTCTTCCTACCTCATGTATGAATTATATGACACAAAGAGGTACCTAAATGGAGATGATGTGTTCAAAATGCAACATATAAATTACATCAATAGTGGCATAAAACTAATCCTTTTTTAGTACTAATGTTGGAAAAAGTGTGCTTTTGTCTTCCTTTTGTATTTTCAGGATTAAATGAGCTCAAATTAACAAAAGAAGTAAAAAGACATCAAAATCTAACATAAATACGAGAAAAGGAACAAGACGTGACATGCCCGACCCCACGACAACATCTTCCCAAGCAAAACAAGAAGACGGGAGACTGAACACGCCCCGTGCTCAGCCAGCACGGGGGCGTGCCCAAGTGTCAGCAGAAAAGACAAAGTTGTAGAAGCTTCTATTGCCCACCACGGGGCCGTGCTCAGCGGACACGGGGCCGTGGTCAACTATAAGATTCGCACAATCTAAGCAAATCTTCATAGTACAAAGATTCTTCTGCACACGGGGTCGTGCTCAGCGGACACGGGGGCGTGGTCAACTAATAAGACAAGCTGCATTAAATGAAGAAAGAGAAGGATGTGGACACGGGGCCGTGCCCACTGGATATAAATAGGAGTGCTTGGCTCAAGCTCAAACCATCCCTTGGCACACCACCTCTCTCACACTTCACCCACCACCCACCACCACCATAACACCATCATCCACCACCATCATCCATTGTCCATCATAGAGTGTGTGAGTCGTCTCGGGATCCAAGATTAATCGTAAGAGTTCTTGACAATCAAGGCCATGTTTGCCTAAGTCTCTTACATCACTTGGTGAAGACAAGTGTCTAGTGTAATACTTTTTATTTCTAATCTTTTCGCACTTTTTACTTGGTTTTGTATTAATGACTTTAATAACTAGTTTCTTATGTTGAAGGTGATTCTTCCTTATCGTTTGTCCGTGGTGTCTTGGCATTATTTTACTGTCTATATAAAATAAAAGATTTTCACCATTCATATCTCCACGGTCTATATGGAGGTATGTTGGCTACCTGGTCGGGGGTTAAGGGAACGGTTTGGTAAGAGTCTTGCCATTGTTCAGCGTTTAGAGGTCCTGCAATGGACCTGGGTCAAATTTAGTAGGACCTCCTTCAATACTTAACGGTATTGGATGGCGGGGGTCCAAACTCTTTGATCCCCTCATAAGTTAACTACTATTAATACTATAACCCGGCTATTTAGGACTGTATCCCTGCTGACTCAAACTACTTAGTCGAGGGTAACGTCACCTCCAAAAGAGGGGCCTACCATAATTTGCATTAATAACATAATTAATTATCTTTCAATAATCCGACCCTTTAGGATTGTATCCTTGCTGACTCAAACTACTGGGTTGAGGGTAACGTCACCTTCAAAAGAGGGGCCTACTACAATAACTAAGATAATCTCTTAAATAAGTGCAAAAGTGCGGAAATAATCAAAGGTTACACTATACACGAGTCGGAACCAAGTGATTCATCTTGTCAATCTGTTTTTCTTTTATTTTTATTTTCAGCATTTTAGTTAGTTTTTATTTTTCTTAGCTTAAAACATTTTTTCTAAACTTTTTGATTTGATTAGACGTTGAGGATAAACCGGTACTAAAAGCTCTTGTGTCCTTGGACGACCTTGGTATCTTACCAATACTATACTACGCTCACGATGGGTGCACTTGCCCATATGTGTGTCTAGTGTTAGTAAATATCGTGTTTTATAAATTTAAAACTTGACTAAAAAAGTGTTAAAGGGGCTTAAAATATACACCTAATATATATAACACTCGACACCCATCAAGTTTTTGGCGCCGTTGCCGGGGACACAAGGATTTTAAGAAAGCTTAAAATCGACGGCCTAATCAGTTTTTCAAAACCTTTTTAAAAACGCGCGCACATTTTTCTGCATTTTAGTTTAGTTTTGCATTTACAGTAACCTGTACACGGGGCCGTGTTCACTGAACACGGGGCCGTGCTGCACATTTTCATAAAAACACCCAGTAACAGTAGCTTGAACACGGGCCGTGCTCACTGAACACGCCCCGTGTTCAACGAAATCAGTAAATTTAATTAAAACGCCCAGATACTGATCTCGAGACTTGGTTGTGGTCTGCTGAGTGATTCTTATGGATCAATACTCAGGAGGTTACAACTACACCTATGAGGAAGATGATTATAGGAGTAATTATTGCACTAATTGTCGTAACCCACACTCGGTTCAAAATAATCACTCATATCAACCATCCAATTCATACACCTACTATGAGGAGCCCAGGTACGAGCCATCGACTTCATACACATCCTATGAAGACCAAAGGTATGAACCTCCTCCCTCATACTCATATTTTGATGAACCAAGGTATGAGCCTTCATACTCATACTTTGAGGAACCAAGATATGAGCCACCACCTTCGTATGCTTATTATGAGGAACCATGGCATGAACAACCCACCTCATATGAGTATTATGAAGAACAAAATTACGACCCTTATCCATCATATGCTTACAATGAAGAACAATGGTGTGAACCATCTACTTCATATGGGTATTATGAGGAACAAAGGATCGAACAACCGGATTCAAGCTTTGAAAATCCCGATTCTTTTTCTATAACCGAAGTGACCGATAGGATATTAGAACACCTTAGAGTTATCGATCGCTATATTAAAGAATCTCGCGCAAGGGAAGAGGAGTCCCGCGCAAGAGAAGAATTAAAAAATGAAGAGATAACTGAAAGTGTAAAAATGGAAGAACAAATAAGTGAAAAACCGACACATGAGTTAAACAACGAAAAAGGTGAGTCCGACAACGTTAAAATTCAAGAAAAGTCTAATTTTGAAAAAATTAATCTCTTGACACCTTCTTTTGAAAATCATTGTTTAGTACCCACTCATGCTAAGTTTTTAAAAGAGTTAAACACTAACACTAAGATTGACGAAACGGTAAGTGTTAAGTTAACTAATGATCAAACCTCACTAATAAAAGAAGACCCATTTGAAATTAACATTACACCGGTTCCATGTTTCTTTCAAAATTCGTTTATTAGTAATGTCACAATCGATAAAGATCTTTGTGTTAACATAATGCCTAACTACATTTTCGAAAAATTAAGTATTAGTGATTTTTCTCCACTTCAAATACCCATTTTTCTATCCAATCGGAAAGTAATAAAATCAATCGGTATAGTTGAGGATGTATTGGTTCAAACAAATCAAATGGTAATCCCAACCGACTTTGTCATCCTCGATGACGCTCCTCTATTGTTGGGACGCCCATTTGTAAAAACTCACGAAGCTTTGAAAAACCGGAAGTTCAAAAATCTACCTCTTCAATTAGGGGCATTTAAAAGAAGCGTCGATCTCGAACGGTCAATGAAATATCCTTTCGGCAATAATGACCCCCTAATTGAAGATGAATATGAACCACCCGATACAAGTGAAGAGATTGACCACTTTGCTGAAGAAGAGGTCGCCATAGAACAAACTTTTAAAGTTCTTGATCGAAATAAGCAACCAAATAAGGAGTCTCCTAAAGACCCACCACTTGAGCTCAAAGAACTTCCAAAAGGTTTGGAATATGCTTTTCTAGACAAAGATGGTAATTTACCTGTAATTATTTCGTCTAAATTAGATAGCTTAGAAAAAGAAAAATTAATTAGTCTTTTGAAAAAACACAAAAATGCGATAGCTTGGAAACTTGTAGACATAAAAGGAATTAGTCCTTCCATGTGCACACACAAAATTTTAATGAATGATGACTTCAAATCGGTAATACAACCACAACGTCGAGTAAATCCAAATGTTCAAGAAGTGGTTAAAAACGAGGTCATCAAATTACTTGACGCCGGACTTATCTATCCTATCTCCGATAATCCTTGGGTGAGTCCCGTCCGAGTAGTTCCAAAGAAAGGAGGTATGACGGTAATAACTAACGAAAAGAATGAATTAATACCAACGAGAACCGTCACAGGATGGAGAGTATGTATAGATTATAGACGATTAAATGAAGCAACAAGAAAATATCACTTTCCTTTACCCTTCATTGATCAAATGTTAGAAAGATTATCCGGTCATAAATTTTACTGTTTCTTGGATGGTTTTTCAGGTTACTTTCAAATCCCGATAGCACCCGAAGACCAAGAAAAGACAACTTTCACATGTCCCTATGGAACTTTTGCTTATCGACGCATGCCGTTTGGTCTATGTAATGCCCCCGCAACATTTCAACGTTGCATGGTAGCCATCTTCCATGACATGATAGAAAAGACAATGGAAGTCTTCATGGACGACTTTTCTATCTTTGGGGATTCATACGACCAATGCCTCGATAACCTTGAACGAATGCTATCCCGATGTGAGGAAACTAACCTCGCCCTTAATTGGGAAAAATGCCATTTCATGGTAACGGAGGGAATAGTACTCGGTCACAAGATCTCAAGCGAAGGAATGGAGGTGGATCGAGCCAAAATAGATACCATTTCTAGATTACCACCTCCATCCTCCGTAAGACCTATCAGAAGTTTCCTAGGACATGCCGGATTTTATAGGCGGTTTATCAAAGACTTTTCTAAAATCTCAAGGCCTCTAACAAAATTACTTGAAAAAGATGCCCCTTTCATCTTTGACAAGGATTGCAATCAAGCATTTCTAACCTTAAAGGAAATGTTAGTCAATGCACCTATCATGATAGCGCCTGATTGGAAATTTCCTTTCGAAATCATGTGTGATTCTAGTGACTTTGCAGTTGGAGCTGTCTTGGGACAAAGAAAAGAAAAGCATTTCCACCCCATTTATTATGCTAGTAAAACACTTAATGATGCACAAGAAAATTACACAACAACTGAAAAAGAATTACTAGCTTTGGTATTTGCTTTTGATAAATTTCGTTCTTATCTTGTTCTTTCTAAAACTATAGTCTATACAGATCATGCAGCCATTCGATATCTCTTCAAAAATCAAGATGCAAAACCACGTTTGATTCGGTGGATTCTACTCCTCCAAGAATTTGACATCGAAATCAGAGATAAAAGAGGAGCAGAAAACACTGCAGCAGATCATCTTTCGCGCTTAGAAGACCCAGGTTTAGAAGCAACCAGGGATGAGCAAATTAACGAAAAATGTCCAACTGAGTCCCTGGAAATGGTGAAATATAAGGAAGAACCATGGTACGCCGACTATGCTAACTACCTAGCTAGTGGTATAGTCACAAAAGGTTGGCCACATCATCAAAGAAAAAAATTCTTTGCCAATGTGAAACACTATTTTTGGGAAGATCCATACCTTTTCAAAATGTGTGCCGACCAACTCGTCCGACGATGCGTACATGGTAGCGAAGCACGAAGAATTCTCCGCCATTGTCATGAAGGTCCATACGGAGGGCATCATGGTGCCGCTAGTACCGCACGAAAGGTATTTGATTCAGGATTTTATTGGCCAACCATTTACAAAGACGCTCAAAGTCTTGTCAAGACATGTGATGCTTGCCAAAGAACAGGTAATATTTCTTCCAAAAACGAAATGCCACAAAATGGCATTCTTGTTTGTGAAATTTTTGATGTGTGGGGACTCGACTTTATGGGACCTTTCCCACCATCGAAAGGAAACAAATATATACTTGTGGCAGTAGACTACTTGTCTAAATGGGCCGAGGCCGAGGCACTTCCAACGAATGATGGAAGAGTCGTGGTAAGATTTCTGAAGAAATCATTCTCTCGTTTTGGCACACCTAAAGCATTAATAAGTGATAGAGGTACCCATTTTTGCAACCATCAACTTGAATTTTTTTTAACAAGATATGGGGTCTATCACCGGGTCTCAACAACATATCACCCTCAAACAAACGGACAAGCCGAAGTGACTAATAGAGGTTTAAAACGAATACTTGAAAAAACCGTAGGGTTAAATAAAAAGGAATGGGCAGATAAATTAGATGATGCTTTATGGGCTTTTCGAACTGCTTATAAAACAACAATAGGTACAACCCCATATAAGCTAGTCTATGGAAAAAGTTGTCACTTACCAGTAGAAATTGCACACAAAGCCTACTGGGCAATCAAAAATGTAAACTTAGATTTAGAATTTGCTGGTAAAAATCGATTTTGTCAATTAAATGAATTAGACGAGCTTAGGAATTATGCATACTCAAACTCTGAAATTTATAAGGAAAGAATGAAAAATTTGCATGACAAACATATTAAACCTAATGAATTTCGGGTAGGAGATCTAGTTCTTTTGTTTAATTCACGACTTCGACTATTTCCTGGTAAATTAAAGTCTAGGTGGTCAGGACCTTTTTCCGTCACCCATATTTTCCCACACGGTGCAGTAGAAATTAAATCTCGAAATGGGCCTCCATTCAAAGTCAATGGCCAACGGCTGAAACTCTATCAAGGATTCATTGAGGATGAAGAGGAAGAGATCTCGTTTCAAACGGTGGAAGAATGAAAACATCAACATCATACCTGGTAAGTTACGAACGATTGGGACGACATCTAAAGCGGTAAGTTTTCTAACCAAAGCTTATGGGAAACAAGGGCACTCACACGAGCACTTAAAAAAAAAACTGTGCTCGGCACGGGGTCGTGTCCGCGCTGCAGTCGGGATATATCCCCTTTTTCACAACAGTTACAACATTCCACACGCCCCGTTTCCCCGAAAAAGCTCTGGTTCCAGGCGATTTTTCGCAGATTTTCGACGTCTCCTATCACTCTAACAACATCAAGGTATGATTCTATCACTTCTAGTAGTTAGATTAGTTACTTGCATGTAGTTAAAACACCAAAAATTTGGGGGAAAATCTAGGGTTCTTGAAGTTCATCCGGATCGAACCTCAAATTTTTGTTTAGATCTATTTGCATTTAGTTAGATTAGTGTCAAGGGAAGTAAATACACTTGTATTGTTCATAGATTCGCCCGATTTCTCACAAAAACCCCAAACCCTTGTTCTTGAACCGAAAAAGATAAAATTGAATGGGTAAACGGGTTATTTTGGGAAAAACGGCAATTAGGGTTTCATTTTCGGGGGAAACCGCATCTATTGGACCAAAAAAATTCAAGTTTTCGAAACCGGGGCGAAAAATGGAATTTTTGTGTAACAAACGCCTAGACACGGGGCCGTGTCCGCTGAACACGGGGTCGTGTCCAGCCCACTGTTTGCAGTTTTGTCCGAAAATACTTCTGTTTCGTGCTAACTTTTGGTGTATTCTTTCAGATGGCAAGGAAGTTCACAAGGTTTAACGCCAATGAGCTCGATGAGAGGGCTAGATACGAAATACTTCAGACAAGGCTGGAGGAATACCCAAGGCAAGCATGCACGGATTTGTTATCATTGGTGAACCAACTCGACCGCTTCAACAACATTGTCACCGGGCCATTAAGAGTCGCTTTAACAACTCGACTCCGTTCCGTCCACGAATGCACTTTGGAATTCTATAGCACCTTCACATTCAACTCGAGGTGCGACCCATTCGACAATGATGGGGTAGCATTCCGATGTGGCGGAACTAAATATTCGATCTCTATGGCACAATTTGGGTCGATTGTCGGGTTGTATGCGGAAGAGGATGCGGGAAACGAGGAAAATACTGGAGGGATGCGAGAGACAGGTGAAAACGATCGCCAAGCCGCGTGGGCTCAGATTGGTGAAGGGTATTACAATCCGAGCAGCACTAAGAGTACGAAGTTGAGGGATCCGCTCTACAGATACATCCATAGGCTCCTCGGCTACTCTCTTAGTCAAAGACACGATAGCGGTGGCGTCGTTGGGTTAAGAGATTTGGTTGTCCTGCACTGCATCCACAACCGTAGGCCGCTCGATGTTCCGTTCCTCATGCTCCGAAACATGCATCATAACCACCTTGCTAGTGCACCGACCCCTATCTTCTTTGGGGGATGGGTGTACCGTCTCTTCAGGCACTTCACCCGGATACCCAGGTCATTTGAGAGGAGCCCATGGTCGGGCAAGGTGGATATACACATATGCCGCTCAATGAACCTAATTTATGAGGCTGAAGACGGGACGGTAAGCTTTCAAAGGATGCAAGGTCATGCATGGAACCCGCAAGAAGCACTTGTCCTTCACGCTCCACAACATCATCAGTATCAGTACCAACCCCAAGGTGATCCGGGCCAATCCTCCTCAGGATGCGGTTTTCCTAATTTCCAAAGTTTGCATGATTTGTTGCAGGAAAACCTTATGTGCACCAGGAACACCTACAACATGGCAAGCAACACGTACCACCGGGTTGGAGCTATCGAGAGAAACATATCCGATATCCAAGACGATATTGGATATATTCGGGACCATATTGCGGGCCATGGAGGGGATGATGATGATGATGATGATTAGGACATGGAGTAGGCGGGAGGAGCAGAGGAAGAAGCAGTTGGTTGATGACTCCCCAGGTTAACCCTTTTCCATCTTGAACAATTTGAGACCTGCGTGCCAAGTGTTGAACAATTTACTTTCCCTAACTTCTTTTATTTTCTGCATTTATTTTTTTCTTTTAACTTTGTTGACTTGGATGATTGAACTTGGTAAAATTAGGATGTTTGCTATGTTTTGGTGGAGTGTTTATTGATTAAACAGGTACAAACGAGGCTTAAAGTACTAAGCATTAGTACTATTAAAGCAGGTACAGGAAAATCGAAGAAAGAAACCTGTTTTTCAACCTTGCAGACTTTCCACACGGGGCCGTGTCCATCCAACACGCCCCCGTGCCCACTCCCCTGGACCTGCTGTTTGTTTTAATTCTGCAGACCTTGACAGACACGGGGTCGTGTCCAGCCAACACGCCCCCGTGTCCACCTTCTGTAAGTTTTCGTTACTGGCACCTGAACACGTGGTCGTGCTCACCAGGCACGGGGTCGTGTTCAGCGCCCAGTAACACAAAATTTTTGCTTTTTACACCTTTTTACACATTCAATCAACCTAAAAACTTATTTTTGGGACACATTGAGGACAATGTGTAATTTAAGTGTGGGGGGGATGTTAAAATCTTGAATCTTGCAAGTCCTAAATACAAGCCTTACACAAAACTCTATTGGAACCGCTAATCACCCCAATTTTTTTCAAAAATTTTCATTTTTTTTACTTGTCTAGGTTTAACTCGGGAAATTCAAGTTCTCAAAAAGGTTATATTTTTACGAATTTACAACCGATAGCGTCGTGATAAAAAGAACCAACATAAGAAAATTATGAAAAGGCATGACAAGCTTAGTTAAAATTTAATTATATATACTTGATCACATAAAAAACCCATTCCCACAAAAGTGAGTTTTGAGCCTTTATTGAGCATACAATTATATATCTTTAAAACTAAATGCTCATTTTTCGTTTCTTGTGTGAATAGCCGCTTGGTTCTTACGACTCTAGAACTTGCCACGACGATACATTCCCGGTCCTTACCAACTTAAACCCGAGTAAGTAAATGATGGAGGCATTAGGACTAACCCTTTTTATTTCTACACCATTATTTTTCTTTTTTTACCACCTACCCAAAATCCCCCTAGTTAGCCCCTTTGAGCCTAAACCTTTTCATTTCATAACCCAAACCAAACACTTTTTTACCCACCAAAACCTTTTTCATTTTTAACCCTTTGTTTTAGTAACTAGCTCGGTTTCTCATGACTTTTCAAAAAAAAAAATATGTGTGTTGATTATGAAGCAAAAGCAAATAAATAAACAAGTTTATCAAAAATAACTTTGTTTGAAATGTAGCATCATAAAAATAAAAGTGAAAAAAAATAAAAAAAAATAAAAAGTCTTACGAAAACCAACGCTTGTTACGCTTTTCGCCCTTTTTCTACTAACCACTAACCCAACCACCTACCTTTAACCCAAGCCTAACCCTTCACCCAAAAAGTCCTCTTGATATTTACAAAGGTATATAAGTTAAAAAGGATGAGGATTGATTGCTTGGCAAGCCTATGGTATGAGTAAGTTCCATGCCGCTCTCGAGTGATCCACAAAAATACATTTTCGGCCGAGTGTTGAGTGATCCCCGTGAGGTATGTGAACTTGTGTATAAATAAAATTTTACAAAGGCATGTTATGCCCTAATAAGTAATTTATCTTATGAAAAGTTTTAAATAAATCATGACGAATAGGATTGTAAATAAATAAAAATAAAACTAAATAAAGAATCTTGGAAATCCCGACACTCTATGACAAGCCCAAAACCTTCTTTTCTACCCATTCCATTTGGGAGTGTAATAGCCACATATTAAAGAGTTTTGCTTGAGGACAAACAAAGATTCAAGTGTGGGGTATTTGATGTGTTCAAAATGCAACATATAAATTACATCAATTGTGGCATAAAACTAACCCTTTTTTAGTACTAATGTTGGAAAAAGTGTGCTTTTGTCTTTCTTTTGTATTTTAAGGATTAAATGAGCTCAAATTAACAAAAGAAGCAAAAAGACATCAAAATCTAACATAAATACGAGAAAAGGAACAAGACGTGACATGCCCGACCCCACGACAGCATCTTCCCAAGCAAAACAAGAAGACAGGAGACTGAACACGCCCCGTGCTCAGCCAGCACCGGGGCGTACCCAAGTGTCAGCAGAAAAGACAAAGTTGTAGAAGCTTCTATTGCCCACCACGGGGCCGTGCTCAGCGGACACGGGGCCGGGGTCAACTATAAGATTCGCACAATCTAAGCAAATCTTCATAGTACAAAGATTCTTCTGCACACGGGGTCGTGCTCAGCGGACACGGGGGCGTGGTCAACTAATAAGACAAGCTGCATTAAATGAAGAAAGAGAAGGATGTGGACACGGGGCCGTGCCCAAAGGACACGGGGCCGTGCCCACTGGATATAAATAGGAGTGCTTGGCTCAAGCTCAAACCATCCCTTGGCACACCACCTCTCTCACACTTCACCCACCACCCACCACCACCATCATCCATTGTCCATCATAGAGTGTGTGAGTCGTCTCGGGATCCAAGATTGATCGTAAGAGTTCTTGACAATCAAGGCCATGTTTGCCTAAGTCTCTTACATCACTTGGTGAAGACAAGTGTCTAGTGTAATACTTTTTATTTCTAATCTTTTCGCACTTTTTACTTGGTTTTGTATTAATGACTTTAATAACTAGTTTCTTATGTTGAAGGTGATTCTTCCTTATCGTTTGTCCGTGGTGTCTTGGCATTATTTTACTGTCTATATAAAATAAAAGATTTTCACCATTCATATCTCCACGGTCTATATGGAGGTATGTTGGCTACCTGGTCGGGGGTTAAGGGAACGGTTTGGTAAGAGTCTTGCCATTGTTCAGCGTTTAGAGGTCATGCGATGGACCTGGGTCAAATTTAGTAGGACCTCCTTCAATACTTAACGGTATTGGATGGCGGGGGTCCAAACTCTTTGATCCCCTCATAAGTTAACTACTATTAATACTATAACCCGGCTATTTAGGACTGTATCCCTGCTGACTCAGACTACTTAGTCGAGGGTAACGTCACCTCCAAAAGAGGGGCCTACCATAATTTGCATTAATAACTTAATTAATTATCTTTCAATAATCCGACCCTTTAGGATTGTATCCTTGCTGACTCAAACTACTGGGTTGAGGGTAACGTCACCTTCAAAAGAGGGGCCTACTACAATAACTAAGATAATCTCTTAAATAAGTGCAAAAGTGCGGAAATAATCAAAGGTTACACTATACACGAGTCGGAACCAAGTGATTCATCTTGTCTATCTGTTTTTCTTTTATTTTTATTTTCAGCATTTTAGTTAGTTTTTATTTTTCTTAGCTTAAAACATTTTTCTAAACTTTTTGATTTGATTAGACGTTGAGGATAAACCGGTACTAAAAGCTCTTGTGTCCTTGGACGACCTCGGTATCTTACCAACACTATACTACGCTCACGATGGGTGCACTTGCCCATATGTGTGTCTAGTGTTAGTAAATATCATGTCTTATAAATTTAAAACTTGACTAAAAAAGTGTTAAAGGGGCTTAAAATATACACCTAATAACACTCGACACCCATCAGGAGACTTTAATCTCCTACCTCATGCTTGATCTATAGGACTTGTAACCTTTATAGAATATTTTTATGTCATCTATATAATCTATATAAATCTAAGTAGCTAGACTTGATGATAACTTAATAGTTACTTGTCAAGAATATGTTACATCACCTATGACCATACACATGTTACGATTCTAATGGACTTTAACCCATGAAAACATACAAACTCTTTTGAGTTTCAATCGTGTCAAGAACATGCGCTATGTGTGCAAGATGATTACTTTGATAAGTTATTTTCATGATCTTAAGCTCCAAATCCCTAAACCCTAATGTAAACATCCTCTTAAACTCCAAATCGAACACATTCAACTTCCTAGTCTCAATAACCTCGTCACGTTGGATAAATCGGAAAGCACATGCAATTTTGTGAGTATACTCGATCCCTTTTCCCTTTTACCATTTTGGGATGCAACATGTATATTATACAAAATGACACTTAAACTATTTTTAACATACTCTATCCATGCTTAACATGAAACTATGTGTGGTACTTGTTATTCTCGTATGCTATGTAAACTACTTGGTCGATATATGCTCATTAACTTTGCTAGCCTCCCTTAACAATTATAGCGCTATAGGAGTAATGCAACGCCCACTAGACTTGGGGTATTGTTAAGTTAAACTATGTTACCTCCCGCTAAACTCTTGGGATAGGCTATTTTAACGCATTATATTCTAGGGTTTGAACATATAGTGACACTAGCCCAGCGTATTAGTAACTTGTATCATGTCATTTACGTTGGATATGAACGCGTTAAACAATTTTATTCTATGTTATACTATGTATCAAACTTGTATACTCGCCTTTACTTTTGCATTGAACTCTATTTTAATACATGTTGCAGGTTTGATAGACAAGATGATGCTAAGTGAAGAAACAAGATTTAGGTGGACTTAGAAACACATTTAGATAAATCTATTTTGTCAATGTATCTTTGAAACAATGTTGTCTTATTTGATTTTTGTATGACATTTTTAGAAATTTTATGAAATTTGAATTTAATCTATATTGTCACATAGCGTTATGAAGTTTTGAGCAATTTGTTCGTCGCATCCCGATGTTTCCGCCATCGGTTGGGGTGTGACAGATTGGTATCAGAGCCATAACTATAGGGAATTAGGAAAAGTAGGAATACTTTTACCTAGTCTATAGTTTTAGAGCCTTATTTTTACGTTTTGCTCGAAACTAATTACATGCTACTTTAATTACTTCTTATTTATCCTCTTTTTTTATCTTTTAAACATATATGCCACTTATGTGTTAATGCTTGATATGCTATACTTATGTGTTAATACTTGATTTAATATGTGTTAATAATTGTTTTAATATTTCATTCTTTATGTGCCATCCTTGACATGTTTATACTTGATTGTTTAATCTCCAACATACGCTTTTCCTCATACATTTTACTCGACTATTCTAAATCCACAAACACTCGTATTATACAAACGAGACAACTTCACCAAAATAGGCGTGAAACCCACAATTTGGTGAACGACTCTCAATCCACCTATTCTTTTTACAACGAGATTCGTCATCAAGTTAGGAGTGAAGTCCTCACCTTGATGAAGAATTTCAATTTCAATTTCTAGTGGACCCTCGTCAATATGTCAAAAATAAATTTTGACCCGACGAGTACCAACCACGCTTAGGGCATGAAATCGCCAAGTTAGGGGTGAAACCCACATCTTGTCGACTAGTTCCACTCCTTGATTTTCATAAATCCCGCCAAGTCTCGAATTTTCGATTGAATTGGGACATGTAGTAACCGGAAGGGTGAATACTGTTAACCGACGTGTCGGCGAGAGTATACCACCTATTAGGCCAAAGCATGCTTCTCAAATTCAAAAGACTTTTCGACCACTTTGGTTAGTCAATGTTCCGTTTTGGAACCATCCGAGTTTTAATCGAATTTACGTTTTATTATTCTCGATCATTTATGATACAATTCCCTCTTTTCGAATTCAAATTATTTTCGATATTTCACCTTTATGCATATATCGCACTAATACTTTTTCATACATTTATACGTTATTCACATACATAATTTCACGTAATTTTATTTACACTTTTTGTAACAAGTGGAGACATATCATCGAAATAGGAGTGATTTCCTTATCTTGACAATTAACTCCGCTTCTTCTTCTCATCTTACAACGACCTCGCCAACAGGTTAGGGGTGATTCTCTTACCTAGGTGATCGTTACCGATACTTTCTTTTAATGGAATATATTATGTAAACACGATCATGCTTATATTCAAATCGTTTATCATTAGCCAAATCACTAATTAATTCAATATGCATTGTTTATATGAACGAATTTCTTATCCTACAGTCTATTTTCATATAGCTCACACACAAAATTCTTAACTTTTACCATAAACGTTTATTCCTCGATTTTCAAAAATTTACGAAATGCTACTTATCAACCTAGTCGGTCTAATAATCCATTGCCCACGAAATTCTGTATTCAACGCAACTATTGAAACAAGCTCATCTCATTAAACTAGAGATTTTCTATCTTCAATTGGGAATCAAACCAATTTTTTTTCTTCGCACACACCTATAAAATATTACCAATATTACTCAATCATTTACTAAAACTTCTTTCAAAATCAACAAAAACGTTTTATTAAAGAAGCTTTTTCAACAATCACTAAGTTCGTATACCAAAATTCTCTTTTCTTAAGAATCAACATTGTCACAAGAATCTCTAAATCCCAAATTTCTTCGTCAATGAAAAGTTATTTAAAACAATGCAACCTTATGTATTTCTAGAACCTTTTCAACCATTACTCAATACGTCAATTAAATTTAAAACGTGTGGGCAAGGAAACTTCATAAGAACCAACAATTTTCAACTTATGCAAATTCTTTTAAAACAAGAGTAGCATTTTCATTCTTTTTACAAAGTACGTTTCACGTAACCAATAGATGTTGTATATTCTCTTCAACTTCACAACCTAGACTCCACGTCCCAAATCAACTCAATCTATTTTGATTCCATTTTGCTCAAATGACTATACATACATACATACTATTTTACACGTTTTAGTCAATACATCACAACAATCGCACGCATATGATTTGTTTCTTTTCTTTCCTACCTAAAACTTCGTGCTTAAATTCGTATATTACGATTAATATTGTAAACAAGAATCATTATTACTTACACTCATACTTATACTTTTTTTTGTCTACACTTATATACATACTTACACATTTATGTTATAACCCAAAATTTATACATTTTACATTTACACCCATACTCACAATTATACATTTACTTCATACTTATAGTCACGTTTATATTCGTATCCATGTTCATACATTTTACGTTTATATTCACACTTACACACTTTTCACACTTAAACGTATTTTACACTTATATTCATATTCACATTCATCTCATACATTTCACTTACACCTACATTTATACACATTATGTTTGCACTAATATTCACAACCATGTTTATACTCATACCTCCTACTTATACTCATACTTATTCAATTATGCATACACTTATCTTCATGTTCATACACTTTGTTCACACTTATACAATTATTCCCAAACTTATATTTACACTCATACATTTTATTCATACTCGAACCTTCATGTTTTTCACTTATGCTCACATGTAAATTCATGCTCATGCATCTTATGTTCATAGGTATACTTATACTCGTATTCATACTCACACGATTTGTATTTAGTACTCATCACAACACATTTTATACTCATATTTGTACTCATATTTACACTCACATTTTTACAATTTATGTTGTACTCGTACTTGTATATATACTCTCGTTTATACGATTTATGTTTGTGCTCACGTTCATTCGTTTATGCTCAAATTTGTACTCACATTTATACTCGCTTTTCATATACGCTATACTTGTGCTCATACTCTTAACATGTGTTTTGTGTTTATGCTCGTATACACGTTCATATTTAAGCTTATACTATGCTCATGCTTTTTACTCAAAATTCATACACTCGCACCTGTACGCAAGCGAAACCTGAGGGATTCGCTTATGTTGGCCTTTTGCTATTTGGAACACAAACATGCTTATATGCTACATTTCTATACACACGCAATTCTATTTTCAGAATTTATGTATACCTTAATTCATACGCAACTAGTACAAACTATGCATATCATGCGACGATTGGTATAATCGCGGGTGCACACGGGATTATGGTAATGGGCGTATGAGAACCATAGAGTGTACTACTGTTTATGGTAAGACATGGAACGTAACATCACACCGAATAACGGGACAAACGTAACATGATGAAAACATGGTGGATACGTCGCCGGTACTTCCTATATATAAGTGTTTTCATCATATTGCCAAACTCTCCTAATACGTGCCATGAGAAACTCAGTGTTTTGCAGACCTTTTAGACCTAATACAAACTTTAAACAACTCATAAACGCATTATATCCGATTATCCACGACGAGACTTCATCTTTAACACGCTACTTTCGTCCATCCAATACTTATATCATGCATAAGCTTGCATTCATTTATTTAAGGTCAAACGTTCACTTTGATACTTCTATTATTCTCCGTTATTCCTTTTCTTTTATATGAACCTTGTTCACAGTCAAGCCTGTTAAACGTTCGAATCCTAACTTACCCCCTACCTTAAAACTACCTTCCTATTCTTGTACTAACATACTTAGTAGACCGTTATCACTTTATTTAAGGTACCAAACCTTCTCGCTACTCTTAATAAACAATTTTTACAAACATATGATTTTATACTATCCTTAAAACTTCCTATGCAAACTACCTCACTTTTTCTGATTACAAACCGCTTTATAAAGGCCTCCTTCATAAATACAATGCATTTGTAAAACAACTCCAAATTTAGTTATTCAAAATCGCTTTACCTATACACGTTTTACTCATGCTTATGCCTCAAAAACCATTTTTAGCCAAACAAATTCTTTTACAGATCCATCTTGCCGTTCTTCAAAATTTCATACTTTTTAAAACGTTTCAAATTTACCAAGTCTCAATTTTAAATAATCACCTTTTTGCCAAAACTCTTTCAAGTCTTCCTCTTGAATAAATTTCGGGACGAAATTTCCTAAAGGAGGGGAGACTGTAATGCTCCGCACTTTAACACTTTCTTATTTTAGCAAGTCATGTTGTACCTTCCATATTTAGACACTTGTACTCTCTTTGTAATCTACTTTCGTTCCGCTTGTAATTCGAGACTATTGATCATCATGAAAACGAAACTATTTTGTGTATTCATATTTAACTGATAAACAATTCTTGTTTGAACGAAATATTATTCATGGATTCTTGATTCTATATTTACCGGCACTCGATACTCGTTAAACTAGTTGAAACTATTAAAATGATGGGATTCAGATCCTAAATCTCGAAACTCGAAAGTTTTGTGAAACGAATAATCGTTTAAAGAATATTTTCTATTTTCGTTATATTTATGGTCATCATTTAAATTAATTAATTTTGCTATTTAAAAGTTTATTTTTATTAATAATCTAGTTAATCTCGTTAGATATTAAAGTTAGTAAACTAACTTAGTTAGTTTAAACTAAAATGTTAGTTTTCTTTTAATATAACTTGGTTATCTATTAATTCAGGGGTGAGTTATGCAATTTTTGAAAGTGTAAAAGTTGCAGGGACTGATTGTGTAATATTTGAAAGTATAATAAAACAAAAAAAAAGAAATAAAAAGAAACGCTGACCACGGGACTCGAACCCGGGTCACTCGTCCCCCCCACACACGCTTCAACCAACTGAGCTGCAGGCTTTTTAGTGAACAAACCTAGCACTTAAAATATTTATGGTTTAAAAGAGCTGATCAGCGTAAACAGACCCTTCAGCTTGCTGTTTGAGCGGGTTTTTGTGCTTGTTTTGATTTTTAAACTTGTTTTAACATTAAATAACTCACCTAACTTAACCCTAAACACTTTCCTATAAGTACCAAGCCTAATCCAAGCTAAATACACTTTACAAACTCATCTAAATCACTCTCAAATCACCTAAAACGTAGCTGCAATTCAGTGTTCGAGCAGATTCTTCAAGCTTCACGAAAATGAGCATAACTTCTTCGTTTCTTGTCCGATTTAGTCCATTCTTTTTCCTACGTGCTTGGATTGACCTTAGCTTCGATTCCATGGGTTTTTCACAGTAAATAAATCCCTAGAACTCCGGAAAAAAGGCTCCAAAGTTCACTGATTGTTTCTGTTTTCATGTTATCTTTGTTAAACTTAGCTAAATTTGAGTTTTCTCATCTCAAACCCACGTCCTTATGCGCATAACCACTTGTATGGTTAGTTGGGCTTAAAAACGGGGCTGAGACATTCAAAATCAGAGGATTAATCCTCACAAACCTTCTGTTTTGTTTAGGGTTTTACCCACAAGTGATGAACAAGCTTAAAGCTTGAAGTAGTGTGATTATTTGGATAGCTTAGGCTATCCTACCTTCAATCCACACATCACTTGATGCTTTCTTAGTTAGTTAGTTAGTTAGTATGTATTTCCATTCTTTATTGTATGTATTCATGACCATCCTTGTTGTCTATGACAACTTGTGCATTGGTGAAACAAAGGAGGTACCTAAACGGGAGCTTTGTTCTTCCTACCTCATGTATGAATTATATGACACAAAGAGGTACCTAAATGGAGACTTTAATCTCCTACCTCATGCTTGATCTATAGGACTTGTAACCTTTATAGAATATTCTTATGTTATCTATATAATCTATATAAATCTAAGTAGCTAGACTTGATGATAACTTAATAGTTACTTGTCAAGAATATGTTACATCACCTATGACCATACACATGTTACGATTCTAATGGACTTTAACCCATGAAAACATACAAACTCTTTTGAGTTTCAATCGTGTCAAGAACATGCGCTATGTGTGCAAGATGATTACTTTGATAAGTTATTTTCATGATCTTAAGCTCCAAATCCCTAAACCCTAATGTAAACATCCTCTTAAACTCCAAATCGAACACATTCAACTTCCTAGTCTCAACAACCTCGTCACGTTGGATAAATCGGAAAGCACATGCAATTTTGTGAGTATACTCGATCCCTTTTCCCTTTTACCATTTTGGGATGCAACATGTATATTATACAAAATGACACTTAAACTATTTTTAACATACTCTATCCATGCTTAACATGAAACTATGAGTGGTACTTGTTATTCTCGTATGCTATGTAAACTACTTGGTCGATAAATGCTCATTAACTTTGCTAGCCTCCCTTAACAATTATAGCGCTATAGGAGTAATGCAACGCCCACTAGACTTGGGGTATTGTTAAGTTAAACTATGTTACCTCCCGCTAAACTCTTGGGATAGGCTATTTTAACGCATTGTATTCTAGGGTTTGAACATAGAGTGACACTAGCCCAGCGTATTAGTAACTTGTATCATGTCATTTACATTGGATATGAACGCGTTAAAACAATTTTATTCTATGTTATACTATGTATCAAACTTGTATACTCGCCTTTGCTTTTGCATTGAACTCTATTTTAATACATGTTGCAGGTTTGATAAACAAGATGATGCTAAGTGAAGAAACAAGATTTAGGTGGACTTAGAAACACATTTAGATAAATCTATTTTGTCAATGTATCTTTGAAACAATGTTGTCTTATTTGATTTTTGTATGACATTTTTAGAAATTTTATGAAATTTGAATTTAATCTATATTGATAGCGTTATGAAGTTTTGAGCAATTTGTTCGTCTCATCCCGATGTTTCCGCCATCGGTTGGGGTGTGACATTTGTTTCGGTGATAAACGTGACTGAACGGACTGTAGACTTGATCGGTGGTCTAGAGTTAGTTTAAGAACGGATTGTTCACTGATTAAGACGATTACGGGATGGATTCCGGCATAAAACCGTCACCAACGGACAAACGGGTCAGACTGGGGTGATTCCCGACCGACCAGAATGTCGGTGAAATGATGTGTAACTGTTGCCTCAATACGTGCCGTGACGTCACCATTAAATTCCAAACTTAACAATTTTACGAAAATTGTGAACAAGAAACAATAGGCCGGCCGATCGGACTGCCAGCCGATCGGACATCCTTACTCCACAATAGGCCAGCCGATCGGACAGCCATCCGATCGGACACCCTTCTTCACACACAAGGCCAGCCGATCAGACATCCATGCGATCGGACATCCTTTTTATCCCTAGAGGCCAGCCGATCGGACATCCATCCGATCGGACAACCTTTTTATCCCTAGAGGCCAGCTGATCGAACAGCCATCCGATCGGACAGCTTCCCCTATTTGCACTAAGTGGCAACCCTATCGGATGGTCACCCGATCGGGCAGCCATTGCCATCTTACTTGTATGTGTTATCCGGTCGACTGGACATCCGATCGGACAGCCGTCCGATCGGACAACCATCCGACCCAGTGACCTGTTAGACACTTTATTCTATCTCGATACTTCGCCCGACTCTTACCCTATTGCAACCTAATCAGGCTGATCTCAAAAGAGCTCCCTTTGATCCAATAACAGTTGCGACTGTTAAGCAATCACTGTGAGTATACTCGACCCCCTTTTTACTTTAAACTTTTGGGGTGTAACGTGTATTCTATGAAACTTAAACTTGAATCTTCGAAACTTATACTCTATCCTATGTGAAACTTGTGATTCTTGATTCTTGACTCCTTGTGCTATGTGACGTTTAATCAAGAGTGTGTAGTTCCGCCTTAACAATAGTAGCGCTATAGGAGTAATGCACCTCCCCGTTAGTCTTTGGGGTATTGTTAGGAGGAAACATATAACCTCCCGTTAGACTTTGGGAAAGGCACTTAACGCATTGGAAACTTGGGCTATCACTGCGTGGACTGCGACACTAGCATGGCTGAAACTATTTATTTGCTCACACAATGGATATGAGTGTTTTAATCTATTATTCTATTATCTAACTTGTATACTCGCCAATACTTTTTGTATTGATATTTTAATACATGTTGCAGGCTAATAGGTTGCTGAGGAACATGGAAATCAAGCTAGGAGGATGCCTAGAAACGTCGCCTAGTGAATTTAGAAACTAGTTGAACAATTTGAACAATTTTGTTATGTTTTGTATTTGATCTTAAATGTTGGATTTGGTTAGACGAATTTATGCATGAAATCTATTAATCTCTATTGTCGCAATAGTGTTATGGTAATCTCATGAGCAATCTGAACGCTTAGTGCTCGCACCCCGATGTTTCCGCCATCGGTTGGGGTGTGACAGATTGGTATCAGAGCCATAACTATAGGGAATTAGGATAAGTAGGAATTCTTGCCCTAGTCTATAGTTCTAGGAAATCTTGACTCTTATTTGTTGTTTAAGACCTATGCATTCTACCGTATCTGCTTCCTAGCAGCACATGTTCCTATTAAACTTACATGCCTTTCCTAAGGCTGATATAACATACACTTTATACTATGGAAACACTGTTACACAGTGTTTATTTTAGCACGAGATTTGCCCACAGGATAGGAGTAACATCCGAACCTTGAGGGAAATCTCCATATTATTCTTGGTCGATTTTGACTACGGATGAAAACCGACAATGCTTAGGGTACGATGTTGTCAAGCTAGAGGTGAAACTCAGACCTTGATAACTAGTCCTACTCCTTGATGATTTTATGTCTCGCCAAAGTCTCGTAACTGCCAATCAATTGAGTGCGTTAAATGACTAAAAGGACGAATATCGTAGGCCTAACATCGATGACGTATTTGTCTAAGTAAGTCAAGATGCGTTACCTCAATTCGATAGGAGTTCGAGTCACTTTGGTTGGTCGCCGTTCCTCTACCCGGAACAATCTTATGTTTTAAAAGCCTATCTTGTTTTTATGTTACCTAGATTTTATAAATGTGGTTTTATCTATAAGGTTTTGAACATTAATCTTTATTCATTTCTAAAATGCTTTACACAAGATCTGCACGTAGTCCACAATCTAAAACGTTAATTCTTAATCCCAGATCAAACTAAATTTACGAAGCTTTATACTATGTGTAATCTATGTGGTAATCTCGAATCGACTAACTATGGTATTATGGGTTGTGGTGGTATGAAACACTAAGATAGCATGGAAGTACGGGACAGAAGTGGTGTGTCTGAAGCATGGTGGATACACCGCTGGTACTTCCTATATATAAGTGCTTTCGGCATACTACCAACTTTCGTATCAAGTGCCATGCGAGATTTAGTGTTTGCAGGCCATTGTGGAATGTCTATGTAATCGATAGTAAGTCTATGGAATGCCTATGGAGAGTCTATGTAATCTAAGAAAATTCTAGCATGATCTACAATCGCTCTATTGTGTTAATCTATGATAATCTAGCACGTTAAACTACTTTGAGCTAACCTATGTTAAACTACTTTGGTCTGTTGGTTTAATCTATGACCATCTCCTTGGTTAGTCTATGTTAAACTATCTACTTGAGCAAGTTATGTTAATCTATCAATATAATCTATGCCAATCCATGACATGATCTATGTTAATCTACTTGAGTATTCCACGCTGATCTATTTTGAGGATTCTGTGTGATTCATATTGAGTAACCTATGAGTAATCTACGATAATCTATTAATCTATGTGAAACTATTTGGCAATATATGATGATGATGATGTTGATGGGTAAATGGTTATGTGTGGTGATTGCGACACGCAACATGACACCAAGTACGAGGCCAGGCGACGTGTCCGAAGCGTGGTGGATACGCCACTGGTCCTTCCTATATATAAGCGTTTTTGGCATGTTGACCAAACTTCGTACAAACGTGCCATGTGAAGGTCGTGAATTTTGGGATGGTTCAATCTAGATTCTTAAGTCTATCGTGTGAGTAATCTATGTTGTGAGGAATTCGTAATTTAGACTTATACAATCCCGTTTGTTGGATCTGTAGATGTCTACTCGTAGAACATCTGACGCTCTCAGGAGATCCAGAGAGAAGTCTCAAAAGAAGATGATGTCTTTCATGGCCGATCAGATCGCTCGAGTCATGCCAAGAATCTTCACTGAGCTTCAAGGATCAAACACTCCACCATCCTCTGCGGACTCCAAGGCTGAGAAGTAGAAGCCTACTAAGTTCAACTACAAACATTTCATCTCTTGCAGCCCTAAGTCTTTCACGGGCAGTGATGGGGTGACTGCTATGCTCGAGTGGTTCGACAGCATCGAAGTTACCTTCATTAACAGTGAGTGCCCAGATCATCTGAAAACTAGGAGTACGACTGGAATGTTTCAGGGTAGAGCATTGGAGTGGTGGTCGAATGAGAGAAACATCCGTTCAAATGAAGAAGCCTATGCTCTCCCATGGGCTGAGGTGCGAGAACTAATGATGCTTGAGTTATGCCCTCCCCATGAGTAGTTGAAGCTTGAAGAAGAATTTTGGCATCTGAAACAAGTTGGTGATGACAACCTGGCATATACTACTCGTTTTAAGCAGCTGAGTCTCATCGTTCCTCACTTGGTTTCGACTCCTAAGCGGATGATAACCAAGTACATCAACGGCCTACCGTCTGGAATGCGTGATTCTATCGAAGCGGCCCAGTTGGACACTATTGAAGAAGTCTATCATTTGGCAGCAAGTTTGAACAACAACCATGTGCGTGACAAGCAGTTTGCTACCCCTGCATCTTCAAAGTCTGTTAACCAAGTGACCCAGCAACCTAGTGGCAGCAAGAACAAGAAAAGGAAGGCTCAGGGTTCGGGATGCAATGCTATTGTCCCTGCTGCTAAACCTGCTCCTACTCCTGCTGCTGCTAACCCTGCTGCCCCTGAAGCAAAGAAGCCATACACTGGATCTCACCCAAAGTGTGCCACCTGCAACTATCATCATCCGGCGAACTCTCCATGTCGTTTGTGCACCAACTGCAACCGCTATGGTCACACGACCCCGTATTGCCGTCAAGCTAACCCTACTCCAGTTCAACAAGTTCCAGTTCAAGCAGCCCAAGCAGCACATCCAGCTCCTCCACAGAACCCAGGACCCGTCAATGCCGTTCGTGCATGCTTTCAATGTGGGGATACTACTCATCTCCGTAACCGTTGCCCCCAGTTAAACCAGGAGCAACCGGCAGCCGCTCTTGGACGAGCGTTCAACCTCAATGCTAACCAGGCTCGCAACAACAACGACGTGGTGAATGGTATATTTCTCGTTAATAATCTCTATGCTTCGATTCTATTTGATACTGGTGCCGATAAGAGTTTTGTGTCCGTAGAATTCGAGTCTTTGATAAATTGTACACGCTCTAAGTTACCAGAGTCGTTCTTTGTCGAGGTCGCCAATGGTAAGTCGATTCTTGTGAACTCTATCGTGCGTGGCTGTTCTTTGATACTTAACGATCACATATTCGCTATTGATCTTATCCCAATGCATTTGGGTAGTTTTGATGTTATTATCGGTATGGATTGGTTGCGTAAGAACCATGCCGAAATCGTGTGTCATGAGAAGCTTGTTCGTTTTCCTCTTCCGTCTGGTGATCTTTTACATGTCTATGGGGATCGACCTTCGAAAGGACTAAGGCTGATGTCATGCACGCAAGCGAGCAGAAGTTTGCGTAAACAGAACCCTGCCTTCTTGGCCCACGTGGTGGAACAAAAAGGCAAGGGGAAGAACATAAACGATGTTCCAGTTGTGTGTGACTTCCCTAATGTCTTTCCCGAGGATCTACCTGGTCTTCCTCCTCCCAGATCCGTTGATTTTCGTATTGATCTCGTACCTGGTGCGACTCCTGTCGCCAGGGCTCCTTACCGTCTTGCACCTTCCGAGATGCAAGAATTATCCAGCCAGCTACAGGAATTGCTCGATAAAGGTTTTATTCGTCCAAGTACCTCCCCGTGGGGTGCTTCCGTATGTGTATCGACTACCATGAACTTAATAAGCTTACCGTGAAGAATCGCTACCCTTTGCCTCGTATTGATGATTTATTTGACCAACTACAAGGCGCGTCCTGTTTCTCTAAAATTAACCTACGTTCTGGATATCATCAACTACGTGTCCTCGAAGATGATATTCCAAAAACTTCGTTTCGTACTCGATATGGGCACTACGAGTTCGTGGTCATGCCTTTTGGTTTGACTAACGCACCCGCCGTGTTCATGGACCTTATGAACCGCGTTTGTAAGCCCTATTTGGATCGTTTTGTTATAGTCTTTATTGACGATATTCTTATTTACTCTAAGTCTAAAGCTGATCATGCTCGCCATCTTCGTCTTATGCTGGAACTTCTGCGGGGTGAACGTCTATATGCTAAATTTTCTAAGTGTGAGTTTTGGATTGACGAAGTGCAGTTTCTTGGTCATATTGTTAGTAGTCAGGGTATTCATGTTGACCCTTCGAAAATTGAGGCCGTGAAAAATTGGTGTACGCCCAAATCCGTGTCTGAGATTCGTTCTTTTCTAGGATTGGCGGGTTATTACCGCCGGTTCATCGCGGATTTCTCTAAAATCGCTGTTCCTCTTACTACGCTAACTCAGAAGGAGAAACCTTTTGTTTGGGGTCCCGAGCAAGAGAACTCCTTTCAAACCCTTAAGAATCTTTTGTGTAATGCCCCTGTGTTAACTCTGCCTGTTGGCAACGACGATTTCGTGGTGTATTGCGATGCCTCAAACCGTGGATTGGGCTGCGTGCTCATGCAGCGGGACAAGGTCATTGCTTACGCTTCTCGACAACTCAAGGTGCATGAGAAAAACTATACTACCCACGATCTGGAGCTTGGTGCAGTTGTTTTGCGTTAAAGATCTGGCGACACTACCTTTATGGTACTAAGTGTGTGGTTTTCACCGACCATAGGAGCCTTCAACATATCTTTGACCAGAAAGAACTAAACATGCGACAGAGGCGATGGGTGGAATTGCTTAACGACTACGACTGTGAAATTCGCTACCACCCTGGTAAGGCGAATGTAGTGGCCGACGCGCTTAGTCGTAAAACTCATGTCAAGGCTATTCGTATCTCTAGCGATTTGCATATCTGTATTCGTGAAGCTCAGTATTCAGCAGCAAATGAAGGAAGTCTAGAAGAAGAAGTTCACGGCGCTAGAATGGACCAGCTCGAAACTAAATCTGATGGCCTGCGGTATTATCTAAATCGTATCTGGGTGCCAGATCGCGATAATCTTTGTGAGCTCATTATGACTGAGGCTCACAAATCTCGTTACTCTATCCATCCAAGTGCTGATAAGATGTACCAGGATCTGCGTACAACTTATTGGTGGCCCGATATGAAGAGGGACATTGCTATATATGTTTCTAAATGTCTTACCTGCTCGAAGGTAAAGGCTGAACACCAGCGTCCTTCCGGACTGTTAGAGCAACCAAAAATCCCTGTTTGGAAATGGGATAGCATTGCTATGGACTTTATTACCAAACTACCCCGTACGGCTAAAGGTCACGATAGTATCTGGGTGATTATTGATCGTTTGACCAAATCCGCTCATTTTCTTCCTATCCGTGAGGATTACAAAGTAAGGAGACTTGCTCGAATCTATACCGATGAGATTATAAGCCGTCATGGCGTACCTTTAGATATAATCTCTGACCGTGATGGTCGCTTTACTTCTCGCCTTTGGCAAACATTTCAGTCCGCTATGGGTTCGCACTTGAATTTTAGCACGGCCTTTCATCCTCAGACGGATGGACAGACCGAGCGTACTATTCAAACCCTAGAGGACATGCTCCGTTCTTGTGTCATCGACTTTGGTGGAAACTGGGATGTACATTTACCATTGATAGAGTTCTCGTACAACAATAGCTATCATTCCAGTATTCAGATGGCTCCTTTCGAAGCTTTGTATGGGCGAAAGTGCCGATCTCCCCTCAGCTGGCATGAGGTTGGGGAAAAGCAGTTCACTGGCCCTGAGATTATTCAAGAGGCAACGGATAAGATCCTTCAGATCCGTGATAACTTGACTAAGGCTAGAAACAGACAAAAGAGCTATGCAGATAAAAGGCGCAAGCCTCTGGAATTTGCTGTTGGAGACCGAGTTCTTCTCAAGGTATCTCCCTGGAAGGGAGTAGTTCGCTTTGGTAAAAAGGGAAAGCTCGCTCCTCGCTATGTGGGTCCTTTCGTGATACTTGAGAGGATTGGCAAGGTGGCGTACAAACTCGACTTGCCTCAGGAACTAAATAACGTGCATCTAGTTTTCCACGTATCCAATCTATGAAAATGTCTGGCCGATAAGGAACTGCAAGTTCCTCTGGAAGACTTGCAAATAAACGAAGCTGTTCAGTTTGTGGAGAAACCGGTCGAAATCATGGATCAGACTGTCAAGCTTCTGAGACGCAGCAAAATTCCCATTGTTAAGGTTCGATGGGAAGGTAAGCGTGGTGCAGAATTTACTTGGGAGCTGAAAAGTGATATGAAGGCCAAGTACCCGCATCTCTTTAAACAGTCTTCTTCTAAGATTTCGGGGACGAAATCTCCTAAAGGAGGGGAGACTGTAACGCCCAGTGTCCCTAAACTTTAGGCAGTTGGCAAGATCAGTCCCTGAACTCCTATAAATTGTTAATCATAGACCTTGTGGTTATGAAAGGTTGATACTTTGGAAATTTTGGTGTGAATCTTATTGATACTGGATACCTAACGCTATGATACTTGATTCTTTGATCTAGATGCTTGATTTTTGAAACATGAACTATGAGACTTGATATAGATACTAGACTCTTGACGCTTGACGCTTGACGCTTGACCCCTGATGCTTAATCTAGATACTTGAATCTTTATGATTTTTGATTCATATGAATCTTGATACTTGGACTCTTGATTCTTGATGCTTGAGAAACGATGATTCTTGACCCTTGAAACTTAAATTGGTGCTTGACTCCTTAGACTCGTGAAGCTTGATTCTTGGTTAAACGAGAGACTGGAGCCTTGTCACCGACGGAATCTATGAAAATTTGAGACTTCGGTACTTATGATGTAATCTAATTAATAAAATACTTTACGTAATCCATACGCAACGCAACGCCGAACCTAACGTGTAAAACAATTCAGAATCAGGAAACGCGAAAGGATGGAAAGGCCAGAGTGGCCAGCCGATCGGATGGCACTCCAGCCGAACCACCTCACCTCCTTTCTCCCCTTCACCTATAAATAGGCTGTCACATCACCATTTCGAGTGATGTGACAGCTCTGACCGAACCAGACGCACGCGCACACTAATCTCTCATTTTCTCATCGATTTCGGTACGTTTCAAGCTAGATTTTTGTACTTTCTTGATCTATGCACCATTCTCTACGTGATTCTCACTTGAAATCACACTTTTCACCGTGAAATCTCTCAGATCTGGGCTCTTGAGGGTGATGTCATCATGGTGGTTTGTACAAACTGCCATGTGATGTCATTCTGAGCAAGATCTAGCTTAGATCTAAGGTATTTCATATGATTTTACACTAAATCTAAGTTAAATCTAAGAGTTTTTGCACTAAAACATGAGTTTCTTCACTTCTACTTCAAAATTGCTGGTTTGTTTCGGTGATAAACGTGACTGAACGGACTGTAGACTTGATCGGTGGTCTAGAGTTAGTTTAAGAACGGATTGTTCACTGATTAAGACGATCACGGGATGGATTCCTGCATAAAACCGTCACCAACGGACAAACGGGTCGAACTGGGGTGATTCCCGACCGACCAGAATGTCGGTGAAATGATATGTAACTGTTGCCTCAATACGTGCCGTGACGTCACCATTAAATTCCAAACTTAACAATTTTACGAAAATTGTGAACAAGAAATAATAGGCCGGCCGATCGGACTGCCAGCCGATCGGACAACCTTACTCCACAATAGGCCAGCCGATCGGACAGCCGTCCGATCGGACAGCCTTCTTCACACACAAGGCCAGCCGATCGGACATCCTTTTTATCCCTAGAGGCCAGCCGATCGGACATCCATCCGATCGGACAACCTTTTTATCCCTAGAGGCCAGGCGATCGGACATCCATCCGATCGGACAACCTCCCATGTTTGCACTAAGTGGCAACCCGATCGGATGGTCACCCGATCGGGCAGCCATTACCATCTTACTTGTATGTGTTATCCGGTCGACTAGACATCCGATCGGACAGCCGTCCGATTGGACAACCATCCGACCCAGTGACCTGTTAGACACTTTATTCTATCTCGATACTTCGCCCGACTCTTACCCTATTGCAACCTAATCAGGCTGATCTCAAAAGAGCTCCCTTTGATCCAATAACAGTTGCGACTGTTAAGCAATCACTGTGAGTATACTCGACCCCCTTTTTACTTTAAACTTTTGGGGTGTAACGTGTATTCTATGAAACTTAAACTTGAATCTTCGAAACTTATACTCTATCCTATGTGAAACTTGTGATTCTTGATTCTTGACTCCTTGTGCTATGTGACGTTTAATCAAGAGTGTGTAGTTCCGCCTTAACAATAGTAGCGCTATAGGAGTAATGCACCTCCCCGTTAGTCTTTGGGGTATTGTTAGGAGGAAACATATAACCTCCCATTAGACTTTGGGAAAGGCACTTAACGCATTGGAAACTTGGGCTATCACTGCGTGGACTGCGACACTAGCATGGCTGAAACTATTTATTTGCTCACACAATGGATAAGAGTGTTTTAATCTATTATTCTATTATCAAACTTGTATACTCGCCAATACTTTTTGTATTGATATTTTAATACATGTTGCAGGCTAATAGGTTGCTGAGGAACATGGAAATCAAGCTAGGAGGATGCCTAGAAACGTCGCCTAGTGAATTTAGAAACTAGTTGAACAATTTGAACAATTTTGTTATGTTTTATATTTGATCTTAAATGTTGGATTTGGTTAGACGAATTTATGCATGAAATCTATTAATCTCTATTGTCGCAATAGTGTTATGGTAATCTCATGAGCAATCTGAACGCTTAGTGCTCGCACCCCGATGTTTCCGCCATCGGTTGGGGCGTGACAAAATATACGGCCAAAACCAACATCAGCGTGACGGTAATGACGTTGGGATGAATACAAAAGAGTGAAATTACATAAGTTGTAGCTTTTTCCAGTAGCCAAAGTTGATGTCTGCAAGTTGTGTTTGAGGTATGAGATAGAAATTGATTGTGAGATATGGCGATGTAGAGCAAAATAAAGGAGATGGTTTATTACAACGTTTTCAAGACTGAGATTAGCCTACTAGCCTAGGGTAACAGCTGTTTACACAATCAGTGGCAGACCCAAGAATTTTTTGTTGAGAGTGCGGATGAGTGGTTCAAGCATATTTTCAGAGGGTGCGGTCGGGTTTTTGGCCTAAAAGATACACTAAATTTCTTTTTTCAATGGGTGCGTCCACCCGCCCTAGGCTTCACCTAGGTCCGCTCCTGTATACAATAAGAACTCATACATAAAAGATAAAACTTTAGTACTTGTGGCAGAGTTATATCTTTTGCTTTTATTAATATTTTCTGTCTTTAGATTACATTATTCTATTCTATTAAAGATATGTAATTTAAATGTACTTTCCTAGATCAAAATATTCAACATCCAAAGCAAAAAGCTTTAACAATTTATACTTTATTCTATAGGAGTTGTATCTTTTAAACCTCAGCTTTTAACCACTCCCCATATATAATCTAGTTTTTTTTTTCTTTTTTTTTTCATATACCTGTCGCCAAGGAAGAACACAAGAAAAATAAAACTAAGAAGAAAGCCATTTGAGTTAATAATATGGGGTGTGGGGCGTGGGTTGGGACCGCTTTATGCCAAAAACGTTGGCTAGATCACACCCGGCTAGCGTTGTCTATGACGTTGCCCCGCTGGTGTGGGGACTGAGCCTGGCGTGGGGGCTAGGGTGACATGGCTGGCTTTGATTGGCTAGATTTGATGACCGTTGGCTAGCCGTTAGGCATAGCCGTTGGTCAACGACTATTTAAAAAAAAAATTCTTTGAATTATTTTCTATATAAACCAAACATTTCTTACTCATTTTTAGTTATTTTCTATATAAACCAAACATTTCGACTCCAATAAAGATGAAGATGATTGATTTTTTTTGTGATGCAATATATTTTTTATTGTAGTTATTTAATATAAATAAAACGTGTTTTTAAAATTATTTACAAAATTCTATGATTAATACAAAAAAAAAAAAAAGATTTAGGTGCCCCATGGCACCCTAACGCCGCCTAGCCACGCCCCTTCCACACCCCACTTTTTGGGGTGTGGATTAGTAAAGCCCACACCTGCCACATGTTAAGCAATGCCCCCAACCCAAACCGCTCCACACCCTATAGTCTAAGCAGGTTCATGACGTAAAAGATGAACGAAACTAGTTATCAAAATCAAATAAAAGAAAACGAAAATCAATTCTCAACCCCTCCACGCATCTTTCTTCGGGTCGGTTCGGGTTTAATGTGAGTTTTTCGGTTTCGGGTTTTCCCTCGGGTCGGTTGTCGGGTTTTCTCGGTCCTACTACCTGAAAATTGCTCTTAACCAAAACTTTTTGACCTTTTAACGTGTTCTTGATTCCTTATTCTTGTAATATTCCATGTTCTTCCTCGTCAATCTTCGTCACCCAAATCCCCTCATATCTAGATATTGATCCAATCCATTTCAATCGTATCTTCACTTCGTTTCACCCCCAAAATCTCAACGTCAACTGACCACCGTCATCCCCTTCACGTCGTACCAAATTGATCGTCTCACCATCGTTGCTCATCACTACCACCGCCTCTGGTTATTTCATCTGCTCCTAACATTCTGTTATTTCATTGTAAGATTATTCAGGTACCCATTAACTTCCAAATTTTCAATTTGTGAATCTAGAAGTACATCGTGTAAAACCACCCTAAATGGTTAAAAACCCTAGAGGAAGAAATGTTTTATTGAAATTGGATATGTATCTCATCAGTACTTGTGAGGGGTAATATAGACAATTGACTATGCAATTTTACTGTTTAGTTTTACTGTTAATACAGTTTGATCTTCTTAGATTACATTTTGTTGTTGTTGTTGTTGTAGTTGTAATGAATAAATGGTAAAATTTACTAATCAATGTGTATGGTTTTATTATTTTTGTATGATGGGTTACATGGTAACATTTGACCTTAGTTAAGCACTCATAAATTTTGATGTGTGTGTGTGTGTGTTTATGTTATTGGCAGTAAAGAAGGATGTGGTAGCATTGGATTAAATTTATATACGATGGCGGGGCTAGAGGAATTAAAAAAGAAGCTCGTACCACTATTTGATGCGGAGAAGGGGTTTTCTTCAGGATCGACATTGGATCCTTCCGATTCTTACATGGTAAATTCATATTTGGAAGTTAAAATGGTGCATTACGATTTACGATGCGTTTATCGGTTTTGTGTTTGCTTATGTGAAGCTGTCGGATGGTGGGACGGTTAACTTACTCAGTAGATCTTATGGAGTGTACAATATCAATGAGCTTGGATTGCAAAAATGCACATCGAGACCGGTGAAAGATGTGGATGAAACGGAGAAAACATATCAATGTGCTTCACATGAAATGAGAATATTTGGAGCTATAGGCAGTGGTGCAAGCAGTGTAGTTCAAAGGGCGATTCATATTCCTACTCATAGGATAATCGCGTTAAAGAAGATCAACATCTTTGAGAAGGTCTGCATATCCCTTGTTGTGTAGCAACTTATGCTTCTGTTATTGGAATTAGGCCCGGCAATCATGACCCATACACTTAAGTTTGGGTCATCTTGGACTTTAATTTAAAGCTTTTGGGTCGTTTGGGTTAAATATCATTTTTACAATGGGTATACATGGGTGCATATAAAAGTAAAAAATTAGAACTGCAGGTCCGGATGGGTCGTGAAAAAAAAGAACCAGGTCAGAATGGGTATCAAACACTTGCCCTACCTACTGTAACTCATCTACCAAACTACCACTGCATTTTTTTAATTTATCTTCTTCTTTCTCATGGGGCAATCAATATTTTAAGAGTAATCTTCTCGTTCTTCTCGCCAATTAGGTTTCTATTTAGAGTTGAGATGATGAAATTTTTACACCTTGCATTTAAATTCGTTCGATTCTCATCAGTAATTTGATGATATCATTATTGAATTTGATTGCCGAGTGTTATGTGCCTTATGTCCAAGGCTTGATGCAAAACTACCATCGAGCCGGGGGTCTCTCACTGGAAGCAGCCTCTCTATTCCTACGGGGTAGAGGTAAGGCTGTCTACATCTTACCCTCCTCAGACCCTACCTTAGCTTTGCTATTGGTGGGATGTACTGAGTATGAGGATGATGAATTATTGAATTTGATTATGGAGTGAAGTGTATGTGAACTGTTGGATCTTGGTTCGATTGATGTTATTTGAACTGCTGGAATCATGGGATTCGGTAGAGCTATTTTGCTTGGGAATTATTTGATTAATAAAAACATATGCCCAATGGGATCCAGCAACTGGCAACATACTAACATAGTAATTAGAAAGCCAGGTGTGGAATAAGAATAAGGAAACCTGAGATTTTGGTGGTATTCAACAGAACATGAAGCATAGCTGGTGAAGCACAAAACAAGCAGGTGAAGGTAACGGCAGCAAGCCCATCTTGACCTATACCCATTCTAACCCATACCCATTCTAACCCAAACTCATCCTGACCCAAACCATCCTAACCTTTTTTTCTAATTGGCCCATCCTGACCCAAACCCATTCTGACCCAAACCTGTCCTGACCCGGCAACCACCCCCATCCAACCCGTCCATTTTGCCACCTCTAATTGGAATGTAACAATTTTTATAGTTTTATGTTGTGAATGTTTGAGTACAGGAGAAAAGGCAACAACTTCTTACCGAGATAAGAACATTGTGCGAGGCCCCTTGTTATCAAGGTCTTGTTGAATTTTATGGAGCGTTTTACACGCCTGATTCAGGGCAAATAAGTATTGCTCTAGAATACATGGATGGCGGTTCTTTAGCTGATATTCTAAAAAGACAAAGACGTATACCTGAAGAAGTCCTTTCTCCGATGGTTAAAAAACTCTTGCAAGTAATGATGCTTTCTATTTTCTTTTTCATGGTTTCTTTTTATATTTCATAATATTGATATTTCAAATACATAATACTGTTTTCAAGGGACTAAGTTACTTGCATGGAGTTAGATACTTGGTCCACAGAGACATAAAGCCTGCAAATCTGCTTGTGAATCTTAAGGGAGAAACAAAAATAACAGACTTTGGGATAAGTGCTGGTTTAGAGAATTCTATGGCAATGGTAATGTTTATCGTGATAGACATGTGCGCGCGCATGTGTGTTTACTTCATTTGCTGTCTGATATAATCTGTAAAGCTAACAATCTGTTAAGAAATGTCGTTGTAATATCCCTATATTATTTTATGCAGTGTGCTACATTTGTTGGAACTGTAACATATATGTCACCTGAACGAATCAAAAATGAAAATTATTCATATCCAGCTGATATTTGGAGCCTTGGTCTTGCTCTATTTGAGTGTGGTACTGGAGAATTTCCATATACAGCAAACGATGGACCTGTTAATCTTATGTTGCAGGTAACATATGCATGTCACCTTGGTTTAAAAAAGCGCGAAGCGCTCCGAAGCGTTTTGGTTTCAAAAGCTTTAAGCGAAGCTTCAAGCGCGAAGCGAGAGCTTCACGTATACGAAGCGCTCAAAATTAAAAAAAAATATATATATATGGTACACATCAATATGACCTATTCTACTTGTTAATCAATAACAAACACAAAAACATGATTAAAAAACACACTTAACACATAAAAAACATAGTTAAAACATAAATTAAAGTCGAAACACACTTAGGGTAAAGAAACAGGCCTCATTTAACCCTATTTAAAGACTGTTGGGCTTAAAAAATGGCCCAAATGTGACCTGATTGGGCTGAAGCGTCGCTTCAAACCATCATCGCTTCGCGCTTAAAGCTCGCTTCACAGCGCTTCACGTAATGTAACGCTTCAGACCAAAAAAAGCGATGTTTCCAGCGCTTCACGCTTAAAGCTCGCTTTAAGCGCGCTTTTTTAAACACAGCATGTCACTACTTAAATTCTTAATATTAACTAGAAGTCTATAACTTTCTCATGTTGGTTTATATGTTTCGACACTAGCATAGTTAAATCATCATGTTTTATTACTTTTGTGCATGCTTGTCATATGAAGTTTCATGCTGTAAGTTAAGTTGCCCATTGTTTGATATTCAGATATTTGTTAGCTTTCTAAATGAATTATAATGCTGTCAAGTAGAGGTGGCAATGTCATTGTATTTACTTATGAATGGGTTGATTTGGGTTATATTTATATTTTCAACGGGCCAAATAGGTAAAATCAAGACAGTTAAAAAAAGAAACGGGCCAAATATTGTTTAAGTGTATCTATATTTTGGGATAAATATGTTTTTGTAGTGATATTTACCGAAACTAAAAAAATATTTGGTCAAAATGTGTTTTGGGTCAACCCAACCCATTTTGACTTGTACATAAGTACTAGTTTTCACCAGCTACCAAATATGCCCATCTCAACAGATCCTGGATGACCCGTCTCCATCACCACCAAAAGACGTTTTTTGTCCAGAATTCTGTTCGTTCATCGATGCTTGTCTGCAGAAAGACGCCGATGCAAGACCAACAGCAGAACAGGTAATAAAAGAAGGTTAGACATATGTTATAATCTGAAAAGAATTTTAATTTTTTTATCGAGGAACTTATTTTTATAATCAATGTACTTATGCAGCTTCTTTCACATCCATTTATCACAAAATATGAGGATTCCAAAGTGGATTTAGCAGCATTTGTCCGTAATATTTTCGATCCAACACAAAGAATGAAAGATTTAGCAGATGTAAGCTGTTATCCCTTTAAGACTAACTGTTCAATCTCTGTTTACTAATAACTATTAAGTAATATGTAAAATTTATATTCTGTGTTTCTGTATCTACAGATGCTAGCAGTACATTATTATTTACTTTTTGACGGGTGTGATGAACTTTGGCAATACGCAAAGAGTTTTTATAACGAATCTTCGACTTTCAGGTATACTTCCTTGAGACTGCTCCTTTTATTTTGATATGAAATTTATATATTATTTCAAATGTTATTGTACATCAGTTTACACGTAAAAGCTCACTATGTCAATTCCTAAGCAGTTACACGACTAATGATTGTATAAAATGACCAAATTACATCTGATAACGTGGGCTAATCTTGCTTTTCACTATTTTCAGCTTCTCGGGGAAAGAATCTATTGGCCCAAATGATATTTTCACCACTTTATCAAGCATTAGGAGTACATTAGCTGGCGAATGGCCTTCTGATAAACTTGTGCATGTGGTTGAGAAGCTACAATGTAGAGCTCACGGGGAAGATGGAGTTGCAATTAGGGTTTCAGGCTCGTTTATTGTTGGAAACCAGTTTCTTATATGTGGAGATGGTATACAAGCAGAGGATGTTCCGGATTTTAAGGATCTTAATATTGATATACCGAGCAAACGAATGGGAACATTTCAAGAACAATTCATTATGGAAGCTGGAAATATCATTGGCCGATACTCCATTGCTAAACAAGAGCTTTACATCATCCAGTAGATTACTAATAACAGGTAACCTGTAAACAGTAGCTACTTTTGAAACCATTATCATTTAACTCATTTATTTAAATGAGTTAAACGGGTTGGCGGGTAGTAAATGGGTTGTAATGAAGTTGTAAACGGGTTGACGGGTTATAAATGGGTTGTAATTAGTTGTGTGTAGACATCTCTTTATTTTGTTAATTTTAATTTAAAAAGGTTGCCCCGTATAATTTTAGTATAACGTGAACATCACTCGTTTACTAAACAAGTTAGACACGTCAATCCAAACTTTCTATGTTGTGTTAGGGATTATCACCCCTATAATTTTTGACATGTTTATTACCTAACCCACATGTTCTGACATCTCTCATCTAAATGCATACATAGATTAAACGTTTTTCTCGTTTGATGTCTAGGTGGTGAGCTATCTATCACACCTCGTGAAGTCATCTACGCGTGAAAAGGGAGTTGTTCGTTCTTGCTAGAACCTATGTTTGCACATACGTTAACGTTCTACCTAAGTATAATGTATTTAACCTTAACGTTCTACCTGTGTATGTAACTTTGTACGACAGTTGCAACATATCGGATACCCTTCTAGTAACTTGCTCAATATATATTTAAACGATGTTGAGAAACATAGTTGTTTACCGAATACACTTTGTTAATTCAAGTAGTATCAAATTTTTTTTTTAATTTCTTGGTAAGTAAATAAATTCAAAAGTCCATTAGTAATGTACTTTCATATATAAAAGCTATTATCTTTAAATGAGTCATTATTATGTCTATAAATACATTTAAAGTTGATTAAAGACGGAAAATAAAATGAAAGTTGATTTCATTAATCTGTCAGTTTTTTTTGAACGACAAAGAATCTCATGTGTAAACCTACCCTGCTTGGATCTATTCCTTGATAGTCAAGAGACCGTGCCCCCTGATGTGCAGGAACCGGAGGAAATCCGTAAACCCTTGCCCCCATCAGGTTCGAACCCTGGATTAAAGCCCTGATTAGTCTCTTCACCCAGATGTCCTTCGAAATTGCCCAAACGAGAATCTAGCATGCGACTCCACTAGAGAGGGCAGACCTTTTGACCACTGAACAAACATCTCAGGACCTGTCGGTTTTTCTTTTATAATCTCATTCCAAATGGTAAAATTAATAATAATTAAAAAAAAGGTTAAAATTAATTTATAAAATACAATAATTGAAAAATGATTGATTATGGGCAAACAGGCCAACTCAAGCACTAGTGGCAGAATTTCTGGGAATCTAATGGGCCCCCAGTTACTCGCTCATTATAGCCTGGCAGTGAACCCACGGTCTACTCGCTCGCCACTATCACTATCACCATCACCATTTCACCGGTCCACAACCCTCCTGTAACTCGTAAATAAATACCCATTTACTCATTTCCCCTAAAAAACCAAATTTCAAAAGCGCGGGAATCAGAGCCGTTGCAAAATATTGGCGCCAAACCCCCCCACAATTTAACTCGTTTTTTTCTTCCTCTTTATTTGTTATATTAACCCCTCTCCCTCCTTCCTCTATACTCTTCATACTTTCATTTCCTCTGGTTGGCAAAAAGAGTTGATTACTAATCAATCTTGGGTTTGATTCAGAAAGCTGTGATTATTGATTTTCGATATGGGTTTCTCGAAGAAGCAACAAGTGGATGGGGATTCGATCGAAGGGAAGATATGGGTGATTTCTGGACTCACTACCATGTGTGCTCCGTTGAAGTCTGTATCTATTAATGGTGAATATGATGAAAGTTTGGATTCGGGTTCAACAACTCCGACGAAGGAGGAATCGAGGGTGCCCGAAAAGTTTCGATGCCCACCGCCACCAAGGAAGCGTCGGCCGGTGTCGAAGTGCCAACGAAAAGGAGATGTTGAGTATTTTACTTCACCGGAGTTGGATTCCTTCTTTGAACACTTTGCGAATTCGGAGAGAGGGAAATTCATTTCTTAAGTTTGTGTGGGTGTGTTTTAGTTTCTGTTTGGGCTTCTTTTACCATGTATAGATTGTGTATATGATCATTAATAGTATGAGAATTAGATTTGTATGATGTTGTCTTTGCTAATGTTGGTTTTCATTTTTCATGATCAATGTTGTATTGTAGTCCTCTCTCTCCCTGAAAACATTTTTACATTTGGTATTTAAAAAAAATAGGCAACTCTTGTTTGTATAAAAATTTCAATTTAAAATTACTTTGGTTGAGCCAATGAGCTAGTGAAGGAGTGGTAGGGAGAGACATGGTGTTCTAAGTGACTTAGGTTCAATTCCTGCTCCTAAAATTTAGTTTCTGCGACACCTGGTGATGATTGGAGACTAGGCGAGTAGGCGGCGTTCACTAGTTCGATTCTTGAACTGAGCGGATTTTACCTCACCGCACTGTCGTGCCTTCAAGCGAGTGTTCCCGGGCTTCGGCCCTAGGTGAAGGTTTTCCCCGGTTTGGAAGGCAAGTGTATCCCGATGTGGTGAATTTCGACAGTAGCCCGTTTGGAGGATTCGTTGGCCGTTCAAAAAAAAATTTACTTTGGTTGAGCTCGAAAAAACTTGTGAATGTTTGTTTACACATGACTTTACAACACTACAAGTACAACCAATGGTTGTAAGAATCATTAGTCGCTAGTCAGGCGGTGGGGTACCGACTAGAGATTAATCGAGATTTGTCGGGATTAATCGGATTTAGATTGTTATATGTGATTTTTAGTTTTCTACATTTAGACACACATTTTATATGTAATTTTTTAAGTATTAGACTATTTCCGGCCGATTAGAACCGATTTTTCTGACTGACTAGCGAGGATTACCTAAAAATTAATCAGTGGTCGGCCGACTAGTTAACGATTAATCTCGATTTTTCCAACGCTGAGTACAACTATGGATCAAAGCCCTCTTGGCCTCTTCTAATTCTTTCTACCAACTTTAATATTTGAGGAAGAATCTTACATCAATGGTAATGAGTGAGTCTTCAACAAGGGATTTATTATAATATCAGTAGACTCTTGTTTTCAAGAATACAATGTACCAAAAAGGACACCACTAAGAGAGGGAGGTATTTGGCCACAACTGATCAAAAATCGAGTTTGCATCACTGGTAATAATTTTTTGCATCACTTATTTCTTGTGTTATCTAATTTTGATGAAAATATATAAAAAGACATGGTACAATCTAATTTTTTAATTTTCAATATAGATATTAACGAGAAGAAATAATGAATCATTATGGCTAAATAAAGGCTAACAAGTTCCTTTTCTTGTAACCAGTTCAATATAATAAATTAATGCATAAGAGGCTAACAAAGGTGGTCCTATGGTCTAGTGGTTAGGACATTGGACTCTGAATCCAGTAACCCGAGTTCAAATCTCGGTAGGACCTTGTTTTTTTGACATGTTTTTATGCATCAGAGCTTGATAGATCCAATACACACTGTCGGATTGCTGGTTTTTCAGCCGGCGACATTTCATGGTAATTATTCCCTAATATCTTTTTATAATTTCGATTCTATACTTTCTTGTTTCCAATATTTTTTATGATTTGAACCATTTGATTAAGGAATTTGCATAAAGTGTTGGTTCTTGTGATTCTGCTGCTTTTGTGATCTGGACAATTGTTGAAAGCATATATTATTTATATGATACATTGATACTATGTTATTAAACTTTATAACGTCTCGAACTGCTTTTGGGTGCAAACATGAAGACCCGATCGGTTTCTTCAGTTTTGGCTAGAGCCGGACTCATGGGTTGTGCAGGGGGAGTCTACCGGCTATTTCACTGCTAGCTCCTGTATGAAGAGGTTCCAAAGTAATCAGTGGTGGGATTCGTTTGTGTTGGGTGGACTGGTTTTATTGGCCTCCACTAAAAGTTCAATGTTTATGTGGAGATCGGTTCTAAACATAATTCGAGTTGTGGCTTCATTAGTGTCTCATTGGCGTGCTTGTCCATTCATCGTGGTTTTTAAGGTACATGCTTTTCGATGGTTCTGTTGGTTTTGCTATGTAGTCGTGTTTTGTTCTTGTTTTGGCTGGTTGGTTGGCGAAATTTCTCGTTGGTTTTTTTTTTCGGGGTATTGTTAGTTTCTCGCTAGCCTTATATGAATATACTAGTCTATAGCCCCGTGTGTTACACGGTTTGACGAATAAAACCAAACGAATAAAACCAAATATTTTCGTATTGAGAAAATATTTGTTTTTTCATACATGGGGTAGGATTTACTGATTTAGGAGTGAAGCTGGCGTGGGCCATTGACTGATCAAACCTCTGGTTCGTCTCTCCTTTTAGGTTTCAGGCAGCCACATATATGGCAATTTCACCATGTGATTTGTTTGCTAATGTGATGATCAGAATCAGGCACCCATTTCTCAAACCGTAAACATCTTCGTCTCATATCTGATCGATCCGATCCAGACACTTAATTTCTTTTCCAATCGCTTTTCAAACCCTATTTTCGTTTCCCCTAATTCGCTTTTCAAATCTCTTTTCATTTTCCCCAAATTTTGTTTCCTCAAACCCTAATTCGCTCAAACTCACAAATTTCTCTTCAATTTAGCTCATCACAAAAACCGCAACCTGCAATTCATCCACTTTACTGCCGATCGAGTCTTCATCTTAATTTTCTTGATCCGGTTGTCTGTTAGTCACACTGAGTCACAAAAATCAGGGCAAATTGAAGTAGATGGCGAGTGAAGGGGATCAGTCTTCTACAAAGGTATTTGGGTATTTAAGCTGGTTTTACTAAATCTACACATAGATGCATATGAACTTTGGAAAACATTTGTGACTTGTGAATGTGGGAAGAACAGTGTTGAGAAGCAGAACCTTTTTTATTTTTACGTGTGGTGTGCCTTAAAGGGAGGTGTGGCAACTTGTCGTTGCCCTCGCTAACCCATTACTTTTTGTCATTTATTCCCAAGCTTAGCGCGAATTTTCCTTAAACTCCGCTTGTATTTTGGATTGTTGATGCCTGGGTCTGGAGTGGGGGTTTTGTCTGGGGCATTGACTGTTTGTGGGGCTACATCCGAGGAGGGGGGTGTTGGTTCCTCAAGGGGTGTCTGGTTGTGCCCTTTTAAAAGCTTCCATTGTTGTCCTGATGGACAAGCAGGGGCTAAGGGGTTCCCAAGGTTGGTGGCCCATATCAAGCGGCTTCATTTGTCTTCAGATGACAAGAAGTGGGCCATGCGGGATGCCGTATCCGCAGATTGGGATTTGTTTGTTTCAGTTGGTGAGGCTCTTAAGATCTCCGGCCAATGGTTATGTGGGGAGTGTATGTGTTTACATGCTCTCAGTCGGGGGTGCCACCATGCAGATGGGGTGGCACGGTTCAAGTTGGTTACGGGAAATGCGGAGGAGTTCATGGTGGGGATTCCTATGCCACATGTTGGAAAGGAGTTTGTTTCTTTTGGAGGTATGGGGGTGGACGTGGGTCTGCTTGATCGTGTCTTCTCTCTTCCCATCAAAACAGTTAAGAGCATCCCTCATAGTTGTCGCATGGCCTTTTCCCAGGCTTTAACGGCAGCTTTGTGCAAGGTGGTGGCTACACAGAGTCTGTTGAGGTGTGGGTGAGACTTTTGTTGTTACCACGTTGCACGTTGCGGATTTTCCGGCCTTCTAACCGTCAGGAGCGCAGGTCGGGGAATAGGAAGTCCTTACAATGTCTTAGTATTCAGCGAGCCCTGGCAGCGTGGGGCAATGCGGATGGTTTTGCTGAACTCATCCTATCACTTTTTGCCGAACCATCAGAGATGGTTACGCGCCCTAATGAGCCTCCCCATGAGTCTAATAATTCTAGGGTGGGCACCAACGTTAAGCAATGTTTACGGAAAGTTGCAGATGGCCACTTCACTGCGGCGGTTAAAGTTTTATGCTCTTCGGGGGTTGCACCTCTTGGTGATGATACTACGAAAGCGTTGGTGGCTAAACATCCTGTCCTACCTCCTCCGGTTATGCCTGGGTCCTTACTATCGGAGCCACCACTTACTGTGGATGTTGATAACGTCCTTGGGTGCATTAAATCTTTCCCCAAAGGGACCTCTTGTGGGAGGGATGGGTTGAGGGCTCAACACATTTTGGATGCTCTTTGTGGAGAGGGGTCGGTGATCGCTTATGGGGTGCTTAAGGCTATTTCTGAGGTGGTCAACTTGTGCTTGGGTGGGAGGTGCCCTAGGGTCTTGGCGGAGTTTGTTGCTTCTGCGCCCCTCACGCCCTTACTTAAACCGGACAACGGGATTAGGCCTATTGCTGTGGGCGCAATTTGGAGGAGGTTGGTCTCTAAGGCGGCTATGAGGGGGGTCGGGAAGGAGATGGCTAAATATCTCAGTGATTTTCAATTTGGGGTGGGTATTCCTAGCGGGGCTGAGGCTGTGCTCCATAGTGCAAACAGATTCTTAAACGTGTTCTACTCGGATGGGTCATTGGCCATGATTACTGTTGATTTCTCTAATGCTTTCAACCTGGTGGATAGATCCGCCCTTTTGTCAGAAGTTCGGACCCGATGCCCGTCCATTTCCTTATGGGTGGATTTTCTCTATGGACAGCCGGCTAGATTATATGTTGGAGACGATTATATTTGGTCCACCACCGGGGTTCAGCAGGGAGACCCCTTGGGGCCTCTTCTCTTTGCCTTAGTTTTGCATCCCCTCATTCATCAGATACAAGATAGATGCAAGTTACTCTTCCATGCTTGGTACTTGGATGATGGTACGATTATAGGAGATGCTAAAGAGGTGGCTAAAGCTTTAGAAATCATCAGGACTAAGGGGCCTTGTTTGGGGCTTCAACTTAACGTCAAGAAAACAGAAGTTTTTTGGCCATCGTACAATGGAGTTAAGGCGCAAAAGGGTTTGTTTCCTAGTGGGATTGGAAGGCCGGTGTCGGGTGTCAAACTCCTCGGGGGCGTTGTTAGTCGGGATGCGGGTTTTATCAGCAGGATGGCCGTGAAAAGGGCATCTTGTGCAGTGGATCTGATGAGCTACCTTCCACATCTGCGGGACCCTCAATGCGAGCTTCTCTTGCTGCGTTCTTGCATGGGGGTTGCTAAGTTGTTGTTCGGCCTCAGAACGTGCCAACCCACGTTTGTTGGGGAGGCTGTTTCGGTTTTTGACAAAGGCCTTCGGAGAGCTATAGAAGATATTGTGGTTTGCGGGGGTCCGTTTTTTGGGGATCTTCAATGGAGGCTAGCATCCCTTCCGACCCGTTTTGGGGGTTTGGGTTTATGTTCGGCTGAGGATGTATCTACGTATGCTTTTGTGGCCTCGAGGGCGCAATCTTGGAGTTTGCAGGACCACATTCTTCGGGACTGTGGTATTGTCGGGTTAGATTCTGATTATGTGTGTGCGTTGGATTGCATGCGCAAGTCCCTTCCGGATTTCGATCTTGGCGGTTTCTCTAATAAGGACACCGCCCCGCCCCCTAAAGCCCAGAATGCTTTGGCGAGTGCCCTATTTAGTAGAACCGTCCAGAGTTTGGGGGAGAAGTTCAGTCTATCCCCTCGTCAGAAAGCCGTGTTTGATTGTCTCCGGGCTCCTCATGCTCAGGATTTCCTGACAGTCGTCCCCATTGAAGGACTTGGCCAACACATGTCGGCAGTGGAATACCGGGTAATTCTTAAGTACCGGCTAATGATCCCTCTGTTTCCGGTTGATGAGCCCTGCCCAGTTTGCCGCAAGGTATGTTTAGATACTTTTGGCGAGCATGCGGTTCATTGTAGGGAGTTACCTGGATTTAAATACAGGCATGATTTGGTAAGGGATATTCTGTTTGATGTTCTCAAGCGGGCTGGGATTTCGGCAAAAAAGGAGGCTCCGGTGAACTTTCTGACGGATCCGCTCGATGGGAGGTCTACTCTTCGGCCAGCTGATATTCTTGTGTTTGGGTGGGCCAGGGGGAAACACGCTTGTGTGGACCTTACAGGAGTGTCCCCTCTTGTTGGTCTTAGGGATAATGGGTTTGTTGCTGGCCAGGCCGCGCTGAAGGCGGAATCAAGCAAGGTCGCTAAACACGAAAAGGCTTGTTTAGAAAATCAACATGTGTTTATCCCATTCGCTTTTGATACGTTTGGTTCCCTAGCCCCAGAGGTCGTGGAATTCCTAAACAGGGTCCAACGGGTTGTGAACAGTAATCTCTCAAACTCTAAGGGTCGTTTCGTCTTTAGTAGGATTGGTTTTGCAATTCAAAAGGGGGTTGCGGCGCAGCTTGTTGCCCGTTTACCTACCACTTGTTTGTAATTTGTTACTTGGGATTTTAATGAAATTATTAGATTATTCATTTAAAAAAAAAAAGTTTACTCTTTGTTTATTAAAACTTAAAAACAGATCTCTAAAGAGTTTTATAGTGCCTCAAAAAGTAAAAACTTCTAAACCAAAGAATTGTAATACACGGGTCATCTTTGGGGCACCTCGAATTTGTTTGAAAACACCTGTCAATTGGACAAAACCGAACAATGAACTGAGCAGCATATATCTCAAACAGGCCGAACCTGCAAATTTGCTTCGGTTTAAGCGGTTCGGTCGACTTCAATGATTTAATGAGCGTCGCTTAATTTTAAACTACGATGTCCTAGTTAAGTTGTTGGTTGAGGTGTGGGGCTTGATTTTTTTTCTAACCAACCGTAACCCAATGTACATTAAAAAATTAATAAAAAATTATGCTTTTAAAGGACTTTGGTATTTGATGATCTCAGTTTAGAGAAAATATGTGTATCTCAAGCGATAATCCTAAGAGTTACTCTAAAACACTTTTTTAACAACAACCGAACCTGACTAATTGAAAAAACATATGGGTCAATACTCGATTTTAATATCAAAATTTTGGAGACCCGGTTAACCCGACCCGGTCTACCAACAACCGAACCTGACTAACTGAATAAACATACCGGTCTTTTTTGCAGCTCTGTTGCCGTCGCCGGCAAATGAAAAAACACTGCATAAGAACATCCAGACACCATCTTTTGCAGGATAAACTGGTTTGTGATGACTGATTATCTTATTCTGTCACACAACCACATCCAAAAAGCTAACTCAAAAAATACGGGTCAGTACTTGAATTTAATATCAAAATTTTAGAGACCCGCACCCGATCTACCAACAACCGAACCTCACTGACTGAATAAACATACCGGTTGTCTTTGCAGCTTCGTTGCTAATTCGAAAACTGAAGTAAATTGTATTCACTCTTTTAACTCTAATCGAACGAAAAGATAAAATTTAATTTATTTGGATTGCTCAAATGTGATTCAATACAATTTATTGGTTTTCAATAGTATCTTATTCTTAAAAACCACCACATCCAAAAAGCATTTCCAAACACCCCCTTAAGCAGAACTGCAGACAAACAGGAATAACAAATCTTTCACACCTCTAAATAAACTCTAAACCTTGATGATGAGCGATAAAACCAAGCCTTCACATAATGTAATCGGTAAACGAAAATGTGGTTCATCGGCTTCATCTTCCATCGAAGAGAATCAACCACCAAAAGCTCCATTCTCGTTATAGTCTTTGATTCAAACACAAACTTAGATCCTTCTACCTAAACAAAATACCCACAAAACAGAAAACTACATTAATAACATAATGGCCTTTTAAATTCTTACTGTTGTTTTAAGGTTTAGTTGTTAGTTACCTGGAATCTACTTCAAGCAAGAAAGAATTGTTGGGCATGCTAATTGAATCTTCAGCCATTAGTGTTCTCATCTTGCCCATTACTTCCAATTTTCATATCTATATAAAGCGGTGGTGACGTTGCCAGAAGCTGAAGCCGGAAGACCATCTCATCCGTGTATGTTCAGAAGTGTTGTGGCGGAGACGGCCTTGATTGGGCCTGAGAGTGATAGATATTAATTGGGGGTGGTGGTGGGGAAGAGGGAGACGAATTTCATGTGCGTTATGAGGGAGATGAGGATTAGGGTTTAGAGTGAAAATGAAATCTGATAAATTGGTATCGGGTAAGGATGTGGGTGGGTGAAGACCCGTGTGATTGGAATGTTCAAGGTGAGGAGAAGATGCCAGGTGTACTTAATGAAATTAGAATGAGATTAGAAAATGCCATGTGGCATTTTCATGAGGCTTTTATTAGAGTTAGATTAAGTGTTGTTAGAAAAAAGCTATCTGTGGGAGACTTGTATAGTTTGAACTTTTCTATTAACTTGTTACTTGGGGCATGTTTGGCTTAGCTTATTTTCAACTTCTAGCAAAAGGACTTTTGGAAAAAATAAGTCAGAAATACCTACTTCTGGCTTTTTACAAAGGACTTTTGCCTTAAAAGGAAAGCCAAACACCCTAAAAAAAGGACTTTTGCCTCAAAAAAAGGACTTTTGCCTCAAAATAAGCTAAGCCAAACATGCACTTGATCCTTGTAAAAAAAAGACATATAAAAGTCATTGAAAAGATGGTCTATCTCACTATGTCTCTACCTGACTCGAGTTGTATACGAGCCAAATACGATTTCCATCTTCCAAACTTAATTGAGGTACACAAGTCGAGCCAGTGTTGGCTCGGCTCACTCTTGTTAAATACCATACTGGCTACGGATTATCTTTAAAACGAACACACTATTGCTATACTTTTGAAAAAAAAATCGATAACCCAGATGGCGTAAAACGCAATGGACAAAAAACACAAAAATGATTTTTTTTTTCTAAAACGCAATTGACAGAAACACAAATAAATGTCAACGGAATGGACAAAAATCACAAAAGAAATGTGTTGTTTCTAAAACGCAATGGACTAAAAACACAAAGAAATGTCTTTTTTCTAAAACTCAATGGACAAAAAGCACAAAAATATGTTGTTTCTAAAACGCAATGGACAAAAAACACAAATAAATGTGTTGTTTCTAAAAGGCAATGGACTAAAAAACGCAACGAAATGTGTTGTTTCTAAAATGCAATGGATTAAAAACACAAAAAAAAACATCTTTTCTCTAAAACGCAAGAAACTAGAAACACAAATAGATGACTTTTTTCTAAAACACAATGGACTAAAAACACAAAGACATGTCTTTTTTCTAAAACGCAATGGACTAAAATCATATTAAAATGTATTTTTCTTAAAACGCAATGCACTAAAAATACAAAGAAATGTGTTGTTTCTAAAACTCAATGGACTAAAAACACAAAAAATATGTTTTTTTATAAAACGCAATGGACTAAAAACATAATAAAAGTGCATTTTTTTTCATTGTGTTATTGATGTGCTTAAATTTATACGTATTTGTAGCATGATTTTATCCTCGCTTTACAATCGTTTATCGGAATGTTCATCTGATTTGATACTTATTTTTCCTCATTTGTGAAATTCTGGGTTTAGTTGATGTTTGGTGAGAATTGTTAAAGATTCATGAAGAAATGTGAAGTTTAGGACATTCTATTTGTTGTTGCTGATGGTTAAGGGCAAGGCCATGCCTCACATAAACAAGGTCCTGACCCAAACAAAATGTTTTACAAGCAAGACCCTGCCTCACACAAAGCAAGGCCATGCCAGTAACCCTAATTCCTAAACTAGGCGTTGTATCCTTGCGTCCACAAAAGAAAGACGTGCACCCCCTTTTTTTTCTTTAGAACTCAAGCAGACCCAAAAATAGCTTTAAACATAATCTCACGTTACCAAGTCCCAGCTACTACTCTGTAATAGTTGTCTTGAACACTGGGGAACCAATGGGAGTGATAGATCGAGTCAACATCTAATTTCACATAGAAGCAAGGCCTTGTCTACAATCAAGCAGGGCACTGTTCCTCATGCCCTATAAGAAAAAGAGAACAACTTCTCTTTGAAGGAGAGGCCCTGGAGTTTTCACCCACCTTTCTAAACTCCAAAATTCGGTGATTCCATCCATTTTCAAGCATCAAGAGGGCTTCCAACATCAAGAAGATCATCATTCATCAACCATCCTACTTCCTTGTTTGTTTATGGTTTGAAATTTCTTGATTTTAACCATGAATTTTGGTACTTTAGCAAGCATGTTTGTAGTTCTTGTAAGCCCTATGGGCTAAACACTTGTAGTTGTCTAAATTATGTTGAATCTTTTGAATATGTGATGAATATGGAAGTTGATGTGGTGATAAGTGTTTACTAATCTTCATAGTAATGTTCTAGCTTGTTCTTGGAGTTCTGTTGGAGCGTTTGAGATCGTTGATACTTGCACTGGATTAGTTTTGTTATAGTTTGTAGCTTATTTGAAGTCTTGGGACTTGTTTTGTAATTATATGATAGTGGCAAATCTGACCTAGTGTAGTTAAGATGCCAGCATAATTATAATTATGCTGGCAAGTCAGATCCTATATAATGCCTTGTATTGTTGTCCTAGCCAAGCTTTTGGCCACACTTGATGAATATTAGTGTTGTTTACATTTCAATCTCTACTCATTGTGCTTAATCAGATTTCCAAGGTGTTGTATTGTTTATTTCATTGTTTGGATCCAATACAACGCTTGTTGTATTCATCATACCACTAGCTTCATCTTCATTCTTGATTCTTCTTAACTTTTTCATGGTACAAACACCTAATCCATAGGTGTTTTGGACTAAAACAATCAACCACTGTGATCCGGATTGATATTGGGATTTACAATTTGGTATCAGAGCCTTTGTGCTCTTGGTTGTTGTGTTTTTGTTAAGATTTTTCAAAGTTTTGAAGGTTCTTCAAAAGTTTCAAGTTTTTCAAATTTTTGGACCTAAAATGGATTGATTTGGTGTGTTTAATCGATAGGTTGTTGTTAATCAGTGATTAGGGAGTTATTTTGGACTTTTGATGCAAAGAAACATGGTTTTTGAGTCGTTTTTGGGTGATTAGAAGGTTTTAGCTCGTGTTAAACCCTCTGGTTGGCGTAGATAATCTTGAAGACAGCGAAAGTTGTGGGGTCGTTATTGACTATCACATCTCCTCGAACCACCGTTGGAACGTGGGGTCCAGCGGTGACAGAAAGCCATAGATTGTAGTTAGTGAATTCGAAGAATGATTTGATTTGATTCTTCCAAGTACCGAAATCTTCTGCTCCTTTCAACTTTGGTGGTCTTGTGGTAGTTCCGGTCTCAAGTTCAGCTTGAGCAATTGGACTTAGTTGATTCAACGACATTTTGACTGGTTGTTGACTTAAGAAAGCTGATCAAAGGTTAAATTCGCTGACAGACTGATATCGCATAATTAACAATTTCGCCGATTGAAACACGAGCGAAATTGCTTGAAGCGAGAGAAGTATGAGAAACAAGATTACAGATGTGCGAAATTGCTTGAAGCGAGAGAAGTCATCAAATGTTTCGCTCGTGATAAAGGAATATCGCTCGTGATTAAACATAGCATTCACTGGACAGTCCAAGTGAAACAAACATTTTCTTGAAGTGAAAGTTATTGTGACAACTCGAAATTTAGAACCTTTCATTGTATCTCGATGTAACATGCTTGAACGTTATGTGACTAGTTAACTTGTTGGCTTAATGAATGATATAAGTGAATTTATGTGATTATGTGCTGTGCTTGTATGTATGCGTGTATTTATATGACCCGAGACACAAGGACTCGAATCGAGACCATGCGGTCTCGAGTGAACAGTGTAACAGTGGGCCGGTTGGGCCATTTAATCCATCCGGAAGCCCATTAGGGTGCATCAAACGAGTATATAACATTGGTTGATGGCCAACCTTACCATTTTTGGGCAACCTACACACACTCTCCTACACACACACTCTCCCTCTCTCTCACTAAAACCCTAAGTCTCAACATTCTTCCCTCATTCTCGGATTCAAACCGGCAACACTAGGACTCTCGAATCAAGCTCGGGATCATCACTCGGACACTCCATTTTATTCGTCTTCCCTACTATTTCGGTGCCTTTTCACAACCGGTTAGTGATTCATGCTATGTATTGTATTTCGGTTGATGATGATGTGTGATATTTCGGTTGATGATGATGTATGATGAAGTTGTTTGATAATATGTTTGCTTATTAAGTTTTATACATGATGAATATATATCCTCCTTGAATAACCGGTGTTAAGATTGTTGTTATATGATGATGAAATATCGATTTAGCATAGATAATATGTGATGGATCATGAATGATTGCAATCGGCTCTATATGGTTGAATCCGAATGGCTTGATTATGTTTAGGAGGTTTATTACTCATGAAATCGGATGTTGCATATGTGGGTTAGATGATGTGCATGATTAGAATATATGATAGGATTAGATGGTTTGATTTATCATATTTCAAAATATGGAAAACCCTAACATGATGAACAAGTTTGAATGTTATTATGAATATTTGAATATGATATGAACATGTTATGAACATTTTAAAATGCTTGTTTGATCCATTTTATTTAAGTTCTAGACAAGAAAACATGTTTGTATGGATAGTACACACTGTTGCATGAAATCGGATTTCCATTGGCTAGTACAATGCTGGCAATCAGCAGATGTTCCAGTCGAAATCTCCGGTCTCGACTCGAGACCATGTAGGTGACAACTCGAGATCCACGATTGCAACACAGGTTGCGAGTCGAGGACTCTCTAGTCTCGACTCGAGACCACACAATGCCAGCACAAGCAGCATAACTCGAGACCACGGTTGCGAGTCCGGTTGCGACTCGAGACCACCTAGTCTCGACTAGTTCATGCATGACTCGAGAACTCGTAGGCTTCAACCCGAGATCGCACAGTCTCGACTCGAGATCTCTAGTCTCGACTCGAGACCACGCACACACTCCTTCTGATTTGGACTTGCACACTGCTACGGGCTTAGGTGTCTGGGCCGAACTTATGGGCTTCATGTGTTGCTGTTGAATGCGTATGTTGTGCACACTGGTTTGGACTTGCATGCCATTACGAGCCCAACTGTTTGGGCCGCACACTTAGACTTTGGTTGTTATGTGAATGTTACTGTGGAACTTGTTACGAACTGTTGATGAACTGCCATGCTAGACATGTATGCCATGATCGTTACTTGTGTACAATACGTGTAGAACATACGTGCACTACTTGGATATGAACCTGACTTGAATGGTATCTATGTTAGGACGTAGTTGACCACTTACAACTTGATTGACCTTTCTGTGTTTCTGCCGAGCAAACCAAGGTGAGTTCACACCCTCTACAAAGCATGGGATTCCCAGGGGTTGGGAATGGGGTTAAGGAACGTGGATTCCTCGTCCTTTCTTGGGTAGGACAGTATTGGTTCAGGAATGAAATTCCTCGTCCTCATGGACAGATAACTCGTACTAGACCAAAACTCTATCACGAAGTCCCTCCTTTTTATATCGACTTAATCGCCGGGCCAATGGTGAGCGGGTCATTAGTTAGATAGCGCTATTTAGGTCTGACAAGCCTCACACCGTGCCGCAGAGGACGGGCGTGAACTAATGGATCTGGGCACGTCAATGATGATAGACATTGACAGTTCAGGGCACATAAACATGACTACAGTCAACAGTCGATATGGTAACGAGTCTAGTGTATACATGGGGTAGCCCCCACGGCCGAAATGCCATATAACTACAAGGGGTAGCCCCCACGGCTGGATTGCCAGAGTAACCGGGAATAAACAAGTCACGTTTTCAACTATGGGGTAACCCCCACGGCAGGATGCCAGATAAAGGAAAACTGTTTTCAGAACAACTTAAACAAACACCCAACCGTGAACTCACTCAACTTGTTGTTGACTCGTTACTACATGCTTTGCAGGACAATAGGTGCTTAGCTGGAGCTTGCATGGAAGAGAGTCGTTGCGGGACATGGACAGCTGTGTGCCATGTTAAACTTTGAAACAATTAAACTTATGTGTTGGTTTTAAACGTTATGCTTCCGCTTGCAACTTAAACTATGTTTTGTTTGGACACCAATTGTATTGGCTGGATTTTATAACTACTTATATGCTTGTTCAATATGATTGGTGGCTGGATCCTGGTCAGTCACGCCTCCAAGCGGTGGTGTTCCGCAGGTGGATTTTGGGGGTGTGACAGATTGGTATCAGAGCCATTGGTTATAGTGAACTTGGTTTTAATAAGGGAAAAAGTTTTATTAAAATCAGACTATAACCTGTACAGTGCTCTACGATCCACAACGACGCTTCACTCCACATGCAAGGCTCGACATTCTAGGTGGTATGATCTATGTATATATTGCCTACTTGTTAGTTACATAGTACATTGCTCATGGTATGCTCGGTTAGTATAACTACTGTTGCTTGAACACGTGTGTGTATACTCTCTTCTGTCATCGCATTTTCGCGAACCCCTCTCACTCATGTTCCTCTTGATATGAAGATCATGTCTGGACGCGTTAACATGACTCAAGCCCAGTTGACGGCTCTGATTAACGAACAAGTTGCTGCGGCACTTGCAGCTGCACACGCAGGAGGTATATCCTGCAGTCCAAACTCATTCTAGGATCTTTAGATCCTACTCTCGTGAACCAACCTTTGTGTTAAACTCTGTCTTTCTTCCACCCACAATAGGTCAACATGCTCAGCCACCTGTGTGCACTTTTAAAACTTTCATGGACTGCCGACCAACTACTTTTAGCGGCACTGAAGGAGCAGTAGGTCTCCTCCACTGGTTTGAGAAGCTCGAGTCAGTCTTCGAAATGTGTGAATGCCCTGAGGCGCGCAGGGTGAAGTATGCTACCGGTACTCTCGAGGGTCTAGCCCTCACATGGTGGAACGCTCAGGTCCAAATGCTGGGGTTGGTTGCTGCCAACGCCACCCCATGGGAAACTTTTAAGGAGATGATCAAGGAGGAATACTGCAGTCGTGATGACATTCATAAGCTGGAAGTCGAGTTCTTCAACCTCAAGATGACGGGGTCAGAAATTGAGGCGTATACCAAGAGGTCGAACGAGCTTGCATTATTGTGTCCTACTATGGTGGACCCTCCAATTAAGCGTATTGAACTCTTTCTCAAGGGCTTGGTGCCAGAGATCCAAAGTCATGTGACTTCAGCAAATCTCGCTACTATCCAGCAGGTTGTTCAGTTGGCTCACCATCTCACTGATCAGGCGGTGGAGCAGAACAGGTTACCAAAGCGTATAAGTGCTACAACTACTTCAGGTGCTCTTAATGACAACAAACGGAAATGGGATGGAGCTTCAAGCAAGGGGTCGACTTCTGTTCAGTCTCAGTCTCAGCAGAGAAAGACTGAAGACTACAAGAGCCCTAGTCAGCAATCATCTGGTGGTCAAAGCCATGGTGGGTACAAAGGGAATCACCCCAAATGCAATCGCTGCAGCCTACACCACAGCGGGTCGTGCACCAGGGGTAACTGTCATCGGTGCAACAAGCCAGGTCACGCTGCAAAGGATTGCAGGAGCTTATACCCCGCAAACCAAAATCGTCAACAACAGGCCCCATAGAACCAACGCCAGCAGCAACAGCAAGGTGATAACAAAGGGTGCTTTCAGTGTGGAGCTGAAGGCCATTTCAAGAGGGATTGCCCCCAGCTGAACAGGAACCAGAACAACAACAACAACAATAACAACAATCAGGGGAATGGTAACAATGGGAACAACAACAACAATGGTGCCAGGGGGCGGGCGTTCGTGATTGGCCAAGGTGAAGCAAGGAATGACCCCAATGTTGTGGCGGGTAAGTTCCTTCTCGACGACTTTTATGTTACAGTTTTATTTGATTCGGGTGCCGATACTAGCTACATGTCACTAGAAGTTAGTCGAATGCTTAAGCGTATTCCAACACCTTTGAACAACAAGCACACTGTAGAGCTAGCAAATGGTAAGAGTTTAGAGGCCACACACGTAGTCAAGGGTTGTAAACTTGTTCTTGCTAACCAGACCTTCTCTATCGACCTCATCCCTATCGTCTTGGGTAGTTTCGACGTTGTCATTGGGATGGATTGGTTATCCCAACACCGAGCAGAGATTCTTTGCAACGAGAAGATTGTTCGTATTCCTGGTTCCAGTGGTGAACCTCTCATGATTCGTGGCGACAGGAGGAGTGCTGTTGAGAACGTCATCTCTCTCCTTAAGGCCCAGAAGTATTTGAGAAAGGGCCACATTGCCATTTTGGCTCTCGTTACTGACACCTCGGAGAAAGAGAAGAAGATAGAAGATTTTCCAATCGTACGCGACTATCCTGAGGTATTTCCTGAGGAATTACCTGGTCTTCCGCCTCATCGCCAAGTCGAGTTTCAGATTGAACTAGCTCCTGGAGCTGCGCCTATAGCTCGTGCACCTTATCGTTTAGCTCCATCAGAGTTGGAAGAACTCTCTACGCAACTACAAGAACTCTTGGATAAGGGTTTTATTCGTCCTAGCTCATCGCCCTGGGGAGCTCCAGTGCTATTTGTGAAGAAGAAAGATGGTACCTTTAGAATGTGCATCGACTACCGGGAACTCAACAAAGTGACGGTGAAGAATCGTTACCCTCTACCACGTATTGACGACTTGTTCGACCAACTACAAGGGTCGAGCTACTATTCAAAGATTGATTTGAGATCGGGTTATTACCAGCTGAGAGTCCGAGAAGGGGACGTCTCCAAAACAGCCTTTAGAACTCGATATGGCCACTATGAGTTCTTGGTCATGCCCTTTGGGCTGACAAACGCGCCTGCGATCTTCATGGACTTGATGAATCGAGTGTGCAAGCCTTACCTGGACAAGTTCGTTATAGTCTTCATCGACGACATCCTGATCTATTCTAAGAGTCAGGAGGAGCACGAGCAGCATCTACGACTTGTTTTGGAACTCCTTCGAACGGAACAACTTTACGCAAAGTTCTCGAAATGCGACTTCTGGCTTCGTGAAGTCCATTTCCTAGGCCATGTGGTAAACAAGGATGGGATTCACGTTGATCCATCCAAGGTGGACTCGATTAAGAACTGGCCTGCACCTCGTACACCAAAGGAAATTCGCCAATTCTTGGGATTGGCAGGTTACTACAGGAGGTTCATTAAGGATTTTTCTAAGATCGCACAGCCTCTCACCTCACTAACGCAGAAAGGCGTTGTTTATCGATGGGGAAATGCACAGGAGTTAGCATTTCAGCATTTAAAGGATAGACTTTGCAGTGCACCTATCCTTTCCTTGCCCGAGGGCACAAACGACTTCGTGGTCTACTGCGACGCATCAATTCAGGGTCTTGGTTGTGTATTGATGCAACGAGATAAAGTTATAGCCTACGCCTCACGCCAGCTTAAAGTTCATGAAAGGAACTACACTACGCATGATTTAGAGCTGGGAGCTGTTGTTTTTGCACTTAAGATATGGCGACATTACCTGTACGGTACCAAGTGTGCCATCTACACCGACCACAGGAGCCTCGAGCACATCTTCAAACATAAAGAACTGAATATGCGACAACGGCGATGGGTCGAGTTATTAAACGATTACGAATGTGCAATCAAGTACCATCCTGGCAAAGCCAATGTTGTGGCTGACGCCCTCAGCCGAAAGGACACTGCGCCTAAGCGCGTACGAGCGTTGCAACTCACTATACATTCTAGTCTTCCTTCCCAAATACGAGACGCTCAGGTAGAAGCATTGAAACCAGAAAACGTCAGGGCTGAAGCCCTACGCGGCTCAAGGCAACGCTTAGAAAAGAAGGAAGACGGTGCATACTACGTAACGGGACGCATTTGGGTCCCACTCTATGGCAACTTACGAGAGCTTGTGATGGATGAAGCACACAAGTCTCGCTACTCGATACATCCAGGATCGGATAAGATGTACCACGATATCAAAACTACGTATTGGTGGCCTAGCATGAAGGCCCACATAGCAACTTACGTCAGCAAGTGTTTGACTTGTGCGAGAGTCAAGACGGAATACCAGAAACCCTCAGGCCTACTCCAACAACCAGAGATACCACAATGGAAATGGGAGCAAATTTCCATGGATTTTGTTACTGGCCTGCCTAGATCTCAGCGCGGAAATGATACTATTTGGGTGATCGTGGATCGACTCACAAAGTCCGCACATTTCTTAGCTATCAAGGAAATGGATAAGTTCTCCACCCTAGCAGACGTATACCTTAAGGAGGTTGTCTCGAGGCACGGGGTGCCCACCTCTATTATCTCGGATCGAGATGCGCGTTTTACCTCAGAGTTGTGGCAAGCGATGCACAAATCCTTTGGCTCACAACTAGACATGAGCACAACGTATCACCCTCAGACGGACGGACAGTCCGAGCGCACCATTCAAACCTTAGAAGACATGCTTCGTGCATGTGTTATCGACTTTGGCAACAGCTGGGAAAAACATCTGCCACTTGTGGAATTCTCGTACAATAACAGCTACCACACCAGCATTAAAGCTGCTCCGTTTGAGGCATTATACGGGCGTAAATGCCGGTCACCTCTTTGTTGGGCAGAGGTGGGGGATAGTCAGATCACTGGTCCAGAACATGTGGTAGACACAACCAAACGAATTGCTCAAATTCGACAACGCATGGCGGCAGCTCGTGACCGTCAGAAAGTCTACGCCGATAAGGGCAGGAAACCACTAGAGCTCCAGGTTGGGGAGCGGGTACTACTCAAAGTTTCACCCTGGAAGGGTGTGGTTCGTTTTGGTAAACGAGGCAAACTTAACCCACGATACGTCGGACCTTTCGAAATCATCGAGAAAATAGGCAGGGTGGCCTACAGACTGAACTTACCAGCAGAACTCGGTGCAGTTCACAACGTTTTCCACGTGTCGAATCTGAAGAAGTGTCTGTCAGATGAGACCCACATAGTTCCTCTGAAGGAACTCACTATCGACGAGCAGTTACGATTCGTCGAGGAACCAGTTGAAATCACGGACCGGGATGTTAAGGTCCTCAAGAGCACTAGAATACCTCTCGTTCGAGTTCGTTGGAACTCACGTCGCGGCCCAGAGTTCACCTGGGAACGCGAAGATCGAATGAAACAAAAGTATCCCCAACTGTTCGCAAACAGTACAACCACTACTGAGGCTGAAGCTACGGAATTTCGGGACAAAATTCCAGATCAACGGGGGGAGGATGTGACACCCCAGGAAAACCAGTGAAAACCATACAACTTAACTAGCTTCCTCAGTGAGTGCTTACCAAATTTCGGGACGAAATTTCTTTCAACTTGGGGATGATGTGACAACTCGAAATTTAGAACCTTTCATTGTATCTCGATGTAACATGCTTGAACGTTATGTGACTAGTTAACTTGTTGGCTTAATGAATGATATAAGTGAATTTATGTGATTATGTGTTGTGCTTGTATGTATGCGTGTATTTATATGACCCGAGACACAAGGACTCGACTCGAGACCATGAACAGTGTAACAGTGGGCCGGTTGGGCCATTTAATCCATCCGGAAGCCCATTAGGGTGCATCAAACGAGTATATAACATTGGTTGATGGCCAACCTTGCCATTTTTGGGCAACCTACACACACTCTCCTACACACACACTCTCCCTCTCTCTCACTAAAACCCTAAGTCTCAACATTCTTCCCTCATTCTCGGATTAAAACCGGCAACACTAGGACTCTCGAATCGAGCTCGGGATCATCACTCGGACACTCCATTTTATTCGTCTTCCCTACTATCTCGGTGCCTTTTCACAACCGGTTAGTGATTCATGCTATGTATTGTATTTCGGTTGATGATGATGTGTGATATTTCGGTTGATGATGATGTATGATGAAGTTGTTTGATAATATGTTTGCTTATTAAGTTTTATACATGATGAATATATATCCTCCTTGAATAACCGGTGTTAATATTGTTGTTATATGATGATGAAATATCGATTTAGCATAGATAATATGTGATGGATCATGAATGATTGCAATCGGCTCTATATGGTTGAATCCGAATGGCTTGATTATGTTTAGGAGGTTTATTACTCATGAAATCGGATGTTGCATATGTGGGTTAGATGATGTGCATGATTAGAATATATGATAGGATAAGATGGTTTGATTTATCATATTTCAAAATATGGAAAACCCTAACATGATGAATAAGTTTGAATGTTATTATGAATATTTGAATATGATATGAACATGTTATGAACATTTGAAAATGCTTGTTTGATCCATTTTATTTAAGTTCTAGACAAGAAAACATGTTTGTATGGATAGTACACACTGTTGCATGAAATCGGATTTCCATTGGCTAGTACAATGCTGGCAATCAGCAGATGTTCCAGTCGAAATCTCCGGTCTCGACTCGAGACCATGTAGGTGACAACTCGAGATCCACGATTGCGACACAGGTTGCGAGTCGAGGACTCTCTAGTCTCGACTCGAGACCACACAATGCCAGCACAAGCAGCATAACTCGAGACCACGGTTGCGAGTCCGGTTGCGACTCGAGACCACCTAGTCTCGACTAGTTCATGCATGACTCGAGAACTCGTAGGCTTCAACCCGAGATCGCACAGTCTCGACTCGAGATCTCTAGTCTCGACTCGAGACCACGCACACACTCCTTCTGATTTGGACTTGCACACTGCTACGGGCTTAGGTGTCTGGGCCGAACTTATGGGCTTCATGTGTTGCTGTTGAATGCGTATGTTGTGCACACTGGTTTGGACTTGCATGCCATTACGAGCCCAACTGTTTGGGCCGCACACTTAGACTTTGGTTGTTACGTGAATGTTACTGTGGAACTTGTTACGAACTGTTGATGAACTGCCATGCTAGACATGTATGCCATGATCGTTACTTGTGTACAATACGTGTAGAACATACGTGCACTACTTGGATATGAACCTGACTTGAATGGTATCTATGTTAGGACGTAGTTGACCACTTACAACTTGATTGACCTTTCTGTGTTTCTGCCGAGCAAACCAAGGTGAGTTCACACCCTCTACAAAGCATGGGATTCCCAGGGGTTGGGAATGGGGTTAAGGAACGTGGATTCCTCGTCCTTTCTTGGGTAGGACAGTATTGGTTCAGGAATGAAATTCCTCGTCCTCATGGACAGATAACTCGTACTAGACCAAAACTCTATCACGAAGTCCCTCCTTTTTATATCGACTTAATCGCCGGGCCAATGGCGAGCGGGTCATTAGTTAGATAGCGCTATTTAGGTCTGACAAGCCTCACACCGTGCCGCAGAGGACGGGCGTGAACTAATGGATCTGGGCACGTCAATGATGATAGACATTGACAGTTCAAGGCACATAAACATGACTACAGTCAGCAGTCGATATGGTAACGATTCTAGTGTATACATGGGGTAGCCCCCACGGCCGAAATGCCAGATAACTACAAGGGGTAGCCCCCACGGCTGGATTGCCAGAGTAACCGGGAATAAACAAGTCACGTTTTCAACTATGGGGTAACCCCCACGGCAGGATGCCAGATAAAGGAAAACTGTTTTCAGAACAACTTAAACAAACACCCAACCGTGAACTCACTCAACTTGTTGTTGACTCGTTACTACATGCTTTGCAGGACAATAGGTGCTTAGCTGGAGCTTGCATGGAAGAGAGTCGTTGTGGGACATGGACAGCTGTGTGCCATGTTAAACTTTGAAACAATTAAACTTATGTGTTGGTTTTAAACGTTATGCTTCCGCTTGCAACTTAAACTATGTTTTGTTTGGACACCAATTGTATTGGCTGGATTTTATAACTACTTATATGCTTGTTCAATATGATTGGTGGCTGGATCCTGGTCAGTCACGCCTCCAAGCGGTGGTGTTCCGCAGGTGGATTTTGGGGGTGTGACAGTTATACATAGCTGTGAAAGAGTTACCTTGAGCTCTTTCTCAAAGAATGTATAACTTTCACTTGGATAGCTTTTCACGTGATTATACATTCTTGAAGTGAAAGCATACATAGCGTTCGCTCGTGATTAAACATAGCTTTCACTGGACAGTCCAAGTGAATACATTCCTTTATCACAGACGATATTCCTTTATCACAAACATAGCTTTCATTAAGAAGGATCAAGAATGAAGACGAGAGCTCAAGGTAACTCTTTCATAGAATCAAGAATGAAGAATCAAGAATGGTCTCGTGATTAAACATAGGTTTCACTGGACAGTCCAAGGAACGACATATTCAGGCTTGAGAAACAAACATTCCATGTCGTTGAAGAGCACCGATATTCCTTTATCATAGATTTGTGATACACTCATAAGATTGTAGCACAATTCTGGAACATAGTTGACATTTTCTAAAGTGAGTGCTTCAGACACAACATTTCCTATTCCAATGATCTTCCCTCCCTTCTCGTCTCCAGCGAATGACACGGAATCACCATCAAATGCAGGCTACAAGACAAATCGTAATCATCCTCTTGATAATGTCATCGGTGCAGTAGAAGATGGAGTGCGTACACGAGGTCAGTCATCAAACATCAACAAAGGGCTCTATGCCGCTTTTCTCTCGCAGTCAGTGCCTCGTGATATTGAAGAAGCTATTCAAGACTCCAGTTGGGTACAGGCCATGCAGGAAGAACTATTCCAATTTCGCAAACTCAAAGTTTAGGAGCTAGTAGATTTACCTGAGGGAAAGTTTCCAATTGGTACAAAATGGGTTTTTCGCAACAAAATGGATGATCGTGGAGTAGTGATCAAGAACAAGGCTAGATTGGTAGTGCAACATTTTCGTCAGGAGGAAGGAATTGATCACGAAGAAGTTTTTGCTCCGGTTGCAAGATTTGAGGCAATCAGAATATTCCTGGCATACGCATCATACAAGAATTTCAAAGTTTTCCAGATGGACGTGAAGAGCGCTTTTCTGTATGGCAAGGTAAAGGAAGAAGTCTACGTGTGTCAGCCTCCGGGATTCGAAGATCCTCATTTTCCAGGTCGGTACTACAAATTGGACAAAGCCCTCTATGGTCTTCACCAAGCTCCACGTGCTTGGTACGAGACTTTGTCCACTTATCTTTTGAAATGTGGGTACACCAGTGTAACACCTCGTAAAAATCATACCCAATAAAATAAAGACACGTGTCATGTGATGCAAACGTGTTATGAAAACGGATCCAGACAAAGATGTACGGTAGGATTTAAAAGCGTCAACATGTTAATTTATACCTCTGAGCGACCTATTAATAAATCCCTAACCATGATATATTTAATCAACATCTCAAATTATGCAAATAAATCTGGTTATCCTAAATGGCAAATTGATTATAACATAAGTCATGAATTCAATATGAATTCTTGGTATTTCTGACACTTAAAAACCTCCCACAAAGATCCAAAATTGTGTAAGTACATGCAAGGCATGCAAGAGCTGAAAACTTGGTCCCCTCTTCTGAAAATAAACACAAGATTCGGACTTGTAAGAAATGTTTGAGCAAGGCCTAGAAGTTGCAAATATTTTTGTCTCTGGGCATCGGTTACGGACCGTAAGAGCTAAGGCTTACAGTCCGTAAAGGGTTGCTTACGGACCGCAAGGCCTGTCGCTGGCAGCAGAAGTGGACAGCTGCCTATTCAGCCTGTTCCACCGCCTTAGATAAGTGGTTTTCGAAATCAGGGGCCTTATAACTGGTTTTTAGCATCATAGGAACACCCGGGGTGATCTTGCAACACATGTAGACTACTTTGGCATGATCTAGTGCATTTGGGTTCACTATATAAGAAGAACAAGTTGCAACATTCTCACTTCCTCACTTGGAAAATTTTTCAAGACTTCTCTGGAGCTCCTCTGATCAGCAACAAGTTTCCTTAGGCTACCTAATCATACTTAGGACCTTTGTAAGTGTCCTTAATCCTTTTTAATTCAGTTTAGCTTAATTATTTAGCTAAAAGTCAAACCGTCATAATTAAGGTTTGACTTCGAGATTAATTAAAATTTGTTCAGTCAAATCTCAAATTAAAAGTAGCTATAAGTAGGTATTTATGTGGGTAATAAACCCTTAAAAGGGTACCCTCTGATTCCCACTCTAACTAGGTCAATTGTCGGGTCAAAGCTAACTTTAAAAAGTCAACAGAATACTTAAATTTCAAATTAATACATAATTAGCAATGTAGGATCCATGTAACCTGTTTTATCATTAATATAACTTGGTAATTAATGTAAGAACATGTCTAAACATGTTCACCCCGACAATTTTCAGTTTAGGCTCGGTTCGGGACCGAAAGTCGCATAGTTTGACTTCTGCTTTGACTTTCAGTTCTGACCCGTTTATGCATGGTTTAGAAATGCCTTAGAGCTTTATTTGAACCGGGATATATGTTAGTATAACCCTCTGTGTTTATACACCTTGGTTCAATAGTTATCCGATTCGTATGCATGTTCCCGTTAATTGCTTATATGTTAACTATTATGCCCATATAACCTTAAAACGTGATTTTTGAAAATGTAAAAGAGTAGAAACCTTAGTTACTGATTTATAAACTTGCACCCAAAATTTGACATCAGTTTGAGGTCTAGATTAGAAGTTATGCTCAATATCGTAATTAGAAAGCTTTTTGTTAATTAAACGGCATAATTAGCATATAGTCTAGTTTAACCCACTTTTTGATATAAAACTTTTTACCCACTGATGTAATATAATATTTTGGGATTTTTGAAGATTTCTAACTAATTTTAGGCTGAGCATAACATAGGGTTGTAGATTTAATTCGGTTAATGCCGGTTTTGCCCTTTTGGGCTATAAAATGAGTTTTACAAATCTTTTTTACCCCAAACCTTTTGCTACTCATTTTACATGATAAATAAAATATTTTGAGCCTTCTAGAATAATAAAAATATCAGCTTTCCTTTGAAAACCCGGAAATGGCTCCAAATCGCCTTTTTAAGCGTTTTTAACGCATAGTATGTATTAAAACTATTTTAAACATATAAGGTTTGATACCTACTGATATTTTAAGTATATTTTTATACTTTGACAGTAAGCTAAAGTTTTAAACTCAGAATTTCAGTTTTGACTTTTTAGCCTATGTGAAATTACCAAAATACCCCTAAGGTGCATAGTTTGGTGTTAAATGATAAATTTCACATATATCTAGTACCCTACTGTTATAACTTATTAAATTAAGTATATTTACTAAATAAATCAGACCTGTAACTTAGATTACTAATTAAACTCTTTTATAACCTTTTAAATGACCAAAATGCCCTTACGGGGCATAATTCGAGTTTAAATCCGTTTTGGGCATAATGGAAGACATCTTACTGATGTCACAACATATTTAAGGCATATTAACTTAGGAAACTTGCATATGACTCTTTTGGTTACTCGTTACGCACTTTTCGCGTTCGGATCGGCTTATGTAACTAGTTTGCATATATTAGCCGAAACGGGTCAAACCTTATCATTTTTGTCTCAAAATCCGGAATGTGTTTAGTTTACCCATATTATACAAATCTTCAAACTTGTTGGGTCTAAATCACATTCTATTCCGGTCTTCGCTTATTCATGCGTTTGAACCGTATCTTCCTTTAAAACTAACCAGTATAAGCTTAAGCTTAATTAAAGACCCGTTAGAAATCTAATAGGTTATTAAAAACCTTTGTTCCAGAATAGGAGACCTGGTAAAAGCTACACGCACTTTCTATTTGTGATTGATACTTGCAAAGGTAAATACTTTTAACTTATTTTCCCTATACGGGCTTGGGGTATGGTATATAAAATACCGCTTGGTCGGGCATTGAATCTTTAATCGGATAGAGGTTAAATCATTGAAATGCTCCGTTTGGAAATGTTTTGTTTGCTTAAAGCCTTTGGGGGGTTAATGACCATGTCCCGGATATCCTTGGCATCATTTTACGAAATGGCCACGACCTGAGCACGGGGGGTAGGCGTACACCCGTCAGTGCCTAAACAAATAATGTGGTGTGTCTATTGATCTTTAACCCGGCACAAACCGGGCTACTGAACGCATAAGAAACATGTAATTCTTTTACAAGATTATATTCAAATAATTATCCCAAGTTATAAAAAGTTTTGTGCCACGTGCATTCAAATCAATTTTATTAAACTTTTCAAAATGAGCCAGTTAAATTGTATTTACTAGTGTAAACTGACGTATTTTCCCAAAAAGGTTAAGTGCAGGTACTACTCGAACTAGGCTGGTTTTCTCCTAACGTCCACAATAAGTCTCGCAAGCTTGGATGTCATGAAACTGTTGAACAATGTTTCCTTTTTATTTTGATCCACCTATGGATCTGTTTCAACTATTTGTGATACTTAATATTACAATTTATTAAAGTTGAAATGAATCTATCTTTTGCTTCCGCTGTGCATTTAAATTTGTGTTGTTTGACTATGATGATATCAACTACGTCACGATACTCCCCACCGGGCCCACCGGTAATACGTGGAAATATCGGGGTGTGACAGGTTGGTATCAGAGCCAACACTGAGTGAATTAAACACTAGCCTTTTGTGTTTAATCTCAGTTACACAATTGCACATTCCTCGAATTTTCGAGTCTAGACAAAGAACATAGGACAAATCCTGATTTTTATTTTATTTTGTCTTTTATATTATTCTTTGTTGTTATCTTTGTTTATGTTGACAGGTCTATATATGCCGCCAAGATTCTTCAGAAGAAAGGGAAAGTCACCTGTAACAGGCCACGACCAGGAGGCTGGGCCTTCTCAAAGATGAACCTCGCCCGTCAACATACGCACCAGTCCACAGGGAGACTGGAGGGCACATCTACAGCCAGCGAGGCGGTCTGTATCGTTAGCTTCGTCACCTTCTTACTTACACTCTTTTGGACCCCATTCAGAAAATGAGCTCGAAAACCCACAACCTTCATATATCCCTCTCCTAAGGTCCAACTCTCATCACTCCTTTGATAACCCGTCACATATCTTCCAAAGCCGGTTCAACCCGGTGAACTACCTCGAGGAACCAATGGGTGTTAACCCATTGGGACCTGAAGATCACTTTTCTGGAGATCACGCCATGGATATGGATGAGGATACTGACCCTACCGAACCACCGACCGGTACCCCCACACATCCCATAGAAATTTCTGATGGGTCATCTTTTCATAGATCACCTTACCGTGGTCAAGATAGCTACCAAGCAAGGTTCAACCAGATTGATTGGTATTTCACACCCTCGCACCATTCATCGCCTTACCAGCAGCAGCAGCAACAGTAACAGGATCCTTCCGGGGATTCACGCTTTGTGGCAGTTACCCCGCCACCACCACCACCTCAGCAGCAACCTCCTGAGCCACCAAGGCGAAGGAGATCAAACGCACGGATGTCCGTGCGAGGAGGGGTACATATAAGCACGCCTCAACCATCGAGTGGCAGCCACTACCCGCCGCTCCGAGAAAACCAGCAGATGGGGGGACCTTCAAACCCCAACCCGGAAGTGAACTCTGCACCTGTCATGCCACCACCATTGGGCTTTGACAACCCAATTCCCACGTACGCTGGCCCGGCAACATATAATCCCTTTGAGCAGCCGGCTCACACTAGCTTCAATTATGCTGAGGTCGATCCGTATCTGGCAGCCTGGAACTATAATGCTCTCAACCCTGAGGGGCCTTACGGAGCTCCCTGGGGAGTTGGATACCCAGCTTATGGATACCAACAACAGCCGCCTCTTCGACCCCCATATCAGCCGCAGCCGCAGCCACAGGTACCACGGTTTTCCCCGCCAGAACGGGAGGAAATTCTCCAAAGACTGGACCAAGTTGAGCAGGAGGTTCACAGAGATCGCAGGGAACGACAAGGTTTCTTCAAGGGATTGGCAAGTTTAATAAAAGGAAAAAGCAAAAAGGACCATTGAATCCTTTAATTGTTGGTTGTATTTCCTTACTTTCAGTTGAGCCCCTGCGTAGGCCTGCTTTTCTGTTTTAACCCCTGCGTGGGTATGTTTTGGTTGTTAAGCCCCTGCGTGGGCACGTTCTTCCATTGACCCCTGCGTGGGTATGTTGTGTTGTTTAGCCCCTGCGCAGGCATGTTATTTCTTTTAGAAGTCCCGTTCAGGGCAAACTCGTATTTTAAATTCATGTGATGAAATGGTTAAATTTAAATTCTTATTTTTAGTTAAATGCATGAACAAAATATAAAATAAATAAATAACAATATTTTTACAAGATCTATCATTATATTAAAATGATAAAATCTAAAGGGACAAGACCTAGCCTTTGTGTCATTTTAAGACAGGGCAAAGACGGTAGTTCCCCAATTAGATTCAGATCCTTATCAACATCTCAATTTAAATTGTTCTGCGTTGAATATTAAAAAGAATCTTAAAAAGGTAAAACCTAGCTTGTATGTCATTATAAGACCTGGCCAATATGGTAAAACCTATTTTAAAAGATTCAAACCTCTGTTAACATCTGCAGACATGTTAACATTCTTGGCTAATGTGATCCGCAAAATCACACAGGTCACCCTTATGTTGAATTATTTCAATTCTTTCTATTATTTAAACATCCGATTGTGATGTAATGCCTACGGGCCATAATTATTGTCATATAAGACAAAAGACAGTCGTAGCTTATAAACTCCCTGTCAAGAAAGGTAATGAACCCTGATTCAAACCTTAATACCTCGATTCTGTAAAATCTAGGCTTATAAACTAAATTTGTCTACGTGACTAGGCCTTTGTGCCATTGCTAATTTATAATTTAGGATTATGATAAAGATCCTGAATAATCATATACTTATCAAATTAACTAAAATGGCTATTAAAAACCATAGTTAATAAATTGTCAAAAAACAATAAAACTGTATAAGCTTCTATATACACCTTGCCCTTATTTAATTTTATGTAGCAATTAAAGCTACATGGTTAGGTCAGAAGAGGTAAGCAGTCACCCGGTGGAAAACCATGAAAATACTAAGATACATGTGACCGGTGCGGAGCTGCAAGCATTAGTAGATAATGTTGTTACAAAAGCTATAGAACGGCAGTATAATGAATCTAGCGGAACTCGAAGTAGGACCCTATCCACACCGCACTCCAAGCCTAAAACTCATTCGGAGGCTCATAGCAAGCCACCCTCTAAGAAAGATGAGCCAAAGAAAGATGATGATCGACATTCATCTAATCAAAACAGTGTTCCATCAAAGAAGATCGAGCTTAAGCAGGAACCACGTGGGAAGTCCTGTACATATAAATACTTCGTCTCATGCAAACCCAGAGACTTTACTGGGGAGAAAGGAGCAGTTGATTGCATGACATGGTTGGATGAAATGGATACCGTGGTTGATATCAGCCGGTGCGCTGATAAGGATGTAGTAAAGTTTGTATCTCAATCGTTCAAATGTGAGGCCTTAGCTTGGTGGAGATCGTTGATTCAAGCTACTGGGAAGATTCCACTGTACAATATGACATGGGAACAATTTGTTACCCTCATCAAGGAAAACTACTGTCCTCAGCATGAGGTTGAAAAGATTGAGTCGGATTTTCTGTCATTGGTGATGAAAAATCTGGATTGCCAAGCTTACCTTACGAGCTTTAATACAATGTCAAGGTTGGTTCCTTATCTTGTGACCCCGGAACCCAAAAGAATAGCTCGTTTCATTGGGGGTTTAGCCCCAGAGATTAAGGCAAGTGTAAAAGCCTCTCGGCCAGCTACATTCAAGTCTGCAGCTGATATATCTTTGTCCCTCACACTGGACGTGGTCAGGCAGAGATCGCTGAGGAACACGGATGCCGAGAAGAGGAAGCGGGAGGATGACAACTCACGACGTTCAGACAAGAGGCATAAAGGAAACAATGACCACAGAAAGAGTTCTGGATCCAAGAAAGATTGTCATCAGTCGGGTGATAAACCCAAGTGTAAGGTTTGTAAGAAGCACCATTTTGGGAGATGCAGATTAGAGTCTAAATCCCAGTCATAGCCGAGAGCTTATGGGATTTGCAAGTCTTCTGAGCACAAGACCTTGGACTGTAAGAAAATCAAGGATGCTACGTGCTATAGCTGCAATGAAAAAGGGCATATCAGGTCCAACTGCCCAAAACTTACAAAGAAGACTGAGGATGGGAAAAAGACCAACGCTAGGGGCTTCAGGATGGATGCAAAGGAAGCTGTTCAGGACGATAATGTGATCACAGGTACCTTCCTCATAAATGATATTTATGCAAGAGTGCTATTTGATTCAGGAGCTGATAAATCATTTGTAGATAATAAGTTTTGTAAGTTACTGAATTTACCAGTTAAAGCCTTAAGTGTGAAGTATGAGGTGGAATTAGCTGATGGAACCATAGAAACCGCCTCAACTGTGTTAGATGGATGTGTTATATCCATTAGGAACCACTCTTTTCCTTTGTCCTTACTTCCCTATAAGCTAGCCGGTTTTGATATAGTGATAGGTATGGATTGGTTATCGCATAACCAAGCCCAGATTATGTGCAACAAGAAGCAAGTTGTAGTCAAGACCCCGTCTTGTGAGCCACTTACCATTCAGGGGGATACCCGGTATGGACTGCCTGAGCAAGTGTCTATGCTCAAGGCCTCTAGGTGTTTGAAGAAGGGTTGTGTCATCTACATGGCACAAGTGACTATGGATGAGCCGAAGCCTAAGATTGAGGATATCCCCGTCATTTCTGAATACCCTGAAGTTTTCCCTGAAGAACTGCCTGGTTTACCACCAGATAGACAAGTAGAATTCAGAATCGACATCATCCCGGGAGCAGCGCCTGTCGCAAGAGCGCCTTATAGGTTGGCACCAACAGAGATGAAAGAATTGAGGACACAACTAGATGAATTGCTAGCCAAAGGTTTCATTAGACCTAGTTCATCTCCTTGGGGAGCGCCAATCCTATTTGTCAAAAAGAAGGATGGATCGATGCGTCTGTGCATCGATTACCGTGAGCTTAATAAGGTCACTATCAAGAATAGGTATCCTCTACCCAGGATCGACGATCTGTTCGATCAATTACAAGGGGCAAGCTATTTCTCTAAGATCGATTTGAGGTCAGGCTATCATCAGTTGAAGGTTAAAGATGAAGATGTACACAAGACTGCATTTAGGACTCGTTATGGTCATTACGAGTTCCTAGTGATGCCTTTTGGACTCACTAATGCACCTGCCGCATTCATGGATCTCATGAATCGCGTCTGCAAGCCCTACTTGGACAAATTTGTCATCGTCTTCATTGACGACATCCTCATCTACTCGAAGAACCAAGCTGACCATGAGAAACACCTTCGTTGTATTCTTAAACTTCTACATCATGAGAAACTCTATGCCAAATTTTCGAAGTGTGAATTTTGGCTTCGAGAAGTCCAATTCCTTGGACATGTGGTTAGTGAACATGGTATCCAAGTAGATCCCGCTAAGGTGGAAGCAGTTATGAACTGGCAAGAGCCGAAAACGCCCACTGAGATTCGCAGCTTTCGAGGACTAGCAGGATACTACAGGCGATTTATTGAAAACTTCTCAAGAATTGCAGCACCCCTGACTTTACTCACCCACAAGAATAGCAAATTTAACTGGGGGCCTAAGCCGCAAGAATCTTTCGACATTTTAAAGCAGAAGTTGAGCAACGCTCCTGTATTGACGTTGCCTGATGGAATTGATGAGTTTGTAGTATATTGTGATGCATCACACACCGGTATGGGATGTATGCTTATGCAGAAAAGCAAGGTCATTGCCTATGCTTCACGTCAGTTAAAGGTGCATGAGAAGAACTACACCACCCATGACCTGGAGCTGGGTGCCGTTGTATTTGCACTAAAACTGTGGAGACATTACTTGTATGGAACCAAGTATGTGATCTATTCAGATCACAAAAGCCTTCAACACTTGTTTAATCAGAAGGATTTAAACATGAGGCAACGACGTTGGATGGAAACTTTGAATGATTATGATTGTGAGATAAGATACCATCCTGGCAAGGCGAATGTAGTTGCTGATGCCTTAAGCAGGAAGGAAAGAGTGAAACCTATAAGAATCAATGCCAATAGCATTGAGATAAAGAATAGTTTGAACGAAAGTTTGTTAGCTGCACAGAAGGAAGCTATGTTGGAAGCTAACTATCCTAATGAAAAGCTAGGAGTAACTGAAGAGCAGTTATCCTATGACAAGGATGGAATCCTAAGGTTAAATGGATGAATATGGGTTCCAGTTTATGGAGGACTTCGGGATGTTATCCTCCAGGAAGCCCACAGTTCCAAATATTTCGTTCATCCTGGAGCTGATAAGATGTACCAGGATCTAAAGGCAAACTATTGGTGGATAGGCTTGAAGAAGTCTATAGCCGCCTATGTAGCTAAATTTCGTTCATCCTGGAGCTGATAAGATGTACCAGGATCTAAAGGCAAACTATTGGTGGATAGGCTTGAAGAAGTCTATAGCCGCCTATGTAGCTAAATGTTTGACGTACGCGCAAGTCAAAGCTGAGCATTAGAAGCCGTCAGTTTTGCTACAACAGCCTGAACTTCCCACATGGAAGTGGGAGATGGTGACAATGGATTTCATCACTAAGTTGCCAAAGACAAGGAAAGGAAATGATACTATATGGGTAATAGTAGATAGACTGACTAAGTCAGCACATTTCCTACCCATTAAGGAGACTTATAGCTCCGACATGTTAGCCCAATTGTACGTAGATAAGATTGTATCTCTGCATGGCGTTCCAGTGTCAATTATCTCTGACAGAGATACGAGATACACATCACATTTTTGGAAAAGTTTCCAACAGTCTTTGGGCACGCGCTTGAATTTTAGTACGGCTTACCACCCCCAGACAGATGGGCAGAGTGAGCGTACCATCCAAACTTTGGAAGACATGCTTCGTGCATGTGTGATCGATTTAGGTGGTAGTTGGGATAACCACCTGCCATTGATTGAGTTCTCCTATAACAATAGCTATCATACGAGCATTAAGGCTGCGCCTTTTGAGGCGTTATATGGTAGGAAATGCAGAACGCCTATTTGTTGGGCGGAAGTAGGAGAAGTTCAATTATCAGGACCTGACTTAGTCTTTGAAACGACGGACAAGATTGTTCAGATTCGTGACCGCCTGAAAGCTGCCAGGGATAGGCAGAAAAGTTATGCTAATAAAAGGCGAAAACCTCTAAAGTTCGAGGTTGGTGATAAAGTTTTGTTCAAAGTATCACCCTGGAAGGGGGTGATGCGATTTGGTAAGAAAGGTAAGTTAAGCCCAAGGTATATAGGACCATTCGAGATTATCGAATGTGTTGGGTCAGTGGCTTACAAGTTGAACTTGCCTGAAGAGCTCAGTGGTATTCACAATGTATTCCACATCTGCAATCTGAAGAAATGTCTAGCTGATGAATCGCTAGTCATACCACATACAGATGTACACATAGATGAGAGCTTGAAATTTGTGGAAAAACCTTTGTCGATCGAAGATCGACGGGTTAAAAAGCTTCGGAGGAAGCATGTACCTATTGTAAAGGTCAAATGGGATGCCCGAAGAGGTCCCGAGTACACGTGGGAGGTGGAGTCCACCATGAAAGAAAAGTACCCTCAATTGTTTCAGTAAATCTCAAGGTTGAGATTTCTTTTAAGGGGGTGAGGATGTAACACCTCGTAAAAATCATACCCAATAAAATAAAGACACGTGTCATGTGATGCAAACGTGTTATGAAAACGGATCCAGACAAAGATGTACGGTAGGATTTAAAAGCGTCGACATGTTAATTTATACCTCTGAGCGACCTATTAAAAAATCCCTAACCATGATATATTTAATCAACATCTCAAATTATGCAAATAAATCTGGTTATCCTAAATGGCAAATTGATTATAACATAAGTCATGAATTCAATATGAATTCTTGGTATTTCCGACATTTAAAAACCTCCCACAAAGATCCAAAATTGTGTAAGTACATGCAAGGCATGCAAGAGCTGAAAACTTGGTCCCCTCTTCTGAAAAGAAACACAAGATTTGGACTTGTAAGAAATGTTTGAGCATGGCCTAGAAGTTGCAAATATTTTTGTCTCTGGGCATCGGTTACGGACCGTAAGAGCTGAGGCTTACGGTCCGTAAAGGGTTGCTTACGGACCGCAAGCTTGAGTCTTACGGTCCGTAAGGCTGTCGCTGGCAGCAGAAGTGGACAGCTGCATGTTCAGCCTGTTCCACCGCCTTAGATAAGAAGTTTTCGAAATCAGGGGCCCTATAACTGGTTTTTAGGATCATAGGAACACATGGGATGATCTTGCAACACATGTAGACTACTTTGGCATGATCTAGTGCATTTGGGTTCACTATATAAGAAGAACAAGTTGCAACATTCTCACTTCCTCACTTGGAAAATTTATCAAGACTTCTCTGGAGCTCCTCTGATCAGCAACAAGTTTCCTTAGGCTACCTAATCATACTTAGGACCTTTGTAAGTGTCCTTAATCCTTTTTAATTCAGTTTAGCTTAATTATTTAGCTAAAAGTCAAACCGTCATAATTAAGGTTTGACTTCGAGATTAATTAAAATTTGTTCAGTCAAATCTCGAATTAAAAGTACCTATAAGTAGGTATTTATGTGGGTAATAAACCCTTAAAAGGGTACCCTCTGATTCCCACTCTAACTAGGTCAATTGTCGGGTCAAAGCTAACTTTAAAAAGTCAACAGAATACTTAAATTTCAAATTAATACATAATTAGCAATGTAGGATCCATGTAACCTGTTTTATCATTAATATAACTTGGTAATTAATGTAAGAACATGTCTAAATATGTTCACCCCGACAATTTTCAGTTTAGGCTCGGTTCGGGACCGAAAGTCGCATAGTTTGACTTCTGCTTTGACTTTCAGTTCTGACCCGTTTATGCATGGTTTAGAAATTCCTTAGAGCTTTATTTGAACCGGGATATATGTTAGTATAACCCTCTGTGTTTATACACCTTGGTTCAATAGTTATCCGATTCGTATGCATGTTCCCGTTAATTGCTTATATGTTAACTATTATGCCCATATAACCTTAAAACGTGATTTTTGAAAATGTAAAAGAGTAGAAATCTTAGTTACTGATTTATAAACTTGCACCCAAAATTTGACATCAGTTTGAGGTCTAGATTAGAAGTTATGCTCAATAGCGTAATTAGAAAGCTTTTTGTTAATTAAACGGCATAATTAGCATATAGTCTAGTTTAACCCACTTTTTGATATAAAACTTTTTACCCACTGATGTAATATAATATTTTGGGATTTTTGAAGATTTCTAACTAATTTTAGGCTGAGCATAACATAGGGTTGTAGATTTAATTCGGTTAATGCCGGTTTTGCCCTTTTGGGCTATAAAATGAGTTTTACAAATCTTTTTTACCCCAAACCTTTTGCTACTCATTTTACATGATAAATAAAATATTTTGATCCTTCTGGAATAATAAAAATATCAGCTTTCCTTTGAAAACCCGGAAATGACTCCAAATCGCCTTTTTAAGCGTTTTTAACGCATAGTATGTATTAAAACTATTTTAAACATATAAGGTTTGATACCTACTGATATTTTAAGTATATTTTTATACTTTGACAGTAAGCTAAAGTTTTAAACTCAGAATTTCAGTTTTGACTTTTTAGCCTATGTGAAATTACCAAAATACCCCTAAGGTGCATAGTTTGGTGTTAAATGATAAATTTCACATATATCTAGTACCCTACTGTTATAACTTATTAAATTAAGTATATTTACTAAATAAATCAGACCTGTAACTTAGATTACTAATTAAACTCTTTTATAACCTTCTAAATGACCAAAATGCCCTTACGGGCCATAATTCGAGTTTAAATCCGTTTTGGGCATAATGGAAGACATCTTACTGATGTCACAACATATTTAAGGCATATTAACTTAGGAAACTTGCATATGACTCTTTTGGTTACTCGTTACGCACTTTTCGCGTTCGGATCGGCTTATGTAACTAGTTTGCATATATTAGCCGAAACGGGTCAAACCTTATCATTTTTGTCTCAAAATCCGGAATGTGTTTAGTTTACCCATATTATACAAGTCTTCAAACTTGTTGGGTCTAAATCACATTCTATTCCGGTCTTCGCTTATTCATGCGTTTAAACCGTATCTTCCTTTAAAACTAACCGGTCTAAGCTTAAGCTTGATTAAAGACCCGTTAGAAATCTAATAGGTTATTAAAAACCTTTGTTCCAGAATAGGAGACCCGGTAAAAGCTACACGCACTTGCTATTTGTGATTGATACTTGCAAAGGTAAATACTTTTAACTTATTTTCCCTATACGGGCTTGGGGTATGGTATATAAAATACCGCTTGGTCGGGCATTGAATCTTTAATCGAATAGAGGTTAAATCATTGAAATGCTCCGTTTGGAAATGTTTTGTTTGCTTAAAGCCTTTGGGGGGTTAATGACCATGTCCCGGATATCCTTGGCATCATTTTACGAAATGGCCACGACCTGAGCACGGGGTGTAGGCGTACACCCGTCAGTGCCTAAACAAATAATGTGGTGTGTCTATTGATCTTTAACCCAGCACAAACCGGGCTACTGAACGCATAAGAAACATGTAATTCTTTTACAAGATTATATTCAAATAATTATCCCAAGTTATAAAAAGTTTTGTGCCACGTGCATTCAAATCAATTTTATTAAACTTTTCAAAATGAGTCAGTTAAATTGTATTTACCAGTGTAAACTGACGTATTTTCCCAAAAAGGTTAAGTGCAGGTACTACTCGAACTAGGCTGGCTTTCTCCTAACGTCCACAATAAGTCTCGCAAGCTTGGATGTCATGAAACTGTTGAACAATGTTTCCCTTTTATTTTGATCCACCTGTGGATCTGTTTCAACTATTTGTGATACTTAATATTACAATTTATTAAAGTTGAAATGAATCTATCTTTTGCTTCCGCTGTGCATTTAAATTTGTGTTGTTTGACTATGATGATATCAACTACGTCACGATACTCCCCACCGGTAATACGTGGAAATATCGGGGTGTGACAACCAGAGGAAAAATCGACATGACTCTTTTCACCAAACGAATCGGAGAAGATGTAATGTTGGTTCAGATTTATGTGGACGATATCATCTTCGGGTCAACAAATGAGGAATTGTGCAAAGAATTCGAGACTGTTATGAAGGCAAAATTCGAAATGAGCATGATGGGAGAACTTACGTTCTTCTTAGGATTGGAAGTGAAGCAAAATGAGGACGGCATTCTTATTCACCAGGCTAAGTACATTCGGGATATTCTCGCAAAGTACAACATGAACGACTGCAGAGTTGCAAGCACCCCGTTCTCCTCACAGACGGAGCTTACTCTAGATCCTCAAGGAAAACCAGTGAACAAGTCCTTTTACCGCTCTATGATAGGCTCTCTGATGTACTTAACTGCAAGCATGCCTGACATTATGTGGGCCGTCTGTCTCTCTGCTCGTTTTCAGAGAAATCCCAAAGAATCACATGAAACCGCTGTGAAGCGCATCTTCCGCTATCTTAAAGGAACTCCGAAACTAGGTCTTTGGTATCCTAAAGATAGTAATTTTGATCTTATTGCTTACTCTGACAGTGATCATGCAGGATGTAAAGTTGATCGCAGGTCTGTATCAGGAGGATGTCAATTCTTGGGAAATCGTCTGATTTCTTGGCAAAGCAAGAAGCAGACAACTGTCCACCTCCACTTCTCAAGCTGAATACACTGCGGGCCTACAGTTGCTGTTCACAAGTTCTCTGGATACAAAATCAGTTGTTGGATTATGGAATCAACATCATGAAGACTCCTATATTCATCGACAATGAAGCATGTTTGGGAATTGTGAAGAATCCCATCCACCACTCAAGAATAAAGCATATCGAAATTCGTATTCACACAATTCGAGATGCTTACGAAAAAGGATACATCCAAGTGGTGCCAATGGATACAACACAGCAACGGGCCGACATATTCATGAAAGCCTTTGATAAAACCCGATTCAACCAGCTGGTAACCTGGTTGGAAATGGTTAATTTCCTCGAGTGGAAATGAATCTTGTCCAAAATCGTTTGTAAATACTCTATCTTCTGTCCATATTAAAAAAAAACGTTTGTTAAAAGTAAAACAAGTATCGTAAAAAGTTGCCCACCAAAAAGATTTTATGAACTTTAAAATTTCATTTTCGGGCAATGGACTTTCGAAAATAAAGATTTTAGGGGGGATATTCCAGAAAATCAAAATTAGATGCTTGTGTCTGACTCCTGTTAGAGGAAATGATAGAAAATTGCTAACACTTTGTCATTTCTTGGAAAACAAAAAAAAAACAAAAAGAATCAGGGTACCAAGCAACGACATGTCGGTAGATTCAGCAACACCAACGAGTAAACTGCTTTTAGGGGGCAAAACATAACATCTACACAAGGATTCTGGCTTTTCTCAGGCATTACGCATCATTGTGGGTAACACGTTGCGGCATATGGCTTAATGGTCTTAAATCTTGCGTTGATAGATTGCCAAAGTCTAAGATTTCGGGTCTTTATATCGGTGTTTCATTCGGGGATATCATAGTTGTTCTTCTGCTGCATCCAGATACATGCTGACCTAGACGCTATGATATCTTTTCAAGAAAAGAGCCAAAAATGACCAAATCCCTAAAGTGAAGAAGCTTTCATAGAAAGTCATTCAAATGCGCAAAAATACACAAATCGTACCAAATCTGGTATCTGTCTCCGCCCTCGGTAGTTTTTGGGATCTCTGCTATACGAAAGTACTGACCTGATCTCCAACTCTATCGTTGAAAAGCAAAACGAATGAATCCAATATACTCACCTGTTATGAGGAACCTTTGTGCATACCTTGATCGCGGGGGTATGTCATGATGTGGGACTCACGGGCGTAATGATTCTATTTTCAATAGCTTGTGTGGGGGCCATATAAGTCTTGTCAATATTACCAAAAACATGATAAACGCGCTCTCCCAAGGCATGTTGAAAGAAGGATGCATGGATTTAAGCGGACAAACATACTGGCAGTTTTTCTTGTGCCTTGATTCGCTAATAATAATAAATAAGGATTTAACAAATGTTGACAATATGATCTTCTGCAGGCAAGTCAACAAGCGTCAAAAGAAACAAGAAAATCAGCAAAAATGGAACCTCCCAGATTTGAAAATCGAAGTTCGGAGTCAAAATGGCCAAAATTTTCTCTAGTTTGTGAATTTTTCATAATGTCTATTTTTTTAAACTAAATTGGGCACGTTTTTCGAGAAAGTTTGAAATTCACGAGCGTATTTAAATTGGTTTTTGAAAATGGTTTGAAAACACTCAAATGGCGGCGGAATTAAGATACCAGCGAAATTATTTATTTCGCTGGTTATCCTAAACCGCCTATCTATTTCCCTAACCGACCTTAATTTCAAAATTTTCAAACTTTCTTTTCACCTTCCTCTCTAAGATCGGTTATTCACCATAATCACTTTCAAGACCTTCTTTCATCTCACATTGTATTCTCTGTATTTGATCAAGACCATAGGTAATCCGCACTTTGTTCATTGCTTACAGATTTCTTTGATTAATGGTTCTTTGATTGAGTTCTTATGTTTGGTTTCTAAGTTCAAGACTTAATGTCATGAATCAGTAGATCTTAGGATGTTTTGAGAAAGATTATACCCGACATCTTTGATTTTTCAAGATTCTTGAACATTTTTGGACAGTTTGTGATCGAAGTTGAACAGAGTGTAAAATCAGTTAGGGCTTTAAAGGGGTTTATCAAGAAAAATATGGGGCCAGCGAAATAACAATGAATACGGCGAAGAATATGGAGAAATTATCATGAATCAGGGGATCTCAAAAGTCTCGAACGCGAGTTCGAGCAACCGGCGAAATAATTTATTTCGCCGGTATGACAGCTTAGACTATTGTCTTCGCTGACCACTCGCATCGAGAACGAACCTCATCTTCGCCGATAATAGTTAGCGAAATTAACCTTCATCTTGTCATCATCAGCGGCGAAGTTAACATGTTTCCTATTATTGTTGCCGGCGAAATCATCCATGATCTGTTATTTTTGCCGGCGAAAATGTTCAGTCTCGATAATGATCATCAGCGAAGACAATCTTTGGGGCTACCAGCGATTTTGACTGTTGATATTATATTTTTTTAATTTTTGTAAATATCCTTTTAAAACAAAAATCAAATTTTCATTTTTTTATGTTAAAATATTTTGTAAATATTATCAAACTATATATATATTTTCCTATACCAAGTTGTAAATATTATATCTTAGTGTCATAAAAATTCTAACTTGGCTCGTTTGTTGTGTCAGAAGCAAGATGGTGAAAAACATCTAGTGGGATAAGACTCTAAAGCATAATCAGCATATCAAACTTGAGCAAGCACCAAAGGATTTCGAAGACGTGGCAAGATGGATACAATCAAGCAGGATAAGCTACGCAGTCCAAACGAAAGTTCCTATTTATCGAATCCACATTCAAGAATTCTGGCAAACAGTGAAACCTGAAACTGTTAACAAAATCAAAAGGATATCTGCAACTGTTCGCAACAAAGAAGTAATTGTAACTGAAGAAAGGATTCACACTGTTTTGAAGCTGGGAGATAATGCACAGGATCCGATCAGCTTGAACAAGGACGATATTCTTGATGGCTTTCGTGGTATGGGATACGTGGGAGATTTTAGTCAAAAGAAGGAGATAAAAAGAAATGGACTTACGAGCGATAAGAGGTTTATCGTACATGTCATTGCTATGAGCATAGCTCATCGTAAAGGTGGATATGACGGCCTGAATCTGGAATGGTCGGGAGCAATATTTAACTTATGTTTGAACCAAAAGTTCAACCTCTCTGGACTAATCTTCAACTACATGCTCGAGAATACAAGAGGACATACTTGGGCAATGTATCCCAGATTTATTCAAATGTTAATCAACGATCAATAATCCAAACTGCCGCATGATGGAGGCCTCTACACCTTTCATGTTCCCACCAGTCGACAATATACAGAAATCTAAACAAACGAACGGGTGATGTTACACGACTAGATGTATACTGCAGAAAAACTCTCGTTGGTTAAAGCAGCTTATAAAAAGTACAGAGAAGCAGTTCAAGCAAAACAACAAAGAATCGTGCAAGCTGAGGAAGAGGCTGTAGAAAAAGAATAAGAACAGCTGAAAAGAAAGAGAAAAGGAAAGCAGGCGGCTGATGAAGAACCTCCAAAGAAGAAGAAATCATCGGAAAATCCCGAAAGGCTTATGGGAGCAAGCTTCAGAGCCGTAGACTCAGAAGAACATCATCGGCACATTCAAGATATACGGGAAATTCATGCAATGGAAGAGAAACAAAAGAAAGAAAAGAAGCTTGCAAGACGAGAAATGTCAGAATCTGAAAGACCTGTTGTTGTGACGGAAGAAGAACAAAGATTGGAAGATTTTGTTGATACATTATTAATCGATCCAGAAGAAACTTCTGCAAGCAAATCAACACCACCAAAGAAAAAGAAGACCGATGAAGGACCTTCTAGTTTTCCTCAAGTAAACCCACAAGGATCTCAAAACCTCCTGTACCACCACAAAGAATTCGTCCATTTCAAGATCTGTATGATAAACTCGTGAAAGAGATCGGTGCAATTCCTGCTAAAGAAATATGCCTCCTCAAGAACCAATTAAATGATACAAACATCCTGAGAGAAAAGCTGAAAGATCAAAGAAAGAAAAACAAAGAAATGCATGCTTACGTCTCTGAACAATCAAAGTACATAAGGTTTCAGCAGCATGGAATAGAGAAGATGTACAGAATGTTGAAGCAAATTTGTGCCAAAATTGAGATAGAGCCCATGTTCTCATTTGCAAAAATCTTCGACTTTGAGGCATTCAAAGAAGAAGAAACAAACAGAAAGAAGAAAGAAGCTGAAGTGAAGAAAAGACGTCTTGAGTCGACAGAAAAAGTCATTGAAGGAGACGACAGTGACGAAGAAGAAATGGACAGAGATGAAATGCCTTCAAGATTTATTGAGTGGGGATTAGAAGAGGAAGTTATTTACGAACAAGAAGATGGAGAAACATTCACCCCACAGCACCCTTAATGGTTTAGAAGGGAAAGAGAAAAACTTCCTGATTTTTATCAGGTAGTCACTGTTGAAAAGATAGAGGCTACTGATAAAATAATTAGTTGGATGTATAGTAATCTCAAAGGGATGTTTGTGGTTAAACGAAGAGGTTGCGTGATTCAGTACTTCAGGATAGGGTATGATCTGTTTTCTCTTCCTAGGTGGGATATATGAGAACTTGGCCGACTAGATATGTTGAATCCAGATGATATCAGTCTTGGGGGGGGGGACTTTGAGTGTATAATTGTGAAAGAATGCAACAGAGGCTTTGAAGTATTCAAGCCGCAATGTCCCCGAAGGAGAGTATCCAAGACAACAAAAGATCATATTACTGGCAAAGACAAAGTGACGTGGGTTATCAACCCTGCAAAAGTTGTCACTAGAATTAAGCTCCCAGATGAAGTCCCGGTCTGTCTGAACAACTTCAAGAAGTGGTTCTATGATAGCCATACTGGTGAAGCGGTGATCCGATCGAACGAAAATGAAGATATTAAAATATTGGATCCAATGGATGTCTTCATGTTCGGAATCTCTGATTTAACAGTGCTGAATGCAAATTGAATAAATGTTGGAGCTGGAAACGCCAATCTAGAAGAGGCCATGCTGTTTCAGAGGGCAGTGGAAAGAGCCTGGAAGAGAAAACGAGACATGCTCGAGATTATTGACAAGATCGAGAAAAGAAAGGACGCAGATGCAAAGAAGAAGGAAGAAAGGAAGAAGAAAAAGCACGAGAAAATGAAAGAAAAATCTTCTTCAACAACAAAAGAGTCCACCCAACTCCTCAAGCAACATCACAACCTCCGGCCTCATCCACATATGAGGCCATTATGGAGGATCCACCATTAACTAGTGAAGCTGTTTTAACCGAAGAAACTTCTGCAACAACAACGACCGAAGTTCAGGCAACAACACAAGCAACAGTGAGTACGGAAGTCCCTCATGAGCCAGAACAGAAAGCTACAGACAATCCAGAAGCAACTACTAAAGAATGAAAAACAAGTATGCAACGATCTAGGGGGGATATTGTTGGAGCGTTTGAGATCGTTGATACTTGCACTGGATTAGTTTTGTTATAGTTTGTAGCTTATTTGAAGTCTAAGGACTTGTTTTGTAATTATATGATAGTGGCAAATCTGACCTAGTGTAGTTAAGATGCCAGCAAAATTACAAAACAAGTCCCTAGACTTCAAATAAGCTACAAACTATAACAAAACTAATCCAGTGCAAGTATCAACGATCTCAAACGCTCCAACAATATCCCCCCTAGATCGTTGCATACTTGTTTTTCATTCTTCAGTAGTTACTTCTGGATTGTCTGTAGCTTTCTGTTCTGGCTCATGAGGGACTTTCGTACTCACTGTTGCTTGTGTTGTTGCCTGAACTTCGGTCGTTGTTGTTGCAGAAGTTTCTTTGGCTAAAACAGCTTCACTAGTTGATGGTGGATCCTCCATAATGGCCTCATATGTAGATGAGGCCGGAGGTTGTGATGTTGCTTGAGGAGTTGGGGTGGACTCTTTTGTTGTTGAAGAAGATTTTTCTTTCATTTTCTCGTGCTTTTTCTTGAAGCCAAGAATGAGACAGCTGATATACTTAAGTCATTCATACCCTTGATCGAAAACGTGACCAAATTGAAAGTGAACTCGATCAGAAGTTCTAATGGTTCCGAATTCAAGAATCAAACCTTTATATCCTTCTGTGCAAAAAATGGAATTCATCTTCAATACAGTGCGGCTAGAACTCCTCAACAAAATGGAGTCGCGGAACGAAAGAACAGAACTTTGATCGAAGCCGCGAGAACTATGCTGGTGGATTCAAAGCTTCCAATCATCTTTTGGGCAGAAGCAGTAAATACAACATGCTATGTTCTGAACAGAGTTCTCATTGTAAAACCTCATGGAAAAACTGCATATGAACTTCTCTTCAAAAGGAAGCCGCTCATTGACTTCTTCAGACCGTTTGGATGTTCTTGCACTCTTCTAAACACTCAAGAGAATCTCATCAAGTTCGAAGCAGTAGGTGATATTTGCTACTTCATGGGATATTCATCAACTCAGAAAGCCTACAGAGTCTACAACAAATGGACAAAGATGGTGATTGAATTTTTTTACGTCAACTTCCAAGAAGGAAACTACACAACACTGGAAGTACTCCCGATTGGTTTTACGATGTGGGTGTGATTTTTAACACCTTCGAGATTCCAGAAGCCGGACCTGCAGAAGCTGCTCAAGTTGAACCTCTGTTTGATTCTTCAGATATTGGTTTAACTCCTTTCACTACTCGTTTTTATCCCTTCTCAGCCGATCCACTTCTCTCCGTGGATGAAGTAAATGGTGACACTTCGCCTGAGAACACCCCTCAAAACGGTGCTTCTTCTTCACAGGCGAATGTGGATGAACCGATACAAGAAGATGATCCTCCAGTGATCTATGTTGACGAGCACTTCACCAATCTTCCTCAGCAAATCAAAACCCAAACAAATGCAGGCTACAAGACAAATCGTAATCATCCTCTTGATAATGTCATCGGTGCAGTAGAAGATGGAGTGCGTACACGAGGTCAGTCATCAAACATCAACAAAGGGCTCTATGCCGCTTTTCTCTCGTTGTATTCGATCAAAGTGAGCCAGAGTTCATTAGCAGTTCTGTATTCTTCAAACATGTTACAGTCATCAGTTGACAAAGCCATGGTTAAGGCAGCGTGTGCACGACGGTCGCGTTGGATTAGGGCTTTCTCTTCATCAGTGAAAGTTGTGTTGTGGTTGGGGATACTCAAGCTTTGAAAGTGTTAACTGAACAAGCTGTTGAATTAACCAGATGACTTCTCTCATTTCTCATACATTCTTTGATGGTTTTATGAGCGAAACAAATCGAAAAGTCCAGTGAAAGCTTTCACTTTTCGCTCGTGAAAGCTATCATTCCTTTATCGAAGAATGTATAACTTTGAGAAAGCTATGTATGCCTTCACTTGGACTGTCAAGTGAAAGCTATGTTTAATCATGTGAAAAGCTATCGAAGAATGTATAACTTTAAGAAAATCAAAGAGTTACCTTGAGCTCTTTCTTAAAGAGTGTATGCTTTCACTTGGACTGTCCAGTGAAAGCTATGTATGCTTTCTCAAAGTTATACATTCTTCGATAGCTTTTCATGAGACCATTCGTGTTTCAATCAAGTGAAAGCTATGTATTCATCATACCACTAGCTTCATCTTCATTCTTGATTCTTCTTAACTTTTTCATGGTACAAACACCTAATCAATAGGTGTTTTGGACTAAAACAATCAACCACTGTGATCCGGATTGATATTGGGATTTACAATTTGGTATGGCTCCATTCCTTTGGAAGCGAGTCTAGAAGCTTCTTTATGGCAGCACGGTTAGTGACAGGATTTCCTGCCTTCTTCATCTTGGTCATCATATTCAGAAAGCGACTGATATGATCGGAAAGGCTTTCCCCACGAATTCCACCAAACATGTCGTATTGCAGAAGATTTCGGTACTTGGAAGAATCGAATCAAATCATTCTTCGAATTCGCTGACTACAATCTATGGCTTTCTGTCACCGCTGGACCCCACGTTCCAACGGTGGTTCTAGGAGATGTGATAGTCAATAACAACGACCCCACAAGTTCATATACATATTGAAGGTTGTTGTTCATGAATGTTTGATCACAAATTTATGCATGACGTGTTGGAAAACCCGTGTGTAGATTATGTTTATTGAATCTTGTTACTTGTTAGTTTGATTCGTAGCATGAGACTAAGAATGGTGATTGCTAACATGAAATGGATGATGATTTGAATATGTGTATGAATTCTTGCACTTGGATTTGGAAAGATCATCACAGTGTTCAGGTGAATTTATATTATGTAATTATGTTAGTATGATGATTTAGGCGAAGAATGTCTTCTAGCATGGTCATGCTTGTGGTTTATCTCAAGAACAATGTTAAAATGTTATTCACTTGAAAGCAATTTAGGGTGATTAGTATGTTGTTCATGTTAGTTTTCCCTAAGTTGTCGAGTTAGGAGTTTTGACAAATGAGTAACTCTTGATTAAAAGATTAACATCACTTCACAACCGAACTTAAAAGAACGATTCTTAGGTGATTAGAGTGTTATTCATTTTAATTTTCCGAAAGAATTATAAAACTAGGAACCTTGACCGGAACTTAGTTATTCTAGAGGTTGTATCATCACCAGAGCTTCCATTAGTTATCACATAGTCATTAGTGGATACTTAGTTTAGACAACTTCCCATTCGAAATTGTTAGTTGTTATTTTAATATTTTTTTATATTATTGCATGATGAATTAGGAAAACCCAAAATCGCTAATTGAAAAGGCTTTAAAGTAACAAAAGTTTAGTATTGAGACACCGCGTCCAAGGATTGATATCCGGTTCTTACCGATAAACTATATTACCATCCGATGGGTACACTTGTCCTTTGTGTGTGTAGTTTAGTTCTTGGGTGAAAACCATTATAAAACTAAATTTGTGTGAACGGTATCTTCATAAAAATATATAATTCACGCACATCAGTTATAAAACTCAGTTAATTAGAAACAAATATAACATGTTTTCCATAAAGAAATGAAGAAATAATGTCTACAGACTTTCCCCGCAACTAGAGATGGTGGTTTGGACTATCCAGTGTTGTTTGCGATCGCAAGGTGTATGGATCGCTTTTTGCCATTGGATTACCCCGGCGAGCGCATGGGTAGCCTTTTGCCATTAAATTACCCCGAATAGTCGGGCTTTTATTCTTGGACATTAAAAAAATAAAGATGATCACCTAGCTTTCGTGGTGTAAGATTCTTGTGTGGCTTTGTGAACTCTTCACTCACTCTTATCTCTCTCTCTCTCTCAGAAATTTATGGAGCATGTTTCGTGCATGCATCTCATACCAAGAACCCTATCCAATATTGTTTGAAATTTATGGAGCATGCGTTATACATGCATCTCTCATCTAGCTGATGTTAATGTATACTTTCGTAAAAACATTGTTGTATTCGCTGCTAAGCCTCCTTGAATAATATGAACTTTAGTTACGTGAGTTTTTGTTTCTAATTTTATTACTTACGTATTAGCACCAAGTATAATAACGAAAACTTGTCACTCGTATGTCCACTGCAAATAACATTTAGCAACAAGTAGTTGAATGACCAAAAATGATCAAGTTGTTGCTAGTAACATTTTTTTCCTGTAATAATATTATATCATATATACCCGACAAGATAGGCTAATATGTCAACACTACATTAGATGTAATAACAATATATAATTCAATAAGTATAAGTATTATTAAAATGTTCCAAAACTTAAAACTTCAAAGAATTTCAAATACTTTAAACATAATGTTTGAAGTCTTAACAACCGAGAACATATAATAATAATAATAATAATAATAATAATAATAATAATAATAATAATAATAATAATCTATCTACTATAATAAAAGAAATCAACTTGTGGACACGTGTCATTCATTAAAAGTATTCTCAAATCTATACTTATCTTATATTAACTAAGGGCATGTTTGGCTAAGCTTATTTTACCTAAAAATGACTTTTTGTGAAAAGAACTTATTGACTTATAACTTTTTGAAAAGAAGTTATTAAAAAAGTGTTTGGATTAGCTTATTGGGTGGGAAAAACCAATAAGTCAATAAGTTGTTTTTTTTTTTAAAAAGTGTTTGGTTTAACTTATTGATGTAAAATGACTAAAAGGGACATTCTTTCATAAGTCAACAAATATAAGGAGTGTTAAATCAGGGATAATCTGGTAATTTGATCTTTGAAAAGTTATAAGCTGTTCAAAAAGTCACAAGCCCCTAACTTCTCAAAAATGACTTTCTCATTTTCAAAAAGTCATTTTGAAAAGGATTTTTAGGTTTGCCAAACACTAAAATTCCTTTTTAGCTTTTTGATTAAATCAATAAGTCATAAGTTGGGTTGGAAAAGCTTAGCCAAACATGCCCTAAATAAATACATAATATATTAATATTAAATCTTATCATACTTTAATAAAATATTATCCTTAAATCTAAATTGTTAAATTAATATATTTTTAAAACAAATACCTCTCTTTACCTGCAACAACCCCCCCCCCCCCACCGTCTCTGCAGTAACCCACCATCGTCTTCATCTCTTCCGATCTACCTCAAACACCCCCCCCCCCCTCCGGTGAATGCCTGCCAACAACCTGAAACAAATCCGACCACCACCACCGTCTTCATCTCTTCCGATCTACCTCAACCACCGCCCAATCCTGGATCTGAGAAAGATGACGGCGGCGGTGGGATACCGGCGGCGGGGGTGGCCTTTGAAGGGTGTTCGGAAGTCGGGGCAGGTGGGTTTGTTCTTGTTTGATTTTTGATCAGTGATTTTTGTTTGAATCAGCGAACTATGATTATGTGTTCTTGATGTTTTCTGGTGATTTTTTAATGTTTGGGGGGTTGATCTGTGTTGATTCGATGGTATTTTTGGTATATGTTCTTGATTTTTAGTATATGTTCTTGATTTTTTGGTATATGTTCTTGATTCTTGGGGGGTTTAACTTTCTGGGTTTGATTCTGTTGAATCTGGGTTTGAATGATGTTATTGGGACCCTTTTTGATGCTGTTGAATCTGGGGTTTGAATGATATTCTGTGATTCCTGGTCTGTGTTCATGATTTTTTCTGGGTTTAGTTGATTTTTCCTGTGTTCATGATGAATCTGGGACCTTTCTGTGTTCATGTTGAATCTGGGTTTAGTTGAGAATCTGTGTTCATGTTGAATCTGGGGTGGCGATGATGCAAAAAAAAAAAAAAACGTAGATTTTGATGACGATGGCGCGGCAAGGACGGCGGAGGGTAGGGTTTTTGATCCTGCAACCCCACTTTTGCAGCCTCTTGATTATCGGATAATCTGAGCCAAACCCCGTTTTTTTTTCGAGATACCCTTTGGTTTTTATGTTTGTTGGGTTTTTAGTTCGTCTTGCGTAAACAAGTTTCGTGTAAAAAAGTTTTTGTGAAAAAAAAGTTCAACCGTAAACTTTTACTTTTCGTGTAAAAAAGTTTTTGTGAAAAAAAGTTCAATCGTAAACTTTTACGTAAAACGTAAAAAGTTTATCGTAAAACTTAAAAAAGTAAAACGTAAAAAGTTTAACTTAAAACGTAAAAAGTTTTACACAAAACGTAAAATTTAAAAACATAAAAAGTTTAACGTAAAACGTAAAATGTTTTACGTAAAACGTAAAACGCAAAACGGAAAAAATGTTAACGTAAAAAACCGGGGCGTAAAACGTAAAAAACCGACGCGTAAAACGTAAAAAACCGACACGTAAAACGCAAAACGGAAAAAATGTTAACGTAAAAAACTGGGGCGTAAAACGTAAAAAACCGACGCGCAAAACGTAAAAAACCGATGCGTAAAACGTAAAAAATCGGCGCGTAAAAACGTAAAAAACTTTAATGTAAAAAACCGGGGCGTAAAACGTAAAAAATCGGCGCGTAAAAACGTAAAAAACGTTAACGTAAAAAAACCGGCGCGTAAAACGTAAAAAAAACGTTAACGTAAAAAACCGGGCCGTAAAACGCAAAAAACCGGCGCGTAAAACGTAAATAACGTTAACGTAAAAAACCGGCCCGTAAAACGTAAAAAAACGTTAACCTAAAAAACCGGGGCGTAAAACGTAAAAAACCGGCGCGTAAAACGTAAAAGGTTTTACGTAAAAGGTTTTTCGTAAAAATTAAACCGTAAACTTTTTAACGTAAACCGTAAACTTTTTAACGTAAACCGTAAACTTTTTTAACGTAAAACGTAAATCGTAAAAAGTTTTAGGTAAAACGTAAAATAAAAATGTAAATAACGTTAACGTAAAAAACCGGCGCGTAAAACGTAAAAAAAAAGTTAACGTAAAAAACCGGGGCGTAAAACGTAAAAAACCGGCGCGTAAAACGTAAATAACGTTAATGTAAAAAACCGGCGCGTAAAACGTAAAAAAACGTTAACCTAAAAAACCGGGGCGTAAAACGTAAAAAACCGGCGCGTAAAACGTAAAACGTAAAAGGCTTTACGTAAAAGGTTTTTCGTAAAACGTAAATAGTTAATTTTTTTTAGTAAAACGTAAAAAGTTTTAGGTAAAACGTAAAAAACCGGCCCGTAAAACGTAAAAACGTAAAAAATGTTAACGTAAAAAACCGGCGCGTAAAACGTAAAAAAACGGCCCGTAAAAACGGCGTTAAAAACGGCCGGTAAAAAACGGCGTTAAAAAATGGCGCGTAAAAAACGACGCGTAAAAAACGGCGTTAAAAAACGACGCGTTAAAAAAACGGCGCGTTAAAAAAACGACGCTTGAAAAAACCCGGCGTAAAAACGGCGCGTCAAAAATACGTAAAACGTAAAAAGTTTAACGTAAAACTGAAATTGTAAAAAGTATAAAAAATCTTTAAAAAAAATCAGAATTTAAAAATGTTTTTAATAAAAAACTTATGTTTAAAAAATAAAAAGTAATATAATAAAACAATAAAGTAATAAAAAAACAATAAAGTAAAAAAGACAAAATAGAGTGTTTTTACCTAAATACCCTTTTAGATTATAATACTAAAAACATAATAAGACAAAAAATACTTAATATTATTTTTTAATACTTTTAATCTCATCCATCCATCAACTTGATATAATGGTCAAATAGTGGTTCTCATGGTTCTTACAACTGGAGGTGATTCTAATTTTAGCCATCCCCTATATATATATATATATATATATATATATATATATATATTATTTGGTAGATTTTTCAACCGAACTATACACGGGTTTTTTAAAGATACGACGTTTTTAGTATTTACTATACAAAATTAATTTATTTAATTTGTGTAATACAGGTTTTTAAAGATATAACTCTTTTTAGATTTATTCAACACGTGTAATATACGGGGTTTTTAAGGATGTAATTTTTTTATTATTTGGTAGATTTTTTCAACCTAATTATACACAGTTTTTTAAAGATAAGACGTTTTTAGTATTTAGTATACAAAATTACATTTATTTAATCTATGTAATACACATGGTTTTTAAATATATAATTTTTTTTATTATTTGATATATAAAATTACATTTATTTAACCCGTATAATATACGGGGTTCATAAAGTTATAACTTTTTATTATTTAATATATAAAATTACATTTATTCAAACTGTGTAATACACGGGGTTCTAACCTACTAAGGGTGTCCGGAGTGGTGCGGCAAAGGGGAGTGGCAAAGGGTTTTGCCGCGCGGCAACACCGCCGCCGACCCCTTTGCCGCTGCGGTTTCATTGTCGCTCGGTGAGGGCTTGCCGTGCGGGAATCATGAGAGAGAAAGGGTAGTGTGGGGTGGGGTTCATTCCAATCTCAACCAATCACACATTTTTTTTAAATAGTTTACCACTTCACCAAGTGTTTAACCATTGCCAACACTTTTGAGCATAGTTTACCACTTTAACATGACACACTCTCATTGGTTGATTTTTTAGTTTGTCACTCTTAAATAGTCAAATGTTTAACCACTCCTTGCACCCTAATAATAATAAATGCAATGTAAGAGAAGACTGAAGAGTATATGAATACAACACTTGCACACGTTTTGATTTTCTTATTTTTTCTTTTCTTTTTCTATTTTTTGTTAACTTATACTTTAGTTTTTCCAAATAACTTGTATATGTATAATTTCAAGTTACAATTTTTTTACTTTTTTCTATTGTGATTGTATTAATCCCTATTACACTACTTTTACAAACAATTTTTTCCTACTTTTGTAAATATTTTCAAAATTACAGCATTTCTATAAAATAAATTCAAATTATTAGCATCTAATTCGACTGAATTAACATATAGCTACAAAAACCCAATAATAATAAATAATACAATAATTCATTTATTTATATAAAAAAAGATGCTGAGATGAGAAGAAGCCATGGGACACCCCCTTTCTCTCAAATATACATACAGAAACAAAAGCAATGAAACCTGTGCGTCATGCAACCCAATTTCCTCCACGTACACACATACGTGTCATCACCATGCACTCCCCTCTTCTTCTTTATTAACACCACCGTTGCACCCCTCAAAATCTCATCTCTCTCTCATTTGTTGAGTTAAACTTCATCCATGGCTACTTACGATCGTGACCGTCACCCCCAGCAGGTCCAAGTTCACACCGTCCATGACCAACGCATCGACCGGTTCGGCGACCGCTCCCACTACCAGAGCCAGCAAGGCCCATCAAAGAGCAAAGTGTTGGCAGTCATGGCCTTGCTGCCAGTCGGTGGAGCCCTTCTCGGGCTCGCTGGAATCACCCTTGTAGGGACCATGATTGGGCTGGCTGTTGCGACCCCGCTTTTTGTCATCTTCAGCCCGATCCTGGTCCCTGCGATCCTGACGATCGGGCTCGCGGTGGCCGGGTTTTTAACATCCGGTACTTTCGGGCTCACCGGGCTGAGCTCGTTGTCCTATTTGGTGAATAGTTTGAGGCAGATAACCGGGACGGTGCCCGAGCAGGTTGACTCCGCGAAAAGAAGGTTGCAGGATTTGGTGGAGTATACTGGACAGAAGACTAAGGATGTGGGTCAGACTATTCAGGATAAGGCTCATGATATCGGACCGGAGGGTGCGGTTCATGCGGGCAGTGCGGTTGGTGGTGCGAAGGAAGGACGTGGTACCAAGGCTTGATTGAAGAGTTGTGTGGAGTTGAATGATGAATGTGTGTGTTTTTTTAATTTTAATTAATGTAGTTATGATTATGAAGCTTTTAAGTTTATGAATGTGAGTTTTCGTTTGTGTTTGGGTTGTGTTAAGTGGTACGAGTGTGTGTCTTGTTGTCGACTTCGGATCTAATTTTTGTTCCTTTTTAATGTTTGTGCATCAACTTTTTGAAAATTATCGTATGAAGTGTGATTTTAAGTTGAATGATATTACTTGGAAAGTAAAAAAAGGAAAAAAAAAATTAACGGCTAATTTCTTTAATCTCTTCGTCTGAAGACTTTCGTCTGAAGACTTAAACTCAAGGCTGACTTAAACTCAAGGCTGTTTTAAAGGTTTTGATTTTGTTAATGAATAAACTCAAGGCTGACTTAAACTCAAGGCTGTTTTAAAGGTTTTGATTTTGTTAATGAATCACCACACTATTGGTGGTAAAAAAGGAAATACCAATGACTTAAACTCAAGGCTGTTTTAAAGGTTTTGATTTTGTTAATGAATCACCACACTATTGGTGGTAAAAAAGGAAATACCAATGATTGAACAGTGATTTTATTTTTATAATAATATATACTTTTTTGTTTTTCTTTTATTTAATATAATATATCTTTTTTGTTTTTCTTTTATTTAATATATTAATATATACTTTTTTGTTTTTTTTATTTAATATATTATAATAGTTTGTTATTATATTTACTTTTAATAACATATTTTTAATATAATATATCTTTTTTGTTTTTTTATTTAATATATTATAATAGTTTGTTATTATATTTACTTTTAATAACATATTTTTAATTTTTTTCCTTTTTTAAACCATATATTATATTAATTTATCGATTAATTTTGTACATTTTTAATAATTTACATTTATAATTTTTTTTAAACTTAAGTATGTAGTTTTGCTTGAATTTTTTCCGTCATTTTGTTATATGTTTTGTTAAAAACGAAGTTGTACTCTAAATAAAATATTTATTTGGTATCTGTTGACGAAAAACGATTAATAGTAACTTTATTTTTATAATACTATATAGTTTTTTTGTTTTTCTTTTATTTAATATATCTATAATAGTTTGTTATTATATTTACTTCTAATAACATATTTAATTTTTTTTCCCTTTTGAAAACCATATATTTCTTATACTATTTTTAAAAATTCTTTTTTTCTCTTTTTTAGAATTTATATATTAATTTATCGATTATTTTGATAATGGGTAAGGTTATTGTAAAAAATGTTTAAAGTGTGACAAAGGTGAGAAATATTATGAAGATGACATGTGTTCTCAATCTAAATTAATTCAAAAGGGTAAACAAGTAATTTTATCATTAATTCAATTAATTCAAACTTTCCATAACCGCCACCTTAACTGTAGGAACATGATTTTTTTAAAAGATCTCTAAGAAAACACTACGAATAACACTGCAACCACTATTCAGCACATATATAACACCCTTCAATAATTATATAACACCATTCAATAAATATCACACCATTCAATAATTATATAACACCATTCAATAAAGTATATAATATCATTCAATAATATATAACACCATATTACCCTATTATAACTCTGTATAACACTACACCCCGTCGTTCCACTGTCGCCCGCCGTCGTGGGGAGCTGGCCGGTGCCGCCTCTCCACAGTCTCTCTTCTCTTTCTCTCAGTCGAACCCAACCACCCGACAGTATCAATGATGATGATGATGATGTTGAAGGAATGATGAATCTGTTGAATCGATGATGATGCTGATTCGAGATGTATCGATGACGACGACAATGATGATGATGATGATGATGATGATGATGATGATGATGATGATGATGATGATGATGATGTTGATGTTGATGATGATGATGATGTTGTTGATGATGATGATGATGATTATGATGATGATGATTAAGGAATGATGAAGTTGCTGAATCGAATTCACAGATCTGGATGGAAAAAGGAAAGAGGGTTCGAAATTCTAGGAACATGATTTACAGTTTCCTTTTTCAAAATGGATATAAAGACTTTATTACCTCTAAATATTTCAAATCAGTCCAAAAAAATAAACACGTTTTACAATTTGGTCCATATTGTTCTCAACCATTAGATCAAAGATCTAATGGTATATATTCTTTTTTACCCTTATCATAAAAAACCTCTTTTTTACAGGAACCTCTACCCTTCTTTAATAATTTACATTTATAACTTTTTTTCTAAAAACATAAGTACGTAGTTGTGTTTGATTTTTCCCCGACATTATGTTATAAGTTTTGTTAAAAACGAAGTTGTACTCTAAATAAAGTACTTATTTGGTATTATAAAACTGTACGATAATAAACTAGATCGTTCTAATGGTTTGGCTTTCTAAACAAAATGTTGTATTTCAAATCACGTTTGTTTTACATTATCATTTTTTCGGTTTCACCGCAACGCGTGACGTCAAAAAAACTTGTATTATTTTATTTTGCGATTTTAGTAGTCAGAAGTACTATGAATTTCAGATTTTTTTGAAGTTAATTTCAGTATAATCTTGTTTATGTTTTCTTATAGATTTAAGAATTTATTTATATTATTACAGATATAAGAATTTAAATTTTGTTGTTTTTATGTTTAATGTAGTTATTAAAGATCTACATATATATGTATTACTAGGTTATTACCCGCGAACTTCGCGGGTAGGAAAATTTACTTTATATTAATCAAACTATGTCAATAACTTGTTTTATAATTGTTTTGAATTGAAAGTTGTAGTCATTAGGGTTGCGAACAAACTTGTTTTATAATTGTTTTGAATTGAAAGTTGTAGTCATTAGGGTTGCAAGTAAGGTCAGAAACTTTAGGCAAGAACCGGAGGCAGAAATTTGCCTCACTGAATGACCCACGACACAAAAAAAAATACTTTTATTTATTATAACTTTATTAATATTGTGTCCGTTCTTTATTATAACACTTAACATGTACAAAAACTAAAAAACTATAATGAATTCTCCAAGGCTTTAACACCACCACTGTCACCAACCTTTGAAACACACAAACACAATATATTTTGATATGCACAATCACATTGGTTGAGTACCACACATATGGGCCAGACAGGTTGAAAGTTGACTGTAGTGCAATCCAAATTTCAAATGCATAGTCTTCAAATGTATTTATTATTTTTATAATATTATTTACGTAACTATATTTGACCTTACATGTTATTTACGAAACATACTAAAAGTGGTTTTTGAAACTTTAAAAGTTAAACATATGAGGTAAAATCTTACTTCATAATAATAGATTGTCAATTTGTAAACAAAATTATTACCTCAAAATTAATAGCTGTTGCCCAACCATCAGCCAAAGCCGGTCTAGACTCTAATGTTTTCATCGTTACGGTCCAAGACTTACCACATTCATGACGGATCTGGAGATCAATACGTGGCCATGGTCGACCCCAATGGTTATAAACAAAAGTGAGAGGTAACTCCTGAATACAAAGATAGTATGATTAAGTATATAATGAAGTTAATTAAATATTATATGAATTAGGCTATTAAACATCAGAATATTCAGTCAAACATAAATAATCATACCAGCTTTAAAGATTTTGGGTCTTCTAGAATCTTCACAAACGATAAATTCATGATTTCACCTGAATTAATAACATAGATATATTAGATCTTACATTAAATAACATACCCGATTGGACTGAAAGGTTAAGAATCAAAAAAATTACAGATTCTTGAATTATCATTCATATATCAAACAAATAACATATCTACAAATCAAAAAATACTTTCGGCTTCATGGTGAAAAATAATATTAACTATATTTATAAACTATAATGGATATCAAAATCGGCCTAAAACACCAATGAAATTCCTTGTGGAAGTACACAAACTCTTATTGAACATAGAAACTACACAAACTCTTCAAAGAAAGAAACATGGAATTATACAACATTCATACTTGTGGAAGTAAAATTAAAGATAAATATGGTTCATTTACTTTGTGATTAAACATTTTATAGCTATTGAAATTCCAATACGATCATAACAACAGAGATGTTTGAAGAGATTGAAGGTGTAGATACTTACGGTTGTGGAATATGATGCGACGAAGGAAGATTGATGACTTGATTTTGATTTGAGCAAATGCTTGTTTGAAACCCTAAGATGGATATAAGATAATGAGGAGAAGATTGTAAGAAAATGGCTAAAAGGACAAACGGTGATGATGATTGAAGTAAGTTCGAGGATGGTGATGATGAATTCAGGTTTCCAATGCAAATCAAATCAACTTTAAAAATTCAACTAATTATAAAATACAATATTAATATTATAATATAATGAACGGAAATTACATGTCATTTAATTTTAGGATGTTTATATTTATATTTTTCTTTAAATTTGTATATACAAACATAACAATTTCACAGGATCGAGATTAAATATACAAAGTTTTTATATAATTTCACAGGATGTCCACTCCCACATACAATCTTAAAATTATCAAATGAATAAATATTTAAATCTTTTTTTAAAAAAGATTTGGGAAATATGACACTTTACAAAAGTATTAAGTTGAAAATTGTATTTAAATCCTAATAAGTGTGCGAAATTAATAATTAGTTGTTAGCTATGTCTATCTATTACACTTTTATAATTAGTATATATACATGTTGATTTATAAATGTAAAATGGAAATGAGGATAGAATTGTTAATTATTTTCAAATTTGGATAAAAATATATATCATAAATAACATAAGATGATGAGTAGTAAAAGTGATAGTAAATATAAATGTTACATATTAAATCACAATAAATTTGATACGAAAAACATATTAATGTTAAACTGTAGGTGACACAACGGTCTCTTCAAAAGATGCTACGTTATATAGTCCTTGAAAGGTCTCAGCGTCTTGTAAGTATTGAAAATCTTTCATGCCAATTTTTATTTCAATCATACTACCCTAGTCGGTCATAAAAGACCAAGTTTCTCCTCCTTTCTCAACTAACTTCTTAAGCCATGACTCAAATGAAATTGAGTTTAGCTTTGTAAAAGAAGACACTTCTGACCATCCTTGATCTTGAAATTTAAATAGCTTCACATTTATAGCATGGGTCTTTACGACAACAAACATATGAAGTGTGTTGCGGATTTTGAAAAACCTGCTTTGGCGAGCAACAACATGAGTACATTGTGGTATTGAAACCTTTGAGAAAGTTTCAGAAACCACATCAAAAGCAATCATATAACTTTTAGCAGGCGCCCAATAGTGTGGAGATGCAAAATATAAAACATTGTTGCATAAAGTGCCGGGAGACCACAAATATAACCTTGAAGCGTAATCTGGTCCTTTGAAAAAAGTTAAAGTTTTCCATTGATGCGTGTTCCGATAATACGCACGAGGTACAACATCATCCATACGACGTTGGAGATGTAATATTTTAACATCGTTAAATGAGTCTAGATATATCCCAACTGCATCTGCCTTGATATCGAAAAAACTTTTAGGTTTATTATGACACAAATTCAAAAATTTATTGGTGGTTGGATTCCACAGAATCAATTGGTCTGAAGGACCTTGGATGCACATCAGTAAAAGACCATATTGAGAAGCAAGAATCGTTAGATTGGAAAGAGGGGTATCAACGGGGAAGGAAATAAACTTCCTATCAGAAATGTCTACCTTTTCTCCAATCAAGTTGTCAATATAAATCGATGACATACTCAACGTGATTAGCTTACGATGTTCACAATTAGACATACGGCAAGAGTGAATAATAGAAAACATAGGTGAAGACAATTCATAACGCCATTGCTTGCAAACTGATTTAAATCGTCCAACACATTTACTTGGTAGCCTTGATAGAATTTCGTGAGCAAACATTTCAAACTCAAGAGGTTCCATCCTAAAAAAAAATTCATATGAAACAAATGATAAGATTTATGTATATGAATTTGTGAAGCAAGCAACCAAGAAACATTAATGATCTACAAACATATAACAGAGAAATAATGAATCGTATAAAGATGAATGACAATTTAAACAAAAATACCACAATAACAGATACAAAAGCAAACCGAAATTCCGAGTTGGAGATAATAACCACTTGTGTCAACACATCTAATCCGACCCACTAACAAATGCTTTATTTATAATTCTATTTGAAGGTAAGTATTTATAATTAATGACGATATTTTATTTTAAGCATGAGATGTCAAGGATTATATAAAATTTAATTAAAATGTTGACTCCATAATTAGATAGAGCGGCCATACATCTATTTCATTTTATAATAATTTATAAGTAATTAGGATACTCTATTTTAAGCATTAGATGTAAAAGATTATATAAATTTGATTGAAAATACTGACTCAAAATTTGAATTTTGAAATATTTATAATTAATGAGAATATTTTATTTTAAGCATCAGATGTAACGGATTATATAAATTTGAATGACAATATTCAATCCATAATTAGATAAATTGAACATAAATCTATTTCAATTTGATATGATTGATAATTGACAATATTGATAATAATAAATATAAATAATAAATAATAAAGAAGAATGAATAAAAACGATCAACAGTGTGCCTGATTAAAGGAAACAAATAAGAAGATTGATAATTGATTTATTATTCGTAAACTTAAAAAACAGTCAATCATAGCAAAATACAAAATAGATGAAGAAAATGAACGCCCATGCAGGTTCTCAAATGTCAAACGGATCTGGAAACATGCCTTGTTCCAATAGTTCATCTTGTGTCAACACATCTAATCTGACCCACTAACAAATGTTTTATTTATAATTCCATTTGAAGGTAAGTATTCATAATTCATGACGATATTTTATTTTAAGCATGAGATGTCAAGGATTATATAAAATTTAATTAAAATGTTGACTCCATAATTAGATAAAGCGGCCATACATCTATTTTATTTTATAATAATTTATAAGTAATTAGGATACTCTATTTTAAGCAATTTGATGTAAAAGATTATATAAATTTGATTGAAAATAGTGACTCAAAATTTGAATTTTGAAATATTTATAATTAATGAGAATATTTTATTTTAAGCATCAGATGTAACGGATTATATAAATTTGAATGACAATATTCAATCCATAATTAGATAAATTGAACATAAATCTATTTCAATTTGATATGATTGATAATTGACAATATTGATAATAATAAATATAAATAATAAACAATAACGAAGAATGAATAAAAACGATCAACAGTGTGCTTGATTAAAGGAAACAAATAAGAAGATTGATAATTGATTTATTATTCGTAAACTTAAAAAACAGTCAATCATAGCAAAATACAAAATAGATGAAGAAAATGAACGCCCATGCAGGTTCTCAAATGTCAAACGGATCTGGAAACATGCCTTGTTCCAATAGTTCATCTTGTGTCAACACATCTAATCTGACCCACTAACAAATGCTTTATTTATAATTCCATTTGAAGGTAAGTATTTATAATTAATGACGATATTTTATTTTAAGCATGAGATGTCAAGGATTATATAAAATTTAATTAAAATGTTGACTCCATAATTAGATAAAGCGGCCATACATCTATTTCATTTTATAATAATTTATAAGTATTAGGATACTCTAATTTAAGCATGAGATGTAAAAGATTATATAAATTTGATTGAAAATAGTGACTCAAAATTTGAATTTTGAAATATTTATAATTAATGAGAATATTTTATTTTAAGCATCAGATGTAACCGATTATATAAATTTGAATGACAATATTCAATCCATAATTAGATAAATTGAACACAAATCTATTTCAATTTGATATGATTGATAATTGATAATATTGATAATAATAAATAATAAAGAAGAATGAATAAAAACGATCAACAGTATGCTTGATTAAAGGAAACAAATAAGAAGATTGATAATTGATTCATTATTCGTAAACTTAAAAAAAAGTCAATCATAGCAAAATACAAAATAGATGAAGAAAATGAACGCCCATGCAGGTTCTCAAATGTCAAACGGATCTGGAAACATGCCTTGTTCCAATAGTTCATCCTGTAACAAATATGACAAAGAATTTGACAATTAATATGAACGCTGTATAAAGAAATATTAATTTTGTAATCATTAAAATTTTCTAACGACATTAACATCTTACCACTGTATTACTAACGCGATTCGTATGCATCTGTAAAAATTCAAAACTTGAAAGATCTTCATACCATTTTTTACACACTTCTAAACCGACATAGTGATTTGTGAGGGAGCCAAACAAAAATTTCCATGATCACAACATCAAACGAAATTTGATCCATTATACGAAACACCTAGTAAAATGGAAACGTATAATAAAACATAAATGATATTAGTTTGTATTGATACATGAAAAAGAGATTGTGTATTACTTAAGAATTTTGCATAGTACCTGGTTGAAGAAACTAAAGAATAGGTTGAAAGTTGATATGTAATGGAGACGTATGTTGTAATTTATATAAAATGATATTATAAATGGAATGTTCTTTTATGAAGGGAAATTTAAATTAATTTTATTAAACCGGTTGGGATTCACATATGATAAGAAAATTCTTGTATAAATGTAAAGAATTGTTAAAAATTAATACATATACTACTATCTGTAAGTATACATTCACTGGTGATTTAATTATTTATTTAAAAAAACCCCAAAAAAAGTTGACTAAAATTAAATATATACTAAGAATGTTATTATAATGTTAGGTTTATAATGTTATATTTGGATTGTACATTGTTAATAGTTATGTATAATAATATGTATATATTCTATGAATAAATAAATAACACAATTAAAAACATTTGTACATAAAATTTAAAATATGCAAAGAATAATTAATAATAACTCTTTATTTATATTCAATATCAAGAACTACAATAACTATAAACATAATTACATACAAAAAATGCAAAGCCTAATCAATACTATAATCTTCTATGGATATATAGATCACAAACCACAATAAAATTAACAATAATTTCATGCTATTGATATAACAATGCAAAACCACACTAAAAATAAAACAACATCGATGTTGGGTAACAAACTAACATCACTGTAACGCATTAAAGTATTGAATTTCAAAGTAATAAAAATAAAAGTTTTTAATGCTAACGTAATAAAAAAACGACGTATAATAAATATAACTCGACGTACAAAAAAATACAAATGCTAATTAATAATATCATCTCTTATTGATATAACGATAATAAACGAAAATCAAGATAAACCGCAACAAACATTGAGTAAAAAGCAACATCAAGCACTGACACAAATGTTCTGAATACGATTGAACGAAAAAAAAACATTGACAACTTGTTTGAAGAAACTGAGATGTTTATTAGATTCTGAGACAACTTTTCCAGATTTGGATTCAAAAGACCCACCTTCACATTCAAACCTTCATTGTTCTCACAATCACCCGTACGCGGTTTAGTTGAAGACTGAGATGAACATAAATCCACATCATAAACGGCATCCAAATTGCGCTTAAGTTCATTCTCCAGCATCTTCGAAGAACAACAATTATCCGCTCCGGAGGGTGTAGTAAACATGCTATTGTTCAAATTGGACATCGGTGTGTCGTCATCACCGGTACGGGAAACAGAATCCTGTAAAATAAAATTAAAAAGGTAAAAAAACAGTTGAAAAAATAAGGTGAATGACAAAATATTGAAGCATTAGAGAACTAAAGAATTTGTTTCACAGACCCGGATTTGGATGTTAACAGTTCGATTTGAATCAGAAGGAACAACATTTAAAGGTTCATCATTAGCAGACTGTATTTATTTCATATGTTTCAATAAATGTTGTAAAGTGGTATAAGTTTTTTATAACAAAAAGTAAAGCTAACGTATAGAATAATTTTCGAACCTGGAAAGCATCAAAATGCCTATCAAGATCTTTGATGATTGCAGAATTTTCAATCAACTTCGACACCGGGTAGCCATCTGATTTGTTTTTTATGTTAAACGAACCTATGGCTATCTTAAACGCAAACCTCCTATTTAGCAATGCCTTCAGCTCCTTGGGAAAGTTACCTTCGCTGGCTAAATGTTTGATACACATTATTATAAAGTTAACAATGTAACATAAAAACATTAAAACGTATAAAGCAATTAAGGAAATGGTATTTGGAAAATATAAGTTACCTCCATGTTTTTATCCAACAACTGGTTTGCGTTAACCTTTATCAGTTTAACAACTTCACGTTCAAACAACGTCAAAGTAACAATCCCAGTACAATCCTGAACACGTATTACAACTTTTATCCTATAAAAATTTCAAATAAGATTTTATTAACGATCGATCTTGTTTCATAATATGGACAATAAATGAATCAAGTAAATTAATCTGGGAACAGACACAACAGTTCTTTTATTGCACCGATCAGTTTGGCACTCCAAGACAGTTACTTCATCATATCCTTGACTTCCATCTTCCTTGTCCTTGCAAATAGTGTTCGTAAGAACCTTTTTGTTGCAAATTTTACATGCATTGTAAAACCATGAGTCTTCTGAAGCAAAGCTCTCAATTGTTCCCAGGATAATAACAAACTTTTCCTGTATAGATAGTATATAATTTACTACATTATGAAAGTTAAAAAAAATACGTATAATAAAAAAATAATAAAAATTGTAAGAATACTTGGGATATTTCTCTTAATGCTCCAATCGTACTAAAGGAAATATTAGATAGACGCTCATCAGACATTGACTTCATAAAAGAGGAACTCAATCCAGAGTAACCGGAAGACGTTGACGCAGTAAGCTGAGCAAGGAAACTGTACAGAAATAATAACGTTCTGTTGATATTTCGCTTAATGTTCAAGTTCTCTTGAAGTTTATCTAATTCTCGTAATTTTCTCTGCAAATTTTACCTTCAGAAGCAAAGTACTTGAAAAGCGAACTAATTCACAAAACCTCAAGAAATAGAAAAAAAAAATCCAGCATAGTTAATAAGAATATCTTGAAGTAAAAACAAAAATTTAAAAAGCTTACTGAGGACTCAACAGAACTTGAACCATATGGCATACTCGTACATATAAAATACCTATAACAAACCAAACAAAAAATAGGCTTAAAATAAAAAAAATACATTTTTTAAACATCTATGAAATTCTTTAAATGGCTGGAAATAATGTGATTGTGTGTTTTCAATTATTGTGTGTTTAATAGGCTTGAGCGTCAACACCAGAACCTAGTTTGACATACAGAGATGTCATTTAGGTTTAAAACAAATGCTATATATCTTTACAAATTCTGAGAAACTTGAAAAATAATGTGATTGTCGTAAATTATGGAAACTAACAGAAAATTTGGAAGCAATTAAACTTTTATATAAGTTATCTTGATAAATTTGGAAATACGTTACAATTTAGACAACTTTGATAAGTATCCATAATTGATATAAATTTCAAAAATTCAAATTTTGAAATAATCAGTCAAAACAATTTACTTAAATAGTTAAATATTATTCAACCTTAAATTTAAAACCAATGAGCTTAATATATTCATAATATAATCAATATCTAGATGATTGTGAAAAAAAATCAATCACATTCATGGACCTGAGAAGAAGCTCGAGACCACTGATTCAATTCATACGTTTAGTTGTCGAATGAAGAATGTTGTCTGGAAAAAAACTAATCTTCACAATCAGTACATTGCTAGAAAGCCTTGATAAACCCTTACCATCTTGTCGGATGAAATACGAAGAATATCAAAATAGAATACGAAAAATTGAAGAACGCAAATCAAATAACAAATCAGAACAAAATCCATGCCCCTGAAAACATAAAACGAACCTGTCCAAGAAGTTTAGCATCTAAAACCATAGACAAATGTTCAGCAAATCATACATAATGGCATAACAATTATTGCACCAAAAGTCTTTAACAGCCAGTGTGTAATCTCAACAAACATTATCAAAATCGTACCTTAACATCAAGAGCCAAAATCATTGCACCAAAAAACCTTTAACATCTCGCCGCACCAAGAACGAAGCTCACAACTTACTTGAAGGTAATACACAAAAATTCTCAATAGATGTAATCTGAACAAAAATAAACAATAATATAAACAAATCAATGTAGCCTTAATCTTAATATAAAATCGGTAAAACGAAGTTGAAACAAAGCAAGATATTGTAAGATAAACTAACATTGGAGTGAAGAATTCAAAACATTAACACCTTCATCCTTCCTTGAACCATCGTTATTAACTCAGACCATACAGGTGTCAGATAAAGCTCTCAATTGTTCCCAGGATAATAACAAACTTTTCCTGTATAGATAGTATATAATTTACTACATTATGAAAGTTAAAAAAAATACGTATAATAAAAAAATAATAAAGATTGTAAGAATACTTGGGATATTTCTCTTAATGCTCCAATCGTACTAAAGGAAATATTAGATAGACACTCATCAGACATTGACTTCATAAAAGAGGAACTCAATCCAGAGTAACCGGAAGACGTTGACGCAGTAAGCTGAGCAAGGAAACGGTACAGAAATAATAACGTTCTGTTGATATTTCGCTTAATGTTCAAGTTCTCTTGAAGTTTATCTAATTCTCGAAATTTTCTCTGCAAATTTTACCTTTAGAAGCAAAGTACTTGAAAAGCGAACTAATTCACAAATCCTCAAGAAATAGAAAAAAAAATCCAGCATAGTTAATAAGAATATCTTAATATCTTGAAGTAAAAAACAAAAATTTAAAAAGCTTACTGAGGACTCAACGGAACTTGAACCATATGGCATACTCGTACATATAAAATACCTATAACAAACCAAACAAAAAAATAGGCTTAAAATAAAAAAAAATACATTTTTTAAACATCTATGAAATTCTTTAAATGGCTGGAAATAATGTGATTGTGTGTTTTCAATTATTGTGTGTTTAATAGGCTTGTGCGTCAACACCAGAACCTAGTTTGACATACAGAGAGGTCATTTAGGTTTAAAACAAATGTTATATATCTTTACAAATTCTGAGAAACTTGAAAAATAATGTGATTGTCGTAAATTATGGAAACTAACAGAAAATTTGGAAGCAATTAAACTTTTATATAAGTTATCTTGATAAATTTGGAAATACGTTACAATTTAGACAACTTTGATAAGTATCCATAATTGATATAAATTTCAAAAATTCAAATTTTGAAATAATCAGTCAAAACAATTTACTTAAATAGTTAAATATTATTCAAACTTAAATTTAAAACCAATGAGCTTAATATATTCATAATATAATCAATATCTAGATGATTGTGAAAAAAAATCAATCACATTCATGGACCTGAGAAGAAGCTCGAGACCACTGATTCAATTCATACGTTTAGTTGTCGAATGAAGAATGTTGTCTGGAAAAAAACTAATCTTCACAATCAGTACATTGCTAGAAAGCCTTAATAAACCCTTACCATCTTGTCGGATGAAATACGAAGAATATCAAAATAGAATACGAAAAATTGAAGAACGCAAATCAAATAACAAATTAGAACAAAATCCATGCCCCTGAAAACATAAAACGAACCTGTCCAAGAAGTTTAGCATCTAAAACCATAGACAAATGTTCAGCAAATCATACATAATGGCATAACAATTATTGCACCAAAAGTCTTTAACAGCCAGTGTGTAATCTCAACAAACATTATCAAAATCGTACCTTAACATCAAGAGCCAAAATCATTGCACCAAAAAACCTTTAACATCCCGCCGCACCAAGAACGAAGCTCACAACTTACTTGAAGGTAATACACAAAAATTCTCAATAGATGTAATCTGAACAAAAATAAACAATAATATAAACAAATCAATGTAGCCTTAATCTTAATATAAAATCGGTAAAACGAAGTTGAAACAAAGCAAGATATTGTAAGATAAACTAACATTGGAGTGAAGAATTCAAAACATTAACACCTTCATCCTTCCTTGAACCATCGTTATTAACTCAGACCATACAGGTGTCAGATAAAGCTCTCAATTGTTCCCAGGATAATAACAAACTTTTCCTGTATAGATAGTATATAATTTACTACATTATGAAAGTTAAAAAAATACGTATAATAAAAAAATAATAAAAATTGTAAGAATACTTGGGATATTTCTCTTAATGCTCCAATCGTACTAAAGGAAATATTAGATAGACACTCATCAGACATTGACTTCATAAAAGAGGAACTCAATCCAGAGTAACCGGAAGACGTTGACGCAGTAAGCTGAGCAAGGAAACTGTACAGAAATAATAACGTTCTGTTGATATTTCGCTTAATGTTCAAGTTCTCTTGAAGTTTATCTAATTCTCGTAATTTTCTCTGCAAATTTTACCTTCAGAAGCAAAGTACTTGAAAAGCGAACTAATTCACAAATCCTCAAGAAATAGAAAAAAAATCCAGCATAGTTAATAAGAATATCTTGAAGTAAAAACAAAAATTTTAAAAGCTTACTGAGGACTCAACAGAACTTGAACCATATGGCATACTCGTACATATAAAATACCTATAACAAACCAAACAAAAAAAATAGGCTTAAAATAAAAAAATACATTTTTAAACATCTATGAAATTCTTTAAATGGCTGGAAATAATGTGATTGTGTGTTTTCAATTATTGTGTGTTTAATAGGCTTGTGCGTCAACACCAGAACCTAGTTTGACATACAGAGAGGTCATTTAGGTTTAAAACAAATGTTATATATCTTTACAAATTCTGATAAACTTGAAAAATAATGTGATTGTCGTAAATTATGGAAACTAACAGAAAATTTGGAAGCAATTAAACTTTTATATAAGTTATCTTGATAAATTTGGAAATACGTTACAATTTAGACAACTTTGATAAGTATCCATAATTGATATAAATTTCAAAAATTCAAATTTTGAAATAATCAGTCAAAACAATTTACTTAAATAGTTAAATATTATTCAAACTTAAATTTAAAACCAATGAGCTTAATATATTCATAATATAATCAATATCTAGATGATTGTGAAAAAAAATCAATCACATTCATGGACCTGAGAAGAAGCTCGAGACCACTGATTCAATTCATACGTTTAGTTGTCGAATGAAGAATGTTGTCTGGAAAAAAAACTAATCTTCACAATCAGTACATTGCTAGAAAGCCTTAATAAACCCTTACCATCTTGTCGGATGAAATACGAAGAATATCAAAATAGAATACGAAAAATTGAAGAACGCAAATCAAATAACAAATCAGAACAAAATCCATGCCCCTGAAAACATAAAACGAACCTGTCCAAGAAGTTTAGCATCTAAAACCATAGACAAATGTTCAGCAAATCATACATAATGGCATAACAATTATTGCACCAAAAGTCTTTAACAGCCAGTGTGTAATCTCAACAAACATTATCAAAATCGTACCTTAACATCAAGAGCCAAAATCATTGCACCAAAAAACCTTTAACATCCCGCCGCACCAAGAACGAAGCTCACAACTTACTTGAAGGTAATACACAAAAATTCTCAATAGATGTAATCTGAACAAAAATAAACAATAATATAAACAAATCAATGTAGCCTTAATCTTAATATAAAATCGGTAAAACGAAGTTGAAACAAAGCAAGATATTGTAAGATAAACTAACATTGGAGTGAAGAATTCAAAACATTAACACCTTCATCCTTCCTTGAACCATCGTTATTAACTCAGACCATACAGGTGTCAGATAAAGCTCTCAATTGTTCCCAGGATAATAACAAACTTTTCCTGTATAGATAGTATATAATTTACTACATTATGAAAGTTAAAAAAAATACGTATAATAAAAAAATAATAAAAATTGTAAGAATACTTGGGATATTTCTCTTAATGCTCCAATCGTACTAAAGGAAATATTAGATAGACACTCATCAGACATTGACTTCATAAAAGAGGAACTCAATCCAGAGTAACCGGAAGACGTTGACGCAGTAAGCTGAGCAAGGAAACTGTACAGAAATAATAACGTTCTGTTGATATTTCGCTTAATGTTCAAGTTCTCTTGAAGTTTATCTAATTCTCGAAATTTTCTCTGCAAATTTTACCTTTAGAAGCAAAGTACTTGAAAAGCGAACTAATTCACAAATCCTCAAGAAAAAGAAAAAAAAATCCAGCATAGTTAATAAGAATATCTTAATATCTTGAAGTAAAAACAAAAATTTAAAAAGCTTACTGAGGACTCAACAGAACTTGAACCATATGGCATACTCGTACATATAAAATACCTATAACAAACCAAACAAAAAAATAGGCTTAAAATAAAAAAAAATACATTTTTTAAACATCTATGAAATTCTTTAAATGGCTGGAAATAATGTGATTGTGTGTTTTCAATTATTGTGTGTTTAATAGGCTTGTGCGTCAACACCAGAACCTAGTTTGACATACAGAGAGGTCATTTAGGTTTAAAACAAATGCTATATATCTTTACAAATTCTGAGAAACTTGAAAAATAATGTGATTGTCGTAAATTATGGAAACAAACAGAAAATTTGGAAGCAATTAAACTTTTATATAAGTTATCTTGACAAATTTGGAAATACGTTACAATTTAGACAACTTTGATAAGTATCCATAATTGATATAAATTTCAAAAATTCAAATTTTGAAATAATTAGTCAAAACAATTTACTTACATAGTTAAATATTATTCAACTTAAATTTAAAACCAATGAGCTTAATATATTCATAATATAATCAATATCTAGATGATTGTGAAAAAAAAAATCAATCACATTCATGGACCTGAGAAGAAGCTCGAGACCACTGATTCAATTCATACGTTTAGTTGTCGAATGAAGAATGTTGTCTGGAAAAAAACTAATCTTCACAATCAGTACATTGCTAGAAAGCCTTAATAAACCCTTACCATCTTGTCGGATGAAATACGAAGAATATCAAAATAGAATACGAAAAATTGAAGAACGCAAATCAAGTAACAAATCAGAACAAAATCCATGCCCCTGAAAACATAAAACGAACCTGTCCAAGAAGTTTAGCATCTAAAACCATAGACAAATGTTCAGCAAATCATATATAATGGCATAACAATTATTGCACCAAAGGTCTTTAACAGCCAGTGTGTAATCTAAACAAACATTATCAAAATCGTACCTTAACATCAAGAGCCAAAATCATTGCACCAAAAAACCTTTAACATCCCGCCGCACCAATAACGAAGCTCACAACTTACTTGAAGGTAATACACAAAAATTCTCAATAGATGTAATCTGAACAAAAATAAACAATAATATAAACAAATCAATGTAGCCTTAATCTTAATATAAAGTCGGTAAAACGAAGTTGAAACAAAGCAAGATATTGTAAGATAAACTAACATTGGAGTGAAGAATTGAAAACATTAACACCTTCATCCTTCCTTGAACCATCGTTATTAACTCAGACCATACAGGTATCAGATATAGCAACTTGAACACGAAACCCTAGATCTGTAAACAAACAAACGATGAACTTGTTTTTTTTAGAAATCACATGCTGAAAGCAGACCGTTTGTTTCCTGAATGATAAACACTGAAATATGAAGAAAAAAAATTACCTTGAATATGTAAAATGTATGTTTGATGTCTGCAATCCCATAGAACAAATCAATCACATTGCTAATTAGCAACTCAAAGTTTCAAAATAGGATGAAAATAAAAAAAAGACGGCATAAAAATAGACAAAGAAAAGGATTAACAATTGGAACCGATTAACAAAAGAAGTGATCCAATAGATAAAGAAAATGATTAACAATTAGTAAAGAAAAGATTTCTTACTTGCTTCTTGAATCCATGGATCGAAATCTAAAAAGAGAACTTATTTGAAAATATAGAACATTAGGGTTTCAGTTGTGACCTTGAATCTATGGGATCAGTGGTGAAAAGGTACATGAGAATCACCATTGTCGATTTGTTGAAGAAGATTTTTGGATTTGCGGAAGATGATGCGTAGCGGCGTTAGGGTTATGAAGAAGATGATAGAGATGAATAGTTCTGAGATGTAATGAAATTAGGATATAAAGGATCCATTTGGATCATTGGGTCGAACCGAATCCTATTCGGATCCCGTGTCCAATGTTTTTTGTTTGTGTATTGAGAATTTGAGAATGGTGATTGTAGAACCCAAATATGATTTCCCTCCTAAACTAAATTGCCACATCAGCCAAGATGGCCAAATACAAATGCCACATAGCCCAAATCCATCTCATTTATATATATATATATATATATATATATATATATATATATATATATAGATTTATCTGCTATACTGTATATTTAAAATTCAAAGTGGAGAGTATAGTAACTAATCAATACGCTTATATCATGACCTATTTATAGTCTTCTCACAATCTTGTACTTTGCAAAATCAGACCAACCCATCAAAAATGTACCTTTTTTTAATCACACAACTTTTCGTCACTTTACAACTTAAAAATTTATGAATTGTGTAAGATTAAATATATATTATTTTATATTTAATCTAGTAGCCATTATAATCATTTACATTATATGGATCAAAATATATAACAACCTATTAAATAATTAGTTGGTAATTGTTGATGGGCCAAATTAAAAAAAAAAAAAAACTAATTAGGGTTTCCTCTTGGGTGCATATATAAGGAGATAATTAGAGGGTTAAAGGGTTAGACTCTAATCACAATAACATCACTCATGAAATCGCCCCTCTCTCCTAGCCGAACTCCCTTATTCGGTTTTCATAATCACCATCATTAGATTGCACCCTAAGGAGGAACCAGACCAAAACTGACAACTATGTCAAACACTGTTGCTGCATCTACATCTGGATTCTCTGCTGGCCTGTACTGATGGAATCAAAGGTATGTTTTCATGTTTTCCATTAGAGTAAACTGCCATTTTGGTCCCTGTGGTTTGGGCACTTTTGCCATTTTAGTCCAAATCTCAAACTTTTTACATCTGCGTCCCTGTGGTTTGCATTTTGTTGCCATTTTGGTCCAAAACTCAAAAACCCCATTTTTTAACTGTTGAAAGCTGGTTGTTTTGTCTTTTTATGCAAGGGCATTTTTATCCATCTCAATTTATATAAACTTTGTACTCTCTCTCTCTCTCACTATACACTGCAGACCCCGTATTCATCTTCATCTTAAATCCCTAGCCTCCCCAAAATCACTGACTGAGATCATCTTCTCCAATGGGTTAATACACTAACACACATACATCCACATTAAAACACAATTCAACATCCAGATCCAAAGCTACAAAACTTATTTTCAAACGAGATAGATCTGAAATAAGAGAACCGGAACAAGATAAGCGGAGAAAACGAAGACGAAGACGGAGATGAAGAGAACGCAACCTACGAACAATAAGAACGCCCTTGATGCAGCTTGAAGCTCTCTCTCTAGTTTCTCTCTCTAGAAATGTTGTTCAAAGTGGTGAAGACAGAGAGAGCGGCGGTTATGGTGGTGGAGCGTTTAATCTGTTGTTCCGTTCGGGAATGGTGGTGCGAGATCTCCGATTTTGTGCTTCGTTGGGATTCGTTGCAGGGGATTCGTTGTCGATGACGGCTTCTCATCCACAACACCCAAACTCCATCTTCCATTAACACCCACAATCGATGACGGTGCGGGATTGCCGGCATGGATCCATTGGTGGCAGAATGTGGTGGAGCTAAGGTTTAAAGGGTGGGGATGAAGGTGGTGAGTGGAGATTTGTACGGTGAGGTGGTGGTGGTGGTGGCACTGGTGAGAAGGGAGATGAGGTGGCGGTGGCGGTGGTGAAGTTCATGGAGGCGGTGGTGCTAGAGAGAGGAGAGAGTGGTGGTGGTGGTGAGAAGCAGGTATCAGTTTCTTTTACAGAGAAAGAGGAAAAGGAGAGGGAGAGAGGGTGGGGGTGGGTAGTTGGGCAAAATGACCAAAATGCCCCTGAGGAAAAGGAAAAAAATCAGGTTTTTTTTTAAATCTGATCTGATTTGAGTTTTGGATCAAAATGGCAACAAAATGCAAACCACAGGGACCCAGATATAAAAAGTTTGAGATTTGGACTAAAATGGCAAAAGTGCCCAAACCACAGGGACCAAAATGGCAGTTTACTCTTTCCATTATGTCTTAACAGAACTGATCAACAAATTGAACTAACAAAAGTAAGCTGAATTTTCATTCATAGAATAACTTAACGAGAATATGAGATGTGTGGGTCGTGGGGTAAACCAGTCGCTCTTTAATTGATTTTATTAACTAGTTTTTCTTTACAAATATACAGTAAATAAAATGTTTTTAAGAAGATAAAACTTGCCGATAGAAGTTTATATTTTTAATAATAAAACTGCATGATTTGAAAACTATATGATTTGTTATCTTACTAGTTACTAGTATTCAAAGCAAGTGTTGGAAGGATAAAAGAAGGCTTGAGCTATATACATATCTTTTATACCAATGTTTTAATTATAAAGGGTTTTTAGCATTAGTGTAGATTTATAAGTAAAACTAGTGGGTGTGAAGTTTACTGTTTTAAAAAAGAGTTAACTGCCATTTTCGTCCCTGTGGTTTGGTCACTTTGGCCATTTCAGTCCATTTTTCAAAAATGCGCCATTTTCCTCCCCGACATTCTGGAAAGGTGCCATTTCAGTCCAAAAAACATAACCCAGTTAAGTCGGTTAGTAAATAAGGACTGATTGTGTAAATTTGTAACATAAAGGACTGATTGTGTAAATTTGTAACACCACCACCACTAGCCCTGCCACCACCACCACCGCCACCACTCCGCTGCCACCACCACCACCACCGCCACCACCGCCACCACAGCCACTGCCACCACCACCACTCCGCTGCCACCACCACCACCACCCCCACCGTCGCCGGTTCTCTCTCCCGCCTCCTTCTCTCTTTCTCTCTCTCTCGTCGTTATCTCTCTCTCTCTCTCCGACTGTGATGATGATTGATGAAGATGAGTTGCAGGTTGTCGGTTTTATAGCGGTGAACGGAGGTGATGACAGAGGTGAACGGTGGTTTACGGTGAAGTGGTGGTGGGTTATGGTGATGGTGCAGCGGTGAGGAGACGGTGGTGTTAATGGTTGTCGGAGGTGACTGCGGTGTTCGGATTGTGCGGTGATGAAGAGCGTGTCGGAGTAATGACGATGGAACGAGAATGTGATGGTGAATCGGTGAATCGGTGATGGTGAATCGGTGATGAACGAGAATGTGATGGTGCGGTGATGAACGATGAACGAGAATGTGCGGTGGCGGCGGCAAACATCACGTTTGCTTCAAATAGAAGCCTCCGGATATTACCCCGCCAAGATACGGTCTGTTTCAAGCTTTGTTCTATCCACTCAGACGACGACAAATTCATCATCATCATCATCATCATCGTCTCTATTAATAGTTGTTTTCCCTCATAATGTAGCCTCTACCAGGAGCAAGACCAAAAGAATACCAATATGTTTCCATTGTATTGTGGGAAATAATATTTGAAGGAAGCAACAGTAACAGCAGCAACAACATTATCATCAATCATCCTCCAATCCCATCTGTGCAACTCTCTCCAACGAAACCAAAATCTCTCTCACCGGAGCCTAGTTCCTCTGAGCAATTTCACTTTCAACTTATTCATCATACTATGGTGGTGATTGCAGAGCATACACCAATCCATCCATCATTGTTCATCAACAGTCACCATTCATCATCGTCATCATCTCCGTCAACGATCACAACGATCACCAAGCACATCACCACCGCTGTGTTTGGAGTTCTCGAGACCACCGTGCCCGATAACCACCTGAACTTAACCTGAACCTCACTCCGGTCATCGTTCACCACCATTGTTCACCTCCATTCATCGTCGTCATCCTCTCCGACAACCCTCGTTCACCGCCGACCTCCGTGGTGAACGAGGTGGAGATGGTGGTATGAGATGTTGGTGGCAGATCGGAGTGGTGGTGGTGACATTGGCTGTGGTGGCTGTGGTGGCGGTGGTGGCTGTGGTGGCGGTGGTGGTGGCAGCGGAGTGGTGGTGGCGGTGGTGGTGGTGGTGGTGGTGGCAGCGGAGTGGTAGTGGTGGCAGGGCTAGTGGTGGTGGTGTTACAAATTTACACAATCAGTCCTTTATGTTACAAATTTACACAATCAGTCCTTATTTACTAACCGACTTAACTGGGTTATGTTTTTTGGACTGAAATGGCACCTTTCCAGAACGTCGGGGAGGAAAATGGTGCATTTTTGAAAAATGGACTGAAATGGCCAAAGTGACCAAACCACAGGGACGAAAATGGCAGTTAACTCTTTAACTCGGGGAGGAAAATGGCGCATTTTATGTTTTCATTTCTTTTAAGAACAATTCCTAATTTTTTTTAGAAAAATGATCGGATAGTTCCTGTGGTTTGCTAATTTTTCACCATTAGTCCCTAACTTTCTAAAATTACACCTATAGTCCCCAAGATTTTGAATTTCGTTCCCAGATAGTCCCTGGCGTGGATGAGGGTTAGTTTTTAGTGTTAGGTGCGTGTGAAATGACAAAAATACCCTTACTGTCAAATGAATAATTAAAAAGTTAAAAGAAATATAATTAATATTTTACAATTTATGTGGCACCCACCCTACCCACTTCATCTTCTCCACTCCACACCACTACCACCATCTCCACCCCCACTCCACTTCAACGTAACAACCACTAGGGCTGTAAATGAACCGAACGTTCAGCGAACAGTTCATGAACCGTTCGGCGGGAAGTTCGTCTATGTTCGTTCGTTTAATAAACGAACGAACATGAACAAGAAATTTTGTTCGATTAGTTAAATGAACGAACATGAAAAGAGGTCTCGTTCGTTCGATTGTCTTCGTGAACCTTCGGTAATGTGTTCGTGAAAAAATTTTATTTGCGTTCGTTTATTTTCGTATGTTTGTGTTTTAACTAAAGATCTTTGTACTTTCTTATATTTTATTTGTACTTTTTATATTATAAAACTTTTATTTATTTTATTACCCTAACAATTAAACTAGGAAACCCACTTTCAAGTTTCACCTTGTTTATGCATCATTTCCCTTTCATTTCTCATTATTTACATCGTCGAATACGATCGACCTCTGTTCCACAATGAGGGATTTAAGTTCGAGTGCTACTCTCTAGGCCATCTATCTTTATCCTTCGTCGCGTTCGCCAAATTTATTTGTGTTCATTTGTGTTCGTGAACCGTTCGCAAACACACTCATTTCCTTAATGAACGAACACGAACATAAAATCTCGTTCGGTAAATGTTCATGAACCGTTCGTGAACACATTTATTTCCTTAACGAACGAACACGAACAAGGCCTTATTCGTGTTCGTTCGGTTCGTTTAAAGCCCTAACGACCACTGCCACAACCATCCCCGCCACAACCTCCACCGCCGCCTCAATAACCACGGTCTCATCGAAAACCGATAAGCTAAACAATCACCATCATGTAACCGGATACCCAACTGTAAATGACGAGGAAAACAAAACGGTACAGGGTTTACCAAATGCAACGGTCGATAACAAAAACCGATAAGGATAACCACGGTCTCATCGAATACTTTCCAGTGTAGAAGGCTTTTGTGTATGACATATGTAACAACTGGTTTCCCATTGCTGAACCCAAGGTATTTTGTAGTTGCTTTGATAAGTTTATCAACATTCTCCTGTATCATAAATATATACAGAACATACAATTCAGTCATGTAATTCCATCACAAGTCTCTATTTATCTAATTGATAAAAAAACAGAAAAAAAAGACACAGTGAATTAATTAACTCAAGTTTAAACACGTACACGGTCGATAACAATTAATTAGCGGTGATTAATTGGCAGTGATTTGTATTGCCATTTAAATTGTCCTTCCTAAAATTCACACACAGATGGGAGATTATGTTTTTGTGTATGAGATCATGTTCTTGTTTATGTGGGTGTTGATGGGATGATGGAGCTGCAGAGGGGAAGGGAAGATAGAAGAAAGAGAAAGGAAGGTGGGGGTGAGGTTATTATTTGAGTAAACTGCAATTTTACCCCCTGGGGTTTAACCCAATTAGCACCCTGACCCCCTCCATGAAAATAATTGCAATTCCCCCCCCCCCCAACGTTGACCTTATGTCGCACAATTACCCCCTGGCGTCAAATAAGTTAACTGGAATGTGAAATGACTATCTTACCCTTTAATATTACCCCCTAACGTTGTTGTTATGTTGCATAATTACCCCCACTGTTAAATGACTAAATTGTCCTTTCTTATTACCCCTATACTTTGTTGTAAGAAACAGTATTACCCCCTGAAGTAACCAAAACCCTTCCCGCCAAAAATGTTTGACCGGCCAAAGTCAACTACACATGTCTGCACATGCTAATTAACAAGAACATGCACATTACCAATCTGTTTAGAACTTTGTTGCCTTAACAATTTGATTTAAACTTAATAAAGTTATGTTATGGTTGGAAATTCACTTACTAATCTGATTAGAAGTAGATTAGAACATGCACATTACCAATCTGTTTAGAACATGCCTATAAATACACACTTCCAAAGAGAAACATTACAATCTGTCCAAGGATCAAAACATGCACATTACAATCTGTTTGGCATTAGCTGTTTGGAAGTTGTTTGGCTGCAGCTGTATGCAGCTGTTCGGCTGTAGCTGTATGCAAAACACATACATGATCACATAAGCATTCAGAACATGCTCAAATGGTCATGAAGTATGCAAAACACATACCTGCAAATGGTATCAATTGGTCAAACATGCTCAAAACACATATACTCAAACCTGTTCAAACATGCTCAAAACACATATACTCAAACCTGTTAAAAAACATATACTCAAACCTGTTCAAACATGCCCAAAACACATATACTCAAACCTGTTCAAACATGCTCAAAACACATATACTCAAACCTGCTGAACCATTAACCTGTAGTTGCAAGATCTATTTTGTAGTCATTGATCTGAGGGGGTGTTAAAATTATACATCCTAGATTAACATCATAGTTAAGATTGTAACCTATTACACAAAATGCATGTTTATCATAACCAAGTTGCAAGATCTAATTTAACTTAAGTTAACCTACATATTACACAAAAGATCCTAATATATTAGAGTTGAACTACGCAACCATTTCCTGTTGAGGGGGAAACTGGAAGTGCATGAAAGGGCGGCCTCGCAATTTCACAACCAACGACACCACAATCGATCCTAGTGAAAAACGAATCCTCATGTCCACTACAAACATAGAAAGATCCATGTTCAATAACCCCTATTTTTTTCAAAAACCCATGTTCAATAACCCCTGTTTTTTAACCTGACATTACTTGTTCTATAACCTGACATTACTTGTTCATTAACCATAATACTTGTTCGATTTTACCTGACAAGTGCGAGAATAGGGGGATCGCCGGTGGACAGGGGGATCACCGGTGGTGTGGACAGGGGATCGGATCTGGTGGTGGAGGTGGAAGTAATGTCTCATCTGATCGGCTCATTCTCCGGTGGACAGGGGGGATCGCCGGTGGACAGGGGATCATCGGTGGTGGGGAAGAAGGTGTGGGGGGGAGTGGTTGTCACACCCCAACCGATGGCGGAATCATCGGGGCATGGCACTGAGCGAAACAGATTGTCCAGAAGTTTCCATAACAACTATCATTACCATTCAATTTAAATTAACATGTCCCATACCATGTCTCAAATAGTAAACAAATTATTACAGATAAAATCTAGGCAAATATTCTGTTCCGACAACTCAGATTCAAACATAAACAGTTTATTTATTGGTTTCTAGGACCTCCTTTCCTAGCTTCAATTTCATCACAGCATAGAGAGCATCCTAGACCTTTCCTAGCCTCAAGTTCACAGCATGTTAAGCATGTAAACTTCCTAAGCACCTGTCACATACGTTAAAATAAAGTCAATACATAAAATGTAAAGGTGAGCATACAAGTTTGATAATAGCATATAGAGTTTGAATTCGTTTACGCATAACCAGCACGTACACATAGTGAAATGAAGCACGTTAGTTATCGACATAGATCCATCGATACCAATGACTGCGGGTTGACTGCCCGAGGCAGTTCGCAATACATGATTACCACCGTAATCCATGCAAGTAAAAGATCCTTAACAACCCCAGTGTAAACGGGTGCTGAGTCCAAACTACAGTACTATCGTTGCTAAGGCAGGTAGACAACATTCCATGTGTAAACATAACAAACAAGCATTCATGAGCCACGTATAACATGCATTAACGGTTAGCGTTCAAATAGTATTTGAGTAGTGTGATAGTTGTAGTTTGAATATTCGTAACGTATGTAACACCCAAAAGTGCTTAAAAAGGGATCGAGTATACTCACAGTGATTTATGGATTGAAGGGAGCGCTTAGCGAGTACGGTTAGCCTGAATAGATTCGGTAGCATAACAATAAGTGAAACGTAAAACGGAAAACAAGTGTAGGTGAGTCGGACAGCTAGTCGATCGGACGGCTGACCGTTCGGTTGACAGCCTGTTCGGTCTGCTGTTCGGTCGGTCGGTAGGCCGATCGGATGGCTGTTCGAGTGGATTGTTCCTTCATTTGAGAAGGATGTGTTTGTGTATGATGGCTTGACTTTTGAAGTTTTTGTTGTAGCATTTGAAAACATTGAAGTACCTTTGCCTTTCAGGTCGGTCGATCGGACGGCTGTTCAATCGGCCGGCAACTCGATCGGTTAGGCATTCAATTGAATTACAATGTTTAGTCCTTGGATCGGACAGGTGCTCGATTGGACAGGTCAACAAGTCAAAGACTTTAAATGAAATGTAAAGTTTGGTGCAATGGAACGGATAGTTGATCGACCGAATAACACAACTGCTGTTCGATCGGACAACAGGGTGTCACCTGATCGGACGGCTGTTCGATAGGATGGCACTTCTAGTGCATTGAACATGTTGAAAATCGATTAAGTGTTGAAGTATGGTATCTCATGATCCGAAGAGTAATCCGATCGGACAGTAGTTCGATCGAACGACAGTTCGTTCAATACTAGTCTTCAGAACAATTTGATTGTGTGGGACCATGTGCTAGCCGATCGGCTGTGTAACACCCCGTGTTTTCACAAGTCAACGTCAAAGTCAAGGTTAAAGTCAACGACCGATTTCGCGCGACTTGACTGGTAGAAATGTCTTTATTTTATTTGAATTACGTGGAGTAAGTGTCGTTCGTTACAATAATCGATGAGTATTAATCGTATTTCAATCGACCTACGACTGTGAACTATAGGGAGTAACAATGCGATAAAGTTAATCAAGCTATGCTAATTAAATCAACATCGAATCGTAACTCGAACTACGTAATTTTACTTATTGTTTATACGTGTGTGTGTGTGCCTTACGTGTTACCTGTGCATGTTTATTTGTGTTATGTTAATCAAGTTAACTCAATCGAACTCGAAATCTAACTCGAATGCTATCGAACTCGAACTCAATTCACAATCGAAGTAGTGGAGACTGAAAGTAATTTGGCTAAGAAACCCTATCATATCGAACCGCTCGCAATCGAAATCGAAATATCAGAAAACGTCGCGCAAAACACTCGAAAGAGGCAACCGATCGACCAGGCTTCCCAGCCGATCGAACAGCCGGCCGAACGGACTGCTGTCCGATCGAGCTGCCAGCCGAACGGCTAGCCCTTTCCTCTTTTGTCATCCTACAAATACCCCTGTCATTGTCATTCTTTCCACTTTTGGAAACCCCTGTTCGACCAGCACGCTCAACTCGCCTTTTCTTAGATTTCTCTCGATTCCGGTAAGTTTTCGTCCTAAATCTTGTACTTTCTTGATCTATGCACACTCCTACACCTTTCTATCTTTCAAATCTAAACTTTTAACCATGGAATCACCAAGAATCAAGTGTTCTAGGATGATGTCATCATGAGTTCTTGAAGAACTTCATGCTTTGGCCTCAATCCACCAAGAATGACTTGGATCTAGCCGATTTCCACATAAACGAACAAGGATCTTCTATAGATCTGAACATATACTTGGTGAAAAGGATTGAAGGAAGGATTTTCCCAACTTCCTTCAACTCTTTTTGCTCGACCAGTGGAAAACGGAACCTGAGCCGGTTACAAAGCACTCAGTGATTATACGGCTCAAGATCTGGATTCTATCCACGAGGTCAACCTACTTCGGGTTAAATGTTAGACTTCGTTCCGAACAGACCACCGACCGGATTCGGGTGATTCCTGTCCGACCCGGGAAACCAAGTAAGGACGAGGCATCTATGGTTTTACTCGCTGTCAAAGTACCTCGATAAAACGACAAACAAACAGAACAACCAAGGTGTTAGACGCAAGGCTGATCAGGTCAGGAAGCTGATAGATCGGACTGCTGTCCGAACGGACAGCCAGCCGATCGGCTAGCACATGGTCCCACACAAACGACTTGTTTTGAAGAATGGTATTGAACGAACTGTTGTTCGATCGAGCTATTGTCTGATCGGATTACTCTTCGAATCATGAGATACTATGCTTCAACACTTAATCAATTTTCAACATGTTTAATGCACCAGAAGTGCCACCCGATCGAACAGCCGTCCGATCAGGTGACACCCTGCTGTCCGATCGAACAGCAGTTGTGCTATTCGATCGACCCACCATCCGATCCATTTAATAACATCCTGCAATTCAATTAAGTCTTTGACTTGTTGACTTGTCAACCGATCGAACACCTGTCCGATCGAACACCTGTCCGATCCAAAGACTTCACCTTGAATTTCTGTTGAAGGCCTAACCGATCGGGCTGCCGACCGATCGAACAGCCGTCTGATCGACCGACCTGAAAGGCAAAGGTACTTCAATGTTTTCAAAATGCTACAACGAAAACTTCAAAGGACAAGCCATCATACACAAACACATCCTTCTCAAAGGAAGGAACAATCCACTCGTACAGCCATCCGATCGGCCTACCGACCGATCGAACAGCAGACCGTACGGACTGTCAGCCAAACGGTCAGCCGTCCGATCGAACTGCTGTCCGATCGACCAGCTGTCCGACTCCTCAATACTTGTTTCCTGTTTTATGTTTCACTTATCGTTATGCTACCGAATCTATTCAGGCTAACCGTATTCGCTAAGCGCTCCCTTCAATCCATAAATCACTGTGAGTATACTCGATCCCTTTTTGCTTTAAGCACTTTTGGGTGTTACATACGTTATGAATATTCAAACTCCAGTTATCACACTACTCAAACTATTTGAACGCTAACCGTTAATGCATGTTATACGTGGCTCATGAATGCTTGTTTGTTATGTTTACACATGGAATGCTGTCTACCTGCCTTAGCAATGATAGTACTATAGTTTGGACTCAGCACCCGTTCTCACGGGGGTTGTTAAGGATCTTTTACTTTCATGGATTACGGTGGTAATCATGTATTGCGAACTGCCTCAGGCAGTCAACCCGCAGTCATTGGTATCGATGGGTCTATGTCGATAACTAACGTGCTTCATTTCACTATGTGTACATGCTGGTTATGCGTAAACGAATTCGAACTCTATATGCTATTATCAAACTTGTATGCTCACCTTTACATTTAATGTATTGACTTTATTTTAACGTATGTGACAGGTGCTTAGGAAGTTTACATGCTTAGCATGCTGTGAACTTGAGTCTAGGAAAGGTCTAGGATGCTCTCTGCGCTATGATGAAATCGAAGCTAGGAAATGGGGTCCTAGAAACCAATAAATAAACTATCTTTACTTTTATTTGAATCTGAGTTGTCGGAACAGGATATTTGTCTTGATGTTTATCTGTAATAATTTGTTTACTATTTATGACGTGGTATGGGACATGTTAACTTAAATTAAATGGTAATGATAGTTGTTATGGAAACTTCTGGACAATCTGTTTCGCTCAGTGCCATGCCCCGATGATTTCCGCCATCGGTTGGGGTGTGAAAGATTGGTATCAGAGCCATAACTATAGGGAATTAGGCAAGACTCGACCTAGTCCGGGTCAAAGTCGTAGATACCTAGACTATAGTTAAGAACCATCAGACCGACTTGTGCATAACCAGTAGGGGTTATGTACGAGCTTACTTCTCGTTACTCTCGCTTATTCTACACTCTCACTGCACTCGAATTTTCAACTAAGAGTTGGCAATAAGGTCGAGAATAGGTGTGAAAACCGCGAACTCTCGACTAAAGATGCCTAATCAACCCGAATTTTGACTAAAACGAGGAGAATTATGCCAAATTAGGAGTGAAATCCATATTTTGATGAATAATCTCCTCAGTTTTATCAAAACAGGAACGAAGTTATTAAGCCAGGGGTGAAACCCTAACCTTGACGACTTGTTCCGCGCATTTTACAAAACTCTCACCAAGGTCTCAACAGACGATCTGTAGTCACAATAAAACTAACGGGATTCACGCCAAACGCCCAAGAATCGAGGCCAAGGCACGATCCTGAAAGTTGAAAGTGCATAACAGATCCCCTGTGAATCATTGAACCACCTTGGATAGTCGAAGTCTACTAGCCGCAGACAATCTATACCCCAAATTTTGTGTGCTTTGATTCTGAGTCTACAGCTGTTGACACTGATGACTCGTCGATTTTATGAGATTTATGTGTTTTATGTTTATTTGTTAGCGTTTTGAGATGCTACTAGCTTCGATCTAATGCCTTTTGCTCTCGCTACCCACACAACACACTACACATCGCTGGCAAATCGCTGAAACTTAGACGACCCTAGGATAACCATACGCTTATACTACGCATATTCGATATGATAAACGCGACTACTATAACGAGCAATCGCAGACCTTGAATGATAGGTTTCTGTTTTCTGAATGCCTCTAGTGACTAAGGCGTATGTGTTTCTTGCTATGATACTTTACGTGTTTAGGAATGAAATGACTATGTGCTTTATGTGCTTACGTGGTTTTGTGATTTCGTGATAAGTATTTACGTAAGTGTACGTGTTCCTGAGCTTTAGTAAGAAATAGACGTGTGAGGTGAGATTCGAATACAATGTGATGAGTCCTGTGACAATGTCTGTTGCAGACCATGTCGTCTGGATCCCGTCATGCACTCTCTCGTCAGGAAAAGAGGGACAAACGCCTTGCTTCCATTATCACCAAAAGTGTGGCAAAGGTCGTGAGTGACGTCTATGAGAACGCCAGCAAATCATCCGAGGAATCAAGAACCGAAGCTCCTAAGGCTGCTGCAAGACCTTTCAGTTTCAAGTAATTCAAGTCGTGTGGGCCAAAGGAATTCACTGGCGAAGGAGGTCCCACCGCACTATTCCACTAGTTTGACTCTATCGAGGTTACTCTGCGACAGAGTGGTTGCCCTGATGACCTTCGAACTCTGAATGCTACCAGCGTCTTTCAGTCCCGTGCACTAGACTGGTGGACGGCCGAGAGGAACAAGCGAGGGAATGATGCAGCCTACGGTCTGTCGTGGGACGAGCTCAAGGAAGTTATGCTAGAGGAATTATGCCCTCCTCACGAACGTCAAAAGCTGGAAGATGAGTTTTGGCACATACAGCAGAAGGATGGTGACAATGCTGGTCTCACTGCTCGTTTCAAACAGCTCAACATTATCTGTCCCGACCAAGTCAAGACTCCCGACATGACCATCAAGAAGTATATCCGAGCTTTGCCCGATTGCGTTGCTGATTTCGTGCAAGCGGTTAAGACCACAACGATCGAGGAAACCTACCTGCTGGCCGCTGAGATCAACGACAAACGGTTTAAGGCTGGGGTATGGGATAAGACTTCGAAGCATCTGCATCAAGCTACCGCTACCGCACCAACTGCCGAACCCACCTCATCAAGCAACAAGAGAAAGAACAGCTCCACCAACAAGAACTGTGCGATTACTGCTGCACCAATTCAAGCTGTACCTGCTCAACAGCGTCAAGTAGCGGCGCCTGTGGCCAATGCACCGCCTGCAAAGCGTGCATACACTGGGCCACACCCGCTCTGCCCTACTTGCACCTACCATCACCCGGCTGCTATTCAATGCCGCTTTTGTGCTCACTGCAATGTATACGGCCACTTTACTGCCAATTGTCGTATTCGTCAAGCTCCGGCCAATCAAGCTCTAATCACTGCCCCATAGGGTCAACAAGCTCCTCCGGCACCCGCAGTCAAAGCCAGAGCTTGCTTCGCGTGTGGCGACCCGAACCACTTCGCCAACGTGTGCCCAAACAGGGTCGTGAAACAAGAGCCTCAGCAACAGCAGCCACAGCAGCAACAACAACAGCAGCAACAACAACAGGCCGCACGTGCCAGAACCTTCAACCTCAACGTACGTCAAGCCCAGGCCGACAACAACGTGGTCAATGGTACATTCCTTGTGAATGGTATTTATGCTTCATGTTTGTTTGATACCAGAGCCGATAATTGCTTTGTGTCACTCGAATTTGAGAAACTCCTTAATCGTAAACATTCCCAACTCTCCTCGAAGTTCGACGTAGAGGTCGCTACCGGAAGAACCGTCGCTGTTAATTCTGTTATCCGTGATTGTACTCTTGAGCTCAACAATCACATCTTTTCGATCGACCTTATCCCCATGCAGCTCGGAAGTTTTGATGTCATAATAGGCATGGACTTTCTCCGAGAAAACCATGCTGAAGTTGTATGTTTTGACAAGATGATTCGTTTTTCGCTCGCGAATGGTGACTTATTGTGTGTATATGGCGATACTACCTCAAAGGGGCTCAAACTTATGTCGTGTATCCAAGCCAGCAAGTATCTCCGCAAGGAATACAGAGCTTTCTTGGCAAACATCGTAGTAGCGGAGAAGGAAAAGAAAGAGAAGAAGGAAATGAAAGACGTTCCAGTGGTTCAAGAATTTCCTAATGTTTTTCCAGAGGATCTTCCCGGACTACCGCCAAGTCGTGATATCGACTTTCGTATTGACCTCATTCCTGGAGCCAACCCTATCGCCAAAGCTCCATACCGACTCGCACCGTCAGAAATGCGCGAACTCTCAACCCAACTCCAGGAATTACTTGAAAAAGGCTTCATTCGCCCGAGCACCTCTCCTTGGGGCGCGCCAGTCCTTTTCGTCAAAAAGAAGGATGGGTCGTTCCGGATGTGCATCGACTACCGGGAATTGAATAAGCTAACTATCAAGAACCGCTACCCTCTGCCTCGTATCGACGATTTGTTTGATCAGCTACAAGGCGCTACGTGTTTCTCGAAGATCGATCTACGTTCAGGTTACCACCAGCTACGCATTCAAGAGGAGGATATACCCAAAACCGCATTTCGAACCCGTTACGGCCATTACGAATTTGTTGTCATGCCTTTTGGTCTCACTAACGCACCAGCGGTTTTCATGGATCTGATGAATCGCGTGTGTAAACCATATCTCGACCGTTTCGTCATCGTATTCATCGACGATGTCTTGATCTATTCCAAATCGAAGGCCGAACACGCGCAACATCTACGTTTGGTTCTTGAGTTACTCCAGGGGAACCAACTCTATGCCAAATTCTCCAAGTGCGAATTCTGGTTAGGGGAGGTCCAATTTCTGGGTCACATTGTAAATAGTCAGGGTATTCACGTCGATCCTGCGAAGATTGAAGCAGTCAAGAGCTGGGTTACGCCTAAGAATCCGTCCGAAGTCCGCTCCTTTCTCGGACTAGCGGGCTATTATCGTCGATTTATCGAAGGATTCTCGAAGATTGCTGTACCACTTACCTCTCTTACACATAAAGACCAGCCTTTTGTTTGGGGAATTAAACAAGAGTCTGCCTTTCGAACTCTCAAACACATGCTTTGCAATGCTCCTGTTCTCACATTGCCCGACGGAAACAATGATTTCATTGTCTACTGTGATGCTTCCAACCTTGGTCTCGGTTGTGTCCTCATGCAACGGGACAAGGTCATAGCTTACGTATCTCGTCAGCTCAAAATCTGTGACAACTCGTGTTTTAGAACTCTTTTGTGCGCTTAGTGTAACGTGTTATGTATGATATGTGTTTTGTGTAATGTATGTATGTATATAAACGAGCCCACTAAACACTATATTTGATCTCGGCCCACTTAACTAATTGATTTCGGCCACTATGTCTTGTGATTTGTTATGAAGTGTTACAAGTTAACCATCGGCCCACTTTGTGTGTTGAGGTTATATTATTACGTGAAACCACAAACTAATATACAAACCACAAACTTAATATACAAACCCTACTTGTTCGACGGCAGTGAAACCCCCCCCCCCCCTTCTTCGAGATAACATCTTGTGTGACCCCAAATCTCTGGTTAGTGAGTCTTGGCTGTTGATTATTCATACTTGTATAATATTATTTCTATGTGATATTGAATGATTGTTATGTGAACCTGTTTGATTATCGAAGTTGTAGGGCTTGAGGTTACCAAACATTATATAGATTTATCACGAAGATTTATTAATGAGTTGTACTTGTTAAAAACACATACGCATTAGGTTTAATGCGGCCGGATTGTTCACCGATCTGAGCCGAGTAGATTGTCTCGAAAATAACAGCAAGAGCATTAGGGTACTCGGTAATAATAGTCAAAGGATTTTTGTGTGTATTAAAAGACATAAAGTGAGGCTATGGATCGTTTGTGTGTAACCGAATATATGAGTGGATTAGTTGCTATGATATGTGATAGTGGATGGTTGATAATTAAAATGTTCACTAAATTCACTAAAGGTCAAGCAAACTGATTATGATTTATCAATAGCCTAATGTGGTCCAATACACATGAAGATGAGTGGTCTGACAAGTGATATGCTAATCTTGAATTCAAAGCTGGCGGTCCATGTGAATCTAGTCAAGTAAACATACCATGTGCCATTAATGATGAGATGATGTGCTGTATGGGAAATTGTGATCTATGAAAATGGCTGCCCTATTCTTGAACAATATGCATAACATTATTTTAGTGCACTTGCACATTCAATCGACGGTTAAGTTTTGGGCTGGCGGTTTGGGTTGGATTTATTGGATTGGGCCGGGTAGGATGTATTGGTTAAACATAATAGGTGGATACATGTTCATCAGATTTATATGTTAAATATTAGTATAGGGCCACATTTATTCTAAGTAATATTGGATTTATTTGTTTTAAACATATGCTGGATTGGACATGGAGTGATGCTGGGCCGCACAAGATTACAATTGGGCTGGACCTTGAATGTTTAGTTTTGCTAGTAATTATGATATATACATGTTTTATCTTGGGCCATACACGTTTAATAATTGGGTTGGAAATGTGAACTAGTAGATTATGTGAGTAGGTATATAACATGTTTGAGTGATTACACGTTAAGCATTTGTTTGGTGCTCTAGACGGATGAGTTAACTACCATGATTTTAATTACATGTGTTGCATGTACAATAAATGTGTTTTATGTGGTCAATGAATACCTGAATTACTTGAATATGAAAACTATGGTTCATATGCACGTAAAACTGACTGATATCGGTAACTCCTCTAGGACGTGTTTGATCAACTGTTAAACAAGTAACTAGTCATACCGAGCAAACCAAGGTGAGTTCACACTTTCTACAAAGCATGGGATTCCCAGGGGTTGGGAATTGGTTAAGGAATATGGATTCCTCGTCCTTTCTTGGGTAGGACAGTATTGGTTCAGGAATATAATTCCTCGTCCTCATGGACAGTTATCTTTCACTAGACTAAAACTCTATCACGAAGTCCCTCATTTTTATATCGACTTAATCGCCGGGCCAATGGCGAGCGGGTCATTAGTTAGATAGCGCTATTTAGGTCTGACAAGCCTCACACCGTGCCGCAGAGGACGGGCGTGAACTAATGGATCTGGGCACGTCAATGATGATAGACATTGACAGTTCCGGGCACATAAACATGACTACAGTCAGCAGTCAATATGGTAACGAGTCTAGTAGTATATACATGGGGTAGCCCCCACGGCCGAAAAGCCAGATAACTAAACATGGGGTAGCCCCCACGGCTGGATTGCCAGAGTAAATGGGTTAAACAAATCACGTTTTCAACTATGGGGTAACCCCCACGGCAGGGATGCTAGTTAAAGGAAACCGTTTTTGGAAACAACTTAAAACAAACACCCAACTGTGAACTCGCTCAACATTGTTGTTGACTCGTTACTACATGCTTTGCAGGTCAATAGGTACTTAGCTGGAGCTTGCATGGGGAAGAGTCGTTGTGGGACATGGAATGTGGAGTTCCATGTGGAACATTTGAACTTTTAAAACTTATGATTTGGTTTTACAACTTTATGCTTCCGCTGATGTTTGAATTTGGTTAACTTATTTTGCACGCCAATTATATTGTGTTTGGTTTATCTTTACAATATTTCGTTGTTCAATATGATTGGTGGCTTGATCCTGGTCAGTCACGCCTCCAAGCGGTGATACTCCGCATGTGGATTTTGGGGGTGTGACAGATTGGTATCAGAGCCATTGGTTATAGTGAACTTGGTTTTAATAAGGGAAAACGTTTTTGTTAAAACCAGACTATAACCTGAATAGTGCTCGACGATCCACAACGACGCTTCACACCACGTGCAAGGCTCGACATTCTAGGTGATATGGTTTATGTTTTATTGCCTACTTGCTAGATTACATAGAACTATGCTCATGGTATGCTTAAATAAACGTAGCAACTATAGTTTGAAAACACGTGTGTGCTTGCTTCCTTCTGTCACTCCACACTTACACACATTCGCGACACCTTTCCTATTTGTGCTTCCTTCGATGTGAAGATCATGAGGGAACGTATGAACCTAACTCAAGCCAGCTGACGGCTCTTATCAACGAACAAATTACGGCAGCACTCGCAGCCGCTCAGGTAGGAGGTATAACCTGCTATTCCGAACCTAACCTAGGATGTTAGATCCTACTCTCATGACCCAATTCTCGCGCTTAACCCTGTCTCTTCTTCCTCGCGCAACAAGGTCAGAACGCTCAGCCACCTGTATGCACATTCAAGATGTTCATGGACTGTCGTCCTCGTACTTTCAGTGGCACTGAAAGGGCCGTTGGACTCCTCCATTTGGTTTGAGAAGCATGAGTCAGTCTTCGAAATATGTGAATGCCCCGAGGCTCGTGGGGTGAAATATACCACCGGTACTCTCGAAGGCACTGCGCTAACTTGGTGGAACGCGCAAGTTCAGATGCTGGCGGCTGGCGGCTGCTAATGCCACCCCATGGAATGATTTTTAGGAACTGATCAAACGTGAATACTGTAGTCGTGATGACATCCACAAACTGGAAGTGGAGTTCCTTAACCTGAAGATGACGGGGTCAGAGATAGAAGCGTACGCTAAACGATCCAATGAACTGGCAGTGTTATGCGCAACTATGGTGGATCCTCCCATCAACGCATCGAGCTGTTCCTCAAAGGCTTAGTACCAGAGATTCAAAGCCATTTGACTGCTGCTAACCTTGCTACTATCCAGGATGTTACACGTCTTGCTCATCGCCTCACAGACCAGGCAGTGGAACGGAACAAGCTGCCTAAACGTATCGGTGCTACTACCACTACTACTACTTCTGCTACTTCCTGTGACAACAAACGAAAGTGGGATGGAACCTCCAGCAAGGGTTCGACTACGGTTCTGTCCCAGGCACAACAGCGAAAGATCGATGACTACCAGAGTCCTGGTCAGCAATCTTCTGGTAGTCAAGGGCAGGGTGGATATCGAGGAAATGACCAAAGTGCAACAGATGCAACAGACATCACAGTGGTCAGTGCAACAGGGGTCGTTGCCAGAGGTGTCTCAAGATGGGTCATGAAGCTAAGGATTGCAGGAGCTCACGACCTGCGAATCAGAACCATCAACAACAACCACCCGCTCCACAGAACCAGCAGCAGCAATAGCGAGGCAACAGGGGATGCTTTCAGTGTGGTGCTGAAGGCCACTTCAAGCGGGACTGCCCCCAGTTAAATCAAAAATCCGAACAACAACAACAACAATAATCAGGGCAATGGGAATAATAACGGGGGTAATAGCGACGGCAATGGTGCCAGGGGTCGAGTGTTCGCGATTGGTCAGGGTGATGCTAGGAATGACCCCAACGTTGTGATGGTTTCGACATCGTTATTGGGATGGACTGGTTATCCCAACATCAAGCAGAGATTCTTTGCAATGAAAAGATTGTCCGCATTCCTCATTCAGGTGATGAACCTCTCATGATTCATGGCGACAAGAGTGGTGCTGTTGTGAGCATCATCTCTTTCCTTAAGGCCCAGAAGTGTTTGCGAAAGGGCCACACTGCTATTTTAGCACTCGTTACTGACGCTTCATCGAAGGAGAAGAGAATAGAGGATATTCCAGTAGTACGCGACTTTCCTCAAGTGTTCCCTGAAGATTTACCTGGGCTACCGCCTCATCGCCAAGTCGAATTTCAGATCGAGCTAGCTCCTGGAGCAGCACCCATAGCTCGAGCACCTTATCGCTTAGCTCCAACCGAACTGGAAGAATTGTCCAAGCAATTGCAAGAACTCTTGGATAAGGGTTTCATTCGTCCTAGCCCTTCGCCCTGGGGAGCTGCCGTATTGTTTGTGAAGAAGAAAGACGGTACCTTCCGTATGTGTATAGATTACCGCGAACTAAACAAGGTGACCGTAAAGAATCGCTATCCTCTTCCACGCATTGATGACTTGTTCGACCAGCTGCAAGGGTCGAGCTACTATTCAAAGATTGATCTGAGGTCAGGCTACCATCAACTGAGAGTCCGGGACGAGGACGTCTCCAAAACAACATTCAGAACACGCTACGGCCATTATGAATTTCTGGTCATGCCATCCGGGCTAACAAACGCGCCTGCAGTTTTCATGCATCTTATGAACAGGGTGTGCAAACCCTATCTGGATAAGTTTGTTATTATATTTATCGACGACATCCTGATTTATTCTAAGAGTCAGGAGGAGCATGAGCAGCATTTATGACTTATTTTGGAACTCCTTCGAGCAGAACAGCTGTACGCCAAGTTTTCAAAATGCGACTTCTGGCTTCGTGAAGTCCACTTTCTAGGCCACGTGGTAAACAAAGATAGGATTCATGTTGATCCATCTAAGGTAGACTCGATTAAGAACTGGCCTGCACTCGTACACCAACGGAAATCCGCAAATTCTTGGGTTTGGCGGACTACTATAGAAGGTTCATCAAAGACTTCTCCAAGATTGCACAACCCCTCACCTCACTAACGCAGAAAGGCATTATTTATCGTTGGGGAAATGCACAGGAATCAGCATTTCAGCACTTAAAGGATAGGCTCTGTAGCGCACCTATTCTCTCACTGCCAGAGGGCACAGACGATTTTGTGGTCTATTGCGACGCATCCATTCAGGGTCTTGGATGTGTGTTGATGCAACGTGACAAGGTCATAGCCTACGCATCACGCCAACTTAAAGTTCATGAAAGGAACTACACTACACATGATTTGGAGCTGGGAGCTGTTGTCTTCGCACTCAAGATATGGAGACATTATCTATACGGTACCAAGTGCGCCATTTACACTGATCACAGGAGTCTCGAGCATATCTTCAAACAGAAGGAACTGAACATGCGACAACGACGATGGGTCGAGCTACTGAATGACTACGAATGTTCGATCAGGTATCACCCAGGCAAAGCTAATGTTGTGGCTGACGCCCTCAGTCGAAAGGACACTACGCCTAAGCGCGTACGAGCTTTACAACTCACCATTCAATCTAGTCTTCCCTCTCAGATACGAGATGCTCAGGTAGAAGCATTGAAACCAGAAAACGTCAGGGCCGAAGCCCTACGTGGCTCAAGGCAACGATTGGAACAAAAGGAAGACGGTGCTTACTACGTAACAGGACGCATTTGGGTCCCACTCTATGGCAACCTACGAGAGCTTGTGATGGACAAAGCACACAAGTCTCGCTACTCGGTACATCCTGGCTCGGATAAGATGTACCACGATCTCAAAACTACATACTGGTGGCCTAGCATGAAGGCCCACATAGCAACTTACGTCAGCAAGTGTTTGACTTGTGCGAGAGTCAAAGTCGAATACCAGAAACCTTCAGGCCTACTGCAACAACCTGAGATACCACAATGGAAATGGGAGCAAATTTCCATGGATTTTGTTACTGGCCTGCCTAGATCTCAGCGCGGAAATGACACTATTTGGGTGATCGTGGATCGACTCACAATGTCTGCACACTTCTTGGCTATCAAGGAAACGGATAAGTTCTCCATGCTAGCAGACGTATATCTTAAGGAAGTTGTCTCGAGGCACGGGGTGCCCACCTCTATTATCTCGGATCGTGATACACGTTTTTACGTCAGAACTGTGGCAAGTAATGCATAAATCCTTTGGCTCACGATTAGACATGAGCACCGCTTACCACCCGCAAACGGATGGGCAGTCTGAACGCACCATCCAAACCCTAGAAGACATGCTACGGGCATGTGTAATCGATTTTGGCAACGGCTGGGAAAAACATCTCCCTTTGGTGGAGTTTTCTTACAATAACAGTTACCATACCAGCATCCAAGCCGCTCCATTCGAGGCATTGTACGGGCGTAAATGCCGATCACCTCTTTGTTGGGCAGAGGTGGGGGATAGTCAGATCACGGGCCCAGAACTTGTGGTATACACAACAGAAAGAATTGCTCAAATACGACAACGAATGGCGGCAGCTCGTGACCGTCAGAAAAGCTACGCCGATAAGGGCAGGAAACCACTCGAGCTCCAGGTTGGGGAGCGAGTACTACTCAAAGTTTCACCCTGGAAGGGTGTGGTTCGTTTTGGCAAAAGAGGCAAACTTAACCCACGATACGTCAGACCTTTCAAAATTATAGAGAAAATGGGCAAGGTGGCCTACAAACTAAACCTACCAGCAGAACTCAGTGGAATTCACAACGTTTTCCACGTGTCGAATCTGAAGAAGTGTCTGTCAGATGAGACCCTCATAGCTCCTTTGAAGGAGCTCACTATCGACGAGCAGTTACGATTCGTCGAGGAACCAGTTGAAATCACGGACCGGGACGTTAAGGTCCTCAAGCGCACTAGAATACCTCTCGTTCGAGTTCGTTGGAACTCCCGTCGTGGCCCAGAGTTCACCTGGGAACGCGAAGATCAAATGAAACAAAAGTATCCCCAACTATTCACAAACAGTACAACCACTACTGAGGCTGAAGCTACGGAATTTCGGGACGAAATTCCAGATCAACGGGGGGAGGATGTGACACCCCAGGAAAACCAGGAAAACCATGCAACTTAACTAGCTTCCTCAGTGAGTACGTGCCAAATTTCGGGACGAAATTTCTTTCAACTTGGGGATAATGTGACAACTCGTGTTTTAGAACTCTTTTATGCGCTTAGTGTAACGTGTTATGTATGATATGGGTTTTGTGTAATGTATGTATGTATATAAACGAGCCCACTAAACACTATATTTGATCTCGGCCCACTTAACTAATTGATTTCGGCCACTATGTCTTGTGATTTGTTATGGAGTGTTACAAGTTAACCACCGGCCCACTTTGTGTGTTGAGGTTATATTATTACGTGAAACCACAAACTAATATACAAACCACAAACTTAATATACAAACCTTACTTGTTCGACGGCAGTGAAACCCCCCCTTCTTCGAGATAACATCTTGTGTGACCCCAAATATCTGGTTAGTGAGTCTTGGCTATTGATTATTCATACTTGTATAATATTGTTTCTATGTGATATTGAATGATTGTTATGTGAACCTGTTTGATTATCGAAGTTGTAGGGCTTGAGGTTACCAAACATTATATAGATTTATAACGAAGATTTATTAATGAGTTGTACTTGTTAAAAACACATACGCATTAGGTTTAATGCGGCCGGGTTGTTCACCAATCTGAGCCGAGTAGATTGTCTCGAAAATAACAGCAAGAGCATTAGGGTACTCGGTAATAATAGTCAAAGGATTTTTGTGTGTATTAAAAGACATAAAGTGAGGCTATGGATCGTTTGTGTGTAACCGAATATATGAGTGGATTAGTTGCTATGATATGTGATAGTGGATGGTTGATAATTAAAATGTTCACTAAATTCACTAAAGGTCAAGCAAACTGATTATGATTTATCAATAGCCTAATGTGGTCCAATACACATGAAGATGAGTGGTCTGACAAGTGATATGCTAATCTTGAATTCAAAGCTGGCGGTCCATGTGAATCTAGTCAAGTAAACATACCATGTGCCATTAATGATGAGATGATGTGCTGTATGGGAAATTGTGATCTATGAAAATGGCTGCCCTATTCTTGAACAATATGCATAACATTATTTTAGTGCACTTGCACATTCAATCGACGGTTAAGTTTTGGGCTGGCGGTTTGGGTTGGATTTATTGGATTGGGCCAGGTAGGATGTATTGGTTAAACATAATAGGTGGATACATGTTCATCAGATTTATATGTTAAATATTAGTATAGGGCCACATTTATTCTAAGTAATATTGGATTTATTTGTTTTAAACATATGCTGGATTGGACATGGAGTGATGCTGGGCCGCACAAGATTACAATTGGGCTGGACCTTGAATGTTTAGTTTTGCTAGTAATTATGATATATACATGTTTTATCTTGGGCCATACACTTTTAATAATTGGGTTGGAAATGTGAACTAGTAGATTATGTGAGTAGGTATATAACATGTTTGAGTGATTACACGTTAAGCATTTGTTTGGTGCTCTAGACGGATGAGTTAACTACCATGATTTTAATTACATGTGTTGCATGTACAATAAATGTGTTTTATGTGGTCAATGAATACCTGAATTGCTTGAATATGAAAACTGTGGTTCATATGCAGAGGACGGGCGTGAACTAATGGATCTGGGCACGTCAATGATGATAGACATTGACAGTTCAGGGCACATAAACATGACTACAGTCAGCAGTCGATATGGTAACGAGTCTAGTAGTATATACATGGGGTAGCCCCCACGGCCGAAAAGCCAGATAACTAAACATGGGGTAGCCCCCACGGCTGGATTGCCAGAGTAAATGGGTTAAACAAATCACGTTTTCAACTATGGGGTAACCCCCACGGCAGGGATGCCAGTTAAAGGAAACCGTTTTTGGAAACAACTTAAAACAAACACCCAACTGTGAACTCGCTCAACATTGTTGTTGACTCGTTACTACATGTTTTGCAGGTCAATAGGTACTTAGCTGGAGCTTGCATGGGGAAGAGTCGTTGTGGGACATGGAATGTGGAGTTCCATGTGGAACATTTGAACTTTTAAAACTTATGATTTGGTTTTACAACTTTATGCTTCCGCTGATGTTTGAATTTGGTTAACTTATTTTGCACGCCAATTATATTGTGTTTGGTTTATCTTTACTATATTTCGTTGTTCAATATGATTGGTGGCTTGATCCTGGTCAGTCACGCCTCCAAGCGGTGATACTCCGCATGTGGATTTTGGGGGTGTGACAGGACCTTGAATGTTTAGTTTTGCTAGTAATTATGATATATACATGTTTTATCTTGGGCCATACACGTTTAATAATTGGGTTGGAAATGTGAACTAGTAGATTATGTGAGTAGGTATATAACATGTTTGAGTGATTACACGGTAAGCATTTGTTTGGTGCTCTAGACGGATGAGTTAACTACCATGATTTTAATTACATGTGTTGCATGTACAATAAATGTGTTTTATGTGGTCAATGAATACCTGAATTACTTGAATATGAAAACTGTGGTTCATATGCACGTAAAACTGACTGATATCGGTAACTCCTCTAGGACGTGTTTGATCAACTGTTAAACAAGTAACTAGTCATACCGAGCAAACCAAGGTGAGTTCACACTTTCTACAAAGCATGGGATTCCCAGGGGTTGGGAATGGGTTAAGGAATATGGATTCCTCGTCCTTTCTTGGGTAGGACAGTATTGGTTCAGGAATATAATTCCTCGTCCTCATGGACAGTTATCTTTCACTAGACCAAAACTCTATCACGAAGTCCCTCATTTTTATATCGACTTAATCGTCGGGCCAATGGCGAGCGGGTCATTAGTTAGATAGCGCTATTTAGGTCTGACAAGCCTCACACCGTGCCGCAGAGGACGGGCGTGAACTAATGGATCTGGGCATGTCAATGATGATAGACATTGACATTTCAGGGCACATAAACATGACTACAGTCAGCAGTCGATATGGTAACGAGTCTAGTAGTATATACATGGGGTAGCCCCCACGGCCGAAAAGCCAGATAACTAAACATGGGGTAGCCCCCACGGCTGGATTGCCAGAGTAAATGGGTTAAACAAATCACGTTTTCAACTATGGGGTAACCCCCACGACAGGGATGCCAGTTAAAGGAAACCGTTTTTGGAAACAACTTAAAACAAACACCCAACTGTGAACTCGCTCAACATTGTTGTTGACTCGTTACTACATGCTTTGCAGGTCAATAGGTACTTAGCTGGAGCTTGCATGGGGAAGAGTCGTTGTGGGACATGGAATGTGGAGTTCCATGTGGAACATTTGAACTTTTAAAACTTATGATTTGGTTTTACAACTTTATGCTTCCGCTGATGTTTGAATTTGGTTAACTTATTTTGCACGCCAACTATATTGTGTTTGGTTTATCTTTACTATATTTCGTTGTTCAATATGATTGGTGGCTTGATCCTGGTCAGTCACGCCTCCAAGCGGTGATACTCCGCATGTGGATTTTGGGGGTGTGACAAAATCCACAAGAAGAACTATACAACCCATGATCTCGAGCTAGGCGCGGTTGTTTTTGCATTAAAGATTTGGCGACACTACCTGTATGGTACTAAGTGTACGATCTTCACCGATCATAGGAGCCTACAGCATATCTTTAATCAGAAGGAACTTAATATGCGTCAACGCCGATGGGTAGAACTTCTCAACGATTACGACTGTGAGATTCGTTATCACCCGGGCAAAGCAAATGTTGTCGCCGACTCACTTAGCAGACGAAGCTACTTGCTTAGCACTCGTAATGTTCAAGCCCAGCACAACCTCGAAACTCTCATCCGCGATGCTCAACACGCGTGTTTCAACGAACGCACCTTGAAGAAAGAAAGAATCTACCACGATGGAGCCCAGCTTGTGAGCAAATCGAATGGGATATTCCACTTCTTAGACCGAATTTGGATTCCCAAGCGAACCAATTTGCGACAGATTATCATGGACGAAGCCCATAAATCCCGCTACTCAGTTCACCCCGGTGCTGACAAGATGTACCAGGATCTTCGTTACAAGTACTGGTGGCCGGGTATGAAAAGGGATATCGCTCTCTACGTTGGAAGATGCCTAACTTGTGCTAGAATCAAGGCTGAACATCAAAGACCCTCTGGCTTGCTCGAACAACCACCAATTCCCATGTGGAAGTGGGAGAGCATAGCTATGGATTTCGTAACCAAGCTTCCACCCATGTCATCAGGTCACGACAGCATATGGGTTGTGGTCGACCGATTGACTAAATCAGCTCACTTTCTGCCTATACGAGAAGACTACAAGGTGGAACGATTAGCCCGAATCTACACCGATGAGATCATTTGTAATCATGGGACGCCTCGTGACATCATCTCTGACCGTGATGCTCGGTTTACTTCGCGGTTGTGGGAAACGTTTCAAACGGCACTCGGTACAACGCTTAATCTAAGTACTGCTTTCCACCCTCAAACCGACGGCCAGACTGAAAGAACGATCCGTACTCTTGAGGACATGCTCCGTGCGTGTGTTCTAGACTTCGGTGGTAATTGGGATAAACACCTGCCGTTAGTCGAATTCTCGTATAATAACAGCTATCATTCTAGCATCGAGATGGCACCTTTCGAGGCATTGTATGGAAGGAGATGTCGGTCGCCTATTGTGTGGCACGAGATCGGTCATTCGCAACTAACCGGTCCTGAGCTATTACAAGAAACGACGGACAAAATTTTCCAAATCAGAAACAACCTGGTGAAAGCTCGGGATCGACAGAAGGTTTACGCCGATAAAAAGCGCAAGCCCCGTGAATTTGGCGTTGGTGACTACATACTCCTAAAGGTATCACCTTGGAATGGTGTAGTCCGATTCGGCAAGAAAGGGAAACTCGCGCCTCGATATGTTGGGCCTTTTAAGATTCTGGAAAGGATCGGAAAAGTCGCCTACAGACTCGAATTAGCGGAGGAACTTAGCAACGTCCACCCGACTTTCCACGTGTCAAACCTCTGAAAGTGCATCGCCGACCACGATTTACATGTCTCTCTAGACGATCTACAAATGAACGAAACATTACACTTCGTGGAAAAGCCTGTCGAAATCATGGATCGCCAAACCAAGCAGCTAAGGCGCACCCGCATTCCTATTGTGAAGGTCCGATGGGAAGGCAAATGAGGCGCGGAGTTCACTTGGGAACTCGAAAGCGATATGAAGTCAAAGTACCCGCAGTTGTTCGAAGGATGAAGTTAGAGGGAGAAAGTAGTATTGTGACTTTAGTGTTTTGTACGATTTCATATTAATCTATAGAACCACCGATTATAGTACGAATCTGTGCGTTTGACCTTCGCAACCGAGAACCTGCTCAGATACCACTTGTAGGTCCCGGTTTTCAACTCGGTCCAAACAAAAAGTTCTCAACATGATTCACGGCTTGTTACGGCTTTCAGCTTAATTTCGGGATGAAATTCCCTAAACCTGGGGAGGCTGTAACACCCCGTGTTTTCACAAGTCAGAGTCAAAGTCAAGGTTAAAGTCAACGACCGATTTCGCGCGACTTGACTGGTAGAAATGTCTTTATTTTATTTGAATTATGTGGAGTAAGTGTCGTTCGTTACAATAATCGATGAGTATTAATCGTATTTCAATCGACCTACGACTGTGAACTATAGGGAGTAACAATGCGATAAAGTTAATCAAGCTATGCTAATTAAATCGACATCGAATCGTAACTCGAACTACGTAATTTTATATATTGTTTATACGTGTGTGTGTGCCTTACGTGTTACCTGTGCATGTTTATTTGTGTTATGTTAATCAAGCGAACTCAATCGAACTCGAAATCTAACTCGAATGCTATCGAACTCGAACTCAATTCACAATCGAAGTAGTGGAGACTGAAAGTAATTTGGCTAGGAAACCCTATCATATCGAACCGCTCGCAATCGAAATCGAAATATCAGAAAACGTCGCGCAAAACACTCGAAAGAGGCAACCGATCGACCAGGCTTCCCAGCCGATCGAACAGCCGGCCGATCGGACAGGCTGTCTGATCGAGCTGCCAGCCGAACGGCTAGCCCTGTCCTCTTTTGTCATCCTATAAATACCCCTGTCATTGTCATTCTTTCCACTTTTGGAAACCCCTTTTCGACCAGCACGCTCAACTCGCCTTTTCTCAGATTTCTCTCGATTCCGGTAAGTTTTCGTCCTAAATCTTGTACTTTCTTGATCTATGCACACTCCTACACCTTTCTATCTTTCAAATCTAAACTTTTAACCATGGAATCACCAAGAATCAAGTGTTCTAGGATGATGTCATCATGAGTTCTTGAAGAACTTCATGCTTTGGCCTCAATCCACCAAGAATGACTTGGATCTAGCCGATTTCCACATAAACGAACAAGGATCTTCTATAGATCTGAACATATACTTGGTGAAAAGGATTGAAGGAAGGATTTTCCCAACTTCCTTCAACTCTTTTCGCTCGACCAGTGGAAAACGGAACCTGAGCCGGTTACAAAGCACTCAGTGATTATACGGCTCAAGATCTGGATTCTATCCACGAGGTCAACCGACTTCGGGTTAAATGTTAGACTTCGTTCCGAACAGACCACCGACCGGATTCGGGTGATTCCTGTCCGACCCGGGAAACCAAGTAAGGACGAGGCATCTATGGTTTTACTCGCTGTCAAAGTACCTCGATAAAACAACAAACAAACAGAACAACCAAGGTGTTAGACGCAAGGCTGATCAGGTCAGGAAGCTGACCGATCGGACTGCTGTCCGAACGGACAGCCAGCCGATCGGATAGACCAGTCGATCGGCTAGCACATGGTCCCACACAAACGACTTGTTTTGAAGAATGGAATTGAACGAACTGTTGTTCGATCGAGCTATTGTCCGATCGGATTACTCTTCGAATCATGAGATACTATGCTTCAACACTTAATCGATTTTCAACATGTTTAATGCACCAGAAGTGCCACCCGATCGAACAGCCGTCCGATCAGGTGACACCCTGCTGTCCGATCGAACAGCAGTTGTGCTATTCGATCGACCCACCATCCGATCCACTTAATAACATCCTGCAATTCATTTAAGTCTTTGACTTGTTGACTTGTCAACCGATCGAACACCTGTCCGATCCAAAGACTTCACCTTGAATTTCTGTTAAAGGCCTAACCGATCGGGCTGTCGGCCAATCGAACTGCCGTCCGATCGACCGACCTGAAAGGCAAAGGTACTTCAATGTTTTCAAAATGCTACAATGAAAACTTCAAAGGACAAGCCATCATACACAAACACATCCTTCTCAAAGGAAGGAACAATCCACTCGTACAGCCATCCGATCGGCCTACCGACCGATGGAACAGCAGACCGTACGGACTGTCAGCCGAACGGTCAGCCGTCCGATCGAACTGTTGTCCGATCGACCAGCTGTCCGACTCCTAAATACTTGTTTCCTGTTTTACGTTTCACTTATCGTTATGCTACCGAATCTATTCAGGCTAACCGTATTCGCTAAGCGCTCCCTTCAATCCATAAATCACTGTGAGTATACTCGATCCCTTTTTGCTTTAAGCACTTTTGGGTGTTACATACGTTACGAATATTCAAACTCCAATTATCACACAACTTAAACTATTTGAACGCTAACCGTTAATGCATGTTATACGTGGCTCATGAATGCTTGTTTGTTATGTTTACACATGGAATGCTGTCTACCTGCCTTAGCAACGATAGTACTATAGTTTGGACTCAGCACCTGTTCTCACGGGGGTTGTTAAGGATCTTTTACTTGCATGGATTACGGTGGTAATCATGTATTGCGAACTGCCTCAGGCAGTCAACCCGCAGTCATTGGTATCGATGGGTCTATGTCGATAACTAACGTGCTTCATTTCACTATGTGTACGTGCTGGTTATGCGTAAATGAATTCGAACTCTATATGCTATTATCAAACTTGTATGCTCACCTTTACATTTAATGCATTGACTTTATTTTAACGTTTGTGACAGGTGCTTAGGAAGTTTACATGCTTAGCATGCTGTGAACTTGAGGCTAGGAAAGGTCTAGGATGCTCTCTGCGCTGTGATGAAATCGAAGCTAGGAAATGGGGTCCTAGAAACCAATAAATAAACTATCTTTACTTTTATTTGAATCTGAGTTGTCAGAACAGGATATTTGTCATGATGTTTATCTGTAATAATTTGTTTACTATTTATGACATGGTATGGGACATGTTAACTTAAATTAAATGGTAATGATAGTTGTTATGGAAACTTCTGGACAATCTGTTTCGCTCAGTGCCATGCCCCGATGATTTCCGCCATCGGTTGGGGTGTGACAGGCTGGCCAGTCGATCGGCTGACTATCCGATCGGCTGGCTGTCCGTTCGGACAGCAGTCCGATCGGTCAGCATCCTGACCTGATCAGCCCTTGAGTCTAACAATTGGTTGTCCAGTTTGTTTGTCGTTCTATTGAGGTATTTTGACAACGAGTAGAACCATAGATCCCTCGTCCTTACTTGGTTCCTCGGGTCGGACAGGAATCACTCTGATCGTGATGCTCGGTTTACCTCGCGGATAGAATCCGGATCTTGAGCCATACGACCACCGAAGTGATTTGTAAACCGGCTCAGGGTCCGTTTCTACAAGTTTTGAAGTTATTGAGTGAAAAAGAGTTGGAAGAAAGTTGGAAAATCCATCCTGCAGTCCTTTTCACCGTGTTTATGTTTAGATCTATGAAAGATCCTAGTTTGCTTATGTGGAAATCGGCTAGATCCAAGTCATTCTTGGTGGATTGAGGCCAAAACATAAGGTTCTTCAAGAACCCATGATGACATCATCCTAGAACACTTGATTCTTGGTGATTTCACGGTCAAAAGTTAAGAATTGAAAGATAGAAAGGTGTGGGAGTGTGTATAGATCAAGAAAGTACAAAATTTAGGACGAAAACTTACCGGAATCGAGAGAAATCTGCGAAAAGGTGAGTTGGGCGTGCTGGTCGAACAGAGGTTTCCAAAAGTGGAATAGGATGACAATGACAGGGGTATTTATAGGATGACAAAAGAGGAAAGTGCTGGCCGATCGGCCAGGCAGCTCGATTGGACAGCCTGTCCGATCGAACAGCAGTCCGTTCGGCTGGCTATTCGATCGGCTGGGAGCCTGATCGATCAGTCGCACTCTTTGAGTGTTTCGCGCGACGATTGATTTCGATTGCCAGCGGTTCGATTCGATAGGGTTTCCTAGTCAGTTTACTTTCAGTCCCAACTACTTCGTATCTTGCGTAATCTATTTTCCACTATCTATCATAGTTCGATCGTGATTCGAGTTCGAGTTCGATTGCATTCAAGTTTCGATTGAGTTCGCTTGATTACACAACATAACATAATTAAACATGCACATGTAACACGTAAGGCACACACACGTATAAACAACAAGTAAAAATAAATAGCTTGAGTTGCGATTCGATGTCGATTCGATTAGCATAGCTTGATTATTAGTTGATTAACTTTATCGCATTGTTACTTCCTATCGTTCACAGTCGTAAATCGATTGAATAACGATTAACATACGTCGATTATTGTGATTAGCGACACTTACTCCACATAATACAAATAAATAAAGAAATTTCTACAAGTCAAGTTGCGCGAAATCGGTCGTTGACTCAGACCTTGACTTTGACTTTGACTTGTGAAAACACGGGGTGTTACAGCCTCCCCTTGTTTAGGAAATTGCGTCCCGAAATTAGGCTGAAAGCTGCACAACGCCGTGATTCACGCTTGAGAACTTTCTCTTGCTAGACTTTCTCTTGAAACAACTGCGGGTACTTTGCCTTCATGTCGCTTTCGAGTTCCCAAGTGAACTCTGCGCCCCGTTTGCCTTCCCATCGGACTTTCACAATAGGAATGCGTGAGCGCCTGAGCTGCTTGGTTTGGCGATCCATGATTTCGACAGGCTTTTCCACGAAGTGTAATGTTTCGTTCACTTGTAGATCATCGAGAGAAACATGTAAGTCATGGTCGGCTATGCACTTTTGGAGGTTTGACACGTGGAAAGTCGGGTGGACGTTACTAAGTTCCTCCGGTAGTTCGAGTCTTTAGGCGAATTTTCCGATCCTTTCCAGAATCTTAAAAGGTCCAACATATCGAGGCGCGAGTTTCCCTTTCTTGCCGAATCGAACTACACCCTTCCAAGGTGATACCTTTAGGAGTACGTAGTCACCAACGCCAAATTCACGGGGCTTGCGCTTTTTATCGGCGTAACTTTTCTGTCGATCCCGAGCCTTTACCAGGTTGTCTCGAATTTGGAAAATTTTGTCTGTCGTTTCTTGTAATAGCTCCGGACCGGTTAATTGCGAATGGCCGATCTCGTGCCACACAATAGGCGATCGACATCTTCTTCCATACAATGCCTCGAATGGTGCCATTTGGATGCTAGAATGGTAGCTGTTGTTATACGAGAATTCGACTAACGGCAGGTGTTTATCCCAATTACCACCGAAATCTAAGACACACGAACGGAGCATGTCTTCAAGAGTACGAATCGTTCTTTCAGTCTGACCGTCGGTCTGTGGGTGGAAAGCGGTACTTAGATTAAGCGTTGTACCGAGTGCCGTTTGAAACGTTTCCCACAGTCGCGAAGTAAACCGAGCATCACGATCAGAGATGATGTCACGAGGCATCCCATGATTACAAATGATCTCGCCGGTGTAGATTCGGGCTAATCGTTCTACCTTGTAGTCTTCTCGTATCGGCAAAAAGTGAGCTGATTTAGTCAAACGGTCGACTACAACCCAAATGCTGTCGTGACCTGATGACGTGTGCGGTAGCTGGGTTATGAAATCCATAGCTATACTTTCCCACTTCCACATGGGAATTGGTGGTTGTTCAAGTAAGCCAGAGGGCCTCTGATGTTCGGCCTTGATTCTAGCACAAGTTAGGCATTTTCCAACGTAGAGAGCGATATCCCTTTTCATACCCGGCCACCAGTACTTAGAACGAAGATCCTGGTACAATTTGTCAGCACCGGGATGAATTGAATACCGGGATTTGTGGGCTTCGTCCATCAGAATTTTTCGCAAATTGGTTCGCTTGGGAATCCAAATTCGGTCCAAAAAGTGGAATATCCCATTCGATTTGCTCACAAGTTGGGCTCCATCGTGGTAGATTCTTTCTTTCTTCAAAGTGCATTCGCTAAAACATGCATGTTGAGTGTCACGGATGAGAGTTTCGAGATTATGCTGGGCTTGAACATTATGAGTGCTAAGCAGATAGCTCCGTCTGCTAAGTGCGTCAGCAACAACATTCGCTTTGCCTGGGTGATAACGGATCTCACAGTCGTAATCGTTGAGAAGTTCTACCCATCGGCGTTGACGCATATTAAGTTCCTTCTGATTAAGGATGTGTTGCAGGCTCCTATGATCGGTGAAGATCGATTGTTTCTGGAGTGTGCAGAAAAGGTTCCACTGTTTTGGCTAGACATTCTACGAAAACAAACCAAAAATAGCTCGTTTTAATGAAACAGTACCACGGGCACGGCCCCGTGCTCAATGAGCACGGCCCCGTGTTCAACTTTCTGCAGGTTTTTAGAACAAGGAACCTTGGAGTTTCAAATTATTTTCCCAGCTTATGAAGCCTTTTTTGAGCAGAAATAACTTAAAACAATGTTGTGTAACTTATTTTTAACAAGATTCCTTGAACAAAAACATCAACAATCATCACAATGAAGCTTGAAATCAAGCTTCAATGGAGGTGTTGTTGCAAGAAAGGTGAAGAAGAAGGCAATGGATAAAAGAGGAAAGGACAAGATGTTGGTTGGAACCTTCTTTTAGAACTTACCTAGGATGGTAGGTTAGAAAATCCTTTCAAATCTCTGTCCCTGGATGGTCCAAATGTGCAGGATTCTTGGCTGCATTTATAGAAAACGACAACATGCTGGACACGGCCCCGTGTCGGCTGGACACGGCCCCGTGTGCAGGCAAGATCCTGACACATTTTGTCTGTATTCTGACAAAAGTCAGAAGGGAATCTTTTGGTGGACACGGGGGCGCGTTGACCTGGGCACGGCCCCGTGTCGGAAGGCTGTTTTATGAAGTGTGTCTATTTTTAAGGAACTTTTTCGGATCGGGTGGTTCCTTACTGGATGGAACAACCCCAAAGTGCCTAAGATATCTTAATTGATCTAGATTAAGACGAGAACGCAAAAGGTTGTCGGTGAGGGTGATTCCTATGCTATATGTAGGTGGACAAGTCCAACCCTTTTCCGGGCTCTCGTTAAAGAAGGTGTATATCGAATCGCTCAGGTCTATGTATGCATCAAATGAAGTTGATGGGGAGTTCTTCACGGCACAATCGACACAGGGACGACTATCGCTCAAGTCCTCACTAGAGTTAGGAGTATCTTCGGAAACAAGGAAGTTGTTTGAATGCGGTTCCAACCCTTCTTCTTGGCTATTGTCTTGGAAAAGATTATTGAAATCTTTCCTAAGTTCTTTTAACCAATCGATAATTAGATCTTCTAGTTGAAACAATTCATCGAGAAGCATTTCTCCTAGAATATCTGGTTGGGAGCATTCGAGGGAGAGATAGGGATTATTTTTACTTTTGCCCCTCTTAAGGATACTAGGAAATGATGGGTCTATATAGTGGGGTTTATAGGTTAGAAAATAACATTCTAATTCCTTATGGTTACCACCACATAATTGACACCACATTGTACCATAAGAGTGCCGAAAGTAAAAAGTATCAGTATCACTCATGTTTGTGTTAGAAATTACCAACCGTCGGGATCTTACGGTTCTGTTTTTAGTAACTGAAACTTGGGCACGGGGGCGTGTTGAGTGGGCACGGCCCGTGTTCAGCTTACTGTCTAACTTAAAACAGGATTGCCAGTTCCAATGATTGGGCACGGGGCGTGTTCAGCGGGCACGGCCCGTGCTGAGTTCTGCAGAAGCTGAAAAAAACTAAGAAAAATCCTAAAAAAATGAAAAATAAGAAAAACGATTAGGCCGTTGATTCCTAACTTTCTTAAAATCCTTGTGTCCCCGGCAACGGCGCCAAAAACTTGATGGGTGTCAAGTGTTATATATATTAGGTGTATGTTTTAAGCCCCTTTAACACTTTTTAGTCAAGTTTTAAATTTATAAAACACGATATTCACTAACACTAGACACTCATATGGGCAAGTGCAACCATCGTGAGCGTAGTATAGTGTTGGTAAGATACCGAGGTCGTCCAAGGACACAAGAGCTTTTAGTACCGGTTTATCCTCAACGTCTAATCAAATCAAAAAGTTTAGAAAAAATGTTTTAAACTAAGAAAAATAAAAACTAAAAATGCTGAAAATAAAAATAAAAACAGATAGACAAGATGAGTCACTTGGTTCCGACTCGTATCTAGTGTAACATTTGATTATTTCTGCACTTTTGCACTTTTTAAGAGATTATCTTAGTTATTGTAGTAGGCCCCTCTTTTGAAGGTGACGTTACCCTCACCCCAGTAGTTTGAGTCAGCAAGGATACAATCCTAAAAGGGTGGATTATTGAAAGATAATTAATTAAGTTATTAATTAATGCAAATTATGGTAGGCCCCTCTTTTGGAGGTGACGTTACCCTCGACTAAGTAGTCTGAGTCAGTAGGGATACAATCCTAAATAGCCGGGTTATAGTATTAATAGTAGTTAACTTATGAGGGGATCAAAGAGTTTGGACCCCCGCCATCCAATACCGTTAAGTATTGAAGGAGGTCCTACTAAAATTGACCCAGGTCCATTGCAGGACCTCTAAACGCTGAACAATGGCAAGACCTTTACCAAACCGTTCCCTTAACCCCCGACCAGGTAGCCAACATACCTCCATATAGACCGTGGAGATATGAATGGTGAAAATCTTTTATTTTATATAGACAGTAAAATAATGTCAAGACACCACGGACAAACGATAAGGAAAGATCACCTTCAACATAAGAAACTAGTTATTAAAGTCATTAATACAAAACCAAATAAAAAGTGCGAAAAGATTAAAAATAAAAAGTATTACACTAGACACTTTTTCTTCACCAAGTGATGTAAGAGACTTAGGCAAACATGGCCTTGATTATCAAGAACTCTTACGATCAATCTTGGATCCCGAGACGACTCACACACTCTACGATGGACAATGGATGATGGTGGTGGATGATGGTGGTGGATGATGGTGGTGGGTGGTGGGTGAAGTGTGAGAGAGGTGGTGTGCCAAGGGATGGTTTGAGCTTGAGCCAAACACTCCTATTTATAGGCTGAACAGAAGCTCGGGCACGGCCCCGTGTCCAGTGGGCACGGCCCCGTGTCCACATCCTTCTCTTTCTTCATTTAATGCAGCTTTGTCTTTTTAGTTGACCACGCCTCCGTGTCCGCTGAGCACAACCCCGTGGTGCAGAAGAATCTTTGTACTATGAAGATTTGCTGGATTGTGCGAATCTTATAGTTGACCACGGCCCCGTGTCCGCTGAGCACGGCCCCGTGGTGGGCAATAGAAGCTTCTACCACTTTGTTTTTTCTGCTGACATTTGGGCACGCCCCCGTGCTGGCTGAGCACGGGGCGTGTTCAGTCTTCTGTTATCTTGTTTTGCTTGGGAAGATGCTGTCGTGGGGTCGGGCATGTCACGTCTTGTTCCTTTTCTTGTATTTATGTTAGATTTTGATGTCTTTTTGCTTCTTTTGTTAATTTGAGCTCATTTAATCCTGAAAATACAAAAGGAAGACAAAAGCACACTTTTTCCAACATTAGTACTAAGAAAGGGTTAGTTTTATGCCACAATTGATGAAATTTATATGTTGCATTTTGCACACATCAAATACCCCCACACTTGAATCTTTGCTTGTCCTCAAGCAAAACTCTTTAATATGTGGTTATTACACACCCAAATGGAATGGGTAGAGAAGAAGGTTTTTGGGCTTGTCGTAGAGTGTCGGGATTTCCAAGATTCTTTATTTAGTTTTATTTTTATTTATTTACAATCCTATTCGTCATGATTTATTTAAAACTTTTCATAAGATAAATTACTTATTATGGCATAACATGCCTCTTTAAAATTTTCTTTATATACAAGTTCACATACCTCACGGGGATCACTCAACACTCGGCCGAAAGTGTATTTTTGTGAATCACTCAAGAGCGGCAAGGGACTTACTTCTACCATATGCTTGCCAAGCAATCAATCCTCCTCCTTTTTAACTTATATACCTTTGTAAATATCAAGAGGACTTTTGGGGTGAAGGGTTAGGTTTGGGTAAAAGGTAGGTGGTTGGGTTAGTGGTTAGTAGAAAAAGGGCAAAAGGCGTAACAAGCGTCGGTTTTCGTAAGACTTTTTATTTTTGTAACTTTTATTTTGATGAAGCTATTATTCAAACAAAGTTATTTTTGATAAACTTGTTTGTTTATTTTCTTTTGCTTCATCATCAACGCAATTTTATTTTTTTTGAAAAGTCATACGAAAAACCGAGCTAGTTACTAAAACAAAAAGGGTTGAAAATAAAAAAGGTTTTGGTGGGTGAAAGGGTGTTTGGTTTGGGTTATGAAATGAAAAGGTTTAGGCTCAAAAGGGGCTAACTAGGGGGATTTTGGGTAGGTGGTAAAAAAAAAAGAAAAATAATGGTGTAGAAAAAAAAAGTTAGTCCTAATGCCTCCATCATTTACTTACTCGGGTTTAAGTTGGTAAGGACCGGGAATGTATCGTCATGGCAAGTTCTAGAGTCGTAAGAACCAAACGGCTATTCACACAAGAAACGAAAGATGAGCATTTAGTCTAATGATATGTAATTGTATGCTCAATAAAGGCTCAAAACTCACTTTTGTGGGAATGAGTTTTTATGTGATCAAGTATATATAATCAAATTTTAACTAAGCTTGTCATGCCTTTTCATAATTTTCTTATGTTGGTTCTTTTTATCACGACGCTATCGGTTGTAAATTTGTAAAAATATAACCTTTTTTTAGAACTTGAAATTCCCGAGTTAAACCTAGACAAGTAAAAAAATGAGAAATTTTTGAAAAAATTTGGGGTGATTAGCGGTTCCAATAGAGTTTTGTGTAAGGCTTGTATTTAGGACTTGCAAGATTCAAAGTTTTAGCATCCCCCCCCACACTTAAATTACACATTGTCCTCAATGTATCCCAAAAATAAGTTTTTAGGTTGATTAAATGTGTAAAAGGTGTGAAAAAGCAAAAACTTTGTGTTACTGGGCGCTGAACACGGCCCCGTGTTGTCCGGGCACGGCCCCGTGTTCAAGTGCCAGTAACAGAATTAAATCAAGAGAAACAGAAGCCTGGACACGGGGGCGTGTTGGGTGAACACGGCCCGTGTCCAGTTACCTGAACTGGGTCTTTTTCTGCAGACTGTGCAGCACGGGGCCGTGTTGGGTGGACACGGCCCGTGCCGAGCTTACTGTAAAGGAAGAAAATTGTCGGACGGTCCTGTTTTCCTGCATGGGGTGCTGGTTCAAGTTTCCCTTGTATCCTTTGCCATCTCAAGTGTGTTTCATTCATTTCAACACCACCCAAACACCAAATTAACTAAAAACCACCATTCATTACTTCATAGAGAGTTACATAATAATCCTAGAAATAAAACTACTAGATAGTTAGGAGCTTGACGAATACGGCAGTTGGCAGTAAAATGGCTTTGATTGCGGGTGCCGGAGGAGCTTGTTGACCCTAAGGGGCAGTGAGTAGAGCTTGAGGAGCAGGAGCTTGACGAATACGGCAGTTGGCAGTAAAATGGCCATATACATTGCAGTGAGCACAAAAATGGCAAGCAATGGTAGTTGGGTGATGGTAGGTGCAAGTAGGGCAGAGCAGGTGTGGTCCAGTGTATGCACGCTTTGCAGGCGGTGCATTGGCCACAGGCGCCGCTACTTGACCCTGTTGGGCAGGTACAGCTTGAATCGGTGCAACAGTGATCGCACAGTTCTTGTTGCTGGAGCTGTTCTTTCTCTTGTTCTTCCTCTTGTTGCTTGATGGGGTTGGTTCAGCAGTTGGTGCGGTAGCGGTAGCTTGATGCAGATGCTTTGAAGTCTTATCCCAGACACCAGCCTTAACCCACTTGTCGTTGATCTCAGCGGCTAGCAGATAGGTTTACTCAATCGTCGTAGTCTTAGCCGCTTGCACGAAATCAGCAACGCAGTCGGGCAGTGCCCGGATGTACTTCTTGATTGTCATGTCGGGAGTCTTGACTTGATCGGGACAGATAATGCTGAGCTGTTTGAAACGAGCAGTGAGACCAGCATTGTCACCATCCTTTTGTTGTATGTGCCAAAATTCATCTTCTAGCTTTTGACGTTCGTGAGGACGGCAGAATTCCTCTAGCATAACTTCCTTGAGCTCGTCCCACGACAGGTCGTAGGCTGCATCGTTCCCTCGCTTGTTCCTCTCGGCCGTCCACCAGTCTAATGCACGGGACTGGAAAATGCCGGTAGCATTCAGAGTACGGAGGTCATCAGGGCAATCACTCTGTCGCAGAGTAACCTCAATGGAATCAAACCAGTGGAATAGTGCAGTGGGACCTCCTTCGCCGGTGAATTCTTTTGGCCCACATGACTTGAATTGCTTGAAACTGAAAGGCCTTGCGGTAGCTTTGGGAGCTTCGGTTCTTGATTCCTCGGATGATTTGCTGGCATTCTCATAAACATCACTCACGGCCTTTGCCACACTCTTGGCAATGATGGAAGCAAGGCGTTTGTCCCTCTTTTCCTGACGTGAGAGTGCATGACGGGATCTAGACGACATGGTCTGCAACAGACATCGTCATAGAACTCATCACATTGTATTCGAATCTCACCTCACACGTCTACTACTTACTAAAGCTTAGGAACACGCAATGTAACAAGTAACACATAGACTCGTAATCACAGACTCACGCAAACACATAAGCACGTAGGCATGTAGAGCACAGATCTACAAAAGCACATAATCATGTAATGCCTAAGCACATAAGCACAGAAGCAAGGAAACGCATACACCTTCAATTACTAGAGACGGTCAGAAAACAGAATCCTAAGTCTAGAGAAAGAAGCTAGAGAGAGAAAGTGGTAAAAGGTGATTCTTGGAGCGTGTACTTGTCAAACTGATCAATAAGAATCACGGTAAATTGTACATCTAGTGTGTTCGGTAACGCACGTTCACGGATTTCGCACGTCGAACGTGTCGTTACGCAATCGTTTGGAGTCAAAATAAGCACATAATCACAAGATGCAGTCAGAATACAGAAACCTATCATTCACAGTTCGCAATTGTCCGGATATAGTGTTCGCGTTTGATACATCCAGTCGTGTAGTATAAGCGTAGCATAAAGTCGTACATAAGTTAGCGATTTGTTAACGGTTGTGCGATGGGTTGCATGTTTTAGCAGAAAAGGCGTTAGATCGAAACCAATAGTACCTCAAAACGTTAACAAATAAGCAGAAAATACATAAAATTTCCATAAAATCGATAAAATCAAGGGTAGATTGTCTGGGGCTAGTAGACTTCGACTAACCAAAGTGGTTCGACTATTCACAAGGACCCGTTGCGCACATTTAACCTCCAGGACTGTGCCTTTGCCTCGATTCTTGGGCATTTGGCATGCATCCGTTAGTCATATCGTGACTTCAGGTCGTTGGAGTCCGTCGAGACTCTGGTGGGAGTTTTTGTAAAATGTACGGAACAAGTCGTCAAGGTTAGGGTTCCACCCCTGACTTAATAACTTCGTTCCTGTTTTGATAAAATAGAGGAGATTATTCATCAAAATGTGCGTTTCACCCCTAGTTTGGTATAATTCTCCTCGTTTGTAGTTAAAATGCGGGTTGAGTAAGTAACTTTAGTCGAGAGTTTGAGGTTTTCACACCTATTCTCAACCTTATTGCCCACTCCTAGTTGAAAATTCGACTGCAGAAATAGTGTAGTATAAGCAAGGATAGTGAGGAATAAGTACGCACAAAATTTCTACTGGGCGTACTCGAGTCGGTCTGTTGGTTCTTAACTATAGTCTAGGTATCTAAGACTTCGACCCGGACTAGGTCGAGTCTTGCCTAATTCCCTATAGTTATGGCTCTGATACCAATCTGTCACACCCCAACCGATGGCGGAATCATCGGGGCATGGCACTGAGCGAAACAGATTGTCCAGAAGTTTCCATAACAACTATCATTACCATTCAATTTAAATTAACTTGTCCCATACCATGTCTCAAATAGTAAACAAATTATTACAGATAAAATCTAGGCAAATATTCTGTTCCGACAACTCAGATTCAAACATAAACAGTTTATTTATTGGTTTCTAGGACCTCCTTTCCTAGCTTCAATTTCATCACAGCATAGAGAGCATCCTAGACCTTTCCTAGCCTCAAGTTCACAGCATGCTAAGCATGTAAACTTCCTAAGCACCTGTCACATACGTTAAAATAAAGTCAATACATAAAATGTAAAGGTGAGCATACAAGTTTGATAATAGCATATAGAGTTCGAATTCGTTTACGCATAACCAGCACGTACACATAGTGAAATGAAGCACGTTAGTTATCGACATAGATCCATCGATACCAATGACTGCGGGTTGACTGCCCGAGGCAGTTCGCAATACACGATTACCACCGTAATCCATGTAAGTAAAAGATCCTTAACAACCCCCGTGTGAACGGGTGCTGAGTCCAAACTATAGTACTATCGTTGCTAAGGCAGGTAGACAGCATTCCATGTGTAAACATAACAAACAAGCATTCATGAGCCACGTATAACATGCATTAACGGTTAGCATTCAAATAGTATTTGAGTAGTGTGATAGTTGTAGTTTGAATATTCGTAACGTATGTAACACCCAAAAGTGCTTAAAAAGGGATCGAGTATACTCACAGTGATTTATGGATTGAAGGGAGCGCTTAGCGAGTACGGTTAGCCTGAATAGATTCAGTAGCATAACGATAAGTGAAACGTAAAACGGAAAACAAGTGTAGGTGAGTCGGACAACTGGTCGATCGGACGGCTGACCGTTCGGTTGACAGCCTGTTCGGTCTGCTGTTCGGTCGGTCGGTAGGCCGATCGGATGGCTGTTCGAGTGGATTGTTCCTTCATTTGAGAAGGATGTGTTTGTGTATGATGGCTTGACTTTTGAAGTTTTTGTTGTAGCATTTGAAAACATTGAAGTACCTTTGCCTTTCAGGTCGGTCGATCGGACGACTGTTCGATCGGCCGGCAACTCGATCGGTTAGGCATTCAATTGAATTACAATGTTTAGTCCTTGGATCGGACAGGTGCTCGATCGGACAGGTGTTCGATCGGACAGGTCAACAAGTCAAAGACTTTAAATGAAATGTAAAGTTTGGTGCAATGGAACGGATAGTTGATCGATCGAATAACACAACTGCTGTTCGATCGGACAACAGGGTGTCACCTGATCGGACGGCTGTTCGATCGGATGGCACTTCTAGTGCATTGAACATGTTGAAAATCGATTAAGTGTTGAAGTATGGTATCTCATGATCCGAAGAGTAATCCGATCGGATAGTAGTTCGATCGAACGACAGTTCGTTCAATACTAGTCTTCAGAACAATTTGATTGTGTGGGACCATGTGCTAGCCGATCGGCCGGCCAGTCAATCGACTGACTATCCGATCGGCTGGCTGTCCGTTCGGACAGCAGTCTGATCGGTCAACATCCTCACCTGATCAGCCCTTGCGTCTAACACTTGGTTGTTCAGTTTGTTTGTCGTTCTATTGAGGTATTTTGACAACGAGTAGAACCATAGATCCCTCGTCCTTACTTGGTTCCTCGGGTCAGACAGGAATCACCCAAATCCGGTCGGTGGACTGTTCGGAACGAAGTTTAACGTTCAACCCGAAGTCGGTTAACCTCGCGGATAGAATCCGGATCTTGAGCCATACGACCACCAAAGTGATTTGTAAACCAGCTCAGGGTCCGTTTCTACAAGTTTTGAAGTTATTGAGTGAAAAAGAGTTGGAAGAAAGTTGGAAAATCCATCCTCCAGTCCTTTTCACCGTGTTTATGTTTAGATCTATGAAAGATCCTTGTTTGCTTATGTGGAAATCGGCTAGATCCAAGTCATTCTTGGTGGATTGAGGCCAAAACATAAGGTTCTTCAAGAACCCATGATGACATCATCCTAGAACACTTGATTCTTGGTGATTTCACGGTCAAAAGTTAAGAATTGAAAGATAGAAAGGTGTGGGAGTGTGTATATATCAAGAAAGTACAAGATTTAGGACGAAAACTTACCGGAATCGAGAGAAATCTGCGAAAAGGTGAGTTGGGCATGCTGGTCGAACAGAGGTTTCCAAAAGTGGAATAGGATGACAATGACAGGGGTATTTATAGGATGACAAAAGAGGAAAGTGTTGGCCGAGCGGCCAGGCAGCTCGATCGGACAGCCTGTCCAATCGGACAACAGTCCGTTCGGCTGGCTGTTCGATCGGCTGGGAGCCTGATCGATCAGTCGCACTCTTTGAGTGTTTCGCGCGACGATTGATTTCGATTGCGAGCGGTTCGATTCGATAGGGTTTCCTAGTCAGTTTACTTTCAGTCCCAACTACTTCGTATCTTGCGTAATCTATTTTCCACTATCTATCATAGTTCGATCGTGATTTGAGTTCGAGTTCGATTGCATTCGAGTTTCGATTGAGTTCGCTTGATTACACAACATAACATAATTAAACATGCACAGGTAACACGTAAGGCACACACATGTATAAACAACAAGTAAAAATACATAGCTCGAGTTGCGATTCGATGTCGATTCGATTAGCATAGCTTGATTATTAGTTGATTAACTTTATCGCATTGTTACTTCCTATCGTTCACAGTCGTAAATCGATTGAATAGCGATTAACATACGTCGATTATTGTCATTAGCGACACTTACTCCACATAATACAAATAAATAAAGAAATTTCTACAAGTCAAGTTGCGCGAAATCGGTCGTTGACTCAGACCTTGACTTTGACCTTGACTTGTGAAAATACGGGGTGTTACAGTGGTGGTGAAGCTTAGGGGGTAAGGTTGTTGGTGAACATAAGGGTACAGGGTTTATTAAGATCGCACAGGTAACTATTAACGTCAAATTACCATTCTGCCCTTTGACCCCCTTTGACCGTTTAAAGAAAACGATGGAATGATGTGCCAGGGGGTAATTGTGCGACATAAGATCAACGTTTGGGGAGGGGGGATTGCAATTATTTCCATGGAGGGGGTCAGAGTTCCAATTGGGTTAAACCCTAGGAGGTAAAATTGCAGCTTACTCTTATTATTTTGTTTTTATATAGAGCGGGTCCCATAAATAAATAAATGTATTTAATAGGTTAAGTTATTTATTTTTTAGTAAGGGTATTTTTGTCATTTCACACCCTCTTAACTGAGAAAAGTAACTGATTAGGCTTAGGGACTATCCGGGAACGAAATTGCAAAAGTTGGGGACTATAGCTGTAATTTTAGAAAGTTAGGGAATAAAGGTGAAAAAAAGGCAAACCACAGGGAGTATCCGAGCATTTTCTCTAAATTACCTACATATACAAAAACCAAATGGGGGAATAGTGCCAGGCAGCTGTCTGGCACTCCCCCATTGAACCAACACGTTTATTGTTTTATATCCATTTTAAAATTACGTTTTCCCCCAACTCAAAATAAAATTACGCTTTCTGTCCCCATCTCAAAATTACGATCTTGCCCTCAATTCAAAATTACGACTTTGCCTGGCACTCTCCCATTGGACCAACCAGTTTATTATTTTATATCCATTCTAAAATCACGTTTTTATCCCTCTTTAAAATTACAGTTTTGCCCCCAGCTCAAAATAAAATTACGCTTTTGTCCCCAGCTCAAAATTACGATTTTTCACTCTATTCAAAATAAAATTGTGGTTTTGTCCTCAGCTCAGAATTACCTTTTCGTCCCAGTTCAAAATAAAATTTTGTTTTTGCCCCCACTTAAAAATTACGATTTTGCCCTCTGTTCAAAAATGTGATTTTTCCCCGTTTAAAAATTGTGATTTCGCTCTCAATTCAAAATTACGCTTTTTCCCCAGTTCAAAATAAAATTACGTTTTTGCCCCCAACTCAAAATTACAATTTTGCCCTCGGTTCAAAATAAAATTATGCTTTTGCCTCAAGCTTAAAATTATGATTGTGCCCTTAGTTCAAATTTATATTACGTTGTTACCCCCAAGTTAAAAATTACGAATTTGCCCCTGTGAAAATTTACAATTTTGCCCCCAGGTTCAAATTTACAGTACTACCATTACTTTAGCTTTTGTCAAATTACGATTTTACCCCAGTCAGAAAATACAACTTTCACTCAGTTAAAAATTCCAATATTGCCATTGTTTTAGTTTTTTTTTATCAAAACTATAAAAGCGTTTTGTTTTAATTGGTTGACTCGATTTAATTGTTTTTCATGTCAATGAGCTGACTAACACTCGCTCATTATTCGGCCATCGCCCCGCAACGCGGGCGGAGCACCAACTAGTTTTTAGTACAAAGATACTATTTGTATTTTCTAGAACAAATATATTTTTATTACAAATATACTATTTATATTTTCTAGAACAAATATTTTGTTTCTAAGATAAACATGCCACAACCCGTACCTTATAGAATTTAAATTTTCAAATATTTTGGTTGTAGAGTAAGGACGAGCATTCAGTACCAGGTACCGAACCGTACTTTACCGAGACATTTCCGGTACCAATTCAATACCCACTTTTGGCGCTTTTTCGGGATTGGAACTTTAGATTCGGTACGGTACCAGTATTTTGGCTTGATTTACCTTCAAATATTGTATTGTACTGTACCAAGCACTTTCTATACATGTACAGGTACCCAAATTTGACCATTTTCAAGATTTGTACGTTTGGTACCGAGCTCATCCCTATTGTGAAGTATACCACTAGGATGTCCCCTTAGGAACCTGATGCTTTGATTGATGATACTTTCTAGCTTCGGGTTTCTCTTTTGTATAAAACAGAAAACATAAATGTTACAAACGGGACCAAATCTGTAATTACGTTAAATTTCAGAGATAAAAAAAATATATTGCAAAGTAAGTAAGAGGGGTCAAAGTACAATTTCCCAAAGTTGAAACCAGAAACGTACATACTACAAAGTACGAGGGGTTGAACTGCTCATTTCATTTTAGCCTTTTCTTCCTTTCCCTATCATATCTGTAAAACCTTTCCTCCTCCGTCCTAGAGAGAGAAACTGCAGAATTTGGCGAGGGGAGAGAGAGAGAGAAGACGATATACATACACAACTATAACAACAATAGCTCCGTCAATTTTACATAAACTGGAGCTCAGAATGCTATAATATATATATCAATCACGCACAGAATCGTAACCCTAATTAGCGAAATCGTTAGACCGAGGTTAGTCTCTTTCAACTCCTGTTAATTTCATGTTATCAGGTTAAAATTGTTACGGTTAATATACATGATTGTTGATTGATTTGGAACCCTATGTGATCCGTTGATTTGATCGTATTGATTGAATTTGCCGCATAAGATGCTTTGTAGTTTGTTAGTTTTTGTTTGTGTAATATTGCTGAACATTGTGTAGACCGAAATATTTCAATGTAGACTGTGTGATATGAGTTAGCTGCTTATCGATGATGTTTTTATAGAGTGTGATGACACAGTAGTTGGCTATGTGTATTTGCTTCTACTGTTTGATCTCTTTGAGAACTGTTTAGGGCTTCCGTTTCGTGTTTAATGTTCGGAAATTAAGTTTGTAGATAGTTATTGAAGAAGAGACCGTTCTTCATGCTATCATTTGTCTTCCATGAGTGTTGTTCTACCTCTTTCTCTCCCTCTAGAGAGTTTTGAACCTAGGAGCTTAATGGAATTTCGTAATGTTAGTATTGAATAATACCATCAGATGATGGAGAGCAAGATCCTAAATTATGCTGAAATTTGGAACCAGAAATTGACAAAGAGATGATACGATCACAGATTCAAGGTTATCGTATACGGATAGCGTCCTTTGATGATTTTTGACTGAACTATTTGCTTAGCCAAGTTCCAATTTCCTAAATTCTCACAGATTTCTTATGTTCGTAACTCGTAATGTATGTTAGAGATGTTCTGGCTTAAATGTTGCTGTTAAATTATTTTATCGTTTGTTTAGAGACCCCAATATTATCACAAATGTCTCCAGTTTTTTTTTTAATCTAGTCCTTCACATGTTCACATAGGCACATATCCTCCTCAACTTGCACAGCTTGCTACAATGTAAATCTCACTTTTTAGTTCTTAAAATATTTAGGTCTCACAGTAGTTCAATAGAAAGTTACCTCCTAACGCCAGTAAGCTAATACTATCACACAAGACTCTACACATATGTCGCTAATTTTCACTAGAAAGTTACCTCTTAAAACAAGTGAATTTAACTTTAACTATAAAGGAAATCTCTCAACTTTTCTCTTTAGAAAAGCCTCTCGATGCCTCTAATGTTTCAAATCCTTACCCTTGCTCCTAGAGGTCACATACACTCTTGGGGTCATCTTACGTTGGCAAGTCTATAGTTTTAATCGTACACAAAGTTTCCACTTTCAAAATAGCATGCCAATTGTATTTATTTAAAACGGACAATTATCATAATAAAGCAATCATAACCGTTATAATGTTTTATGTTTTGCCACATAAGCGGCACAGGGACTTACTTTGGCCAAACACGGGGGCGTACCGCGTACTTTACCCAAACGTGGAAACTTATTTTGCCTGAACGTGGAAACTTTCTTTGCCCGACTTATGCCTTGCTTTGTGCTGATAACATTAGTGGGTTACAAAAATCTATAAGCATATTTACAATCAATTAAGTTCTATAAACATTCGTATCTTTATTATTTGAATTTTTTTTTAGGTATGATCAATTATTAAATAGCTAACATGACACGGGAGCATGTATTTCAACCCTAACCTTAAACTTTTTTCTCATTGGGTAATTGGGAACTGTTGGCAGCCCTCTTCTATGTAAGTCCTTTACTCTATCAGTTGTTAGCTCTTTACCTTTCACACATCGTATAACCGTAACATTTTACTATCATTTTCATACAAGTCAACACACTAATATTTTCTATATAGAGATCCTAATCGAATGGTTGAGTTTCTAACACGTGTTAGTTCATTAATGAACCATAACTTGGCATATAGAAATCTCACATTTTAGTTCATCAGTTAAATGTTCGTGCCATTTAATTATGAGTATTTACACGTTCCATATATATATATATATATGTTTTCTTATGTTAATTGGTAAATATAATTTTTCTGAGTTTTATAGTATTTAAAAATCCTATAACCATGACATTTGACGATCAATTTCTATACAATATACTATATAGTAGTGTTTTCTATACAGGGATCCTAGTTGACTGGCTGAGTTTTACGCGTGCCACAATTTACGAACCATAACCTGTGATATAGAAATCTTCACATGTTAGTTCAATTAAATGACATGAAGTTTTCGTGCATAATTTATTATGAGTATTCACACTTTCCAAATGTATAAATATTTTTTTGTGTTATTTGACTTATGAGATTATACTTATAAAACTACTTGTTTAGCCAAATCCATATTTTTATAGCATCCAAACAGTCAATTCAGTTTATTGGCTAAACATCACACTTTTATACCAATCCCTAACTAAAATAATCCCTTCAAGGGTTTTTTTAAATCATTTAGATTTTCTTATGAGTAAAATCATAAAACAATTTTGTACATAAGCAGACCAGTTGGTCTTTTTGTTGAAGGAAAAAAAATTAAGTTGTTAAACAAGATTTATTACTTTAATTTAGTTTCTAAAAGTTAACTCAATACAAATCAAACACTGTTGACCATTGTTTTGTTTTCTTTTTGTTGTGACGCTTAGGCCTTAACCCTCTTCAAGGAAACCAAGAGAAAATGCAACTGTGCTATGACCCAACATAAATTATTAAATTGATCCAAGAAGAAACGTTTCTACTATTTCGTTCTTCTTCTTCATGCATTTTATAGTAAACAGGAAACACCATTAGAAAGCTTCCACACTTCCCAATTTTCTTTATTTACAAAATCAACTTTAAGATATCTCACTACTTGTCTCATCATCATAATACTCAGTTACATTCAGTTGTAGTTATTAATAGCGGAAGATTGCAACAAGCTACCTACACGCTATGTAGCGATAGCGATGAAATAGCGGGCTCTATTCTATGTTTAGCGACACACTAGGAAAAAATTTAGAAGTATTTTATATGTATATATATATCCAAATAAGCTGTTTTATACGTTGTTTTATATGTATGCTTAACAAAAAACCTAAAATCCTGCTATTTGCTCACTATGGAGATGCCAAGATCAAATAGCGACACGTGAGTGCTACGCTATTCGCTATAGCGCTCTGTAATAAAAAAATATGAATAAAATAACGAATTCATATGCTTCTATTCGAGTTATTACTTCACATACATATTGTTTGTCAAATCAACAATTCAACAAGCTTCGTAGGAAGCATTTTATTCTCAATGGCCCATTCAACTTCAGGCATAACTTCCTTATGATTTGCCACTTCTGAATATAATGAACAATTATGCTGTCCTTTAAAATATTTCAGGTTCTACTAGTAACTATTACAACTTGCCAGCCATAAAGTATCTTCAACTTTCCTTCATCATAATTAGTAAATGGAGCTTAAAGCTTCAGATCAAGAACCAACTCACTTACCTTCCATATCTGAAAGTAATCCCGATGAGAAAGAAATCAGTGATGATGACGATGACGATCGCAACCATAAACACCGTAGAAGAGACGATGCAAGATCTCAATCACAAGAAAGAGAAGCTGCTGAACAAGTATATGCTAAACCATATAAACGGGGAAACAGATCTTTCGAAAACGGCCATATTTACAAGGAATCTGGCTCTCAGTCCAGTGAACCATGGAAAAACAACAGAAGACATTCGGATTTGAACCAAAGGATTAGGGGGGACCTTGGTTCAATCAGGGGTAGAGGTGTTTGGAACCAACATGATATTGCTTCTCAGATGGGTCCCGGTCCTGGTATGTTTGGTGGGCGCGGTTTACCAACTGTTTCGAATGCATATGGCCCATCCTGGGGTGCTTTTGCGATGGTTCCAGGGTTACCGAACGGTGGTCTGGACCCGTTACATCCTCTTGGTTTACAAGGAGCTTATAGATCTCTTAATCCTTCTATGAATATGGGTATGGGACTTCCACGTCAGCGATGTAGAGATTTTGAGGAACAAGGTTTTTGTCTTAGAGGTGACATGTGTCCAATGGAGCATGGTGTTAATCGTATTGTTGTTGAAGATGTTCAGGTATGATGCATTCCAAATGCTTAGATTGAAAAAAATGAAATAGTAAAATGCCATTTTTGTCCGTGAGTTTGTCCAGTTTTGCGACTTTCGTCCAAACGTTTGTTTTTCGCATGTGGATCCAAAAGGTTTGAAATCTTGCCATTTTCATCTGGCTCGTTAACTCCATCCTTTTTTCTCCATTAAGTCAGGGGTATTTTCGTCTTTTTTGTTAATTTTAAGGGCAATTCAGTCTTTTTCATCTTACGTACATGTACAAGTATTCAAAAGACCATATTGCCCTTTAAGTTAACAAAAAAAGGTGAAAATACCCCTGACTTAACGGAGAAATATGGGTGGAGACATGGAGTTAACGGGCCGGATGAAAAGGGAAATATTTTAATCCTTTTGGATCCAGATGTGAAAAAACAAACCTTTGGATGAAAAGTCGCAAAACTGGCCAAACCTCAGGGACGAAAATGGCATTTTACTCAAATTGAAATATTATCTTTTTAAAATTCATATCTGATTTTTTTTGTTATTTCTTTGGTTATTTCACAACTTACAGAGCCTCTCACAGTTTAATCTCCCGGTATCACTTCAAAATGCAAATACGCCCGCAGTACCACCGGTACCTTTACCTGCTTCTGGTACCTCAACGAATTCATTCAAACCATCACATGGAAAAACTGGCAAACGTGGAGTGGGTTCTAGTGGGTCAGGTTTAAATGAAGCATTCATTGGTTCAGCTGACGGTATCGGTTCTGACTTTTATGATCCTGACCAGCCTCTATGGGGCAATAATTCTCAAACAGCACCTGCATTGCAATCGACAAATCAGTCTAACATAAAGGAAAGTGGGTCTTTGTTGGATCCGGGCCCATCTGCAGATCATCGTGTTGGCCCACTTGATGACTCTGATGAACATGTGGTCAAAAGTGATGGGACCGCAACGGGAAGAATTAACATTAACAGTACAAAAGGCAAAACCGAAATGCGAGGAAATATGGTTTCTAAAGCAAGTTCTTTAATTGAAAAACAGGGGGCATTAAATAATAAACAAAACAATGCAAACTCATCTCTGAAAATGCAAAGTGGAAATGAAAAAATTGTGCGTAAGCCATCTCAAAAGGCACAATGTACGTTATTTGTGAACGGTGTTCCACTCCAACAGAACCGAAGGGAAACCCTAATTTCACATTTTCACAAGTTTGGTGAAGTGATTGATATCCGTATTCCTTTAAATAGTGAACGAGCTTTTGTTCAGTTTTCCAAAAGAGAAGAAGCAGAAGCTGCTTTAACGGCACCTGATGCTGTGATGGGTAATCGCTTTATTAAACTATTTTGGGCTAATCGTGATAACATTCCAGTTAACGGAACAATCAGTGGCTATAACATACCACCTTTGCCACCACGTGGCACGCCAGTTTCATCTTCACATAATGACATAATTGCCCCTGCTTCTGATCACCCAAAGCCCGTGGTTGCCAACACTCCAAAACCACTTCCACCTTCACAAAAGAAGCTTGAGAATTTAGAGGTTTTGAAGGAAGAGCTTCGCAAAAAACAAGAAATGCTTGATCAGAAGAGAAATGACTTTCGCCGCAAGTTAGACAAACTTGCAAAACAAGTAAACACCTATTTTGTCTTGTTTTAATGAATCACTTTATGAAGCAATGCATATAGGGTTGTAAACGAACTGAGTGTTCAGTGAACAGTTTGTGAACTGTTCAGCGGGAAGTTCGTTTATGTTCGTTCGTTAATTAAATAAACAAACACGAACAAGAAATTTCGTTTGATAAGTTAAACAAACGAACAGGAACAAAGGCTGCGTTCGTTCGTTTAAGTGTGTGAACGTTCCGTAATGTGTTCATTTATGTTCGCTCGTTTTTGTTCATTTGTGTCCGTTCATTTAAAGGTTTTTTATGTTATATTTTATTTTATAAATTTGAAATCACAGTTATACCATACTATGGCCTCCGCCAACATCCCTTATTTGACCATTTCATTTTAAGTTTGTGTTAAAGCTTGACAAACTTCTTAATTTTTGCGTTGATTATGTTTATGATAATTACGTCGACTATATTCAAATAGTTATGTTAAGTAGATATTTATTTGGTGGATTCTACGTAATCTTTCTGATAAAAATGCATATTTTATTTTAAAGTGTGTATATAACGTTTGTTCGTGTTCATTTATGTTCATGAACATTTTTGTATTCGTTTGCATTCGTTTACGTTCATTAATTGATCATGAACATGTTCATTTGCTTGATGAACGAACATGAACAAGAAATCCCGTTTGGTAAGCGTTCATGAACATGTTCATTCCTTAATGAACGAACACGAATAAGGCCTTGTTCGTGTTCATTCAGTTCGTTTACAACCCTAAATGCATAATTTCTTTTGTCTGCAGGCTACAGCTTCAAAAGGAGACGTAGAACCTGACCAGGTGGCGAAAAAACAGAAACTAGGAATTGTAGCTGATTCTGTAAAAGCTGAAACCGTTTTATCTTCACCGGGAGCTGGAGCGATAGGTAATGGTAAAAAATCTATGGATTCTGCTGTGCCACAAAGATCCAAATCGACGGCTGTTTTTGTAGCACAAGAAGCACCAGCGTTGAAACCATCACTACGTCCGTTGCCACATGTTGGTCCGTCAGTTGCTACCAATCGGTTCAAACTCGACAATCGTCCCACTGCATTTAAGATAATTTCATCTCTGCCAGTTGATCTTGCCAATGTAAGCATATTATTGTTATTGTTATTACTATTATCTTTTAGGGTTGGAATCATTTCAGAACTCTAAATAATTGCAGAACATTCAGAATTCCTAGCAAACAATCATTTATATATATATATAGGTAGAGGATCCTGTAAAAAGTGCTCAAAGTGTGAGAAGTGTGTTATAACACTATATATAATACTATATAACACCATATAAACACCGTATAACAATATGTAACACCATATAATACCATATAACACTATGTAACACTATATATCATTATATAACAAATATAACACTATAGGTTGTCTGATAGCATGTCTATGATAGATGTATAGTGTTATATTTGTTATATAATGTTATATAGTGTTACATAGTGTTATATGGTATTATATGGTGTTACATATTGTTATACGGTGTTTATATGGTGTTATATAGTATTATATATAGTGTTATAATACACTTCTCACACTTTAGGCCCTTTTTACACTATCCTTACCCTATATATATATATTATCTTTTGGGTACTTTTATCATTTATTATGTGTATTTTTATGATTACATACATGTTAAGAGTAATTTACATATGTGTAATAAGTAATAACCAAATTATATATATATATATATATATATATTGAGTTCATTTCAGAACTCTAAATAGCTACAGAACTTTTAGAACTCCTAATAAACAATCATTTTATATATAAGTTTTTGTATTTAGGATCTTTTTATCATCTATTATATGTATTTCTTTGATTACATACATGTTAAAATTAGTTTACATATGTTTAATTGCCAAAATTATATATATGTGTCATAACTAATTACATATATGTAAAAAAACTAATTTACATATGTGTAATTATAAAATTACATATAAAAATGATAAAATTACTCTTAACATGTATGTAATCGTAAAAATACACATAATAAATGATAAAATTATCCTAAACATAAAAATATATAAATAAAAAGATTGTTTATTAGGAGTTCTGCGAGTTCTGTAAATATTTATGGTTCTGAAATGATCCTGGCCCTATATATACAGGGGAAGGTTTAAATAAAAACGCTAAATATTGTGAGAACCGTGAGAACAAATGAAAAAATCGTGAACTTGGTCAAAAACAATTCAAATTCAAGAATTTTTTCTACACTTATCATTATTATTCGAATACAATGTTAGAAATTTAGTTTACACGTTTAAATTTACGTGAATTCGTAAATAAAGAAAATTTACACATGTGTAAGTTTGCCATTTACACATGTGTAAATCTGTTATATTTACACATGTGTAAAAAATCTAAAAAAAGTGATTTTGAAAGGAGAAATGAATTATTTGATGTTGTAAATTCTTTTTTTGATGTTGTATATTAATTAGAATGAGGTTTGTATTAAGAAAATTGGTTTTGATTGGTTTTGATAAAACCCAGAAAACTAAACTAATCAGCTATAGATTTTAATCCATTTCGAGAAGGATTAAGTCTCCAAAACAGAATACAATTCTGAATTTGCTAAAAAATATATAAACCCCTCCCCTTAAACTAAACACAAAGAAACACATTTAAACGTAAACTAAACAGCAGTTACTTCCTATTTTTCAGCCCCACTCACCCACTATTCCTATCCTAATTTCCCTCCTGAATTGAGTCTGGTTTCGTATCAATACATCCCGGCCGGTGAAACGACTTGTCCTCAAGTCGCTTATCTGATATTTGTTGACTGTTATACCAAGCGATGAGCCATTCCATTATAGCTTGACCGGTTTCCTGGACCCCATTATTGTTTAGAACTTTAGTAGTAGGCTGGGAAGTATCCAATGAAGCAGGGAGTTGTCTACGAGCCGCCTAGAACGTTATAATATGAATGATAGAGTGGGTGCAAAAGCCCTGTGGAAGCGCACACCCATAGACTATTGGGTCCACCTTACCAAAGACTCTATATGGCCTAAAAAATCTGGGTGATAACCTCGCATCCCTATGTTTGGTCAAATCTTCCCTTGAGAGGTTTAGTGGATCCAAATCTTCGATCTCCGGATTTGTTTTCAATTGAGGATGTGGCTGCGTTAAAACAACATGCTCATTCTCATGACAAATCAATTTTTGGGGCAAGTCCTTTTGAAGTTGGTCATAGTTCTGGGAAGTACAATCAGGGACATTGATCCTACCAGCATTATACACGGTTCTAGATTTCTGTATAAGCACTTCAGCCTTCGGTTCTTCTTTGAGATCATTCAATTCTTCATCAGTTGGCGTCCTTTTTATGCCCATCTCCACCGTCTTCTTCAAATCACTGCCTGATTCTTCAATGTTACAGCCATCTCCGATCATCTGGGATTTGATGTCGTCAACGACGTCCCTCAAAGATGCCAGAATGGCATCTAATTTTGCTGCTATGGTTGCTAGTTGATCCGCCAAATTCCGGGTTGCAAGTGCCATTCGATTTCCCGGCAATGGAACCAAAATGATAAAACCCAGAAAACTAAACTAATCAGCTATAGATTTTAATCCATTTCGAGAAGGATTAAGTCTCCAAAACAGAATACAATTCTGAATTTTCTAAAAAATATATAAACCCCTCCCCTTAAACTAAACACAAAGAAACACATTTAAACGTAAACTAAACAGCAGTTACTTCCTATTTTTCAGCCCCACTCACCCACTATTCCTATCCTAATTTCCCTCCTGAATTGAGTCTGGTTTCGTATCAGGTTTTTTCACTCGTTCTCATGGTTCTCGCAATATTTAGCGTTCTCAAGATAACCCTCCCCTATATATATATGTGTGTGTGTGTGTAATAACTAATTACGTATATGTAAAAAAAACTAGTTTACATATGGGTATTCATAAAATTACATATAAAAAAGGATAAAACTACTCTTTAACATGTATGTAATCATAAAAATACATATAATGAATGATAAAAGTACCCTAAATATAAATTATATAAATAAAAAGATTGTTTATTAGGAATTCTAAAAGTTCTGTAATTGTTTAGAGTTCTGAAATGAACCCAACCCTCATCTTTTGACCTAATTTTTTGTGTGGATTGCTTATGTTCATGTATGTGGTTATTCAGGTTGCAGTTTTGAAGGAACACTTTTCACAGTTCGGTGATCTTTCTAAGGTGGAATTAGATGATCTAGAGCCTGCCGATAGCAAAAATGACTCTGGAAATGTTAAATATTCAGCTTGTGTATACTTCACAACCCGACAATCAGCTGAAAAGGCATTTTCAAATGGTAAATGTTTGAATGGTCACAACTTACAGTTTTCATGGTTAAAATCTAGTAACCATGGTAAAAATGGTGAAACTCCATCTACTCCTAAAGGAAATTCAGATGCTTCTGTTGAGCCTGTGGTTGAAATCCCGAAAACCGATTCTCAGAAATCTGGAGATGAAGAAGCTGAAAAGCTTGAACAGAAGGACGTTGAAAAAGAATTAGTATTGATGGAAACAGATGAAAGTAACAACGCGAGTTAAATTGTTTTTTGTCGCTAGTAAACCCTGTTTTGATTTGTTGAGGATGGCTTAATTGTCAGAGATGTACAGCGAGACAAATGGTATGTCAAGTCTAGCAATTACTTGATCTTGTTTTAGTTCTTGAGTTTGGGATAATAGACTTCTATTAAACAACCTTTAAATAAATTTAAATATTACTTATCTTAATCAGAACCTTGTACTTTCATTGCTTGAGATGTGTTGATGAACAATTATGCATGAAAATGTGTATAATAGTCACCTGTTTGATATTTTCAGTTGAATACCCTATGCCGGAGAATCATAATCTTGACCGGTGGTTGCTGCAAGCTGCAGCAGTGTAGAAGCCACTTGGATTTCAGCGGCTCGGCTATACTTTTTGTTGTTGAAACTGGGACATTTTTTGTAATTGTTTTGTACTTGGAACCTATTAGAGTCTTATTTTGTTCTTTTATTGATTAAAAAACCTTGGTTAGCCCCTTATTTGTCATTTAAGTTCTCTTCTTTCTTTTTCAATACCGTCGATGGGATTAAATATGTGATGGTATTCACCACAAAGTGTTGATTGGCACTTTAACGAGTCTGATTGTCCTTGAATTTGTTTAAGGGTGAGTTGGTTGACACTTGACAATTTGTATCTTCATACAATTAATGTGTGAAATGACATGAATACAGCTATGGTTCAGTGGTCCATGAATACAACCTTGCATAGGCGTGGTCGTTTTAAAACTACAAACCATCTTCGTGAATCTCCATGGGTGCGCTGTAATTTGCACCACTCTCAAGTGCCACTGATCGTACACATGGGTTAATGAAATCTTTAGTCTTCTTTGATAAAGACTAAACTCAGATATCAAAAACAGTTCCATGTGTTCTAAAACAGATATTATAATACCCAAATGCGGATAAGTAAATATTACAAAGGTGCCTGACAACCATTCCGTTGTAGTCTAGTTGGTTAGGATACTCGGCTCTCACCCGAGAGACCCGGGTTCAAGTCCCGGCAACGGAATTAGCTTTTTAACAAAATTGAGTGACATTTTTTACATTTTTTTTTGTTTTTATGTAGCTACTTAACTTTTATTATCATTAAATTCCTGCATTTTTTATAATTATTTTATCACCGTTCTGAAAATAAAAAATGTTACTTGAACAACTAAAAAGAATTATCTCAAGAATTACTTGAGCAACCAAATCTGATATCATTATAAGAATATCTAAAACCATACAAATTCTACCTATTTCCTATAAGGTTGTCATTGTTCTTCCTGCCATATTTTTATACTAAACTCCGCCAACTCGTGTCGATTTGTGGAAACTGTACGTTTGCCAATTGGTTGTATACTTGTATTGACGGAGCCTGATGCGAGGGATCTCAGGCGAGCAATTGGCAATATTGGTGTTCAGAGGAAGGGCCACATAACATGCCACCCCATTGAGGGAAGTAGATGGTGGTAAGTGAAAGAGTTGATATAATCATCATTACACCCATGAGTGAAATTCCAGTTTGGGTCGAAAATTTGGTGGACCCTGAAAATAGTAGCAATTGTGTCACCACAGCTCCCACTGTACCTCCACTCCCAGTCATTCCTGATATCACTCCCATTGATCTGCATCAACAAACATGCACATGTTCAATTCTGTGGATTTGTTCTTGAAAATATTGGTTATAAATTTATAATATGCTCATGTCAAAATGAATAAGTGAACAACCATTAATACATGTATACAAAATATGACATATGTATTTTAGGGCCAAACATATGCTTTAGTTACATTACAAGTGCTTTTAGACATATCATTGTAATGGTTTGAACGCCCCATTATAAATGTATTTTACTTTATACGTCACAGCTCGACTACTTGAACATTGTTGTAACATTATTGTAATGCTATATGAAGTTATGAACACCCAATATATATCGTTGTTTTTAGATATAGCAATATTATTGTACTAAAATCTCGTATTATGGTATAATTGTTTTTTTTAAATGGTAAAATATATAAAAGTTAAAAAAAAAATTATAGAACTTGATTTAAATAAGGAGATCAATGACCCAAAACACTTTTTATGCTTTGCCTATAAAAAAAACACCTTCATTTTGATTCGATCGTTGTGTGTGTGAGAGACAGAAAGTCCAAATGAGAAGCGCTAAATATGCTGTAATAATTTTATTAAGAGTTAATTGTCATTTTAGTCCATGAGGTTTGTCCAAATTTGTCATTTTAGTCCAAATAGTTCTTTTTCGTCTCTGGGTCCTTGACTTTTCCCTTTTGTTGCCATTTTGATCATATACTCTAACTCCATCCAAAAACCCCATTTTTAACCAGGGGTATTTTGGGGATTTCATTTTAATTTTTTTTCAATTGCCATTTTGATCCAATTCTAAAAAATAAAAAAAAATCTTAAAAATTCTAAAAATCATAAAAATAAAAAAATTTCTAAAGATAAAAAAAATTTCTAAAAAATCAAAAATTCTAAAAAAAAAAATACAAAAAATTCTAAAAAAATAAAAAATCATAAAAATAAAAAAAAAACTCTAAAAATAAAAAAATTCAAAAAAATCATAAAAAATCAAAAAACAATTCTAAAAAATAAAAAAAATTCTAAAAAATCAAAAAAGATCTAAAAAATAAAAAAAAACTAAAAAATTAAAAAATAAAAAAATAAAAAAAAATTAAAAACTCAAACAAACATTTTTTAAAGTTTCAAATTCAAAAAATGACGATATATTCCTCGTCCGACGAATATATTTTCAAGTTTTATCTATTTTGTTGAGTGAATGAGTGGTCATGATGAGATAGAACCATTTATACATTTAAAAAAACAAATTTCATTTTAAGTTGACATAACATGCATATTAGTTAGTTAGTGGTTCTATCTAATCATGACCACTCATTCACTCAACAAAATAGACAAAACTTGAAAATATATTCGTCTCGACGAGGAATATATCGTCATTTTTTGAATTTGAAACTTTAAAATATGTTTGTTCAAGTTTTTAGATTTTTTTGATTTTTTAGAATTTTTTTGATTTTTTTTTATTTTTTAGAATTTTTTTTATTTTTTAGAATTTTTTTTATTTTTAGAATTTTTTTTTTATTTTTTAGAATTTTTTTTATTTTTATGATTTTTCTTATTTTTTTTATTTTTTGGATTTTTTAGAATTTTTTGAATTTTTAGAGTTTTTTTGATTGTTTAGAATTGGATCAAAATGGCAATTGAAAAGATTTAAAATGAAAATCCTCAAAATACCCCTGGTTAAAAATAGGGTTTTTCGATGGGGTTAGGGTATGTGATTAAAATGGCAACAAAAGGAAAAAGTCAGGGACTCAAAGGCGAAAAAAAACTATTTGATTAAAATGGCAAATTTGGACAAACCTTAGGGACTAAAATGGTAATTAACTCTTTTATTAACAAATATTCATAACATTTTTTGTTTTTTATTTGAAGCTACTATACACCATTGTGACGTATTTGAGAACTGTTGTATTGTTGTTAGTAATTCTTAATAAACTAGAAAAACACCCGCGCTACGCAGCGGGGCTTCGGTCACGATACCAATTGCACATATTCGGTAGGAGTTCGGTCGGTATCAGTTATGTTATATCGATTGAAAATCATTGAAAGAAATTTACATTGGATGGTATGTGGCACGTAAAGTTTTTTATTTGGAAAAAAGATTCTTTAAAAAAGTTATTAAAGAAATAATGCTTTGTTATAATTTCCTATAATATGTATTTATTTAAATACTGTTATTAAAAAAAGCATGTTTAAGTTTATAAAACCTATGTTTGGTAATCCTACAAAATTATACAAAACGAAGGTCTGGCTTATATATGTTTGGAAATCCTACAAATTTATACTAAACGAAGGTTTGGCTTATAGAAAAAAAGTCCACGAAGCTCAAGTGGTTACAACTTAAATTTTGATTTCTCATCGGAATATACCTGGGGTCGATTCCCAGTACAAAAAAAATTTAGTTTTGCCTTTAAAAAAAGATTAGAAAATTGATGTAAAACAGACTCGAACTCGTATGCAAGTGTCTGGAATATAAGGCTTCTTCCATCATAGCACTAACCTTAAATTGTTAAATATCCGCTTGAAGTCTATATAATTGAACCTTGTTCACATGGCAGCTACCTATTAGTGGCACCACCCAAAATAACCAATCCTAGACAACAACTACTGTATGCCCTTTGAATTTGTAAGGTTATATAATATATAATTATCTCTTTTATATTATTTTCAAATAATTTTTCAGTAACCAATTAAAATTTTCATATAACAAAATCAAATATATGCTGCATCATGCGTACACGAAAGAGTAGGGAAGAAAAAAATAGAGTGTTGTTAGGCCACACAGTTTGAGTTGAAGAATGATACAACACTACCTTTTCTTTATTTGTTTTTGTTGTTGGCATAAGAATATAGACAAAAGATCAAAATCAAAGTATTTTGTCATACAAAATATATGAATGAAGTGGAAAAAGTAAAAAGAAATGCGGTGACTATTTCATAATTATTTTACTCTTATGGTAATTATCAAAATTACTCTACAAAAGATCTTGTAGGGTAATTTTGTAAAATGATCTTATAGGGTAATTTTGATATTGTAAGGTAATTTTGATCTTGTAGGGTAATTACAATTAAAATAATTACGAAAATGTCACTGTGTTTTTTTACTTCCATGTCATTCGTACGTTTTGTACAATAAAATACTCTAATAATATAAGCTAAGTTATATTTACATAGTTACACACATACATAACAAATACATAGTTTACGCACATACATAAATCGTTATAGCATTTAGACATCGATATTCAACAACTCACTATCTGTCATCTATTTAACTACTCGCTTCCGTTATAGCATTTAGACATCGATATTCTACAACCAGTGGCGGATCCAAGAATTTTTCCCATCAGGTTTCTTTTAATAGATTTTCACTAATTCTCACAATTCTTTTAAATCATACAAAATTTTCACTATTTTTTTTCATTTTTTCCAAACTAAGGGGTTTCCCGAAAACCCCCAAAACACCACTTGATCTGCCACTATCAACAACTCACTATCTGTCATCTATGTAACTACTCGCTTTTTAGTTTCTTTATTATTCCCACCACTTGTTATATTTAGTTACGCAATCTTAGTGAAAGTATTTAAACACTAACTAACTACAAAGGTGAACATGCTTAAAAAAAGATTCCAAACATGTCTATGACTTCTAATCAAACTTCTCTTTCATATATATAGCACGTATGAACCATATATACGTCATGTAAGAATTAATTACGTACCTTTTGGAAACAAATGGGACAACCCCAAACGTAAGGCCAGACGCTGCTTGGACAAAAAATGAGAAACCACACATCACCGCAATCGAACCCCACAAGGACTTAACTTCACCTAACCATAAACACATCACCCCAGCCACCGTTTGCACTACCCACAACCCCCACAACCTCCCTCTCATCCCAAACCTCTTCCCTAACTTGTCCGAAACGATCCCTCCCGTCGGCCGCGACACCCAATTTGCAAACCCGAAGCTCGCCGCTATCACCCCTGCCGTCTCCAAGTTTACTCCAAATCTATCGTAAAAATACTCCGCGATTATGTTATCCATGGTGAGCTCCACTCCGAAACAGTATCCGTACGTTAAACCCAAAACCCACCCTGAAATAAATTCAAACGAGTTATTGATGAATAATATTTTTCTTTGTATTGAACAAGTGAAAAGCAAATCTATAAAGAAAAACATAATAATAAAACTAACCGATTAATAATAATAATAATAATAAGAGTAAATTACTTTTTGAGTGCTTGTGGTTTTAACGACTTTAGTACAAAATCAAAAAGTTTAACATCATGAATCCCTGACCTCTCATTTTATAACGTTTGGAGTCCAATTTTATTCCTTTTATAACGTTTTGAGTCCATTTTTGTTTAAAAAATTGGACTCAAAAGGTTAAAAAATAGACCCAAAGGACTCTAAAAGGTTATAAAAAATCGTCTAGAGACTCAGGACGTTAAACATTTTGATTTTTGACTCAAATGGTTAAAACTAGTAAAACACAAGGACTCAAAAAGTAATTTACTCTAATTAATAAATATAATAGATGACTAGTGGGAAACCCGCGCATTGTAGCGGAGCTTACAATAGGGGCAGGAACATATTTCAAACAAAAAAAACAATTAAAGATAACAATATAGGACATGAATCTATATAAAATTATAAACGCACCCACGCTTCATGGGTACAGCGGATAGTTAAATGATAGTAGGCTACGTTCTATATACATTATGGCACAACAGAATGTTTAGAGAAGTGGTAATTTTACATTAAATAAATGTAGGAAGTGGAAATTGTAATAAAAAACCAAAGGTGATGTCTCCTTTTATTTAGAAGTTTTTGTCTGAAGTGCTAGTTTCTGAAAAATAGATAATAAAGTCGGTTAATACTACCTCTATAATTCTTTATTCCGTTGAGAAAAACACCGATAGCGTCATCTTTCGAGTTTTTTTCACGCTTTTTAATATTTCTATAGCTGCCATCCGGTAGGTCTTGACCGTAGGCCAAGACCATAATTGCCATCATTGCCTGAAATACAGCTGGAACTACTAACGCAGTCCGCCAGCTGACAGACTGCGTTAGATCAAAATACGTATTTAGTACTGAAAAGATAAAGGGCATAACTAACTGGGAGAGGCCCGACCCCACATTGGCCCACCCAGCAGCTACACCATTGGCCAGTCCAACGGTGCATCTTGAAAACATAGAGCTCATCCAGAACTGGTTCGCGACAAAGTTCGCGAGGGAGAACCCGACGAAGAAACGAAGTAAGATGAAGTGTAATGGAGTGGAGATGTATGCGGCGGAGAGGAGGATGGGGGCGGTGGCGAGGGAGAGAGTGGCGGAGGCGAGGCGCGGGCCGAACACGTCGCAGGCTGGGCCCATGGCGAGGCGGGAAATGATCGAGCCAGCGAAAGCGGCAATTCCGGCGGTACCGACGTCGGAAGGGGAGAGATGGAGGTCTTGACGGATGATGGGGAGGAGGGGAGGGATGGAGAAGGTGGAGAAGAAGCAGGAGAAGAGAGAGAGCCATGCAAGGTGGAACGCTCGCATGTGTGGTGAGGAGAGAGAAAGTGGCCGGAATTCGGTGGCTTTGTGATCGGAGTCGACTGCAATTGAGAATTTTTGAGGTTCCATTGTCGGAGGAAGATAAGCATGTGGCTTAGGATAACTATTTATAGGTAGTGAAGGGAATAAGAAATTTATTTGGCCAATTTATCATTATATTTAGAAAAAAAAAAAAAAAACAAACATATTACAAGTGCTTTCATTTTTTCTAAAAAAAAAACTAGATATCTTTTCAAAACATATACACATATTACTAGGGCTGTAAACGAACCGAACGAACACGAACATGGCCATGTTCGTGTTCGTGTTCGTTCGTTAAGGAACAAGCTTGTTCATGAACTGTTCACAAACGCTTACCGAACGAGATTTCTTGTTCGTGTTCGTTCATTAAGGAAACGAACATGTTCGTGCTGTTCTCGAACACTTACCATATGCGAATGAACTCTAACAAATGTTCATGACCATAAATGAACACAAACGACGTTTATGAACACAATATTCATTTTAGAATAAAATCTGCATTTTCATCACAAACATTACGAAGAATCCACAAAAAATAAAGAAACACTTAACATAATTATCCGAACAGAGTTGGCGTGATTATAAAAAACATGATAAACACAAAATTAAGAGTTTGTTAAGCCTTAACACAAACTAAAATTGAAATAGCGAAATGAGGGATGTTGTGAGAGGCATATAAGATAACTAGGGTTTCAAAATTTTAAAAACTAGAAATAATAAAACAAAATACAACATATAAAAACCTTTAACGAACTAACACAAATAAATATTAACAAGCAAACATAAATGAACTCATTACCGAACGCTCACGAACATAAACGAACACATTACCGAACATAAACGAACGAACGCAACCTCTGTTCATGTTCGTTCGTTTAACTTAACGAACGAAATTTCTTGTTCGTGTTCGTTCATTTACTAAACGAACGAACATAAACGAACTTCCCGCTGAACAGTTCACGAACTGTTCGCTGAACGTTCGGTTCGTTTACAGCCCTACATATTACAAGTGTTTTCATTTTTTTCTTAAAAAAAAACTAGATATCTTTTCAAAACATATACACACATAACTTACTTTAAAAAAATAAGAAAAAACCTAGACATTCCCTTCTAAACCTAGGTGTTTAAAGAATTTGTTTTTGCCAATATACTACCACTCCATTGATAAAAAAAAATACTCTACCTTAGTTGGTTAGTCGTCATCACCCTATTGTGAGGCTGTGTTTGTGAAAGAGCTCCTTGTGGCTGAGTTGAACCTTCCAAGCCTTGATTCCAGTGGTAATCTAGCATATACCATCTTAAAATCCAACGAATTGAAGAAAGGAACTGTAAAATCCACAATCACCACCCTTGGGGATGTTCGTAATTCAACTAATGGCCTGGGATCTCAATTTTGTGGAAGTTCACCCCACAAAGGAACGTCTGAGATGCATCTGGTTCCTACAACTCTTGAAGCGACACCCACATCCTCAGATTCAGGTATAAATCATGAGTCTAGGGTCGTAGCTACTGGAAATTGTAAGTTGACCAAGCCCAAAACTATTTCTCCAAAAAAAAGTGCGAAATTTCATAGAGGTAAAGGATCAATTTCAAGTTCTGGGGATTTACAGGGATTGGTGACACGCTTACACAAGAAGCTAGAATACATAAAGAGGGTTTTATAAGAATATCAACCAAAATTATTAGTATACCCACACATGTTATGCATGTGAGGGAATATAACTGATGAAATTAACTTGGTTAGTTGTAAATGATTGAATTAGCAACAAAAATAAACTTAAAGGATATTTTTAACAAGTTTTAAACATAAAGGCTGGAACCTGCAATTTTGAGGAAACTTAAAGAATATTTTGTGCAATTTACTCAATAAATAATAAATAACAATAATGAAATCTAGCTGACTAATAATTTGTTAGTGTTGTTACCAATCAAATCATGCCATGTCATCACCCAATATTCTATCACTAGTGATAGAAATGTAGTGGGGGTGGTATCACTAGTGATGGGATTCCAATGTACAAGTATTAATGCACAATGTACAAGATACACATTCATCACCCAATATCTTCAACGCGTTATATATATAACGAGTTATACCCTATCACTCGTTATGGAAGTGGAGGCGGCGGTGTTCCAAGTGCTATCACTCGTTATGGTGACTCCATAACGGACCACCCCGTGTGGCCTTAATTTGAAGTTGTAGTTGAGACCGTTAACTAGGGTCCAGTGAATATCTCATGTCTCGAAACTCCTTTAAAAATAATCCATTTTAAGCTCAACACCAAATTAAATCAGACTTGAATCGTGAACGGACCGACTTTTATATATTACGGTAAAAGATTAAAAGTATTAATTATTAAGTGAATTTCTAAAGGGTATTAATATTCACAAACTCATCCTCTCTATCTCTCTATATATACAGAGAGAGAGTAAAAAAGATGTGATAATAAGAATTTAGGAGTGTGAAAATACAATAAACCTTTCTGAAAAGCCAGTAGTTACATATAGAACATATAGCGTATGAATCTGTCAAAGTTAGTGATGTAAGTGTATGATCCTTGGCGTCAATAAATACTTTTGAGATTCGTATAGTACGTGTAACGATCCTGCCAGAGAAATATGTCGGTATGTGTTTGTATTTGATTTTTCTTTTATTTGATAAGAAAACAACCATCACATAAATTATGGGATCTTATAGCCACTCAGATTAAATATTACGTGGCCTAAAAATTGGAAGATCAAAACTAATACTATTTATTATTAGAAATTTAGGGAAAGAATCAAATAGGAAATTTATTTTAGCTAGGAAGGATATAAAGCAATAGGATTAGGACATGTGGCAAAATTTAAAATAAAGAGAAAGGGTATTTTAGTCAATCTTATCCTTTCTTCTTCCTTTTCAAAACCAAGTAACTTCAAAACCCACAATTTTCAAAACCCATCATCTTCAACCATTTCTTCACTTTCTATCTCAATAATCACTACATTATAGTGCGATTTTCGTCACCAATCAATGATTCAAACACCTGATCAACGTGTTCTTCAGCTTTTTTGAAGAAAACCCTGTTTAATTTCATACAAAATCTCGTTTTTCCGGTGATTTTGAAGATAATCACTCGATCCGTTCGATTCGAGCGCTGATAAGTGTTTCAATCATTAAAAATTCGTCAATTGTTGAAGAAATCACTTCGATCCATGTAAGAAATTCTTTAATTTCATTTTTACGATCTGGGTTTTTGATTTAGTCATTACGTTTTACGATCTTGGTGGGGTCCGGGGGCGGCAGCCCCTGGTAGCGGGGTCCCAGGGGCGGCAGCCCCTGGCGGGGTCCCAGGGGCGGCAGCCCCTGGCGGGGTCCAAGGGGCAGAGCCCCTGGCTGGGGTTGAGCTGTAAATTTTTTTTCGATTAAATTGCTTTAATAAAAATGCATCAGAAAATTTAATTTTCTGTAAATTGCTTCTGGAAAACTGCAATTCACAGCTCAGACAATTCACAGCACAGACAAAACTATTGTCATGGTTCAGTGCGTTTTAGAGAGAACACTTTCTTTGGTGTTTTTAGGCAATTGCGTTTTAGAACTAAAACATTTTTATGTGTTTTCTGGCCATTGCGTTTTAGAAAAACACATTCTTGAAGTGTTTTTAGTCATTGCGTTTTAGGTAAAACACATTTTTAGGTGTTTTCAGTCCATTGCGTTTTACAGATAACACTTTCTTTTGTTTTTTTAGGCAATTGCGTTTTAGAATGAGACATTTTTAAGTGTTTTCTGGCCATTGCGTTTTACAAATAAGACATTTCTTTGTGTTTTTTGTGCATTGCGTTTTAGGTAAAACATTTTTTTTTTGTGTTTTCAGTCCATTGCGTTTTAGAAAACAGACATTTTAAGTGTTTTCTGGCCATTGCGTTTTAAGAATAAGGGGCTGTTTGGTAGCCTCTGAATGGTCATTAAGGTGCTGTTTGTTTTTGAAGAGGTAAAAGGTCTGTAGTCTGCGGACCACATCTGCAGGCATCTGCAGGAGAAAAGGTGGACCAAAGGTCTGCAGTCTGCAAGAAAAAGGGTGTTTGTTTTCTACAAAAACCCTTCTCTTCTCATTTATCACACAACACCACACAGACCACTCTCCTCTCTCTGCCTTCATCTACCACCACCACCACCACCACCACCACCACCACAACCATCCGCCACCACCTCATCTACCACCGTCCACCTGCCACCACCACACATGACCGCCATCAAAACCCACCACCGCCATCACATCACCGCCATCAAAACACCGCCATAACATCACCGCCATCTACTACCGCCGTCACATCACCGCCATCAAAACCCACCACCGCCGTCGTCTAGAAGCCACCGCCCCTGTCTCCTGCTGCTCCCTCTCTCTCTCTCTACGGTCTCTCTCTCTCTTCTTTCTCTCTCTCTCTCTCTGCTGTCGTCTAGAAGCCACCGCCCCTGTCTCCTGCTGCTCCGATGATGATGGAGGTGGTGATGTATCAGGTGGCGGTGGTGATGGTGGTTCTATTGGAGATCCGATCGGAAACCGGCCGGACTTTTACTCCGGTCATCGGAGTTTAGAGGGAGGAAACAGATAAGTTTTTGTGGTGTGCGGTGTTTGGATTAGGGTTTTATGAAGAGAAAAGAGAAGAAGACAGGTTTTGTGAAGATGTTTGAAGCAAAGGTTCTTAGCTTTTATTTTAAGATGAAAGAAGCTGTTTGTAGATCTGTTTAAAAAAAAACAAACAGTCTTCAATGTCTTATGTCTGCCCGCCTGCAGACATAAGCATTTTGCAGATGTTTTAAGCAAAAACAAACAGAACCTAAGAGGCTACCTCTTAATGGAACCATTAAGAATTTTACCAATGAGAAGGTAGAAGAATGTGACATGTGATGATTTACCATTCAGAGGTTACCTCTTAACCATAGACTTGAGGTTACCTCTTATTCATTCAGAGGTTTTAAACCATTAAGAGGTAGCATCTGAATGGTCATTAAGAGGCTACCAAACAACCCCTAAGACATTTGTTTGTGTTTTTGGTGCATTGCGTTTTAGGTAAAAACACATTTTTATGTGTTTTCAGTTCATTGCGTTTTAGAAAGTACACTTTCTTTTGTGTTTTTAGGCTACTGCGTTTTAGAAATAAGACATTTCTTTGTGTTTTCTGGCCTTTGCGTTTTACAAATAAGACATTTCTTTGTGTTTTTTATGCATTGCGTTTTAGAAAAATGTCATTTTTTAGGTTTTTTTCCATTGCGTTTTACGCAACTGGGTTTTTCCATTGCGTTTTACGCAACTGGGTTTAATTTTTTTTTGAAAATATAACAATAGTATACTCGTTTTAAAGATAAAAAACGCTCGTTTTTTTGTGCAATTTTTATAAAAAAAAATAATGTCGTATGAAAGAGTTATTAACGTTTAAAAAATGGGGGGAATTGGAGGAGAGAGAAACTATTGCCTTGGATTGACTAGAATACCCCTAAACAAACTCACGCGCCTCTTTTCTTCCCTTCAATTTCCCTGATTTAATCTTAGCCCTTGATTAACTAAATGGATGGTCAACATCACTTCCTAACCTTCTTAGCAAAATAAACTTCCTATTATATATCCACCCTAGAAATTTAATACACGTCTCTTTAACCCTGCATTTTTTGATACCATGTTAAACAAGTTGGAAGATCAAATTTAATACGATTTATATTAGGAATTTAATACATGTCTCTTTAACCCTACATTGATGTTAAACATTCTATGATTGGGTTTGTGTCATAAATTGATTGACACGTTAAGTACATGATAATATAAGAGCATCCACAATAAGGGTGTTTTTAGTAGGGCTGTTCATGAGCCGAGCCGAGTCGAGCCGAGCCAGGCCAAGCTCGGGCTCGGCTCGATTATAATCCGAGCTGACTCGGCTCGGCTCGGATTTGAAACCGAGCTGAAAATCTAAGCTCGGGCTCGGCTTGGTTTTAAACCGAGCTAGCTCGGCTCGGCTTGGTTTGGCTCGATTTAGTGTGTATTTGAGTGATGTGGCAATTTTTTGTTATTGGGTGGAGTTGTATTTAAGGAGAGAGAATTATGTTTTGTATGTGAGGAAGAACTTCAAAAAACGAGTGTTGTGAGTGTAGAAAAGAGAGGAAGGAGAAAAGTGGGTTTTGTTTTTATAGAGAGAGAAATGGTTGTGAGTGGGCATGAGAGAGAAAGTGGTTGGGCAGGTGCCATGTCATCTATTTTTTCTACCTTTCTATTGTGGATGCTCTAAGTATATGAACATGTTTAGCCGGTATAATCTGTTTATGACATGAACTGTGTTAGTTGGGTTAACATGTCGTTGTGACACTTCTAATTAAGATTACTTTATCGAAACAATGTTGATTTATAATTTTATAAGTAATCAAATATATGATATTTAAATTATGTCCCGTGATAGGCTAAAGTAATTCGCTAAGAATTTTAACAACCGTAAATTTTGTTAACTTTAATTTTAGGAAAATTGTTTTTTAATAAACCAACCTTTGCCTCATTGGTAAATAATAAACCTAGTTACGTAATTGGTATACAATAATCATACCTATCAACATGTTGGTACTCAATAAACTTCCGTTAATTTTTTTTTCCTGAAGTTAGTTTTTAAGTTTTATTTATTACACAAAAAATCCCTTTAGTTATAATTTACTAGTTTTAACTATTTTGTAAAACAAAAAAACGTCAAGGGCCATGTAATTAAATTTTATAAAATAGTTAAAACTAGTAAATTACAACTACAGAGACTGTTTGTGTAATAAATAAAACTTAAAAACTAACTTCAGTTAAAAAAAATTAACGAAAGTTCATTGAGTACCAACATGTTGATAGGTAGGATTATTGTATACCAATTACGTAGGTATGATTATTATTTACCAATGGGGCAAAGGTTGGTTTATTAAAAACCAATTTTCCTTTATTTTATTGCGCTAGTAATGACTTCTTGGTATAACCATGTTAAGTGAGTTGTGTCAATAGTCATGTTAAATATGTCGTATCATTCCAGTTATTGAAATGCTTATATTTATTTGTGGTGTCGTGCCATCTAAACCCTTCATTAAAAATGTTTGTGTTACTTTGTGAGTAAATGACACATTTAGTTCAATGTGTTATGTTTAGGTTAGATAGTTGTGTTAAATACTAGTAATGTGACCCGCGGGCAATGCGCGGCGGGCTCGTTGCAAATATCGAATGGATTAGTCCAAACGTTATGTGATGCATTAACCATATGAAAACACGTGTTTCAACGTATCCGATTTAACTCAATGTAACCTATATAAGCATTGCGGTTGAATCAAAACGTAAAGTAAATCGAATTTGTGTGGTATAATCATAACATATTTATATGCGACCTGACTCATACATAGAAAACGTACTCAAAAGAAAGAAGCATAAAAAGTATATAAAGAAAAAAATTGACACGTATAATCAAAAGTGATTAATTAGAGCTTATAAGAAAAGAAAAAAAAAAGAAACCGTAAAAGGACAACAGAAAACACATTCACATTCACATCGGGGGGTAAATATCAGTGTTTTGAAAGTGAAATTTTACCCGTCGCGCGTTGCGGTGGGGTCAAAACGTAGAGTAACACGAGTTTATATCATCGAATAAGACGATATTATATTTTATCCCACTCGGTTCATAATAAATTTACACCAAAATGTAAACTAACTAGAAACGTACATAGAATAACTACGAAAACGCATTATGTTTGACCTGATTCGTTTTGAAAATAAGTTTACGTCGAAACGTAGACAAACTCAAATTTATACCAACATGTACATAAGATTACGCACATAAAAAATAGTTTTTTAGAGTAAAGGAACGAAAGAGGTAAACTGAAAACTTTAGAAACTTGAGGGGGTCAAAATGATATTTTACAAAGTATTAAATACAAAGGCAAATTAGTTTTCCGAAACACAAAATTAGCGAACAAACGTTATTGAAGAAAAACTAAAGAGAAAAATGCTCGGATAGTCCTTGTGGTTTGCCCATTTTTCATCTTTTGTCCCTAACTTTCTAAAATTACAGCTATAGTCTCCAACTTTTGCAATTTCGTTCCCGGATAGTCCCTGGCGTGGATGAGAGTTAGTTTTTGATGTTAAGTGGATGTGAAATAACCAAACTACCCTTGATAATAAAACAAAAATAATTAATTAAGTATTAAGTAATTGTGCATTTATATGGCCCACCAACTCTTTTAACTTCCTCTTCCTTTTTTTTGAACGGCCAACGAATCCTCCAAACGGGCTACTGGCGAAATTCACCACAACGGGATACACTCGCCTCCGAACCGGGGAAAACCCTCACCTAGGGCCGAAGCCCGTGAACACTCGCCCGAAGGCACGACAGTGCGGTGAGGTAAAACCCGCTCAGTTCAAGGATCGAACTAGCGATCTCCACCTATTCGCTTAGTCTCCCATCATCACCAGGTGCCGCAGAAAATAATGGGGAGGGCAGGAATCGAACTTGGGTCCCTTAGAACACCAAGACTCTTCTTCAATCCATCTTCACCCACAACAGCTTTTCTTCAATCCATCTTCACCACCGGCTGCCACCATCCTCCAGCATAACCAGCAGTGGCGGACCTAAGAATTATTTGCTGGGGTTGCGGATGAGATGTTCAACCATATTTTCAAGGGGTGCGGTTGGGTTTTTTGTCTAAAATATACACTAAATTTTTTTTTCAAGGGGTGCGGCCGCCCACCTTGGCCAAAGGGTGGGTCCGCCCCTGATAACCACAGTTATATATATGTGTGTGTAAATAACACAATCAATTCAAACAACAACAATTAAGTATCACATCAGATGTGTCGCAACCCCCGTCCTCTCTTATCCCGAAAACGGGCTGCCGCTGCCAGTTTTGGTGGTATTTGGTGATTGTCTATTTTGGCAGCGGAAATTTCATCAGGACCGTAGTTAAGAAATATTTTATCAGAGTAAAATACCACACTTTCAATATATTAAACACATGGGATAAAACCCAAGTTTTAAGTACACATATTTTCATAGGAATAAATCCTATTTTATTTAGTAAAAACATCTATTTATTTTAGGTAACTTTATTGCCACTTTTCCAAGCCTTCAGTGTTGTCCAGCTGGCTTCTATTTGGCTTTCACATTTTGTTACCTGAAACGCGTTTAAAAACATTTTGTCAGTGGGAAATACTGGTGAGTGAATCCCAGTTTAATAAAGACCATTGTACAGTATTGAGGGCGGTCTCGCAATTACATTTGTTTCCAAGTCATATCAATTACCACCCACGGTACTGTCAACCCGACTTGTGGAAATGTTACTCCTCGCAAGACAGTAACAAATTTTGTATACAAAACCCCAACATACCGACGATAATTGTATCCTTACAAATACTCAATAACTATTTAATATATAATTAATTATGTGAGGTTTTGTAAAGACAGTTTGCAAAAAGGAGATTACTCACATTGCTGTCTTAGATTTTCTGTAAGGGTTTCCTGGTGACAATCTATAAATTACACAAATGCACACGCGTTAATATAATAACTCATTTTAACATTAGTAATACCCTCCCCGAGACGGCATTCCAATGACTACGTCGGGCAGAACCACGACAGCCGTTACGGAACCCTAGATCAATCGGGCAGCGTATCTAATACGTATCCAGGGGTTATGATACTTACAACGGAGCAGAACTTCGTTATTTAGGGGGATATTATACCCGAGTATAGTGCCTACTATATAGTAATTCGAGAGAGAAAGTAAGAATTGAGCGAGTTTCGACTGAAGGCCCGATGCCTTCTTATATAGGGCCTGATTTTGGGTTTCATGCGGCCCGCGTAAGGTGAGACTAAGGGCTACGCGGCCCGCGTAGTAGACTGGGTAGGCCCTAGCCTGGCCCAGTCAGCGCACTAGCCCCGCCACGATCGTGACACGTGTCGGCCTAGGGTCTCGCATGATTTTGAAGCTGTCGCGGCCCGCGTAAGCTTAAGCTTACTTCTACGCGGCCTGCGAGCGGCTATTAAAATTTGTTTTTATTTAATTTTTATAAAAATAAAGGTATCGAGGGTCCATTTTCGCGTATGGGGTGTATTTTAGGACATATTGGGATATTTTAATTATTTTTAGGGTGTCGAAAATATTTCGAGGATTGTTATATCCTCCCCACCTTGTTTTAGAACTCGTCCTCGAGGTCTACTGGTATAGGTGCGGATATTTCCTTTACATTTTTTATTCAAGTTCCCATGTGTACTTTGGTCCTCTTTTGGAGTCCCATTTCACTTTGACCAGAACTAATCTCTTGTGCTTGAGGTTCTTGACTTTCCTGTCTTCAATCTGTAGAGGCCTTTCTACAAACTTTAACTGTTCATTTACCTCTATGTCCTTAAGAGGCACTACTAACGATTCATCAGCTAAGCATTTCTTGAGATTGCATACATGAAATACATCATGTATTTCTGTCATTTCCTCTGGCAGTTGTAGCTGATAGGCTACAGGTCCTATTTTTCTAATAATCTCAAAAGGTCCAACATACCTGGGACTTAGCTTTCCCCTCTTGATGAATCGTACAACTCCTTTCCAAGGAGAGACTTTCAATAATACCTTATCACCTACCTGAAATTATAACGGCTTGCGTCTGTTATCAACATAGCTCTTTTTTCGATCACGTGCTCCTTTCAGTCGTTCCTTGACTTGAATTATCTTGTCGGTTGTTTCCTGCACTATCTCAGGTCCGGATAGTTGCTTTTCTCCAATCTCTGCCCAACAGACTGGAGTTCGGCACTTTCGTCCATAAAGTGCTTCGAATTGTGCAGCATTGATACTCGTGTGATAACTATTATTATAGGAAAATTCTATTAAAGGTAAGTGTTCATCACGATTACCTCCAAAATCAATTACACAAGCTCTAAGCATGTCCTCCATTGTCTGAATTGTCCTTTCGCTTTAACCGTCCATTTGAGGATGGTAAGCTGTGCTTAGATTCAACTTGGTTCCCATTGCTTTTTGGAAACTTGTTCAAAAATGAGAGGTAAAACAGCTATCCCTATCAGAAACAATTGATAAAGGAATTCCATGTAATGAAACTATTTCATTTACATAAAACTTAGCTAATTGTTCCATATTGAAAATTTCCTTTATTGGTAGGAAATGAGCTGACTTAGTTAGCATGTCTACAATCACCCAGATTGTATCATTACCTTTTCTTGTTTTGGGTAATTTAGTAACAAAATCCATTGTTATCAATTCCCATTTCCATACTGGCATTTCTAACTGTTGTAACAAACCTGAGGGTTTCTGATGTTCAGATTTAACTTGTGAACAGGTCAAACAGTTAGAAACGTAAGCTGCTGTATCCTTTTTCATTCCTATCCACCAAAAATTCTTTCTTAAATCTTGATACATCTTATCACTTCCAGGATGCATCGTATACTTAGACTTATGGGCTTCTTCTAATATACGGTGGCGTAGGTTTCCTAATTTAGGTATCCACATTCTTTTCTTATGGAACCTCCAAATTCCATCGGTTCCTTGTTCTAATTCTTTAATCATTCCTTTTAACTTTTCAGTATCATCCTTGATTACTGATTCTTGTGCTTCTCTTATCTGATCATTTAAATCTACTTGCAGATTTAATTTAAGAGAACGTACCCTTTTTGGGTTTTCATGATACTTTCGGCTTAAAGCATCAGCCACCACATTCGCTTTTCCTGCATGATACTGGATATTACAATCGTAATCACTAAGTATTTCCATCCAGCGTCTTTGCCTCATATTCAACTCTTTTTGCCCAAAAACATACCTTAAACTTTTATGATCGGTGAAAATGGTAAACTTACTACCATAAAGGTAATGTCTCCAAATCTTAAGGGCAAAAATTATAGCTCCTAATTCTAAGTCATGGGTTGAATAATTCTCTTCATGATTCTTAAGTTGTCTAGATGCGTAAGCTATAACCTTTTGGCGTTGCATCAACACACATCCATAACCTAACTTAGAAGCGTCACAATAGACTACAAAGCCTTCAGTTCCTTCTGGTAACGCTAGTATGGGTGCATGAGTTAATCTTTGCTTAAGAATTCTAAAGGCTTCTTCTTGTTTTGGTCCCCATTCAAACTTAATAGATTTACAGGTTAACTTAGTTAAGGGAATGACTATTCTAGAAAAATCTCGAATAAATCTTCTATAATAACCGGCCAATCCTAAGAAACTTCTAACCTTGGTTGGTGACTCAGGGGTTTTCCATTTAGTAATTGCCTCAATCTTGGTGGGGTCCACATGAATTCCTTCATGATTAACTATATGTCCAAGAAACTGTACCTGTTCTAACCAAAACTCGCACTTTGAAAACTTAGCATAAAGCTTTTCTTTCCTTAATAAACTTAGAAGTGCGTGCAAATGCTTTGCATGTTCCTCCTTACTTTTAGAGTAAATGAGAATATCATCAATAAAAACAATTATGAATTTATCCAAATATGGCTTACATATCCGGTTCATCATGTCCATAAATGCGGCTGGGGCATTGGTTAAACCAAATGGCATGACAGTAAATTCATAATGGTCATACCTTGTTCTGAAAGCGGTCTTAGGAATGTCCTCTTCCTGTACCTTCAATTGATGATACCCTGATCTTAAATCGATTTTAGAGAAAAATCGAGCTCCTTGCAACCGATCGAACAGATCATCAATTCTCGGTAATGGATACCGGTTCTTAATCGTGACCTTGTTCAATTCACGGTAGTCAATGCACATACGCATCGATCCGTCTTTCTTTTTAACGAACAAAATCGGTGCTCCCCATGGCGATGAGCTTGGCTGTATGAATCCTTTCCCCAACAATTCATCTAATTGTTTCTTCAATTCCTGCATTTCCGCGGGTGCCAAATGGTAAGGTGCTTTGGCAATTGGTGCTGTCCCTGGTAGTAGGTGGATTCTGAATTCAACTTCCCTGTCTGGCGGTAGTCCTGGTAATTCTTCCGGAAACACATCTGAAAACTGAGACACTACTGGAATGTCTTTTAATTCTTTTCCTTTAGTGTTAGTGATTATAGAAATCAAATACACTATAGATCCTTTTCTTATACAACTTGCTATTTTCATTATAGAGATGAATTTCGTGGATCTAGATGGCTTATCTCCTTTAATTGTGATCTTTTCACCCTTTGGTGAATTTACTTGGATTGACTTTTGATCACATAAAATACTGGCTTTATTGGCTATTAACCAATCCATTCCTAATACAATATCAAATCCTGCCAGATTCATTGGGTAAAGGTTTGCAATAAACTTTTGTTTTAAAATTTCTATTCTTGCTCCCTGAAAGATTTCAGAAATCTTAATGGTTTCCCCATTGGCTGTCTCTACTAGACATTCTTGTGGAAGTTTAGTTAATGATTGATTAAGAAGTTTGCAAAACGAAGTATTAATAAAACTTTGGTTCGCACCAGAGTCAAATAATACTTTGGCAAAAACATCATTAACTAAAAACGTACCGGCTATAACATCTGGAATCATCTTGGCTTCATCTGCCGTCAAAACAAATGCTCTAGCATTTTTAGTGTTCTTGTTGTTCGGAGCTGGAGTCAGTTTCGGGCAGTTGGGCTTGATGTGGCCTTTTTCTCCGCAGTTGAAGCACATTCCGTTATTAGGTTTCCTCCTGCAATCTTCTTCCTTGTGTCCTGGCATTTTGCAGAAATTGCAGTGAGTGGAGCATTTTCCCGAATGCTTCTTCTTGCAAGCTTTGCAGTATGGTGCAGAGGTAGAACCTACGTTCCTACGGTTGGAATTTCCAAAACGAAATTCATGGGTAAGCCTTTGAGCTAGGTTTCTCCTCTGGTCTTCTTCTCGTGTACGCACTAATTCATCTGTCAAGGTATTTGCTAGTTCTACAGCTTCTTCTATGGTTTGAGGTCTAGCTGCCTTGACTACATGCCTAATCTCCCCGATTAATCCCCAGATGTAACGGGAGATTAATACTGGCTCAGGTGATGCAAGGGTTGACACTATTCTAGCATATTCAAAGAATAATGTAGTGTATTCCTTACTATCCACTCCAGTCATCCTAAGGTTCAGAAACTTATTTGCTATCTGTTCCTTTTCATTGGGAGGGCAGAATTTCCTTTCTACCATATTTTTAAATTCCTCCCATTCCATATTGTAAATCCTATCACTTCCCATAGACTGAAGGATTGTGTTCCACCATTCTAAGGCTAAGTTCTTAAACAGATTAGAAGCAAACATTATCTTATCCTTTTCCGCACATTTGCTTATTTTTAAGACAGCCTCAGTCTTCTCTATCCAACGTAGAGTTGCAATGGGTCCTTCATTGCCCGAGAATTATATTGGTTTGCAGGACCAGAATTCTTTATAAGAACAACCATAAGGCATGGTTCTTCTTCTTTTGGGAATGGGCGCTTGAAGTATAGGTCCATTGTTCACGCTGTGTTCAGGTTTTGTTGGTCGCTTACTGCTATGTTTACTTTTATTATCAGCTTCCTTAATAGTTTGAATAATAAATGGCATTGCATCTATAATTCCTTGTGCCACTATGTGTTGGATGGCACTATTATCCACTTGGTTTCCATTGTTATTGTTGTTTGGATTCTCATTAATCGGGTTATTGTCGTTCTGGTTATTATCATTCTGGTTTTCCTGATTCACTTCGTTGTCCATCTGAATTTTAAACATTTACCACATATTAATATCACAAAATAATATTTAATACAACCAATCACATAACACACATATTGGTCAAAAACGTCGATCATTGCGACTTACTCTTTTTATATCTATATATGCATCTATTACAAACCAATACTGGAAATTAAAATTACAATACAACTGGAATTAAAATTACACTACTAGTAGTAGGCATCTATAGTTTTTTTTTTCAAACACACATATTATATATTATTATATTATTATTATTATTACTACTACCTCCACCATCACCTTCACGGATATGGATTCATCTAGAAATCTATATTGCGCTCGTCATACTTCCAGACGAGTCGCTCTCCCACCTGTCTCATCCTCTCGCTACTTTCTAATATTTCCTCACCAAATGTCCTGAGTTCTTGTACATTTTTTGCACTCATTGGGGGGTGCAGGTTCTAGGACTGGGTTTGGAATCTGGGGTGCGGGTTCCTGGTGTGGGTAAGGATTCTCTAAAATCTCCCTAATGAATACATTGTTATCGTAATAGGGATCTAGAGGGTCCAAACCTGGGTATGCTCCTAGATTCGGTATGGGCATGTCTTCTTGTATGGGGTAACGTTGCACATAGTCCCTATTGTCGTCCCACCACGGTTCGTAGTTTGGGTCTAAGGGATTGGGTGCTGGTACCCTAGGTATCTCCTCTGGGTTAAAATCATGCATTTCTACTTGATTTTCAGGGTTATTTTCTATTTCCATGGACTGTAATGGTTGGGGTGCTATCAGTTGCTCCAGATTAGGGACAGCTGCTGTGGTTGCTAAGATATGGATATTTGCTATACCCCTATTAAGCATATCTTGGGTATAGGCATCGGTTTCTCTCTTAGCTGCTGCTAGCACTCTTTGTTCTTGCAACTTTTTCATTCGTTTCCTACGCTCATGTGCTCCCCGACTGAACCATCCTCTCTTTTTCTGAGGGAATGGCTCTTCAGAATGAGCCTTAAACACGAATATTCCTTCTTCATTATCAGCAGAGTACCCTGAGAGGGCAAGCTGTGAAGAGGCACCTTCGCTTCTAGGCGAACCAGACAACTGACGATACGCGTCGGATGGTCCTTGGTCGCTCATACTGTAAACTAACAAATAGTCAAATAACACACAATAAAAAAATACAAATATGCACGTATTTCCGTAATTTATTTCCTAACAATTTGAATAATATTGGTGTCAGCAGAACACTTCTGTGGCTGAATCAGTGGCTTAGCTCTGATACCACCTTCTGTTGCAACCCCCGTCCCCTCTTATCCCGAAAACGGGCGGCCGTGGCCAGTTTTGGTGGTATCTGGTGATTGTCTATTTTGGCAGCGGAAATTTCATCAGGACCGTAGTTAGGAAATATTTTATCAGAGTAAAATACCACACTTTCAATATATTAAACACATGGGATAAAACCCAAGTTTTAAGTACACATATTTTCATAGGAATAAATCCTATTTTTATTTAGTAAAAACATCTATTTATTTTAGGTAACTTTATTGCCACTTTTCCAAGCCTTCAGTGCTTACCAGCTGGCTTCTATTTGGCTTTCACATTTAGTTACCTGAAACGCGTTTAAAAACATTTTGTCAGTGGGAAATACTGGTGAGTGAATCCCAGTTTAATCAAGTTTAATAAAGACCATTGTACAGTATTGAGAGCGGTCTCGCAATTACATTTGTTTCCAAGTCATATCAATTACCACCCACGGTACTGTCAACCCGACTTGTAGAAATGTTACTCCTCGCAAGGCAGTAACAAATTTTGTATACAAAACCCCAACATACCGACGATAATTGTATCCATACAAATACTCAATAACTGTTTAATATATAATTAATTATGTGAGGTTTTGTAAAAACAGTTTGCAAAAAGGAGTTTACTCACATTGCTGTCTTAGATTTTCTGTAAGGGTTTCCTGGTGACAATCTATAAATTACACAAATGCACACGCGTTATTATAATAACCCATTTTAACATTAGTAATACCCTCCCCGAGACGGCATTCCAACGACTACGTCGGGCAGAACCACGACAGCCGTTACGGAACCCTAGATCAATCGGGCAGCGTATCTAATACGTATCCAGGGGTTATGATACTTACAACGGAGCATAACTTCGTTATTTAGGGGGATATTATACCCGAGTATAGTGCCTACTATATAGTAATTTGAGAGAGAAAGTAAGAATTGAGCGAGTTTCGACTGAAGGCCCGATGCCTTCTTATATAGGGCCTGATTTTGGGTTTCACGCGGCCCGCGTAAGGTGAGACTAAGGGCTACGCGGCCCGCGTAGTAGACTGGGTAGGCCCTAGCCTGGCCCAGTTAGCGCACTAGCCCCGCCACGATCGTGACACGTGTCGGCCTGGGGTCTCGCCTGATTTTGAAGCCGTTGCGGCCCGCGTGCGACTATTAAAAATTGTTTTTATTTAATTTTTATAAAAATAAAGGTATCGAGGGTCCATTTTCGCGTATGGGGTGTATTTTAGGACATATTGGGATATTTTAATTATTTTTAGGGTGTCGAAAATATTTCGAGGGTTGTTATAAGATGCAATTTAAAACCAATTTCAATTTCAAATATGGAACCACCATTCCCATGATAAAATTATAATTCAAACTAGTTCAATTTAAACCAAAGGCTATAGAACTAGGATTGTTCAACTTAGGTAATGGGGAAGAGGACTTGATTTGGTAGGGTTTTTGAAGTCGGCAAGACATAACTATCGCAGGCGGCGATGATGGATGGTTTTGTGTTGCTAACTGAGGAAGAGTAGAGAAAAAGGATGATGGGTTTCAATCGGTGGAGATGGTCGTAGATAGGGAAAGATGAAAACATACATGATGCAGTGAGTGATGGTGGTGATGTCATGGTTCAGAAGCAGCAGAGGGCAGTGGTAAAAGGTGGGGATTGGTGGTGCTGGTGGATAGAGACGGCGGTTCTGAGTGGTGAGTGGTGGCGTTGTGTTGAGAGGGAGGAAGTGGGTAGGTGTTGTGGTGGTGGAGGACGGTGGACAGGAGAGGAAGGATAGGGAAGACATGGTTGATAGGAAGTGGTATTGGGTTGCTGACAAATGGATTTGTTATGGATCTGTTTATCCGGGCGAAGGTCAGTTTGCGCGGCGGCCGGGGCCCGATAGAAAATCGCGTCCGTAGGCGGAGCTGACGGGGGATTGTCTTTGACAAGAACCCGGTGACCACTAGGTCCTGTACATAGAAAGTCACCCTTCAAAAAAAAGTGATTGTTTGTTGTTGGTGGCTGCCATCAATTTGTCCTTTTTTGAAAGACTTATTAGAGTTTTTTTTTTTGTCTGGTGGGGTGAGGTGGTGGTGGTGGAAGGTGGAAGTGGTAAAGATTGGGAAAGATGAAGATGGTGGGGTGGGTGGTGGGTCCCACATCATTTTTAAGTGTTATTTATATTTATTTTAATCTTTTAATTATTATTTGAGTAAACTGCCATTTTGGTCCCTGAGGTTTGGGTAGTTTTGCCACTTTAGTCCAAATCTCAAAGTTTTTGCATCTGGGTCCCTGTGGTTTCATTTTTATTGCCATTTTGGTCCAAACATAAAATCAGGTAAGATTTCTCAAAAAAAAAACCCCTGGATTTTTGTCCTTTTCCTCAGGGGCAAAATGGTCATTTTAAATAGCCCTCTGCCTCTCTCTATAAATACCCCTCCGTCTCTCTCTTCTCTCTCTCTCTCTCTCTTGAGCAACACCACTGCCACCTTCTCTCTCTTCAATCAACCTCCACCACCACCTTCGTATCCTAGCCAACCTCCACCACCACCACCTTCTCCCTTAGCGGCGATGGGTGGTGGTTTCTATCCGGATGGTGATGATGACGTTAGAACCAGATCCACCGCCGGCCATTGGTGGTGGTTTCTAAAAAATTAGAGGTCGTAGATCCAGAACCCGACCAGATCCCCTCCGGCCACTGTTGGAACTCCGACGAACCCTCCCTTTCTCTCTTCAATCAATGCCGGAATGATGTTAATGTTTGCTGATTTGGGGGACGATGTTCATCAACGCCGCCGCACATCATTTGTCGGAACCCTAGCCTTATACGTCACGTCATCAACACCGCCGCACATTGATGTTGTTGCAGGTTCTATTCACGGTGATGTTTGCTGATTTGGGGTTCGATTCTACGTCACTCTTTTAAAGAAGTTGTTGCAGCTTAGATTCTCTCACACACACACAAGGATGTTAATGTTTGCTGATTTTGGGGATAATGTTATATACTAATCTATTACAGAAAGCTAGGGTTTAAAATGAATGTGGAGGTGAATGTGATCTGGGACGATTTCATGTCAATCTGTGATTTGGGAATTGAATGTGGTTTTGAGGGTTCAGATCAGGATGGTGGTTCGGAGATGTATATGCAGAAGTGGTGGTTATGAGGCGGAGTACGGTGGTCAGAGTTGAATCTATGGTGACAGAAGCCTATTAACATCGCATGTGGTTGCTCAACTTCTTCTGTTTTGAATCGGAGAATCCTTTGAAAGGGATTATTTAGAGAAGATGATGTTTTGGGGAAATGATAAGGGATTATTTATTTTAATTAATAATTTGTTATAATAACTCATAAAATGACCAATTTGCCCATGAGGAAAAGGACAAAAAACCAGGTTTTTTTCAGAAATCTGAACTGATTTTATTTTTGGACTAAAATGGCAACAAAACTGAAACCACAGGGACCCAATTGCAAAAAGTTTGAGATTTGGAATAAAGTGGCAAAAGTGGCCCAACCTTAGGGACCAAAATGGCAGTTTACTCTTATTATTTTAACAAATAAGGGTATTTAGGTCATTTCACATTCACTTAACACCAAAAACTAACTGATGTTAGGCTTAGGGACTATCCGGGAACGAAATTGAAAAGTTGGGGACTGTATATAACTGTAACACCCCGTGTTTTCACGAGTGAAAGTCAAAGTCAAGGTCAAAGTCAACGACCGATTTCGCGCGACGTGACTTGTAGAATTGTTTCTATTATATTTAGATTATGTGGAGTAAATGTTGTACATTACAATAATCAAGCCTCACCAATCATATTTCGATCAATCTACGACTGTGAACGATAGGAAGTAACAATGCGATAAAGATAATCAAGCAAGCTAATCAAATCGACACCAAATCGTAACTCGAAATTCGTATTTTAATTGTCAGTTATACGTGTGTGTGTGCCTTACGTGTTACTTGTGCATGTTTATTTTATGTTGGGTGGTGATAATCAAGCGAACTCAATCGAACTCGAAGTCTAACTCGAATATGATCGAACCCGAACTCGAATCCCGAGTCGAACCATATAAGAAGTAGTTGGGACTGAAAGTAATTTGAATTAGGAAACCCTATCAAACCGATCGTAAATCCGAGCCGAATCAACATCGTATCGAGCTCGCCCAAGGTGGTGGCATCCGCACGGATGGCCCATCCGCACGGATGGCCAATCCGCACGGATTGCCAGTCCGCACGGATGGCCAGCCCGCGCGGATAACCTGCCCGGGTGCGTGCCGTGCGCACGGCTCACCCCCCCTTTCCCTTTTTGGCATCCTATAAATACACGGGTCGCTCTCCACTTTTTCCACTTTTGGCAAGTGACGTCCGAACCACGCGCATTCTTCACTTTTTCTCAGATTTCTCTCAATCCAGGTAAGATCTCGCACTGATTCTTGTACATCTTTAATCTCTACACGATTCTACACACTTCTATCTTTCGAATCATCGATTTTAACCATGAAATCATCCGGATTTGAGGTAATCATGGGTGACGTCATCATGAAGTTCGTAAGAACTCCATGCTTGGCCTCATTCCACCAAAAATATCTCAGATCTAAACGATTTCTGCAAGTTTTTACAATAAATCCACCTAGATCTAAACTCTTCTAAGGATAAAAGAGTTGAAAGAAATAAATCTAATGTTCTCTCCTTCTTTTACCCTTAAAACCGGTACAAATCCGATCAGTCCTAGTGTTTTGCTCGTCAATAGTGATACCCTAGTTCCAGATCTGGAGTTGTACCCTAGACAACTGATTTCGGGGTTAACCGGGACGACCGTTCTGAGTCGCCGGCAGGCCGAGTTAGGGTGGTTCCTAACCGGTCTAGTCACGCGGGTGAGAACACAACTCCAAGTGGTTGCCACGTGATCAGAACGTCTCGATAAACGACAACAGAAACCAAGTGTAGACGAACGGAACAACCAGAGCAGTTGTCCGCACGGACAGGCTACCCGCACGGGTAGCCACCCGCACGGACAAGCTGTGCGCACGGGCTACCATCCGCACGCACAGGTCATACGCACGGGCTGCCAACCGCACGGACTACCCTTGGGACCCACTTTCCAAGCGAGGTTTGAGTATCGACGAACGAGCAATCCGGACGGACGACCTCTGAATGGATTACTCATCGGATCATGAGATACTAAGGCCTTAAAATGAAAATCGAGCAAACCCCACCCGCACGGCCAAGCCGTGCGCACGGACGGGTTATCCGGACGGATTGACCCTGCCCGCGCGCACAGGCTGTCCGCACGGACTACCATACGCACGGACCACCGTCCGCGCGGCCGGCTTGAAAGGTAGAAACACTTTGGTGTTTTCTAAATGCTACAACGAAAACTCCAAAGCACAAGCCATCATACACAAACACATCTTAGGAAGAAACAATCCACTTGGACGTTTATCCACACAAGCAATCTAACCGTACGGGTAAGTTGTCCGCACGTATAACTCGTCCGCACGGGTTGCTACCCGCACAGACAGTCACACGCACGGATGACCTATCCGGATGGAACACCATCCGCACGCATCACCATCCGTACGGATAGGTCATGCGCACGGACACCTGAACCGCACGATCAGTCATCCTACCCACTCTCGCTTGTACTGTTTTACGCGTCACTTATCGTTACGTTATCGAATCTATTCAGGCTAATCGTACTCGCTGTAAAGCGCTCCCTTCAATCCATATCGCTGTGAGTATACTCGAACCCTTTTTGCTTTAGCACTTTTGGGTGTTACATACGTTACAACTATTCAAACTACAACTATCACACTACTCAAGCTATTTTAACGCTTAACCATTATCGCATGTTATACGTGGCTTATGAATGCTTGTTTGTTATGTTTACACATGGAATGCTGTCTACCTGCCTTAGCAACGATAGTACTATAGTTTGGACTCAGCACCCGTTTCCACGGGGGTTGTTAAGGACCTTTTTACTTGCATGGATTACAGTGGTAATCATGTATTGCGAACTGCCTCGGGCAGTCAACCCGCAGTCATTGGTATCGATGGATCTATGTCGATAACTAACGTGCTTCATTTCACTATGTGTACGTGCTGGTTATGCGTAAACAAATTCGAACTCTATATGCTATTATCAAACTTGTATGCTCACCTTTACATTTTATGTATTGACATTATTTTAACGTATGTGACAGGTGCCTAGGTTGTTTATATGCTTCTCGGGCTGTGATGAAATTGAGGCTAGGAACTGGAGTCCTAGAAACCAACGAATAATTTAGTTATGCTTAAATATGAGTTGTCGGAACAGAATATTTGTTTAGTTTTTGTCTGTAATAACTTGTTTTACTATTTGAGACATGGTATGGGACATGTTAACTTAAATTAAATGGTAATGATAGTTGTTATGGAAACTTCTGGACAATCTGTTTCGCTCAGTGCCGCGCCCCGATGATTCCGCCATCGGTTGGGGTGTGACAGATTGGTATCAGAGCATATATGCTATTATCAAACTTGTATGCTCACCTTTACATTTTATGTATTGACATTATTTTAACGTATGTGACAGGTGCCTAGGTTGTTTATATGCTTCTCAGTGCCGCGCCCCGATGATTCCGCGCCACGTCCTCAGGCAACAAGAGAAAGAACAAGAGAAAGAACAACTCCACCAACAAGAACTGTGCGATTTTTGCTGCACCGATCCAAGCGGTACCTGCTCAACAGCGTCAAGTAGTGGCGCCTGTGGCCAATGCACCGCCTGCAAAGCGTGCATATACTGGACCACACCCACTCTGCCCTACTTGCACCTATCATCATCCGACTGCTATTCAATGCCGCTTCTGTGCACATTGCAACGTCTACGGCCACTTTACTACCAACTGCCGTATTCGCCAAGCTCCTGCCAATCAAGCTCTACTCGCTGCCCCACAGGGTCAACAAGCGCCTCCGGCACCCGCAGTCAAAGCCAGAGCATGCTTCACATGTGGCGACCCGAACCATTTCGCCAACATGTGCCCGAACAGGGTGGTGAAACAAGAACCCCAGCAGCAACAGCAGCAACCACAGCAACAGCAGCAACCACAGCAACAGCAGCAGCAACAGGCCGCACGTGCCAGAACTTTCAATCTCAACGTACGTCAAGCCCAGGCCGACAACAACGTGGTCAATGGTACGTTCCTTGTGAATGGTATTTATGCTTCATGTTTGTTTGATACTGGAGCCGATAATTGCTTTGTGTCACTCGAATTTGAGAAACTCCTTAGTCGTAAGCGCTCTCGACTCTCCTCTGCATTCGAAGTTGAAGTCGCTACCGGGAGAACCGTCGCTGTAAACTCTGTTATTCGTGATTGCACGCTCGAACTCAACAATAACATCTTCTCAATCGATCTTATCCCAATGCAACTAGGAAGCTTTGATGTCATAGTAGGCATGGACTTTCTTCGCGAAAACCATGCCGAAGTTGTGTGCTTCGATAAAATGATTCGTTTTTCCCTCGCCAACGGGGATTCATTGTGCGTCTATGGAGATACTACTTCGAAGGGTCTCAAACTTATGTCATGCCTACAAGACAGCAAGTATCTCCGTAAGGAGTACAGGGCCTTCTTGGCTCATGTCGTAGCAGCGGAGAAGGAAAAGAAAGAGAAGAAGAAAGTGAAGGACGTTCCAGTGGTTCGAGAATTTCCTCGAGTCTTTCCCGAGGATCTTCCCGGACTACCTCCAAAGCGTGATATCGATTTTCGCATTGACCTTATTCCCGGGGCGAATCCTATTGCCAGAGCTCCCTACCGACTTGCGCCGTCCGAAATGCGCGAACTCTCAACCCAACTCCAGGAATTGCTTGAAAAAGGCTTTATTCGCCCAAGCACCTCTCCGTGGGGGCGCACCAGTCCTTTTCGTCAAAAAGAAGGATGGGACGTTCCGGATGTGCATCGATTACCGGGAATTGAATAAGTTGACTATCAAAAATCGCTATCCTCTGCCTCGAATCGACGATTTGTTTGATCAACTACAGGGCGCTACGTGTTTCTCGAAGATCGACCTACGTTCCGGATATCATCAGCTACGTATACAGGAGGAGGATATTCCCAAAACAGCGTTTCGCACTCGTTACGGCCATTATGAATTCGTTGTCATGCCTTTTGGCCTAACCAATGCACCAGCTGTTTTCATGGATCTGATGAATCGAGTGTGTAAACCGTATCTTGACCGTTTCGTCATCGTGTTCATCGACGATGTCTTGATCTATTCCAAAACGAGATCCGAACACGCGCAGCATCTACGTTTGGTTCTCGAGTTACTTCAGGGAAACCAACTCTACGCCAAATTCTCCAAGTGCGAATTTTGGCTGGGGGAGGTTCAATTTCTGGGTCACATCGTAAATAGTCAGGGCATTCACGTCGATCCTGCGAAGATTGAAGCTGTTAAGAGCTGGGTTACGCCTAAGAACCCGACTGAAGTCCGTTCCTTTCTCGGACTGGCGGGCTATTATCGACGATTCATCGAAGGATTCTCGAAGATTGCTGTACCACTCACTTCTCTCACTCATAAAGACCAGCCCTTTTTCTGGGGAACCAAACAAGAGTCTGCCTTTCGAACCCTCAAATACATGCTTTGCAATGCCCCTGTTCTCACGCTACCCGACGGAAACGATAATTTCGTTGTCTACTGTGATGCTTCTAACCTTGGTCTCGGTTGTGTCTTAATGAAACGAGACAAAGTTATTGCTTACGCATCCCGTCAGCTCAAAATCCACGAGAAGAACTATACAACCCACGACCTCGAACTAGGCGCAGTTGTCTTTGCATTAAAGATTTGGCGACACTACCTGTATGGTACCAAGTGTACGATCTTCACCGATCATAAGAGCCTACAACACATTTTTAATCAGAGGGAACTAAATATGTGTCAACGCCGATGGGTAGAACTTCTCAACGATTACGACTGCGAGATTCGTTATCACCCAGGCAAAGCAAATGTTGTTGCCGACGCACTTAGCAGACGGAGTTATCTGCTTAGCACTCGAAATGTTCAAGCCCAGCACAATCTCGAAGCTCTTATTCGCGACGCCCAGCATGCATGTCTCAACGAGCGCACCCTGAAGAAAGAGAGAATCTACCACGACGGAGCCCAACTTGTGAGCAAATCAAACGGGATATTCCATTTCCTAGACAAAATCTGGATTCCCAAGCGAACCAACCTGCGACAAATCATCATGGACGAAGCCCACAAATCCCGATACTCTATTCATCCCGGTGCTGACAAAATGTACCATGACCTTCGATATAGGTACTGGTGGCCGGGTATGAAGCGGGATATCGCTCTCTACGTCGGAAGATGCCTAACCTGTGCTAGAGTAAAGGCCGAACATCAACGACCCTCTGGCTTGCTCGAACAACCTCCAATCCCCATGTGGAAGTGGGAGAGCATAGCTATGGATTTCATAACCAAGCTTCCAACCACGTCATCAGGTCACGACAGCATTTGGGTTATCATTGACCGTTTGACCAAATCAGCCCACTTTCTGCCAATACGAGAGGACTACAAGGTGGAACGATTAGCCCGAATCTACACCGACGAGATCATTTGTCGACATGGGACGCCTCGTGACATCATCTCTGACCGTGATGCTCGATTCACTTCGCGATTGTGGGGAACGTTTCAAACGGCACTAGGTACGACGCTTAATCTAAGTACCGCGTTCCACCCACAAACTGACGGTCAGAGCGAGAGAACGATTCGTACGCTTGAAGACATGCTCCGTTCATGTGTTCTAGATTTTGGTGGTAATTGGGATAGACACCTTCCGTTAGTCGAATTCTCATACAACAACAGCTACCAGGCTAGCATCCAGATGGCTCCTTTCGAAGCCTTATACAGAAGAAGATGTCGATCGCCTATTGTGTGGCACGAGATCGGTCACTCGCAACTAACCGGTCCGGAACTACTACAAGAAACGACAGACAAAATCTTCCAAATTCGGGACAACCTAGCGAAGGCTCGAGATAGACAGAAGCTTCTCGCCGATAAAAAGCGCAAGCACCGTGAGTATGGCATTGGTGACTACGTACTCCTAAAGGTATCACCTTGGAGGGGTGTAGTCCGATTTGGCAAAAAGGGGAAACTTGCGCCTCGGTATGTGGGACCTTTTAAGATTCTGGAAAGGATCGGAAAAGTCGCCTACAGACTCGAATTACCGGAAGAACTTAACAATGTCCATCCGATCTTCCACGTGTCAAACCTCCGAAAGACCATCTACGAACCAGCCGTACATGTTCCTCTAGATGATTTACGAGTGAACGAAACATTGCACTTCGTGGAAAAGCCTGTCGAAATCATGGATCGCCAAACCAAAGAACTCAGGCGCTCACGCATTCCCATTGTGAAAGTCCGGTGGGAAGGCAAACAAGGCGCGGAGTTCACTTGGGAACTCGAAAGCGACATGAAGGCAAAGTATCCACAGCTGTTTAACGAAGAAGCAACGTCCAGCTAAAACAGCGAGTATTCGAGAGAGTTTTTCGAAGAATTTGAAATATGACAATATGTATGGAAGCCAACAGAAACCGCCGAAATTAATGAAGATTGAATATTGTAAATAAGAGAAACTAGAGAGAGAAAGCTCTTGTTCGCTATCCGATCAATCAAATGAATCACGCCATCTGTACGTTATTGTGTGTTCGATCACGTACGTTCACGGATTCCGCACGTCGTACGAGTCGGATCGCAACCGACGCGAATTCAAACTAGAACCCACAATGATCAAGGTTTTGAAAGAAAAAGAAAAAGGATTTTGAAAATGAAAAATTAAAGATTGAAAAAGATTTCTCTCGAACGATTTCATAGGCTTTTAAATCAGCCGATTTTAACCGTAAAATCCTGGTTAATTTGGCGATTCTCCACACGTGATTCACGAATTTGTTACAGCTTCCGGCTTAATTTCGGGACGAAATTTCCTAAACAAGGGGAGGCTGTAACACCCCGTGTTTTCACGAGTGAAAGTCAAAGTCAAGGTCAAAGTCAACGACCGATTTCGCGCGACGTGACTTGTAGAATTGTTTCTATTATATTTAGATTATGTGGAGTAAATGTTGTACATTACAATAATCAAGCCTCACCAATCATATTTCGATCGATCTACGACTGTGAACGATAGGAAGTAACAATGCGATAAAGATAATCAAGCAAGCTAATCAAATCGACACCAAATCGTAACTCGAAATTCGTATTTTAATTGTCAGTTATACGTGTGTGTGTGCCTTACGTGTTACTTGTGCATGTTTATTTTATGTTGGGTGGTGATAATCAAGCGAACTCAATCGAACTCGAAGTCTAACTCGAATATGATCGAACCCGAACTCGAATCCCGAGTCGAACCATATAAGAAGTAGTTGGGACTGAAAGTAATTTGAATTAGGAAACCCTATCAAACCGATCGTAAATCCGAGCCGAATCAACATCGTATCGAGCTCGCCCAAGGTGGTGGCATCCGCACGGATGGCCCATCCGCACGGATGGCCAATCCGCACGGATTGCCAGTCCGCACGGATGGCCAGCCCGCGCGGATAACCTGCCCGGGTGCGTGCCGTGCGCACGGCTCACCCCCCCTTTCCCTTTTTGGCATCCTATAAATACACGGGTCGCTCTCCACTTTTTCCACTTTTGGCAAGTGACGTCCGAACCACGCGCATTCTTCACTTTTTCTCAGATTTCTCTCAATCCAGGTAAGATCTCGCACTGATTCTTGTACATCTTTAATCTCTACACGATTCTACACACTTCTATCTTTCGAATCATCGATTTTAACCATGAAATCATCCGGATTTGAGGTAATCATGGGTGACGTCATCATGAAGTTCGTAAGAACTCCATGCTTGGCCTCATTCCACCAAAAATATCTCAGATCTAAACGATTTCTGCAAGTTTTTACAATAAATCCACCTAGATCTAAACTCTTCTAAGGATAAAAGAGTTGAAAGAAATAAATCTAATGTTCTCTCCTTCTTTTACCCTTAAAACCGGTACAAATCCGATCAGTCCTAGTGTTTTGCTCGTCAATAGTGATACCCTAGTTCCAGATCTGGAGTTGTACCCTAGACAACTGATTTCGGGGTTAACCGGGACGACCGTTTTGAGTCGCCGGCAGGCCGAGTTAGGGTGGTTCCTAACCGGTCTAGTCACGCGGGTGAGAACACAACTCCAAGTGGTTGCCACGTGATCAGAACGTCTCGATAAACGACAACAGAAACCAAGTGTAGACGAACGGAACAACCAGAGCAGTTGTCCGCACGGACAGGCTACCCGCACGGGTAGCCACCCGCACGGACAAGCTGTGCGCACGGGCTACCATCCGCACGCACAGGTCATACGCACGGGCTGCCAACCGCACGGACTACCCTTGGGACCCACTTTCCAAGCGAGGTTTGAGTATCGACGAACGAGCAATCCGGACGGACGACCTCTGAATGGATTACTCATCGGATCATGAGATACTAAGGCCTTAAAATGAAAATCGAGCAAACCCCACCCGCACGGCCAAGCCGTGCGCACGGACGGGTTATCCGGACGGATTGACCCTGCCCGCGCGCACAGGCTGTCCGCACGGACTACCATACGCACGGACCACCGTCCGCGCGGCCGGCTTGAAAGGTAGAAACACTTTGGTGTTTTCTAAATGCTACAACGAAAACTCCAAAGCACAAGCCATCATACACAAACACATCTTAGGAAGAAACAATCCACTTGGACGTTTATCCACACAAGCAATCTAACCGTACGGGTAAGTTGTCCGCACGTATAACTCGTCCGCACGGGTTGCTACCCGCACGGACAGTCACACGCACGGATGACCTATCCGGATGGAACACCATCCGCACGCATCACCATCCGTACGGATAGGTCATGCGCACGGACACCTGAACCGCACGATCAGTCATCCTACCCACTCTCGCTTGTACTGTTTTACGCGTCACTTATCGTTACGTTATCGAATCTATTCAGGCTAATCGTACTCGCTGTAAAGCGCTCCCTTCAATCCATATCGCTGTGAGTATACTCGAACCCTTTTTGCTTTAGCACTTTTGGGTGTTACATACGTTACAACTATTCAAACTACAACTATCACACTACTCAAGCTATTTTAACGCTTAACCATTATCGCATGTTATACGTGGCTTATGAATGCTTGTTTGTTATGTTTACACATGGAATGCTGTCTACCTGCCTTAGCAACGATAGTACTATAGTTTGGACTCAGCACCCGTTTCCACGGGGGTTGTTAAGGACCTTTTTACTTGCATGGATTACAGTGGTAATCATGTATTGCGAACTGCCTCGGGCAGTCAACCCGCAGTCATTGGTATCGATGGATCTATGTCGATAACTAACGTGCTTCATTTCACTATGTGTACGTGCTGGTTATGCGTAAACAAATTCGAACTCTATATGCTATTATCAAACTTGTATCTTTACATTTTATGTATTGACATTATTTTAACGTATGTGACAGGTGCCTAGGTTGTTTATATGCTTCTCGGGCTGTGATGAAATTGAGGCTAGGAACTGGAGTCCTAGAAACCAACGAATAATTTAGTTATGCTTAAATCTGAGTTGTCGGAACAGAATATTTGTTTAGTTTTTGTCTGTAATAACTTGTTTTACTATTTGAGACATGGTATGGGACATGTTAACTTAAATTAAATGGTAATGATAGTTGTTATGGAAACTTCTGGACAATCTGTTTCGCTCAGTGCCGCGCCCCGATGATTCCGCCATCGGTTGGGGTGTGACAATAACAACCCTCAAAAATATTTCCGACACCTTAAAAATGTTTAAAATATCCCAATACGTCCTAAAATACACCACGTATACGAAAACAGGCCCCAAATACCTTTATTTTTATTAAAATTAATTAAAAACAAAATTTAAATGGCTTTCGCGCGGCGCGACGCCCCCTAGCCACCTCCGTCGCGGGGCGCGACGAGCCTGGCCACTCGCCCTCCTCCGGAAGCCGCCACGTGTCAACACGTGGCGAAGCTAGACCGGTGACACCTCAAAGCTAGGCCCTACGGACCCTACGTCGCGGGGCGTGACGACCCCCTCCTGTTTCCGTCGCGGGGCGCGACGCCCTGATCAGCCCTATAAATGGATGCAATCGGTCGTTCATTCGAAATCGCTCACAACTTTCTTTCTCTCTCAAATTTCTTTATAGTAGGCACTATACCCGGGCATAATACCCCCATAATTAACGAAGTTCTGTCTCGTTGTAAGTATCATAACCCCGTTTACGTATTAGATACGCTGCCCGATTGATCTAGGGTTCCGTAATGGCTGTCGTGGTTCTGCCCGACGTAGTCGTTGGAATGCCGTCTCAGTGAGTGTATTACTAATGTAAATATTGGGTTATTATACTAACGCGTGTGCATTTGTGTAATTAATAGATAATCACCAGAAAATCTTAAAGGAAAACCCTAAGACAGCAATGTGAGTAATCCTCTTTTTGTGTAAACCTTTTTGTGAGTAATCTCTTTTTTTGCAAACTGTTTTTACAAAACCTCATATGATTAACATTATATTAAACAGTGATTGAGTATTTGTATTCTACAATTATCGTCGGTATGTTGGGGTTTTGTATACAAAATTTGTTACTACATTGTGAGTATTAACATGACCACAAGTCTGGTTGACAGTACCGTGGGTGGTAATTAAAGTAAATGGAAACAAATGTAATTGCGCGACCACCCTCAATGCTGTAGACTGATAAAACCTGTTTTGATTAAACTGAGATTCACTCACCAGTATTTCCCACTGACAAAATGTTTTTAAACGCGTTTCAGGTAACAAAATGTGAAAGCCAAATAGAAGCCAGCTGGACAGCACTAAAGACTTGGAAAAGTGGCAATAAAAGTTACCTAAATAAAGAGATGTTTTTATTTAAATAAAATAGGATTTATCCCTATGAAAATGTGTGTACTTGAAACTTGGGAAATTTCCCATGTGTTTAATATTATAAAAGCGTGGTATTTTACTCTGATAAAATATTTACTAACTACGGTCCTAATGTAATTTCCGCTGCCAAAATGATAAACACTGATACCACCGAAACTGTCCGCGGCTGCCCGTTCCCAGGTTGTTAGGGGACGGGGGCTGTGACACTGTAGCTGTAATTTTAGAAAGTTAGGGACTGAAGGTGAAAAACGCCAAACCACAGGGACTATCCGAGCATTTAACTCAAAACTAAATTAGCAAAAACTTTAATAGGTTTAAAGCGTATATTAATATGATAGAGGGGTAAAGTTGAAGCATTAGAATCTGGAGGGGTTAGTTTGTAAAATTTATAAAATGAAATAGTAGTCTAGGGGTTGGAATTGTCATTTATGAAAGTTGAGGGGGTTTGTTTACGGTGGGAAACCCCACCCACATTGTGTTTTAAGATTATATTAGAATGTTAACATGTATATTTATAAGTTTATAAGTAATTAAGTATATGATATTTATAATTTATGCCAACTAATCGGCTAACATAGTTCACTAAGAATTTTAAGGACCGACGCAGTTTTTGTTAACTTTATTTTAGCCTGTTAGTAATGTTTTCTTAATTAGTTATTAACTGTGTTAAGCAAATCATGTCAATAGCCATGTTAAACATTTCATGTAGTTCCATTTATTGAAATGCTTTACATTTATTTGTGATGCCGTACCAACTCCGAAGTCATTTGTGTTATTGATCTAGTTATATTAAATTGTGTTACACATGTTGTGTTGTACCGTCTAACTGCTTATTAAAAATGTTTGCGTTACCGTAATTAAATGACACAATTTGTTAATTGTGTTGTGTTTAGGCTCATGAAGTCCTCCTAACAAGATAGTTGTGTTAAATATAGTGTGCCGCTTTGTGCAAACCAATTATTAAGCATGGCCAACATGGCCATCCCCGAAAATGTTCAAATATCTTGGTCCTGTGCGAACAGAAAATGTGGGCCCCTTAAATCTAAATTTTTAAAAAGAATATATATAAAAAAAATTAAATATATGAAAATGAATTAATATCATTTGAATCAACATCAATCATTTAAAACTTGACAAAATTAGACAATTAATGTCATTTGTATTTCATAAATAGATAAAAAACAAAAAGAAAAACAAAACTGAGGACACCAGGATAGAACTTATGTCTTCTTATTATAAAAGTAACTTTCAAACCACCAAACCAAGTGTTTCAGGATGGTATTTTTCCGACTCACTACTTATATATTCTAACTTTACAGTGTAAAAATAATACAAAAACAAAAAAAAATTAGGCCCCCGATGAGTTTGGGCCCTGAGCCGTCGCCCATCCCGCACACCCTTGGGGCAGCCCTGATGGCCAGCTCTAAAACAACTTTGGCTTGTATAAAGATTTTTATACATATGCTTATTAAAGTTATATATAACTAAAATGATTCTACTTTTTAACAACTTTCCACTTCTTCAACTCCTTGTGATATATTTGCTTTTTTTCTTGTAACTACTTGGTATTTTACCCAACAAAGTTCTCTTAAGAAAAAAAAAAGAAATAAATAAATAGTAGTTATATATATATTATTTTTTGGAATGTGACTTTCTATGTACTGGACCAGTGGTCACCGGGTTCATGTCGAATACAATCCCCCGTCAGCCCCGCGCTCTCGGACGCGATGTTCGATCGGGCCCCGGCCGGTGCGCAAGCTGACTTCCGCCCGGAAACCATACTGCCCCCACACGAGAGACTCGTTGGGGTAACAGCTGGGTAAAACCGGGTTGCCCTCAAGACCGCACCATGCCTCGGTAGGATACGATCTATCACTGGGACCCCCCCCTATAATGCCACAACCGGGGATCGAACCGGAGACCGGCCCAACCAAACCCCATGGGATTACCCAGCTGGGCTGGGAGGAGGTATAATAGTAGTTATATATTAACCCAGTGAAACTAGAGGACTTTTTATTTAAGTTCTTTAAAAATCAGATGCTGGCGTTACTGTTCATATGACATTTTGCACAGTCAAGATCGATATTAATTTTAAAAATATTGTTTCTTTAAATGGTCATTTTCATCATAGTGTTTGACGAATTGATGATGATTTGTCATATTTTATTTTTTTCCCAGCTATTCTACATTTGTAACTCGTAAGCAATCTTATTACTTTGTTAGAATATTCAATATTCAGAGTTGAGGGATATGAAAATGAGGCGTTATGCGACATGTGACAGTCACGTCAGCATGCGTCAGAAAAGTGGCGTGATGCAAAAAGTAGGCCTGTAAACGAACCGAACGTTCATGAACTTGTTCGGCGGGAAGTTCGTTTATGTTCGTTTATTTAATAAACGAACGGACACGAACAAAAAAATTGTTCGTTTAATTAAATGAGCGAACATTAACACACCTTGTGTTCGTTCACTTATGTTCATCAACGTTCGTTTATGTTCGTTCATTTATGTTCATGAACGTTCGTTTAAATTTTAGTAAATATATAAATAGTTAGATTTATATAAATATTAGGTTTTCTAACTACTTATATTAATATGACTAATTAGTATATTTATGAACTCTAATTTAGATGTGTTTTCGAATGAATTGTAATATATTAGACTTGTATGTTCAATCATGTTAATTTATGTTTGTTTATGTTTATTCAAATACGTAATACGTTCAGTTAATTTTTTTTGTTTATGTTCGTTTGTGTTCGTTAATGTTCGTGAACTACTGTTCGTTTAGGCTTTAAACGAACGAACACGAACATGCCCGATTTCTTAATGAACGAACACGAACAAAAAAATGTGTTCGATTATATGTTCGTGTTCGTGTTCCGTTAAAGTTAAATGAACGAACACGAACATACCCACTAATGAAACGCCACCACCTCACTCACACATTTTCCCCACGCCGGTGGAGATCCTTATGCCCCACCACAACGCCGTGCTCCACACCGGACACTGGGTGGTTAGCTTGCAGTGGAGTGGCTTCGGCGCCCACATCTTGTGGTCTTAGTGTCAGCTAGTTCACTCAATGGTAATCATCAGTCAACTTGCATCCCTATTTGAAAAAAATGGAAACTTGTGTACTTGCGGTTTTCATTTCACTTCAGCTTGCATCCTTCTGTCAAGTCCTCATCGGTTTAACCGTTAGGTCAAAAGGTATTTTGATAATCTCGCAACTTTAACACATTGAACCCTCCAGATTAAAACCCCTAACACTTTGCGTCCTTCTGCACCTTCACCACACCACCACATCCGTCACCACTGTGCTCAAATGTAAGTCCACTACCTTGATACTAAGTCCTAACCATGAAATGCCATGGAACCCGCTGACCTGCACTTTGCACCACCACTTGGGATGGCAATGGGTCGGGTTTGGGACGGGTTTAGGTAATCCCAAACCCGGTTGGATAAGCTTGTCACAAACCCATCCCAAAACCCGTCGGTTTCTAGCGGGTAAATACCCATCGGGTATCGGGTATACCCACGGTTTCGTGTGAACCTGTTAATTTAAAAAGATTACTCGTTGGCTATACTCATCTCAAAACCCATTGGGTATCTATCAGGTAACTACTAATCGGTTACATTTTGTATTGTCATTATAAAAATATGAGTAAACTGTCATTTTGGTCCCTGTGGTTTGGGCACTTTTGCCATTTTAGTCCAAATCTCAAACTTTTTAAATCTAGGTCCCTGTGGTTTCGTTTTTGTTGCCATTTTGGTCCAAAACTCAAATCAGGTCAGATTTATAAAAAAAACCCCAGCTATTTTGTCCTTTTCTGAAGGGGCAAAATGGTCATTATATAAAAAAATGCTATTTTGTCATTTCCTCAAACTCTCTCTCTCTCTCTCTAAACACCATTGTCCTCTCTCTCTTTTCAAAATCTTAAATCATTTGCAGCAGAACCCTCTTTATTTCAAGAACCCAAATCACAAAACCTTGAAGACCATCATCTAAAACACATATCATCATCTAAAACACAGAGCATCTGCATATACCATTGCAGACCGCAGCGGTTGATTCAGAATTAACCGAATTTGACAAAATTGAGTTCAAGTTACTGCAACCCATCATCTCTCGATGAACCTGGTTTCGTTCAATTGGGTTTCAAAAGATAATTTCGAGTTCAAGTTACTAAAACACATGGCAGACCAGTCATCTCAGCACTTCGAGTTACCAGTCATCTCAGCACTTCGAGTTTCAAGTTTCTGCAACCCATTAACTCTTGATCCAAACCCTAAAAATTCAAATCCACAAATTCAACTTCAAACCAAACAAACAAACATGTATCACCAGTCATCTCAGCACTTCGATTTGGAACAAGACAATACTACTTCAGGATTTAATGGTGGAGAACAAACTTCATGGCTTTCCGGCGAAGATCTCCGCCCTAATTCGTCGTCGCACCACCGGAATCCTGCCGCCAATAACGTCGACCGGATTCTGTACAATGATCTTGTTCAGATTGTTCTGTACAACAGAAATCACCATCATCCTCAATGATCAGAAAAATAAATGAAACAGGGGAAGAGATTGTGAGGAGGTGGGGGTTTACCGGCGAGTTATGAACGATCTGAGTTCGTGTTTACGTTGTTGAGCGTTACACGAGTGTGAGGAGGTGCGGATCGTTGCAGAGGATTGATTCCAATTCGTGTTCGAGCTTCGAGAAGTGCTTTAATGGCGGATTCGGATGCGGATGAGGTTGAAACTGTGTTGTTATAGGTTTGTGAGGGGTTAGGGTTTTGGTGGAGGTTGTGTGAAGCTTGTTTGAGAGCTTTGAGGATGTGGAGAACTTGTTGTGAGTCGTTTTTAGGGTTTTGTTGGGGAAGATGAACTGGGTTTTTTGGGGGAAGGAATTAAAAGAGTATAATTAATTTAATGATTTAACTGTTATAAAAAGCTGGACAATTATACCCCTGAACAAAAAGACAAAATTACCATCTTTTAATAGTAAAATAGGAGGTAATTTGAATTCTGGACTAAAATGGCAGCAAAAGTGAAACCACAGGGACCCAGATTTAAAAAGTTTGAGATTTGGACTAAAATGTCAAAAGTGCCCAAACCACAGGGACCAAAATGGCAGTTTACTCTAAAAATATATATCAAATAACTACAATGTGTACATAATAGAATACCTATATGTGTAAAAAATGGATGTATCATATATATACATATTTAATAATAATATAAAAGATATTATATCGGGTATACAATCGGGTAAACTGTAAGACCCTAGTTCGTATTTGACAAAAAAGTCGCAGCGGAATATTCGTGTCATAAAATTTCTTTCATTATAAACCTTATGTCTTACTTGAAAGTTCATTTTTAAAACAACTCTTTTATATTGAATACATCAATCTAACTCATTTATAGAATAAAACATAACTTATGTATAACAAGTTACATTCTCAGACAACCCCGTACAATCCTTCATGTGACTCGGTCCATGATCTCTGTCCCTTGTTAATCCTCTGTGACCCGATCAACCTGCGCTCACCACATACCTTCATAACGTTAGCACACATTATAAACATAAATAAGTTTCCTCCTTGACTTTTCACATCTCTTCATCATATTGGAACTCATGTTAGCATATTACATTCACTTTATAATGCATACTTTATACATCATCGTCCTTGACGATCATACCGTATCGTGTAGATCATAATCTTTTATCACAACGATTTACATGCTCATCCTTTCATAAATATACATGCCTTCCCTTATCTTTCTTAATATCAAATTTATCTTAACATTGTTTATAAGGCTTTAGAAATTGATTAGAATGAGTTCCCTATACTTAGAGACCCAAACCACATTTAAAAAAACTTTAAATGTTAGTATTATAAGTGTAAAAAGTTGTTAAATATCATAATTTACCTCATACACCATCAAACAACAACATATAACAATTTTATCAATCCTGTCGTAGGCTACCGTCTACAGACCGTAGCTTACAGTCCATTAATAATCAACAAAACAGCCCCTCCAGTACCGTAGCCTACGGCTGAGCCGTAGGTTACGCTGCAGCCCAGCTACAGATTTACCGGTTTAATCCTTTTTACGAAAACGGCCGTAACTTTCAAACCGTTTATCCGTTTTACCTCCCGTTTCTTCCTACATGATCGTAAATTAACATTCTATCATGTGAACTTGAAATTTAACATCCGGGTTAAGGAAATTCTTAACTTATACGTTTTCGGCTTATGATTTTTACGAAAACGGCCGTAACTTTCAAACCGTTTATCCGTTTTACTTGATTCTTTTTCCTACGCGACCGTAATTTAATTCTCCATCACATGGAGTGAAAAATCCAATATTTGGACTACCAAATTTTATGACTTTTAAGCCTTCGGCTTATTACCCTTTTACCAAATTTTGACCCGTTCATGCATTTATCAACATAACTTGATTGTTTGACCTAAATTCCTCATGAACCTTATAACTTCAACGTCGTCTATCATATAAGGTCCCAATCACGGGTTTCTTACAACATCCCAACCCATTTCCACTTAAATGTTATTTTGACCCGTTAAGGGTATTTACGCAATTTTAAGGACTTTGACTCGCAAAGATCATACTTTTCGCTTTCATACATGTCCAAAGTAATCATTTAATCTAATGGCTTGTTTCTAAACAACCTTTTAAAGTCGTTTGCCCGATATACCTATCAAGGGCATTTTTGTCAACTTCGCTCCATCCTTTACAACAAAGGACTTCATTGCACATTCAACCATCCCTATCACTTAACTACAACTTTAAACACACATACCTTGCTCGGATCAAAGCTAAGATCCGTTTAATACTTCATCCACCAAATTGTTAGATGATAACAACGAGATCCTTTTGCTATTAAATCTGTGAATTCATAATACTTGACAAAACCATTCATTAGTCGATAATGCCAAATGGTGACATCTCCACCATTTGACCCGTTAGTTCCACATGTCCATTTTACCCTTTTTAAACATCAACTTTAATTTCCTTATCATACCCACATATTCCGACCCGTATCAAATACTTGTCGAAACATCATACTTCACATGTTTACTTACCATGTTCGTAATCAATACAACGAATAAATATTCTACAAAAAGGGTGTAAGCTTACTTACCTTGCATCCGAGTACGCTTCCCGTGCACATAAGTTCCATTTGACTCGCTTCTTTCCCAAGCTTCCATGTCGCTTATCAAGCATCACCTATCATATATCGTTCTCAAGATAGTTAGCTTATTCATCATTCATCACAACCTTTTCATTGCACGGATTTTATATGGAATTTATCATTCAACCTTATAACATGCTAATTTATCATTTCTTATCCGATTTCTTTAAACATTCACACCCAAGTATGATTCCAAACATCATTAACATAAGTAAATCATCCATTTACATCACATTATCTAAAACCCACTTCATAACTTCATTATTAATCACTTACTAGTGATCTAAACTCAATTATCTCTAATTTCATCATACCTTTGGTGTATGTACTACCTTTTAAACATAAAGTACAACTAATTCATGCACAATCTCCTAATCTCATACATAATTCATCAAATTCCTCCTTCTAATCAACATGAATCATTCATGCATAAACATCAAACATACTAGTATCACATATCTTTCAATTCCTCCAACAAGAATCTATCATACACATCAATATTAAGCAAGAATTGGACATGGGTGATCATTCAAGTCATCATCATCACCATAACTAATGGGTTTCACCACTAATCATCAAATTAACACAAACCATACATAACCTATGTTCTATATGATGATTCTAACCCTTATACATGATCAATTTCATACCAATTCGCGATTTACAACATAACCCACTTCGTGCATAATCACCAATCTATCTTTTAAGACATACCTTATGATCCCCTCGTGAAGGTGATCATTAATCCATGCTCGGTTGTGAATTTAAGCTTAGTTTAGCCTTTCAATTTGGTGATTTTCCATGATTAGGGTTTTGGCTCCATAAGAGCTCCTGCTCTTTCTAGAACACACGATTATGTGTGTTTGTGGGTGTATTTTTCATATATTAATTCAAGTTTCATCTTTCCCCATTTTGGTCCCTCAAGTTTGCCACTCATTATAATTGCCACAACTCTCATCCTTTAGTTGTTTCTACCATACTCATAACTAGGTTAAATAACATAGTCATTTATTTCTTGATGTACCATATCATAATATTTAACGAATATAAATATTCGGGTTTTTGGGGTGTTACATAAACGGGTACACTTTATCGGGTATTTGGGTCGGATAAACGGGTATATCACTAAATACCAAACCCGTCCCAAACCCGCGAAAAAAATAAAAACTATTTCCAAACCCGTCCTAAACCTGATTAACCGACCCCAAACCCGTCCCAAATGTGTCGGGTTTTGGGTTTACCCAGTGGGTTCGGGTTTGATTGCCATCTCTAAGCACCATCACCGCAACCTTACCATAATAAACAACCATCACCATCCAAACACCATCAGCTACCACCATTTGAACACCGCCTATCGTTTACCATCATCTAAACACCACCTGCCGTTAGTTACCATAACCAACACAAATCACCATCATAACTTCCATCCGCCACTCCTACAACTATCATCTATTACCACGATCACCTTCAAGCACCATTTTCATCACCAAAATACCTCCAAAACAAACAAAGTGGTATGGTGCAAAGAAAAGGGAGGAGTGGAACGTGGCGTTTTAAAAACAAAATAAAATAAAATAAAATAAACATTAACCGATCAAAATCAAACCAAAATCCACCCACCAAAGAAACACCGATGTCAACAAATCAAGAAACCCACATGTTTTAAATGGGCTCACTTGGCCTATCCAACAAAATAAAATACGTATAAAGCAACACGTACACCAAATAAAGCCCAAAAAACTAACAAAGCATGAGGTACAACACCCCAATGCATAAGCAACTTACAAAATAAAATGATATAAATATCCCAAATATAAGCGGTTTCATTGGCGTTGCATCGGCTCAGACTCATGGCTGCACCTTATCGGGTTGCTTGTCTCAAGCAACGCAGTTGCCACGCCAAGAGTTAATCATCATCGCCAAAGTCGTGTACCACCCGCATAGCACAACAATGCATCATTGTTTAAAAACTGAAAATTTTGCATTCGCCACAACAAGAGTTAACCAAAAATACAACAAAGCTCAACAAGACATCATAGCTCATAAAACAACAAAATCCCAACTAACAACGGTCTAACAAATCCCATAGACCAGAACGTTCCAAGTAACAGTCACTAACATCAAACTCACAAACATATTAATCAACACTCTAGTCAAGTCTCTTAGGTTCGTGACAAAACATCGCCACAAAGCTTAGGTTAATCGTGAACAACCAAATACGACATCTAAAGCATACAACCGCCCAATCATATCTCGGGAACTGAAATCCACCGCCATCGACTATAAAGCAAGTCCAAACCATTAAACCATGTGAAAAGTCACAAAAACGTCAAAAATAAAATTCCAAAGTCACAGTTTGTTACCGAAAATGCATCCGAAATCGGCTCATATACTGATAAGGAAAACAAAAATCACCAAAGAAATATAACAACTCGTACACAACGCCAATCCATCAAACAACGTAAATCAAAGGCATCCAAAAAAATAACATCACATTTGGAGGAGACCAAACTCATCATCATCGACCTTTTAAAACAAAAAAAAAACATAAAAAGGTCTCCTCATCTACTCAAAAATGAGACCACAGCATCTAAAAACCACAAACCTCGACAGCTACACCAAAAATCAAACTAGATGCAAAAGCGTCAGAGAGATAAGAGAAAAGTGAAGTAGGACAAAGGTTTAAAAACCGTCCAAACACAGCAGTGTCAACAAATAAACAAACCCACATGTTTTAAAATGGGTGACACGACCACTCACAAAAATAAAAGACCCACAAAGCAACATGTGCAACATATAAAGCCCAAAAATACCCACAAAGCAAGAGATACAACAAAGAAAGCCCAAAACAGTAACAAAGCATGAGGTACAACACCTCAATGCAATAAAACTTACAAATCAATACTATATAAATATAAATTTAGTACCTAGACTAAATTTTTTTATGAACGGCACCTAGACTAACTCTTATTGTTCTTAGGGGACCCGGGGCGCCCCGTTTTGAGCATTCCATCACACGTGGACCAACGTTATACACCACCGCCACTGGAATTTATCACTCGTTGACATGGCCACGCGTTGCCATGATCACGCATAAAGATGATTGTGGTGTTGCGCATGTTCGGTTGTTTTTCAATGGTAGATGTTTGTGTGGTGAGTGATGGACATTTTCCACTAAAATCCATCACTAGTGATGGAATAAAGCTCGATGATGTGACGGAACTTGATTGGATGTTTTGAGTGATAGAACTCCATCACTAGTGGAGCGTCTCTACCCCCTTACAAGAATATAGAAAAAAACTAAACAAATACACTTTATCTTTAGAATGTAAATATCAATTTACTACCTAGATCCAGGGGCGTACCTAAAGCCAGCCCAAGGTGGGCGGGCGCACCCCCGGGAAAAAAAATTTAGTGCTAAGTTCCGTCGAAAATCCCGTCCGCACCCCTTAGGTAAAAAGTGTTATCTCCTTGGAATTTTTCGACCGCACCCCTCAGGTAAAAAGTGTTATCGATTTATATTTTAAAATGTTTTTTAGTAAACTCTTATTTTTTTAAAAATACTACCTAAATTATACAACTTTTAATACCTAAATAACTAAACCCAAATACCCAATACATTTAACTAGCCCACTACTAAGTCTTAGCCCAATAAACAAACCCAACAAATCAACAATATTTCAAACTAAAGTAAAATAAACAAGCCCAAAACCCTTACATATTCTATCCCGCTCTCTATATCGTCCCTGCACGCCAGCGTTCAGAAGTTCAGAATATCAACAGCGACACAGTGAACAGTCAGCAGCCGCATACCACCGTAATCAGCTACCATATCACCCCGATCGAACACGGGTAAGTTTCTTTGTTATTTTTGATGATTTTTGGTTGATTTTTTGATGATTTTTGGTTGATATTATCCACCACCAGCAGCCTATTATAGCCGCATGCTAAGCACAGCCTATTATATATTATAGACGAATACTAACCACACTAGACATGTGCTTCGTTTTGTTTTTCATTATGTTATGGTGGGTTATATTTTGTTAGTGATGATATTTTTCCTTTTTTATAGCCGTAGGGCGACGTTTTAATTATGTTTGTAACAAGGTTTGACGTGTTTTTGATGATTATATAAATTTAGTTTGATATTCTTTTGTTTTACATGACCTGACCCGACCCGACCGGAACGGACCCGACCCGATACGAACCGATTTTTTTACTTATATACCTTGTGGCCTAAAATTTAAAAAAATGTTCCGCACCCCTATAGAAAATTTCCTGGGTCCGCCACTGCCTAGATCAAGTCTTATTGTTCTTACAAGATTACAGAAAAACTAAACAATTTGTCGTTTTCGACTTAATGTTCAACTCTAGGTTACAAGAATCAATATGATTTCAGCCTCTTATTTATTTTGAAATCCATCCAACAATAATGAAGCAAAATTTGAATGGAAGTGCACCAAGCCTTGTATACTATATGGAAAATTCAAAACACCAGATACAACCTATTTCTTTATCAATAAGACAATTACACCTTGCATTATTTAGATTTACTTGTCTTTTTTTAATAAAAACATTTTTCTGTTGAACTTTTTAAATACGACGTATGAAGATTGCATTATTAGGATTTATTTGTCTTTTTTAATAAAAACATTTTTCTGTTGGACTTTTTTAAATATGACGTATCAAGAGTTTATTTTTCAAGAATTCTAAGAGATATAAATAATACATGCACCATCATTTGTTTGCATCCTGGTTCATATGTGTTAGAAAAAGATTTATGAAACAAATGTTACTTTCGCTTTTATTATTTTACATCATGACATTAGTTATTATAGCTTGAAGTAACTTAGCATGCTTATAGTGTTATATTTGTTATTTTATAACCACAGTGGCTGCTTTGCAATAGTAGTTATATATCTCTTTCATTTATAATTCACACGACCGATAGCCTTAGCATTTTAGGCGAAGGTCTAGGGCCACCAAAAATAGGGACCTCTATTTCTTTTAGATATTACATGTGTATGATTGTATGTGTATTCGGCCCAAATGAAGAAACACATAATGACCAAAACAAATAATTGGTCTACACTCAAAACTTGAAGGATTATTGGCCGAATCTCTTTTTTCTTGAATCCATAAGTTACCAGGTTCCTTTTTTCTTGAACGCAATTACGCATCCTCTTCCGACGGTGCCGATGGGAGAGAAACTATGGGTAATCGATTGCTGCCGATGGTGTGATTTGCGATTGATCAGTAACCACAAAAAAAACAATTTTGTGATTTGATATTCGCGATTTTACGACTTAATATTGCAATTTGATATTGTTGTTTGATCTATTTTAAGGTTCAAGTCTCACAAAGGCTTCGACTTTTTACTTTGCTTAAGGCCTCCAAAAACGTTAAACCGGCCCTGATAATTCATGGGATAAATAACAAAAAGACTACACTAACATGCATCTAAAGTTTGAAAGGATCGTGTATCTACCTTAGTACCAATACGACAACGACACATGGTTGTGTATGGATGAACAAAAGTGAGACAAGCATGCATCATTGTTTATTAGGTTAAGAAGACATTGATGCTTACGTTGATTCTTCGGTTTTTGGAAGAAATGCCTACGCAATCTCACACATCCAATCCCCAACAAACACGATTTTGAATATATGTCTCACTTGTATTGTTGGATCATAGACCATAGTGTATAATTATACAAATACATACATATAAATAAATATGGAACATACATGTAGTGTTTAACCCCCCTTTGCGGGCGCGGGGTTATAAAACCGTGCTAAGTAATACGTACTAAGCAAACAATGACCAAAATTGAGAAAAACCATAAAACAAAAACGCAAATTTATACCGCTACATGATGTAAAATATAGGAAAAACGTAAATAAACTCAAACTTATATGGAAAAAGCTTTAACTCAAAACAAAACAAAAAAAGCAAAACTAGAAGGGCGAAAAGTAAAACGTACAAACCTGAAGAACTGTATAAACTACCTTTACTATAAGACGAAAACAGTAAAAAATAAAATAAAAAATTCACTACAAGACAAAAACAAAAGAAGAGAAAAAAAAATGAAAACACTATTCCTAAAAGAGTAACATCCTACTCTAATTGTTATACATAGTATAAAGGGAACCGGTTTCGTCAACTTTGGTCAAAACTGATTTGAGGAGAAACTAGGTCGGGTCATAAACCGATTTTGGTTAAAAATATTCAAATCCTATTTAAATTCGTTTGGGTCATAAACTAGTACCGAAACTGGTATTTAAAAAAAAACAAATATATTTTGTGGGTTAGGTTAAAACCAGTCCGACTCAAGCCGGTTCAGGTTGAAACCAGTTTGGGTGACAAGAGAGGGAACCGGCATAAATAATGGCGGTCTAGGCCGGGTTGAAACTGATTTAGCTCAAACCAGTTTGGTAGTGCAAGTCAGTTCAGGTTACGAACCAGTTTGAAAATCCAAACTGCTATTTTTTCCATCTCTATCTATATATAAATTAAATTACTTGGGAAATTAAAGATTGGGTGTTTGATTGAATAAATGGTTTTGTTTGGCTGTTCAAAAATAAATAAAAAATAGAAGATAGTTGAGGGAATGTAAGAAGAATATTTGGGAAGTAGGAATGTTGTCTAGTGTAGAATCAATTAAGGACAAAAAAAAAGGAGGATATTTTCAGGGACGGGTATATCTAATTAACGGCCCATAATTATCCGACCAAAGTTTAGACACTTGCACACTTGTTGTCAACCAATGCAAACCCCAAAACTGAAAGCAACCTAGAAGTAGCTAACTTCGTATTGTCTACTCCATTTTCCAAAAATAAGTTTACTACAATCTAATACCATGTATTTGATTCTTTAGATTATTTGTTGAAAATTACGTGAGTAAAACTATATCATTTGTTATATCGAACTTATTATTGGCTAGGCTTTTGAGAAATGAGAACTATAATTCTTCTACTGGCCTATCTGGATGATGTCGCGTTTGAGTGTCAGTGTTTTAGTTATCATGATGATCTTTTGGATAGTGGCGGACCTAGGAATTTTTCTATGGGGGTGCAGAACATTTTTAAAAATTTTAGGCCCCTAGGTATATAAGTAAAAAATCGGTTCGTATCGGGTTGGGTCGGGTCGTGTCGGGTCGGGTCATGTAAAACAAAAGAAATCGCGCCATAACGTCCCTACTCATGGTTCCTATCACAAACAGATTGATCCATAAGTTCATCGCTCCATAACATAATGTTTCAATTTTAATTTTCAACCCTAGAAATCATGTGTAATCACCTAAAAATCATCTAAACAACATAATGACCCTAAAAATCATCTAAACAACCGTAAACAACGTCAAAACACATGAAATTTCAAACCTATTTAAGAATTTTGTTACCCTTTGGCGTCGGACGATGGTGGTTCGCGGCTGCTGATGATGTGTTGTTGTGGTTGCTGTTGTGTTCGATGATCGCTGGAAGGAGACGACCCAAGAGAGGGAGGGCGGGAGGAATTCTAAGGGACTATTGGGCTTATTTTAATTATTATAGTTTGAACTTAGGTTGAGTTTGTTAATGGGCTAGTAATTAGTGGGCTAATTATGTTTAATGAAATAGTGGGTTAAGGTATTGGGTATTTGGGTTAAGTTGGGTAGTATAAGTTTATATAATTTAGGTAGTTTTTTTTAATTAGAGTTTACTAAAAAAAATTAAAATATAAATCGATAACATTTTTTACCTAAGGTGTGTGGATGAAAAATTCCAAGGGGTGCAGATGAAAAAATCCAAGGGGTGCGAACGAAAAAATCCAAGGGGTGCGGACGAGATTTTCAACGGAAAATAGCACTAAATTTTTTTTCCCACGGGTGCGCCGCCCACCTTGTGCTAGGGGTAAGTCCGCCCCTGCTTTTGGAGTGGATAACTGGATGAGGCGTGTTACGCACTCAGACTATTTTATGAAATGCTTCAAATAAACGAGGCTTCTTGGTCTCTTTACTTCCTCGGCTTCTTTAAAAGCATGGGTGTGTGGCTGCTTTGGAGAAACCCATCTCGGTTTGTTATCGTTTTAAACCATAAGGATTTGTTTATGTCAAATGGAATGGAATGGAATGAACTGAGACCAAAAACTTCTTTGGAGACGTAAAAATCTTCCAGTAACTATTAGGTTAAAAGGTCTCAAACCAAACACACGGAGTGATGGATCCATGAATTATTTTTTTCAGGATAACCATGTTTTGGTTTTCAGATGTCTATAACTTAGATAACTTTTAGGGGCTCATATTAGATCATCCAAATTAACAAAAAAAGTCCAATAATGATGTATATTTTAGGAATCGAGAAATATACACAATGGTAATCACGCAAGCAATATCTTGATACAATTCAAGCTGAAAGCTTAAAACAACTTCAAAACGACAAAACCTCCCTACTTTTTATTTTGAACTAATTATCATGGTCCAATAATGCATATCCATCAAATGTTAGATACATACATAACACATAAAAATAATTACCATATTACATGCTACTGGTCTTGAAAGCCTAGATCCGCCCTGCACACACATCAACCACATATGGGTATGTAATCATATCATGTTATCAATATATCATGACCCATTCTGTATAACAGTAGCATAAAGTGACATAAACTGTGTCACTTGTAAGTGAAACAAAGTTACAAACCATATCGTCTTACCAAACAAAGTTTTCGGTAAAATCCAATACTTTACACTACAAAGAAAATTTGGAAAAATTCGGAAAAATTACACTACTGAGCGAAAATTTGAGGGGGAGGCCCCCCTGACCCCCATAAAGCTGCGCCACTGGTCATCCTGCAAACGTGTTAACGTGATTACAAAAGATTCTGATATTACAATAATAATCTAATTTCATACATAAATAAATAAACACTTTGGGAGAGCTTATTTTCTACCTTCTCATTTCCTGCATGGGTGAAAGGCACATAAATTCCTTTCTCTGCATCCGAATGTTTGCTATGAGCATTGCATATCTTGTGTTGCCTCAAACATCCACATGTGAATAGCAGTGGTCCAAACCGAATTAAAAGGAATAACATTCATGTAACAAGAAATGATCAGTTACATAACTGAATGTGAAATGTAGTCATGTAGAGGCGGCAATTTCAAATTTATGACCCAATAGCCCAAGTAACCTTAAACAGGTTAGATAAAGGTCAAGCCGGTTGATCTTGTCAAAACTACATGGTCCATATCCCTGAGATTTAGATTATTCTCGTCACAATATTGTTATTGTAGTCATAGTTAACGTGTAATCTCGCCACCATCAGTAAAATGGTGGACATATGTAATGAAATATTGCAAGAAATAGGAACTAGAAAATGAAATGAAAACCACATAGCATATAGTGGTTCCATATCGAACAAAACTAGACCACATTAGCATCACATATATCCATCTAGATGCATACAAAAGCTTTACAATAAACCATCCTATGTTAGAACTTAGAACCTCCCAAAACATCATAACATATAGCAGCTCTTGTTCAACTTCTTAATTAGGCCACAAAATAAGAAAATAAGACACAACCATCCTTTTTCAAATTCACCACCATCAGATTGGTGGCGACCTTAAAAGATTTTTTAGGTGCTAGGTGGAGCCCGGGCTCTCTCCATCATAAGCTGGTGAAAACTTTTTGGTGGACCACCACTGTCAAACCTCTCCGGGCTACGACTACGACTACGTGGTGCAGCGCCCCATCCACCTCCACCACCATTGTTGGACACGCTTTCATGAAAACTCTTACTTTGATACCCGCCACCACCATTGTTACTGCAATCAAGAATATAATTGAGGGTTGGTGTGACCATATAAAAGTAGACTCTTAACCGTGCCAAGTGTTTTTTTAAGAGTAAAATGCCATTTTCATCCCTGAGGTTTGGCCAGTTTTGCAACTTTCGTCCAAAGGTTTGTTTTTCCGCATTTAAATCCAAATAGGTTTGAAATCTTGCCATTCAGGAGTATTTTCGTCTTTTTTGTTAACTTAAAAGGGCAATTCGGTTTTTTTCAGGGGTATTTGTTCTTTAAATACCCCTGACTTAACGGAGAAAAAAATGGATGGAGTTAACGAGTCGGATGAAAATGGCAAGATTTCAAACCTTTTGGATCCAGATGAGGAAAACCAAACCTTTGGACGAAAGTCGCAAAATTGGCCAAACCTCAAGGACGAAAATGGCATTTTACTCTTTTTTTAAATAAATTGGTTTATAGCTATCATACCTGTCACGGCTGCTACCCCTTCCACCATCACGACCACCAAAGCTAGAACCACCGCCATCTCCATCTGAGTTCCACCGCCTAGATCTTCCACCCATTCCACCACCACGTGAAGCCATTTCCCGAAGTTCTTGAGGAACACGTTGATTTGCTCCTTCCAAAACTTTAACAAGTTCTGAAGCATACTTTGCATCTTGGTCACCAAAAAACGTGTACGCCTCTCCTGTAGCACCTGCCCTCCCTGTTCTTCCAATGCGGTGTACATAATCCTCCACTCCCGTCGGGAAATCATAGTTCACCACCACCCTTTTAAGCCAATCAACATTAATTTACGAAAAAAAGACGTACATTTTCAATACATAAGAACTTAAAAAACCGAGTCAAATGCCATTTTCGTCCCTGAGGTTTGGCCAGTTTTGCGACTTTCGTTCAAAGGTTTGTTTTTCCACATCTGGATCCAAAAGGTTTGAAATTCCGCCATTTTCATCCGGCTCGTTAACTCCATCTATTTTTCTTCGTTAAGGTAGGGGTATTCTCCGTTAAAAAAAACGAAAATATCCCTGCCTTAACGGAGAAAAATGAATGGAGTTAACGAGCCAGATGAAAACGACAAGATTTCAAACCTTTTAGATCCAGATGCGGAAAAACAAACCTTTGGACGAAAGTCGCAAAACTGGCCAACCTCGGAACAAAAATAACATTTTACTCTAAAAAGCCATAACAAACCTGATATCTTTGACATCCAGACCACGAGCGGCAACATCAGTTGCAACAAGCACAGGAGACTTGCCTGACCGAAACTGGCTCAGCACAGAATCTCTTTCACTCTGATTTTTATCTCCATGAATTGCAGCAGCACCAAACGGCTGATTCAAATTTCGTGCCAGCACATCACACATTTTTTTTGTTGAACAAAATATAATTATTTTAGATCCTGGTTGTTGAGATCCAAGTATCTGCTCTAAGCGTCGGCGTTTCTCATTGTAAGTCAATACCTCAACATGCTGCAAATGCACATAAATAGGATGATATCATCAAGAACAAGAATACAACATTCTTTAAAGATCATGCATTCATAGTTCATACCTGTGTAATGGATTTATTGGCAACAAGTTCATCAATATTTCCAATATTGACTTGGACTGGGTTAACCATAAAATCAGCTGCAATTTTTCGAACCTCCTTTGGCCAGGTGGCAGTGTACATAAGAGTTTGACGACGTGTGGGGACTGCATTAACTATTTTCCTTATTTGAGGTTCAAATCCCATGTCCAACATTCGGTCCGCCTCGTCTAACACCAAGTAACTAACCTGACTAAGGCTGACCCTTTTCATTTCAAGAATATCATTCAAACGGCCAGGTGTCGCAACCACAATGTCCGTGCCATGGTCCAGCTCTCTTAGTTGAGGACCCTTTGGTGCTCCTCCATATAAACACTTCCATTAAAAGAACAAATAAGATATATTAGTTCCACTATTAAATTAATCTCGTCTGCATTAAATTCAAAAACTAATAAAACAATTAGCAACATACCGTGCAATCTATTTTCAATGATTTTCCAAATTTGATCGCTTCATCTTGTATCTGTGTAGCCAATTCTCTAGTGGGTGACAAAACCAAAACAGTGGGACCCATTTTAGGATTCTTCCCGGCTCGTTTAAGATGCGCGAATCCAGGAATCAAGTAGCCTAATGTCTTTCCGGATCCGGTTTTGGCAACTGCTACAATATCACGATTTTGGAGCGCAATGGGCCATGACTGTGCTTGTATGGGAGTTGGGGCAGAAAATCCAGCCTTGAGTACCTACAAAAATCAAAGGTATCATCTTTTAAATATACGATTTGATCCACCACATATGAGTATGTACGAACTCAGTCCTTCGAAAAGTGATACCTCTCTGAGTAACTCAGCGGGAAACCCAGTATCTTTAAATGCTATAAAAGGTGGAGGCACATTGTTTCCCTGAAGATGTAAGGCCAAGTATCAGCAACTTGAAAACAAAACAAAACAAAACAAATACATCAAAACACCATAATTATATAAAATATACCATCTAACACAGATTAAAAATTAAACAATTGACATGCTCATTTACTAGATTTCTTTGTTCTCGTCATAAAAGTCATGTATGCGTAGTGTCCCAATTTAAAATTTTAATAAGAAAATCTGTTTGATTTTAGTTATTACGCTATCATCAGTCATCGCGACAAAAAAACAAATCACTTCGTAAAGTTAAAACCAAACTTGATGCTTTAACCGGAAAGGTAGCTTCTATTGATTCAACAATGTAGAGTAACTGGTGCTTACAGATACAGTTATTTCATGCCGCCGGCGATAAGCATCTGGGGATAAAGCAGGAGTTTCTTTCTGTCCAAAGTCAACTGATGTCACGGGAGTCAAAGCAGGAGTTTCTTTCTGTCCAAAGTCAACTGTCTCTATAGGGGTATCATCAGTCCCGCCATTTGTTGTCTAACATAAGAATAAAACAATAATTATGGTTGTCTTAACACCACCACAAAGTGTCATAAAGACAAAACAGCCTATAGAAAATAAGTAAACATCAAAAGTTCAAAGAAACTTCAAATGTTTTACACTAACGATAACGTTAGACATACAAACATCCATATATAAAACGTAATAATTTAAAAGGCGCAGAGAGCTCATTACATACGCCAATATATGATAAAGGTATGCATACAAATAGCAGGCCTATAATCATATCAAGTAAACACAAACGTATTCATGCAGCCTTAAAAAACTGAATAACAACTTCATGCAATCCTTTTTTTCTGACAGTAAATCAGTCTTAATGTGATACCCGCTTTTTCTGACTGTAAAAAATGTCCCAATGAATCTAAAAGTATGCATTTTACAAAAGTCTATAAGTTATAAATGTAGATGATTCCATAACTAAAAACATATTTAAGACAGGCAGGTAGAGCGCACAAACCTCATGACCTTTAGTGTCAGAAGATAATTTTGATTCACCATTGCCGCTGCTTTCATGCCTAACATCATCACCAGCAATACCGTCATCATGACATTGTTCAGAAGGATCCGCCGAATTTAAGTTATCTGAAGACTGTTTTTCTGGTGGAGGCGTGGGCCTCTGATATTGGGTAACATTAGTTTCAGGATTCCAAAAGTAGAGATTCCCAGTTCTACCATCTACTAGGCCTTTCCATGGCTTTGGAAGCGTAGGATCCGGCGGTGCGTAGCGTGGACCAGCAGAAGTTGTAGTTGCAGCAGCAGCAGCCATATCAGCAAACCAATCTCAAGTACACTACACAACATAACTTAACAAATCAACCACTAAACGTAAATGTAAATACCAAAATAACATTTTCATTTGCAATAAATGATAACGAAGCAAGCAGCCTAGCTGAACAAAGATGTGGTTCTGAAGCTTTAACAAAACCCTAGACAGCATATATACAAAATGTAGATCATACTTAAGATATAAAACACTATCTCTCATAAAACCATAAAAAACCCCCAAATTCAAAATAATAAACGGATAATCAACCGTAGGCATACAACACCTGTTCGCCTTCTAAACCGGAACAAAATGAAACATTCTTACGATTACTCACATCCAAATCACCTACCTACCTCCAATTACATAAAAAACAAATTATCAACATGCACAACAAAAATCACCTTACACGCGTGCAATACACAATGACGTCACGCTTAACCAAAACCTTTCACCTCCCAAAACCTCTAAAAAATCATTTAAAACAAGCACAAACTCATCGTAAACGCAATAAACCCTAATACGAACACTATTTCACGATATACGTACACGTATTTAGCCTAGGGTTTTATCAACGAGCCTAAATCTTCACATTACATCGTCATCCACACCGAAACCCTAATTTTAGACGAATGATAAACAAAACGGAACAAAATGAAACAAAAATGCTACCTGAAGGTGTGTCGATTGAAATGCCTGAAGCAGCGATGAATTATTAGGTCATAAAACAGATCAAAATGCAGGATGAAAGGAGAATCGTGTTAATCTCTCTCTCTAAATGTTCTTCGTCTCCGGTGACATGTCAATCAGAGAGAAAAAGTCGCTTCGCCGGAGAAGCGTAGAGAGAAATGAACGATCGAAGGTGTGGTATGGTTACTAGAGGAGGAAATCAGAATATGCTTTGATCCACGAGCCTTTTTTCCAAAAAAAAAGTTAAATGGTACAAAAACAAGTATGGGTTAAAACTTATAAATGTAATTTATTTGTATAACACTATGGGTTAAAACTTAGGAATGTAATTTATTTGTATAACACTATAAAGTGTTAAAATTAAAATGTAAAAGCTTATGATTTATTTACCATGAATTAGAAGATTAGTGTAATACACGTTTATTTTTTAGAGGTGCACTCTCTCGTCCTTCCAGTTTGTTTTCTTTTTTTTTCTATTTAGCGATAGGTATGCGTCATTTTCAAAATCAATAGTATGTTGAGAACCGTAAAAAGTGCGTAAACATAAAAGATAATACTAATACTAATTAGAATATGATTTGATCTACGGGCTTTTCTTCTAAGAAAATAAAAGTACAAAAACATGTATGAATTAAAAGTTAAAACTCAAAAACCATAAATTATTTGTATGATTAGTGTTTTAAATTACAATGTAACAGTTTATGATTTACCATGGATTAGAACATCACTATAATACATATGTATTCTTCGCAATGGACACTCCTTCAATAGTTTAATGGTAAGGACGTCTCTTTTTTTAAAATCAAAAGTACATTGAGAATCGTAAGAAATGTATAAGACATATACTTTTTGATTCAATGAAAATGTAAAAACGATATACAAATGTTTATTTATCTCCTCTCACTCATTTGATTCTATCTTCTTTTCCTGAATTTAGAAAAAAAAATCATAAAAAATGTACATATAGTTTATGTGATGCGTTCACATAAAATTATACTACATATTAAAATTTGGACGTTTTGAACAGTAACACTTTGAACAGTACAAGGGGTCTTTCGTAATTTCAATAGCCTGTCACCTTAAAAAGAAGAAAACGCCGTCGTAAGCTTAGAGAGAGAGAGAGCGAGACAGAAGGGGGTCGAGACGGTGGTTCCATTGCTTCTGCTCCGCCATTGCGCCGACGTGTAAACCAGCAGTCTCTCAAAAGCGAGGAACTCTCCGGTGATGCTGGTAACGGTCCGGCGAACCTAGGGTTCCGCCATGACCTCATATGGCGGCGGCGTTGATGGTCTTCTGAGTAACCAGCACCGATGGTTAACGGATTCAACGGAGATGAATACGACTGCCATACGAGTTAGTTCTGACATATTTTCCGGTGAGTCTTCGGTAGGCCTCTTTTCTTTTGCATGTCGTTTTTAACCAAGATCGGTGTTTTTGAAGGCGTTTAAGCGGCGGAGAGTAGATGCTAGGGTTCCGGTGAAGGTCCGGCAAAGTTCCGGTGTCACACACTGGCTTTGCGGAAGCGTGGGTTTATTTTGGTGTGACTTCTTAATACCATAGCAAATACCATAACCATGCTATATGAAATAAAACACGTGATGTTTATCCATTCAACCAGTTTTAAAAGTTACCACAACCACATTGTTTAAAAGTCGACACATGAAACGAGTTACAACCAAGACATAAATAGCAACTGGTTCACGAGACACAACCAAAAGACATGAATAAAACACAGTTTAAGACTTGTGACCCGTCCAGGCAAAAGTCACATTTCCTAAACTCGGATGACATCATTACTCCTACGCAGCTTGACGACATTGCATACCTTGCCAGACCCCTTAATTCCCTGAAATACATGTAGTTTGAAAAATCAACAAAAAGTTGAGCGAGTTCATGTAAAAATGAGTATGTATAAACCTTTGTAATATGTCTGTATATATGAAAATCCCTGGTATGTAGCAATTAAGGAAAAAGAGATCACCATTGGGTTGCAAAGCCAATGATATGTGTGAAGTGATGCAGGAAGACTCAAACCTAGCAGATTTTTGCGTCGGGCTCAAAGTCACCCCATGGTCCGCACAGTTGGACTCAGGAGTTGGGCTCACTACACCCAAATAGATCTATCGCTCATGACCCTCGGTCCTACAATGAGGATTAATGGCCTCAAGTTTCCGCCTACCCACTCACATGATCTAAGTAGTAAACCCTCCTTAAGCTAACCATACCATGTATAAAAGTGTCTGTAATTACTGTAACATGTATTCCACCCCCGAAGTATAAAAAAACTGAGAACAGTTAAGAGAAAAGGGGGACATGAACTCACAGAAGTGCGTATCCCGAAACGTAAGTCTCCAACTCAACCTGCTGCGTAACGACCTACACGTACAAATGCCTATTAGACGGATGGTCGTGCCTTGGCTTAAGGTTTAATGTTTTTTGGGGAAATAGTTAGACAACTATTTCGTATTCACACTTCTTACTTATTTTATATTTCCTTCCCAAGGATGGGGGTTTTATACATGTACGCGTTATAATTCCGAAAAATATATTTTAAGTCCCACTTAGCAAATATATTTAATTTACTTGTCCAAAATATCTAAACTCCAAACTATATATATTTTTCCCAAAATATTATATATTTTACCTCATATATTTTCCAAGATAATACTTATCCAAATATACATATAAGAGTATTTTTCAGAAATACTACATAAGTTACGTTTTAACGTTCGCGTTGTAATAACAATACCGGTGTAACTTAAATATTTATTTTGTGAGAGCGTTGGTATTATCTTGGAGTTGAAGTTTCGTAATATTCCTAAGTTATATTATTTTTACTCTAAAAATAATATATATCTAGTTCACAAATAATTCAATAATCACACAAGTGTTTTAGTACTAAATATATATTTATCAAGTTTTATTTACGAAAATTCCACCTCCGGTACTTGGTAATTTTGAAATAAAAATCATGGCGAAGTTTATTTTTGAAAACCAAGTTAAAAATATATTTGTAAACATTTGTTAGAAAAATATTTCTAACTGTTAAAATTCTAGAAAAATTTCGCCAGATTTTCCTTTGTAAATGGAGGCGTCCACGCTTACTAGCGTGTCATTTTCTTTTCAAAATCATTCAAACAATTTACCAACCAACAATATACAAATTTTCAATCACTAATCTTGACAAGAATAAGACTAAATCATAAACTCATGAACTTGAAAGTGTGTAAAAATGTGTAGTAAGTTACTAACATATTTAGTAGGTCTTGTTATCTTTAAAAATACGATTAGTTTCTTAAAAACTTTATTTTTAAAGAATTTGAAGTTTAACAACTTCTAGTCATGATTTACAAAAATATTTCTTTACGAAATTTCTTGTTACACAAGTGTTCATACACTTGTTTATTTACCAAGAATGCTTTTAGTTCATAAAATATCCGGGTTTTAACAAAACTAGTATCTTTCACTTGGTTCTTCCGAAGAAACACTTGTAGATCTTTAGATCCACAAGTTTACAACTTCATTTAGCAAGAAAACTTATGTTTATTCAAGTTCAAGGCTTATGAATGGATGGATACATCATCTTTCAATTTTCTAACTTTTACATCCTACTAGTTTATGTTCTTGAACGTAAACTAGTATGTCTAGATGATGATCCATCTTGTTTCTACTAACAATCAACATCAAATAATCATAACTACACAAGACTTACAAGATTTACACACATAACTTCTCTTTATCCACCCTTTAACACTTTATGTTTAAGGCTTGTTCATGTTCTTTAGTGATTCTAAATTTTTCACCATTAAATCATCTATTAACCACCAAAAACAAGATCAAGATGATGATTAGAAGCACTTACTACTAGCACAAGGCTAGGGAGGAAACAAGGCGTAAAAGCGGTGGATAAAAGAAAACAAGAGTGGTCCTTGAGCTTCCGAGTGCACCAAGCTTCGTTGTATGATCCCGAGCACCTTTGAGTGTATGAGAAATGATTGAACAAGAAGTTGATGATGGTGATATGGTGGAGGAGGGTGGCGGCCGAGAGTGGGGAAAGAGGGAGAGGAGAGAGCTTGCTTGATTTTGTGTTTTGTGAATGAAAGTGATTACCTTTCGTGTTTACTTATAATCCAACTCCAAGTTTAATCCATCATGTAAAGTGTTTTCTAGATATCCAACATCTAGCAATTTAATATTCAAAAGAAAGCAAGGGGTGTCCCACCCCTTGTAACCGTCGAAGTGGGGGGGGGGGGGTATGGGGTTGGGTTGCAATGGAACTTGTTACATCTAGTTAAGTTCTAATGATATTTAGTTAGGGTATTAGTGTGTTATGTAATATAAAGGGTGTTAGGGTGTTCGGGGACCCTAACTAGCTCAGAAAAGTAAAAACAAGGTGTTTGGCAATATTTTTGTGTTCCGGGTAAAGTCCGGTTGTTCGGTTGGATGTTGATCCGTTAAAGTGTTAAATAAAGCTTCAAAGTGTCTTTTATATTGTTTTTAGTGACACATTAAATTTCCAACACTTTGGAAAGTGTCTAGGACTATTTTGCCAAGTTTTTACACTTTACTAGCATTGTTAAATGCTGAATTTTGGTTAACTAGTGCAGAATTCTGCACTTTAAGTATGTTTAGGCACTTCCAGGCACTATAACTACCACCTAGTGACGCAGTTTTATGGTTCTCACCTCCCTATGTAACACCCTAGTTACTGATTAACAATTTTGTATGAATTTACCAACACTTAGATGTGTAGCTAAGACTACACATGCTATAAAAATACGGGTTTATTAAAGCTTTTACAATTCAAAAGTTATTTTACATAACGTGATCGAATTTGTTGTTTAAAATGTACAACGTGGCAAAGTGCGGAAGCGTGTATCATTATCGTGTTCGGTTCTTCGTTGAGCTTGATCTTCTTCCGGCATCCATTAAGTACCTACATTTCATAAAAACATGAAATGCTTTAGTCATATAGGATTTAAAACGCATCCAAACGAATCCGGGAACTTAAACTAAAATAAAAATATATTTTTGTTTCTGGGTCCACCGTAACCCCTGGGAGTTTAGCCTTCCACCGTAAATCAGTATGTCACCATCGTAACATTTTAAGCTCCACCGTAAATTACGGTGGCACCGTAATTTACGGTGGCACCTGCATTTCAACCCTTCTATTTTGCCGTTTATTGATACGAAATCTTTCGTATCTTTCAAACCGCTTATCCGTTTGACCTACCGTTTCTTCCTACATGTTTGTAATTTGATTCTCCATCATATGGAGTTAAAATCCGACGTCCGGCTTAACAAGATTTAAGACTTTTAAGTCTTCGGCTTATTTCCCCTTTTTTTACCAAATTTTGACCCATTCGCGGTTTTATCAAACAAACGTATTTGTTTGATTCCTATATCACATGAATCTTATAATTTCAATGTTGTCTATCATATTAGGTTCAATTCACGAGTTTATGTATATTCTTAAACCCGTTTGTACTAAAATGCTTATTTTGACCCGTTGAACCCTTTTCCGCATAATTCATAATTATTTGTTTCTAGCATCCTATTTTCGCAATACTTGTCAAATGAACTTCCACCACAACTATATTCATGGTGATTTTACTAAGGTAATCTATGCAAACCAGGCTTTACCCCTTAACTCTTTATTCTACGGCAAAGACCCAAATAGAGCCGTTTGACTAACGTAATACATCTTTCAACTTCTATACTTGTCCTAAGTATTTATTAAATCGTAAAGATCATTTCCAAACAACTTTTAAAGGTTGTTTGCTCAATTTAGCCTCCAAGGGCGTTTTGGTCCATTTAGTCTCTTATTAACAATGAAGGACTTTAGAAAGCATATTTGACCCAAAATCCCTCTTTTAACCTATGATTTTGTTTGAAAAGTCATTAAGCTTTCCAAACGTAATATCCATTACTTAAAACATTTGGTTTACTTATCAAGTAACCAAACGTCCATTTTGACCTCTTTTAACACTCTTGAACCACATGTTCTAAATGAGTGATACCCTATTTCACATACCTGGCGCAGATCAATATATTGACCCGTTTTTAATACCTTGCTTTTATAACCACTAGTTCATAGTATTGCTAATACCCATTTGACATTTATACCTGAAATAATATAGCTCGACAATAATCATTAGTCGTTATTGTCAAAGGGTGATATTTTCACCTTTTGACCCATTTGGTCTAAGTGACCGATTATGTTGGCGAGATGATATTTATTATCATCTCATCTATATAACTCGCGTTGGTTTACACCGTGTGGTCATTTCACTTATTAATCGTTTTCTTAACGCTTTTTAGCCTATCATGGCTTACGCCTTACAGTGTCTTTCAAAACAAATAGTTATGGTCAACGCATGACCAACTTACCGTTTAATTTCTTTTAAACCATCAACATGATTTCTTGTCACGCTCGACTACCTTGTTCCGTATGTTTACACGTCGGAACATCAAACCTCAATTCTATATTTATCTTATTCGTAACTAATACGATAAGAGAACATTCTACAAATATAAGACTAGTGTAAGCTATACTTACCTTGCATCCGAATTATGCTTTTCCACCATTCTTGCTTCGTTTGACCCGCTTCCTTTCCAAGCCTCCACCTAGCTTGTCAAGCGTCAAACTATCATCATAATTCGTAAGACGGTTATATTAGTCATCATTAATTATGACTATTCCATCTTACATATTTTCTATCACAAATACCATTCGATTTTATTAATGGTCGGTTTGACTACTAAAAGTCAAACGCCCCTTAGCATACAAATGCACATTCAAGTTCTATCTATCAATTAGTAGCTAACATGATCTTATACACTTAGTTACATGAACATGGCTACCAAATTTCATCATAACATTCAAACCCATTTCAATCATGTATGAACAAGTTCCCAAATCACTTAATTTGTTTGAGTGCCTTGTTTCTATTATCCAATATGATGATTTTAAACATAAACTTATCATCATCTTTACTATTACATAAAAACCCACTTCCTAGTTTACTTGTTAATCACATACAAGTGATATTACTTCAAGTTCTTCATGATTTCATCATTTCTAACAAAACCCACTTCTAGTTACTTATGAACTCTTAACAAAATCTCTAATTTGTTCAAGTAGTTCATTCATATGAATTAGTATGATGTTTATAAACACCATTAGAACATCAATTTCATCAATTCAACCAAAACCCACTTAGCTCATAATAGGGTAATTATCAAATCCCTAGTTTGACAACAATTCATCAAGATTTCTACTAGGGTTTGTTTCTTGACTTGTACCCACACTAATATCACTATAACATTGAACATCCATGCAAGAATTTCGTTCATGCAAGTTCATCATAATTTCGAAATATTACTAAACATCAAAATTCAACATACCTTGTGATCCCCTAAGCTTTGGTGATCACGATTTTATTAAAAGCCCCAAATTTCCGGCTCGATTTCCCTTTGATTTTGGCCAATTTTCGTGAATTAGGGTTCTTGGAAGGGAACCCCCTTTTTGCTCCTGATGTTGATCGACCTAAAACACACACAAAGTGTGTGTTTTGGTTTTTATTTCATTTATCTTAAAACATTTTTATGTTTGCCTCTTTTTAGCCCCTCAAGTTCCAAAGTTTATAAAATGGTTAACTATTTCAAGTTTCCTTCCTTTCTTTATTGTTTTCAAATAATTAACTAACTAGGTTAATTATTCCTAGTTAACTTGGTGGGTTCAGGGAGTTATAACCCGTAGTATTTCTAAGTCCCGTTAACTCGGGCTTTCTAAGCTTTTATTTCTTAAAAGCTTTTATTCACTTTTTATTTATTATTAGGATTAATTATTTAAATCCTAATATTTACCGGGTAAATTTTACCACTAACGGTGCTTTACCCGTCTTTTATTATTAACGGGGTTTGATTACCAAACCCATTTTCGGGGTGTTACAAGTGTACCCCCCTTAAAGAGGTTTCGTCCTTGAAACCTTTTCTTACATAATTTATCGAGTTTAACTCCATGCATTTGCTCTCGGTAATCAATTAGGCATTCCTCATACTTTAACCGATTGTTAGTATTACCATAAAAGTATGGTCATATCCTTTTGGTTATTGATCATCTACTTAGCTTACATGACATAATGTGACTTGAAATAACGTAATCTCGTTATTTCCACTAGTTTAATTAACTTAGCAATATTCATCGCTCGGCTTTAACATTCATCACTCGGCTCTAATGTGATTATATTTCACATTACACTTCTTGACCGTGATCATGTCACGTCATGTCAACTTTTACATCAACTTTCTATTTTCAGAATTATCACTTTTCGGATATATCGTCTTGCACCTATCCGTGTCAAGACTTATATCTTTCATGTTTACCGTTTATAATTCCATCATAATTCATTTTTGTAGAAACGTTATTTCTTACCAAAACCGAAGTTTTAGTTTAGCGTCTTCTCTTCAACCTTTGTCAATTATCCATACCGGGATATTGACAGTCCAAAATTTATTCTTTTTCAGTCTTTGTTTTATGCGAGGATTCTCCATTTATTCCCTCGCTTTGTCTTATTAACCCGTAGGTTTTATCACTTAGCCTTATGGGCTATTTTTTTATTAGACATTCACCTCTTTAAAGCGAAGTCCTTATAACTTCTTTCTAATCATGACCCGTGGGTCGTTTTAGTCCGTATATCTCTCATTTGTTTATAACCCTAAAGGTTATGTTGATCCCGTAGATCACTCTTTTTACTCGTGTCTTATTAAAATATATATTTGGTGTCAAAGCACTCTTTTTACGTTTGAAATTCATTTGTCTCAAGCTTACCGTTATCCGGCTTGCGCTTACTTACGCCTTCAAGCATTATACTTTATTCAACCTGTTCAATCTCAAAATAGTTGAATATAATTATCAGAATTTCTGTTTACGAAATTTTTTTTTTTTTTATGGTCTTTTAGTCATATCTCATAATCCGAGTCTTTTGACTTTAAATTCATGTTCTCGTTTCTCGGTTTACGCATGTGTTTAATTCTTACCCATCAACAGGGTGTTTTACCAAAGTCGTTATTATTGCAATCCTCCCGGTATGCATTAAGACCTCGCTTCATTTTTATATTCTGACTTTGTCTTTAAGTTCGACGTTTTACAAAAATGACCCGTTAAGGGACATATTTGCATTTTCCGGGTTCGAGTGCAAGTACACTCCCTCCCATTGCTTGTCTAAATCATTTTTCATGTTTGCGTTTTCTGGGTTCGAGTGTAAGCACACTCCCTCCCATTGCTTGTCTAAATCATTTTACTTGCTTGCGTTTTATGGGTTCGAGTGTAAGTACACTCCCTCCCAATACTTGTCTAAACCATTTTACATGCTTGCGTTTTATGGGTTCGAGTGTAAGTACACTCCCTCCCAATACTTGTCTAAATCATTTTACATGCTTCTTTGTCCCTTCGCTCGGGCTCATTATCCTGATGTAATACGATTCAGTCACTCGGTTGTGCGTTTACATAATTATCAAATATTTTGCTTATCTGATTCATTTGGGTACTTTTTAATTAGTCCCATTTACTCCGCCCTTACTACATCGGATGTAAATGTGTCCGCTATAAGAAACTCGTGGTATCATATGCCACTACTTACTTGGCCAGAGTAAGCGATTTAACACATGACGTACACGACCTTTTTATAGTTTTCACATCACGCCCTATGTAAGTAACGCCTCTATTCAGTTTTCTTGGAAATTATATCCTGGATATGTATTTCTGTTCAGGCTTTCCAAGTTTCTAATTTACCCATGGAACGATCATTCTCTACGTGTTTGTTGCATATTGCTAATTGTGCGATTATTTAAAATGTGCACCTTGTAATGTTTGCCCCTACGGGCGTTCCTTGCTATTAACCTTGTTCGCGACCGTTACGCGATTTTGGTCCTTGATGAGTATGCTCTTCCTGTCATACCTCGTACCGTTCCATCATCATATCCATAATTCGTTCAACTCCCGTCATCTTCAGACGCGAGTGTCCTTCAATTAAAACATTCACAAGAGTTAGTAATGTCAACTTCAATAATCGCCCGTATTATAATACAAGGCCTTTTTTTTACTATACGCGTCAACACGCGTATTTTCGTCAACCATATCAATCATTTAAATTGGGGTAACATATACCACATGATAGTTCTATGTGTTGTTTACAACACTTTAGCATACTAACTATTAACGTACTTGTACTTACCGGATTTGCGATCAAGCCTCGAACCGAACACTATTCTTTGTCAAGAGCATAAGGTTTAAGTCTAAGCATGGTTCCTCCCCACCATACTCGGATCTCTTAAACCAAAGCTCTGATACCAACTTGTAACACCCTAGTTACTGATTAACAATTTTGTATGAATTTACCAACACTTAGATGTGTAGCTAAGACTACACATGCTATAAAAATACGGGTTTATTAAAGCTTTTACAATTCAAAAGTTATTTTACATAACGTGATCGAATTTGTTGTTTAAAATCTAAAACGTGGCTAAGTGCGGAAGCGTGTATCATTATCGTGTTCGGTTCTTCGTTGAGCTTGATCTTCTTCCGGCATCCATTAAGTACCTACATTTCATAAAAACATGAAATGCTTTAGTCATATAGGATTTAAAACGCATCCAAACGAATCCGGGAACTTAAACTAAAATAAAAATATATTTTTGTTTCTGGGTCCACCGTAAATTACGGTGGGACCGTAATTTACGGTAACCCCTGGGAGTTTAGCCTTCCACCGTAAATCAGTATGTCACCACCGTAACATTTTAAGCTCCACCGTAAATTACGGTGGCACCGTAATTTACGGTGGCACCTGCATTTCAACCCTTCTATTTTGCCGTTTATTGATACGAAATCTTTCGTATCTTTCAAACCGCTTATCCGTTTGACCTACCGTTTCTTCCTACATGTTTGTAATTTGATTCTCCATCATATGGAGTTAAAATCCGACGTCCGGCTTAACAAGATTTAAGACTTTTAACTCTTCGGCTTATTTCCCCTTTTTTTACCAAATTTTGACCCATTCGCGGTTTTATCAAACAAACGTATTTGTTTGATTCCTATATCACATGAATCTTATAATTTCAATGTTGTCTATCATATTAGGTTCAATTCACGAGTTTATGTATATTCTTAAACCCGTTTGTACTAAAATGCTTATTTTGACCCGTTGAACCCTTTTCCGCATAATTCATAATTATTTGTTTCTAGCATCCTATTTTCGCAATACTTGTCAAATGAACTTCCACCACAACTATATTCATGGTGATTTTACTAAGGTAATCTATGCAAACCAGGCTTTACCCCTTAACTCTTTATTCTACGGCAAAGACCCAAATAGAGCCGTTTGACTAACGTAATACATCTTTCAACTTCTATACTTGTCCTAAGTATTTATTAAATCGTAAAGATCATTTCCAAACAACTTTTAAAGGTTGTTTGCTCAATTTAGCCTCCAAGGGCGTTTTGGTCCATTTAGTCTCTTATTAACAATGAAGGACTTTAGAAAGCATATTTGACCCAAAATCCCTCTTTTAACCTATGATTTTGTTTGAAAAGTCATTAAGCTTTCCAAACGTAATATCCATTACTTAAAACATTTGGTTTACTTATCAAGTAACCAAACGTCCATTTTGACCTCTTTTAACACTCTTGAACCACATGTTCTAAATGAGTGATACCCTATTTCACATACCTGGCGCAGATCAATATATTGACCCGTTTTTAATACCTTGCTTTTATAACCACTAGTTCATAGTATTGCTAATACCCATTTGACATTTATACCTGAAATAATATAGCTCGACAATAATCATTAGTCGTTATTGTCAAAGGGTGATATTTTCACCTTTTGACCCATTTGGTCTAAGTGACCGATTATGTTGGCGAGATGATATTTATTATCATCTCATCTATATAACTCGCGTTGGTTTACACCGTGTGGTCATTTCACTTATTAATCGTTTTCTTAACGCTTTTTAGCCTATCATGGCTTACGCCTTACAGTGTCTTTCAAAACAAATAGTTATGGTCAACGCATGACCAACTTACCGTTTAATTTCTTTTAAACCATCAACATGATTTCTTGTCACGCTCGACTACCTTGTTCCGTATGTTTACACGTCGGAACATCAAACCTCAATTCTATATTTATCTTATTCGTAACTAATACGATAAGAGAACATTCTACAAATATAAGACTAGTGTAAGCTATACTTACCTTGCATCCGAATTATGCTTTTCCACCATTCTTGCTTCGTTTGACCCGCTTCCTTTCCAAGCCTCCACCTAGCTTGTCAAGCGTCAAACTATCATCATAATTCGTAAGACGGTTATATTAGTCATCATTAATTATGACTATTCCATCTTACATATTTTCTATCACAAATACCATTCGATTTTATTAATGGTCGGTTTGACTACTAAAAGTCAAACGCCCCTTAGCATACAAATGCACATTCAAGTTCTATCTATCAATTAGTAGCTAACATGATCTTATACACTTAGTTACATGAACATGGCTACCAAATTTCATCATAACATTCAAACCCATTTCAATCATGTATGAACAAGTTCCCAAATCACTTAATTTGTTTGAGTGCCTTGTTTCTATTATCCAATATGATGATTTTAAACATAAACTTATCATCATCTTTACTATTACATAAAAACCCACTTCCTAGTTTACTTGTTAATCACATACAAGTGATATTACTTCAAGTTCTTCATGATTTCATCATTTCTAACAAAACCCACTTCTAGTTACTTATGAACTCTTAACAAAATCTCTAATTTGTTCAAGTAGTTCATTCATATGAATTAGTATGATGTTTATAAACACCATTAGAACATCAATTTCATCAATTCAACCAAAACCCACTTAGCTCATAATAGGGTAATTATCAAATCCCTAGTTTGACAACAATTCATCAAGATTTCTACTAGGGTTTGTTTCTTGACTTGTACCCACACTAATATCACTATAACATTGAACATCCATGCAAGAATTTCGTTCATGCAAGTTCATCATAATTTCGAAATATTACTAAACATCAAAATTCAACATACCTTGTGATCCCCTAAGCTTTGGTGATCACGATTTTATTAAAAGCCCCAAATTTCCGGCTCGATTTCCCTTTGATTTTGGCCAATTTTCGTGAATTAGGGTTCTTGGAAGGGAACCCCCTTTTTGCTCCTGATGTTGATCGACCTAAAACACACACGGTTTTTATTTCATTTATCTTAAAACATTTTCATGTTTGCCTCTTTTTAGCCCCTCAAGTTCCAAAGTTTATAAAATGGTTAACTATTTCAAGTTTCCTTCCTTTCTTTATTGTTTTCAAATAATTAACTAACTAGGTTAATTATTCCTAGTTAACTTGGTGGGTTCAGGGAGTTATAACCCGTAGTATTTCTAAGTCCCGTTAACTCGGGCTTTCTAAGCTTTTATTTCTTAAAAGCTTTTATTCACTTTTTATTTATTATTAGGATTAATTATTTAAATCCTAATATTTACCGGGTAAATTTTACCACTAACGGTGCTTTACCCGTCTTTTATTATTAACGGGGTTTGATTACCAAACCCATTTTCGGGGTGTTACAAGTGTACCCCCCTTAAAGAGGTTTCGTCCTTGAAACCTTTTCTTACATAATTTATCGAGTTTAACTCCATGCATTTGCTCTCGGTAATCAATTAGGCATTCCTCATACTTTAACCGATTGTTAGTATTACCATAAAAGTATGGTCATATCCTTTTGGTTATTGATCATCTACTTAGCTTACATGACATAATGTGACTTGAAATAACGTAATCTCGTTATTTCCACTAGTTTAATTAACTTAGCAATATTCATCGCTCGGCTTTAACATTCATCACTCGGCTCTAATGTGATTATATTTCACATTACACTTCTTGACCGTGATCATGTCACGTCATGTCAACTTTTACATCAACTTTCTATTTTCAGAATTATCACTTTTCGGATATATCGTCTTGCACTTATCCGTGTCAAGACTTATATCTTTCATGTTTACCGTTTATAATTCCATCATAATTCATTTTTGTAGAAACGTTATTTCTTACCAAAACCGAAGTTTTAGTTTAGCGTCTTCTCTTCAACCTTTGTCAATTATCCATACCGGGATATTGACAGTCCAAAATTTATTCTTTTTCAGTCTTTGTTTTATGCGAGGATTCTCCATTTATTCCCTCGCTTTGTCTTATTAACCCGTAGGTTTTATCACTTAGCCTTATGGGCTATTTTTTTATTAGACATTCACCTCTTTAAAGCGAAGTCCTTATAACTTCTTTCTAATCATGACCCGTGGGTCGTTTTAGTCCGTATATCTCTCATTTGTTTATAACCCTAAAGGTTATGTTGATCCCGTAGATCACTCTTTTTACTCGTGTCTTATTAAAATATATATTTGGTGTCAAAGCACTCTTTTTACGTTTGAAATTCATTTGTCTCAAGCTTACCGTTATCCGGCTTGCGCTTACTTACGCCTTCAAGCATTATACTTTATTCAACCTGTTCAATCTCAAAATAGTTGAATATAATTATCAGAATTTCTGTTTACGAATTTTTTTTTTTTTTTTTTTATGGTCTTTTAGTCATATCTCATAATCCGAGTCTTTTGACTTTAAATTCATGTTCTCGTTTCTTGGTTTACGCATGTGTTTAATTCTTACCCATCAACAGGGTGTTTTACCAAAGTCGTTATTATTGCAATCCTCCCGGTATGCATTAAGACCTCGCTTCATTTTTATATTCTGACTTTGTCTTTAAGTTCGACGTTTTACAAAAATGACCCGTTAAGGGACATATTTGCATTTTCCGGGTTCGAGTGCAAGTACACTCCCTCCCATTGCTTGTCTAAATCATTTTTCATGTTTGCGTTTTCTGGGTTCGAGTGTAAGCACACTCCCTCCCATTGCTTGTCTAAATCATTTTACTTGCTTGCGTTTTATGGGTTCGAGTGTAAGTACACTCCCTCCCAATACTTGTCTAAACCATTTTACATGCTTGCGTTTTATGGGTTCGAGTGTAAGTACACTCCCTCCCAATACTTGTCTAAATCATTTTACATGCTTCTTTGTCCCTTCGCTCGGGCTCATTATCCTGATGTAATACGATTCAGTCACTCGGTTGTGCGTTTACATAATTATCAAATATTTTGCTTATCTGATTCATTTGGGTACTTTTTAATTAGTCCCATTTACTCCGCCCTTACTACATCGGATGTAAATGTGTCCGCTATAAGAAACTCGTGGTATCATATGCCACTACTTACTTGGCCAGAGTAAGCGATTTAACACATGACGTACACGACCTTTTTATAGTTTTCACATCACGCCCTATGTAAGTAACGCCTCTATTCAGTTTTCTTGGAAATTATATCCTGGATATGTATTTCTGTTCAGGCTTTCCAAGTTTCTAATTTACCCATGGAACGATCATTCTCTACGTGTTTGTTGCATATTGCTAATTGTGCGATTATTTAAAATGTGCACCTTGTAATGTTTGCCCCTACGGGCGTTCCTTGCTATTAACCTTGTTCGCGACCGTTACGCGATTTTGGTCCTTGATGAGTATGCTCTTCCTGTCATACCTCGTACCGTTCCATCATCATATCCATAATTCGTTCAACTCCCGTCATCTTCAGACGCGAGTGTCCTTCAATTAAAACATTCACAAGAGTTAGTAATGTCAACTTTAATAATCGCCCGTATTATAATACAAGGCCTTTTTTTTTTACTATACGCGTCAACACGCGTATTTTCGTCAACCATATCAATCATTTAAATTGGGGTAACATATACCACATGATAGTTCTATGTGTTGTTTACAACACTTTAGCATACTAACTATTAACGTACTTGTACTTACCGGATTTGCGATCAAGCCTCGAACCGAACACTATTCTTTGTCAAGAGCATAAGGTTTAAGTCCAAGCATGGTTCCTCCCCACCATACTCGGATCTCTTAAACCAAAGCTCTGATACCAACTTGTAACACCCTAGTTACTGATTAACAATTTTGTATGAATTTACCAACACTTAGATGTGTAGCTAAGACTACACATGCTATAAAAATACGGGTTTATTAAAGCTTTTACAATTCAAAAGTTATTTTACATAACGTGATCGAATTTGTTGTTTAAAATCTACAACGTGGCAAAGTGCGGAAGCGTGTATCATTATCGTGTTCGGTTCTTCGTTGAGCTTGATCTTCTTCCGGCATCCATTAAGTACCTACATTTCATAAAAACATGAAATGCTTTAGTCATATAGGATTTAAAACGCATCTAAACGAATCCGGGAACTTAAACTAAAATAAAAATATATTTTTGTTTCTGGGTCCACCGTAAATTACGGTGGGACCGTAATTTACGGTAACCCCTGGGAGTTTAGCCTTCCACCGTAAATCAGTATGTCACCACCGTAACATTTTAAGCTCCACCGTAAATTACGGTGGCACCTGCATTTCAACCCTTCTATTTTGCTGTTTATTGATACGAAATCTTTCGTATCTTTCAAACCGCTTATCCGTTTGACCTACCGTTTCTTCCTACATGTTTGTAATTTGATTCTCCATCATATGGAGTTAAAATCCGACGTCCGGCTTAACAATATTTAAGACTTTTAAGTCTTCGGCTTATTTCCCCTTTTTTTACCAAATTTTGACCCATTCGCGGTTTTATCAAACAAACGTATTTGTTTGATTCCTATATCACATGAATCTTATAATTTCAATGTTGTCTATCATATTAGGTTCAATTCACGAGTTTATGTATATTCTTAAACCCGTTTGTACTAAAATGCTTATTTTGACCCGTTGAACCCTTTTCCGCATAATTCATAATTATTTGTTTCTAGCATCCTATTTTCGCAATACTTGTCAAATGAACTTCCACCACAACTATATTTATGGTGATTTTACTAAGGTAATCTATGCAAACCAGGCTTTACCCCTTAACTCTTTATTCTACGGCAAAGACCCAAATAGAGCCGTTTGACTAACGTAATACATCTTTCAACTTCTATACTTGTCCTAAGTATTTATTAAATCGTAAAGATCATTTCCAAACAACTTTTAAAGGTTGTTTGCTCAATTTAGCCTCCAAGGGCGTTTTGGTCCATTTAGTCTCTTATTAACAATGAAGGACTTTAGAAAGCATATTTGACCCAAAATCCCTCTTTTAACCTATGATTTTGTTTGAAAAGTCATTAAGCTTTCCAAACGTAATATCCATTACTTAAAACATTTGGTTTACTTATCAAGTAACCAAACGTCCATTTTGACCTCTTTTAACACTCTTGAACCACATGTTCTAAATGAGTGATACCCTATTTCACATACCTGGCGCAGATCAATATATTGACCCGTTTTTAATACCTTGCTTTTATAACCACTAGTTCATAGTATTGCTAATACCCATTTGACATTTATACCTGAAATAATATAGCTCGACAATAATCATTAGTCGTTATTGTCAAAGGGTGATATTTTCACCTTTTGACCCATTTGGTCTAAGTGACCGATTATGTTGGCGAGATGATATTTATTATCATCTCATCTATATAACTCGCGTTGGTTTACACCGTGTGGTCATTTCACTTATTAATCGTTTTCTTAACGCTTTTTAGCCTATCATGGCTTACGCCTTACAGTGTCTTTCAAAACAAATAGTTATGGTCAACGCATGACCAACTTACCGTTTAATTTCTTTTAAACCATCAACATGATTTCTTGTCACGCTCGACTACCTTGTTCCGTATGTTTACACGTCGGAACATCAAACCTCAATTCTATATTTATCTTATTCGTAACTAATACGATAAGAGAACATTCTACAAATATAAGACTAGTGTAAGCTATACTTACCTTGCATCCGAATTATGCTTTTCCACCATTCTTGCTTCGTTTGACCCGCTTCCTTTCCAAGCCTCCACCTAGCTTGTCAAGCGTCAAACTATCATCATAATTCGTAAGACGGTTATATTAGTCATCATTAATTATGACTATTCCATCTTACATATTTTCTATCACAAATACCATTCGATTTTATTAATGGTCGGTTTGACTACTAAAAGTCAAACGCCCCTTAGCATACAAATGCACATTCAAGTTCTATCTATCAATTAGTAGCTAACATGATCTTATACACTTAGTTACATGAACATGGCTACCAAATTTCATCATAACATTCAAACCCATTTCAATCATGTATGAACAAGTTCCCAAATCACTTAATTTGTTTGAGTGCCTTGTTTCTATTATCCAATATGATGATTTTAAACATAAACTTATCATCATCTTTACTATTACATAAAAACCCACTTCCTAGTTTACTTGTTAATCACATACAAGTGATATTACTTCAAGTTCTTCATGATTTCATCATTTCTAACAAAACCCACTTCTAGTTACTTATGAACTCTTAACAAAATCTCTAATTTGTTCAAGTAGTTCATTCATATGAATTAGTATGATGTTTATAAACACCATTAGAACATCAATTTCATCAATTCAACCAAAACCCACTTAGCTCATAATAGGGTAATTATCAAATCCCTAGTTTGACAACAATTCATCAAGATTTCTACTAGGGTTTGTTTCTTGACTTGTACCCACACTAATATCACTATAACATTGAACATCCATGCAAGAATTTCGTTCATGCAAGTTCATCATAATTTCGAAATATTACTAAACATCAAAATTCAACATACCTTGTGATCCCCTAAGCTTTGGTGATCACGATTTTATTAAAAGCCCCAAATTTCCGGCTCGATTTCCCTTTGATTTTGGCCAATTTTCGTGAATTAGGGTTCTTGGAAGGGAACCCCCTTTTTGCTCCTGATGTTGATCGACCTAAAACACACACGGTTTTTATTTCATTTATCTTAAAACATTTTCATGTTTGCCTCTTTTTAGCCCCTCAAGTTCCAAAGTTTATAAAATGGTTAACTATTTCAAGTTTCCTTCCTTTCTTTATTGTTTTCAAATAATTAACTAACTAGGTTAATTATTCCTAGTTAACTTGGTGGGTTCAGGGAGTTATAACCCGTAGTATTTCTAAGTCCCGTTAACTCGGGCTTTCTAAGCTTTTATTTCTTAAAAGCTTTTATTCACTTTTTATTTATTATTAGGATTAATTATTTAAATCCTAATATTTACCGGGTAAATTTTACCACTAACGGTGCTTTACCCGTCTTTTATTATTAACGGGGTTTGATTACCAAACCCATTTTCGGGGTGTTACACCCTACACTCCCTACTAGTGTAGTACTTTATTCCCGGCTCATACTGGCCACAAAATATTATAAGTCTAGGTGTTGGCATTGTCAGCATGTTTTTGTGGTTATCCGCTCACTGTGCTAACTGTGCTTTGTGCATCAAGTTTGTCACTAATGTTTGCGTGTAATAAATGGAGTGACAGTTAATAAAATGTGATGCATGAGTATGTATGTATCAGAAATCAGTAAGCAGTTTAATCACAATTGTAATCAAGCACAGTAATTAAGCACTAATTAAATATTAATTAGCTGTACGGATACCTGGATTTGTGAGGGTTGTCACATTCTCCCCCCGTTAGAGAAATTTCGTCCCGAAATTTTAGGCTCTGCTTTTAGTTGCAGGGGTCTTAGGAAATAAATGGGGGTATTTCTCCTTCATACGATCCTCACGTTCCCACTTGAATTCTGGCCCATGTCTTGCATTCCATCGAACTTTGACGAGTTTGACACTACTCCTGCGTGTTTTGTTAACTTTCCAATCCGTAACCTCGACGGGTTCTTCGGTAAAGTGGAGCGTGTCGTCGTTATGAACTTCGTCAGCAGGAATGATCACTGTCTCCTGTGTTGGACTCTTTTTCAAATTCGATACATGGAATGTATCGTGAACACCATTGAGTTCAGCTGGTAGGTCCAACTTGTAGGCTACAAGCCCAATCCTTTGCAGGATTTTGAAAGGGCCAATGTAACGCGGATTCAACTTCCCACGCTTTCCGAAGCGTGCCACACCCTTCCAGGGTGAAACCTTTAACAAAAACATATCCCCAACTTGAAACTCCAGAGGTTTCTTTCTTCGGTTTGCATAGGCTTTCTGCCTGTCGCGAGCCGCCTCGATGCGCTTTCGAATCTGTGCAATCTTGTCTGTCGTCTCTTGGACTATTTCGGGACCAACAAGCTGCCTATCACCCGCATCAGCCCAGCACAGTGGTGATCGACACTTGCGTCCATAAATAGCTTCAAATGGCGCGGCTCCAATGCTTGTGTGGTAGCTGTTGTTGTATGAAAATTCGACCAATGGCAAATGATTGTCCCAGCTACCACCCAAATCCATTACACACGCTCTCAGCATATCTTCCAAAGTCTGAATAGTTCGTTCGCTTTGGCCATCAGTTTGCGGATGAAATGAAGTGCTCAGGTTCAACTGCGAGCCAAAAGCTTCTTGGAAGGATTGCCAAATCCTTGATATGAAGCGTCCATCTCTATCAGAGATAATCGAGAGAGGCACTCCATGACGTGCAATAATCTCTCGCATGTATATTTCCGCAAGTTTACTAGTGTTATCCTTCTCTTTGATTGGCAGGAAGTGCGCAGACTTGGTTAGACGGTCTACTATTACCCAAATTGTATCATGGCCTCTGGGCGTCTTTGGCAACTTTGTTATGAAATCCATCGAAATTTGTTCCCATTTCCATTTGGGGATTTCAGGTTGTTGTAGAAGACCTGAGGGCTTCTGGTATTCGGCCTTTACCTTTGCGCACGTTAAACACTTACTAACATATATTGCAACATCGCCTTTCATCCTAGGCCACCAGTAGAAATCCTTGAGATCTTGGTACATCTTATCCGCACCGAGATGAATTGAGTACCGCGACCTGTGGGCTTCATAAAAAATAACCTTCCTCAAACCACCAAACAGAGGAACCCAAATCCGTTTCATGAAGCATAAAGTTCCTTCCTCGTTTGGTATCAACTGCTTCTCCATCCCACGGAGATATTCGTCCTTAATGTTCCTTTCTTTCAAAGCTTCTCTCTGTGCGGCACGAATGCGCAAAGAGAGGTCTGTCTGGACAATCATCTCCAAAGCCCTAACCCTTATGGGCTTGATCCTCTCTTTTCGACTCAGGGCATCAGCGACCACGTTTGCCTTCCCTGGGTGATACTTGATCTCGCAATCATAATCATTCAACAGCTCTACCCAGCGTCTTTGCCTCATGTTTAGCTCTTTTTGGTTAAATATGTGTTGTAAGCTCTTGTGATCCGTGAAAATTGTACATCGCGTACCATACAAATAATGTCGCCAGATTTTCAATGCAAACACCACCGCGCCTAACTCCAAGTCGTGCGTGGTATAATTTTTCTCATGAATCTTCAACTGACGTGACGCATATGCTATAACTTTCTGGCGCTGCATCAACACGCAACCCAAACCTTGGCGCGAGGCGTCGCAATATACCACGAAGTCGTCCTTTCCTTCGGGTAGCGATAAGATCGGTGCATCACAAAGCTTGTTCTTCAACAACTGGAACGCTTCTTCTTGCTTGTCACCCCAATCAAACTTCTTGTCTTTTTGTGTGAGCGCGGTCAGTGGTTGAGCGATTTTAGAAAAATCCTCAATGAACCTTCGATAATAACCAGCCAATCCTAAGAACTGTCGAATCTCGGTTGGCGTCTTTGGAGTCTCCCAATTCTTGATCGCCTCGATCTTTGTTGGATCCACATGGATTCCATTCTCATTAACCACATGTCCAAGAAATTGGACTTCACGCAGCAAGAACTCGCACTTCGAGAACTTGGCGTATAATTTCTCATTCTTTAGTAGCTCCAGAATAGCTCTTAAATGCTGTTCGTGCTCGTACTTCGTCTTCGAGTAGATTAGGACGTCATCAATAAACATAATCACGAACTTGTTGAGGTACGGCTTGCATACTCTATTCATTAAATCCATAAAAACTGCTGGTGCGTTCGTCAATCCAAACGGCATGACCAGGAACTCGTAATGTCCATAACAAGTCCTAAAGGCCGTCTTCGGGATACTTTCCTCTTGTATCCTTAGTTGATGATATCCTGATCGAAGGTCGATTTTTGAATAAAAGCCCGAACCTTGCAGCTGATCGAACAAATCATCAATTCTCGGCAGGGGATATCTATTCTTAATAGTCAGCTTATTGAGCTCGCGGTAGTCTATACACATACGAAAACTACCATCCTTCTTTTTAACGAACAATACTGGAGCTCCCCAGGGTAAGAAGCTTGGCCTGATGAATCCTTTGTCCAATAGCTCCTGGAGTTGTGTCGACAACTCCTGCATCTCCGATGGCGCAAGTCTATAGGGTGCCTTGGCTACAGGCGCGGCGCCTGGAACCAAATCAATGTGAAACTCGACTTGCCTTTGTGGCGGTAATCCTGGCAAGTCTTCTGGAAAGACTTCAGGATATTCTTTTACAACTGGGATGTCTTCGATCTTTGGTTCAGTAGCTTCTTTATCCACGATGTGTGCTAAGAATGCAACACATCCCTTCTGTAAACACTTTCTAGCTTTCAGGCAGCTAATAATTCTTAGTGGCGTATCACGCTTCTCTCCGTGCACTACGATCGTTTCTTCATCCGTCATAGGGATGCGGATGGTCTTCTCATGGCAAACAATCTCGGCTTTGTTACTTGATAGCCAATTCATCCCGACCACCACGTCGAAACTTCCCAATTCAACTGGTAGTAGATCCAAAGTGAACTCGTGTTCTCCTAGCTCAATCACGCATCCTCTGATGACTTCACCCGTTTCAACTAGTTTCCCATTCGCTAACTCAATCGAGTACGGAACGTCTAACTTACTAGGTGTCAACCCAAGTATATTCTTAAATTCTAATGATACGAAACTATAATCGGCACCAGTATCAAACAGAACAGATGCAAAGTGTTGGTTTACAGGGAACGTACCAGTGACTACGTTTGGATCCTGGCGCGCTTCCCTTGCGCCGATGTTAAATACCCTTCCCCGTGCTTGGTTCAATTTTGGACATTCCCTCTTAAAGTGCCAAACATCTCCACAATTGAAGCATCCTGGCCCTCGGCCATTCCCATTTCCATTTCCACCTTGAGCTTTGTTTTGGTTGCGATTTCCACTCCCAGCTTGGTTTGCAAAATTCCCACGATTTCCATTTCCGTTACCTCCTCGATTGTTGTTCTTATTACCAAAACCTCCTTGGCCACCCCGGCCAGCACTAACCCAGCAAGTATCCTTCAAATGACCAATTTTCCCACAAGCTTCACAGGTTCTCAGTCCGCATCGGCCAGAATGATGGCGCTGGCATGTGTTACACTTGGGCAGAGTGCCCATATAACCCTTTCATTTGTTCTCAACATCGGTTGCAGCTCTAGCCGGTGTGCTTGACTCGCCCTTCTTGCTCATACTTGTGGTACCTTGCTTGAAATTGGAAAACTTTCGTTTGTTTTCACCAGACGTTTCAACATGTGTTTCCTTTTTCTTTGGTTCCGAAATGGAGAATTTGTTCAGCCTAATGGCCTCCTCAGTGAGCGCCATACTTAGGTCGATGGCTTCTGTGATCGTCGCGGGCTTGGATGTGGTAACCATACTCAGGATTTGGGGTGCCAACCCCCAGATAAATCTCTCAACACGTTTAAACTCGGGTGTGACCATGTACGGCACTACGTGAGATAAATCATGAAATGTTTGAACATATTCTGCAATCTTGGGACCATCCATCCTTAGGTGCCAGAATTCGGTTTCTAGCCTTTGTATCTCAGCACGCGAGCAATACTTCTTCCTCATTAACTCTTTTAACTCAGCCCAAGTTAACGCATAAGCAGCAGCTTCTCCTAAAGTCTGCACTTGCAAGTTCCACCACGATAGGGCTCCATCCAGAAACAGCCCTGAGATGTAGGTTACTTGTTGCTCGGGAGCGCATTTGCTCATTCTTAAGACAGAGTCTGTCTTTTCAGCCCACCTAACAAACGCAACGGCACCTCCTGTGCCGTCGAAATTCATGGGCTTACAGTCGAGAAACTTCTTGTAGGTGCACCCTGCACATACGTTAAAATTTACCAATGGTATTAGCGGACGTGCTATAAATATCCAAATGTATGGTAATATGTCTCAAGCCACTTGACATTACCATGGGGTGGATTGTTGTTGCCGTTGTTGCTTGAATGGCTCCCACTAGTTCCTCCTTGGGAGGCTGCATATTGAGATATGGCTGCTGCAATGATCCCTTGGAGTTCCACCTCTGTAGTGGGCATGCGTACATCGCGTCTTGGAGGCATCTTCTAAAAGATGATCATATAGGTCAGGTCATAGTAAGTATGATAAATATACATATACAGTAACATTCATCCACACATAACATCTCATGTTATAAATTAAAATGTATAACCCAACAAAGCATGTAGTGAGAATGTTGCCATTGAGCTTTTCATTAATCACGACCACAACAGTGTTTTACAAGTTTAATAATACATCACATGTCAAGTAAGATCGTGGGGCTACATCACCCCCAAAAGTACAAATCTGTCTACACCTATCATATACAAAAAGTGTGATCTCTCAAAAGGCTTCGTAAGCTGGCTCAATAGCGACCTTCTCACCAAAATATCGACCTGCATAAAACCAAAAATATGCCTATGCTGATGGCGGTGGAGGAGGAGGAAAGTGAGAGAAAAGTAAACAACGCATGTGTAACCAGTCCTCCTCTAAGGCACGATAGGCGCGCAGCAAATATGCTATCTGCTGCTCAGCATGAAACGAGCGTCTGAATCGGGGGAAAGTGGACGAGGAGTGTGTGGTGCTGCAAATGGGGTCTGACAATGACAAGATGGACGTGGAGCTCTCTCCAAATCCTGAATACGACGTGTCAATGCATCCTGCTGTATCATCAAGGAAGTAAGGATGTCCTCCGTAGAGTACCCAACATGGTACGGGTGGTACGGATCAGACAGTGGCATGATAGGGGGCGTAGTCCATAAAAATGGCTCGCTAGATGGAATGACAGATGGTGCAGTAGGTGGTGCAACAGAAAGAAACTGAGGTGTGAACGGTAAGGATGATGGCAGCACAGGTGGAACAAAAGTGGGATGAGAAATCTGTGGTATAAACTGGCTGCCTCCTGGCGTGAAAGGTATATGACCAAAAGGATGTCGCGATGAACCCTCCCCAGGACGCGGTAGAGGGATGTCCTGGAGAAAGGTAATCGGAAGATCAGTACGATGGACATCGGTCGTATGTGGGTGTAATAGTGGAACATCAGTGGGCACAGAAACAGGTGCTACTGGAGGCGTAACAGGTAACACAAATGGTGGGTAATCATCATCGTCATCGATCCATCCGTTACGGGTGTCGGCGTAACGTGGATCTATATGAGTAGCAAACGGTGCACGGTCAAACAGCACAGGCACAGGATCAGGAAATGGTGCGTCAACAACAGGATTCTCTATCAAGGGTGGAGCAACAGCGAGAAGATCAGCAGCGGGTATGTCACCAACAAGAGGTGCAGCGGCTGGTGCATCATCATGTACAGGGTCATGCTCTAATGCAGGGTCAGGAGCAACTACAGGCTCTGGGGCCACAGCAAGCTCCGGGTCACCAAAATCCATATCAAAATCAGCTGGGATGTCAAGCAAAGGGTCAATAGGATCTATGGGCGCCTCTAGGGGCTGATCCATGTGGATAAACTCAATATCGTGGTCAGGATCGAAACCAGGGGAAAGATCGGCTCAAAAGCGTCATCAACCTCGTGATCAAACTCGAATTCGTGCGATGGACCGTGTGCAGCTGACATCGCCATGTCAGGGTCAGAAGAGTGAGACTGCACACCATGGTCGTGCAGAGATGCAGAGGCCACAAACTCCAATGAGTCCGGGACAGGTGAACCAACAGGAGGCTCCTCAAAAGGTGCCTCAGCAATGGGAAGAATAATGTCAGCATCAATAGGGGCCCCGCCCTCATAGTCAGCCTCAGGCGGATCATCCTCAAACAGATCGACGTCGTCATCAGAAATGACAGCGAGTGGCATATCTACTACTGGGAATACAACAAGCGGAATAGGAGCAGGGATCACCGCAAGTGGTAAATCCCCGGCAGGAAGGCCATCAGCAGGCTCAACTCCGACGTCAGGCAGCGCGAACGGCTGGAAATCATCGTCGTCTGTGCTGGTGGTGTCTGATGTGTAGACCTCTCGCTCTGACGGAATCTCGTCATCTGACACGATCGCCATGGGGTCTAGTGTATCCGATACTCCTGTATCTGAAGATGAAGCCATAGTGTCTGTAACACAACCACAGATATGCACATATATCAACTTATAATCAAGTAAACATGTAAGTCACAACAAGCAAGTATTCATCCTAGTTTTCCTAAAACTATCCCTCCCAGTCTCTCAGACCAAACTCCCTAGCCTCTCAGACTAACTCTCTAGTCTTTCAGACTAACTCCCTAGTCTCTAAGACCAACCTCCCAGTCTCTAAGACTAAATTATCCCCAGCCTCTAAGGCTGATCCTCCCTCAGTCTCTAAGACTGGTCCTCCCTCAGTCTCTAAGACTGGTCCTCCCTCAGTCTCTAAGACTGCTCCTCCCTCAGTCTCTAAGACTAATCCTCCCTCAGTCTCTAAGACTGAAATATAAATTTTGAAAAAGAAGAGTATTTGTGCCTATTATCTGTAAAAATGTTTTGTATCCTGTATCTGGACGTTTAGTGTATGCAATGTAAAAATGTTTTCGTGAGAGCCCTAGTGATCATAGTCTAGACTCGAGAAAGAATCCTAGTTCACTATGATCGATGCTCTGATACCAAGCTGTCACACCCTGGCTTTGCGGAAGCGTGGGTTTATTTTGGTGTGAGTTCTTAATACCATAGCAAATATCATAACCATGTTATATGAAATAAAACACGTGATGTTCATCCATTCAACCAGTTTTAAAAGTTACCACAACCACATTGTTTAAAAGTCGACACATGAAACGAGTTACAACCATGACATACATAGAAACTGGTTCACGAGACACAACCAAAAGACATGAATAAAACACAGTTTAAGACTTGTGACCCATCCAGGCAAAAGTCACATTTCCTAAACTCGGATGACATCATTACTCCTACGCAGCTTGACGACATTGCATACCTTGCCAGATCCCTTAATTCCCTGAAGTACATGTAGTTTGAAAAATCAACAAAAAGTTGAGCGAGTTCATGTAAAAGTTAGTATGTATAAACCTTTGTAATATGTCTGTATATATGAAAATCCCTGGTATGTAGCAATTAAGGAAAAAGAGATCACCATTGGGTTGCAAAGCCAATGATATGTGTGAAGTGATGCAGGAAGACTCAAACCTAGCAGATTTTTGCGTCGGGCTCAAAGTCACCCCATGGTCCGCACAGTTGGACTCAGGAGTTGGGCTCGCTACACCCAAATAGATCTATCGCTCATGATACTCGGTCCTACAACACGGATTAATGGCCTCAAGTTTCCGCCTACCCACTCACACGATCTAAGTAGTAAACCCTCCTTAAGCTAACCATACCATGTATAAAAGTGTCTGTAATTACTGTAACATGTATTCCACCCCCGAAGTATAAAAAAACTGAGAACAGTTAAGAGAAAAGGGGGACATGAACTCACAGAAGTGCGTATCCCGAAACGTAAGTCTCCAACTCAACCTGTTGCGTGACGACCTACACATACTAATGCCTATTAGACGGATGGTCGTGCCTTGGCTTAAGGTTTAATGTTTTTGGGGAAATAGTTAGACAACTATTTCGTATCCACACTTCTTACTTATTTTATATTTGCTTCCCAAGGATAGGGGTTTTATACATGTACGCGTTATAATTCCGAAAAATATATTTTAAGTCCCACTTAGCAAATATATTTAATTTACTTGTCCAAAATATATATATTTTTCCCAAAATATTATATATTTTACCTCATATATTTTCCAAGATAATACTTATCCAAATATACATATAAGAGTATTTTTCAGATATACTACATAAGTTACGTTTTAACGTTCGCGTTGTAATAACAATACCGGTATAACTTAAATATTTATTTTGTGAGAGCGTTGGTATTATTTTTTAGTTGAAGTTTCGTAATATTCCCAAGTTATATTATTTTTACTCTAAAAATAATATATATCTAGTTCACAAATAATTCAATAATCACACAAGTGTTTTAGTACTAAATATATATTCTAAATATATATTTATCAAGTTTTATTTACGAAAATTCCACCTCCGGTACTTGGTAATTTTGAAATAAAAATCATGGCGAAGTTTATTTTTGAAAACCAAGTTAAACATATATTTGTAAACATTTGTTAGAAAAATATTTCTAAGTGTTAAAATTCTAGAAAAATTTCGCCAGAGTTTCCTTTGTAAATGTAGGCGTCCACGCTTACTAGCGTATCATTTTCTTTTCAAAATCATTCAAACAATTTACCAACCAACAATATACAAATTTTCAATCACTAATCTTGACAAGAATAAGACTAAATCATAAACTCATGAACTTGAAAGTGTGTAAAAATGTGTAGTAAGTTACTAACATATTTAGTAGGTCTTGTTATCTTTAAAAATACGATTAGTTTCTTAAAAACTTTATTTTTAAAGAATTTGAAGTTTAACAACTTCTAGTCATGATTTACAAAAATATTTCTTTACGAAATTTCTTGTTACACAAGTGTTCATACACTTGTTTATTTACCAAGAATGCTTTTAGTTCATAAAATATCCGGGTTTTAACAAAACTAGTATCTTTCACTTGGTTCTTCCGAAAAAACACTTGTAGATCTTTAGATCCACAAGTTTACAACTTCATTTAGCAAGAAAACTTATGTTTATTCAAGTTCAAGGCTTATGAATGGATGGATACATCATCTTTCAATTTTCTAACTTTTACATCGTACTAGTTTATGTTCTTGAACTTAAACTAGTATGTCTAGATGATGATCCATCTTGGTTCTACTAACAATCAACATCAAATAATCATAACTACACAAGACTTACAAGATTTACACACATAACTTCTCTTTATCCACCCTTTAACACTTTATGTTTAAGGCTTGTTCATGTTCTTTAGTGTTTCTAAATTTTTCACCATTAAATCATCTATTAACCACCAAAAACAAGATCAAGATGATGATTAGAAGCACTTACTACTAGCACAAGGCTAGGGAGGAAACAAGGCGTAAAAGCGGTGGATAAAAGAAAACAAGAGTGGTCCTTGAGCTTCCGAGTGCACCAAGCTTCGTTGTATGATCCCGAGCACCTTTGAGTGTATGAGAAATGATTGAACAAGAAGTTGATGATGGTGATATGGTGGAGGAGGGTGGCGGCCGAGAGTGGGGAAAGAGGGAGAGGAGAGAGCTTGCTTGATTTTGTGTTTTGTGAATGAAAGCGATTACCTTTGGTGTTTACTTATAATCCAACTCCAAGTTTAATCCATCATGTAAAGTGTTTTCTAGATATCCAACATCTAGCAATTTATTATTCAAAAGAAAGCAAGGGGTGTCCCACCCCTTGTAACCGTCGAAGTGGGGGGGGGGTATGGGGTTGGGTTGCAATGGAACTTGTTACATCTAGTTAAGTTCTAATGATATTTAGTTAGGGTATTAGTGTGTTATGTAATATAAAGGGTGTTAGGGTGTTCGGGGACCCTAACTAGCTCAGAAAAGTAAAAACAAGGTGTTTGGCAATATTTTTGTGTTCTGGGTAAAGTCCGGTTGTTCGGTTGGATGTTGATCCGTTAAAGTGTTAAATAAAGCTTCAAAGTGTCTTTTATATTGTTTTTAGTGACACATTAAATTTCCAACACTTTGGAAAGTGTCTAGGATTATTTTGCCAAGTTTTTACACTTTACTAGCATTGTTAAATGCTGAATTTTGGTTAACTAGTGCAGAATTCTGCACTTTAAGTATGTTTTAGGCACTTCCGGGCACTATAACTACCACCTAGTGACGCAGTTTTATGGTTCTCACCTCCCTACACTCCCTACTAGTGTAGTACTTTATTCCCGGCTCATACTGGCCTCAAAATATTGTCTGTCTAGGTGCTGGCATTGTCAACATGTTTTTGTGGTTATCCGCTCACTGTGCTAACTGTGCTTTGTGCATCAAGTTTGTCACTAATGTTTGCGTGTAATAAATGGAGTGACAATTAATAAAATGTGATGCATGAGTATGTATGTATCAGAAATCAGTAAGCAGTTTAATCACAATTGTAATCAAGCACAGTAATTAAGCACTAATTAAATATTAATTAACTGTGCGGATACCTGGATTTGTGAGGGTTGTCACATCCGGTACACTGATTCAGATTTGTGTCGTCTAACTACAGTTAGGTCGGGGTCATATGACTCTTATACCGATGATATTTGTTGATTCAGTAACCGTAGGTGCTTCCCTGACCGATTTAGAGTCTCTTGCAGATGTCTACAGAGAGAAGAGAGTGAGAGAGAATCGTGAGGGAGTGGCGGCTGACCACCGCCTTCGGTGGCGGAGCCACGCCGGCGGACTAGGGTGTAACAAAAAGAGCAAGAGAGACAGGGAAGGGATTTGGTAAAATAGATGCGAGCCACAATCGACTAGGGCTAGAAGAGAGTTCCGATGGTCTATTAGGGATGGAAGGGGTGGTTCGACGCTGGTGGTTTGGGCGGGCAGATCTGGTACCAGATGGGTTATAGGTGGATAAGAGCGGCGGTGGTTGTTGATTAATTTTATCTAACATGTAGCTTAAAATCTTTTTATTTCTTTATTTACTCTCCGTCAATTTCCCCGTGTTCATATTTTATCTCCAAATTATGTTCTTTGTTTGGATTGGTGAATCACACATCAATCTCTCTTTATATCCAAATCGATTAAAAGCATCACATATAGAGCTTTCGTTGGCATTGAAAAACAATGAATTATTTATAAACCAAAGCCTAGATTAGTTTGAAGACATATAACTTTTAATGGAATTGGATCTACGGAGCACAGGCGTAAAATAGAATTCCTAAATCTAAAAAAGTATTCATAATTTTAATGGAATTGGATCTACGGAGCCATTACAGGGTTAGGCTTATCATTATTAATTGTTTTTCAAATTCCAACGGAAGTAGTCAAAGTTTGGAGATAAAATTAATCAAAACTACTTAGTTTTGAGAGGTTTCACATCTAAGCTTAGGTGTGTAACAGCCCCATATTCACTTTCCCCATCTAAAAAATGTAAAAATCTACATGCATTTTAGTCAATTTATATAATGATTAAATAATACAATATTAAATACATTTTTTACGGTTCTTAACATATTATTGGTTCTGAAATGATTACTCCTTCACTGGTAATCCTCATACATAAAATCTTAATATCACTAATACTAGCATTTCATTTGGTAGATATATCTATAGTGTTGGAAATTTTATAAATAATATTATATTACTAATTAATATATGGTTATTTAATAATTAAGCCAAGATGAATAAGAGATCTTGTACATTAAGTTTGTGTGTTAGAACCTAATGTGTGGGAAATTGTGCTTGTCCCACATAGGTGGAGAGATAAATGTTTTATCGATGTATAATTAGAGTTGTCTAGAGAAATGTATTCCTATGTGTCACACCCCAACCGATGGCGGAAACATCGGAGTGAGACGGAAACGAGATTGCAAAAGACTTCATAACGACTATTTGCGACAAGTATTTGATAATCAAAATTTCATTTCATTTCTAAAATGGAAAAAATACATTGTTTGGAAACAAAGTACAACATATTACAACAAGGAAACAAAATACAAAAAGTGCTAAATTAAATTGTGTTTCTAGTCATCCTACTAGATTTCTTTCAATGTCTCATCATCAAGTTCCTGCAATACATATTAACGTACATGTCAACACATAAAGTATTGGCGAGCATATGAGTTTGATTTGCTAGCATAAGTATAAAAACGGTTAAATGAATCCACATACATGTCAACACATAAGGTATTGGTGAGCATATGAACTTGATTTACTATCATAAGTATAAAAACGGTTAAACGAATCCACATGGCATAAAAGTAATCTAAAACATATCATAACAATACTAGCATGCATCTCCTACTTGTCAACCCAACGTTTCCCACTAGCGTAATCTTGTCGTCGCAACGACAAGACCGTTTTTGTATGACTTAACATGACATCAAGAATATGGGCGGTGTGTTACTCCTATAGCGTTATACATGTTAAGGGAGGCTTGTACGAAGTTAATGACAAAGTATAGTGCAAATAAAGTTTCTAACATGTATGAATACTAGCATAACGTATTAAGCATGTATAACGAATTGTTTGTTTGTGTCAAGCATGTTTGTATGTGATTGTGTGTGTTTGATACATTATATGTATTACACCCAAAAGTGTTAAAAATAAAAGGGGTCATGTACACTCACGGTTTGCTAAGCGTTCCGATTAAACGGGAGTTGACAAGTTGTTGAGAGTGGAGCACCAAAGTTACCCTACATTGGGGAAACGAAGGTGTGTAAATATTCGGGGTTTTTAGAGAGTTGGATTCGGAATTAAGTTTAAAAGCATGTGTACACGAAAATATATCTAGTCTAAATACTCGTTTGGACTCTAAGTTTTCATGTGTTTTCATGGGTCCTAATGTAACAACCCGACTTTCCGGGTCATTACTTGTATCTGTCATTTCTTGCTTAATTGCTCGTACTCTCGAGATATCGATTATCGCTATGGATTAACTATTTAAAAACTATGTTTTCAATACGCATTTTAAACGCATGATTCCAATGCTTATTCAAAACGCAGTCATCACATTTTAACACTATTTACAACGCATACTTTTTAATGTATTTTATCGCATCTTTAAACTAAACGCTATCGCAACGCAAACTCAACGCAAACTCGAAACGCGGATTTACTTTTATGCATCTTAGTTATTACGGGTACTATTTGTGTGACTATTTATGTGATTATTTGTTCTATGTTATGTGGTTATCTCAACGCAACGCTCATACGCTCAACGCTTACTCGCAACACGCTTAAACGCAACGCAACGCTTAACACACGAAACGAAAGTCGGAAAACTAACTCGCACAACTCGGCTGATCGAATGACCACCCGATCGAATGGACACTGGCTCGGATGACCATCCGGTCAAGCACACCTCGCATCTCCCACTGACTTAACTCTCCTCTCTCCCTATAAATAGTAACCGTACACGTCCTTTCACTTATTTGACGTCTCCATCTGACCGCACACACACCAGTCACTCTCAGTCACTTTTAATCAAGATTCAAGGCCATTTCGTAAGTATTTCTCCTCAAATCTTGTACAATCATCATCACTACACACTTCTACATCATCTTCTCCATCAAAATCACACATTTTCTTCTCGAAATCGCCTGATTTGGACTCCTTGAAGGTGGTTCTCACTCAGTTGCTTATGCAACTGTTGTGTGACATCATCTCATCAAGATTGGTTCAGATCTAAAGGATTTCCACAATTTTAACTTAAATCTCAATATAATTTCAACACTTTTCAAATTTTCTTCAACTTTTCTTCACTTTTCTACTCGAAACCGATGGAATCTTGACTCATTCAGACTCTCTACCCATTCTATAGTTGAGATTCGGCTTGAAAATGGATTTCCACCGGAGAGATGACCGACTAACGGGTCAGACATGAAACTTCATCAAGAACAGTGAATCTGATCGAATGGGGTGATTCTCGTCCGATCGAATGAGCTGGACCTTGGTGTGTCTCCGTTGTTTGACACGTCGTCACGCCATCTCCGTTAATTCCGTTAAATTTCAAACTTTTTACTTAGAAAAATTTACAAGTTTTCAAACAGCAAGATCGCCCACTCGAGTGGCCACCCGATCGGATGACCATCCGATCGATTGACCATTCGACCAGGTGACCTGTCCCATTTATAATTCCCAATACTTAAACACTTTTAGATAAACTTCAAACTTTCACAATTTTCCAAGACAAGCACACTCATTCGAATGGCCATCCGTTCGAATGGTCATTCGCTCGGATGTGTTATACTCATTCGACTGGATCACCATTCGACACTCACACTATTCGACATTTTGTTTACACGCTGGTCAACGCTTACGCTACTGTTCTATGCTCAGGCTAACTCCAACGCGCTCCCTTTAATCGAAGTCTGTGTTTACTAGCTAAACACGAACTGTGAGTATACTCGAACCTATTTTCTTTTAACGCACTTTGGGTGTTACATACGTTCTATATCAAAACACAACAACACACAATGCAAACACTTTTAGCGCTAACTGCTCTCGCATGTTATACGTGATCTATGAATGCTTGTTACTATGCTTAGACAGTGTTACACTATACCGCCTCTAGCAACGATAGTACTATAGTTTGGACTCAGCACCTGTCGTGGACAGGGGTTGCTAGGGATCACATCACTTTACTTCACGTGTTCGCTGAACATGTGTCGCGCATACTCTACAACGCAGTTTCGTGGTTAAGTGTGAACATAGTTAGATAGTTACTTGCTTCGCCCGTTACGTGATACATGCTGGTTATGCGTAAACGTTTTTCGCTACTATATGCTATGCAAACTTGTGTACTCACCTTTACATTTTATATATTGACTTTATTTTAACGTATGTGACAGGTTGATAGGATGCTATGCTATGCTATGACGAATCGAGATAGGCAGTCTAGAAACTACATCATTAGAAATTTAGGTTGTCAGATTTGTTTTGTTCGAGAAAAACTCGTTATCTGTAATAATTACTTGTTGAATATTTATTGATTGGTATGGGACAATTAACCTTTAAAATATTGGTAACAGTTAGTTGTTATGGATCTCTTGAGCAATCTGGTTCGCCTAGTGTCGCGCCCCGATGTTTCCGCCATCGGTTGGGGTGTGACACCTAACTTGCCCATTAGAATCACAAACGAGGAGTTTAGAAACGAAGATAATATAACCTAAGTCCTTGACATCTAACCATAATCCGATTAGTATCAAGAATTCGGTTAGTAAATATATATTATATAGTATATAGTCCATCATGTATCATCATGTATTGTCATATAAGTCAAGCATGGAGGTAGGATTAACCTCATTGTATGATTCACCAAAGCATAAAGTCATCAACTTAGTTGATGACCCCGTTGGTCATGAATAAGGATAAACTAACTAAGTTCGTCAAATAGCCAAGTAAGAATAAACTGGGCATGTAATACCCAACATGGCAAATGTTTGAGGCGAGGCGGGGTTATGTTACTTTGATTCTTGGAAGCTACTTGGTATTACTCTAAGTCCTAAACAACCAAGAGAGCAAGCTAGGTGTGTGCATCCCGAGCATGGAAAGTGTTCGGGGACGTGTCATAGCCTTGTCTCTTTAGTGGAAATTGCTTTGTGACTTAGGGTATGAAAAGTGAGAACAAGTGAGATTGCGAAACACCCGACACACGCACGCGTCCGGGTCTGGGACCATGACAAGGGCAATGAGATTTTTGATGGCGCACTTTGCACTTCGCACGTTCGCATCGTCGTGATCTGCTTGTAGCCGCCTTTACTATTTTTGGGTGCAACTCAAGCCCTGTGGCTTGGCTTGGCTTGGTTAACTAGTGTGTTCAAGATCCTTCAGTTTCTTATTGGCCAAGTCAATTGAATTCTGAAATCAATCCAGACTTTAAAATAAGAGATTTCGTATGGTCCAGACGCCGCCCACAAACATTAACGAATTCCCTAAGTTTGCTTCGTTTCGTGCTCTTGTTTCAGGTAGTTTTTCAGGTGTTTGGCTATCCCTGACAATACAATCTGCTTTGGTTGTTGTACCCATAGGAAACAGAAGGGCTCACCTAGGTGGCCCGAAATCTGTTTTAACGGAAACGTGTTCTTCATGTGCCTCAGTCGCCTTTGTTTTCTGCCTTTTTTTATTTCGTTGTAATCTGTTATTAGTTTTGTTTAGATTTTGTATTGTGTTTTGTTTTCGTTTGGTTCATTTCATATTTATGTACTGTAATCCGAATATTGCTTAATAAAATTGTTATTTTATTTTATTTCTTCAATGGTTTCCCTACAGAGTAAATTATAAAAATCGTCCTTTATGTATGTCACTTATTGCAAACTGTGTCTTTTGTCTTCAATAATTACAGAAAACGTACTCGATGTTTGCAAACCCTTGCAATTTATGTCCTTTAGCCCTAACTCAGTTAATTTTTGTGGTTAAATCTGACCAAATGGACCCCACGTGAGAGTAAAATGACCAAAATACCCTCATGTGGGGTCAATTTGGTCATATTTAACCAGAAAAAATTAACTGAGTTAGGGCTAAAGGACAAAACTTGCAAGGGTTTGCAAACATCGAGTACGTTTTCTGTAATTATTGAAGATAAAGGACACAATTTGGAATAATTGACATACATAAAGGACGATTTTTGTAATTTACTCTTCCCTACATAGCTGATGAACCATTATAACAAAGATGCGACGAATCATTTTTTTTCTTTATATGATATTATGGAGATTTACCACAAAGTTCACAAAGTCTAGCGACGATGTCAACAAATCCTGAGATCAATATTTGTGTTGTAATCATCTTCCTGCATTTAGTTATATTTAATCTAAGAGTAAATTACAAGTTTTGTCCTTTATGTTTACATCAAATTTCAGGCCCTGTCCTTTTGGCCAAAAGTTTACAGGCGATGTCTTTAACCTTTCAAAATCTTACACGTTTTGTCCTTTAGACCAAACCTGGTTAGAAATCTCAGTTAAAAATTGTCATGTGCAGTGCACATGAGGGTAAAATGGTAGTTTCCCTCTCAACCCTTTCAAACTCAACACTTGTCACTCACTCCATCATCTTCCGCAAATTTCTAGGGTTAACCATCCACATCAATCCTCTGTATAATCAAACATTTCCATAACCGACATCAAACATCATATGGTCGTGACAAATGGAAGTGGACGATTGATTCAGCTGGTATGTTCTCGGTCAAATCGGTGAAGGATCTCCTGCTTCGTGATTCCAACGCTTCGAATTCGTTTGATTGGTGTAAGTGGATTCCCTTGAAGTGTAATATTTTTGTTTGGAGGCTTGAGATGAATCGCATTCCGACGTCTGACGCGTTAGTCTCGAGAGGCATTTTAAACCATGTTGGTACATGTCCTCTTTGTGGCAGTGAAGACGAGTCCGTGTCACACTTGTTTATCTCTTGTCAGCTTGCTACCGAGTTGTGGATGAAGATTAGTAGGTGGTGCCGAATCACGCCTATATACGCCTTCTCGGTGAAGGACTTACTGGAAGTTTATAAATTCAGCAATCTGGGTCGATCGGTCTCGGTTATCTTGCAAGGTATTATATTTACGACTTGTTGGTGTATTTGGTTGGCAAGAAACAAGGCGCTTTTTTCAGGATCCCGGCTTGGCGTGGAGGATGTTTTCAGTGACATTAGATCTACGGGTTTCTTTTGGCTCAAGCATAGATCGGGTTTCCATTCTGTTTCGTGGAGGAATTGGTGTAAATTTATAATTATGTAATTTTGTTTTTCTTTGCTTGTTTTTGTTGTTGTTTGTCTTGCCGGCTCGGTTTTCGGGTTCGGTGTTGTTAATGAAAGTCAATTTTCAAAAAAAAAAAAAAAAAAAACATCATATCCTATATAGTGTATTTGCATTCCCATATGTGTATATCACTATATCCCTAAAAAGGCACATCAATTTCTATCAACTGATAATTTTCCGGAATTTGCTACCTAAAAAGTGAGTTCATTTTCAGAAAGTGTGAGCTGGAGTGGACCACGAGATTGTCGTCAAGACGAAAACGTGAATTTGTTTTACAAAAACATCAACTTTAATGGACGAAAACCTGATTTTTAGACGAAAACATAACCTTTTACATTGTAATTTAAAATTTTCAATTCCAGCACCTTCACAATGAACATGATTCCATAACAATACAACCATATGTCCACAAGATCTATTATTAAAAAGCGAGTCGGACTCCTGTATTGTAATCAGCTAAGAAGAAAACATACATTTCCTTTACAAAAACATCAAATTTAGTGAACCAAAACATGTTTTTTTACACTGTATGTAAAAAAATTTCAATCCCAAAATCTTCACAATGAACATGATTTCATCACTAGTTTCCACCAGAAAAACTTCAATCGAGCATCAAAACCCCCAAACAATACAACCACATAGCCACAAAACTTGTCAACAAAACAACAGATTCATGATTACAAACACAATCAAACTACCAAACACAAATACATTATACATACAATGAGCCGTACTCACCAAATCCTCAAAAAATCATACAATGAGCCGTACTCACCAAATCCTCAAAGAATTGATTATACAAATGAAGGAAAAGTGCAAATTCTTCAATCAGCTAAACCCTAGATTGATTATACCGAGGATTGATGTGGACGGTTGAACCCTAGAAATTTGGAGAAGATGATGGAGTGAGTGTTGAGTTTGAAAGGGTTGAGAGAGAAATTACCATTTTACCCTCATGCGCATTGCACATGACAATTTTTAATTGAGATTTCTAACCAGGTTTGGCCTAAAGGACAAAACGTGTAAGATTTTGAAAGGTTAAGAACACCGCCTGTAAACTTTTGGCCAAAAGGACAACGCCTGCAATTTGATGTAAACATAAATGACAAAACTTGTAAATTACTCTTAATCTAATGTATCCGTGATCCTACTGTGTCGAAAGAGTAGCCATGGGAATCAAGTTGAAGTGACTAAACACAAAAAGTTTGCCTAGTGACCTTTTTTGTATATGTTCTATAAAAGAACTTTAATTTGCGGTCAGTAGACATTTTATAAAAAAAAATGAAGTATAGAGATTTTTACGCTATTAATCTTTGTTTTATTGTGGTATTATTGGTTCTCATTCTTTTTGAGGCACGGTTGCATAAGACGAATGTCATTGTTGGTGCTCACTCTTTTTGAGGCACGGTTGCATAAAACAAATGCCATCAACGTTTTGGAGTAATTATGAAGAGAAATTTCACGAAAATGTTATTGCAAATGAATTTCATATAGCTTTCTCTTGCATTTCATTTTTGGCGACCTCCTATTATTATAGAGCCTATAAAGTTATAAAATTTTATGGAGGTTATCACGGTCTTGTCTTGGTAGTTGGTATTAAACTGATTATCTGTGGTCCAAAGGTTGCACCAATTATAAAGGAGTTAGACCGTGGGGTATGGTGGGGCGAGGCTTTGGGGCATGGGTTGACACGTGGAAAGTTTGATAACTCAATTCAAAACCCATTTTGTATGGGGTATGGTGGGCGTGGCTTGGCTGGCGTGGCCAAGCCACATCAGGTTTTTTTTTTTTTTTTTTAATATATATATATATATTTATAATCATTAAAAAATACATAAACATACAAAATAATTATCAAAATAAAAAACTATCATTCTTCGTCATCTTCGTCGTCTTTGTCGGTTTCGAATCCAGGAGTCGTTGAAACATGATCCACCAAATCAGATCGAAGGTTGTGATGTATATCCCTTGACTTGATCAAAAATTCATTTGCCGCTTTATCTTCGTCTGTTACGTTACCTGGTTGGGGGTCATCGTCATCATAGTAGGTAACGACCGCGCTACCTTCATCCTCCAAAATCATGTTGTGAAGAATGATACATGCGTACATCACGTTTCCAATCTGATTCTTGTCCCATAGTTGACAAGGCATTGCCAATATTCGCCACCTTTTCTTCAAAACACCGAATGCTCGCTCGACGTCTTTACGTGCAGCCATTTGGACCCTGTTAAACTTTAATCTCTTTGGATCTATGGTACCGTGTTTTGTGAACGATTTTACGAAAACCCCCCACTCTGGGTAAATCCCATCAACTAGGTAGTACCCATACACGTACTCAACCCCGTTTACAAAGAAAGTTCCTTTGGGTCCTATACCATTTACCTGATCATTGAAAAGGGGCGAGTGGTTGATGATGGTAATATCATTATGTGAACCTAGCATACCGAAGAACGCATGCCATATCCAAAGATCTTGGGACGCAACCGCTTCAAGCATGATGGCTGGCATCCCGTGAAATCCACTAGTGTGAGCGCATTGCCATGCGGTAGGACAAAGTTCCCAAGGCCATTTCATACAATCTAAACTACCTAGCATCCCGGGTAGCCCATGATAATCTGGGTGATGTTCTAATATTTGTTGCATGTCACTAAACGAGGGCTTTTTCAAATATCTTTTCCTATAAAGTTCTAGAATACACGAACAAAAGTTGTGAATATTTTCTCTAGCTACACGTGCAGACATTTTTAAATAGTCATCCATAATGTCCGAACTATTACCGTACGCTAACTGCCTAAGTGCGGCCGTGACCTTTTGCCACGTACTAAATCCTAATTGCCCGGTTACATCCAGTTTTTGTTGGAAATAAACATACTTCTCATCAAGATCTCTAGATATCCTTAAAAATAAGTTTCTACTCATACGAAAACGACGCCTAAACATTTTTTCATCATACTTAGGTTCCGCTGAGAAGTAATCGCTTACCAACAAATTGTTAGCGGTGTGCCGTTCACGAGCGATGTACCTTCTCCTCCGTTTAGGTTGCGGAGTCTCTTCCTCATTGTCTTCGTCTTCCACGATAGCTTTCACCACCGCCGCGATCGTTTGTAGAAATATTTCCGCACCATCGTCAGATGATGATGACGATACACTTGAACTTGAAGAACTCATGGCAAGATTGTGTTTTATGTGTTTGATATTGTGTGAGAAAAATGTTAAATATGGTAAGGTATTTATAAAGGATTTTTTTTTAAAATGCCCCCAACGGCTAGTTTGAATTGGCCATTGAGAGCCCGCCATGTCAGCTTGCTAGACCCGCCCCACGCCCGGCTTGAAACCCAAGCCCCAAGGGCCACGCCCCAACCCAAGCCCACCCAGGGTGGTGGCTTGGGCGTTTTCCCCCAACCCAAGCCCCATACCCCATAGTCTTATGTCATGGTTCATCCATGAAAGGTTTCACTAAAAAACCTATTTAACATTCTTGATTTATCTATTTAACATTTAACATAACATTTAAAATGCAACATGATAAGAATGATCAAGTGAATCCCGCCCCCTAGCCCAACCGGCAATTCCCATGTGGTTTGGGTTGGGCCGGCTTCCTCTTCGGAGGTCGCCGGTTCGACTCCCGGGAGGTGCAAACGGGGGGTGGGACGTCCCAATGATGGATCGTATCCTACCGAGGCATGGTGCGGTCTTGAGGGCAACCCGGTTTTACCCAGCTGTTACCCCAGCGAGTCTCTCGTGTGGGGGCAGTATGGTTTCCGGGCGGAAGTCAGCTTGCGCGGCGGCCGGGGCCCGATCGAACATCGCGTCCGAGAGTGCGAGGCTGACGGGGGATTGTCTTCGACATGAACCCGGTGACCACTGGTCCAGTACATAGAAAGTCACCTTCCAAAAAAAAAAAGAATGATCAAGTGACACCTATAACATGATATGCTAAATATTGTATTTGATGCATGTAAAAATGCTAAATGCTCATCAGAAATCATGAATTAACTCGTTATTCTGTTTGGAATATTTTCAAAATGACAATAAAATGTGTTGCTTTCTATTGCTTGTTGGGTTGATTTCATGAAATGAACCGGTCATGCACCGGCTGGGATAAGTCGCACGACAATGGTTATCAAAGGGTTGTGACCTTCCGGTTAGTGGTTACTAGAGATGGGCATAATCGGGTATTCTTAAAACCCGGAACCGGGTATGGATACAAGTGATTGGAACCGGGTTCTCAGTGGAACCGGGTCCGGGTACAACCCGGGTACACATCATTTTTTTTATAACCGGTGTAACCGGTTTCGGGTACAATGGAACCGGGTCCGGGTACTGTGTGGAACCGGTTACGGGTACTATTTGGAACCGGTTACAGTGAGTATTTCAATAAAGCTGGTGTTTACTGTTAAGAACCGGTTCCACTGAAAAAGCTGTTTTTTTTTTAATTTTGTACCGTTATAACCGGTTTTGAAATATAAAAATCGATTTAGGAGCATACATTTCAATTTGCATCATCCAATCCATCCATCTTCTTTCTTCTGTAAACACATTCAAAGAACAATATGGCATCGGAAGAAGGAGTTGTTTTGATTTTAGAAACCAAGCGTAACCCCGCAATTTGGAAATATTTTGATTTGTGTTTGATGTCGGATAACCATGAGATGGCTCGGTGCAAGAATTGTGGGAAGTTCATGAAGGCGGCAGCAAACTCCACCCTCAAGAAGCATACTGACAAACATTGCCCGGTGACAAAGGCAAAAAAGGAAGAAAAGGGCGAAGGATCCGGTTCTTCTAATGTGTAGTTTGGTGGATCCGTTTGTTTACTTATGTTTGATGTGTTATGTTTTATGTGAAATAAAAGTTCGTTTGTGAAAAAAAAATTCGCATATATAATCGTTTAAGTAGTACAAAATCGGTTCCTTCGGTAATCAAAATCGGTTCGCATTTGTTTCGTAACAGAATCGGTTCCTCGAGACTGATCAGAATCGGTTCCTTCGGGACTGATCAGAATCGGTTCCTCAAATTTATTTTTTTGCTCGTTTGCTTGAGGACGGTGCGGCACTTTCACTTCCGCTACGCTTTGGTGCGGGCACTTCGGTACAATCGTCTTCGGAATCATTGGTCTCTACCTCGTCTTCCTCTTCATCCTCTTCTTCAATAATCTTGTGCTCCAACTCCACCTCGTCTTCGAGACTCGACTTGTGTTGAACACGATCAACGTCGTCCAAATGATCTTTTAGGCAAATTGCCATCTCTAGCGACTCCGGGGTTAATCTTGTTCTTCTAATCGACAATACCCTACCACTAAGAGAAAAAACACTTTCCGAAGCTACCGTGGAAGCTTGGACCGTTAGTAAATCACGAGCCATGGTGGCTAGAATCGGGAATTCCGATTCTTTAGACTTCCACCATGCCAAAATGTCAAAATTATTATACTCCTCGGCCGTCATAGTAAGTGCATCATCCCTTAGTTTATATCGGCCGAGTTCACTAGATGGTTCGTTACCCCTTTGTTGTTTCGCCGTTTCGTCTCTAACGACGTTCAACATGGTTATGATGGGGTCGGCAATTGTTTCATCGTTAGAGGCCGATGATGAAGCCCCGTTAAAAATGGTATATTTTTTTCCCCATACTTTTTTAAATAATGATCATAAAGTTTATTCAAAGATTCCTCGAAAACTTTTTTAGTTTTGGCTTTCAATGTTGGATTCTCCTCGTGCATATCCAACTTGTCGTAAATTTCATCAACTAACGCGTTAACACCCGCTACATTTAAAATTGGGTTTAAAGCGGCGGCACATAAAAATAGGGGTTGTAAGTCCAAAAAATATTTTTTAAATTTATTGATCATTGGTGTCAACATGTTCCTCAACATGTCACTTGAGTTTTCAAACTTTTTAAAATTAGTTGTTATCAAATATAATTCGGAAATAACTCGAGAACTAGTGGGATAATAAACACCGGAAATTAAAGTTGTTGATTTTTTGAAAACTTTTAAAAAATCACTTAGTGTTTGAATGTTATTCCAAGCCGTGTCGGGAAAAGGGTCGACTTGGTAGTCATCACTTAAAGTTGTATGAAATGCTTTTAAAGTGCCCATTTGTTTTAAAGCCATTTCAAACATATGACAAGTTGAATTCCAACGAGTTGGGATATCCCAATTAGGACCAATTAATTTTTGGTTAACTTCTTTACAAAGGTTTTTATAATCTTGATATCTTTCTTTACCACTTTTAAAAACATCTTGAAGCATAGTTCTAAAAGCTATAATAAAATCCGCTACAAATTTATTTTTTAAACCGTCTTGCACAACTAAATTAATAATATGAGCAACACATCTTGTGTGGAAAAAAACACCATCACAAATTGGTTTGTACTTCAACTTTAGTTTTTGGATCGCATTTGAGTTGTTTGAGGCGTTATCGAAAGATATTGAAAATATTTTATCCTCTAAACAATATTTTATAATTGTGGCATTCATAATTTTATAAATATTTTCTCCCGTATGAGGAGAAGGAAACTCTTCAAATGCGATCGTACGCTTCATCATTTGCCATGTATTGGGATCAACCCAATGAGCGGTGACACAAATGTATGATTCGGGTAAACCGTGTGGAGCCGACCACACATCACTAGTTAAATTTACACAAGTCTTTAAATTTTGAAAAAATGCAATTAAATCTTTTCTTGCATTTTCCCATATATTTAAACAATGACATTTTAAAGTTCGACGACTTACATGTTTGTAGCTAGGTTGAAGCGTCTCCCTGATTAGCTTAGTGAGATCGGGGTCGTCAAAGTGTCCAAAAGGCAACGCTTTTTTGATGACCAACTTCGCCATCCTATCACGAGTTATCTTTTGTTCGTAGCGGAAAATCTTACCATCTTTTGAAAGTTGAACTTGACCGGGTGTCAAATCTTTTAGAGCTTTGCAATACTTTTTCGCATGCTTCGTTAAAGTGGAATTAGAGTCCTTGCTTAACAAGGAGCCACAATGCTTGCATTGAGCCTTTTGCGAACCATCGCTCATCTCGACTAAATCCCAATTGCACCAAACATCCATATTGCGGCTATGCGATAATGTTCCCACCACAAATGGAGCATTTGAACCTTGTGGAACATTATTGACGGATGGAGAGTTTGTGCTTTTAGAGTTCTTGGAAGCCATTAAAAATATGTAAAGAAGGAGAAGAAATAGATAGAAGAAGAAGATGATTTGTGAAAAAAAATAAAAAAATTGTGATATTTATACTATAACCGGTTCCAACGGTCATAACGGAACCGGTTCCAACGGTCAGATTTTGCATTTAATGTGTTTACATATATCAAGATTCGGTTCCAACGGTCATATTCATATAAGAATCGGTTCCAACGGTAACATACCGGGTACAGATAGGAACCGGGTACGGATAGGAACCGGGTACGGGTAGAAACCGGGTACAGATAGGAACCGGGTACGGTTAGCTTTTTTTAGAAAAAATGGGAACCGGGTAATACCCGTCGGGTTTTTTAAACCTGGGACCGGTTCCTCTGAGCATCGGGTAGGAACCGGAACCGGGTCCGGGTCGGGTCCACTGGAATCGGGTAGGAACCGGTTTTTATGCCCATCTCTAGTGGTTACCAACGAACTGTGGCTACTCTTCATGACATTGTCGATTCAAAGAGCTGTAAAATTCATAAAATTACTTGATTCGAATATTAACTACATATTGGTTATCAAAAAAATTAACATATAAAATGACTAATTTGATAACATTGAAGAATAATTAGGGATTTCAATAAGCAAGCACAATCTATTTTTACATAATACAACAATACCATATTGCATAAGTTGAGGGAAACTAAAAGTAATAATAAATAAGCATATCTGAAAATAAACATAACATGACATGACATTTTACAACATAATAACGGTGACTTAATTAAAAGCCAAGAAAGGCACACTGCTTACGAGCATGCTCTGGTATCAGTTTAGCCACAAGCTCCAACGATGCCCCTTTTAGCTCTGTTAATTTACCATCATCAACCAAGCAGTTGTTAACATAACATAACCTAACTCACATTAAAACAAAGAAACTAATAACTAACTAACCAACCAACCTTGAGGCTTGAAATTAAAGAGGGGTGGCAAAGGGCGGCCGTTAGGCAGACGAGTGTTTGGATCACGAAGTTCGTTAAAGAACGGGTGGATACATGCCTCAACTGTTGAACATTAAGTTAGTTAACTATACCTACATCTTCCATTCGTATATAAATCTAATCAAGAAAGATGCACTTACAGCGTTGCACCTCAAGTTCGGAGAATATTGGAGGAGTCTTGAAACAAGATCTACAGCTTCTGGTGGGGTCCGCTTGTGAAAAATCTATGTATAAAACGAAATATCATATATAATCTTATGTATATGTACGTATGTATGTAATATTATATATAATCTTACTTTGTGCCATGGGTGAGCTTTGATTTGTGGGAACTTAAATTCTGTGTAGTTCGGATTCATGCATTTGATTTCTTCACGGGTTGGTGTACCAAGGACCTATAAACACATGAATTACTAATTTCAGAAAATTCATATATATATATATATATTGTATCTAAAAAGTTGAATATAACTTGCCTTGATGATCTCTACAAGTTGGTCAACTCCACTCTCACCTGGGAAAAGAGGCTAAAGAGTACAAAAAAGGCACAAAGGAAAACGTAAATAATAATAATTAAAAAAAAATCACAATTAAAAGGAGGATGTTATTATGGGAAAGAACCTGTCCTAGAAGCAGTTCAGCAAGAACACAACCAACCGACCATACATCAATTGCAGTTGTGTATTCAGTTGCCCCAAAAATAAGTTCAGGAGCACGGTAATATCGGGAACATATATATGATATATTTGGTTCACCTTTCACCTATATTGCAGACAAGACATCAATAATAAGATCAACTTCCTAAAACTTTATATAGATAACAATAACATTGCAATTTATAACCAGACAAACTTATTACCAAAACTTTTGCACTTCCAAAGTCACAGAGTTTGAGCTGGTGAGTATGTGGATTCACCAGAAGATTTTGAGGCTTTATGTCCCGGTGGCAGACACCAATTGCATGAATATACGCGAGTGCTCTGAAAATCTGAAAGACACCAGGGTATTTAGATTTATGATATAATTACGAGTTCTAAACAGAAATAAAAGCATAGGAAGATGATAACACTAGCAACAGGCTACGCGAATAGAGGAATGAATGTAACATACCTGATAGGTGTATAGTTTGACGTAAATCAAGGGCATCCTCTGATTGGCCTTACTATAGTGTCTAGCTACACGATAAGCAGTCTCTGGGACATATTCTAGAACTAGATTGAGATAAAGTTCATCTTTGTCTGTGGTTGAAAAGAAGCAATGTTTAAGTGAAACAACATTGGGATGATCAAGAAGCCGCATCGTTTGCAATTCCCGATTTTTGTATCGTTTATCCTGCAATACTTTCTTAATTGCAACAGCTTCTCCAGTTTCTAAGCATTTGGCCTGCAGATATTAAAACTTGATGAGTAACATACATTTAGGAAGCAAAAGGTATTTGTCACCGAAATCGTTTATGGAAAATGTAAAAGTTTAGGACAATTCACAGCTGTCTTTTAAAGTATTACCTGAAACACAATTCCAAAAGAACCTTGCCCAACCACTCGCTCAGCCATGTAGCTTATTGTCTGAAAGAACAGTAAAAATAAGTTAAAACTTAAAAAAAAATCAGAAAGTACTTAAACAACAAATGGAATAAAGTATGCATGTACTCCTAAAGTGCTACCTATGACCAACATTAAACACAATATCTTGAGCACGTTTCTTTATTAACCCCATAAGTACATAACAAACAATCCACCTAAATAAACCATGAAACGAGAACGCTAATAAAGACCAATTAATATTATGAAGATAAGAGACTTCTGCAAAGTTAATATTGTGTAATTCAGAACAAGGGCGATGAGAGTGCTCTGGGCGATTTTGGGAAAATTGTGAAACCCTAGTTTTTCTTCAATCCAATCCTGGTCTTGATTGATTTTGCTTAGCAACTAGGGTGTTCGATTCTTTACTGGTAAGGAATCCTGAATTACTCCTTCGTTTCTATCCAATTGAAATCAGATTAGGGTTTACGTTTTCTAGGGTTTCGGTTTCTTCTGTTTTCCGATTGGCTGATTCAGATCACGGGGTTTAAAGGGTGGGTTCTTAGTACATGTTCGGCTGTCCGATTTGTATTAAGGTTTCTGCAATTTCAAACCCTTTCGGTCGCTGTGTGATTGGCGTTCGGTTTTAAACTTTTGTGTCTCGTGTTTCTGATTCATGGATGGAAACAGTGCCGACAACGAAAATGTCTTCGCTACGAAGATTAAGAACATTGACGGAAAGCCTTACGAGCCAAGACAAGCTCTACGTATGGCGGCTAGGTTTTCTGATTCGCCGAAGAAGGTAAGATTTTTGCTACCGTTAAATGATGTGCTTCATGCTGGTCGTTCTGATTCTCCTATTCAGAGTTACGCTAAGGTTGTTGATAAACGAAAGGTAGCTTTTGTCCTTCCGCTAAATGATGTGTATCCTGATTCTCCAATTCAAGATCAGATTCCGGGAAGTCATTTGCAACATCAATCTTATGCTAGTGTGGTCTCAAATGATCAAGCTGAGCAAGGTGATGTTAACATGGGTCTTGGTTCAAATCAGAATCAGAATGGTGATGGTATAGTTAGAAATGCCAATGAACTGGCTGATCAAGCTCCAAAAATCAACTTTCGATCTTTAAAATCAGATGTTTCATTGGATGGAGTGGATGTTGTGTTACCAATTGAGTCCGTTCGTGAGGTTAACAACAGGTTAGCTAATACTCTTTATGGGTACTTCTTGGGGGATAGAATTGCTTATCCGGTTGTTGATTATTTTGTGCGAACAAATTGGAAAAAATATGGACTACAAAAAACTATGATGAATTCAAATGGGTTTTTCTTCTTCAAGTTTGAAGACAGAAAGGGTATGACTGATATGCTTGAAGGGGGACCTTGGCTGATTCGGAACAAACCTATTTTTCTCAACACTTGGTCCCCTACGACCATTCTTAAAAAAGAAGATATTAAAAAGGTTGCAGTTTGGGTGAAATTGCATGAGGTTCCTCTAGCGGCGTATACTGATGATGGGTTAAGCATGTTGGCGTCTAAAATTGGTTCTCCATTGCGGTTGGATTCGTATACTATTGATATGTGCAACGAGGCTTGGGGACGAAGCAGCTATGCTAGGGCCCTCATTGATATCTCTGCCGAACATGAATTTAAAGAGGTCCTAACCATGGCTATTCCTGAGTTGGATGAGAACAAGTATGTCAACGAGACTATTCGTGTGGAATATGAATGGAAACCCCCGAGATGCGCCCACTGTTGTGTATTTGGGCATGATTCAGAGGAGTGTCCAAAATGCATTCGATCGACAGTGAAACCTCCTACAAACAGTCCGAAAGTAGATGAGGATGGTTATACGGAAGTCAAGACAAAGAAGAATGTAAAGAAGAGCGGTTTTCAAGGTAACAATCAAAAGCCAAAGTTTGAATATAAACCTGTGGATAAAAAGAAAAAGGCAGTGAGTTCTTCCTACGTGAATGCGCGGTGCACTAGTTCATCCAAGGTTCAAACACACAATTCGTTTAGTGCTCTTGGGTTCGTTGGGAGGAATGGGGGTTCCTTCCAGGGGAGACATAAAGGGGGTCGTGAGCTAAATGAGGAGTCTGACGATGACGAGGTAGAGGTTGTATATGATGAAACGAATGAGTTTATGACATCGAGTACTCATCCTACGTCTTCCAGTACAGGGGCAAGCACCTCTCACATAAAGTTGTCCAATGGATAGGTGGCTTCTGTTTCATGCTAAGGGGCTGCAGGTTGGTAGCAATTTCATTTTTTATGATGGCAGTTGACGTCGTTGTTTGTTTTTTTTTCGTTTGTCTACTAGTTAGTCATTATCATGATTGTAGTAGGCTAGATTAAGGTGGTATGTTGGTTTGTTTGCTTTTTGCTTACATATATGGGGCATGTCCTGTATATGAACTAGTGGGGAACTCATCCTCACTACTTGTTCTTATTTGGCGGTTGTCTATAATAGAATCACCGGGGTAACCCTTTACCCAAAAAAAAATAATAATAATAAAGACCAATTAATAACAAAGTGAATGACAGTTACCTGTTTGGGTTGACCGTTTCTTCCTCCGATAGTCGTAACAATAATATGACCGGTTTCAGTGCCATTTCCATCCACCACAGTTGCCTCCATTTCCTACAAGAGGCGAGTTTTATGAGAAAACTGTAGTAGAGATGCATCAAATGAACATAGAACTAGTAAAGACTTAAAGTAATGAAACAATTACGACAAAGATACCAAGAGGCAAGAGCAACAACCTTTTCCACCTTCTCGTCTTTAATTTTCATTTCATTGATTTCCTCGGGCAGTTTGTCAACAAACATTGAATCACCATTAACCTTTTCAACTGTTGGTGGAGCCATATTTCCACCAGAAGCCATAATTGTGGAACACCAAATTGAGAAATTGACGTTTTATCACTTATGCATCGCGCATGGTAACAAACATCTGTATAATGACAAAATCACTATGACATATGAGAACACTATGGTACATCTACTCCACAATCATGTAAAGGTACATAAGCCATGGTGCAATGTGTGATATTTAGACACTGCAAAACAGTATTTGCTTTTTTTTTGGATTATTTTCCTTAAAGGCTTTTGGGTCTTCGAACCAAACTCATATACTCATATACTGTTATCCCCCTAAAATAATCACATTTATTCCTTTTTGACAGGGTTTATATCCAGAAATCTTGGTAATCATTATAACATATTGACACAATTACTTTGTAAACAAGATTTATTATTGTTAGTACTTAGTTTGTTTCACATACTAGACACTTGCAAGTTGCAACTACAACTAATATATACAAATATTATTAAATATGTATGAAACATTGAAACCTTTTTGTTATTTTTTTCATATAAGATCACGCTATGTTATCTAATTGTGATAAGACAGTTACACTAAACTGACTGTTGCGTAAGTCGTCTTTTGCTTAACAATTGTATTGTTATTCTTGAGTTTTAGTGGTAACCAATGATCATTTAGTTTAATTTTGCACTCTACTAGACTACTACAATAAACATGAATCACATTTGCTTACACTAAGTTATTAATTGTGACAAAAAAAATATTGCTTTGGAACATGCAACATGACGCCTGTTCAGGACACCATGCATAAGTACTAAGATACAAAGCAATTGTTCAGGACGTCATATAGAGCGGCATCTCATCCAGGATGTGAGATAAATAATAAAACAAAAGGTTTAAGTGGTTGACCAAGACAAATTAAAGAAAATTAATCATGGACATGGGTGAGACTCTGATATATGTTGGCAGCGGCATCTCATCCAGGTTGTTAGCCACGCACCATCTACATAAACCTTCTAGCATAAATTCTATTATGGGACCCATAAAAATTATGATATGGGTAAACACCTAGAGCACAGCTGGTACTTATTAAGTCCCTAAAAAGTTATTTCACTAAATGGTATTGTTAGCTGTGATGCTTCTTCCATCTCCTTTTTTCATCCTTTATTTTCTGTTGAAAGCTGCTGTTATTTTCGGGCCTCCGGCTTGTCAAAAACTTCACTATGTCTGATCAAGTGATGACTATAATATATTAACATGTAATTTTAGACCATAACTAATGATCTCCTAAACAATTAAGTCCCTAAAAAAAGTTATTTCACTAAATGGTATTGTTAGCTGTGATGCTTCTTCCATCTCCTTTTTTCATCCTTTATTTTCTGTTGAAAGCTGCTGTTATTTTCGGGCTTCCGGCTTGTCAAAAACTTCACTATGTCTGATAAAGTGATGACTATAACATATTATTAACATGTAATTTTAGACCATAATAACTAATGATCTCCTAAACAATTAGATATCTCTGCAGCCTTTTCAAATTCAACTACTTTCTGAAGGAAAGTAGATGTTGAAAGAATACAAGTATAACAATGCACAGTCAGGGTTTATATACATATGGCATTACACTACTGTATTGCATACTCTTTCAAAATATATTTTCCTGACTTACATCGGTATCTATACACTCCTCTTTCTTTACAGGTAAATTTCCCTCTAAAATCCCCTTCTTTTCATAAATGTGAAGACCTAAATTCAAAACACCAACAACCAGCGTCCAAATGAGATAACAATAACCTAATGACAGAAACTAATTCCACAATTTTTGAGGTCCAAAGTTCGATTACGAGCTTAAACCTTTCACAAAATCATACTCAAAGTTCTGATCCATCCACAAATCACATAAACTAGCTAACTTAATCCAAAACGCAGGAAAAAATAAAAAATTAGTATCCGTACCTATAAATTGCAGCTAAAAACAGCTCGTAATCTACAAAACGCCGATCAAATTCACCACCAGACCAAAAAGAAAACCCTAAAAATTGAAAGCGCTTCTGTAGGGATGAAATTAAGCCGGCATCTATGAACTTTTACGAAGCTTCAGTGATTTTGCATACAAGTTTTGACCATATGAGACTGAATAATCTTGGCGGAATTAGGTTGAATGTTTTTCCCCAATTTTGATTTGTTGTTGCAGGCGGACTTGAAATGTGTTTTGGAGCGAGTTTAGGGGTCCGTGGTATACATAGGGGTGTGGGCCCATGGAGCACGTGGAAGTTGTTGAATGGTGTAAATGTAGCAGTTTGGTGTGTGGTAGCCGTTGATCTGGTTGAATAAAGATTTAACGGTTGGATGAGGGTGCGGTGTTTGTAGTACTGGTAGCTTTAAGCTTTTAAATCTTTAATTCAAATAATTAATAATACCGTTGATTGACTTGACTGACTGGATCAATAAAGACAAGTAACATCAAAGTATTAACTGTATTTTGGAGATAGTTTTCTTTTTAATTTTTTACTCATAGTGACATCCTTTAAAATACATAGTGATTCTAGAAAAAAAAATGGTGGATACTAATTTTTACGTGGCTATTTGGAAGATTTGAAACATCTGAAACGATAATATTTTTTACGGCATTCCATTCTCGATCTTGAAAGTGGGAGACGGGAAAAAGGAAGAGTCGTGATTGTGGCTAAAACGTAGAACGCCTTTTAAACACTTAGTTTGGGAGAGATGGAGAGACTTTAATATCCGGGATATTGTTATGTAATGTTTTGCTCTTTTTTTTGGGACTCCCAGTTAGTTCATGTTTCTGCTAGCCCTTGTTCTATTGAATGATCTAATGAAATAGTCGTCGTTCAAAAAAAAGTTTATAACTCTATGATTAATGAATGATCTAATGAAATAGCCCTTGTTATGTAATAATTGTTGTACTGTTTGAGATACGGTATGGGACGTATTATTTTAAATTGAATGGTATTGATAATTGTTATGGAAACTTCTGGACAATCTGTTTCGCTCAGTGTCATGCCCCGATGATTCCGCCATCGGTTGGGGTGCGACAGTTCCTTTATCCTTGCATCAGCCTCTACAAATCAGGAACGGCGAAAAATTCAGTCTTAGGTTTGTCAAAATCAGCATCGGAAGCGCGACGAAGTGAGCAAGCAGCAACGACGACCAAAACAACCCGAAACGGCGGTCATTTAGGGATTCGGATTTCGGATTTTGCGGCAAGTGCAGCGACGGCGGTGACTCGGATTCTCCTTTCTTTCGATTTCAGGTTACCTCAAATCGATAACAGTCGAACACCTCCACACGAACTCTCAGACCACGGATCGATTGAACAGAGGTAAGAGTTAGGCACTTAGTTTGTTTGTTCGTTGAATTGAGTGGTTAATTAGTGCATAAAATGAAAGTTGTAACTGATTTCAATTTTGCAGGTGCTGATTGTTTGTCGATTGGAGAAGGGGCGTTTGTGGAGCACCACCCGAGCGGAAGGGTTTTGGTGGAATAAAGGTACAGAGGATTCCATTGTGGTTTTAACTTTGAATTGTTGTACTATGGAGGTCACATTTGTGTCGTGGTTAATTGATTGTTGTAGATCTATGCCCTTAGACAATTTGGTTATACATTGCTCTATTACACTCCATTTTCTTTATTTTGTCCCAGTAGCTTCTCATGTCTAATATAGTTTGGTAATTTGGTGTTAGAATTACCACTCATATAGTGCTAAGAATTGTAAATACTCATGTTCGAAAGAAGGTGAAGGAGAGTATGAGAGGGACAATAGTGGTGGTTGCTGCGTTGTCACACCCCGATTTCCACGTGTCACCGGTGGGGAGTATCGTGACGTCATGGTTGGTAACGTAATAGTCAAACAACACAATATCAATATGCACATCGGAAGCAATTTAAAATATGATACAACCGAATTTAATATTGTAATTTCAAATGTCACAATATTCGGAAGTTTTATCCACAGATGGATCGAAATAAAAATAATATTTATGGTTCAACAGACTTCAGGCATCCTAAGCTTGCGAGACTTTTTATTGATGCTAAGGAGACGATCCAGCCAATTTCGTTTACTACCTGCATTCAGTCTTTTTGGGAAAATACGTCAGTTTACACTGGTAAATACAATCAACTGACTCATTTTGGAAAATGATTGAAAATTGGTTTGGATGCACATGACATAAACATTTTATTTAACTTGGGAGAATTATTTAATATTATAATCTTGTGAACGAATTACATGTTCCTTGTGCGTTCAGTAGCCCGGATCTTGTCCGGGTTAAAGATCAATAGACACACCACATTATTGAGTTATACACTGACAGGTGTACGCCTACACCTCGTGCTCAGGTCGTGGCCATCTCGTAAGATGATGCCAAGGATATCCGGGACATGGTCATTAACCCCCCAAAGGCTTTAAGTAACAAGACTGTTTAAACGAGCCGATCAAATTATTCAACTATCCACTTTAACGGTGGAGATTTGATGCCCGATCAAGCGGTATGCTATATACCGTAACCCAAGCCCGTATAGGGAAAATAAGTTAAAAGTATTTACCTGAGTAAGTATTAATCACAATAAGCAAAATGCACGTAGCTTTTACTGGTCCTCCTAATCTGGAACGAAGGTTTATAATAACCTATTAGAATTCTAACGGGTCTTTTATTAAGCTTAAGCTTAGACCGGCTAGTTTCAAGATACGGTTCGTACGCACGATTAAGCGAAGACCGGATAGAATGTGATTCAGACCCGAAAAGTTTGAAGACTTGTTTAATATGGGTTTATTATTCACATTCTGGATTTTGAGATAAAACCGTTAAGGTTTGACCCGTTTCGGCTAATTTATGTAAACTTGTTACATAAACCGAACCGTACGCGTAATAAGCGTGACGGGTATTCATGAGAGCTATATACAGGTTTCCTAAGTTAATTATGCCTCAAATATGTTGTGACATCAGTAAGATGTCTTTCATTATGCCCGAAACGTGTTTAAACACAAACTAGGCCCCGTAGGGGTAGTTTGGTCATTTAAAAGTTTATAAAAGCGTTTAAGTGTTTAACTGAGTTACAGGTCTGATGTAATCAGCAAATATACTCAAATTAATGAGTTATATCAGTAAGATAAAGCATATATGTGAAACTTATCATTTTTAACCAAACTATGCCCCGTAGGGGTATTTTGGTAATTTCACATAAGCCGAAAAGCTCAAAACTGAAGTCTGAGTTTATCAACCTTTGCTTAATGTTAAGATATTATAATTTTCCTCCTATATCAGTAGGTATCAACCCGGGTATGCCCAATATGATTTTAAAACATACTATGCGTTAAAAACGCTAATTAAGGCGATTGAAGGCCGTTTCCGGGTTCGATACTTAAATCTGATATTTTTATATTTCCAGAAGGTTTAAAATAATTTATTTAGCATAACTAATCAGTGGCAAAAGGTTTGGAGACGTTTGGATATGTAAAACTCATTTTATGGCCCGTAAGGGTAAAACCGACATTTACCGAATTAAACCTACGACTATGAGTTATGCTCAGCCTAAAATCAATTAAAAATCTTTAAAAATCCCAAAATAATATTTTACATCAGTGGGTAAAAGATTTGATATCAAAAAGTATGTTTAAGTAGGCTATACGCTAATTACGCCGTTTTATTAACATAAAGCATTAATTTTGCGATATTGAGCATAACTCTTAATCTACAAGTCAAACTGATGTAAAACTTTGCATACAAGTTTATATATCAGTATTTAAGGTTTCTACACTTTTACATTTTCATAAATCACGTTTTAAGGTAATAAGGGCATAACGGTCAACATATGAGCAATTAACGGAAACATGCATATTAATTGGATAACTAATGAACCAAGGTGTATAATCACAGAGGGTTGTTCTAACATGTAACCTAATCCAATTAAAGCTCTGAGGCATTTCTAAAACATGCCTAAACGGGTCAGAACTGAAAGTTAAAGTGAAAGTCAAACTATGTGACTTTCGGTTCCGAACCGGGTCTAAACAGGAAATTGTCGGGTTGAACATGTTTAGACATGTTCTTACACTTATTACTAAGTTATAACAATGATCCAACAGGTTGTATATGATCTACAATGTTAATTATGCATAAATGGCATTTTAGACTTCCTGTTGACTTTTTAAATAAAGGTTTGACCCGACTTTTGACCTGATTAGAGTGATGATCAGGGGAAACCATTTTGAGGTTTTATTACCCACATAAATACCATCTTATATCTACTTTTGATTCGAGAATTGACTGAGCCATTATTGACTAATCTTGAAGTCAAACCGTAATTACGACGGTTTGACTTTTAGCTAATTAACTAAGCTAAAAGTAATTAGGGAAGGATTAGATTACTTACAAGAGTCCTATGCACGAGATATGATCACTTGGAAGCAGGTTTGAGCTCCAGAATTGATCAGATGGCAAGAGAATGGTGTGAGGAATGTTTGTGACTTGAATGCCCTTTTATAGTGGTTTCAATCACCACAAAACATTGACAAACAAGTCTACCAGGTAACCACAACCTTCCAACATGTGTTCCTAGTGTCTAGGACTGTTTAGGGGTCGCCCACAATGCATTAATGTCGAAAAAGGGTCGGTTCTCCGCGTTTACAGGCTGCTGTGCCCGTTTTCTGCATCTGGGCTCCTGAGGCGGCCCGCCTCAGGTTTTGTTATCTGCCACGCGGGCCGCGTGGCCCTTCTGATCGTCCAAAAACATTTTCAAGCTTCCACATCTTGTCTCTTGGCTCTTCGGAAGGTCAACTAGCATTATTTCTTGCAATTTCCCTTATATTTACCCACAAGGGCTTTAGGACTTATACCCACTTTGCCAAGTCCCTGGACACTTCCGGTTAACCCGAAAAGTCTAAATTTTCAACGTTTATGCTTTAACACTTCGCACACGAATTTGATCATAACTTTCTCATACGTTAACGAAACTTTATGAAATTTTAATAGTGCATTCTAGTGAGCATAACTAATATTTACAAAGCTTCGGGTTTGTCAAAAGGTCACTCAGAGGTATAAATTAAACATTTTGACACATTTGGTCCTTGTAGTTTGCAATCTCTCACTTTTAGCTTCGTATGATCCATGATTTATTCGTTTGAAGGTATGAGCATCGTGTAGGGTCAATGTACATTATATTTATTCACAGTTGACACTTAGAATACGTATATTCACATACTTTCCATGTTTGTCAACTTTAGCCCTTCTATAATATTTCTTTCACACGTTTAAATATTTGACACGTGTCTACACATTATAGGACGTGAATTTTCGAGGTGTTACATCCTCACCCCCTTAAAATAAATCTCAACCCGAGATTTACTGAAATAAGTAAGGGTACTTTTCTTTCATCGTGGATTCAACCTCCCACGTGAATTCGGGACCTCTACGGGCATCCCATTTGACCTTAACAATAGGCACATGCTTCCTTCGAAGCTTCTTTACCCGTCGATCCTCAATCGACAACGGTTTTTCAACAAATCTTAAGCTCTCATCTATATGCACATCTGTATGTGGTATAACCAGTGATTCGTCAGCGAAACACTTTTTCAGATTGCAGATGTGGAACACATTGTGAATTCCACTGAGCTCTTCTGGTAAGTTTAACTTATAGGCAACTGACCCGACACGTTCGATAACCTCGAAAGGTCCTATGTATCTCGGGCTTAGCTTGCCTTTCTTACCAAACCGCATCACTCCCTTCCAGGGTGACACTTTAAGTAGGACTTTGTCACCTACTTCGAAGTGAAAATCCTTACGCTTAGGATCAGCGTAACTTTTCTGCCTATCCCGGGCAGCTTTGAGACGGTCACGAATCTGGACAATCTTGTCCGTCGTTTCGAACACAATCTCTGGTCCTGATAACTGGACATCTCCAACTTCCACCCAACAAATAGGTGATCTACACTTTCTACCGTATAATGCTTCAAAAGGTGCAGCCTTAATGCTGGTATGGTAGCTATTGTTGTAGGAGAATTCGATCAATGGTAGGTTCTTATCCCAGCTACCACCCAAATCGATCGCACATGCACGTAGCATGTCTTCCAACGTTTGAATAGTACGCTCACTCTGACCGTCAGTCTGAGGATGATAAGCCGTACTAAAATTCAAACGTGTGCCCAAAGATTGTTGGAAACTCTTCCAAAAATGCGACGTGTACCTAGTATCTCTATCAGAGATAATAGCCACAGGTATGCCATGTAAGGCTACAATCTTATCAACGTATAACTGGGCTAACATGTCGGAGCTATAAGTCTCCTTGATGGGTAAGAAATGTGCTGACTTAGTCAGTCTATCAACTATAACCCATATTGTATCATTTCCTTTACTTGTCTTGGGTAACTTGGTAATAAAATCCATAGTTACCATTTCCCACTTCCACGTAGGAAGTTCAGGCTGTTGTAGCAAGCCTGACGGCTTTTGATGCTCGGCTTTGACTTGCGCACATGTCAAGCATTTAGCTACATGGGTGGCTACAGACTTTTTCAAGCCTATCCACCAATAATTTGCCTTTAGATCCTGGTACATCTTATCAGCTCCAGGATGAACGGAGTATCTGGAACTATGGGCTTCCTGGAGGATAACATCACGAAGTCCTCCAAAGATTGGAACCCATATTCGTCCATTTAATTTCAGAAGTCCGTCCTTGCTAAGAGTTAACTGCTCCTCAGTTACTCCTAGTTTTTCATTAGGATAGTTAGCTTCCAACACAGCTTCCTTCTGTGCAGCTAACAACCTTTCAATCAAATTATTCTTTATCTCCATGCGCTTGGCATTGATTCGGATGGGTTTAACCCTCTCCTTTCGACTCAAGGCATCGGCGACTACATTCGCCTTGCCGGGATGGTACTTGATTTCACAATCATAATCATTCAAAGTTTCCATCCAACGGCGTTGCCTCATGTTTAATTCCTTCCGATTAAACAGATGTTGGAGGCTCTTGTGATCAGAATAAATCACACACTTGACACCATAAAGATAGTGCCTCCAAAGCTTCAGTGCGAATACAACGGCACCCAGCTCCAAATCGTGGGTGGTGTAATTCTTTTCATGCACTTTCAATTGTCTTGAAGCATAGGCAATAACTTTGCCTTTTTGCATAAGCACACACCCCATGCCAGTGTGCGAAGCATCACAATAAACCACAAAGTCTTCTATTCCATCTGGCAGTGTCAGTACTGGGGCGTTGCTCAACTTTTGCTTCAGGATATCAAAGGATTCTTGCTGCTTAGGGCCCTAAACAAACTTAACCTTTTTCTTAGTTAAGGAGGTTAGGGGTGCAGCAATCCTTGAAAAATTTTCAATGAAACGCCTGTAATATCCTGCCAATCCCAGGAAGCTACGAATCTCCATAGGCGTTTTTGGATCTTGCCAGTTCATGACGGCTTCAACCTTAGCGGGATCCACCTGGATACCACGCTCACTGACCACATGTCCAAGAAATTGGACTTCTCGTAGCCAAAATTCACACTTGGAGAATTTGGCATAGAGCCTCTCCTGATGTAGAAGTTTGAGAATACAACGAAGGTGTTTCTCATGATCAGCTTGATTCTTAGAATAAATGAGAATGTCGTCGATGAAAACGATGACGAATTTATCTAAGTAAGGCTTGCAGACGCGATTCATGAGATCCATGAACGCGGCTGGTGCATTGGTGAGCCCAAAAGGCATCACTAGGAACTCGTAGTGACCGTAACGAGTCCTAATTGCAGTCTTGTGAACGTCTTCATCTTTGACCTTCAATTGATGGTAGCCTGACCTCAAATCAATCTTTGAGAAGTAACTTGCCCCTTGAAGCTGATCGAACAAATCATCGATTCTGGGCAAAGGATACCTATTCTTGATCGTGACTTTATTAAGCTCGCGATAGTCGATGCACAGACGCATCGACCCATCTTTCTTCTTGACAAACAAGATTGGCGCTCCCCAAGGAGATGAACTAGGTCTAATGAAACCCTTAGCCAGCAATTCATCTAGCTGCGTCCTCAACTCCTTCATTTCTGTGGGTGCCAATCTGTATGGTGCTCTAGCAACTGGAGCGGCTCCGGGGATGATATCAATCCTGAATTCCACTTGTCTATCTGGTGGTAAACCAGGTAGATCTTCAGGAAACACTTCTGGGTATTCAGAAATGATAGGGATGTCTTCTATCTTCGGTTTAGGCTCATCAATAATCACTTGCGCCATGTAAATGACACACCCCTTCTTCAAACACTTAGAAGCCTTGAGCGTAGTCACCTGCTCAGGCAGCCCATACTGGGTATCTCCCCGAATGGTAAGTGATTCACCAGACGGAGTCTTTATTACCACTTGTTTCTGGTTACAGACAATTTGGGCCTGGTTATGAGATAACCAGTCCATACCCAGAACTATGTCAAAACCGGCCAACTTAAATGGAAGTAGAGACAGAGGAAAAGAATGGTTCTTAATGGATATAACACATCCATCTAACACAGTTGAGACGGTTTCTATGGTACCATCTGCTAACTCTACCTCATAGTTTACGCTTAAGGTTTTGACAGGTAATTTCAGCAATTCACAAAATTTATGATCTACGAAAGACTTATCTGCGCCTGAATCAAAAAGTACTCTTGCAAAGACATCATTTACAAGGAAGGTACCTGTTATGACATTATCGTCTTGCACAGCCTCTTTCGCGTCCATTCTGAAGACTCTAGCATTAGTCTTCCTAGCCTCTTCAGGCTTCTTGTTGTACTTAGGGCAGTTGGTCTTGATGTGCCCCTTTTCATTGCAACGGTAGCACGTTGCGTCTTTTATCTTCTTGCAATCCAGGGTTTTGTGATCCGTGGACTTGCAAATTCCACAAGCAAAGGGTTTTGACTGAGTCTGAGAGTTCGACTCCAGTCTGCACTTTCCATAGTGCTGCTTCTTGCAAATTTTACACTTGGGCTTTTCACCAGAATTATGCCCATCCTTCCTCGGCTCCGACCCTTTCTTGTTGTCACCGCTCCCACGGTGCTTCTTGTTCGACTTTCGTGAACCATCATCTTCACGCTTCCTCTTCTCGGCCTCCTTATTCCTCAGCGATCTCTGCCTGACCGCATCCAGAGTGAGGGATAAGGAAATGTCAGTTACAGACCTGAAGGTAGCTGGCCGAGAAGCTTTTACGCTTGCCTTGATTTCCGGGGCTAAACCACCGATAAAGGGAGCGATTCTTTTTGGCTCCGAGGTTACCAGGTAAGGAACCAACCGGGACAGCGTATTGAAGCTTGTCAGGTAAGCTTGACAGTCGAGGTTCGTCATCACCAACGATAGAAAGTCAGATTCTATCTTCTCCACCTCATGTTGAGGGCAGAAATTTTCCTTGATTAGGGCAATGAATTGATCCCACGACATATTATACAATGGGATTTTTCCGGTGGCCTCGATCAGAGATCTCCACCATGCTAACGCTTCACCCTTAAAGGACTGTGACACAAACTTAACTACATCCCTTTCAACGCACCCGCTGATATCTACCACCGTGTCCATCTCGTCCAGCCAAGTCATACAGTCGACGGCTCCTTTTTCCCCAGTAAAATCCCTGGGCTTACAAGACACGAAGTACTTATAGGAGCAACCCTTGTTATGGGGTTCTTGATGCAGTACTAATTGTTGAGATGGGACACTTTGATGGTTGGTGGACTGACGGTCATCACCATTTTTCTTGGGTCCATTCTTTTTGGGAGGAGGCTTGCTATGAGCCTCAGAATGTGTCTTGGGCTTTGAATGTGGTGTAGAGTGGGTCCTACTTCGAGTACCACTGTATTCTTCATACTGCCTTTCCAAAGCCTGTGTAACAGCGCCGTCTATGATTGCTTTTAATTCAGCACCCGTTAACGTAATCTGGGCGTTCTCATTTTGCTCCACTGGATGGCTATTTATTTCTTTTGAGTCAGCCATTTGAATTGAACTGTTGCAGAAAACAAGGACAATATTTTATTTGGGAGTTTATTATGGAATTACCCCTTAGGGTATCTCGTTAACCATGGTAACAGAGACCACATTTGGTTAACTTATTAATCGTATTAATTTAGGATTTCAATTAAAATTTATCCTAATTATAAACAATAACAATATATTTTTGCACATAAGGCTTAGTCACATGGACAACTTAACTTTTAAGCTATGATTTCAGAGAATCAAGACTTTTAAGGTTTGAACCTAGTTCATTACCCTTATCAGACAGGGAGTCATAGCTACCTCTGTCTTTTGGCTCATATGGAAGTGAGCTGGGCCCGTAGGCATCATATTACCACGTATGGTAAAATATGATCATCTTAATTGATGATCTTAACCCATGATTCAGAGATCATATAATTGGGTTTGGAATCTTCTAAAGAATCCTTATACATATAAGAATGACATGTGATTTTAACGAATCACTTCTGCCAGGAGTGTTAACATGTTTTAAGATGTTAACAGGGATTTGAATCTTTTAAACAGGTCTTACCATCTTGGCCCGGTCTTATATTTGACACGAGGCTAGGTTTCACCCTTTAAGATTCTTAATTAAATAATTACATAGGCAGATTAATTTAAAAGGAATGATTTTTATCTATTTATTTCATTTATAAATTATTTATGCGCAAAATGGCAAACATGAAATTTATAAAACAACATTCCATTGATTTATTCAAGATATTATACACTGCCCTAAACGGGTCTTTTCAAATAACAACTTACCCACGCAGGGGTTTTTAAACAAGTACTTTCCCACGCAGGGGCTTTAAGCAAACAAACTAGTCCACGCAGGGACCTTACAAATAAACATCATACCCACGCAGGGGTTAACGGAAAACAGACCCACGCAGGGGTCAAATCATCACACATACATACCCACATAGGGGTTTAACAACCAAATACACCCACGCAGGGGCTTATATAGAAAATGGAAGGATTCAATGATCCTTCTTGTTCTTCCCTTTGATCAATCCTACTAATCCTTGGAAGAAAGTCTGTCTCTCCCTGCGGTCCTCGTGAACTACCCGTTCAACTTGATTCAACCTCTGAAGGAGTTCTTCATGCTCAGGTGGTGAGAACCTAGGCGGCTGCGAATGAGTCCGAATAATAGGCCTAGGAGGTATCTGGTACCCCTGAGTCGGGTAACCTACTCCCCATGGGTCTCCATAAGGTCCTTGGGGGTTGTAGTTAGCCGCTACCATGTAAGGATCGGCCTCCGCGTAACCATAGTTGTGGTGATTTGGTGGTTCAAACGGGTTGTATGCCATGGAACCCGTATATGCTGGAATTGGGTTGTCAAAACCCATCGGCGGTGGCTGTGGTACAGCTGGTTGTGAAGGTCCACCCATTTGTGGGTCCTCCTGGTGTGGCGGATAGTGACTGGCACTGGACTGCCGTGGGGAACTGAAATGGAAGTCCCCTGCTCGTGACGACATTCGGGCACCAGTTCTCCTACGCCTTGGCGGTTGAGGAGGTGCCGGCTGTACTGGTGGCGGTGGAGGTGGTGGCGTAACTGCCACAAACCGGTGATCCTCCGAGGAATCTTGATGATGCTGCTGCTGCTGCGGCTGCTACTGCTCATGAGGCGACGATTGGTGAGGAGGTGTATAGTACCACTCGTGCCTGGTGAACATTGCCTGGAAGCTGTCCGGACCAACATAAGGTGATCCGTGGAATGAAGATCCGTCGGAGATTTCGATCGGATGGTTTGGTGTGCCACTTGCGGGTTCGACGGGGTCCGTATCCTCGTCCATGTCGTCAGCGTTGTCGCCAGAGAAATGGTCCTCTGGCCCTAGTGGGTTAAAACCCACGGGTTCTGGCACGTAGCCTACCGGATTAAACCGGCCTCGGAAAACTGGTGTAGGGTCACCAAACGAATGATGCGATAGAGATCGCTGTAGTGGTATGTAGGAGGGCTGTGGATTGTTGGACTCATAATCCGGCTGTGGCCCATAAGGGTTTTGGACTGGCGGTGTAGAGCTGTGCGAAACGGATCGTCTCGCTGGCTCGAACAGGTTCCTCCTGTTCTGACGTGGATCGTCGCTTTCCGTAGCAGATGGAGCTCGTACATTAGACGGTCCAGCTTCATTGTCGTTGGGGGCGGTGATCGGCCCCTTTCCTCTTCCTCGTCTACGGAAAAATCTTGGAGGCATTTTGATATTCCTGTCAATAAAGCATAAGATAACAATAACAAAATATATGCAAAATAAAGGACAACACAAACAAGGTGGAATTTGTCCTATGTTATATGTCTAGACTCGAAAGTTTAGAATTGTGCAATTGTGTACTGAGATTAAACACAAAAGGCTAGTGTTTAATTCACTCAGAGTTAGCTCTGATACCAACCTGTCACACCCCGATTTCCACGTGTCACCGGTGGGCCCGGTGGGGAGTATCGTGACGTCATGGTTGGTAACGTAATAGTTAAACAACACAATATCAATATGCACAGTAGAAGCAATTTAAAATATGATACAACCGAATTTAATATTGTAATTTCAAATGTCACAATATTCGGAAGTTTTATCCACAGATGGATCGGAATAAAAATAATATTTATGGTTCAACAGACTTCAGGCATCCTAAGCTTGCGAGACTTTTTATTGATGCTAAGGAGACGATCCAGCCAATTTCGTTTAGTACCTGCATTCAGTCTTTTTGGGAAAATACGTCAGTTTACACTGGTAAATACAATCAACTGACTCATTTTGGAAAATGATTGAAAATTGGTTTGGATGCACATGGCATAAACATTTTATTTAACTTGGGAGAATTATTTAATATTATAATCTTGTGAACGAATTACATGTTCCTTGTGCGTTCAGTAGCCCGGATCTTGTCCGGGTTAAAGATCAATAGACACACCACATTATTGAGTTATACACTGACAGGTGTACGCCTACACCTCGTGCTCAGGTCGTGGCCATCTCGTAAGATGATGCCAAGGATATCCGGGACATGGTCATTAACCCCCCAAAGGCTTTAAGTAACAAGACTGTTTAAACGAGCCGATCAAATTATTCAACTACCCACTTTAACGGTGGAGATTTGATGCCCGATCAAGCGGTATGCTATATACCGTAACCCAAGCCCGTATAGGGAAAATAAGTTAAAAGTATTTACCTGAGTAAGTATTAATCACAATAAGCAAAATTCACGTAGCTTTTACTGGTCCTCCTAATCTGGAACGAAGGTTTATAATAACCTATTAGAATTCTAACGGGTCTTTTATTAAGCTTAAGCTTAGACCGGCTAGTTTCAAGATACGGTTCGTACGCACGATTAAGCGAAGACCGGATAGAATGTGATTCAGACCCGACAAGTTTGAAGACTTGTTTAATATGGGTTTATTATTCACATTCTGGATTTTTAGATAAAACCGTTATTCCGTTAAGGTTTGACCCGTTTCGGCTAATTTATGTAAACTTGTTACATAAACCGAACCGTACGCGTAATAAGCGTGACGGGTATTCATGAGAGCTATATACAGGTTTCCTAAGTTAATTATGCCTCAAATATGTTGTGACATCAGTAAGATGTCTTTCATTATGCCCGAAACGTGTTTAAACACAAACTAGGCCCCGTAGGGGTAGTTTGGTCATTTAAAAGTTTATAAAAGCGTTTAAGTGTTTAACTGAGTTACAGGTCTGATGTAATCAGAAAATATACTCTAATTAATGAGTTATATCAGTAAGATAAAGCATATATGTGAAACTTATCATTTTTAACCAAACTATGCCCCGTAGGGGTATTTTGGTAATTTCACATAAGCCGAAAAGCTCAAAACTGAAGTCTGAGTTTATCAACCTTTGCTTAATGTTAAGATATTATAATTTTCCTCCTATATCAGTAGGTATCAACCCGGGTATGCCCAATATGATTTTAAAACATACTATGCGTTAAAAACGCTAATTAAGGCGATTGAAGGCCGTTTCCGGGTTCGATACTTAAATCTGATATTTTTATATTTCCAGAAGGTTTAAAATAACTTATTTAGCATAACTAATCAGTGGCAAAAGGTTTGGAGACGTTTGGATATGTAAAACTCATTTTATGGCCCGTAAGGGTAAAACCGACATTTACCGAATTAAACCTACGACTATGAGTTATGCTCAGCCTAAAATCAATTAAAAATATTTAAAAATCCCAAAATAATATTTTACATCAGTGGGTAAAATATTTGATATCAAAAAGTATGTTTAAGTAGGCTATACGCTAATTACGCCGTTTTATTAACATAAAGCATTAATTTTGCGATATTGAGCATAACTCTTAATCTACAAGTCAAACTGATGTAAAACTTTGCATACAAGTTTATATATCAGTATTTAAGGTTTCTACACTTTTACATTTTCATAAATCACGTTTTAAGGTAATAAGGGCATAACGGTCAACATATGAGCAATTAACGGAAACATGCATATTAATTGGATAACTAATGAACCAAGGTGTATAATCACAGAGGGTTGTTCTAACATGTAACCTAATCCAATTAAAGCTCTGAGGCATTTCTAAAACATGCCTAAACGGGTCAGAACTGAAAGTCAAAGTGAAAGTCAAACTATGTGACTTTCGGTTCCGAACCGGGTCTAAACAGGAAATTGTCGGGTTGAACATGTTTAGACATGTTCTTACACTTATTACTAAGTTATAAAAATGATCCAACAGGTTGTATATGATCTACAATGTTAATTATGCATAAATGGCATTTTAGACTTCCTGTTGACTTTTTAAATAAAGGTTTGACCCGACCTTTGACCTGGTTAGAGTGATGATCAGGGGAAACCATTTTGAGGTTTTATTACCCACATAAATACCATCTTATATCTACTTTTGATTCGAGAATTGACTGAGCCATTATTGACTAATCTTGAAGTCAAACCGTAATTACGACGGTTTGACTTTTAGCTAATTAACTAAGCTAAAAGTAATTAGGGAAGGATTAGATTACTTACAAGAGTCCTATGCACGAGATATGATCACTTGGAAGCAGGTTTGAGCTCCAGAATTGATCAGATGGCAAGAGAATGGTGTGAGGAATGTTTGTGACTTGAATGCCCTTTTATAGTGGTTTCAATCACCACAAAACATTGACAAACAAGTCTACCAGGTAACCACAACCTTCCAACATGTGTTCCTAGTGTCTAGGACTGTTTAGGGGTCGCCCACAATGCATTAATGTCGAAAAAGGGTCGGTTCTCCGCGTTTACAGGCTGCTGTGCCCGTTTTCTGCATCTGGGCTCCTGAGGCGGCCCGCCTCAGGTTTTGTTATCTGCCACGCGGGCCGCGTGGCCCTTCTGATCGTCCAAAAACGTTTTCAAGCTTCCACATCTTGTCTCTTGGCTCTTCGGAAGGTCAACTAGCATTATTTCTTGCAATTTCCCTTATATTTACCCACAAGGGCTTTAGGACTTATACCCACTTTGCCAAGTCCCTGGACACTTCCGGTTAACCCGAAAAGTCTAAATTTTCAACGTTTATGCTTTAACACTTCGCACACGAATTTGATCATAACTTTCTCATACGTTAACGAAACTTTATGAAATTTTAATAGTGCATTCTAGTGAGCATAACTAATATTTACAAAGCTTCGGGTTTGTCAAAAGGTCACTCAGAGGTATAAATTAAACATTTTGACACATTTGGTCCTTGTAGTTTGCAATCTCTCACTTTTAGCTTCGTATGATCCATGATTTATTCGTTTGAAGGTATGAGCATCGTGTAGGGTCAATGTACATTATATTTATTCACAGTTGACACTTAGAATACGTATATTCACATACTTTCCATGTTTGTCAACTTTAGTCCTTCTATAATATTTCTTTCACACGTTTAAATATTTGACACGTGTCTACACATTATAGGACGTGAATTTTCGAGGTGTTACATGCGTCGGCCATGGCAGTCGCTGAAAAAAAAAAAGATAATCACTGGAAAATGATATTGCGAGCAGAGAGGAGGAGGGTCATCCATATGGTTGATACCATGTGAATAAAATAAACTGTTGAATTGATTTTCTCAATATTATGTTTACATGCATATATATATAAAGGATTTCCTGTGATTAACTCTAACCTAATATCAAAGATTTAGACTATAATCTAATTACATAAGTTTATTCACAAAATTCTATCACCGGTCTCAATGATTTTTTTTCAAACTCCACTACTGATTGTCATTACATAATTTGAAAACAAACATAGAATATGATATCATTTACATGTTAAGATAATTTGTGTTGTGTCTTTTTTGTCTGTTGCCATGTTAAGCATACTCTAGCATCTCACAGCAAACCACCCCATCCACTTGAAGGGGCACCCTTCTCTTTCCTTTGCTATTTGATTTTGTGGATCATTTATCAACTAGAAAGTCTTTTTCCTCCTGGAGCTCAAACAGAATGCAATAGATTAATTAAATTAGTTGTATTGATAAAAAATTAGACCTTTCGTTTTTGTGGCCTACTTTCGTACAAAATCTATTTGATTAATGTGGTTTTACAAAATCTGTTATATGAATGGCGGCCTACTTTCGTACGTATGTTTGATTTTCATATCTTACTCTTTCATATCTTCAAGATGTTTTTTTGTGTTGTAGAATCAATTGCGTTCAGGTTCTCTATTGTTTTTGCGGGTCGTTACAGGTACTATACGTGTTATCCGTTTGATTTTTGCGATGTGCCCGCGCCGCAACGCACGCGGGTATGTTTACTAGTATAACATTACAAAGTAAAAGTTGTACCCATCATCCAGGTTAGGCTTAGGCTCTTTGACGTTATTAACTAAACGATTCATGTCCAGGTTAAGCAATACCAACTCAAAACACGTCATGAACTACCACCCTAATAATAAATAGATGTATTTGAACTGGATGTATATCCTTGACCCTATTAGTAGGCAAATCTGGATTTTAACCAGATGCCTTTGACATCATTGATGATTCCAAGGTTCCATCCTGCCACCAGAAAGAATGTTTCATACAATCAAATCAACCAGGTTTGAATGGAGTTACCACTTACCAGTAACTTTTGTCGTTCAATCTTCTTGACTGGTGATTGATATATAAATCATATCCTAACCACCAACGTGCTTATAAGGGGGGTAGGGGTGGTCATCACTCATCACTCACTCACAACTTCCAATCAAGTTCCGCCACGTCATCGAGCTTTATTCCATCACTAGTGATGGATTTTAGTGGAAATGCCAATCACTCACCACACCCAACAATTCCCTCAAACAACTCAAACAATCACGCGTGATGGTGGCCACGCGTTATACATTTTAGTGGCGGTGGTGTTTGGGAAACATTCACTCGTGATAAATGATCATCACGGGGTAAAAGCTATCCACCCCGGGTCCCTAAATATACAAAAAGAATGCTTTAATGCTAAAAGATAACAAAAAGTAAAATCTAATTAGTTTTTTTTTTTTTGTACTTTGATATTTCAACCAATTCTAAGGGTTATCTCCACCAGTTTTCTGCCAATCCAGACTAAAGAAATGTTTTTGAGTGTAATATAATTACAATAACGCCCTCAATCGTATCAAGATCTTCCAAATCCAGCAGCTGCTTTCCATCTTTTGCGGGTTTCTACACTTTCGGGTCTCGTCAGTCCGGTCCTATCCTCGTATTTCTGTTCCAATGCCTGTTTAGTGTCATCAAAACAATCAATCGGCATACATAGTATATAATGCTGAAACTTACAGAAAGGAACAATCGTTGGAATTCCAATCCGACCCAACCCGTTTCGATATGTTTGACCCGTATTCATTTAGACCAGTTACCCAACCCGACTATTTTCCACTTCTGACTTATAGTATGGCACCAGAGAAGATATTGAATCATATTCTAGACTACAAATTACATGTGACATTAGAATTTCCAATAACAATAATAATTACTCACCAGTAGTTCTGCACGGATACTCTCGACAACTTCTGCAGTCATTCTGTCAAAGAAGAGTATACCCTGTAGATTTATTAAGTCAGAGACAAGTTCAAAAACTAAAATTGTAAAAACATTAACAATATAATCTGATTATATTCAAATGGTTAAAAAGGGACATTGTTGGTTGTAGTCCAATGCCAAGTAATGGATATTGATTAACTTGCCTCCAAATGATCATATTCATGTTGGAAAACCCGGGAGGGGAGACGTGACAAGCTAACTGAAAACTTTGCACCAGTAATGTCTTGTGCATCAACCTTAACAGCTTCTGGCCTCTGCAAAGTATGCAGCAAAGATAATTAAAAAAATTATAACCAGTTAAATAAATTATACAAAGCACAAAAATGTATAATTTATTACCACCACATCAGCATTGATCCCTGGAAAGGATAAGCAGCCTTCTTCAAATGGAACCTGCTTTTTAGAAGATTTGATGACTCGTGGGTTTACAAGAACAATCTCTTCTCCTACGCCTCGTTCGCCAGCTGGATTAAACACCATAAGTTGAACATTAACTCCAACTTGGGGTGCTGAGAGCCCAATGCCATCAGTTCTGCGGACATACAAGTACTGTTCATACTCCTGTAGATAACAAGGTTGACATAATCCATATTTCTAATAAGTGAAGACGCTAAAAGCTGAGATGGTGTTAGATTGTTAAGTTTGAGGTATTTTGGTGCCATGTGGTGTTCAATTGGGCATTTAGCAAGATGAAAAAATTGCTAGGCTTTAAAGCATGATGTAGATTCAAGCAGCCTAGATAAATAGTCATGACGCAGATTCGTAGGTGACAAAAAAATTGGGTAGCAATTTTTTCGTTACAGATAATATGTAAATAACCTTTTGAACCTTATCACTGAAAAAAGTTGGATTATAATTGTTAGAGTAATATTCTTTCGGAATCATACAGGTGAGTTTTATAATGGGTCAAAACTCAAAACTATAATTTTTGTATGGTTCGGGTTTGATTACAAATATTAGATTATTTCAATTAACCATTTTCTTAGAATAAAATGATTTAGGATGTTTTACGCATTAAAAGTCAGACTTCGAGCGACTTTCTTGCGAGTTCTAATATGATTTGTAGTAGTAATAAAAATCAGTACAAAAGCCTTAAGCACACTGACTATAAATGTTTAATGTAATAACAGACCACAATGTCTCAGCAAGCAAACCATCACTTCAAAATCGGTATTTTTTAAGTTCTAAGAAAGAAAATTGTATGCACAGTAACCTTAAGCACAGTGACCCTCCCTTTTTTTGCGCCTTGCGCCTAGGCCACAAGCGAGGCCTATGCGCCTAGCGCATTTTAAAAAAGAAAAATCAATGTCAAACTTTGACATCAATTTTTCTTTTTTCTTTCCTCTTTCTTTGTTTTGTAATGTATTGTATTGTTTATTAATAAGAAAAGGTTACATGCAATTTTTTTTTGTTGTGGTGTCACTTAAAACAGTTTGCATAATCGTCATCAAATCTTTGCTTCTTTTACTATTTTCTCTTTTTGTAGACAGGAGTTGGTTCAAGAAGATTCTCATCTAGAGGGGTACTCAAAAATGTTGGAAGGGTGAACCAATGGTCGTATAGGAGTGGGAAGGTTTACATTTATGCCCCTTATCTTCTCCTTTTATTGAACTTACCGTGGCTTAAATGTGTCAGTTGCCACTGTATTTATATTGGGATTACTGGAATATTGCTTTACATATTTAAATGCTTTGACTACTCGCCTATTTCTTTACACGGTTATATGTTCCGAGTCCCGACCGGTTTGATTAGTTACACTGGAAAAAAAACCTGAATCAACCCCCATACAAGTAGGTGGGTTGAAATTGCTACCTATAATCCACGTCTTACATACCACATGGCTTCTATTACCTGTTGTACTGTTATACATTTAAACAAAAGCAAAAACAACCCTTGTATGTTGAAAGGTTGTTAGCCAGAGGGTCAAACTTTTAACTAAATCAAAATGGTTCATATTTCTAGCAACCTTTCATCATCATCAGTCCTCACTTTCATTACAGGTGTTTCTTGGACTTCTTTGATACGTGCAATTACGTCCGGCTCAAGCATGCACACAAGATACTGACGTGGGATGATCACAATCGTTTTATCAAGTCATATTAGTTTTATTAAGTCATATTATTTGGTAGTTTATTTGAGTCAATATTATTTAAGATAGTGGGTTAGATGGTTTGCTCATTATCTAGTTTACGAGATAGTGGGTTGTTAGTTATTTTTCTTCATTTCCTTTGTAGCCTATAAAATATGCATATTATGTATTGTTTAGTTATGAATGAAAAAGATGAATTTAGTCTAATATCCCTCTATATTTCTCTCAAGGTGCTCTCTCTATTTTCTTTGGACTAATTGGTACATATCATTCTTATCAATTCATCTTATCAATACTTCCTATTTACAAATGGGAGAGCAACAGAAAGGATTGTGCTCTGATTAAATTCTTAACTTTTATCCACTTCATCACTTAATGCAACCAAAGGAGCTAGGAGATGAGCAGGAACTAAGTGTATATGGCCAGGAAAACTTTCGGTTAGTGAGTAAATGCATATCCAATTATCCATGGCTAAATGACACAAAATTAACATTAACTATCGATATTTTTAACTTTTTTACAAAAATCAATGCTCCAAATCACATTTACTTCTGGCAAAATGAAAAGCTAAGAGGCATACTGCCAAAAGAAGTTGAACAAAAGCTCCAAAGACATATTATATTATATCAATACTGTTATTCTTGGCATTACTAAATTGTACTCCTCTTACAAGAAAACAAGCTTTGCAAATTGCAATAAGCATCCACAAGTTGTGAGCAAATCAGATTCTACCACTATAGCACACTAAACTGTCCATTGACCAATCACTACCATATCAATATTTGCAACTAAACTTGACACCTTGTCACTTTTGATTTTGCTATTAAAACACGAACTTCAGCAATTGAGCACATGAACAATTACAATACTACTACTACTACTACATATAAACGGAGGAAGAAAAACTTACTTGTACATCACGTCAAACATTTCATCTACTAACTTCTTCAAATTCTCATCAAACGTAACAACACGCTTGTTCTTTGCCCTCAGTATAGGGTCCGGATACAACACAATGTTAAGTGGACCTTCAAACTGCATATCAGCCGCTGAAACAACAATCACAGTCATAAATTTACACACGATCTAAAAACAACAGTATCATGTATCGTTCCTCTAAACATACACTAAAACCTTCAATTACAACCTAGATTTTGAAAATTCCAAATCTCCTTTTGCTCCGTGGTACAACTAATTATCATCCAAGTTAAAATTGTTTCAGATAAAACTTACGTGAAGCTGCTTCCTCTTCGGTTTTTTGTAACAATCCTCGTTTGGCCTGTGCTTGAACGGCGATTGCCGGAGGTCTGTATCGGTAATTCGAAGTGAAAAACAACGGTCGGTCGGACGAAGTGGCTGGCCGGAAGGTTTCCGGAATGGTATCCCGTCGGGGGCTAGTTGTAGGGACGGTAGCATGAGAAAGGGCGGAGGAATGCAACCACTTCGCATAGGCCATAGTCATACTACTTTGGTGGTGGAATTTATCTGGGTAAAATAAAATGGGAGAAAGAAATAGAGATTATTTATTATGGTAATTGCTAAACAGCCCTTGGAGTCGTCTTCTTTTACAATTTGACCCTTTTTGTTTGGTTTTTGAACAAGATTTTGTTTTATTCACAAGATAACCGCTAAGTTGATTGTAGTCACAGGAATATTGGAGTGTGGTCGTGTGGATGATTAGAGGTCTATTTTTATCCAACATCTTGTGTGTGTGTGTGTATATAATAGATATATATATATAGAGAGAGAGAGTGAGAGAGAGAGAGAGCGGGTAAATGGGAAGGTCGTTTGTGTACGTGATACTTGGTGGAGGAGTGGCTGCCGGTTATGCAGCTCTTGAGTTCGCCAACAAAGGTGTTGGTCATGGTGAACTCTGCATCATCTCCGATGAACCTGTAATCTTCCGTCCTCCTTCACATCTAGTTAACAACCCGTGTAGACTTAATCTGTTTCAGACGTGAATTCGTTGATTTTCATTGATCATCTTGTTTGTTGAATCTGATCATTGAGTTTCGGTTTTATCTCTTGCACGCCAAGTGTTTGTTGTTTTACCCTGGTCTGGTGTGTGTTTTAAAAACTATCAGTGATTTGGGAACTTAAAGGTTTGCAATATACTTTGATTTTTCCAGTTATATATATTGGAGTGAATCTAATTAAGGAAAAGGGAAATTTTATTGAATGCTTAGAATCTGAGATGATGAGAAAAGAAAATACAAAAGTCAATTTGCGTGTCCAACTTCTGATAATCACCCGTCTTTAAATCCTGTATGATGGTGTAAAACTCATGGTGCTGCTGCTGATGTGGCATTCATGACATAACCATTCCATTTGCTAGGATCCTTTCTGACCCAGTTCCTTGCTAGGTTGAATTTGATCACTGTTGTACTTGACCCGTATCTGCTTGGTTCGGGACCTGTATTGCCATTGGTGTTCATAACATATATTGAATTAGTTCTGTAGTTTGATTGGGAGTTTAAAGGCAGTGGATTTCATGAATCTTGATTGCTTCTGCACATATGTTTGACTTTCCTAGCCTATATAGTCATGTAAATCCATGTTTTTTAGTTTCGATGATCAATTTGAGATGTGAAGGGTAGTTTAGCTCCAAAGGCTCCAAAATATCTTATCAAATTGGAATTTAGATGTGAAGGGTAGTTTAGCTAGAGTTGTAGATCATCACGATCTGGTTCGGTAACCTGTGCATTTTGGAAAGTGTTATAAAACGGTGAAATTGGCTTAACCCATGTTTGAAATATCATGCTAGTTTGTCTTTTACAATCACATTGAACATGAGGTGGTTATTCTATTAATTTAAATCCAAACCAATTTCTTGATCATGTAAAATTCATTTGTAGCATATATTTGTGTGAGAACATAGAACAAGAATGCATGATAATAAAAGCACATGCAGTTCATATTTTGGCTTTCTTAGATACACATCTCATCTTGATAATGTGCAGGTGGCTCCTTATGAAAGACCTGCACTCAGCAAAGGCTTTCTCCTCCCAGAAGGTACCTATTGTATATCAAAAATTAAATAGTGTCAAAGTGGTCTTGATTCCTTATAAAGTTTAATATCCAATCACAAGTTGCCTTATTAGCGTCATCAATATCTTCTTTTTGACTCTGTATTTTGTAATTGTTCCACACAGCTCCTGCACGTCTACCTGCATTTCACACGTGTGTAGGCGTCAATGAAGAGAGGTTAACACCTAAGTGGTACAAGGAACATGGTAAATGTTGTTCATAAACCGATGATAAGTGTTCTTATTGTATGTAATGAACATATACTGTTATAAGTATCATAATGTGTTATAAATTGACCTGATAATGAAAACATAAAAACTTAATGCAAAAATTATTTCAGGAATTGAACTGATTCTTGATACTCGGGTAACGTCTGCTGATGTAAGACGTAAGACACTTGTAACTGCAGCAGGAGAAACAATCAGCTATAAATTTCTTATCATTGCAACAGGTGCTCGGGTACTGAAGCTTGTTCTCAAACCATATTATGTACATATTATATTTCTTGAACTTAAAAAAAACAAAATAGGAGTATTTTATTTCTTGAATTATTCGTATGGCTTTGTTACAGGCTTTGAAGCTTGAAGAGTTTGGTGTAAGCGGATCAGACGCTGAAAATGTATGTCATCTGCGTGATTTGGCCGATGCAACCAGGCTTGTGGACTTGATGCAAGCCTCTACTGGCGGCAATGCGGTGGTTATTGGTGGTGGCTACATTGGAATGGAGGTTGCTGCATCCTTGGTCATAAATAAGATTAATGTTACCATGGTGTTTCCTGAGCCACACTGCAGTAAGCACTTTCATTTTTCAAACTTATCTGTTTTCTTTATATAAGTTCTAGTCAAATTAAAGCAACATTTTTATCTTTTTTGTAGTGCCCCGTTTATTCACCCCAAAGATTGCAAGTTTTTATGAAGAGTTCTATAAATCAAAGGGTGTAAATTTTGTCAAAGGCACAGTTTTGTCATCGTTTGTTATCAATCCTGAGGGGAAGGTAAATTTCAAACTTACTTTAATTAAAAATTCACTTCAATCCTAAACGCACATTAGAAATTCACTTCTACCAATTATATTATTTTAATAATTTCAAGTTTCTAACAAGTTCAACATACTATTTATTATATTTTTTAAGAGAAAAATATATTCTTTTTAATGCGTATAATAAGGTTTGGGTAATCGGGCATGTATCCAGATACCATGAATGTTTCATTACCGATTTACCCTCCCCAAATGTTTTGAGTTTTGTGTTTTTCCATTAAATTCAGGTTCGTTTGCCATTGAGACACTTACGATCTATGGGATTAATGAGTCAAAACTAAGTTTAAAGAAAAAACTGATTTACTAAAAAAGACAACTTTAACATGTTTACAATTAGATTATCTACTATCTAGCTATATTTTTTTGCGCTTTAACCGTTAATTTGACAATGAATCAATGTCAAATTAGCATAAATAACCGAACTGATTGTATACAGGTTACTGGAGTTAATCTGAAGGATGGAAGCTATCTTCCTGCTGACTTGGTGGTCGTAGGAATTGGAATCCGTCGAAACACAAGTCTATTCGAAGGCCAACTCACTCTAGAGAAAGGAGGAATCAAAGTAAACAGCATGTTGCAAACGAGCAACAGCTCGGTGTATGCAGTTGGTGACGTGGCATCATTTCCGGTAAAGGCTTTTGGTGAAATCCGACAGCTTGAACACGTTGATGCTGCTAGAAAATCAGCTCGCCATGCTGTCTCTGCGATAATGGAACCAGATACAACACCAGAATTCGATTACCTGCCATTCTTCTATTCCAGGGCATTCTCGTTTTCGTGGCAGTTTTATGGAGAAAATTTGGGAGAAGCCGTTTATTTCGGAGATTTTTCAGGAACTAGTTTTGGTGCATACTGGGTCCACAATGGTCATCTAGTAGGATCTTTTCTCGAAGGTGGAAGTAAAGAAGAGTATGAGGCGCTAGCCAAAGCGACGAGGCTTAGACCGGCGATTGATGATATGAGTGACCTCGAGCGGCAGGGTCTATGGTTTGTGGTGACACTGAGCCAGAAACAACCGGTGCTGCCTATAGTGGATGTGGGGAGTTCGACATCGCTTGTTGTTTTAGAAAAACCGGAGTACCCTTGGCATGCAGCTGCAGGGGTGGTGGCAGCGGCTTCGATAGCTGCATTTGCTTATTGGTATGGAAGAAGACGCCGGCGATGGTGAGAGTCACGGTTTGATTTATTTCACGCTGAATACACACCCCCTAAAATTTGTTATTAAAATCCACCTACTGATTCCAAGTTTAGTGCCTATACCCTTGTTGTGCAATTTCAGTAGGAGGTTTGGACAACACAAATACTCGTGTGCTATGACAGTAAGACTTGTATACATAACATAATCAAAATATTCTATCATGTATAGCATATGTGTTCATGTAAAAGGATATTTAATTTCTGCAAATTAGTATCTTTGTTATGGTTTCATATAAAAAGTTCTTTTTCTTCTAAGCATGCTAAATTCACCCATTAGGGTGGTGGAGTGTTCGTCTCCCATGCCAACATGCCACAACCCCTCTATCCTCCATATCAGCGTCACATCAGTTTTCCACCACTTGTCTTTTACTTGTCACGCTTCGCATGCCACCAGGGGCGGATGTAGCATATAGTAAGGGGTGGCGTCCGCTACGGCTTGGCGTTCCGGCGGTAGTGTAAAATTAGTGTAAATTTTGGAAAAATCTGACGTTTTTTCGATTTCGTTACCGCTTATTTATAAAACGTTACGGCTTGGCGCGAATCCTAGATCCGCCACTGCATGCCACAACTAACTTTTATATTAAATCTAAAATAAGAAGTTAGAAAAAAATGTGATTGGTTTTGGGGAGGGGCCTAACCAACTCCTGTTTTCTCTCGGCATCAGTGGCATTTGTTTGGACCTCCGTGTTGTCTCCACCACTTGCCGAACCAGTTGCCACATCAAAAGGAGTGGGTGTTGCCGGATTATTGCATCACGGCAATGGTTGCTGAGTGTGGCTGCCGCACCCACTCCCACCACCCTAGAAAGCGATGAAACCTCGTGTTTAAATCCAACTACAACATTAGTCATGTGATTGGGTCTTGTATCAAATGCATAAAGTTTAAATCTTTCTTTTATTAGCATGAAACCTCATGTTAAAAAAAGTTAATATTAACTTGTATTTAGATAATAAAATCTTGTTAAAATTAATCATTATCCTATATATTAAAAATAGAAGCTTGTGAATAGTAACCTATAACACTTCTCTGAGTCACGTGACAAACCTAATGAATAGTGAACCCTCATTTTGTTTGGTGATCAAACTTCAGCCGACACCTCCTACATTTCTTCTCTGCATCTCTTGAAGAAACCCTATCTCTCAAGTTCAGCCACACACCAAGCCTCTGCCTCTCTCCCTCTTGCAACTCCGACCACCGGAGTAAGCTCCGGCATATCTATAAGAACCCAAAAACACGATCATCATCACTTTCTCATCTCTACAACCCACTTCATCTCAAAACCCTAACACCGCTCCACCATCACCACTCCACCATCACATCTGTAACGAAGTCCAGCATAAGTCTCTTCTTCTTTTGACAGCTCCTGCGGAAATGACAGTGGCGGCTAGGGTTTCGTTTGCCGTTTCAGGCGACATCAACGGAACCAGATGGTGATGGCAGTTAGGGTATTACCACAGTGATGAGGATGATGTAATTGATTCGTTGTGCTTTTCCAATTATAAAGGTAAAACCCGTCTAACCCACCCTACCAATCTCATCAGTAGTTGCTGGTATTATTATTGTTGTTGTTTTAGTTTACTTTATTACACTTTCATGCGGTGATGATCTGTAAATGGTTGTTTCTTGCTTAATAATTTCTTTGCGAGATGGTGGTTGTTTGTTTGATTGGGCTATTAGCTGGCTGCTGGCTTTAGGCTTAAACTTTTGTTGGTCCTATACATATTTGCCCCTGATTTCAAACTGTTGTGTGGTTTTTTGTTGTGTAATATGGTTATTGTAGTATCTGTTGAGGATAAATATCGATTTCGTTTTGTTTTGTTTTGATTTATCCAAATTAGAGTGGCATTCATGTATAATAATATAGCAATCAGACATTAGTAATGGCAACATTGGTTTGGATGGACAGTTGTGGCATAACATCTTGGTTTAACCTGTTAAAGTTAATTATTCTTGCTGAGTGTTTGTAATATTTAGTTTATTGAATACAAGAAGTTATGCTGTTAAGTTTCGTTTTTAAGATTGGTTATTAAAGCTTATCATGCTTTTTAAAAGAAGCAAAAATAATCAACAAAACCTAAAACGGGATAAGGATTAACATTATCTAGGTAGATGCTTTCATTTAGGATTAATTGGGAACTCAAGTCACAGAGCGGATCAAGTAAAAATATTTGGCCAAAAAGTGTAGCGTTGACCTATAAAGCCTTAATAACACGCACTGCAATTTAATTGTTTAAAGCCTTAAAATTAAGACAAAAAGTGTTGTGTCCACACTCCACCTATAAAGCCTTAAAACTACTTGGCCTTAAAAAAATTTATAAAGCCTCGGTATGTTAATACTTTTATTGTAACGTTAAGTCTTAGAAGGGTTGCTAAAAATTTGTAAACGCTACTCTTATTAACTAAGGTCATGATAGGATGGTACATACAGTTAGTTCAGATCTACTAAGAAGCAAAAGATTTTAATTTGTCAAATAGCATTTGATACTTATTTTTATTTGCTGCATATATACCCAATACTTATTGATTAAACTGAAGTTTCTGAATCCGTCACCGGTAAAATTAGTTTTTAAAAGTATTGATGATGATCTTCGATCAGTTTTTTGACATTTATATGACTAATTATAGTTGACATGGACATGGGGAGCAGGACATATTCATATAGATGGAACAGAGTATTGATTAACCAGCTTCATTGGCACACAACTACCAAGCATACCGTCAATGGCAGAAGGTACCATAGTGCAACCTTTTTGCAGTGGCTGACGGTACAAGTGATGATTTCTTGATGGCAAAAGGTACACACGTGCTAATTTCTGTATTAGTTTAGCGTTGCCATTGTAGTCGATCTTTGTCGGTAGTGATCTTACTGAAATCTTTATCGGTAATCATGTTCCTGGCAAATAGCTCTATTTAACTACTATTGGTGAATCGTGTTAGTAATCATATTCATGAAGCGCGGCGCAACGCGCGCGCCGGAAAATACCTAGTTGAATTTTATATTAAATATAGGAAACTAAATTAAGTGAGATGCATAATTAAATAAAAGGTGAAATTATCCCAAATATGATGTTACAAATCTCACCAAAGAAAGGAAACCTCTATTCTTTAGGTAGATGGGTACTAAACATTTGTACATTGTGTTTTAGAGTAAACCATTGCGTCTTTCTTGTAAGGAACGAAAGCATCCCCAGGTTCTTGAATATCTTGAACGCCTTATTCTGCCGGGAGATTGGAGATGAAGAATGCATAACTAAATGGAAGAAAAAAAAGTAAAAACCATCTTGAATATGATGTTACAAAACTTCAATAAGGAATGAAACCAAAGTTATTGTAAGACCCTAACACGTATTTGACAAAAGTCGCAGCGGAAATTCGTGCCATAAAATTTCTTTCATTACACACGTCTTGACTTACTTGAAAGTTTATTTTAAAAAAATAACTCTTTCACAAAATAGATTGTACGGGAATAATCGAGTATGTATTTTAGTAAACGGAAACTTTCAAGTAAGTCAAGACGTGTGTAATGAAATAAATTTTATGGCACGAATTTCCGCTGCGACTTTTGTCAAATACGTGTTAGGGTCTTACAGTTATGTATGTTGAGGGTGTTGATCAGTTCTGTTTAGACATAATGGAAAACATGAAAACATACATTTGATTGCATCAGTACAGGCCAGCAGAGAATCCAGATGGAGATGCAGCAACAGTGTTTGACATAGTTGTCAGTTTGATCTGGTTCCTCCTTAGGGTGCAATCTAATGATGGTGATGATAAGAAACCGACAAGGGAATCGGTTATGGAGAGGAGGTCGATTGATGATGTTATGTGAATTAGTTAGGTTATGTGTCTAACCTTAGAACCTCAACATAAGTCTCCTTATATATGCACCCAGGAGGAAACTCTAATTAGTTAATAAGGGTAATTAGGCCCATCAACAATTACCAACTAATTATTTAATAGGATTGTTATATATTTTAATCCATATAATGTAAATGATTATAATGGCTACTAGATTAAATATAAAATAAATATATTTAATCTTACATTCTCCCACTTAGCCGAGTAATCATTTACTATGAGTATTAGGTAAGCCTGATCAGGAGTTAACACTCATTTTAGCCTTAAACAAGTACTATAGCAGAGAAATACAGCCGCTGAATCATTATGCGACTCAGGACCCCCATTAATCATACTATAGCCTTAATTTAAAACCTAATCGTCATGATCAAAATATGGATAAGCCCTTTGTTTGATTTGTAACTTTATTTGTCTATATGCCATTATGTCGACTTGACATATTCTTAGAGACATACAAAATCAAACTGATGAGGAAAATTAACTGATACTTAGTCATTCATAGTACGATATGCAATTGCACACGGCCATTAATTTATACCCGTCTATGAGCTCTCTTAATAAGACTTATGGGTAATAGCCCTTCAGTTATAGGATCCTTAAGCATATCATGAATGTATTCGATACAAAACTTAGTTTCCTCAATTCATTCATAAACGAATAATTAATTGCGTATCGAAAATTAATGCAGCACCTCTTGAACTGTTACTGTTCAAGGAGTCATGGTAGCTGACTTTATCACACTAAGTCTTCAAAACATTAATTATATGGAGTTAATAAACTTATGAGTCCACTGATAAATTTCCAACAACATTTAGTGACTATATTATGTCGTTATAACTTAGGTTGTTAATATCAGTGCATTATGACTCCTCCATGAAATAGGTTTTGTCTGCTGACATAAAGATATACCCGAAATTACATTTTGTCATCTTTGAATATCTCAAAGTTAGAGTAATAAACCGGTTTTAATTCTCACTTCTTCTTCAAATTATAGCTTCTCGTTTCTTTTAAAGATATTGTAATACTCCATTAGATGCTTCACATTAATCTAGACATATCTAGTGTGTTGCAATGTGAGTAATATCTAAACGAGTATAGACTTGAACTTACATAAGGATTCCAATTAATGAAGCGTAAATAAATAATCTCATTTACCATATTATCCTCTGAAGGAGAGCAGTATTGATTGTTACATATGTAAGGACCCATTAAACTTATGGAATGGAACTAATATCCTATTGGGTCTATCTCAGTATGTTATGATATCAATCACGTAAGAGATATCTCTGAGATTTATTATATCAAAGTTTGTGTTAACAATGCTTTGACTTATGTAACATATACTTGTCAAAAGAATGTCATCTATATAGACAAGTTTATTTTAGTTGCTCCCACTCATCTTAAGGTAGGTACATTAATCCACTTGATTGTTGATGAAAATAATTACATTAAGATTTCATCACATTATAATGTTTGCATTAACCCATACATGGATTTTATTGACTTACAAACAAAGTGTTCCTTAACCTTCAGTTTAGAACTTTCAGGTTGTTTTATGAACATGTAAATGTGTCAGCCAGTTTGTTAGGGAAAATTGTTTTTAATGTTCATCTAATGTAGCCTTAAACTATTATAAGCTACTAGAACAGTGATGATACTCAAAGAAAACTTTGATAATTGTCACACCCCGATTTCCACGTGTCACCGGTGGGCCCGGTGGGGAGTATCGTGACGTCATGGTTGGCAACGTAATAGTCAAACAACACAATATCAATATGCACAGCGGAAGCAATTTAAAGTATGATACAACCGAATTTATTATTGTAATATCAATTGTCACAATATTCGGAAGTTTATCCACAGAAGGATCGAACATAAAATGGAAACAATAGTTCAACAGACTTTTAGGCATCTTAAGCTTGCGAGACTTCTATTGATGCTAAGGAGACATATCCAGCCAATTTCGTATAGTACCTACATTTAGCCTTTTTGGAAAATACGTCAGTTTACACTGGTAAATACATTCAACTGACTCATTTTGGAAAAAGAGTTTGTAAATTGTTTTGAATGCACGTGGCACAAAATATCTTGACACATTGATTAAAATGCACAGAGGCAAAATTAATCTTTTTAACTTGGGAGAATTATTTAATATTATAATCTTGTGAACGATTTACATGTTACTTATGCGTTCAGTAGCTCGAACCTAGTCCGGGTTAAAGATTAATAGACACACCACTATAATGAGTTATACACGGACGGTGTACGCCTACACCCCGTGCTCAGGTCGTGGCCAATCTCGTAAGATGATGCCAGGGATATCCGGGACATGGTCATTAACCCCCCAAAGGCTGTAAAGTAAGCAAGACTGTTTAAACGAGCCGATCAAATTATTCAACTACCCACTAAGCGTGGAGATTTGATGCCCGATCAAGCGGTACGCTATGTACCGTAACCCAAGCCCGTATAGGGAAAATAAGTTAAAAGTATTTACCTGAGCTAAATATAAATTCAATCCCAGCCGTATATCAAATCAGCAAGTACAGATAGCTTTTACTGGGCTCCTAATCTGGAACGAAGGTTTTTAATAACCTATTAGAATCCTAACGGGTCTTTAATTAAGCTTAAGCTTAGACCGGCTAGTTTCAAAGATACGGTTCGTACGCACGATTAAGCGAAGACCGGATAGAATGTGATTTAGACCCGACAAGTTCGGAGACTTGTTTAATATGGGTTTATTATTCACATTCTGGATTTTGAGATAAAACCGATAAGGTTTGACCCGGATCGGCTAATTTATGTAAACTTGTTACATAAACCGAACCGAACGCGAAATAAGCGTAACGGGTATCCGTAAGAGCCATATACAGGTTTCCTAAGTTAATATGCTTCAAATATGTTGTGACATCAGTAGGATGTCTTTCATTATGCCCCGAACTAATTTAAACACAAACTATGCCCCGTAGGGGTAGTTTGGTCATTTTAAAGGTTGTAAAAGAGTTTAAATGTTTAACTGAGTTACAGGTCTGATGTAAACAGCAAACATATTCACTTTGATGAGTTATAACAGTAGGCTAAAGCATATATGTGAATTTTATCATCTTTAACCAAACTATGCCCCGTAGGGGTATTTTGGTAATTTCACATAAGCCGAAAGCTCAAAAACGAAGTCTGAGTTAATCAACCTTTGCTTACTGTTAAAATATCATAATTTGCCTCATATATCAGTAGGTATCAACCCGGGTATGCTCAATTTGATTTTAAAACATACTATGCGTTAAAAACGCTAAATAAGGCGATTAAAAGCCATTTCCGGGTTTGATACTTAAATCTGATATTTTTATATTTCCAGAAGGCTTAAAATAAATTATTTATCATATGTGATCAGTAGAAAAAGGTTTGGAGTCGTTTTGATAAGTAAAACTCATTTTATGGCCCGTAAGGGCAAAACCGACAATTACCGGATTAAGCCTACGACTACTAGTTATGCTCAGCCTAAAATTAATTAAAAATCTTTAAAAATCCCAAAATATTATATTATATCAGTGGGTATTAAGTTTGATACCAAAAAGTAGGCTTAACTAGGCTATACGCTAGTTACGCCGTTTTATTAACAAAAAGCATTAATTTTTCGACATTGAGCATAACTCTTAATCTACAAGTCAAACTGATGTCAAACTTTGCATACAAGTTTATATATCAGTAACTAAGGTTTCTACACTTTTACATTTTCATAAATCTCGTTTTAAGGCAATAAGGGCATAATGGTCAACATATGAGCAATTAACGGAATCATGCGTATTAATCGGATAACTAATGAACCGAGGTGTATAATCACAGAGGGTTATACTAGCATGTAACCTGGTCCAAATGAAGCTCTAAGATATTTCTAAAACATACCCAAACGGGTCAGAACTGAAGTCAAAGCAAAAGTCAAAGCTTTGCGACTTTCGGTTCCGAACCGGGTCTAAACAGGAAATTGTCGGGTTGAACATGTTTGGACATGTTCTTACACTTATTACTAAGTTATAACAATGATCAAACAGGTTGTACATGTTCTAGATAGCTAATTATGCATAAATGACATTTTAAGCATTATGTTGACTTTTTAATTAAAAGTTTGACCCGACATTTGACCTGGTTAGAATGGGAATCAGGGGGAACCTTTTTAGGGGTTTATTACCCACCTAATTACCAACTTATAACTACTTTTAATTCGACTAATCACTGGACCATTAGTGATTAATCGTTAAGTCAACCGTTAACTACGACGGTTTGACTTTTAAGCTAATACTAAGCTAAAACTTAATCAAGAAAGGTTTAGCAAACTTACTTAAGTCCTAAGCTTGATTAGGAAGGACTTGGGTCTGCTTTGAAGCTCCAGAAAGGCTCCTCAATTCCAGATGAAGGTGTGAAGATTTGTTTGCAACTTCATGCCTTTATATAGTGTTTAGATCACCACAAATTCTTGACACCCAAGTCTATGAGTGACCACAACATCTTAACAAGTGTCCCTAGATGTTTAGGGGGTGTTTAGGGGCAAGAAGGATGAGGAAAATCTATTAAAGATCAGTTGCAACTCTTAAAACAGCCAACAGCCAAGTTGCTGTCGCTGCAGACTGGTAGCGCACCGCTACGCTTCTGACGTAGCAGTGCGCTAGCCCTCCTCAGGGGCAATTCTTCCATTTTTCAATTTGCATCCCTGGCTCTTGGTACTCCGAAAGGTCAACTAAGCTTAATTCTTGCATTTTGACCCCTTATTATTTATATACAAGGGCTTTATGACTTATACTCACTTTGCCAAGTCCCTGGACACTTCCGGTTAACCCGAAAAGTCATAACTTTCAACGTTAACACTTTAACCCCTCGCACACGAATTTGATCATAACTTTCTCATACGATAACGAAACTTTATGAAATTTTAATCGTGCATTCTAGTGAGCATAATTTATATTTACAAAGCTTCGGGTTTGTCAAAAGGTCACTCAGAGGTATATCTTTAACATGTTGACACATTTAACCCCTGTAGTTTGTAATCTCTCACTTTTAGCTTCGTATGATCCATGATTTATTCGTTTGATGTTATGAACATCATGTAGGGTTATTATGAAGTATATTTATTCACTGTTGACACTTAGAATCCGTATAATCTCATACTTTCCATGTTTGTCAACTTTAGTCCTTTTATAACATTCTTTCACACATTCAAACTTTATGACACGTGTCAACACATTATAGGACGTGAATTTTCGAGGTGTTACATCCTCACCCCCTTAAAATAAATCTCGACCCGAGATTTACTGAAATAAGTAAGGGTACTTTTCTTTCATCATGGATTCAACCTCCCACGTGAATTCGGGACCACTACAGGCATCCCATTTGACCTTAACAATAGGTACATGCTTCCTTCGAAGCTTCTTTACCTGTCGATCTTCAATCGACACAGGTTTTTTTTTTTTCAAATTTTAAGCTCTCATCTATATGCATATCTGTATGGGGTATAACCAGTGATTCATCAGCGGAACACTTCTTCAGATTGCAGATGTGGAACACATTGTGAATTCCACTGAGCTCTTCTGGTAAGTTCAACTTATAGGCAACTGATCCAACACGTTCGATCACCTCGAAAGGTCCTATATATCTCGGGCTTAGTTTGCCTTTCTTACCAAACCGCATCACTCCTTTCCAGGGTGACACTTTAAGTAGGACTTTTTCACCCACTTCGAATTGAAAATCCTTACGATTTGGATCAGGGTAACTCTTCTGCCTATTCCGGGCAGCTTGGAGATTGTTACGAATCTGGACAATCTTGTCCGTTGTTTCGAACACGATCTCGGGTCCTGATAACTGGACTTCTCCAACTTCCGCCCAGCAAACTGGCGATCTACACTTTCTACCGTATAATGCCTCAAAAGGCGCAGCCTTTATGCTGGTATGGTAGCTATTATTGTAGGAGAATTCGATCAATGGTAGGTTCTTATCCCAACTACCTCCCAAATCGATCGCACATGCACGCAGCATGTCTTCCAACGTTTGAATAGTACGCTCACTCTGACCGTCTGTCTGAGGATGGTAAGCCGTACTAAAGTTCAAACGTGTGCCCAAAGATTGTTGGAAACTCTTCCAAAAATGTGACGTGTACCTAGTATCCCGGTCAGAGATAATAGCTACAGGTATGCCGTGTAGGGCTACAATCTTATCAACGTATAACTGGGCTAACATATCGGAGCTATAAGTCTCCTTGATGGGTAAGAAATGAGCTGACTTAGTCAGTCGGTCAATTATAACCCATATCGTATCATTTCCTTTCCTCGTCTTGGGTAACTTGGTAATAAAATCCATAGTTACCATTTCCCACTTCCACGTAGGAAGTTCAGGCTGTTGTAGCAAGCCTGACGGCTTTTGATGCTCGGCTTTGACTTGCGCACATGTCAAGAATTTAGCTACATGGGTGGCTACGGACTTTTTCAAGCCTATCCACCAATAATTTACCCTTAGATCCTGGGTAGCAGATGGCAATTCTTAATCGTTGCCTAATTAGGGTTGCGGCATGTATGCATAAGCAATATGAACCGTCTTTCTTATTTAATAACATAAAACCCTCAGAAGATTGAGTCAGGCTATATGTGCCTATGTCTTAAAACCTACTAAATCAAGGTTTCGATTTTTCCATAATCAATATTGAGTTTTCATAATACTCCAGCCCACAGCGGGATGTTAATCTTAGTTCTACCTGTCTTCCAGGAGGTAAGCAGGGAAAACTTTGAGAAGATAATTAAGATACAAGGAGGCTACAGAGATTTTCCATATCTCAGGCTCCAGTTCATCCATTATCGTTCGTGTCAAATGAGTGACACCTTTATGTTATAAGTCCACGAATTCCTTATTCGGGAACATTTACTTGGAAAATTTTCCATTTTGGATATCTTCTTTGAATACTACTAGTCGACTTTAGTACAATATGATCATTGGGATATCTTAGGGGTTCCATGTATTAAACCTCCATGCTGATCAGACATGGAAATAATCTATGGGACACACTAGGATACGCCAATCCTCATATGACACTTTTATCAAACATAGTTTGGCATTCGCAGGCGATAGAAAACAATGAGAAAAATAATTAAAATAACATATGTTGTCGTACTCTATGCAAAGAAAGAGTGCTCTAGATTTTCGGAAGGATTCCTTGTCGATTTCGAAGAATCGTTTACTAAGGTTTCCTTGGTAGTTATACCTTGTGGATGATAAAAAAAATTTGCTAAGTTTATGGTTCATGAAGATTTATTATTGCCTGTATTAAAAACAGGACCCTTAGCAGAAATTATCATTGATAAATGATAAGGAAGTTTATTGTACAAGTGCTTATAATTAATCAATAATGGAAGTTTCACAAACTAGGCACCTAGCTCAGTTGGCTAGGCGCGCGAAAGGGTGCGGCCGGCCTAGACCCAGGTTCGATTCCGGGGACTGCCAGTTCCACCACTTTTTTATGTTTAATATTTATTAATCGTACGGATACGTGTAATTACGAGGGTTGTCTCATAAGGAGTCTTGATAATTAATTGCTCCTTATCACCCACAATATGGGCTTGATTTTTAAGACAACTAATCGATTTTTATCACTTTATTGAGTCCTTATATTTAACGGAACTAGGACCTCGGAAAAATTCCTTATGGATATAAAACATCCATCTAATAATGCTGAAACAGTCTCAGAGGTATACAGGCTTCTTACCGAACTTTCGTTGCTTTTTATTAAGCCTGTACTCGCTCTCTTTCTCAGATTTTCTGGGAGTTATTCTCCTTCTTTTGGTTCATCCTTCATATACGAAGTGTGAACAAGATCTCCTCATGAGCAATTTAAACATGGTTTTGAATGAGATTTAGAGCGAGAAGAATTCGGCTCTTTGGATTGTCTCATGACCTTTCTATGGTCCTTCCATTTGCTGCGTCAACCACAGCCTGAGGATTAACTCCATTAATATTGAGGTTTACGTTTGTAGTTTTATTAACTTTTGTCACCTTAATAGCGTTGCGACTGTCGTCTACCTCATCCGAGTTTTCCATACTCGAAACTTGGTACCAATCACCAAGATTTAACCATTATCAGTCATCATCCTGATGACCTGACTTAGATTAGCCACGGCATTCATAAACCGTATGGGCTATTCTGTTCCGAACATTCATAGTGAATGTTATTTTGAATGTATTTCCATTATACTTAGTCTAGGTCACAACAGGACCATTAATGGCATTCAAAGTTTGGAGCGAGTCCAATACTTGCTCGACAGGGGACCATAATGTCACAACTGTCCTTGTCACAAGGACGATTATAAATAGCTCAAAGGCTAGCCTTTCATGACTTCGGTTATATATATTTATATACATATACGGCATAGAAGCCTGTCGCGAGGGACGTAGAAAATATGGCATAAAGCACAGTCATGAAGGACATAAGTAATCATATGGCGCGAAGGCCTTGTCGTGATGACATTTAGATACGGTACAAATGGCCTTGTCTCTAGGACGTTATAGGATATGGCACTAAGGCCTGTCACCAGGGATGTTAACATTTAATATGTTAGCTTGTCACGAATGACAAATTATAGCACATAGGCTTGTCATGAATGACTTTAAAACATAACTCGATGATCTACCATCAAGAACCTTAATTTATTAGCCGCAATCTTTTTAGATTAGGGCTTCAAGGTTTGAACGTGGTTCTTCACCTTTGGACAGGGAGTCATAGACTACAACTGTCATCGTCTTGATAGACGATTCTTTTGGCAGAAAAAATAAGCCAATTAACATCACTAATGGACGTTTATATATAACCATCGTATCTAATGATATTAGTCATGATCCCATCGATCATATTGACTATTAGGTTTGGGGTATAATCACACCATTCTGAACAGGGGGTCGTAAAGATCACTACTATCTTTGTCTTACCGACTCTAGAATAAAGTATAGCCCATAGGCATTTCATCGCGAGGGATGTTAATATTATGATCATCATACTGATGATACTAGTCAGGATCGCAATGAGTATAGACTATGGGATTTGAGTATAGCTCACCCCCTTGGCAAAGAATCACAAAAATTTCAATTGCCTTGTCTCAGTTGGACGATATAATATAGCCCTTAGGCAAAACATCATTACGGATGTTAAAATTTTTAATCATCGTATTGATGATTTTTTTTTGTCATGATCGTATTGATCATATGAACTATTAGGCTTGAGCATAGCTCACCACCTTGGACAGGGAATCGTAAAGATCTCAATGTCTTTGTCACACATGGACAGTATAATTTGGCCCATAGGCGAAAACATCACTCATGGATGTTTATAATTGGTTCATCCTATTAGATACTATAAGTCATGATTGCATTAATCATATTGACTATTTGGCTTGAGCATAGCTCACCACCTTAGACAAGGAATCATAAAGATAACAATGTCAATGTCTCAAATGGACAATATATTATAGCCCGTAGGCAAGACATCACTAAAGGATGTTAAATAATATGATCATCGTACTAGATGATATTAGTCATGATCGCATTGATCATATAGACTATTATGTTTGGACATAGTCCAACATTTTAGACAGGAGGTCAAAGACCACCACTGTCGTTATCTTATCGGGCAATAAGTTTAGTCCGTAGGCACTTCATCACTAACGGATGTTTATATTATGATCATCTTATAGGATGATATAAGCCATGATTCCTAGATCACTAGGCTAGATTTGAGAATTGGAAGAATCCAATATAAGGATGACTGTTGTGATTTTCTCGAATCACATTTGTCAAGAGTGCTAACACATTCCTAGGTGTTAACAAGGATCTGAATCCCTTGAGTAGGTTTCACCATCTTGGCCGCGTAGGCTAGGTTTCACCTTTAAGATTCCCTTCAATTGCATACTGACAGAGAAGGAAGGATATTTATTTTATTCAGGATTTTTATCACAAATCCTAATTCATAAGTTAATAATAGCACCAATGGCCTAGTCACGTAGACAAGTTAAATTTATAAGCCATGATTTCAGAGAATCGTGGCATTAAGGTTTGAATCAAAGTTCATTACCTTTTCTTGACAGGGAGTTGTAGGCTACCACTGTCTTTAGTCTCAGAGGACATTAACTATAGCCCGTAGGCACTTCCCTTCTAAGGGATGTTTATTACTGAATTGCCCCTTAGAGAAATTCATTAACCATGGTAAACAGAGACCATATTTGGTTAATTTATTAATCATATTTATTTAGGATTTCTATTATAATTTATCCTAATTATAAAACATTAACAGTTTTATTAGTGGCACCCAATGGCCTGGTCACATGGACATTTATAAATTATAAGCTTATGATTTCAGAGAATCAAAGCAACAATAACAGTTTTATTTAATAGCACAAAAGGCCTAGTCACAAGGACAATTTTTTAAATTATAAGCCATGATTTCAGAGAATCAAGGTCTTTAAGTATATTAGCTCAACTGGCTTAGTCACAAGGACATATATAATTTATAAGCTATGATTTCAGAGAATCAAAGCATTTGAGGTTTGAACCTAGTTCATTACCTTTATCTGACAGGGAGTCATAGCTACCACTGTATTTTGGCTCATGTAGAAATGAGCAAGGCCCGTAGGCACTATATTACCACGTATGGTTAAAATATGATCATCTTAATTGATGACGTAAACCCAGGATTCAGGGATCATTAAACTGGGTTAGGAATCTTTTAAAGAATCCTATATAAAATGACGTGTGTGATTTTAAATGAATCACATCTGCCAGGAGTGTTAATATGTTTTAAGATGTTAACAGGGAATTGAATCTTTTTAAACAGGTCTTACCATCTTGGCCCGGTCTTATATTTGACCCAAGGCTAGGTTTCACACTTAAGATTCTTAATTAATGATTTGAATCTTTTTAACAGGTCTTACCATCTTGGCCCGGTCTTATAATTGACCCGAGGCTAGGTTTCACACTTAAGATTCTTAATTTATAATTAACGCAGAACAATTTTTAAATTGAGGTGTAAATATGGATCTGAATCTAAATTGCGGAACTGCCATCTTGGCCGGTCTTAATATGACCCGAAGCTAGGTCTTGCCCTTTTAGATTTTGCCATTTTATTATAATGGTAGATCTTGCAAAAAGGAAATATTATTTTTCCATTTATTTAATATTTCTTATTTAGAATGAAAGTTTAAACTTAATCATTCCATTATATAAAAATAAAAGTATAAAGTTGCACTAAGCGGGACTTAAAAGGAATAATGTCGTCCTCGAAGGGACTGAAAAGATAAATATGTCCTTATAAGGACTATTGAGGAAACGATCTTCAGCAAAGTAGTTTCTTCTTCATTCAATTCTTGAAGGCTTTCTCCTTGGTCGCACGTTTCATCCTGGTCGCGGTACGAAGCTCAGCATTTTAAGGCTCCAGATGTGGAGAATTCTTATTACAACTTCTTCAATTGGCGACGTATCCAATATATAAAAATTTGGAAGCAATACTTCAAGATTAGGATTGAGAATATTCCTAAGTTAAGTCTAGACTCAGAAGTTTAGAATTGTGCAATTGTGTAACTGAGATTAAACACTAAGGCTAGTGTTTAATTCACTCAGTGTTGGCTCTGATACCAACCTGTCACACCCCGATTTCCACGTGTCACCGGTGGGCCCAGTGGGGAGTATCGTGACGTCATGGTTGGCAACGTAATAGTCAAACAACACAATATCAATATGCACAGCGGAAGCAATTTAAAGTATGATACAACCGAATTTATTATAGTAATATCAATTGTCACAATATTCGGAAGTTTATCCGCCGAAGGATCGAACATAAAATGGAAACAATAGTTCAACAGACTTTTAGGCATCTTAAGCTTGCGAGACTTCTATTGATGCTAAGGAGACATATCCAGCCAATTTCGTATAGTACCTGCATTTAGCCTTTTTGGAAAATACGTCAGTTTACACTGGTAAATACATTCAACTGACTCATTTTGGAAAAAGAGTTTGTAAATTGTTTTGAATGCACGTGGCACAAAATATCTTGACACATTGATTAAAATGCACAGAGGCAAAATTAATCTTTTTAACTTGGGAGAATTATTTAATATTATAATCTTGTGAACGATTTACATGTTACTTATGCGTTCAGTAGCCCGAACCTAGTCCGGGTTAAAGATTAATAGACACACCACTATAATGAGTTATACACGGACGGTGTACGCCTACACCCCGTGCTCAGGTCGTGGCCAATCTCGTAAGATGATGCCAGGGATATCCGGGACATGGTCATTAACCCCCCAAAGGCTGTAAAGTAAGCAAGACTGTTTAAACGAGCCGATCAAATTATTCAACTACCCACTAAGCGTGGAGATTTGATGCCCGATCAAGCGGTACGCTATGTACCGTAACCCAAGCCCGTATAGGGAAAATAAGTTAAAAGTATTTACCTGAGCTAAATATAAATTCAATCCCAGCCGTATATCAAATCAGCAAGTACAGATAGCTTTTACTGGGCTCCTAATCTGGAACGAAGGTTTTTAATAACCTATTAGAATCCTAACGGGTCTTTAATTAAGCTTAAGCTTAGACCGGCTAGTTTCAAAGATACGGTTCGTACGCACGATTAAGCGAAGACCGGATAGAATGTGATTTAGACCCGACAAGTTCGGAGACTTGTTTAATATGGGTTTATTATTCACATTCTGGATTTTGAGATAAAACCGATAAGGTTTGACCCGTATCGGCTAATTTATGTAAACTTGTTACATAAACCGAACCGAACGCGAAATAAGCGTAACGGGTATCCGTAAGAGCCATATACAGGTTTCCTAAGTTAATATACTTCAAATATGTTGTGACATCAGTAGGATGTCTTTCATTATGCCCCGAACTAATTTAAACACAAACTATGCCCCGTAGGGGTAGTTTGGTCATTTTAAAGGTTGTAAAAGAGTTTAAATGTTTAACTGAGTTACAGGTCTGATGTAAACAGCAAACATATTCACTTTGATGAGTTATAACAGTAGGCTAAAGCATATATGTGAATTTTATCATCTTTAACCAAACTATGCCCCGTAGGGGTATTTTGGTAATTTCACATAAGCCGAAAGCTCAAAAACGAAGTCTGAGTTAATCAACCTTTGCTTACTGTTAAAATATCATAATTTGCCTCATATATCAGTAGGTATCAACCCGGGTATGCTCAATATGATTTTAAAACATACTATGCGTTAAAAACGCTAAATAAGGCGATTAAAAGCCATTTCCGGGTTTGATACTTAAATCTGATATTTTTATATTTCCAGAAGGCTTAAAATAAATTATTTATCATATGTGATCAGTAGCAAAAGGTTTGGAGTCGTTTTGATAAGTAAAACTCATTTTATGGCCCGTAAGGGCAAAACCGACAATTACCGGATTAAGCCTACGACTACTAGTTATGCTCAGCCTAAAATTAATTAAAAATCTTTAAAAATCCCAAAATATTATATTATATCAGTGGGTATTAAGTTTGATACCAAAAAGTAGGCTTAACTAGGCTATACGCTAGTTACGCCGTTTTATTAACAAAAAGCATTAATTTTTCGACATTGAGCATAATTCTTAATCTACAAGTCAAACTGATGTCAAACTTTGCATACAAGTTTATATATCAGTAACTAAGGTTTCTACACTTTTACATTTTCATAAATCTCGTTTTAAGGCAATAAGGGCATAATGGTCAACATATGAGCAATTAACGGAATCATGCGTATTAATCGGATAACTAATGAACCGAGGTGTATAATCACAGAGGGTTATACTAGCATGTAACCTGGTCCAAATGAAGCTCTAAGATATTTCTAAAACATACCCAAACGGGTCAGAACTGAAGTCAAAGCAAAAGTCAAAGCTTTGCGACTTTCGGTTCCGAACCGGGTCTAAACAGGAAATTGTCGGGTTGAACATGTTTGGACATGTTCTTACACTTATTACTAAGTTATAACAATGATCAAACAGGTTGTACATGTTCTAGATAGCTAATTATGCATAAATGACATTTTAAGCATTATGTTGACTTTTTAATTAAAAGTTTGACCCGACATTTGACCTGGTTAGAATGGGAATCAGGGGGAACCTTTTTAGGGGTTTATTACCCACCTAATTACCAACTTATAACTACTTTTAATTCGACTAATCACTGGACCATTAGTGATTAATCGTTAAGTCAACCGTTAACTACGACGGTTTGACTTTTAAGCTAATACTAAGCTAAAACTTAATCAAGAAAGGTTTAGCAAACTTACTTAAGTCCTAAGCTTGATTAGGAAGGACTTGGGTCTGCTTTGAAGCTCCAGAAAGGCTCCTCAATTCCAGATGAAGGTGTGAAGATTTGTTTGCAACTTCATGCCTTTATATAGTGTTTAGATCACCACAAATTCTTGACACCCAAGTCTATGAGTGACCACAACATCTTAACAAGTGTCCCTAGATGTTTAGGGGGTGTTTAGGGGCAAGAAGGATGAGAAAAATCGATTAAAGATCAGTTGCAACTCTTAAAACAGCCAACAGCCAAGTTGCTGTCGCTGCAGACTGGTAGCGCACCGCTACGCTTCTGACGTAGCAGTGCGCTAGCCCTCCTCAGGGGCAATTCTTCCATTTTTCAATTTGCATCCCTGGCTCTTGGTACTCCGAAAGGTCAACTAAGCTTAATTCTTGCATTTTGACCCCTTATTATTTATATACAAGGGCTTTATGACTTATACTCACTTTGCCAAGTCCCTGGACACTTCCGGTTAACCCGAAAAGTCATAACTTTCAACGTTAACACTTTAACCCCTCGCACACGAATTTGATCATAACTTTCTCATACGATAACGAAACTTTATGAAATTTTAATCGTGCATTCTAGTGAGCATAATTTATATTTACAAAGCTTCGGGTTTGTCAAAAGGTCACTCAGAGGTATATCTTTAACATGTTGACACATTTAACCCCTGTAGTTTGTAATCTCTCACTTTTAGCTTCGTATGATCCATGATTTATTCGTTTGATGTTATGAACATCATGTAGGGTTATTATGAAGTATATTTATTCACTGTTGACACTTAGAATCCGTATAATCTCATACTTTCCATGTTTTTCAACTTTAGTCCTTTTATAACATTCTTTCACACGTTCAAACTTTATGACACGTGTCAACACATTATAGGACGTGAATTTTCGAGGTGTTACAATAATTTATCTCTTCCTAAGTATAACCTTTGACAATCAATCATGTTTCTTAGTGTCTTAACGTTTGTATCAGGATTTGGTTTAGTTATGAACACTCTTAGGTAATTCAATCAAATCCCAAACGTTATACGAACACATAAAATCAGTTTTACTAGAAAACTGTTTTATTCCATTTAGAAGATTGATTGACACTAATGGCTTAATTAGAAGAGATAGGATCAGTAAACTTTTCCAAAATCCATTTCAACTTCAGTTAGGGAGGTTATGTAATCATCAAAGTTAGTAGGCTTTTAAACCTTGACGACCTCCTGAGTTGATTATTGGGTTCATTAGAAGTTTCAGTTTTATGGATTAGCTCTTGGTTAGGTTGCTATCATTTTCCTTCTAAGTTTGAAAGAGTTGGTGCAGTATGGTGTACAAGAGGTGTAATCGGAGTTAAATTCGGAGTTAAATTTAATGACACTCTTCCCCCCGCCTCTTGTATTCCTTTCAAATCATGATAAGGACTTTGACTTCTCCAACTGACCTTAGAAAACTTTAGGAACTCAGCATGCTTAGGGTCAATGTTTAATGACCAACAAATTCTAATAGAGAAACAAGTTAATGACGTTAGTCGTTGTGATTTCTCTTGTTGAGGATTATGTTAGTTTAGGTAAGAAATCTAAGTGTGCCCACAATTAAGCAACAATGAAACTTTTGTAAGAGTAGTATTAGATTTTAAGGAGACAAGTTATGATAGAACAATGTCGTGATGGAGCGGTGTCTTGTACAAGAGGTGCAAATTTAGGTAATGTAAAATTTTCACTCCCCCACCTCTTGCAACTATTGCAAGTTATTAATAAGACACTTAATGCTCCCACTGATCTTTAATATCTCTAGAAATGCTACAAGAGAAGTTTCAATGAGGTACGTGACGTGGGAACCTATCATATATACGTTAGACTTTATTTGATTTCTTTAATGTCCAGATATCATAAGAAACTTTAGGGACATATTTAATAGAAATCTTATAAAGTATGTATATGAATAGATTTCTTCTAAGACCGTGGGCCATATGCGACAAAATTTAGATACAAGTTTCGTCTTTTAAATGATAAATGAATTATGTCTGAATATTCCATTTGGAATAAGTTCCACGAATGTCAATGAATGACTTATGATGGACCCATACTTATTCCTTAAGCCAAGTAATATTTAGGGCTGTAACGTCATGATTTAAAATCACGTAGAATGAGATTAGATGAAAAAATCATCCTCACAACCATGTCATGATTTCTCATGACTTTTGGTTTTAATGGATGAAATTTATAAGTCTCATTTTCCTTTTGTCAAATTCTCATTTACATGATGACAAAAGTTGTGAAAAAATGTAAGGTATCATCTAGTTTTATCTTAGTAATGTTTCAATCCAGATATTTAGAACAAATAAAATGAGAGTTTAAGGTAAATGTGACTTTATGTTAACTATGCAAACCTCACAACCTTCATAACATTGCTTAATTATGATACTATATTCTAATTAATCTTCAGAATATATAAGGTATCGAAAAGCGTTGTTAGAAGACTGCTTATTATGGTTCCTATAGTCTTAACATTTATGTTTTGTCGAGTTCTGGTAAGGAAACGTATGGAACTAGAGTCAACTAATCATGTGTTAATTGAAATATTAAAAAATTATCAGACTTAAATATCATTAGTAAGTGACTACCTAATTAACTTATCCAACTGTTCTTTTGAATAATGGATAGTCTCGTTGCTTATGCCTAGTCTAATGACATAATTATGCAGTGAGATTTTCCCTTGAAGAACCTTAAAGTTTGAATTAGCACTTGTAATTTGTCTATGGACCTTAGAACAATCCTCTTTTAAACTATTAGTGGTTGTAAGATGAATAACATCTTATTTTCCAGTTTCAAACATTTATTTCTATGTACATATATTGCTTATCAACACACTCATTATACTTTGGTACTTTTGAGTGTTATAGTTGATTTATAAGGCATCAAATTGTACAAGTGAAAATCTTAGTATGTAATGTACTGGAAAAAAATGTACTTATTTCCATGCGTAAGCCCTTAACTTTATGGGTCATGGTATTGTACATTATTATGTATTCACATATACCACTTAGCTTTATAGTTTATAATTTTAAATGAAGGCATGCATCTTAGGAGTTCTAGTGATTATTCCACAATTATAGATTAGTCTTAGGAAAGACTTAATCTGGAATAACCTTTTAGTGACAACACTTATTCTTGATTATCATAAGAGACATCATGTTCGATTTATCCTAATCATCATGCTCTACTTTTCTTCTGTAGTGCTTTATCAGAAGAGAGCAATAGGATTATCATGTCTTAAGAGATAATCAAGGATTTAATTTAAGAGCTAATTCTAATAGAAACTTTAAGCAAAACATATTAGATTTAGGAATTAGAGTGGATGAGATATAGACTTATAGAACAAAATTATAGTGAGTAAAATTATGGGTACTAAGAATAAGGCAGACGAAATGATCATAAAAAATAATTAAGGATCATTAATATAAGGATCATTGTGTGAAGAGGTTATGATATGTCTATTACTAACATCAAAATAATATACTATTTAAAGTTCTACTTAAATGAAGTCAAATCAGCTTTGGCCAGAAGTGTAATCATTTAAGCATGTGTGCAAAGTGGTTGTAACAAATCAGCTTTGCCCAGAAATTGAGACAATCACTTTAGTTATGCACTTGTTAAGTATGTCATCTATGAAGGAATTAAATCAGCTTTGGCCAGATATTAAGACATTCATGTTTACGATGCACACTTAACATAGCTTTCGTAATACTTGGATGATAAGTAGATGCATCAAATCAGCTTTAGCCAGAAATGATACATCAGAAACTCATTCAAGTAAAGCCATTTTGGTTTTGTAAAACATTATTTGATCCTTATTAACTAACTAACTAATTACAAAAACCAATTATTTAGTAGCAAACCACCTGTTAGCGCGGATCGAACTCAGGTCTCGAGTCAGTTATGAGGTCTCGAGTGAGATCTCGAGTCAAGTCTCGACTCAGCTTATAACATTATGAGGTCTCGACTCATTAATGGTCTCGAGTCGCAACCTCAGTATCTCGAGTCGTAATCATGGTCTCGACTGCTGTGAATTATGAGATCTCGACTCCTTATGAGGTCTCGAGTTGTGACCTTTATGGTCTCGAGTCGCAAACTTATGGTCTCGAGTTATGACCTTATGGTCTCGAGTTGTACAGATTTAAGCCCTTAGTCGAAACCTCAGTGGTCTCGAGTCGAGACCTTATGATCTCGAGTCAAAATCGTTGTCTCGAGTTATAAACATTTGAGAACACTTATGATTTCGAGTCGAGTTCTTGTGGTCTCGAGTCGAGACCTTTGTCTCGGGTGGTTAAAACTTATCTCGAAACTTCTGTTACAACTATTAATGTGAAAACATAACCGAAAATTCGAATTGTTAGGGATTTTGAGATATGGTTTCCTGTTTTAGTGATGATCTAATTTTATCATAATATTTCGAAAATTATAACTGTATATCTTTTAACAGTTTTCGAATAAACTTAACAGATTAAATTGGATCAAACAGGGAAATAACACTAAAAAATCCAAATTATATTCCAAAACATAAAGGAATTTCGAATTTTCCTAAGAACACATGATGAACCCTAAAAATAAAAACATGATTCTGGAACCCGAAACCTGAATTTTAAGGCTTTAAACAGATTTCGGTACAATTAAGATTTACCATTATGATTCCGAGTCATTTAAAAAACATTCTTTTCCCGAAAAACATTGATCTCGGCACATATGACCCGAAAACAGCCGTGAGTTTTATTGAGTTTTCAAAACTTCTGTTTTCCAGATTTAAATCCCAGAATAATGGATACGAAAACAGAACTGACTAATCAACATATGCTCTGATACCACATGTTGATCAGTTCTGTTTAGACATAATGGAAAACATGAAAACATACCTTTGATTGCATCAGTACAGGTGATGTGTGTAAAATGCAACATATAAATTACATCAAATGAGGCATAAAACTAACCCTTTTTAAGTACTAATATTGGGAAAAGAGTGTTTTTGTCTTCCTTTTGTATTTTCAGGATTAAATGAGCTCAAAAACGCAAAAGAAGCAAAAAGACAGCTAAATCCAACATAAATACAAGAAAAGGAATATTAGTGGACTGCCCGACCCCTCAACGGCACCTTCCAAAGCAAAATGGAGAAAGCAGAAGGCTGAACACGCCCCGTGCTCAGCCAGCACGGGGGTGTGCCCAAGAAGCAGCAGAAAAGACAAATCCATAGAAGCTTCTATTGCCCATCACGGGGCCGTGCTCAGCGGACACGGGGGCGTGTCGAAAGTACAGCAGGCGCATTTATTGTAATTGCGAATTACAATTAATGAGGAGAGAGATTGTCAGACAGACACGGGGCCGTGTCCAGCTCTCTGTTCAACCTATAAATAGGAGTGCTTGGATTCATTTCATCTCATCCCTTGGCACACCACCTCTCTCACACTTCATCCACCACCCACCACCATCACAACACCATCATCCACCACCATCATCCATTGTCCATCGTAGAGTGTGTGAGTCGTCTCGGGATCCAAGATTGATCGTAAGAGTTCTTGACAATCAAGGCCATGTTTGCCTAAGTCTCTTACATCACTTGGTGAAGACAAAGTGTCTAGTATAATACTTTTTATTTCTAATCTTTTGCACTTTTTATTTGGTTTTGTATTAATGACTTTAATAACTAGTTACTTATGTTGAAGGTGATCTTTCCTTATCGTTTGTCCGTGGTGTCTTGGCATTATTTTACTGTCTATATAAAATAAAGGATTTTCACCATTCATATCTCCACGGTCTATATGGAGGTATGTTGGCTACCTGGTAGGGGGTTAAGGGAACGGTTTGGTAAAGGTCTTGCCATTGTTCAGCGTTTAGAGGTCCTGCAATGGACCTGGGTCAAATTTAGTAGGACCTCCTTCAATACTTCACGGTATTGGATGGCGGGGGTCCAAACTCTTTGATCCCCTCATAAGTTAACTACTATTAATACTATAACCCGGCTATTTAGGACTGTATCACTGCTGACTCAGACTACTTAGCCGAGGGTAACGTCACCGCCAAAAGCGGGGCCTACCACAATACTGCATTAATAACTTAATTCATTATCTTCCAATAATCCACCCTTTTAGGATTGTATCCCTGCTGACTCAAACTACTGGGGTGAGGGTAACGTCACCTTCAAAAGAGGGGCCTACTACAATAACTAAGATAATCTCTTAATTATGTGCAAAAGTGCGGAAATAATCAAAGGTTATACTAGATACGAGTCGGAACCAAGTGATTCATCTTGTCTATCTGTTTTTTCTTTTATTTTTATTTTCAGCATTTTAGTTAGCTTTTAATTTTCTTAGTTTAAAACATTTTTCTAAACTTTTATTTTGGTTAGACGTTGAGGATAAACCGGTACTAAAAGCTCTTGTGTCCTTGGACGACCTCGGTATCTTACCAACGCTATACTACACTCAACGATGGGTGCACTTGCCCATATGTGTGTTTAGTGTTAGTGAAATATCGTGTTTTATAAATTTAAAACTTGGCTAAAATAAGTGTTAAAAAGGGCTTAAAATATACACCTAATATATACGACACTTCGCACGCATCAAGTTTTTGGCGCCGTTGCCGGGGACACAAGGATTTTAAGAAAGTTTAAAATCGACGGCCTAACCAGTTTTTCAAAACCTTTTCAAAACGCGCGCACATTTTTCTGCATTTTAGTTTAGTTAGCATTTACAGTAGCCTGTACACGGGGACGTGTTCACTGAACACGCCCCCGTGCTGCATATTTTTAGTTAGATACCCAGATACAGAGTCTGAACACGGGGCCGTGCTCACTGAACACGCCCCCGTGCTCAACGTGACCAGTAACTTTAATTAAAACGCCCAGATACAGATCCTGTACACGGGGCCGTGTTCACCAGACACGGGGCCGTGTCCAGCCTTCTGTTTCAGTCTTTGTTTTCGTTTTCTGGTCCCGAGACTCAGTTGTGGTCTGCTGAGTGATTCTTATGGATCAATACTCAGGAGGTTACAACTACACCTGTGATGAGGATGATTATAGGGATAATTATTGCACTAATTGTCGTAATGCACGTTCGATTCAAAATAATCACTCGTATCAACCATCCAATTCATACGCTTACTATGAGGAGCCCAGGTACGAGCCATCAACTTCATACACATCCTATGAAGACCAAAGGTATGAACCTCCTCCCTCATACTCATATTTTGATGAACCAAGGTATGAGCCCTCTTACTCATACTTTGAGGAACCAAGATATGAGCCACCACCTTCATATGCTTATTATGAGGAACCTTGGCGTGAACAACCCATCTCATATGAGTATTATGAAGAACATTACGAACCTTATCCATCATATGCTTACAATGAAGAACAATGGTGTGAACCATCAACTTCATATGGGTATTATGAGGAACAAAGGGTCGAACAACCGGATTCAAGCTTAGAAAATAATGATTCTTTTTCTATAACCGAAGTGACCGATAGGATATTAGAACACATTAGAGTTATCGATCGATGTATAAAAGAAGCTCGCGCAAGGGAAGAGGAGTCCCACGCAAGAGAAGAATTAAAAAAGGAAGAGATAACTGAAAATGTAAAAATGGAAGAACAAATAAGTGAAAAACCGACACATGAGTTAAACAACGAAAAAGGTGAGTCCGACAACGTTAAAATACAAGAAGAGTCTAATTTTGAAAAAATTAATCTCTTGACACCTTCTTTCGAAAATCATTGTTTAGTACCCACTCATGCTAAGTTTTTAAAAGAGTTAAACACTAACACTAAAATTGACGAAACGGTAAGTATTAAGTTAACTAATGATCAAACTTCGCTAATAAAAGAAGACCCATTTGAAATTAACATTACACCAGTTCCATGTTTCTTTCAAAATTCGTTTATTAGTAATGTCACAATCGATAAAGATCTTTGTGTTAACATAATGCCTAACTACATTTTTGAAAAATTAAGTATTAGTGATTTTTCTTCACTTCAAATACCCATTTTTCTATCCAATCGGAAAGTAATAAAATCAATCGGTATAGTTGAAGATGTTTTGGTTCAAACGAATCAAATGGTAATCCCAACCGACTTTGTCATCCTCGATGACGCTCCTCTAGTGTTGGGATGACCATTTGTAAAAACTCACGAAGCTTTGAAAAACCGGAAGTTCAACAATCTACCTCTTCAATTAGGGGCATTTAAAAGAAGTGTCGATCTCGAACGATCAATGAAATATCCATTCGGCAATAATGACCCCCTAATTGAAGATGAAGATGAACCACCCGATACAAGTGAAGAGATTGACCACTTTGTTGAAGAAGAGGTCGCCATAGAACAAACTTTTAAAGTTCTTGATCGAAACAAGCAACCAAATAAGGAGTCTCCTAAAGACCCACCACTTGAGCTCAAAGAACTTCCAAAAGGTTTGGAATATGCTTTTCTAGACAAAGATGGTAAGTTACCTGTAATTATTTCGTCTAAATTAGATAACTTAGAAAAAGAAAAACTAATTAATCTTTTGAAAAAACACAAAAATGCAATAGCTTGGAAACCTGTTGACATAAAAGGAATTAGTCCTTCTATGTGCACACACAAAATTTTGATGAATGATGACTACAAATCGGTCATACAACCACAACGTCGAGTAAATCCAAATGTTCAAGAAGTGGTTAAAAACGAAGTCATCAAATTACTTGACGCCGGACTTATCTATCCTATTTCCGATAGTCCTTGGGTAAGTCCCGTCCAAGCAGTTCCAAAGAAAGGAGGTATGACGGTAATTACTAACGAAAAGAATGAATTAATACCAACGAGAACCGTCACAGGATGGAGAGTATGTATAGATTATAGACGATTAAATGAAGCAACAAGAAAGGATCATTTTCCTTTACCCTTCATTGATCAAATGTTAGAAAGATTATCCGGTCATAAATTTTACTGTTTCTTGGATGGTTTTTCAGGTTACTTTCAAATCCCGATAGCACCCGAAGACCAAGAAAAGACAACTTTCACATGTCCCTATGGAACTTTTGCTTATCGACGCATGCCATTTGGTCTATGTAATGCCCCCGCAACATTCCAACGTTGCATGGTAGCCATTTTCCATGACATGATAGAAAAGACAATAGAAGTCTTCATGGACGACTTTTCTATCTTTGGGGATTCATACGACCAATGCCTCGATAACCTTGAACGAATGCTATCCCGATGTGAGGAAACTAACCTCGCCCTTAATTGGGAAAAATGCCATTTCATGGTAACGGAGGGAATAGTACTCGGTCACAAAATCTCAAGCGAGGGAATGGAGGTGGATCGAGCCAAAATAGATACCATTTCTAGATTACCACCCCCATCCTCCGTAAGAGCTATTAGAAGTTTCCTAGGGCATGCCGGATTTTATAGGCGGTTTATCAAAGACTTTTCAAAGATCTCAAGGCCTCTAACAAAATTACTTGAAAAAGATGCTCCTTTCATCTTTGACAAGGATTGCAATCAAGCATTTCTAACCCTAAAGGAAATGCTAGTCAATGCACCTATCATGATAGCACCTGATTGGAAATTTCCTTTCGAAATCATGTGTGATGCTAGTGACTTTGCAGTTGGAGCTGTCTTGGGACAGAGAAAAGAAAAGCATTTCCACCCAATATATTATGCTAGTAAAACACTTAACGATGCACAAGAATATTACACAACAACTGAAAAAGAATTACTAGCTGTGGTATTTGCTTTTGATAAATTTCGTTCTTATCTTGTTCTTTCTAAAACTATAGTCTATACAGACCATGCAGCCATTCGATATCTCTTTAAGAAGCAAGACGCAAAACCACGTTTGATTAGGTGGATTCTACTCCTCCAAGAATTTGACATAGAAATCAAGGACAAAAGAGGAGCAGAAAATACCGCAGCAGATCATCTTTCACGCTTAGAAGACCCAGCTTTGGAGGCAACCAGGGACGAGCAAATCAACGAAAAATTTCCAACTGAGTCCCTGGAAATGGTGGAATATAAGGAAGAACCATGGTACGCCGACTTTGCTAACTACCTAGCTAGCGGTATAGTCGCAAAAGGATGGCCACATCATCAAAGAAAAAAATTCTTTGCCAATGTGAAACACTACTTTTGGGAAGATCCATATCTTTTCAAAATGTGTGCTGACCAACTCGTCAGACGATGCGTACATGGTGGTGAAGCACGAAGAATTCTCCGCCATTGTCATGAAGGTCCATACGGAGGACATCATGGTGCTGCCAGTACCGCACGAAAGGTATTCGATTCAGGATTTTATTGGCCAACCATTTACAAAGATGCTCAAAATCTTGTAAAGACATGTGATGCTTGCCAAAGAACATGTAATATTTCTTCCAAAAACGAAATGCCACAAAATGGCATTCTTGTTTGTGAAATTTTTGATGTATGGGGACTCGACTTTATGGGACCTTTCCCACCATCAAAAGGAAACAAATACATACTTGTGGCAGTAGATTACTTATCTAAATGGGCCGAGGCCGAGGCACTTCCAACAAATGATGGAAGAGTAGTGGTAAGATTTCTGAAAAAATTATTCGCTCGTTTTGGCACACCTAAAGCTTTAATAAGTGATAGAGGTACCCATTTTTGCAACCATCAACTTGAAATTTTTTTAACAAGATATGGGGTCTATCACCGGGTTTCGACAGCATATCACCCTCAAACAAACGGACAAGCCGAAGTGACTAATAGAGGGTTAAAACGAATACTCGAAAAAACCGTAGGATTAAATAGAAAGGAATGGGCTGATAAATTAGATGATGCTTTATGGGCTTTTCGAACTGCTTATAAAACAACAATAGGTACAACCCCATATAAGCTAGTCTATGGAAAAAGTTGTCATTTGCCAGTAGAAATTGCACACAAAGTCTACTGGGCAATCAAAAATGTAAACTTAGATCTAGAATTTGCTGGTAAAAATCGTTTTTGTCAAATAAATGAATTAGACGAGCTTAGGAATTATGCATACTCAAACTCCGAAATTTATAAGGAAAGAATGAAAAATTTGCATGACAAACATATTAAACCTAATGAATTTTGGATAGGAGATTTAGTTCTTTTGTTTAATTCACGACTTCGATTGTTTCCTGGTAAATTAAAGTCTAGGTGGTCAGGACCTTTTTCCGTCACCCATATTTTTCCACACGGTGCAGTGGAAATTAAACCTCGAAATGGGCCACCATTTAAAGTCAATGGCCAACGGCTGAAACTCTATCAAGGATTTATTGAGGATGAGGAAGAAGAGATCTCGCTTCAAACCGTGGAAGAATAAAAACATCATGCCTGGTAAGTTACGAACGATTGAGACGACAAAATGAAGCGGTAAGTTTTCTAAACCATAGCTTATGGGAAAAAGGGGCACTCACACGCGCACAAAAAAAAAAAAAAAAAAAAACTGCTCGACACGAGGCCGTGTCCGCTGGACACGGGGCCGTGTTCGCGCTGCAGACGGGATAAAACCCCTTTTTCAAAACAGTTTCTTCATTCCACACGCCCCGTTTCCCCACAAACGCTCTGGTTCCAGGCGATTTTTCGCGAAATTTCGACGTCTCTTACCGATCTAACAACGTCAAGGTATGATTCTATCACTCTTAGTAGTTAGATTAGTTACTTGCATGCATGTAGTTAAAACACCACAAATTTGGGGAAAAATCTAGGGTTCTTGATGTTCATCCGGATCGAACCTAAAATTTTTGCCTAAATCTGTTTGCATTTAGTTAGATTAGTGTTAAGGGAAGTAACTACACTTAGATTGTTCATAGAAACACCCGATTTCTTACAAAAACCCCCAAACCCTTGTTCTTGAACCGAAAAAGATGAAATTGATAAGGTAAACGGGTTATTTTGGGAAAAACGGTGTTTAGGGTTTCATTTTCGGGGGAAACCGCACCTATTGGACCAAAAATTTTCAAGTTTTCGAAACCGGGTCGAAAAATGAAGTTTTTGAGTAACAGACCTCTGGACACGGGGCCGTGTCCGCTGGACACGGGGTCGTGTCCAGCCCGCTGTTTGCAGTTTTGTCCGAAAACATTTCTGTTTCGTACTAATTTTTGGTGTATTCTTTCAGATGGCAAAGTTCACCAGGTTCAATGCAAGTGAGCTTGATGCAAGGGCAAGGTATGAGGTTCTTCAAACAAGACCCGAAGAGTACCCCAGGAGAGCTTGCACGGATCTGTTAACCTTGGTAAACCAGCTTAACCGATTCAACAACATCGTTACGGGACCACTAGCTGTTGCATTAAACACTAGGCTTCGGTCGGTGCATCAATGCACCATGGAGTTCTACAGTACCTTCAACTTCAATTCAAGGTGTGACCCATTCGACAATGAAGGGGTTGTATTTCGGTGTGGAGGGACAATGTACTCGATCTCCATGGCACAGTTTGGAGCCGTGATAGGACTATACCAAGAGGAGGAATCGGGAAACGAAGAAAATACCGGAGGATTACGAGACTTGGAGGGAAATGAAAGATAAGCCGCATGGGCTCAAATCGGTGAAGGAATCTACGACCCTCGTAGCACCAAGAGTACGAAGCTAAGGGATCCGCTCTATCGCTACATTCACAGGATCCTCACCTACTCTCTAAACCAACGTCACGACAGTAGCGGTGTTGTAGGGTTGAAAGATTTGGTTGTCCTCCACTGTATCCACAACCAAAAGCCTCTCGATGTTCCGTATCTCCTGTTAAGAAACATGCATCTCAACCGCCTTGCTCGAGCTCCAACGCCTATCTTCTACGGAGGATGGGTGTACCGTCTTTTTAAGCATTACACACAAATTCCAAGAGCCTTTGAAAGAAGCCCATGGTCGGGACGAGTTGACTACCACATTTGCCGAGCCATGAACTTGCTTTATGAGGCGGAAGACGGAATAGTGAGTTTCCAAAGAACGCAAGGCTATGCATGGAACCCACAGGAGGCCCTAGTTCTTCACGCACCACCTCCACACCACCAGTACCCACCCCATGGTGATCCGAGTCAATCCTCCTCACAAGGAGGCGGTTTTCCTAATTTCCAAAGCTTACATGATCTTATGCAGGAAAACCTCATGTGTACCAGGAACGCCTACAACCTCGCCAACAACACATACAACCGGGTCGGAGCTATTGAACGAAACATCAACGATATACAAGACGATATCAGCAGCATCCGGGAGTACATGGCGGGGCATGGGGATGGAGGTAATGATAGCGATGAAGATATGGAGTAGAAGGTTTGGAGGAGCAGGAGCGGGTTGATGGCGAGCCCACAGGTTTAAGTCTCTTTATCTATCGAACGATTGGTGGCCTGTGTGCCAGAAGTTGAACAATTTACTTTCCTTAAACACTTTTATTTTCCGTTTTATTTTTCTTTATGCTTGGAACAATTAACTATGGTAATATAGGATGTTTGTGTTGCTTGGTGTGGTATTAAGTGATGAAACAGGTACAAACCAAGGCTTGGGGTGCTAAGCCTCAGCACTTATAGGGCCAGGATGGAAAAACCGGAGGAAGAAACCTGTTTTTCAGGCTTTTAGACTGTCCACACGGGGACGTGTCCAGCCAACACGCCCCCGTGCTCACCTCCCAGACCTGCTGTTTGGCTTCTGTTCTGCAGAATTTTATCAGACACGTGGCCGTGTCCAGTGGACACGGGGCCGTGTCCGCCTTCTGTAAGTTCTTGTTACTGGCACCTGAACACGGGGTCATGCCCACTCAACACGGAGCTGTGTCTAGTGCCCAGTAACACAAATTTTTGCTTTTTAAACACTATTTTACACATCTAATCAACCTAAAAATTTATTTTTGGGACACATTGAGGACAATGTGTAATTTAAGTGTGGGGGGGATGCTAAAACCTTGAACTTTGCAAGTCCTAAAATACAAGCCTTACAAAAACTCTATTGGAACCGCTAATCACCCCAAATTTTTTTCAAAAATTTCATTTTTTTTACTTGTCTAGGTTTAACTCGGAAAATTCAAGTTCTCAAAAAGGTTATATTTTTACAAATTTACAACCGATAGCGTAGTGATAAAAAGAACCAACATAAGAAAATTATGAAAAGGCATAGCAAACTCATTTAAAATTTGATTATATATACTTGATCACATAAAAACCCATTCCCACAAAAGTGAGTTTTGAGCCTTTATTGAGCACACAATTACATATCAATTGACTAAATGCTCATTTTTCGTTTCTTGTGTGAATAGCCGCTTGGTTCTTACGACTCTAGAACTTGCCATGACAATACATTCCCGGTCCTTATCAACTTAAACCCGAGTAAGTAAATGATGGAGGCATTAGGACTAACCCTTTTTATTTCTACACCATTATTTTTCTTTTTCTTTTTCCACCTACCCAAAAATCCCCCTAGTAACCCCTTTGAGCCTAAACCTTTTCATTTCATCACCCAAACAAAAACCCTTTTACCCACCAAAACCCCTTTTTTTTCATTTTTTAACCCTTTATTTTAGTAACAAGTTCGGTTGTTCGTAAAAAAAAAAAAAATAAAATAAAAAAAAAAATTGATGAAGCAAAAAGAAAATAAACAAACAAGTTAATCAAAAATAACTTAGTTTGAATAAAAGCTTCATCAAAATAAAAAGTTGCAAAAATACGAAAACCGACACTTGTTACGCTTTTAGCCCTTTTTCTACTAACCACTAACCCAACCACCTACCTTTAACCCTAGCCTAACCCTTAACCCACAAAGTCCTCTTGATATCTACAAAGGTATAAAAGTTAAAAAGGAGGAGGATTGATTTCTTGGCAAGCCTATGGTAGGAATAAGTTCCATGTCGCTCTCGAGTGATTCACTAAAAATACACATTCGGCCGAGTGTGAGTGATTTCCCCGTGAGGTATGTGAACTTGTATATAAATAGAATTTTAAAAAGGCATGTTATGCCCAAATAAGTAATTTCTTTTATGAAAAGCTCTAAATAAATCATTACGAATAGGAGTGTAAATAAATAAAAATAAAACCCAAAAAGATCTTGGAAATTCCGACACTCTACGACAAGCCCAAAACCTTCTCTTCTACCTATTCCATTTGGGAGTGTAAGCCACATATTAAAGAGTTTTGCTTGAGGACAAGCGAAAGTTCAAGTGTGGGGGTATTTGATGTGTGTAAAATGCAACATATAAATTACATCAAATGAGGCATAAAACTAACCCTTTTTAAGTACTAATATTGGGAAAAGAGTGTTTTTGTCTTCCTTTTGTATTTTCAGGATTAAATGAGCTCAAAAACGCAAAAGAAGCAAAAAGACAGCTAAATCCAACATAAATACAAGAAAAGGAATATTAGTGGACTGCCCGACCCCTCAACGGCACCTTCCAAAGCAAAATGGAGAAAGCAGAAGGCTGAACACGCCCCGTGCTCAGCCAGCACGGGGGCGTGCCCAAGAAGCAGCAGAAAAGACAAATCCATAGAAGCTTCTATTGCCCATCACGGGGCCGTGCTCAGCGGACACGGGGGCGTGTCGAAAGTACAGCAGGCGCATTTATTGTAATTGCGAATTACAATTAATGAGGAGAGAGATTGTCAGACAGACACGGGGCCGTGTCCAGCTCTCTGTTCAACCTATAAATAGGAGTGCTTGGATTCATTTCATCTCATCCCTTGGCACACCACCTCTCTCACACTTCATCCACCACCCACCACCATCACAACACCATCATCCACCACCATCATCCATTGTCCATCGTAGAGTGTGTGAGTCGTCTCGGGATCCAAGATTGATCGTAAGAGTTCTTGACAATCAAGGCCATGTTTGCCTAAGTCTCTTACATCACTTGGTGAAGACAAAGTGTCTAGTATAATACTTTTTATTTCTAATCTTTTGCACTTTTTATTTGGTTTTGTATTAATGACTTTAATAACTAGTTACTTATGTTGAAGGTGATCTTTCCTTATCGTTTGTCCGTGGTGTCTTGGCATTATTTTACTGTCTATATAAAATAAAGGATTTTCACCATTCATATCTCCACGGTCTATATGGAGGTATGTTGGCTACCTGGTAGGGGGTTAAGGGAACGGTTTGGTAAAGGTCTTGCCATTGTTCAGCGTTTAGAGGTCCTGCAATGGACCTGGGTCAAATTTAGTAGGACCTCCTTCAATACTTCACGGTATTGGATGGCGGGGGTCCAAACTCTTTGATCCCCTCATAAGTTAACTACTATTAATACTATAACCCGGCTATTTAGGACTGTATCACTGCTGACTCAGACTACTTAGCCGAGGGTAACGTCACCGCCAAAAGCGGGGCCTACCACAATACTGCATTAATAACTTAATTCATTATCTTCCAATAATCCACCCTTTTAGGATTGTATCCCTGCTGACTCAAACTACTGGGGTGAGGGTAACGTCACCTTCAAAAGAGGGGCCTACTACAATAACTAAGATAATCTCTTAATTATGTGCAAAAGTGCGGAAATAATCAAAGGTTATACTAGATACGAGTCGGAACCAAGTGATTCATCTTGTCTATCTGTTTTTCTTTTATTTTTATTTTCAGCATTTTAGTTAGCTTTTAATTTTCTTAGTTTAAAACATTTTTCTAAACTTTTATTTTGGTTAGACGTTGAGGATAAACCGGTACTAAAAGCTCTTGTGTCCTTGGACGACCTCGGTATCTTACCAACGTTATACTACACTCAACGATGGGTGCACTTGCCCATATGTGTGTTTAGTGTTAGTGAAATATCGTATTTTATAAATTTAAAACTTGGCTAAAATAAGTGTTAAAAAGGGCTTAAAATATACACCTAATATATACGACACTTCGCACGCATCAACAGGCCAGCAGAGAATCCAGATGGAGATGCAGCAACAGTGTTTGACATAGTTGTCAGTTTGATCTGGTTCCTCCTTAGGGTGCAATCTAATGATGGTGATGATGAGAAACCGACAAAGGTATCGGTTATGGAGAGGAGGTCGATTGATGATGTTATGTGAATTAGTTAGGTTATGTGTCTAACCTTAGAACCTCAACATAAGTCTCCTTATATATGCACCCAGGAGGAAACCCTAATTAGTTAATAAGGGTAATTAGGCCCATCAACAATTACCAACTAATTATTTAATAGGATTGTTATATATTTTGATCCATATAATGTAAATGATTATAATGGCTACTAGATTAAATATAAAATAAATATATTTAATCTTACAGAGGGGTGTTTTTTTTCAAAACCAATACAAGGATGGGCAAAGTGGATGCAAATTACTCCCCTCGGGAGATACCCCTGTAATTTCTCGCGTGAAACGGTAGGTGTTCTCACATCCTCACACCCATTTTCCCCGCTCTCACATTCCATTGATGACTTCCAATGATATATACATTCCCTTCCCCAAGCTTGAGTCCACGTGGACATATTTGATTCAAGGGGATCTTCTTCTCCGAAGGTGCTTGCGGGTGGACTCCATCTACCCTTATGTTGAGAATTGCATCGACGTTTTAAACATTTTCTCGGTTTGATTTAAGGGTAATACATAGGCCTTGTAAACGAACCTAACGTTCATGAACTTGTTTGACGAGAAGTTCGTTTATTTAATAAACGAACGGACATGAACAAAAAAAAATTGGTCGTTTAATTAAATGAACGAACATGAACACACCATGTGTTCATTCATTTATGTTCGTGAACGTTCGTTCATGTTTTAGTAAATACATAAATAGTTGTATGTATATTAATTTTAGGTTTTCTAACTATTTATATAAATATAACTAATTAGTAATTGAGTTTTCTAGTAATAAAATTTGATATTTTAAAATATAACTGATCGTTTACTTAATATTTATATAAAAAACTACTTAATTTATTGTCCAATAACCCTAATTTAGATGTGTTTTCGGATGAACTGTAATATATTAAACTTGTTCATTTGTGTTCACTAATGTTAAATTTTGTTTGTTTATATTTGTTCAATTACGTGCATTTGTGTTCGTTTATATTTGTTTAATCATGTTAATTTATATTTATTCAAATATGTTCAATTAAGTTTATTTTGTTTATGTTCGTTTATTTTCATTTAGCCTTTAAACGAACGAACACAAACATGCTCAATTTCTAAATAAACAAATACGAAAAAAAAATTGTGTTCAATTATATGTTTGTGTTCGGCTAAAGTTTAATGAACGAACACGAACATGCCTATGTTCGTGTTCGTTCGGTTCATTTAGAGGCCTAATAATACAAAAGTGTTTACGTAACCGTCTATCTCTCTGTCTCAATTAATAATAAATATACTAGGCACAAATGTTAGGGCATGTTTGGCTAAGCTTTTTGAAACAAATTATTGACTTATTAGCTTTTTGAAAAGTTATAAGCTCCAAAATGATGTTTGGGCCGTTTGGCAATGAGGGTGTATGTGAGGGGAAAAAGCCAATTGACTTTTCTAAAAAGTCAATAAGTCAATATGGTTTCAAAAAGCTTAGCCAAACATGCCCGCAATGAGGGTGTATGTGAGGGGAAAAAACCAATTGACTTTTCTAAAAAGCCAATAAGTCAATATGGTTTCAAAAAGCTTAGCTAAACATGCCCCTTAAAGTAACAACTATTTTTAGAAATCAATTCAAAGATATGGTTGTTTTATAAGATTACTCAAAAAATTAAATTGACGCCTGTATCCAAAATCAACCAAACCTGTTATCAATCCTCTTATCCTATCGCTTCATTCCCTTTCGTCTCTGTCGAGCTCTGCTGTAATGGCTTCTTCAGCACTCTCCACAGTCACTCTACGCTCCTTCTCCTATCCTCCACGCGCCACCACCACTCTATCACACTTCTCCCCCAAACAAACCCTAGAATTCCCCCTCCGAACCCCCAAATTCAGCCACCGCTCCACATTCCTCCGCCCGGTCGCCGCCGTAGCCACCGATGAGAAGGTTGTCCAGCTAGGCGATGAAATCTCAAACCTAACCTTAGCTCAGGCACAATCACTAGTTGAGTACCTGCAAGACAAGCTCGGAGTCACCGCCGCATCCTTCGCTCCGGCTGCTGTCGTTGCCGCACCTGGTGGCGCCGGAGCAGAGGCGGCGGAGGCTGTGGAAGAGAAGACGGAGTTTGATGTTGTGATTGATGATGTTCCGAGTAACGCGAGAATTGCGACGATTAAAGCGGTTAGAGGATTGACGAGCCTTGCGCTTAAGGAGGCTAAAGATCTTATTGAAGGTCTCCCCAAGAAGTTTAAGGAAGGAGTGTCCAGAGATGAAGCTGAAGATGCGAAGAAACAGCTTGAAGAGGCTGGAGCTAAGGTTTCTATTGTTTAGATCACGGATTTGTGGTAATCTTTTCTTCTGTTATACTTTTGACAATGCAATGTGTTATTAGTTCTTTAGTTTTGTAGCTAAACTTGTCCTGTTACCAATTTATGCGCTATATTACTCGTGATAATATGTTCATTATATCTCTGTTAAGTTACTTTTCTGAAGCTTTGCTTGATGTTTTTGCAACTCTTTGAAGTATTAGCTGCCGAACATGACTTGGCCTTAAGAAAACAATGGCATCGATATTAGCTATGTCACGAGTCATGAAAAATCATAGTTCTTGTTTCTATGAAATTCAATTAGAAAAGTTATTTCTAATTGTATAAATCACTGGCATCCAACTATCCAATTGACTATAGGCCTACTGCTAATCTTCAATTCTTTTAATTATACAAGGCGTACGAGAAATGCATCAAGGCCTACTAGCCTCATGTATTTCTCACTTCTGGAGGTCTTTAGGAGGTTGGTATATAAAACAATCAAGTGGATGCAGAATGTATGAAATGTTTACTTGATAAAAACGTTAAGAGAAACGAACAACTTAAGGCTGTAATAAACCTTATTTGGTTGTACACGGAGCAACACCTTGTGTACGTGGTGTACGCCTTGCACCTCGGGTTTTGGGATCCAAACTTCTGGGAGCTCCTCACATTTTTTTTTTTTCAAACCAAGTTGACAATAATACCCATGGTTGCAAAAGTCGCTAGGCGCTCCCTAGTCGGTCGACCGGGGAGTTGAGAGTACTCGGCATAGGCGGAGAGTACTCGGGTAGTACTCGGACATGTTAAATTATAAAGAAATTAGTTTTCGGAAATTAAATATATGTCTAATAACATAAATTTACTAATATTTATAACAAAATACGTGAAAATAATATTCATTATTTAATATGATAGTCATATAAATTATGTTTTATTATTTTTTAAGTCAAACTCGGCCCGAATTGACGTACTAGATCCGATTTTGGCTGAGTTTGACCGCGTTTGATCGATTCCGAGTAATTAGGCGGAGTTAGAGAAAGTCGCCTCGGCAACCTGCCTTGTAGCGACTACTCGGGGAGTACTCGGCCTTGGAAACCTTGTTTTACAATACCTTCTCCTAAGAAACGTGCATCAATCAATTCACTTCAGTTTTTATTAGTTGAGATCACTCCAGGTTTGTTGATTTAGAAAACTTATCCATTTGTTTGGCTCACCAACATTCCTTTGGCCTAACGACGTGCTTCTAGTTCTAGCCGTGGCCGGTTGTGGGTTTGAGTTCGATGAGTGTGTGTGAATTTGTTTTTCCGAATAATAAAAAAATATTTCTTGGCTAGGTAAAAGGCAAAATTTTAGTTAGACCATGCGTAGTGGTTAGCTCAATAATGCCCCCACCATGGAGCGTTTTCTGCCATGTGGCAGTCCAGTCAGCATGGGGCATTATTGGGCGTTATTGCAAAAGTGTCGTAGTGGGAATAATGCCCAATAACGCCCCTTCCAATCATTACACAATTATTTTTTTTAATTTAAAACTTAAAATACTTTATTAAATTTAAAAAAAAAATACAATACTAGAAATAAAAAAACCTATTCAAAAGTAAAAAAAAAACTAACTAAAACTTTAGGGACTGAAATGCAAAACTAAGTAAAAAAATTACATTTTCAAAATCTAATTAAAACTTTAGGGACTGAAATGCAAAATCCTTTTTTAAAGGCTAATCAAAATGCAGGACTAAAATGAAAAAGCTTCTTCTTCTTCCTTTCACCCACAAAAACGCCAATCGAATTTTTCCCCCAAAAATGCCCGATAACGCCGGTATGTAATGGGATAGGGGCGTGATTCGGCTTTTTTTTGAATTTTTTTAAAAAAACGCCCCACTACACATGGTCTTATGGCCACCATAAAGGCAGCAGCCATTTATTCGGTCATGAACTAATTTCAGTGTTTATTTATAGACAAGGGTCATCTAGATGGGCTTTTCTCAAAGATGCAAGTTAAGAAGAGTATGTGGCTCTAGCCAAGGTGACGAGGCTAAAATTGGCGTTTGAGGATTTTAGTGAGCTCGACTGCTTGAGTGACATGTTTTCGGCCTTTTGGTGGCATTTAGCCAAAAACCGCTGATTTCAATCCTTGCTTTCGGGAAAGTGTCTTCCTGAGTTATGACTGGGGGATTATATTCATTGGTCCACCATTTGATACTTACACACATCTGTCATATGATTAGAAGGTTTGAAGATTATTTCAATCAATGTTTCTGAAAGCCGGATCAATCTTTGGACCATTTGAACCGAATTCTAAAACCGGATTACGTCATGATTTAGTTGAAAACATTGAAATATTACATAAAATTTAAAATAATATATTGTTATAGTTATACCTACAGGGGAAGGATCCACTAAAAAGTGGATTTTGCCTAAGTAGCCTAAGAAGGATTTTGATGATGACATGTGGCACTCCTAATAAGTAGGAATGAAGGGCATTTTGGTCCTTATAAATAGGAGTGAAAATGACATGTGGCACCCCTTTTGTTTTTAAAAAATATAAACAAAAAAAATCTAGCACAAAAAATCTAGCAAAAAAAATGTAGTACAAAAAATATAGCACAAAAAAATCTAGTACAAAAAAATATAGCACGAAAAAATTTAGCAAAAAATGTAGTACAAAAAAATCTAGCACAAAAAAATTGAGGAAAAAAAATTTAAGACAAAAAAATTCAGCACAAAAAATTCAGCACAAAAATATAGTACAAAAATTCAGCATAAAAAATGTTATATAACATAGAAATACAACACATTTAAGTGGGTTTTTTTAGTCTTCATATTTTATATAGCAATATGGTACTCAAATTAAAGATAAAAAGACGCTCGATTTTATGGTGAAATTTTTATGAAAAAATAATGTCGTATAAAAAAGTTATGAACGTTTAAAAAATGAGGGTGGAATATGCATGTGACTTGCATGTGGGGAGAGAAAGTCCATAAATAAGATTTTCCCAAGATACTCTTGCACTCCTCCTTTCTCCTACCCTTTCATCTTAACCATTGATTTGAAAAATGAATGGTTAAGATTCCTTCTTAGGCTACTTAGACAAAATCCACTTTTTAGTGGATCCTTCCCCTATACCTACAAATGAATAATGAAGAGGTTCTTTTAAACGGTATCTAATTAAGCCAATATTTTTTCTAGATTGGTTAACATGTACTAGAAGACTATGAGGGATCCAAAGTCCAAATCCCATCATCTTTGGGAGAATATTAAATTTAGATATCTAGATATACAACATTACCATCTTTCTCGATCATCATCTTTGGGAGAATATTAAATTTAGATATCTAGATATACAACATTACCATCTTTCTCGATTGATTAATTAACAAACTAACTCATGTACATAAGAGATCCCAAATTTATATATAATAATCTAATAATATATATATATTTTTTACTAAGATTGGTCTAATCACAAAATTGGGTAATTGGTTCAACCATCGCTCCTCAAAAATTGGCCGATACAACCAATGGCGGCTGTGGTTCAACCTTTTAACAACATTGTAAGTAGCTCTTAAGCCTCTTGCTCTCTTAACTAAACTTATGAGGTGATGCCTAGGCTTATTTGGTTTGGATGTTTCTTGTAGTAGCGTAGAAATAGAAACTTGGGGGACTAGAAATATTTCTTCTTTAACTTGGTTTTCCATGACTTGGGTTTTCTTTTGTTTATGACTCTAGCCGAAACAATATTTATATCGAAATTTCCAAATTTGTGTTGGGGAATTTCAGTTTGCTGGATGATCAGAGAGGTGTGATGTCACTCTCAGATCAAATTATTTCGGTGGTTCACCCGAATAATTCAATCGGATACAACTCTGATTTTGAGAATACGAATCAGTGTATGTGTTTGCGTGAATTGTTGACCCCAGCCAGGGGCTGCCGCCCCTTGGACCCCGCTGCCCCCGGACCCCCGCCAAGGGAGCGCTGCCACTTTGGAACCCCCATAGAGTACGGGCTCCGCCCGTACACTTCGAATTATAATAACTCAAACAAGTGTGCACTCCCGCACCTCCTAACTTGCTTGATGTGTATTATTATCGCTTTGATCACCAAGTCAATCCCCGATTACACTAAAATATCTAACATTCCTCCCCCATTTTAGCGTAATCCTTGATTAACTTAAACAAATTTACAACAATCAAACTTACGTATAAATGAAATATCGCGACGATTGAATTTCACATTAGTATATTACACATTCCAAATATTCGAATATAGGGGTGTCGCTAAGGATTGAACCCTTTCTATTCAGTGAATACATGAAGATAATATACACACAAGTTACATACTCTAATGTTCTTTCCTGACACTATTTTTACTAGCCTGTGTCCCATCCTTCAATGAACATATCAAAGCCAAGTCCTAGCTTCTTGAAGCGGCTAAACTTCGTGCTCATATAGGTAGCTCTTTATTCTTGCACCTGCATATGCAATTTTTCAAATAACTATTAAGAAGAAAACCTTCAACCTCCTTTAACTTGCAGGTCTGAACACATACCTTGGGATGATGCTACTAATGTGTTCCAATTTCTAGATGTTAAGCTTTCCACGTTGAATTCAGCACCTAACGTTATATTAGGTGGGAATTGGGTATCTTAACACGAGAAATCTCAGGTGGACTTTAATTCCATCCCTACAGCCGCCTTGTGCACAAGATCTCTACATAACTCTTTAGTTAAATGGTCGGCTAAATTATGTTGAGTTCTCACAAACTCCACCGATACCTCCCCATGCATGATGAGCTCACGAATCATGTTGTGTCTAACACCTAAGTGTCTAGACTTCCCATTATACACTTGGCTATATGCCTTAGCCAAGGTAGCAGCACTATCACATCTAATAGATATTGGTGATATAGGTTTAGGCCACAATGGAATCTCGTAAATCAAGTTTCTTAGCCACTCAGCTTCTTTGCCAGCTGCGGCTAATGCTACAAACTCAGACTCCATTGTCGAATCAGTTATGCAAGTCGGTTTCTTAGATGCCCAAGATATGGCACCTCCTTCAAGCAGAAAAGTCCATCCACTTGTGGAAGAATGATCTTCCTTGTTGTTAATCCAGCTTGCATCCGAATAGCCTTCTAAAACCGAAGGAAATCCGGTATAAGTCAAACCATATTTCATGGTTCCTTTCAAGTACCTAAATACTCGATTCATTGCTTGCCAATGACTTGCACCTGGATTGCTAGTATACCTACTTAGCTTTCCAACAGCATAAGCTATATCCGGTCTAGTGCTAATCATGGCATACATGAGAGATCCATTGGCCCTTGAATATTCAAGTTGGCTTACAGCTACACCTTCATTAGGTGAGAGCTTAAAAGCTGGATCCATTGGAGTGCTAACCGGAGAACTATCATGAAAAATAAACTTTTTCAATATCTTCTCAATATAATGAGAGTAAGAGATAGATATGCCATTGTTCTCCCGTTTGATCCTTATACCAAGGATCACTTCCGCCTCCCCCATGTCTTTCATGTCAAAACAAGATGACAAAAATTTCTTTGTTTTATCAACTTGATCCTGGTCAGTACCGAAGATCAACATGTCATCTACATATAGACAGATTATGACTCCTTTCCTAGAAGCATCAAATTTGCTATACACACACTTGTCTGCTTGGTTTAATACAAAACCATTAGACAAAACCGCATCATTGAACTTTTGATGCCACTGTTTTGGTGCTTGCTTTAAGCCATATAATGACTTAACTAGCTTACACACCTTATGCTCATTGCCAGGCATAACAAAACTGTAACATCCCAACCCAGAATGGGCTGACGTGTCACGTTTACAGAGTCAGATCAAAAACATAATTCCATTAATACTTAAATGTATTACAAGGCTTTACAACTTAATGGAAATAGGATATCTAATCCAGTACATTATTTCTACGGTCTGTTTCATATATTCGATCACTCTTCTGTATCCCGTCCCAGATTGTCTTGATAACCTGACGTAAAGAAGAAAACACAAAAACGTACGTCTGAGCAAAATTTGAAAGTTTTGCCCAGTGCGCGGATAGAGGGAAACAAAAAGCTTATTTTATTTTTAGAAAAAGGCTAAGTTCTTCAAAAATCATTGGTTTTAGCAAAAACGCTAAGTTTTCATAATTCAAAATATATTAAATAAGTATAACAAATATTATCAGAATATGATATACAGATTTACCCGAAGTCCAGAAGGTTCATTTTATTACAGAGGTTGATACTGGGTAGCTAGCCCATGTATCCAGACATGAATGGAGTATGGGCAAATCACACCGACCATTCACCAGATATCAGACTTTATTTACTTTTTCCTAGGATCGATCCATACGCCTCTGAACAGAAGTCCGTAGACTAACAGAAGTCCGTAGACTGAAACAGGAGAGACGCCGTGAACTCGACTCACCGTCACGGATGGTGCCACATCATTTTATGCCACAATGATGGGTCTGTGGTCATCCTCACAGAAAAAGGGACTGACTTGGGTAACATAATACATGTACATAATCTTAAACTTGTACATTTATAAACACGTAAACTTAATAAACTCGTAACATTTTTATAATATAAACTTATTGCATAATTTAAAAATCAGGAATCAGATGCCCGAAGGCCAAATGCCATGTATTGAAGGAAGGGATTCTATCCGTACCTTTAGCGATGATCACAAAATTGAAAAAAAATCTTAGATTTCGACAAGACACTTCTCAAAAGCCTACAATGTCGTTATATGTTAACTTAGACATGTTAAATAATAATCAATACTTTGTTTGTTCATTCAAAAGTTTAGCATTTTAGATTATCACTTGTATTCTAGTGACTTACTCAACATCAATAATTACATATATAAATATACTTGTTATTTATTGTTGTAGCTTAACAAAATAATGTTTAGATACAATTCTTTAAGTTTAAACGTTACTTATGGTTGTTTATTATAATATTAATATAATTATAGTATTATGAATTTACTAATGATCATGAATTTAATCATGATTGTTGTATAAAACTTTAAAAGACAAGATTTTATAATAATTATCATAAACAGTTAATTAATAAAAATAAATCAACTGTAGATATAAATCTATGACTTCAAAATCTTAATATTTTATAAAATAGCTAATCAAGCTTATACTTTCCATTTCAGTTACCAATATAGTTAACTTATATAAAAATGATAATTTATAATAAAAATAATAATATATAGATTTATATGTTACAAAACTTTTGATAATATAAATATAAAATAATTAAGAAATGTCTACTTTTAACAAACTGATGCTTCTCGGCATAAATTATTTTGGTTCAACCTAAGATAAATTATATTATAAAATTCTTAAAGTTTACAACCCATTTATAGAAAAGACAGTGAACAGTATGAAAAACGGTTTACTAGGTGAGTAATTATATTTATATTATCATTTAAACATTAAAGTAATTAATAAGTAAATTTAATACATAAATATATGTACCTTCTTCTTCAACTAGTTCACCGGAAAAGAAACTTCGCCGGAGAAAAACTAGATTTCGCCGGAAAACGAGATTGAGAGTGTTTAAGGTATATAAACGAGTTATTTTTCGAGCAGAAGTGTTTTTGAGACCGATATGGTTTATGCTCGGCTTTTATAATCGAGTTGCTTTCCTATAAAAACGACACCTGTCGCCGGAATTAATGGTAGAAGAATGACTCGATGAAACTTAGTTAGCAAGTAAAGCTTCGTGGCACAATCAACGTGTATTCTATCTACCAGAGGACACGAATTGTTTTAAATGGATGAGGATCAATTTTAACCGTAGATGTGATTATTTAAAATTTTTACTGATAAGGGGTAATAAGTTTCGTCATATAAAACTATGAATTGTGTATGTGTTTTAAAGTTTCAAAGAACCTCCTTTTACTTCAATAAATATTACATATTAAGCTTTTTAGTTTTATTTGGATTAACTTATTTAAATATAGTTATTATTATTACTATGAATATACATCAGATAACATTTTAAGTGAAATGTATTTAACTTCAATGATTATCATAAAGAAATTCTTTTTATGTAAAACTTACGTATATTTATATAAGAATTTACATAATAATCATTTTTTTTTCTATACTTATTATTTATATATTATAAACAATTAGAAAAATAAATAAATAAATAAATAAAAACAATGGGTATTACAAAAACCCTCTGGTTGTTTCATATATATCTCCCCATCCAAATCACCATTCAGGAAAGCGGTTTTCACTTCCATTTGGTGAATAACAAGATTGTATATTGCAGCTAAGGCAACCAACAATCTAAAAGTGGATATTTGTGCTACAGGAGCATATGTATCAAAGTAGTCAATTCCTTCCTTTTGTCTAAAGCCTTGGATAACCAATCGGGCTTTAAACTTATCAATTGAACCATCTGCTTTCATCTTCTTCTTGAAGATCCATTTACAACCAAGTGGTTTACACCCAAGGGGTAGATCACACAGTTTCCAAGTGTTATTCTGCATAATATAGTCCATCTCATCATTTATAGCTTCTTTCCAGAAAGCTACGTCCCAATTTAATTTCTTCTCTAGAACCTTCAACCAAATATAGCTGAAAATCATCACCAAATGATTTAGCTTTTCTTGCTCTATCACTCCTCCTAGGTTCTGGAGGAGCATCAATCACTTGATCAGCCACGTGAGAATTACTAGAGCTTGGAACCATGTCTCTAGGCCTAGGTATTGAAGCTTTTCTTCATGCTGCCGCCCCTTGGACCCCGCTCCCAGGGGCGCTGCCCCCGGACCCCCGCCAAGGGGGCGCTGCCCCCTTGGAACCCCCGTAGAGTACGGGCTCCGCCCGTACACTTCGAATCATAATAACTCAAGCAAGCGTGCATTCCAGCACCTCCAAACTTGCTTAATGTGTATTATTATTCGCTTTGATCACCAAGTCAATCCCCCGATTACACTAAAATATCTAACAATTTGCAAAATATAAGCCATACGAAATTACCAACACTCGTATTATTCATTCTTGAATTTTGAGAGAAAATAAGTTCTTGTATAAACCAAAAATCAGTTCTTTGAAAACCCATAACTAATAAAAGTATAAAAATTCAGCTGGTTTGATTTGATTCTACATGCATATCAGTTTGCAAACTGACTTTTTTTTTACTTCTAATTGGTTTTTGGCCCTACCAAGTTGCTTTTCTTATTGTCTAATGGTATTTATTAACGCTTTCAACAAACGAGAGATCACCTGTGTCAGTTTATCATGACTTCAAGGTGGGAAGGTGAAATAGATGGTTGAAAGTTATCGTCATTATTATTTTGATTAACATGCCAAATTAGGGGGTGTGAATTTATGACACGACCCGAAAACCCGACACGAACCTAACACGGAATTTACGGGTTTAGGTTTAGTCTAAACGGGTTCGGGTCAGTTTCAGGCTGAACCCGCGAACCCGTTTAGGTTAACGGGTCGGGTTCAGGTCAACCTGGTCGGGTTGACGGGTTGACCTGTTTAACACATTTATACTATATTATATTTTTTACAATATATTTTATGTCATAAATTAAATGGGGTGTGTATTTTATGCCATGATTATAACTTAAAAAGAGAAAAAAAAATTTGAACGGCAAATTAAAAAGAGAAATTAACAAATATTTTATAATTTCAATATGATATTATTATATATATACATTTGTGTTTTTTAAGTAAATTTTAATTTTAATATTAATATATTAATTTCAGAAAAAAAATAAAAAAAATTCGGGTTAAACGGGTCGTGTTCGGGTTCTTATGTATGATACGATTTTCGGGTTCGGGTTTGTGTAAAATTTTCGGATTTGGGTCGGGTTGAACCCGTCAACCTGCAAACACGACCCGTTTAGCACCCCTATGCCAAACATATTGTTCTCTTATTTCTTGTGTATCTCCTAAAGTGCTATTTGGTTTATACTTTTCAAAGTATTAGTATTTATAGATACAGACTTGACACCTCGGTCATTTGGTCTAGTGGTATGATTCTCGCTTTGGGTGCGAGAGGTCCCGAGTTCGATTCTCGGAATGCCCCCTTTTCACAATCGTAACATAAATTAGGTGTTTTTTCTGCACTCCTATCATTTATAAGGGTGTGTTATGTAAATTTCCGTCTCCTTTTCATCTAAGAAACAACCAAACATCTCAATCCTCTTATCCTATCTCTCCCTCCCCTTTCTTTCTGCTTCAATTTCAATGGCGTCTTCAACGCTCTCAACAGTCACCCTACCCTCCTTCTCACACACTCCACGCGCCACCACCACTCACTCCTCTCTCCCCTCACATTTTTCTCCCAAACAATTCCCCCTCCACACCCCCAAACTCAACCACCGATCCACATTCCTCCGCCCACTCGCCGCCGTAGCCGCTGAGGAGAAAGTTGTTGAGCTAGGTGATGAAATCTCAAATCTAACCCTAGCTCAAGCACAATCACTGGTTGAGTACCTGCAAGACAAGCTCGGAGTCACCGCCGCATCCTTCGCTCCTGCTGCCGTCGTGGCCGCACCTGGTGGCGCCGGAGCGGAAGCGGCGGAGGCTGTGGAGGAGAAAACAGAGTTTGATGTTGTAATTGAAGATGTTCCTAGTAATGCCAGAATTGCGACGATTAAAGCGGTTAGAGGTTTGACAAGCCTTGCGCTTAAGGAGGCTAAAGAGCTTATTGAAGGTCTTCCTAAGAAGTTTAAGGAAGGTGTGTCGAGAGATGAAGCTGAAGATGCGAAGAAACAGCTTGAAGAAGCTGGTGCTAAGGTTTCTATTGTTTAGATCATGGATTTGTGTTGTGGTATTCTTTTCATACTTTGTTAATGCAATGTGTTGTTAGTTGATGAATACACAAGTATCTTAGAATTTGACGACGATTGGTGAAGCTTGAGATTTCCTACCGGATGGATAAAAAAGGACTTAACTCCATTAGAATACCTAGAATCCTAGGTGTTTGGGATTGTGTTCTAAAAGTAATGGTATAAGTTCAATGTTAGATTCGGAAGCCTAAATTTTTAATATAAGGCGGTTACTAAAAAACGAGTCAATAAACCTTAAAGCCAAACTTTGGCTATGAGTTCTACCGGTCATTCAATTTGATCAAGCATCACTTTGTTTGTGTGTCGGGAATATAAATACTTAATGTTTGTTAAAGATGTTTCATGAAGTCCTTAGTATTTCGACCTTTGAGGATTTCATGGTTCTAACTAGGGTGTAAACAAGTTGAAACCGTCAGTGAATTACTTGAAATTGACTCACAATAAACTCAAATCGAGGCGAACTCAAACCTAACCTAATCACAAGTGTCAAGCCTTAAGGCTTAAACAATTATGTTGTATATACAAGTATAATAAACAAACGATATATAAAATGTATGATTACAATATAAAATTATTATATAATTATATATACTAAACGAGTATAAACCTCAGCTTGTCATACTATTCATGAGTCGAGTTCTGAGTTTAGTATTCATAACTCTTGCATGATGAACTTCATAGTTTGTGTCTAACTACAGGATTACTATGAATTGAATCAATGTTGTATGTCATCTACCATGTATCAGTCATATATTGTCTCTATACTCGAAGGAACTTGTTATTACTAGGATGAAGGATGGTTGTTGACAAGACTGAGAGCTTCATAGTGAAAATAGTTGAAACTGTAATGAAGAATTAGGTATTGAAATTGTAACAAATAGTGTAGAAGATGAACAGATATATGTTTGATGAAATGCCAACCAGAATGATACCCAAAAAATGTGAAAAAGGTAGTGCAAGAGCCTTTTTTTATGATGAATTAATATGGCATCAATGCATCACATTTGCACAAGACTCATTTTGTATATTAGAAAACCAACAGGCAATGAGTAGAATCATAGTTTGGATCAATTAAAGATTACTTGATGTGGGTCTAGAACCATATACATGAAATGTGTGTATTAAGGTCCAAAATCATGAAATTGTTGTACTCAAAATGGCTCTAAAACTAGTCTACTACTAACCAAGTGATTGGATGCCACTAAAAGAAACCCTACCAAAACCCAAATGATCAACTTTATACAATTCTAACCAAACCCTTTCTGCTTCAAACCTTGCACTGTACTTACAACTTCCTAATTCAATGGCTCCCTGCTCTCTTCTTGAACTTCCATCTTTATCTTCATGTTTAATGAGTTTCTTTTTCTTGTTTTTATTACCCAAACATTTCCTCCCCATCATCCATGGAAGCTTAAGAAATGCGAGCGTAAAGATGCTGACAACGGCGCACGGGCAGCAACTCACCGCAACGCAGTCGGCGATCACCCTCCCCGCGCAAGACTGACATGACTTCCCATAACATTTCACTTGGGTCCGGCTGCATCTATTGCTGATTCTAGTGGTGGTTTCAGATGGGTAGGCTTGTAGTTGATGACCCATTTGAAATCTTGATCTATTGGAGCGGTGACAACTGCTATTTTGACCTAAACAAAGGACAAATGATTGATAGCATTATCATTCTCTCTCGTTGTGTTTGAGATTATGAGCATGAAGGTGGGAAAGAGGATTTTATACAGACTTTTCAACTTCATTTTGGTCATGCAATCTTGGTTCTTGGATTTTCCATGGAGTTAATGATGTTGGACTAAGTTGGTCAATGAATGATACTTGGATCAACACTTTGACCGACGTCTTTGCTCGAACGTCGCAATGTGTAAAATCCACTTGGGGAAATTAAATAGTCCAAATTTCCAATGTTCATCTATTCATCTTAGAACTCTGTTGTCGATTAGCGCCCCATATCACATACGCGGACTGAGGCGCCAAACGCTTTTGACTTGTTTTTTATTAGGTTTAAAACTATAAATATGGATTAGGATCAAATACAAAGGATCCTAATTGTAAGAAGTGTAAGAAGGATTTATAGAGTGACAAGTGTCCAATAACCTAAAAAACCCACTACACAAAAAAACCCACTAAAAAAAAAAAAAAAAAACCCTTAAACATCCACAACCACCAACCCCCACCCCACCCCGCCCACCCCCCCACCCCCCACATCACCCACCCAAAAAAAAAAAAAAAAAAAATTTTTTTTTTTTTTTTTTTTTTTTGCCGAGGGGGTGGGGGGTGGGGGTTTAGGTTTTTGGGTGGTGGTGGTGGTGGGGGTGGGTGTTTAGTTTTTTTTATATTTTTTTTTTAAGTTTTTTTTTTTGGGGGGGGGGGGGGGTTAGGTTTTTTTAGGTTTTTGGGGGTGGGGGGGGGGTTAGGTTTTTTTGGGGTTTTTTTGGTAAGGTATAGTTTTTTTTTTAAGTTTTTGGGGGGGGGGGGGGGGGGTTAGTTTTTTTTTAGGTTTTGGGGGGGGGGGGGGGGGGTTTAGGTTTTTGGGTGGTGGTGGGGTGGGGGTGGGGGTGGGTGTTTAGGTTTTTGGTGGTGATGTAGTGGGTTTAGTTTTAGGTTATTGTACACTTGTCACTCTATAAATCCTTCTTACACTTCTTACAATTAGAAGTCTTTGTAGAATAACTTGACCCCTATAAATATAACTAGGTTAATGGGTAATTGGGTAAACCGTAAATGAGTTTAACTAAAAGATGGTTTAAATGTTTGATAGGCTAATAAATCAAATATTAATGGGAGTGTGTCTAAACTAAGAAAACTTGTTTTTTAAATTAGTTATAGGCTTTTTATCTAAAATAACTATTGGGTATCTATGAAGCACGGGGACGTCCGGAAGCATGGAGTACCCGTCCCGGGGACGTTTTGGGGACGGAAACGCCATGGTGACGTTCCCTAATCATTTTCGGATATTGGGGGGCGGCCGCTAAACGTTTCCAGAAAATGGGGACAACTAAAGGTTTCGGGGACCAGCGGCGGAACCACAAGTGGGTCATTGGACCCTCCAGCCAGCCAAATCTTCGTGAACCAAAGTATCTCAAGTAGAAACGTTTTGAGTTTTTGACCCTCTAACAAATGTCTCTCGAGAATAGTAAAAGGGAAATAAGGAGTGTGATTGTGTGAAATATGTATATAACATCAACGCTTCTTTTTCTGACGCTCCGGTGTACAACCATACCGGTGTCTTCTTTGAAGATAAGAAAGAAGCAGATTTACAGGTGATTGTTATTTTAAAACGTAGACAAACTAAAATAAGTAACACACCAATCACAACTAAAACACACACCAATCACAACTAAAAAATGCCATCCGATTCTTCGAGCTCTTCATCCGACGGTGTTCTTGACGATATGGTTATAGCAATTACGCAGGAGGCGATTAATTATTTGCAAGAAGAAGCCGAATCCTCTACATCGCGTACCAGATGTCACACCCCAACCGATGACGGAAACATCGGGGCATGGCACTGAGCGAAACAGATTGTTCAAGAGAAATTCCATAACAACTACTTTACCGAATAGTTAAACATTATGTCTCATACCATAACCTATTAAGCAAGTAAGTTATTACAGACATAGATATCTCAAAAACAAATAAAACTGTTCCGACAACTCAGATTCAAATAAGAATAAATTGTCTTTGTTTCTAGACTCTCGGTCCTACTTGATTTCCACAAAAGCAGGTAAGCAACATCCTATGCATTCACACACATGTCACATACGTTAAAATAAAGGTCAATACACATAGTGTAAAGGTGAGCATACAAGTTTGATATAGCATAATAGAGTTCGAAATCGTTTACGCATAACCAGCATGTGCAACGTATAATGTGAAGCATGTAAGTTATCGACAAAGATCCTATCAATACCAATGACTGCGAGTTGACTGCGAGTAGCGAGTGCGCATCACAAGTTCACCACTATGAACACGTGAAGTAATTGTCCTTAACAACCCCTTAGTGAACAGGTGCTAAGTCCAAACTATAGTACTATCGTTGCTAAGGCAGGTAGACATCAATCAAAGTGTAAACATAACAAACAGACATTCATCAAATCACGTATAACATGCATTAGAGGTCAGCGTATAAATAGTGTTTGCGTTGTGGGTTCAATGTGATTTAGTATAAGTAACGTATGTAACACCCAAAAGTGCATAAAGCAATGTCACACCCCGATATTTCCACATATCACCGGTGGGGAGTATCGTGACGTAGTTGATATCATCATAGTCAAATAATCACAGTTCAATGCACAACGGAAGTCTAAAGTAAATATATTACAACCGAATCGAAAGTAACATTAAATATTACAAACGGATTGTAAAATGGATCCACAGGCGGATCTTAAAACAGAAAGATAAACACTGTTCAATAGACTTTAGACGTCTAGAACTTGCAAGATTCCCTATTGACGCCCTGAGCTCCCAGCCAATTACGTACAGAACCTGTCACTTAACCTTTTTGGAAAATACGTCAGTTTACACTGGTAAATACAATTAACTGACTCTTTTGAAAATCTTTATGAAAATTGATTTAAATGCACAAGGCACAAATATTATTTTATAACTTGGGACAATTATTTTAAAAATAATCTTGTATACATATTTATATGTTTGTTATACATTCAAGGCCCGATGTTAGAAACCGAGTCAAGATTAACAGACACACCACAAGTATAGGCCCACAAGAGAGTGAGATACCGTTTCCCTTATGCAACTGTCAGGTGTATGCCTACACCCCGTGCTTAAGACGTGGTCATTTTTTAATAATGATGCCAAGGATATCCGGGACATGGTCATTAACCCCCAAAGGCTTTTATTTCAAACAAGACAGATTAAAACGGGTTACCTCAATAATTTAATCACAATCCGATTAAACATTCAATACCCGACCAAGCGGTATTATTATAATACCGTATCCCAAGCCCGTATAGGGAAAATAAGTTAAAAGTACTCACCTGAGCTTAAAATGCAATTTATACTCAGCCGTATATTCTAATCAGCAAGCACAAGTACCTCTACTGGGGCTCTTAATCTGGAACGAAGGTTTTATTAACCTATTAGATTCTTAACAGGTCTTATTTAAGTTGTAACTTAGACCGGTTAGTTTATCGAAAGGTTTTCGGTTCAAAACGCAAGATTAAGCGAAGACCGGATTAGAATGTAATTTAGACCCGACAAGTATGGAGACTTGTATAATATGGGTAAACTAAACATATTCTGAATTTTGAAGCAAAAATGATAAGGTTTGACCCGTTTCGGTCAATTTATGCAAACTAGTTACATAAACCGTTCCGAACGCGAATAATGCATAACGGGTAACCAAAAGAGTCATGAACATGTTTCAAAAGTTAATATACCTTAAATATGTTGTGATATCAGTAGGATACCTTCCATTATGCCCAAAACGAATTTAAAACCAATTTATGCCCCGTAGGGGTATTTTGGTCATTTTAAAAGATTATAAAAGAGGTTAAATGAAAATCTAAGGTTCTGGTCTAAAATGATTAGTAAAAATATTTATTTTATCAATTTATATCAGTAAGATATCTCATATATGTGAAATTTATCATTTATGGCCAAACTATGCACCGTAGGGGCATTTTGGTCATTTCACATATGCTTTAAGGGTTAATTTTTTGGAAATCTGAGTTCAAAACTTTTATTTATTGTTAAAGTATAAAAAATTATTCATAACATCAGTAGGTATCAAGCTTTGGGTGCCTAATATGGTTTTAAACCATACTATGCGCCTAAATCGCATAAAAGTCGGTATTTGACGGTATTCGGGTTAAATAAGTAAATCTGAGATTTTGAACAGACTTTACTGTTTAAAATAATTTATTTAATATACAAATTCGGTAGAAAAAGGTTTGGTATGTAAAGGATGTGTAAAACTCATTTTATTAGTGAAAAGGGCATTATCGTCAATTACCGAGTTTATACGAGAACCCTATGTTATGATCAGTTTAAAAATAAATAAAAATCTTTAAAAATCCCAAAATATTATATGACATCAGTGGGTAAAAGGTTTGGTGTCAAAATTTGAGTTTAAATAGGTTTTATGTTGAAAATGTCGTTTAATTAATAAAAATGCTTTAATTTACGATATTGAGCATAACTCCCATTTTAGACCGCGAACTGATGTGAAATTTTAAGGACATGTTTATAAATCAGTAACTAAGGTTTTTGTCCTCTCACATTTTAAAAAATCTTGTTTTAATATCAAAAGGGCATAATGGTCAACTTTTAAGCATATAACGGAAACATGCAATGAACTAGGATTACTATGGAACCAAGTTGTATAACCTCAGAGGGTTACACTAACCTATAACATGGTCCTAAAGGAATCCTAAGGCATATCTAAACTAAGCTAAATTGGGTCAAAACTGAAAGTCAAAGCAAAAGTCAACTTTTGCGACTTTCGGTTGCGAACCGAGCCTAAACTCATAATTGTCGGGTTGAACATGCTTAAACATGTTCTTATATTAATTACCAAGTTATTTAAGTGTTAAAACATGTTCCATAACTTCTGTATTATTAGTTATGAATTTATTAGTAAAAACTGACTCGTTTAACTTTTTATTAAGAAATTTGACCCGACAATTGACTGAGTAAGCGTGGTAATTAGGAGGTGCCCTTTTGAGGGTTTAAAAACTACCTAATTACGGTCACGTAGCCATGTTCGTTGCGAACAATGGCTCAACCGTTTAAAAGTCAAAGCGTTTATCGAAAACGCTTGACTTTTCGGCTATAAACGTTAAATAAAACTAACTAGTCACGAAAGGACACTTACAAAGGGTCCAAAGGACTGAATGAAGGTTCCTAAAAGCTCAGGATCCTCCTAGAATTTAGAGAGCAAGCGGATTGAAAGAAATGAGGTGCAAAGTGAGCCATGATCAAGGGGTATATATAGGTTTTTGAGAACCGTTAAGATCGTTCATCGATAAACGAGCCTCAATCTGGAGCGTACACTTCATACCCACTGATTTGGCAATCTATGGGTGCCCAAAAACCAGCTCCTAGTTTGATAAAACAATGTACAACACCAGAAACCAGCTGTGGTAAGTGAAAAACTGGTTTTTGCAGGTCTGATGGGTCTCGCGCCCCGCGTAGGAGTCCCAGGGGGTTTACGCGGCCCGCCTGAGTTCTGGTTCTGTTTCAAAGTTTGGCAGATTTACAGAAACAGTCCCTGTACTTGTTAAATGTCATTTTTGACACATGTAAGGCCCGTTAACCTCATTTCAAGGCTCTAATATGATTCCTAAACATAGGGAATATAAAACATGCTTGAAAACATGTCGGATGTCGGTTCGTTTGGTCGTACGGTCGCGTTGTTCGACTAATTACGACGAAACACGAACGGACGCGAAAAACGATCCAAATTACGCGACGAATGGAATTTTATCATGCCGATCACTAAAATAAAATATTTTAGTGGTTACATAAATTTTTGGATGTCCGTATATATCCAGAACGTAAGATATGCGCGAAAGCGCAAACTTGTGCACTTTTTGAAGCTTTTAGTCCCTGTTGATCAAATAAGTTTATTTTTGCGCATCAAACACCTCTAAGCCTATTTCTAAGCTATGTAAAGGATATTTAGGGCATGTTTAACTTATGATCATATTCAGGAAGGTTCGATACCATACGAATCGATAGACTTTTGCAGTTTGACGCAATTAGTCCCTTTAATGCGCAAACTTGCGCATATCATCGTTTAATAGCATTGAAGCCTTATCTAATCCATATTAGGCATTCTTTAGAGTATTATAAAACATCATAATGCTTCGGGTTCATAAAAAGGTGATTCAGAGGTATAATTAAACATATTGACACTTTTAGTCCCTCTAACTTGCAAAGTTACGCGTAACTTCACTTATTGGCATAAAAGCCCTTAATGGCCAATATTAGGCATTCCCGAGAGTGGAATCAATTATCATGAAGCTCTTGGTTTGTTAAAAGGTCTCTCAGAGGTAAGAATTAACATGTTGACACTTTTAACCCTTCATTGCGCAAACTTTCAATTAGTTACGCAAACGGATACTCATGATTAACAAGTGGCCCATTTGTGAATATGATTACCATGTAATGTTATTCAGAGGCTTATAAAAAGCATGTTAACATTTCCAGTCCTTCTATAGTCAAAGTTTTTGATTTTTCGCAAAAAAAAATTAGTCCCTTAAATTCAACGTTTGACTTCATTAGGGTTTATTACACGTGTCAATACATTATTGGACGTGATTTTACGAGGTGTTACAAGCAAAAAGGGTTCGAGTATACTCACAGATTGTGTTTAACAAGTAAACACTCTCTTGGATTGAAGGGGGCGCTTGAGAGATTAGCCTGAACACTTAACGGTTGCATAAACGAAAAGCGGCGCGTAAAACGGTGTAAGAGTACCAAGTATCGGATGGCAATCCGATTGGATGGCCATTCAATTGGATTGACACCTTGTTTGGTAAGGATGTGTTTGTGTATGATAGTTTGTCCTTTGAAGTTTTTGTTGTAGCATTTTGAAAATAGAGAAGTATCTCTGCCCTTCAGGTCGGTCGATCGGACGGCGGTTCGATCGGACGGAGATCCGATTGGTGAGTCTTCTCAGTTGAGAACAAGCTCACAGCAGGACGGTCACTCGATCGGATGGCTATCCGATCGGGTGGCAATCCGTTAGTTACTGATGATCTTTGAAAATTGAAAATGATTAAGTGTCGAAGTCCCAAACGTCACACGATCGGACGGTCACTCGTTCGGATGGCAATCCGATCGGGCGGTAATCCGTTCAACGTTCAGATCCTTGAAAAGTTTGAATAAAAAGTTTAAGTGTGGAACCAAGTGCAACCCGATCGGATGGCAATCCGATCGGGTGGCAATCCGATCGGACGGCAATCCGGCTCAACGACCTGATCATCTTGGCACTTGATCTCGTTGAAGTTTTGCAGTTTTGATTGAGACGGTACGATAACGTGTTCAAACAATAGAAACCCCATCTTGACCTGAGTGATTCGATCGACCAGGAACCACCCTAATCCGACCAGTTCACGGTCCAAGACGGTTGTTCATGTTCAAACCCGAAATCAGTTATCTCACGGATATAATTCAGATCTTGAACTAACCCATCACTAAGAAAGAGTAGAAGATCAGAACGAGCTCCGATTCCATCGGTTTTGAGTGCATTGAGTGTAAAAGAGTTGAAAGAAAGTTGGAAAACCTTCTTTCAATCCTTTTAACCATGAATAAGTGTAGTTCTATGCGAAAACATTGATTATTCATGTGGAAATCCTTCAGATCTAGGTTGTTCTTGGTGGAATGAAACCAAATCTTGAAGTTCATAAGAACTCCATGATGACATCACCCTAGAACACCTCAAATCCGGTGATTTCACGGTTAAAAGTTAAGATTCAAAGGTGAAAATGATGTAGAAGTGTGTGTAGATCATAGAAGTACAAGATTTAGGTTGGAAACTTACAAGAATCGAGATAAAAGAGAGCTTGAGTGCGGCTAGTCGAAAAGGAGCTGTCACATCACAAATGATGTGACAAGTGGGTATTTATAGGGTTTCCCAAAAAGGAAAGTGGTAATGTGTCGAGTGGGTCACCAATCGGATGGCTGTCCGATCGGGTGGCGACCCGATCGGGTGATAACTCGATCAGGTGACAATCCGGTCGGATGGCAATCCGATCGGATGGCCACTCGATCGGTTGGCCACTCGATCCTGGTGTCCGACGTGTTGAGTCTTGTCATTTTGATTCGCGTGTTGAGTGTTGCGATGCGATAGTATTACTCATTAGTTACACAAATAACCTAACTACTATATCTAACATACAATCACTGTAAATAGCCTGCGTTTAGCGTTTGCGATTAGATTGCAATGCGATAGATTTGCGATTAACACCTCAACGTAAACAAAACATGCACAAGTAACACATAAATAGCACACACACGTAAAACAATATCCAGGACACATAACTCGAGTTGCGATTGCGATAGCGATAAGTCGATTAAACATGCGATTAAATAGCGATTAAACCTCGATTATTAATAGATACTCCACATAATACAACTAAGGCAAATAAATAATAGATTCGATTACAAGTCAAAGAAGTCAAAACAGTAGTTGAGCAAGGAGTGACATATCGCAATTAGCAATCTTTTCTTCCTTTGACTTCAATCTTGACTTTGATTTTGACTTTCGAAATACGGGGCGTTACACCAGACAACCGCTTCTTGAATGGGATCAGTTAGGTGCTCATGAACGTCTAGTGCAAGATTATTTTTGTGATAATCCGTTGTACAATGATGGTCAGTTTAAGCGTAGGTTTCGTATGAGCCGACGTCTATTCGTTAAAATTTCTAACGATCTTGCGGGCGAATTCCCTTTTTCACGCAAAGAGTAAGTGCATGGCCGCTTATTACAAGCGGTCGCTTCTCAAGATTTATGGCTTTGGCATGGCCGGTGCGAACAATGACATCGCAGTTTTAATGTCCTCGAATCTTTTCGACGATGTCATAGACGGTGTTGCACCAGATACTTCATTCTATGCAAACGATGTGGAGTATAAGTATAGGTACTATCTCATAGACGGTATTTATCCCGAGTGGGCAACGTTGGTAAAAACTCTTTCGTGTCCTGATGACGAAAAAAAATGTATTTCAAGAAAAAACAAGAGTCAGCAAGAAAAGATATCGAGCGGGCTTTCGGTGTCTTAAAAAAGAGATGGTCTATCATCGCCCAGCCGTCGAGGATACTTGAAAAAAGTAAAATGAGAAACATCATGTATACGTGTATCATTTTGCATAACATGATATTGGAGGACTCGGGTAGAGCGTTTTGTGGAGAAAGCTATGATGAAAGTAACCAACCGATGAACCTAAAACTAACATACGCTGAAAAAGAAGCTAGCCGAGCGAAGGTACGAGCCAGGAACACACACCATAACCTTCGAGCCGATCTGACCGAGCACCTATGGTTTTATCGTGAACAAGGAGGAGTCGACGAACACGACGAGTGACTTTGTATTTTTTTTATTTTAATTATGACACGGTATTTTTTTTTATTTTAATTATGATATTGTATTTATATTATTTCAATTATGGCATTTAGTTAAGGGGGGTGATAAAGCCCCCTGGCTGACGTGGATACTAGGTGACGCTCACGTGTCCTGATAAAGCCCCTAGGGGGCTCCAACCATACCCTTCATATAAATAGGTTAATGGGTAATTAGGTAAACCGTAAATGAGTTTAATTAAAAGATGGTTTAAATGTTTGATAGGCTAATAAATCAAATATTAATGGGATAGTGCGTCTAAACTAAGAAAACTTGTTTTTAAAATTAGTTATAGGCTTTTTATCTAAAATAACTACTGGGGTATCTATGAAGCACGGGGACGTCCGGAAGCATAGAGTACCCGTCCCGGGGACGTTTTGGGGACGGAAACGCCATGGTGACGTTCTCTAATCATTTTCGGATATTGGGGGACAGCTGCTAAACGTTTCTGGAAAATGGGGACGACAACTAAAGGTTTCGGGGACCAACGGCAGAACCACAAGGGGGTCATTGGACCCTCCGGCCAGCCAAATCTTAGTTAACCAGAGTATCTCAAGTAGAAACGTTTTGAGTTTTTGACCCTCTAACAAAGGTCTCTCGAGAGTAGTAAAAGGGAAATAAGGAGTATGATTGTGTGAAATATGTATATAACATCAACACTTCTTTTTCCGACGCTCCGGTGTACAACCATATCGGTGTCTTCTTGGAAGATAAGAAAGAAGCAGATTTACAGGTGGTTGTTATTTTAAAACGTAGACAAAGTAAAAGAACTCACATAAAAATAAACACGAAAACGTGTTATATCCAATCCGACTTATTTGCGAAAGAAATTTATGTTGAATCATTAACCAACGTGAATTTATACCAACCTGAATTTATAACAACACGTACATAAAAATAAGTACGTAAGAAAATTAAGTTTTTTTTAAGTTAAAGAATGGTGCGCCGCGTTGCGGCAGCATCGAAACGTAAAGTAACTCGAATTTTTACCATATGGAAACAGATTATATTTGACCCGATTTGTTTTAAAACAAAATTTTATGTCAAAATGTACACCAACTAAAACATACATAAAAAAAACACAATAACATATTATGTTTGAGCCTACCCATTACCATTTTTTATGGAAACATATATCAATCTGAATTTATACTGATACGTACATAAAAATAAACACGTACAAATTGATTACAAAGTCTTTAGAAAGTTGAGGGGTTGTAAGTGCCAATACTAAATAAGTACGTAAGAAAATTAAGTTTTTTTTAAGTTAAAGAATGGTACAGTGCGTTGCGGCAGCATAGAAATGTAAAGTAACTCGAACTTTTACCATCTAATGAAAATAGATTATATTTGACACGACTTGTTTTAAAACAAAATTTATGTCAAAATGTAAACCAACTAAAAAGGTACAAAAACATATTATAGTTGAGCCTACCCTTTTCCAAAAAAATAATAATGACATTAAAGCCCCAACGGAGCCACAATTATATATTATATATTATATATATATAGTTTTCGAATGACCATGAATAGTAATTTCATATTTAAAATAATATTTAGTTTTTTTAATATTTTATTATATTAATATATTTTTTTAATATTTACTTTTAACTTTTAACATATTTTAACTTTTTTCTATTTAATTTTAGCTTTTAACGTATTTTTATTTTTTCCTTTTCTAAAACCATATTTTCTTTATCATTTGTTTTGTTTTTTTAATAGTATATATTTTTTTCTTTTTTTAAATCTATCTTTACTTTATCAATTAATTTAGTATTTATTTAATAACTTATGTTCGTTAATTTTTTTTAAAACTTAAGAACGTAGTTGAGCTTTATTATTACCCTCGATTAGTATAAGTTTTATTAAAAACAAAGTTTTATTAAAAGCAAATTTATATTAAAAAATAACGTATTTATTTGCTCTCGTAAAATGATACGATGATAAACTGAACCGATTCTAATGGTTTGACTTTTTAAACAGAATGCTACATTTTCAAATAACATTTGTTTTAAATTATCATTTGCTCATTTTCACCGCAACACGCGACTGAAAAAAAACTAGTAAAGATGGAAATCAACTCCAAAGACATTTCAATGGCTATGATCTAAAGTGTTTAGCGAAGATTCATTCAATAGGAGCTGACAATGTTTGGAATTGGTCCATCTGGATATTTTGGGTGGAAAGCTTTATTGAATGAAACTTGCTCTATGGCTTCTTTTTTTTTTTTTGAACGACCAACAAAAGATACATTTCATTAAAACAACGGTTAACATCAGTTAACCCAAATTACATCCACCAAAGTTTACACATTCATACAAACTAAGTCAAACATACACCAATTTTCCCAAGTGAGCGATATCACCCTTGCCCGATATTTCAACCAAAGAAAACTCAATACCTTGATCTCGTTTACCACGTTCACCACCGTCACCCTTTTGTTATTAAAAACTGCATCATTTCGCATTCGCCATATACACCAAATCGCCGTCTGGATAACCGAATAAACAACATTTTTCCACCTTCTCGAACCGCGGCAATGGTTGTGTAGTTCAAGAACATCTTTCGCACAAAAGAAAAAGGAGTAGATATTCTGCACCATTTAAAAACCTCTTCCCAGATTTCCAAAACATACCTACATGCCGCAAAAAGATGATCAGCGGATTCCTCAGCTTCTTCATAGAAGACGCAGCTGGCACTAACGAGCTGGAAATTCCATCTCAAGAGTACTTCCTTTGTCGGTAACCGGTTTAAAAACAGACGCCAAGTCATAAAATTAACCTTTAGTGGACACCATTTATTCCAATAATGGTTCTGATTCAAACTAGCATTCGGAATGGGCCTCATCAATCGCCTTAGCCCACTAACCGAAAAGGTACCAGAATCATTTGAAACCCATTTCCAAGTATCTATGTTTTCCGTAATGTTAATCTTCTCCAGCAAACTCGAAAGGTCCATCATCTCTTTTATCTCCTGCTGTAGATGCGGACACCGAACCCAGTTAAAAGCAACATATCTTATCCCGGCTTGAACCTTAACCCGATCCGCAACTAACACCTTCTTGTCACATTCTAACTGAAATAGTGCTGGAAACATAATGTTGAGTGGTATGTCTGTGACCCAACAGTCCAACCAGAAAGAAGTACCCAACCTGTTCCCCACTGCTGCCCGAAAGCACGACCCCAAATCGATTCCAAAAGCCGATAGATCCTTGGCAATTCCAACAATCTGCTTCCACAATCCTGGCATAAACATTTTCACCGGTACCGGAGACCAAGACCGATTATGATGATGGATGCTCCACAGTACTTTTTTCCAGATATTATTGTTATCAACCTTAAAACGCCACCACCACTTAGCTAGTAGTGCCAAGTTAGCTTCTTTTAACGACCCAAGGCCCGCCCCTCCCATTTCTTTAGGAGCCATGATGTCATTCCATGCTACCCATGAAGCCCGTTGATGTTCCGGAGTATTTCCCCACAAGAAGTATCTACGCAGCCGTTCCAATTCTTTAATAACCTGCACCGGAGCTCTGAATAGCGAGAAATAATAAGATGGTAATGCATTAAGTACAGATTTCACAAGTGTTAAACGACTCCCGTACGACAACGTGTTTGCCTTCCAAATCGATAGCCTGCTTTTGAAAGTATCCACCACCGGTATCCAATTACGGACAAAGTTCATATTAGCACCTACTTGCAAACCCAAATATTTGAATGGGAAGGTACCAATCCTACATCTTAGAATATTTGCCATACTCACCATGTCTGTCTCGTCAACCCCAACCCCAAATAAACTGCTTTTCCCCAAGTTAACCTTCAGACCTGAGGCCAAATAAAAGCATCTCATAATCCTATTTATATTCTGAGCGTTTGCCATCGACCACTCTCCCAAGAAGACCGCATCATCCGCATATAAGAAGTGAGATAGAACTGGTCCCTGAGCCGTACATTGAATACCATGGAGAAAACCTGAGGAAACTGCTTTCTTGACAATTCCTGAAAGTGCCTCCATAGCCATTACGAACAAGAAAGGAGATATAGGGTCCCCTTATCGAAGTCCCCTATGGCACACGAATTCTTGAGTTGGGGAGCCATTCACCAAAATCGAGGCCTTAGCCGTACTCATAGTGGCCATAACCCAATCCACCCACTTATTCGGAAAGCCCATTTGACACATAATTGATCTCAAAAAACCCCAATTCAGCGTATCATAAGCCTTCTCGATATCTACTTTAAAAATCATACCCCTCTTCTTTGTCTTTTTCATCCAAGCCACCATTTCATTAAGGATAATCGGTCCGTCTAAAATACTACGATTCGCCAAGAAAGCCGTTTGCTCATCTGATATAAGCTTATGGATCACAAAATTTAATCTTTTAACTAGGACCTTAGATATAACCTTGTTTATACAACCAATAAGGCTAATAGGCCTAAAGTCCGCCAAACCGCTCGGATCATTACACTTTGGGATCAAGGCTAAGAAGGATGCAGTACACCCTATATTTATCGATGCATTTAGGTAGAATTCATTAAACATATGAAGGAAATCATGTTGAAACCCAACCCAACAACTTTTAATGAAAGCAAAATTAACCCCATCCGGTCCCGGGGATCTATCTCCATGGCAATCCCACACCGCGCTTTTGATTTCTTCCATCGAGAATGGAAGAACCAAACTTTCAGCCTCCACATCAGAAAGTTGTGCCAAATTAGGATAGATTAACTCTGGCCTTACCACCATTGGTTCAGCGAACCGTTCCCCAAAAAAAGTCGCCACGTGATCCTTAATTATGACTAGATTATTGACCCATTCCCCATCTATCCGTAACCCGCTAATACGGTTATTAGTGGTATTTGCATTCATAATCCCATGAAAATATGACGTGTTTTCGTCTCCTTCAACCGCCCACCTAACTCTCGACTTCTGCTTTAGATCCATAGTTTTCAACCTCTCCTCTTCCAAAATGATTTTTTTTTTACAATTTGCTCTATTTTCAAGCTCCTCCTCCGTCAAATCTCTAGTCTCCGCCACAAGATCCAAGGCTTCCAATTTATTCAAATTCTCAACATACTGACCCTTATGTTGCTCCTTGATATTTAATACCCACTCCCTAGCCTTTTTCTTAACCCACTTAATCTTTACCCCAAGGCCCAAATCGGCAGGACCCGAGAACCGAAACAATGCACACTGCTGATTTACAAACTCCAAGAATCCAGGTATCTCCATCCAGGAGTTTAAAATGCGTATTGGAATAGGGCCGAAGTCATGTGGGATAGTGGATAAAATGACAGGACAATGATCCGAAGCAACATTATTCAAAGCAACCACTGAAGCATTCGGCCATATATCCCTAAATTCCTTCGACACTAAGAACCGGTCAAGTTTACTCATTTTCTGACCATTATCTGACCTGTAAGTAAACTGCCTACCCCCCATATTATATTCAAACAATTCCGCTGTCTCAATAAACTGATTAAAAGCATCCGCGTTCGCAACTACAAACTCAGAATTCCTCCTCTCAGAAGGTATTCTAACGTCATTAAAATCACCCATAAACAACCATAAACCTTGTAATAATCCTTTCCATCCACGCAACTCTTCCCACAAACCCCTACGTGCAACTGGATCATTTTGTGCGTGGACATTCGCTATATTAATCAACTCCCCTGAAGCTTTTAAGACACCCGTTACAATGAGAAAATGACGATGTTTAAACGTACTCACCTTGTCAAAATAGGCTGGATTCCATAAGGTCACGAGCCCCCCTGATGTCCCGACAGCATCGAGAACCTCGGACTCAAAAATGGATCGTCCCCACAAACTGCTCAGAGGAAACGTAACTCCAGGTCTGATTTTTGATTCTTGTAAAGCCATAAAGTGAATTCCGTGTGTTGTTTTGAGACCCCGAACCCATTCTGATTTCCAGGAATCCCTTCCTCCCCTCAAGTTTAACGTCAAAAAATTCATTGGGTCCGATCTTGTTCACCTTCACCCATAACCAATTCACTGACCTGGTTAATGAAGCCTCCAAGTTGAAATCCTACGCCAGTTCTAACTTCCATGGTTGCCATAACTTCGTCCGAGAATAAAACCCCTTTAGGCGATTCATTCCTCAGCCCCTGATTGTCTCCCGGATCTAAACCACCTTCCTCGGTTGACGGTACATTACCTGGTACCTGATGTAATGATTGAAAATCCTCTCCGATCTCCCGATTGGAATCGTCGAGTTCTCCACCTTGACCAGAGAAAAATTCAGCGGTATCTTCACCTACAGGAGCATTCTTTTGTTCACCAGTAGGTACATTAGATGCAATTTTTGATTTTTAATTAACTCCTTGAATGGGTTACGATTGTTATTAGGTCCATCCGTGAATCCCACAGGCCCACCAAGAGATTCCTGAGATGGGCTCCTACATTTTCTAGGCCTCTTTCTAGACATAACCACATCCTCATCCCTCGTGGTCCCCACCGAAAAACTACCAAAGCTTTTGTTTAAATCAAGAGACGGCTATGATACAGGTTCCACATGATTCTTTTTTTGTTGGAGATTGTGTAGTATTAAAAGTCTCTTTTGGCTTTAGTGGCTGGGCCATATCCCCATGCAACCCTTCAAGATCCATCAAGTCCCCATGCAACTCTTCACCTCCTACCTCGTTCACACCGACTTCCGACCCATCAAACTCCATCACCGGAGCACTGTCCTCCGGCACCGGAATATTCATATTACCTCCTTCATCTGTGTCACACCCCGATTTCCACGTGTCACCGGTGGGCCCGGTGGGGAGTATCGTGACGTGGTTGGCAACATAATAGTCAAACAACACAATATTTAATATGCACAGCAGAAGCAAATGTAAAATATATTTCAACTGAATAAATATTGTAATATCAAGTATCACAAACAGTCGAAAGTTTATCCACAGAAGGATCGAAAATAAATAGGAAACAGTAGTTCAACAGACGATAGGCATCTTAAGTTTGCGAGACTCTTTATTAATGCTAAGGAGAGAATCCAGCCTATTACGCTTAGTACCTGCATTTAATCTTTTTGGGAAAATACGTCAGTTTACACTGGTAAATACAATCAACTGGCTCATTTTAAAAATGATTGAAAATTGATTTGGATGCACATGGCACAAACATTTTATAACTTGGGATAATTATTTAAATATATAATCTTGTAAATGAATTACATGTTCCTTATGCGTTCAGTAGCCCGGATCGTGCCGGGTTAAAGATCAATAGACACACCACATTATTCTTTTATGCACTGACGGGTGTACGCCTACACCCCGCGCTTAAGTCGTGGCCATTTCGTAAAATGATGCCAAGGATATCCGGGACATGGTCATTAACCCCCCAAAGGCTTTAAGTAAACAAAACGATTTAAACGGGCTGATCAAATTATTCAATTAACCACCAAACGATGGAAGATTTAATGCCCGACCAAGCGGTATTTTATATACCGTAACCCAAGCCCGTATAGGGGAAAATAAGTTAAAAGTATTTACCTGAGCAAAGTAATAATCACAATAAGCAAATGCAAGTAGCTTTTACTGGTCCTCCTAATCTGGAACGAAGGTTTATAATAACCTATTAGAATCCTAACGGGTCTTTAATTAAGCTTAAGCTTAGACCGGTTAGTTTCAAAGATACGGTTCGTACGCACGATTAAGCGAAGACCGAATAGAATGTGATTTAGACCCGACATGTTCGGAGACTTGTCTTATATGGGTAATCTAAACACATTCTGGATTTTGAGATAAAACCGATAAGGTTTGACCCGTTTCAGCTACTTTATGTAAACTAGTTACATAAGCCGAACCGAACGCGTAATAAGCGTAACGGGTATCCGTAAGAGCCATATACAGGTTTCTTAAGTTAATATGCTTCAAATATGTTGTGACATCAGTAAGATGTCTTCTATTATGCCCGAAACGAATTTGAACACAAACTATGCCCCGTAGGGGTAGTTTGGTCATTTAAAAGATTATAAAAGAGTTTAAGTATTTACCTGAGTTACAGGTCTGATATAATCAGAAAAAGTACTTATTTTACTAAGTTATAACAGTAGGGTAAAGTATATATGTGAAATTTATCAATTATAACCAAACTATGCACCGTAGGGGCATTTTGGTAATTTCACATAAGCCGAAAAGCTCAAAACTGAAGTCTGAGTTTAACAACTTTTGCTTACTGTTAAAATATTATAATTTACCCAAAATATCAGTAGGTATCAACCCTTGTATGTTTAAAATAGTTCTAGTATATACTATGCGTTAAAAATGCTTAAAAAGGCGATTAGAAGCCATTTCCGGGTTCTATACTTAAAGCTGATATTTTTATTATTCTAGAAGGCTTAAAATAATTTATTTATCATTTAAGATCAGTAGCAAAAGGTTTGGAGTCAATTAGACATGTAAAACTCATTTTATAGCCCGAAAGGGCAAAACCGACAATTACCGGATTAAGCCTATGACTATAAGTTATGCTCAGCCTAAAATACATTAAAAATATTTAAAAATCCCAAAATAATATATTACATTAGTGGGTAATAAGTTTGATATCAAAAAGTAGGCTTAACTAGGCTATACGCTAATTACGCCGTTTAATTAACATAAAGCTTTCAATTTACGCTAATGAGCATAACTCTCAAACTACACCTCAAACTGATGTCAAATTTTGGTTGCAAGTTTATATATCAGTAACTAAGGTTTCTACTCTTTTACATTTGCAAAAATCACGTTTTAAGGTGAAAAGGGCATAATGGTCAACATATGAGCAATTAACGGAATCATGCATATTAATTGGATAACTGATGAACCAAGGTGTATAATCACAAAGGGTTATACTAGCATGTAACCTAGTCCAATTAAAGCTCTGAGGCATTTCTTAAAACATGCCTAAACGGGTCAGAACTGAAGTCAAAGCTTTGCGACTTTCGGTTCCGAACCGGGTCTAAACAGTAAATTGTCGGGTTGAACATGTTTAGACATGTTCTTACACTAATTACCAAGTTATATTAATGATCAAATAGGTTGTATGTGTTCTAGATTGCTAATTATGCATAAATTAGAATTTAAGTATCATGTTGACTTTTTAATAACAAGTTTGACCCGACATTTGACCTAGTTAGAGTGGAAATCAGGGGGAACCCTTTTAAGGGTTTATTACCCACATAATTACCAACTTATAACTACTTTCAATTCGACCAATCACTGGACCATTAGTGATTAATCGTTAAGTCAAACGTTAATTACGACGGTTTGACTTTTAAGCTAAAACTAAGCAAAAACTTAACTAAGAAAGGTTAAGCAAACTTACCAAGGTCCTAAGCACGATTAGTGATCACTTGAGAGAAGTCTTGAGCTCCATAAATGATCAGGAACGCAAGAGAAAGGTGTGAAGAACTTGTTGCAACTTAGTGGCTTTATATAGTGATCAAGAACCCACTAGATTGTTGACATGCAAGTCTACAACTGACCATAATTCATCCACAAGTGTCCCTAAGTGTCTAGGGGTTGCCTAGGGGTCGTCCAATATGAGGAAACTCGGATTAAAGTCGGTTAGAATGGCAAAGGCAGACAAGAAACCAAAATTCTCGGATCAGATAGGCCTAGGCGTGACGCGAAGACCCCCCCCCCTTGGGCCTCGCGTCGCGCGACACCTCTCCTGACTCAAATCCAATTTTAGATTTTTATGTTTTGATCCTTGTCTCTTCAAAACTTTGCTTAGACTTCCTTTCTTGCATTTTAAACCCTCCAAATTGATGTTTAAGGGCTTCAAGACATTTACTGTCACACCCCAAATTTCCACGTGTCACCGGTGGGCCCGGTGGGGAGTATCGTGACGTGGTTGGCAACATTATAGTCAAACAACACAACATTTAAATGCACAGCGGTAACAAAAGATAAATATATTACAATCCGAATATAAAGTAATATCCAAGTATTACAACGGAATGTAAAGGATCCACAGGCGGATCATAAAACGTAAACATTGTTCAACAGACTTTAGACGCCTAGAACTTGCAAGATTCCTTATTAACGTCCTGAGCCGCTTCCAGCCTATTACGTACTTGTACCTGCCACTTAGACTTTTGAAAATACGTCAGTTTTCACTGGTAAATACACTCAACCGACTCATTTGAAAATGTTTATGAAAATTTGTTTAGGTGCACAAGACACGTAAATGTTTCGACACTTTGATTAGAATGCACAAGGCAAAATTAATATTTTATACTTGAGACAAACTATATTTCATGTTATCAGTTTTACATAGCTTGCTCTACATGTAGGGCCCGAAACTATGCCGGTTCATGATTAACCGACACACCACTATTCCCCTATTGGGAATTCCATATTGGGTATACATATGGCATCTGTCAGGTGTATGCCTACACCCCGTGCTTAGGTCGTGGCCATTGCAAATCATGAGTCAAGGATATCCAGGACACGGTCGCATTAATCCCCAATGTTTCAGTCAAGCAATACGAATTAAAACAGGTTATTTGGATTTCCCGACTCATTGGTCTTTGAATCCCATACCTGAACATGCGGTATTTATATTACCGTATCCCAAGCCCGTAATAGGGAAAATAAGTTAAGAGTATTTACCTGAGCTAGCTCCTGTCTTAAATAGCAGAAATTTATAACTCAGCCGTATTCACTTAAGCAAGCGTAGGTACAATTTACCGGAAAGCTCTAGTCTGGAATGATGGTATAAATAACTAATTAGAATGCTAACGGGTCTTTAATTAAGCTTAAGCTTAGACCGGTTAGTCTTACAGAAAGATACGGTTCGTACGCACGATTAAGCGAAGACCGGATAGAATGTGATTTAGACCCGACAAGTTTGAAGACTTGCTTAATATGGGTATATGATACACATTCTGGATTTTGAAATAAAACCGATAAGGTTTGACCCGTTTCGGCTAATTTATGTAAACTAGTTACATAAACCGAACCTAACGCGTATGAAGCGTAACGGGTAACCATAAGAGTCCTAAACAGGTTTCCTAAGTTAACATGCCTTAAGTATGTTGTGATATCAGTAGGATACCTTCCGTTATGCCCAAAACGAGTTTAATTTTATATTAATCCCCTTAGGGGTATTTTGGTCATTTTAAAGATTATAAAAGGGATCAATTAAGCTTCTATGATCCGGGTCTGAATAAATCAGTAAAATAACTTATTTTAACAGGTTATAACATTTGGTTATAAGTCTTATATGCCAAAATAGTTTTAAACCCTAACTATGCGTATAATACGCGTATAAAGTAGTTTTAAGCGACGTACGGGTTAAAATAGGATTCTGAGTTTCCTAATCAGTTAAACAGGTTCAAAACACTCCATTTAATATTTAAAATCAGTAGCAATTGGATTGGCGTTAAAAGGATTTGTAAAACTCATTTTATGGCCGAAAAGGGTATTTTTGGTATTAACCGAATCGAGGCGATTAACCTAGCTTATGATCAGTTTAAAAATAATTAAAAATCTTCAAAAATCCCAAAATATTATATCACATCAGTGGGTAAAAGGTTTGGTGTCAAAAATGGGTTTTAGATAGGCGTTACGCTAATGACGTCATTTAATTACTAAGAATCGCTATAATTACGTCATTAAGCATAACTCCTAATCTGGACCTCCGCTTGATGTGAAAATTTACAGACATGTCTAATAATCAGTAACTAAGATTATTTTACTTTCATATTTCCAAAAATCTCGTTTTATGCTCATAAGGGCATTACGGTCAATATTTAGGCGTTTAACGGAAACATCGGACGATTTGGGATTCGAGTGGTATAAACGCAGAGGCTTATACACACATGCAACTAGGTCCTAATGGAACTTTAAAGCATGTCTAAATCTATATAAATCGGGTCAGAACTGAGGTCAAAGCAAAAGTCAAACTTTTGCGTCTCTTGGTTCCGAATCGGTTCTAAACATAAAGTTGTCGAATCAAATAAGCTTAGACAAGTTATTATACTTATTTTCAAGTTGTATGGCTGATAAAACAGGTTACACGCCTTCCGTATCATTAAATATGCGATTAATGTTTCTGTTGACTTTTTCGGACAACCTTTGACTCGACAAACGACATGGTTAAAATTGAAATCAGTGGGTGACCTTTTAGGGGTTTATTACCCATATAAATACCAACTTATAACAACTTTTGATTCGACTAAACTCTGGACCGATTGTGATTTATCGGAAAGTCAAACCGTAGTTACGACGGTTTGATTTCTAGGCTACTAACTAAGGAAAACTTGATCGAGAAGGATCAAAGGTACTTACACTTGTCTAATGGATGATTTGAAATGCTTGTATCAGGTCTTGAGCTCTTGAAAATGTCCAGAAGTTGAATGAACAATGTGGTAACATGTGGGTCTTGATATAAGGCTTCAAACACTCTTAGATGATCAACACATAAGTCTAGGGGTGTTGCATTATCATCCACAAGTCCCCTACTAGCTAAAAACCATTTTAGGCAGCCCAAAGTATCGAAAAAATGGCATTTGAGTCGGTTACAAGCATCAACAGGCAGCTGCCTGTTTTTTCTGCATCTGCAGGTCGAACGCGGCCCGCTTTGAGTTTTTGTAATACTGATGCGGGCCGCCTGGGCCATCCGGATCAGGTGAACATGTTTCTCTTATTTGCATTTTGGTCCTTGGTCCCCCGAAAGGTCATTTTCAAGCTGTTTCTTGTATGCTAAGACTTTGTAATTTATATATAGGGGCTTTAATACTTATACCCACTTTGTCAAGTCCTCGGGTAACTTTGTGATCACCCGAAAAGCCCTAAATTTCAATGTTGACGGTTCTAACCCTTGCACACGAATTTTATCACAACTTGCTCATACGATAACGAAACTTCATGAAATTTTTGTGGTACATTCTAGTGAGCATAATTAATCCTTACAAATCTTCGGGTTTGTAAAAAGGTCACTCAGAGGTATAACTTAAACATGTTGGCACATTTAACCCCTGTAGTTTGTAATCTCTCACTTTCTTTCACAATTCGCTTCGTATGATCCATGATCTATTCGTTTAAGGTTATAAACATCATGTAGGGTTATTGTAAAGTATATTTATTCAGTGTTGACATTTTGAACCCTCAAATTCACATAGTTTCTATGTTTGTCAACTTTAGTCCTTCTAGAACATTCTTGCACGCGTTCAAAACTTATGACACGTGTCAATACATTATAGGACGTAAATTTTCGGGGTGTTACATCCTCACCCCCTTAAAAGAAATCTCGACCTCGAGATTTGTTAAAATGCTGGAAGTACTCTTTGTCGCATAAAGGACTTAACTTTTATAGCATATCTGGAGTCTTTCCAACCTCCCTTAGTGGCTCTTATATTAGGCGTATGTATCCTTTTGGAGCTTCTTGACCTGTCGATCCTCAATCGATACAGGATGCTCATCACATCATAATTCTGCATATCATTATGTGATAGTGCTTCTTGTCTTATTGGCGGAACACATCCTCCAGTCACTATTGTGCAATGTATTGCGAGCTCCGTCAAACTCCTTAAGTAGGTTTTAGCTTACAAGCTACTTGATCTTGATACATTCAATTCCTTCGAACGATTTCCATATATTCAGAGCTTAACTAGCCTGATAATTTCACAAATTTGGTACACCCTTCCTGGGTGATATCTTATGTTAAACCATATTCCTTAACAAGAACTTAGGAAGTTTGCTATTTTCATAACTCCTCGATTTATTGCCATATACTGGCAACCTACAATCGATTATGGATTTGTATAATCTTATTTGTTGTCCCCCAGGCAACTTTCAGATCTTGATATTTGGACTTACCAATTCTCTATCTAATACTAGACATTTAACATTCCATCTATACAAGGTCTCCTAAGGAGTAGCCTTAATAATTACATATCCATTATTATAGAAAAGCTTTATTTTTAAGGTGAGATGGTTATTCCAACCACTGCTTAGCTAATGTTTAGGGAATAGCTAATCCTTGCCGTTAGTCGAACAGATCGACGATCCTGGGCAGCGGATGGCGATTCTTAATTGTTGCCTAATTAGGGTTGCGGTAATCAATGCACAAGCAAAATGAACCGTCTTTCTTATTTACTAAAAATCGGTGTTCTTAGAACTTTGAATTTTGGCTTTAAGAAACCTTCTCTAAAAACTTATCGATTAGGCTCTTAGTTATTCCTATTCCGTTGGTACTAACAGATATACGGCTTTTACAGTAACTGTAGCCCTAAGCGGGATGTTTGTCCTAACATCCTCTTTCTTCTCAGGAGGTAAACATGGTAATTCCTATGAAGAAAATAATCATGACACACATAGAGATGTCATAGTTGTCCGTGTTCTCAGGCTTTGGTTCATCTATCGATGTCGGTGTCAGATAAATGACACATTCATTTTACAAATGTAAGGGTGCCCTAAGTAGAGATACTTATAGGGACATTTTATATTGGATATCTTCTTTGAATACTACTAGTCGACTTTAGTATGATATGACCATTGGGATGTCTCAGGGGTTCCATGTATTAAACCTCCATACTGATCAGGCATGGAAGCAATCTATGGGACACACTAAGATACGCCAATCCTCATATGGCACTTTTATCAAACATAGTTAGGCATTCGCAGAAGATAGAAAACAATGAGAAAATAAAATAAAGTAATATATATTGTCGTACTCTTTTTGGGGAAGAGTACTCCAGATTTTTATGGAAGGATTATCTCCGAGGATGGGAGAGAGGGTCTTTAAAGACTCCATTGGTAAATTATGCCTCATTTTTAATATCTGAAGTTCTTATGAATGTAACCAAAAGTTTGCTAAGCTTATGGTTTACTAAAGGTTTATTATCCCTTACATTAACGTAAAATACTTAGCAGATACAATTGATGCTAAAAGGTAAGGACGTACCTTATTATTGATATGCACTGTCTCTGGCCTTCAACTGGTAGTTTAGGCTTTTCCTTTCTTATCCATCCCAGACTTAGCTGCTCCTCCCTGGGCAGCCTCCGGGCAATTAGTACTGATGTGGCCCTTTTCACCACATCTGAAACAGCTTGCATTCTTTATGTCCCTACATTCGTGGGACTGGTGGCCAGTTCTTTTGCAGATGCCACATTGCTTTATCTTTTGGTTTGATCGACACTGTCCCCAGTGTCTTCTTTTGCAAGTTTTGCATGTAGGCTTCTTGTCGGAATCCTGTTGGTCATTGTTGAACTCGGATTTGTTCTTCTTAGGATTCTGGGAATTATTCTCCTCCCTTTTACGCTTCCCATCTTCAGAGGCCTTGGCAGCCTTGTTTCTAACCACATCGAGTGTGAGAGCTAGCGACAATTCTGCCGTTGACCTGAAGGTAGTAGGTCTCGATGCTTTCACACTTGCCTTTATTTCTGGGGCTAAACCCCCAATGAAGCGAGCAATTCGCTTTGGTTCCAGTGTGACCAAATAAGGAACCAATCGAGACTTGGTATTGAAACTTGTAAGGTATGCTTGACAATCTAAGTTCTCCATGACTAAAGTCAAGAATTCAGTCTCAATCTTCTCAACCTCGTGTTGAGGGCAATAGTTTTCTTTGATCAGCGTCATGAACTGTTCCCAGGTCATATTATATAACGGGACTTTCCCTGTAGCTTGGATCAAAGATTTCCACCAAGCTAATGCCTCTCCTTTGAAAGATTGTGACACAAATTTCACAATATCCCTATCATCACAACCACTAATATCCACAACCGTATCCATTTCGTCCATCCAAGTCATGCAATCAACAGCTCCTTTTTCCCCAGTGAAGTCCCTGGGTTTGCACGAAACAAAGTACTTATAGGTGCAACCCTTATTACGGGGTTCTTGATTCCGCATGACTCGTTGGGATGGAGCACTCCTCTGGTTTGATGAGTGGTGAGAATTACTGTTGTGGGCAGTGTGAGTCCGGGAGGGTGTTCTGGAGTGTGGTGCAGATTGGGTCCTTGCATGGGTACCACTGGATTCATGGAGCTGTCTATCCATAGCCCTATTAACCGCATTATCTATCATTGCTTGTAATTCTGCACCCGCTACGTTTACTCGGGCATTATCAGGTACTATCCCTGGGTGACTGTTGACCTCGTTTGAGTCTGCCATGTTGCTTGAACTGTAACATATCGACAATAGTCTATTGGTGAGTTTATTATAGAATTGTCTTTTAGTCTCAGAGGACGTTAATTATAGCCCGTGGGCACTTCATCCATATGGGATGCTTATATAAATAAGGATTTAGAATAATCTCATAAAAATGACTTATGTGATTTTATCGTGTCACACTTTGTCGAGCATGTAATTATGCTTTCATATTTTTAATAAGGATTTGAATCTCTTGAATAGGTTCTACCATCTCGGCCTTGTATGTAGTGACATTTAGGCTAGGTTTTACCTTTAAGATTCTTTTTAATTATTAACGCAGAACAAATTTTTTAATCGAGATGTTAATAAGGATCTGAATCTAATTGTGGAACTACCATCTTGGCCCTGTCTTAATGTGACATATGGCTAGGTCTTGTCCTTTTAGATTTTGCCATTTTATTATAATGGTAGATCTTATAATATAGGAATGATATTTTAAAGATAATCGTTCCTTCAAAAATCTAAACAAGTATATGGTTGCCCTAATCGGGACTTCTACCGAAAATGACTCGCCCATACAAGAGCTAATCGTATAAATAACAAAGGAACCAAATAAAGACAAAATGAAACAAATTTGAATTTGTCCTATGTTCTCGTCTAGACACAAGAATGTGCAACTGTGTAACTGAGATTAAACACAAAAAGGCTAATGTTTAATTCACTCAGTGTTGGCTCTGATACCAACCTGTCACACCCCAAATTTCCACGTGTCACCGGTGGGCCCGGTGGGGAGTATCGTGACGTGGTTGGCAACATTATAGTCAAACAACACAACATTTAAATGCACAGCGGAAACAAAAGATAAATATATTACAATCCGAATATAAAGTAATATCCAAGTATTACAACGGAAGGTAAAGGATCCACAGGCGGATCATAAAACGTAAACATTGTTCAACAGACTTTAGACGCCTAGAACTTGCAAGATTCCTTATTAACGTCCTGAGCCGCTTCCAGCCTATTACGTACTTGTACCTGCCACTTAGACTTTTGAAAATACGTCAGTTTTCACTGGTAAATACACTCAACCGACTCATTTGAAAATGTTTATGAAAATTTGTTTAGGTGCACAAGACACGTAAATGTTTCGATACTTTGATTAGAATGCACAAGGCAAAATTAATATTTTATACCTGAGACAAACTATATTTCATGTTATCAGTTTTACATAACTTGCTCTACATGTAGGGCCCGAAACTATGCCGGTTTATGATTAACCGACACACCACTATTCCCCTATTGGGAATTCCATATTGGGTATACATATGGCATCTGTCAGGTGTATGCCTACACCCCGTGCTTAGGTCGTGGCCATTGCAAATCATGAGTCAAGGATATCCAGGACACGGTCGCATTAATCCCCAATGTTTCAGTCAAGCAATACGAATTAAAACAGGTTATTTGGATTTCCCGACTCATTGGTCTTTGAATCCCATACCTGAACATGCGGTATTTATATTACCGTATCCCAAGCCCGTAATAGGGAAAATAAGTTAAGAGTATTTACCTGAGCTAGCTCCTGTCTTAAATAGCAGAAATTTATAACTCAGCCGTATTCACTTAAGCAAGCGTAGGTACAATTTACCGGAAAGCTCTAGTCTGGAATGATGGTATAAATAACTAATTAGAATGCTAACGGGTCTTTAATTAAGCTTAAGCTTAGACCGGTTAGTCTTACAGAAAGATACGGTTCGTACGCACGATTAAGCGAAGACCGGATAGAATGTGATTTAGACCCGACAAGTTTGAAGACTTGCTTAATATGGGTATATGATACACATTCTGGATTTTGAGATAAAACCGATAAGGTTTGACCCGTTTCGGCTAATTTATGTAAACTAGTTACATAAACCGAACCTAACGCGTATGAAGCGTAACGGGTAACCATAAGAGTCCTAAACAGGTTTCCTAAGTTAACATGCCTTAAGTATGTTGTGATATCAGTAGGATACCTTCCGTTATGCCCAAAACGAGTTTAATTTTATATTAATCCCCTTAGGGGTATTTTGGTCATTTTAAAGATTATAAAAGGGATCAATTAAGCTTCTATGATCCGGGTCTGAATAAATCAGTAAAATAACTTATTTTAACAGGTTATAACATTTGGTTATAAGTCTTATATGCCAAAATAGTTTTAAACCCTAACTATGCGTATAATACGCGTATAAAGTAGTTTTAAGCGACGTACGGGTTAAAATAGGATTCTGAGTTTCCTAATCAGTTAAACAGGTTCAAAACACTCCATTTAATATTTAAAATCAGTAGCAATTGGATTGGCGTTAAAAGGATTTGTAAAACTCATTTTATGGCCGAAAAGGGTATTTTTGGTATTAACCGAATCGAGGCGATTAACCTAGCTTATGATCAGTTTAAAAATAATTAAAAATCTTCAAAAATCCCAAAATATTATATCACATCAGTGGGTAAAAGGTTTGGTGTCAAAAATGGGTTTTAGATAGGCGTTACGCTAATGACGTCATTTAATTACTAAGAATCGCTATAATTACGTCATTAAGCATAACTCCTAATCTGGACCTCCGCTTGATGTGAAAATTTACAGACATGTCTAATAATCAGTAACTAAGATTATTTTACTTTCATATTTCCAAAAATCTCGTTTTATGCTCATAAGGGCATTACGGTCAATATTTAGGCGTTTAACGGAAACATCGGACGATTTGGGATTCGAGTGGTATAAACGCAGAGGCTTATACACACATGCAACTAGGTCCTAATGGAACTTTAAGGCATGTCTAAATCTATATAAATCGGGTCAGAACTGAGGTCAAAGCAAAAGTCAAACTTTTGCGTCTCTCGGTTCCGAATCGGTTCTAAACATAAAGTTGTCGAATCAAATAAGCTTAGACAAGTTATTATACTTATTTTCAAGTTGTATGGCTGATAAAACAGGTTACACGCCTTCCGTATCATTAAATATGCGATTAATGTTTCTGTTGACTTTTTCGGACAACCTTTGACTCGACAAACGACATGGTTAAAATTGAAATCAGTGGGTGACCTTTTAGGGGTTTATTACCCATATAAATACCAACTTATAACAACTTTTGATTCGACTAAACTCTGGACCGATTGTGATTTATCGGAAAGTCAAACCGTAGTTACGACGGTTTGATTTCTAGGCTACTAACTAAGGAAAACTTGATCGAGAAGGATCAAAGGTACTTACACTTGTCTAATGGATGATTTGAAATGCTTGTATCAGGTCTTGAGCTCTTGAAAATGTCCAGAAGTTGAATGAACAATGTGGTAACATGTGGGTCTTGATATAAGGCTTCAAACACTCTTAGATGATCAACACATAAGTCTAGGGGTGTTGCATTATCATCCACAAGTCCCCTACTAGCTAAAAACCATTTTAGGCAGCCCAAAGTATCGAAAAAATGGCATTTGAGTCGGTTACAAGCATCAACAGGCAGCTGCCTGTTTTTTCTGCATCTGCAGGTCGGACGCGGCCCGCTTTGAGTTTTTGTAATACTGATGCGGGCCGCCTGGGCCATCCGGATCAGGTGAACATGTTTCTCTTATTTGCATTTTGGTCCTTGGTCCCCCGAAAGGTCATTTTCAAGCTGTTTCTTGTATGCTAAGACTTTGTAATTTATATATAGGGGCTTTAATACTTATACCCACTTTGTCAAGTCCTCGGGTAACTTTGTGATCACCCGAAAAGCCCTAAATTTCAATGTTGACGGTTCTAACCCTTGCACACGAATTTTATCACAACTTGCTCATACGATAACGAAACTTCATGAAATTTTTGTGGTACATTCTAGTGAGCATAATTAATCCTTACAAAGCTTCGGGTTTGTCAAAAGGTCACTCAGAGGTATAACTTAAACATGTTGGCACATTTAACCCCTGTAGTTTGTAATCTCTCACTTTCTTTCACAATTCGCTTCGTATGATCCATGATCTATTCGTTTAAGGTTATAAACATCATGTAGGGTTATTGTAAAGTATATTTATTCAGTGTTGACATTTTGAACCCTCAAATTCACATAGTTTCTATGTTTGTCAACTTTAGTCCTTCTAGAACATTCTTGCACGCGTTCAAAACTTATGACACGTGTCAATACATTATAGGACGTAAATTTTCGGGGGGTTACATTTACCCACTTTGTTTAGTCCTCGGTTAACTTTATTGTCACCCGAAAAGTCCTAAACTTCAATGTTGACGCTTTTAACCCCTCGCACACGAATTTGATCACAACTTGCTCATACGATAACGAAACTTTATGAAATTTATATCGTGCATTCTAGTGAGCATAATTAACCGTTACAAAGCTTCGGGTTTGTCAAAAGGTCACTCAGAGGTATAACTTAAACATGTTGACATATTTAAGCCCTGTAGTTTGTAATCTCTCACTTTCTTTCATATTTAGCTTCGTATGATCCATGATTTATTCGTTTGAAGGTTTGAGCATCATGTAGGGTTAATGTACAATATATTTATTCACTGTTGACATTTAGAACCCGTATATTCTCATACTTTCCATGATTGTCAACTTTAATCCTTTTATAACATTCTTTCACACGTTCATACTTATGACACGTGTCAATACATTATAGGACGTGAATTTTCGAGGTGTTACAATCTGCGTCGCGAACCTCCCCGTCTTCTACTTCATCATCGCCACCAGCTACCGATTCGAGAGAGTCCTCCGACAGTTCCTCCTCATGTGATGATAAATCATTAATAATGAAATCCAAGCTTTTGTTCTCCACCTCCACTACCCAGACTTTTAACTGACTTTCACCCCAAACCACCTCCACCTCCTCATCAATACGCTTCATCATCGATGTCAGAACCCAAGAAAAACCCGAGGAATTATCAACCATTTGCCATGAGAACTCCGATCCTGAGACTAGGGTATCGAATAATTCCCCAAGACGATCAAACAAATTTGGATCCCGTAGTTGCAATGGCATTCCTGTCACCTTCAAACATGCTAATCGTTCAAAGCCTACATGTTGTCCTTCCCATAGTACAGCCGATGAAAGCACACTCTCCCAGACTTGCATCTTCCTTGCTACAAAGTCGACTGCCGACCTCTTATCTTTAAACACAATCAATACTTTAAGCCCCCCGATATACCCCACCGAGCATTCGGAGAATCCACCTTCCTTCAGCATATTTTTAATATTACCAAACTCCTTTACATTTTTAACCTCTCCTATGACGGACCTCATGACGCAATGGTCAGGATATAGTGCAGCTCTATCGTCCACCCTCAAAACCTTTTTGGAACATGCGTCACCTCCCCTAGTTCCAGCCACCACCTCCGACAAAAGGCCTTTGTTTAGTACCGGCTTCGGGACATAAACTCTGGCCGGCTGCACGTTCTTTTCCTTATACCGATACACAGTTGGCCGATAACTACTAGGTTGAGCACTTTGCTTATGATTTTTGCCAAAACGGGCGATGGATACGCTTAACTTCGCGTCGCGTCGTAGATCTTGAATGTATTCATACCCTTCAACACTCTATCCATATCATTAACACCTTCAATCCGAATAAAACCGAAGTAATTACCCCGAACATCACGCTTCTTTGCAACGCCGTCCATAACAACGACTGTGTAACTCCATCCGGGAGATTAGTAACGAAGAAAGTAGTTACAGGTCTACCATTACCAATACCACTGAACTTTCTCGACGAATCATCACCCCACCACCTTCCTGCCATCCCAATGACAGACGTTTGATTAACGGTAACAGGTCAAACCAACAAGACAACAATACCCAGATAGCGAATGGAAAAATCGGAATAGCAAAATAGAATGAGGGTAAAGATCAGTTCCACAACAAAGTTCGGATCGATGACCAGCCCCACACTCTATTCTGATATCCTCCTCTTTGTCGAGCCTCCGGCGTATTTTATCCGGCAAGATAAGAAAACCTAACACTAACCCAAATCCCGGACAGCGAATGGGATAGATGACAGAATAAGATATGATGAAAGGTAAAAAACTCGAGTCACCGTATGTGTGGCACCCGGAGTAACCTCGCACACTATCCCAGACGATCACTTTCCGTCGAGCCTCCGGCGAAGGGTATTAGAGAGAGAATTCCATTGCATGCTTTCTCGCCACACATACTTCCAGAATTATTCTTCTTCTACGGAAAATGGTTCTCTTTCTAATTGTGGAGTCGGTTTTTTTCGGTGTTATTTGTTGTAGGTTCGAAAATGCTAAATAATATATAGACCCCATTTTTTCACACCATTTCCAGTCGTAGAATACCTGCTTTAGTCCATAATGGGAATCGATCGAAATTTCAAAGACTCTAAGGATTTGAAGAAGGTGATTGAGGCGATTTGCTTGACCACTTGCTAAGAGATCTGGAAGTAGGGATGAGCTCGGTCCGGTTCGGTACCGAACCGGTACCGGTACCGAAAGAACCGGTACCGAAAATCCTCAAAAGTGGGTACCGGTACCGAATATACCCGGTTCGGTACGGTTCGGTACCGGTATTTGAGGGTAAAAACGAGCAAAATACCGGTACCGAACCGGTACCGTACCGGACCGGTACGGTACCGGTCCGAAAATGTCAAAAGTGGGTACCGAAAAGGTACCCGGTTCGGTAAATTCGGTACCGGTACCGGTTCGGTAAATTCGGTACCGGGTCCATTTTGCTCATCCCTATCTGGAAGTCCACATTATTTTAAGAATAGAAATACTTCGATGGCGAGCTCTGTGGAAAATATCAAAGAGTAATCTTTTATTTGGGATCAAGAGTATGCGTAAGTTTCATATTATTAATTAGGCCATGCGTAGTCATAACGCCCCTTTGTGGGCGTTATGCGACACGTGGCGCGCCACGTGTGCGGGTGGGCATTATGGGGCGTTATGCATTTTAAGCCCGTAGTCATAAAGCCCCCGTCTAATCATTACTCAATTATTAATTTCTAATTTTATATAATTATTTTCTAAATTTATAAAATTAAAATTCATTTCATTAAATTAAAAAACATTACACTAAAATTAAAAAAAAAAAACATTACACTTAAAAAAAATTACAGTAACATAAAAAAAAAACAGTTCCACTAAAAAAATAAAATCAGCCCATAAAACCAAAACACAAAACCAGCCCAAACCCATAAATTAAAAACCCTAAAATTCTTCTTCTTCTTCTTCCTTGTCTTTATTCTTCTTCTTCTTCGATATATACCTGCAACACAAGGAAGAAACAAAGCATTAAATAACTAGAAAAAAAAATCAAACATCAATCCATCACGCCGCTATGGTGGTCGCGCCCCTCTCTTCTTTCTCCTTCATGGCGCCCCTCGTTTTGGTGTGCCCGGCGCCATGCCGGCGCCATGACCGGGCATACCGCCCCACTACGCAAGACCTTAGAAGAGATGGTGCGATTTTAAAATTCGTAACGTTATCATGTAATTTTGTCTTGGCTGTTTCACCTTTTTGTTGGCCTAATTTTTTTTGTTTATATAGAAGTTTTTTTTGTAGGCCTAATTTTTTTTTGTTTATATAGAAGTTTTTTTGTTAAAAAAAAAGATGCATCGTGCCTGTTTCACACTCACAAAAGTCTAATTTATAAATGATAATTTGATTCTCGTGGACCAGAGGTGCGCAAACCGGTTAAGTTTAATAACCGGTTCAGTTAACCGGTTATACCGGTTAATTTGACTTTTTGACTTTAACCGGTTATTTTTTTAACTGGTCCGGTTAATTAATTTAACTGGTTACTTTCGGTTAATAACCGACGCTTTTTTTTGTTTTTTTTGAATTTTTCAGTTAACCGGTCTGCCAGTTAAAAACCGGTTGATAACGGTTCCTATATTGAATATCAATAACCGGTTATTAACCTACGGTTAAGAATAATCACTAACCGGTTATTCCTCAATCAGTTATTAACCGGTTACAATTTCAATTAATAATTGGTTATTCGGTTATTTTGTGCACCTCTACGTGTGGACAAGAACTCAAGAAGCCAAGTCATAGCATTTGTGATCGGTCTGTTAATGTGTTATCATTTTTCACGACCCAAAAGAAAGTAGTGAAATCTTATTGGGCCTTTGATTAAGCCCATCAGGAATTTATAAATATCCAACTTCTACGTTGTTAATAAACATCACAACTGAATCTGCAACCCTAGTGTAGGCAGCCGCATCTGCCATTTTTCCGCTATATGCTTATAAACACTTGATTGCAGGTTTTGAAGCTATTATTTTGAAATGTTTTTTTAATTTTTGTTTAGGCAAAGATGATTAATTGCTTAATATTCTGACACCTCTTGTATGAGAATAGCGAAAGCTGTTCCTTGAGCACATAAAGCTACACTCTGAGCCTCCATCGTTTAATTTCTTTTTGTTGTTGTATTTGACAAATGTTTTGTGAGTTTATCGATCAGAAATTCAGGCAACCACCTTTCGTAAATCGCTCGATTGGTAGGTGTTGTTCTGTTCGTAAATTAATTTCTTTTGCTCTTCAGATTTGTTGAGATTCATCGTCTATGAAGCTGGTCTAGTAAGCAAAAGTACATTTTGTTTCATATTTTTCATTAATTAAACATGTAATGTACAAACTAACAATATAATTATATAAATTAAGAAATCAGATATAACATTTTGAAACAACTTTTGTTTTTTTGGCGAAGATGATTGATTGCTAATTATTCTGACACCTCTTGTATGAGAATGGCGAAAGCTATTCCTTGAGCAGATAAAGCAACACTCTGAGCCTTGATCTGGATCACTTTATTTTTTTTTAAATTAAAAAAAAATATTGCTTTTTTGTTACCTTTTGTGATAATTGAGAAATGGGTTATGAGTTGTGAGTTTACCGAACGGAAATTCAGGCAACCACCTTTTGTAAATCGCTCAAATGGTAGGTGTTGTTCTGTTCGCAAATTAATTTCTTTTGCTCTTCAGATTTGTTGAGATTTATGGTCAATGAACCTGGTCTAGTAAGCAAATGTACATTGTTTTGTACTTATATCAAAAGCCTATGTTTTGAACCAACGATTATACAGTTACATATTGAACCTATTACCAACCATTTTCTTATATCATAAATAAAGCCACCTCAACTCAAAATGTTTACTTGGAGTACAATTTTGGACTTCCAAAATCAATCATGGTTCACATAAACAACCATCAATATTTTTAGCTTCACAAAATTCTACTTCAAAAATTTAAATAGAACCATGTAAGCCCAACCATAGACCTTACTAACTTAGACTATATGGAGTGGGATTGGCATGAAAATGGGGCGTGAAGGCCATACGGAGTGGTAAAAAAAGCACAGAGTGTTTTATGGCTTTATTAAAACTCTTGGGAGTTGCCTACCCACAGTTAGATTCAAAGCAATCCGCCAATCTCTCCTCTCTTGCGTAGGTAGTTTATCATATATAATTAAACCCCGCAATGATCACCCTTATGCAGTGGCGGGTCCAAGATTTTTTTCCTATAGGTTCACTTTTTTTGGATGGTCAAATTTTCACAACCATACGTTATAATTTTCGGGTCGGGCCAGGTTGGGTCGGGTCGGGTCACGGAACGTAATAAAGACCTAAATTTCATATCAAACTTCTATTAGCATTAGCCCAAAAATTCAGGTTTCATAAAAACTAAAATTGCTAAAGAGCTAAAGCTCATATCAAATAAAATAACTATCCTATGAAAACCACGAATCACAAGTAACGAATTCATATCAAAATCTATCTTCTATTGAGTATTTGAGTTAAAATTGAAAGAAACTTTACCTCAGATTTCGCCTACTTTGATGCTTAAAACCGTCGAGTAAATGAAGGGAGGACTCAAAATATATCAAAGCACTAGCTGCATTTGCACCCTCTGCCACCAACAATATCATCATCAACAAACAGTTTTATAATGTAAAATTGCTCTAGAACAAGGCCCCAGACCAAAAACTAAAGCTGGTGAATTTAACATACCTAACTAAAAGATTAGCCTTCTTTCTCTGGTGTTACTATAAAACCAGAACTTCATTCAACAATATTTGGAATGAATCCACAATTTATGAACAAATATCACAAGACAAACTAGAGTAGCTGCATTACACTAAACCATCAAAACAATTTAGAACAAGTTAAAACATCAAAACAGTTCATTCAGACAGTCGCCGGAGAAGGATGGCCGGAGGAGAGGAGGTGGTCGCCGGAGAGGGTGAGGGTGGATGCGGTGTTTTCTTGTTCTGCACTGCGACTCCTCTTTTCTTTTCTTCTGCGGCGTTTTGTTTTGTGTGAGTGTAACCCTAAATGGGTTTTTCATTAAAGGAAAAATAAAAAAATAAACAAAATAAAACAAAAAAACGCCCAATGCGGGATTCGAACCCGGATATCTATGGAACAAGTAGGCGCATTAACCAGGGGACCACCAAAGCTTTTAGTTTATGGGTTCCCTTTGTATTTTATTTATGGGTTCCCTTTTGGTTTACTATATATATTTACACCAAAAATTAAAAACCGACTGGGTTCTTGGGAACCCGATACTTTTACATAAGTCCGCCCCTGCCCTTATGGCATATGTGTCGGTTTTTCTGTCGGACCTATGTCTTGAACTTTCTATCAACCTGGTAATTTTTTTTTCATATTCCTTTTTCTCATTGGGTTTTAGTGTGTAATTCCATAACATAACTTTCTATTGGGTTGTCAGAGTAAAAACATTTTAACGACTTCATCAAGCGAATAATGATAATTTGCCAAAGTAATTGACTAATTTCCAAAAAAGGTTCGCTCTTAGAACGCTCTAGTGTTTGTCCACCTAGCTATGTGTATACAAGTTTTACCCACTCTAAGATTTGCCTTGTTTGTTTTTCGGTAATGGGTTTTCATAATTACTAAAATAAATTTTAGTGTAAATTACAAGTTTTGTCTTTTATATTTGTATCAAATTGTAGGCGGTGTCCTTTTGTCTTTAAATTTGATGAGTTTTGTCCTTAATGTTTCAAAATCCTGCACGTTATGTCTTTTACACCTAACCCAGTCAGATTTTTTTGTTAAATATGGTCATGTGCAAATAAGCGTATTCTTATCATTTTACTCTCTAGGGACTATTGAGTAAATGACTTATATCAAAGGACTAAATGTGTAAAAAGATTAAACCTCTCTCTTTCTGTATATCCTTCTTCAATTAGCCACTGCCACAACCAACCACACCCACCTGCCACCAATCTCCAACACCGTCAACACTATCACAGCCACAATATGCAACCACCAATCTCCACCACCTTTAACCAGATCAGAACGATGAGACTCCTATAAACACCCCTTAACTTTTCCCCCTCGTCGTTTTCCCCTCCTAAACGCGATGGTTGCTGCAGCGGGAAGCCACCACTGTCAAAACCATAATTCAACGACTCCCAGGGTTTCCCCCTTTCTTAAACATGGTTTCCCTCATAATTATTTTGTGTAATTTTAGGGTTTTTTTTATAATCCTTTGAATTAGATTTGGTGGTCAACTATTCAGATTTAGTGGTGGGTGGTGGGACAACGGTGGATGGTGGGCAATTTCCAGATCTATGGTTAATGTTAATTTGCAGTGAAGGTAGGTACGAAAATCATACCAGGGATGTATGGTCAGGGTCGGTTTAACAATTTTGGTGGCCTAAAACTAATTAGAAACTGGAGGCCTTTAAAAAAACACTATTAGAAACCCTCCTTTACCCGGGCTTAGGACCGGCAAAATAAACTAAATGGTTTACTGTTGGCGAAGTTAATTTTTTTTTTTTTTGTATATGCAAATATAAGTTTAACCCAGCCCAAATATCATATATATTCCTTTTTTTTAAAGTTGGAGGCCCTGGTTTGGAGGCACAAAGCCCAAGCATCAAAATACTTAGGTTTGGGCCGACCCTATGTATGGTGGTTAGTTTTATGGGCCCTCAGTTTAGAGAGAGAGAGAGAAAGGGCAGTATTGGTGGTGGTGGCGGTTGTGGTTGCCGGGGGAGGTATGACAGTGATGCTGGAGGTTGTTCACCGTAGCGCGGTGGCAGAGTCGTAGCTGGCGGTGATGGGTGGCACTGGAAAGTATGTGAATGCTAAGGGACATGCTGTGGTGAAGACATTCCAGGGTACATATCAGCAGAACAATGATCTTGTTAAATAGTTTGTGGGTTTGGTTTGTAATTGTCTCATCTTTTTTATGTTTTTGTCATTATTATGAGAAATTTGTGTGCAGAATATGAAAAGTTTCAAGAGTTTATGTCATTTTTGTAATGTTTAATCTTTTTACACATTTAGTCTTTTAATATAAGTTATTTACTCAATAGTCCCTGTAGAGTAAAATGACAAGAATACCCTCATGTGTAAGGCACATGACCATATTTAACAAAAAATCTGACTAAGTTAGGGCTAAAGGATATAACGTGCAAGATTTTGAAACGTTAAGGACAAAACTCGTCAAATTTAAAGGCAAATAACATTGCCTGCAATTTGGTACAGACATAAAGGACAAAACTTGTAATTTACTCTAAATTTTATTCATTGTCTTACTTCAAGTTTCATATAAACTTCGTAACTTTGAGTATCGACATCATATTTATTTTTGCTTCATATTGGACATACTTTACCTTGTTGCGAAGCTCTTATCTTAAGGTCCTTCATATATATAACTAGTGAGATTTCCTCCCGCGCTTCGCGGCGGGAATTCTGTCGGTATATGTTTGCTACGTTACAGTACCGATACTCACAATAGCCTATAGTAATCGAAAGAGAAAACCTTATATCGATCGAAAACAATAAAAACGAATATCAATACCGGTCTGATGTTGTTCAGTTAATATTGGTTTAGTTGGTTTGCGTTCTATGTTTATTTTTTTTTTCAACATTGCCATATAAATTCTTCTGATAACGAATATTGTGTCGCGCGCTATCATACTAAATTGAACCTAAACCGCCTGAACATCTGTATCGGTACCTATTGTTTTCCTTTCGATAAATTAACACCGTATCACTACCATACCGGACCAAATAACATCATTTTTGGTACAAGAATTTGTTTATATTGTTTTTTCTTTAGATAAAGCTGACATCTTAGTGCTACCATACCATACCGAACACCGGTACCTGCAATCTTTTTTTTTTATGGTTTTCGGTTTTAAAAAATTTTCATTTATACAACTCTATGATGAAAATGAATAACGTTACTAGTATTGTGACACTCTGAACCGGTCGGTGCCGTACGAACAACATTGGTGCTAGTACTGGTGGTCGTTTTTATCATTTTCGGTCATGTAAAACATGTGTTGATTTCTATACCAAGTGCATGTATCGTACTGGTGCTGTAATGAACCGAACTGATACCGATCTCATGCGCGCGGTAACGTACCATCACAATGCGCAAGCAAATAACTTGGAATGTTAAAAAATAAACATAAATGCGGATTTTATAAAAAGTTAACACTAAAAACTCAAATTAAATAATCGACAAAATATTACTAATAAAAATACTTAAATCTTATTGGTTACTATTTATTGCTAAAAATAATTAATAAATACTTAAAAATTATGATTTCCTATTCATCATAAGTTTCAATTAATATGTATAATTATTTGTGTCAACATTCAATAAAAACTAATTTCCACTAGTTTTTCCAACGTATAGAAGTGATTATAAAATTTGAGTAACACTTTTAATCTCGACACGTCCTTACGAATAAATGTTCATAGGAGAACCTCGGTTTATGTTAAATTACTTTGATTTGTGTCAACTAAAGGTAACTGAATCAAACTATGTCTAAACTTGGGCTTGATTCGTTTCAAACCATATGTCTAAAATCTAAATCTCAAGCTTCGCTCTTTATTAACTTTTTAAATGTTTCACTTATTGAAGAAACACTGGATAAATGACCGGGATCAAATTATCCAGGGGGTTAGGTTCTGGATAAAAAGGGGTTTGTTCTCTCTCGTTTGATTCAAATGGACTGGTCTTCTTCTCCGATGAATACTGCAAAACAGAACACCGTTAGTCTCGCCACGGGGAGAAGGGAGGTTCTCTCCGTGACCACACTCCGGCGTGAGAATAAGTATGTGTTTATGAAGAAGAAGAAGTATTGGTGAAGTGAATGTAACTTGAAGTTCATACCTGAATTACTCTCATATTTATAGCCGGGAGTTTGGGCGGGAAAACCTGTTAATGAAATGTTAACGGAAGATACTAACTCCGTAAGCGGTTATTTCTTTCTCCGTTAATCTTCTTGATCTGACGTGAAAACACACGGATCGCCATTTAGATCAACGACTGGGGTGTTGCCACGTGGAAAGTGGGAAAGTGGAGGTTTCTCTCCAATTCCATGCCATCATCGTGATTTCAGGGTGGCCTGGGATGATGACACGTGTCCCAGACGGTTATAACCGTCTTGGTGGTGAACGATTGAGTCTTCCAGAAGATTATTGCCATAATCCGGTGTAACTCCTTATCGTGTGGTATCAGTTTAGTAAATAATATCCAAGTCTGGGTATTATTTAAACGGGAGTGCTTGTTGGGATTTTTATCCCTTTGTTATGGAGAATCGTCGCAAGGACTTGTAATTTTCCTTTTAGCGCGCATGTGTTGTCTGCTGTTTTTCTTCTAAACTCCTTTTGTAGGACCAGTGCGCGGCCGCACAAGATCAAAAGAGGGTTAAAAGATAAGATTGTGATATGGTCCCAAGTACTTAATACGCTGGGTATGTAACCCTATTTTGGGATTTCGTTTTTGCAGGCAACTTCCGTTTGCCTGTGACAAAATTTTTCCTTGAAATTCTTGAGTATTATAAGTTTCACATCTCCCAGATGCACCCAATTGGTATGGTTAGGGTTTGGTATTTAGAGTTTGTGTGCCGGACGATGCATATCGAACCGACGGTTCCTAGATTTCGAGTTTTTCATCAAATGCACTGCACTCAAGGGTTTTATTCTTTTATTCAAAGAGCATCAGCGAAGAAAATTTTGCTGCAACCCCCAAAATCCTTCCATGATTGGAAGCAGAAATTCTTCTTCATCAAGGTCGGAGTTATTCCGATGAGGATGATTTTCAGAGGAAAGGAAGATGTTCCTACTGAGACCCTTCAAACCCCTATTGACGAAAATTGGTACCAGGACCTAAAAGACGTTCCGTCTATTGCTTTACCAGAGAAAGCCCTTGTTGGTGCTGGGATGAGTCTGAATTGGAGGATGAACCGAGAAGAGAAGCCAGTGTATATGGAAGACGGCAAAAGTAAGATTTTTGCCCTGTTTCTATACTTCTTTTTCTTTTCTTCTATTTTTTTTAATTTGCTTTTGCGTTCCTATTGCGCAGTTGTTTCGTTGTATGTTGTTGCTTTCGAGAGGGAATGTGGGAAGATGACTACCCTTCCAAAGAAACCTGATGAAGATTTGTGGTATCACCGCATTGTGAAGAACTTTGCTCTCCTGCGGGATAATGATCTTTCCGCGCAACCTGCTGCTGGGGCTGGTAAGCTTTTATAGCAGTATTGTTTGTTTGTTACTTTTGCGCGTGTGAATGAGTTAGCGTTGTGGTTTTTTGTAGTAGGTGAACTGTCTAACTTGGGCATAGGCCCTGAAAAGAAAAGGCGCGCGCCAACCGCTACAGCTGCGCCAAAGAAGAATGATGCTGGAAAAGCTCATTCTTCTAAAGCCAAAAATGTTGGGGGAGAGAAGAAAGGTATGCCCCGCTCTTCTGACTCCTGGTGTGATTATGTGGTGGTTTCTGATTCTTTGGAGGGTCTTGCGCCTGCAGTTATAAGAAGACCGAAACCGGAGCCGAAAGATACTGCGGATATCCCTCCACCAAATCCTGATGATCCCATTGATTTGGAATCAAGCCCTGAGCGCTTAGTGAGGAATAAAGCAGGGAAAAGAAAACAATCTGGCGCTGAAGCTGAAGGTCAGCCTGCAAAGAAGAATCAGAGGAAGAAGATTATCAGGAGAGGCAATCTAGATGCCTTTATTTCAGAGTCTGTTCCTGGTAAGTTTCATCTTTTGCTCCCTTCTTCTTATGCCTATTGAATACTTTGTGATTCATAGGCTTTGTTTTTCAGAAAAACCAATTTCTCCTGTTCCTATAGAACCGTTGTCTGTGGTTAATGAAGAACTCCCACCCTCTCCTCCACGCGCTTCTGTTGCTGATCAGTTAAAGAACACTGAGTGTAACACCCCGTGTTTTCGGGAAGTCAAAGTCAAAGTCAAGGTCAAGAGAACGACCGATTTCGCGCAACTCGACTTGTAGAGAATTTCTTTTATGTGTTTAACTTAGTTGTATTATGTGGAGTAAGTGTCAATAATTATAACAATCAACGTATTACAATCGCCATCTAATCGACTTGCGACTGTGAACTGTAGGAAGTAACAATGCGATAAAGTTAACGAAACGATAATCAAAGTATGCTAATCAATCAACATCGAATCAAATCTCAACTCGAAATACGCATTTGGAATATTGTTATACGTGTGTGTGTGCCTTACGTGTTACCTGTGCCTGTTTATTTATGTTATGTTGTGGTAATCAATCGAAACGCGATCGAACTCAAAATGCAATCGAACTCAATCGACATCGAACTCGAATCACAATCGAACTCAATCGACATCGAACTCGAATCACAATCGAACTATGATAATTAGTGGAGAAAGGATAGCGCAAGATATGAGTGGTTGGGATTAAAAGTAATTTGACTAGGAAACCCTATCGTATCGAACCGCTCGCAACCGAAATCGAAATATCTAAAATCGTCGCATCAAACACTCGAAACGTGCAGCTGATCGATCAGGCTACCAGCCGATCGAACAGCCAGCCGACCGGACTGCTGTCCGATCGGACAGGCTGTCCGATCGAGCTGCCTGGCCGATCGGCCAGCACTTTCTCCTTTTGGCATCCTATAAATACCCCTGTCATTGTCATCCTTTCCACTTTTGGAAACCTCTGTCCGACCAGCACGCTTAGTTCATCCTTTTCTCAGATTTCTCACGATTCCGGTAAGATTTCTTCCTAAACCTTGTACTTTCTTAATCTACACGCACTCCTACACCTTTCTATATTTCAAATCTTAACTTTTAACCGTGAAATCATCAAGATTCAAGTATTCTAGGATGATGTCATCATGGGTTCTTGAAGAACTTCATGTTTTGGCCTCAACCCACCAAGAATAACTTGGATCTAGCCGATTTCCACATAAACAAACAAAGATCTTTCATAGATCTAAACATATACCTGGTGAAAAGGACTGAAAGATGGATTTTCCAACTTTCTTTCAACTCTTTTCACTCAATGCCTTCAAACTGATAGAAACGGAGCCTGTGCCGGCTTACAAATCACTCCGGTGGTTGCATGGCTCAAGATCCGGATTCTATCCACGAGGTTAACCGATTTCGGGTTAAACGATAAACTCCGTTCCGAACAGTTCACCAGCCGGATTTGGGTGATTCCTGTCCGACCAGGGGAACCAAGTAAGGACGAGGGATCTATGGTTCGACTCGTTGCCAAAATACCTCAATAAAACAACAAACAAACAGAACAACCAAGTGTTAGATGAATAGGCTGATTAGGTCAGGGTGCTGACCGATCGGACTGCTGTCCGAACGGACAGCCAGCCGTTCGGACAGTCAGCCGATCGACTGGCCAGCCGATCGGTTAACACATGGTCCCACACTTAATCAATTTATTTTGAAGACTAGTATTGAACGAACTGTTGTTCGATCGAACTACTGTCCGATCAGATTACTCTTCGGATCATGAGATACTATACTTCAACACTTAATCGATTTTTTCAACATGTTCGATGCACTAGGAGTGCCACCCGATCGAACAGCCGTCCGATCAGGTGACACCGTGCTAAGAATTTGCCATAGTTGTTCATGCATGTTGTCCGATCGAACAACATTAGTGTTCGATCGATCAGTTATCCGATCCATTGCACCATACCTTGCATTTCATTTAAAGTCGTTGACTATTGTTGACTTGCCAACCGATCGGTCAGCAAATCATTAAGTTTTTGACTTGTTGACCTGTCCGATCGAACACCTGTCCGATCCAAAGCAAATCACTACGATTCATTAAAATACCTAACCGATCGGGTCGCCGGCCGATCGAACAGCCGTCCGATCGACCGACCTGAAAGGTAAAGGTACTTCAATGTTTTCAAATGCTACAACGAAAACTTCAAAAGTCAAATCATCATACACAAACACATCCTTCTCAAAGTTAGAAACAATCCACTCGAACAGCCATCCGATCGGCCTACCGACCGACCGGACAGCGGTCCGAGCGGACTGTCAACCGAACGGTCAGCCGTCCGATCGAACTACCGTCCGATCGACCAGCCGTCCGACCCTCCAACACTTTGCATCGTTTTACGCGTCACTTATCGTTATGCTATAAATCCATTCAGGCTAACTTTACTTGCTAAGCGCTCCCTTCAATCCATCAACCGCTGTGAGTATACTCGATCCCTTTTTGCTTTATGCACTTTTGGATGTTACATACGTTACAACTATTCAAATCACATCAAACACACTACTCAATACTATTTGAACGCTAACCGTTAATGCATGTTATACGTGGCTTATGAATGCTTGTTTGTTATGTTTACACATAGAATGCTGTCTACCTGCCTTAGCAACGATAGTACTATAGTTTGGACTCAGCACCCGTTCACATGGGAGTTGTTAAGGACAATTACTTGCATGGATTACGGTGGTAATCATGTATTGCGAACTGCCTCGGGCAGTCAACCCGCAGTCATTGGTATCGATGGGTCTATGTCGATAACTAACGTGCTTCATTTCACTATGTGTACGTGCTGGTTTTGCGTAAACGAACTCGAACTTTATATACTATTATCAAACTTGTATGCTCACCTTTACATTATATGTATTGACTTTATTTTAACGTATGTGACAGGTGCTTAAGTTGTTTGTATGCCTAGCTCACTGTGAAATCAAGGCTAGGAAAGGTCTAGGATGCTCTCTGCGCAGTGATGAAAACGAAGCTAGAAAAAGAGGTCCTAGAAACCAACAAATAAACTATCTATGTATGAATCTGAGTTGTCGGAACAGAGTTATTTGCCTAGATTTTATCTGTAATAATTTGTTTGCTGTTTGAGACATAGTATGGGACATGTTATTTTAAATTGAATGGTAATGATAATTGTTATGGAAACTTTTGGACAATCTGTTTCGCTCAGTGTCATGCCCCGATGATTCCGCCATTGGTTGGGGTGTGACAGATTGGTATCAGAGCCATAACTATAGGGAATTAGGCAAGACTCGACCTAGTCCGGGTCGACGTCTTAGATACCTAGTCTATAGTTAGGAACCAACAGACCGACTTGAGTACATCCAGTATGGACTAAGTACGAGCTTATTTCTCACTATTCTCGCTTATGCTACACTATCACTGCACTCGAATTTTCAACTATGAAGGAGTAACTAAGCCGAGAATAGGTGTGAAAACCGCAAACTCTCGACTAAAGTTGCTTAATCAGCCCGCATTTTATCTACAAACGGGGAGAATTATGCCAAATCAGGAGTGAAATCCGTATTTTGATGAATAATCTCCTCTATTTTATTAAAAACAGGAACGAAGTTGTTAAGCTAGGGGTGAAACCCTAACCTTGACGACTTGTTCCGTTCATTTTACAAAACTCTCACCAAAGTCTCGACGGACTCCAACGACCTGAAGTCACAATATGACTAACGGGATGTGTGCCAAACGCCCAAAAATCGAGGCAGAAGCATAGTCCTGAAGGTCAAATGTGCACAACGGATCCTTGTGAATAGTCGAACCACTTTGGTTAGTCGAAGTCTACTAGCCGCAGACAATCTACTTCTCGATTTTTATGTATTTCAATTCTGAGCCCGCAACTGCCGACTCTGATGATTCGTCGATTTTATGTGCTATATGTGTGTTTACCTGTTTATGTGTTTAAATTTTGAAAATTTACTCGATTTTTGCTTTCACTTCGATCGACACACACAACTCGCCTTACATTTCTATTTCAATACGCTGCCAAATCGCTAAATTATGGACGACTTTATGCTACGCTTATACTACACGACTCGATATATCAAACGCGATCGCTATATTCTAACACTCGCGAACTTTGAATGCTAGGTTTTGTATTCTGAGGCAGTCGGAATACTCTGTGTGTTTCTATATGCTACTATATGCCTCTTGTGACTACATGATTAGGTACTTATGTGATTCTGTGCCCTACGTGCTTATGTGCTTCTGTGTTTATATGAATGTGTGCCTATGTGTGTATGTGATACATATTACATTGTGTTCCTGAGCTTTAGTAAGAAGTAAACGTGTGAGGTGAGATTCAATACAACGTGTTGCAGACAATGTCATCTGGATCCTGTCATCCCCTACTTTCTCGTCAAGAAAAGAGAGACAAACGCCTTGCTGCCATCATCGCTAAAAGTGTAGCAAAGGCCGTGAGTGATGTTTACGAGAATGCCAGCAAATCATCTGAGGAATCGAGGACCGAAGCTCCTAATGCCACCACCAAGGCTTTCAATTTCAAGCAATTCAAGTCGTGTGGGCCAAAAGAATTCACTGGCGAGGGAGGTCCTACTGCACTATTCCAATGGTTTGATTCCATTGAGGTCACTCTACGACAGAGTGGTTGCCCCGATGACCTCCGAACTCTGAATGCTACCGGCGTTTTCCAGTCCCGTGCACTAGACTGGTGGACGGCCGAGAGGAACAAGCGAGGGAACGATGCAGCTTACGGTCTGTCATGGGACGAGCTCAAGGAAGTCATGCTAGAAGAATTATGCCCTCCTCATGAACATCAGAAGCTAGAGGATGAATTTTGGCACAAACAGCAAAAGGATGGTGAAAATGTTGCGCTCACTGCTCGCTTCAAACAGCTAAGCATCATTTGTCCCGATCAGGTCAAGACTCCAGACATGGCAATCAAGAAGTATATCTGAGCCCTGCCTGATTGTGTTGCTGATTTCATTCAAGCGGCCAAGACTACGACGATCGAAGAAACTTATCTACTGGCTGCTGAAATCAATGACAAACGGGTCAAGGCCGGTGTCTGGGATAAAACTTCCAAGCACCTGCATAAAGCTACCACTACCGCACCAACTGCTGAAACCACCACCTCATCGAGCAACAAGAGGAAGAACAAGAGAAAGAACAGCTCCAGCAACAAGAACTGTGCGATCACTGCTGCACCGATTCAAGCTGTACCAGCCCAACAGCGTCAAGTAGCGGCGCCTGTGGCAAATGCACCACCTGCAAAGCGTGCATACACTGGGCCACACCCGCTCTGCCCTACCTGTACCTACCACCACCCTACTGTAATTGCTTGCCGTTTTTGTGCTCATTGCAATATGTACGGCCATTTTACTACAAAATGCCGTGTTCGACAAGCTCCTGCTTATCAAGCTCTACTCACCGCCCCTCAGGGTCAACAAGCTCCTCCGGCACCCGCGGTCAAAGCCAGAGCCTGCTTCGCATGTGGCGATCCTAACCATTTCGCCAACATGTGCCCGAACAGGGTTGTGAAACAAGAGCCCCAGCAGCAGCAGCCTCAACAGCAGTAACAACAGCAGCGACAGCAACAACAGGCCGCACGCGCTAGAACTTTCAACATCAACGTTCGTCAAGCCCAAGCCGACAACAACATGGTCAATGGTACGTTCCTTGTGAATGGTATTTATGCTTCGTGTTTATTTGATACTGGAGCCGATAATTGCTTTGTGTCGTTCGAATTCGAGAAGCTCCTTAGTCGTAAACGCTCCCAACTCTCCTCGACGTTCGATGTTGAAGTCGCTACCGGAAGAACTGTCGCCGTCGATTCTGTTCTTCGTGATTGTACTCTTGAGCTCAACAATCACATCTTCCCAATCGACGTCATTCCGATGCAACTCGGAAGTTTTGACATCATAGTAGGCATGGACTTTCTTCGTGAAAACCATGCTGAAGTTGTGTGCTTCGACAAGATGATTCGATTCTCGCTGGCGAATAGTGATCTATTGTGTGTGTATGGTGATACTACTTCGAAAGGTCTCAAGCTCATGTCATGTGTTCAAGCTAGCAAGTATCTCCGCAAGGAATACAGGGCTTTCTTGGCTAACATTGTAGTAGCGGAGAAGGAAAAGAAAGAGAAGAAGGAAGTAAAAGACGTTCCAGTGGTTCGAGAATTTCCTAATGTTTTTCCAGAGGATCTTCCCGGACTACCGCCAAGTCGTGATATCGACTTTCGTATCGACCTCATTCCTGGAGCTAACCCTATTGCCAAAGCTCCTTATCGACTCGCGCCATCTGAAATGCGTGAACTTTCAAACCAACTCCAGGAATTACTTGAGAAAAGCTTCATTCGCCCGAGCACCTCTCCTTGGGGCGCGCCAGTCCTTTTCGTCAAAAAGAAGGATGGGTCATTCAGGATGTGCATCGACTATCGGGAATTGAATAAGTTAACTATCAAGAACCGTTATCCTCTACCCCGCATCGACGATTTGTTTGATCAACTACAAGGTGCTACGTGTTTCTCGAAGATCGATCTACGTTCAGGCTATCACCAACTACGCATTCAAGAGGAGGATATACCCAAAACCGCGTTTCGCACTCGTTACGGCCACTACGAATTCGTTGTTATGCCCTTTGGTTTAACCAACGCACCTGCGGTTTTCATGGATCTGATGAATCGCGTGTGTAAACCATATCTCAACCGTTTCGTCATCGTATTCATCGCTGATGTCTTGATCTATTCCAAATCGAAGACCCAACACGCGCAACATCTATGTTTGGTTCTCGAGCTACTCCAGGGGAACCAACTCTATGCCAAGTTCTCCAAGTGTGAATTCTGGTTGGAGGAAGTTCAGTTTCTGGGTCACATTGTTAATAGTCAAGGTATCCAAGTCGATCCTACGAAGATTGAAGCTGCTAAGAGTTGGATTACGCCTAAGAACCCGTCTGAAGTTCATTCTTTTCTCGGACTAGCGGGCTATTATCGATGATTTATTGAAGGATTCTCAAAGATCGTTGTGCCACTTACCACTCTCACGCATAAAGACAAGCCTTTTGTTTGGGGAACTGAACAAGAGTCTGCCTTTCGAACCCTCAAGCATAAGCTTTGCAATGCTCTCTGCGCAGTGATGAAAATGAAGCTAGGAAAAGAGGTCCTAGAAACCAACAAATAAACTATCTATGTATGAATCTGAGTTGTCGGAACAGAGTTATTTGCCTAGATTTTATCTGTAATAATTTGTTTGCTGTTTGAGACATAGTATGGGACATGTTATTTTAAAGTGAATGGTAATGATAATTGTTATGGAAACTTCTGGACAATTTGTTTCGCTCAGTGCCATGCCCCGATGATTCCGCCATCGGTTGGGGTGTGACACTGAGGTTCCTGAGGGTGAGATGGAGAAGGTTGCTGAGGTTGAGGATCTTGGGGCTGATAAGCCCGTTGATGTTGCTGTGGATGCAGAAAAGGTTACTAGCCCAGAGATTGTGGATGGTGCTGGTGACCCACAAGCCCCTGAACTTGCTGCTCATGATTCGGAGAAAGGGAAAACTGCCGAAGAAATCCTTGTTACAACTTCTCCTTCCAAAGCTTCTGGTTTTATGCCTGAAAACATTGAGAAGGTTTCTGCTGAAAACCAAGGCTCATTCTCTGGTGCTGGCAAGAATTCTCCAATCCGCCCAGATGTGACTCTGGGGGATTACTATTATAGAACTTATTCGGAAAAGGATGCTTCCGAAATTCATCTCCCTGTTTGGAATTTGAAGAAAGGTGATACTTTCTCAGATTGGCGCGTGTGCCGGGACTGGTTGCAGGGGATATTTCCGCCTGGGGAGATTAAGTTCCAAGAAAGTCGTCTTCATGAGCAAACTTATCATGCCTACCTTGAGGAGGCTGCTTCTTATACATCCACTACGCACCGCATAGTGCGTGAATGGCATAGTATGCATAAGGAGTGGGCTGCCTTCAAGGCATCCAAGAAGAAAGTTGCTGATGATGAGAACCGTGTTGCCCAGTTAAAGGCTAAGCTGGAAGCTGATCAGGCTAAGTTTGAAGCTGATCGAAAAACTGAAGAATGGTCCGTTGTGGGCTGGAAGAGGAAGGCGGAAGCCGAAGCTGCCCACCTTTCCGAGGAGCGCAAGAACTGGAAGAAAATATGTGAGAAGGACAATGCCGAAAAGATGGCTCTCCGCAATGTTATTAATAATCTCAAGGCTGAGGTTGAGAACTTGAAGAAACAAGATGCGGAGCTTGAAAAGTTGAAAAAGGAAAAAGCTGACGCTGAAGCTGCGCGAGATGAGGCGCGTTCCCACAGGGAGCGAAGTGAACAACGAGAGGTACATGCCTGCGCCACTCTTGTTCTTAGAGATAAAGAGATAGGAGAACTTACCGCTTTGCTTTCTGACCAGGAACAACTTAAAAAGGATTTGGAGCTTGCACATGCTGAGAAAGTTGAAGCCTCCCGCCGCCTAGCTGAAACTGAAGAGAAACTAGAAAATTCTGAAACGGCGCGAGCCACAGCAGAGAGCGAGCTTGAGCCTTTGAAAAGTGATATGTTATGGCTGAAAGAACGTGGGATTGCCTGTGTAAGTTGTCTTTTGCTTGTTTTCCTTGCGGAAATGTTCTGCGCCTTGCCCTTATTTGCCTTTTTTGTTTTTGTAGGTTGCTGAATCAGTGTTGAATTCTGAAGAGCTGGATAAAACTGTTGCGCACTTGGTGGTTGCCGCGCGAAATGATGGATATGCTCGAGGGTATGCTGAATGTTCACATCAAGTGAATAATGCTCTAAAGGTTGATTGGGACACTAGCATATCTTCTACTTATGGCGTTGATACTGGCGCTGCCCTTGTAGCTATGAAAACATAATTTAACAACTTGCAGCTTCCAGTCATGGATCTTATAAACGTTGCTTTACAGTCTGAAGATCATGTAGCGCAGCTGAAAGAAATCTTCCCGGATGGAGATGAAAACGAAGATTTAGCGTAGGTTTTTTTATGATTGTATGAACAATCACTTTGTAGCTTTTTTGGGATGTGTATCCTCTTTTTCTTGTTAATGCGCTGCCGCGCAAGTAACTATTAATAGTACACTACCGTGTAATTTGACAATTTTTTGGAGGCGTGTTGGTGCGCTAGGGATAGTATGACGTGTTTTTTATTTTACAATATTTTGCATGGGTACAATTACTTTGATTAGGTAAGGAGAATGAAGGTGGTATAAAGCTCATGTGTGAACGTATGGTCTTGTGTGATGTAATCACTGACCGTTCATGAGACTTGTATTATATGTACCATAATGTTTTTGCGCTTACCAAAAGAAATTGCATGCACTTTGTAGGATCATTTTGTGACCCAAATGAGTCGATCAGAAGAGTACTCAGACAGAATCAGAGGCGGAATTCATTGATTCTGTCTTTTTTTAGCTTGTATTCACTATTAACTGTCTCGTTTATTGATCTGATAACGATTTACAGCACAAAGAGACTTCGACAGCACCTCGGCGTCGGAAAACAAGAAGATTACAACTGATTTCGTATGAGAGGGTATATATAGGCATGTGATTCCGCTTGAACATGCTTCAAGCGGAATTACATCTCAAGCGAAATTACTTGAAATGGAATTAACTTTATTATTCCGTTTGAAATAACCTGCTGATTTCGTTTGAAATAACTCCGTGTCATTTCAAACGGAATTACCTAAAATCCCATTTCACGTTTTACGCGCCCTGATCTATCAGTTCTAATCTAAGACTCGAACGAAGATGAAGTCGACAGACAACTGCACCAACAGACTCCCCCTTGAATGTTGACGGAATCTTCAGTGAGAGTCTTCAACATGACGACTCTTCAATCTTGATCGGTCTCCTTTCTTTCTTAGCATGTACCAGGATCTTCTCTTTGGCTCTAACCTCGTCAGACTTCCCCTTACATCATGCTGGGATCTCTGTCTGGAATTAGCTATTACCTTGAGATCAAACCCTGGCTTTAGCTCTGTTCAGCTCATTACCTACACAATCTTCTCACAAACACATAAGTTTTTACAATAGTTACATCAAGTTCAATTTAATGACCTTGATTAACTAATCAAACTTTCTTTCTCAAAACAAATTTTTTTCATTTAAGCACATACTCTCCCAAGCCAGTTCATTCTGTTTAGCACTCGGAATTTTGAAAATCAGCTCATCAACATCAGTTGTCGAAAATATTTTTGCATTTTTTTTTCAAAATTTATGCTAAAACACACTAAAATCTTTTTGGATTTTTGAATGAAATGAAATGCAATAAAGAAATATTTACAGACACTATTTTTTGTGAGCTTGTGTAAGAGGATCATATCAGTTTATGTGACCAATCGCTAGCACCGTTAAGCTTTAAACATTTTCAGTTCTAAACGATTCACATAGATTGACGATATTGTTGTCCACTTAAACTCAAACTTAAAACTTTCGAAATGCTTACAGATACGTTAAGGTATATTAATTTTGCACTAAATTCTTATGGACCCCACAATCTCAGCATATCCCCTCATCATGCAATACACTGACTCAAGTAATGCCTTTAAACTTTTATCAACTGTGATTTGTGCGAAAACAAAGAAGAATGTTTAAACATTAACAATTAGGTCGATACTTCCGTATACGCAGAGAAAGTCCAATGTTTAAACAAAATAAGAAAAATAAAACAAGTTGAAGTTGTTTAGGCTTTAACCACCAGGTCGATACTTCCGTATACGCAGAGGAGGTCCAAAGCTTAAACGAATCACCAAAGAAAATAAAGCAGAACGTTTAGGCAATAACATCCAGGTCGATACTCACGTATACGCAGAGGATGTCCAATGCTTAAACAAAATAAAGAAATAAAACAAGTTTAAATCTTTGCAAAATAAAATGCACAATCACAACGATTTTTCAGCAAAGTTGTGAAAGTTCACAAACTTAACCAGTTTTATGTCTTTCGACAATCAGCGATTACAGAGTAGGCACACAATCAAGAAGGACAAAACTAAGTACTATGCTTTCAACCGTGTTTCCCACTAGAACTAGGCTTTTTCATTTAGGTTTGTATCGTTATCGCAAATCTACTAGTCTAGCTGAGCCTATCGTCACATCTTTAGTGAGACCGTTTATCACATTTTATCTTTCCAATTCTTTAGCATGCTGTGACAGTCCACTGATTTTCTATCATCTCCTCTTTTTACAACAAAAAACTCATTTTCGCATTTTTCAATGTTTTTGAAATTTTCTAATTTTCTATTTTTTTTAAAATTTTTACTCCCCCTAAAATCAAAATATGTCTCAATTTTGATTTTCTGGGAAAATTTGAAAACAAACTGTACAAGATAAAGTGACAACATGATGAGAATTACTTCAATTCTCCATTCACTTGGCTTAAACAATCAGAACTCCCCCTGACAACAAAACATTTTCCCATAGTGATTTCAAAACACTTAAGTTTGTTTTAATCAAAATGGTTTTCCCGGAAAAATTAGTTTTGTGAGTCATTTCTCAAACATGGGGAACATTCATCACCTTGTTTTCTTTAACCACTTGTATGATTTAACATTTCCCAATTTTCTCAACACAATCACATGTAGAAAATCAAGTACAAATTAATGTCCCTGATTTACCACTTGTAAGTCGAAATATCACCGAAGTGAATTTCTCAAGAAAAATGCCGATTCCTGCTCCACTCTTACCAACCTGGGAGCTCCGGCAAGTCAGGTTTTTTATTTAAACAGATTCACCCAAGCCTGACGGTCCTTGGGTGTTTTTGAAATTCCGTTTGACAATAATGGAAAATTTGCATCATTCACTGTCAAACTGGAATCACCATTTTTACCTCAACCAATGGCTCTTCTGGCTTTGACGAACCAGATTCATCGCCTGAACGTGGCTTGTCTGACTTTAATGAGTCAGATTCATCGCCAAAACATGGCTCCTTTGTTTCCAGAGAAACAAATTCATCGCCAGAAAGTGAAGTTTTCACTTTCTTTGTTTTCTTAATCTTTTGATTAACCTCTTTTTCTTTCTTTAAACTTTCCTCTGTCCTCATATTTGTATCTGATGAATTCGTTTTGCTTGATTTGTCATTCTTTGGAGAGCAAGACGATTTATCAGAGCTTTTATCTGATTTTTTTGTTGTATCCGAGGACAAAATCCTTTCGAGATACTCTCGTGCTTTCTTTTTTTTCTTTCTCAGTCTGTCTTTTTGCCCTTGTGAAAGCTTAACTTTCTTTTCTTGAACTTTCTGTTCTTTGGGCTTTTCTTCGACTTTGACTGATTTCTTTGCCTTTTTCTGAGATTCAGCCCTCGATCTTCCATTTGATCTCATTGGGCAATCTCTGGCAATGTGACCTTTGATTTGGCAATTATAGCATCTCCTCGTCTCAAACCACTGATGTTTGCAGTTAACAGCAATGTGTCCTTGAACACCACAGTTGTAACACACTCTGTTATCGTACCATTCACCACTATCACACCAAACACTCAGATCATAGCATTATCTGGCTTTGTGGTAATCATCACTCCTCTTGAAAGCTAGATTTGGCTTTTGAGCACTGTGGTCAAACCTGCACCACTTATTACTAACAGTTTTTGAGTTTTGATTTTCCAATTTTTGTGGTTTTTTATCACGATTGGATGATTGAACTGATGAGCTTTTATTTTCTTTTTGAAGATTTTTCGGCTTTTTATCCTTTTGTTTTTGTTCCACATTCTTCTTTACAGGTTTTTGCATTTAGCATTCACCTTTCTCAGTAGAATGTAAAACAGTTTCTTGAAACATTTCATTTAATTTCAAAAATATTTTTCTTTTCTCAACTTCATCATCAGTTTTCTCATCATAATCTTCAATTTTGACTTTGTCAAAATTTGTGACATTGTCACTTATTGGAACAGAATTGATCGGTTTTGGACAGATATAATCTGGTACTGATGAGTTCACAAACCTTTCAATTTCTATTCAAGCTCATCAATTTTATTTCTTGCCCTCTCAGCTTCTTTTTCAAGCTGAGAGATTTTCTCAAGATGAGACTTGATTACCTTTTCATCTTCAATTTTATTCGTTTCAAGAACAGATTTCTCATTTTCAAACCTTTTTATTTGTTCTTGAAATTTTGATTCATTTTCTTTTAAATTTTTATTTTCCAGTTTTAACCAAAAATCTTCATTTTCTGAAAAATTTATTTTATTTTCAAATTCTTTTTCTTTTTCTTTCAAAATTTTGTTTTCTAATGTCAAACTGTCCAAATCACTCAACAGTTTGACATTTTCAGATTTTAATTTCTCAAAATTTTCCTGCATTTCAAGAATCTGTTTATCATCAGATTTCTTTTCATCCTTCAAATTTTTGATTTCCAATGTCAAACTCTCTACATCCTTCAAAAGTTTGTCATTGTCAGCTTCAAATTTATCACATTTAGAGCACACTGATTCAGAATTCGAAGATCCAAGCTTCACAGATTCTTCATTCTTTGAAATTTCCTTTGTCTTCGACCTGAATGTACCTGCACAAAAAATTTTAACGAAATTAAGAGGATTCATATTTTCGTCAATATAACAACCCCTCTTAATGTCATAGTTCATGACATTTTTTGCTGCAAGACATACACATACTCTTTTATCTATTTCAACAATTACATCCAAACTCATGTGCTCTAGGTTTCCTTTTATTTTATCCATCAATTCTCTTTTCTTATTATTATTCTCATAACTGTGTGTTTTGAGCTTTTTGATGAACCCTGTTGGACGTAATTTTGAGAACCCAGAATCACTTTTTAGATTTTTCAAAATATCATCCCATTTCGCAGGTAGCGCATCTGCAAACTTTGATATCTTTTCAACATCTGTCAACCTTATCTCAAATCTTTTTAACTTGTCCAGTAAATAATCAAATATGTTTTCCAACTCCTCCAAAGTCTCATTCTTTTTACACAAAAACTCTGTCACATAATCCAAATCTTCTTATCATCTTGTTCATATATACTTCCTCTACTCCACCCATATCCATCATTTAATCTTTCAATATGATGATTTTCTTTTCATCAAACATGTTTATCAACAATCTTTACAAATTTCTCACAATATTCGACTTTCAAACAAAAATTCCTTTTCAAGCGAAATAATACTTCTGAAACGAAATCACACTCTCAAACGGTATACTTCTTCAAACAGAATTGCCTGTTCAAACGGGATACCTGTTTCACGCGGAATTACCTGTTTGAAACGAAATTACCAGCAATCCAGTTTCAAACGGAATATCAGTTCAAGCGGGATTATGATTTGAAGCGGAATCACTGATTTCGCTTGAACCTTCTCAAACGGAATTATACCCTGAAACGAAATCAGGTTATTTTAAGCGGAATAGCTAATTTCGCTTGAAATGTTTCAAACGGAATTAGTTTTTCAAGAGGAATCAGATGCTTTTCAAACGGAATCAGTAATTTCGCTTGAAAACACCTCAATTTTTCAAACGGAATCAGGTTGTTCGTTCAAACGGAATTAGCTTTTTGGCCTGTTTTTGTCACTTTTAGTTTGAAATTTTGATCTGATTTTCTCAAGGGTTTGTTAAAACAGTATTTCAAACACAATATCAAAAATTCAGTCCATTTTGTCTGTTAAAACTTGATTAATTTTGAAAAGAAGGTGTAGAAATCAGAATTTTTCAGCGAAAACAAGCTAAACAGTAAGAACTCTTCCTCCTGAGCTCTGATACCACATGTAGGATCGTTTTGTGACCCAAATGAGTACTCGGACAGAATCAGAGGCGGAATTCATTGATTCTGTCTTTGTTTAGCTTGTATTCACTATTAACTGTCTCGTTTATTGATCTGATAACGATTTACAGCACAGAGACACTTCGACAGCACCTCGGCATCGGAAAACAAGAAGATTACAACTGATTTCGTATGAGAGGGTATATATAGGCATGTGATTCCGCTTGAACATGCTTCAAGCGGAATTACATCTCAAGCGAAATTACTTGAAACAGAATTAACTTTATTATTCCGTTTGAAATAACCTTGAGGCATACGCAATTACTTGCTTGCGTTGCATTAGCACACATCCTAATCCTAGCTTAGAAGCATCGCAGTAAACTTCAAAATCTTCTGTTCCTTCTGGTAAGGCTAGAATTGGGGCATTTGTTAACTTTTGCTTTAAAATCTTAAAAGCCTCTTCTTGCCTAGGTCCCCATTCAAACTTAACTGCTTTACAGGTTAGCTTAGTTAATGGCACCGCTATTTTAGAAAAATCCTTAATGAAGCACCTATAGTATCCAGCTAATCCTAAAAAGCTTCTAACTTCCATAGCTGATTGTGGAATCTTCTATTTGGTGATTGCTTCTATTTTGGAGGGATCTACATGAATACCTTCGTGATTTACCACATGTCCTAAAAATTGCACTTTCTGTAGCCAGAATTCACATTTCGAGAATTTGGCATAAAGCTTTTCTTTTCTTAACAAAGTTAAGAGTGCATGCAGGTGCTGACAATGCTCGTCTTGACTTTTGGAATAAATAAGTATATCGTCGATGAAGACAATTACAAATTTATCCAAATACGGTTTACAGATTCTATTCATCATGTCCATGAATGCTGCAGGTACATTCGTTAGTCCGAAGGGCATGACTGTAAACTCATAATGACCATACCTAGTTCTGAAAGCAGTTTTAGGTATGTCTTCTTCTTGTACTTTCAACTGATGGTATCCGGAGCGTAAGTCAATCTTAGAAAAATATCTAGCTCCTTGAAGTTGATCAAAGAGATCATCGATCCTAGGTAATGGGTATCGATTCTTAATTGTAACCTTATTCAGTTCCCTATAATCAATACACATTCTCATTGACCCATCTTTCTTTTTCACAAACAACACTGGTGCTCCACATGGGGATGAACTAGGTTGTATAAATCCTTTACTTAATAATTCATCTAACTGCTTTTTCAGTTCTAACATTTCTGTGGGTGCTAACCGATAAGGTGCCTTGGCTATCGGTGTAGTTCCGGGAATTAGATGAATCCTAAATTCTACTTCCCTGTCGGTTGGTAATCCCGGGAGTTCTTCTGGGAATACATCTGGGTATTCTGAGACTACTGGAATTTCCTTAAGTTCCTTATTTTTCGTGTTAATGATTACTGAAATCATATACACTACTTCTTGTTTTCTTGAATAACTGGCCAACTTCATTACTGAAATAAATTTCAGTAGCTTTCGTGGCTTATCTCCTGTAATTAAAATTACCTCTTCTGTGGGGGTACGAATTTATACGGAATTTTTGTCACAAAGGATTCGAGCATGGTTGGCTACTAACCAATCCATTCCTAACACGACATCGAATCCGGCTAAATTCGTAAGTAACAAGTTTGCAGAAAATTTATGACCTAAGAGTTCTATCTTTCCTTTTCGCAAAACCTTATCTATGTTAACAGAATTTCCACTTGTTGTAGTTCGGCTGTAACCGACTAAACACACTGGCACTTTCTCCTTCACGGTAAGTTGGATCATATTCACTGGTGTGGGTGTTCCGCTGAGAACCCAACCTGGTGTGAACTGATGGTCTTCTATGAGAGTGTGATTCATCTCGGTACTCTCTTCGGCGATTTTCTGATTGAGTATACTCGTATCTCGATGGAGATCTGGAGTGAACCTCTGTATCTTCGATCTGGACTCGGGATGTGTGACACCTGTGTCACTGCGACCATCAAAAAAATGCCAAAACCAATGAAATATTGTATTTCATACTTGGGATTTGTAAAAAATATGTGTATCGTTTACACATATCAATTCTTGTTCGATTTCAAGCTCTAAATCGCTTTCTGGAAGGTTATACGCGCACTGATGCGTAAATATAACCAGTTTAATGCAACGAACACTCCGGAATAGTGAAATAGGCTTAACATACCTTAAATAACCTTTACATAACTTAGATATAAGTTTTGGAAGGTTTGGTGTGGTGAAATCAAAGTTTATTCGCTTATAGGGACTGAATTTGACAAACTGCGAAAGTATGCCAATTTGAACAGTAACATACATTCCGGAACATGACCATAAGTTAAACACACCTTAAATATCCTTTACATAGCTTAGAAATAGGCTTTGAGAGGTTCGGTGCGCTAAAATATACTTTTGGGACATTCAGGGACTAAAAGTGTCAAAAAGTGCACAAGTTTGCATTTTCGCGCATAACTCACGTTCTGAATACATCCGGACATCCAAAAATTTATGTAAGCATGACTATATTATGCTTTAGTGTTTGGCTTGCCAAAAATCCATTCGTCGCGTCATTTGGATCGTTTTTCGCGCTTGTGCGCATTCCGTCGTAATTAAGCGAACATCGCGTTCGTACGACCAAACGAACCAACATCCGACATATTTTTGAGCATGTTTCATGTCCACAATGTTTAGACATCATGTTAGGGCCTTAAAGTTGGCTTAACGGGCCTTAAACATGTCGGAAATGGCTTAAACACATAACAGGGACTGAAACTGCAACATTTGAAACTTGTTTTCTGATCTGAAGAGCAAGGCGGCCCGCCTCAGCCAAGCTTAAATCTTAGGCGGCCCGCCTCAGCCTTCCTGATCAGATAAGAACGCTTAGTCAGCTGATTCCAGCGGTTTAAACCTCATCCACATACTCACAACTGCACATTCAGCTCATTAGGACCATTTTTAAGTTACCACAACTTTGTGACAAGTGTACGCACAAGATTCGAGCACGGTTTCCATGAAACGATCCTAACGGTTCGGGTATTCCTATAAATACCCATCCACCCCAACCTCATTTCTCACAAGAATCTGGATTTGAGAGCTCTAAGTTGAAACCATTGTTTCATACCTGAGTTCTTGGATCGAGATTAGCATTCGGGGACCCTTCGTAAGTATTCTTTCGTTCTTTTATTGCTTTTCGAGTCTTTCGAGTCCGAAAGTCAAACTTTGTTTAACTTTCTGCGTTGACCAGTTATGGTCAATGCGAAGTTCGTTTGAACTTCGCAACGTGAGTGTAATCACGTTGGTTATAGTCCCTTGGGACTATGCCTATTGATTACCACGTTGTCTAGGGTCGTAGGGTAAGCGATCTAATAAATCGCTTATACCTCGAACCTGACCCATTTGGTCGATCATTAGGATCCGACCAAATACATTAGGTGACCATAGTAGGTAGGGAATAACCTTCCGAGGTTATACCCTATGGTCACATCGTTTGAGTAGTTGTATGATAGGTGGTTTATATGCCTTAGGTAAATTACCAGAATACCCTTTTCATGTATAATTGGTAATTAAGCATATGTAACCTAAACTTTTGTCACATAACTGATTATGTAACATGTTTAGGCATATAACACTTGTCATAGGACTAGTTAAGCGGTCCGAACGCGTTTCACGCGAACGACGCGTTAAAGTAGCATAAGCTACCTAAACGGGTCGTAATGGGTCGAAAGCACTTAGATTAAGGTTTCATTTAGTATGTAGGCTTTGTTAAACCATATGACACTAGTCTCTATACTCGTTTGGTTTACGAACCCTCATTCTATCAGATCTTCCGATTTAGGTCCGGTTTATTAACATAGTTACCTATATTAGGTGCCGTTTGATATCCGTGATCTCTAGCATTGTTTGGTTGTTACTCAAGGACTACTAAGCAATCTCAAGTGAGTACATAGACCCCTCTTTTACTATTTTCCAAACTGTTTTGGGGTGAAACACATGTGCCTACTTGTTACTTTCAAGCTTTCCTGTTTTGACATCATATACCTGCTATGTTCGTTAGTACATTATAGTACATGATTTCATTACATTTCATGCTATGAATGCCGTTGTGTGCATTACTTAGTACATCGTTTTACATTACATTACATGCTACGTATGTCTATTGTTGTATACGTAGTACAGGTCACATGCTACGTATGTCTATTGTTGTATACGTAGTACAGGTCACATGTTACGTATGTCTATTGTTGTATACGTAGTACAGGTCACATGCTACGTATGTCTATTGTTGTATATGTAGTACAGGTCACATGCTACGTATGTCTATTGTTGTATACGTAGTACAGGTCATATACTACGTATGTCTATTGTTGCATACTTAGTACAGGTCACATGCTACGTATGTCTATTGTCGCGTACTTAGTACATTTGTTACTCATCACAGGCTTACGTTTTGGATACATATTACATGATTTACATTAGACATGAACATTTTACATCTTGATGGTTTGGTTTGATTAAGTGATTAAGTAACGATGCGTGTGTAATATGATACAAGCATGGTGGATACGCCGCTGGTACTTCCTATATATAAGTGTTTGTATGGTATTACATATATCGTAGCGTTATTTGAATCATTTCAGTTTGATACATATAACATTTTATACAAATAACATACTTTTCACAATACATTGTTTTACAAGCAACTTATCTTATACAAACTCAGTTTACATGGTTATTCATTTAACCATACATTATTCACTTATTTATACATATCATCTGAACTCATTGTTTTTCAAATGATTTACAAGACAAAGCAAATTACAAGGTTCATGACTAAACATTTTCTCAAACATAAGTCATGAAACCTATTTTCACAAAACCTATGTATCTCACAGGCATTTTTATGCTGACGTACCTATTTTCACATGTGTTTTTCAGGAGCTGTTGCATAAGATGATCAAGATACACATAGGCAGACTTGGGCTTTAGTGACAATAAAAGATGCAAGACTAGTTAATTATGTTGTATTTATTTGTTTGTTAAGACATTGTAACACTTTTAATCAATAAAACGAAACTTCAATTGCCATGGATTTGAAACAATTAATTCTGTTACAACACTCCCCGACATTTCCGCCACGTTTTGTATGTTCTACGTGGTCGGGGTGTGACAGAAAAGATGGTATCAGAGCCAATGGTTATAGGGAATTAGGTTATTAGTAATGCTTTGACCTAGTCTATAACCTTCTTAGGACCTAACGCGAGTTTACTTGCGTTTAGTCATAAAACAATACCGTCACCTATCCTTAGGCGACTACCACAACAAGAACATAAATTTCAAAACCGCTTTGAAAACTAATCATCTGTTCTAGGATGATTGATTACAAGGTTTTGAACCCTCTATTGTAAGGTTTTGAACCCTCTGTTACATGGTTTTGAACCCCTTTGAGTTTTCAAAACTCTCGTCAATGTTTTGGGTTTCTAATAATGTGAACACGTGCAAACTGGAAGGGTGAATGCCTGTATTCTGGGTTTTCTGTCTAGGCAAGCACTTCGTATACATCTCATCAGACGCGAGACCAGTTGTGCTTACCTGGGAATTCTTGGGATGAGTGTTCACTTATAGGCGAGCATGTCTTCGCGATACATTATTTTTGACCTATTTACTTTGATTAATCACCGAGGTCGTTTGTTGCTTTGTAGTAACAAACAAATGACCACTATCCTTTCTTTCATCAGATTTGTTTCATCTCATTCTTATCGTCTAAATTCACTCACTCGTTTCCTTTCATGTTTCCTCTTTTAGAATGCCTCCACGACGCGAAAATCCGGTATCTATTGACGATCTGGCAGCTGTCATTACATAGCAAATAACTGCTGCAATTCCGACCATCGTTGCCCAATGTCACCAAGCTATCAACAACAATAATGCCCTCTGCAACTTCAAGACGTTCAACTCGGCTAAGCCATCAAAGTTTTCTGGGTCTCAAGGAGTGACTGCACTTCTGCAATGGTTCGAGAGCCTAGAGAGCACCTTCAGGCATGTTCAATGTCCAAACGAGCGAAAGGTAGACTTCGCATCTAGTGTCTTTGAGAAACGAGCTTTGACGTGGTGGAACGGTGTGGTGAGAGATAGGGGTGCCGAAGTGGCACTGGCCCAAACTTGGGAAGAACTTCGAGCACTGATGATGAAGGAATTCTGTCCTCGTCACGAGATCAGGGCGTTGGAAAGGGAATTCGACGATCTTAAGCAAGACAGCGGTGAACATCGAGCATACACCGATCGATATGAGGAGCTGAGCCTGTTGTGTCCTACCATGGTTACGCCTTTGGATAAGGCGATCGAAAAATACATTGATGGTCTCCCTGACTCAGTTCAGGACATTGTTACTGGTAGTAACCCCACTACGGTTAGGCAGGCCATTGAGCTATCTGCAACCTTGACTGAATCTCAGATCAGGAAACGTAAGCTTTTCCGAAAGGGTGACAAGAAACCGGTCGAGGAATCGAAGCCAATCGAGGAATCAAAGACCATGGATGAACAGTCTGGATCCCTTGAGCGGTCAATGAAGCGAAAGGCTTCTCAGAACTTTGCCATGGTTACTCACAATGATCAAGCCGTCCCCAACCAACCAGCTCAACCCCGTACTAGGAAGCCATACAATGGAACTTCACCCTTGTGCAACCAATGTGGCCTACATCATCATGCCAATGTGAAGTGCCGCGAATGCCAAATTTGTGGACGTAAAGGTCATACAGCAAAAGTTTGCGTAGCAGCAGTTGCACCAAATCAAGCTAACAACAATCCTGCTCAAGCTCGTTTTCCACCAGGTTCTTGCTACAAGTGTGGCGAGATGGGACATTTCCGAAGAAATTGCCCAAAGCTTGCTAATGCTAATCCAGCACAGAGATGAGCATCTGACCGACTAGAAGACAACACTCTTTAGAAATAATCACATTTATGTATTATTTTCTCTTGTTGTCAAGGTCCATGAAACAGTTGTTAACATTGTTTATAAATAAATCTTTTATTTACATTGCAATGTATTTATGTGATTATATGTATAAACAACATATCCCTTACAATACCGACAATCAAGGAATCATATTCCTTGAAAAGCAAACTACCCCCAAAATTCTTCCATTTTACATTCTCTTGCGTTTTTCACAAAGGTCCTAAGTACCCGTCTCTTGCAAAGAAACGAAGTACAAGGTGCAAGTTATAATTCTGTACGAATACCCCAAGTACCACTATAAATTCTTAATAGGGTACCCAAGGGTATTTCCGTATGTCCTAAATTATTGTGTACCTTAATTCGAATATTGCGTTTTCCTGAAAAACGAAAATCGAATTTTTGGTAGATCATCCTATTTTCATGGATGGATTCTTGAAATAATTAAAGTGCCAAATGAAATCCACGAATTGGATTCCTGGTGTACTTTAAGTACCCGCGTCCAAAGATAACAAATTAATAACCAAGTTAAACAACTATGTGATTATGTGCTTATGTGTTTCCTTTTATGTTTTTGGTGTAATCCTAGTTTTGTTATCCAAATCCTCGTAGAATCTTCCATATCTTTGTATAAGGAAATTCATAGTAGGATATCCAAAGGTACTATATTAAATCCTCAATGGGATTTTACATAATAGTAAAGACCCTCGGATTATATTGTACTATTCCATAATTAGACCCCTGAGTGGTCTAGTTAAACAGAATGATCCAAAAATCTGGTTAGGAATATCATGTGATGAGATAGCTGAAAGGACTCCTTGGTGGCCTAATTAAAAAGATCAATTGTCGATCTAATTAAAAGGACCCTATGGTAGTCTAGTCACACTCATCACAGGTTTGATTTTCCTCCCCTAAAACATTTCAAGACAAACTGTGCGGACTATGCAAGGAGTTACGTAATTATGGATGCATACATAATTATGGAATTCAGTGCACAGAAACCGCAGCAAGTTTTGTCATGTATCTGGAGTTAACCATGTTCATTTTTGTTTATGAAGAAATGGTGAAAAAATGACTCATTCTGTTCATTTTTGTTTCTGAAGAGGTTGTGAAAAATGACTCATTCTGTTCATTTTTATTTCTGAAGAAATGGTGAAAAATGACTCATTCTGTTCATTTTTTGTTTCTGAAGAAATGGTGAAAAATGACTCATTCTGTTCATTTTTGTTTCTGAAGAAATGGTGAAAAATGACTCATTCTGTTCATTTTTGTTTCTGAAGAAATGGTGAAAAATGACTCATTCTGTTCATTTTTGTTTCTGAAGAGGTTGTGAAAAATGACTTATTCTGTTCATTTTTGTTTCTGAAGAAATGGTGAAAAATGACTCATTCTGTTCATTTTTGTTTCTGAAGATGTTGTGAAAAATGACTCATTCTGTTCATTTTTGTTTCTGAAGAAATGGTAAAAAATGACTCATTCTGTTCATTTTTGTTTCTGAAGAAATGGTGAAAATGACTCATTCTGTTCATTTTTGTTTCTGAAGATGTTGTGAAAAATGACTCATTCTGTTCATTTTTGTTTCTAAAGATGTTGTGGAAAATGACTCATTCTGTTCATTTTCGTTTCTAAAGAAATCGTGGAAAATGATTCGTTTCCTTCATTTTCGTTAACTCATTTCCGTTCATTTTCGTTGCTGAAGAATATCCATCGAGGGAAATGAATATCATTGTTTATTCCTTCATGTTCCATTTTCTAAAGAATGCCTGTTGAAAATAACTCCGTTCATTTTTCCTTTCTGAAAAATGTCTGTTAAAGAGAAATTACAGGATTATGCCTTACATATCTCTGGTGGTTATTTGACACAAAGTCAGAAATAGACTCCTACGAATAAATTTCGGGACGAAATTTCCAAAAGTAGGGGAGACTGTGACACCTGTGTCACTGCGACCATCAAACAAATGCCAAACCAATGAAATATTGTATTTCATACTTGGGATTTGTAAAAAATATGTGTATCGTTTACACATATCAATTCTTGTTCGATTTCAAGCTCTAAATCGCTTTCTGGAAGGTTATACGCGCACTGATGCGTAAATATAACCAGTTTAATGCAACGAACACTCCGGAATAGTGAAATAGGCTTAACATACCTTAAATAACCTTTACATAACTTAGATATAAGTTTTGGAAGGTTTGGTGTGGTGAAATCAAAGTTTATTCACTTATAGGGACTGAATTTGACAAACTGCGAAAGTATGCCAATTTGAACAGTAACATACATTCCGGAACATGACCATAAGTTAAACACACCTTAAATATCCTTTACATAGCTTAGAAATAGGCTTTGAGAGGTTCGGTGCGCTAAAATATACTTTTGGGACATTCAGGGACTAAAAGTGTCAAAAAGTGCACAAGTTTGCATTTTCGCGCATAACTCACGTTCTGAATACATCCGGACATCCAAAAATTTATGTAAGCATGACTATATTATGCTTTAGTGTTTGGCTTGCCAAAAATCCATTCGTCGCGTCATTTGGATCGTTTTTCGCGCTTGTGCGCATTCCGTCGTAATTAAGCGAACATCGCGTTCGTACGACCAAACGAACCAACATCCGACATATTTTTGAGCATGTTTCATGTCCAAAATGTTTAGACATCATGTTAGGGCCTTAAAGTTGGCTTAACGGGCCTTAAACATGTCGGAAATGGCTTAAACACATAACAGGGACTGAAACTGCAACATTTGAAACTTGTTTTCTTATCTGAAGAGCTAGGCGGCCCGCCTCAGCCAAGCTTAAATCTTAGGCGGCCCGCCTCAGCCTTCCTGATCAGATAAGAACGCTTAGTCAGCTGATTCCAGCTGTTTAAACCTCATCCACATACTCACAACTGCACATTCAGCTCATTAGGACCATTTTTAAGTTACCACAACTTTGTGACAAGTGTACGCACAAGATTCGAGCACGGTTTCCATGAAACGATCCTAACGGTTTGGGTATTCCTATAAATACCCATCCACCCCAACCTCATTTCTCACAAGAATCTGGATTTGAGAGCTCTAAGTTGAAACCATTGTTTCATACCTGAGTTCTTGGATCGAGATTAGCATTCGGGGACCCTTCGTAAGTATTCTTTTGTTCTTTTATTGCTTTTCGAGTCTTTCGAGTCCGAAAGTCAAACTTTGTTGTTTGACTTTCTGCGTTGACCAGTTATGGTCAATGCGAAGTTCGTTTGAACTTCGCAACGTGAGTGTAATCACGTTGGTTATAGTCCCTTGGGACTATGCCTATTGATTACCACGTTGTCTAGGGTCGTAGGGTAAGCGATCTAATAAATCGCTTATACCTCGAACCCGACCCATTTGGTCGATCATTAGGATCCGACCAAATACATTAGGTGACCATAGTAGGTAGGGAATAACCTTCCGAGGTTATACCCTATGGTCACATCGTTTGAGTAGTTGTATGATAGGTGGTTTATATGCCTTAGGTAAATTACCAGAATACCCTTTTCATGTATAATTGGTAATTAAGCATATGTAACCTAAACTTTTGTCACATAACTGATTATGTAACATGTTTAGGCATATAACACTTGTCATAGGACTAGTTAAGCGGTCCGAACGCGTTTCACGCAAACGACGCGTTAAAGTAGCATAAGCTACCTAAACGGGTCGTAATGGGTCGAAAGCACTTAGATTAAGGTTTCATTTAGTATGTAGGCTTTGTTAAACCATATGACACGAGTCTCTATACTCGTTTGGTTTACGAACCCTCATTCTATCAGATCTTCCGATTTAGGTCCGGTTTATTAACATAGTTACCTATATTAGGTGCCGTTTGATATCCGTGATCTCTAGCATTGTTTGGTTGTTACTCAAGGACTACTAAGCAATCTCAAGTGAGTACATAGACCCCTCTTTTACTATTTTCCAAACTGTTTTGGGGTGAAACACATGTGCCTACTTGTTACTTTCAAGCTTTCCTGTTTTGACATCATATACCTGCTATGTTCGTTAGTACATTATAGTACATGATTTCATTACATTTCATGCTATGAATGCCGTTGTGTGCATTACTTAGTACATCGTTTTACATTACATTACATGCTACGTATGTCTATTGTTGTATACGTAGTACAGGTCACATGCTACGTATGTCTATTGTTGTATACGTAGTACAGGTCACATGTTACGTATGTCTATTGTTGTATACGTAGTACAGGTCACATGCTACGTATGTCTATTGTTGTATATGTAGTACAGGTCACATGCTACGTATGTCTATTGTTGTATACGTAGTACAGGTCATATACTACGTATGTCTATTGTTGCATACTTAGTACAGGTCACATGCTACGTATGTCTATTGTCGCGTACTTAGTACATTTGTTACTCATCACAGGCTTACGTTTTGGATACATATTACATGATTTACATTAGACATGAACATTTTACATCTTGATGGTTTGGTTTGATTAAGTGATTAAGTAACGATGCGTGTGTAATATGATACAAGCATGGTGGATACGCCGCTGGTACTTCCTATATATAAGTGTTTGTATGGTATTACATATATCGTAGCGTTATTTGAATCATTTCAGTTTGATACATATAACATTTTATACAAATAACATACTTTTCACAATACATTGTTTTACAAGCAACTTATCTTATACAAACTCAGTTTACATGGTTATTCATTTAACCATACATTATTCACTTATTTATACATATCATCTGAACTCATTGTTTTTCAAATGATTTACAAGACAAAGCAAATTACAAGGTTTATGACTAAACATTTTCTCAAACATAAGTCATGAAACCTATTTTCACAAAACCTATGTATCTCACAGGCATTTTTATGCTGACGTACCTATTTTCACATGTGTTTTTCAGGAGCTGTTGCATAAGATGATCAAGATACACATAGGCAGACTTGGGCTTTAGTGACAATAAAAGATGCAAGACTAGTTAATTATGTTGTATTTATTTGTTTGTTAAGACATTGTAACACTTTTAATCAATAAAACGAAACTTCAATTGCCATGGATTTGAAACAATTAATTCTGTTACAACACTCCCCGACATTTCCGCCACGTTTTGTATGTTCTACGTGGTCGGGGTGTGACAGGATGGCCCATCATGTTGAGAAACATGGGGTACCGACGGTGTCCTAGCACGGGATACAGGTCTTCGTGATTGAGTTTGGGGAGCAGTTTCTGCACACAGTTGTGTGTATACAGCATTTAATGCCCCTTGAGATCTGACATACCAAGAGATTGGGGTTTCTCCTGGGGGTAGAATTGAGCTTGCAGGGATCTCTGGCTGTACCCCTGGGGTGATAGGTTCGTTTGGATGATTGTTAGCAAACTGCACTTCATTGTCATCCGAGGCTTCTTCTACAATACCCTCAACCTGGGTATTGTTAACGAAATTTGGCCGAGGGGCGTTTTGCCGATGAGTTGAAGTTTCTTCCATTTACAGATGGAATCAACAAAGTGAATCGGAAACGAGAAAAAATAGATGAAACAGAGAAATCGGTGGGCGCCAATGAAGAAACACTGGATAAATGACCGGGATCAAATTATCCAGGGGGTTAGGTTCTGCATAAAAAGGGGTTTGTTCTCTCTCGTTTGATTCAAAGGTGTCACGGCCCCCGGCCTGGTTTGACCCGGTTCAGGAGCCGCGGGACAGAAATCCCGTGGTATTTATTTAATAGAGTTGACAGCGGAAGATTTTAGCAGAATCTCTTTTTAAAACTGAAAATGCCTGATTATTTTATTTCATCATTCGGGATAAAACCTCGGTAATTTACAATAAAGTGATTTCACTGGGAAATCTTTATTTTACAAAACATGTTTCTTTATTTATATTGAGCCACTTCCTTAAGCTTGTAGTGCTTCGCGGCACTATTCCTGGATCACAACAGATCACTTGAAACATGTTTGAAAAACGTTTGTCAGCGGGGAAATACTGGTGAATCATTCTTTTCACTAAAAACGACGCGTTGTTATAATTTACAGTATTAAGAGCGATTACAATGTTTCTATATGTCAACCATCTACCCACGGTATTTGTCACTCGACCACCTATTGGCTATCTCGTTGTCCAATGGTGACGGTTATCAAGTAATGTATACAAAACCCCACATACCAGCTGTAATTGAAGACTACAAAGACTTAATCCCTGTAATTATAACTTTGAAAACAAACATGATTTTGAAAGCAAATTTGGTAAAAAGAGAATGACTCACATTGCAGATTTATACGGGCATAGTTTAGCCTACTGATTAGCCTGATAACCTAATTTAAATAACAATGCACACGAACTAGGTCAGTAACTAATACAACATTTACGATAACTCACGAGATTAAACCCTCACGACAAATGACAAAGTGCAATACTTAAGCATCCATCGAATTCACGACAAATGACAAAGTATAAACCCAATTTGAGCAGCACTTAAACATTAATCGGATAGTTTCAATCGATCGGGCATTGAATCGTAGCAGCGATCGAGTTAATACCCTGTATCGTAGCAGCACCTCGTTATATTAATTGTATTTTCGACTTTGGAGCAGTATAACTTCGTTTTGGATTCGACACAGAATGAAAGCCCCTGATCAAAGCTATTTATAGGTGAAAAATAGGGTTCACGCGACCCGCGTGAACCATCCGCCATACTTTACGCGGCCCGTGTGGCCGCCTAGTCTAGGCGTAGGTCTGATTGGTCACGAGTAGGTTCGACATGTGTATGCCACGTGGCTCGGGAACACTTATCCGGTCAAACCTCATCTTGACGCGGCCCGCGTAAGACTATGTTTACTCTTACGCGACCCGCCTGAAACCCACAAATTTTGATTTCTTAGTTTTTCATGTACAGTGGGGTTTCAGGGGTCCGGGTTTTTACTTCCGGGTTATTTTGGGACAATTTTTAGAGTCCTTACAAAAGGGACTGGTCTTCTTCTCCGATGAATACTGCAAAACAGAACACCGTTAGTCTCGCCACGGGGAGAAGGGAGGTTCTCTCCGTGACCACACTCAGGCGTGAGAATAAGTATGTGTTTATGAAGAAGAAGAAGTATTGGTGAAGTGAATGTAACTTGAAGTTCATACCTGAATTACTCTCATATTTATAGCCGGAAGTTTGGGCGGGAAAACCTGTTAATGAAATGTTAACGGAAGATACTAACTCCGTAAGCGGTTATTTCTTTCTCAGTTAATCTTCTTGATCTGACGTGAAAGCACACAGATCGCCATTTAGATCAACGACTGGGGTGTTGTCACATGGAAAGTGGGCAAGTGGAGGTTTCTCTCCAATTCCATGCCATCATCGTGATTTCAGGGTGGCCTGGGATGATGAGACATGTCCCAGACGGTTATAACCGTCTTGGTGGTGCACGATTGAGTCTTCCAGAAGATTATTGCCATAATCCGGTGTGACTCCTTATCGTGTGGTATCAGTTTAGTAAATAATATCCAAGTCTGGGTATTATTTAAGCGGGAGTGCTTGTTGGGATTTTTATCCCTTTGTTATGGAGAATCGTCGCAAGGACTTGTAATTTTCCTTTTAGCGCGCAGGTGTTGTCTGCTGTTTTTCTTCTAAACTCCTTTTGTAGGACCAGTGCGCGGCCGCGCAAGATCAAAAGAGGGTTAAAAGATAAGATTGTGATATGGTCCCAAGTACTTAATACGAGGTTTTCGGGACCTTACCCCCTTCACTTATATACATGTAGACAAAAGATCTAATACAAATAACTTTGTTATACAAAACATACGGAGTGAAGTTTTTCCTGAAAAAGAGCGATGACATTTTTGTAATTTCTTCAAACTGCAATTCATTCATGCTACGTTCATTCTTGCCAATCAAGTTTTGAAAATCGCTAAACGTGATTTGAACACTCCCTTGATTCTGATTTCCCCTGTTTCTTAGATCCGATCAATTGAAGTTCCTTAAAATTGTAAATTTGAATCGGGTGAATTGAAGCTTTTGAATGATGAATTGAAGCTTGGTTCTGATTTCCTTTGTTTTTACTGTCAATTTGTAGTTACATAATGATTTTGAACTACCTTGATTTTGATGCAAAAGAAACAAATAAAATAATTACGCTAGTGGAGTAATTATAAAGTAATTATTTTATAGTAGAGTAAGTGTCAAAACTAGAGTAATTATACATAGTGCATCAAACACTAGTCATTCAAAATTACTCTACAAGTGCATCATAATTACTCTACTAGTTCTTCACTATTACAAGATATCATCAAAATTACTCTAAAAGTGCATCAAACAACTAGTCATTAAAAAATTACTCTACAAATGCATCAAACAACATAAAATTCAAAATTACTCTATAAGTGCATGATAATTACTCTACTAGTTCATCATTATTACACTACTACAAGATATCATTCAAAATTACTCTACAATTGCATCAAACATAAAATTTAAAATCACTCTACAAGTGCATCATACTTACTCTACTAGTTCATAAAAAAACATAACAGACACAATTACTCTACAAGTAGTGGTGTGCATGGGTCGGTTTTGGCCTAAAATCATAACCATAACCGATCGGTTATGACGGTTTTGGTTAATCGATTATTATGGTTATAGTGGTCGGTTATGGGTTGGTTAACCATCTATTCTTATTACACATTTTTATAAAATTAATACATTACATAGCATTAAAAATACATGTAATATATAATATAAATATCAACTATCACCAACTATTCAAACATTCAGTATAAAATTATCCATGAATTCAAACAAACATTGAACCAAAACATCAAATACTTAAAATTGATGATGAAAAGTCTAGAATTCGATAAAGAAAATAGGCTTGGTGGAAGTTTATTCTCAGTCTTCATCTTCAATAAAAGAGTCTCCGATCCAGCCCTGTAATATTAATAATTAGCCAATTAATAGCTACTAACAGGTGAGTCGGTTCGGTTATGGTGGGTTTTAAAACATGGAAAACCATAATCGACCCATGAGTTTCGTGTTTTATAAAAACATTAACCGACCCATCAGTTTTCACTATGGTTCGGTTATTTCGGTTATGGGTCGGTTAATTCGGTTTTATGCACACCCCTATCTACAAGTTCCTCAAACAACATATAATTTAAAATTACTTTATAAGTGCATCATAATTACTCTACTAGTTTATAAAAAAACATACAATACACAATTAATCTACAAGTTCATTAAACAACATACAATTCAAAATTGCTCTGTAAGTGTATCATAATTACGCTACTAGTTCATAACAATTTGAAATTACCTTTATTAGACATGATTTAGGTTTGAATCTTGTTTGCTTTCGATGATCTTAGAACTTGAATAAGATGTTTTTGGAATTGAACCAAATGATTTTGGAAATGAATCGGATTTTTGGAACTGAAAATGATTTTAGAGCAGAATCATATGATTTTTGGAGTTAATAAGATGATTTTGGAACTGAATTTGATTAGGTTTTAGGAGAATTTGGGGTTTGATTCGTTTTGATACTGAATCTGTATTGATTTAGATGAAGAAACCATCTACATGGTTGAATTTTATGGAGACCTTTAATTAAAAATTTGCTACCACCTAAAATTTCAAATTCTTTTGTTTGTACAATACACATGTATAATTAATTTTATATTTTTTAAAATAACTTTATTATATAACATTTAGCTATTTTATAACAAAACTATATATTTATGAAAAATAATAGGTTCGTGATTCCTTCATTGTAAGGCCACCCGGTAGAGGTGTACCAAAAAACTGGTTTTAGAACCGAAACCGGAAAAAAAAACCGAAACCGGTTTTTTTTAACCGGTTTTTTTATAACCGGTTTTTTTTAACCGCCGGTTTTTATACCGGTTACTATTCTTGACTTCAAAAACCGGTTATTAACCGAACCGGTTATTAAAAAACCGGTTAAAACCGGTAAAAAACCGGTTTTTTTGGGAAAAAACCGGTCCCAACCGGTTATACCGGTTATTGTTTTGGACCTCAAAAACCGGTTAGTAACCGGAACCGGTTATAAAAAAAACGGTTTTTATTTTGGGTGAAAAAACCGAAACCGGTTAATAACCGAAACCAGTTTTTGAAAAAAACCGATTTGTACACCTCTACCACCCGGGGTGGTTAACATTTTGTGCGTGATGGAAAAATTTCACGCGTGAACAATTGCCAAACACCACCGCCACCCCTAAAATTCAACGCGTGGAAGTTAATTCCCGTTATATTTTTGACGCGTTATGTTTTTATTGTTGTGAGGGAAATTGTTGGGTGTGGTGGTGAGTGATGACTATTTCCACTAAAAAAAGGTTGTGAGTGATGAAATAATAGTTGATGACATGACAGAACTTGATTGGAAGTTGTGAGTGATGAAATTTGTACAAGTGATGACCACCTCTACCCCTAATAGGCTCGCGGTTTATAATAACAAATTATATATTTATAAAAGAAATAGCCTCGCAAGCCTACTCAAATTATATATTTATGAAAAAAATAGTAAGCTAGCTTGTTACCTGTTTATCTATAGCTATTGTTTTATCGAAAAAAAAAATAGTTTTAAAGACAAACAAATTTTCAATATACAAAAAAAAAAAAAAATCACAGTTGGTGAATACTGAATAAGTCTTTACTCGCTTCGAGCTTCAAGTCCATTGATTCCATGGATGATGCTTCAAGCTATTCTTTCCCTGTTCGCCACAAGAATTTCTCAGTCCAAATAAAGGTCGGTTGTCTCTCTCTTTCATACAATTCTTTTGTTTATTGTATAACTTTATGTTTTCCCCAATTGACTGACTGTATGCCTACTAATTTTCACTTTCCACGTATAGATCTTCAAAATTGATCTGTTTTATGGGTTTTTATCTCTTGCTATTAGCAGCTCGACGGCATAATATGCACATGTCATGAAAACGATCATTTTTGCCTATGCCCACCAACTGTTTGTTTTAATGCCTCTTGGTTTTTTATATATTTATTTTGGTTTAGGGTTTAGGGTTTATGTTATTACTTGGTTGTAATATGTTGCAATTTTCTTGGCAGGAAAGTAAAGTTGATATTGTCATTTGTAGCTATGATGATCAATTCTTGGTGAGTTGACGCTTCGTTTGGATTTTATTTCCCTTTCAAAATGTGGTTCGCGTTGCATTTGTTAATATTTTGATCACTGTCAGGTTATTGCTACTGAAATTGGGACTATGGGAACCATAATGCATGCAAGGTAATATAGGAATAAAGTCGGTTCTACATCTTATTCTCTCACTGGTTTGTTGTTTGCTTGTATGATGAGCTATTGATCCTTCAAAAATCAAGCTTGCTGCTTGTGTATCGATTATGGACTACTATCTAGAGCAAAAAGTTTTCTTTTTTTTTCTTGTTTTAATAGGAAGGAAGAAGGGATGTTGAATACTCCAACTTTTAATGTATCTGTGATATTTGGTAAACGAGATGAGGTAAGCTGCCTTACGAAGTAGATTCTACTGAAGGTTGTTTTTAATCATATTAGTTTGATCACTGAAATGTTTTAATCTGCAGCCAATGCTACTGGCATGCGCTCGCCAGCTTATTGAACATATAAGGTACGAACATATTATTCGCAAATGTTGTAATTATGTTAATTAATCAACTTATTAACCCTTTGGAGCTTTGTCTTCTTATCTATTTTTAGCAATTCTGGTTCTTCAAAACCATTGACACTCTCACTTGGTCTCAAGGATCATTCCATGGTAACTTTCTAATTTTGATTACAAACCAGATTGCTTTTAGCTGAGAATTTTTATGATCTGTATTTACAGTCTGTTGATTGATTCTTCAGGAGATTCTTAAAGGAATTGTTTCTGCTATGATTGAGAACCGATTGTGGTAAACCATACTTGCTTTTCTAACAAAAGATTTAAGGATGCTCAAGATTGATCTCTGTCATTATACAAAGATGGTTGGTGAAATACTTGGATTCTGGGTTTTCTTGATCTTTGAAATTTGTTTCTTGAAGTAATATTGCACAATTGAATATGCCAATGTTTGAGCAAATCACCAGGACTTAGAATTTGTTTGTTTGGATTATCAAAGAGTTCAAGTTGCTAAAATGACTAGTTGGAAACCATATGCTCAATCATTCTAAACAAATTTCAACCCGATTTCATATTATAATTTGTGAAGCTCGAGCTCAAATAAGCTTACATCCATGTACGTTTTGACGCATTTTTTACACTCAACCTTGATAAACCTATTAGACTATGCGGTGTGAGTGGGCATGAAAGAAAATTAAAAAAACTCACCAATCACAAAGTCCCTACCACAAACCACCAATCAACTCATGTCACGTTACCCAAACATTTGTCCCCATGCCAGTGAAGAATCACCCGCCCTCACCCCCACTCCACCCCACAGGGCAGTGTTCCCGGCGTGGAGAGGCTTCCACGTCATCACCACTCCGTGTGGCCTTAGGGACAAACCCATGGATCCCAAGTCCCAACAATATCTTGCTAATTATTGGGACCTGATATACCAACTTACATTGGGCTTGTGGTTTTTAAGGGGTTTAGACCGGTAGAATTAATTTTGTTTTATAGATCCTATTTGATTTCTCATTGAAAATTTCGAAATCAAATTTTATTCTTGTATGAAGGCTTAAACCATGGCAGAACAAATGCATCATTAGATCTTCAACCACAAGAAAAAAAATAAGAAAAAAAAACCTTATCAAACAAATCATGTGTTGCAGAGGACTAGTCAGCCAACTGTCTATAACTTAAACTTAGGGGGGAATTCACTCCACTAAAATGATGTATGCTAGAAATAGCTACTCATAATTTGCTCTAACCCCCCCTCATATTCACATTTTAAAAAATGTTAAATACTACTAGACTCGACACAACCTCGATGTAAACTAAAAAAGAGATTAAAAAAAAGACAACTTTGAGTCTGTGTCGCCAAAATCTTGCTAAATATTCGTCATCATCCTTGTCATCATGATCATTCTTCGACGATGTTTTGCTTCATCAAATCACTCAATTTCTTTTCCAACTACGACAACCAAAAAAGGAGGAATTATAAGATTACAAGTGGAAATTTACTAATCTCCCTAACAGACAACTTCAAGCAGCATCATCATCATCATACTCAGTAAATCCCACCAATAGCAAAGCTAAGGTAGGGTTTGAGGAGGGTAAGATGTAGACAACCTTACCTCTACTCCGTAGGAATAGAGAGGCTGCTTCCAGTGAGACCCCCGGCTCGATAGTAGTTTTGCATCAAGCCTTGGACATAAGGCACATAACACTCGGCAATTGAGACAACTACCGATTAGTGCATGTACCCCCTTGTCTTTCGGCTATCAACGCCACCACATGATGCATGATTAACCATCCCCCTCTTTTAACGTTGTTTTCACGAAATTAGTAAAATAACGTTAAAATTAGTGCACTTTCACTTTTGCCCCCCGAGCGCCCACACATATATACATTATATGCGCATACCGCAAGTGGGACGTAACAGATAACTTCAAGCATTGACGATAAATTATGACAGAAAATGAAAAGTGGTCAAACTGGGATGAATAGGGAAGATGTAAACAGACCTGAACATTTTTCATTTTCTGTTTTTGCAATTGCTCAGCTAGACTCCCAAGGCTGCAGATTTTTAAGCGGTTATTTTAATGAAGATTTTGCAAATGCATCATAAACAATGCAACTTGATTAAAATATTGGGCGCGTTTTAGTACCTTTGTTGTAACTGTATCACCTGAGAATGCAGTTCTCTCTCCCTTGGAGTAGGAGGGATCTACATGTGATTAACAAATTATTACTATCACCTAACATTGTAAAGATTAAAGCATGAAGCAACAAAATAAAAGGGCTCATTACTTGTGAGAAATCACTGTTTCCTGTCTCCACATGCTCCGCTGCATTTCCTGCATCAATAGATGCGCATCAGTACAACAGAAATTGATGTGAAAACTCGAAACACACTTTTATTTCAAAGATAAAAACCTGAAGAAGAACTGGGAGTTTGTTCCACAGACTTGATTAATCGAAGTATTTCTTCCTGAAAGAAACATAGCAATTAAGAGGGAAAATGTGTAGTCGGTTGATGGGATGAAATCAAGATAATAATTTGCATACCCTTTGTACTGTATTGTGCTGCAAAATACTTTGCAGAGATGGAAGTAGCGAGGCAGCTGGTACACCTATAGTTGGAGTTGGATTAAGAACTGGAGCCTGAACGGAAAAGAAAATGAAATGATTAAAAGCTCATATATATATATATATATATATAGAGGAAGGTTAACGTACATTACAGCTTAACGTACAACACATACGACAGGTAATTACGCACGTTCATTTTAAAATCACGCACGTTATAACTCAAAATTCCAAAATCACGCATGTTGAAACACAATAATCACGCATATTGAAAACATTAATCACGCATGTTATAGAACAAATCACGCACGTTGTCGTACGTGAAGTACGTTAAGCCGTAATGTACGATATACTTTTTCTATATATATATATATTATGTATATAGAAAAAGTGTATCGTACAAAATGCCTTAACGTACGAAGCGTACGCTATGGCAAGTTCGTATGTACTAACCCCAGAAAGGAAATCTCGCATGTTGAAAAAAACCAAAGATTGCACGTTAAAAAAAATTCGCATGTTAAAAAAAATCGCATGTTGCTGAAAAAAACCAAAATCGCATTTTAAAAAAAAATCGCATGTTGATACTGCATCTCGTACGCAGCGTACGTTAAGGCAATTTGTACAATAACCGGCCTCTATATATATATATATATATATAGGGTGGGGTTCTAGAGTGAACATTAGTGTATTTGTGAACTGAGTGAACAAATCCTGCCCATTAATTTACATCATCAAATCGTAAAATACACTAATGTACTTACATAGTACACTAGTGTATTTTTCATCATCAAATCCTGTCCATTGATTTACACTTGTGTATTGATAATCAAGTGCTAGGATTAGTTCACACAGTTCACTATCAAGGGGGTTGTTCACAAATGAACCTAACCCTATATATATATAGGCTTTGGATCACAATTTTTTTTGGAAAAGCCTTCGTTTTGGCCGAGTTCTCTAAGTTGTCACAACTAATATTTTACCCTAACCCTATTTATATGTATATATGTATAGGTGTATATATGTATGTATATGAATTGTGTACCTTGGGGCTCAAATCTGCTTCAGTGACTCTAAAACGGCCCTTCTGCTGGACCACAGCTCCTTCGGATACATTTTCTACTGCAACAGGCAAATTTTTAAAATAACAACAAAGAAAAAGAATAAGACAAGTGAATGAAGACTAACCTGACAAAGAGTTGGTCAAACCATTCCTCTGAATATGTTGTATTGGGCCACTGCTACTACGTTCCACTTGAAACTTCAGTTGGTGAAGGTCCCTTCATAGTCATTTTAATATTAATTAATACCCAGATATGTTTCAGAATTATTTATTTGGGAAAGTAATTACCTTTCACCGTTGCTCATTAACTTTTTAGGAGAACTAACATTATCCGGTAGCAGTGAACCGCTCATATATTTTCTTGGTCCGGGGATACTTGTTTTTTGTAAAGATTTAATTCGTCCAAGTTGATTAATGCCGTCGTCTTTATCGGTTTCTTGGTCGCTAGCTTTCATTGACAGCTGTACAGGGGGTTGTTCAGTTGGGCTGACAGTTGCCACATCATCTTCACAGATATCAAAACATCCCCTGTATTAATGTACAACTTTACTATTCGTTTCTTTTACTCACAAATGTGAATCAAGATACTACAAAAATAAAAACGTATAATCTTACTTAAGTGCTTGAAGAGACGGAGTAGGAAACGATGCAAATGAACTCTCCAAGTTAACAATTTCATCAGCTGTATCTTGAGATTTAGCATCTGAATAATTATCATTGATCCCATTTTGTTGGTTTGAAGTTTTTGGTTTTTCTAGATTTGAAATTTCGTCATATTCATTGATCTGCCATAAAGGAATTAGGTTAAAGTGGAAAACCGAACGTTTTATGTTACAACTTTATAATTTATATACATACAAGTGCAGCTTGATTCTTTATGTCCTCCAAGTTAAAATTCCAGGCACTAATTCCTTTTATATACTCTTGCTGCATATTGCAAATATAAAAAAAAAATTTGATCAGATATTCTGCAAAATAATCGGCGTATGAAAATGAGTAAATGATTCCAGCATTATCACCTGTGATAATTGTTCCTTATCTCCATATAATTCTTTGTTCTGTACAAGAAGATCTGCTTCTTTGGCCTAAAAAAAGTTAGTAAAAAAGAGTAAACTCATAATTAGAACACGATTAATGATAACAGAAGTCAAAGATTGAGATTAGCAGTCCACCTTTAGCATCCTAAAACGATCACCTAACGGAGAAAGACCATCAAGGATGGAACGTTCTAAATAATCAGCGGGTTTTGCATGTTTAAAAAACGGGTGCTTCAGAAGCTTCTCGGAAGAGGGACGTTTTTTTGGGTCTTTCACTAAGCAAGCAGCAACCATATCTTTAAAAGACTAAAAAAGAAAAAAAATTAGAAGTTAGCATAGACATTTAGCGAATTTCAAATTTTATTTCTTGTGGCCTGACACAAACCTTTGAAAACTTTTTATCCCGTTCATAGTCAAGACCTGGCGGTGCATTTTGTAGAGTCATAAGCAACACCTGCAGGGTGAGATGAACGAGGTGATGTTATATTAAACGTTTATTTATTAACCCTTTTCGCAATTTATTATATGAATATGACGATTTTGTCAATAGATATTTAATTACTTTCATTGGTGGATATTTTGAAAAAGGTGCATGGCCATGAGCAAGTTCGAGCGCCGTGATTCCAAATGACCAGATGTCTGCTCTGTTTACATGCATAATACAGTTATTTAATGATTAATTCAATAGATATTTAAGTATAACAATAGTATATGAAAAATGAATCATGACTTACTTAAAATCGTATCCATGCAATTGCTGCATAACTTCAGGTGCCATCCTAAATAAAACATTCAAAGGCGTACAAAAATATCATAAGCCAAATAATGAAACTCCATTTATTACAAAAAGGGAAAAATTGATACATAACCGAAATTATACCAGCAAGGAGTTCCGACAAAAGTATTTCTCGAACGTTGCCGATCACCTGCATCAAACATGCATGCAGATACACCAAAATCTGCTAACTTTATGGAACCATTAAAATCAACTAATATGTTTCCTGCCTGAACAAAACATCATAACTGATTGTGTTATTTGCAATCAAAATCAGAGAACGTACACAATTTTAATGTTAAAAATTATAATGAATTACCTTCACATCTCTATGAATATGGCCATGTGCATGAAGATAAACCAATGCTTTAAGAACCTCACGCAAAAGGGTAGCAATAACGGGCTCTTCAAAACCATCGGGAAAAGATGATTTCATTATGTGAAGGCAAGATCCACCCGACATATAAGGCATAACAACCCAAAGCTTGTGGCCTGTTGTGAAAGAGCAACAGGACTGTAATAAATTTGGATGATTTATCAAGCTCATCGTTTGTACTTCCCGACGAATGCCGTCCTAATTCAAATTAAAAAAAATGTTAGTCACACTAAACCTAAATCCAGAAAGTGACTAAATGGTGAACCGTCAGCAGATACTATAAATAGAAATCAAGTGTTGAATTAGTTGACCTAAAAAGAAACCGACATACCAGATCATTGTTACACTTTTCCAAATCGAGCATCTTGATCGCAACTATCTCATTTAATGGAACACAAAGCGCCCTATACACCGACGCACTTACTCCCTCACCAATTTCCTCATACAGCTTGTAATCCTTCGCATTAACCGGATACTTCTTCTTTGTAGTCCCCATCTTTCTATACCAGCGACAAAATAAAATAAATCTACCCTAAAACAAGACTAAATACGCAGAGCTGCACATTTAAATTAACGTTAAAAAGTCCTTCCCAAACCGTAACGTCTTTCTTCTATCACAAATAACTTTATCACCCAAATCACTTCAGTAAGACTGTTTTTTAAACTCTCTTTGAAACACACTGCGCGAGTACAACTTCGGTTATAAAAGTTGTTAATGTATAGCAACCCTGCAAACATTAGAAACAAAAGTTGATCAGTTGATCAACAACAGCATAAGTTTCTCTAAATCACACAAAAGCAACAAATCACAATGAAATTAGGGCATATACTACAAAACAGTATATAAGTATATAACATTTTCATTTAATCAGCAAAATAATCCTATCATCAAGGTCATATACGTAATCTTTCTAACTTAAAATCCATACAAAATCAAAACAAAACATTCAGTGATCTATTTTTTTCATTTTCTCATCGATTTTCTCCCAATTTCGTTTATCAGTTTTTACAAACAACCTAAAAAGCTACATTACTTTTTCGATTAACAAAAACTACCAGCAAACTGAAATTCATTGACCGATGTCAAACTATCCGTCAAAATAGGCACAATTCCGCCGTTAACCACAACAGCAGCAAAATTAAAGTTAAAAATAGTTAAAAACACGACCTAATTGATTTCAATTTTGACAAATCGGTTTCGGTTACAGCGAATTGAAGTGAAAAACACATTAACATCGATCTGAATTAAACGATTACGGCTTTTATTATGACATGATTTGTGTATATATGCATCGATGAACATGAAATGAAAGAATCTGTAGTGAAAAGGATGAAGCGTACGAACCTAGGGATTTGAAGCAGACGAAAGGCCTGTTCCGTACAAGACAACTTGAGACAAGAACTGAATTTTGACTAGACAAAAAAAGGCTGAAAATATCTAAATGAAAAGGGGTGTGTAAGAAAGGTAAACGACGTCGGATAATTAATTATTTCGGCTAATGTGTAATAACATAACAAAAATAGATGGTGTGTGGGTAATTACTAATTAGGCATGTATCTACCGAATCTTTACTCTTTTTAAGGTTAAGTGCATCGTCATCAACTATTCATCCACTAATTAGATAATTTTTTTACTGATTAATCTGTTAATATTTTTAAAATCATCATTAAACCATTTATTATTTTCTTGGTTCGTTTTTGTTACATTTCTTTTTTTCTCGGTATGGACCTCATTATTCCATCTATCTCTATCCATATGTTCCACTATTTCGACAATATTTAAATACTTTAGTGGTCATAAACTGAATATTGTTCATGCGATTAAACATGTCTGACATGTATCTCCAACCTTTGTTCGGTGTTCCCCATCCTCGATCTTGATCGCTCTACAACGCGATATAGCCATGATTGGGCAAAGGGGGTGAATTTATGACATCTTATCACACATTTAATATGCGATTTAGAATCATGAGTGTCTTATTAATCTTACAAAAAATACAGGTGTTAATCAGTTGAACAGCCTGTGGGCTACTTAATAAACGTCTTGCTAAAAATTCAAATCGAGTCAAGCTTAAACGAGCTTAAACTCAATCTATAACCTTTAAGCTCAATTTTTTAATCGTACATAAAAATAACTATATGCACAATAATTAATAAATAATCAACAAATCGAGCACAAAAGGAACACGAGTTTTATTTATGAGCTGAAGTTAGACTAGACGCATACTGTTTACACCCTTGAGAGCATACCTAATTGAAACGTTTTTGGTCATTTTTTTCGAATGTGGCACCAATGTGGATGTGATAGGGATGAGAGGCATCCATGTTGAACTGAATACAAAAGGAATGAAAGAAGGAAACGAGTGTTTTGTGAGGAGTTTTAACTATAAGGCTCTCCGTTGTGGGTTAAAGCCCGCATGATAGTTATCATGCCACATCAGCGCCACATAGGCGGGGACTTTAACACTAACTAGGATGGTGTGGTTTAACATGATTTAACTAAAGGTTGGAAAAGAGAAATGATTGGCTAGCTCAAGATGTCCCCATATCTTTAACGACTCCCTCGCCGACAGATGGCGGCCCCATGGCGATTTAGGGGCCGTTAACATGGTGTGGTGACGCATAGCTTAGTAGGGGCAATCCGGTATTCCACGTCATCTTAATACAATAACTAGAAAGTCAAAATTATGACCAAAACAAGCCTCCGTTCCAGTTTCCAGTTTCCACCCATAAAAAAGGCCTTACTTTAGTGGGCTTCTGTATCTTTCAATAACCCGAATTACATGGCGTTAGAGCATTCACATCCTAACCATCAAATTATGTGAGGAAGGGTTTTTATATTATAAAGGGTATAAAAAGTGGTTGTGAGTAGAGGAGAGAGAAAATGTTACTGTTCATCTGTATATTTGGGGGGACACTGTTCACCCGTTATAATTTTTTAATATATTTTGAAAGTGGTTGTGAGTGGAAGTGAGAGAAAAATGTAATGATAATATTATTTAATTGAAAGGAGAGAGAAAAAATATTTGTTTTTAGTGGAAATATATTGATATAAGAGTTGTTTTTTAGTTGAATGTATGTATAATTTGATGGATTGAATGTGATTGCTCTTACATTATGCAGCCTTTTGAAGTAAAAAAGATTCGGTACAATAATGTAATTAATAAATTCAAACATGAAACATGAACACAAAAACATGTAAAATATCTTATCTTTCCACAGAACGATTTAAAAGTATAATTACTTTATTTCCTTGTTTGCTTAAAAAGATTTCCTTGTAGTGGGTCCGCTCTTCTCTTTAGCTAAAGCGCTTTTGAAGCAATAGATTGTTACATATATACGACGTTTTTATTTTAAATTATTTAAACTTTTCTTAAGACTAAGAGACATTCACATTCTACTCTGCATCATAAAGTGAATTCTGTATATTTTACAAAGTGGTTATGAGTGGAGAAAAAAGAAGATGTTATTGTATATATATATATATATATATATATATATATATATATATATATATATTTGTGGAGACATTGTTCACCCCTATTAATTTTATAATAGTTTTTGTAAGTGGTTCTGAGTCGAGAAGAGAGAAAATACAATTATAAATGTATGAAAAAAATATTATTTAACTGAAAAAAGAAAGTGTAATGATTTTTTAGTATACTTATAAGGCTGGGTGGTGTGCTATGAAACCTCTAAGACTAAGGGGTATGGGGCTCGTCCCCGGGCCGTCCCCCCCTTTTTGGGCCGTCGCACACCGCCCCCTTGGGGCCCGTCGCGGCATCTGTCGGAATTGAGACGTTGGAGACGGGGAGCTTTTTTGAATTGTTGGGCCCTCCTAACGGTAACTTTCAACATTTATAAAAAAAAAAAAATCACCCCACCAGTATAAATTAAACCACTTTTCACCCCACTTTTTTACCAAATACTTCAACTTTTCTCCCAATTTTATAAAAAAAAACCTCTCCCAACCTTAAAAAAATTATGGATCCCTACAACCCAAATAATCCAACTCAAGTTCACACCCGTTTTCGTCACCCGGCTACACACCCGTAATGGACAACTCTTTTGCGGGTTACCAACAAATGCCCAACGCTTTCAACCAACACCCAATGCAAATGCAACAACCCAACATGCCGTTCAACCCATATTAAATGCAACAACTAATGCAAAACCCGCTAAATATGTCATATCAACCACCGCCACAAGCACCTCCAACACAAATCGAGGAACAAGATGATGACGTAGAGGTTGTGCCAGAAACGCAACCTGAACCTTCAAAAAAGAAAAATAAAAAGGGAAAGGGTAAAAAAGAAGACGCAGCCGCCAAACAACAACAATGGACAAAAATTGAGGAAGAGGCGTTGGCGAAGCCATATATTAACTCTTCAAAGTCTCCTATAATCGGTAAAATATTATTATTGTTATAAAATTATTTTTTGTACATTATATTATTATTGTTATTAAATATTATTTGTACATTATATTATTATTGTTATTAAATATTTATTTGTACACTATATTTTTCTAACAAAATATTATTATTATTGTTACTAACTTGTAGGTAACAATCAACAAAACGATGGGTTTTGGCAAGAAGCCCTTGATATATTCCACGGGCTTATGGAACAAGGCGAGTACAGAACCATTGATTCTATCAGCTCCAAGTGGCGCAAGATGAATACGTTGATCCAACGCTTTTGTGGGTTTTACAACACCACGCTCGCCAACAAACCGAGCGGGTGGAACCACGAAAATGTTTTCAATGAAGCGTTGCGTTTATACGAAAATGAGAACAAAACTTCTTTCCCACATGTCCGTGCTTGGCAAATTGTAAAGGATCAACCAAAATGGAAGGGAACTCGAAATGAGGTTGCAAGCGCAAAACGAGCAACGAAACGGTCTAAAACTTCCGAGTCAGGAAGTTATTGCCAAATAAATATCAACGACGAGCCCGACTATGAGGAGAAGCCGTCCCCCAGGAAAGGACAAAAGTAAAAAGATAGCGGCTGAAAAAAAGAAACAAGCCGCATCAGGAAGTGGTGGTGGTTCGAAGTTGGAAGGTATTATGGCCGAGTTGAAAGCATTCAACCAAACCGTTACCGAGACGCAAACCGAGAAGGTAAAGATGAAAAAAAACTAGCCGAGGAGAAGCAAAAGAAGCAACAAGAAGCGCAGGAGTTGGAGGAATGGAAAATAATGACCACCGACCTTAGCGAATATCCACCGGAAGACCGTCCCATTTTACAAATGACGAAGGAAAAATTTAGGAAAAAATGGAGTGGGGTGTGTAGTTTTTCTTAAATGTAACTTTAGGTTTTTTTTAAGTGTGTTTTTTTTATTTAAATGTAACTTTAGGTTGTTTTTTTAGGTTTAATTTAAATGTAACTATTTTTTATTTTTATTTACTTTGTTTTCATTAATTAATTAAATTAAATAAATAATAATAAAAAAATGGAGGAGGAGCATCCATCACACCCTTGGGTAGTCCCCAAGAGGATGCTCCTCCACCAATGCTTATGTGGCGCCTATGTGGCGGATAGTCTCTTTGGAGACTATCCTCCCCACACCCCATGGTCTAAGGGCTTTATCACGCCAATTAGTGCCACATATACCCCACATAGACAATAGCTTTATAGCTAACTACCATGCAATGCTATAAAACCCCTTACCTATTAATAAAGAAAAAAGGAAGAAAAAATGTGATTGGCTCTTGAAAAGTGTCCCCACATGTGCAGCCCTTAACGCTCGCCAAACCCATGGCGAAGCCATCTATGTCGCCCCCTTTGGCACCCAGGAAATGGGAAGAGGGCATTATGGGGCGCTATTGAGGGTGATTTGGCAGGGACGTGAGTCTGGCCAAAGAATGAAGATGGGGAAGGGATGTGAATGCTTCAAGAGCATTACCATCACATCCCTTCTTCATCTCCATTTATATAATTACACAAAAAATCACTACTTTTTCTTTCTTCTTTTTAATTAAATAATATTTTTTTTTATACTTTTACCATTATCTTTTCTCTCTCCTTTACTCTAGAATGTTACCGGTAGATATGATGGTTTTTTTTTCCAATCTTGATTTGCATTCTTTAAATTGATTACAACTTTTGTTATGCTTTAGGTGGTCTCTTAGTGCTATTATGTCTGAAATACTTGTGGGATATCCATTTTTCTGCTATAATGATCCGGTGTCAACATGTTGGAAGGTAGCATATTGTAAACAAATATTCGATTTCATTGTTTGTGCAACCAAATTAGTAACTTCTAAACATTTTCTTGTCATTAGCTTTACAAACACTTTTATAATTTGGTGTTATGGTCTCCTTTTGAGATAGGATTACCAAAATTCCTTTATATTTTCATGAAAAATGGTAATTATGTTCAAATAAGCGTAAGCGGGTTGATATAACCGGTACCATTTCGCATAAGGGTGCTCCCACATGTAAATAAAATGAGGGAGCCGCCCCGGGAAAGAATAGTGTTATTATTCGGCAAAAGTCTAGATCGTCCTCTTAAAAGTTTGGTTAAACCCCGTGATTGATCCTCAGTAGAAAAAAATCATGGGTCCGCCATTGGTACCGCATAGTAGCATAGCATCTGTAACACCCCGAAAACGGGTTTGGTAATCAAACTCCGTTAATACTAAAAGACGGGTAAAGTACCGTTAGTAGTAAAAATAACCCGGTAAATATTTGGAATTAAATAAGAAATCCTAATATTAAATACAAGCGAAGCAAAATTTTAAGGAATTGAGTTTATAAGAGCCCGAGTTAACGGGACTTAAAATAAAACGGATTATAACTCCCGGGACCCACCAAGTAACTAGGAATATTAACCTAGTTAGTTAATGTCTTGACATAATAGAACAAATGTGGTTAAGATACCCTTTAAATAACTTGTGTAAAGTGGAGGGACTAGACATGGGCAAATGAATTAAAGTTTCAATTAAATCAAATATTAAACACAAAACACACACACACATACGTGGTGTGTTCTGCGATTTCAACCAGACCAAGGAGGAGGTCTCAAGCTTCAACCCTAAAACACAGAAATTCATCAAATTGAAGGGGAAATCAAGCCCAAATCGAAATCCAAGCATAGATTAGTGATCACCGCAGTAAAGGGGTCATAAGGTATGTAAAATTTCGATGTTTGATTCCATCTTGAATTCTAGATGAACACATGAGATTCGAGATTAGAGCTTGCATGTTGGATGAAATTTGTAATGAAATTATGTCTAGGAGTAAACCCTAGTCATTTGTTGTTGAATTAGTGCTTAAACTATGAAATTCATAATCATCTATGTAAGTGCTAAATGGGTTTTGTGGGAAGATGATGAACACTAGATTTATGATCATCAATTTGGTGTTATTCGATTTCCATGAAGTAAGTCTAGGTGTTGTTATGCATGCTAGACATAAGAACTTGTGAATGATGCTAAAACTTGGGTAAATAACTAGTTATGAAAATTGATTGTTGATTTTATAGAATATGCCCACAAGGTGTTTGTTAAAATGCCTAAGTGAATGTTCATATGTTGAAATTACGAATGAAACGCGTAATTGCCTTGTTTGACTAATTACGTGAAAGATGGGTTAAAGCGGGTTCTAATCATAATGTTGATTTGACTTAATTGTGTAAACCATGTGATCAAAAAGTAGTTAACTTTTGATAAGCTAAGTTAACTAATCATGAAGTCGAATAGTAGCTTTGGCATAGAAAATAAGTGAGGTGGAATAGTCGTGATTTTCTTATGACTAATTTAACCGCCTTGTAAATGATTTAACAATAGTTTGACGCCTAACGAGCTAGGTGGAGGCTTGGGAAAGAAGCGGTCAAACGAACCAAGCACGAGAAGAAAAGCGTATTCGGAATGCAAGGTAAGTAAAACTTACACCCTTATGTAGGAAACGTGTTTATTTTATAAACTATAAATGCGAAAGATGTAATACCCAAAATAAGGGTTCCGACACGACCGATACAAGTCGGAACAAGTATAAATGATAAAAACCATGGTTTATGGTAAACGGGGAAAATGGGCGAATTTGGAAATCTAAAACCATGCTTTTATTCTAATTTATGTAAATGTTTGGTCTTATAGTCCAAACGGGTCAAATGGTGATGAAACACCATTTGACAATATCGACTAATGTGATTGTCAAGTCGTATGTTATCAGGAGTGATTAGCAATTTGGATAATTGCGACGCCATAGAATGTTGGTTAATTAACGCGAGGTATAAAACAGGTCTATATGTTGATTCGAGCCAGGTACGCATATATATATATATAGATTTATGGTTTAAAATGCAATGTTGGTCAAATGCCTTAGCAAAGGGACCAATGTCGTAAAAAGGAAGAAATAAGTTGACAAAAAATGCCCTTGATAGGTAAATCAGGCAAACGACCCTTAGAGGTCGTTTAGATACTAGTATTATCATCATGTAACTCTTAGACACATGTAAGAGTTGCAGGCATCAACTTTGGGGGTCAAATGCCTATGAACGGGTTAATAACGTAAAATGACTATCCTAAGGGTAAAAATTAGGAATGTGGTTCATTATGTTAAATCCACCACAAAAATAGTTGTGGTGGAATATAAGAGGCTATTTAAAAGTGAGAATACGAAGTGTAGAAAGAGAAGACAGAGCTTGATGCTTAAATGTACATAATTCGCTCTAAACGGGTCAAAATAAGAACTTGAGCGTAAACGGGTTTTTATTATGTAAGAATCCCGTGATTTGAAATTTATATGATAGGAGATATGGAAATTATAAATTTCATGAGTTTAAGGATCAAATAAACATGTTTGTTTGATAAAAATCGAACGGGTCAAAATTTGGTAAAAAGGGTAATAAGCCGAAGACTTAAAAGTCTGAAATTTTGTTAAATCGAATGTTGGATTTTGACTCCATAATGTGGAGAATCAAATTACAATCACGTAGGAAGAAACGGTAGGTCAAATGGACAAGCGGATTGAAAGATACGAAAGTTTTCGTGTAAAAAACGGCAAAATGGGAGTTCTGTTACAGGGGCCACCGTAACTTACGGTGCCCACCGTAAGTTACGGTGGAGCTGAAAGCTTTACGGCAGCTGCCTACTGATTTATGGTAGGGGCATGTTATACCAGGGGCCACCGTAACTTACGGTGCCCTACGGTGCCCACCATAAGTTACGGTGGAGGCCATAATTGAATCCTTGCTTCTAGGATCAAGGGATTTATAATGGGATTTTCCTGATTTTCTTTAATTCTATGATTCAACCCATATATATTTAATTATCAAAACTAACTTTTGAGTTGGTTTTGAATACAGATGATTGTCGAGAGTCCCGGATGAAGATCAAGTGTCGAGCAAGAACCGAACACGCATTAAATGAAGCTTCCGCAAGTTGTTTCGTCGTTATTCTAAAACGGAGAATTAAACCACTTGATGTTGTATCACTTTAATCTGTAAAAGTTTTTAATAATCCCGTATTTCCAATGTATGTAATTATTAATTACATGATTGTTTTCGCAAAATATACGTTAAACCTTGATTTGTAAAAACGGGTGTTACAAGTTGGTATCAGAGCCTTGGTTTAAGAGATTCAAGTATGGTGGGAAAACTATGCTTGGACTTAAACCTTATGCTCTTAATAAAGATTGGTGTTCGGTTCGAGGCTTGATCGCAAATCCGGTAAGTACATGTATGTTAATAGTTTAGTATGCTAAAGTGTTGTATACAACACATAGGGCTATCGTGTGATACACATTACCCCAATTAAAAAAAGGATTGGTATGGTTGATGAAAATACGCGCGTTGACGCGTATGGTAGAAAAAGCCTTGTATTATAATACGGGCGATTATTGAAATTGACATTACTAACTCTTGTGAATGTTTTAATTGAAGGACACTCGCATCTGAAGATGACGAGAGTGGAACGAATTGTAGATATGATGATGGAACGGTCCGAGATAGGATAAGAAGGGCATACTCATCAAGGACCTAAATCGCGCAACGAACGCAAATAAGTAATGGCAAGAAAGCCCGTTAGGGCAAGCATTTACCAGGTGCATGTTTAAATTTTTGCATGAATAGAAATATGCAACAAATACGTAGAAAATGATTGTTGCATATGTAAATTAGAAACTTGGAAAACCTGAATAGAAATACATATCCAGGATATTATTTCCAAGAAAACTAAATAGAGGCGTTACTTACATAGGGCATGATGTGAAAACTATAAAAAGGTCGTGTATGTCATGTGTTAATCACTTACTCTGGCCAAGTAAGTAATGGCATATGATACCATGAGTTTGTTATAGCGGACACATTTACATCCGATGTAGTAAGGACGGGGTGAGAGGGACAAATTAAAAAGTACCCAAATGAATCAGATAAGCAGAATATCTGATCATAATGTAAACGCACAGCTGAGTGACGGAAGTGTATTATATTAGGATGATGAGCCCGAGAGAAGGGACAAAGACACATATAAAGTGATTAAGGTACGCACTGGGAGGGGGTGTACTTACACTCGAACCCAGAGAATGCAAACATGTAAAATGATTAGGATATGCTTTGGGAGGGAGTGTATTTGCACTCGAACCCGGAAAATGCAAATATGCCTCTTAACGGGCCGTTTTTGTAAAACGCCAAACCTGAGGATAAAGTCGGAATATAAAGGTGAAACGAAGTCTTAATGCATACCGGAAGGGTGCAATAATAACGACTTCGGTAAAACACCTGGTTGATGGGTAAGGAGTTAAACACATGAGTAGACCGAGAAACGGGAATTCGAATGGAAAGTCAAAAGACTCGGGTTTCGAGTTATGACTAAAAGACGATAAGACACTGCAAATAGAAATTTTGATAAATTTACGCTCAACTATTTTAAAGTTGAACGGGTCGAACAAAGAATGAAGTTTGACAATCATGAGTGATGAATTTTCACGCGACAAGTCAAACGAATTTAATAAAGGACAACGCTTGCTAAAATAAGTAAGCATGAATCGAGTAAATGAAAGTGAGAAATATTAATAAACCTATGCAAAGGATTATAGGCGTTAAAAACATTAAGATAAAAGAACCCGATTAATGGGTTGTAAAGAAGTATAATTATGAATCGGGGAAACGGTGAGCGTAGGACAAACTGACGCGTAAGCAATGTTAGAAGTCATAAGTCGGAAGGTCAGTCCGAAAGTAAACGAATGAAGTCTTAGACTACGGTCAAGACCAACTAAAGTTCAAAAAGCGAAAACAAATGATTCCAAACATAACAAGGGATGCCTTGAAGCTATATAGGTATATATACATTTGAAAATGAATACGAATAAAAGATGATCTACGGGATCATCATAACCTACAGGATTAAACGTAGTGATAAGGTCTACGGGACCAAGAAGACCTTTCGGTCACCGATAGAAAGAAACGAATTGTCGGGGTTTCACCTTAAAAAGGTAAAAAGGTGGAAATCTAAAGAAATAACCTACGAGGCTAAGTGAAAGAACCTCCGGGTCAATAGTAAAAGACGAAGAAACTGGTTGTAACTTCCGGCGTAAATTAATAACGGGAGATAAAGTTTGTATAAAAGCGATGGGTTTCGCTAAGTTAAGTAAATGGGTTAAAAGCGAAGAGATCATAAAAGGCCGGGTTGGCAATAAGATATACCCTAAGGACGGGAAGTATGATGACGACGACTAATCAGTCTGGCCGGTAAAACCCTTCAAAGTCGGAGTAGTTTTACGACTTATCACCTATATAAAGCGTCTGTTGAAATAAGACTAACCTGAAGTAAACATAATGAAAATAAATATAACCGAGTGATCAGATGACAACTCGGTCAAATAAATGACAAGAATAAGAAATACAAAATGAAATCATCGACTTGCGAGGCCATACACATAAAAGGCGTATACGCTTTGAAACCAAAAGCACATTATCATACTTTCCTGGTAGGAGTATTATGTGTGAGCAAGGCTCAAGTGATCACCAAAGCTAAGGTTCGGATGATCTAAACTAGTAAAGTACGTAAGAAAGGTTTCGGGGACGAAACCTCTTTAAGGGGGTAGACTTGTAACACCCCGAAAACGGGTTTGGTAATCAAACTTCGTTAATACTAAAAGACGGGTAAAGTACCGTTAGTAGTAAAAATAACCCGGTAAATATTTGGAATTAAATAAGAAATCCTAATATTAAATACAAGCGAAGCAAAATTTTAAGGAATTGAGTTTATAAGAGCCCGAGTTAACGGGACTTAAAATAAAACGGATTATAACTCCCAGGACCCACCAAGTAACTAGGAATATTAACCTAGTTAGTTAATGTCTTGACATAATAGAACAAATGTGGTTAAGATACCCTTTAAATAACTTGTGTGAAGTGGAGGGACTAGACATGGGCAAATGAATTAAAGTTTCAATTAAATCAAATATTAAACACAAAACACACACACACATACGTGGTGTGTTCTGCGATTTCAACCAGACCAAGGAGGAGGTCTCAAGCTTCAACCCTAAAACACAGAAATTCATCAAATTGAAGGGTAAATCAAGCCCAAATCGAAATCCAAGCATAGATTAGTGATCACCGCAGTAAAGGGGTCATAAGGTATGTAAAATTTCGATGTTTGATTCCATCTTGAATTCTAGATGAACACATGAGATTCGAGATTAGAGCTTGCATGATTGTTGTTTGGATGAAATTTGTAATGAAATTATGTCTAGGAGTAAACCCTAGTCATTTGTTGTTGAATTAGTGCTTAAACTATGAAATTCATAATCATCTATGTAAGTGCTAAATGGGTTTTGTGGGAAGATGATGAACACTAGATTTATGATCATCAATTTGGTGTTATTCGATTTCCATGAAGTAAGTCTAGGTGTTGTTATGCATGCTAGACATAAGAACTTGTGAATGATGCTAAAACTTGGGTAAATAACTAGTTATGAAAATTGATTGTTGATTTTATAGAATATGCCCACAAGGTGTTTGTTAAAATGCCTAAGTGAATGTTCATATGTTGAAATTACGAATGAAACGCGTAATTTCCTTGTTTGACTAATTACGTGAAAGATGGGTTAAAGCGGGTTCTAATCATAATGTTGATTTGACTTAATTGTGTAAACCATGTGATCAAAAAGTAGTTAACTTTTGATAAGCTAAGTTAACTAATCATGAAGTCGAATAGTAGCTTTGGCATAGAAAATAAGTGAGGTGGAATAGTCGTGATTTTCTTATGACTAATTTAACCGCCTTGTAAATGATTAACAATAGTTTGACGCCTAACGAGCTAGGTGGAGGCTTGGGAAAGAAGCGGTCAAACGAACCAAGCACGAGAAAAAAAGCGTATTCGGAATGCAAGGTAAGTAAAACTTACACCCTTATGTAGGAAACGTGTTTATTTTATAAACTATAAATGCGAAAGATGTAATACCCAAAATAAGGGTTCCGACACGACCAATACAAGTCGGAACAAGTATAAATGATAAAAACCATGGTTTATGGTAAACGGGGCAAATGGGCGAATTTGGAAATCTAAAACCATGCTTTTATTCTAATTTATGTAAATGTTTGGTCTTATAGTCCAAACGGGTCAAATGGTGATGAAACACCATTTGACAATATCGACTAATGTGATTGTCAAGTCGTATGTTATCAGGAGTGATTAGCAATTTGGATAATTGCGACGCCATTGAATGTTGGTTAATTAACGCGAGGTATAAAACAGGTCTATATGTTGATTCGAGCCAGGTACGCATATATATATATAGATTTATGGTTTAAAATGCAATGTTGGTCAAATGCCTTAGCAAAGGGACCAATGTCGTAAAAAGGAAGAAATAAGTTGACAAAAAATGCCCTTGATAGGTAAATCAGGCAAACGACCCTTAGAGGTCGTTTAGATACTAGTATTATCATCATGTAACTCTTAGACACATGTAAGAGTTGCAGGCATCAACTTTGGGGTTCAAATGCCTATGAACGGGTTAATCACGTAAAATGACTATCCTAAGGGTAAAAATTAGGAATGTGGTTCATTATGTTAAATCCACCACAAAAATAGTTGTGGTGGAATATAAGAGGCTATTTAAAAGTGAGAATACGAAGTGTAGAAAGAGAAGACAGAGCTTGATGCTTAAATGTACATAATTCGCTCTAAACGGGTCAAAATAAGAACTTGAGCGTAAACGGGTTTTTATTATGTAAGAATCCCGTGATTTGAAATTTATATGATAGGAGATATGGAAATTATGAATTTCATGAGTTTAAGGATCAAATAAACATGTTTGTTTGATAAAAATCGAACGGGTCAAAATTTGGTAAAAAGGGTAATAAGCCGAAGACTTAAAAGTCTGAAATTTTGTTAAATCGAATGTTGGATTTTGACTCCATAATGTGGAGAATCAAATTACAATCACGTAGGAAGAAACGGTAGGTCAAATGGACAAGCGGATTGAAAGATACGAAAGTTTTCGTGTCAAAAACGGCAAAATGAGAGTTCTGGTACAGGGGCCACCGTAACTTACGGTGCCCACCGTAAGTTACGGTGGAGCTGAAAGCTTTACGACAGCTGCCTACTGATTTATGGTAGGGGCATGTTATACCAGGGGCCACCGTAACTTACGGTGCCCACCGTAAGTTACGGTGGAGGCCATAATTGAATCCTTGCTTCTAGGATCAAGGGATTTATAATGGGATTTTCCTGATTTTCTTTAATTCTATGATTCAACCCATATATATTTAATTATCAAAACTAACTTTTGAGTTGGTTTTGAATACAGATGATTGTCGAGAGTCCCGGATGAAGATCAAGCGTCGAGCAAGAACCGAACACGCATTAAATGAAGCTTCCGCAAGTTGTTTCGTCGTTATTCTAAAATGGAGAATTAAACCACTTAATGTGGTATCACTTTAATTTGTAAAAGTTTTTAATAATCCCGTATTTCCAATGTATGTAATTATTAATTAAATGATTGTTTTCGCAAAATATACGTTAAACCTTGATTTGTAAAAACGGGTGTTACAGCATCGACACAAAAGTTTATATTATATAAAGTACAGTTTCAGTCCCTGGGTTTACACCCAATCGCAGGTTCAACCCTTATTTAAAAAAATTCAACAGTCCGATCCTTGTGGTTGTTGATTGCTCGTAATAAGGTCCCTCCTTACATTTTCTATTAGTCAACAGTTAGTTGGCCAGGGTATTGTTGTCTTTTTACTTAGAAAAACAAGGGCAATATCATCATTTCGTACTTTCTAACCCAATATAGCACATACCATCCCTCTCAAAGCCCCAAATTAAACCATTTAGTTGTCCCATCTACTCCATTCACTCCTCCCATCTTCATGGTATTGCTCCTGAACAAAAGAAGTTTTTTCTCCGGATACAAACTCATATGAATGCCAACGAACAGAGAGCGGTAACCTTTCTTGCTGAGGTTTTGATGGTATGGTCTAACATCTGTAACACCCGTCCAATTATACTTGATTTTAGTAATAGTTTATACCATTTAAAATAAAGTATTGTTTGACTAACATGACTTTCATTACAAAAATTGATAAATAACATCAAGCTTAGTCATCTAATGACTAAGTTAAAACATTTTAAAAGTTGTTTAAACAAGTGTCTACAACCCATACACGAAAGTACTAAAGGTTTAAAACGTTGCGAAAGCTTCAAAATGTAGTGTTCGGTTCTTCATCCTATGCTTGATCGCCATCCGTAAGTTCCCCAACATGACCTAATGTCAAAACCACATCAAAAGTTAGTTTTGACAATAATATAACGTGTATAATCGAATTCTAGGATCAAAACAATTGAAAACAAATGAAAAATTCGAATTCAGCTCGCTCGCGCCCCGCGAGAGGTTCTACGCGGGCCGCGAGGATCTCCTGCGTGTCGCGGAGTGATTCGAGTGGCCTTTCGCGTGGTGCGGGGGGTCACGTTTTCCAGCAGCTCCAGTTTTGTGAGCTGCATTTGCTGCCAGCTCCGGAAAATCCAGTTTTTAACTTCGTTTGGCCATATCTTTTGACTCGTAAGTCCGTTTTAAGTGATTTTTCTTCCTATATGTCTGTAAATTCATTACCGACATAACTATTATAAATTTGATGCCCAAAATTTAATTTACGGACCGAAAGACCATATGTCACAATGTAATTATTCGACCCATTCTAACTTTACACATTTTACAATCATTTGACTAATGAACCTACGGCGCCTTATGCCCAACATCCGGGGCTTATTATCACCCGCATTTCTTACCAACTTCTTGGTTTAATGCCTTTGTGATTATTATCGCCATTGTCGACTACTAGAACGTTTAAAACTACAATTTTTCACACTAATAGATCAATTGGCTCATCTTGTGGAACCATCCACTTATGATGACTACCAATTAGGTTCGTTTACTATACTAAGTCTTTCAAATTCACATTCCAACCATAATCGATATAAATTCTATCAATAACGCATAGTTTATCCATATTTCAACGAATGTAACGGATCAAGTTACATACCTTAGTGTACGCCCTTCAACCGCAAATCACCACCGGCTTGTCCACTCGACGTTCCGGTATCCTTTCCTATAGAGTTCATATATGATACGTTTAGAACTCTCTTTAATTCATAATTCGCATAATACACCAAAACATCATGATTATGCGTTTAACTTGGAAATTTCAGTTTTTAAGCCTTCATAGAGGCATTTCAACAAACACTTCATGGGCAGATTTTTTTACAAGATTAAACATCAAATCTCTAGTTTATCTCTTAGCCCTAATTTCACACAATTCAACCTTTTACATGGTTATTAACTTCTGAATTTCTGAAATTACTTCAAGATTGTCAAATTACACTAGAACAACACCCAATATCCTAGTGTTTATCAATTTACACATAACCCTTTAATCATCTACAATGGTGTTCATAATCTTCACTAGAATTTAACATGATTTCAACTTGTATTTGCCTAGGGTTTGTCCCTAAACACTATAGTTGCTCCTAGATCATCATAAGACACACACGCAACTAACAATTCAGATTTTCCCAATAACATGAGAAATTTAAGTTGAGGGTTTTCTTGAAATTTTACATACCTTGTAATCCTCTTGTGATGAGGATCAGTATTCTATACTTTAATTTCGATTCCAACTTGAATTAAACCTTCAATTTGCAAGTTTAATGAAGTTTGAGGGTTTTGAAAGAGTGGGGGAGTCGCCCCTGGTGTGCTTGTTCGACCAGACACTCCCTTTTGGGGGTGTTTGGTTTGTTTTATTAACTTAACTAAAATTAAGTTTCAATCTTTACAACTTAAGCCCCTCCACTTTGATCAACATTAATTTTAGTTGCTTTTAACCCTACTTTAGGTTATTTCTAGACTTGTAACTAACTAGGTTAAAATTCCTAGTTAGTAAATTCTCGTTTATTTATACTTTACAATTCTAATTTAAAGTTTTATATTTTCGGGGTGTTACACATCATAAACTGTTCTTGTAAAGTTTAAATCTGAGCATCCTTTCCATTCTCTTATGGTCCCATGTGGTGTTTGTAGCCTGTGTGAGAAATGCTACAATTCTATAAGCTATAAAAATATATATAAGAATACCTTGCGAGTATGCAACGCTTCACTAGCTTCAAGCATCCAGTAAGGTTCCAAAACATGGTTTGCAGCTTCTGAGTGGGTAACTTAATTAGCCGTATAGGATCACTACAATAAGGTTCCAAGACATGGTCTGCAAAAATCCCATATATGCACTACAAAAAGTTCATTCAAGTTAAATTTTTTTTTTTGTATCAAGATGGAGTAAAGAGCCAATGCAAAGTTGGTAAACAAACTCTTCATACAACTCAAGATTTTGACGACACCCTATGTTGCTCGCGCTTATATACTCTAATCGACACTCTCTACGACACGTGTGGAACAATGACTATGGATATTGAACATGAAGAACATTAGTTGCTAAAACAAATAGGAAATTTATAAGATCATAGGACAAAACAAACCTTGTAGAGTTCATCCGATATAAGTCACGTACCATTAGCGAAGCGAGTTTTGTAGTTACTTTGTTCCGGAAATGTCGAAGGATTGCCAAGAACATATCCCTAATGTCCAAAGCTAATCCATTCAGCAAATAAATTTTCTAAATTCTAACTTATTTTCATAGGATAAGACTGAGACCACCTTTAAATTAATATGAGGCACATTTCCAGCTTCATTTCCTGCACATTTGCGGTCAATATGTTATGGAAAATTCTAGTGCAAATGATCAAGTCTGTCATGATAATTACCATCTGATATCAGATGTGTGATTATTGTGACTGGGACTCCCGAATAGGAATCTCATCTGACATAGAATGAATTAGGAACGAACTCTGGGTGACTTTCAAACCAATGCACAAAGTTATAATGTTACTCGATCTCCAAGAACAAAATCATCTCATCTCAGAGTAAGCCACATACTTTCCTGTACCGTTCTCATGAATTCATAGGCATGGTCACCAAGTTGGATGTCGTTGGAATATGAGGCCCATGTGGTTCTTGCATAGGAAAAACCAATACCAACATATTCTTTGTTCTGAAATGAACAACATATTCAGGTCACGGGGTCTTCACCGGAGTTAACCGGAATTTGTCGGAATCCTAGAAGTTCCAGCATACCTACCTAGGTGGTGCAATGGTAGCACAAGGTGGTTGTTGGTGGTGATGGCGAGCGGTGTCTGAGATTGTTGTGGTGGGTTGGGTGTTGTAGAGCTTTTAAAAAAGACCACACATTTCGACTTGCACTTTCAGTCCCTAAGGGGCATTAAGGTCTTTTAACATAAATTCCAACGTTCAACTAACAGACGTTAGTGGGAAGGGCCTGATTGCGAGCAATAGACAACCATAGGGACCAGAGTCTTGAATTTTTTCAAATGAGTGCTGAATCTGCGATTGGGTGTAAACCCCAGGACTGAAACTGTACTTTACACTATTATATATTTAAACACTTATAATTTGATTGGTTAATTTTGTAGTGGGGACTCGGTTTCCTAAGGGAAATGTTTTGGCTACTCGAAGGATATGCATCTTCAAAGAGATTTGACTATCTTTAAATTGCATTTCCACTTTGTCACTAATTTATGTAACATGACACTTTGTATTTTATTTTATTTATACACTTTATATTTATCTAAATAATTTTCTCCAACCCGGGTCGCACCCAAGTGATAACCTAGTTTTCACAAATATATAAACAAAGTTTTTTAACATACTACGTACCATTTTAATATGATTTTATTAAATGAATGAAACTGAAAAATAAAAAAAGAACAAATATGATTAATCCAATCACCCCTCCGACCCGTTCATCCACAAGAGCCTTTCTAAGAAATCAGCCCCTTGAACGAACACGCAAACACGATATTTGAACGAGCTATTCGACTCTTTTTATTAATTATCAATGAAAGTACAAAAACACAATAACCCTAACCATCTATCTATACTAAATCAATGAAAGTACAAAAATACAATAACCCTAACCATCTATCTATACTAAACTTGTTATAGTCCTAACCGACTCAAACTCTATTTTAAATAATAAAATATTAACTAGATAAACCTATCTAATTCAAACTAACAATTATCCCTATAAAGACTCAATAAATAACTCACCATAATTATCTATAACTCGACTTTATCTTTTTATCTCAAAACCATGTATGGACGAGCACTGCAACGGGTTGTCAATGCCCCTCTCGTCCATTCGACGTCACATGAGCGTCTGTTGCCTCAAAAACCTTTTGCACTGATATTTCTGTAATAGATAATGTATAGATATAAAGTTTTGAGGAAATTTTAGAAAAAAAGGAGAAAGGAAAAGTAAAGTGATACTTTTGAAAAGTATGGTATGTACATGTGTAAAAGAAGACCATCTTAATTGAAAGGGAACTAAATCCATTCAACTTTCAAATCAACATGGGCTTAAATAAAATTCAAAAGTCATAAACTTTGATCATATACTTTGCTTGCAATGAGTTCAATCCAAATAAAATTCAAGAGTCAAACTTTGATAATACACTTCGCTTGCAATGAGTTTAATCTAGTTTCTTTTATGATTTATAAGAAATATCGTCTGCCCCGTTTATTAGTGATAAGAGAGTGAACTTAGGGTACAGGCTATAAAGACGTGACTTCTTATTGCATAAGATACAATGACATGTTTGTGATTTTAAAACACAAACTATTGTATGTAGTTAGAATTCATATGAAATATAAGTAGATTTAGACTAAGATTTACAACAGTTGGCCACAACTTTTAGGATTAATCTAAATTTCTGACCTAAAACAAATAAGGATAAAACATGATAACTGAAATATTCAAGATAAGCAATTGAGATGCATTTAAAAGATAGAGGATCCTGTACATTAATCCAGAAGTGTGAGAAGTGTGATAAGTGTATTATAACACTATATAACACCATATAAACACCGGGTAACACTATGTAACACTATATAACACTATATAACAAATATAACACTATATTTTGTCTGATAGCATGTCTATGATAGATGTATAGTGTTATATATTGTTATATAGCGTTACATATGGTGTTATATATTGTTATATAGTGTTATATGGTGTTACATAATGTTATACGGTGTTTATATGATGTTATATATAGTGTTATAATACACTTCTCACACTTCTGGATTAATGTATAGGATCCCTACCTTATTAACTTATTCTGGTATTGTTTGGTACGAGACTAGTTTTAAAAAATGTTACGGGTTTGGGATGAGAATAATAATATGTGATACTCGCTGATTACCCGAACCCTTTAGTTATTGCATCAAAACTAAAAAAAATTAATATATTTTATTATCTTAAAAAAATATAGTAAATAGAAGTGTGAAATTATTGATGCTATAGATTCTTACATGTGTATTTGATTATGATAGTTTAATTTAGTAGTTGCTTGAGGTGAGTTTAAGATAATACATTGCGAGTAATGACATTCCAACATATAATTTAAAACATAAACCATGGATACACATGTACGTGCAAACATGTGTAACGAATATACGACAAGTATGGTACATGATTATGTAATCGTACCAAAACCCGTCCTCATGCAAAAACCATTTCCACCCTTACCAACAAATGACTCTTTTCTAAAGGTTAAAAATGTAGATTATACTTGGTAATTTGTGAAGTTTTTGAAATACCTACATGTTAGGTCAACATAGGTTTATATTATAAGTCGTTTTTTTGTAGGTTACCATGTAAGTTTCCTATTTTAGTTTCCCGAATATCTTTCTGAATCGTGTACGCTTTCAAAGTATAATGTGTGTGTATAGAATCAACAGTCGGATAAGAGTATAAGACATAGATATGTAAACAATGTGATGTTCTTTTCTGTAAAAACGAATTGATAATTTTGTGTGCTAAGCATGAAGGGGTCGAGCCACCTACACGATGATTGAGGTGAAATGTTGTGCAACTCTTTTCAAAAGAGTATAACAAATGACGGTTTATAACCAATTGCAATTATCTTTCATGCCGGTGTTTATTCTAATTTCTCATATGGTATGTAGAATATAAAATTTTGCTAAGTTGTTATTAATGACACTAAAATAATAATAAAAAAAACATATCATATATGTGTAACTTTATCTTTGTAATTAAATCAACATAAATACTTGAAGCTTGGTTTGGAGAATGTTAGTGTACAAAGGGATTTAGTTTTTTTTTTTTTTTTGAACGAATAATTTCTTTAATCCCCTGTCGTCTGTGGGATTTGACCCAAGACCTTCCCCTTCCCAACGTAGGTGTTTTTAAAGGTTTTGCCTTTGCCAATGGACCACCACCCCATTGGTAAGGATTTAGTTTAATTCAAGTGAAAAATTAGTTTAATTCAAGTGAAAAATTGTATGATACTTTGTTGGTAAATATCTTAGACCCCATTTAGTCCGGTATCTTCATCTTGATCTTCTTCTAACGAAAGACCAGGTAGGAAAAGGGCAGAGGGCCATTGATGGCGTGGCGGATCTCTAGCGATGGGCTGATGGCATACATTCGTAAAGAAACATCAGTGACTGCAAGTAGTACAAGCAGTACAAGCTTTAATGACACAACTTGCAACTTCTTGTTACATACATTCAAAAGTACATAGTGGTGAAGACACGGACCAACTTATTACACATACGTGTGAACTTGGCCTTCAAGAATCGTGCAACTTAAGCCATGTTTATAAAAGCTACCACCTTTTAATAAAAAAAGAAAGCGACTGCTCAAAACCAAAAAACAAATTTGTACCTTTTTTAATGCACTTGTATGCATTTATTCATTCAAATAAAACTTAGTTATTTTTTTCTGAACGGCAAATGTTACACACCAGTAATTCTTAAATATTCTTTTTGCTTAGATTTGAACATGAGACCTCCTATTTAAGAGGCAAGTGCCCCTACCAAGTGGGCAACCCGACATAGGAAAAAAAAAAGCCCATAGTTATTTATCCATCTTTATTTACAACCAACTTTTTTTAACAGCAAATTTGAACCACTGTAGTATTATCGTGTCATAAACAGAACCATCTGATCATATCCATCTCCACTAAGCAATAACGCATATATACCAATTCAGGAAAAAACCCAATAAATCTAAGAAAACCCCAACCAAGTTAATGTTTTTTTTGAACGGCAAGGAACGCCGTGCCAACCTCCGTGACACCGGGCGCTGTGACCAATTTCGACTACTCGACCTTCGCCAACCCATTGGCTCTCCCAGATGCACGGAAACCTGACCTCCACCCGTCCGAAGGCACGACACTGGAATAATCGGTAAAACTCCGCCTCCTATCCAAGACGAACCGGCGCCACCCGTATTCGTCCTTCACCTGGATGCCGCAGAAAAATAATGGGGAGAGTGAGAGTCAAACCTGGGTTACAAGAAACACCAAGGTGCTGTTTGTTTTTTCTGCAGGAAAAGGCCTGCAGTCTGCGAACCACATCTGCAGGAGAAGAGGTGGACCAAATGTCTGCAGTCTGCAAGGAGAAGAGAGTTTGTTTTTTTTTTCTACAAAAACCCTTCTCTTCTCTTCTCACACACAAACACACACAGACCACTACGCTCTCTCTCTACAAACTCTCTCTTTACAATCTGTCACCACCACCGCCCATAGCACCACCACCACCGCACCACCTCCGCCAAAGCACCACCGCCATCATCTACCGCCAAGAACAACCACAACCACCCACCCCCGTCTGCCTTCATCTACCACCACAAACACAACCACCCACCCCCGTCGCAACCACCACCACCGCCTTCGTCGTTCCACCACCGCCAAGAACATCAAAACCTACCACCGCAGATTTGGGGGTTTTGTTCGATTTGGGGGTTTTGTTCTACGGTCTCCGATGATGATGGTGGTGGACGGTGTAGCAGCGATGATGATGGTGGTGGTGATGTATCAGGTGGCGGTGGCGGTGGTGGTGGGCTTATGCAGGTGGGAGAGGTGCGACGGTGGGATGGGGTGCGACGGTGGGATGGTGGCAGCAGGTGGGAGGGTATGGTGGCAGCAGGTGAGGTGAGGAGAAGGGGTATGTGATGTGAAGATGAGTGTTTAGAAGAGGTGAGAAGAGGTTAGAAGACATGGGTTTATGTCTGCGTGGGGAAGAGGTCTCGCAGACCTTTTTAATGAAAGGTCTGCGAGAAAACAAACAAGCTGCAGGATCCAAAGGTTTGCGCGCGTCTGCGCGATGCAGACATAAGTGGCCAGAAGTGCTTCTGGCCAAAAAACAAACAGCACCCAAGTGTTTCCCCAACCACTCCACCACTAACTTATTGGATGGTAACAAGTTAATGTTATAAATTCCTTTTGTTTTTCAAAGTAAACGCTTTCTTGTTGCCCAAGGTTTCTATATATTCTATCCGTTTAAAATCATTTTTAAAAACATTATTGTTGTAACTTGTAAGGAAGAGTAAACTGCCATTTTGGTCCATGTGGTTTCATTTTGTTGTCATTTTGGTCCAACTTTCAAATTTGGCCCGATTCCCCAACTTAAAACCTGGATTTTTGTCTTTATCCTCAGGGGCATTTTGGTCATTTACGTTTTATTATAACGTAATATTGATTAAAAAGAAATAATAAAACCAAAAAATGTGTGACCCTTTATAAATCTTTCTCAGTCTGCTCCTTCTTTCTCTGAACTAGCACCACCACACCCACCACCGCATCATCCCCACCACCACCATCCGACTAACACCACAACCACTGAACACATCCTCGAGCAACACTTCTGACCACCACCGTCATCTTCAAACAACCCCAGTCGCGACGATTTGGAAGGGGTAAAACCCGGAACACACGTCATAATGAAATTAACCAGGCACGGCGATTTGGAAGGGGTAAAACCCGAAGACGGGACTTGCTTACCTTGATTGACTGCCTTTATAGTTTCATCAAACCACCCCATCTCTCTCTCCTCCTGGCGACGGATCGGAGTTAGGGTTTTGAGGTTGAGGGAGATGAATGAAGGAGAAGATAGGGTTAGGGTTTTGTGGTGTTGTGAGAGGGTGAATTGGAGTGGTGGGGATGATAAGGTGTTGGTTATTGACATTGTTGTGGTGGTGAGTTGCAGAAATGGTTGAAGATTTGAAAGGGGAGATGAAGATGAGGGTTTTTAATTGCTGTTTGATGTTATCCCTCAACCCAAGATCTTCTCCAAGCTTCGTGGGTCTTGCTCCAAGCTTCGTGGGTCTTGCTCCAATTGCTGTTTGATGTTATCCCTCTTGTGGGTTTTGCAGAATTTTGCGTTTTTTGGTCGGTTTGAGTATGACGACTGGGAGTAGTTTCGGGTCCGGGTGTAAACAAGAAACGGGTGTACCGGATCAGTTTCCAGCTTGGTTGAGGGTTCTTGTTGTTGATGATGATGTTATTTGTTTGAAGATTTTGGAGCAAATGCTTAGGGTAGATCTGGTCTTGATTCTTGTTTCAGATTTGGTTGTGTATTTATCTGGTTTTGATTCTTAGTTTTATTAATTTTAATTGTTATTAGTTATAATAAAACGTAAATGACCAAAATGCCCCTGAAGATAAAGACAAAAAACCAGGTTTTAAGTTGGGGAATCTGGCCAAATTTGAAATTTGGACAAAAATGGCAACAAAACGAAACCACAAGTACCAAAATGGCAAAAAAGTTTGAAATTTGGACTAAAGTGGCAAAACTGGCCAAAGCTCAGGGACCAAAATGGCAGTTTACTCTTGTAAAGAATATGCAATATGCAGGACGTGCGATATATTTTATTAGTTAGTTATATGAGGCATTTCTAAAACAAACATATATTATTCCATAAAACTATTACGTACGTCACAGCCTACGAACTTTTATTACATTTTTAGCCGATGATTTGTTCCAAATGCACCTCCACACGTTCTCCCCCTTATAAATACCCTACTACCAAACACCTTCTCTCACTCACATTTCAAAATAATAACATTCACATCTCTAGGGATTGCTAATGAATATGCAACATGAACAACAACTAGATGATCTAGGGTTTTGCCCTAGCTTCAGCTGCTATTCTTCCAACACTCTAGCCTCCACTGCCGCCACTAGAATCAGCAACCAGTTACAACAACAATCGGCCGCCGATGAGGAATTTGAATTCTCATTTGACCTCGGAGGAGAGAATCGTTTACCGATTCAAAACGAGGTAAGTCATGAACCTGTTGTAGAAAAAGTAGATGAAGAAGAAGCAATCGATTGTTCGGAAACTGCTTCTTCGTCGTCGGAATCCGAGGGTGAATCTCCGGCAGTGTTTTGTGTGTGGAGGAATAGAACGGATGCCGGAGCATCTCCTCTTAGTAAATGTAAAAAGAGCGGTTCTATGGGATCTGGATCGAGACGGTGGAGAATTAGCGATTTACTACGACGGAGTAATAGTGAAGGGTTGTTGAGTCAGAAGAAGGTGGAGGCTGCTAAACGGAAAGGTGGTTCCGGTGAAGATACGGTGGTTGGTGGAAGAGTGAAACCGTCGATTCATGAGTTGTATGTGCAACGAGGTAAAGGAGAAGGTGGTAAGAGGAAATCGTATTTACCGTACCGGCAAGGGTTGGTAGGGTTTTTTTCCAATGTGAACGGGTCGGGTAAGAAGTTTTAATGCAAATCCGATACAACCCAATTTTGTTTTTTCAATAGTTTATTATTGCAAGACATCATACATGTATTAATGTATTCTACTTATTATTATTGTAAAAATATACTCCAAGTCTCACTTTTCTCTCATTGAATGTTTCTTTTTTGATAAAACTCAAATGAGGCTGTTACTGGTTCAATATTTAGTAGCTTAGATTGTTTGTTTTGCGAGCAGATGTGTAAATGGTTTAAATATTTGGCTGTAAATGGTTAATCATTATACTGAGTTTGAATAGTTAATATCTTTAATCAGAATTGATTAGACATTTGTCTCAGGTCGGTCAAACATTATACTGACTCTTAATGGTTCAAATCTCTTATTACCGGTTTAACATTTAACCATTTAGAAGTTTACAAACAATCCCTAATCTAAAACCCAATTACCAAACTACCATGGATTAACTTTTTCCAAATAGTTCTAGGATATTTAACAAATAAGTCCATAAGTTAGAACAACCTGATAACCGGACATCAATAGCCTGATAACCAAACAACCTGAACCTGATTGTGATACGAATCGGTTATTGGATACAATATCCTAAACCAAACAACTTGAAACCCGTTCAACACCCCTAGACTTTACTGGATATGTGCCTTCAAAGCAGTTAAGATTAAAAACAGTGAAATATATAATTAAGTCTGAATATAATTTTTGTCAATATTCAAGTTTATAATTTTCACTAGTTGATTACGTTTAATTTATAATTTTTGTCAATATATAAGTCTGCTAGTAATAGAAACCGTAGCAATTATATTTTATAATTATATCAAACGCAATCATAGTAATGGTTTGGGTTTTCAAAGAAGAATACAAATTTCAGACACATTTACTGATATCAAGCATGCGTTTGAAAAATGCGATTATTTATACAATTACTTTTCCCAGTTTTTTTCTGGAAAAATGTGGTGTTAATGTGAATTCTTTAGTTTTGGGATTTTACAATAAAATAGAAAAGTGGTTGAGAATCTTAATATCAAACTCTTTACCGAATATATAGATAAAAATTGAACTATTAAAGTTGTGTGAAATGCCTGTTATTTTTCAAATTTGATATATTTGACCAAAAATAAGTGTTTGTAATTGATAGTGAAAAAAACTTTTAAATATATATTTTTAAACTTAAGCCATTTAAATTTTGTGATAAATATGAATGTTTAATTCAGAAAATGAAGAAAAAATAATACAAATAAGTTAATACGAAAAAACAAAAATGTAAGAAGTTCTATAAGAAAAGAATAACATAAAGAAATGGGATAATTGCATATTTTCTCTTAAAAAAATTACTTAATTGCCTATTTACCTAACTTAAAATTAAAATTGCATATATCCCATTTCTTAACTATTAAAATTACATATATCCCCTTTCCTTACCTAATATAATTGCAAATTTACCCATTTTGATTTATTTTATTAAAAAGAAATATATCCCCTTTCCTTACCTAATATAATTGTAGATTTACCCACTTTGATTTATTTTATTAAAAACAAGTTATATAATGACTTTTTTACCCTTATTTTTACTAGTCTTTGTGGATTTTTCACAATTTAAAAAAAATACATATTTATTCATTTTTATTAAAACTTAAACACTGAAATAAACCGCTAAACTAGTAAAAATGAATAAATATGTAAAAATAAGGGTAAAAATGTCATTATATAACTTGTTTTTAATGAAATAAATCAAAATGGGTAAATTTGTAATTTTATTAGTTAAGGAAGGGGATATATGCAATTTTAATTTTTAATTTTAAGTTAGGTAAATACGCAATTAAGTAGTTTTTTAAGGGCAAATATGCAATTGTCCCTAAAGAAATTAAAGAATTTAGAAAAGAAAACTTAAGAAGCTGTTTGCGTTAACAGAACCAACAACTTGCCACCATTGATTTCGGCGGTCCCTGGTGTCAACGGTCCAATGCTTAAGAAGATATGGCTGGCTATATGCTATGTACATTCCCCTAGAAGCTAAAAAAATAAAGCCAAAATTAAGTTAAGTGTGGTATTTAATAAAGCCAAAATTAAGTTAAGTGTGGTATTTTTTTACAAGTTTTAATGAATTAAAATGAGAAATTTAATAATTGCATAATTTGATTTCGAAGAATATTTTCAGATTGTCCCAACATAATATATAATATTTATATATCAGATATGGAGAGAAACACATGAATCATATAACAGATATGGTGGAATAAATGATATAAGAGAAACACATGAATCATACTAATATCAATATTCGAGTTAACAAATATTTCGTAAGGCGTAGAAGTATATTTATAACCTTATCTAATTTGAAAACTATTATACTATAGACGTTATTATCATTGGGAGGAAATTATTAACGTTAGGAACATTTTAGACGGATTTGTTTCAAGTATGGATTTCAAATATCAAGATATGCATATTTTGAAATTTCTATGCATTTTTGTCGTATGACGTACTTTAAGGCTGTACCTTAAGTTTATATGACTTTGCATTGCATCGAATATATTAGTATCCGTCATATATTAGTTGTTTTGTTTTGTTATGTTATACAAACTTTGTATACTTTGGATTTTTTACTTTTAGTTTGTCCATGATAAGAATTACTTGCTTTGAACTCGTTATTGTATTTGCGTTGAATCGTATATATTAGTATCCGTTATAGTGTTATTATTGCATGATCGCTACTTAAAAGAATCTAATTTGACACTTATTTGTTTTCGACTTTGTATTGCAATCTAATTTGACACTCAAAACTAACATTCCTTATCTATGGAGGTACCACATATAGGCATGTCATTGTGGCATAGGTGACATGACATTATTCGTAGCAGTGTGAGCACTCTGCATCTCCTTTAAATATGTGCTTGGACAAGTAGTTGGCTTTTTTGAGCGGTAGTGTAAGGATTGATGATACTTTTTGGGATACATAGTGTGTATTATTGTGAATGATTATAAGAGCACCCACTACTTGGGAGGTTCATAAAGTGTTAAATCAGATTTCCAAACTTTCCTAAATAAACTCACTTTTTCCACAATATACAAATGTGTGTGTGAGGAGTCCCACAAACCCTCTATCTGGACTTCCTTGGACAAGTCTGTGTTCTACCCATAAACCTCCTTGACACTGTGCAAACCTCCATAGATCCACCACCTATTTCAGTCACGTCATCTGGACCTGAGCAAAAAAACCCACAACCTATCATACAAAATTATAGACTTCATACGAGATTGTATAAGGGCTGGCGGGTTATTTTCTTGGTCTTTGATATGTTATATTTTCTAATATATATTCCACACTATAACATCCTGACCTTATTTTATTGTTCCTTTACCATGTTATTGTAATATCTTAAACAAATGCTTCTTTTTTTAGAAAGTTAAACTTTATAAACCATACACCGGCTAGCAAAACACTAACCCAGGACCTTCATTTTATTAAACTTGTAGGTCTTTTGTTGTATTTGTTTCTAGACAATGACAATAGAATTAATCGTATTTATTTCAACCCAACTTTTAATTTTGGTGATAAACCATGAAAACACATTTTATTTTAATAATGATAGAAAACACTCCATCAAATATATAGTTGTATTGCATCCATTATTATAAGCTTAATTTATGCCATCAACTTGTCATTTATTTAAATAATGTTTTCGCAGATTAATTTCATACATGCATTCATAGCAATCAATTTGAACGGATGACATATCGACATCCAGTCTACGTCCAAATCTCTCGTCACATGAACCAATGCACAAGGCTTAAATATACCTTAAACCCTACCCCACAATGTTGTTCAAATCTTATATAAAACCAATATTCATATATTCGATCGGTGGGACTGTATTTAAAAAAATTACTTAAGACAACAAAATTGTCATTACATATACAAATCCATATATAAAAACTTAAAATACCAATTAGAGTAAATTGCTAAAATCGTCCCTGACGTTTGTTCACATTTGCTAGATCCATCCAAAAAAAGTTTTTTTCTCATAGAAACCACTGAGGTTTCAAAAAAGTTGCTAAATCCATCCAAATTGACTAATACCCTAAAAATACTAAGTTTAAAGAGGGGTAATTTAGTCATTCTCCTAATTTATTTAATTAACCTTTCTTTTAAACAGGTTATTAAATGCCCTTATAAACAAAACCCTAAAACCTTTTTCAGTCGACCTCAACATATGGTTTGTTAGAGAACAAGTTAAACCATGAATGACGACTGGAGCATCTGGAATATTAGAGAGCAAGATTCGTATTTCAATCCAGAAGTTATGCTTGACAAAAGGTCTTCATATCATTGAACAAAGAATTCGTATCTGGTGTGGACCGAATAAGCATCAGGTGTGGACCGAATAAGTATCAGAAGTTATGCTTGACAAAAGTATCTGGTGTGGACCGAATAAGTATCAGAAGTTATGCTTGACAAAAGTATCTGGTGTGGACTGAATAAGTATCAGGTGGCCGGTCCTCATATCATTGAACAAAGAATTGTTATGCTTGACAAAAGGTCTTGTTCATGTAGAAGATGGGATCTTACTGGCATCCCTTGTCGGCATGCAGTGGCATGCATTTGGGATATGGGATTGCATGGCCTTGGTGATGGTATTCTAGAAAAGTATGTTGATAAAGTCTACTGGTTAGAGACATGGAAGACTGTCTATGCAAATACAATAGAACCAATTAATGGCATGGATATGTGGCCAACTTCAGCATGCCCAACTCCCTTAGTTTCTCCAAAATTTCATAAGCAAACTGGTAGACCTAAGAAAAAGAGAAAGAAATCTACTGTTGAGGTTGAAGAGTTGAGAAAGCAGGTTTCTACAAGCTCAAAAATGCCAAGACATAGCAACTCTGTAACCTGTGGTATTTGCAAAAGTAAAGGACATAACAAGAGGACTTGTGGAAAAGGTGCTGGAACAGGTGGTGTTGCTGGAAGCTCAAATGGTGCTGGAACAAGTGGTCGAGATGCAGCTTAGAAGTGTTATTTGGGTGCTTGTTTAATTTTTGGTCAGTTGGCATGTATTAACTGTCAAGGTTGTATTTTTATGTGTCAAACTGTTATAGGCATGTGGTTATTTGGCATGTATTAACTGTTTCGATGGTATATTTTTGGTCAGTTGGTATATTTGGCATGTAATGGGTTTCATTGTAATGTAATTCTGTTCGTTCTGTCTTGTTTGTTAATTGTAATGGAACTGCGCAACGCTGCACAACTGCAGCTGTTCGTTCCGCACGACAGCTGCTGTTCGTTCTGCTAACTACAACCCCATCGTTACGCTTCTACAGTGCCTAGTTATGCCGCACAGCTGATATGGGTCAGCGCCTAGTTACGTTGCACAGCCAAATCGACGGATCAAGCCGCAGGGAAATCTTTTTACGCTGCACAGCCAAACAGTCTGCAGTGAAGGTAAAAACCCTCCGCAAGGTAATTTCGTTCACAACGGGGTCAATCTAGTACAAAAGAAGGGTAACGAGGGCAAGGGGCGCAGTAAAAAAGGCGTAAACAAGGATGTGGTGGACTTGAGAACACTCTTTTAACATTTGTATCTTAGCTGCTGTCTTTTTTTAAAAATCTCGAATAAAACTGTTTTGCATATTGCCCAAAACAAGAAGCAACTGCATATAGCTTACTGTATACAAAAATAAATTTGTTTTGAACACTCTTGAACCTTTGACCATGCCATTTACTTTACCACTTTTAACTTACTGTATACAAAAAAGAAACAATATATTATTCTTAGGGTATTATTCATACAATGGCATTTAATAACCTGTTTAAAAAAAAGGGTTTATTAAATAAATTAAGAGAATGACTAAATTACCCCTCTTTAAACTTTAGTATTTTTAGGGTATTAGTCATTTTGGATGGATTTAACAACTTTTTTGAAACCTCAGTGGTTCCTATGAGAAAAAAACTTTTTTTGGATGGATCTAGCAAATATGAACAAACGTCAGGGACGATTTTAGCAATTTACTCTAAACCATGAAAACACATTTTATTTTAATAATGATAGAAAACACTCCATCAAATATATAGTTGTATTGCATCCATTATTATAAGCTTAATTTATGCCATCAACTTGTCATTTATTTAAATAATGTTTTCGCAGATTAATTTCATACATGCATTCATAGCAATCAATTTGAACGGATGACATATCGACATCCAGTCTACGTCCAAATCTCTCGTCACATGAACCAATGCACAAGGCTTAAATATACCTTAAACCCTACCCCACAATGTTGTTCAAATCTTATATAAAACCAATATTCATATATTCGATCGGTGGGACTGTATTTAAAAAAATTACTTAAGACAACAAAATTGTCATTACATATACAAATCCATATATAAAAACTTAAAATACCAATTATTATAAACTTTCGACAAGGATAACTACAAAACAATGTTAGATAGAACGCATCATAGTTTACGCAATGGAGATTAATTAATTAGTCCATATCCCTGACCTTTTATTCAAACAAAATAAATATGAACTTTTATGTGAAATAAAAATGAAATTTAGAATACCAATTATTGTCTACACACATCCTTAAAAACTTGGGGTTCACTGTGTATACTTGTTTTCACCTACACCACCTTTCGCAATCGGAACCATCAAAGTCGTTGCCATTACTGTCACCGCCGTACATCATTGTTATCCACCATAAAAACAAATATAACAAGCAACCCGACCCAGCCCACCCGTTTTGACACACATAATAAAGATACGATAAGATATGAAAAAAAAAAATAAGAAAAATGAATTTGGACCACCACTTTAAGGGGAGACGGGGTGCCCCGTTATGAAGGGCTGGCCACGCGTCGACCTCCGTGATACACCACCGCCACCATCAATGCCTGAACTGGATAACGCGTTGCCATGATCACGCGTGAAGAATTGAAGGTGCTGCACATGTTCGATGATGGAGATGAGTGTGTGGTGAGTGATGGGTACCCTCACTAAAATCCATCACTAGTGATGGAACCAAGCTCGATGACGTGGCAGAACTTGATTGGATGTTATGAGTGATGGAAAACCATCACTAGTGGAGCGCCCCTACCCCTAAGGAGGGGAATATGTATTCTTTATCATAAACATATACTTGAACAACTTTGAAGAGCTTATCCAGTCCCTCAATATAAAGATGAGCATTGTGCAAAAGACCATACCACTTGAAGGTTTATAAATTAAAGCAGTCACAGAAAGAAGTTATATCCAACATCATAAAGTACTTACTTGCACGACTCATATAAATCTAAACTTGTGTTATACCGTATCCACTACTAAAGGTGATAAAAGTTATAGCCAATATCAAAAGTAACTTTTGATTGAATGCATGAAAAACAAGAAAAAAAAAAAAAGCTTACTCCTTACTTTCATTATACAAGTCGTGTTCCAGTTTTCTGGGGCACATTGGCAGAGGTTAGTTGGGGCCTAGGGGTGCCCTGCCACCATCAATTTTTCGCTTGTAGTGTTAATTTTACCGAAAATTTCTGATTTTTTTGTAGCGTAAAATATTTGATTTTTACCGCCGACTGAGTTTTCGTTCAAGTTCGGCCACTCCTTGGGCATGCATACAATTAAAGATAGCCTTAACTCCCACAAGGTAATCCAGCAGCAGTTCGATCAATATCTATATTAAGGTAGAAAACTAGAATTGCATCATATGAGGCTGTCTCAGCAAGTTTCTCATATTCATCTTTTGCTAGTAATCTCACATGTTCTGTAACCTTTTAGCCAGTTTCACTAAATACATATCAAATCAATATGGACAACTTATTAATAACAATATCTTCCAACTATCATATTAGTGTTGGAAATTTTAGTGAAAATGAGTTTTTCACTAAATATTTTGGACATCAATAATATTTATATATGTGTTGCATAAATAATTATTTATGGTTTGTGTTCAAACTATGTCCAAATAGAGCTAAGATGAATGAGATATCGAAGCTTGAAGTTGTATGTTTGGAACAAACAAAGATGAATAAAATGGATTAGTTTTGTCAACTTGTCCCACATAGGTGGGATGACAAAACTTAAAGTGGTTTATAAGGAGGATCACTCCTTGTATATTGTTTCTTTAAAGGCAAACACTAGTGGGGACTCGTGCACATATGCGCGCGTGCCGTGGGCTATAGGCCCTATGTAGCGCACTTTGAACTTTGCACACCGCCTTTGTAAATTATCCTTTGATCAACTTCATTTCTTTCCATAACACCAAATTATACCCGGTGTAATCTCGGGCGCGAGTGTCATCTCCGGCAGTACAACTACTGCTTCGGTTGTTGTATCCTGGAAACAGACCGTCTGAGAGGAGGCGCGAAATCTGTTTTAAGGGCCCCGTGTCTAACACGATCCTCAACCAAAACCGTCAACGATAGTTTGTTCATTCTCGCAGCGGAGGTTCGTACAAGATGGTGCGGTTGAAGTTCTTCCAAAGACGTTGGCTTGAATCAAGATTGGTACAATATATTTGTATTTTATTTATGGTTCATATAGTCTTGTAACCGGATTGTACTATCATATTTCCTACGAATAACGAGAGTCTCGTTATTATTTATTTTATTAATATTTTTAATAAAAAAGTGAACATAGTTCCTACAATCTTAAAACAAACTTTCGTGAAGATTGTTGCTACAATCTTAAATCCCTTCTCTACGAGGATTTAGGTTCACGAAAGTTAAAATATTTAATGGGATTTTTGTTAAAATCTTGAAAATATTTTTTGGGAAATATTTATTTAGTACAATGGGTCGGATTAATTTTATGATTGGAGTACAATCTTTAATCCGAATACCGTGTTGCAAAACGAACGTTTTGATTCAAGTTTTGGAGTTCATGGTTTTTGTTCGTGTTTAGATAAACCGAACAATACACAAAATAATATGTATTTCAATAGGTTTTGAAATACTAAATTTTCTAATGAGCGTATTAGAAAAACTTTATTTTGTAACCCCTTACAAAGTGTTTGTAACGGTTATTTTCTTTAACAAGTTTTTAGTAACCATAATTGATATATTAATGTTGGTTTTAAAAGTCTTAATATATATTTATTTTCTAATTAGCATATTAGAAAGTAATTATTTTAGAAAATAACTTCTTAATATTTTCTAACGAGCGTGTTAGAAATGTTGAGGTTGAAAGAATAACAAGTTTAAAACTTTTTATATCTCTAACGAGCGTGTTAGAATTTTATAGAATAATAAGTTTTAATATCATCCTTTATATCTAATGAGCGTGTTAGATACGATGATTGTGTAAAACTAACTTGTTAAAAGACGATTAGATTTTCTAACGAGCGTGCTAGAAAATATACGTCTAGATTTTCTAACGAGCATGTTAGAAAATATTATTATTTCAAATAATTACCGACGAGCGTGTTGGAGACAATTATTTTGGATAATAAACCTTGTAACGGTTTCGTCTAAACTATTAAATTTCTAACGAGCGAGTTAGAAATGGATTTTTCCACATATGTTTAAACGATTTTTATTTGTTTATTTCTAATGAGCGTATTAGAAATAGTTTATATTTTTTTATAAACTTCGAAACAAATTTTGTAATCGATTATTTCTAACGAGCGTGTTAGAAACGATTTAAAGAGTTTGATAGTTGTTTATTTTCTAACGAGCGTGTTAGAAACGATTTAACGACTTTATCAATTGTTTATTTCTAACAAGCGGGTTAGAAAACGTTTATTTTATATAAACCAAAAATGGCTTATGGAAATAAATAATCGTTTAATTTTCTAATGGGCGTATTAGAATTAGTTTATCTTATAACCAACTATTTAACGATTTGCAATCGTTAATTTCTAACGAGCGGGTTAGAACCGGGTTAACTATGATAAACTATATAAGCTGATTTGTAATGGTTTTATATATTTTCTAACGAGCGTGTTAGAAAAGATATGTGTTCATTTCTAACGAGCGTGTTAGAAAACGTTCATTTAAACCAAAAAAGAATAATTGTATTCGTTTTATTTTTAACGAGCGTGTTAGAAGCGGTTTACTTTATAAAAACCGAATATTTCGAATGTTGTTCAACTTTTAAATTCTAATTAGCATATTAGAATTGGTTATCATACAAACCACTCATTTTAACGATTGGTAATCGTTAATTATCTAACAGCGGTTAGAAATGGTTTGAATATGATAAACCATTTATTAAAACGATGTGTATTCGTTTTATTTTCAAACGAGCGAGTTTGAAATTGTTTTATTTATTAAACTATTATAAGGTTTATTGTCTTGATTTGTAATCAAAACATAAATATATAGTTTAATATTAAAACACTTGCAAAAATGAGAAATGTTTTGAACGAATAAAACATGTCTTTGCAAAGTATAACGTCTTGAACCATATAATAGTCTTGGAGAGACTATTTGGTGAAAAACAACTCGATGTTGTTATAAATATAATAAGTTGCTCAACTACTTGCGAGTAGTTAATTGTAAACAACTTTATATTTTGGACAACTGACGAAACAAGTTATACGCGTTCCATTGAGGGAGTACCTCAAAACATGACACCAAACGAAATAATTGCGTTTATTTCGGTAAAAAAAGTGTTGAAGATAATAACACTTTGGCTTTTGATGTTTAGATATCATTGGTGTATCCGTTATTTTGGACTACTTATAAGTTGTCAAAAGGATACACATTTTGATACAAAGTGTAAAAAGTAATTTACACAAACACAACGAGCGGGTTGTGATCATGACTTATGTAATAAGTCACAAATCAAACATCAAATTCATAACGGCGTCGTGAGAAACGTGGTGTATGGTTTGAGATGGAATACACGAAAACGAGATATGTCATCTAATGTTGAGAGCATCAACATGGAAATGCACATTTAAGTTTTCAAAGAATATAACATATGAAAGAAATATATGTTATTATTGTAAATGGTTTTAATAAATTTAGCAAATTTATTAACGGAAATTTACAATAGTGATGACTTGTAGATGCTTCTACCACCATCAATGTTGTTTAAACTATGTGGAGGCTTGGTCCTCAATTTGGGAGAGTATCCCGATACATGGTATTAATGAAACAACAACGTGAATGTATATATCACTATAGGCATCCTTGAATGCTTTGTTGTTGAGAGTCAATCTAATTGGCTATATCTCAAGACTCAAGTGATTTTATACAAAGATTTTTCATCAAAGTGACTTGGATTAAGATTTATGTTTAAGTCCTTAGGAAGTCAATGGTGAAGCCTTGGAGATAAAAAGGCAAACGAGTTATACTATGGTTTTGAGACCTTCCTAAAACCGTTGGTTTTGGAATGGTGAAATAAAATTTCATTATTGTGTCTAAACTAAGAAACGAATGTTCGAAAGAGATAGTGCGTTATCTCTTAAGGCTGTGAAGAATCAGAATGATGCATCTTCTGTTCACATGCTAGAGTATTGTGGTCTAAAGCATGCTAGACTAATACTTGTTAATTTATATGCTCGACGGAGATTAAATTAACTTTAAACATTCAAAATATGTGATGACACAAGAACGAATTTTGTGCTAAACAAAACTATAAATATAACTTCATTAAAATGCAAGCAATGTGGGGGGAGGAGGCCATTTAAGAAACAAACCCTTTAGGGTATGTGGAAATGGTAGTTGAGAAGTTTTCTCAAACTCGAAATGAAAGGGAGAACCTTTTATCGCCCCATTTGGATGTTATCCAATTACACTTAAATGTGGGGGTGACTTGCATTTGAATGTGGAAATGGGAGTTGAGAAGTTTTCTCAAACTCGAAATGAAAGGGAGAACCTTTCATCGCCCCATTTGGATGCTATCCAATTACACTTAAATGTGGGGGTGACTTGCATATATTGCAAACGCTTGACCAAGTGGAGTACACAATGGTTATATGGAGTCAATCGAGTCGATTGGACTCGAATGCCAATTGGTTAGTTTCAAAATCTAGTAAGATGTCAGTCATGACACACCAAAGGCATGGTGAAAACGTGTTTGGCCATGAATTGAGTTTCATGTCATTCTAAGACAAGGTACATAACTGGATCCAGGTTGAGATCACGAGTTATAAGTCTTATGAATCGACTAAAAGGCAAAGGTGACTAGCGAGTCAAGAACACGTTAGAACAACTGATCTCAATTTAAATTGTCGTTGGTGACTTAGCGAAGTCAAAGATAATTTTGGATCCAACAACCAGTGGGTTGATAAGAGATCAGGTTGTGGAATGGGACTAAAGCCATGGATAAAGGGACATGAGGGAAACCTAACCTAGTTGACTGGAGATCCCAAGATCTAGGTTCAATAGGCTAACTTAATCATGAACCGAAGGCTAGTCACTGTGGGGGCGTAGCTAATATATATGTTTATATATAAGCTAGTTTATATGTTTCATATATCCCCCTAAAACTATAAAAGGGTGTTTAAATACGTCCTAGTCCATTCCTATAATATTCAGTGACATTGTTGTGAGGTTAAGCATAATATGTGGTTTTATGATTTGTGTAAATCATAGTAAACCATAATGCTTTTAATGATTTAAAGGGAAATCACCTATGTTGGAGAGAAGTGTGGTCGCTTCGAATGGAATTAGGGCATAATTCCTAGAGCTCCCGCAGAACTAGGAAAGTGCTCCATGACCATTATTGGAGACATACATGAGGAGATGGCCCGGCTAGGGAAAGTATTGTGTGAATGTATATTGTCGTCTACACAAATGGGGGGTTGTTCAAGGACATCACGTCTACAAAACCCTAGGAGGCTAAGTATGCTTCACAAAGGAAGGTTCAAAGGCTACACCTACCTATCCTGCAATACTCGACTGTCGAGTTTTCATCGGGGAATTTTGTGTGTTTTAATCGATCTCCATTCATGTGGGGGATTGTTGGAAATTTTAGTGAAAATGAGTTTTTCACTAAATATTTTGGACATCAATAATATTTATATATGTGTTGTATAAATAATTATTTATGGTTTGTGTTCAAACTATGTCCAAATAGAGCTAAGATGAATGAGATATCGAAGCTTGAAGTTGTATGTTTGGAACAAACAAAGATGAATAAAATGGATTAGTTTTGTCAACTTGTCCCACATAGGTGGGATGACAAAACTTAAAGTGGTTTATAAGGAGGAGCACTCCTTGTATATTGTTTCTTTAAAGGCAAACACTAGTGGGGACTCGTGCACATATGCGCGCGTGCCGTGGGCTATAGGCCCTATGTAGCGCACTTTGAACTTCGCATACCGCCTTTGTATATTTGTCCATGAGCGCGTGGTCATATACATGGCGGGTCCGCTTATGGCGCACCCTTGGGTGGAGTAGGCGGATGCCATGTCATGGCACATGTCATTGGCTATGGCGAAGAATGCAAGTGGCGCACAAGTTTGGATGGTGCATGACCAGGTGGCGTCCTAGTATACATAGTGGCATCCGTGTGGCGCGCGAGTATGGATGGCGCATGACCAGGTGGCGTCCTGGTATGCGTAGTTGCATCCGTAAGGTGCGCGACTCCAAATGGCATGGCATGAGATCCTTGAAGCATGGCGCGCGGACTGGCGGATCAGTTCTAGCGCGCGCGCAGGTTTGCAACGGAAACAAAACAGCTAGTTGGACTTGGTCAAACTAGTTGTTTCAACTCATTTAATTCTGTCATGAATGAAAATGAGCGTTTCGAGTTGACCACTTTAATCCATTTGATTGAACCTAAATATTGTATGTTACAATATTAAATATCTTGTTTAGTACAAGATTAATGAGAAATTAAAACCTATTGATTACAAGGTTTAATATCTTGTTTAATTGTCTAACTTATGACAATATTGATTGGGTTTTAATTAGCTCTTTATGTGTATGACTATAAAAAGAATGAGGACTCATTCTAAAGGATATGAGAGAGATACACAAAAAGGAGGTTCTTTGTTCCATGGAATTTTAGAGAGGAGTACTCTCTAAATTATCCTTTGATCAACTTCATTTCTTTCCATAACACCAAATTATACCCGGTGTAATCTCGGGCGCGAGTGTCATCTCCGGCAGTACAACTACTGCTTCGGTTGTTGTATCCTGGAAACAGACCGTCTGAGAGGAGGCGCGAAATCTGTTTTAAGGGCCCCGTGTCTAACACGATCCTCAACCAAAACCGTCAACGATAGTTTGTTCATTCTCGCAGCGGAGGTTCGTACAAGATGGTGCGGTTGAAGTTCTTCCAAAGACGTTGGCTTGAATCAAGATTGGTACAATATATTTGTATTTTATTTATGGTTCATATAGTCTTGTAACCGGATTGTACTATCATATTTCCTACGAATAACGAGAGTCTCGTTATTATTTATTTTATTAATATTTTTAATAAAAAAGTGAACCTAGTTCCTACAATTAGTTCTTCGATTTGCGGCAAATCATAGATGTACATAGAAACTGATGGAACACCGAACCGAAAAGATGGTATCAACCCAGTAAGATTAATTTTCTCTGATAAAGTTTGGGTAAATAAAATATAGTAGTATAACTAGCATATGCATGAGTTCAGTGCTTGATATATATATAATTCCTTATGGTATATCTATACAAAAGAAGTGCAAAGAACAAAAAATAATGTATTTCAAGCGGATGAAAGTATAGAGTTAGTAACCAGTCCGAAAAGCTATATGGGTAGGTAGAAGCTCCGAAGTATTCAGCGAAAGTCCAGAACCCCATCAACCATCTAGGGTTGTTTAGATGATTTATTTTCTTTCACCGCTTGAGCCTCAACTGCTATCGATGAAGACGATAATCACGTACTTCTGGTGATCCGGATTTGGGCCGCTCGTATGTTTATATTTATTAGTTTTAATGGGTCGAACAATTATGTTTTATTCATTTGTTTCGAATTGGGCCATAAGCCAACACTTTGTTATTGGGTCAAGACACTAGAGTCCATTAGTTTTTATGTTGGGTCATTAAGGAGGAATGGGCCATGTTTATTTGAAACAGTGTGAATGAAGTGATATAACCGAATAGACATGCTCAAATCGGTTTTTTTAATAACCTAAACCGGTTAACCGGTTGGGACTGTTATTGGGCCAAAAAAACAAAACCGGTTACGGTTAATAACCGACCGGTTAATAACCGGTTATTAACCCCGAAAATCAGTACCCGGTAATAACCGACCGGTTATGAAAAGCCGGTTAACTAGTGAACCGGTTAATAAAAACCGGTTTTTTCGGTTATTTTATAAAACATGCAGAATTTTATAAAAACATGCAGAAATTTAAAAAAAAAGCTGCAGAATCATATACAAAACATGCAGAATTTTATAAAAACATGCAGAATAACATGCAGAAAGTTATAAAAACATGCAGAATTATATTAAAACTGCAGAAAGTTAAAAAAAAGCTGCAGAATCATATACAAAACATGCAGAATTTTATAAAAACATGCAGAATCATTTAAAAACATGCAGAAAGTTATAAAACATGCAGAAAGTTATATTAAAACAGCAGAAAGTTATATTAAAACTGCAGAAAGTTAAAAAAATGCTGCAGAATTATATAAAAACATGCAGAATTTTATAAAAACATGCAGAAACTTATACAAATCCTGCAGAAACATATTTTAACCTGCAGAAACCTGCAGAATTATATAAAAACATACAAAAAAGCTGCAGAATCATTTAAAAACATGCAGAATTATATAAAAACATGCAGAATCATTTAAAAACATGCAGAATCATATAAAAACCTGCAGAATTATATTAAAACATGCAGAATTATATTAAACACACAAATAAACCAAATAAAATACGCTTTTTTTTTATAATTATATTAGTAGATCAAGTAACTTTACATTAATAAACATGAAAATATCCAATACAATTTTCTTAACTAGTCTAGAATGAAGTTGTCGTCTTGTAGTTTTGTTTCTTCATTTCTTCGTTTCTTCGTTTAGTCGCTTCGGGGGATAGTAGAGCGTACGGATTCATCGTACATGAGTTCGTCATCGGAAAGTGGTTGCGCCCGTCCTTGAAAAACTTCAACATCATGTAATTGTTCTTCCACCTCAAGCTCGCCCTCAAGACTTGAAATATGTTGTATACGTTCCACGCCATCCAAGTAATCCTTCAAACAAATGCACATTTCCATCGCCTCCGGTGTAAGTCTTGTTCGTCGAATAGATAGTACCCTTCCACTAAGAGAAAAAACCGACTCCGAAGCTACCGTAGAAGCTTGGGAGCTTAGTAGATCACGTGCCATGGCGGCTAAAACGGGATAATGCGGTTCTTGTATTTTCCACCAAGCCAAAACATCAAAGTTGTGAAACTCGTCGGGTGACAAGGTTGCTAAAAATTCGGTATATTTATACCTCCCGAGTTCACTATTTGATGCATCACCTCGAGAACGTTTACTATTTTCACTTCAAACGGTAACAATTCAGGTCTGCAATTGTTCTGTGCTGCTGCTGTGCTTCTGCTGTTGAAGATCAAGAAGCTGAGACCGGTTAACCGGTTTTTAATTAACCGGTTAAAAACCGGTTATTGATATGAATATCTAAAACCGGTTACGAACCGGCGGTTATTAAGAAACCTAAACCGGTTATTTTGGTACCGGTTAAAAACCAGTTTCGGTTAAATAACCGGTTTATTTGCCCATGTCTATAACCGAATGGTCGGTTATTAGGGAATCGGCACATCCCTTTGGAAATCGACGTAACTCCTTATTCACACCCATTCATCAAATATATAAGGTTCCATCTTCATTGATCATGTATGCAAGTTTCCGTTCGATAAAACAATTTCAAGTTCAAGTTTATCAAGTTCAGTTTCAATAGTTTCGGTTAGTTATTTTAACCCAAAGTTTTTCATCTTTTGCAATTTAATCCCAACTTTTTTTTATTTTCAATTTTGGTCCATCATACTTTTCATCTTTCCCAAGTTTTTCGTTTCGTTCTAAATTTTGTGAGTTAACGCACCACAAGGCAACGTGCGTGTGAGGTTCAACATTTTTTTCGTATATTTTTTTCCCGTTTGACTGGCCTGTCGCGTCACATCTATTTTTCTGCGTTTGACAAGTTCGTCCAACACGCGGGTCTGGATGGACTTAGTTATTTTTTTCTATGTTTTACGTTTCGGTTTAATTTCTCAGCAACGAGCGTGCGTGATTCAAAGATTTTACGTTTGTTTTTCGCTCGGCGTTATTTTTTTCCCGTTTTTATTTATTTTGTTTTTACGAGCTTTTCCGGTGTTGGTGATCGCTGATAATGGTATAGTATTGCTACTACTTAACACAGTTTTATTACAACCGCTGCAACGCAGGGGCTGTAAAGTAATAAATAAATAAAAACTTATTTTGTTAAAACCGGGTATTGATACCTAAACCCATACCCGGCTATACATGAAGCCAATCATACCCTATCGTACACAGGGTATGGCTTTTCTTCTCAATATCTGTACCGAAACTCTACCCGGTTTCTCTCAATATTTCATTTTCCAATACACAACAATCATACTTGAAACCGGATCCATACTCCAGGCATTAGAAAAACCCCCTCCCTAAGACCACCCGTACTGGGGCGTCTTTTTTAAAAAAAATTGAAAAAAAACGCCCGGAAACGCCCCGAGCCCCACTACGGCCGGCGTTTTCCGGCGTTATTTTTGAAAAAAATGTCCCCGGCGTGTTTATTAAAACGCCAAAATGGGATTGTGATGGTTTGACTTTGGTTTGACTGGCCAATGAGAGAATAGATTGGTTTTTTTTTGTTTAATGATTGGAAGGGGCATTATTTGGGCATTATTCCCACTACGCCACTTTTGCAATAACGCTCCATGTTAACTGGGATGACACGTGTCGAATAATGCCCCATGATGGGGGCATTATTTTTCTCTACCAAAAGAAAGGCCTGAATGTGTATCCTTAAAACCCAGACTTTACACAAGCCCATATATCCCAAACCGTTCACCTAAAACCCTAATCAGGCACACTCAAACGCCATAAATACGCATAGTGATCTTCTCTTCTTCCATCACTCGTCGTTCTTCTCTAATGGCTGGACCCCTTACCATCACTGGTAACTTCATTCTTTATTTTCTGTATTCAAATCGTTTTTGAAATTGTTATTCTGTGCGGTGATGAAGCATATATTGTGGACTAGAGTTTCTGATGTTGGGCTCTTCTTCCCATTTCCTTTGACGACAAACCCTTGGCTGTCTGAGCACAAATTATTAGTCGTTATTTTTCTCCAAGTTTTCTTAATTTTTGGAAAATATTTTCACTCAAATTTTATTATTTTGTGAATTAGGTTAAGAGCTAATGATGAGAAATACAATTATCTTAGCGGATTTCAGTGAGAATTTTAATCAATGATCTGATTGTTACACACACTGAAGCTCTTAATTTGTTTTTTTATTAAATGGGATGTAAATAATAATAATAATAATAATAATAATAATAATAATAATAATAATAATAATAATAATAGCAGTGATGAGGTTAAACACATGAGGATGTGTTTAGGGCAGTGGACAAAACGATTAAAACCGTTTTGCCGTGATCCCCAATTTAAACGACTTCTCCTTCCACTGAGCTTTTTTATTTCCATTCCAATTTTTATTCAAAATTACCGTGTTTGTCTAATTTGTTTTAAATATATATATTTTTGAAGAGATGTGCTGCGTCCATTTACCAATTCTGGAGGATAAGTTGGTTCCTCACGGTGTAATGGCTCGGACGCTATATTAATATCTGTGGCCATCCTGATCAATGGCTTCTCAATACCATTGCATCCTGGAAACACCTCATACATTTTATTCGGTGTTAACATCTAACTATTTTAAACGTAGATTTTTATTTTAAGAAACGCTTTGTGTATGTATCGACTTTTTTCTACTTGCTATGAACTTGAGTTTGATTTGCTAAAACATATAATGGGTTGCGATCTGCTAGACTGGAACTGTTGGTCAGACTCAATTTGCTGCTTAGATGATTTCGAGTAATAGTGAAACTGTTACAAAGCAAAATGAATATATGGTTATCAAACAATTTAAGGGTGCTGAAAGTAGTAGCGAAGGAGAAAAGCATGTCTCATAAGGATGATGATAAGTATGTTTTTAAGTTATTATTATTGTTTACCATTTTTCGAGTGAGAAACCCGAGTCAAAAGTTTTTTTTTCAAGAAGCTTTGGTAAACAAGATAATGTAGTAGTGATATTGGCAGTTCTGGTACGATGATATACATACATAAAATAACTATATATATGTATAAAATTATTAAAGAGCCAATAAAGAATAAAAGACGAGCTTCAAAAAAATATTAACGATCCGAGCTCGAGTTTAGGTGAGTTTGGGTTTGACTTGTTTATATCACTATAATAGGTACCCGGTGTCACGTCCCCCGACCCGGTTTTACCCTGTTCAGAAGTCGCGGGTCAGAAAACCCGTGGTATTGGTATTTATTTAGGCAGCGGAAATTTCAATAGGATCGTTTAACTAAAAACACTCATTTATTTTATTCCAAATTTCGGGACAAATCCTGTAATTTACAATAAAGGAATTTCAATGGGAAACCCTTTGGTTACAAAACATGTTTATTTATTTACTGAGCCACTTTATTTAAGCTGGAGTGCTACGCGGCAATTTTCCTTTGTTCACAGTAAATCACCTGAAAAATGTTTAAAAAAAAATTTTATCAGCGGGGAAATACTGGCGAGTCACTCAATTGGCATAAAACGACACATTGTTATAGATTACAGTATTAAGAGCGATTACAATTGCTTCTATCTTATAATTAGCTGGTTCAGTTGTCATTCGACCGGATCTATGACTGGGGTCATACCACTATTGGGTCCTTTCACCCAAAAGTGACGTGTATCACTATTTAGGTCATTTCACCTAAAAGTGATAAAACAGTAGTAATTGTGCACAATACCCCACTTACTGCCATTAATTTAAGATAACAAAGACTAAATCCCTGTAAAATATAACTAGAAAACATTTAGGTATTGTAAAGCACTTTTGATAAAAAGAGAATGACTCACATTGCAAGTTTAGTTGGACAGAGTTTTGCCTACTGATTTAGCCCAGTAACCTAGTTAAAATAACAATGCACACGAACTATGTTAGTAACTTAATACAACATTTACGATAAATTCATAAAATCAAAACCCTCACGACGAATGACAAAGTATAGCCCGAATTCAGGCAGCACTTAAAACATCCATCGGATCGGTTTCAATCGATTGGACATTATATCGTAGCAGTGATCGAGTTATTACCCTGTTGTCGCAGCAGAGGTTCGTGATGGTGTGTGTTTTTTAATGAAACAGTGTATAACTCTTCGTACGTAACTAATTTTTTTCGTCGTAACAACTTCTCCATGCAAGTGCCAAACCCCTATTATATATACTGAGTTTTGTCCTCCCCCGTGTGTCGCGCTAGGCACACTAGCCCCTGGCGCGTGTCTCGACAACGACCAGTTTAGGCTAGGTATGCCTAGTGTCCTGCTTAGCCTTGGTGAGTCAACATTTCACGAAATTACGTATTTTACTTCGTTTTTATGGATAATTATCCATTAGGGGATACCCCCCTTGAGTTTTAGGGGGCCCTGATCCTGGGTTTGCATGCTTTTAAATTTTACGGGTCACGCTATATCACTTGGGGGTCTCAATTAAGGTTTCCTAATAGGCATTATTTAAATAAGAAATAATAATTTTGGCAAGGGTTGTTACACCATCCCCACCTTGTTTAAAATCTCGGCCTCGAGATTTATTGGAACAAGTGAGGATATTTTCGCTTCATTTCTGATTCCAGTTCCCATGTGTACTCCGGTCCTCTTTTTGAATCCCACTTTACTTTGAATACCAATCTCTTGTGTTTGAGGAATTTGACATTTCTATCCTCTATTTGGAGAGGTTTCTCAATAAATTTCAATTTTTCTTTTACCTCTGTATCTTGAAGAGGTACTACTAGGGATTCATCAGATAAACATTTCTTGAGATTAGATACATGAAACACGTCATGTACCCCGGTTAGCTCTTCGGGTAGTTGTAATTTATAAGCAACTGGTCCAATTCGTTGGGTAATTGTGAATGGTCCTATATATCTTGGACTTAGCTTGCCTTTCTTACCGAATCGAACTACTCCCTTCCAAGGAGAAACTTTCAAGAGTACCTTGTCTCCCACTTGGAATTCTAATGGCTTACGTCGATTGTCTGCATAACTCTTCTGGCGATCTCGAGCCATTTTCAGTCTCTCTTTGATTTGAGTTATCTTGTCGGTGGTTTCCTGTACAATCTCTGGACCAGATAATTGACTTTATCCTATTTCTGCCCAGCAAATTGGGGTTCGGCATTTTCGTCCATACAGTGCTTCGAACGGGGCAGCATTGATGCTTGCGTGACAACTATTGTTATAGGAGAATTCTATTAAGGGTAGGTGGTCATCCCAGTTTCCACCAAAATCTATTACACATGCCATGAGCATGTCTTCCAGAGTTTGAATCGTCCTTTCACTTTGTCCATCGGTTTAGGGATGGTAGGCAGTACTTAAATTTAGTCGTGTCCCCACTGCTTCTTGGAAACTCGTCCAAAAATGCGAAGTGAAACGACTATCCCTATCCGACACAATGGAAAATGGAACTCCATGTAAGGATACTACCTCGTCTACGTATATCCATGCTAAAAGTCTCCTTCATTGGCAGGAAATGAGCTGATTTGGTTAATCGATCTACAATTACCCAGATTACATTGTTGCCTTTTCTGGTTTTGGGTAACTTAGTAACAAAGTCCATTGTTATTAGTTCCCATTTCCATACAGGCATTTCTAACTGTTGAAGTAAACTTGAAGGTTTCTGGTGCTCTGTCTTAACTTGTGAACAAGTTAGACACTTAGAAACGTATCTAGCTATATCTTTTTTCATTCCTATCCACCAGAAGTTATTTCTTAAATCTTGGTACATTTTATTATTACCAGGGTGCATTGTATACCTAGATTTACGGGCTTCCTCTAAAATTTTATCTCTTAAATTTCCTTGCCTAGGTACCCAAATCCTTTTCTTATGGAATCTCCAAATTCCATCAGTCCCTTGTTCTAATTCTTTTATCCGTCCTTTCATTCCTTCAGCATCATCCTTGAATGCTGTTTCCTGAACGTTCTTCAGTTGTTCTATTAGATCTAATTGGAGGCTTAATCTAAGAGCACGAATTCGTCTTTGCTTTTCATGATACTTACGACTCAAGGCATCTGCTACTACATTCGCCTTTCCTTCGTGATATTGAATATCACAGTCGTAGTCACTTAGAATTTCCATCCATCTTCTTTGCCTCATGTTTAATTCTTTTTGCCCAAATATTTACCTTAAACTCTTATGATCTGTATAGACTATAAACTTACTTCCGCACAGATAATGTCTCCAAATCTTAAGGGCAAAAATTATGGCTCCTAATTCTAAGTCATGAGTCGTATAATTTTCCTCGTGCTTTTTCAACTGCCTTGATGCATACGCAATTACCTTCTTACGCTGCATTAGCACACATCCTAATCCCAGCTTAGAAGCGTCACAGAAGACTTCAAAATCTTCGGTTCCGTCTGGTAAGGCCAGAATTGGAGCATGTGTTAATATTTGCTTTAAGATCCTAAAGGCGTCTTCTTGCTTAGGTCCCCATTCAAACTTAATTGTTTTACAGGTTAGCTTAGTTAACGGAACAACTATTTTAGAAAAATCTTTAATGAAACGCCGATAGTATCCAGCTAATCCTAGAAAACTTCTAACTTCGGTAGTTGATTGCGGGACCTTCCAATTTGTGATTGCTTCTATCTTAGAGGGATCCACGTGAATGCCTTCGTGATTCACCATGTGTCATAAAAATTGCACCTCTTGTAGCCAAAATTCAAACTTCGAAAATTTGGCGTAAAGCTTTTCTTTTCTTAACAAAGTTAAGAGTGCATGCAAGTGTTCACAATGCTCATTTTGGTTTTTGGAGTAAATAAGTATATCGCCGATGAAGACAATTACAAATTTATCTAAATATGGTTTACAGATCCTATTCATCATGTCCATAAATGTTGCAGGAGCATTCGTTAGTCCAAATGGCATGACTGTAAACTCGTAGTGACCATACCTAGTCCTGAAAGCAGTTTTAGGTATGTCTTCTACTTGTACCTTTGGCTGATGATATCCGGAGCGCAAGTCTATCTTAGAGAAATATCTAGCTCCCTGAAGTTGATCAAAAAGATTATCAATCCTAGGTAATGGGTGTCGATTCTTAATTGTAACCTTATTCAATTCCCTATAATCGATACACATTCGCATCGACCCGTCCTTCTTTTTTACAAACAATACTGGTGCTCCCTAAGGGGATGCACTAGGTTGTATAAATCCTTTGCTTAGCAATTCATCTAACTGCTTCTTCAGTTCTAACATTTCCGTGGGTGCTAATCGATAAGGTGCCTTAGCTATTGGTGTAGCTCCAGGAATCAGATGAATTCTAAACTCTACTTCTCTATTGAGCGGTAATCCTGGTAACTCTTCTGGGAATACATTCGGGTATTCTGACACTACTGGGATTTCCTTAAGTTCCTTACCTTTAGTGTTAATGATTACCAAAATCATATACACTATTCCTTGTTTTCGTTCATAACTAGCAACTTTCATTACTGAAATGAACTTCATTGGTTTACGCGGCTTATCTCCTGTTACCAAAATTACTTCTCCTGTTGGCGTATGAATTTCTATAGAATTCTTATCACAGAGGATTCGAGCATGGTTGGATACTAACCAATCCATTCCTAACACGACATCGAATCCAGCTAAATTCATAGGCAAAAGGTTTGCAGAAAATTTATGTCCGGAGAGTTCTATCTTTCCTTCTTGCAAAACCTTATCGATTTTAACAGAATTACCATCTGCTGTTTCTACCGTATAGATCTGCCTAAGTTTGGTTAAAGGTTGCTTAAGAGCTTGGCAAAATGAAGTATTTATAAAACTTTGGTTTGCACCAGAGTCAAATAATACTTTTGCGTAAACGCCAAGTACAAGAAACGTACCAGCTATCACATCTGGAATCAGATCCGCTTCCTATGTAGTCAGCTGGAAGGCTCTTGCATTCTTCTTATTAGTTCCTTCAGCAGGTTTGGCCTTGTTGTCAGCTGGCTTGACCAATTTTGGGTAGTCGGGTCTGAAGTGCCCTGTTTCTCCGCAGTTGAAGCAGATCATGGATTTCTTCCTGCAATTCTCCTCTTGTTGCCCCGGGATTTTGCAGAAATTACAGTACCCCTTACATTTTCCAAAATGCTTTCCTTTACAGGTACTGCAAAATGGAGCAGTGGAGGATAGCCCGGTTCCCTTTTTCTTGAAGTTACTGGCATTATTACCCCCACGAAAACCTTGGGCAATCTTTTGGGCCAATTCCTTCTTCCTGTTTTCTTCTCTAGTGCGTACCAGCCCGTCGGTTGAGGTGTTGGCCAATTCAACCGCATCGTCAATCGTGCGGGGTCTCGCAGCTTTGACTATATCACGAATTTCGCTAATTAGTCCCCAAATATAGCGAGCAATAAGCACCGGTTCTAGCGAAGCCAGAGTTGGTACAATTCTAGCATACTCGAAGAATTTCGAAATATACCCTCGACAATCAACGTCCACCATCCGGTGATTCAGGAACTTATTTGTCATTTATTCCTTTTCATAGGAGGGACAAAATTTTCTTTCCACCAATTCCTTAAATTCCTCCCAACTCATGGCATAAGCCACATCACTTCCTTTGGCTTGTACCACCGTGTTCCACCATTCTAACGCCTCTTCCTTGAAAAGGTGAGATGGATACATGACCCTGTCTTCCTCTGCGCACTTACTGATTTTAATTACTGCTTCGGTTTTTTCTAACCAACGCAGTGCGGCAGTCGCCCCTTCATTGCCTGCAAATTCGACTGGCTTACAGACAAGGAATTCTTTATAAGTGCAACCAGGTGTTGCAATTTTCATTTTCTTAAGCATTGGGGCTTAAACCACATTATTATCATTATTGCTGTAACAATCCTCAAATAAAACCGACACTCTCGAATATTTCCGACACCCTAATATATTTTAAAATACCCTTATATGTCTTTAAATACACCCCGTATGTAAAAACCGAGCCCGAAATACGTTATAACATTTAAAATAAATAAAAAAACAAATAAATATAAGTTCAGGCGGGCCGCGTAAAGGATCTTTAAACCTTACGCTAGCCGCGACAACTTAAAGGTCCAGCGATCTCCGGTGTTGACACGTGTCGTACAACGTGTTGAACCTAGTCATGACCCGGATCAGCTACGCTAGACCCCTAAGCCACGCGGGCCGCGTAAGCCCTTGCTTACCTTTACGCGGTCCGCGAGAAACCCAGATATCAGCACTATAAATAGAATGCATCGGCTTTCAACTCAATTCGTTCAAAATCTTTTCTGTATCTCGACTTCTGAAGTTATAGGCATAATATTCGAGTAGTATACCCCCTAATTAGCAAGATTCTGCTCCGTTGTAAGTATTATAAACCCAGTTTCGTATCAAATTCGCTGCCCGATTGATTTAGGGTTCCGTAACAACTGTCGTGGTTCTGCCCGACGTAGTTGTTGGAATACCGTCTCGGGGAGGGTATCATTAATATTATCAAAGGGTTATTATATTAACCTATGTACATTTGTGTAAATTATAGATTAATCCCAGGAAACCCTTACGCGAAGTCTAAGATAGCAATGTTAGTTTATCCTCTTTTTTGTAATATTTTACCAAAACTTAAATGTTTTACAATGCGATTAAGCGGTGATTGAGTCTTTGTAGTTCTTCAATTGCTGTCGGTATGTTGGGGTTTTGTATACAAAATTTACTACACTGTGAGTAGTAAGTCGGGACGACAATACGTTACCATTGGATAAAGAGTTAGCCAATGTGTAATATGACCCACAAGTCAGGATTGACAGTACTGAATGAGTAATTGTGTAGAAATAAACAATGTGATTGCTCTCAATACTGTTTTAATTGATAAAATGTTTCTTGATTAAACTGGGATTCACTCACCAATATTTCCCACTGACAAATGTTTTTAAAACGCGTTTCAGGTAACACAATGTGACAGCCAATTAGTAAAAAGCCAGCTGGAGAGCACTGAAGGCTTGGGAAAAATGTGGCTATAAAAATTACCTAAAAGACGATGTTTTAAATTCAATAAAATAGGGTTTATCCCTATAAACATATTGTAATAAGAAACTTGGGTTTTACCCATGTGATTATTAATATCAAATGTGGTGGTTTTACTCTGATAAACATTTCTTAACTACGGTCCTGATGTAATTTCCGCTGCCAAATTAACAAACTGATACCACCGAAATTTTGAGTTCGCGTCCGCCCGTTCCCGGGACAGATAAAAGATCGGGGGTTGCGACAGAAGGTGGTATCAGAGCCTAGCCACTTGTCTAAGCCAAAGAAGTGTTCTGCTGACACTTAAAATCTAAATTTTGTGTTAGGAAATAATTTATGTGATTATGTGTTTTGTGTTATTTGACTATTTGTTAGTTTACGGTATGAGTGATCAAGGACCCTCAGGCATGTGTCGTCAGTTATTTGATTCACCTGGGAGTGAAGGTACCTCTTCACAGCCTGCCCTTTCTGGGTATTCTGCTGATCAGGAAGAAGGGATGTTTGCCTTTGAAGCTCAGTCGGAGGAGCCATTCCCTCATAAAAAGAGAGGATGGTTTAGTAAGGAAGCATTTGCACGTAGGAAAAGAATGCGAAAGTTGCAACAGCAAAGAGTTCTAGCAGCTGCTAAGCGAAAGACAGATGCCCATACACAGGATATGCTTAATAGAAGCCTAGCCAATTTCCATATCCTAGCCACAACTGCTGCTGACCCAAGTCTGGAACAACTAGTAGCCCCACAACCCTTACCTTTGATTCCCACTCAACCGATGTAGGTAGAAATGCATGATTTTAACCCTGAGGAGATACCTAGGATACCAGCCCCTAATCCTCTAGATCCAAATTATGATCCATGGTTTGATGATCTTAGGGATTATGTGCCACGTTATCACTTAAACGAAGAAACCTTGCCGAACTTAGCAGCATATTCAGGTCTGGACCCTCTAGATCCCTATTTTGACAACGATGAATACATTAGGGAGATTTTGGAGAATCCATACCCTCATGAGAATCCAGTACCTCAGTACCCAGAGCCAATGCGAGTACCTGCACCCCCAATGAGTGCAGAGAATTTGCAAGAACTCCGAAATTTTGGAGAAGAAATTATAGAAAGTAGCGAGAGGATGAGGTATGTAGGATAGCAACTTGTATGGAAATACGATGAGTGCCAGATGGATTTCGGGGGAAATCCATATCCATGTAGGAGATGGTGAAGTTGGTAACAATAATAATAATAAATAAAATATATGTGTAATAATAATAAATCTATCGTAGTATAGACCACTCTGTGGTTAACGAGGCATAGTAGTATTGTAATTTTTAATTCCTATTTTAGTGTGTATTTAACGCATACTATATCAAAAAGAGTAAAGTCGCAATGCACGACGTTTTTGACCAATATGTGTATTATGTGGATTGTTACTTAAACTATTTAATTATTCTATTAATGATTGATAATTTTTTTAAATTCAGATGGCCGACGAAGGAAATCAAGGAAATCTGAATAACGATAACCAGAGTAACATTAACGTGGTTAATGAGAATCCGAGCATCAATAACAATGGAAACCAAATGGATAATAGTGCCGTTCAACACATAGTGGCACAAGGAATCATAGATGCAATGTAATTTATTATCCAAACGGTTCAAGAAGCAAATAATAAAAGTAAACATAGCAGTAAGCGGCCAATTGAACCAGAACACAGCGTGAACAATGGCCCTATACTTCAAGTGCCCATTCCCAAAAGAAGAAGAACCGTATCTTACGGTTGTTCTTACAAAGAATTTTGGTCCTGTAAACCAATAGAATTCTCGGGCAATGAAGGACCCATTGCAACCCTACGCTGGATAGAGAAGACTGAGGCAGTATTAAGAATAAGCAAGTGTGCTGAAGAAGATAAGATAATGTTTGCTTCTAATCTATTTAAGAATTCAGCACTAGAATGGTGGAACACTATTCTCCAATCAAGAGGAAGTGATAGAACTTACAATATGGAATAGGAAGAATTTAAGGACAAGGTAGAAAGGAAATTCTGCCCACCCAAAGAGAATGAACAGATAGCAAACAAATTCCTAAACCTTAGGATGACTGGTGTGGATAGTAAGGGATACACTAAATTATTCTTCGAATATGCTAGAATAGTGCCAACTCTTGCTTCACCTGAACCAGTATTGATCTCCCGTTATATCTGGGGATTAATTGGGGAGATAAGACACGCAGTCAAGGCAGCTAGACCTCAAACCATAGAAGAAGCTGTAGAACTGGCAAATACCTTGACAAATGAATTAGTCCGTACCCGAGAAGAGGATCAAAGGAGGAACCTAACCCAGAAGCTCACACAAGAATTTCGTTCTGGGAATTTTAATCGTGGGAAAAATACAGGTTCTACCTCTACACCTTACTGTAAGAATTGCAAAAGAAAGCATTCAGGAAGATGCTTCATATACTGTAACTTTTGCAAAATATCGGGACACAAGGAAGAAGACTGCAGGAAGAAAGCTAACAACAGGATATGTTACAACTGCGGAGAACAAGGTCATATTAAGCCTAATTGCCCGAAATTAGCTCCAGCTACAAACAACAAGAATACTAAAAATGCTAGAGCATTTGTTCTGACTGCAGATGAAGCCAAGATGATTCCAGATGTCATAGCTGGTACGTTTTTAGTTAATGATGTCTTTGCTAAAGTATTATTTAACTCTGGTGCAAACCAAAGTTTTATTAATACATCGTTTTGCAAACTTCTAAATCAGTCATTAACTAAACTACCACAAGAATGTCTAGTAGAGACATCTAATGGAGAAACTGTTAGGATTTCTGAAATCTTGCAGGGAGCAAGAATAGAAATTTTAAATCAAAAGTTTAGGGCAAACCTTTATCCTATGAATCTGACAGGATTTGATGTTGTATTAGGAATGGATTGGTTAATAGCCAATAAAGCCAGTATTTTATGTGATCAAAAGTCAATCCAAGTTAATTCACCAAAAGGTAAAACGATCACAATTAAAGGACATAAGCCCTCTAGATCCACAAAATTCATCTCAGTGATGAAAACTGCAAGTTATATAAGAAAAGGTTCTATAGTGTATTTGATTTCCATAATCACTAACATTAAAGAAAAAGAACTAAAAGACATTCCAGTAGTGCCCCAGTTTTCAGATGTCTTTCCTGAAGAATTACCAGGACTACCACCGGACGAGAAGTTGAATTCAGAATTCACCTGCTACCAGGAACAACACCAATTGCCAAAGCACCTTATCGTTTGGCACCAGCCGAAATGCAGTAACTGAAGAAACAATTAGATGAATTGCTAGAAAAATGATTCATACAGCCAAGTTCATCACCATGGGGAGCGCCGATACTGTTCGTTAAAAAGAAGGACGGATCAATGCGTATGTGCATTGATTACCGTGAATTGAACAAGGTCACGATTAAGAATCGGTACCCATTACCAAGAATCAATGATCTGTTCGATCAACTGCAAGGAGCTCGATTTTTCTCTAAAATCGATTTAAGGTCAGGATATCATCAATTAAAGGTACAGGAATAGGACATTCCTAAAACCGCATTCAGAACAAGGTATGATCATTATGAATTTACTGTCATGCCATTTGGTTTAAGCAATGCCTCAGCCGCCTTTATGGACATGATGAACCAAATATGTAAGCCATAAATCGTCTTCATAGATGATATTCTCATTTATTCTAAGAGTAAGGAAGATCATGCAAAGCATTTGCACCCACTTTTAAGTTTATTAAGAAAGGAAAAGCTTTACGCTAAATTTTCAAAGTGCGAATTTTGGTTAGAACAGGTACAGTTTCTCGGACACCTAGTCAATCATGAAGGAATTCATGTAGATCCAACAAAAATCGAGGCGATTACTAAACGGAAAACCCCTGAATCACCAACCGAGGTTAGTAGTTTCTTAGGATTGGCCGGTTACTATAGAAGATTCATTCAAGATTTTTCTAGAATAGCCATTCCTTTAACTAAGCTAACATGTAAATCTGTTAAGTTTGAATGGGGATTAAAACGAGAAGAAGCCTTTAGAATCCTTAAGCAAAAATTAACCCATGCACCCATATTAGCATTACCAGAAGGAACTGAAGATTTTGTAATATATTGTGACACTTCTAAATTAGGTTATGGATGTGTATTAATGCAACGTCAAAAGGTTATAGCTTGCGCATCTAGACAACTTAAGAATCATGAAGAGAATTATTCAACCCATGATCTAGAATTAGGAGCTATAATTTTTGCTCTTAAGATTTGGAGACATTACCTTTATGGTAGTAAGTTTACCATATTCACTGATCATAAGAGTTTAAGGTATGTTTTCAAGCAAAAGGAGTTGAATATGAGACAAAGACACTGGATGGAGATGCTTAGTGACTATGATTGTGATGTCCAGTATCATGAAGGAAAAGCAAATGTAGTAGCAGATGCTTTAAGCCGAAAGTTTCATGAAAAGCCAAAAAGGGTACGTTCTCTTAAATTAAATCTGCAAGTAGATTTAAATGATTAGATAAGAGAAGCACAAGAATCAGTAATCAAGGAAGATACTGAAAAATTAAAAGGTATGCTAAAAGAATTAGAACAAGGAACAGATGGGATTTGGAGATTCCATAAAAAGAGAATGTGGATACCTAAATTAGGAAACCTACGTCATCGTATATTAGAAGAAGCCCATAAGTCTAAATATACGATGCATCCAGGAAATGATAAGATGTATCAAGATTTCAGAAAGAATTTCTGGTGGATAGGAATGAAAAAGGACATAGCAGCCTATGTTTCTAAATGTTTAACCTGTTCTCAAGTCAAAGCTGAACACCAGAAACCCTCAGGATTTCTACAACAGTTAGAAATGCCAATGTGGAAATGGGAATTGATAACAATGGATTTTGTTACTAAATTACCCAAAACAAAGAAAGACAATGATACAATCTGGGTGATTGTAGATAGGCTAACCAAATCAGCTCATTTCCTACCAATGAAGGAATCTTTCAGTATGGAACAGTTAGCTAAATTGTATGTAAATGAAATTGTTTCATTACATGGAATTCCTTTATCAATTATTTCTGATAGGGATAGCCGATTTACCTCTCATTTTTGGTCAAGTTTCCAAAAAGCCATGGGAACCAAGTTAAAACTAAGCACAGCTTATCATCCTCAAACGGACGGACAAAGCGAAAGGACAATTCAGACAATGGAAGACATGCTTAGAGCCTGTGTAATTGATTTCGGGGGTAATTGGGACGATCACTTACCTTTAATAGAATTTTCTTATAATAACAGTTATCACACAAGTATCAATGCTGCACCATTCGAAGCACTTTATGGACGAAAGTGCCGAACCCCAGTCTGTTGGGCAGAAATTGGGGAAAAGCAACTATCTGGCCCTGAGATAGTGCAAGAAACAACCGATAAGATTATTCAAGTCAAAGAACGACTGAAAGCAGCACGTGATCGACAGAAGAGCTATGCTGATAACCGACGCAAACCCTTGGAATTTCAAATAGAAGATAAAGTGTTATTAAAAGTCTCTCCTTGGAAAGGAGTAGTAAGATTCATAAAAAGGGGAAAGCTAAGTCCCATGTATGTTGGACCTTTTAAGATTATTAGAAGAATAGGACCTGTAGCCTATCAGCTACAACTGCCAGAGGAAATGGCAGGAATACATAATGTGTTTCATGTATCTAATCTCAAGAAATGCCTAGCTGATGAATCGCTAATAGTACCTCTTAGGGATATAGAGGTAAATGAACAACTCAAGTTTGTAGAAAGGCCTCTACAGATCGAAGATAGGAAAGTCAAAAACCTCAAGCATAAGAGATTAGTTCTGGTCAAAGTGAAGTGGGACTCCAAAAGAGGACCTGAGTACACATGGGAGCTTGAATCAGAGATGCAAAGGAAATATCCGCACTTGTTCCAGTAGATCTCGAGGACGAGCTCTAAAACAAGGTGGGGAGGATGTAACAATCCTTAAATAAAACCGACACTCTTGAATATTTCCGACACCCTAATATATTTTAAAATACCCTTATATGTCTTTAAATACACCCCGTATGTAAAAATCGAGCCCAAAATACGTTATAACATTTAAAATAAAGAAAAAAAACAAATAAATATAAGTTCAGGCGGGCCGCGTAAAGGATCTTTAAACCTTACGCGGGCCGCGACAACTTAAAGGCCCAGCGATCTCCGGTGTTGACACGTGTCGTGCAACGTGTTGAACCTAGTCATGACCCGGATCAGCTACGCCTAGACCCCTAAGCCACGCGGGCCGCGTAAGCCCTTGCTTACCTTTACGCGGGCCGCGAGAAACCCAGATATAAGCACTATAAATAGAATGCATCGGCTTTCAACTCAATTCGTTCAAAATCTTTTCTGTATCTCGACTTCTGAAGTTATAGGCATAATATTCGAGTAGTATACCCCCTAATTAGCAAGGTTCTGCTCCGTTGTAAGTATTATAAACCCAGTTTCGTATCAGATACGCTGCTCGATTGATTTAGGGTTCCGTAACAACTGTCGTGATTCTGCCCGACGTAGTTGTTGGAATACCGTCTTGGGGAGGGTATCATTAATATTATCAAAGGGTTATTATATTAACCTATGTACATTTGTGTAAATTATAGATTAATCCCAGGAAACCCTTACGCGAAGTCTAAGATAGCAATGTGAGTCTATCCTCTTTTTGTTAACCTTTTTGTAATATTTTACCAAACCTTAAATGTTTTACAATGCGATTAAGCGGTGATTGAGTCTTTGTAGTTCTTCAATTGCTGCCGGTATGTTGGGGTTTTGTATACAAAATTTACTACACTCTGAGTAGTAAGTCGGGACGACAATACGTTACCATTGGACAAAGAGTTAGCCAATGTGTAATATGACCCACAAGTCAGGATTGACAGTACTGAATGAGTAATTGTGTAGAAATAAACAATGTGATTGCTCTCAATACTGTTTTAATTGATAAAATGTTTCTTGATTAAACTGGGATTCACTCACCAGTATTTCCCACTGACAAATGTTTTTAAAACGCGTTTCAGGTACACAATGTGACAGCCAATTAGTAAAAAGCTAGCTGGAGAGCACTGAAGACTTGGAAAAAATGTGGCTATAAAAGTTACCTAAAAGACGATGTTTTAAATTCAATAAAATAGGGTTTATCCCTATAAACATATTGTAATAAGAAACTTGGGTTTTACCCATGTGATTATTAATATCAAATGTGGTGGTTTTACTCTGATAAACATTTCCTAACTACGGTCCTGATGTAATTTCCGCTGCCAAATTAACAAACTGATACCACCGAAATTCTGAGTTCGCGTCCGCCCGTTTCCGGGACAGATAAGGGATCGGGGGTTGCGACAATTGTCGCCTCCATTTACACTATTACTAAAATTATTGTCGCGAGTGCGTTTACTATAGTTGGCTTGGGAAGGTTCAGCATGATTCTTAACAGCAGCGACGATTGCTGGGATAGCGTTGGCTATTCCCTGAGCAACGATATTTTTGATATCTTGTCTATTAAGAAAATGGTTTTCATTATTTTGTTCCGATTGATTAACTTCAATTGCCGGTTGATTTTCTGGGTTTTCCATCTGAATAGTTAACAATATATGCAAATTATTGTCACACAATGGATAGCAATTAAACACAATAAGGCAATCACAACACAATCAAGTCAACACACATATATAGCCAAAATCGTCGACCTTGCGACATTCATATATTTTTATAATATTATGTGTCAATACAAACTGTCTATTTTACAAAAGTTTTATTTTAATTATTATTATACAGTATTATATTATTATTATCATCAGTATATATCTATTATATATAATAAATGAAAGTTATTTGGGCCACGTGTCAACACCAGAGAGCCCCTAAATGCCCTTTTTCCCGCCCAACAGTGTCACTGCTCTCTTCTATTTATATCCTCCTTCATTTACTCATTCAGGGCTTCTTGCTTTCTTTCTCTCTCTGCTCTGCTCTATTCTATTTCTGATCGATGTTTATCCTCTCTCATGTTTATCCTTCTTCTTCTTCTTCTTCTTCTCATATTCATCTCCTCAACAACGTACGGCAGAGGTTACTTCTATTGGATACATCTTCGTTTGAAACCCTAAATCATGTACCGTCCAGTGGTTGAAGAAGAGAATAATCATGTAAGATCTACTTTTTTATCTAGAAATTTTATTTCGTTTTATCTATTTTGTCATACTGAACATGATGAACCCTTTTCTATCCTCAGAAGAAGAAACAGATCTCCTTATCGTACTCGATGAACGCTTTTGTACAACCTCCTCTTAATCGGTGACTCTGGTATGTTTGGTTTGTTGTATCATGTGATTACGAGCAGATTTATTTTGATATGTTTTGTACTTTGTCTTTCCAGACCTTTTTTGTTGGATTATAGAGTTTGTTGATTAGAAGTAACCTCTGCCGGACGGTTGTTGAGGAGCTGGAAATGGGAAAGGTTATACCAGGTGTGTTGATAGGTGATACCAGTGCAAAAGTTTAGGACATCACCAAGGTAACTTAAATTGGTGTGATTTATTTTTTTGGGTTTTTCTAACGTTTTGATTTACTGTTTATTGGTGCATTGATTCATTTGTAATCCTTTGCAGATCTCCCGTCATCTCAATTTGAGCAATTAAACGTAGTTTTGTTAATCACTATCGGTGTTTTAATTACTAGCAGTGGTTAAAAAGTTTTCCATCAGCTATTTGACTTAACAATAGTTTGCGTTATTTATTCTAAATTCATCAGTTTTTGTAGGTAAACTGAAGTTTCCACCAATAGGCACTGCCCAGCTAAGTTTCCTACAATGACAGTGGTTATAACAAGTTAATATGGCACATCACTGATCTGCCTAACAAGTGTTGGATATAAGGATGGTTGTACATAAAGTTTGATGAACATAATCCACTGTTCAATTATGAAGAACCACTGATCAAGACCAAAGTCCAGACAAGCACCGATCAACTAAATGTGAAACACTCTCCAACAACAGTGGTTCCTCATCAACAAAACATCTTCTGTGTTTGTTTATGTTAAAAGTGTTTATTCTATCTTTGTTTATGTTAATAGTGTTTATATGTAACATAATTTATACTATCACTTCAGTGTTTTGATCTGTACTATTAATTGAACAGTTGTTTCGTCTTTGTACTAATAAAGTTCCTATACACTTGGATGAATATTAAGCACCTCATCTTGATTGTTTGAGTATAGTATTCTTGAAATTGGTTCAAACATTTGATTGTTCAAAATATTCCACTGCTGAAATACAACCACTGTTTCTTCAATCTCCATGTTGACCACTGATTGACCAAACATCAGTGTTTTGAAAACTGGTTGGTATCCACTGATCGGAAAAAATCCACCAACTTTATTCTCATCAAAAAATTTAAAGTTAGATTAAAAAAAATTCTTGATGACAATTTGTTTCAAACAAATCACTATTTTAATGCTGATTTCTTGATCTTTTGACATTTGATTAAAGCAAATTTTGTATTTCAATTTGACGGTTATTATATGTTGATTAAAGTTAAAAGAAAATTTAAAAAAGTCATTATGGCATTTGCTATCAAATCAAGTCAGTAGTTACTGACAATATCAGTAATTTTGAAATTCAAAATATGTAAAATGGTAATTTAAAAAACTTTGTTTATATATAACAGTGTTTTCCGCATCAATGTTTTAAAGACTGTTAGGTTGTTAGATGTCATCACCTCAGTGTTTTATATGAAACCATTTTTATGGTATCAGTGTTTATATGTAACAGGGTTTAGTACTTTTGTTTATATTTAACACTATTTATCACATCAGTTCAGTGGTTTGATCTGTATTATTAATTGAACAGTTGTTTCATCTTTATACTAATAAAATTCATATACACTTTGATGAATATTAAGCTTCTCATCTTGATTGTTTGGGTATAGTATTCTTGAAATTGGTTCAAACATTTGATTGTTCAAGTATTCCACTGCGGATACACAACCTGTGTTTCTTCAATCTCCATGTTGACCACTGATTGACCGAACATCAGTGTTTCGAAAACTGGTTGGTATCCACTGATCGGAAAAAATAGCCGCTGCTCAATTTTACATTGTTGACAACCAATTACATAAGAGTTCCACCAACATTATTTTCATCATAAAATTTAAAGTTAAATTAAAAAATAAAAATAAATTCTTGATGACTATTTGTTTCAAATCAAATCAGTAATTAATGCTGATTTCTTGAGCTTTGGACATTTGATTAAGCAAATTTTGAATTACAAATTGACGGTTATTATATGTTGATTAAAGTTAAAATAAAATTTAAAAAAGTCATTATTGCATTTGCTTTCAAATCAAGTCAGTAGTTACTGACAATATCAGTAATTTTGAAATTCAAAATATGCAAAATGGTAATTTAAAAGACTGTGTTTATATGTAACACTATTTATCACTTCAATTTAGTGGTTTGATCTGTATTATTAATTGAACAGTTGTTTCATCTTTATACTAATAAAATTCATATAAACTTTGATGAATATTAAGCTTCTCATCTTGATTGTTTGGGTATAGTATTCTTGAAATTGGTTCAAACATTTGATTGTTCAAGTATTCCACTGCGGATACACAACCTGTGTTTCTTCAATCTCCATGTTGACCACTGATTGACCGAACATCAGTGTTTCGAAAACTGGTTGGTATCTACTGATCGGAAAAAATAGCCACTGCTCACTTTTACATTGTTGACATTCACTGATATTGACCATCAGCGGTTTCCCTAAAAAATAGTCAGTGCTCACGTTTTTATTTTTGATGTTCTTAATTAGTGATACATTGAAATTATCAAATGAAAACTAGAATTACAATCAAATTACCATTTTACCTAATCTTTACATTCCAATTACATAAGAGTTCCACCAACATTATTTTCATGATAAAATTTAAAGTTAAATTAAAAAATAAAAAAAAATTCTTGATGACTATTTGTTTCAAATCAAATCAGTAATTAATGCTGATTTCTTGAGCTTTGTACATTTGATTAACCAAATTTTGAATTTCAAATTGACGGTTATTATATGTTGATTAAAGTTAAAATAAAATTTAAAAAAGTCATTATGGCATTTGCTTTCATATCAAGTCAGTAGTTACTGACAATATCAGTAATTTTGAAACTCAAAATATGCAAAATGGTAAGTTAAATTTTTCGTTCTCTCTCTCTCTTTTTATTTTTTTTATTTTTTCCTACAATGCATATCAGTTCTAATATTTAATTATTTTATTAAAGCAGCAAATTACACTACTTTTACCTTTGAAATTAAATATGAAATTTATGACGTCCAATAACAGTGTCAAACCATAACAGTGGTTCAGCATCAACTTTAGTTATTCTATGTTTCTTTTTATTTGTTTATGTTAACAGTGTTTATATGTAACAGTGTTTTCCGCATCAGTGTTTTATAGACTGTTAGGTTGTTAGATGTCATCACCTCAGTGTTTTATATGTAACCATTTTTATGGCATCAGTGGTTATATGTAACAGTGTTTAGGAACAGTTTTGTATTTCACATCACTTCAGTGGTTTGATCTCTACTATTAATTGAACAGTTGTTTCATCTTTATTTTAATAAAATAAAATTCCTATACACTTGGATGTTAAGAGTGTTTAAGTGTTTATATTTAACAGTGTTTTTCGCATCAGTGTTTATAGTCTGTTAGGTTGTTAGATGTGATCACCTCAGTGTTTTATATGTAACCGGTTTTATGGCATCATTGTTTGTATGTAACAGTGTTTATCACCACAGTGGTTTATATGTAAGCGTATTTATCACATCACTTCAGTGGTTTGATCTGTACTATTAATTGAACAGTTTCATCTTTATACTAATAAATAAGGTAACACAAAATACACTTGGATGATTATTAAGTTCCTCATCTTGATTGTTTGGGTATTGTATTATTGAAAGTGGTTCAAACATTTGATTGTTAATGACTATTTGTTGCAAATCAAATTAGTAATTAATGCTAATTTCTTGAGCTTTGGACATTTGAGTTAAGCAAAATGTGAATTTCAAATTGACGGTTATTGTTTCTTAATTAAATTTAAAATAAAATATAGAAAAGTCATTATGAAAATTGCTTTGAAATCAAGTCAGTAATTTTGAAATATTGAAATTCTTAAAATACAAAATGGTAATTTAAAATTGACGTTCTTTCTCTTTTTTTGCCTACTTTGCATATCATTTCTAATATTTTATTACTTTAATAAAGCAACATATAAAGATATACACTCCCTGCATTTGAAATTACATTTGTCACTACATTCAGTTAAAATTTTTATTGGATAATCGGTAAGCTTGAATTTCAACCTTGATATTTTTTTTAAGAACATCCATGCTTATTGTATTATCATATTACGTTTAGCAATACTTATATTTTGCTTATTCTTTTTTTTTTATGTACAGTCTTCAAATGGAGGTTGCAAAGGTTAGCATGCTTAACGATCTTAATACATTCTCAAACAACTATTCGATTAGAGTGAAGATTGTTAGCATTTCGAAGAAGATGATGAATGATAACAAAAATGAAATATATCGTCTTGATATGATCTTCATGGATGAGATGGTACCGTATATAGTTGTGTTATAATTTTTTTGGACATATGAATATCCAAATGAATATAACACCTTTTTTATTTAATCGGATGTTTCATATTCTTAGGGAACTATGATACAAGCCAGCTGTTTGCATAAGATGCTAGGAAAATTCAAACACTTTCTTCAGTTGGATGAATGTCTTCTTATCACCAAACCTTCTCTTGCTACTAATAAGTCCTCTGCTAAGTATACCAAGAGAAACGACAAAATATCACTTTATTTATATACTTCTGTTGAGAAATGCTTTGACTGGTCTGGACCGAAATACCGTTTTAATTTCGTTAACCTCAAGGATGTTGTTAAAAATAAATTTGAAGTTAATACAGTTATTGGTATGTAAATCACTACATGATATATATCTATTGTTTTGTCTTGTTGTTTTTTTTATTCTTATCACTTCTTAATGCTGTTTTCTTTTCACAATATATTTTTGTTTATAGATTGGATTGGTTATGTGGATGTATGTTTCAATCTAGAGGATACGTCAAAGAAGGATGGGAGCAAGGGCAAGAGACTTAATCTTAGACTTGAAGACCTTGAGTGCGTTCTTTTTATTAAGTTGTTGCATTTTGACGTTTAAACCATTATAAGGTTGCTTGATGTTATTATGTTTTATGTTAATATTTTAGAGGCCAAAAGTGTCCGGTTACTTTGTGGGATGGTTTTGCTATTGACATGTTTGCTTACATGAATGATAAGAAACGAGAGAAATATGTTGTTATCCATTGTCATTTTGGTATGGTCAACCTTTACAAAGGTACAATTTTAACTTAATTAGTTTAATTTTTTTATTGTTATAGATTTATCTTTAGATTTACTTATATGTTTTAAATTTGACACTATTTATATTGATCTACATTTGGTTTTAATTTTAAATTCAGGCAAGCGTGGCGTTGCAAACGGCTTTGAGCTAAGCAGACTTTTTATTGACACTGACATTGAAGAGATATCCTCTTTTAGAAAGAGGTATAGTTAGTATGCATATAAACATTGAACAGTATTATTTTGTACCTACATTTATTTTTTACGTTTTAATTTGATCACATGAATCTGTTTAGATATGTAGAGAAAATTTCTGCTTCATCTTCATCAAATGATCATGTTGGTTCAAACGTCATCTCAAGTGTTGAAGATGAGTTTCTTAATAACCCTGATTTCATGCTTATTGGTTTCCTGGGAACCATATCAACGGTGTGTATTTTCTTATAAGTACTCTACATGCTGAGTTTTTTAAAAGTCTTTTCTAAGTGTTATTATTTTTGTTTGATGTTGATAGACAAAGAAGGTTTTGGTTGTTGGCACAATCACAGCTATATGCACTGATAAACTTTGGTATTACAATGGTTGTAACCACTGTAAGTCAGGTGTGGAGGAAAGATTTGTAACGAAAGAAAATCCGGATGGTTTACCTGGTGTTGATCATGAAAAATCGTTGGTGTGTACAAATGATAAATGTGAAGGAGTCGACATCTATTCTATTCCGCGGTTTGAGATTACAGTTTTATTTCCTTATACTAAATACTAATATGAACGACACTTTTGTTTTTAGTAATACTAATGTTTTCATTTGTTTTTAACTTTGATAGGTTCAAGATACCTATCAGGGTGCAAGACTCTTCCGGTACTGTGTCTTTGACACTGTTTGATTTTGAAGCTTACAAGATTCTTAAGAAAACTGCCAAAGACTTAGTTTCAATTCAAGATCAGGTAACAAATACATGCATTCAGTTATTTGGCCATGTACTATATATAATTTAAAATTAATTTTTATAATATTGTATGTTGAAATTATGGAATCATTCTGCTCATTGTAATTATATTAATTTTAAATTATAGGTTGTTAATTCTGGAGAGATACCGAACCCATATCCTGATATCTTTGACAAATTGATTGGAAAGAGGTATGCTTTCATCATAAGTGTTAAAGACTATAACATTGAGCATCAGGTTGAAAACTATGGTATTTCAATGGCCACTAACGATGATGAGATCCTTGCCGCGCTCTGCGCCAAATTCAATCTTAACCAGGTCTAAATCTTCATTATGTCATTCTTTTAATTTGATATACATATCCTTTTAAAATATATTTATACCATTGTGTGTATTTTATGTTATTATGTATTATGTACTTAAAGCATGAGCAGTCCGAATCGTTGGATGTTCCAGAATCCTGCAGTTTGTCTACTCCTGTTGACCTTATGAAGGTTATATGAGAATTTCCTTATTTGTAGTAAATTTTTTTAAACGTTAGTACTTATTGTCTTTTTATATCAGGATGAGTTGTCATACTGCGGTGAGAATGTTACACCTGCATCCCAAGCACTTGTAGGCACTAAGAATCCGTCTTCTGATGAAACAAAACGTAATATTCGTGAAATGTTCGATGTGGATGATGCATTAGGTTGCTCCTCGACAAAGCGCCGCATCAGTGATGAACTCTCTCAGGATGAAGATGCTGGTGTTTCGACGCTTTTGATTCCAAAGATTGAGAAATAGTGTCTTCTGTATTTTCAAATACATTTATGTGTTGATTTCATATGCTGTTGCCATGTTGAACTTATGGTTTTCGTTTTGTTGCTTTTGGGTGTTTGGTGGGTTATGTTTTGGACTGATTATGTGGTTTTGAATTCCTAAAAACTTATCTGCTTATTATAATGTATATTGTTAATTAAATATTGAGATGTTCAATAGTCAATATTTATGTTTAAAACTTATGTGTATGAATAGTAGCAACAATTTATAATATATATTGTATACACCCAATTAACAACTTTTTTATCTACAAACATTTATAATCTTTAAGCAATTTTAATGTTATTATTTTATCTCATAATTTATATAGGATTATCTGTGGATGTGGTTGTTCTTTATTGGTTTTTACCGTTATCCCTGCCCACTAAGATTTAGTAAGTATCCGTCATATGTTACAGTTTAAAAAAAAATTTAATTTGTGCCTGTTTCTCCCATTACTTATTTAAGTAATCTCATTCAATAGGTTTTTTATATACTTCAAATTTTCTCTAAGTCATTCAAAGAATGTTGTTTAGAAAAATCGTAACCAAGTATGAAGCGTAAATTCAAACCCATTTTATTTGGTTTTTTGTTTGCTTTATTGATCCATGTTTTATTTTATTTTTTTTCTTTGTTTATTTGGATAACTGAAGAAAATACCGTTTAACTTAAATAGTTATTAAATAAAGATAGTAATATTTTATTTTAAAAATTATATACAAATAAACCATAAACCTAACCGATGAACATTCGATTTACATTCCACAAAGATTACAAAATTTGTTGTTAAGTTTTTTATCAATGTAATACATTATTTGGAATAATTAATTCAATAATATGAAACAATTTTATTTTACTTTTCATGAAATGATTTTTAATTACAAAATGATAAAATGCAATATTATAATTTATTGAGGTTATGTTTAATCCTTAGGTATTATATATTGTAATTCAAAATTTAAAAACCACTGTTTTCTTCTATTGTTTTAATGTTCCTGATCTTAATACTCTTTCTTCTTTTGAAAGCTTCTCCTTCTTTCAGAATTAACAATGTCAAAGAATTCACGTTCATTTTCTACAACAGCTAATTCATCTCAACGAAATTTACATAGTAAGTGAAATTATAACTTCTTAACTCATCATTTCCGAAATCAAAATCAGCTTTTAGATTCAAATCATAATTCTACTTGGTTGTTTTGTAGGTCCTCTTATGAGAACTCCTGTTTCAGATATCTCTAACAGATCTCCTCTTTCAGATATCACAAATGGTAATAGCTCTTGAATTTGATTATAAGTATTCTTTTTTCCGTTTTATGTTTCTAAGTGGGCTGATTCTTGTGTTTTGAACATATTATACTTTCTATGTTTTTTAGTTATTTCACCGAATGAAAGGCGTAAGCTTCGAAAATTAATACTTGATAATAAGAAATTAAAGAATGCGTGGTCATCATCAGCTGCTAATTCATCTCAACGAAATTTACGTAGTAAGTGTAATTATAACTTCTTAACTCAGAAGAACCCAAATCAAAATCAGGTTTCAGATTAAAATCATAATTCTACTTGCTTTTTTTGTAGGTCCTCTTACGAGAACTCCTGTTTCAGATATCTCTAACAGATCTCCACTTTCAGATATCACAAATAGTAATACCTCTTGAATTTGATTATAAGTATACTTTTTTCCGTTTTATGTTTCTAAGGTGACTGATTGTTGTGTTTCGTACATATTATACTTTCTCTGTTATTTAGTTACTCCACCTAATGAAAGGCGTAAGCTTCGAAAATTAATACTTGATAATAAGAAATTGTTAAATGCATCGTCATCATCAACGAATGTTTGTAGCATCTTTTCTGAGAATGCAAATATGGTTGAATGTTCTGATTCTACGGATCAACATATGTACTCCATTGCGTGTCGAGCAGTTAGAAATGCTACTGGTTCTTTAATTTCAACTACACCAGGTTTGTATTTTGTTTCTTTATTATTTGTTTTGATAAACACATTACTAAACCACATACCGGTCTTAACATCAATGTTTTAATATTGGATGTTCATATAATGGCATTAACATAGGTACACCAGCAGATAGCAAACGTCGATATTCCATTACTTCTAGCATTATTAGCAGCAACAATCAGCCGATATTGGGTAGTAACTCTACGCTTACACGGCTGTCTTCTGGTAAACGTAACCTTGAGCGCAAGAAGTGTGATAATACTCCTGTACGTATGCTCTCTTTGGATTCCGATCAAGAAAATGTGTTCTTGTGCACTGATGAAGATCCTTATAAAGGGATATCTAAAGGTTTTAATCTATTTTATTCTTTTAGGACATTTGTTGTCTTCTACCTGTAATATAACTCTCAATCATTTGTTAACAGATTATTTGGACCATGGTGACCAAGTGCTTACATGTCAGCTTTGTAGTGCAAAGTTATGGTCATCGGAAGGTGGAAAAGGTCGTTTAACTGTAAATAAGCTATGTTATGGTATGTGGTGTGGGTATGGTAAAGTTCAGCTACCGCCTTTAAAGGATGCACATCCGTCTTATCAAAATTTGTTTTCTTCCTCAAATCCAAAAAGCAACTTCTTCCTAAAGAACATAAGGCGATACAACTCTATGTTCTCTTTTACATCTATGGGTGGAAAGCTTGATTCTAATATCAACAAAGGCAATGCTCCATTTATATATCGTATCAGTTGCCAAAACTATCATTGCATGGGGAGTCTCAAACCTCCAGCTGGAAATGAAGCTAAGTTTTGTCAGCTATACATACATGATACTGAAAATGAAATAACAAACAGACAGGCATTATTCAGGTACGAGTGATTTCTAAGTTCCATTTTTATTCTATTAAAGAACATCTAGAAATTTAACTATTTGTAGTTCAATATTAGTTGTTAAGTACCATCACTTAATCCTTAATCACTGATTCTCTATCCAGAGATTGCTACAACAGCAGTTGTTAACCATCAGTGTTTTAATCACCAGCAGTGCTTAAAAGTTTTTTTCATCAGCTGTTTGACTTAACAGTAGTTTGCGTTATTAATTCTAAATTCATCAGCTGTTGTAGGTACACTGAAGTTTCCTACAATAAGCTCTGCCCAGTTAAGTTTCATACAATGACATTGATTATAACAATTTAATAAGGCAAAACACTGTTCGATATAATTACCTTTGTACACAAAGTCAAACTAACCCCATCCAATGTTCAAGACCAAACCACTCATGCCTACCAAACCACTGTTTAAGACCAAACCACTGAAATGTTACTTTTCTCAACATATTCTAAAAGTTTTGAGCTGTATTAACAGTTGTTTACAACCGTTCTTCCTTAAAAGTTAATTATTAATCACTGATTCTCTATCCACTGCTTATTACAATAGCAGTTGTTAATCTTATGTAGTTCACTTTCAGTTATTAAGTATCATCAGTGTTTTAATTACTATCAGTGCTTACAAGTTTTACATCAGCTGTTTGACTTAGTACTAATCTGTTTTTCTTTAACACTTAATTACTAATAACTGATTCTCTATCCACTGCTTATTAAAATAGTTATGTTATGTTAACGTTTTGTTTTTTTTTCTTTTAACAGCAAAAGAACCTAACCTTCATCGCCTGCTGATAAAGAACTTGATGTTGAAATGATAAAGTATTTGAGGGCTTTATTAGATTCACAAAATATGTTGGTTAAGACATATAGGATGGTCAGAAACCATTTTCACCAATCTCCAGATGCCAACCTTAGTCTGCGACTAATTTATAGAAGAGAAAAAGACGGCAGGACATATAACTTACCCACCACATCTGAAGTTGCTGCTTTGGTTGTCGGAGACATAGATAAAGCTATAGACCAACGTGATATTGTTGTCCAGACGCAGTCGGGAATGCTGCAGCGTATTAGCGAATTACACCCATCGTATCTTGCTCTGCAATATCCGTTACTTTTTCCATATGGTGATGATGGTTATAGAGTTGATATTCCTCATAGAGATTTTATGTCCACACAAAAGAAAATAAAACCAAAGTGCACAATGAGAGAATTTTTTTCATATAGGATCCAAGATAGAACTTATGGCTTTTCCTTAATTTTAAATGGGCGAAGGTTGTTACAACAGTTTTTGGTTGATGCGTACACAATGATTGAGAGCGAAAGATTAAAGTATATTCGTAGGCAACAAGCGAACCTTCGCTCTGAAACATTTGAGAATCTTCAAAAGTATAAATCGAAAGGTAAGGAAGTTTTAACAGATACTGGAAAGCCTGTTATACTTCCTTCTTCATTTACTGGTGGTGCAAGATTCATGCAACAAAATTACCTCGATGCAATGGCCTTATGTAAGTGGTATGGGTACCCTGATTTCTTCATAACTATAACATGTAATCCTAAGTGGCCTGAAGTAAAAAGATTTCTAAAAGATTCAACCATCAAAGCCGAAGACAGGCCTGACATATTATGTCGATTGTTTAAGAGGAAGCTTGATTCGTTAATCAAAGATTTTAAGGATTCCAAGTATTTTGGTGAGATTAACGCTGGTGAGTTATTTTTTTTCACATCTTATCCTCTGATGTATATTTTTTAATCAAGGTTATTAACTAATAAATTTTGTTTATTTTTCCTTTTTATTTAGTTGTTTATACAGTAGAATTTCAAAAGCGTGGTCTTCCTCATGCACATATATGCTTATTCATGAAGGTCGATCACAAACTTCCAACCATAGATCACATAGATCCATTTATTTCTGCTGAGATTCCCGATAAAAAAGAAGATCCTGAACTTTATTCTCTGGTGACTGATTATATGATTCATGGTCCGTGTGGGAATGCTAATTTGAATTGTCCTTGCATGGTTGATAAAAGATGTTCAAAAAACTTTCCGAAGAAATTCACACCACATACAAGTATTGATTCAAATGGTTTTCCTGTATACAGAAGAAGAGATTCAGGTCATACAGTTATAAAATCTGGTGTTAGATTAGACAACAGAAATGTTGTTCCTTATAACAAAAGGCTTTTGAAAAGATATCAAGCACACATTAATGTTGAATGGTGTAATCAAGCCGGTTCAGTGAAATATTTGTTCAAGTACATCAACAAAGGTCCTGATATGGCTACTGCGGTAGTTTCTGGTGATACAAGTTCAACCATCAAAGAAAAGCCAAAAGATGAGATCAAGGAGTATTATGATTGTAGATATATTTCAGCTTGTGAGGCATCCTGGAGAATATTCTCTAATGAGGTTCATTATAGGTATCCTGCTGTTATGAGGCTTCCCTTTCATTTGCCTGGCCAACAGAATGTTGTGTATGGTGCTGATGACGATATTGATAATGTTTTAAGCAAGCCTTCTGTTGCTTCTTCAATATTTATGCAATGGATGAAGTTGAACGAGTCAAATAAAGATGCTAGAAAGCTGACTTATGTTGAGTTTCCTTCCAAATTTGTTTGGATACTTAAAGATAGATGTTGGAAGGTACGTAAGTTGTACCAGTGTGTTGGCCGGATTCATTCTGTATCTCCTGCTTTGGGCGAACCTTATTTTTTGAGGATACTACTGAATAAAGTTAAAAGACCTAGATCATTTGAGGAGATACGTACAGTTAACGGTCAATTATTCCCGACTTTTAGAGATGCTTGCTATGCGATGGGACTTTTAGATGATGAAAATGAATACGTTGAGGCCATTAAAGAAGCAAGTTTTGAAGGACATGCTGGGTATCTTCGAGCGTTATTTGCTACCCTGCTTTTGACAAATACTCTATCTCGGCCAGAATTTGTTTGGGAGAATACTTGGAAATACTTAGCTGATGATATTGTTTATAGACGTAAAAAAGAAACAAATATTTCAGGTTCTGATCTATTTTCTTTTATTTTACATACTACATTTTGATTTTTTATTTAATAATGTTAATTTTTTTATTTGCTAGGTTTAGTGCTTCCTGAACATCAGATTAAGAACCTTACTTTGTTGAAAATTGAAAACTATTTAATTTCCAATGGTTCATCATTACGAAGGTTTGCCACTATGCCGTACCCTGATGACGATTCCTTACGTGATGCTTCTAATCGTCTGATCAATGAAGAGCTGTCACATGACCTAGATGAAGAACAAGCTGAGTTTAACAGGTTGCATCAATCTCTTACAGATGAACAACGAGCGGTTTTTGATGAAATAATGGAAGCAGTTGTAGGGCGTAAAGGAGGCCTTTTTTTTGTCTATGGTTATGGTGGAACTGGAAAAACCTTTTTATGGAAGACTTTGGCTTCAGCTGTTCGATGCAGAAATGGAATAGTTTTAAATGTGGCCTCAAGTGGTATTGCTTCGTTATTACTTTCCCGTGGAAGGACAGCTCATTCTCGGTTCCATATTCCCATTAATCTAACAGAAGATTCAATGTGCAATATTAAGCCAAATAGTGATGTTGCGAGATTATTAAAGGAAACCCAATTAATCATATGGGACGAAGCACCGATGGTACATAAACATGCCTTTGAAGCTTTAGATAGGACCATGACCGACGTATTTTCGGAAGGTAGGAGTATTCGTTCGGATATTCCTTTTGGTGGTAAAGTTATTGTATTTGGTGGTGACTTTAGACAAATACTACCTGTTATTCCTAATGGTACTAGACAAGAAATTGTTAGTGCGTCTTTAAGCTCTTCATACATATGGGCAAAATGCAGACTCTTACGGCTGACTAAAAACATGCGTCTAACTATTGGAGCTGAAAGTTCGAATACGAAGTCTATCAGAGAATTTGCAAAATGGCTTATTGATATTGGTGAAGGAAACGTTGGAGATGATAATGATGGTGACGCCATTATAGAGATACCAGATGATTTACTGATCACCGATATTTGTGACCCAATACAAAGTTTAATTGACTTTGTATATCCTTCAATTATTCAACAATTTAGGATTGCTGGATTTTTTTCTGAGCGAGCAATTCTAGCACCCAAAAATGAGGTAGTTCATGAAATTAATGATCGATTGCTTTTGTTATTTCCTGGTGATGCGAAAGAGTATCTGAGTTCTGATAGTATATGTCAAACCGAACAAATTCTTGATTCTTTTCAAGAAAGCTTATACTCAACTGAAAATTTGAATGCTCTTAAGATTTCTGGCTTGCCTAATCACAGATTAGTTCTTAAAGTTGGTGTTCCTGTGATGCTTCTTCGAAACATTGATCAACAGAAAGGGTTATGTAACGGTACAAGGCTTCAAATTACTTTTCTTGGTAAACGAGTTATAGAAGCTGAGGTTATATCTGGTGGGAACATTGGCACAAGAGTTTATATTCCAAGGATTAATATGATCCCGTCTGACAAAAAAATACCTTTTCAATTTCAACGAAGACAATTTCCGTTATCAGTTTGTTTTGCTATGACAATTAACAAGAGTCAAGGACAATCGTTATCAAAGGTTGGTCTTTATTTGAAAGATCCTGTCTTCACTCATGGTCAGTTGTATGTTGCATTATCAAGGGTCAAGACCAGAGAAGGCGTTAAAATACTAATATTCGATGCTGATGGAAAACCAACAAATAAGACTTCTAATGTTGTTTACAAAGAAGTTTTTACTAGCTTGTAATCATTGTGAGGAATGTTAAAACGTTGTTTGATCAAAGTCAAACTACTTATGTTAAATGCTAATTATAATAGATAAAACACTATTTGAGCAATGTTAAAACGTTGTTTAACTAAAGTCTGTTTGACCAAAGTCAAACTACTTTTGTTAAAAGCTACTTGATAAAACACTGTTTGACCAAAGCCTGTTTGACCAAAGTCAAACTACTTATGTTAAAAGGTACATATAATAGATAAAACTAAATTTTCCCTCGGCATTGCTTCTTGAGGTCATGAAACTTACTTATGTTAAAACCTAATTACTATTAATACATGATTCAAAGTATTCAAATTTTATGTTATGTTAATGGTTTTGCTATATGAAAAATTATTTGTCTTTGTTAATTTGAATACCAAATCAATTCAACTAATCATGTACTTTACTCTTGTATGTCAATGTAAATGTAAATAACAAATTTAAAAAGGGGTGTATGTGTAAATATTTTTCATCAGTTGAAAATATGGGAAGAGAAAAACACAACCGTCACTATTTCTTCATCATCATTACACGTCAAACATCTATCATCTCTTCTTTCAAAAATCTCTTCTCCCCAGTCATTTTCTAGGGTTTCAATTTTCTTTTCCTCCGTCTTCTACACTTCAATCACCTGAGGTTTGATTATTTTTTCTTCAGCAACTGGTATGTACATTCCTATTGTAATGAACTTTATATTGTTTAATCTATGTTAATTTAAATCCTATCTTGCTACTAATACGATTTTAAATGTTTATTGCTATACATTCAAGATTCAAGAAGGGTTTACTTATGTGTTTGAATCATTTGTTGAGAACATGTTAAAATAATTATTATTTGCAGAATAATTTTAACTCATACTCTGTTTCTATGATTAATTTCACTATATACTCTGTTAATACAAAAAGTTAATGTTCATTTTCGAAGCCAGCTTTTTAATTACAGTCTTTTAACATCTTTACTGATTCAGGTTTTATGATGTATACTACATTTGTTAAGTTTCTTCGTAACCCAGAATCTTTGAAACTGGTATGACATGTTTTTACATACATAATTTATTTGTATTGAGATATATATTTAACAGTTCTTTTATGGTTTATATTTTCTTACACTATTTAAAAATTATATACAGGATGTACCTATATTCTTTGCTAAACAAAAGTGGGGAGATTGTTGGCAAAAAAGTAGGTTGCAAGTATATCATGAGTCTGGTAAAAAATGGGTTCTTAGGGTCAGAACAGAAAATTCAACGCCGATAATAACTGACGGTTGGGACATTGTTGTTAAAGATCTCAATTTGCCGAGGGATACTTTGTTGGTTTTCAAACCGTTAGGTGATTTTGGACTTGAACTTTCATGTTATGTTAATGGCATGTGTGGGGAATCTTATTTCACCTTTAATCGTTATGCAAGATTTGGTTTTACGGTATGAGTATTTGGTTTTACGGTATGAGTATTGATCTTAACTCCAATTCTTTTGCATCTTTAACGTGTTAACACTTATTCTCATAAGATACATACTTCACGTTTAGTATTCATTATTTTTAATTTTAAGCAGGTAATTGAAGACTGCTTCATTGAACAATTTTACGTAAACAGTCCACCGAGTGGGAAATTTCAAATCTGTTACAAAGGTTCGTACTGGAATGTTGAGGTGTCTAAAGTTGATACCCACTTTGTATTTTCTAGAGGATGGCCGGAAATGTGCAACGATGTTGGGATACTTGAGGATGATTTGCTTGTGTTTAGCAGGATTGATGATTTTGTTTTTGAAGTAGTAGTTTATAGAGATGAGATTGAGATTTGCTTTTTGAAGAAACTTGAATCTGATGATGATAGTGTAGTTGAGATATTGAAGGCTGATTATGTTAAAAATGCATTCAAGGTACGTAAGTATTTAGCATTAGCAATAAAAGTTTTAATTTTTTAGCTTTATATTAATTATTTTATTAATGTTGACCAGGACATCTATGAGGATGAAGAAGTTGTTTCTGTAGGTGAAGGTACAACCGTTACTCAGGTACTTGCTAAATTATTAAAATTATTTATTTTTAATTTAACACATATAAGAATTTAATGTTTTTACAACTATTAGTAATGCTGTTTACTGATGTTATATTTATTCAATAATGTATTATTTACAAGAACTTACCAACCAATGCCGAATGCACGTCCAAGAGACGCATGTCTTCACGATTGAACCAAACCCAAGATGTAAGTTTACCATCTTAAAGATTGTTATATTACTATTGTTATTAAATTTACTCTATGACAACAAGTTAAGAAGAAAGCTAAAGTTACTTCTGAGAGAAAGGAGGTCGTCAAGAATAGGACTAAGGGAAATGCTGCCTTACCTGTCGACACAAGTGATCATACTGGATGTTCTTCGTCTGTTCATAAAGTTAAGGTATCTATACTTGCCAGTTAATTAGTATATGTTATATAAACTGTTTTTTTTTTTGTGCATATATTGATCATTCATTTAATTCACATGTATATGTTTACTTTTTCATCAAGGGGAAGAGAGCTGCCAACGTTCAAAAACAGCTTAACCGTAGAAATAAGATTGCAAAGACTGCAAAAAAACATTCTGGACATCCTCTTGACCCTGAGTTCTTTCATTTTGATCGCAAAGGAGACTATAGGCTGGTATACCATTTTTTATAATAAACTAATGATTTACGTTTATTTGTCTGACTATTATTTTTTTCCACATAATACATGTAGCGTCTTCCTGCTGAAGTTGCGAGACGAGCAGGTCTTTTTCTTGATCTTCATCCTTTGAAAGTTCAAAACATGGTTGGAGTTGTGCAGGTTTATGATGTTAAGTTGGAGTTAAATGAATTGAAGCCACGTTATGCGTTGGAAGGTTGGCGAAAGTTTATGACTGACAATAACTTAAGGTTTGGTGATATGTTGCATTTCACATACGTGTCTTCGCAACAGAAGATAGTATTAAATCAAGTTACATCAGTTGAACAAACACATTTTAAGTCTGTTCTGATATCAGATACTAATTATGAATTTTTTGATGGTGATGTTGTAGGTTTTTTTCTTAAATTATTAAGTTGATGTTTTTGTTGCTATGTATGGCTAAGATGATAAAACACTGTTATTAGCACTTTATGTTTTATATTTGACCAATTAGATTATGTGTTAAATTATAGTTCTTTAAGTCATTGTTCCATTTTCTTGAATTCTATCTAATTTTTTAAAGAACTTCAATAACAAATAGTGGTTTGAACATCTGTTTGCCTTTTGGTCAATAGTTAATGGAAACCTATGTTAGGTTCAACAATGTTTTGAAGAGGAAAACTGTGTTGGAAAACAGTAGATCTTAACAAGTTAAACATCTGTTAAGGCTTAAACAGATGTTTGCCCTTTAACAGATGTTTGGCCTTTTATATCAAATGTCTGGACTTAAACAGTTGTTTGACCTTAAACACATGTTTGAACCTTAAACAGATGTTTTGCCTTAAACAGATGTTCTTCTTCTATATCAGATATTTGGACTTAAACAGATGTTTGACCTTAAACAGATGTTTCGCCATAAACAGATGTTTGGTCTTAAACCAAACATTTGTTTAAGCTCAACATCTGTTTGACTATTTGTCAATATCTTATTGACTTTTGGTTAACATCTGTTTCAAATTTGGTCAACATCTTATTTTGTAAAAGAGGTACAAAAACAAAGATTTTTTCAAAATCTCAAATCACCCTATCATGTAAGTGCATTGATGTAAAAGTGGAAATGATGTTATTCTTATGGTCCTGTTGTGCTTTTGTTTGTCCTCTAATATGAGTTCATGATATAATGCGGTGATTTCAAGACATTTTTGTTGAATTGAATGAGATGGTTGATGTAATGCGGTCGTATTAATAACAAATAGTAATTAATTAATCTAAATAACTTTCTCGAGCCCGAGAAGCAATCCCGGGTAAAAACCTAGTATATATATATATATTCACATAATAATATTATACAAACATTCAACCACAGTTAGCTGGCCTTTCAGAAACGACGCTCCCTCTCGTCGTAATTCCACGTGATGTTTTCCCCCACTTCCCGGATCCGATCTCCCGCATCCACCAGTTCCTCGCCGTAGCGGCGTAATTCAGCAACGTTCTCCGTGCTCATAGGTGGGAAAGGTGCAGGTTCAGGATCAAACTGGGGAAAGTAAACATTGAGGTTATTCATGAAGTTCTGAAAATGCCAGTCGCTCATCCACCATTCTTCCAATTGCCCTGTAAAAGGTTGAGGGTTGACAATAGGGCCCGGAATAGCAGGTTCCAAATTAATTGAAAGTTGTGATTGGGCAGGGAAATTGAAAAGGGTTTCGTCAGCAGGTCCGATGAGGTCACAATTTGCCAGTTTCCTATCAAGTTCTTCCCAAGGTGGCATCTCCTGGGCTTGAACGGAACTTTCCCCTACTTCATTTCCTTTTCCTTTGGATCCTCTGTCTTTTTCACCTTCTAGGCAGCTGGCTTCTTCCTTCTTCCGCGTTTCCAGTCCAGGATTCTCCTCCGTTTTTTAGGCTTGGGTTTCTCCTGGGGCTGGGCCTGGAACACTAGTGGCTCCTCAGTATCTGCTTGATAGCCGGACTGGGTTCCTGTTGTATCCATATCGGTGGTATGAATAGTAAAGTTTCGGAGTGCCTCCGACAATTCATTCATGCTGTTAGCACACATGAAGAAACACACAAAATTCAAATTAAAATTTTATTTATTGTGAATTAAATTTTTCACAGAATCACGAAATGGCAATCTGAAAAATTAAGTATTTCTAAATACTCAATTGGTTTAAATCAGTGGCTCTGATACCATATTTTTCTGTCACGGCCCCCGACCTGGTTTTACCCGGTTCAGAAGTCGCGGGACAGAAAACCCGTGGTATTAGTATTTATTTAGGCAGCGGAAATTTCAACAGTATCGTTTAACTGAAAACACCCATTTATTTTATTCCAAATTTCGGGACAAACCCCGTAATTTACAATAAAGGAATTTCACTGGGAAATCCTTTGGTTACAAAACATATTTATTTATTTACTGAGCCACTTTATTCAAGCTGCAGTGCTACGCGGCACTTTTTTTTTGTTCAGAGTAAATCACCTGAAACATGTTTAAAAAAAAATTTATCAGCGGGGAAATACTGGCGAGTCACTCAATTGGCATAAAACGACACATTGTTTTAGATTACAGTATTAAGAGCGATTACAATTGCCCCTATCTTATAATTAGCTGGTTCAGTTGTCACTCGACCGGATCTATGATTGTGGTCATACCCCTATTGGGTCCTTTCACCCAAAAGTGGCGTGTATCACTATTTAGGTCATTTCACCTAAAAGTGATAAAACAGTAGTAATTGTGCACAATACCCCACTTACTGCCAGCAATTTAAGATAACAAAGATTAATCCCTATAAAATATAATTGAAAAACATTTAGGTATTGTAAAGCACTTTTGATAAAAAGAGAATGACTCACATTGCAAGTTTAGTTGGACAGAGTTTTGCCTGCTGATTTAGCCCGGTAACCAAGTTAAAATAACAATGCATGCGAACTAGGTAGTAACTTAATACAACATTTACGATAAATTCATGAAATCAAAACCCTCACGACGAATGACAAAGTATAGCCCGAATTCAGGCAGCACTTAATGTCACGGCCCCCGACCCACCCTGGACGGAATCGGAAGCCGCGAACAGCCCAGTGGTACCGGTGATTATTTTGAAAACGTTGCAGCGGAATTTTCATCAGGACCGTGAGTTAGGAAAAATATCAGAGTTTAGAAACACCGGATTTTATTTATTAAATAGATGGAATAAATCCATGTTTTACAAAGGTAGCTTTAATAAAGATAAATTTGATTACATAAAACAATATTTCTTAATTTGATTTAATTAATAAAATAAGCCACTTCTTGATGCCTTTCAGTGCCGTATCCATCTCTTACTTCAATCTACTGTAATTACCTGAAACGCGTTTTAAAAAGGTTTTGTCAGCGGGAAATACTGAGTGAATCATTCTATTTAATAAAACCAACTACCCACGGTATTTGTCACTCGACCGAATCTGTGACTATGGTCATATCCCCCAATTGGCTGCCCCAATGGTGACGATTATCAAGTAATGTATACAAAACCCCACATACCGGCTGTAACTTGGTGATTACAAAGACTTAATCCCCGTAATTATAACTTTTGAAAATAAACATGATTTTGTAAATAGATTTGATAAAAAGAGAGAATGACTCACATTATAATCATGCAGATTCATACGGACAGAATTTAGTCTACAGATAATCCTTGATATATTGCAGATTGAGACAGGCAGAGCTTAGCCTATTTATTTAGCCTTGTAACCTAGTGCACACGAACTAGGTAAGTAACTTAATGCAGCAATTACGATAACTCACGAGATCAAATTCTCACAATGAACGACAAAGTGCGATACTTAAACATCCATCGAATTAACGACGAACGACAAAGTACGATACTTAAACATCCATCGAATTAACGACGAACGACAAAGTATAACCCTAATGTGGGCGGCACTTAAACATCCATTGGATATATTGATCAGTCGGAAAATGAATCGTAATAGCGATCGAGTTAATACCCTGTATCGTAGCAGCACCCCGATAACTAAATTTCTAATTTTGAGCAGTGAGGATTCGTTTCTGAAAGAAACTTTCGACACAGAATGATAGCTTGAGGTTCAGGCTATTTATAGCAGAAATATGGGTCTCACGCGGCCCGCGTGAGCCTTTGCTCGATCCTTACGCGGCCCGCGTAGCCGCCCAGTCTACGCGTAGGGTTGCTGAGTCACCAGTAGGTCTGCCAGATGGATGCCACGTGTCCCTCAAGCTTATCCGGAGATCTGCCTTGCTGGCGCGGCCCGCGTAAGCCTCGGCTTATTTTTACGCGGCCCGCCTGAAGACTAAATATCTGATTTTCTTTGATTTTTTTATATGGATTGGTTTTCAGGGGTCCGGGTTTTTACTAATGGATCAATTTGGAATCTTTTTTAATAAAATTATATCATAAAGAAAAAGGGAATAAAATAGTGAGAAAAGAGAATGGACCCATTTTGTAAATTTAGGGTTAAACTAGAAAACCTCCTGGTAGAATTTTGGGTATAACTTTTGAACTATATAAAATAAAAAAAAATATATATAATGCATTCGTTTTAAGTATAGTACCTCTAATTCAACCTTGTCCCGATGTTCCGAGACAGAATCCCAACAACTTAGTCGAGCAGAGCCTTGACCTGCGTTATGGGGTTCAGATCAATCGGAAAGGGTAGAGGTGATCGGGAGTTAAAACACTTTAAATAGGCAGAACCTTATTATTATTATAGTGTAATATATACATATGAAAATAGACAAGAACGAAAAAATAGAATTGTAGAGAAAGAGGGGTTTGAATCCCAAAATAGTAGAGTGATGATCATATATATACACTGACAACTTGGAAGTTAAGTTTCATAATTTACTTGCATGCCATACACGTAGCTATCCTCCATTTTGCATATGACACGTTGGTATGTTTAGATTTTAAATTTTATTAATATTTTATTTTGAGCTTATCTCGATGTTAACTTTAATTTAATATTTTATTATTTCATTTCGTTAGTTTTAGTTTTATTATTATTATTATTATTATTTATATATTATAATTAATTTAACTGCTTTACTTATTTGGCGTGTATAACTTTTTAAAAATATAACGTTCTACAAAATAATGAATATATCATTCGAACGAGAATATTTTTGTTTACATTTGGGTCTAAGTTTCATTAAAAGTAGAGTAGGTTCAAAATACAATATATTTTTATAATTTAATTATTATACGGTTCCTAGGCCTGTCTAGGAACTTCATATTTCTAATTTTCAACTTACCCATAATCTACCCGTCTAATAATATAAGATTTTAGATACTTTTATTTTATTTATAAAAGGCCACCTATACACAGGCCAATATTATTTCAACCAACTATATAAAATAATGTTTAAAACTATTTTGGTTGAATAATTATATTAAAATAAATTATTTACTAGTTACTAGTTACTAATGGTTAATAAATTTAACCAAACCTATGGTAAAAATAGGGATGTTACACTTAAACATCCATCGGATCGGTTTCAATCGATCGGACATTATATCATAGCAGTGATCGAGTTATTACCCTGTTGTCGCAACAGAGGTTCGTGATGGTGTGTGTTTTTGAACGAAACAATGTATAACTCTTCGTACGTAACTAATTTTTTTCGTCGTAACAACTTCTCCATGCAAGTGCCAAACCCTTACTATATATACTGAGTTTTGTCCTCCCCCGCGTGTCGCGCCAGGCACACTAGCCCCTGGCGCGTGTCGCGACAGCGACCAGTTTAGGCTAGGTGTGCCTGGTGTCTTGCTTAGCCTTGGTGAGTCAACATTTCACGAAATTACGTATTTTACTTCGTTTTTATGGATTATTTTCCATTAGGGGACACCCCTTTGAGTTTTAGGGGGCCCTGATCCTGGGTTTGCATGCTTTTAAATTTTACGGGTCACGCTATATCACTTGGGGGTCTCAATTAAGGTTTTCTAACAGGCATTATTTAAACTAGCAAGGTGCCCGCGCGATGCGGCGGGGTGACAATTTGTATAATACTTAGGTTAGTTTTCTGATTCGTATGATGTTCTACAAATTTTTATTATGTTTATTGTTTTCTTAGGTTGTTGAGTTAGTGGCACCAATTGATCTATCTATATCATAAGGCTTACACATCTCAATAACATAAGAAATAGAAGCATAAGTCATTTGTAGCATTGTTACATAAAATTAGAAACATAAGAAAACTTAAAACATAAAAATAAATGTTTAACGATAGAAGCAAAAAACAGCCTCCCTTTGCAGTATACGTACCCAACCAAAACTTACACCAATGTGATATTAACAACACCAGCCAGCGAAGACCACAACATATGTTTAGCATTTTAATCAGTCGTCGGATCTCCCTCTGCATCTCTCTTCCTAATCCCAATCACTCTGGTTAAAATAAGATTTTGTATTACTTGGACACTGCGGATTTATAAAATTATATTTAAGATTATTATATGAATTTGCAACAATTTCAACATCTAAAAACATCATTTTCCCAAAAGAAAAAAAGAATATATATTTTCAAATTATAGTTAAAATCCCTAACCTGGAAGCAATCCCAGAGTACACATCATCTGGCTTTTCTCCTTGAATCTGATTTAACAGCGGCTGCTCGTAGCTGAATATCTATCAGAAATTCAATGAGTAAGCACGGAATAATAAATATAACTTAGAAATAAAAATTATATTCAAATATATAATTTATTATTTCAAATAATCTTCAAAGTATCAAATCACTAAATTACCTTGTCCTTTCCAACTGCGCTTTACACATGTTTATCCATTATTCACAAAACTAAAAGGGTTCAAATTCTATTGCGAAGAAAATGATTCAAGATGATAAATTAGATGGAGAAAATTTAAATAAAAAAAAATAAGGATATGTACCTACATATATCAGTGAGATAACATGTTGAACAACAATATCCAATTCCCCTTCGTTGTAGTTAAAACGAACCTGTGACAGCTAGGTTTAGTTGTTCCTCACAACCAGGTGATAAACTACCATAATCTTATCTTGAAGATGATGATGGTTGTGGTCACCGTTGGTTTAGCCTCTGACCTTCGTTGGAACCCTAGTCTCCTACACCAGAGTGCATTAGAGGTGGTTGAACCATTGTCGGGAAGCTGTAACAACCGGCATTCGTCACAATCGTCATTACGCGGACAAATGTAACAGCCGATGGAACATATAATCGAAAGAGGACTTACCAGAGCTAGTCGGAGTCTTCGCCGAAACCCTAGCCACCATCGCCAGAGGAAGCGGCTAGGGTTTTCTGTCATTGTCTTCCTCCTCGTTTTAACATTGGAACCGGTGAAGGTTATGTGGCTCTTGAGAACCACTACTGTCACCACCGTATGGAAGGTTGTAACCGAATCTACCACCGCCACTCGCCTGCTCAATCCGTTTTCACCGCGCCAGAGTATGGCTGGCGCCGCCGTAGCACCACCACTGCCACCCTCAGATTTCTCTCTCTATATCGCTCTTGCGTGTTCTCCCTTTTTGTTTCTCTTTCTATCGATTGAAGTGGTGAGAGAAAGCATAGATTTCGGCTCTAATTTGGTAACCTTATTTCAAAATTTAAAAGTTACAAAAGATGGAGCCAAATGTAATTTACATATTTCTTAACATGATAGGTTTAATGTGTTGTACATTAAAACAAGGGATTAAAATCTAATTAAGATGAAGGGTTAAAATGTAACTATTGTTTAAAAAGACTAATTTACCCTTATTTTAGGGGGTGTATATATAAATTAAAAAGGAAAAGTTCTTATTTTTTGGATATCTTAAAAGGAAAAAGATTATTAGTTGTTATTTTCTTCTTTAATTACTTGTACATTAAAACATTATCTACTTGTACCTTTTAATCTGTGCGTCGATATTGAACAAGACAACTACCGAAACGTCGACAAAAATGTGTAGGTCGTCATGCTATCATTGGATTTTTTTAAAACAATATAGTTTATAAGATATGTCAAGAATAAGTAAAAAAGTTATAAGTTTGTTGTGAAGGGGTGAATTGTAACTAATTATCTATAATTTTGTTAAAACTTTAGGGATTTAAGTGTAATAAGTTTAGGGGCTAAAAAATAAATAGTGTTTAAAAGACCAAAATACCCTCATTTTAGGGGTCTTTCTATAAATAAAGGAGGAGAAAAGTTCTTATTTTTTGGGTATCTTAAAATGCCCTTGTCTCATGCATTATAATATAGTATAGATAAGAAATAATAATTTTGGCAAGGTTTGTTACACCGGGGACTGAGACTGGGGTGAAGTGTATTTCAATCTAAAGTTGGATCGAGAGGTGAGCAAGCATATTTCAAAGGTACTCTCCACTATAGCGTCAATTTGGAATCTTTTTGAATAAAATTATATCATAAAGAAAAAGGGAATAAAATAGTGAGAAAAGAGAATGGACCCATTTTGTAAATTTGGGGTTAAACTAGAAAACCTCCTGGTAGAATTTTGGGTATAACTTTTGAACTATATAAAATAAAAAAATATATATAATGCATTCGTTTTAAGTATAGTACCTCTAATTCAACCTTGTCCCGATGTTCCGAGACAGAATCCCAACAACTTAGTCGAGCAGAGCCTTGACCTGCGTTATGGGGTTCAGATCAATCGGAAAGGGTAGAGGTGATCGGGAGTTAAAACACTTTAAATAGGCAGAACCTTATTATTATTATAGTGTAATATATACATATGAAAATAGACAAGAACGAAAAAATAGAATTGTAGAGAAAGAGGGGTTTGAATCCCAAAATAGTAGAGTGATGATCATATATATACACTGACAACTTGGAAGTTAAGTTTCATAATTTACTTGCATGCCATACACGTAGCTATCCTCCATTTTGCATATGACACGTTGGTATGTTTAGATTTTAAATTTTATTAATATTTTATTTTGAGCTTATCTCGATGTTAACTTTAATTTAATATTTTATTATTTCATTTCGTTAGTTTTATTATTATTATTATTATTATTATTATTATTATTATTATTTATATATTATAATTAATTTAACTGCTTTACTTATTTGGCGTGTATAACTTTTTAAAAATATAACGTTCTACAAAATAATGAATATATCATTCGAACGAGAAAATTTTTGTCTGCATTTGGGTCTAAGTTTCATTAAAAGTAGAGTAGGTTCAAAATACAATATATTTTTATAATTTAATTATTATACGGTTCCTAGGCCCGTCTAGGAACTTCATATTTCTAATTTTCAACCACTACTACAATATGAAGTATTAGACGGTGTTCAAGATCTTTTTTAGACGGTGTTATAATAATAACACCGTCTTAAAATCAATTCCTCACATAGCTATTGTGTCAATCCAATTAAAATATTCATCAAAATTCCATATAACCCCGTGTTATGGTTAAGCCCCGTCTTAAAATCAATTCCTCACACTTTAGACGGTGTTCCCTTTAAACACCGTCTTATGCTTCCTCACCCTTTAGACGGTGTTCCCTTTAAACACCGTCTTATGCTTATATATGCACCGTTTAGACGTGTTTTTTAACACGTCTTATATATGCTCAACCAAAACCCTAGCCTCAATTCACCTTCTACTCGAAGCCATTCAGACGCAGCAAACCCTAGCCTCCCTTCCCTTCCCATTCTGCGTCTCTCTCACACCACGCTGCCACCGCATCACCACCTATACTCCGCCGGAGCACTGCCATCTCTGTCCGCCTCAATCTCTGACGCCACTCGGAAAACGGTATGTACCCTCCTAATTTCTTTGTAATTTCAGTGGATATGTTGATAATTTGAGTAGATCTGCGTTGGTTTTTTAAGTAATAGCAAAACCCTAGAATAGTTTGACTTGAAAGTAGGAAAATAATTGGAAAATTCACATGGTAGGCATGTGGGTTTGACTCGTGAAATGCCCACTAAGATTCTTCAAGATTTATGAGTTGTTGTTGTCCTCTCTATTATCTGAGGTTTCACTGGGTATGTATGAATGAATGAGGCCTGATAAGTGCTAATTTGCCTACTGTATGTATGTATGAATGAGGCCTGATAAGTGCTAATTTGCCGTATGAGAACAGTATGTATGTATGAATGAGGAGCTGAACCTGTTGTCCTCTCTATTATCTGAGGTTTCACTGGGTACGAAAGCCGGAAAGCGGATAAGTGGAACTGGGTGCTTGACCCGAATGGGCAATTTATGGTTAAGAGCCTGAGATCGCGGTTGGTTGCAGCGAATCAATGGGCTGGAGGAAGGGTGTTTGTGTGCGTTTGTTTTCTATACTAACCTGTGTCCGGGTCGGAATAGTGTATGATGCAACACTACTTATATTTCACTGCTTATATACATGCTGGGATCGACTTGACGAGTATGCCTTGAACACTCAATCAAGTTTGGTGGATCTGTTTCTGAACACGCAAGTTCAGGTCTGTTTTGATGCTAAATCACAATTGCATATAAGTTGTTTTAGTAAGTACTCATAGGATGCAATAGGGACATGTTTCAGTGAGTATATATCGGATACTAAATCACAGTTACATATTAATGGAAGCATATAATCTCTAAACTAGGGATGAGCACGGTACCCGTTCGGTACCGAACCGGTACCGGTACTTACCGGTGTTTTACCTGTAAATACAGGTACTGTACCGGTACCGAAAAACGGGGAAAATGGGAACCGGTACCGGTACCGAATATACCCGGTACGGTTCGGTACCAGAACGGTATCGGTACCCGGTACCAAATGCTCATCCCTACTTTAAACCATTATTTCATCTTCTTGAACCATTTTTTAATTGTGATTCTTGAGCTATAAATTATTCGCCTGCTGATGAACAATGACAGTTTTTTTGATAAAGGCATGCTGCTATAATCCAAGATTATTAGACCTGCATTGCCTGTTTGTTATTTCAACTGGGTATATAATAAGTTTATATTACAAGTGTCACCCAAGAATGAATCCATATAGTAACTTTTTTATTTTATATTGGCTAAATGCTATGATAGACTATTACACTAGTTAATTATGAATTATCCTGCAAGATAATATACCCGAAGTATATATCATTTCTTGAACCTATATGTAACACTGTTTCGGCTGGTGCATGACTTCAATATACCTCTGATTTGTTTATGATATAATCTATTAATTTGAGTTGAACCATGTTTACAGGAGTTACTTTTTATTGTTGAAAGCATGACTTCCATGTACCTCTGCTCATTTAGAGTTCCAATTTCATAAGTTTTAATTGAATTTGGTCAGTTGCCTTATTCACTTTTTACCTTGTCACCATAATATTCAAAAAAAATTCGCTTGCCGTGATTGCCCTCACGCCACCCCTTTTCACGCCCGTTTAACGGCCCGACGGGCAATGTTTAACGTCGCCTTACGCCGATGAAAGTGCACAAGTGAGGAGGCGTGAGTAACACATGGCCTTATAATTTCTTTTAATATTACAATGAAAAGATTTCAACAATATATGAATTGATCTATACGAAAAATGTTGAAGAACGTTTTGATATACAAAGCGTTGCTTAATAAATATTGGTCTTAATACAATAGTCTTTGAAATGTTTAAATATATACATTTTTCATTGGTGATAGGTAAAGATGTTTTATGTTAAAAGCGTATAATAGTAAAATTGTTTCTTTCCTTTCTTTTCCTTTCAACTCGGGAACACACATAATGCTTAATTTTCTTTCTTTTCCTTTCCTTTTCATTAAACTCGGGAACATAAAACAAAATCAGATCTATTACTTTCATTTCTTTTCTTTTTCCACTTCTTTTCTCTTCTCTCTTTAAATGAAACTCTGGAACACAGCGTTAAAGTGATTATTGCAACTGATTATTGCAGAATGTGTTTATCCAAAACGGATTATTGCAACTTAAAGTGATATTGATCAGATAATCAGTTTCAAAACACAAATCCAAACACCTCCTTAGTTTTTTTTAGTATGGGTCTCATGTGTACTCCTTTCTTAGGTACTGTCCCTACTCCCACCCTATGAAGGGAAAACTGTTCTTGAATTAGGAGCCGGTATCGGTCGTTTTACCGGTGAACTAGCTGAAAACCGCAGGCAAAGTCATAGCCCTTGATTTCATTGAAAGTGTGGTTAAAAAGGTATGCATATTGATTTCATTGGAAACGAAGTTATATTTACTATGGTTTATTTTTTGACGTTTTTAACTATTTTTTTAACAGAATGAGAGCAACAATGGGCACCATAAGAATGTCAAATTTATGTGTGCTGATGTCACCTCAGCAGCAGTGCCACATGCAGCAGCGACGACTGCACCACACTACACGCACGCCTCAGTAGCACACCGCAGCAGCAATGTCGCTTGCAGAAGCAGCGATTGCATGCCCACAGCAGCAACGTGCAGCTACACGCCCACAGCAGCAACGCGCAGCTGCACGCCCGCAGCAACAACGCGCAGCTGCATGCAGAAGCGGGTTGTCTCTGGTGACGAGTCGCCAATATTCAAAGGTAAACTAGGTTATTTTAGTTTAGAAACTAGCCTATTTCGTATATGTTGGTTGCTTTACTTGGTAGTTTAATAAATTTGGTATATATATTGATGTAGGCACTATTCCAGAGTTGGTTCCAAAACCTGTATTTTAGAGATGAACTTCAAAACTTTTTGAGTTCGAGTTACCTGACTAAGTTTGGAAGCGTAGATGTTGATGGTGAAGAAGCGGATGAGGACAGCGATGATGACACAGATATGATTTAAAATTATGACATTTTAGATGTTAAGTAGTTTTATGACGTATTAGTGACTAAAAACGATTTATGTGTGGTTAGTTTTTGTGGCTGGTGAACCAGAAATGGACAGGTTTTAATATGAAAAAATTGGGAAAAACGAAAAAAACCAGAAAAAAAAATTGTTTTAGTGGCGACCCTTATCGTCGCTATTGATTAACAGGCTTTAGCGACAAAATCAGCAATAGCGGAGACATGCTTTAGCGACGAAAATCAAGCAATAGCGACGAAATCAGCAATAGCGGAGATATGCTTTAGGGACGAAAATCTAGCTTTAGCGACGATTTTTGCTCGCTTTAACTGAAAACTTTTTTTATTGTAAATGTTTTTTTTTCAGCAAAGGTTTATAAGACGGTGTTAAAAAATATTTGTTTTAATTAATATTTGAAATGTTTTGATATTAAAAGACGGTGTTCATCAAGTTTAAGCCGGTGTTAAAATTGAACACCGTCTAATAAGACTTGATTTTAAACCAGTGCAGTTTAAGACGATGTTGAAAACACCGTCTTAAAACCCATATCACCCCGTCTAAAGATCTGTTTTGTAGTAGTGAACTTACCCATAATCTACCCGTCTAATAATATAAGATTTTAGATACTTTTATTTTATTTAGAAAAGGCCACCCATACACAGGCCAATATTATTTCAACCAACTATATAAAATAATGTTTAAAACTATTTTGGTTGAATAATTATATTAAAATAAATTATTTACTAGTTACTAGTTACTAATGGTTAATAAATTTAACCAAACCTATGGTAAAAATAGGGATGTTACATTCTCCCCACCTTGTTTTAAATCTCGTCCTCGAGATTTGAGTTACGATATTTCTTTTAGACTTATGTCATCTCTTAGTAAATAAAACAATATTAAGATAAATGACACAGAATCAAAATATCTAATTTTGTGAATATGAGTTGTATAATAGGTAGGATTCATCGGTTCAAATGAACTAGTTCAAGAAATTGATGACAAACGAATGAGATGAAATGATATAATTTCCAAAGTGACTAGGTTCAAGTCAAAAGATATATGATCAATAGATATTTTAAAATGAATGTGAAGGACTTTTTAGAATCAATAAAATTCTTTGTCAAAAGAAAGCTTACTTTGATTGGCAACTGAGGAAGACTTAGAATTGACAAATGAAATAAAAGCATGAAAAATGATTTGTCAAATATTTATGATATGAGAAAATCAAAGTGTTGAGATGAGTGAATTGCAAATATACACCAAAAAGACAATAGAGTTAATGTATTATGGTTTAGATTTTCAAGTTGTTTTAATTGTGAAACAATGTGATAGTACATTATTTTAGTGACCATATTTTTCATACTATGTCCTAGAGATCAAAATATAATAAGAACAAGTTGTTTTAGCATGACCAACCATTATATTTGTAAAGCAAATGTAATATATATTACAAAACACCGTAATGAAGTTATTACATTACAAAATATTTTAGTATTTATTATTTTGTAAAAGAATTCACTATTATTTATAACGTTAAATGAAAATTATAAATAAAGGTGTAAAAATATTTATTGTACAAAAGTATTTGTAAAATATTTTATAAATATATAACACTTAATGGGTCAATTCTATGTGATTACTTATTTTCATTTTGAAATCATATAACGTTGTGAACGTATTTACAAATGTTGTAAATAAGTGAAATTGGGAATTATTCCTATATATTACAATGTTCTCCTAACCCAACATAGTTGATAACTACCATATTATTCTTATATGGTTACTTTCTTGCCAGAGCGTTACGGTATATAGTTACCACAAAATATGTGATAGACAATTATTTATAAAATTTTATTCATCCCTCTAATTCTTGTATTGTTTTATGAAAATATATCTTCTCCTTACAGTACAAAGTAAAATATTTTTATATAAAATTTACTAAATAAGTATGATGACTTATTTTATATATATTAACTAATCATTATCATGGGTGGATATTGGTTAGTGCTGCCTTGTTTAAGCATAGGTGGCCAGTCCATGCATAACTAAGGCTAAGCTATTCAATATCTGTCCCTGACAATAATCCTAGTACTTGAAAATAATAACACTACTACTATTATAATATATTACTAATAATATTAATTATCAATAATAAATAACTTAAACATAAATTTAAATGAGAGTATACCTCAAACAAAATTTTATATATATATATAAATTCTTTACCTCAATGGTTTAACCAAATTTATTGACTCGATATCAAAGAGTTATCGTTTTGTAATAATGCGGTTCATAATGCAAAAGTGGAATGATATTTGAGTTTGGATAAAATAATAAATTAGAATGAAGCCCTCCAATGGTCTTCATAAATCAAACGAACCACATGTGCAATAGACAGTGCATGTGTAACGTGTGGATTTAAAAAATGAAATAGATCAATATTCTCTAATATGAAAGAAAACCTCATGGTATGATGACCATTAGGGGAAGTAGAAACACGAAAGTCAATTTATTATATGCAGAAGTCAGAATTTCAACGAAAGAAATATAAGAATTTTATCTGGAAATTTTGTGTAATAATTGTTGTTAAGTGACATTACTAGGGAATGTAAATAAAATGAAATAGGGGAATTGCAAAGTTATGTGACTCCTTTTTCAGTGATAATAATTATGACTCTGATTAGACTGTGTACTGATAGTTGTGAAATCTTGTTACAACGTACCTTAGCGATATTCTTGTCGCTTGTAGGATCGTGTGGCAAAGTGCTTCTTTTAATAGTTCTTCTACTGTCGGAATTAGCATTGGTGTCATCGTTATTATTATTTTATTTTTCCAAAGGTCTTGCTTTAGAAGTCGTATGTGATATACTTCAACTTCTGTGGACTTATAATTAAATTTTCATGTGTTTTCTTGTACATTATCACAACTTTACATGCTTCTTACTTGTGTTAATAGTTTATGATAATGCATTGGAAATTCTTATACTTTTGATGGTATCCCAACTTAAAGAGTTTCCATTGTTTATATTGTCACACGAGCTACGAGATAGATGATCTAAATAATCGGAAAAGAGATTCTTAATAAAGAATTCTAGGCACAGATGCTTGTGCTTTATTCCTATTTGACTTTTTGGAATTTCTTATAGATATATATACCTTCTATAAGGTCCATGTATCTAACAGATTCATATTTCCAAACACAAGTCAGATATCAGATCATGATACTATTTAGGGAAATCTTGTCACTTGTTTGACATATTATATACCCCGTCTTACCCGGTTCGCGCCGGAGAGGTAATCTCAGTATATCCGAACAAACTGAAGAGTCTGCTACACCATACCCAGTCTTGCCGGAGAAAATTTTCTATTTCCCATAAATAGTATCTTTTCAAGATTAAAAGTGCCTATCTTATTAGGGCTTTTATCCAGAATTAGGGAAATTTGTATTCCCGTAACATATCTTATTCTAGACCAAGTAATATCAATAAGCAATAATTACTATTAATTCTTGCTTATTTATTATATTTTGCAATATTCTAATTACCATTCTTATGGTATATCTAAACACATCATAATTTATTCACATAAGTACTTAACTTGTCTTAAAGTTTATATTAAGGCATCTTTTCTTAAGTTCAAGTCTAAATGTTATCATGTATGCTACCAGTTAACAGTAATCTCCTAACTCTTTTATATAAACTTAGGTATTATTATTACAACACCTAAAGGCTTGAAGCAGTGGCTCTGATACCACCTTCTGTCACGGCCCCCGACCCACCCTGGACGGAATCGGAAGCCGCGAACAGCCCAGTGGTACCGGTGATTATTTTGAAAACGTTGCAGCGGAATTTTCATCAGGACCGTGAGTTAGGAAAAATATCAGAGTTTAGAAACACCGGATTTTATTTATTAAATAGATGGAATAAATCCATGTTTTACAAAGGTAGCTTTAATAAAGATAAATTTGATTACATAAAACAATATTTCTTAATTTGATTTAATTAATAAAATAAGCCACTTCTTGATGCCTTTCAGTGCCGTATCCATCTCTTACTTCAATCTACTGTAATTACCTGAAACGCGTTTTAAAAAGGTTTTGTCAGCGGGAAATACTGAGTGAATCATTCTATTTAATAAAACCAACTACCCACGGTATTTGTCACTCGACCGAATCTGTGACTATGGTCATATCCCCCAATTGGCTGCCCCAATGGTGACGATTATCAAGTAATGTATACAAAACCCCACATACCGGCTGTAACTTGGTGATTACAAAGACTTAATCCCCGTAATTATAACTTTTGAAAATAAACATGATTTTGTAAATAGATTTGATAAAAAGAGAGAATGACTCACATTATAATCATGCAGATTCATACGGACAGAATTTAGTCTACAGATAATCCTTGATATATTGCAGATTGAGACAGGCAGAGCTTAGCCTATTTATTTAGCCTTGTAACCTAGTGCACACGAACTAGGTAAGTAACTTAATGCAGCAATTACGATAACTCACGAGATCAAATTCTCACAATGAACGACAAAGTGCGATACTTAAACATCCATCGAATTAACGACGAACGACAAAGTACGATACTTAAACATCCATCGAATTAACGACGAACGACAAAGTATAACCCTAATGTGGGCGGCACTTAAACATCCATTGGATATATTGATCAGTCGGAAAATGAATCGTAATAGCGATCGAGTTAATACCCTGTATCGTAGCAGCACCCCGATAACTAAATTTCTAATTTTGAGCAGTGAGGATTCGTTTCTGAAAGAAACTTTCGACACAGAATGATAGCTTGAGGTTCAGGCTATTTATAGCAGAAATATGGGTCTCACGCGGCCCGCGTGAGCCTTTGCTCGATCCTTACGCGGCCCGCGTAGCCGCCCAGTCTACGCGTAGGGTTGCTGAGTCACCAGTAGGTCTGCCAGATGGATGCCACGTGTCCCTCAAGCTTATCCGGAGATCTGCCTTGCTGGCGCGGCCCGCGTAAGCCTCGGCTTATTTTTACGCGGCCCGCCTGAAGACTAAATATCTGATTTTCTTTGATTTTTTTATATGGATTGGTTTTCAGGGGTCCGGGTTTTTACTAATGGATCAATTTGGAATCTTTTTTAATAAAATTATATCATAAAGAAAAAGGGAATAAAATAGTGAGAAAAGAGAATGGACCCATTTTGTAAATTTAGGGTTAAACTAGAAAACCTCCTGGTAGAATTTTGGGTATAACTTTTGAACTATATAAAATAAAAAAAAATATATATAATGCATTCGTTTTAAGTATAGTACCTCTAATTCAACCTTGTCCCGATGTTCCGAGACAGAATCCCAACAACTTAGTCGAGCAGAGCCTTGACCTGCGTTATGGGGTTCAGATCAATCGGAAAGGGTAGAGGTGATCGGGAGTTAAAACACTTTAAATAGGCAGAACCTTATTATTATTATAGTGTAATATATACATATGAAAATAGACAAGAACGAAAAAATAGAATTGTAGAGAAAGAGGGGTTTGAATCCCAAAATAGTAGAGTGATGATCATATATATACACTGACAACTTGGAAGTTAAGTTTCATAATTTACTTGCATGCCATACACGTAGCTATCCTCCATTTTGCATATGACACGTTGGTATGTTTAGATTTTAAATTTTATTAATATTTTATTTTGAGCTTATCTCGATGTTAACTTTAATTTAATATTTTATTATTTCATTTCGTTAGTTTTAGTTTTATTATTATTATTATTATTATTTATATATTATAATTAATTTAACTGCTTTACTTATTTGGCGTGTATAACTTTTTAAAAATATAACGTTCTACAAAATAATGAATATATCATTCGAACGAGAATATTTTTGTTTACATTTGGGTCTAAGTTTCATTAAAAGTAGAGTAGGTTCAAAATACAATATATTTTTATAATTTAATTATTATACGGTTCCTAGGCCTGTCTAGGAACTTCATATTTCTAATTTTCAACTTACCCATAATCTACCCGTCTAATAATATAAGATTTTAGATACTTTTATTTTATTTATAAAAGGCCACCTATACACAGGCCAATATTATTTCAACCAACTATATAAAATAATGTTTAAAACTATTTTGGTTGAATAATTATATTAAAATAAATTATTTACTAGTTACTAGTTACTAATGGTTAATAAATTTAACCAAACCTATGGTAAAAATAGGGATGTTACACTTAAACATCCATCGGATCGGTTTCAATCGATCGGACATTATATCATAGCAGTGATCGAGTTATTACCCTGTTGTCGCAACAGAGGTTCGTGATGGTGTGTGTTTTTGAACGAAACAATGTATAACTCTTCGTACGTAACTAATTTTTTTCGTCGTAACAACTTCTCCATGCAAGTGCCAAACCCTTACTATATATACTGAGTTTTGTCCTCCCCCGCGTGTCGCGCCAGGCACACTAGCCCCTGGCGCGTGTCGCGACAGCGACCAGTTTAGGCTAGGTGTGCCTGGTGTCTTGCTTAGCCTTGGTGAGTCAACATTTCACGAAATTACGTATTTTACTTCGTTTTTATGGATTATTTTCCATTAGGGGACACCCCTTTGAGTTTTAGGGGGCCCTGATCCTGGGTTTGCATGCTTTTAAATTTTACGGGTCACGCTATATCACTTGGGGGTCTCAATTAAGGTTTTCTAACAGGCATTATTTAAACTAGCAAGGTGCCCGCGCGATGCGGCGGGGTGACAATTTGTATAATACTTAGGTTAGTTTTCTGATTCGTATGATGTTCTACAAATTTTTATTATGTTTATTGTTTTCTTAGGTTGTTGAGTTAGTGGCACCAATTGATCTATCTATATCATAAGGCTTACACATCTCAATAACATAAGAAATAGAAGCATAAGTCATTTGTAGCATTGTTACATAAAATTAGAAACATAAGAAAACTTAAAACATAAAAATAAATGTTTAACGATAGAAGCAAAAAACAGCCTCCCTTTGCAGTATACGTACCCAACCAAAACTTACACCAATGTGATATTAACAACACCAGCCAGCGAAGACCACAACATATGTTTAGCATTTTAATCAGTCGTCGGATCTCCCTCTGCATCTCTCTTCCTAATCCCAATCACTCTGGTTAAAATAAGATTTTGTATTACTTGGACACTGCGGATTTATAAAATTATATTTAAGATTATTATATGAATTTGCAACAATTTCAACATCTAAAAACATCATTTTCCCAAAAGAAAAAAAGAATATATATTTTCAAATTATAGTTAAAATCCCTAACCTGGAAGCAATCCCAGAGTACACATCATCTGGCTTTTCTCCTTGAATCTGATTTAACAGCGGCTGCTCGTAGCTGAATATCTATCAGAAATTCAATGAGTAAGCACGGAATAATAAATATAACTTAGAAATAAAAATTATATTCAAATATATAATTTATTATTTCAAATAATCTTCAAAGTATCAAATCACTAAATTACCTTGTCCTTTCCAACTGCGCTTTACACATGTTTATCCATTATTCACAAAACTAAAAGGGTTCAAATTCTATTGCGAAGAAAATGATTCAAGATGATAAATTAGATGGAGAAAATTTAAATAAAAAAAAATAAGGATATGTACCTACATATATCAGTGAGATAACATGTTGAACAACAATATCCAATTCCCCTTCGTTGTAGTTAAAACGAACCTGTGACAGCTAGGTTTAGTTGTTCCTCACAACCAGGTGATAAACTACCATAATCTTATCTTGAAGATGATGATGGTTGTGGTCACCGTTGGTTTAGCCTCTGACCTTCGTTGGAACCCTAGTCTCCTACACCAGAGTGCATTAGAGGTGGTTGAACCATTGTCGGGAAGCTGTAACAACCGGCATTCGTCACAATCGTCATTACGCGGACAAATGTAACAGCCGATGGAACATATAATCGAAAGAGGACTTACCAGAGCTAGTCGGAGTCTTCGCCGAAACCCTAGCCACCATCGCCAGAGGAAGCGGCTAGGGTTTTCTGTCATTGTCTTCCTCCTCGTTTTAACATTGGAACCGGTGAAGGTTATGTGGCTCTTGAGAACCACTACTGTCACCACCGTATGGAAGGTTGTAACCGAATCTACCACCGCCACTCGCCTGCTCAATCCGTTTTCACCGCGCCAGAGTATGGCTGGCGCCGCCGTAGCACCACCACTGCCACCCTCAGATTTCTCTCTCTATATCGCTCTTGCGTGTTCTCCCTTTTTGTTTCTCTTTCTATCGATTGAAGTGGTGAGAGAAAGCATAGATTTCGGCTCTAATTTGGTAACCTTATTTCAAAATTTAAAAGTTACAAAAGATGGAGCCAAATGTAATTTACATATTTCTTAACATGATAGGTTTAATGTGTTGTACATTAAAACAAGGGATTAAAATCTAATTAAGATGAAGGGTTAAAATGTAACTATTGTTTAAAAAGACTAATTTACCCTTATTTTAGGGGGTGTATATATAAATTAAAAAGGAAAAGTTCTTATTTTTTGGATATCTTAAAAGGAAAAAGATTATTAGTTGTTATTTTCTTCTTTAATTACTTGTACATTAAAACATTATCTACTTGTACCTTTTAATCTGTGCGTCGATATTGAACAAGACAACTACCGAAACGTCGACAAAAATGTGTAGGTCGTCATGCTATCATTGGATTTTTTTAAAACAATATAGTTTATAAGATATGTCAAGAATAAGTAAAAAAGTTATAAGTTTGTTGTGAAGGGGTGAATTGTAACTAATTATCTATAATTTTGTTAAAACTTTAGGGATTTAAGTGTAATAAGTTTAGGGGCTAAAAAATAAATAGTGTTTAAAAGACCAAAATACCCTCATTTTAGGGGTCTTTCTATAAATAAAGGAGGAGAAAAGTTCTTATTTTTTGGGTATCTTAAAATGCCCTTGTCTCATGCATTATAATATAGTATAGATAAGAAATAATAATTTTGGCAAGGTTTGTTACACCGGGGACTGAGACTGGGGTGAAGTGTATTTCAATCTAAAGTTGGATCGAGAGGTGAGCAAGCATATTTCAAAGGTACTCTCCACTATAGCGTCAATATATGATCAAATGAATATCAACATATGAAATCATTGCACGTCACCATTGTTTATTGCACCCTGATGTTGCTATTCTTAGCTCACCACTATCACTAACCAATGTCATTTACCACTTCTTAATGTCATAAGACAAGATTAAAAAAAACTAATATAAGAATAAAAATAAAAAAAAAAATAACAATTTTCTACCACTGTATATCATTTATAAGGGAGTCGGAGCATCATTGGGTAAGGTGATCGGGTACCCCTACCTGATCAGTAACATCGCCGCCGGTGTATTGGGTAGGGGTATTCAGGTTGGTGATTCCGGGGTGTTGTTTACCGAATCGACAAGTGGGATTTTGTGTGTTGTAGTGGAGAGAGAGAGATGTGAGTGGTACTCAAACGAGTTCCGCTTGGTGGGGTGACAACTTTTTTAGACAAACAATCTCATTAGGACGATGTTTTTTTTCTCAAGACATAACTAGGGTAATGTTCATGCTCAAGACGAGATCAGATAGCTTCCTAGGGAGTAAAGACAGGAAAGCCTTACCACTTACGAGATCAAAAGAACCTCAGAGAACGGAAAGAGCCAAGGTCATAAAGACAAAGGCATTGATTTCAGGGAAACCCACGGGAAAACCTATCGTTAAGACCCATTGTAGTAAAACCCTGACCACTTGAAGTAAATTGCACTAAGTAAGACTTGAACCCATAAACTCCACATCTTAATGGGATGCCTCATCCCAATCCGGTTGATCTGGGAGTCATTGGAATTATAAATAACTAGCTGATTTTTTTTATAAATAACTTTACTTACGATAAATACATATAAATAGTTATAAAAAAAAAAAATTCAAACAGCGGTGATAATGGGTGAAAATTTAAGTATCGGTGACGATGGATCGGAATTCGGAAACCAATAAAGAACTCAAAAAGCATTTCTAAAAGATAGATCAAAAAGTATTTTTAAAAGATAGATATTACCCAATCTCCATTCCATCGGAGATGATCCAGATACTTCATGTTATCGAGCGGCAACATACAGAAAAGGTTGAAGCAAAACACGTGGAAAGTAGGCCCACCACACTAACATGTTGAAAGGTCAAACATTGACCGACTATGTGGCTTCTCTTTCCCGAACGAATTATCCAACCACATTACGTTACACCTGCACCGATACCACTCTGCTCCAATCTCAATATACACATTCACCATATTAATCAATCCTCTTATTATAATTTACTAAACCCATTACGAAATTCATCACTTACGATCGATCTCTCATGTCTCTGCTTCAAGTTTCCAACGTCTTCTGCCAATCTTCATGTTCCAGAAGCTTGTTCTTCGTTCAAAGATCGGTTAACGGTCCAATGTGCTCATCGTTTTGGGGGAAAGAGGTTTGTCTGATCAATGAGGGTTCGGTTGATGGAAATTATGGGAGAATACCAAGAGTTGCGTCAGGAGGAAGAGGATTTAGGGTTGTAGCGATGTCTGCTTCGACGAATCCGAGGTTTAAGATGAATTTGAATGAGTATATGGTTACGTTAGAGAAACCGTTAGGGATTCGGTTTGCGTTGTCGTTAGATGGCAAGATATTGGTTCATTCCATGAAGAAAGGGGTCTGTATTTGTTCCGTTTTAATAATCCAAACCATGAAGAAATGGCGTTTTTACTGCATTTCTTAAATATTTTTATAATCTTGTTGCAACTCTTGTGTAGGGAAATGCCGAGAAATCCAGAATAATTATGGTTGGTGACACTTTGAAGAAAGCAAGTGCATCTTCTGGTGGTAGTTTGATTGAGATTAAAGACTTTAGTGATGCAGAGTAGGTCTTATATTTAACTTAAGATCACATGCTAGACCATTACATGTGATATGATCACTATGATATATCCATATGTGATTTTTAATACAATGTTGGTGCTTGCAGGAAGATGATGTTAGAGAAATCCGGGCTTTGTAGTCTTGTTCTCGAAAGACCTTTTTCGCCTTTTCCAATTCAACAACTGCATCACAAAAGTGATCTTGATATCCAGTTTAATCGTGGTCGGGTTCCTATTGCCACTTGGAACAAATCGATACTGACGTCGAGTTTGCAAGCATCTTCTGAGGGCAATGGGAATCCGGGGTTTATTGTGTTTACTCCGAGATTTTCGACCCCCAAAGGTTGGAATCTTTTGATTAATCAAAACGGACAACCTCGCGGCAGGATACAGAAGAACATTCCTGATGAACCGTTTACTCAACTTGTCACCATTTTCTCTGATCAAGAATCTGGAGATGATTGGTCGCATGGAAGCTTCCCGCTTGAGGAGTATTTAAAAGCACTAGATCGATCTAGAGGAGAACTTTATTATGATCATGCTCTTGGTATGCGTTATAGCAAGGTGAGATATCCGGATTATTTATTTTAGTGCATATTATTTTGAACAGTTGATTATGACGTATAATGCTAATTGATATGCACTTGGTATCGTACAGATAACAGATCAAATGTATGTAGGGTCATGCATACAAACTGAAGAAGATATAGAAACTTTGGCTAATGTTGCAGTAAGCGCTACCAAACTTTTTAAAATCCCTTTATTTGAATTTTATTCGTTTTATTGTGATATTGGTTCTTATCTCTTATCAAATACCAACAAAAATGGCGAATTTTCCACAGGGAGTCACTGCTATACTAAATTTCCAAGGTGGAAATGAAGCAGAAAATTGGGAAATTGATTCAAAATCAATTAACGAGTCATGCCAACATAATAATATCCTTATGATTAACTATCCAATAAGGTAATTGAAAGTTTTCCTTGAGGGAAATTTTGTTGCACTCGTTATCTGCATGCTAACTGCTTTAAAAAATATATTCTTTTTGCAGGGAAAGAGACTCATTTGACTTGAGGAGCAAACTTCCGTTTTGTGTTGGTCTTCTATTACGATTGCTGAAAAAGAACCATTGTGTATACGTTACTTGCACCACAGGCTTTGACCGGTCTCCCACCTGCGTGATTGCATACCTCCATTGGATGACAGATACTTCACTTCACGCAGCCTACAACTACGTATCTGGATTGCACACATGTCGCCCTGACAGGTTCTTAGTTATAGTCTTGCAAATTATGTGATTAAAAGTTGTATTATGTATGATCCTTTACTGGCTTGTAAAAGAAGTTTGATTTGTACTTATCAAATGTTCAATACAGACCAGCAATTGCTTGGGCAACGTGGGATCTCATAGCAATGGTGGAAAACGGCAAACATGATGGACCCGCAACCCATTCTGTGACATTTGTATGGAATGGACATGAGGTTCTTAACGACTTTCCCTTTTTCTTACACATTTAAGGTTCATTTAACAGTTATGGTTTGATGTTTTCCTTCAGTTACCTTCTGTTCCATCTTCCTAAAATTTTTGGTCATTTTTTTAATACCCATACGTCCTGCATTACAGGGAGAGAATGTCGAATTGATTGGAGATTTTAGTAATTGGAAAGAACCAATTAAAGCAACCCACAAAGGTGGCCCAAGATATGAAGCCGAGGTTCGACTTGCACAAGGGAAGTAAGTTACTTGCATTTCAAGTAATTAAGCATACGATAAATTATTATATATTGTATCTTAGTAGTTGACCCTTCTGACATTTTGCATCTTCAGGTATTACTACAAGTTCATAGTGAATGGGGATTGGAGGCACTCGACATCTTCACCCACCGAAAGGGATGACAGGGGAAACCTTAACAACATTCTTGAGGTTGGTGGAATTGCAAATGTTCGGCCTTCTATTCCGCAACCGAAAAAGGTATATATTAATATTTTAGAATATTCAAAAAAGCAGGTACCATGTATATTGTATATATAGATTATTGATGTCAACTTCTCATGCACGTTATATATGTTTTAGGATGCAAATATTGTGAAGGTGATTGAGAGGCCGTTGACAGAAAACGAGAGGTTTATGTTAGCTAAAGCAGCTCGATGTATTGCATTCTTTGTTTGTCCCATAAGACTGGCTCCTAAATAGTCTTACATCTACCATACCATACCATACAATTGCTTTGAAACAAATATTGGTCAAAGTCAACTGAATTTACTTGTTGAGTCACCGACTCACCCTATACGAGTCATTATTAACTCCGTGTGCCACTGATGAAGAAGACTACTGCAAATCATCAAAAAATAGTGTTTTCTTCAAGCTCAAGAATGTTCATGATAATGGTATCTTTGGCATATGCTGATTCAGATGATTTACGTATGAATGCCAACATTCCCACTGGTTGACTGGTATTCTCTCTATTTTGTTTATTTGCTAATGATAATATACATTGATACATATATACTTGTCATACATAGAAAACATTATTACTAGACCAAGTTAGCTTGGGTCTGCCTTTGTTCTAGTTCATAGTGCTGGCTGCAATCTGATTCAACTCTATTAATTGTGTAAAATATTTTTTAGATCATCTTTCGTTATTATGGCGCTACTGATTCACCGTGATGAATTAAGCCTTACATTTCTTTTTTAAAGTAGAAAAAGTTAAGTTGGCAAATGGCAACTAGGCCTCGGTAAAGGATCATGTTTCATCAGCCTTTGGTACAAGCATGCCAGGGATGTTCTCTACATGGTCACCGCACAACATTGTGAATTAGTATCGCCTTTATTTCATCAGCATTTATATGTGAGACCAATGACACCGGCACCGCGTTTAAATGTCAGGACCGGTCCAGTGAGTCTTTGAAGGGCTAAATCAATAAGAGGTCGAGTTATGGTACATTAGATCTTATCATAGATGGTGTGTACTTTTATAAATAATTAGTGTGGATGCCAAATAAATAAATGTTGATATCTCATTAGGAGTATGTATGTGATATGTTGATTGAAGAAATAATGTCACGTCATTAGGAAATAGTTGTAAAAAGATACATCACTTTTAATATAATTTACAAGTTATCTCTAAGTTAAACACAAGGATAAATGACAGAACAGAACATGCAAAGTTGACACAATTTAAAGAGATGTGAATATGGTGTTATCATGCTCCTAATCCAAAAATAATGTCACTAGCAACAAAAACATGACGTATAACTTACTTTCCTTATAAACAAAAGTGTTGTATTTGTCTTGCAATGACTAATAAGTAAATTAGAACTATGTTTAACTTAAAACACAGTAAGATACACGAACACGAGTACACCACTGGGATCACTCCCCCCTAAACAAACGCAAATAATAAAAGATCATAAGATTCTACCCAAGGGTCTGAGTTCCTTAGGAACTCCATCAAAGTTGCCAGAATCTACATTGGATTGCAGCAATGTCCTGGACCCAGTTTTCCAGTGAATCCCCTCCGCTAGATGCTCCTTGTTCGGTGTCAGCATTACAAAATTCGGATCTGCCCTCTGATAACTGCAATTAAATCGTACTGTTATAATTAATCCATCCACCACAAGAGTCCTAAAAATGAACACCAACCTTGCTTCTCTAACATTGTCAACACAAACACTAAATCCATACGATGTTTTTCCAACTGTCCGATCTCTTATAGCTGCCAAAATCAAAAGCAATTGTATCATATCCACATTATCATGATACATTATTATCTTGCAAGTTCTTGATTACCTGACATGCTAAAAGTAAACGAAGGTTTCCACCATGACTTGAAGGCTAAACAGAACGATGAACCTAGGGGCCCCGCTTTTGCCTAAAGGAAAAATAAAATAAAATTTCTATATGGCCCACATGTATACAAGTAAATAATAGAAAAAAGTCAAGAATTTGCCTTGACCAAGATGTTCTTATTGGCCTGCCAAGATGCAGCAACACGAAAGGTTGAATCGTGAATGTTGTTTGATGTCTTTTCATCGTCAATTCTGTCGAAAGATTTAAGGACTTAGATCCCTTATTTGAACAATTAGCAGATAGATTTTCATATCTTACCCCCAAAGTTTACCTTGTTTGCAACTCAAACCCAAAGTCAATATAGTTTGTGATTCCAACAACTTCATTATCTTCAAGAGGATTCTTCACCTACACAATTGCAATAAACAGCTTATATCAGCTTCAACTTACAGACAGAAGACAGATGCGCGCACACATATTACCCTTCTTTGGACCACCACATGTTGATAAAAGGAGGCTATGAACTGCACAATGAAAATTATAGAGAAAACTTAGTCTTGAGTGCTTAAGAGGAAATAAATTTAGTAAAAGCATATGATGAAACAAATCAACAATGATAAGGTAAGAAACATTAGCCAGTGGCAAACCTGTGAATTTTGTGCAAGCTCAAGACCAAAATTGAATGACGGGCTCAACGGGCTGCCGGTTCCAAGCCCATAGCCTATGGCGTAATTCCAATTTTTTAAATTTCTATATCTTGCTTCCTTCTTTTCAACTTTCAACCAATAACAATGGGAATTTGTCAAGTTATAAATCTATCAATAAGCACGTAAAAGGTAAACAGGTTTTTCTTTAAAGAAGAAACTTACATTTAGGGTCGAACTGCACACCAATAGTTAACCTTCCTATCTTGCTGACCAACCATGCAGATTTAGGAAATTCATCTCTCACTCCAATTAAAAAAATATTATTATAAAAAAAATGGCCCAAAAAATCCGCAAATGAAAACTGACAGAACCTATGTACATGAATATGGCATAAGTGTGGCTCCAAGTGATATATTCGATGACCCATATCTCAAACCAATGACACCATAATCTTCTGAAGACAATCTGCACGATCATTATCAAGATTAAGAAAGTTGAATAAGGTAATATGTTTGATTTTTGCGACAAAGATGAATAAACCTCTTCTTTTGAAGCACGGGAACAATACCAAATGCTCCCAGCCCATATTTTGGATAGTATGCACATGCTCTCATGAGTAAAATCCTGAAAATAAACAAATAAACATTCGTGAAAATAGAATATTTTTAGGGAAAGTAAAAAAATTGCTACTTACGGATCAGAACTAGATACAAATAGGTCAGCAAAGGTGTGAGGATCATCAATATCACTGTGAGAACCATAGGAGTTTTAAGTCAAACACAATGTCAAGATATATAAATTGAGAAACATATTGAGATAACTAACTCCTTGAATACCTTTGCAAGCGAAATAATGCATTGCCAATAATTGTCTCTTTGGTATCTGAGTCAAGTGGACCTGAAACCTGAATGGAGGAGGCTAAGAAAATTCTTTATTATCATTTCTATAGAACTTAACTTGACCGCAACTGCGCAACATGAAACCTAAATGTGGGAGCTAAGAAAAATTCTTCATTCTTATTTTCTATATAACTCAATTTCACTCCCAATCATAACATAGATCGAAACAAATAAATTGGTCATAAGATTGTCTCGCGTAGATTAGTCACTTTAGCATCCAAAAAATGCAAACTTTACACATTTGATGGCAAAAATGCAAACTTTACTTGCCAAACTAATATATGTTAAAAAACCGAAGCTTTTCACCATATCCAACCAACCCTATAGACTATAATCTGATACAGAAAAATCTAAAAACTATATGCTAATTTGGGATGAGAAACCATGACAATAATGCAGCAAATTGAGCAACTAAAAGTTTATATGCATGATATTAACAAAAGCAGTGGTTTAAAGGATACAGTAGCAGTTAGATCCACATGAGGATCATCAGTGGGCTTAAGCAAAAGTTTAGTACTAAAATGGTTTGCAACTTCAAAATAATCATCAAAAAGGCATCTTAAAGCGAGCTTCCCAAATAAAAGGTTATAAGGCGACTCTAACATCCTGCATCACATCCAAATGAGATGATTAGAATCAATTTGAACTCAAAAATACTATTTTTTTTTTAATTCAAACAGACAATTATCAATGGCACAACTCCAATACATATAAATAATTGGAACTCATATTAATGAAACGGACGTTTCGAGATGGGGAAGCGAAAAAGAGGGAAATGTGGAAAGAACGGACCGGGTGCGAGCAGCAAGCGGTGGAAAGTCGAAGAGCGGCGGAACTAGCACCATAGGCGGTGGCGGTTCTTTGCTCCATGACCATAAGTTACCCATGTCTGATGATAGTCTTTGTCTAGGGTTTCACACAATCTTAAGAAATTTCTAGTTTTGGAGACGATGACAGAACAGAATGAGAACCTAGACGTGCCGTGCTCATAAAATCTCCCACCAATAGCAAAGCTAGGCTAAGATGCAGAGAACGTTACCTCTACCTGTATCGTATGATAGAGACGTTGCTTCCAGTGAAACCCCCGGCTTGATTTGTAGTTTTGCATCAATCCTTTGACATCGCACATAACACTTAGCAATCGGGAAAAAGACTGATTGGTGCATATACCCTTGTCTTTCGGCTATCAACGCCACTACATGATGCATGATTAACCGTCCGTCGCTTTTAACGTTATTTTCACGAAATTAGTAAAATAACGTTAAAATTAGTGCAATTTCACTTTTTTCCCCTAAACGACTACATATATATATACATTATATGTGCACACCACAAGCGGTGCGTGCTCATAAAATCCGGTTAAAAGTAATAACAAGTGAATAGTAACTGTGTAAATGTCTAAATTCAACCAAAATTCAAAAAAAGTAAATTACTATTTTGACCTAGAAAGGAATCTTTTAGCATATTAGACTCTCGGGGTATGTTTGGTTAAGCTTTTTGAAACAATTTATTGGCTTCTTGGAAAAGTCAATATGAAGTGACCTATTGACTTATTGGCTTTTTCGACCTGATTGACTTATTGGCTTTTTCCCCTCACATACACCCTTATTGCCAAACATCATTTTGGAGCTTATGACTTTTCAAACCCAATAAGTCAATAAATTGTTTTCAAAAAGCTTAGCCAAAGATGCTATCACTTTGCATTTTGTAATGGTTTTAGAGCATTCACAATAACGGGCCTAAAAAATTTGTGAGTGAGTTTAGTTATATTATAAAGAATGGTTGTTAGTGTTTTTGAGCGGAGGAGAGATAAAATATATGGGAAAGTTATTGTTCATCTGTAAATGTATGAGAAAAAAATCTAGAGAGAGAAAACCTTATAAATATTTTAATAGTTTTAGAAATGGTTGTGAGTGGAGGAGAAAGAAAATGTAATAATAAAGGTATAAAAATATTATTTAATAGAAAAATATTGAGTGACACCATTGTTTTTTTACGAGCAATACCGTTGTTTTTTTTTTCTATAAAATGATTTACATAATGAACAAATTTATAGCTTATAAAAAATAAGCTCAATTAGTTAGTTTTTAAATAGTAAACTTTAAATCATTAAAATGCTCATGTTTTACTAATTTTTGAACTCAGTAACTATTATAGCCCACATCTAATTAGTTAATTCAATGTCCTTCCTTCATAGCCCAGTGGTTGGGGGCCGGTTTGTCCTCCTAGAGGTCACCGGTTTGACTCCCGCTTGTGGCGAAAGGGGGTAGGACACCCGTGCGCAATGATGGTGAAAAACCTACCGATGAGGGTTTGATCCTGAGCGTCACTCCGGTTTTCATCCGGCTGTTACTCTAGCGAGGCAACTCGTGCAGAGGCAGTACGGTTTCCGGGGGAAAGCCTTCGACCCAAGACTGGTTAACCCAGCGCTGGCCTTGCTATCTGGGCCCACGTTCTTGGCGAGGGTCCGCGATTTGCGGATGTGACAATGGTCACCATTAAGAAGTTCACCTTTCAAAAAAAAAATTAGTTAATTCAATTGTTAAACCTAAATTAAACACAAAAAAGGCCAAATGAATCCCTACCTCTTGAATCACAATCGGAATTAGAATAGAATGAGGGACTAAGGGAGCATGGGCCGACTGAATGAATGATTGATTCTATTATGAACTCTTCGATTGTCAAGGACTCAAGATAAGCCACGAGGGTTACGAAATTTACTAATTTAGGACCGGGTGAAGCCACGAGAGACGAGGGTTGATTGTCAAGGGCTTAAGGAGATGATTATTCAGAATTTCGATCATTATCAATCAATAACATTAGCAAGGGTTAGTTATACTTCAATCTTTAATTTTGAAATAAGACACGAATAATCATTCAAAGCTATGACTTTATGCTTATTAACTTTGAATTTTGAATACTTGAATAGAGTTGAAATTATTAATGTGTAATTTTTTTAAGTGATTGTTATTTGTTACATTGTTAGATTATGGACAATGGACAACTAGACTTGATCACTTGAAACATAAATCCCCACGGTGAGCGCCAATGAAGAAACACGAATCTAATTTTATGGTTAATTAGGGGGTTTATGTTTCAAACATGAGGGTTAATCTTCTTTTAACTTTCTTGAGCTCCGATATGTTCCGATCTTCCTGCAAATCAACAAAACCGTTAGCTCGTTAAGAGGGGAATATGTGGGTTTCCCTCCTAACCAGGCTCCGGCGTGAGAATAAGTAACTGCTTTGAGGAAATAAGTGTGTGTTAAGAGTGAGAGTAGAGAGCCTAGAATGTTTAACCTGTGCATGGAGGCCTCTATTTATAGCCGGAGAGGTGTAAGAGGAGATGGGCTGATGGGCCTTGGGCCGGAAGGCGACAAACAGGGAATATTCCTCCTTGTCTCACTGGTATCGACCGTTAGTGTCTTCTAGAAGATCCCCGGTCCTGGCGCACCGTGATTGGAGTCACGTGTCCCAGTTGTCGGCCTTGTTGTCCCTCTGCCATCAGCAGGTAAGTGGAGATCATGGGGCAGGTGTCGCCACCCCCTGATTGGTGCCACGTAGGCGTCCTTGTGTACTCTCTGTCTCCTACACGTCAGATGATCGTGGAGCACGATAGAGCACAACCTGGAGGATGCTGATTGGCTTATTCTTCTGCCACTTGTACCTTTTGTACTCTCTGAAGTGGCCTTGCGCCTTAACTCCTGCGCGACCCTTGCTGAGCACGTAACTAGCCCGCGCAGGGTTATAGTGGCTGAAGGCTCTTATTCAGAACACTAAGTGTAGAAACTGATGTTATCTCTTGTTTGGACCTCGCGCGAGGCCTTGCTCTGCTCGAGTAGCCTGCGCGGGTCTAAGAGATTGGACAACTTGCTGAGTAAAGAGTATGGTCCAGCGCGCGACCTGATTGGTCTGCGCGGCTTTTGGGACCATACCCCTTCAGATACCCAATAGAGTTGTAGGGTTATTAATATTAGTTGTTTTAGGCTTGTTTAGAGTTTATTAATCGATTTCTAAAGAGATAGTCAACAAACTTTGATTCTTCAACTTCCATAGTAAATCAGGGAGGATTGATTTGGATGATCTTCTATGGAATCCTTTCGAAAGGAAACCATTTCATCTTATCATCCTGATTAAGAAGCTGAAGACTAGAGGTCCATGCCAACCAAAAAGTCATGATTTTCCAATGTGAAATTTGAGTGGTGAAGATAGGCGATTTAGTGTGAATGGTTTCCATCATAACCAACTTTGTTGGAACATAGTGAAAAAACGAATCGAGTCTATTGCTTGTTTTGTTACTTATTCAAGGAACCTGGTCAAAAAGATACATTTGTTAATAATGGCTATTATTATTAGAACAAAAAAGATAGAATTTAAACACATTTTGGTGATAAGAACAGTCTCCACAACAAGGTCATAAAAAGTGTGAAGATTTATGTCATTTAACCTGACTCGATCGACCCAATCTGAAAATTTTGACTTTGGGTTAATGTAAACCCGGGTATCGGAAAAAATGATACCATACAAAAAAAAACCCTGGCCCCGCCACTGATTACATTAGGACTTCACAATAGAAGATTCGAGGGTCGATTCTTGTTTTCTAATTCGTTGAATCAAAGGTTGATTCCTATTATAGGGTTGTCCAAATTGTTTGACGCTCAATAAAAAAAATGCTCGGATTGAAAATACACTCATTCCATTACGGCTCAATTTGCAAACGAGTTGATCAGCTTGGTTTGATTTGTAAATGAGCCAAACATGAGGCTCGTGAATAGCCTTAGGTGATACCAATAAGTTTAATAAGGTGTTACCCTTTTAAGTTGAAAATGTAAAATTTAAGAAATTTTTTTTCCATCTAATAACAAATCCTTCATTTCAACTATTTTTCTCTCCTTAAAACTCATAGCATGACTTGAATCGAGAATGCTAATCCAATAGCACATATATCCCAATCATGTTTTAAAAGAAATTATTATTTATTTTGGGAGTACATATGGTATTTTTGCAAGTTTGAAGGAAGATATATTGAATTTTCTTTTTCTTTTTGTAATCAGTGTATTTTAATGTATAATTATATAGGGGTTAGTTAAAGTACGCGATGAGCATATAACATGCGGATTTGAGGTTATAACATGCAGATTTTAACGTACAAACTCGGAAGACTCACAAACCAGGAAGATTCACCATGCGGACTTCACAAACCTGGACGGTTCCAACATGCGGACTTCACAAACTCGGAAAATTACAACAGCGGTTCACAAACTTGGAAACTTCCAACATGCGGTTTCACAAACTCGGACACTTCCAACATGCGGTTCTTAAACTCGGACAAGTTCCAACACGCGGATTTATGGTTTTGAGGTTTTATAATGTGCGGAATACTCATCACGTACGTTCATACGTTAAGGCCAATTGTATAGTACATATTTTTTCTAATTTTATATACCTAAATTTACAAAATGGATGTAGAGTAGAATTTTTATTGGTCAATTTGCATGCTTAGGATATTGTTCATATTCACCTTTTTTTTTCTCTTATTATTTTTTTTAAGAAAAAGACCCATATTTCTATGTTTAATGAATTTCTTATAATTTTACATTTGCAGATAAACACTTACAAAACCAAAGTTACAGAGTAGAATTAAAACTACTTTTTATTTCTTTATCGTATAGTTATTTATTTTTTATTTCTTTATCACATAGTTATTTATTTTTTATTTACATTATATGTACTTTTTATTAATTTAGGTTATAACCTTTAAAATACGATATTTTATATAACTTGGAATGTGTCATCACGATGTGCTTATTTTTATTTACATCTCGCTATAAATTTACTAAAAACTGAGTTGTAAATAGTAATGTACAAGTGATTGAACGATAAACGTAGATTTCATTAACCCTTTTCGTTTTTTTAATAATTTAATATAATCCTACACTGTCCGAGGTCGTGACGAATGGAACCAAGTCTGACTGAATGACATCGGTACCAATATTGGTATTATCTGAACCAGTACCGTTGTACCAGTATTCTTTCCTATGGTTTTCGAATATTACAAAACACGAGTCGCTATCCTCTTAGTCATATATCTTTCAGTTGCTATAACGAGTGACGATACCATACGGGTACTGTAACGAACCAAACCGATACCAACTGAATGCCCGAATGCCCATCACAACGCACGGGAATTCCCCTGGTTCTGTACAAATCACATCTACTCATAACATGACTTTTTAAACTGCTTATTACTTGAAAGAAAAAAAAAACATAATAAACAGATGGAATGTTAGTAACCAATCTCAAACACCTCATTACAAACCCTTCATGACCAACATACCTATTGCATGTACTTTTGATAATGCTGCATAACTTTCAAGATTTCAATCAAACAAAATTCTATTTCTAACATTATGTGAATTTGTAAAACAAGTTGCTATAATAAGGAATCAAGAAAGCCTACCATTATTCCATGACTCCATGAGATATATAAATCTCTGCTACCCTTCATATGATTACAACAACATCGACCCAAAGCAGTTTTGACCCATTACACGTCCTGGCCCGCCTGTTTTTTCAGGCTTACTACTTACACATCACAAACACACATATGTGAACAAGTCTTAAAAATGCAGGATGTACAGGACGGAAGCATACATTGGACGAATATACAAACATATATCACATATGTGTGTATACATGAATTGCTATTTAAATAGAGAGAGGGAGAGAGAGATGAGTTTGTTAATTAACCATCAAGCAGGAATTCAAGTGACAAATCTTTCTTGCTTCGATCCCTACCCGCGTCTTTTAGTAACTGGGCCAGCCTTCTTTTCTCATCATCGACATCAGAACTCGCTGTTCCGAGCTTCTCCTCTCTCATCCCTACAACATATTCCAGTATCTCAATTGCATCCTCCCATCTGTAGGTACCAAGACATTCATCTTTTTAATTATAACACAAACAAGAAAACCATAATAAAACTATTGTAAATATGGTTAAGCCCATTAGTGTTAAATACCTGCCCATTGCATCATATGTTCCAGCAAGATTGCTGTAAACCCCAAGTGTATCTGGATGATGAGGCCCATATTCCACCTCCAAAACACCCTTTGCTTCTTCAAAAAGATCAGCAGCCTCGTCTAACAGATCGATCTGAACACAAGCGAGTCCCATTTGGTTCAAAACATTACCAAATAATGCCGATTTCTTCTCTGCAACCACTCTTAGTTTTGAAACAGCAACCTTAAAATAGTCATACGAGTCCGAATAACTCCTCATCATGTAATACAAAACTCCCATTTGAGCCTCAACTCCCGCAATCGTGCTCAGTTGACCTTGAACTTTCCCGAAAACCTTTAGCGCCTTTTTTAGTAGATTTATCGCTGGCCCGATTTCATTCATGGATTCATATATAGCAGCAACTTCAATGAAGCCGTTACCTATTTCGTCATTTGGGCTTCCTGGCATGGGCTTTTCGTAAATACGCAACGCGTTACCACAATAAGATTTTGATTCGCGAAATTTCCCCATTTTGTTGTACAGCTCAGCTAAACGAACGAAAACTGAAGCAACCGATGGGTGATTGTCTCCTTTTGTAGCCTTAAACACATTTAACGCTTTTTGATAAGCGAAAACCGCTTCATCATAACGAGCTAGAGATAAATAAGCGTCACCGATACATACATCAATGGCTGCAACATCAGAGTCTTGACCGGCTGCAGACATGGTGATGCTGGCTAGCACATAATGTTCAAGTGCAGCCTCGTATTCACCCTTGGCGTCACAAACAAGCCCCATAAGTCTCCGGTCCGCTGCTTCTTCTACAGAAGCAGTTGAGCCGTTCGCTTTGTGTATGTCAAGAGCCATTTGACATAACTTTTTGGCTTCATCAAACTCCAATGCTTGAATATGAGCTTCCGCTACATACCTACACGTTTCTCCAAACCGAGGATCGGTTACACCCAAAACCTGTCTTTGGATTCCTAACCCCGCTGTATAACATAATATCGAATTTTCAATGTATCCAAGCATCGCGTGTGTATCACCCAACTGCATACACCCTGCAAATTTCGCTAGTGAGTTCTTATGACCTTCACCCATACTTGGTATCTCGATAGAACGTTCTAGAACAGGAATGGCTTCACCATACTGCCCTAAACTACAATACAACGCTGCTACAATATGCAAACACATGACATACTCCAAATTCGGCTTCTGAAACCGACCAGTTTCAAACGCTTTCATCGCTCTTATCCCCAATTCCAGACATTTCTTCGGGTTCTCCCCTGATGATATCAACTCCTGAGTTTGCTTCAGTAAGTAAGGCCCTAAGTATGCAGGATCTTCTTTGTTCGATCCTTGCAACGCGCTTACTCTTGGGCTCGCTACTCTCGGGCTCCCTACCCTTGGGCTCCCAAGAGGTAGGTTATTGTCTTGGAACGATTTGCTTCTTGTTTTCGGTTTTGGAACTAGTGGAGATCTTGGAGAAGACACACTTCTTACACTTGGAGAAAGATTTAACTTCTTTGGAGTACCGGCTTTTGGGGTACCGGCTTTTGGAGCACTAGATTTTGGAGTACTACAAGATGGTTCCATTGTATCAATCTTGATCACACTCCTTTTCATGGTTTTATCTCCTTTTGCATGCCCTCCTGCCGCAAGAGATCGTAGCTCCAACTCGATATTTATATCATGGACGGATGATACGGGTGATCCATCCACGCTTTGCTCGTCGAATGCATCACGAAACAACTGCTCATAAGTGTCAGCAGCCAAAGGGCTGGCTTGATCTAAATCGATTATATCGTTGTCGAGTTCTTGTGTGCTTAATGAACTCCTTGGTGGTGGCACTATGGACAGGTTTTTACGAGGCAAGGAAAGGTTTCCATGCGAGCTCGATTGTACCCCGGGTTTCGACATCTTAATCCCTCAATTATGACTTACCAGAAAACTATTGTTTCTGCAAATTGAAAATTAAAAGGACCCCATTAATAATCAAATTATCTAAACACATATTTGTAACCACGTATAACCATGCATCTATGTGCATGAAGAAATTGAAGTTCAACAATCACAATAACAAACAAATGACCCATCAATATTAACAATCAAAATAAAATAAAATAAAATAAAATATGACCGAATTCAAAACAAAACAATAATCGAAAAATGTATCACAAACCTGATATTTCACCGAATAACAATCCGATTATATCCGAAATTCTGCAAGCCAACACCAACAAGAAAAACAAAGTAGAATGTATATATTGTGAGTCCTTTGTTTGTGGGTTTAAAAAGGATGAAATGAACGTGAAATACAGACAAAAATGGCGGTGGAAGAGACAATAGAGAATATGGATGTTAGAAGATGACTGATCTACGCCCCCTCCGCAACCGTCCGCAACCTCTCAATCGCTTTTCTTCGGTTATTATTTCCTCATGGGATTATTTTTTATAAATTCATGTTTTCAATTAGCAAAAAAACGGTTTTTTTTTTTTGTCTTTTGAAATAAATGCAAGAGTACAAATCCTTGTATAGAAACGACCGTTGATTTGTTACCATGGATATCTTGGAATTAATAGTTAGTTAACTTCACATTGTGAAACATGAGGGGTTGTTAAGTATTTTTTAGTTGGGTTATCCATTTAAAGAAAAATATTTACGAAGTCATATTTTTTTATAGGAATTTGGGTTAAGATTGAGTAAAGTAATTTTCGGTTTCATCAACAACAATAATATAGTGTGGATCAATCCCCGCATCGACACAACAACGTGTGAAGTTGTTCACCTTGTTTTCTCTTAATCAAAAACTAGGCTAGGCGTTTGAACCCTACTTTTGCCTCTCTCATTTTTTTCTTTTAGTTACAAGATTTTTAAGTTCTTCAGACTTTTAGTTTGTATCAGGCTTTTTTAAATTGTGAATTTAGCATGTAATAATCCTTACTAGACGTTATTGACCATTGGCAGTCTCACCTTTGAATATTCCCCCTGCCAGTCCAACATTTCACTTATTTTTCCTCCACCGATCCCCTGTTAAAAAAACTTAACGGAGTTAAGTTTTTTTCCCGAATTACAAACAAATGTTTTAGGGCTTTTTATGAGAACGACGATTCGAGTCGATTGACATAAAACTTACCTCGAAACGGTGCTCCAAACGACTTGATTTTTGTTAATTGGAAGTTTAAACACCCAAATTGAAGCATCATTTTCGTCGTTTGGAGCATCGTTTCGAGGTAAGTTTTACGTCAATCGAATCGTTTCGTCGTTCTGATCAAAAGCCCTAAAACATCTGTTTGTAATTCGAAAAAAAACCTTAACTCCGTTAAGTTTTTTTAACGGGGGACTGGTGGAGGAAAAATAGGTGAAAGTTCGAACTGGTAGGGTGAATATTTAAAGGTGGGATTGCCAATGGCCAATAACGTCTAGTAGGAATTATTACAGGTCAATTTCCCTTTTAAATTTGTAAGGGGCAAAGAGTTCAAATTGATGGAATCCTTGTGAAAACATGGTTTTAGAGGTGAATTGATAGATAGAAAATGTTGTTATAATCTAATGTATATTTGTGTAGCCTAAACTAACCCACTAACACATGGCATAACCTATTAAGGCTCCAAGTACAAGTAATCATACACATGTCTTAACACACCAAAATTATTTAATGTGGTTTTGTGTAACCTAAACTAACCGAATAACACGTGACAAGACCCAAAGGGGTATGGCCCTAAAAGACGCGCGCGGATGCAGATGCACACACACAAAACCATACCAATAATACGATGCCTTCAAGCTGGGCCATAGCCAGATTCATACGACCAATCAGGTCCTAATAGGGTCTGCCTGGCACTTACCACTATGGATAAATCGCACAGGGGCAACTTGTACAAAAGGACACCATGTGGCACCACTCACGGTCCCCAGAAGCAGCCCCACGATCTCCATAAAGCAGTAGACGACAGACCCGACCAAAGGTACAATGAGACGCTGAGGTGGAACCAACACAGTCATGCCACGTTAGCCCTAATCCTACAAATGTCGTTATCATGCTAACGGAGACCAAACGAATATTCTCCAGAGTTGACAGCTGGCCAAGGCCCAGTAGCCCATAACCTCCTTCAATATCCTCCGGCTATAAATAAAGACCTTCACCTCCATGTTTAAGCATCAGCTCTTTCACTCTTAACACACACTCATTTTATCTTCTTAAACGATACTTATTCTCGCGCCGGATGGTAGTTAAAAGAAGAACCCCCCAACCCCTCTTCCTTGTAACGAGTCTCACGGTGTTCTGTTTTGCAGATAACGACCAGTTTACATCGAGGAAAGACAAAGGATTCACCCTTATTTGACAAGACCATTCCCACAAGGATAAACCCCTTGGATTTAGACTTGGTGTTTCTTCAGTATAACTTGCTGCCTCATTGATGTCGTCTGATGAATGGACGACATATATGTTTGAACTTCAGCAGGTCGACACATCTCAGCAAAGGTCCCATGAATGATCGTCTGTATAAAATTCCGTCAGACATCAGGTAGTGTAAGGTCTCATGCTAGATCTTTCTTGCTTTCGCCTTGTTTTCTGGGAGAAATCCTAACTGTAGGTAAGCTATGATTGGTGTTATCCACGAGGGTGAGCCTATTTCAATGACGTTCATAAACATAATTTTATTAAAAGTGAAATTCACTTGTGAAAACATGGTTTTAGAGATGAGAAGTGTCACACCCCAACCGATGGCGGAATCTTCGGGATGAGACGAAATAGATTGCAAGAGACATCATAAAACTATGTGACAATATAGATTTAAATTCAATTTCATAACATTGCTAAAATTGTCATACAAGAATTCAAAGAGAGATAACATTGTTCAACAAAACATAACATCATTTGATAAACTAAATTTAGGTGCGTATCTAAGTCCACCTAATCTTTGTTCTTCATCGCATCAGCATCAAACTATCAACCTGCAACATGTATTAAAATATATCAACAAAAGTTGGCGAGCATACAAGTTTGAATAGATAGCATAATATAGACTAAAAGTTACTCATATCCAACATGAATCATAATATGCGAGTTACTAGTATGCTAGATTGTGTAACAATATGTTCAAACCCAAGTTTCCAACGCGTTTAATTTTGCCTATCCCAAAGTATCGCGGGAGGTTAACATGTTTAACTTAACAATACCCCAAGTCTCATGGGCGGTGCGTTAATCCTATAGAGCTATAATTGTTAAGGTAGGCTAGCAAAGTTAATGAAGCATATATCGACACAAATAGTTTACATTAGCATAACAAGTCTAAACAAGCATCATATAGTTTCATGTTAAGCATGGATAGAGTTTAAAATAGTTTCATGTGTTGTGTAATTTTGTATAACATACATCTTGCATCCCAAAGTGATAAAAAAAGAAAACGGGATCGAGTATACTCACGGTTTTTGCAAGCTTTCCAACTTGATATCCCGCGAGTGTTGTTGGTGGATGGATTAATTTGGAGCACCTTGTCCTTCTACACGAAGAAAACATAGGTATGTAAGTTTGGGGGATAAAGGAACAGGGCCGGCCCTGAGAATTCGTGTACCCTGTTCGAGCTCGAAAAAATGTGCCCTTAGGCCTTCACGAAATTGGGTCTTTGGTTCACTAAAGGTCTATAAACCTAATGCCAAAGGGGTTAATAACTAATCTAAACCATAAGAATAGTTTTGTAAGGGGGCCTATGTTGGTGTTTGTATGAGTGTACCCTATTAAAAAAATATCTTACATATACATATCGAGTTTTTTTCATAAAAAACGTGCCCCTCGAAATATCGGGCCCTGGCCGGTGGTCCTCCCCGCCCACCCCTAGGGCCGGCTATGTAAAGGAAGATTATAGATTCGGAATTTATGAAATATGAACATAGACATAGGAAAATAATCATCCATCACATATGATGTTTAGATGATACACCTACTAACTTGACAATGTCCATTCGTTCATCATCAAGAGTTCGGTTTTGTTGTATATAATACATAAGTTATATGAGTATTGCTATATCATATATATCAAGCAAGAGGTAGAAGATTAAAGTCTTCATTTAGGCACCTCTAAGTGTCATAGAATTCATACATGAGGTAGGAAGAACGAAGCTTCCATTTAGGCACTTCTATTGTTCACCAATACACTTGTTATAAACAACAAGGATGGTCATGAACTTACAAGAATAATGTAATACAACAACTAATCTATGAGAAAACATCAAGAAGTGAGTAGATTTTTATGAAAGATAGCCCAAGCTAGGCTAACAATCACACATTCATCAAGCTTCAAGCTTGAACACTTCTTGTGGGTAAAACCCTAACTAAAACAAATTGTTTGTGAGGTTTTAACCTCTGATTTAACATTTCTCAGCTTTGTTTTTAAGCCCAACTAACCATTCGATTGATTATGAGCATTAGGACATAGGTTTGAGATGAGATTAACTCAAGTTTACTAAGTTTAGCAAAGTTTTAGATGAAAACAGAAAAATCAGTCAACTTTGGAGTCTTTTTGGTGACGCTCCAGGGCCTGGTTTTCCATGGAAAACCAATGGAAACGTAGCTAAGGTCAAACCAAAGAAGTAGGAAAAAGAATGAAGTGAAACGGATAAGAAACAAGTGAGTTATGCTCACTTTAGTGAAGGTTGAACAATCTGCTCGAACTTGGATTCTTCAGCTGATTATAGGAGGATTTAGGAGAGTTTGGAGTGATTAGAAAAGTGTAAGAAGCTTGGATTATGTGTGGTATTTATAGGGAAGAGTTTTGTTAGGTTATGGTTGAGTATTTAATGTTAAAAATTGGTTTAAAACTCAAAAAAACTCAAATTCGCGCTAAAAATCAAGCTGAAATGGGTCTGATCACGTTTCAGCGCGTTTGGGCGAGTGTTTAAGGAATTAATGGTGCCAGGTTTAAACAATAAGGAGTCCCAGCTCAGTTGGTGTGCATGTGTGTTTGTGTTTCTGAGACTGCAGACCCGGGTTTGAGTCCCGTGGTCTGCAGTTTTTTTTGATTTAAACATAACCTTATATTTTTAGCATATTACACAATGGTCCCTGCAACTTTTACACTTTCAAAAATTGCATACTCACCCCTGAACTATTAAATAACCAAGTTATATTAAAAGAAAACTAACATTTTAGTTTAAACTAACTAAGTTAGTTTACTAACTTTAATATCTAACGAGATTAACTAGTTTATTAATAAAAATAAACTTTCAAATAACAAGATTAATTAATTTAATTAATTTAATTAGCTTAAATTTGAATAATGACCATATTTATAACGAATAAAAATCTTAAAACGTTTATTCGTTTCACAAAGCTTTCGAGTTTCGAGATTTAGGATCCGAATCTCATTATTTTAATAGTTTCAACTAGTTTAACGAGTATCAAGTGTCGATAAATATAGAATAAAGAATCCTTGAATAATATTTCGTTCAAACGAGAAACCGATTAACAGTTGCACATAATATGAATACACAAGATAGTTTCGTTTTCATTATGATCAATAGTCTTGAATTACAAACGGAACGAAAGTAGATTACAAAGAGGGTACAAGTGTCTAAATATGGAAAGTACAACACGTCTTGCTAAAATAAGAAAGTGCAAAAATGCGGAGCATTACAGTCTCCCATCCTTTAGGGAATTTCGTCCCGAAATTTAGGAAGAAGTAGCGAAAAGATATGGATACTTCGTCTTCATGTCACTCTTGAGTTCCCAAGTGAATTCGGCGCCACGTTTTCCTTCCCATCGAACCTTGACGATAGGAATTTTACTGCGCCTCAATATTTTGACTCATTGGTCCATGATTTCGACGGGTTTTTCCACAAAATGCAAGGTTTCGTTGACTTGAAGATCTTCGAGGGGAACTTGAAGTCCTTCTTCAGGGAGACACTTCTTTAGGTTCGAGACATGAAACGTTGGATGAATGTTGTTGAGTTCTTGAGGTAAATCGAGTAGATAAGCCACCTTGCCAATCCTTTCGAGTATCTTGAAAGGACCAACATAGCGAGGGGCAAGTTTTCCCTTTTTACCAAAATGAACCACTCATTTCCAAGGATATACTTTGAGTAGAACATTGTCACCAACGTTAAACTCTAATGGTTTGCGTCTCTTGTCAGCATAGCTCTTTTGTCGACTTCGAGCCTTGAGTAGATTATCACGGATTTGAAGGATCTTATCCGTTATTTCTTGTATGATCTCAGGACCAGTAAATTGTTTGTCACCAATCTCGTGCCAGCTTAAAGGAGATCGGCATTTGCGACCATACAAAGCTTCAAAAGGAGCCATTTGAATACTAGAATGGTAGCTATTATTGTACGAGAATTCGATCAATGGTAAATGCACATCCCAACTACCACCAAAGTCAATGACACAAGAACGGAGCATGTCCTCTAGGGTTTGGATAGTACGCTCAGTCTGTCCATCCGTTTGAGGATGAAAGGCCGTACTGAGATTCAAATGAGAACCCATAGCGGACTGGAAAGTTTGCCAAAGACGCGAAGTGAAACGACCATCACGATCAGAAATGATATCGAGAGGAATACCATGACGACATATAATCTCATCAGTATAGATTCGAGCGAGTTTCTCAACTTTGAAGTCTTCGCGAATAGGAAGAAAGTGAGCCGATTTAGTCAAACGATCGATGATTACCCAAATGCTATCATGACCTGAAAGTGTGTGAGGGAGTTTGGTTATGAAGTCCAGAGCGATGATATCCCACTTCCAAACAGGGATTTCAGGTTGCTCAAGCATTCCAGAAGGTCGTTGATGCTCAGCTTTGACCTTTGAGCAGGTGAGACACTTGGAGACGTACGTAGCAATATCTCTCTTCATACCAGGCCACCAATAGGATGTACGTAAATCGTGGTACATCTTGTCAGCACCAAGATGAATCGAGTACTTGGATTTGTGTGCTTCGTTCATGATGAGTTCACAAGATTGTCGCGATCTGGAACCCAGATGCGATCACGATAGTATTGAAGACCATCGGATTAGTCACAAGTTGCTCTTCAGTAGCACCACGTATTTCGACGAATAAAGTTCCTTCGTTGGCTGACAAGTATTGAGCTTCACGAATGCAAGTGTGAAGATCGCTAGAGACATGAAAGCATCGAATACTACTATCATGAGACTTACGACTGAGTGCATCGGCCACAACATTCGCTTTACCAGGGTGATAGCGAATCTCGCAGTCGTAGTCGTTAAGTAATTCCACCCAACGTCGCTGACGCATATTAAGCTCTTTTTGGTTAAAGATGTGTTGTAGGCTCTTATGGTCAGTGAAAACCACACACTTTGTACCATATAGGTAGTGTCGCCAAATCTTTAACGCAAAAACAACTGCACCAAGCTCGAGGACATGGGTAGTATAGTTTTTCTCATGTATTTTGAGTTTACGAGAGGCATAAACGATGACTTTGTCTCGTTGCATGAGAACGCAACCAAGACCACGATTCGAGGCATCACAATATACCACGAAGTCATCGTTCCCATCAGGGAGGGCAAGAATAGGAGCGTTACAAAGCAAATCCTTGAGGGTTTGAAAAGATTCCTCTTGCACAAGACCCCAAGCAAAAGGTTTCTTTTTTTGAGTCAATGAAGTGAGATGAACAGCGATCTTTGAAAAGTTCGAGATGAATCGGCGGTAATAACCAGCCAATCCTAAGAAGGAACGAATTTTAGAGGGGTTTCTAGGCGCGGTCTAATTCTTCACTGCTTCGATTTTGGAAGGATCAACATGGATTCCTTTTTCACTAACAACATACCCAAGGAATTGGACTTCTTTGATCCAGAACTCGCATTTGGAAAACTTCGCGTAAAGACGTTCGGTACGTAAAAGCTCAAGTATAAGACGTAGATGACGCTCGTGGTTGGCTTGAGATTTAGAATAAATAAGAATGTCATCAATGAAGACGATCACAAAACGATCCAAATAATGTTTACAAACACGATTCATGAGATCCATGAACACAGCGGGCGCGTTAGTCAAGCCAAAAGGCATAACCACGAACTCGTAGTGTCCATAGTGAGTGCGAAATGCGGTTTTGGAAATGTCCTCTTCGAGAACACAAAGCTGGTGATAACCAGATCGAAGATCGATCTTGGAGAAGCAAGTAGCGCCTTCAAGTTGATCAAAAAGATCAACGATACGCAGAAGAGGATAACGATTCTTGATTGTGAGTTTATTAAGCTCACGATAGTCGATACACATGCGAAACGAGCCATCCTTCTTCTTGACGAAAAGAACAGGAGCACCCCAAGGTGAGGTACTTGGAGGAATGAATCCCTTTTCGAGGAGTTCTTGGAGTTGACTAGATAATTCTTGCATTTCAGAAGGTGCAAGACGGTACGGAGCTTTCGCAACAGGAGTTGAACCAGGTACGAGGTCAATACGAAAATAAATGGATCGAGGTGGAGGAGGACCAGGTAAATCTTCAGGAAAGACGTCAGGGAAGTCGCGCACCACTGGAACATCATTTATGCTCTTTCCCTTGCCCTTTTCTTCCACAATGTGGGCTAAAAATGCAAAGTACGGTTTACGTAAATATTTGTTCGCTTGTGTGCAGGACATTAACCTTAGTTCTTTTGAAGGTCGGTCTCCATAGATGCGCAAAGTGTCACCAGATGGAAGTGGTAGACGAACATACTTCTCGTAGCAAGCAATTTCAGCATGGTTTTCACAAAGCCAATCCATGCCTACGATGATGTCGAAACTACCCAATTGCATGGGTATAAGGTCGATAGTGAAGGTATGATCGTTAAGAGTAAGAAGGCAATTGCGAAGAACGGAATCGACTAAAACGGATTTGCCATTGGCAACTTCGACAAAGAACGACTTAGACAGTTTAGAGCGTGTAACATTTAACAAAGGTTCAAATTCAACGGACACAAAGCTTTTGTCCGCAGTAGTATCAAATAACATGAAGCATAAAGGTTGTTAACAAGAAACGTACCATTAACGACTTCATTGTCATTGCGTGCTTGGTTCGCATTAATGTTGAAAGCTCGACCTCTAGTAGGTTGTTGTTGCTCCTGGTTCCATTGCAGGCATTGAGGGCGAAGATGATTGGTGTCACCACATTTGAAACAGGCTCTGACTGGTTTGGCGTTTTGAGGAACGGGTTGAGCTTGTTGGACTTGCGGTTGTGGATTGTTACGACAGTGAGTGGTATTGTGCCCATAACGGTTACAAATGGTGCAGTGGCGACAATTTACATTGGTCGGGTGATGATAGTTACAAGTGGTACACTTGGGATGAGGTCCGACGTACGATTTTTGAGTGTTAACGGGAGCAACAGGGTTTGGGTTTGCAGCTGGTACAATCGCATTGCAAACAGGGTTCTGATGCTTTCGCTTCTTTCCCCTATTTGCCACTCGACTGTTGGGTAATTTGGTTGGCTGGCTTGGATGAAACAGGTTTTGCAGCTTGTTTATCGCGAATGCGATTGTTGTTCAAGGAAGTGGCCAAACGGTAAACGGCTTCGATGTTGTCGAGTTTGGCTGCCTCGATCGCATCGCGCATGCCAGAAGGTAACCCATTGATGTATTTCCTTATCTTACGGTTGATGGTCATGACGAGATGGGGAATAATGAAACTAAGCTATTTAAAGCGAGTAGTATAGGCTTGGTTATCATCATTGTCACACCCCCAAAATACCACCTGCGGTGACCCCGCTAGGCGTGTGACGTACCAGGATCTAGCCACCAATCACATTGAACTAACATCAAATTATAAAACAAAGTTTTCATTTATAATGATAAAACACTCATAAACATAATCCAAGTTTAACATGTTCAGCGGAAGCAAATGGTGAATCACTGTTTAAACGTTTTAAAACCAAATGTATGTGAAATCAGTGAACAAGTCATGCATATCCAAGCAGTGCGACCCATGGCCACTCCAGCAATCCCAGATAGCAAGTTCCTTGTCCAAAGTACCTAACGACCTGCGAGCATGCAACAAGTGTATCAGACAACGCTGGTGAGTTCATAGTTTTACGAAAACGTTAGTTACCAAGTGTTTAATTCAGTTCATTGATATTAATGTTGATAATAACTCGAGTACCGTACAAGATGGCTTCCAGATTGTTTTGCCAATCCCCAATGCCCCCTATCTAAGCATTGGTCATGATTAAGGTCATTAGTTCACGCCCGTCCTCTCAGGTACGGTGTGAGGTTGCCAAGACTAATAGCGCTATCAACTAATACCCCGTTACCTCTTAGGTAACTATTCGGTATAAGATGGGACTTAAAATGATAGGAATGAGTGTATTATCTAACAGTCCAGTTTTACCCAAAAGACCTATTCCTCTCAGGAATACCCAATGATTGTCCCACCCACCGGGACGCATGCTCAAGAGGAGTGAACTCACCTTTGATTTGCTCGGTATGTTAAGTTACCCGTCCAAGTTGGCCAACCCAAACCCTACCAAGGTTACCAATCAAAATTAGTTTCACAATCAATCAACACACATATATTACACAGTTTGCATCTATCACAAGATCAGCATATACCATGTATCAAGTACTCAGTCCCCCTGTATGTCCACATCCCATGTGTAAATCTCATAATGCATTAACAGATGAATTGGTTACCCACACAAATTAAGTCAAGACCCTCATCACTAGTTGATATTATTATCATGCAACGAATAAACTCTTTCAACACAAGTGTCCAACATCATACACATGATATCAGTCTACTGTTCCATCTAATTTTCCTCACGACGAAGAATCCTAGTGACGAAGGACTATCCTTCGTCGAAATGAAGTGTGACGAAGTATCCATACTTCGTCGAGACAAGGTTCGGCGAAGTATCCAACCTTCGTCGAGACATAGTTTGGCGAAATATCCTAAAGGTTCGCCAAGATCACATAACAACAGTTATCAAGTTTAACAGTTTCCCATATCAGATTAATCGACAGTTTTTAACCATGATCATACGCTCTAATTATGAACAATCATCAACTACTCCACACGTAACAGTTTCCATTAAATCGTACAATTCTAATCAAACAATAATCATTATAACACATAAGAATCCTCAACACTTCACCATACAAACCCTAACTATGCAATACGGCCGATAAGCCATGGAACATTAAGCACACAAGATCCTTCATACTCTTACAAAAATCATCACAACACAAATCCACGTATCGGGTTTTAATCTAATAAACGAGAACAAGACACTAACCGAAATACCGGATTGATTAGTTTGTTTGAAGATGAAAAGCTTCGAGACTTCGGTACCGCCGCACAGGAAAGAAGGAAGGAGAGAACCTTAGGGTTTTATGATTCGTGGTTACGTTTGTTAGAGGTTATACACGTAATATATACTAGGCCTCAAATAACCTGGGCCGAAGCCTCTTATGGCGAAGTATCCCTTGGCGAAGAATCATTCTTCGCCAAGTTGTGAGTGTGATGAAGCTATTCTTCGTCGGGAGGGGTTGTGACGAAGATCCATTCTTCGTCGAGGTTCTTCGTCTAGGGTGATCTTTCGTCGAAATGTGTTGTGGAATCCAGAATTAAACATGTTATGACTAACTCTTAAGTTTTCATGTAATATTCAAACTTAACAATACTACAGTCAATCAAATATCGTACACATGATACAACGTAAAATGATTTGTGAAAACAAGATTGCGAAACAAGTGGTGCGTAGAGGAAAGACCTTGAAAATCCCGGGTTGTCACATCATCCCCAACTTGAAAGAAATTTCATCCCGAAATTTGATAAGTAACTCAAAGCAGCAAGGTGTTAGATTAGGATGACTGTGGATTTTCCGCAGGTGTCAGATCATCCCCAACTTGAAAGGGAATTTCGCCCCGAAATTCACCAGTTGCATCGGATATAGATTGGTCAGTTGGGAATAATTGAGGATACTTAAGCTTCATCTGATCCTCGCGCTCCCACATGAACTCTGGTCCCCGTCTTGAGTTCCAACGGACTCTCACGATTGGAATTCAACTATGCTTACGAACCTTGACTTCCCGGTCCATAATTTCGATTGGTTCTTCGACAAACTGCAATTTGTCATCGATTTTTAGTTCTTGAAGTGGTACCACAAGTGTTTCATCGGACAAAGACTTCTTCAATTGCGAAACATGGAATACATCATGAACGTTACCCAACTCAGCAGGTAACTCGAGCTTGTAGGCCACTTTACCGATTCGCTCCAGAATTCTGAATGGCCCAACATATCGTGGATTAAGCTTGCCGCACTTCCCAAAGCGCACCACACCCTTCCAGGGTGAGACTTTCAACATAACACGATCGCCTACCGCGAACTCCAAGGGTTTCCTACGCTTGTCAGCGTAACTTTTCTGTCGGTCACACGCTGCCGCCATACGATTTCTAATCTGGACAATCTTCTCAGAAGTTTCTAGTACAAGTTCCGGACCTGTGATCTGGCTGTCACCCACCTCAGCCCAACAGAGAGGAGAACGACATTTTCGTCCGTACAATGCTTCGAACGAAGCTGCCTGAATGCTGGTATGGTAGCTGTTGTTGTAAGAGAACTCTATCAACGGCAAGTGTTTCTCCCACCCCTTACCACAATCGATCACACATGCTCGCAGCATGTCTTCAAGTGTCTGGATGGTTCGTTCGCTTTGACCATCCGTCTGTGGGTGATAAGCAGTGGTCATGTCGAGACGTAAGCTGAACGATTTATGCATCGACTGCCATAAATCTGATATGAAACACGGGTCACGATCAGAGATAATAGAGGTTGGCACCCCGTGCCTGGAAACCACTTCCTTTAGGTAAACAGTAGCAAGTTGTGTGAACTTATCCGTTTCCTTGATTGCTAGAAAGTGCGCTGACTTTGTGAGGCGGTCAATGATTACCCATATGGTATCGTTTCCGTTTTGGGTTCTTGGAAAACCAGTGACGAAATTCCATAGCAATTTGTTCCCATTTCCACACGGGTATTTCTGGTTGCTGAAGCAGGCCTGAGGGTTTCTGGTACTCTACTTTGACCTTCGCACAAGTCAAACATTTACTCACATACGTCGCGATGTGAGCCTTCATCTTCGGCCACCAATACAAGACTTTGAGATCCTGATACATCTTATCCGAACCTGGGTGAACAGAGTACCGAGACTTGTGCGCTTCGTCCGTCACGAGCTCTCTAAGATTACTATACGAAGGAACCCATATCTGTTCCATAAAATAATAAATACTGTCTGGACTCTCCACGAGTCGTTTTTCCATGCCCCGCAAATATTCAGCTTCCAGATTTTCTTCCTTCAACGCTTCAGTTTGAGAAGAACGGACCTGGTCAGGGAGGTTGGAGTGAATAGTGAGTTGTAAAGCTCGCACACGCTTAGGTTTTGCCTCCTTTCGACTAAGGGCATCAGCTACAACGTTAGCTTTGCCTGGGTGATACTTGGTTGCACAGTCGTAGTCATTTAAGAGTTCTACCCACCGACGCTGTCGCATGTTCAACTCTTTCTGATCGTAAATATGCTGGAGGCTCCTGTGATCGGTATAGATAGTGCATTTGGTACCGTACAGATAATTCCCCCAAATCTTTAGCGCGAAAATCACGGCCCCCAACTCCAAGTCGTGAGCCGTGTAATTCTTCTCATGAACCTTCAACTGCCGAGAAGCGTAAGCGATCACCTTCTCGCGTTGCATTAGCACACAACCGAGACCCTGAATCGAAGCATCGCAGTACACTACGAAATCTTCGGTACCCTCAGGTAAAGACAAAATTGGTGCACTGCAGAGTTTTTGTTTCAAGAGCTGGAAAGCTTCTTCCTACTTCGTTCCCCAAGAATATACCACGCCTTTCTGTGTCAACGAGGTAAGAGGTTGAGCGATCTTCGAGAAGTCTTTAATAAATCTGTGATAGTACCCAGCTAGACCGAGAAATCGTCACACCTCCGAAGGATTCTTCGGTGCCGCCCAATTTCTGATGGCATCAATCTTAGCAGGATCCACGTGTATCCCCATTTCGTTAACAATGTGGTCGAGGAAGTGTACCTCTCGAATCCAGAAGTCACACTTAGAAAATTTCGCGTAGAGTTGCTCCTTCCTTAGGAGCTCCAAGATATGACGCAAGTGTCGCTCGTGGTCCTCCTTGTTCTTAGAGTAGATCAAGATGTCATCGATAAACACAATGACGAAATCGTCAAGATACGGTTTGCACACGCGGTTTGATGTGCTAAAAGTGGTTAAATAAAAACAACTAAAATTAACCCTAATCTAGACACTCTAAGCTTTAAATTTATAAACTTAGACTCGATCTAAAACTAAAACCACACAACCGGCAAGTGTACCGATCAATGTAGTAAAGCTAAAGTAAGTCCGAGTATCGAACCCACGAGACTCTAATGATTACGCTAAGACTCTAAATAGACTGAGACTGACACAACTTACTAAATGTTTATTTGATTGGGGGGGGGGGGTTTCTAAAAATCCTAAATTTGCAATTAAATATTAAACTAAATTAATTAAATTAACAAGACACGAACTTGGATGTAGACTTGAACCAGTGGCGAATGAAGACTACCTAGGCTAGACGCAAGTTTAACTTGGAATGGGTTTCTATTCGAAGGTAATGTGGTATGGAACCGAGATATTTTAATGCTAAACCTATTAAGACACCAACTAAGCCCCTCAACCCTTCTCGAGGTGAAACTTATGGCACTACCTAGGCTGTTACGACTACCGGTTGTTAGATTTCCTTACAGTCCTCTAACTTCTTGAAAAGTGCCTTAATATGACAATCTACCTTACAGCGTGAAAGTCTAAGGCAATTAGGGATTCTAACTTGGTTTAATAGACAAGAGAATGGTTAGGGAACTATACCGATTTCTTACAAAACCTAAACCTAGCTATAATACCAAACCAAGACCTATTAACAACCCCGAGCCTTATAAGATTACCGAATATTACTTCTAAGGTTATTTTACGTGATTTCACCCTAAAGAATTAAAGATTTATTCCGTGATATAGACACTCACCAAAATCTAAAACTCTAGCATGACCCTATTATGTGATATAGACCGTCACCAAGAATCATACGAAGCAATAAACAACGATCAAACAATATCAAGCATGCATATACACCAAATCACAATTCCATAATCGTTTACAATTTCAAGAAAAACCCAAGAACCACATTAAAACCGAATAAAAACCCAAACTTTATTAAACTATAGTCATTAGCCTAGGTAGTTACGAAAGATTTAGCCGCTAAACATGATCGGTAATATAATAACAATCTCAACTAGATCTGAATTCATCATATAACAATTAGAAACACAAGAAAAACAAAGAAACAGGAAGATTAAACCTGTAATCTTTACTCCCGAGCGCTCCAAAGTGTTACCCGAATGATTCCTAGCTTCCGAACACTTCCAAAACCTTCAAACAGCCTCTAATGGTTGTCCAAGAAGTCCCAAATTCGCTGACTACTTGCTGCCTTCGTCTGATGTAATGTGCGGCTGATTTGCGGCTCTGTTGTAGTTTTGAATAATAGCAATCCGCCCCCAAAATATTGCAACCCTTTGTGCTTTATAATTGCTGCCTCTAATTTTGTACGTGCGTCTAAAGTATAATTACTTCTTGAATGGGCCCGATACAAAAATTAAATGGCAGTAAACAAACTTCTAAAACTCGGTCAAGTTTTCTTCGTGGTATAAAGGATGATACATAAAGGTTGAGTTACAGTTCATCGTGAAGTCGGCTCGACGATGAAAGCTCTTTCCGATTAGATTGCGGGGTTATTCGTCTTGTTCATTTATGCAAGGCTTGAACTACCTTTCAAACTAATTAGTTTTAGCCCAATCCATTCGCTGCTTCGGTTGCCTTAGTTTCATCAAGCTATGGGAGAGAATGAAGATGAGGGGAATTGGAACGATGTGTTGAACAGAAGGAAGAGAGGAACTGATACCAGGAAGAAAGATGGCTACAATGGTAGGGGAATCACCAAGTATTTCATCACTAATCTCCCGGCGGGTTGCAGACCATGGGACGTGGCGGAGGTTTTTAGAGATTTTGGAGAGATATCAGGTATGTATATTGCAAGGAAGCCCGATAAGAAAGGTAATAGATTCGGGTTCATTAGATTCAAGAAAGTGAAGGATGCTAAGTTGTTAGAGTCGGCCCTCGATGGGACAAAGATGGGTGGGTGTAAACTCAAGGTCAACATCGCTAGATTCGCCAATGAGAATTCTAGTTTCTGGGAGCTCGACGGCAAGAACCAAGTGAAGGATGATCGCCCGGTTGAGAAGAATCCATGCAATGAGGTTAAGGGAGGTAATAGTAAGTTCTGGTCGAATGGAGTTTCTTACAGGGACATGTTAACATCTAATACATCTTTTGTTCCGGGTGCGGGTGATCATCAGCCGGTCGGTAAGATTGAAAGAATCCTTGAAGTCCATGATGAGACCAGTGCATTCTTTGCTTTCCAGGAGAAAGCAATGGTGGGGAGAACAAAGGACATCAAGTCGCTCTCGGCCTTGAGTGACTTGCTTATCTCTTCAGGTTTTCCTAATGCCAAGGTGTATTATGTTGGTGGGTTGTATGTTCTAGTTGTCTTCCCGGAGGATTATGAAGCGGTGGAGTTCATCAACAACCATACTTTATGGAAGGATTGGTTCTCGTCCTTAGACATGTGGGAAGGGAAATCCTTATCGTATGAGAGAATTGCATGGATTAAGTTTGCTGGGGTGCCGATTCATCTTGCTGAAAACAAAGTGTTTAATGATCTGGCTGAAGCCTATGGGAAAGTTGTGTCTGCTTCTCAGTTATCCCCTGATGTGAGAGATCTTTCGGTAAATCGAGTAGGTGTCCTAGTGGAGCATGGTGATCTCATTAAAGACACTGCTATTCTTGTTGGTGCATTACGTCTGTTGATTACGTCTTGTATCGAGTCTAGAAGTGAGATAGTTTAGTCATGGCACAAAACCCTAGAAAGTGTGTTATTCAGGGTTTCGCTTATATGGTTTAAATAGGTTTCGCTTATGTGTCAGTCTTATGTAAGGTTTCGCTCATGTGACAATGGGTTTCGCTTATATGTCATGGACATATAAGCGAAATCAGACATCTATATATATGTACATCAGAGCGAAATCAGGTAGTTGTAGGTGATTGTCTTCCGGTGAGCCACGAAGTGCTGCCGAAGTGCTGTCAGAGTCTGTAATAGTAACAGTGATCAATACAACAGCAGTTTATAGTGTATGTGACTGAAATTGCACCAAATCTTTAGTTTCCGCCTCTAGATTTGGATACGAAGTCTTCTGAACGTCTCAAACAGGACATAACACGATCCTACAAGTGGTATCAGAGCTCAGGAGGAAGAGTTCTTGCCATTTCAGCCACATTTCATCTCATTTTCTACACTTTATTACATTTTTAAAAAATTTTCACGGTAAAATTGGCTCAAAATCACACATTGCACTCGGAATCATACATTAACAAACCCTTGAAAGTTTCAGAATTAAAATCAACCTAGAAATCAAGTTTTTAGGGGTATCGCTTTTATGACAATGACCAAAGATGACATCAGCATGTGATTTCGCTTATATGGACAATTATGAGTTGATTTCGCTTTAGTGGCAACTTGTGATTTCGCTCTAAGGGATCGAATAGATTTCGCTCTAGTGTCATTTAGGGTATCGCTCCAGTGAACAGTTTAAGGTTTCGCTCCAACGTACAAAGTGGTCTCGCTTTTGCGGTTATATTAGATTTCGCTTTAAAGGTCTGCTGGGAAAATTTTTGAAATTTGAAACATGGACGAGGATTTCTTCAATGCATTTGCTACTCCAACTAGTTCGATGAGTATTGCTCAAAACACGATGATGGAAAACGAAACAGGAACGATGCAAAAACCTCCGAAACTCATGAACATCGAGGAGTACAAGAGTTGGGAAGAAAAGTTTGAAAACTGGGTACAGGCAAATTATCTAGATGCATGGGAATGTGTTGAGACAAAATATGTTCGACCGATGAATGATGATGAAGAAGTGGTTCCGATTAAAGATCTGACTGCTGATGCTAGAAAAAAATACAAAGATGAGAAAATGATGCTGAGTTTATTGCAACAAGCTGTGAAAGAAGATATTTTGGTTCTATTGCAACATAATGGAACTTCATATTCAATTTGGAAAGCTTTAGATCTAAGTTTCAAGGCAGTGAGGAAATGGTCAAGAACAAGAAGTCTTTACTGAAAAAAGAGTTTGATTTGTTTCGAAGATTGAAAAATGAGGACACTAAGCAAATAATTGAGAGATACTGCAATCTGTTGGCGAATATGAAACGATTGAAGATCATTAAAGACAATGAGGAATTGATTGAAAAATTATCAGATGCGTTACCGTATGAAACATGGGGTACTTATCTCATGATGCTAAGAAACAAGAAAGGTTTTAAAGATTTGACACTGAGCAAGTTTATCGAAAAGATTGAAGCTCAGGAGATGGAGCAGAGAAAGGTTATTCGGATGAAAGATTTCGATGGTGAACAGGATATTGGGTTGTATTACAAAGCAGGGGTGAATGAGAAGTCTACAAATCTATCTCCAAAAATAGAAACTGCTTACAACGCCAAGAATGATTCTGGAAGTTCATCATCAGGATCAAACAGCAAAACAAGTTTCACATCATTTCCGTCTTTTGACCCAAACATTTCAACAAAAAAGAATGGCAAGAAATTTCAGTGCAACATTGTACTGAATTTGGAAAATGATGAAGAATATTCAGCAGAAATTGCTAAGAGCCACATGTCTTTATTGGGAACTGTTCTTGAATCTTATGGTAGTTTTGTTGCAGGTCGAATTGGGAATCCAATGCTGACAAAGGAAGATTACGACCAGATCGATGCTGAAGAGATGGAACTGATGGACATAAAATGGTGCTTGGCCAGCGTATTGAGGAGAGCTGAGAAATTCAAGCAAATCACTGGAAGAGATGATCTTCGTGAGGCTGGTACTTCTACTTTAGGTTTTGATAAATCTAAAGTCACTTGTTTTCGTTGCAGGGAAAAAGGACACTTCAAGAGGGAGTGCAAAAACCGCGAAGCAAGTGGAGCTCAAAATCCGTTTAACAACAACAATGATTACTATCGAAAGGCCATTTACCATCAAGTTGCTCAGCAACCATCTCAACAACGTCAACATCAAGCACAAACTGCACATGGAAGGGATGTGATTGAAGATTCTGGAAAGAGAGCGTGTGCAGTGAATCAAGATTCTTTAAAGAGAGTTAATGGTAGTGCTTTGATAATAGATCAAGACGACGAAAAGTTACCTGAAGGATTTAGTTGGGAAAATTTCACATGGGATGATTATGTTCCTAATCAAGATACTGTTCACAAAGTTTTTGTAGCCAGAGTTGAAGAGGACAGTGATGATGATACTGAATATTGGGCAAGAAAGTTTGATGCTGATATGAAACTGCTTGCTGAAAGTGATAGTGATGATGATAAATTTAAAAAGAAAAAGATCAAAACACCAGTCAGTAGTGATGATGAGGAGGTTTTAGTGAAGAAGAAAAAGGTCAAGACTCCAGTGAGTAGTGATGATGAAGAATTTTTGGTGACTAAACGGAAAGTGAAAGTTGAAGTTGAGAAGTTCAAAGTTCAAGATGAAGTTGATGCAAAGAAAATTCCAGAAAAGTGTGAAAACTGTGAAGCTATTAAAAAACAGAACAGTACATTGATCTACAACTTGAACAGCTTAAAAGAATCGTATGATGTGTTGAACAAAGCAATGAACCAGTACAATCATACAAGTGAAGAACAAGCAACAGCAATGAAAACACTTCAGGGTGCTTATATGACAAAGCAGAAAGTAGTGAACAATTACATTGAGAAATGTGCTGTACTTGAACAAAAGTTGGAATTACAGAGAATTGAAACAGAGAGAGTAAATCGTTTATTGAAAAGTTATTCATGTTCTTCTTATGTCATTGACAGGATTTATCCAACTGCTGAAAGCTTGAAGGCATTTGAAGAAGATGAAGTAACTGAAGAAAAGAAGGATGATGGAAAAGTGACTGACGTAAAGACTCCAGAAAAGAACAACAAAAAGAAAAAGAATGAAAAGAAGGATTCTGGTAAGAAACAAGAAGTCGGTTATAACAAATGTCCACCCCCGCTAGAAAATGGATATTTGCCCAGGAATCCAAATCAGGAAAGAGTCGAAAAAGCAACAAATTTACAATGGGAGTCAGAGTCGTCAGTCAATTTGCCAGAAAATATTGATGTCGTGTTTACAACATCTGACACTGATCATGAGTCCGAGTTAATTAAGAAAGTCGTCGATCAGGTGTTGGATAAAGATGAAACTGAGGAGTCAAAGTCAGAGTCAGAGTCAAAGTCTGGTTCTGAAAGTTCGAGTTCGACGGTCAATAGTCAAAATTCTTCAGTTAAAAGGGTTTACAACAAAGAATTCATGTTATCAAAATCTAATTTGAGTGACGAAACATTCAAAGTTGCATATACATTGAATGATTCTGACAAATTATATTCTGATGAGGAATTTCCACTAAGAGGTGTAAAAACTGAGATGATCAAAAAGATTTTCAAACTAACAGAAATCAATATTTCTGAATTAAAAGATGTAAACCTTATTGATAAACCTAAAAAATACACCTCAAGAGTACAACAAAGACTAAACAAGAAAAAAGGTTACAGTTCTGGTTCTGATTTTCACAAGAAATCAAACCCTAACCGTAATTTCAAAAAGAAAGGTCTTGGTTTTACTCCAACAGAAAAACAGAAAAATGAAATATATGTTTGTGATTTTAAAGCAAAGATGACATTTGTTTCAGGTACATCAAGAGATGAGGAAGAAAAGAAAAAGTTTTGGAGGCAGTCAAATAGTGAGTTCCTTGCAAAGAAGCAAGAAGAGATGAAAGAAACAAGAACCTGTTTCAAATGCAACAATGTTGGACATATTGCTAGAGATTGTTCTAAGGCAATATCATCAAAACAGGGAGTTTTTAGTAAACAAAAAGAAAAAGTGGTTAAGTTTGAACCGCCAATTGACCGAACCAAATTATTCAAAAATTCTATTTTTGAAATTGGTGAAAGTTCAAATAGGTTTTACAAGAAAAGAGGAAATCTTGACAACCAGAAATGGGTTGTTAAGAAGTCTGTTGATAGTTCTAGCGATGATTCTGATGGGTCAAAATCAGAGGAGCTATCTTCTGGCTATGAAACTGATTCTATAAAGTTAGTTGAGCCACAGGTTGAGGTAAAAATTAAAAAATCAGTTATGACTGTGGATGATGTTCATTTTCCATCATTGAAGGATGAAAATTTTAAGAAGAAAATTGGTAAAGTTGAAATATCAAACCAATTTTATGATGACAAAAAGGATTTTGATGTTGAGAAAGTCTTTAACTCTAAAGTTCATCATATTTTTGGTAAAATGATTGACAGGAAGGTCAAAGGAACGAAGGAGTTTTATGAGAAGAAGACGATGAAGGAGAAAGTTGAACCATCTCTAGTTTGTGACTGGGATGGTTCATACTATGAACAATGAGTTTGTGGACTTGCCGGAGATCCCAAGTTGGTAATCGTGGATCAGGAATCGGCATCATTCTGTGTATTTGATTGTGTTTTTCATACAAGTGGTAAATCAGGGACATTAAGTTGTATCTGATTTTCTACAAGTAGTTAAAAAAAAAAACAATGTGATGAACTAAATCCCTAACTTTACAAGTGGTAAATTCAAACTTATTTTCCGGAAAAACCATTTGATTAAAATAAACTTAAGTGTTTTGAAATCTAAATGGGAAAATAGTTTGAGGGGGAGTTCTGATTGTTTATGCCAAGTGGATGGCGAATTGAAGCGATTTGATATCGGTTGTCATGTTTCTGTACAGTTTGTTTTCAAATTTCCTAAAATGTGTTTGCATTTTAGGGGGAGTAGAAATTTCAGAAAATCCAAAAACATTTGGAAATTTGAAAAAGCCAAAAACATGATAAAATCAAAAAATGAGTTTTGTTGTATAAAAGAGGAAATGATAGTACATCAGTGGACGATCACAGCATGCTAAAGAATTGGAATGTAAAAATGTGATAAACGGTCTCACTGATGATGTGCCAGTAGATTTTTGCACATTTAGTAGATTGTGACGAGATATAACCCTAAAATTTCAAACTTGCTTGTTCTGTGGGTTAACACAAACTTGGATATATAGGTAACCCCTGAAATCTTGTTTGAAAGGTCCCTTATTCTGAGATACTAGGTCTTTATGCTCAGTGATATCTGGGGTATTATCCCGGGACTTCTGCTGAAAGAAATTTCTGACCTAGTCCCCGGATAATGCTTTCTGCAAATGCTTGAAACATAGCATCGCCCTCAGCAAGCTGATGAAACAATAAAATTGATAGTCGCTGCTGTTGTAATGCAAAAGATCCTCTAAAGGGGACACACCAAAAGTCGAAGCCGTCATCTCTTTGCGTATCGAAAGATCGACCTGAGCTCTCACGGCCCTCGTACTATAATTTATTCCCCTGACAGATATCATCTGTGGTATACTCACCTGTAAGACTGAATATTGGGATCTGGATACGGGAGTATATTCAAGTAGTGGGACACACGGATAAGTTTAAGTGCTTAAAACATTAACTTCGTATCTCGGATCAATTGAACTTTGTGTGAAAATTTAAGTGGACAAGTATACTGACAATCTAAGTGAATCGTTTAGAACTTAAAATGTAATGAAGCTTAACGGTGTTGGTGATTTGTCTTAGAAACTGATATGATCCTCTTGCACAAACTCACAAAAATATTGGTTGTAAATATTTCTTTACTTCTTTACTGCATTTCATTTCATTAAAAAAATCAAAAAAGATTTTAGTGTGTTTTAGCATAAATTTTGAAAAAGTCAAAAAAGATTTTCGACAATTGATATTGAAGAGCTGATTTTCAAAATTCAAGTGCTAAACATGATGAACAAATGGTTTGGAAGAGTGTGTTGGTAAATGAAAATGATTATTTTAAAATTGGTTAATCAGAGATTATCATTGTAAAAATCATTTTAATCATGTCAACAATTGGTTATAAGAAAATTTATTTTTGGGTAGAGTTATGCAGGTTAACCAGGTTTCAAAACCTGAGTCAAGAACCAGCTTACGATCCTAAGGATGTTAGAATGAATTTGAAAAATGAGATGAGTCATGTTTCGATTCCAGCTGAATGAGAGGGGGAGCCTGAAAAGAGAAGAGAAGAGAAGATAGAGATAGTGGATTCTTACAGTGTGAAATACTTCAAGATGAAGATTGAAGACTGATAAAGATAGTAGATCAGAGACTCGACACTGCAACTTCATCAACATTCGAGGGGGAGTTTGTTGGTGCATTACGTCTGTTGATTACGTCTTGTATCGAGTCTAGAAGTGAGATAGTTTAGTCATGGCACAAAACCCTAGAAAGTGTGTTATTCAGGGTTTCGCTTATATGGTTTAAATAGGTTTCGCTTATGTGTCAGTCTTATGTAAGGTTTCGCTCATGTGACAATGGGTTTCGCTTATATGTCATGGACATATAAGCGAAATCAGGCATCTATATATATATGTACATCAGAGCGAAATCAGGTAGTTGTAGGTGATTGTCTTCCGGTGAGCCACGAAGTGCTGCCGAAGTGCTGTCAGAGTCTGTAATAGTAACAGTGATCAATACAACAGCAGTTTATAGTGTATGTGACTGAAATTGCACCAAATCTTTAGTTTCCGCCTCTAGATTTGGATACGAAGTCTTCTGAACGTCTCAAACAGGACATAACACGATCCTACAATTCTTAGCTGGAAAGGAAGGAAATATAAGGTCTAGCTATCGGAGGATCAAAGTAACTGGGAACCGGAGTGCTTGGTGGAGGTATCCAGACCGGTGCCGGTGACGGTGGTCGGAGAAGATGATGGGTTTCTGAGTCTGTTGGGGTTGCATGGTGAGACGAAGAGTCTGGAAGGTGAAGAAGGTCTCCCATGCACGCGTAGAGAGAAGGAGGCGGAGTTGATTTCCATGGGTAATAATGATGGGGGACCTACCAATGTTAACCGTCTGTTTAATTCCCAAGGTCAAGCTGGTGGAAACGAAAAGGTGGGGCCAGAGGTGATTACACAGGTGGGGAAAAAGAAAAAAACCTTTTAATATTCGAAAAGACAAACATAAGAAGCCCAACTTTAGCCCAAGCCCAACAAGTGACGATAGGCCCCTTAAGCGATCTAGATCGGATTTGGACAGGCCTTTTGAGGATTTTGTTTTTCCGGCCCAGGTAGAGATCCATTCCAGCAATGCTAATGCTAAGTCTGATAACAGGAAAGTTAGGTCTTACGAAGGTGAAATTGGTATTGACTTGAATTCGGAGGTTGTTCCTTCGAATGATGGAAGTGCAGAGTCGGATGGGGATACCCTGGTGGTCGATACTCAAGATAGAAGGCATCCAGGCGATGTGTTCCCAGATGAGTTCAAGGAGACGGTTCGGATTGGAAATATGGTCGGAGTTAATCTTGCGGGTCACAACAGTTTGGTTCAGGAGATTATGGCGGATGAAGGCATCAATGTGTTGAGCAAATGAATTTTCTCTCAATTAATGTTAGAGGAATGGGGGGCCCTGTAAAGGAAAATTGGATTAAGGAATTAAAAATAAAAAATAAGGTTGATTTTTTGTTGATCCAAGAGACTAAACAAGGGGATCTTTCAAAGTTCAATTTTAAAAAGATTTGGGGTAATAAAGATTACTGTGTTGAATGTGTGGACGCGTCTGGTTTGTCTGGGGGCATCCTCTGTATTTGGGACAGTGGTATTTTCAAGGCTTCTAGTATTGTAAAAGACAGGAACTTCCTGATGATCAGTGGTGTTATTAGAGGTTCGCATGAGAAGCTAAATATAGTTAACGTATACGCCCCTCAAAAACCCCCGGATAAGTTGAATCTTTGGAATAAAATCAGAGAGGTCATGATCGGGGTTGATGGGAAGTGGGTGATTGCTAGAGATTTTAACGCGGTGTGAAGTCAAGATGAACGGAAAAATTCTAGTTTCAAGAATACGTGTGCCGGGAATTTCAACGATTTCATTTACGACTGTAACCTATTGGAGTATGAGCTTAGAGGAAGAAAATTCACATGCGTTCGTAATAACGGAAAGAAGCTCAGTAAGATTGACCGGTTCCTTGTCTGTCCAGATTTCTTCAATTCTTGGCCAGAAGCATGTTTAAGAGGTATGTCCTTCTCCCATTCGGACCACTGTCCGCTGCTTCTTACTATCAACAAAAAGAATTTTGGGCCTAAGCCCTTTAGAACTTATAACTCTTGGCTTGGAAAAGAAGGGTTCAAGGAAGCTGTTGTGAATGCCGTGGAGTCGTTTGTTTCTGGAAGTGAAAGTGAAAGTGAAAGGGCAGACATCAGACTTATGAAAAAATTCGCTGCCATTAGGAATGCTTTAAAAAAGTGGAGATCGGTTAATGTGGGAAAAGAAGATGAGCTTGTTTGTAAGGCTGAAGAAGAGTTGGATGTGTTAGAGAAAATTATGGAGGATCGGGAGCTTTCTGAAGAGGAGGAATGGTAGTTTGTGGAGAATAAAAAAGTGATTCTCGGCCATGAATCGAACAAGTGCGAAGATATGAGGCAAAAGTCGAGGACGAAATGGGCTCTTGAGGGCGACGAGAACACCAAGTTTTTTCACTCACATGTCAACTTAAGGCGAGCGGTGAATCAGATCCCGGGATTAAATATTAATGGCAGCTGGGTTACCAAGCCGAATAAGATTAAATGTGAGATTTTGAGGTTTTTTAGGAACCGTTTCACTGAAGATTACAAGCTTAGGCCTTCTGTCATGTGCAATAACATTATGAGTTTAAATCAGGAGGAAAAGGACTCTCTTATCAGATCTTTTTCCTTGGAAGGAAATTAAGGAAGCGGTCAACGAGTGTGGTGAAGATAAGGCCCCTGGACCAGACGGCCTCAATATGAAATTTATTAAAAGTTTATGGGAGTTGTTCGAAAAGGATTTTATAGACATCATGGACGAATTCTTCGTTAATGGTTCGATTAGCATTAGTTGTGGTAGTTCCTTTATTACTCTTGTGCCGAAATCCAAGGAACCTTCGGAGCTTAACGGGTATCGCCCAATAAACCTCATTGGAATTATTAGCAAAGTTATCTCAAAAGTGCTCGCCAATCGCCTAAGGAAGGTTATTGGTTCGATTATCTCGGAGTCGCAGTCGGCGTTTATAAAAGGTAACTTTATCCTTGACGGTCCTCTTTTGCTTAACGAGATTATGAACTGGGGGAAAAAGAATAAGCTTAAGGCGTTTTTCCTGAAGATTGAATTTGAAAAAGCCTACGATAACGTCAACTGGAATTTCTTAATCTCTACGATGTGCCAGATGGGGTTTCCGGGTAGGTGGTGCTCGTGGATTAAAGGCATTCTTGAGTCGGCTAGATCGTCGGTGCTGGTCAATGGATCTCCTACGTTCGAATTCCAGTGCCAAAAGGGCCTTCGCCAAGGTGATCCGATCTCCCCTTTCCTTTTCCTTATGGTAATGGAAATGTTATCCCGTATGATCGAAAAAGCCGGAAGTTTAAATATTTTTTCTGGTATTCAAGTCCCTAATGGCCCGTGTGTTTCACATTTGTTTTATGCCGACGATGCAATTATTCTTGGGAGGTGGTCGCCTGAAAATATTAAGAATATTGTGCGTATTCTTCGGGTTTTTTTCATCTGTTCAGGGCTGAAGATAAACATTAATAAATCCAACCTTTTTGCCATCGGAGTTAACCAAAATGCTGTTACTAGTATGGCAGACTTTGTGGGTTGTCAGGAAGGAACTTTCCCGTTTAAATATCTGGGGCTTATGGTCAGGGCAAACATGAACAGTATTGTAAATTGGAAACCAGTGTACGATATTTTTGATTCCAGGTTGGATAAGTGGAAGGCGGGATTGCTTTCCATTGGTGGAAGAATTACTTTAATCAAGGCTGTTCTAGAGTGCCTTCCGAACTTCTATTTTTCCTTGTATAGAGCTCCGGTGAAAGTTATAAAAGATTTAGAAGCGAAGATGAGGAACTTTCTTTGGAATGGTGACAGTGCCGTTAAAAAATTAAATTGGGTGGCTTGTGTCACACCCCGATATTTCCACGTATTGCCGGTGGGCCCGGTGGGGGAGTATCGTGACGTAGTTGATATCATTATAGTCAAACGACACAATATTTAAATGCACAGCGGAAGCAAAAGATAGATTCATTTCAACCGAATAAAATTGTAATATTAAGTATCACAAAATAGTTGAAAATAATCCACAGGATGGATCAAATAAAAAGAAACATTGTTCAACAGACTGAAATGCATCCAAGCTTGCGAGACTCTTATTGATGCTTAAGGAGAAAGCCAGCCTATTTCGAGTAGTACCTGCACTTAATCTTTTTGGGAAAATACGTCAGTTTACACTGGTAAATACAATCAACTGACTCATTTGAAAAGGTTTAGAAAGTCGATTTAAATGCACGAGGCACAAACATTTTATAACTTGGGATAATTATTTGAATATAATCTTGTAAAAGAATTACATGTTTCTTATGCGTTCAGTAGCCCGAGTTGACACTGGGTTAGAGCTTAATAGACACACCACATGATATAGTCTCGCGGCGGTTTCTTTCCCGAAACCGGCGGTTATACCTTATTATTTATTTATTTATTTATGCACCGTCGGGTGTACGCCTACACTTCTTAGGTCGTGGCCATTTCGTAAAATGATGCCAAGTATATCCGGGACATGGTCATTAACCCCCCAAAGGCTTTAAGCAACAAAACAATTTAAACGGGTCATTTCAATGAATTAACCTCCATTTGATTTAAGATTCAATGCCCGACCAAGCGGTATTTTATATACCATACCCCAAGGCCGTATAGGGAAAATAAGTTAAAAGTATTTACCTTTGCAAGTAATAATCACAACAATCAAGTGCACGTAGCTTTTACCGGGTCTCCTATTCTGGAACGAAGGTTTATAATAACCTATTAGAATCCTAACGGGTCTTTAATTAAGCCTAAACTTAGACCGGTTAGTTTTAAAGGAAGATACGGTTCGAACGCATGATTAAGCGAAGACCGGAATAGAATGTGATTTAGACCCGAAAAGTTTGAAGACTTGTATAATATGAGTAAACTAAACACATTCTGGATTTTGAGATAAAAATGATAAGGTTCGACCCGTTTCAGCTAATTTATGCAAACTAGTTACATAAACCGAACCGAACGCGAATAACGCATAACGGGTAACCGAATGAGTCACAAACAGGTTTTCTAAGTTAATATGCTTTAAATATGTTGTGATATCAGTAGGATACCTTCCATTATGCCCAAAACGAGTTTAATCTCAATTTAAGCCCCGTAGGGGTATTTTGGTCATTTAAAAGATTATAAAAGAGATTAATTATAATTCTGAGATTCGGGTCTGAAATAATCAGTAAAACAACTTAATTTAATAGGTTATATCAGTTGGTGATAATTCTTATATGACAAAATGGTTTTAAACCCATACTATGTGTTTAATATGCGTAAAAAGCCGTTTTAAGCGATTTCCGGGTCATAACTGGAAATCTGGGTTTTCTGATTAGTTTATAAAGTTCAACATACTTCATTTATCTTATAAAATCAGTAGCCAAAGTTTTGGTGTCTAAATGTTATGTAAAACTCATTTTATAAGTGAAAAGGGTATAATCGGTATTTACCGAATCAAGGCAATAACCTTAGTTTATGATCAGTTTAAAAATAATTAAAAATCTTCAAAAATCCCAAAATATTATATTACATCAGTGGCTAAAAGGTTTGGTGTCAAAAATTGGGTTTAGATAGGCTTTATGCTAATTATGCCGTTTAATTAATAAAAGGCCTTCTAATTACGCTATTGAGCATAACTCCTAATCTAGACCTCCAACTGATGTGAAATTTTAGGGACATGTTTATAAATCAGTAAAAAGGATTATTGTCCTCTCACATTTCAAAAATTCTCGTTTTAAGGTCGAATGGGCATATTGGTCAACATTAGGCATTTAACGGAAACGTCGGACAATCAACGAGTCGAGTAGTATAATCGCAGAGGGTTATACTATCGTACAAGCTGGTCCTAATGAAGCTCTAAGGCATTTCTAAATCATGCTAATATGGGTCAGAACTGAAAGTCAAGGCAATGGTCAAACTATGCGACTTTCGGTTCCGAACCGGTCCTAAACTGAAAATTGTCGGGTAGGACATGCTTAGACATGTTCTTGCATTGATTACCAAGTTATATGAGTGGCAAAACAGGTTACACGTCTTCTACATTGCTAATTATGCGTTCATTCGAAAATTATGTTCCTGTTGACTTTTTATAATAAACTTTGACCCGACAAACGACTTAGTTAGAGCGGGAATCAGAGGGTGCCCTTTAAGGGTTTAATGCCCACATAATTACCAACTTATAACTACTTTCAATTTGACTAATCACTGGACCATTAGTGATTAATCGTTAAGTCAAACCTTAATTACAAAGGTTTGACTTTAAGCTAATTAACTAAGTAAAACACGTTTAAGGAAGGTTAAGGAAGCTTACCAAGGTCCAATGCACGACTAATGATGCTTAGGGAGTGGCCTTTAGCTCCAGAAATCTTCAGGAGTTGAGTTTGGAATAAATGATCAAAAGTTGCACAATGAGGCCTTTATATAGTGATCATGATTGAAAAAGATGATGCCAAACAACTCTAAGATTGATCCCTGATCAATTACAAGTGTCCCTAGTGCCTAAAAACAAGCTTGTGCAGCCCATGGTATTGAAAACAAGCCATAAGAGTCGGTTAAACGGGCTGGACAGACACCTGTCCAAAGTTTCTGTATCTGGGAGGCTGAGGCGGCCCGCGTAAGACCTTGGGCAAGTCTTACGCGCCCCGTGTGAGTCCTGGTTTCAGGTTAACAAGTTTTCAATTATTGCATTTTTGGCCCCCGGTCCTCCTAAAAGTTGTTTTAACTCCTTGTTTTGCACTTTGAGCCCTCTAAATTGATTTCTAAGGACTTCAAGACTTATACCAACTTTGTTAAGTCCTTGGTTATCTTTTTATCACCCAAAAAGTCATAAGTTTCAACGTTGACGCTTTTAACCCCTCATATACGAATTTTATCATAACCTCCTCATATGATAACGAAACTTGGTGAAATTTTTATCATGTATTCTAGTGAGCATAATTAATCGTTACAAGGCTTCGGGTTTGCTAAAAGGTCACTCAGAGGTATACCTTAAACATGTTGACACATTTAACCCCTGTAGTTTGTAATCTCTCACTTTCTTTCACAATTAGCTTCGTATGATCCATGATTCATTCGTTTAAGGGTATAAACATTAGGTAGGGTTATTGTAAAGTATATTTATCCATTGTTGACATTTTCAACCCTTATATTCACATACTTTCCTTGTTTGTCAACTTTAGTCCTTCTACAGTAATCCTTTACACGTTTAAAGTTCATGACACGTGTCGATATTATATTGGACATGAAATTACGAGGTGTTACATCCTCACCCCCTTAAAAGAAATCTCGACCTCGAGATTTACTGAAACAAATGAGGGTACTTTTCTTTCATTGTGGATTCTACCTCCCACGTGTACTCGGGACCTTTACGGGCATCCCATTTAACTTTTACGATCGGTACATGCTTCCTTCGAAGCTTCTTAACCCGTCGATCCTCAATCGACACAGGTTTTTCAACAAACTTTAAGCTCTCGTCAATGTGCACATCTGTATGTGGTATGACTAGTGATTCATCAGCTAGACATTTCTTCAGATTGCAGATGTGGAATACGTTATGAATACCACTGAGCTCCTCAGGCAACCTTAACTTATAAGCCACTGATCCGACACATTTGATGATCTCGAATGGTCCTATGTATCTGGGGCTTAACTTGCCTTTCTTGCCAAAATGCATTACCCCTTTCCAGGGTGATACCTTAAGTAGTACCTTGTCACCTACCTCGAATTTCAGAGGTTTACACCTTAAATCCGCGTAGCTTTTCTGCCTATCCCTGGTAGCTTTGAGACGATCGCGTATCCGCACAATCTTATATGTCGTCTCCAGGACTATTTCAGGTCCTGTCAGTTGGACATCCCCAACTTCCGCCCAACAAACGGGCGTTCTGCACTTTCTACCATACAAGGCTTCGAAAGGCGCATCCTTAATGCTGGTATGGTAGCTATTGTTATAGGAGAATTCGATTAATGGTAGGTGGTTATCCCAACTACCACCTAAGTCAATCACACATGCACGAAGCATGTCCTCCAAAGTTTGGATTGTACGCTCACTCTGCCGTCCGTCTGAGGATGGTAAGCCGTACTAAAATTTAAGCGCGTGCTCAAAGATTGTTGGAAACTTTTCCAAAAATGTGAGGTGTATCTAGTATCTCTGTCAGAGATAATAGACACCGGTACGCCATGCAGAGATACAATCTTATCTACGTACAATTGGGCTAACATGTCGGAGCTATAGGTCTACTTAATGGGTAGGAAATGTGCTGACTTAGTCAGTCTATCCACTATCACCCATATAGTATCATTTCCTTTCTTTGTCTTTGGCAACTTGGTAATGAAATCCATTGTCACCATTTCCCACTTCCACGTGGGAAGTTCAGGCTGTTGTAGCAAACCTGACGGCTTCTGGTGTTCAGCTTTGACTTGTGCACACGTCAAACATTTAGCTACATAGGCTGCTATAGACTTCTTCAAGCCTATCCACCAAAACTTTGCTTTCAAATCCTGGTACATCTTGTCAGCTCCAGGATGAACGGAGTATTTAGAACTGTGGGCTTCCTGGAGGATAACATCCCGGAGTCCTCCATAAACTGGAACCCAAATTTGTCCATTTAATCTCAGGATTCCGTCCTTGCCATAGGATAACTGTTCTTCAGTTACTCCTAGCTTTTCATCAGGATAGTTAGCTTCTAGCACAACTTCCTTCTGCGCAGCTAACAACCTTTCATTCAAACTATTCTTTATCTCAATGCTCTTGGCATTGATTCTTATAGGCTTCACTCTTTCCTTTCGACTTAAGACATCGGCGACTATATTCGCCTTGCCAGGATGGTATCTTATCTCACAATCATAATCATTCAAAGTTTCCATCCAACGTCGTTGCCTCATGTTCAAATCCTTTTGGTTAAACAGGTGCTGGAGGCTCTTGTGATCAGAATAGATCACACACTTGATACCATATAAATAGTGCCTCCATAGCTTCAGTGCAAATACAACGGCACCCAACTCCAAGTCATGGGTGGTGTAATTCTTTTCATGCACCTTTAACTGACGTGAAGCATAGGCAATAACTTTGCCTTTCTGCATAAGCACACATCCCATCCCGGTGTGTGATGCATCACAATATACCACAAACTCTTCTATTCCATCAGGCAATGTCAACGCAGGTGCATTGCTTAGCTTCTGCTTAAGGATATCAAAGGATTCTTGTTGCTTCGGTCCCCAGTCGAACTTAATATTCTTCCTGGTCAAAGAAGTTAGGGGTGCAGCAATCCTTGAAAATTTTTCAATAAAACGCCTGTAATATCCTGCCAATCCCAAGAAACTGCGAATCTCTGTGGGCGTCTTCGGCTCTTGCCAATTCATGACAGCTTCAACCTTAGCGGGATCTACCTGGATTCCGCGTTCACTAACCACATGTCCAAGAAATTGGACTTCACGAAGCCAAAATTCACACTTAGAGAATTTGGCGTAGAGCTTTTCTCGATGAAGCAGTTTCAGAATGCAATGGAGGTGCTTCTCATGGTCAGCTTAATTCTTGGAGTAAATAAGAATATCATCGATGAAGACGATGACAAATTTATCCATGTAGGGCTTGCAGACGCGGTTCATGAGATCCATGAACACGGCTGGTGCATTAGTGAGTCCAAAAGGCATCACTAAGAACTCGTAATGACCATAACGAGTCCTAAATGCAGTCTTATGTACATATTCATCCTTGACCTTCAGTTGATGATATCCTGACCTTAAGTCGATCTTGGAAAAGTAACTTGCTCCTTGAAGTTGATCGAACAAGTCGTCGATCCTGGGTAATGGATACCTATTCTTGATAGTAACTTTGTTAAGTTCTCGATAATCGATGCACAGACGCATCGACCCATCCTTTTTCTTCACAAACAGGATTGGTGCTCCCCAAGGAGATGAGCTAGGTCTAATAAATCCTTTGCTTAACAAATCATCCAGTTGAGTTCTCAACTCTTTCATCTCCGTTGGTGCCAATCTGTAAGGCGCTCTTGCAACAGGTGCTGCTCCAGGAATAATGTTAATCCTGAACTCCACTTGCCTATCTGGGGGTAAACCAGGTAGTTTTTCAGGGAATACGCCTGGATATTCAGAGATAATGGGTATGTCTTCGATCTTAGGCTTTGGTTCATCAAGGGTTACTTGTGCCATGTAGATAACACAACCCTTCATCAAACACCTTGATGCCTTGAGCATGGACACTTGCTCAGGCATTTCGTACTTAGTATCTCCTTGGATTGTCAAAGGCTCGCCATGAGGAGCTCTGACAACCACCTGCTTCATAGCACAAACGATCTAGGCTTGGTTGCGAGACAACCAATCCATGCCTATAACTATATCAAAACCGGCTAATTTCAAAGGGAGCAGGGATAATGGAAAAGAGTGGTTCCTAATGGATATGAAACATCCATCTAACACGGTTGAGGCGGTTTCTAAGGTACCATCAGCTAATTCCACCTCATATTTCACACTTAGGGTTTTAACAGGTAATTTCAGTAACTTACAAAACTTATTATCTACAAATGACTTATCAGCTCCTGAATCAAATAGCACTCTTGCATAAACATCATTTATGAGGAAGGTACCTGTGATCACATTGTCGTCCTGAATAGCTTCCTTTGCATCCATCCGGAAGACCCTTGCATTGGTCTTTTTCCCATCCTCAGTCTTCTTTGCAAGTTTTGGGCAGTTGGACTTGATATGCCCTTTTTCATTGCAGCTATAGCACGTAGCATCCTTGATTTTCTTACAGTCTAGGGTCTTGTGCTCAGAAGACTTGCAAATCCCACATGCCCTTGGCTGTGACTGGGATTTCGACTCATATCTGCACTTCCCGAAGTGTTGTTTCTTGCAGATCTTACATCTGGGCTTATCATCCGACTGATGACCATCTCTCTTAGATCCAGAACCCTTTTTGTGGTCATTGTTTCCCTTATGTCTCTTATCCGATCGTCGTGAGCTATCATCCTCACGCTTCCTTTTCTCAGTTCTCAGCGATCTCTACCTGACCGCGTCCAGAGTAAGAGATAATGCTATATCAGCTGCAGACCGGAAAGTAGCTGGTCTAGAAGCTTTCACACTGGCCTTAACTTCTGGGGCTAAACCCCCGATGAATCGAGCTATCCTCTTGGGTTCCGGTGTCACAAGCTAAGGAACCAACCTTGACATGGTGTTGAAGCTTGTAAGGCAGGCTTGACAATCCAGGTTTTTTATAACCACAGACAAGAAATCAGCTTCAATCTTCTCAACCTCATGCTGAGCGCAGTAGTTCTCCTTGATCAATGACACAAACTGTTCCCAAGTCATATTGTACAATGGGATTTTCCCTGTAGCTTGGATCAAAGACCTCCACCAAGCTAATGCCTCACCCTTGAATGACTGAGACACGAATTTCACCACATCCTTATTAGCGCAACCACTGATATCTACCACAGTGTCCATTTCATCCAACCATGTCATGCAGTCTATAGCTCCTTTTTCCCCAGTGAAATCCCTGGGTTTGCATGAAACAAAATACTTATAGGAGCAACCCTTATCACGGGGTCCTTGGTTCAGTACGGTCCTTTGAGATGGAACACTCCTTTGGTTTGATGAGTGATGGGAATTACTGTTGGGAGCAGTGTGAGTTTTAGAGGGTGGTTTAGAGTGTGGTGCAGATTGGGTCCTTACATGGGTACCACTGGATTCATGGGTATCCAAAGCTCGAGTAATGGCATTGTCTATCATTGCCTGCAGTTCTGCACCCGCTACGTTAATTCGGGTATTATCATGATTCTCCCTTGGGTGACTGTTGATCTCATCCGAGTCAGCCATGTAGTTTGAACTGTTACATAAGATATTGACAATAATTTATTTGGGAGTTTATTATGGAATTGTCTTTTATGGCAATTCATTAACCATGGTAAACATAGACCATATTTGGTTAATTTGTTAATCATATTTATTTAGGATTTTTACTATAATTTATCATAATTATAAAACAATAACAGTATTATTAGTGGCACAAAAGGCCTAGTCAAAGGGACATTCTAAATCATAAGCCATGATTTCAGAGAATCAAGGCATTAAGGTTTGAGCATAGTTCTTTACCTTTTTCTGACAGGGAGTCGTAGAGTACTACTGTCTTTTGTCTTATATGACAATGAGTATGGCCCGTAGGCACTACATTACCTATGGATGTTTAATATATAATCATCTTAATTGATGGTTTAAACCCATGATTTATAGATCATCAGGTTGGGATATGAATCTTTTGAAGAATCCTATTAAAAGAAGGACGTGTGTGATTTTAACGAATCACGTCTACCAGGAGCGTTAACATGTTTTCAGATGTTAACAGGGATTTGAATCTTTTTAAACAGGTCTTACCATCCTGGCCAAGTCTTATAATGACCTGCAGGCTAGGTTATACCTTTAAGATTCTTATTTAATATTTAAATAGGCAAATTATCATAAGAGGAATGATTTTTGGTTTTTTTTATCTCATATATAATATGTTTATGCATAAAAATGAAAATTTTAAATTTAACATTCCATTAAACATTAAAAGGAGTACACATTGCCCTAAACGGGACTTTTAACAGAAATAACTTGCCCACGCAGGGGCTAAACTAATAATACAAGTCCTCGCAGGGACTGATTTCTAAGATAGGTGTCCACGCAGGGACTAAAAAGACAAGTCCAAGCAGGGACTAAAGAAAGACAAGTCCACGCAGGGACTAGGTACATAGATAAATGTCCACGTAGAGACTTGTTTGAAATAAGGAAATACAACAATACATATAGGGATTCAATGATCCCTCTTCTTCTTTCCTTTTAACAAGCTTGCCAGGCCCTTGAGAAATCCCCGGTTGTTCCTACGCTCTTCCTGAAACTCTCGTTCCACCCTGTTTAGCCTGTGGAGGATTTCCTCCTGTTCCGGTGGGGAAAACCGTGGTGGCTGCGGCTGGTGCTGAATCGGAGGTCGAGCAGGTATTTGATACCCATGAGTTGGGTATCCCACTCCCTAGGGGGCTCCGTATGGTCCTTCAGGATGAAGGGCGTTGTAGTATGCTGCTACAAGATATGGGTCGGCTTCAGCATAGTTGTAGTTAGTGTGAGCCGGCTGCTCAAATGGATTGTACGCCGTTGAACCGGCGTACGTAGGAATCGGGTTACCAAAACCCACTGGTGGCGGCGCAATAGGTGCAGAATTCACCTCTGAAACTGTATTTGAAGGCCCACCCATTTGTGGGTCTTCATCCAGTGGCGGACAGTGACTGCCACTTGAGTGATGGGGGGTGCTAAAGTGAAAACCCCCTTCTCACGCAGATATTCGTGCGCCTGTTCTTCTACGCCTTGGTGGTTCTGGAGGTGCTTGATGAACTGGCGGTGGTGGTGGCGGTGGCGTGACTGCCACGAAACGCGAATCCTCGGAGGGATCCTGCTGCTGTTGCTGGTGGTGAGGCGATGAATGGTGAGAGGGTGTAAAATACCATTCATACTGGTTGAACCTTGCTTGGTAGCTGTCAGGACCACGGTAGGGTGATCCATGGAAGGATGACCCATCAGAGATCTCGATGGGGGTGAGTAGGTCTCCCAGAAGGTGGTTCAACAGGATCCGTGTCTTCATCTATATCCATTGCATGGTCTCCTGAGAAATGGTCTTCAGGTCCTAGTGGGTTAAAACCCACTGGTTCTTCAATATAGTTTTCCGGGTTGAACCGGCCCTGGAAGACAGGAGTGGGGTCGCCAAAGGAATGGTGCGAAAGAGATCGCTGTAACGGCAAGAAGGAGTGGCGTGAGTCTTCAGGCTCGTTCTCTGATTGCGGCCCAAAGGAATGGCGGTAAGGAGGCATTGAGCTAAACGAAGTAGATCGCCTAGCGGGCTCTGAATGGATCCTCCAGTCTCCTTGAGGACTGGCACTCATGGTAGCAGAAGGAGTTCGCCGGTGTGAAGGCCCAGCCTCGTGATCGTTGGGGGCGTGGATTGGCCCCTGGCCTCGTCCTCCTCTTCGGAACCTCAGTGGCATATTTCCTGTCAAACTAATGAAAGATAAAACAAAGGAATATAAAGGACAAGTTAGAATAAAAAACAATTTGGATTAGTCCTAAGTTCTTTGTCTAGACTCGAAAATTTAGGAATGTGCAACTGTGTAACTGAGATTAAACACCAAAGGCTAGTGTTTAATTCACTCAGTGTTGGCTCTAATACCAACCTGTCACACCCCGATATTTCCACGTATTGCCGGTGGGCCCGGTGGGGGAGTATCGTGACGTAGTTGATATCATTATAGTCAAACAACACAATATTTAAATGCACAGCGGAAGCAAAAGATAGATTCATTTCAACCGAATAAAATTGTAATATTAAGTATCACAAAATAGTTGAAAATAATCCACAGGATGGATCAAATAAAAAGAAACATTGTTCAACAGACTGAAATGCATCCAAGCTTGCGAGACTCTTATTGATGCTTAAGGAGAAAACCAACCTATTTCGAGTAGTACCTGCACTTAATCTTTTTGGGAAAATACGTCAGTTTACACTGGTAAATACAATCAACTGACTCATTTGAAAAGGTTTAGAAAGTTGATTTAAATGCACGAGGCACAAACATTTTATAACCTGGGATAATTATTTGAATATAATCTTGTGAAAGAATTACATGTTTCTTATGCGTTCAGTAGCCCGGGTTGACACCGGGTTAGAGCTTAATAGACACACCACATGATATAGTCTCGCGGCGGTTTATTTCCCGAAACCGGCGGTATACCTTATTATTTATTTATTTATGCATCGTCGGGTGTACGCCTACACCCCGTGCTTAGGTCGTGGCCATTTCGTAAAATGATGCCAATGATATCCGGGACATGGTCATTAACCCCCCAAAGGCTTTAAGCAACAAAACAATTTAAACGGGTCATTTCAATGAATTAACCTCCATTTGATTAAAGATTCAATGCCCGACCAAGTGGTATTTTATATACCATACCCCAAGCCCGTATAAGGAAAATAAGTTAAAAGTATTTACCTTTGCAAGTAATAATCACAACAAGCAAGTGCACGTAGCTTTTACCGGGTCTCCTATTCTGGAACGAATGTTTATAATAACCTATTAGAATCCTAACGGGTGTTTAATTAAGCCTAAACTTAGACCGGTTAGTTTTAAAGGAAGATACGGTTCGAACGCATGATTAAGCGAAGACCGGAATAAAATGTGATTTAGACCCGAAAATTTTGAAGACTTGTATAATATGGGTTAACTAAACACATTCTGGATTTTGAGATAAAAATGATAAGGTTCGACCCGTTTCGGCTAATTTATGCAAACTAGTTACATAAACCGAACCGAACGCGAATAACGCATAACGGGTAACCGAATGAGTCACAAACAGGTTTCCTAAGTTAATATGCTTTAAATATGTTGTGATATCAGTAGGATACCTTCCATTATGCCCAAAACGAGTTTAATCTCAATTTAAGCCCCGTAGGGGTATTTTGGTCATTTAAAAGATTATAAAAGAGATTAATTATAATTCTGAGATTCGGGTCTAAAATAATCAGTAAAACAACTTAATTTAATAGGTTTTATCAGTTGGTGATAAGTCTTATATGACAAAATGGTTTTAAACCCATAATATGTGTTTAATATGCGTAAAAAGCCTTTTTAAGCGATTTTCGGGTCATAACTGGAAATCTGGGTTTTCTGATCAGTTTATAAAGTTCAACATACTTCATTTATCATATAAAATCAGTAGCCAAAGGTTTGGTGTCTAAATGTTATGTAAAACTCATTTTATAAGTGAAAAGGGTATAATCGGTATTTACCGAATCAAGGCAATAACCTTAGGTTATGATCAGTTTAAAAATAATTAAAAATCTTAAAAAATCCCAAAATATTATATTACATCAGTGGCTAAAAGGTTTGGTGTCAAAAATTGGGTTTAGATAGGCTTTATGCTAATTATGCCGTTTAATTAATAAAAGGCCTTCTAATTACGCTATTGAGCATAACTCCTAATCTAGACCTCCAACTGATGTGAAATTTTAGGGACATGTTTATAAATCAGTAACAAGGATTATTGTCCTCTCACATTTCAAAAATTTTCGTTTTAAGGTCGAATGGGCATATTGGTCAACATTAGGCATTTAACGAAAACGTCGGACAATCAACGAGTCGAGTAGTATAATCGCAGAGGGTTATACTATCGTACAAGCTGGTCCTATTGAAGCTCTAAGGCATTTCTAAATCATGCTAATATGGGTCAGAACTGAAAGTCAAGGCAATGGTCAAACTATGCGACTTTCGGTTCCGAACCGGTCCTAAACTGAAAATTGTCGGGTCGGACATGCTTAGACATGTTATTGAATTAATTACCAAGTTATATGAGTGGCAAAACAGGTTACACGTCTTCTACATTGCTAATTATGCGTTAATTCGAAAATTATGTTCCTGTTGACTTTTTATAATAAACTTTGACCCGACAAACGACTTAGTTAGAGCGGGAATCAGAGGGTGCCCTTTTAAGGGTTTAATGCCCACATAATTACCAACTTATAACTACTTTCAATTTGACTAATCACTGGACCATTAGTGATTAATCGTTTAGTCAAAACTTAATTACGACGGTTTGACTTTAAGCTAATTAACTAAGTAAAACACGATTAAGGAAGGTTAAGGAAGCTTACCAAGGTCCAATGCACGACTAATGATGCTTAGGGAGTGGCCTTTAGCTCCAGAAATCTTCAGGAGTTGAGTTTGGAATAAATGATCAAAAGTTGCACAATGAGGCCTTTATATAGTGATCATGATTGAACAAGATGATGCCAAACAACTCTAAGATTGATCCCTGATCAATTACAAGTGTCCCTAGTGCCTAAAAACAAGCTTGTGCAGCCCATGGTATTGAAAACAAGCCATAAGAGTCGGTTAAACGGGCTGGACAGACACCTGTCCAAAGTTTCTGTATCTGGGAGGCTGAGGCGGCCCGCGTAAGACCTTGGGCAAGTCTTACGCGCCCCGTGTGAGTCCTGGTTTCAGGTTAACAAGTTTTCAATTATTGCATTTTTGGCCCCCGGTCCTCCTAAAAGTTGTTTTAACTCCTTGTTTTGCACTTTGAGCCCTCTAAATTGATTTCTAAGGACTTCAAGACTTATACCAACTTTGTTAAGTCCTTGGTTATCTTTTTATCACCCAAAAAGTCATAAGTTTCAACGTTGACGCTTTTAACCCCTCATATACGAATTTTATCATAACTTCCTCATATGATAACGAAACTTGGTGAAATTTTTATCATGTATTCTAGTGAGCATAATTAATCGTTACAAGGCTTCGGGTTTGCTAAAAGGTCACTCAGAGGTATACCTTAAACATGTTGACACATTTAACCCCTGTAGTTTGTAATCTCTCACTTTCTTTCACAATTAGCTTCGTATGATCCATGATTCATTCGTTTAAGGGTATAAACATCAGGTAGGGTTATTGTAAAGTATATTTATCCATTGTTGACATTTTGAACCCTTATATTCACATACTTTCCTTGTTTGTCAACTTTAGTCCTTCTACAGTAATCCTTTACACGTTTAAAGTTCATGACACGTGTCGATATTATATTGGACATGAAATTACGAGGTGTTACATCCTCACCCCCTTAAAAGAAATCTCGACCTCGAGATTTACTGAAACAAATGAGGGTACTTTTCTTTCATTGTGGATTCTACCTCCCACGTGTACTCGGGACCTTTACGGGCATCCCATTTAACTTTTACGATCGGTACATGCTTCCTTCGAAGCTTCTTAACCCGTCGATCCTCAATCGACAAAGGTTTTTCAACAAACTTTAAGCTCTCGTCAATGTGCACATCTGTATGTGGTATGACTAGTGATTCATCAGCTAGACATTTCTTCAGATTGCAGATGTGGAATACGTTATGAATACCACTGAGCTCCTCAGGCAACCTTAACTTATAAGCCACTGATCCGACACATTTGATGATCTCGAATGGTCCTATGTATCTGGGGCTTAACTTGCCTTTCTTGCCAAAATGCATTACCCCTTTCCAGGGTGATACCTTAAGTAGTACCTTGTCACCTACCTCGAATTTCAGAGGTTTACACCTTAAATTCGCGTAGCTTTTCTGCCTATCCCTGGCAGCTTTGAAACGATCGCGTATCCGCACAATCTTATATGTCGTCTCCAGGACTATTTCAGGTCCTGTCAGTTGGACATCCCCAACTTCCGCCCAACAAACGGGCGTTCTGCACTTTCTACCATACAAGGCTTCGAAAGGCGCATCCTTAATGCTGGTATGGTAGCTATTGTTATAGGAGAATTCGATTAATGGCAGGTGGTTATCCCAACTACCACCTAAGTCAATCACACATGCACGAAGCATGTCCTCCAAAGTTTGGATTGTACGCTCACTCTGCCGTCCGTCTGAGGATGGTAAGCCGTACTAAAATTTAAGCGCGTGCTCAAAGATTGTTGGAAACTTTTCCAAAAATGTGAGGTGTATCTAGTATCTCTGTCAGAGATAATAGACACCGGTACGCCATGCAGAGATACAATCTTATCTACGTACAATTGGGCTAACATGTCGGAGCTATAGGTCTACTTAATGGGTAGGAAATGTGCTGACTTAGTCAGTCTATCCACTATCACCCATATAGTATCATTTCCTTTCTTTGTCTTTGGCAACTTGGTAATAAAATCCATTGTCACCATTTCCCACTTCCACGTGGGAAGTTCAGGCTGTTGTAGCAAACCTGACGGCTTCTGGTGTTCAGCTTTGACTTGTGCACACGTCAAACATTTAGCTACATAGGCTGCTATAGACTTCTTCAAGCCTATCCACCAAAACTTTGCTTTCAAATCCTGGTACATCTTGTCAGCTCCAGGATGAACGGAGTATTTAGAACTGTGGGCTTCCTGGAGGATAACATCCCGGAGTCCTCCATAAACTGGAACCCAAATTTGTCCATTTAATCTCAGGATTCCGTCCTTGCCATAGGATAACTGTTCTTCAGTTACTCCTAGCTTTTCATCAGGATAGTTAGCTTCTAGCACAACTTCCTTCTGCGCAGCTAACAACCTTTCATTCAAACTATTCTTTATCTCAATGCTCTTGGCATTGATTCTTATAGGCTTCACTCTTTCCTTTCGACTTAAGACATCGGCGACTATATTCGCCTTGCCAGGATGGTATCTTATCTCACAATCATAATCATTCAAAGTTTCCATCCAACATCGTTGCCTCATGTTCAAATCCTTTTGGTTAAACAGGTGCTGGAGGCTCTTGTGATCAGAATAGATCACACACTTGATACCATATAAATAGTGCCTCCATAGCTTCAGTGCAAATACAACGGCACCCAACTCCAAGTCATGGGTGGTGTAATTCTTTTCATGCACCTTTAACTGACGTGAAGCATAGGCAATAACTTTGCCTTTCTGCATAAGCACACATCCCATCCCGGTGTGTGATGCATCACAATATACCACAAACTCTTCTATTCCATCAGGCAATGTCAACACAGGTGCATTGCTTAGCTTCTACTTAAGGATATCAAAGGATTCTTGTTGCTTCGGTCCCCAGTCGAACTTAATATTCTTCCTGGTCAAAGAAGTTAGGGGTGCAGCAATCCTTGAAAATTTTTCAATAAAACGCCTGTAATATCCTGCCAATCCCAAGAAACTGCGAATCTCTGTGGGCGTCTTCGGCTCTTGCCAATTCATGACAGCTTCAACCTTAGCGGGATCTACCTGGATTCCGCGTTCACTAACCACATGTCCAAGAAATTGGACTTCACGAAGCCAAAATTCACACTTAGAGAATTTGGCGTAGAGCTTTTCTCGATGAAGCAGTTTCAGAATGCAATGGAGGTGCTTCTCATGGTCAGCTTAATTCTTGGAGTAAATAAGAATATCATCGATGAAGACGATGACAAATTTATCCATGTAGGGCTTGCAGACGCGGTTCATGAGATCCATGAACGCGGCTGGTGCATTAGTGAGTCCAAAAGGCATCACTAAGAACTCGTAATGACCATAACGAGTCCTAAATGCAGTCTTATGTACATATTCATCCTTGACCTTCAGTTGATGATATCCTGACCTTAAGTCGATCTTGGAAAAGTAACTTGCTCCTTGAAGTTGATCGAACAAGTCGTCGATCCTGGGTAATGGATACCTATTCTTGATAGTAACTTTGTTAAGTTCTCGATAATCGATGCACAGACGCATCGACCCATCCTTTTTCTTCACAAACAGGATTGGTGCTCCCCAAGGAGATGAGCTAGGTCTAATAAATCCTTTGCTTAACAAATCATCCAGTTGAGTTCTCAACTCTTTCATCTCCGTTGGTGCCAATCTGTAAGGCGCTCTTGCAACAGGTGCTGCTCCAGGAATAATGTTAATCCTGAACTCCACTTGCCTATCTGGGGGTAAACCAGGTAGTTCTTCAGGGAATACGCCTGGATATTCAGAGATAATGGGTATGTCTTCGATCTTAGGCTTTGGTTCATCAAGGGTTACTTGTGCCATGTAGATAACACAACCCTTCATCAAACACCTTGATGCCTTGAGCATGGACACTTGCTCAGGCATTTCGTACTTAGTATCTCCTTGGATTGTCAAAGGCTCGCCGTGAGGAGCTCTGACAACCACCTGCTTCATAGCACAAACGATCTAGGCTTGGTTGCGAGACAACCAATCCATGCCTATAACTATATCAAAACCGGCTAATTTCAAAGGGAGCAGGGATAATGGAAAAGAGTGGTTCCTAATGGATATGAAACATCCATCTAACACGGTTGAGGCGGTTTCTAAGGTACCATCAGCTAATTCCACCTCATATTTCACACTTAGGGTTTTAACAGGTAATTTCAGTAACTTACAAAACTTATTATCTACAAATGACTTATCAGCTCCTGAATCAAATAGCACTCTTGCATAAACATCATTTATGAGGAAGGTACCTGTGATCACATTGTCGTCCTGAATAGCTTCCTTTGCATCCATCCGGAAGACCCTTGCATTGGTCTTTTTCCCATCCTCAGTCTTCTTTGCAAGTTTTGGGCAGTTGGACTTGATATGCCCTTTTTCATTGCAGCTATAGCACGTAGCATCCTTGATTTTCTTACAGTCTAGGGTCTTGTGCTCAGAAGACTTGCAAATCCCACATGCCCTTGGCTGTGACTGGGATTTCGACTCATATCTGCACTTCCCGAAGTGTTGTTTCTTGCAGATCTTACATTTGGGCTTATCATCCGACTGATGACCATCTCTCTTAGATCCAGAACCCTTTTTGTGGTCATTGTTTCCCTTATGTCTCTTATCCGATCGTCGTGAGCTATCATCCTCACGCTTCCTTTTCTCAGTTCTCAGCGATCTCTACCTGACCGCGTCCAGAGTAAGAGATAATGCTATATCAGCTGCAGACCGGAAAGTAGCTGGTCTAGAAGCTTTCACACTGGCCTTAACTTCTGGGGCTAAACCCCCGATGAATCGAGCTATCCTCTTGGGTTCCGGTGTCACAAGCTAAGGAACCAACCTTGACATGGTGTTGAAGCTTGTAAGGCAGGCTTGACAATCCAGGTTTTTTATAACCACAGACAAGAAATCAGCTTCAATCTTCTCAACCTCATGCTGAGCGCAGTAGTTCTCCTTGATCAATGACACAAACTGTTCCCAAGTCATATTGTACAATGGGATTTTCCCTGTAGCTTGGATCAAAGACCTCCACCAAGCTAATGCCTCACCCTTGAATGACTGAGACACGAATTTCACCACATCCTTATTAGCGCAACCACTGATATCTACCACAGTGTCCATTTCATCTAACCATGTCATGCAGTCTATAGCTCCTTTTTCCCCAGTGAAATCCCTGGGTTTGCATGAAACAAAATACTTATAGGAGCAACCCTTATCACGGGGTCCTTGGTTCAGTACGGTCCTTTGAGATGGAACACTCCTTTGGTTTGATGAGTGATGGGAATTACTGTTGGGAGCAGTGTGAGTTTTAGAGGGTGGTTTAGAGTGTGGTGTAGATTGGGTCCTTACATGGGTACCACTGGATTCATGGGTATCCAAAGCTCGAGTAATGGCATTGTCTATCATTGCCTGCAGTTCTGCACCCGCTACGTTAATTCGGGTATTATCATGATTCTCCCTTGGGTGACTGTTGATCTCATCCGAGTCAGCCATGTAGTTTGAACTGTTACATAAGATATTGACAATAATTTATTTGGGAGTTTATTATGGAATTGTCTTTTATGGCAATTCATTAACCATGGTAAACATAGACCATATTTGGTTAATTCGTTAAGTCAAAACTTAATTACGACGGTTTGACTTTAAGCTAATTAACTAAGTAAAACACGATTAAGGAAGGTTAAGGAAGCTTACCAAGGTCCAATGCACGACTAATGATGCTTAGGGAGTGGCCTTTAGCTCCAGAAATCTTCAGGAGTTGAGTTTGGAATAAATGATCAAAAGTTGCACAATGAGGCCTTTATATAGTGATCATGATTGAACAAGATGATGCCAAACAACTCTAAGATTGATCCCTGATCAATTACAAGTGTCCTTAGTGCCTAAAAACAAGCTTGTGCAGCCCATGGTATTAAAAACAAGCCATAAGAGTCGGTTAAACGGGCTGGACAGACACCTGTCCAAAGTTTCTGTATCTGGGAGGCTGAGGCGGCCCGCGTAAGACCTTGGGCAAGTCTTACGCGCCCCGTGTGAGTCCTGGTTTCAGGTTAACAAGTTTTCAATTATTGCATTTTTGGCCCCCGGTCCTCCTAAAAGTTGTTTTAACTCCTTGTTTTGCACTTTGAGCCCTCTAAATTGATTTCTAAGGACTTCAAGACTTATACCAACTTTGTTAAGTCCTTGGTTATCTTTTTATCACCCAAAAAGTCATAAGTTTCAACGTTGACGCTTTTAACCCCTCATATACGAATTTTATCATAACTTCCTCATATTATAACGAAACTTGGTGAAATTTTTATCATGCATTCTAGTGAGCATAATTAATCGTTACAAGGCTTCGGGTTTGCTAAAAGGTCACTCAGAGGTATACCTTAAACATGTTGACACATTTAACCTTTGTAGTTTGTAATCTCTCACTTTCTTTCACAATTAGCTTCGTATGATCCATGATTCATTCGTTTAAGGGTATAAACATTAAGTAGGGTTATTGTAAAGTATATTTATCCATTGTTGACATTTTGAAACCTTATATTCACATACTTTCCTTGTTTGTCAACTTTAGTCCTTCTACAGTAATCCTTTACACATTTAAAGTTCATGACACGTGTCGATATTATATTGGACATGAAATTACGAGGTGTTACAGCTTGGGATAGGGTGATGCTTCCGGTGAAGAATGGTGGGCTTGGCATAAGCAATCTAAAAAACGTCAACTCTGCTCTCTTAGCGAAGTGGGGCTGGAGGTTTCTCACTAATAAGAGTAACTTGTGGTGTAAAGTTATTGAAGCTTTGCACTGTAACAGAGTTAATGGGAACTTTTTACCGGCTAAAAAGTCGCTTGGCGGTGTTTGGTTTAACATTGTTCAGGATATCAGCAAACCGATTGGCTTTAACACTATTTTAAGGAACAGATACAGAGTTTTGGTGGGGAATGGTGAGGATACTGACTTCTGGACGGATATATGGCTAGGAAGTGAACCTTTAAGTGAGGTTTTTCCTAATCTGTTCAAGTTGGAGGAAGTTAAAAATTGTAAGGTTAGTAATGTGTTGGGAAACCGAATTGATGGCGAAAACTTAATATGGAGATGGAAAAGGTCTATTGCTTCGGAAAGTGAGGTCAACGATTTGGTAGTTCTTTGTTCGATGATGCTGCACGTCAACCTTAATCAGGAAAGAGATAAAAGGTATTGGTTGGGGATTGAAGGAGAGAAAGAAGAGGATTATACAGTGAAATCAGGCAGGCTTATTCTTGACAGTTGCAGAAATCCGACGAGTGTTTTCGTGCCGGAGAGATGCAAGTGGATCCCGAAGAAGTGCAATGTGTTCATATGGCGGGCGGAGATGAATAAGATTTCTACGGCCGAGGCTTTGTCTAAACATAATATCGAAGTAGGCAGCTTGGTTTGTGGTCTGTGTGGCAAAGGAGACGAGGACGTCGAGCATTTGTTTACGACGTGTTATTTTGCTTCGATGCTTTGGTCTTGGATTGGGAATTGGTGCAAGTGTCTTCCTTTGATGGTGCTTTCTTTCAGGGACCTTCTTGTTATACACAAGCATGTGGGTGCAGCTGGTATGAAGATGGAGGTCATTAAAGGTCTCGTTAGAATCGGGTGTTGGGCTATCTGGAGAATGAGGAATGAAGCAAGATTCAAGAATAAAGAGGTGAAGTTCGAGTACCTGTGTGGCGAAGTGAAGAAACTGGGTTATTTATGGTTCAAAACTAGGAATAAAGGTATCGAAACGTTGTGGAATGACTGGTGTAAATTTGTAAATATTTAATGTTTGTTGCGGTTTGGGTTGCCTCGGTTTGAGGTAGCTGTTGTGTTTATAAAATTAACCTTTCAAAAAAAAAATTTCTTCGTGGTCAACAGGGAATTAAGATTCCTTGTTTTGTTGTTGAGAATTAATTAACTTTCAACATGATGTTTACTTCTGGTCCCTCGTTTTTAATACCATATCACAATGAATTTTCAACTTTCATGTATTGCCATTTAGGTCCCTTCTAGCTTATTATATATTTCCCGACATAGCCTTTTTATAGTTATATAATATAGAGATAAGTAGGTTTGGCCCAGTCAAGAAAAATAGTGGTAATTTTAATTCGTTCACTTGCATCCTACTCTGCCCAACTGCTGGTCATTTCCATATTACTTGTTTTTGCATCATTTGCACCAGGACCTGCCAAAACACAAAATAATATAATATAATACTAAAAACTAAAAATAATAAATAAAAACTGTCCAAAAATTATACAATTTACATGGGACAAATATGTATATTTTACCCTACATCACGGTTCATGAGATCCATGAAAACCGCTGGTGCGTTTGTCAACCCGAATGGCATAACCAAAAACTCATAATGACTATACCATGTTCGAAAAGCTGTTTTTGGAACATCCTCCTCTCGAACTCTCATTTGATGATAGCCCGATCTTAAGTCGATTTTTGAGTAAAAACTTGACCCTTGCAACTGGTCAAACAAGTCATCAATGCGAGGTAAATGATAACGATTCTTGACGGTCACCTTGTTGAGTTCACGGTAATCTATACACATTCGAAAGGACCTGTCTTTCTTCTTAAAAAACAGAACTGGGGCTCCCCAAGGCGAAGAACTGGGCCTCCCCAAGGCGAAGAACTGGGCCGGATAAAACCTTTGTCCAACAGTTCTTGAAGTTGGTTTGACAGCTCTTGCAACTCTCCTGGTGCAAGACGGTAAGGAGCACGGGCAATCGGGGCTGCTCCTGGTGTAAGGTCAATCTGAAATTCCACCTAACGGTGTGGAGGTAAACCAGGAAGTTCTTCCGGAAAAACGTCAGAGAATTCACGAACAACTGGTAAGTCTTCGATTTTCCTCTCTTCAGGCTGAGTATCAGTAATAAGCGCTAAAATAGCTGGGTAGCCCTTTCGCAGACACTTCTGAGCTTTCATGGCTGAGATAATGCCAACTATTGTACCACTACGATGACCTTGGACCGACAAAGATTCTCCACTGGGGAGAGGAATACGCACGATTTTCTCCTTACAGAGAATTTCCGCTCGGTGCTTAGACATCCAATCCATACCAATGACCACATCAAAACTTCCAAGAGTAACGGGGAGTAGGTCAATGTCGAACACTTGACCCATAAGATCGAGTTTACACCCAAAAAGGACATGGAGGATTCAATCGATTTGCCATCGGCCAATTCTACTACGTGTTTAGTTACAAGAGGTGTAGGAGTTAACCCTAACTGACGACTAAACCCCTAAGACACATAACTCCAATTGGCACCAGAGTCGAATAAAACAGAAGAAAATAGTTTGTTCACGGAAAACGTACCAGTGACAACGTTGCCATCATTCCTAGCTTCCCCAGCACCAATGGTAAACACTCTTCCACGTGCACTGTTCCCACCATTGTTTCCATTGTTGTTATTCCCAGTGTTGTTGTTGTTGTTGTTACCAGCATTCTGATTCAGTTGAGGGCAATCCCGTCTGAAATGACCCACGTCTCCACACTGAAAACACCCCTTACGATTTCCCTGATTTTGCTGAGGCTGCTGCCTCTCCTGTTGCTGTGGCTGCTGTTGTTGTGGGAGTTGCTGCTGCTGTTGCTGCTGTCTTGGGAGTGAAGCCCTGCATTCTCTAGCCATATGACCCACCTTGTTGCACCTGTGACAGACTCGGGTGCACGGCCCACGATGATGAAAGTTGCACATGTTACACTTTGGTTGCTTCCCTGCGTAGGAACCCTAATTCGAATTGTTGCCCTGGTTCTGATTAACAGAATATGACTGACTAAAACTACGGTTGCTGCCGTTGTCTGGCTTCTTCTGTGACTGATTCGAGTTGGACACGTTCTCCACATCATTCCATTTTCGTTTGCTGTCAGCAGCAAGAGTAGTAGCTATAGCAGTAGTAGCAGAAACACGTGGTGGTAGCAAGCCGCGCTCCACCTCCTGATCGGTAATCTTGTGAGCTAGAGTATGATTCGAGGCAAGTTGTCAAGATTTGCAGCAGTGACCAAGCTCTAGACTGACGGTGCTAAACCTTTGATGTACAATTCGATTCTTTGGGGTGGTGGTCGTGATAAGTTAGGACACATATTCGTGAGCTCATGTGACCTTTTTGTGTACGCTTCATTTCGGACCCTTCCATCTTCAGATTGTAGTACTCGTTCTCAAGCTTCTGAATCTCGTCACGAGGACAGTACTCCTCTCGCATCAACTCCTTGAAATCATCCCAAGTAGTTGCATTAGCCATTTCGATGCCCAACATTTGCACCTAGGCATTCCACCATGTCAAGGCACCATCCTCCAATGTGCCCGTAGCATACTTCACTTTGTCCCCAGCAGGACAGTTACACATAGCAAAAACCTGCTTTCTCAAACCAACGAAGTAACCCCACAGCCCCTTCAGTCTCACTGAATGTCTGTGGCTTACAATCCATGAACGTCTTAAAAGTGAAAACGGGCGGATTGTTTTGATTCAGATTCACTTATTGACCTATGGACGAAAGAACATACAACATATGGGTAAGATTCGAGTACACGACACAAGGATAAAGAGTTTTTGGCACATATCGTACCAGCTTGCTGAGCTGCTAGAGCTTCAGCCATACGAGTGTTGATCAGGTCAGTCAATTCGGCATGAGTCATAGCAATGTTGCCACGTCCACCACCGTGGCCTCCATCACGTCCACTATTACGTCCACCACGTCCACTCATGATTCTATATAAGAAACGGGGAAAAGGTTAAGGGTCGAGATTGAGTGAGAGTCAATCTTCATTACGACTTCTACAGACCACTGTGTTCTATCATTACTTTAGACAACGGAGCAGAACCCCTTTTACACTTGTCAGGCCTCACTGGGACTCACATGCACCCCACATTACTATTATGTGTGCACCCATAATAACAATGCGATTTGCATGTTCATCTCAGCTCTTCCCAACTCGTGCTAAGAGGTTCCTCAATTTCGAGTAGCAAAACAAAAAGACACCATAACATAGATCATGAAGGTTTAGAGGAACGTCACACTATCAAACACATAACATAAGCTAGTAACACAGGAATTCATGTTGTAGTGCTAAGTGTGCATTCACGTGCAATGTCATACATAAATGTACACTAGATATGCTATGCAATGAGTAAACGACAGACGAACCTTGCAATCTTGGGCTGAGCGTCATGGTCGATTTTTTTGAGTTGTTCGGTTATAGTCTGGTTTTATAAAAACGTTTTAAAACCTAGTTCACTGTAACCAGTGGCTCTGATACCAAACTGTCACACCCCCAAAATACCACCTGCGGTGACCCCGCTAGGCATGTGACGTACCAGGATCTAGCCACCAATCACATTGAACTAACATCAAATTATAAAACAAAGTTTCCATTTATAATGATAAAACACTCATAAACATAATCCAAGTTTACCATGTTCAGCGGAAGCAAATAGTGAATCACTGTTTAAACGTTTCAAAACCAAATGTATGTGAAATCAGTAAACAAGTCATGCATATCCAAGCAGTGCGACCCATGACCACTCCAGCAATCCTAGATAGCAAGTTCCTTGTCCAAAGTACCTAACGACCTGCGAGCATGCAACAAGTGTATCAAACAACGCTGGTGAGTTCATAGTTTTACGAAAACGTTAGTTACCAAGTGTTTAATTCAGTTCATTGATATTAATGTTGATAATAACTCGAGTACCGTACAAGATGGCTTCCAGATTGTTTTGCCCGTCCCCAATGCCCCTATCTAAGCATTGGTCATGATTAAGGTCATTAGTTCACGCCCGTCCTCTCAGGTACGGTGTGAGGTTGCCAAGCCTAATAGTGTTATCAATTAATACCCCGTTACCTCTCAGGTAACTATTCAGTATAAGATGGGACTTAAAACGATAGGAATGAGTGTATTATCTAACATTCCAGTTTTACCCAAAAGACTTATTCCTCTCAGGAATACCCAATGATTGTCCCACCCACCGGGACGCATGCTCAAGAGGAATGAACTCACCTTTGATTTGCTCGGTATGTTAAGTTACCCGTCCAAGTTGGCCAACCCAAACCCTACCGAGGTTACCAATCAAAATCAGTTTCACAATCAATCAACACACATATATTACACGGTTTGCATCTATCACAAGATCAGCATATACCACGTATCAAGTACTCAGTCCCCCTGTATGTTCACATCCCATGTGTAAATCTCATAATGCATTAACAGATGAATTGGTTACCCACACAAATTAAGTCAAGACCCTCATCACTAGTTGATATTATTATCATGCAACGAATAAACTCTTTCAACACAAGTGTCCAACATCATACACATCATATCAGTCTACTGTTCCGTCTAATTTTCCTTATGGCGAAGAATCCTAGCGACGAAGGACTATCCTTCGTCGAAATGAAGTGTGATGAAGTATCCAACCTTCGTCGAGACAGAGTTCAGCGAAGTATCCTAAAGGTTCGCCAAGATTACATAACAACAGTTATCAAGTTTAACAGTTTCCCATATCATATTAATCGACAGTTTTTAACCATGATCATACGCTCTAATTATGAACAATCATCAACTACTCCACACGTAACAGTTTCCATTTAATCGTACAATTCTATTCAAACAATAATCATTATAACACACAAGAATCCTCAATACTTCACCATACAAACCCTAACTATGCAATACGGCCGATAAGCCATGGAACATTAAGCACACAAGATCCTTCATACTCTTACAAAAATCATCACAACACAAATCCACATATCGGGTTTTAATCTAATAAACGAGAACAAGACACTAACCGAAATAACGGATTGATTAGTTTGTTTGAAGATGAAAAGCTTCGAGACTTCGGTACCACCGCACAGGAAAGAAGGAAAGAGAGAACCTTAGGGTTTTATGATTCGCGGTTACGTTTGTTAGAGGTTATACGCGTAATATATATTGGGCCTCAAATAACCTGGGCCGAAGCCCCTTATGGCGAAGTATCCCTTGGCGAAGAATGATTCTTCGCCAAGTTGTGAGTGTGACGCAGCTATTCTTCGTCGGGAGGGTGATCTTTCGTCGAAATGTGTTGTGGAATCCAGAATTAAACATGTTATGACTAACTCTTAAGTTTTCATGTAATACTCAAACATAACAATACTACAGTCAATCAAATATCGTACACATGATACAACGTAAAATGAATTGTGAAAACAAGATTTCGAAACAAGTGGTGCGTAGAGGAAAGACCTTGAAAATCCCGGGTTGTAACAATCATCAACTTGTTTTAAAGCCCAGAATTCTTCTTCCAACCTTTGTTGCTCATACGGCGGGCAAAAGTCTTCCATCATCATTGTCTTAACTTCTTCCCAAGGTAAGGCATAAGCAACTTCGTTAGAACGAAGATTCATTTCGTTTGTCCACCATTCGAGAGCTCGGGGTTGGAATACCCCAGTCGCACTACACGTTTTGAGCTCTTCGGGGCATTCACTGTTGATAAACGTGACTTCTATGCTGTCAAACCACTCGAGCATAGCAGTCACCCCATCGTTACCAGTGAATGGTTTGGGGTTGCAAGACGAAAAGTGCTTGTAGTTAAATGACACAGGCTTGCGTGCTTCAACCTTTGAATCAACGAAGGAGTTTGGAGTATCAGAAGCTCGAATCTCAGTGACGATCTTAGGGACGATATGCGCAATTTGATTGGCCATGAATGCCATCATCATCTTTTGAGAACTGGTCTTTGACTTCTTAGTCGAGTTGGAGTGGTGACGAGAAGACGACATCTAAAAGATTCAAAACAAGGATAGATGAGACTTGATCATAATTTTTGTTTAAGAAAAAAAATCGTTTTCACGAAATGAATCACGTAGCATAAAGTTTCACATAGAATAAAATGTCCGAATTGTAGCACATAGCATATAAGATTCAAATTGTATTACATAGCATAATCATGAATTCTACATAGCATAACATGAATATTGAAAGCATCGTAAATTTAGTTTGTTCGCGAGAGATTATTATTGTTTTTTATTGCGATAAACGTGCGAAATGAGTAAAAAGTCTGAAATGAACGAACGTTCAAGTATAAAATCACATATAAATTGAGATACATAAAAGAGAGGCTCAATAAAACATTAGATTGTTTTGGGTAGAGAAACGTCGACTATTCCAAAGTCGGTCGAAAGTCCTTTTGAATTAGAAAAATCGTGCTTTGGCCTATAGGTAAGATACTCTCGTCGAGAAGCGATTAACGGTATCTTACCCTTCAAGTTACTACACGTCTCTAAATTGGAACAATCGGGACTTTGGCAAGATTGAAAATCGAGGAATGGGACTTAATCGACAAGATGCGGGTTTCACTCCTAACTTGGCGATTTCGTACCCTAAATGTGGTTGGCACTCGTCGGGTCAAAATATAATTTTGACACTTTGACGAGGGTCCACTAGAGTTGAAATGGAAATTACCATTAAGTTGTGGATTTCACTCCTAGCTTAATGGTGTAATTTCGTGCAAAAATAGTTTAAGGTAGAATGAGAGTCGTTTACCAAATTGTGGGTTTCATGCCTATTTTGGTAAAGTCGTCTCGTTTATGTTACGATTGTCTTCAAATAATCAAAAGTGTATTCGTGTTAGCCTTTGGAAAGGCATGTAAGTTTAACAAACAAGAAGTATCGCTAGGAAGCATGTAAGGTAGAATGCATAAGTTTTAAACAACAAATAAGAGACAAAGTTCCTAAAACTATAGACTAGGGCAAAGCATTCCTACTTATTCCTAATTCCCTATAGTTATGGCTCTGATACCAATCTGTCACACCCCAACCGATGGCGGAATCATCGGGATGAGACGAAATAGATTGCAAGAGACATCATAACACTATGTGACAATATAGATTTAAATTCAATTTCATAACATTTCTAAAATTGTCATACAAGAATTCAAAGAGAGATAACATTGTTCAACAAAACATAACATCATTTGATAAACTAAATTTAGGTGCGTATCTAAGTCCACCTAATCTTTGTTCTTCATCGCATCATCATTAAACTATCAACCTGCAACATGTATTAAAATATATCAACAAAAGTTGGCGAACATACAAGTTTGATTACATAGCATAATATAGACTAAAAGTTACTCATATCCAACATGAATCATAATATGCGAGTTACTAGTATGCTAGATTATCTAACAATATGTTCAAACCCAAGTTTCCAACGCGTTTAATTTTGCCTATCCCAAAGTATCGCGGGAGGTTAACATGTTTAACTTAACAATACCCTAAGTCTCAAGGGCGGTGCGTTAATCCTATAGCGCTATAATTGTTAAGGTATGCTAGCAAAGTTAATGAAGCATATATCGACACAAATAGTTTACATTAGCATAACAAGTCTAAACAAGCATCATATAGTTTCATGTTAAGCATGGATAGAGTTTAAAATAGTTTCATGTGTTGTGTAAATTTGTATAACATACATGTTGCATCCCAAAGTGATAAAAAAGATCGAGTATACTCACGGTTTTTGCAAGCTTTCCAAATTGATATCCCGCGAGTGTTGTTGGTGGATGGATTAATTTGGAGCACCTTGTCCTTCTACACGAAGAAAACATAGGTGTGTGAGTTTGGGGAATAAAGGAAGATTATAGATTCGGAATTTATGAAATATGAACATAGACATAGGAAAATAATCATCCATCACATATGATGTTTAGATGATACACCTACTAACTTGACAATGTCCATTCGTTCATCATCAAGAGTTCGGTTTTGTTGTATATAATACATAAGTTATATGAGTATTACTATATCATATTTGTCAAGCAAGAGGTAGAAGATTAAGGTCTTCATTTAGGCACCTCTAATTGTCATAGAATTCATACATGAGGTAGGAAGAACAAAGCTTCCATTTAGGCACCTCTAATGTTCACCACTACACTTGTTATAAACAACAAGGAGGGTCATGAACTTACAAAAATAATGTAATACAACAACTAATCTATGAGAAAACATCAAGAAGTGAGTGGATTTTTATGAAAGATAGCCCAAGCTAGTCTAACAATCACACATTCATCAAGCTTCAAGCTTGAACACTTCTTATGGGTAAAACCCTAACTAAAACAAAATGTTTGTGAGGTTTTAACCTCTGATTTAACATTTCTCAGCCTTGTTTTTAAGCCCAACTAACCATTCGATTGATTATGAGCATTAGGACATAGGTTTGAGATGAGATTAACTCAAGTTTACTAAGTTTAGCAAAGTTTTAGATGAAAACAAAAAAATCAGTCAACTTTGGAGCCTTTTTGGTGATGTTCCAGGGCCTGGTTTTCCATGGAAAACCAATGGAAACATAGCTAAGGTCAAACCAAAGAAGTAGGAAAAAGTATGAAGTGAAACGGATAAGAAACGAGTGAGTTATGCTCACTTTAGTGAAGGTTGAACAATCTGCTCGAACTTGGATTATTCAGCTGATTATACGAGGATTTAGGAGAGTTTGGAGTGATTAGAAAAGTGTATGAAGCTTGGATTATGTGTGGTATTTATAGGGAAGAGTTTGGTTAGGTTATGGTTGAGTATTTAATGTTAAAAATTGGTTTAAAACTAAAAAGAACTCAAATCCGCGCTAAAAATCAAGCTGAAATGGGTCTGATCACATTTCAGCGCGTTTGGGCGAGTGTTTAAGGAATTAATGGTGCCAGGTTTAAACAATAAGGAGTCCCAGCTTAGTTGGTGTGCGCGTGTTTTTGTGAGAGTGCAGACCCGGGTTCGAGCCCCGTGGTCTGCAGTTTTTTTTTTGTTGTTTTAAACATAACCTTATATTTTCAGCATATTACCCAATGGTCCCTGCAACTTTTACACTTTCAAAAATTGCATAACTCGCCCCTGAACTATTAAATAACCAAGTTATATTAAAAGAAAACTAACATTTTAGTTTAAACTAACTAAGTTAGTTTACTAACTTTAATATCTAACGAGATTAACTAGTTTATTAATAAAAATAATCTTTCAAATAACAAGATTAATTAATTTAATTAGTTTAACTTTGAATAATGACCATATTTATAACGAATAAAAATCTTTAAACGTTTATTCGTTTCACAAAGCTTTTGAGTTTTGAGATTTAGGATCCGAATCTCATTATTTTAATAGTTTCAACTAGTTTAACGAGTATCAAGTGTCGATAAATATAGAATAAAGAATCCTTGAATAATATTTCGTTCAAACGAGAAACCGATTAACAGTTGCACATAATATGAATACACAAAATAGTTTCGTTTTCATTATGATCAATAGTCTCGAATTACAAATGGAACGAAAGTAGATTACAAAGAGGGTACAATTGTCTGAATATGGAAAGTACAACACGTCTTGCTAAAATAAGAAAGTGCGAAAATGCGGAGCGTTACAAGAAGTCCTGAAAGTGTTATAATTTTTTAGGGTTTTAGAGATAAGAAGTCCCTAAAGTATTATATAATTTTTGAGAAGTCGACTCCTCAAGTGGTAAATTGATTTAGGGGGTGTTTTGTCACACCCCAACCGATGGCGGAAACATCGGAGTAAGACGAAAACGATATTGCTCATTACACATAGTATTTAAGAATAAATTTTCATTTCATTTCTAAAGAATCGATTACATCGTTTAAAATTTAAATACAACAACTTGAAACAAAAGAATTACATTACAACAGGAATTTAAAGTCTAAATGTGTTTCTAGGCATCCTACTAAGTTCCATGTATTATCCAAATCATCATAACCTGCAACATGTTATAAAAGCATAATTTAATACAAACGTATTGGCGAGTACACTAGTTTTAGACGCATGACATAAGTATAAAAAGTATTTCTCATGTCCAACATAGCAATTTGGTATACAAGGTTATCTAGCATGCACTACTAAGGTTATCTAGCATGCACTACTAAGGGTATGGAGATTTTAGCTTTAAGATTTTAAGAAAAAACTCCTACTCAATAAAAAACCTTGTTTGGTTGAAGGAGCTTGAAGCTTTTAGATTAGGAGTTTGAAGCTTTTGGTTGAACGCTCCTACTAGTAGTGTTTAGAAGGAGCTACAAGCTTTTAGGGAAAAATGACTATTTTAACCTCTAAAGATAATGGACTTTTTAGTTATGTTTTTTTAGTTGTGTCTATTTTGGTCATTTTATACATTTTATTAAAAGCTCCAACTACTCTGCCAAACACCTAAATATATGTAAAAAGCTATAGTCACCAGCTATCAGCTACAACTACCAGCCACCAGCCATCAGCTTCCAGCCACCAACTACTTTTATCAAACATACCCTAAATGTCAAACCCAAGTGTCCACAAGAATTATAAGTGTCCCTCGCCACAAAAGTAACGAGACTATTTATGAATAAAAAGACTAAGCTTAATATTACCCCGACGGGCGACGGGCTACTCCTATAGCGCTATATATGTTAAGTTTGGGCTAGCTAAGTTAATGACAAGTAGCATGTATGAATCTAGCATGAACTAAGCATAACAAAAGCATGTATAACGGATTGAGAATAAAATATGTTATGTGTGTTTGTGAATTTTGTATGTTAACATGTTACAACCCAAAGTGTGTAAAAAGAAAATGGGTCAAGTGTACTTACAAAATTGCTAAGTCTTCCGATTATCCATATATCGACGAGTTAACGAGAATAGGAGAACGAATGTGTTCGATGTTGGAGTTTAAGGGATGTTTAGACTCGAAATTAGGAATTTAAAGTACACAAAAGTATGTATATGAGAAAGTAATTATCTAGGCTTAAACACCCGTTTTTGACATTATGAATCTCGTATGGGTTAAAGTGATTTCATGGGTTAGGATACCCATTAGAATCGTAACGAGAGTTTTAACTCCTTAGATAATATAACTTATTACCATGACAAATAATCACTTGATTATTATCAAGGGTTCGGTTATATTTATGTATTTAATATATATTATATAGTTATGTATTAAGTCCAACCTGTTTATCATGCAATTTGATAGAAGTCATTCATGGAGGTAAAAGGATAACCTTCCTTTAAAACCTCTTTCGTAAGATTCACCAATGCACAAGTTGTCACAAGGACAACTCGGATGGTCATGAATGAAATGGAAAAGAAATATACATACTACCTAAAAGGAAATCATCAAGTGAGATGGTGGATTGAAAGTAGGATAGCCAAGGCCTCCAAGTAATTACACACACACCAAACACAAGTCTTGTTACAAGACCAAGCTTGGAAGGTTACAACACTTGTGGGTTAAAGACCCTTTACAAAACAGAAAGTTTAAAGGCAAATAACACCTCCAAATTTGTGTGAAACAACCTTGGTTAAGTTCACTAATCATGGACTTGATTAGGAGCATAAGAACACAAGTTTGTTTGAAGAAAACATAAGTTTAAAGAAAGTTTTATAAAGTTTTCTTCCAAAACAGAAAGTTGGACCTCAAAATGGTAATGTTCCACCTTGGTTTTCCATGGAAAACCTTGTGGAAACACTCCTAGAGGTGTTTTAAACTTTGTAGAGGAAGAAGAAGTGAATAAACATGGAACAAATGTGAGTTGGAACTCACTTTTGCAACTTAGATAGTTATGCCTTGAATCTGACTTTAATCGGAGAATTTGCTGCTGATTTAGAGTGTTTTGAGTGAGGATTGATGTGTTTGTAAAATGGTAAGTGAGTGGAGGAAGTGTGGGTTTTATAGGTGAGGTTTAGGGTTAGTTAGATGGGTTATTAATGCAAGAAGCACACTTAACAAACACAAAAGTGGCCAATCCATGAGCTGATCAAAACATTCTGCGGATTATGGGTTGTGGCGCAACGCGACGACGAAGGGAATCCCCGTTGCGCGACGCGATGGCTTAGGTTTCTGGAATTAAGTTTCATTTTTGGTAATTTAAGCCTTTTATGTTTAGGTATGTTATGATTAGGTGTGTTTTATGCATGAAAGGTAAATTATAAGGTGGTTTTATGTAACTTTATTATATGAACAAGTAGAAATAAGTATTCGTAAGTGTCAATGACGTATAAACACGAATTAAAACGTATAAGTGTAATGAATAAGTAAGGTCTAATTTGGAATAAAATAATGGATTTTATTACAATTAAAGTCTCGGATGCACAATGATAAAACGAAATACGATTACAAGAGAGACAAGCCTCCAAAAATAGAAATACAAGTCAAGCTTTCTAATTAAGGAAAGTCATGAAAAAGCGGAGCGTTACATGTTTGGCTTAGCTTTTTGAAACAACTTATTGACTTATTGGCTTTTTGAAAAAGCCAATAAGTCAAAATAATGTTTGGATAAGTGAAAAAGGACCTTTAGAAACAACTTTTTGTATAAGTTGGAAAAGTCATTTTGAAAAGCTAGAAAACCTTGTTTTTTGAAACTTCTTTTAACTTTTCATGAAATATTACTTTTTCCCATCTCATAAGCTCATCCAAACACTTTTTTAAAACAACTTATTGACTTAATAACTTTTTCCACCTCATAAGCTCATCCAAACACTTTTTTTTTAAAACTCCTTTTGGATAAGTCACAAGTCAATATATAATTTTGTCAAAAAGTCATTTTTGAGTTAAATAAGCAATCTCAAACACCCCCTTGGTCTCAAATTGATTTAAGATGTTAAACCCATGAGGGATAATTTTGAAAGTTATGACGCATGATCTGTTACAAATTCAACCCTTGATTTTGCAACGGTTATGTTATGCTGTAAGCCTACAATAGTTGATCGATGTTGTACGTTGCAATATTAAGAAAAAATATGCGCTATAGCAACTCACATAAAACCCCCAATGGGCTTCAACCATTATATATTTAATAGTAGTGAACGGTACCTCACCAATTTGGCAGATATAAGTATTAGATTGGTTTTTATTCTGGTAACCAAATAATGTCATTGATCTTAATAGTTAGTGACTTTAGTGACATAATAAAAAAGAGTGTGCCTATTGGCACACTAAAGTGCCTATTGGCACACCAAACCCTAGCAAAATTAGGGTTTATCTACGCTGCGTATTGGTCAATACGCAGCGTATAATCCAACTAGTGTATATATGTAATTAAGTTTCATATTCTAACAGCTCTGGACAGAGGATAAACTGGTTAAGGCGTTGCGGTTCCAAACGAGAGGTCATGAGTTCGAGTCTTGCAAGGGCCGGTTCTTAAATGAAGACCCCCTTTTACCTCTTTTTTGATATTTTTACAAAAAAGGTCCCTGAGATTGCGTAAATTTATACAAATGGTCCCTGGTTTTTCGAAAATTTAGAAAAAGGTCCCTAAGGTTTCGAAAACTGACAAATATGGTCCCTGAAGTTTCATAAATTTTCAAAAATGGTCCCTGTTTATAAGCTACGTATTGCTCAATACGCAGCTTATATAAGCCTGGGAAAAAAATTACACTTCAAACCTACCTAAATGACCCCAAAGTTGCATCAGTTTTATATACGCTGCGTATTGACCAATACGCAGCGTATAGAAACTTTGTTTTCTGTGCAATGATTGGTAATCAGGCACTGAGATCTATGGTCTATATACGCTGCGTATTGACCAATACGCAGCGTATAGGGTTAACCCTATACGCTGCGTATTGGTCAATACGCAGCGTATATAAACCCTAAGTGTGCAGATAGGCAAAGCGAGTGTCTAGATAGTGAGAGCCATAAAAAATTAATGAGGTGAGATCTTATGCAAATACACATATCTTTAAAAAGTTCGGCCAAAAGCCCACATGCGACCTAAGACTAATCAAACTTGTGACAAAATGTTAGGTTGGGTTAGTAAACTAGTAAAAAAAAAACGAAAGTAGGCTTTAGATCCTCGACCAGGTCATTGAGACAACTCAAGATTGCATGGGACATGGGTTGTCCTATTTATTTTTATCACTTGTCCAAATTTAGTTAGTGCCATCTTTTTATTTTACTTTTAACTACTAATTATCTAAAAATTTTAATTACTCAAATAATTGTAATATTTAAACTTAAAAAAACAAATATACAGTATTTCTATTTTTTTGCGTATTACGATATAAATTTTATTAAAAACGAAAAAAATTAGTCGGCTTAAGTTTTTTATATGTAAAATAAATAAGTTTTTATTTTTTCAAAATAAAATAAATATTTTTTATATTATTATTTTTTAACACAACAAAAAAATACCGTATACTACAATTATTAAAACCTATATAAATTAGCAACTACTTTCAGCTTTGATGGGTTGTACCATGTGTTTGGGGTGTGTTTAAAAAAAAACATATTCCACCGGCATCTCCCACTACCTCTCATATACCATCTCTACTTAAACAATCACGCCCACAACTCTCACTAAACCAGCGCTGCCGCTTGAAAAAACCCTCCAACAACGTCGCCAATCAACGCTAAATCGGAGTTTTGGGAGACGAAGCGTAGATCGGGTTCCGTCAACAGAGAGACGGTGGTGTCTCACTCAACCACCGGTGAGGGCAACCTTTCTAGCAGCGATTAGGTGTCTCGAAGTGGTTCACGGCGGCGCTTAGGGTTCCGGCTTCCCTGTCTCTATATTAAGGTGCGATTTGGGTGTGGAGTCGACCAAGAATTAAGAGAAGACTGCTGAAAGCTTTTGATTCGGAGTTTGTCAAAGTGGATCAACCCACACTTTTGACCTAATTCTGGTAAAAATTTGGCTGATTTTATTTATTGTTGTTTGATTTTTTTAATTTCTTTTTTTGTGAAAAATGTCCAGGGTTTTGTTTGTGATATTTAGGTCTGTTCTGTTTGTAATTTTTTTTAACTATTTGAATTGGTGTTGTGTGCTCTGTTTTGTAGTTTTAGGGATATCATATCATATAAATGGGTGTTTCGATGTATATTGTATAAGGGGTGTTTGGGTGTGCAGTATCTTTAGAGGTTATCTTTTTATTCGGTTATTATTAGTAATGGTCTATGTTGACGAAAGAAGGAAATTGCATCATGGATAGCTAATAAAAAAGAGAATTTGTGTACATGCATTGACCCTAGAATAGATAGATAATGGTGATATAAATCCTCCATCTAGCTGGAAGTGTGACAAAACTAAACGTCTATGGTTAAGTTTAACTGATGGTATGATTGTGTGTAGGCGGAAACTTCGTGATGACAGGTGGTAATAACCATACCATTGAACAAGAGGGGAAGAACAAGAGATATAAGGGTAAAATAATAAATACGTGTATGTGGATCTTTTATTTATTACAAATTTGTTTATTTTTTATGACAGTGACCCAATCTACACGGGCACGTTACAGATCACACGTCAAATAATGTTTCGTGCCGACCAAGAGAAGGTGATCGAATTTGTACCTCCAGCGGCATCGGATTGTCAAAAGAAACAAACTGGTGAACAAATATATGTTTGTGATTACATCTGAGATGCCACTCATGACATGGGATTTTTCTTATAATGTATTTACATTCTACGCCATCACATGTATTATAGAATCATCTAACATTCTCAGGTTCACTCAGGAATCAGGATTTTTAGGTGCATATAATTCAGCCAGGAGGAGAATTATCTTTCTCATGAAAATAACTATTGGCCATCTGTAAGTTCATATGAAAATACTCCTATTTTTGTTCATGTAAAGTGTTGGGTTTATAAAATAAAATATTTTTGTGTAGCAACTTTTTTGTCTTTTCACTCAGTTTAATGTCTCTATGGCAGTTGGTCTCTTTTCAGATTTTCGCTTCATGACCCAGTTTTGCCCTTCAACATAGGTGGTTGTTTATCGAGTACTTCATTACTGGTGAAAACAATGTTTGTTACCCGATGCTCGAATTATCTACAGTTCCCTATGTTTTTAATACTATTGCATCTTTCAAAAGATATAGAGTCTTTGTATCAGTTCGATTACAAAAGGAGATGTTTTACCTCTTTTGGTCTATTTTGTCTAACTAATTCTAATGATTATGTTCACCAGCAAGCTTATTTGATTTGTATTATGCAGTTATGCACACGGAATAAAACTGATGCTATGGCGAGATTGTTATTGATGTGGTTTAAGTTGGTAGCAGAATGTAGAGCTATTGTTGAAGCCATTGAATCTGCGCCCAGTCGAAGCAAAAACAAGTAATCACATTGCCGAGGGATGCAGGTCCGTGGTGTCACTTTTGTTATCACGCTAAGATCTATCGCGTAATGCATGTAATTTATCCCAAATTTTTATATGAAAACTCTTCCCACCCTTGGCGTCTTAATTCTGCAAGCAGTACTGCTTATCTATAGGTCAGAAGCAACACTTACTCGATGTAACTGAAACAATCTTTTTTGTGACGAACATACGGCTTTAGTGATATATAAAAGTTGTACCCGCCGCATTGCGGCGGGCACTAATTCTAGTTTAATAAAAAACTTGGGTTGGGTTGAGTTATGAATGTGTGTCAAAAATCAAGTTGGGTGTGGTTGGGCAGCGTAGGTGGAAGATAGAAAAATGAAACACCCTAACACGTAATAACTTAAAAATGACGCAGCGGAAAAAGTGCCTTAAAAAATTATTTTCTTGACAATCATACAACTTATTAATAAACCATTCGAATCAACTTGATTTAAATCTTTTACATTATTCATACCTAATCAAGAAAATTACATTACAAATGGTTTCCAACATGTGATCACATGCCCGTACAATCCTTGATCTTAACTCAACCCTCGATCACTAGTCCGCCATGAATATCCGACTAACCTGCGGTCATCTGACACGTTAATAATTGGCGACATCATATTCATTAGTAAAAAGACATATAAATATACATAACCACTTAGCAATCTATCATTTTATACAACTCCGATATAATATTCTTTTGAGTTCATTCTTTACACCAAGCATCCAATCTTTGTAAGCCCATACTTACGTATCTGCACTCCTGTTCCATTATCAAGGCACACCATTAGTAACGTGACTATTCAAACATGTTAGAGCTATATATAAGCATATATATAAGATCCTTTCTTTCATGCACAACAAATCCTACTTCATGGATAAGTACCTACACACATATGTTCATACACATTTCATTCCTACATACATACATGCATACATAAACACGTCTATACGTACATGCTTACATACTTACATGTAGTTATACAATGCATATAACGTAGTTAGATAGCCTTCACAAAAGTTTGGAGTTGAAGAATGCGAAAAATATGAAAGAACCAGCGATTGGCGCAAGAAGTAACCCATCTGGCGCAACCTTGTGCCAATTCTGGCGCAATACAAAAGACATCAGTCAGGGGCGCAACCTTGTGCCAGGGGGGGCGCAACCTTGCGCCTGGTTCAGACCTGCAACTTTCAGCTTAACGAATTTTTACCATTTTGGTCATAACTTTCTCATTTCTTGTCCGTTTTACGATCCGTTTCTTCCTACATGATCGTAAATTAATATTCTATCATGTGAACTTGAAATCCAACATCCGGGATAAGGAAAATCTTAACTTATACTTTTTCGGCTTATTATTCATTTACGAATTATTCGACCCGTTCATGTTTTCATCAAACGACTCATTTGTTTTAACCCAAAACTTACATGAACATTATAACCATAATACTTTTACATTATCCGGAGTTTCATACTTGGGGCGTACGCACCCGATACCCGGTATGCCTTAAACTCATTCATTTTATTCAATTATACGAAATCAAACTTTGTTAGCCCAAGTTCCATTCACGGGATTGTTTACCCATTACTCATAACTCACAAACCGAGTATTTCGACTATTAATCCACGTCTCCGTTTCCCGGTTAGCGTACTTATGTGCAATTCTACCCATTACCCGGTTATATTACTGTAGCCATTTCTTACGCTTCATTCCGTTATAACAACAAGACATCATTTTGACCCATTCGATCTACATAGCGAAAATCATCGATTTCATTCAACTAAATCCATATTTGACTTCAAACATCATACTTAATTAACTAGAACGCTACGAAGTGATTTCGGAAATCACTTACTTAATACCATTTCTTGATATCATCATTAATAACACATTTCAACATAACTATTATCTATTATCATACAAGTAATCTCTTAATTACCAAAGAGGGAGTCCGGGAATACTTACATCGTGCGTCCGAATTTACGCATAGATCCCGTGTTTACTTTTCGTCCCGTTGTCCTTCCGTGCTTGTATCCATGATAACATGGCTCCTATCCGTACAAGCAGTCACATTCACAACATAATTAGCATACATACACCCATTCAACTATGTCCACAAACTCATTCATGGCATTAATACATAGTTGACTTTCAATAGTCGAATATTCAGCTTATATAATTTCATTCAAATTAAGGATATGAATCCGTCTTAATGTAGGAGACAATAGTATAAACATCATTCGCATTTCACGCTCATATTGTACAATATGTAAAATTACAAGATCATTTGATTATATACACACATTCTATTCCGTTCATACTAGGATTCTCATAATTTCATAACTAACAACATCATCATTCAAGATTTATCTAATTTGTCACTATCCTAGAACCGGACGTGATTCTTACTAGAATCCACATGAACTCCATCTAAAACACACTCCACGTGTTAGTTTGCTAACAATTTCATCACAATCACTTTCTATACATATAAACTTACAACTTGCATACAATTCCACATATTTGCTCTCTTAGGCATTTCATCGAACACTTGGCGGGTTTCGCATTTGTAAGACATTATTTACAAGCTTTTAAAGCATTATTCCTACTAATTCTTTACATAATTTTCACTTTAATTTAGATGCAAATCAATAACCTATAACATACATTGTCATAAACATCAAGTATCATCAAATTAACATAAAATACATCATCATTCATCAACAATACACATCTATTGAACATGAATGATCATCTTTATCATCATCTTCACTACTACTACAAGTGGGTTTTTCCCAAATCATCATCATAGTCAAAATTAAACATATTTTAGCATCTACACATTCATTATAACAAACATTGATGTTCAATCTTACACTATATTTTCGGATCACACAAAACCCACTTAATCAAACATCATCAAAACACCAAATTTGACTTACTTGATGTTAGAAACACTTAGGTAATCGACTTTCTTGGTTCATGCATTCGTTTAGCCCTTAAATTCCCTTTCAATTTGATGGATTTTGTGATCTAGGGTTTGACCCCCTTTCTTCTCCTCTCCTGGTCGCACATCGACGCCCAAAACACACTCAGTGTGTGTTTTTGGGTTTTAATTTTATTTTCTTTAATTAAACATAACCTTTCCCCTTTTTGACAACCTTGGCCCCTCTAGTTATTACTTGATACAATTGTAGCAAATTCCTTCCTTTGGTTGTTTTGTTGGACATTTAACTAGGTTTAATAACCTAGTTATTTCATTTCTTTCTTTTAAACATGGTAACATACTAATAACTGAAAAATTCGAGTTTTTGGGGTGTTACAAATATACCCCCCTTAAAGAAGGTTTCGTCCCCGAAACCTCATTCACTTCTTCTATAATCAGTCTAGTTTTATTCTTCGTTCGCTCATTCATTCAGGTTACATTGGACGACTTACATGAGTATGTTGTGAGAAATTGATGTTCGCCACACATCCCGTATTCTATAATTTGAAACTAGCTCCCTTTCTGGGTTCTTTCGCTAACACACAAAAATTTAGGCCATTTACATACTCAATTTTACTAACATTCATTTGGATTTAAACATTATCGCTGGATAATTATTATTTCATTCCGCTTATCTAGAGCAAACCGCTACATTCTATTACTAACGTTGCTCTTAATTTCTTTCATGACCCTATGTGAAGTAAGCATATAATAGTACGCACTACCGCAAATATCCAGGTATCAACATTCCAACATAACTATCCTTTCTATATCTCATTTTCCGTACTTGTCATGAGGATTAATCATTAATCTACATTTTTATCGCCACTTGGACTACTACAACTTTATGTCTAACCTTATATTTAATCTTTCACATTACTTCATTATACTAACACGGGATGTCGTGCAAGAGCGCACTGCGAGCATTAATCAACTAGTTCCAAGTTTTCATTCAAGGTCTTTAAATCTTTCTCTTAATAATATAAATACTTTCTAAAGATGACCATTGCTAGTCGGTTATTTCATACCATACCACATTTGTCCTACCATTCATTTCATTCATATGTACAAATAATTTATAGATTCTTACCTTTCAATCCAGAATTTAAACATTTTACTAACCTCGCCTTCATTGCATAAATTAACAATCTGCAAACCGGATTGGCCCGCTTCTGAATGAGTCCATGTCAAGACCGGTTCGATCCCTTCCTTTCATGAATGGGCTTCCGCTCACGGGCATCCTTCTAAAAATATCTTGTTTAAACGAACATGGCCAACAAGCCTAGCATCAAAGTTAGCATTTTCCATCGGTACTTGTCATTATTACATTCTTTCCAATTTATTATGTTTAGTGTTTTAAACACCCACAATTCTTTCATTTTGTTAATTATTTTACCGATCCTTTACATTTGACTTTTCAAGGTCAAACTGGCGTTTCTTAATTATCATGGATGTAATGAAGTACACGATTGTACTTCTTTCCATTTATGCTTACATACAAGGATTTAATACATCCTTTCGGTACTTCTTGCAAAACTTACCCTTCCTGTCCATACTTAAGTTATTGATCGGGTCGTAGCCCGTCATTCACTTTGACCCGCAAGAGTCACTTAGTAACATATCTATCACGTAACTTGCTCAAAGCTTATTTCTTTCAACTAAGGTTTCTTACCACTACAATAGCTTTCATCGGTTTTATCTACATAGTAAATCAAATACTTCATGCTAATTTTACTATTACTTACTTAATAACTATCACTTACTTTGTTTAACTGTTTAGAATCCAATTGTAAAATACATGATGTCCATATGTCTACCAACTACCCATTTCTGGCATATCCCTCTCTAGCCGAGCTATAAGCCCCTACTTAAAAAAAAACATAACCTTTGCACATACCTTGCGCGAATCAAAATCTTTGACTCGTTATCCATAACTTACGTTAGTTATTTCTTTCCAATTGTGACAATGCATGCTCATTCATTATGCTTACCTATAAGCATAAAACTTGTCAAAACAAAACATTAAATACAAGGTTTAAATGGCGATTACCATTTAACCCGCATGACTCATTCGTCCCTTTAATCATTCTTGCATACAAACATATTTGTATAGATATATATTCACACACACACACACACACATATATATATATATAAGTTTAAGACATAACTTGGATAATATCCGCTTTTTAAAGAATATTTACTTGCTTAGTCTGTAATTACTTACACATTCGAACTTTTTGTTCTTATCATTAGTTTCCTCTAATGTTTTGAATCCGTCACGCGGTTTCTAACATATCATTCATACTTTCATTCCTTTCATGTTTCGAATCTGTCTCGCGGGTTCTAACATATCATTCATACTTTCATTCCTTTCATGTTTCGAATCCGTCTCGCAGGTTCTAACATATCATTCATACTTTCATTCCTTTCATGTTTCGAATCCGTCTCACGGATTCTAACATATCATTCGTACTTTCATTCCTTTCATGTTTCGAATCTGTCTCGCGGATTCAAACATATCATTCATACTTCCCATGCGTATTTGTTACTTTCAATTCCCTGAAAGTCTTACATTTCTCTTCATCCTCACATCCACCTACTACCTAATTCTAACGGACATACCTGTAACAATTATCATGGTCTCACGAACGTCATATGTTTCTTGTGTACTGGTCAGGTACACAATCCACATACTAGTTTCGTGTCTTCGTGTAATTGTCACCTTATGTCCAAGGAATTAGGTTTCGGCACCTGTAAGTCAATTAGTCTTATTACATGCCTTGGTGCCGATCCTAGACCGCATTCACGGATCATCCTCTCCAAGCAATTATGCTTACCATACACGTAATATACTGTTAGTTTTCTTCAAATAGATACTTAAGCACATACTTACCTTTGCTTCTACCCTTAGAACTTAATCGAGTCTCGGATTGTACGGGTTCCTTGTCACAAGAGCACATAGGTTTGAGTTCAAGTATTTACCTCCTCATACTTGATTTCCCTCAAACCATGGCTCTGATACCAACTTGAAACACCCTAACACGTAATAACTTAAAAATGACGCAGCGGAAAAAGAGCCTTAAAAAAAATTATTTTCTTGACAAACATACAACTTATTAATAAACCATTCGAATCAACTTGATTTAAATCTTTTACATTATTCATACCTAATCAAGAAAATTACATTACAAATGGTTTCCAATATGTGATCACATGCCCGTACAATCCTTGATCTTAACTCAACCCTCGATCACTAGTCCGCCATGAATATCCGACTAACCTGCGGTCACCTGACACGTTAATAATTGGCGACATCATATTCATTAGTATAAAGACATAAAAATATACATAACCACTTAGCAATCTATCATTTTATACAACTCCGATATAATATTCTTTTGAGTTCATTCTTTACACCAAGCATCCAATCTTTGTAAGCCCATACTTACGTATCTGCATTCCTGTTCCATTCTCAAGGCACACCATTAGTAACGTGACTATTCAAACATGTTAGAGCTATATATAAGCATATATATAAGATCCTTTCTTTCATGTACAACAAATCCTACTTCATGGATAAGTACCTACACACATATGTTCATACACATTTCATTCCTACATACATACATGCATACATAAACACGTCTATACGTACATGCTTACATACTTACATGTAGTTATACAATGCATATAACGTAGTTAGATAGCCTTCACACAAGTTTGGAGTTGAAGAATGCGAAAAATATGAAAGAACCAGCGATTGGCGCAAGAAGTAACCCATCTGGCGCAACCTTGTGCCAGTTCTGGCGCAATACAGAAGACATCAGTCAGGGGCGCAACCTTGTGCCTGGTTCAGACCTGCAATTTTCAGCCATGGTTGTAAAACAAGGTTTCCAAGGCCGAGTACTCCCCGAGTAGTCGCTACAAGGTAGGCTGGCAAGGCGACTTTCTCTAACTCCGCATAATTACTCAGAATCGATCAAACGCGGTCAAACACGGCCAAAATCGGATCTAGTAGGTCAATTCGAGCCGAGTTTGACTTAAAAAATAATAAAACATAATTTATATGACTATCATATTAAATAATGAATATCATTTTCACGTATTTTGTTATAAATATTAGTAAATTTATGTTATTAGACATATATTTAATTTCCGAAAACTAATTTCTTTATAATTTAACATGTCCGAGTACTCCCCGAGTACTCTCCGCCTATGTCGAGTACTCTCAACTCCCCGGTCGACCGACTAGGGAGCGCCTAACGACTTTTGCAACCATGCTTTCAGCTTAACGAATTTTTACCATTTTGGTCATAACTTTCTCATTTCTTGTCCGTTTTACGATCCGTTTCTTCCTACATGATCGTAAATTAATATTCTATCATGTGAACTTGAAATCCAACATCCGGGATAAGGAAAATCTTAACTTATACTTTTTCGGCTTATTATTCATTTACGAATTATTCGACCCGTTCATGTTTTCATCAAACGACTCATTTGTTTTAACCCAAAACTTACATGAACATTATAACCATAATACTTTTACATTATCCGGAGTTTCATACTTGGGGCTTACGCACCCGATACCCGGTATACCTTAAACTCATTCATTTTATACAATTATACGAAATCAAACTTTGTTAGCCCAAGTTCCATTCACGGGATTGTTTACCCATTACTCATAACTCACAAACCGAGTATTTCGACTATTAATCCACGTCTCCGTTTCCCGGTTAGCGTACTTATGTGCAATTCTACCCATTACCCGGTTATATTACTGTAGCCATTTCTTTCGCTTCATTCCGTTATAACAACAAGACATCATTTTGACCCATTCGATCTACTTAGCGAAAATCATCGATTTCATTCAACTAAATCCATATTTAACTTCAAACATCATACTTAATTAACTAGAACGCTACCTTACTTAAACAAACTAAGAAGTGATTTCGGAAATCACTTACTTAATACCATTGCTTGATATCATCATTAATAACACATTTCAACATAACTACTATCTATTATCATACAAGTAATCTCTTAATTACCAAAGAGGGAGTCCGAGAATACTTACATCATGCGTCCGAATTTACGCATAGATCCCGTGTTTACTTTTCGACCCGTTGTCCTTCCGTGCTTATATCCATGATAACATGGCTCCTATCCGTACAAGCAGTCACATTCACAACATAATTAACATATATACACCCATTCAACTATGTCCACAAACTCATTCATGGCATTAATACATAGTTGACTTTCAATAGTCGAATATTCAGCTTATATAATTTCATTCAAATTAAGGATATGAATTCGTCTTAATGTAGGAGACAATATTATAAACATCATTCGCATTTCACGCTCATATTGTACAATATGTAAACTTACAAGATCATTTGATTATATACACACATTCCATTCCGTTCATACTAGGATTCTCATAATTTCGTAACTAACAACATCATCATTCAAGATTTATCTAATTTGTCACTATCCTAGAACCGGACGTGATTCTTACTAGAATCCACATGAACTCCATCTAAAACACACTCCACGTGTTAGTTTGCTAACAATTTCATCACAATCACTTTCTATACATATAAACTTACAACTTGCATACAATTCCACATATTTGCTCTCTTAGGCATTTCATCGAACACTTGGCGGGTTTCGCATTTGTAAGACATTATTTACAAGCTTTTAAAGCATTATTCCTACTAATTCTTCACATAATTTTCACTTTAATTTAGATGCAAATCAATAACCTATAACATCCATTGTCATAAACATCAAGTATCATCAAATTAACATAAAATACATCATCATTCATTAACAATACACATCTATTGAACATGAATGATCATCTTTATCATCATCTTCACGACTACTACAAGTGGGTTTTTCCCAAATCATCATCATAGTCAAAATTAAACATATTTTAGCATCTACACATTCATTATAACAAACATTCATGTTCAATCTTACACTATATTTTCGGATCACACAAAACCCACTTAATCAAACATCATCAAAACACCAAATTCGACTTACTTGATGTTAGAAACACTTAGGTAATCGACTTTCTTGGTTCATGCATTCGTTTAGCCCTTAAATTCCCTTTCAAGTTGATAGATTTTGTGATCTAGGGTTTGACCCCCTTTCTTCTCCTCTCCTGGTCGCACATCGACGCCCAAAACACACTCAGTGTGTGTTTTTGGGTTTTAATTTTATTTTCTTTAATTAAACATAACCTTTCCCCTTTTTGACAACCTTGGACCCTCTAGTTATTACTTGATACAATTGTAGCAAATTCCTTCCTTTGGTTGTTTTGTTAGACATTTAACTAGGTTTAATAACCTAGTTATTTCATTTCTTTCTTTTAAACATGGTAACATACTAATAACTGAAAAAATCGAGTTTTTGGGGTGTTACAAAAAATTAGGTTTTTTCGATTAAGTGGGTTGAGTTGTGTTATGAATGTGAGTAGTTTAAGCTTTCCAGCATAGGTTGGATGATGGAACCTTAGAGTTAATTACGTTTTACATCCATGTGGTTTGTTGAAAATCACTGTTTCAGTCAATTAGTTTAAAAATTGCAAAAATAGTCCTTGTGGTTTCACTTTCGTAACTATTACAGTCCACCCACTTAACTCCATATATTTATTCTGTTAAATTTTGGTTAAATGACCAAATTGCCTCTGTTTAACAGTAGACATAATCTAACAAAAAAATGTTGATAACATGTTTTGAGCTCGTGACCTTCGTTCTAAAAGGTAGCTGCTGAACCAGTGGGCTTTGTTTTGAAAAGTAACCGTTAAACCATTGGACTTGTCTTTAATTTGTGATTAAATTCAAGGTCCCTTTCACACTTTTCTTGTCCCAATATTTCAAATCACAAAAACCTTATCCACAAGAAACCGTAACATACCAAATTCAAAATAGCCGCCACCCATGTCTCTCTCTCTCTCTCTCTCTCTCTCTCTCTCTCTGCCTTCCGCCGTACATGCTACTTTCTGGTTTAAACTAGATTGCTGCAAAAATGCTATTTATGGAGTTGCAGTTGGATAAACAACTAAAGGTGAACGGTGGATCGAGTGGGTGATGAAATTCGTGGTGGTGAACAATGTTGAGCGTCGGTAGACGGGTGGTAATGGTGGTTGTGATGGAGATGACCTGTGATGGGGGTGACAAGATGTTTGAAGACGGTGGGTGGTGGTTGTAGAATAAGGGGTCGTCGGAGTGGGATGGTGGTTTGTAGGGTTTTTCGGTGGTGCATTAGTGTTTTGTAGGAGTTGGCACGGTGGCTCATGGTGTTGGGTTCACGGTGGTGGTTCACGGTGGTTGTTTTCCGATGACCCACTGCCATTCATTTAAAAAGACAAGACTGACTAGTCTTATGTTAAAAGAAAAACAATATGGATTTAATTACAAATTGAAGACAATAGTATAGCTTACTACAAAGTGAAGACAAGGCCCAGTGGTTCAGCAACTACTTTTCAAAACGAAGGTCACGGGCTCGAAACATGTGATCAACGTTTTTTTGCTAGATTATGTGTATTGTTAAACAGGGGCAATTTGGTCATTTAACCAAAACTTTACAGAATAAATGGAAGGAGTTAAGTGGGTGGACTATAATAGTTACGAAAGTGAAACCACAAGGACTGTTTGGCAATTTTAAAACTAATGGACTGAAATAATGATTTTCAACAAACCACAAGAACGGAAAACGTAATTAACTCGGAACCTATAAGGTAATATATATTTAGGTAGATGATCAAATACAAGACACAATTTGCATGCGATGTATAGGGGAGAATCTCATCCATTGATCTCCTAAGATCAATTGCTGAAAATTAGACAATGGCATTTTGGTAAATATGAGGTTCAAACAATTGAAGAAACAAATAGAGAAAATGTATTCCGGTATTTTCTCACTTGAACTCCTCCCATTGATTTTCAAACGGCTATAGCCTTTTCATACGTTAATATTTTTTTAAATTACACCGTATTAACGAGAATTTCATTCTCTTTAATTCGAGTAGCCTATTTCTATAGCTTTCTTAAAAAATAATTATAGGATTTTGAATACCCAGTACCCATTATGTGTTACGTGATTTTGAATACTCATTACGTGATTATGTGATTTCATTATAGTATTTTATATAAAACCCCACTAAGTGATTATGTAATTACGTAACAATAGTTGACTATGTATTAATACGTGACTACGTGATTTTGAATACTCATTACGTGATTTCATTATTGTATTTATGTGAAACCCACTGAGTAATTATGTAATTACATAAAAACAAAACATGTAATACATAATATTTCATATGAAATATCTAATATTTCAGGTATAATCACGTATTAAGGATAAATTACATTCAAAGCATTAGCCAAATCAAGCTATAACAACCACATAATGTCATATATTAGAGATTTAATCATGTAATAAAGCACAAAAAATCAAGTCTTATTATTAAATGTGTAATCACGTAATGGATATTCAAAAATTACGAAGTCATGTACCGGTATTCAAAATCACATAACGAGTACTGGGGTATGCTTCGCACAAGGATTTTGTCTTATGCAGGATCCTTTCTCTATATATTTAAAAGTAATTATTATAGCTATTATATTCTTTCAAAAATATTTCTAACTGAACATAATCAAAACTTTTGCCACATACATTTCTTCTTATTCACCACCACTAGTAGAAAGTGACATGTGTTCCCTAACCAATGAAATTGAGATTATCATCAACGAATTACCGGCGACTATTGACATTGGTAGACCCAAACGTTGGTTGCTGCGGTGGGAACCGATTTTCGATGGACTATCTTCGGGTAATCCGTCGATGAAAGTGAAATACGATTTTGTATGAAATTCCTGCGTTAGGCTTTTTAAACGTTTATCATGTGGAAATGTTTTCTTACTACCTATCCCTTTATATTCCGCTAGTGATAATTAAAATTAACATTCATGACAATACTCTTATGTCGTTTGTTAGTGGTATGGCACACATGTGATAGGTGTTTCCATTTTCCATCGCTAATATGATCTCCCTCTCTCTCGCTCTCTCTCTCTCTCTCTCTCTCTCTCTCTCGTTCTCTCTCTTTCTCTCTCTAGAGATAAAAAGACTATAAAAACAGTAGAAACAATTTCGCGTCTAAATTTTTTATCAATGGATGAGATTTATGACACAACCAAACTAAGTTAATTGTAATTTTAAAAGGGAGTTAAGGGTATAATTGGAATTCACAGAGTTTAACTAATCAAATTCTAGAAAAAATTGCACATGGTCATGTTATCGTCAAATACCAAAAACTAGACAAATAAAATTTGAGTAAATTGAGGTTTTGGTCCTTCTGGTTTATAGCCTATCACATTGTTTTACAAAATTCAAATGTCATGCAATTTACATACTAATGTTTCTACTTTATTGTAATTTCACCCCACCAGACTAACTTCATTTACCTTCAAGTTAAATTCTAGTCACATAAGAGGCATGTGATAAGCAAAAACTAGTCTTACACAAAAAATGCCCGGAAATGACTATATGTTTTTGGCCTTGTAGACCCACTAGCTTTAGTTGGTACACTATTGTGAAGTGACACTTATGGTTCTCCTGTCAATTTACTCTTTTACTAAAGAAAGATGTAAGCTACAATAAAACACGGCCTCAAAACTTACTTTAGGTTGTCGTAATAAATAAAGACAATTCACATTTGAAAAGTGTCATTAATCAACACAATGTTTCTTAGTAATTTGTGTAGTATAGCAAAGTAAACATGGATATATTGATTTTCAAGTTTCAATGCAGTATGAATTAAGATCAAATAATCTAACCTTGTGTGAAATAAATTTAGTTTGTATGGTCTTCTAACGTAGCATACTTTTAATTTTTTTGGTTGAGTTCTGGCTTTGCATGCATGAGTAAATGTGACTATCTAAATTGTTTACCGTATGAAAACTATCTTGGTTCTTTTGAGTTTATTGGAATGTATGATCACTATATATAATTACATATTTGCCTATCACATGCCTCTCATGTGACTAGGATTTAACTTGAAAGTAGATGGAGTTAGTCTAGTGGAGTGATATTGCAATAAAATAGAAACCTTAATATGTAAATTTTTTACACTCTAACCGATTTTAAAGAATATTTTAACAAAAGGATGATTTGGTCCCAAAATTTTTTTCTTACAAATAATGTGAAAACCCTCACCAAACCAGGTATCCGTACGAATTAATTAATATTTAATTACTACTTAATTACTGTGCTTGCTTATAACTGTGATTAAACTGCTTACTGATTCCTGATACGTACATACTCATGCATCACATTTTATACTGTCACTCCATTATTTACACACAAACCTTAGTGACAACCTTGATGCACAAAAGCACAGTGAGCACACTATACGGGATACCCAGTAAACATGCTGACATAGCCAGCATCAGACAGTTACTGTCTCTGAGGCCAGTATGAGCCGGGAATAGTTTACTACACTAGTAGGGAGTGTAGGGAGGTGAGAATTGTTAAACTGCGTCACTAGGTAATAATTATAGTGACCGGGTGTGCCTAAAACATGTGTTAATTACAAAATTCTGCACTTTAATATAAAATGCAGCATTTAATCATGTGAGTTACTTGCAAAAATATGGCAAAACAATCCTGTATGCTTTCCTAAGTGTTGGAATTAAATTCGTAACAAAAAGATGTATAAAAGACTCTTTGCGGTACAATTTAACACTTTAACGGAACGATACCCAACCGAACAACCGGACAATTACCGGGATACTAAATTTTTTGTCAATAACATTGTTTTATTATTTTTGGCTAGTCATGATCCCCGTTTGCCATAACACCCACTAAAAACCTTATGATTAGCAAGTAACATCATATTACTTATAATCTAACTTTTGGTTACCACTTAATTGAATTATTGCAAATATACCCCCCCCCCCCCCTCAATGTGACCGTCCCCTAAGGGACCCCATATCCACAAGTTGAATTAATTTTTGATTCTTGTCATTATCATGGAATTAGTGGAAATTTATTTAATTCTTTTTGGTAATCATATACACTAAAGTGGGATTGTTAGATAACCATCATTTTACTTACAATATAACCTATGGTTACATTAGTGGAAATTTTGCAATCATAACCCCCCCCCCCCCCCCATAATCAAAACAATCGGTCATCATGGACCCAAATAATCACCAACATATCTCCTAAGATCCTACTTTAATTATTTGGTATATTTAGTGCATGATTCTTTACATAAAATATTAGAAGACATTAATATAAGTATGGTGGCCTATATCTCTCATCATTCCTCAAGACCACTCACTCCTCCCTTCTAAACCTACGGTCATACCCACTCCCACATAACCTCCATTTTTCTTTCAAGTTCCATACAATCTACATATACTCAAAGGTGTTAAAAGGTGCATAAGGGAGCTTGGAACTTTCGGAAGTTGAAGAACCTCTCTTGTTTGCTTTTATCCACTTCATTATTTCTCTTGATCATCCCTAGCCTTGTGCTAGTAGTAAGTTACTTGTACACCCTTATTCATATTGTTCCATGGTTAAAAAGTTAGTACGGTGATCGTATATATGCGTTTTAGTAACATTTAACCTACAAACAGTTTGCTGATTTGCACTTTCAGCCGAATTTAACTGGCTGTAAACAGGTCATAACTCAACAAAAATTTGATTTTCTTAATTCTATAACATGATATTATGAAATACGGTTCTAATGGCACTGGAATCATAATTTTTGGACTTCGTTTACTATTTTTAAAGACCCGTTTTGTAACAGCAGCTCAAGCTGTATTTTTACTGCTAAAAATAAGCGTCCTATTTTCCATCATAACCTGGATTCTGTGTAGAGTCAGATCATGAAATTTATACAGTAGATGATCACAGATGTATTTGTAATTCTCCCACTGGAATTTCATCAATCGGACTTACGGTGAATTTTAAATGAATTTTTCCGTAAACTGCAGTCAGAAAGTGACGAATCTGATTGCAGTCCGGTAAATTAATTTCTATAAAATATTGGTAATGAACTGGACCCCGATATTTTTACACAATAAATTTTGGATTATATATGACATCCTGTAAAAATTTGAGAATTTTTGGAGAAGGTTAACTATTTTATTAAAATGCTCGAAAACAGTCCAGTTTTGATTAATAAAGCTGAAATGACATAAGTCGTTTATTGCATGTCTAATTGTCGGGTTGACTATGTGAGAACGATCTACAGGTTATATGTAAAGAAAAAAAATGATATTCTTTTAAGCATGGACACCTCCATTTACAAAGGAGACTATGGCGAAATTTTCCGAAAATCCTAACACTTAGTAAATATTTTCTGGACAAGTGTTTATTAGTATATTTAGATTATGTTATCAAAGATAAACCTCGCCATAAATTTTATAACAAAGTACAAAGTATCGGAGGATGATTTTATACATAAAAAATGATTAAGTATATAATCTCAAAAGGGGACTTAAAAATATATTTCCGATACGAACATACGTATGTAAAATGTCCCATCCTTGGGAAGGAAACATTTATATATAAAATACTTTGGAAGTATTAATACAAGAATATTGCACGAACCAAATATTCCAACACGACATATGATTAAGTTAAAATATTAATTATTTTGACAAATAATTATTACTCGGAATAATAAAAGAAACGTATCTCAAAACATTTAACTCTAAGCCAAGGCACGGCCCGTTCGTCTAATAGACATTAGTACGTTGTAGGTTGTCGTGTAGCTGACAGAGTTGAGACACGGTTCAAGACGCAATACTGTGAGTTCATGTCCCCCTTTTCTCTTAACAGTTTTCAGTTTTATACTTCGGGGGTGGAATACATATTACAATTATTACAGACATTTTATACATGGTATGGTTAGCTTAAGGAGGGTTTACTACTTAGATCATGTGAGTGGGTAGGTGGAACTTAAGGCCATTAATCCTCGTTGTAGGACCGAGGGTCATGAGCGGTAGATCTATTTGGGTGTAGCGAGCCCAGCTCCTGAGTCCACAGTACGGACCATGGGGTGACTTTGAGCCCGACGCACAAATTTGCTAGGTTTGAGTCTTCCTGCATCACTTCACACATATCATTGGCTTTGCAACCCAATGGTGATCTCTTTTTCCTTATTGCTACATATCAGGGACGTTTATTCATACTTTGAAGGTTTATACATACTCACCTTTACATGAACTCGCTCAACTTTTGTTGATTTTTCAAAATACATGTATTTCAGGAAATTAATGGATCTGGCGGAGTGTGCTATTGTGTCTAGCTGCGTTGAATAAAGATGTTATCCAGGGTTGTTGTGTTTAGCGGGTGTATACCATTCCGGGACGGGATACATAATTCTAAACTCAGGGTTTTATTTAAGTACTTTCGTTTGAGTCTTGTGAACTCGTTTAAACATGTCATGGTTTGTAACTTGTAGTAAGTGTCAATGTTTTCAAACAATGGTGTTGTAGTATTCTTTCACTTTAATTAATGGATGAACATCTCGTATTTTTATCATATAGCATTGTTGTGATTGTTGCTATGGTATTAAGAAGTCACACCAAATAAACCCACGCTTCCGCAAAAGCCAGGGTGTGACAGCTTGGTATCAGAGCCTCGATCATAGCGAACTAGGATTCTTTCTCGAGTCTAGACTATGATCACTAGGGCTCTCACGAAAACATTTTTACAATTGCATACACGAAACGTCCAGTTCCAGGGTACAAACATTTTTACAAACAAAAGGCACAAATACATCGTTCAAAAATTTATATTTCAGTCTTAGAGACTGAGGGAGTTTAGCCTTAGAGGCTGGGAAGGTTCAGTCTTAGAGACTGAGGGAGGTTCAGTCTTAGAGACTGAGGGGCTCAATCTTAGAGATTGGGGATGTTTAGTCTTAGAGACTGGAAGGTTTGGTCTTAGAGACCAGGGAGTTAGTCTGAGAGGCTAGGGAGTTCAGTTTGAGAGACTGGGAGGGATAGTCTGGGGAAGACTAGGATGATTACTTGATTACATTGATTGTGACTTACATGCTTATCTGACTACATGTTGATACTCATTTCCATGGGTGAAGACTATGAGAAATAGACACAATACATTAATAGACTATGTGCCTACAATACATTACATTATCAGTTTACGCATTATAAACAATTTGCAAGTTCAGCTTATACAAGATAGAAATCCTTGATTGATAGGATTTTACATGATTATATATATAGGTTGTTCATATATATGTTGCATGAAATATTTGGCAAAAACAAAATGCCTTCGACTTCGAATTCCATTGTCATCCTTGACTCACATAACATGGTTAAGACACGACATCCTTTACACAAGACATAATACTCTATTTCAAAACATAACATATTTTATACAAAACATCTTCCGTGAGAATATCAACCTCACGTCTATTGCGGAGCTTATAACGAACGTGGTTCCTAAGTGAGACCATAAAGCACTGATCCCGTGGAAGAATGGTTGCTTCCTCGCATATGCTAAAATGCCTAAATTCAAATAGTGACAATGAGGCGGAGGTGGCAGCCTTGGACAACAACTCCATTAGTGGGACGAGGTCCCTGTGGCTCATACAAATCATAATTGACGACACTCTTGTCCAGACAAGGAACATGAAGTACTCATCTTGAAGATGCCGCTCCAGTTGTTATCTTTATTTCACTTAATGTCGTGCCATTCTGCGGAGTAATGACAACGAACGTTGACACGTGAACTATCACGAAGTGTCCTTCTATGTTGAAGGTATATTGACAATAGTGTTTCCTCTCTTACTGATCGGCTGCTTCGTACGAGAGAACGTTAGGATGACCATGCAAGGCAATTTATTATTACGGTGACCAACGTAATAACAACTTGTAGTGCATGGGAATTCTAGTGGACTCTACGGACCAAGCTAAGGATCATTATTCGCTCAAAATTCTTAAGTTATTACTTGAGATTCAAAATTTTGTTTTCTTATCTATTAGAACACGAGTTTATATTAGACCTACCGCCAGTCGAGTTAGGAAGCTTCGATGTAGTAGTAGGGATGGATTGGTTGTCTAGCAACAGAGCCGAGATTGTATGTCACGAGAAGACCATTCGCATCCCAATGGCGGATGGAGAAAACGATCGTAGTACACGGAGAGAAGCGCGATACTCTCTTAAGGATCATTAGTTGCTTGAAGGCTCGAAAATGTTTGAAGAATGGATGTGTTGCCTTCCTGGCACACATCGTGGATAAGGAAGCCGCTGAGCCAAAACTTGAAGATATCCCAGTCGTTAAGAAGTATCCTGAAGTCTTTCCAGAAGACTTGCCAGGATTGCCACCACAAAGGCAAGTTGAGTTTCATATTGACTTAATTCCAGGCGCCGCGCCTGTAGCTAAGGCACCTTCAGAGATGCAAGAGTTGTCAACACAACTCCAGGAGTTGTTAGACAAGGGATTTATCAGACCAAGCTTCTCGCCTTGGGGAGCTCCAGTTTTGTTCGTGAAAAAGAAGGATGGTAGTTTTCGCATGTGTATAGATTACCAGGAGCTGAATAAGTTGACAATCAAGAACAAATATCCTTCGCCAAGGATCGATGACCTGTTCGATCAATTACAAGGTTCAAGTTTCTATTCAAAGATCGGTCTTCGCTCAGGATACCATTAACTAAGGATACAAGAGGAAACTATTCCAAAGACAGCCTTCAGGACTCGATATGGACATTACGAGTTTCTAGTGATGCCGTTTGGGTTGAATTTGATGAACAGAGTTTGTAAGCCGTACCTCGACAAGTTCGTGATTGTGTTTATTGATGATATTCTGATTTATTCAAAGTCGAAAGAAGAACACGAGCAACATTTAAGAGCCATTTTAGAGCTACTTAAAAAGGAGAAGTTGTACGCAAAGTTCTCGAAGTGCGAGTTCTGGTTACGCGAAGTCCAGTTTCTTGGTCATATAGTCAACGGAAATGGAATTCATGTGGATCTGACAAAGATTGAAGCAATCAAGAATTGGGAGACTCCAAAGACGGCAACCGAAATTCGACAATTCCTAGGTTTGGCTGGTTATTATCGTAGGTTCATTGAGGATTTCTCGAAAATCGCTCAACCTTTGACCTCTCTCACTCAGAAAGATAAGAAGTTTGATTGGGGAGACAAGCAAGAAGAGGCCTTTCAGTTGTTGAAGAACAAGCTTTGTGATGCACCGATCTTATCGCTACCCGAAGGAACGGATGACTTCGTGGTATATTGCGACGCCTCGCGTCAGGGTTTAGGCTGCGTCTTGATGCAGCGACATAAAGTTATAGCATACGCGTCACGCCAATTGAAGATCCACGAGAAAAATTACACCACGCATGATTTGGAATTGGGCGCGGTGGTGTTTGCACTAAAAATCTGGCGACATTATTTGTATGGTACGCGATGTACAATCTTCACTGATCACAAAAGCTTACAGCACATATTTAACCAAAAGGAGCTTAACATGAGGCAAAGACGCTGGGTTGAACTATTGAATGACTATGACTGTGAAATCAAGTATCACCCAGGGAAGGCGAATGTGGTCGCTGACGCTCTAAGTCGGAAGGAAAGGATTAAGCCCATAAGGGTTAGGGCTTTGGAAATGATTGTTCAAACGGACCTCTCGTTGCGCATTCGTGCCGCGCAGAGAGAAGCTCTTAAGGAAAGGAATATTGAGAATGAGTATCTCCGTAGGATGGAGAAACAGTTAGTACCAAACGGGGAAGGAACTTTGTGCTTCATGAAACGGATTTGGGTTCCCTTGTTTGGTGGTTTGAGAAATGTTATATTTGAAGAGGCTCACAAGTCACGGTACTCGATCCATCCAGGAGCGGATAAAATGTACCAAGATCTAAAGGATTTTTATTGGTGGCCAAGAATGAAAGGCGATGTTGCGGTATACGTTGGCAAGTGTTTAACTTGCGCCAAGGTAAAGGTTGAATACCAGAAGCCTTCAGGTCTCTTGCAACAACCTGAAATACCCCAATGGAAATGGGAACAGATTTCTATGGACTTCATAACGAAATTGCCCAAGACGCCCAGAGGCCATGATACAATTTGGGTAATAGTAAACCGTCTAACAAAATCTGCGCACTTTTTGCCAATCAAGGAAAAGGACAACACAAGTAAACTGGCTGAAATATACATGCGAGAGATAGTTGCACGTCATGGAGTGCCTCTCTCAATTATCTCTGATAGAGATGGACGCTTCGTGTCAAGAATTTGGCAATCCTTCCAAGAAGCTTTTGGCTCGCAATTGAACCTAAGCACTGCATTTCATCCACAAACTGATGGCCAAAGTGAAAGAACTATTCAGACATTGGAGGATATGCTGAGAGCATGTGTAATGGATCTTGGTGGTAGCTGGGATAAGCATTTACCATTGTCCGAATTCTCATACAACAACAGCTACCACACCAGTATTGGAGCCGCGCCATTTGAAGCTCTTTACGGACGCAAGTGTCGATCACCCCTATGCTGGGCTGACGCAGGTGATAGGCAGCTTGTTGGTCCCGAAATCGTCCAAGAGACGACAAACAAGATTGCGCAAATTCGAAAACACATCGAAGCGGCTCGCGACAGACAGAAAGCCTATGCAGATCCAAACCGGAAACATTTGGAATTCCAAGTTGGAGATATGGTTTTATTGAAAGTTTCACCCTGGAAGGGTGTGGCACGCTTCGGGAAGCGTGGGAAGTTGAATCCGCGATACATTGGTCCATTCAAAATTCTGAAGAGGGTTGGTTTGGTAGCATACAAGTTGGACCTACCTGCTGAACTTAATGGTGTTCACGATACATTTCACGTATCTAATCTGAAAAAGAGTCCAACTCAAGAGACAGTTGTCATTCCTGCTGACGAAGTTCATATCGACGACACGCTCCACTTTACTGAAGAACCCGTCGAGGTCACGGATTGGAAAGTTAATAAAACTCGCAGGAGCAGTGTGAAACTCGTCAAAGTTCGTTGGAATGCAAGGCATGGACCTGAATTCACGTAGGAACGTGAGGATCGTATGAAAGAGAAATACCCCCATTTATTTCCTAAGAACCCTGCATCTAGTAGCAGAGCTTAAATTTCGGGACGAAATTTCTTAAACGGGGGGAGAATGTGACAACCCTCACCAAACCAGGTATCCGTACGAATTAATTAATATTTAATTACTACTTAATTACTGTGCTTGCTTATAACTGTGATTAAACTGCTTACTGATTCCTGATACGTACATACTCATGCATCACATTTTATACTGTCACTCCATTATTTACACACAAACCTTAGTGACAACCTTGATGCACAAAAGCACAGTGAGCACACTATACGGGATACCCAGTAAACATGCTGACATAGCCAGCATCAGACAGTTACTGTCTCTGAGGCCAGTATGAGCCGGGAATAGTTTACTACACTAGTAGGGAGTGTAGGGAGGTGAGAATTGTTAAACTGCGTCACTAGGTAATAATTATAGTGACCGGGTGTGCCTAAAACATGTGTTAATTACAAAATTCTGCACTTTAATATAAAATGCAGCATTTAATCATGTGAGTTACTTGCAAAAAATATGGCAAAACAATCCTGTATGCTTTCCTAAGTGTTGGAATTAAATTCGTAACAAAAAGATGTATAAAAGACTCTTTGCGGTACAATTTAACACTTTAACGGAACGATACCCAACCGAACAACCGGACAATTACCGGGATACTAAATTTTTTGTCAATAACATTGTTTTATTATTTTTGGCTAGTCATGATCCCCGTTTGCCATAACACCCACTAAAAACCTTATGATTAGCAAGTAACATCATATTACTTATAATCTAACTTTTGGTTACCACTTAATTGAATTATTGCAAATATACCCCCCCCCCCCTCAATGTGACCGTCCCCTAAGGGACCCCATATCCACAAGTTGAATTAATTTTTTATTCTTGTCATTATCATGGAATTAGTGGAAATTTATTTAATTCTTTTTGGTAATCATATACACTAAAGTGGGATTGTTAGATAACCATCATTTTACTTACAATATAACCTATGGTTACATTAGTGGAAATTTTGCAATCATAACCCCCCCCCCCCCCCATAATCAAAACAATCGGTCATCATGGACCCAAATAATCACCAACATATCTCCTAAGATCCTACTTTAATTATTTGGTATATTTAGTGCATGATTCTTTACATAAAATATTAGAAGACATTAATATAAGTATGGTGGCCTATATCTCTCATCATTCCTCAAGACCACTCACTCCTCCCTTCTAAACCTACGGTCATACCCACTCCCACATAACCTCCATTTTTCTTTCAAGTTCCATACAATCTACATATACTCAAAGGTGTTAAAAGGTGCATAAGGGAGCTTGGAACTTTCGGAAGTTGAAGAACCTCTCTTGTTTGCTTTTATCCACTTCATTATTTCTCTTGATCATCCCTAGCCTTGTGCTAGTAGTAAGTTACTTGTACACCCTTATTCATATTGTTCCATGGTTAAAAAGTTAGTACGGTGATCGTATATATGCGTTTTAGTAACATTTAACCTACAAACAGTTTGCTGATTTGCACTTTCAGCCGAATTTAACTGGCTGTAAACAGGTCATAACTCAACAAAAATTTGATTTTCTTAATTCTATAACATGATATTATGAAATACGGTTCTAATGGCACTGGAATCATAATTTTTGGACTTCGTTTACTATTTTTAAAGACCCGTTTTGTAACAGCAGCTCAAGCTGTATTTTTACTGCTAAAAATAAGCGTCCTATTTTCCATCATAACCTGGATTCTGTGTAGAGTCAGATCATGAAATTTATACAGTAGATGATCACAGATGTATTTGTAATTCTCCCACTGGAATTTCATCAATCGGACTTACGGTGAATTTTAAATGAATTTTTCCGTAAACTGCAGTCAGAAAGTGACGAATCTGATTGCAGTCCGGTAAATTAATTTCTATAAAATATTGGTAATGAACTGGACCCCGATATTTTTACACAATAAATTTTGGATTATATATGACATCCTGTAAAAATTTGAGAATTTTTGGAGAAGGTTAACTATTTTATTAAAATGCTCGAAAACAGTCCAGTTTTGATTAATAAAGCTGAAATGACATAAGTCGTTTATTGCATGTCTAATTGTCGGGTTGACTATGTGAGAACGATCTACAGGTTATATGTAAAGAAAAAAAATGATATTCTTTTAAGCATGGACACCTCCATTTACAAAGGAGACTATGGCGAAATTTTCCGAAAATCCTAACACTTAGTAAATATTTTCTGGACAAGTGTTTATTAGTATATTTAGATTATGTTATCAAAGATAAACCTCGCCATAAATTTTATAACAAAGTACAAAGTATCGGAGGATGATTTTATACATAAAAAATGATTAAGTATATAATCTCAAAAGGGGACTTAAAAATATATTTCCGATACGAACATACGTATGTAAAATGTCCCATCCTTGGGAAGGAAACATTTATATATAAAATACTTTGGAAGTATTAATACAAGAATATTGCACGAACCAAATATTCCAACACGACATATGATTAAGTTAAAATATTAATTATTTTGACAAATAATTATTACTCGGAATAATAAAAGAAACGTATCTCAAAACATTTAACTCTAAGCCAAGGCACGGCCCGTTCGTCTAATAGACATTAGTACGTTGTAGGTTGTCGTGTAGCTGACAGAGTTGAGACACGGTTCAAGACGCAATACTGTGAGTTCATGTCCCCCTTTTCTCTTAACAGTTTTCAGTTTTATACTTCGGGGGTGGAATACATATTACAATTATTACAGACATTTTATACATGGTATGGTTAGCTTAAGGAGGGTTTACTACTTAGATCATGTGAGTGGGTAGGTGGAACTTAAGGCCATTAATCCTTGTTGTAGGACCGAGGGTCATGAGCGGTAGATCTATTTGGGTGTAGCGAGCCCAGCTCCTGAGTCCACAGTACGGACCATGGGGTGACTTTGAGCCCGACGCACAAATTTGCTAGGTTTGAGTCTTCCTGCATCACTACACACATATCATTGGCTTTGCAACCCAATGGTGATCTCTTTTTCCTTATTGCTACATACCAGGGACGTTTATTCATACTTTGAAGGTTTATACATACTCACCTTTACATGAACTCGCTCAACTTTTTTTGATTTTTCAAAATACATGTATTTCAAGAAATTAATGGATCTGGCGGAGTGTGCTATTGTGTCTAGCTGCGTTGAATAAAGATGTTATCCAGGGTTGTTGTGTTTAGCGGGTGTATACCATTCCGGGACGGGATACATAATTCTAAACTCAGGGTTTTATTTAAGTACTTTCGTTTGAGTCTTGTGAACTCGTTTAAACATGTCATGGTTTGTAACTTGTAGTAAGTGTCAATGTTTTCAAACAATGGTGTTGTAGTATTCTTTCACTTTAATTAATGGATGAACATCTCGTATTTTTATCATATAGCATTGTTGTGATTGTTGCTATGGTATTAAGAAGTCACACCAAATAAACCCACGCTTCCGCAAAAGCCAGGGTGTGACAAATAACTTACTCACCTGGTTAACCGATAACTTAGACGAACCGACACAACGAATTATTACACTTGATCTACATTTTACAATGTTCAAGCTTTTAAACCCGAAAGCTTTGCCATGCGTGATCATGGTTCAACTATCTCGTTAATCATCTCCGAAGAGATTATGGTTTAGTAGTGTTCGGTTCTTCACATGCTTGGTCATCCGTTCGGTTCTGTCCTTGTGAAAGCCTATCATAAACACTAAAAATAGTTAGTGTTTAAGTTTATTGATCAAACGTGTTTAGAAAAATAAAGAAAACGAAGATCGCTTCCGTAAGCCATTGTCGTAATATAGTGTCCAGGCGTCGTAAGGTATTTTTCGCCATAGGGCGGGATCAGAATGGTCGTATGGCTACTTCAGCGTCATAAGCCTACGATGACTACAGATGGAAACTCGTATTTTGAGTACAAAGACAGAATTTATGCCCTTTAGCTCAATACATCCGCATTCCCTCATCAATGATCTTTTTCCTCATAATTATAGGTTCAAACCCATGACCCAAACCTGGATCCGTTAGTCTTTTAAATAATTCTTTTGGTTTGAAGTTAGTTACCCAACCGACCCATTAGGAGGCATTATGCATTTGAGTTCATGCCTCCTATTTTCTTATATTACCGGGATGATCAATTCTACCAAAGAACTCATTTTAAATATACCTTGGAGGTAATTTGCCCGAAACATTATCAGATGGCGTTCTAGTCAATTTTAGCCCTTTTTCGAACCGAAAAACTTTTTATAATTTTAAATGAAAACTAGCGAGAACATTTAGCTCGTTATCCTATTTAGACTTATGTCCTTAAGGACATAAAAAATCCAATATTTAGTGGTTTAAAATCCGTTTGGTTGAAATTTCGCATCGTGGACATGTACTCGGCTCTAAAGGTCGTTTTACCCAAATACTAGATATACCTCACTTGAGGTGGTCTAGTGTCCACCGTTGACTCAACCAACTCTAGTCGGACCATAAGCCCTCACCAAGAGTATGTCCCATTAGACAAACCTGGCGCGGGTTAAAGCATTGACCCGATATCGATACCTTACAGTTCTCACTTTCTAATTCTTGGCAATGCATGCCCTTACATTATGCTTACATATAAGCATAAGACTTAACAAACAAAGCACTAAATGTCATATTCAAATGGTGATAACATCACCATTTGAGCCATTTGTCCATTTGACCCGTTCAAAGCTTATCCTTTTGGCGATTCGACTAACCACGTAATGTTTATTTCTAAAAAATGCATAATTACCATCTTACTCATTTGACCCATTATGGTTTACACCATGTGTACATATTTTCAAAATTCATTGGTTTACCACCAAAAATCCATTTTTACTTGTTCGACCCATTTTGGTTCGCGCCAGCAAGTGTTTACCACCAAAAACTCATTTTTACTTGTTTGACTCGTTTTGGTTCGCATCAGCAAGTGGTTACACCAAAAACTCATTTTTACTAGCTCGGCTCATTTTGGTTTGCGTCGTTACTGTCTACACCATGGGTCTCGACTTTAACAAGTCATTGTTTATTTCCAACTACTTCACATTTCTTATATAGTATTATAAGAGATGTAAGTTTTACTTACCTTGCATCAGAACATGCTTTCTCGCATCTTTGACCCGCTTGACCCATTCCTTTCCAAGCTCCCACCTAGCTTGTCAAAAGTCAAACTATCGTATAACATCCACAAGATAGTTAGATTAGTCATCCAACATCATGACCATCACACCTAATGGAATTTTATACTATATTTTTCATCCAATTCTATTATAGGCCAGATTGACTTTTAAAAAGTCCAACTGCCAATTGACTTATAAAATGCACTAACAAATTTAATAAAACTTATTTAGGCATATTATCAAACACTTGTTGGGCATCATTTTTAGGCTATCATTTTAGCTAAATTTGTCATACAAAAATCACAATGTTTCTTTCAATTCAACAAGTTCATACATTTCTCAACATAAACTTTTAATTATCATGAGCTAATTCATCATTTTGGCCAAATAACCATGGCTTCATCTTTCATGTCAAAAACTCATTTCTAGACATATATGAACACTTTATCAAACCTCTAAAATAATGAAGTAACTTACAGATACAAGCAAGTATGGTAATCATAAGCATCAAAATAACATAAAATTTCATTATATCATAAAAACACATTTCATGTCATGTATGAACATATACTTAAATCTTTAAATTGTTCAAGTATTTCACATATACTTGCAAGTATAATGATCATACACATAATTTCATTATCAATATCACAATACTAACAAAAATATTAGACTCAAGGTTACCACCTTCAAGTTCCTCCACATATTTCTCATCACCAAAACATAAATTACAACATACCTTGTGATCTCCAAGCTTAGATGATCACTAATTTATGTTCATGCATGTGATTTGGCGCCAATTCACATTTCAATTTGTTAGAACAAGATGAACTAGGGTTTTCCCACTCTTTTCTTCGCCTGGCTAATTATTCAACTTTCAAGAGTGTGTCATTTAGCCCCTCCTTGTTTTATTTATATTTATGTTACAACTCCTTTTTTTCTTTTAAATAAACAAATCGACTAAGTAAGTTATATATTCATAGTTGTACACTTCATGTCACTTATCAAATTGTAACACCTCGTAAAATCACGACCAATATAATAAAGACACGTGTCATGGACTTAAACGTGTAATGAATTGATTCCGAGGGACTAAAGTTGTCAAGCAATGTAAATATGCAAGTAAAAGGATCAAACGTGTCATCATGCCAAACGAGTGCCTCTGAATGACCTCATATGATGTTCGTATTCTTTGATGAATAAGATTATCGGACATTGAAAACCGTTTGCGCTTAAAATTTAAAACTTTACGAAGTATAGGTGTTAAAAGTGTCAACATGTTAAAAGTTACATCTGAGTGACCTTTTAACGATCCCAAAAACATTGTAATAATTTAATATTTCACTCTCAAGAATAGTGGATATTAATTTTGTGGAGTTTCAATGAAAACAAGACTTTTTGGGTGATCTTGCAACTAACCGGGAGCTTAACGGAATTATAATATGACCCAAGGCCCTTAAAAGTTAACTATGGGGGGGGGGGGGTCATAAGTGCAATAAGTGAAAGTTAAATAAACTTAAAATGGACCAGGGACCAAAATTGAAAAGTTTGAAAGTTGTTTTCCGGTTTAGGGGGAGCCTCGCGGCCCGCGTAGACTCTCTCTGAGTCTTACGCGGCCCGCGTGAGAAGTGCCAGCAAACAAAAAACTGCACAACTGCAGGTTCAGCCAGTTCCACCGCCTTTGCATGCAATTTTTCGATACCAGGGTCTGAGAAAATGGTTTTTCATGCACTAGAGACACCTGGTAACATCTGGGATCAATGTAGGGACATGTGGATTGATCATATGAATTGGAAATTGCTATATAAAGGCCCTTTGTTGCACTTGTTCATTTGCACATTTGCACATTTCAATTTCACTTCAAAACACTTTCTCTGGAGCTTCCTGGAGTTCAAGAGAGCTTTCTTCTATTATAATCTCGTGCTAAGAGTCCTTGTAAGCATTCTTAGCTTATGTAGTTCAATTTTTATTAGTTTAATGATCAAAAGTCAAAGCCATCGTAATTAAGCTTTGACTTAGTGATTCATCACTAATATTCCAGCCATTTCTCGAATTGAAAGTGGCTATGAGTTGGTAATTATGTAGATAATAAACCCTTAAAAGGGCACCTACTGATTATCACTCTAACTTGGTCAATGGTCGGGTCAAACTTATTAATAAAAAGTCAACAAAATCTGTTTTTTGCAAAATAATACATAACTGATAATGCTGAGGTTATGGAACATGTTTCAACATTAAAATAACTTGGTAAATAATATAAGAACATGTTTAGGCATGTTCAACCCGACAATTCTGAGTTTAGGCTCTGTTCGCAACCGAAAGTCGCAAACGTAGACTTTTGCTTTGACTTTCAGTTCTGACCCGATTTAGCTTGTTTTAGATATGCCTTAAGGTTCCTTTAGGACCATATTACATGTTAGTATAACCCTCTGAGATTATACTATATGGTTCCATAGAAATCCTAGTTCATTACATGTTTCCGTTAAATGCTTAAATGTTGACCATTATGCCCTTTTTGTGTTAAAACGAGATTTTTGAAAATGTGAGTGGACAAAAATCTTTATTACTGATATTTAAGTATGTCCTAAAAATTTGACATCAGTTTATGGTCTAAAATGAGAGTTATGCACAATATCGTAAATGAAAGCCTTTTTATTAATTAAAAGGCATTTTTGATATAAATCCTATTTAAACTCAAATTTTGACACCAAACCTTTTACCCACTGATGTAATATAATATTTAGGGATTTTTGGAAATTTTTATTAAATTTTAAACTGATCATAACATAGAGTTCATGCACAGGCTCGGTAATTGACGATAATGCTTTTTTTGCTAATAAAATGAGTTTTACACATCCTTTACATGTCAAACCTTTTTCTACTGATTTTATATATTAAATAAGTTATTTTAAACAGTAAAGGCTGGTCAAAATCTCAGATTTCCTTAATCAACCCGAATACCGTCAAATACCGATTTTTATGCGATTTAGGCGCATAGTATGGTTTAAAACCATGTTTGGCACCTAAGACTTGTTACCTACTGATGTTATGGATAAATTTTTATACTTTAACAGTAAGTAAAAGTTGTGAACTCAGATTTCCAAATTTGACCTTTATAGCATATGTGAAATGACCAAAATGCCCCTACGGTGCATAGTTTGGTCATAAATGATGAATTTCACATATATATGATATCTAACTGATATAACTTATTAAAATAAATATTTTTACTGATTATTTTAGACTAGAAACTCAATTTACTATTTAACCTCTTTTATAAACATTAAAATGACCAAAATACCCCTACGGGACATAAATTGGTTTTAAATTCGTTTTGGGCATAATGGAAGGTATCCTACTGATATCATAACATATTTTAAGCATATTAACTTGTGGAACCTGTTTATGACTCATTTGGTTACCCGTTATGCATATTCGCGTTCGGTATGGTTTATGTAACTAGTTTGCATAAAATAACCGAAACGGGTCAAACCTTATCATTTTTACTTCAAAATCCAGAATGTGTTTAGTTTACCCATTTTATACAAGTCTTCATACTTGTCAGGTCTAAATCACATTCTAATCCGGTCTTCGCTTAATCTTGCGTTTTGAACCATAAACCTTTCATTAAAATTAACCGGTCTAAGTTAACACTTAAATAAGACCCGTTAGGAATCTAATAGGTTATTAAAACCTTCGTTCCAGATTAGGAGCCCAGTAAAATCTACCTGTGTTTGCTGATTGATATACGACTGAGATTAAAATTTATAATTTTGCTCCGGTATATACTTTTAACTTATTTTCCCTTATACGGGCTTGGGATACGGTATTATAATAATACCGCTTGGTCGGGTATGAAATCGTACAATCGGAATGTGATTAAAAGATGCATAACCCGTTTTAATCTGTCTTGTTTGATGCAATGCCTCTGGGGGGTTAATGACCATGTCCAGGATATTCTCGGCTCATTCATTAGAAATGGCCACGACTTAAGCACGGGGTGTAGGCATACACCTGACAGTTGCGTATGTAAAAAGGTACCCCACTCGTAAGGAAACTTCTTGTGGGTATTATACCAAGTGGTGTGTCTATTAATCTTAACCGGCTCTTCTAATCGGGTCCTAAATGGACGACAAACATGTAAAACTTTATACAAGATTATTTTTAAATAATTGTCCCAAGTTAATAAAGAATATTTATGCCTTGTGCATTTAAATCAATTTTTATAAACACTTTTCAAAATAGTCAGTTAATTGTATTTACCAGTGTAAACTGACGTATTTTCAAAAGGTTAAGTGCAGGTACTAAGCGTAATGGGCTGGAACTCCTGAGTGATTAAATAAATAGTCTTGCAAGCTTTTATCACTTTAAGTCTGTTGAACAATACTTCTTTTGTTTTGATCCGCATGTGGATCCATCTTACAACCCGTTGTATAATATTTTATTGTACTTTTGAATCGGTTTGTAATAATATTACTTTAGACTTCCGCTGTGCATTGAACTGTGATTATTGACCATGATGATATCAACTACGTCACGATACTCCCCGCCGGGCCCATCGGTAATACATGGAAATTTCGGGGTGTGACACAAATAAACATAATAATTCACTTTACCAAGGTCGGGGACATTACAACCCGACTTAGATTAAGTCCCAATAGCCCGGGCCTTTTATATACTTTATTTTATAAAATAAATGTTTATTCATCTTTTATTTAATCATTAGGTTTCTTTATTTAAATCCTAATGTTTATCTGGTTAACTTTTACCACTAATGGTATTTTACCCGCTCGTTCCTTGTTAATTTGGTTTAATTACTGAATCCGTTTTTGGGATGTTACAAAATTGCAAAATATTTGGATTTTGTAAAATATTGCAATGTGCTATAAACCACAGGGACCAAAACCGCAATTTACTCATAAAATTAAAAAATCATTATGGATTGATAACAAATAATATTATAGATATGAATAATTAGAAAAAAGAACGAAAAGATGACATTTATGTGTTGTTATTATGTAAACGTTGTGTTGTTCGTAAAGAAGGAAACATAGTGTGGTGTTCTTGTATTGTGTTTTATGTAAACGTTGTGCTGTTAATAAAGAAGGAAACATAGTGTAGTGTTCTTGTGTTGTGTCGGTTTCTTTGTTGTTATATTGTTAACAAAGAAAGCAACATAATGTAGTGTGCTAGTAACAAATGAAAATGTTCAAATAAGAATATGTTTTGTTGGTAACACATGGAATGCAACATACTTTAAATTATGTAACTTGTTAACAAAAATACATTGTATTAGAAATGGTTTTCCCAATTCTTTTATGTTTGATGTGTTCATAGTTTAGTATAGTTTACTGTGCTATTAGGAAACCAAAATATTTTATAGAAGTACTCGTATAATATTTTCTTAGGATTTGATAACATGATTGACAAGAAAATGAAGATGGCGATAGAGGCAACAACTAATTTTGTTGGAACACAAAACAATGAGTCTTCCTGGGACATATATGGACCACCTAAACACTAGTCATTGATAATTCATTGGATTGTTAAATAAGCTAAGAGAGAACATAGTTGCGAACATAAGTTGCAAGATAATTAGTATATTAACTTTTCACATAAAAAAATCAACAAATGAAGAAAACAAACACTATAAATGTCCAAATATATTACCAAATGATTGTTGTTCTTCAATTAGAAAACCTTTAATTGATTGAAAAAGATAAATACGAGTATGTTTGTGTCGTCCATATCGTTGAAACAATACAAAATCAGATTTGTGATACTGAAAATGGAATCCACGTTCGAAAACTATTGAAAACAATTGCATAATTGTAGGAATTTACAAAATCTAACTGTGAATAAAAAATACATATATGCCTCTCATCGGTATTAAAGGGATGTCATGTTGCATTATGTGAATGGTTCTTATTGTTTTTATGCAAAAACAAAAAGAGTTTGTATTTGATCCCCCCACTACCTTTCTCTCTCTCTCTCTCGCTCTCTCTCTCTCTATATATATATATATATATCTACGCGCGTGTGTGTAGGGTAAAATATAAAAGGTTGTTAACGTGTGAAGCATATGAAAGATTATAGGTTGCATAATTTTATTGGTAATTATGGTGCGTAATTAATTATATATGTTGCGTAATTATTTAACTCCATGCGTAACTATTTATTACCGTACGTAAACATGTATAGGTTGCGTAATTATTCACATATGTTTATTTATAACCTTTTTGTTAATTTGGTGTAGCTAATATGCTGAAATTGGTGGTCTCAAAATTGAGGCGTCGATGGGTGGACTTAAAATCACATGGTGGTTGAGGCGGTATTCTTGAATTAACGCCTACTAGGCCTAATCCAAGAAACTAGATAAAATAACCTTGTAGGTTTCTTATGTGCTTCTTGTTCTAGATGAACGTTTTGAAGAGAAACAATAGCTTGGTATATGTAAACAAAAAATATATATTAAATATTTGTAATATTTGGATATATAATGTAGTACAATAATATCTACAATGTATTTGTAATATTTACAAAATGACTATATTATGACCTACTATGTTTTTGTGTAACCTAAACAGGTCCACTAACACATGGCATTGCTCATTTAGTCCCCTAAGTGTACAAGCAAAATTACTTGTTATAACCTAATGTGATTTTGTATAACATAAACTAACCCACTAACACGTTACACATTGAAAGACCCAAAAGTTTACAAGTGATCATACCCATATTAGCACGCCAACTTGACTTGGTATCACCTACACTGGTCGTAACCTAAACTAACGCATTAACACATGGCAATGACCATTTGGGGAAAACTTGCAGGCCCCACATATACCATGATAAAACAATGACAACTAGCAAATCACAGTTTGCGTTGGACATGTGACCTTCAAGAGGTTAAGTGGTAAGAAACCAATGAAAACAAGATCTAAACATGAAGCTTCTCATGGAGGGGAATTAGATGCTTAGCATTTCCAACATTCCTTGAAGGTTTTTCTTCCTATTAAATGTCACAACTTGAGTTCTCAGAGGGTCACCCAATGGTTGTGTACACCAATTGTTTTATACATATACACACATAGATAAACTATATATACACATAGCATATGACAATAGTTTGACACCTCCTACGTTGTGTCTTCTAGGTGTTTTAAATCCGGTGTTAGCTATCTCGATTAAAATAATTTTATGAAGTACAACAATTTTAATTATTATATATAAAAATACATTATTAAAAAAAAAGCATCAGCCGTAATGATCTTTGGCCAAGAATCTTGGAATCTGTCTTTTCGCTTTATTTTTCTCTTTGACCACAACTTTGTTTTTGTACGATAGTCCAACTTGTGCATAAAGTTAATAAGATGAAAAAAGCTTAGAAATTCGATCCAATCACTTGTAATATGTTGTGTTTTTTGTATACTATATAAGGTGATGATAGTTGAGAGCCGACCCTCCAAATTCATTATTTGTAACAAACATTGCTTGATTCATCTACTAACGTGATAGAGGATATTCAAACTAAAATCGAAAAGGATCTACATCTAAGTATCTAACTCTAGATCCTAAACTCCGATAGAACTCATTAAAACCTAATAAGTATCGATTTATTAATCAAGTATACATTAAGCTTACGAGAGGCACGGAAGGATGAAAACGTGCTCAATAACTAAAAATGTCAGTTGGAATTATTCAAAACAACAAGATTTTCTTGAAAAGTCTCTGATTTTTATCTAGTATCTGAGTGAACTCGCCTGACTCGGTGGTAGGTGCTAGGGATGAGCGTGATACCGGTACCGTACGGATACCGAAAATACCGATACCGAAATTCCTCAAAATTGGGTACCGGTACCGGTACCGAAATATTTGGTATAGTATGAGACCGGTACGGTACCGGTATTTGAAGGTAAAATTCGGTATTTTACCGGTACCGTACCGAACTGGTACCTATACCGAAAATGCCAAAAAGTGGGTACCGATATAGGTACTGAAAAAATTCAGTACGGGGAATTCGGTACCGGTACGGGACTGATACGGTACCGATACCCAATACCAAATGCTCATCCCTAGTAGATGCTACAAGGTGTCATTTATTGGAATTCATCCATTATGGAGCACAACTCATCGATATGCACCAACTTGTTTTAGGATTGAAGAATCACCATCACTTTTTCTTACATCTTTTGATTCATACATGTCAAAAGTATATTTCTTCGAAGTAATCTAATGATAAACTTAGCATATTTATTTTTCAAAGTAACTCATTTTTCAAATTAACTAATTGATCAACTTAGCATGTTTAATAATAAATCTAAAACTAATTATGTATGGTAAGACTATCAGTTATCTTCATGGCTTATCATTAGGGTTGTCCCCAAGGATCTCTAAGAATTACCGGGCCTGAGATGAGTAAAAAAAAATAGGCCCTTAAAATATGAACTCAGTAAGTCATATATAAAAATAAATAGTACGTGTGATAATATTGTAGCAAAATTATCAAATTTAAATACCTAAGCAAATCGTAAAATTCTTCTAATATTTTTTGAAGCAAACCTTTTGATCAACTCAATGTTAGTTACTTAGATTGATTTAATGTTTCTTATAGATATCTAAAACTTAAAGAGGACTAAATTTTATGGATTTCACACATTCAAATTTTCATATCTAAAACTTATGGATTTCACAAGTTCAAAGTATCAAACCAATCCATATTATATCTAAAAGCAAATAGAAAAACACAGGTTTGAATTTTACATACCTGATTTTCTAATTAGCAGATTCAAGTTATGTCAATACATAAAAGTCATTTATCTCCTTGATTACTTCGAAGTTCAACCTTCAATCAAACCCTCAAGTCCGAAAATCACTAAATTAGTATAATAGTATTCATTATTCAATCAAACCCTCAAGTTTGATAACCAAACCCTTAACTCTTGTGCATAGGACTATAAATGAACCGAACGAATACAAACAAAAGGCATTGTTCGTGTTCGTTCGTTAAGAAAATAAAGTGTTCACTAACGGTTCATGAACACTTACCGAACAAAATTTTATGTCCATGTACGTTCATTAAGGAAATGAAAATGTTCATAACACAAACAAACACAAATAAAATCCACGCATGCTAAAGGTGGATGTCGGGAGGGAGCGATGTTAGACCATGAAGCCCTTATCGACGGAGGATGATGATATTTATCGATGTGAATAATAAGAAGGAAAGGGAATAGTGCATAACAATGCGAGAATAAGGTTTCTTGTTTTATTTGTTAGGGTAATAATATAAATAAGAATTAAAGAATATGAAAAGTTTAGATAAACTAAATAAATGCACAAAAATCTTTAATAAATAACATAAACAAACGAACATGAACGAATGTTTATAAAGACATTACCGAACGTTCATGGACACAATTGAACGAATGAGACATTTGTTTGTGTTCATTTATTTTACTAGTTGAACGAAATTTCTTGTTCATATTCATTTAACTCCATTGGTTTGAATTGTTCGCTGCCAAACTTGCACATAAACGGACTTACCGCTCATCGGTTCACGAATAGTTCGCTAAACGTCCGTTTTATTTGCAGCCTTGCACAATAAAAAAACATCACATAAATGCTTTCTTATTTCGACCTTCAATCCTTGCGTAATTTTGATTGCGTCTTAGACTCTCATCTCTCTCTCTCTTTAAGTTCAACATTTCGACTTTTGATTTCCGCCTTTTGATTTGGTTTAAAATTATAATTTTAATGGATTAATAGGTAAATGGTAAACAGGTCTAATTAAAAGATAGTTCAAATGTTTAGCGGAACTAAAATAAATAAAATCTCATTCAAAGATTTTAGGCTTAAACTAAAACATTTTGTTTTTAAAACTAGTTATTATTGTTAGTAAATATATTGTATATGTATTTATGTACAGATATAGCCTTTTGTTTAGGTGATTTAGTTTCCATTCTCAACATTGTATCCTGTATTATATATTTGCCTTTATGAATGTGAATGGGCATCGATTCAGAAAATAATATGGTATCAAAGCAAAATTTGCTCTGAACCCTAGCCGCCACCACACAATCGACCTCGGTCTTCCTCCTCTGCATCTCCGACTTCAGCCGGATACTCGCAGCTCTCGTTTTTTGTTTCCTCTGTCTTGGTGTTTTCTGCCAGACAGTCTCCCAACCCAGCCACATTGTGACTTATGGACTTCACCGGTTGCTAGTACCGCAGATTACAAGTACTATATGGTGCTTATCGATGATTTCACTCAATACGCTTGGGTGTATCCATTGAAATACAAATCGGAAGTGTTTACCAAATTTTCTAACTTTTATGCGTTTGTACAAACTCAATTTAAACTAAAAATCCAACAGTTTCAGTGTGATATGGGGGGGGGGGGGAGTTTAATAACCACAAATTCCTTGAGTTCGCTAATACTCACGGAATACAATTTCGTTTTTCGTGTCCTCACACGTCCCAACAAAATGGGAAGTCGGAGCGTATGATTCGCCGTCTCAACGACATCATGCTCTCCCTTCTTGTTCATGCCTCACTACCTTCAAAATTTTGGGTCGAGGCCATCCACACCGCTTGCTATCTGCATAATATCCTACCCACCAAAACCTTACATAACCTCACTCCATGTGCAGCCCTCTACCGTCGACATCCCTCATATGAACACCTTCGTGTCTTTGGCTGCGCATGCTATCCCAATGAGTCCGCCACTCGTCCTCACAAACTACACCCCAAATCCTCTTTGTGTGTCTTTTTGGGCTATCCTGCTAATTATCGTGGTTACCGGTGTCTCGAACTCTCTACCGGCAAAACCATTTTCTCTAGACACGCGACCTTTTCCGAAACCATGTTTCCTCTGTCCGATTCCCCTGAGCCCAAACCGTCTCCATCCTTCTGCGATGATCAGCCCCCTATTTACCCATTCTTCCCTCCCGGTTTTGGACCTCCTCCTCCCGACCCACCAAGCTTCGGCCCATCTCCATCCCATCCCACACCCGAGCCCAACTCCCAGCAGCCCGTTACCCAACCGGCAGCATCCGACCGACCAATTCCTCCCCAATTCGGCCCATTCCCAACATCGCCTGAATCTCCGACCCAACCCGTCACCTCCACACCAGCCCAAACCACCGACCCTTAAGGATCCAAACTGGAACGCGGCCATGGCCGCCGAATACAAAGCTTTATTGGAGAATCAAACGTGGGACTTAGTGCCGAGACCTACCTCTTCGCCCATAATTCGGTGCATGTGGCTCTACAAACACAATTTTTTAGCATCTGGTCAGTTGGAACGCTATAAGGCCCGGCTTGTTATGAATGGTAAAAGCCAAACGGTTGGTATTAACTGTGACGAGACCTTTAGCCCAGTGGTCAAACCGACCACCATTCGGACTGTGTTAAGTCTCGCCGTCTCTAAATCCTGGCCCATTCACCAGCTTGACGTGAAAAACGCCTTCCTTCATGGTCATCTAAATGAAACTGTTTACATGCATCAGCCCCCGGGCTTTGTTGATCAGAATAATCCAGGTTTTGTGTGCAGGTTGAAGAAGTCACTATATGGTCTGAAACAGGCACCACGGGCATGGTATCAACGGTTTTCAAACTTTATTATTAAGTGCGGTTTCAAAAGCAGCGTGTGCGACACTTCTCTTTTTGTGTTTAACAAAGGGAGCCAGAAGGCTTATCTTTTGCTATATGTTGACGACATCATTCTAACGGCCTCTGATTCCACTTTGCTTCAACATATTATTACTACCCTCAAGGCGGAATTTGCTATGACCGACCTTGGGGCGCTTCATCACTTCCTCGGTATCAAGGTCGAGCACAAGAACGGGGGTCTCATTCTCTCGCAGTCTACTTATGCGAATGACATCTTACACAGGGCAAACATGGTGAATTGCAAACCTTGCACTACACCTGTTGAGGTCGGATCCAAACTCAGCGCCTCCTCTAATTCTCCAGTTGTAGATGGCACTCTCTACCGCAGTCTCGCTGGCGCATTACAGTATTTGACAATTACCCGTCCGGATATCTCGTACGCGGTCCAACAGGTTTGCCTCTTTATGCATGATCCACGGGAACCTCATATTCAGTTCCTCAAGCGCATTCTTCGTTACATCAAAGGGACGCTTGATTACGGCCTGCACATCAACCCGTCTCGATCTCTTTCACTAACCGCTTACTCTGATGCGGATTGGGGCGGTGCCCAGATTCGAGGCGCTCCACTTCTGGTTACTGTATATACTTGGGGGACAATCTTGTCTCGTGGAGCTCAAAGCGTCAGCAAACAATCGCTCGTTCAAGTGCTGAAGCTGAATATCGTGGCGTCGCAAATGCGGTTGCTGAAGCTAGTTGGATTCGAAACCTTTTACTTGAACTCGGTTTACAAGTCAAGCAAGCCACTCTAGTTTACTGCGACAACATCTCTGCTGTTTATTTCACACAGAATCCTGTTCAACATCAACGCACTAAACACGTTGAACTTGACATCCATTTTGTCCGTGACAAGGTTCGTATTGGTGAAGTCCGCGTCCTTCACGTTCCTGCTGATTATCAGTACGCCGACATTTTCACAAAAGGCCTGTCAAAGCAGTTGTTTACACGTTTCAGATCCAGTTTGTGCCTTCGTCCGGCTATGGCTCAAACTGCGGGGGTCTGTTAGTAAATATATTGTATATGTATTTATGTACAGATATAGCCTTTTGTTTAGGTGATTTAGTTTCCATTCTCAACATTGTATCCTGTATTATATATTTGCCTTTATGAATGTGAATGGGCATCGATTCAGAAAATAATAATTATTACAGGCTTTTATTTAAAATATATACATACACATAAAAAAACAACCGAAGAAGGTCGCCCACCTCGCCAGACGCCTTTTTTTAAAAGCCAATATAATAAAAAAAATATATATATACACATAAAAAACAACGGTCTAGGCGGGTGGTCGCCCACCTTGCCAGACGCCTTTGTTAAAGCCAATATATTTGTTGGACATTGAAGCCTTGTTTCAAATTCTAAGGTAGTGAATGACGCGTGTTTGGTCTTTTGAATGTACGAGTTGAGAAAACCCTTTCATCGAACTGTCGCATTCTTTGACCGTATGAATGATTTGTAAAAAAATTATTCTGGTTTCTAAGCCACATTTCTAGTCTCTATTTGACATTCGAAATTCAAGCATGTTACTCAACAGTTGGAGATGGAACCTGATGGCACGAATTAAATGGACCAAGTAGCATCCATGCAAAATATGCGTTTTCTACTACTTTTTTTTCATATCATCGGGTATCTTCAAAGCTCGAATCTCCTTGACCCCCACTTGGTCAAAAGCTAGCTATTCAGTCTAATCTATAATATGTCTTTATGTGGGTGCACCCATCACTCATATTCAAAGATGGGTATCATATAAGATTTGAACTTTAATCTCAACACTCGCCCGTGCGGCAATATCAACTCATGTACTTTGACTCGTCACTAACTTTTGAGGATAATTTATGTAGCATATTTCCGTCCATGCAGACCCAAACCATATAAAGGTAAGATAATATTCGACCACAGCCAACGGTATTGCCTCTTACAACTAGGGTTATTAAATTTTATCACCCCTAACTATTGACTATTGGCCGCTGTCACCCCCAACTATCACTTTGACGCCCGCCACCCCCAACTTAACACTTATTGTGCTCTGTCAGTAAGTCGTTAACTGATCACTAACTTTTGATCTCGTTACTATACTTTTGGGGTGTCCTAAGATCCCTAAAACTTTACTAAGATCACTGTGACACCCCCAAAAGTATAGTAACAGGATCAAAAGTTAGTGATCAGTTAACAATTTGGTGACAAAACACACTAAGTGTTAAGCTAGGGGTGACGGGCGTCAAAGTGATATTTGAGGGTGACAACGGCCAATAACCAATAGTTGGGATGATAAAATCTAATAACCCTTAGAACTATGGTGCTCGAAATCATAATAATGTAAAAGGGCGGTGGTTGAAAAATAAAAATACCAAAATGGGTGATTTGAAAAATATTTACTATAATAGGTGTTTTCAAAGTTTTTTTTTTTCTAGAATGGTGACTCTTGAAAGAATATTTACCAAAATAGATTTTTTAATATTTATCAAAATGGGTATTTTTCCTTATTTATTTGTTTTTAACTAATCTATTGTAATTTTTTTTTCAATCAACCTATTAGGCTATAGGGTGTGGTCATGACCCTCATGACCACCATGACCCTTCACGTCAGTGTCATGTAACCCACCTCTAACCCACCATCCAAAACCACTACTCTAAGGGTGTGGTCATGACCCAAACCACTAACCCCTTATTTATTTTAATTTATCTTTGTCTAAAGAAAAAGGAAATGATTTGTTGAAAAATGAAAAGGAGGACCATGGTTGTCATGTTTAATCCATGCAAACCATAGTGGATCAAGCAAGGAGGTGGTGTAGCCTTCCAATCATATTTCTAGGTGGCAAATCATGTCCCAACCATGACCCCCACACCCTTTAGTCTCATATTTCTATTTTTTTTCTTCGAACAACTTATTGTACCTTTTTTTTTTTAATTTTACCAACTTACTCTGTTTTTTTCTCTTCAAACAACTTAACTCTTTCTTTTCTTTTACCTTTTTACTAACTTACTATAATTCTGTTATTTATTTTTATTTTTTTAATGCTTCCCTTTTTATTCCCTTTTATACAGTTATGTATGATAAAATATTTTATATTGTTAAATATTTATAAAACTAGACATTGTAATGGAACTCGAAGATTCGACTGAATACATAAACGAACGAATATAAACGGGATAAATGAACTAACTTATACGAATTCAAATGAACGAGCGTAAATGAACATTTACGAACATGAATGAACCAACGAGACATGCACTCATGTTAGTTAATTAACTAAATGAGAAAAAAAATGTTGTTTGTTAATATTAAAAAAAAAGTTAATAATTTCAAAATAAAATGAGCATCGAGTTGATTTATTACGTGAGTGAAATATCACGAACCAACATATCCATGAAACCGAGTAAACTTTTAACACAATGACTATTAATAAAATTAAAATAACTTTTGGATACAATATACATGGATATTAAATTGATAACCACACACTCGTAAATGATATATTACCTCAAAATAATTAAATTAAAATAATAGCCTAGTGGTACTTTCAATAAAAATAAATCAAGTTCGACAATCTGAAGTCCTTTTAACATGGTTTAATTATATGATAAATGGTTTAATTATATGATAAATAAGAATAAGGGGCTGTTTGGTAGCCTCTTAATGATCATTCAGATGCTACCTCTTAATGGTTTAAAACCTCTGAATGAATAAGAGGTAACCTCAAGTCTGAATGGTTAAGAGGTAACATCTGAATGGTAAATCATCACATGTCACATTCTTCTACCTTCTCATTGGTAAAATTCTTAATGGTTCCATTAAGAGGTAGCCTCTTAATGACCATTCAGATGCTACGAAACAGCCCCTAAGTTAATTTAAAAATGTATATAATAAGTTGATTGAAGAAAAACAAATACAAAAGAGATAATAGGTTGATTAAATAAAAAACGAGAATTATAATAGATTAGTTTGAAATAAGAAAGGAAAATTGGTTTTTAATAAACCAACCTTTGCCCCGTTGGTAATTAATAATCCTACCTACAGAATTGGTAATTAATAATCCTACGTTTCAATATGTTGGTACTCAATAGACCTCCGTTAGTTTTTTTTAACTGAAGTTAGTTTTTAAGTTTTATTTGTTACACAAACAGTCCCTGTAGTTATAATTTACTAGTTTTAAGTTTTATTTATTACACAAACAGTCCCTGTAGTTATAAAAAAAATCATAAATATAAAAAAAAATCAAAAAAATCAAAAAAATCAAAAAAATTCAAAAAAATCATAAAAATTCTAAAAAAATCAAAAAAATTCTAAAAAAAACTCAAAAAAATCATAAAAATTCAAAAAAATCAAAAAAATCATAAAAATTCAAAAAAAGCAAACGTTTCGACGCGAACCGTTTCGAACCGTACCACCACCACCGCCACCACCGCCACCGCCGCCACCACCACCACCACCGCACCGCCGCCACCACCGCCACCACCACCACCGCCACCACAGCACCGCCACCACAGCACCGCCACTACCACCGCCACCACCACCACCACCGCACTGCCACCACCACCACCACCACCACCACCACCGCCACCACCGCCACCACCGCCACCACCGCCACCGCCACCACCGCCACCACCACCACTACCGCACCGCCGCCACCACCACCACCACCGCCACCACCACAGCACCGCCACCACCACCACCACCACCACCGTTTTTGAAACGGTCCGGGTCGAAAACGGTCCGGGTCGAAACGGTACGCGTCGAAACGGTACGCGTCGAAACGGTACGGGTCGAAACGGTACGGGTCGAAACGGTACGGGTCGAAACGGTACGCGTCGAAACGGTACGGGTCGAAACGGTCCGGGTCGAAACGGTCCGGGTCGAAAACGGTTCGGGTCGAAACGGTACGCGTCGAAACGGTACGGGTCGAAACGGTACGGGTCGAAACGTTTGCTTTTTTGAATTTTTTGAATTTTTATGACTTTTTATGATTTTTTATGATTTTTTTGATTTTTTTTGAATTTTTATGATTTTTTTGAATTTTTTTATTTTTTTAGAATTTTTTTGATTTTTTTAGAATTTTTATGATTTTTTTTATAACTACAGGGACTGTTTGTGTAATAAATAAAACTTAAAACTAGTAAATTATAACTACAGGGACTGTTTGTGTAACAAATAAAACTTAAAAACTAACTTCAGTTAAAAAAAACTAACGGATGTCTATTAAGTACCAACATATTGAAACGTAGGATTATTAATTACCAATTCTGTAGGTAGGATTATTAATTACCAATGGGGCAAAGGTTGGTTTATTAAAAACCAATTTTCCAATAAGAAATACACCCATTTTAGTAAATATTTTCCAAATCAACCATTTTAGTAAAAAAGAAAATTACATCAACACCCTTTAAAAGAAACTCGTAAATACACTCCCCCTAACTTAAATCGGTGTTTATTATGATATAACTTATTGGTAGTAAACTAGTATTAAACCCCGCGCGCGTTGCGCCGCGGTTCCGAATCAGTTCTATACAATTTGTTAGGTAAACAATAACAAAGATGGTTATAATGTTGCAACAAATTGAGTACAAACTTTAATAGCTATAAGTTACACATGAAGTTGCAATTTGACCTGCTACCAATAGAATGTGACCTGCAATCTGACCTATGATCTACGAAATACCACCTTGATTTTAATGTGTTGTAAAATATAATGAGCTTTGCCACCCCATACAGTGTGCATCAAATGACCTCTTCTTTGTGCTTTTAGAGCTCCATGTTCAATAGTTAGGCTGGGATCAAAGAAACAAAATATGAGGTAATTAAGAACCATAAACTGTATCACAGAGCCTAACCTATTGTTAATCATATTCAGGAGATTAATTTAGGACTCACCGGTCAAAACATGGCCATCATGAAGGATCGATTGAGGGTTTACCTGTAAACACAGTGACGCCATAAACGGAAGCAGGTGCAAATCCGTGATGGTGCACTTCTGCTTCCTCATTTAAAAGACCTGAATTGCAACACCCACTTATAATGGCAAACTGGTACATATATTCGATCTTTATCAATTCACACTAAACATCGCTGTTGTCTATGTAAAAAAAAGAAATTGGTTTTTTTTTCATCCCACTTGAATATAAGTTGAATGAAAATTTAAATGAATCCCTGTAAAAGAGAGGCTCAAAATGTTTTGGCCCATATTTGCCTCCCTAGATTAGGTCCACGTTCAATATTTAGCCAAATCATAACCAAACTAAACAAATACCTATAATTGAAGATCTTTCTTGACCTTTTTAACTTCCTTAAAAGTCAATCTTTGTGGTTGATGTTCATACCAACATATAACAAAATTCATTTGGTTATGATCACATTTAATGCATTACTCTCCAACCCCATATCATATCATGTTCACATACATATGAAGGTTGGATTGATTCCAAAAGAAGACTCTTAGTAGTTAGTTCATACACAACTTGGTTCATAATTTACTTCGTTTTGACTCTTTATTCAATTTGTTAGATTTCAAGAGTTTATTTGTATACTTTTTATTCAATTCAATTCCTTATGGTTCATAACATTAGAATAGCAAGTCTAAGTTCAATAACTGAATTATTCATAAGAACTTGAGTTCAGCTTATCAACTCTACTTTCTCTTCTTTTTTTGCAAACATTACAGGTGAAAGTGTCATCTTTGGCAGTGACTTTAGATAATTAAAACTTAATTTATATTAGTAACAGAACTATAGAATCTCAACTTTATGCAAAGAAATTATAATATTAAGCTAACCTTTAAGTTGCAATCACATATGCCATCGTCATCTGTCCCCAAATCGAAACCCTAACTTACAGTCGGCCTCTCTTTCACCAAATCTAGTTCAAATTGCAAGAGACGGTGATAGTTGTAAAACTAAGAAGAACCCACTGACCTTGATTTTGTGAGCAACCACCGTATCCTCCTCCATCTCTTTTGTTACCACTGGTTGAACCTCGGCTAACATACCTCCGCCGCCACCACATGCCTGATATCCCCCACCAACGATTAAATTGTACAACCAGCAAGAAGGAAAACCCCCTTTTCTTCGGTGGTGTTGGTTGAGGGAACATGGCAGAGATAAGGAGGAGGTGGCAAGGGTGGAGTCTGGTCGCAGAACCGGGTATTCCAATCTCACCGTCTCCGGATGGTAGGGCGGTGAAGTGGTGCGACCGCTGAGTTCAGTCATCGCCATTGTAGGGCGGTGAAGCGATGGGGACGGTGGAATCCTGCTATAAGTGTAACCCCCAAATCAAAACGTACTATAAGACTTGCACAAAACTCAGTAAATGCACATGGTTTTTAGAGAGATGAAAGATCACAAAACTAAACTGATTTTAATTTTGTTTTTACCGTGGACATGTGTATAAAGCACAACCACACATTCCATTTTTTTTTTAAACCACCCAAAGCTATGGGTACAACCAACATATGCACAACCTTGTTGATAATTTATGATATGGTAATGGGAGAGAGGGAGGGAGGGAGGTGAGAGATATAACTTAATTTTTATTTTTAATTTTTTTAATGGTTAAGTATTTAATTTATTTACATAATTAGTCTATGAAAAGTGAAATGACAATAATACCCTCATGTGCAAGTCATATGACCAGATTTAACAGAAAAATCTAACTGTGTTAGGGCTAAAGAACATAACATGCAAGATTTTAAAATATTAAGTACAAGACTCGTTACTTTAAAAGATAAAGGACCCTGCCTAAAATTCACTATAAAGAAAAATGACAAAATTTAAAATAAACTCCAATATTTATTATAATAATGGATTCTGTTTCATTAGCTAAATTTATAACTTTTGACAAAAAAAAATTCTCAAAACTGATTTTTTCTTTCTTTTTTTCTAACATATGCTCTATAGCATATTTTTGCTCCTTTATGCTTAATAATTGCATAAATTTCATTTTTTTATTAAATATTGTTACGAAGCAATAATTGTTTAACATGTGTTTCTTTTTGCGACATATATATTGCATGTTATGAAGTTATTTATATGTTTTTAGTGTTGTGTTCTTGCTATATATATATGTTGCGTTTTGCGAGATATATAGAGCAGGTTGTTGTTAGGGTGGTAATGTTGCTCGGTTTATGATTTAGAATAGTCTTTGTAGCTGATTTATGGGAACATAGTGTTTCTAGGTAATCCTTTAGTGGTACAAACAGGCTTTAACTAAATCTAACAAAGACCAATCATGGTATAAGTCGGCTTTAACCACTTTATGTTTCAGAGTTCCCATGCTAGCGAAAGTCCAAATAAGCTTAACAAAGTACGCAGCCACCAAAAGGAGACTTGACAAAGTTCGCTTGTACCATGAATGAAGTTTGTCAAATTTGGTTAAAGTCACCTTGAACCAGCGAACTTACCTAGAAACATTTATATTCCCATAAACCACCTACAAACACTCATAAAACTCATAAACGACCAAAACAAATCCATACACACGTCAAATGAGTATGTTGTTAGGGTTTTCATAATGCTTTTCAACATATATATGTTGGCCTCAATGGATCTTTGATCTCTAGACAATCGAATAACTTGAATATATAAAATGAGAGTTTGAATACAATAGAATACAATTGAGGAGAGTGATTTACAAATGAGAATCTATCCCTATTTATAGTTTCTAAAGGGTGCGATCCAATAGACGCGTCTCTTCACGAACGGGTGCGTCTCTAGAACATGTGGATGTAATTAAACATGAAGGGGTGTGTTCTTTGATTGAAAAGTCATGTCCCTTGAATCCTTGTGTGGCTGCGAAAATCTGCAGGTGTGTCTCCAAGGGATTTCGCCACCCTTGGGGTGGTAGTTACCAAGTTCTGATTTGTCACAAATAGTCCCTCAACTTTGTAACCGCCACTATTTTCTTTAATTACCATAAAACCCTTGTAGTTTAGGACGTGTAGGGAATATAACTTTCATTCACCCCCCTAATCACGAACATCCTTGAGTTGTAGATCTTGAACTTTGATCAATTCCATCTTCTTGAAACTCCTCGGTATCCAACGTTTCACACGGATCTTCTTATTCACCAACCTTGCTCCTCATGAACCTTGTTCCTCACTAACCATGTTCCTCACGAACCTTTTCTTATGTAGTTGTCTCAACACGAACTCCATTGATCTTGATTAACTTGCCTACCATCATATCACATGACTTGAATCCATATTGCATAGATTTTAGAAAAACCGACTCACTCAGACTTCTCTTGCGGTTATATCACACAACATTGCGTTCTTGTCACCCAGTCACAGGATTATTTGTATGTTTCGCACGCATGCCTTCTTCTTGGTCTATCACAGATTTAATCTCGTCATCATGGTTGTCTCTCACAACGGGTTCTTCATCATTGATAGCTTCCCTCACGGATTCTCCACTTTTTCTTGATCCACTCACTGGATTATTTTATTGCATATTACTATATCAAATTCTGCATTCACTGCAAGTATTCTGCTTCATTTTTCCTTTACATTCACTGCATTTTTTTTCTGCACTCACTGCAACAATTTCTCTTGTTGTTTCCTGCATTCACTGCATCATTTTTCCCTATTCTGCATTCGCTGCATCACCGTGTTTCATTGCATTCACTGCATCTACAATTGTCTATTCCGCATTGCACTTTGTTTCTGATTGAAAAAACCTTCGAGCCTTCACTTGGTAATTCTATATTCTTCGAACACACTTCGAATCACTCGAATGATTCCGTCTTTACTCGCTTCTTCTTCACGATCGACTCACTCGATTTTCTTTTTCCCAATTGATTCGCTAATTTTCTTTTCTATACTATGAATTTGGCCTTCAAACCTTCACCCGCGAATAAAACTGATCGCGTATAAACACCGGACTAAATTTTGATTCTTCATGGCCCTCCAAATGAAACAAAAATAACCCTGTTCTGCGCTCTTGTACTCAGTTCGGTACACTCACGAACCCTAGTCTGATTGCTAACTTAGAATTCTCACAACCCTTACATTCTTGTTTCTAAAATTTCTTGGCCACCAATACGAACCAGTAAATTCAATTCCCTTGAATTCAACAAACTCTCAAATCTTTAACCCGCGTATAACCCGAAACGCGTAATAATCAAACAATCTAATTCGCACTAAACCCCGGAATCAAAAACCTAGATTCCTAACCCCTGGTTCGACCCTGAACCGAAAATAAAACTAACTTGCGAATTGAGAAAGAATAATAAAACCTGATCGCGAATTCCTTGCGATGCCTAGAGCCTGATGCTCTGATACCAATTGTTGGCCCCAATGGATCTTTGATCTCTAGACAATCGAATAACTTGAATATATAAAATGAGAGTTTGAATACAATAGAATACAGTTGATGAGAGTAATTTACAAATGAGAAATATATCCCTATTTATAGTTTCTAAAGGGTGCGATCCAATAGACGCGTCTCTTCACGAACGGGTGCGTCTCTAGAATATGTGGATGTAATTAAACATGAAGGGGTGTGTCCTTTGATTGAAAAGTCATGTCCCTTGAATCCTTGTGTGGCTGCGAAAATCTGCAGGTGTGTCTCCAAGGGATTTCGCCACCCTTGGGGTGGTAGTTACCAAGTTCTGATTTGTCACAAATAGTCCCTCAACTTTGTAACCGCCACTCTTTTCTTTAATTACCATAAAACCTTTGTAGTTTAAGATGTGTAGGGATTATAACTTTCAATATATACAACTTGTACAACACCGCTTCTTTGTTTAATCTCCACTTGTTACTTAAAGCTTTTAATACTTGATGTATATCTCGAATTAGATACTTAAATATGGATTAAAGTAATATTTTTTGGACTCCTGGTTGTATTCTATATAGTGACTGGTTTCGTCATATTAAATAGTGACCGGTTTTGTCATATTAACCTCCTGGTTGTATTTTAAATAGTGAACGGTTTTGTCATATTAACCATGTTATATAGCTGGTTAAGGGACAAATTATATATGTATTGTGTTAGGATCAAATACAAATAGATTTAACATGCTAAGTATACAACTAACTAGAGTAATTATTATTACTCTACGGTTTTGAACTATAGTAATTATTATTACTCGGTGTACAGCATTTTTTATATTATAATCACTCTAGTTAAAATCTTTAGAGTAATAATAACTACTCTAATTATTTGTACGTTTAGTAGGTTAATTTTATTTGTATCAGATCATATCCTATATATATATATATATATATTACCTTTCGGATTGGTTTTTACATTATATTACATATTTTTACCTGCCGGTTATATTAACACACATGTAGTAGTAACACACATGTAGTAGTGTAGATTAAAGTAAGAATTTTAATCTTTTATGTTGTGTGCATGGTATCTCGCCCGAAGAGGAAGTACCAAGTTGCAGGATGGAATAAAGTAAATCACAAAAACAGGAATGATGATAGTGTGCCCATGGTATCTCGCTCGAAGAGGAAGTACCAAGTTGCAGGATGGAATAAAGTAAATCACAAAAACAGGAATGATGATAGGATAGGAGTAGAATTATTCAGAAAGATCTGGAAGGGGCCCATGGAGTTCTCAAGCATGTTCATGGAGTGGAGTATATGCAGTGGAGCATTCAACTCAAAAAGGTCTAATCTTAAGGAATCAGTCACTTTCAAGCCACCTTGTAACCCTTGACTATGTTTTCTTTAGTGCTTGTCTCAGACTGGGATAAAGGATGGGAATGTAACTATACAGTTTCAACTGGTTTCATAAAAAAATATTCTTTCTCGGTTATAAATACCCCTTGGACATACTCTCATTTCCTACTCAACATTTCTTCTTCTTCTAAAACTACAAGAAATACCTCAAGATTATTGACATCAAAGTTGATAGCATAATGGATCCTTCAGAGACTCTAAGGTAACAAACGTATATCGACTAACATGAAACGTTTATCTCCTTTACGTTTTGATTGGCATATTTAGAGAACGTTATCAGTTAATTATGAGTAAAATAAGCTATGCATATACCTGCAAGATTTTAGTAGCATGCATGCATATCTTAATCAGCTACATGTTGTCACAACTTTCCAACATATACCAACTTCTTCCATAAATGTTAACTAATACGTATAACATACAACCATCTCATGACACTTTCTTTTGACCAGGAATAAGTGTGCATCCTGCTATAGGCAATTCAACAAAAAGGAGCACCTAGTGGAACACATGAGGACCTCATACCACTCGGTTCATGAGCCCATTTGTGGAATTTGTGGAAAACGCTCTCGATCATTTGAATCTCTTCGAGAACATCTTATAGGTACTAGCTACATGATATAGATTTGTTAAGAGTGATTGCACAAGTCTCAAACCATGACTTTTCACTCACAAATGATCATATCATGTGTAATAACATGATTTTCTTAGCATCAAGAACATGGCTTACACATACATACTACTTACTTTTTTTCACAGGACCCTTACCAAAGGCAGAATGTGAAAGGGTGTTTCGCGAGCGTGGTTGTGACTTATGCTTAAACATCTTTGGCAGTCGCAATGCTCTCAGGGTTCACCGAGATACATGCCAACTGTCATATGGATATAATGTAATAAATCATCGACCTTGATTGAAAATGCATTTATTTTCTATGTGTGTGCTAATCAGGAAATTAAATCCGCTCCACGCTTATCAATTATTTCAGGCTGTACTATACCGATTTGCTAACTTAGGCATCCAAGATGACCTAAGAATCGATAACGGGAAATCAAGAGCTGTTGCACTTGCTTGCAAGATGGTTGGTGGTGGTAGTGATGGTTCTTTGGATCTTTGTGCAAAAATTTGCATCATTGATGAATATGAGAATATATTATTCCGGTCCTATGTCAAACCATACCTTCCTGTTACACACTACAGGTATTTTATTCTGCCTTCTTGTACTATATATGTATGTGTGAGTGTGTGTTACTCTATTATGTAAGTATTACACAATAAAGTTTTGAAATTACATAGGTATGAGACAACTGGCATTCGGCCCGAATACCTCAGGGATGCAATGCCACTTAGACAAGTTCAAAGAAAGATTCAAGATTTCTTGTGCAATGGAGAACCCATGTGGAAGATCCGCCCAAGAGGTGGGAAAGCAAGGATTCTTGTAGGTCATGGTTTGGATCATGATCTTAAATGTATGGAGTTGGAGTACCCTGCAATTAAATTAAGGCAAGCAAGCTAGCATCTTCTTGTAGACTATCACATGATATAAATATGTATGACCATTTATCATGATATATTCTTGATGTTTATAAAGATTTGGTTTTCGTAACATATAGAGATACAGCAAACTATCCACCCTTAATGAAGACTAGCAAGCTCAGCAACTCACTCAAGTATCTTACAAAAGCATACCTCGGGTAATCTTTGGTAGACCTTGATCATGTTTATATAGAATTAGTGACTAAAAAGAGCCATAATTTGAAATAATGGATGGACTTTTGATTACACAGGTATGATATTCAAGTTGGGATACAAGATCCTTATGAAGATTGCGTTGCAACGATGAGGCTTTACAGGAGGATGAGATCACAAGCTCATAGAAATGAGAACTATCCACTTGCTTCCGACCCACAAAATAAGAATAACTTTGCTTCATGGAGACAAAGTGAGCTTGAGAGGATGACTCCTGAGGAACTGTTGGCAATCTCAAGGTCCGATTTCTATTGTTGGTGCCTAGACGGCAAAGACTATGTTTAAACTAACGGAACCTACCATTGAAATCCAGATTGTTTTAGCTAATTATATATCTATGAGATTATTAGAGGAATAAAACATGGGAATTTGTCCATGGTCAATTAATTCTATCTATAGATTTAAAGATCTGTTTGCATAATGTATATGCATATGCCTATATATATGAATTGTTGAAGCATTTGATTATATATATGTTTTATGATGAGAATAGTAGTATATCTTGGATTTTGATTAAACATGAATGAATGTGTGTTATAAAGCAATAGCTAATCCTATATTAATTTCATGATTATAACAAGAAAATCTAATCTATGAAACTTAATGAAATTTTACAATACAATATTTAACCATACCTGGAAATCCAAAATGTAGAATCCACAGACCAAAAATCAATTAGTTAACAAAAACAAAGCCAATATAATAATAATAATAATAATAATAATAATAATAATAATAATAATAATAATAATAATAATACATTTTGTAACTGGAACCATACTATACTACAACAATGTTTAATCGGTTACGTAGACGTAGCCTATATTGATCTTTCTACACGATTCAAGTACTTACACACCAACCGATCCTTAACTAAACTAACTAGGGTGTACTATAAAAAAATCAATCACACCAAAACGAAAAAATATCACATGCATATAACCGTTTAAATACATAATCATCATTCAACTAAGTTGGAGTCCACCTCTTAACTCTATGTTTCCTAAGTATTCGATAGGTTACATAACATAACCTACATTGATTGCTTGACTAACTTAAACACGAATCATATTAAACGGCTAATCAGGGGCGGACCTGTAGTGTAAACGGGCGTAGCCCGGGCTACGGCTCAAGTTTTTACCAGTAGTGTAAAAAAAAAATTCCGATTTTTATACACAGGACACCCCTGAACAAGTACGAGGACACCCCTAAAAAATTTTGGGATACCCCTGAGTTGAAGGTCTAGTTCCGCCACTGCGGCTAATGGTACACATCTAGATTCTCTAGGGTGAAAATGTGGAATGACACCTTGAGGGAAATTTAACAATAAGTTTTTTTTCTAATAATATATAAATTCAAACCTAATTGTCACAATTCATAAGTATTCATGTGTAAGTTCAACAAATAACTAAGCCATAGTCCTGGTTGTGACCACGGGAAAATAACTAGCAAATCATAAAAACAAAAGAAAGAATTAATTCCATAGTTGGCTGATGTGAATTTGTTTTAAGTTTTGGTGGGCTGTATGTAGATTTCAGTGTGAACTCCATTTTCTATTGGGCCCTGCTCAGTCAACGTAAAAATCCAACTAAGTTTCAAGTCTAGCCCAATTTTAAAATATTGAATTTGAAGGCCCATTCATCCAACCAAATTAATTTATCCTTGTAAGCCCAAAGCAAAGAATACTATTTTTTTGTCATAAGTATTCATCATATGTTAACCATCGATCTTTAACATTTGTTCTTTCTCTCCATAAAACTTTAATTGTTTCATTTAAATTTTAGCAAACAATATTATTAACTATCAACTTTAAGTTAATAATAGTAATAATATATGTAAAGATATTTGAAATTTCATTCTTCAACTCTTCAAGTATAGTTTAGTAACAACGCTTTAGCTCGTTTTATCCATAATCTAACAAATAGAAATCAAAGTAATATATATTGTAAACATATTGGTTCATTTATCGACTAATTAGTAGGATATAAGATTAATATAAAATGCACCGAACAGGTTCGTGGATAGTCATGATGTTTCAAATGGATGCGAACAAGACCATCACAAAGGTTCGTTGGTAACTGCCATTCCATTTGAGCCATTGATGACCCTTGAGAACATCAGGGTGACACATCATTTGAACTGAACCATTGCATAATACCCCATATATAATGGGAGTTGTGAGCCTAAAAACAGAGCTAAGCACCCTTAAAATAAAGGATTTAAAGGAGCTAAGCACCCTTAAGTGCATGTGACATGCTCGTAACCATGGATGAATATAGTGTGCCGTTTTGATTGTGCACTTTGATGGTTTGGTAGGTAATCGTGCCCATATGACCTGCAAAGCACAAATGATACGCCACTTGGTGTGTTGGTTGGTCAAGCGTTTGGGTAGCATCTAATAATCATTCGGACTAAATCAAGTCTCAAATGACAAATATGCTATCTACGACCCTTGAAACCTCTCACATTCTCCAAATAAATACACATTCATTATCAAAAACCAGAATCGTTGCAGCCTTAGCTCTTAACTATATCAGAATGGGTGATCGACATACCCTGACAAGGTGATTGACATACCCTGACAGTAGGGGTGCAAACAAGCCGAGCCCGAGCTTCAACTCTTTTAATTCAAAAGAGCTTGAGCTCAAGTTTGTCTTGCCTTGAGCTCTACGTCTAAAGCAAAGATTCAAGCAACAAATTGTATCCATATCCAAGGGTTTGGAAGATTATGAAATTAAAGTCTTGTGTGTGGTGCGAGAGTAAAACAAATATTCTTGAAGAAAGAGAGATGCTTATTTCATTGTCTGGCACATAAGATAACATAATTATTAAAATCTCCTTGATATTTATAAAGATAAGACAACACATGATATGAAGATAGAAACTCAGAACTAGAGCCAAGCTGGATTCTTGAGATGCGTAACAACCGCTTTAACTTGCAGGTAGTTATTGAGACTGTAAATTCCCTTTTCTCTACCATGCCCACTCATCTTGTAACCACCAAACGGAATCGCAGCATCAAATACATCAAAACAGTTGATCCACACGGTTCCTGCTTTCAATGCTCGGGTTAATGTATTAGCAGTATCAAGATTTTGTGTAAAAACACCAGCAGCTAGTCCAAAATGAGTTGCATTTGCCCTTCGAATCACCTCATTGATATCCCTATTTTACAATAAACCAATTAATAAATGCCAACGAAAATAAAAGATAATTATCAGGGATGCTTCATGTATAGCTCACTTGAATTTCAGAATTGTCTGTACTGGTCCAAAGATTTCATCTGTTGCTATTAGCATGTCATCCTGCTTGGAATAAGGAGAAGCATATTATCTATATTTGATTAAAATGAAATAAAAACGTCGGTGATTGAAACTTAAAAGCGTTACCTGAACATTTGAGAAAACAGTTGGTTGGATATAATATCCATTAGAGCCAAATCTTTGGCCTCCGGTTTCTAGAGTAGCACCACTGTCAACCCCAGATCTTATATACTTCAAGATCTTATCAAATTGTACAGAATCAACCTGCAGTGTAAACAACAATCACAAAATATATTAAATTTGTATATCTTTTTTTGTTATTGGGTAATTAATTAATTATTAACATGCAATACCTGAGGACCTTGTTCAACACCCTTTCTAAAGGGATCGCCAACCACACGTTTTAAAGCGCGGGCCTTTGCTTTCTCTACAAACTCATCGTAGACACGTTCATGTACAAATGTACGTGATCCGGCACAACAACATTGACCCTGCAAATAAAACCAAATCATTTTCAAATCATGATTTTTACGGTTTACCTCTAAAGATACTATACAAACTCAAGACGCCATTAAGTAAACCTGATTGAAGAACAGAGCATCATGTGCCAGATCAACAGCTTCATCAACATTGGCATCCTCACACACGATGAACGGTGATTTCCCACCAAGTTCTAACGTCACTGGTTTTAAATTGCTTTTCGCAGCCAGGCCAAGAACAATTTGACCCGTGTTAGTGGATCCAGTGAAAGCAAGCTACAGAGTTTATTCAAAAAGTTTAACATTGATGTACATCATAAATATGATTCAATAATCCTTGAACCAACCTTATCGACATCCATATGGCTAGCAAGAGCAGCACCAGCACTTGGGCCATAACCCGACACAACATTCAACACACCAGGAGGAAGTCCTGCCTGTTAATCAAGATGAGGATAAACATTACTAAATGGGCCTTACTGGACCCAAATCTTGATGTTGACTAATAAAATTATATGAATATTACCTCATGGAAAAGGTTTGAGACATAGAGGGCAGACAATGGCGTCTGTTCAGCGGTTTTAAGTACCACCGTATTGCCACATGCTAAAGCAGGCCCAACCTTCCAAGAATACATTAGAAGAGGGAAGTTCCATGGAATGATTTGGCCCGCAACACCGATCGGTTCATGCAGGGTCTGAACATGATGAGGCCCATCAGCCTGAAGCGTGAGCCCGTGAATTTTATCAGCCCAGCCTATGAAGTAGTAACAACAGAACCAAAATTTTTAACTTTTTAAGAGAAAAAGTTTATATGGTACCAATATTTTTACATCCACCACTGCTTACCAGCATAATAACGAAAAAGACGAACGAACAGTGGTATTTCAACTGATGCTGCCTGTTCATACGGTTTCCCATTGTCCCAAGCTTCAAGAGCTGCTATTTCATCAGTATGCTTCTCAACCAAATCAGCAAATCGCAGCAGTATTTTCGATCTTTGCTGTTGACATATAAAAAAGAATAAAATACTGCAAAAAAAAAAAACACATTTATTGGAAAACATAACAGCCAAAGAATAAGCTTACATAAGCAGTCATTTTAGGCCATGGGCCCTCATCGAATGCTTTGCGTGCGGCAGACACTGCACGGTTAACATCTTCAATATCCCCTTCAGCGACATTGGCAATCAGTTGCCCTGTTCTTGGATCCAGTGTTGGAAAAGTCTTACCTGAATCAAAGATAGTCAATATCATTTCTTAACAACATATGTTCACACTAGTTAAATTACCTGATGCTGCATCCACAAACTGTCCATTGATAAGGAGTTTGGTGAGTTCAACCTTGACAGGTGGAGTTATCGGTTCCTCTAAAGCAGCAGCAGCAGCAGCTGTACTAAACTTACTGATACCAGTTCCTCTGCCAGAATAATAGGTGCCTGAATTATGCAGTTGATTGTCAAAGTCAGTTTTAACCTCAAATAATCATAATTCAGCCACAAATTACAATGGTTACACCTATTATTAGAATATTAGGAACAAAAAATAGTTTTAACTTTTAACACACATATAACATTAATATCAATTCCATAAACCACTCTCTCCTTCATATCCAGCTTTCTAATTACTTCAAATATCAGATCAAGAACGAGACGTAAGTCTAACGACGAGCTCACAGTTCAAAACTGGAAGTTATAGTTGTACCTTTACCTTTAGATCTTACTATAATTAGTAAGTTGCGTAAAGAAATCAAACTTTATTCATTTTACCGGCCTAATTCAATTAGGCGTAATCCTTTCACTAGTTAATTAATCACAAAACATATCAATAAATCAAGATTAAACTACATAAAGAGGATTAATATATAAAGTAATAAAAACAGCGTTCACTTTACAAAATTCTTAATTAGAATGCATAATATATCATTTCAAAACCTAACGAGATCATCGATCTCAACAGCATAAAATGATTGTTAATAAATAGAAAGCAGAGAAAAGTGAAACAATCGTAGGATCGGATCAACTGAAAACAGAAAGTAACTAGCAAGAGTAAGGACTGAAGAACAAAATCTAGAGTTTACCGAGAGATCGCAAGAGAGTTGGAGCGTAAGAAGAAGAAGAAGAAGAAGAAGAAAGCAGCGATGACATTCTCCGAGCAGCCATTTTTTGTGCGAAAATCAAGATCAGGAGGAGCTAGTATGATAGATATATGGAAGAAAAGGTGATAGACGATTGTACAGGTCTAGTGGAGACGCTGCTGATGGTGCATAAGGATAATCACGAAGAAGAAGAAGAAGAAGATAAATCAGACAAGTTGCTGCTACAAACAAAAGGATGAACAGAGCATGGGCGACTTGTGTCTATTCGCACCAACTCAGTCTTGGATGTACTGCTTGAAAATCATTACTATTCCCTCCATTCACAACGTATTTATAATAATAAAATAATATAATATAATATAATATAATATAATATAATATAATATAATATAATATAATATAATATAATATAATATAATATAATATAATATAATATAATATAATATAATATAATACAGAGTTAATTGCCCGGATGGTCCCTGTGGTTTCACGTTTTTTCACGTTTAGTCCCCACCTTTTGAAAATAGCATGTATTCTCCCTACGGCTTATCATTTTGTTACTCGGATAGTCCCCCAAAAATGGCGCGGTATGGGTGATGGAGCCGCTATGGCGCTATACATGGCTGAGGTGGAGGGATGACGCCCTCATACCCTCCGACCTAATAATAATGGTAGGAAAAGGCCAAACAATACTAAGACCATGCGTAGTGGGCAAGATCCACCCTTGGGTGTTTTGCGTCATTTGGCAGCACAGTCAGCAAGGGGCATTATTGGACGTTTTTTTTTTTTTTTTCTAAAATTGGTGTAGTGAGGATGTGGGCATTACGATAAAATGGTGTAAATAATTAAATAAAAATAAAAAAAACCAAAAAAAAAACCTATTGGAAGATTAAATAAATGAAAAAGGAAGATAAAATTTAATTGGCCAAAAAACTTGATCCAAGCGTGTTTCAAAACACGCCTCCGGGGGCTTTTTGCGGGTTCACGTCGGATCACGCCGGCGGGGGTGGGGAGGGCGGCGTTTCTTGGCGTGTTTGGGGGGGGGGGGGGATCATGCCGGATGATGGTTCCACTACGGGTGGTCTAAGAGCATTCACATCCATTCCACGAAATATTGTGATTTGAGTTTTTATAATATAAAGAGAATAAAAAATGATTGTTGGTGCAGAAGAGAGAAATTGTTACTGTTCATCTGTATATTTGAGGGTATATTGTTCATCCTTTATAATTTTTTAATATATTTTGAAAGTGGTTGTAAGTGAATGAGAGAGAAAAGATAATGATAAAGATATAAAAAATATTATTTAATTGAAAAATAGAGAGAAAATATAATGTTTTTTTTATTGTTACTATTCAAACTTCGTAAGATTACTTCACATGGATGCTTTTGTAGGACTTCAAATTTTGTGCACGTTTATTAAGTTCCATTCTGGTACGGGTTTGTAGGACTTCAAACATTGTGCACGTTTATAAGTTCCATTTTGGTACGGGAATTTAGATTCATATATCGTATTAAACTGTACTTTGCATCGTTTTTTGGGGTTTTTTTGGTTTTGCATAGACGCATGTGAACTACAGTTTACACTGACGTAAACTAAATTAATAGAACTTTTAATAAACTAACTTTTCTATATACGTTATGTAAAAAAATACTCTTTGAATTATTTATTGTTGAGTAAACTGCAATTTTACACCCTGAGGTTAGGGGTCATTGGCACTCCTACCCCCCCTAAGGAAATAATTGCAAAATTACACCCCACTGTTTGACCTTATGTCGCACTTTTACCCCCCGCCGTCAAATTGGGTAACAGAACTGTTAAGTCTAAGTTGAAATGACTATATTACCCTTACATTTTACCCCCCAACATTCCTGTTAAGTCGCACAATTACCCCCCACTGGTAAATTACTAATTTGTCCTTTTCTATTACCCCCTGTACTTTGTGCTAACACACAACATTACCCCCTGAAATTTACAAAACCCTTCCCGCCAAAATCAAATACCTGTTCTTTGATCTAAAACCTAACAAGCAAATACCTGTTCTTTGAACACGTAATCTGAAACGTAACAATCATACCTGTTAAAAAATCTGAAACCTAACAAGCAAAGACTCCAAAACTGGTAAATTACAATCAGTTATTTCTATAAGGTGTTCAAACCAACAAGCAAATACCTGTTCAACCAGTGGGAATGCATACAATCATACCTGCAATGTCAACATAATGAGTGTATACATCCAGAATCATAATTGCAGTACATAAGTGTATACATCCAGAATCTGATTAAGCCACTGTTGAGTGTGCTGCACAATTTGGAGCACATAAGTGTGCTGCTAATGTGAACTTATGGCACTTTTGAGTATGGCACAATTTGCAGCACATAAGTGTATGCACATGATTATGCCCAAACTGTGACCATAAGTGTATGCACATAAGTGCAGCACATCCAGAATCATAATTGCAGTACATAAGTGCAGCACAACCAGGTCAACATAATGAGTGTATACATGATCAACCAGGTCAACATAACGAGTGTATACATGATCAACCAGGGTGTGTTCTATTTGCAGCACATAACTTATGGTACAATTTGCAAACCCATGTGCTTCTGTTCAACTGCAAAATGCATACAATCATACAATCAAACAAGCTGCAAAATGCATACAATCAAACAATCAAACAAGCTGCAAATGCATACAATCAAACAAGCTGCAAATGATTAAGCACACCCTGCAAATGCATACAATCAACTTATGCCCAAACTCTGTTCAACTGCAAACGCATACAATCATACAATCAAACAAGCTGCAAATGCATACAATCAAACAAGCTGCAAATGATTAAGCACACCCTACAAATGCATATAAGCTAAATAAACAAGCTGCAAATGCATAATCAACCTGAATGTATGCATTTTAACACAGAGGATATAGGAGATTGTATGCATTACCCAAAAGCTTTTTTGATCAAACATAATCAAACATAATGTCAACAACCTAATTTTGATCAAACAAAATACCCAAAAGCTTTTAGACAAAAGCTAAATAAGTTACCTTAGGTTAACCTACATATTACACAAAAGCTTCGATTAAGTTAAGTTAACCTACATATTACACAAAAGCCTAATAACTACTAGACTAAACATCCGCTCAACTCTCCGGTGGTAGATGGAAGTTGAGGTCAGGCCTCCCAAACACAGAGACCACCAGGTGGAACACCAAAGATGAGCTTGATAAGCTCATCGTCAGGTCAACTGTAAAAAAACCAACATGAACCAAATCAGACCCTAACCCCTATGTATAACATGATAATGACTAAATCTGACCCTGATTAACTAACATTGGCAGATTATACCTTTCGTGTGGCGGATGATATAGCGGAGTAGCCAAAAGAAGACCGGCATTTCGACTGTGGTTGTGATCGGACGATGGTTGTGATCGGACGATGGTGGAGAAGAAGGTTGAAGCGGCTGTGGTTGTGATCGGACGATGGTGGAGAAGAAGGTTGAAGTTTGGAGTCGCCGGTGTATGGTGGAGAAGAAGGTAAGAGACCGATGGTGGGAAGGTGGGGGGGTAATTGTGCGTGGGTATGTTACTTATAGGGTTTAGTTTATCCAAGAAGCTTTAGATAAGAGCGAAAGGACAATTTTACCCTTTGACCTTCATGTTATACAGTTGACTGTTTACCCAATTTGACGGCGGGGGGTAAAAGTGCGACATAAGGTCAAACAGTGGGGTGTAATTTTGCAATTATTTCCTTAGGGGGGGGGGGGGGGTAGGAGTGCCAATGACCCCTAACCTCAGGGTGTAAAATTGCAGTTTACTCTTTATTGTTTATTATTTATATAGTTATCTAATATTATATATTATTTAAATATTTTTATTATTAACAGTTTTTTTTTTTATTTAGAGTAAATTGCATAGTTCATGTGGTGAAAAGTAGTTATGATGAACTTAGAGGTTAAAAGTGTTTGTGCGCTGAATTATTATTATTACTAGTATTTTAACCTGCCGCGGTTGCGGCGACGTCAAAATTTAAAGTAACTCAAACTTGTACCGTCAAATATTTGACTCGGTCTGTTTTCGAACATTTACGTCAAAATGTAGAGTAGTTGAAAACGCACATGAAAATAAGCAAGAAAACTTATTATATTTGACATGACTCATTACCGAAAATTTACATCAAAACATAAGCCACCTGGGATTTATAACGAAACATACTAAAAATAAGCACGTAAGAAAATAGGTTTTTTTTTTTTTTTTTACGTTAAAGAATGGTACCACGCATTGCGGCGGAGTCGAAACGTAAAATAACTCGAATTTATACCGCTTAGTGAAAACGTATTATATTTGACCTGATTCGTTTTACGAACAAAACATAGACCAACCAAGAACGTAGGAAAAAGTAAGCACGAAAACGTGTTATATTTGACCCAACACATAAAACTCTATTTGACCCAACACATAAAACTCGAGGGAGTTAAAATGACATTTTACAAAGTTTTTAAAAAGCTAAGGGAGTGTAAGTATGAATGCTAAAAATTGAAGGGTTAAATACACACAAAAAAAAAAAAAAAAAAAAAAAGCCCAGCGGTTAGACGACATTGTTGTAACTTTGACACAACAAAAACAATAAAAAAATAGAGGTTGTGTCTTAGGTACTATTCTTAAGATACCCTCTTTTGTTATATTAATTAATAATAATACAAATGGATACAGATTTTGATAGCCATGTTGGTGTGATACACTTTATTCAACCCGAGCTAAATACAAGGTTTTGATAGCGTTCACTCAGACGGTGTAATACATAGGATTATAACCTAGTAAATAATAAATACACAGGATTATAACCTAGTAAATAATATAAGCAAATCGTAAACTTTGTTTATAAATATAAAAATGTTTACCGGATAAAGTAGTAACTAATATTTTTTTCTTCTTCATCTTTTTTATATTTTATTTACTAAAGTATAATAATTATAAGTGGCAGATGAAATAAGAATTCGAATTTACATAAAAACTAAGCAATAAATCTAAAATTGGTACAGATAAGGATGCGATTTATTTTATTATTATTAAATAGATAAAATGTGTTACTAAATATCATTCTAAAATACATTTTTAAACCATTTTTATATTAATTTATTATAATTAAGGAAGTATAAGAAATTGCCATGTGGCATTTAATGGAGTCTTTTATTATTATTATTATTATTATTATTATTATTATTATTATTATTATTATTATTATTATTCAACTTTCATAAAATACAATTGCTTCACATTGGATGCTTGTACAACTTCAAATTTGTGCACGTTGTTATGTAAAAATTTTACTATAAATAATTGAATTGAATGAATAGTAGTTATGATGAATTTAGAAGTTAGAAGTGTTTGTCGGCTTATATTTTGGTTGTCTAAATTAGTTGTTAAGTACTTTAACTTCTATAAGAATTCTTAAGTTGTTAAGTAAATGTTTTAATTGAAATTTTAACTTCTATAGAATTCTCATGTTGTTAAGTAAAGGATTTTAATTAAAAGTTTAAAAGAGCCAATGAGTTTATGATGGCGTGCTAAGGGAGAGACCTGGTGTTCTAAGTGACCCAGGTTCAATTCTTGCTCCCAGTGTTTAGCTAGGGTACCGACTAGCAATTAATCGGATTGAGATTTTTATATATAATTTTTAGTTATATATATATAAACACACATATTTATATGTAGTTTTTTTAAAGTATACATGTTTTAACCCCTCATCAGGCCATTTTTTAAATAATTTGAAGGAATTTATAAGGTTTAGTCGAAATTTGGCCGGCGTCAGGCCAAAATTTGGCCAGAATAGGACTGCCTAGTGATTAATCGTGAACATCTGATTAGTGATTAATCGGAGACTAATTGGAGACTAGTCGTGATTTTTACAACCATGCGAGTAGGTGGCGATTCGGTCCTTGAACTGAGCGGGTTTTATCTCATCGCACTGTCGTGCCTTCAGACGAGTGTTCACGGGCTTCAGCCCTAGGTGAGGGTTTTACCCAGTTCGGAAGGCGAGTGGATCTCGATGTAATGAATTTCGCAAGTAGCTTATTTGGAGGATTCGTTAACCGTTCAAAAAAAAAGTTTAAAAGAGTTAAAAGACTTAATAGATTACTTATTTGATTATCCAAAATATATTAACATACATGTTCTAAGTTTAAATCTTATAGTTCAAAACCAAACCAAACGTTAACCCGGGTCACTAATTCAAACGTCAGTCGTTAAGACTGTGGGGTATGGAGCGGGGGTTGGGTCGTGGGTTGGCTGAAAACGCCTAAGCCACCATCCCGGGTGGGCTTGGATTTGGGCGTGGCCCAAGGGGCGGGAGTTTAAGACCGGGCGTTGGGCACGCCTAGTGGTCCTTCGTGGCCGGCTCCTATTCGCTTGTTGGCTAGGTCATAGCGGGCTACATTTAAAATTCAAATTATAACCGTTTGGCCAAGCCAAGCGGTTCACCCACCCAACTGTCCACATCGCTATATATATATAACCCCAACCCCACCGGCTGTCCACCGCTACCCCAACCCAAACACACTTGATCGAACCCGCTACCCACACACACTTGATCGATGGCCCCTTGGACACACGAGGAAGAGCTAGCTCTTGTCACGAGCGTCGTTGACGCAATGAAGGGCCGCCAACCCGGCGAGACCCGTTACTGGCCGGAAGCTTTTGCTAGCTACCGGCATAACGTGGGAAACGACCAGCACAATTTAAACGCGTGCCAACACAAATGGCGCGAGCTACGACCGAAGCTCGATCGTTTTAAAGTCTACTACGACAGCGTCCCGGGCGGTGAGATAAGTCACGAAGACCGGGTGGTGGTGGCCAACATCGAGTTCCGAGGCAAGGAGCGGAAGCCGTTCGACAAGCTCGTCTTTTCGAAATCTACCTAACGCTCTAGGTTTTCTTTTTTTGTAGAATTTTGTAATTTTTAGGAATTTAATAAAATTTTAGGCTTTTTTTTTAAATGTTGTGAGTATTTTTTAATTTTTTTTATTTCTATTTTAATAAACCAGCCAAGCCACGCGGGCTAGCCACGCCCCGCCATACCCCACGGACACGTCACTTACCAGCAGAGGGCTCGAACTCCACGTATCAACCCATGCCCCAAATCCCCCGCCCCACCATGCAAGTTTTAAGATCATTGCTAATATATTTTAATATAATAATGATAATGATATTTGTCATATCCATAATCCGACATGTAAGATATGACATCTTATTCAATTTCGTGACGAGTACTTTTGTCATATCGATAATCCAACGTGTAAGATATGACTTGTTCAATTTTGTGAGGAGTACCTTAATATGAATAGGGAGTTAGCTAGGAAATTTTGACAACCGTTATTTAGGAAAATTTATATATCAAAAAATATTCGTCAACCTTTCAAAAAAAAAAACACCTTTCAAAAAAAATATTCGTCAATTCTGAATCGAGCAATTGTTTATATAATTCAATATTCTCCAGAATTTTATCAATTAATAAAGTAAAAGTATGATGATAATATATTAAGAAAGCCAATAAAACAACTTTCTTTTCAGTTTAATACTCTCTTGTCTTGCCTTTCTCACATCTATTCATATTTGGATAAGAAAGCCAATAAAACAACTTTCTCTTTCTCACATCTATTCATATTTGGATAAGAAAGCCAATAAAACAACTTTCTTTTCAGTTTTATCCTCTCTTGTCTCGCCTTTCTCACACCTATTCATATTAAAAAAAAAGTCAGCCATTATATATCCTTTTAATTTTAGTTGAATTTAGGTCAATAAATAAAATTGAATGTTCATGTTAATCATTTCCTAGATTCATTAAAAAACGTGTTTAAGGGCTTTAAACGAACCAAACAAACACATCTTGTCCGTGTTCGTTCGTTAAGGAACAAACATGTTCATGAATTGTTCACGAACATTTACCAAACGAGATTTCTTATTCGTGTTCGTTCATTAAGGAAAGGAACATGTTCATGAACTGTTCACGAACACTTACCATACACAAATGAAGTCTACCAAATGTTCATGAACATAAACAACGTTTATGAACACAAATGAATACAATATTCATTTTAGAATAAAATCTGCATTTTCATCACAAGCATTACGGTGAATCCACAAAAATAAATAAACACTTAACATAATTATCTGAACATAGTTGACATGATTATCAGAAACATGATTAACACATGATTAAAACAAAATTAAGAGTTTGTCAAACTTTAACACAAACTAAAATTGAAATAGTGAAATGATGGATGTTTTGAGAGCCGTATAAGATAACTAGGGTTTTAAAATTTTAAAAACTAGAAACAATAAAACAAAATACAACATATAAATACCTTTAACCGAACGAGCACAAATAAACATTAACGAGTGAACATAAATGAACTCATTACCAAACACTCATGAACATAAACGAACACAACGTTAATGAACATAAACGAACGAACACAACCTCTATTCATGTTTGTTCGTTTAACTTAATGGACGAAGTTTCTAGTTCGTGTTCGTTCATTTACTATATGAACGAATATAAACGAACTTCCCGCCGAATGGTTCACGAACTGTTTGCTGAACGTTCGGTTCGTTTACAACCCTAACCTTCCAATGTTTTTTAACGGTCAGTAGTAATTCATTCACCAACTAGCAAGGGGCTAGCATCACAACTACATCCACCAATACTATAAACGTTACAAAACGGTTATAATTTACCACAATAAATTTCCAATTATCAATCTTATTTTTCCACAACAAAAATCCTTCTTCTCAAGGCTTTTTCAAGAAAAAATTCCGAGGATGATTCACTCAGTTTTAATATTAGTCGGCAAAATAATGATGTTGTTGTCAAGCTTAATCTATTAGCTTCCACCTGAAAGTTTTAGTACTTACTTGTTCACTTATTTGTTTGTAGCTCTACCTATGTTCTTTATCTCAATTTATATAAGTACTACAATTTTAATTTTATCTTGTTCATGTTTAGCAACAAAATGGAAAACATCGCAAAAAATGAATTCCCAATTCTTAATATTACCAGAGAAAATTATATGTCGTGGGCGGTACATGTTAACTGACATCTTGAATCGGTGGGTGTTTTGGAAACGATAACGAAAGGGAATAAATGCATCGATCAAACAAGGCAAAAGCCGATGTCTTCCACCATAAACACATTGATGAGATGTTACAATTTGAATTTTTAAATTGTGAGGATCCATACGTCTTGTGAAAATATTAAAAAGCAGATTTGATCATCAAAAGGAAGTTTTACTTCCCACTGCTAGAGATGAATGAAACAATCTTAGGTTCCAATATTTCAAAAAAAAAAAAAGTGAATGAATACACCTCTGCTTTGTTCAGAATATGCTCAATGCTTTGATTCTGTGGGAAAGTGTTACCTAGGAAGATATGTTGGAGTAAATTTTCTCCACATTTCATGCATCAAATATAAACTTGCAACAATAATATTGGTTGCAAAAGTTTAAAAGATATTCTGATCTAAATTCATTTCTTATCTTAGTAGAGAAAGCAATGAGTTATTAATGAAAAATCATCAAGCTCGTCCCACAAGATCAATAGCCATTCCAGAAGCAAATGTTCTTATTAATGATGATACTAAAGACTCTGGGAAAAAATGGGGACGTAGCTGTGGCCATTTTGATAAAAGTCATTTTAATGGTCGCAACCATTCTTTCAATAGGCATAATAATTACCAAGGTAATGCCCATGGTCGTGGACGTGGTTGTGGTCGAAATCAAAGAACCACCAATTTCGACACTCCACAAAATACCAATTTTTCTAACCAGTACAACAAAAGGAATGAAGTTGGTAAGTCCGAAAATAAAGGCACTTCTTGTTTCAAATGTGGAAGTGCAAACCATTGGTCAAAGGCTTGTTGTACACATTCACATCTATGTGAACATTACCAAGCCTCTCTCAAAAGAAAATAAAAGGAAGTGAACCATGTGGATAATGTTGATGATATCAACGTCGAACTGAATGTCGCTGACTATACCAATGAAATAGAACTCAAAAACAAACGTTGCTAGGCCATAATAATTATATGCAACAATTATGTAAGTTCCATTATTATAACTATCTTTATTATGTTTAACTAGTCTTTCTCTTCATGTAACGTTTTCAACTAATAAATAAACTTCTTATTAAAATTTTCATAATGTATTCATTATACACTTATTATTGTTTTTTTTATATTATCAAGATTAAAATGAATACCACTGTAGCACAAGATCAAACGAGTGATGCAGATATATGTATAGCAGATTGTGGATCCACACATACTATACTTAAATCTAAAAAATATTTTTATCAGTTGAAACCAACAAAAGGAACCGATGATACAATACCGGGTCCTACAGACTTAATAGAAGGAATGGGAAAAGCTAATTTAATATTACCAAATGGTACAAAGCTCTTAACAGAGAATGTTTTATTTTCCCCAAAATCAACAAGAAACTTGTTGAGTTTCAAGAACATATATCATAACGGATATGATACTCATTCAAAGACTGTTAATAATAATAATAATAATAATAATAAATATTTGCACATCATGAGAAAAGATCACATATTGGAAAAACTGTCAATGCTCCACTCTGGTTTGCATTATACACACATTAATGTGCCTCAAGCACATATGGCAGTAAAAGAAAATTTCTGCGATCCTGATATATTTTACTTATGGCATGACAGATTAGGCTATCCAGGATCTACAATGATGAAAAGAATAATTGAAAACACACATGGACATCCATTCACTACTACAGAAATGGCCATTTGCGACCATCAATACGGTTGCAATTCAGTCGCAAATGCCTCTTAGCGACCGTTTTGCGACCAATTTTGGTGGTCGGTTATACTTTGGTCGGTAATTATTTTTGCAACCATTTTTGAGACCGAAGTATTCTTGCGACCAATCTTGCAACCGAAATTACCATTGCAATATTAGGGACCAAATTTGTGACCAAATTTTTTTGCCACCGATTTTGTGACCGAACTATTAGTGACTGAGATTGTGACCGAACTTCTTTGTGACGGATTTTGCAACCGAAGGGTTACCAACTACAATCGCGACCGAACCTTTTTGCGACTGAACTCGTAGCTACCAAAACTACGACCGAACAAATTTATAACCAAATTTGTGTCTGGTTTAGCAACCAAGTTTAACTTTAAACTTGCGATTGGGTTTGCATCCGCTACTCTAATTTTTCATTGTTTATAATCTAAAATCAAATAATCTTATTATTTCACAAAACTGTATCAAACATTTAGAACTATATGTGACAACCAAAGCCAAAAGATTCTACAATACAAGCATATCATTGCTTTTAAGTTGTAATGAGAATTTCACAAAATAGAAATATTAGCATGAACCAGAATCAACATTCGGGAATGTATTTACATATATTGCTACAACGATGTCTGAATTTGCATTTACATGTAGAACATTATTTGCAAGTCGCTTTTGCCCAAATACTTGTAATAGAACTGAAAAGGCAATGGACGGCCTATTGTTAGATCTGCAATAGTGGCATTTAAGTCCTAATATATGGAGGGAAACGTTGTAGTGTCAATGCAGTAGTTGCATAGTATCGAAACCTGCAAAATTAACAATTAACTCATAAGTGGGTCAGTGGTTTACATAGAAAACAATAAATTATCAAATAATGTTTTAAAAAACTGGTGATAAGAAAATTTAGTGGAAGCATTTCGTCAAGCAGATGATAAACATTAGAAGAACAACTTGAGACGATATTTTATTAGCCATAACTACTTGAGCCACCTTCTTTTCTAGTATATGCAACGTCACAAGTATGGCAATAACACTTTTATATCCAAATATGAAAAAAGAAAGAAAGATTTGTATGCACATTTTCATATAACCATTAAACTCTAATAAATTAATACATTGCAAATTTCATTTTCTAATATAATACCATAATTTGTTATATTGTATGTAGTTATTTATTCTTGAAACATTGGATCTTTTCATCCTGTTTTATTATAATACATGTAATAACTAGATACCTGATGTATAATTTGGAAATTCAGCCGGGTCAACCCACCGAGGAAACCCTCCAGCCACAAGCCGATGAACTATTGATCTGAAAACAGAACCTAACATCGATTAACATGGAAAAGAACCATCTTTAAAATAGCAGTCTTAAAAAAAAGAAACAAGTCGCTCAATGTAATGGAAAATGCTAACTCAAACAAGAAAAAAACACCAGAATTCGGTTGGACTTACATAATGAGAGGGTGTTGGAACGAAAATGAGTATTGAACTATTCCCTGCGAATTGACAAGTTCAAAAGCTTTCAAAAAGAAAAATTCACAAATTTATTTCTAAAATTTTGTTAAAGCACCTGGTCATTACTCATTAGGTGACTCCTTGGGAAAGTGAAGCAGAACCTAGATCAATTTAGGCGAGGTGTGTGATAGAAGGTGAAATGGTTTTGGGATAGGAGAGAGGGAGGGGGGAAATGAATCAGGAAATGAGAAGAAGCGGGAATAAGAATATTCGGAAGAAGCGGGAATTGAGAAGAAGCGGTTCATTGAATTGGGTGAAAAAGTTTAAACGGAAAAAGTGCGGTGGGAAATTGTTGAAATGGGGGGAACAGGTGTAAAACAAATCAATATTTGGGGAAAAGTTCTTAAATGTAACATTAAAAATACAAATAAATAAAACGTCTATTTTCACACCCCTATTTACTTATTTTCACATCCCTAGTTGTATAAGGGTTGTATAACGTTACACGGCCCGGATAGAATGTTGTTGCACAGAAATAAATGCAGTGGAATATTTTTTTTTGTTTTACATGTATACGGGTCGCATAACATTATACGAGCCGTATATAATTGTATACGAGCAATATAATGTTATACGACCTGATGTGTTTTTTTTTTGTGAAATTTTATCACGTTTTTGTGTTTTTAACACTTGTATACGGGCAGTAAAATGTTATACGACCTGTATATAATTATTCTTATTTTTTACAAAACATACTAATAACGTTGAATAATATTCCACTATATTATGTGAAACGTCTATGTTACAATAGTATTTGCCGTATTACTTTTAATATATATCAGATAAGCAAAACATGTGCATATGATAAACAATACGATAACAATTATTAAACAAAAAAGTTAAAATGTAAACATATGGTTAATATTGACAATGTTTTACATCTAAAACAACAAAAGATAAATATTTACAATGTTTCAAATGTAAAACAACAAAACCAAAATACAATAAGCAGTTACGGCGGTGGTGGCGTTGGTGGTGGCGTGCCAGCTCGTGGAGGTAGGGGCGCGCTAGAATGCATAGCAATAATCGCCTCTTCCATCCACTGTACGTCGGTCTGTATATGGGATACGTTCACCCGTACAGCAGCTACACCCGAATCGACCTGAGCCAGTCTCTCATCCACCCATGGTGGAAGCATCACACATGGTCTCATGCTCCGTCGCTCGTAAGGGCGATCAACCTGTACATCCTCCACACCCATCTGCGATCTGTCGACCGCAACATCAATTCCCCCTGTACCCTGCCTCCTCATCCTCCCTCTCCCTTGCCTCCCTCACCCCGTCACCGTCACCCTCACCCTCGCCCCCTGGCCCGCCTCCCTCTGCGGTGGTTGCCCTGGGTACCACTCGGTACGACCCTCATCAAGCGACCAAATCACCCGGACCTTGTCCGGTAACACCTCGTGAGCAATCCTCATCGAGAACTACCAGATCAACCTGGTGTGTGATGGTCATATCCACAGCCACCTGCGGGGATAAGCGGCGCGGCTAGTGCTTCGCCAAACGGGTGAGGAAGCCGTCACAGCTAATGTGGCTAGAGGTACGCTTAAAAGCATACTCGGCGAAGTATGTGGCCAACTTGTATGCGAAGTCCCCCCCCCCACACCGATAAGTAAGTCGTGCAATAAGAACATGTCATTTTGGGTGACCCACTCCCTACTATCGTGTCGACCCACAATCGTCACGGCGATACACCGATGTAGGTATCGGTGCAACGGGTAGTAAATGCGCGACACCCGTGCCTTCGGGGATCGTGAACTCCCCGGTCACAATAGTGCGCCACCATGGCCACAACACGTCAGAGGACGTGGTGGTCAGCGCATCCAAAAATGCCTGGGATACTGACTCCTCCTGTGACTACAAACCCGAGGCAACATCAAACTGGGGGAGCATCAACCGGCGAGGCTCCCCACAAAGAGTAAACGACACCGCGGTGCTATCCAAAAAATGATGTAAACCCCTACCCCGGGTGTCCGTAAATGCAAACGTACATAAAAACTCTAAAGTAATATTCGTGTGGGCCCGCTCTCGGGCAGCCTTAGATATACGGGCCCACGGGGAAGTAGCTGGCATGAACTCTCGAACCCAACCGATTGATCCAATCTCTGTCAAAAAACCAATATCAATGGTTTAGGGCGCATCCAGCTCCATCTCGCGTAATCTACCCAAAAACCTGTGGGCAACCGTACCTCTGGGATCGAACAAACAAACTGCGCTGTCTCCGTAAAATCATCTACAACCTCCTCCTTCTGACCTTGTCCTTGTCTGTGTCCCCGACCTCGACCTCGAGCTCGAAGAGCTCAATGTGCTTAAGCCATTGATGATTCAGCCATATCATCTGTAAACAATAACAATCACAAGTCGGTAAGATTTATTCGATTAACGTTCACGTATTATACGAGGTGTATACGATATGTACAAAACTCATAAATGTTTCGTATACACATGTATTATACGTCTCATATACGATCGGTATTATACCTCTCGTATACGATTCGTATTATACCTCTCATATACGATCTGTACAAAGTTCTATACATTTCATATACGTACGTATTATACGTCCCGTATACGCTGAAAACAATCAAGGAAAAAGGAAAAAACAAAACTAATATTTCAATGGTATACGATCGTATATAATGTATACGATCCTATATAGCTTGAATATTGAAGTTGTGTATGATCGTATACAATGTATATGGCCGTATACGAACCTTAAGGATCCTGACTTGCATCAGACGCATAATTACCCTGAAAGGCATCCAAACCACAAGGATCCTGATTTGCATCAGACGCAAGATTGAGATCGAACGGAACATTTAGATCGAACATACCTGGATTGTTATTTTGATTGCTTTCATAACTCCTCTGATTCAACTCGCTAGCCGAGTCACTATGATTCAACTCGCTAGCCGAGTCATTACCAAAAAAGTTACCGTCACCTCAAAACAACATTGATAGCGTAATATAATTTGAATATAGGGAAATACAGAAGAAACAAATAGAAGTTGAATGAAAATAAATAAGATTAGGGTCGTTTATATAGAGGTTTTTACGGAATATTATATCGTTTTAAATGATTAACACATGAATCGAGAAATTTAACGTCGAATCAAATAACTCGCACGAATATCGAGGAATCTAACGTCTAATCACATAACTCACACGAGAATCGAGGAATATAACATAGAATCGAAGAATCTTACATCTAGTCACACGCGTATCGGCGAATAATACGTCGAGTCAAACAATTAAAATAAAAAAATACGAAATCCGAAGTACACGGGCCGTATAACCTTATACGGCCCGTATAAAGGTATCGTATACATTATATACGACCAAACATAAATCTTATTCTCACAAGGTGTATACGGGTCGTATAAGGTTATACGGCCCGTATAGAATAAAATGAACTAACAAAGGCTGCTGGCACAACCTTTCTCAGTTCATTTTATTCTATACGGGTCGTATAACCTTATACGGCCCGTATAGACCATATGAGAATAATATTTTACCATGTGTGATTATTAGTTCTCTAAAAGAATCATATATTAAGTTCTATATTTAATTGATATATATTTTATTTTAAAATAGCGTTCGCATTTACAACCGAAACGAGTTCGGTCTCTTTATTTGCGACCGTTTTTGCAACCAAATTAAATTAAATTTCATTTTATTCTCTTTTGTTGTTTTGTAAGATTGTAATTGCGACTAAAATAATTTTGGTCGTTACATTTGCGACCGAAACAATTTCGGTCGTTAAATTTGCGATTGTTTTACGACCAAAAAGTTTTGACCGCTAAATTTGGGACCAATTTTGTTCCGGTCGCTAAATTTGCGACCAATTTACAACTGAATTCTTTTGGTTGGTAGATTTCTGACCAGTTTTTATTTCGGTCGATAAATTTGCGACTGTTTTAAATTGGTCATTTCATTTGCGACCTTTTTACGACCAGAATTTTTCGGTCACTACATTAATGACCAAAAAAAAGTTGGTCGCTACATTTGTGACTGTTTTGCGACAAACAGAAATTCGGTTGCTAAATTTGCGACAGATTTTGCTTTGGTCGCTAAATTTGCGACTGATTTGGATTTGGTCGCAATTTTTACGACCGATGTTGTTTTGGTCGCTATGTTTGCAACCAATGTTGATTCGGTCGCAAACGTGGTCGTTAAATTTGCGACAATTTTTGTTGGTCGCAAATTTCGGTCGCTTTTACCCATTTGTGTAGTAGTGATTGAAATATCAAAAGATCTCCCAATCAAATAAAATGACTCTACGTACATCTTGCTCACTTGGAAAACTAATTACAAAGCCTCCATCCTTAAAAGTTAAAAAGGAATCACCAATGTTTCTTGAAAGAATTCAAGGTGATATATTTGGATTAAGTCATCCATCATGTGTATCGTTTATATATTTCACGGTCTTGATAAACGCATCCAGCATATGGCCTCATGTCTCTTTATTTTCAACTCGTAATGTTGCCTTTATAGTTTCTTACTCAAATTATCAAAGTACGAGCACATTTCCCTAATTACATTGTTAAAAGGGTGAAACTTGATAATGCTGGTGAATTTACATCACATGCTTTTAGTGATTATTGCATATGTGAGGGAATTGTTGTCAAGCACCATGTTGTTCATGTACACACATAAAATGGCTTAGCTGAATCATTGATTAAACGTTTACAACTAATAGCTAGACCATTAATAATGAGATCAAAACTTCTGGTGTCTGTTTGGGGTCATGCATTTTACATGCTAGATCACTGATTCGTGTGAGACCAAGTGCAAATCATAAGTACTCCCCATTACAACTTGTTTCTAGCCATGAGCCAAACATTTCCCACCTTAGACTTTTTGGGTGTGCAGTGTATGTTCCTATTGCACTACCACAATGCACAAAAATGGGACCTCAAAGAAGGTTGGGAATATATGTTGGATATGAAACAACCTCCATCATACGATATCTTGAACCTTTAACAGGTGATGTATTTACAACACGTTTTGATGACTATCGTTTTAACGAGGCATTGTTCCCGGCATTAGGGGAAGAAAATAAAAAATAAGAAAATGATGTCTCATGGTGTGTGCCTTCATTGTCCCATCTTGATCCAAGGACAAAACAATGTAAGACAGAGGTTCAAAAGATAATAAACTTGCAAGAAATTGCAAATCATTTACCTTATGCTTTTACTGATACAAACAGAGTTACTAAATCTCATATACTAGTTGTTAATGCTCCAACTCGAGTTGAGATCCCAAGGAAATAGATAATAAGATGACTCGCGAATCTCATAAACATTTGATGTGGGAAAGCTAATCATTTCGAAGATCAAGAATCCTTGAAAAAGAAAAACACTTGTAAAGGAAATTGACCATAAAGAGAATGATCTTGATGAAACAGTGAATACCAAAACCTCTCATGAGGAAGATGTAGATGATACTAACAAAGAGATATCAATCAACTATGGTCATGCATATATCATATGGAACCGAGATTAAATGGAAAATATTGATGAGATATTTTGTTATTCTATAGCAAGTGACATCATGGGTGAAGTTGATGATCCATGACCAAAATTTATATATGATTATCAAAATAGACATGATTGTGATAAATGGAAAGATGTTATGCAAGCTGAATTAGATTCACTTAACAAACGAATGGTTTTTGGACCTATAGTTATGACACCTAAGGCCGTAAAGCCCGTAGGGCATAAATGGGTTTGGTACGAAAACGAAATGAGAAAAATGAAGTTACAAGATATAAAGTTAGACGTGTTGTAACGCCCTGCGATTTCATACATTCCATATTTAGAAACCAATGCTTGAAATTCTATTTTTTGGAAATCTTGTATTCCTTGTAATCGTATTTTGTTCTATCGTTGAAAATCCGAGACTTTGATCATAATAAAACTTATTATTTATGAGAAAGTTTACATTACCTATTCATGTTTACATAGTCGTTTAAATTCATATTCATGTTTGATGCTTATTCGTCATTCGTATAAACATGATATACAACCACCCCATCCAATATTTATAACACGTCACCTATGATTGATGTACTCGATTTATACTTGAACCACGTTATTCATACTTGTTACTACTTAACCACGCACTTCCTTCTTTTCTTACCTGAAACATATTTATTTTGTATATGGAACCTTAGGTTATACCTTAAAAACATCATATAACTAGGATAAGTAAAATATGTTATATGTATTACTTATATTGTTAAAAAAAAAAGAAAAAAAAAGAAAACAACGACCAAGAGCTGCCAACATGTAATGATCATTTTATTTTGTTTAAATACTTACCAACTTGATGATTTAAATATTTAGTTAGGTGTTTACCTAACCTAAATTAATATAATATGCATAATAAATACCAAATCTATTATATGCTTCAATAAAAAAAGGGGATATAGATGGCTGAAAATAACTCCCGGTCGTAAATCATAGGGAAGTGTATAGTTGTTCTTTTATTTTATTAATTATCCCACAACCATTTTACTTATAATATCATAGATATGTGTTATGTTGCACTATTTTGCATATAATATATATATATATATATATCAATATATATGTCACCACAACAAAAAGGAAAACATTTATGGCTGCTAACAGCCATTCGGCCAGCAACAGCATCCAGAATTTGTTTGTTTTTTTTTTTAATTATTTAAACCTCCAACAACCTATTAAATGCCAACCAACTTACACCATAATCCTTCCCTATAAATACCACTCTAATCCCAGCCACTTTTCCACTTTTACAACCCTTAAACACACTCAAAAACTTCTCAAAACTCAGCAGGAAATACAAGTTCGAGCAGATTCAGCAAGCTTCACAAAAGTGAGCATAACTCACTCGTTTCTTTTCCGTTTTACCTCATTCTTTTTCCTATGTGCTTGGATTGACCTTAGCTTCGATTTCATGGGTTTTTCACAGTAAATAAGTCCCTGGAACGTCGCCAAAAAGGCTCCAAAGTTCACTGTTCATTTCTGATTTCAACTAATCTTTACTAAACTTGTTCAACTTGAGTCTAACTCATTTCAAACCTATGTCCTTATGCTTATAACCACTTCTATGGTTAGTTAGGCTTAAAAACAAGGTTAGGACATTCAAAATCAGAGGTTAAACCTCACATACATTATGTTTTGTTTATGTCACACCCCAACCGATGGCGGAATCATCGGGGCGCGCCACTGAGCGAAACAGATTGTCAAGAGAAATTCCATAACGACTAAATTACCAAATAGTTAATATTACGTCCCATACCGTAACCCATAAAGTAATATAATTATTACAGACAACGATATTCTCAAAACACATCATGTTCCGACAACTCAGATTTCAAATAAAAATATAATTTGTCTTTGTTTCTAGACTCTTTCCTAGCCTCGATTTCATCACACAGCAAACAACGCATCCTAGCATCTTAAGCACCTGTCACATACGTTAAAGTAAAGTCAATACACATATTGTAAAGGTGAACATACACGTTTAATAATAGCATATAGAGTTCGAAATCATTTACGCATAACCAGCACATACTACGTGTGATATGAAGCACGTAAGTTATCGACATGATCCTATCAATACCAATGACTGCGGGTTGACTGCCCAAGGCAGTTCGTAACACATATACACCACAGCGAATCATGTGATTAATAGTCCTTAACAACCCCTGAGTGAACAGGTGCTGAGTCCAAACAAATAGTACTATCGTTGTTAAGGCAGGTAGAGAGCAATCAATGTGTAAACATAACAAATAAGCATTCATCGAGTCATGTATAACATGCGGTAGCGGTTAGTGTTAAAGTATTGCGTAGTGTGTTTGATGTGATTTAGAATAAGTAACGTATGTAACACCCAAAAGTGCGTAAAGCAAAAAGGGTTCGAGTATACTCACAGCGATTGAGTTAATGGATTGAAGGGAGCGCTAGAGCGGAAATTAGCCTGAACAGTTAACGATAACATAAGCGAAAGTCGGCGCGTAAAACGGTGTAGGTGTACCAAGGATCGGATGGCAATCCGATCGGATGGCCAGTCGATCGGGTGGCAATCCGTTCGGATGGTCATCCGATCGGACAGCCATTCGATTGGATTGTCACCTTGTTTAGTAAGGATGTGTTTGTGTATGATGGTTTGTATTTTGAAGTTTTCGTTATAGCATTTTAAAAATATAGAAGTATCTCTACCTTTCAGGTCAGTCTGTCGAACAGTCGTTCGATCGGACAGCAATCCGATTGGCGAGGCTTCTCAGTTGAGAACAAGTTCACAGCAGGACGGTCACTCGATCGGATGGCTATCCAATCGGGTGGCAATCCGTACGTATTGAACATGTTGAAATTTGTTTAAGTATCAAAGTCCCAACGTCACACGATCGGACGGTCACTCGATCGGATGGCAATCCGATCGGGTGGTAATCTATTTCAACGTTCAGATCCTTGAATAGTTTGCAAAATAGTTTAAGTGTGGAACCAAGGTGAAAGCCAATCGGATGGCTGTCCGATCGGGTGGCAATCCGATCGAACGGAAATCCGTTCTGATGGCCTGATCATCTTGACACTTGGTTGTTTTTGGTAGTTTATAGTTTTGCTCGAGACGATGTGATACATGCTAAGCAACAGAACCTCGTCAAGAACCTCGTCAAGCCCCAAATCCGATCGGACAGGAATCACCCTAGTCCGGTCAGTCAGTGGTTCGAGCCGGTGGTTCATGCTTAACCCGAAAACCGGTTGTCACTTCGATAGAAACCAGATCTAGGACTAACACTTCACTAAGAATGAGTAGAAGATTAGAACTAGTCCCTATTCTATCGGTTTTGAGTGCATTGAGTGTAAAAGAGTTGAAAGAAAGTTTGGAAAACAATCTTTCAATCCTTTTCACCATGGATATGTTCAGATCTATGCAAGATCTTTGTTTATTCATGTGGAAATCGTCCAGATCCAAGTTGTTCGTGGTGGATTGAAGCCAAAACATGAAGTTCATAAGAACTCTATGATGACATCACCCTAGAACACCTCAAATCCGGTGATTTCACGGTTAAAAGTTAATATTCAAAAGATAGAAAGGTGTAGGAGTGCGTGTAGATCAATAAAGTACAAGATTTAGGTTGGAAACTTACAAGAATTGAGAGAAATCGAGAGAAATGTGGGCTGGAGCGAGCTAGGTCGAGTGAGAGCTGTCACATCAAGTGATGTGACAAATGAGGGGTATTTATAGGGTTTCCTAAAATGGAAAGTGAGGGAAAGGCTGGCTAATCGGGTGGCAGTCCGATTGGGTGGTAACCCGATAGGGTGGCAACTCGATCGGGTGACAACCCGATCGGATGGTAATCCGATCGAATGGCCACTCAGTCGGTTGGCCACTCGATCCACTTGTCCGACGCGATGAGTTTTGTCGTTTCGATTCGAGTGCTAAGCATTGCGATGCGATTCAAGAGAGCGATGCGATAGAATTACCCATTAAACTACTTTTAATCCTAACTACTATATCTAACATACAATCACTATAAATAACCTGCGTTTAGCGTTTGATTCGATTTGCGATGCGGTAGATTGCGATTAACACCTCAACATAAACATAACATGCACAAGTAACACATAGATAGCACACACACATAAAACAATATCCAGAACACATAATTCGAGTTGCGGGTGCGATAGCGATAAGCGATAAATCGATTAAACATGCGATTAATATGCGATTAAACCTCGATTATTAACAAGTACTCCACATAATACAACTAAAACGATAACATAAATAGATTATCTACAAGTCAAAGAAGTCATAACAGGAGTTGAGCAAGAAGTAACAGATAACAATTAGCAATCTTTTCTTCCTTTGACTACAATCTTGACTTTGACTTTGACTTTCAAAAAACGAGGTGTTACAGCCTCCCCTTCTTAAGGGAAATTCGTCCCGAATTAGGCTGAAGCCGTACGAACAACTGCGGGTACTTCGCCTTCATGTCGCTTTCGAGTTCCCAAGTGAACTCTGCGTCTCGTTTGCCTTCCCATCGGACTTTCACAATGGCAATGCGTGAGCGCCGGAGCTGCTTGGTTTGGCGGTCCATGATTTCGACAGGCTTCTCCACGAAGTGTAGTGTTTCGTTTACTTGAAGATCCTCGAGTGGTACATGTAAATCATGCTCAGCCAGGCACTTTCTGAGATTCGAAACGTGGAAAGTCAGGTGGACGTTGTTAAGTTCCTCTGGTAGTTCGAGTCTGTAAGCCACTTTTCCGATCCTTTCCGGAATCTTAAAGGGTCCAACATATCGAGGCGCGAGCTTTCCTCTCTTGCCAAATCTGACCACACCCTTCCAAGGTGATACCTTTAGGAGTACGTGGTCGCCAACGTCAAATTCGAGGGGATTGCGTCGTCTATCGGCGTAACTTTTCTGACGACTTCGAGCTTTCAGTAGATTGTCTCGAATTTGGAGGATTTTGTCAGTCGTTTCTTGCAATAGCTAAGGACCGGCTAATTGCGAGTGCCCGATCTCGTGCCATACAATAGGCGATCGACATCTTCTTCCATACAATGCCTCAAATGGTGCCATTTGAATGCTGGAATTATAACAGTTATTGTACGAGAATTCGACTAAAGGTAAGTATGCGTCCCAATTACCACCGAAATCTATGACACACGAACGGAGCATGTCTTCAAGGGTACGAATCGTTCTTTCAGTCTGACCGTCGGTTTGGGGATGGAAAGCGGTACTTAGATTAAGCGCAATACCGAGAGCAGATTGAAATGTCACCCGAAGACGTGAGATAAACCGAGCATCGCGGTCAGAAATGATGTCGCGAGGCGTCCCATGTCGACAAATGATCTCTTTGGTGTAGATTCGGGCTAATTTTTCTACCTTGTAGTCTTCCTGTATCGGTAGAAAATGAGCAGATTTAGTCAAACGGTCAACGAGAACCCAGATGCTGTCGTGTCCTGAGGGCGTGCACGGAAGTTTCGTTACGAAATCCATAGTTATACTCTCCCACTTCCACACAGGGATCTCGGGTTGAACGAGTAATCAAGAGGGTCTTTGGTGCTCAGCCTTGACTTTCGAGCAATTCAGGCACTTCGAAACATAGAGGGCGATATCTCTCTTCATGCCCGGCCACCAGTACTTGTAGCGCAGGTCCCGGTACATTTTGTCGGCACCGGGACGAATAGAATATCGGGATTTGTGGGCTTCGTCCATCAAAATCTGTCGTAAATTGGTCCGTTTAGGGATCCAAATTCGTTCCAGATAATGGAATATCCCATTCGACTTATTCACTAGCTGGGCTCCATCATTGAGAATCCTTTCCTTCTTCAAAGTGCGCTCATTAAAGCAGGCATGCCGGGCTTCGCGGATGAGGGTTTCAAGATCATATTGAGCTTGAATATTACGGGCGCTGTGCAAATAACTCCATCTGCTGATAGCGTCGACAATGACATTTGCTTTGCCCGGATGATAACGAATCTCACAGTCATAATCGTTGAGAAGTTCTACCCACCGGCGTTGACGCATATTTAGTTCTTTCTGGTCAAAGATATGTTGTAGGCTCCTATGATCGGTGAAGATCGTACTCTTGGTACCATAAAGGTAGTGCCACCAGATCTTTAACGCAAAAACAACTGCACCTAGCTCGAGGTCGTGGGGTGTATAGTTCTTCTCGTGGATCTTGAGCTGACGAGATGCGTAAGCAATAACCATGTCTTGTTGAATGAGAACACAACCAAGGCCAAGGTTCGAGGCATCACAATAGACGATAAAGTCATCGTTTCCGTCGGGTAAAGCGAGGACAGGAGCATTGCAAAGCATGTACTTGAGGGTTTGAAAGGCAGTCTCTTGTCCAGTTCCCCAAACAAAAGGCTTGTCTTTTTGCGTGAGAGAGGTGAGCGGCATAGCGATTTTAGAGAATCCTTCGATAAATCGGCGATAATAGCCCGCTAGTCCGAGAAAAGAACGGACTTCAGACGGGTTCTTAAGTGTGACCCAACTCTTGACAGCTTCGATCTTCACAGGATCGACGTGAATACCTTGACTATTGATAATGTGACCAAGGAATTAAACCTCCTCCAGCCAGAATTCACACTTGGAGAATTTGGCATAGAGTCGATTTCCCCCGGAGTAGCTCGAGAACCAAACGTAGATGTTGCGTGTGTTCGGCTTTCGACTTGGAATAGATCAGGATATCATCGATGAACACGATGAAGAAGCGGTTGAGGAAAGGTTTACACACGCGATTCATCATATCCATAAAAACCGCCGGTGCGTTGGTTAAACCAAAAGGCATAACAACGAACTCGTAGTGGCCGTATCGAGTGCGAAAAACGGTTTTGGGAATATCCTCCTCTTGTATACGTAACTGGTGGTAGCCTGGGCGTAGATCGATCTTGGAGAAACACGTAGTGCCTTGTAACTGGTCAAACAAATCGTCGATGAGAGGGAGAGGGTAACGATTCTTGATTGTCATCTTATTCAATTCCCGATAGTCGATGCACATCCGGAACGACCCATCCTTCTTTTTGACGAAAAGGACTGGTGCGCCCTAAGGAGAGGTGCTAGGGTGAATAAAGCCTTTGTCAAGCAATTCCTGGAGTTGACTCGAGAGTTCGCGCATTTCGGATGGAGCGAGTCGATAAGGAGCTCTGGCAACGGGGTTTGCTCCAGGAATGAGGTCGATGCGAAAGTCGATGTCACGACTTGGAGGTAAGCCTGGGAGATCTTCAGGAAAAACGTTGGGGAATTCACCAACAACGGGGATGTCTTTCACCTCTTTAACTTCCTTTTTCTTCGCTACTACAATGTGTGCCAAGAAAGCTTGGTATTCCTTGCGGAGATACTTGCTAGCCTGGACAAATGACATGAGTTGGAGTTTCTTCGACGCGACTTCACCATAAACACATAACTAATCACCATTAGTGAGAGAGAATCTAATCATCTTATCGAGAGCAAACAAATTCAGCATGATTTTCACGAAGAAAGTCCATGCCTACTATGACGTCAAAACTTCCGAGTTGCATCGGAATAAGATCGATGGGGAAGATGTGATTGTTGAGTTCGAGAGTACAATCATGAAGAACAGAGTTGACGGCGACGGTTCTTCCGGTAGCAACTTCAACATCGAACGTTAAGGGGAGATGGGCACACTTACGATTAAGAAGCTTTTCGAACTCAAATGATACAAAACAGTTATCGGCTCCAGTATTAAACAAACACGAAGCATAAATACCATTCACAAGGAACGTACCATTGACCACGTTGTTGTCAGCCTGAGCCTGGCGCACATTAATGTTGAAAGTTCGAGCCCGAGCGGCTTGTTGCTGTTGTTGCTGAGGCTGCTGCTGCTGTTGAGGTTGTTGTTTCACAACCCGATTGGGGCACAAGTTTGCGAAGTGGTTGGGATCACCACACGCAAAGCAGACTCTTGCATTGACCGTGGGTGCCGGAGCTGCTTGTTGGCCTTGAGGAGCAGGGAGCAGAGCTTGATTAGCAGTAGCTGGTGCTGGTGCTTGTCGAGGACCTGTACGGCAGTTGGCAGTGAAATGGCCGTACATATTGCAATGTACTCAAACTCTGCAGGCGATCCCCACTGGGTGATGATAGGTGCAAGTCGGGCAAGCAGGGTGAGGACCAGTATAAGCACGCTTTGCTGGCAGTGCTTGAGTTACCGGTGCCGCAACCTGGCGGTGTTGAGTATGCTGCTGAGCTGGTACAGCCTGGAGTGGGGCAGCAGTGGTTACAACACAGTTCTTGTTGCTGGAGTTGCTGTTATTCTTCCTCTTGCGACGAGAGGCTTTTGAAGAGTGAGGAGCGGCGGCGGTTTCAGCGGTTGGTGCGGTGGTAGCTTGATGTAGATTCTTGGCGGCTTTATCTCAGAAGCCAGACCTGACTTGCTTGTCGTTTATTTCAGTGGAATGCAGGTAAGTTTCCTCGATTGTTGCTGGCTTTGAAGCTTGCACAAAATCTGCGACACAATCTGGCAAAGCTCGAATATACTTCTTGATTACCATATAAGAAGTCTTAACTTGATCAGGACAGATTATACTAAGCTGCTTGAAGCGAGCAGTTAAAGCAGCATTGTCACCCTCCTTCTGCTTGATATGCCAGAATTATCCTCCAACTTTTGGCGCTCGTGGGGAGGGAAGAACTCTTCCAACATGACGTCCTTCAACTCATCCCACGTTAAACCATAAGCTGCATCGTTTCCGCATTTGTTTCTCTCGGCCGTCCACCAATCTAGCGCTCGGGATTGGAAGACGCCGGTAGCATTCAGAGTGCGGAGATCGTCAGGATAGCCACTCTGGCGCAGGGTGACCTCGATTGAATCAAACCATTGGAATATGTCCGTAGGACCATCTGTCACGGCCCCAGCCCCGGTTTGACCCGGTCAGGAGCCGCGGGACAGGAACCCGTGGTATTTATTAAATGATGCGACAGCGGAAGATTTATCAGGATCTTTTAAAACTTGAAAATGCCCGATTATTTTATTTCATAATTCGGAATAAACCCCGTAATTTACAATAGAGGAATTTTACTAGGAAATTCCCTGATTTGTAAAACATGTTTATTTATTTTAACTGAGCCACCTCTTCAAGCTTGTTAGTGCTCCGTAGCATCTTTTCCTTGGTTTACAGCAGGTCGCCTGAAACATGTTTTAAAAATATTTTATCAACGGGGAAATACTGGCGAGTCACTCATTTTGATAAAATGACACATAGTTATAAATTACAGCATAAGAGCGATTACAATGGCTTCTATCTTATTTTTATCTGGCGCCGTGTCACCTGGTGATGATGGTCATACCACTATTGGGTCCTTCCCCAAGTAGTGATGATTATCACGGTTAGGATTTATTAGCCTAACTGTGAGAAATTAGTAATGTGCACAATACCCCACTAGCCAGTGATTCAAGATAACCATGACTTAATCCCTGTAATTATAACATTTGAAAATGGAGTATTGTAAAATACTTTTGATAAAAGAGAATGACTCACATTGCAGATTTATACGGGCAAAGTTTAGCCTACTGATTAGCCTTGTAACCTAATTTAAATAACAATGCACACGAACTAGGTCAGTAACTAATACGCATTTACGATAACTCATGAGATTAAAACCCCCACGGCGAATGACAAAGTGCAATACTTAAACATCCATCGAATTCACGAAGAATGAAAAAGTATAACCCTAATTTAAGCAGCACTTAAACATTCATCGGATAGTTTCAATCGATCGGACATTAAATCGTAGCAGCGATCGAGTTAATACCCTGTATCGTAGCAGCGCCTCGCTAAGAATTTGAAATTCGACTTTTGAGCAGTGAGAATTCATTTTTACGAATTGTTTTCAACACCATTGAACTGCTCCTGATTGAATCTATTTATAGGTGAAATTTGGGTCTCACGCGGCCCGCGTGAACCCTTGCTCGATCCTTACGCGGCCGCGTGGCCACCTAGTCTACGTGTAGGGTTTGCTGGGTCATCAGTAGGTCTGCCACTTGGATGCCACGTGGATCTGGACGCTTATCCGGTCAAACTTCATTTTGACGCGACCCGCGTAAGGCTAAGCTAACCTTTACGCGCCCCGCCTGAAGACCAAGATTCTAGATTTCTTGATTTTTAATATGGATTAGGGTTTCGGGGGTCCGGGTTTTCACTTATGGTTCGTTTTTGGGACATTTTTGCAAGTCCTTACATCCTCCCCACCTTATTTAAAATCTCGTCCTCGAGATTTACTGAAATAAGTGAGGATATTTTCGCTTCATCTCCGATTCCAGCTCCCAAGTGTATTCGGGTCCTCTTTTTGAATCCCACTTGACTTTGACTAGCACTAGTCGCTTGTGCTTGAGAAACTTAATCTTTCTGTCTTCTACTTGCAATGGCTTCTCAACAAATTTTAACTTTTCATTTACCTCTATATCTTGAAGAGGTACTACCAAGTATTCGTCAGATAGACATTTCTTGAGATTGGATACATGAAATACATCATGTATTCCAGCTAGCTCCTCTGGTAGTTGTAAACGATAAGCGACTGGTCCTATACGTTGGATTATTGGGAATGGTCCTACGTACCTTGGACTTAACTTCCCTTTCTTACCAAATCGAACTACTCCTTTCCAAGGAGAAACTTTCAAGAGTACCTTGTCTCCAACTTGGAATTCTAGAGGCTTGCGTCGATTATCGGCATAACTTTTCTGGCGATCTCGAGCAGTCTTAAGTCTTTCCTTGATTTGAGTGATTTTATCGGTAGTTTCTTGTACTATTTCAGGACCTGATAATTGACTTTCTCCTATTTCTGCCCAGCAGACTGGAGTTCTGCATTTACGTCCGTATAGTGCTTCGAACGGGGCAGCTTCAATGCTTGAATGATAACTATTGTTATAGGAGAATTCAATTAAAGGTAGGTGGTCATCCCAGTTTCCACCAAAATCTATCACACATGCCCTAAGCATGTCCTCCAAGGTTTGGATTGCCCTTTCACTTTGTCCGTCCGTCTGAGGATGATATGCAGTACTTTGATTTAATCGGGTTCCCATCGCTTCCCGGAAACTTGTCCAGAAGTGGGAAGTGAAACGACTATCCCTATTCGATACAATGGAGAGTGGAACTCCATGTAAGGATACTACTTCATCTACATATAACTTTGCCAACCTTTCCATACTAAATGTTTCTTTCATGGGTAGAAAATGAGCTGATTTGGTCAATCGATCCACAATTACCCAAATCGCATCATTACCTTTTCTAGTTTTGGGTAACTTAGTAACAAAATCCATTGTTATGAGTTCCCATTTCCATACAGGTATTTCTAATTGTTGTAGTTATCCTGAAGGTTTCTGGTGTTCTGCCTTAACTTGTGAACAAGCAAGACACTTAGAAACATATCTAGTTATGTCCTTTTTCATTCCTATCCACCAGAAGTTATTCCTTAAATCTTGGTACATTTTATTGTTACCAGGATGCATGGTATACCTAGATTTATGAGCTTCTTCTAAAATTTTATCTCTTAATTCTCCTTGCTTAGGTACCCAAATCCTTTTCTTATGGAATCTCCAAATTTCATCATTTCCTTGCTCTAATTCCTTTACTTTTCCTTTCATTCCTTCAGCATCATCCTTGATTGCTGTTTCTTGAATGTTTTTCAGTTGTTCCATTAAATCCAACTGTAGATTTAATCTAAGAGCATGAACTCGTCGTTGTTTCTCATGATACTTACGACTTAAGGCATCAGCAACTACGTTTTCTTTTCCTTCGTGATATTGAATATCACAGTCGTAGTCACTTAGGATTTCCATCCACCTTCTTTGTCTCATGTTTAATTCTTTTTGCCCAAAGATGTATTTTAAGCTCTTATGATCTGTATAGACAGTAAACTTACTTCCATACAAATAGTGTCTCCAAATCTTAAGGGCAAAAATTATGGCTCCTAACTCTAAATCATGAGTCGTATAATTTTCCTCGTGCTTTTTCAATTGCCTTGATGCATACGCAATTACCTTCTTGTGTTGCATTAACACACATCCTAATCCTAGTTTTGAAGCATCACAGTATACTTCAAAATCTTCTGTTCCTTCTGGTAAAGCTAAAATTGGAGTGTTTGTTAATTTCTGTTTTAAGATTCTAATGGCCTCTTCTTGCCTGGGTCCCCATTCAAACTTAACTGCTTTACAGGTTAGCTTAGTTAATGGTACTGCTGTTAGGGGAGGATTTTCTAACAATTAGTGATCCTTATTCGTTATCCTAACTAGTGATCCTTACTTCTGTGACAGGTGGTGATCCTCAGAAGAGCTTCAGGATCAGGATCATGGATCACTTTAAGGATCCTCATACTGACGATTGTTTACTTATGTTTTGTACTATCTCGCAGGTATAATCAGCTTGACCAAGTCTTGGCGACATTCCTGGAGAATATTCCCAAACTATTCTGCACGTGCTTAGCTAAAAATGGACGTTATGGAGAACGTGGGGGCTTGGCACAAAAGTCGGATAGTTAGTTTGGTAGTTAAATTTCTATTTTAAAAGGGGTAACGAGCTAGTAGAAAAACACTTAGTCATTTTACAGCTACACACACTCATATACTCGCACACTTGAAGCTCTCAACGAACATTCATTCGTTTTCATTCACATTTACCTATTTCACGATAGTGATCCTTGTACCTAGCTCGTTACTATCCGAAGTTGTAAACATTTATTCATTTATTTGAGCTTGGTGATCGGTAGTTTCCATCACCCGGGGTTTTTTATGCCGGAGATCAACTCTTGATCAAGGGCTTTTTCCCCGTATAAACCCTTGTGTTGTTTGTGCAATTTTGCATTAAAGTGATCCTCATCATTGTTATACATTTCAAGCATCATACCCCGTAATTGAGAGTTTGGTTGCAATATCCTCATCTGATTTTTTGACCAAAACAGTTTGGCGCCCACCGTGGGGCAATTGGTGCTTCGTCCTTAGAAAAAATACGCATTTCTGTGCTCATTCCGGTTCACTACAACCAAGCAAATGGCTTCCTCAGCGAAGAGTGCTTCAAACTTGATGCCATCTTTCACTTCTTCACAAGGCGTCCCTCCTTTGCCTCCACCACCTTCCGGATCCCAGAAGAATACTGAGAATGCCGCGAAGAAACCAACTCCCATTTTCTCAAAACCACCTACTTCTTCTGTTTCAACTAATCCTACTACTAATGATCTCTATGCCTTGATTTTGCAGATGAGAAATCATACACAAAAGCAGGATAAGACCAACGAAAGGATCCTCCGGGAGATTGACGAAATTAAGAAACAGAAGAAAACGGCAGAGGATCGTTCCCCACTGATGCCCAGGTCTTTGAATTTTGATACTCCGGTGATTACTTCTCAGCCATCAGTGGTTCCAGACATTCAATATGTGGGTGGACCAAAAGGAATGCACTACGGAACAACAACAATGACCCAGGCATCAGGTTCATATTTCCAGCCAGCGGGATCCTATCCTCAGCATATGGGATCCCTCACGAGTTCAGGAGGATATTCAGGAATGCAGCAGTTTCAAGGATCCTCCTTTGTTCCAGGATAATCCCAGGTTCAAGGATCCTCCTTTGTTCCAGGATCATCCCAGGTTCAAGGATCCTCCTTCGTTCCAGGATCATCCCAGGTTCAAGGATCCTCCTTTGTTCCAGGATCATCCCAGGTTCAAGGATCCTCCTTCGTCCCAGGATCATCCCAGGTTCAAGGATCCTCCTTTGTTCCAGGATCATCCCAGGTTCAAGGATCCTCCTTCGTTCCAGGATCATCCCAGGTTCAAGGATCCTCCTTTGTTCCAGGATCGTCCCAGTTTCAGGGATCCTTCCAGATGCCAGGATCCATGAGGAGTTTGCAAACAGGAAGTTCAGATGTCCATCAGGGAGATTTTATTCCAATGCAGACCAATGCCTCTACTGGTCCCTCGATCATTCCAGAGCCTCAACAATATGGATTAACATCCATTCTTCCTAACTTGAATCCAATGGGAGGTAACACTTTTAATAATTCTCATACTACTAACCATGGTCTTATGCAGGATCCAGGTATCAATCATGCCATGGCCAGAGAATTGCAAAAGCTAAAGGATATGATATCAAGTGTTCCGGGAGTGGTCAAACCTATCCCAGAGATTGCAGATGGGAGCCACAAGATATCTCGTTTTGCACCACCAATCTGTGATGCTGAGATACCCAAGAGGTTCCATGTGCCTACAATGAAGCTGTATGATGGTTCGACTGATCCTGAAGAACACATAGCACAATATATGGAGAGGATGGAAATCAATCCGATCCCAGAAAGGTTAAAGGAAGCATGCCTGTGCAAGGGATTCGGGTCTACTCTTACTGGATCAGCTCTCAAATGGCTGCTAAGTCTTCCCCCTTACTCTATTACCTCGTTTGCTAACCTAGTTAATCTATTTAATAATCAGTTTTCTTGTAGTAGAAAATTTGAGCGTTTAACTAGTGATCTGTATAGGATAACCCAGGGTCATAATGAATCATTAAGGGATTACATTACCAAATTCAGTAAAGAATCCTTAGACATTCCTAACTTAGATATAGCCACGGCTGTTGAGGCCTTCAAAATGGGATTGCTTAGGGATTCGTTATTTTATGATGATCTTGTTATGACACCATGCAGGAACCTAGACGAGGTAAGAACCCGGGCCCTTAGGTACATCCGGCTAGAGGATGACAAGAGGATCCAGGAGAGGTTAACAGGATCCTCAAAGCAGGATAAGCAGGGATCCTCATTCAGGAACAACAAGTTCAGATCCTACAACAGATCTGATAATCAGAACGTGCATTCTATTGATCAAGAAGAGGATGATGAGGATTATCCTCCAATTTCTGAATATTGTTTTAGTGTTGATAACAATGAACTAATCCTTGCGATGCAGAGTCTAGGTGATAAAGCTAGATGGCCCAGAAAAAATGATAGGCCAGCTGCAACTAAGGATAAATCAAAGTGGTGTGCATACCATGAAGATTTTGGGCACCTCACGGAAGAATGCATTGCACTAAGAAAGGAAATTGGATACTTGTTGAGCAAGGGGCATCTGAAAGAATTGTTGGGAAGAAAAAAGTCAAGGACTCAGGATCCTGAAAGGATCCCTGAGAAGGCTCCAGCCCCTCCAACGGATGCACAAGTGATAAACTTCATTTCTGGAGGATCAGACATTTGCGGCACATCCTTCTCAGCAGCTAAAAGGCATGCAAAGGAAACTAAAATGGATAACGGAGAAAGACCTGTTCGAACATCAAGTGTCTCGGAAGGGAAAGTCATAACCTTTGATGAAGAGGATCGTGTTGATATCCAGGATCCTCATCACGATGGTTTAGTTATTACTCTTTTCATATCTAACCATTTTGTCCGCAGGATCCTTATAGACGGAGGAAGTTCAGTGAACATTATCCAGCTTGATGTCCTAAAGAAGATGGGTATTCCTGAATCAGAGATCATACCAAGATCCTCTGTACTCGTGGGATTTAGTGGTGAAACTAAGAATACCCTGGGGGACATTAAACTCCCAATATACATTGAAGGCCTACACTCTTACCAAAAATTTTGTATTATTGACTGTTTATCTTGTTGTAATGTTATCCTTGGCAGGCCCTGGATACACGATATGAAAGCAGTCCCATCCACTTACCATCAATGTGTGAAGCTCCCTAGTCCTTGGGGAATAGTGAAGATTGATAGTGATCAGCAGGAGGCTAAGAATTGCTATACTTCATCGATGAAACCAGCTTCGAAATCCAGAGAGCAATAGCAATCAAAGTATCCTCCAAGGGATGTCTTGGAGGCGAGTGAACAGGATGTGGTAGAAATCCTTATGGATCCGGATGATCCTGAATCTATAGTTTATATCGGATCAGGGATCCTTGGCGAAATGAAAGAAGACCTCGTATCCTTCCTAAAAAGGAGAAAGACTACCTTTGCATGGAAACACGAAGACATGACTGGTATATCCAAAGATGTAATCACTCACAAACTCGGCATTGAGAGATCCTTCAAACCAATCCATCAAAGGAGAAGAAAGTTTGCACCGGAAAGGAATGCCATTATCCAGGAAGAGGTAGAGAAATTGCTCCAGGCAGGTATGATTAGAGAGGTCAAGTATCCAAGATGGCTGGCCAATGTGGTTGTTGTTCAAAAGAAAAACGGAAAGTGGAGGGTATGTGTCGATTTTACCGATTTAAATAAGGCATGTCCCAAGGATCCTTTCCCTTTACCCCACATTGACTCCATGGTGGATGCAACCGCGGGTCATGAACTGTTAACTTTTATGGATGCTTCATCTGGATTTCAACAAATCCAAATGGAACCATCCGACCAAGAGGATACAGCCTTCATGACTCCAACTGGTATATACTGCTATATTGCTATGCCGTTCGGATTAAGAAATGCAGGTGCAACATATCAAAGGCTGGTGAATATAATGTTCAAGGATCAGATTGGACAAACTATGGAGGTTTATATAGATGATATGGTGGTAAAATCCTTAAAAGCTGAGGATCACCTAAGAGACTTGGAGGAAGCATTCGATATCCTTGATAAATATAACATGAAACTTAATCCTTCAAAATGTCACTTTGGTGTTAAAGCAGGTAAATTCTTAGGATATATGGTGACAAAGAGAGGCATTGAAGCTAGCCCGGAACAAATCAAAGCAATAGTGAACATCAAATCTCCGGCCAATGCTAAGGATGTTCAAAGGCTAACAGGCAGGATAGCAGCCTTGAACAGATTTATATCCAAATCCTCCGAGAAGTGTAAAGAATTCTATGATATCCTAAGGAAGAACAAGAAATTTGAATGGACGGAGAAGCATGAAAATGCTTTGAGAGCCCTCAAAGATTACCTATCCTCGGCCCCGGCTTTGATGAAACCCGAAAAAGGTGATGTGTTATCCTTGTATCTTGCAGTATCCTCGAAAGCAGTAAGTGCGGTCCTTGTTAAGGATCATCAAGGTACACAACATCCTGTCTATTATGTAAGTAAAAGTTTACTTGATGCCGAATCCAGGTATTCACACCTTGAAAAACTTATTCTCGCATTAATTATGGCATCTACTAAGTTAAGACATTATTTTGAAACTCATGTTATCATTGTTAAAACTAATTTTCCAATTAAGAATGTCCTCAGGAAACCAGAGATGTCAGGAAGGATGGCTAAGTGGGCAGTGAAGCTGAGTGCATATGATATAAGATATGAGCCTAGGACAGCCATCAAGTCCCAAGCATTAGCTGACTTTGTGGCTGATTTCAGTAGTGATTTACAAGAAGAAGCTGAGTTAGAAGTCCAGCAGCTAGAGGAGACCAAGGATCCTTGGATACTCTATACTGATGGATCCTCAAATGTCAAAGGCACAGGGCTTGGAATACTACTAAAATCGCCACAGGGGGACATAATACCCCACTCTATAGCTTGTGAGTTCCAAACCACTAACAATGAGGCTGAATACGAAGCCTTAATTGCTGGTTTGCAAATTGCTAAGCATATAGGGATCAGGTATCTTGAGGTACACGTAGATTCTTTGCTAATTACAAACCACTTTAATGGATCCTATGCTGTTAAAGGTGAAAAGTTAACCAAATATTTGGAGATAGTCAAAAGTTTGGCACTCTCTTTTGTTTCCTTTAGTTTGTCACAGGTACCAAGGGAAGAAAATACAGAAGCTGATGCATTGGCTAATTTAGGATCATCCTTGAAGATCCCGGAGGATATCAAGATTCCTATTATCCATATCCTGACCCCGGCTATTGAGGATCATGTGGCTATGGAAATAGGGAATGATTCTGCAATAATCCCTAGTGAGGATACTCGATCCCATTCAGGATCAGGATCATGGATCTCACCAATTATGAGATACTTACAATATGGAGAGATTCCTACAGGAGAAAACCCTAGGGCTTTCAAATCTAAGGTATCTCAATTCTCAATTATAAATAGTATGTTGTATAGACGATCTCTTGCAGGACCATACTTGAGATGCATTGAGGATCCTGAAGTCCAAGAAGTTTTAAAAGACTTCCATGAAGGAGATTGTGGAAACCACACTGGGGGCAGGGCATTATTCTCAAGGATCCTGAGAACAGGATACTACTGGCCAACCATGAAGAGAGACGCTGTGGAGTATGCTAAGAGATGTGATCCTTGTCAGAGGCACATCAATATCCTTCATCAACCAGCTGAATTATTGCATCCTATATCCTCCTCTTGGCCATTTATGAGATGGGGTATGGATATAGTTGGTAAGCTCCCTAAGGCACCTGGTGGAAAAGTATTCATGCTAGCTATGACTGATTACTTCTCCAAGTGGATAGAGGCTGAAGCTTTTGCCCAAGTCAGAGAAAAGGAAGTTATATCCTTTATTAAAAGAAATATTATAACTAGATTTGGAATTCCTTCTGAGATTATATGTGATAATGGTTCCCAATTTATTGGGGGCAGAACCACTAACTTTTGTGACAGCTGGGGGATTAGGATGATAACATCAACACCAGTCCACCCACAAGCTAATGGTCAGGCAGAATCATCCAACAAGATCATCATCAACAATTTGAAGAAGAAGCTTGGATCCAAGAAAGGGAAATGGGCAGAAGAACTACCCTATGTGCTCTGGGCTGATAGGACAACCCCTAAGAATGCTACTGGTCAAACGCCATTCTCTTTGGTATTTGGGGCAGAATGAGTGATCCCAACAGAAATGGTGGTTCCAACTACTAGAACAAGTACCCGTGATCCTGAGAAGAATGATGAGAATTTGGCTCAAGACATGGATACTATCGAAGAAATCAGGGATATGGCTAGGATAAGGATGGCCAGTTATCAGCAAAGAATGGCTGGTGCTTACAACAAAAATGTCAGGATCAGGAGGTTTCAAGTTGGAGATATGGTATTAAGGAAAGCATTCCAAAATACCACCAATCCTGCTGATGGGAAGTTGGCTCCAAAATGGGAAGGCCCTTATTTGATTGAAGCTGAAGCAGGAAAGGGGGCATATAGATTGCTAACTATGGAAGGTGATTTGCTACCAAGAGCTTGGAATGCTGTCCACTTGAAGAAATATTTCATGTGAGCAGGATCCTAGTGGCACAGATGATCCTCACAATAGGGATATCCTTAAAGGATCCTCAAAGCATCGGTGATCCTTACTTAGGTAATATCCTAAACTTGAACTAATTCATTTCTTTATTTTCTCACATAAGGATAAGGATCATGTATCCTTTATCCATCTCTCACGTGAATTTGAGTTTTGAAAGTTCAGGTATCCTTAGCATAACATTGGTTATCCACTGAAGCAATCCGTCCTTTGGGTTTAACCCCAGTTATTCGGGCTTGACCCCAGTTCCGCCTGTAGCGCACGATGATCCTGGTTAGTTCAAGGCATTGGGACCAGTACTCGTTTTAGGGGCTGATAATTCCATTGTACTGGCTATGCTTAGGATCCTACGTATAATGGTAGACGTACCATACATCCGTTCCTAAGGTTTCTAACGTTTTCACGTTAGCTAAGGTTTCTAACGTTTTCACGTTAGCTAAGGTTTTGGCATTTTCATGCCACTAAGTTTGGATAGTCGCCAGTTAGGGCCATACTCCAGTTTACATACGATCATTGGGCTTGTCCCCAGTTATCCTTGGGCTTGTCCCCAGTTATCCTTGGGCTTGTCCCCAGTTGCTAATTCTTATCTTATGTTGGCTTAGTCCCAAGTAATGCTCTATTTCAGGTTCTTGAAGGTAGGCAACTAGGGATGCTTGATCCTTACTTTATTCTAAGGTTTATCTTATAGTTATCCTTATTAAGGATGGGATCCTAACTTGGATCCTCAGGTATGATCCTTAACTATTTTTAATTCTATTCATTATTTATTTGAATAACCCTTATACTTGACAACTGAACTTGTGATTCTTAAACCATATCACTTTTTAGAACTTATCGGTTATGGTATATGTGATCCTTGATCATATCCTCAACTTTCTGGATATCTTTTCTAATTTTTCAAGGCTTGATAAGTATAAATAGATTGAACATTACAACAGTTGGAAAATAAGATATTAAAAAGTATAACAACACGAGATAAGCGACAAAAGGTTAAGTTTTTATTTATAAACAAAAGACTAACCCTTAAAAGGTTGTCAAAATTACCTACCCGAGCATCTACCAGCAAAACGTGGCCCGTCCGCTGGGGTAGGTAAAGGGTGTCCATGATAATAAGTTCAAGAGTAGTGCAGGAATATAAAGGTGGCAGGATCACAATGGCTTCATCCCCCAAACAGAGGATCCCTCCACCATATGCAATCCTGCCTATTGTTCAAAGGATCATACATGATCCTTAATCCTAAAACCTATTGTTCAGAGTACAAACCTTGAAATTGTTTTAAACATCACAACCACAAAAAAAAAAAAACTACCATCAGATTTAAAAATTGGGCTCCGGCTACGTCTAGAAATGTCCTTCATCGCCCAATCATGCAGCCTAAGCCTTCGCTGCATTGTCACCTCCAGCTCCACTTGTTTCACCGCCTTCACCTTTGCCTCCAGCTTCGATTTTCAGGATTTCTTCAACCTCCTCAGCCTCTTCATCGTCCAGTTCAGCAAGCCTTGCCCTCCAACCTTCAATATCCCAGGTGCTCTTATCAAAAGCAGGATCCTGAGCTTCCAAGGCCATTTGAAGCTTGGTCTTGTACATTGTAATGGCGGCAGAGATTTTGGCATCTTCGGTGATCTCGCTCTTCTCATAGTCAACATTAACCAGCACCTTGGCCATCTGCTGTTTGGTATCCCGGACTTCCTTCTGAAGATCAGCAATTGTGAGATCCTTCAACACCGCAACCTGCTGGAGATCAGCAATCTTCCTATCTTGATCCTCAACGTGGCCCACATAGTCCTCAATCTCAGCGAATTTCTGTAAAAAGGATAAGGTCAGGATCAAGTAATAAGCAGGATATACCAGCAGGATATACCAGCAAGATATACCAGCAGGATATACCAGCAGGATATGTCAACAGGATATACGAGCAAAGACAGTGATCCTTACCTCGTTAAAGTACTCAAGGAATTGATGACGGATCAGAGGCAGACCCTGCAGATCCCCAGCTTCAGAGGCTTTTCTCTTCTTGATTGCCTTCCCTTGGAGGGGAGCCTTGGGGACCGAAGCTGTCGGACTGGTAGGAGCTTTCCTCTTGGAAGATATGACAGTGGTGAGATCAGCAACGTTGAACTTGGAAGCAGACTTGGTAGATTTTCCAGCACCTACACAACCAAAACAAGATAAGTATCTTTTCTTAATTCATATTTCATTATTTATTTAAATTTTAAACAAGGATACTTACTTGACATTGTGACAGAGCCTGAGGATACCTCCTGTGAATCTTGGGTTGTTGTCTTGAAAGTTCTTGTATCAGGATCAAGTTTCTTGAAAGCGAGGAGCCTTTCCTTAGCAGCAGGGGACAGTTTGAGGTGTGAGACAGTGATAGCTGCATAAAAAGAAAGCAAAAATATAAGTTATCCTTACATCAAAAGAAAGTTCCTGGTGATCCTTCTCAGGATCCTCCATCCTACCATGGGTAGCCCATTTTTTAGGAAGATCCTTTCCATCCTGGATGGAATCTCTCTTGATAAAAAAAGAAGCGCCGTTTCCAATTAGCATCGTTCTTGGTGGCTTTGAAGATCGGGTGTTCCTCACCGGGTTTACGTTTGAATAAATAACGGTGAGAGCCAAAGGTGGTAAGATCATACAGTTCTCCCAGCTCTGCCATTCCTAGATCTATTCCCTCCTGATCGATGATCCTTTCAAGGGTGTACAAAACCCTCCAAATCATCGGCATGGCTTGGATATAAGAGATGCCGGTTAGGGAAAAGAAAGATTGGGTGAAGGCTGGAAAAGGATATGTATAGCCTATGGCGAAAGGAGTGACGGGGAAAGCAACCCACTTATCGGAGATATGATCGCTCAAGGCATTGGGGTCAAAAGGCCTAAATTCGGTGTTCGCCGGGAAGCAGTGGCGGATCCTATCTATCTGAGCATCATTGAAGAGACAGCGCTCTTTAATGGAGTCTTCAATAATCCCCTGGCTTTTCGGAGGACTGTTCTTTTGGTGATCCTTGGCTGGTGAACTTCGGAGCAACATTTTCGAAGTGACGGAGATAAAGAAAGAAAAACAGAGTAAGAGAGGAAGAAAGAGGAGAAAGAAATACCTGGTTGATCGTCGACTGAGAATTTAAAGGGAGTTTCTTTCGAATTTGAATGCATAATGATCCTATCTATATCTCTATTTATAATTATGATTCTGCAGGATTGTCACTTCCGTGACGTCATGATCGCAACGGCTAGTTCTATTTTAACGGCTATATATCCGTTAGTTTGTTGCGGATAAGATCAGTAAAATATAACTCATATATTTACAATCTAACTCCTTATATTTTGGGGGCAATTGTTAGGGGAGGATTTTCTAACAATTAGTGATCCTTATTCGTTATCCTAACTAGTGATCCTTACTTCTGTGACAGGTGGTGATCCTCAGAAGAGCTTCAGGATCAGGATCATGGATCACTTTAAGGATCCTCATACTGACGATTGTTTACTTATGTTTTGTACTATCTCGCAGGTATAATCAGCTTGACCAAGTCTTGGCGACATTCCTGGAGAATATTCCCAAACTATTCTGCACGTGCTTAGCTAAAAATGGACGTGATGGAGAACGTGGGGGCTTGGCACAAAAGTCGGATAGTTAGTTTGGTAGTTAAATTTCTATTTTAAAAGGGGTAACGAGCTAGTAGAAAAACACTTAGTCATTTTACAGCTACACACACTCATATACTCGCACACTTGAAGCTCTCAACGAACATTCATTCGTTTTCATTCACATTTACCTATTTCACGATAGTGATCCTTGTACCTAGCTCGTTACTATCCGAAGTTGTAAACATTTATTCATTTATTTGAGCTTGGTGATCGGTAGTTTCCATCACCCGGGGTTTTTTGTGCCGGAGATCAACTCTTGATCAAGGGCTTTTTCCCCGTATAAACCCTTGTGTTGTTTGTGCAATTTTGCATTAAAGTGATCCTCATCATTGTTATACGTTTCAAGCATCATACCCCGTAATTGAGAGTTTGGTTGCAATATCCTCATCTGATTTTTTGACCAAAACAACTGCTATCTTGGAAAAATCCTTAGTAAACCGTCTATAGTATCTGGCTAACCCTATAAAACTTCTAACTTCCATAGCTGATTGCGGAACCTTCCATTTGGTGATCGCTTCTATCTTAGCAGGATCTATGTGAATTCCTTCGTGATTCACCATGTGTCCTAAAAATTGTACTTCCTGCAGCTAAAATTCACACTTCGAGAATTTGGCATAAAGTTTTTCCTTTCTTAACAAAGTTAAGAGTGCATGCAGGTGCTGACAATGCTCCTCCTCGCTTTTGGAATAAATAAGTATATCGTCGATGAAGACAATTATGAATTTATCCAAGTACGGTTTACAGATCCTATTCATCATGTCCATAAATGCTGCGGGAGCATTTGTTAATCCGAAGGGCATGACTGTAAACTCGTAATGACCATACCTAGTTCTGAAAGCAGTTTTAGGTATGTCTTCTTCTTTTACCTTCAATTGATGATATCCGGAGCGTAAATCTATCTTAGAAAAGTATCTAGCTCCCCGGAGTTGATCAAAAAGATCATCGATTCTAGGTAATGGGTATCGATTCTTAATTGTAACCTTATTCAATTCCCTATAATCGATACACATTCGCATCGATCCATCTTTCTTCTTTACAAACAACACTGGCGCTCCCCATGGGGATGAACTAGGTTTTATGAATCCTTTGCTTAGTAATTCATCTAATTGCTTTTTCAATTCTAGCATTTCGGTAGGTGCTAACCGATAAGGTGTCTTTGCTATCTGTGTAGTTACAGGAATTAGATGAGTTCTAAATTCTACTTCCCTATCAGGTGGTAATCCAGGTAGTTCTTCTGGGAATACCTCTGGGTATTCTGACACTGCTGGAATTTCTTTGAGTTCCTTACCTTTCGTGTTAATGATTAATGAAATCATATACACCATTTCTTGTTTTCTTGAATAATTGGCCAATTTCATTACTGAAATGAATTTCAATGGCTTTCGTGGTTTATCTCCTGTAATCACCACTAATTCTCCTGTAGGTGTATGAATTTCTATGGAATTCTTATCACAAAGAATTCGAGCATGGTTGGCTACTAACCAATCCATTCCTATTACCACATTGAATTCGGCTAATTTCATAGGTAACAGATTTGTAGAAAATTTATGACCTAAAAGTTCTATCTTTTCTTCTCGCAAAACCTTATCTATGTTAACAGAATTTCCATCTGCCGTTTCGACTGTAAAAATCTTCCTAAGGTTGGTTAAGGGTAGATTAAGAGCTTGGCAGAATGAAGTATTTATAAAACTTTGGTTTGCACCAGATTCAAATAATACTTTTGCATAAACATCGTGAACTAGGAACATACCAGCTATCACATCAGGGATTAGCTCTGCTTCCTCAGTAGTCAACTGGAAGGCTCTTGCGTTTTTCTTGGTAGTTCCTTCTACAGGTTTGGTTTTGTTATCAGCTGGTTTGACCAATTTTGGGCAGTCTGGCCTAAAGTGTCCAGCTTCTCCACAGTTGTAGCAAACTGTTGCTTTCTTTTTCCTGCAATCTTCTTCTTGATGCCCCGGGATTTCGCCGAAATTGCAATACCATTTGCATCTTCCAATATGCTTCCTTTTACAGGCATTGCAAAATGGAACAGTAGAAGATTGCCCGGTTCCCTTTCTATTGAAATTGCTACGATTACCCACACGGAATCCTTGGGTAATCTTTTGGGCCACTTCCTTTTTCCGGGTTTCTTCTCTTGTGCGTACTAGTCCGTCAATTAGGGTGTTAGCTAATTCCACAGCATCATCAATAGTGCGTGGTCTCGCAGCTTTGATGATATCTCGAATTTCGCCAATCAATCCCCAAATATAGCGGGAAATAAGTACTAGCTCTGGGGAAGCCAGAGTTGGTACCACTCTCGCATACTCGAAGAATGTCGAAGTATATCCTCGACAGTCTACATCCACCATCCGGTGGTTCAGGAACTTTTTTGTCATTTGTTCCTTTTCATACTCGGGACAGAATTTTCTTTCCACTAGCTGCTTAAATTTTTCCCAACTCATGGCATAGGCCATATTTCTTCCTTTAGCTTAAAGTACCGTATTCCACCATTCTAGCGCCCCTTCTTTAAAAAGATGCGACGCGTACATGACTTTGCCTTCCTCGACACATTTACTTATCATAATTACTGCTTCGGTTTTCTCCAACCAATGCAGCGCCGCAGTCGCCCCTTCATTGCCTGCAAATTCAGCTGGTTTACAGGCAAGAAATTCCTTGTAAGTGCAACCAGGCGTTGCAGCTTTCATTCTTTTGAGAATTGGGGCTTGCCGTATATCATTATCGTTGTTAGTATAGTTGCTGCCTCCGTTTACGCTATTACTGAAGTTATCTTCATGAGTACGTTTGCTAGGAATCATTTGTTGAGGTTCAACTGGGTTTCGAGCAGCAGCCAGGATTGCTGGAATAGCATTGGCTATTCCTTGAGCAACGATATTTTCGATATCTTGCCTATTCAGAAATTGATCCTCCTGGTGTTGCTCAGATTGGTTAATTTCATTAACTGGTTCATTACTAGCGTGTTCCATCTGGTAATTAATATATATATATAAATTATTAGCATAGAATAAATAATAGCTATACGCAAAACAATCACACAAATTTCACAACACACATATAGCCAAAATTATCGATTTTTTGACTTCCATTTTTATATATTGTATTATGCATCCATACACACCGTTATCTTACAAAAGTTTTTTTTAGTTATTTTACAGAGTTATATTTTTATTACTATTATTATTATACAACCACAGCTTCACAACCACACTATCTCCCGTCAGCTGGCACCTCAGAAGCGACGTTCCCTCTCGTCGTACTTCCAGGAGATTTGTTCTCCCAGCTCCCGGATCCTATTCCCTACATCTATCAGCTCCTCACCAAAATGGCGGAGTTCAGCTAAGTTTTCATTACTCATTGGTGGGTTTGGTGCAGGTTCTGGGTCGAACTGAGGGGAAAAGGTATGAGGATTATTTAGGAGGTTTTGAAACTGCCAGTCGTTGGTCCACCATTCGTCCATTTCTCCTAGAGGTTGAGTGTGGATCAGAGGGTTTGGGATGGCTGGTTCCAAGTTTACTGGAAGTTGGGTTTCAGCAGGATAAGGGAAGAGGTTTTCATTGATAGGCCTAAGGATATAACAATTTGCCAGTATGCGATCTAGTTCCTCCTGCAGTGGCAATTCCTCGGCTTGCTTAGAACTTTCCCCAATTTCTATTCCTACTTGCCTAGAACAGCGAGTTCGAGCGAGAAATAGTGAGAATAGCAAGTAAGCTCGTACAAAACCCCTATTGGGCATGTACAAGTCGGTCTATTGGTACTTAACTATAGACTAGGTCGTTTCTAAGACTTTGACCCGGACTAGGTCAAGTATTGCCTAATTCCCTATAGTTATAGCTCTGATACCAATCTGTCACATCCCAACCGATGGCAGAATCATCGGGGCGCGGCACTGAGCGAAACAGATTGTCAAGAGAAATTCCATAACGACTAAATTACCAAATAGTTAATATTACGTCCCATACCGTAACCCATAAAGTAATCTAATTATTACAGACAGCTCAGATTTCAAATAAAAAATATAAATTGTCTTTGTTTCTAGACTCTTTCCTAGCCTCGATTTCATCACACAGCAAACATGGCATCCTAGCATCTTAAGCACCTGTCACATACGTTAAAGTAAAGTCAATACACATAGTGTAAAGGTGAGCATACAAGTTTAATAATAGCATATAGAGTTCGAAATCGTTTACGCATAACCAGCACGTACTACGTGTGATATGAAGCACGTAAGTTATCGACATGATCCTATCAATACCAATGACTGCGGGTTGACTGCCCATGGCAGTTCGTAACACATATTCACCACTTCGAATCATGTGATTAATAGTCCTTAACAACCCCTGAGTGAACAGGCGCTGAGTCCAAACAAATAGTACTATCGTTGCTAAGGAAGGTAGACGGCAATCTAGGTGTAAACATAACAAACAAGCATTCATCGAGTCATGTATAACATGTGGTAGCGGTTAGCGTTAAAGTATTGCGTAGTGTGTTTGATGTGATTTAGAATAAGCAACGTATGTAACATCCAAAAGTGCGTAAAGCAAAAAGGGTTCGAGTATACTCACAGCGATTGAGTTAATTGATTGAAGGGAGAGCTAGAGCGGAAATTAGCCTGAACAGTTAACGATAGCATAAGCGAAAGTCGGCGCGTAAAAAGGTGTAGGTGTACCAAGGATCGGATGGTAATACGACCGGATGGCAATCCGATCGGATGGCCAGTCGATCGGGTGGAAATCCGTTCCGATGGTCATCCGATCGGACGACCATTCGATTGGATTGTCACCTCGTTTTGTAAGGATGTGTTTGTGTATGATGGTTTGTATTTTGAAGTTTTCATTGTAGCATTTTAAAAATAGAGAAGTATCTCTACCTTTCAGGTCGGTCGATCGAACGGTCGTTCGATCGGACAGCAATCCGATTGGCGAGGCTTCTCAGTTGAGAACAAGTTCACAGCAGGACGGTCACTCGATCAGATGGCTATCCGATCGGGTGGCAATCCGTACGTATTGAACATGTTGAAATTTCTTTAAGTATCAAAGTCCCAATGTCACACGATCGGACAGTCACTCGATCGGATGGCAATCCGATCGGGTGGTAATCCGTTTCAACGTTTAGATACTTGAATAGTTTGCAAAATAGTTTAAGTGTAGAACCAAGGTGCAAGCCGATCGGATGGCTGTCCGATCGGGTGGCAATCCGATCGGATGGCAATCCGATCGAACGGCAATCCGTTCCGATGGCCTGATCGTCTTGACACTTGGTTGTTTTTGGTAGTTTGTAGTTTTGCTCGAGACGATGTGATACGTGCTAAGCAACAGAACCTTGTCAAGCCCCAAATGATCCGATCGGACGGAATCACCCTAGTCCGGTCAGTTAGTGGTTCGAGCCGGTGGTTCATGCTTAACCCGAAAACTGGTTGTCTCTTCGATAGAAACCAGATCTAGGACTAACACTTCAGTAAGAATGAGTAGAAGATCAGAACTAGTCCCTATTCTATCGGTTTTGAGTGCATTGAGTGTAAAAAAGTTGAAAGAAAGTTAGAAACCATCTTTCAATCCTTTTATCCATGAATATGTGTAGGTCTATGCGAAAACATTGTTTATTCATGTGGAAATCGTCCAGATCCAAGTTGTCCGTGGTGGATTGAAGCCAAAACATGAAGTTCATAAGAACTCTATGATAATATCACCCTAGAACACCTCAAATCCGGTGATTTCACGGTTAAAAGTTAAGATTCAAAAGATAGAAAGGTGTAGGAGTGTGTGTAGATCAATAAAGTACAAGATTTAGGTTGGAAACTTACAAGAATTGAGAGAAATCAAGAGAAATGTGGGCTGGAGCGAGCTAGGTCGAGTGAGAGTTGTCACATCAAGTGATGTGACATATGAAGGGTATTTATAGGGTTTCCTAAAATGGAAAGTGAGGGAAAGGCTAGCCGATCGGGTGGCAACTCGATCGGGTGACAACCCGATCGGATGGCAATCCGATCGGATGGCCACTCGGTCGGTTGGCCACTCGATCCACTTGTCCGACGCGATGAGTTTTGTCGTTTCGATTTGAGTGCTAAGCGTCGCGATGCGATTCGAGAGAGCGATGCGATAGAATTACCCATTAAATTACTTTTAATCCCAACTACTATATCTAACATACAATCACTGTAAAACCTGCGTTTAGCGTTTTGATTCGATTTACGATGCGGTAGATTGCGATTAACACCTCAACATAAACATAACATGCACAAGTAACACATAGATAGCACACACACGTAAAACAATATCCAGAACACATAATTCGAGTTGCAGGTGTGATAGCGATAAGCGATAAATCGATTAAACATGTGATTTATATGCGATTAAACCTCGATTATTAACAAGTACTCCACATAATACAACTAAAGCGATAACATAAATAGATTATCTACAAGTCAAAGAAGTCAAAATAGTAGTTGAGCAAGAAGTATCAGATCGCAATTAGCAATCTTTTCTTCCTTTGACTTCAATCTTGACTTTGACTTTGACTTTCGAAACACATGGTGTTAAAGTTTAGGGTTTTTAACCCACAAGTGATGTTCAAGTCCAAGACTTGATGTATGTGTGATATAGGATTAACTTGGGTTGTCCTACATAAATATCCACACATTGCTTGATGATTTCTTATAGATTAGTGTTTAACATTCTTGTATTACTTGTAGTTCATGACCCTCCTTGTATGTTTTTACATCAAGTGTAGTGGTGAACACTTAGAGGTGCCTAAATGGAAGACTTGTTCTTCCTACCTCCTACATGATTTCTATGACATTTAGAGGTACCTAAATGAAGATTTTAATCATCTACCTCTTGCTTGAACTATTGGACATATTAATATAATCTATATAATACATAAACATATTATCCGAATAATCGAATCTTTGATGATGAACTAGTGTTCATATGTCAAGGTACTAGATTACATCATCCTAGACTATGATAACTTGTCACGACTCTAATGGAACCTTGTTCCATGAAAACATTTAAATTCCTTAGAGTTTCCTAGTGTCAAGAACAAGTATCATATGTACTAGGTGATTATTTTCATATGTTATTTTCATGTTGTTTAAATTCCAAACCTACATATCCCTTAATCTTAAATCAAACCCGTTCATATACTAAATCTCATTAACTCTTCAATACTTGGATAATCGGAAGACTTAGCAAATCTGTGAGTATACTTGACCCATTTTACCGTATTCACACTTTTGGGTGTAACATGTTTTATATACAAAACACACTTATTATACATATTCTTATGTAAATACATAAACAAACAATCCAATACATGCTTACTATTTGTTATGCTTAATACGTGTTTTCTGGACCATACTTATGTGATGAACTTGTCATTAGCTTCGTACGAGCCTCCATTTAACATGTATAGCGCTATAGGAGTAACGCACCGCCCGTAGACTAGTGGTCATGTTAAATTTTCATTCATACTTGCGTAAACAGAAGGTTGACTTGTAAATCGCATGCCAGTTTATACGTTAATCTTGATAACTAGGTTTTCCATGTGGATTGTTCCTGATCATTTTTATACTTATATAGTACGCACCAAACTGGTATGCTCGCCAATACTTTTTGTATTGAACTACACTTTTAAAACATGTTGCAGGTTTAGCGATGATGTTGGTGATGCATGGAATCTAGTCGGATGCTTAGATACACACTTTAAATTTGTATTCTTATTGTAATATATTTCGCTACTCATGTTGTATTTATTTCAAATCTTTGTAATTGACTCTTTAGAAATGAAATGGAAATTTATTATTTAAAAACTTGTCACAAATAGTGTTATGAAGTCTCTTGCAATCTATTTCGTCTCACTCCGATGTTTCCGCCATCGGTTGGGGTGTGACACTTGTAGCTCAAGGTTTTTTCCCAAAAGCCAGGGATTGACTATGAAGAAACATATTCTCTTGTTATGGATGCAATAACCTTTAGATATTTAATCGGCTTAGCTATTTCTAAAAATTTAGAAATGTTTCTTATGGATGTCGTTAGAACTTACTTGTATGAATCACATAATAGTGACATCTATATGAAAATCCTTTGAGAATTTAAACTCCCTGAAGCGTTAAGTTCAAAGCCCAAAGAAATGTATTCGATCAAATTACAAAGATCTTTATATGGGTTAAAAGAATATGAAAGAATGTGGTACAATCGTTTGAGTGAGTATTTGATAAGTAAAGGTTATACAAATAATCTAATCTATCCATGTGTCTTTATTAAGAGGACAATGTATGGATATGTAATCATATTTGTATATGTTGATGATCTAAATATAATTGGGATGCAAAAAGACATTCATGAAGCAATTGTTCTTTTAAAGAAAGCATTTGAACTGAAAGACCTTGGAAAAACCATATATTTTCTTGGTTTGCATATTGAACATATGAGCAATGGAATACTTGTGCATCAAACGAATTATACTAAAAAGCTATTAAAACATTTCAATATGGACAAGGCAAATCCTTTAAGCACTCAAATAGTCGTTAGATCACTTAATGTTGACAATGATCCATTTCGTCCTTGTGAGGAAAATGAGGAAGTTCTTGGTCTAGAGGTACCACACCTCAGTGCCATTGGAGCACTTATATATCTTACTGCACACCCCAACCGATGACGGAAACATCGGGGCATGGCACTGAGCGAAACAGATTGTCCAAGAGAAATTCCATAACAACTACTTTACCGAATAGTTAATATTATGTCCCATACCATAACCTATTAAGCAAGTAAATTATTACAGACAGTGGTATCTCAAAGACGAATAACATGTTCCGACAACTCAGATTTTAAATAAAATAAACTGTCTTTGTTTCTAGACTCTCATTCCTACTTGGTTCCACAAAAGCAGGTAAAGCACAGCATCCTAAGCATATGTCACATACGTTAAAATAAAGGTCAATACACATAGTGTAAATGTGAGCATACAAGTTTAATAGTAATAGTAGTGTTCGAAATTCTTTACGCATAACCAGCATGTAACATGTAATATGCAAAGCTAGTAGGTTATCGACAATGAAATATGCACAGACTAGACTGCGAGTTGTAGAATACGCAACACATATCACCACTGCGACATGTGAGAGGTAACCTTAACAACCCCTGTCCACGACAGGTGCTGAGTCCAAACAAATAGTACCATCGTTGCTAAGGCGTCAGGTAACAATCACTGTGTTAACATAACATACAAGCATTCATCGAGTAACACGTATCATGCAGTAACGGTCAGCGTATAAATAGTGTTTGCGTTGTGTGATTGATGTGATTTAGAATAAGTAACGTATGTAACACCCAAAAGTGCATAAAGCAAAAAGGGATCGAGTATACTCACAACGATGGAAATGGATTGAAGGGAGCGCTAGAGTGATTAGCCTGAACAGTTAATGATAGCATAAGCGAAGAGCGATGCGTAAAATGGTGAAAAGTGACCAAATGTCGAATGGTAATCCGATCGGATGGCCATTCGATTGGATTGACATTTGTTTGGTAAGGATGTGTTTGTGTATGATGGCTTTGAAGTTTTCGTTGTAGCATTTTGAAAATAGAGAAGTGTCTCTACACTTCAGGTTGATCGATCGAATGGCAGTTCGATCGGATAGCGATCTGATTGGCAAGACAATTAGTGAGAACAAGTTCACAGCAGGATGGTTACTCAATCGGATGCCAATCCGAACGGATAGCAATCCGTTGGAAACCATTGTTCTTTGAAAAACTGAAAATGTTTAAGTGCTGAAAGTTCAAGTGCAGTTCGATCGGATTGCGGTTTGATCGGATGGCAATCCGATCGGATGGCAATCCGATAGAATCATGTTGAAAATTGTTAAGTGTTAAATCCTCAAGTGCAATCCGATCGGGTTGCAGTTCTATCGGATGGCAGTTCGATCGGATGGCAATCCGATTGGACGGCAATCCGTCCCACGAATCCAATCATTTTGAACTTGATTATTTTGAATGTTTGTGGTTTGTTCGAGACAGTTTGACAACGTGCTTAACAAAAGAAACCCCATCCTGACCCAAATGATCCGATCGAACAGGAATCTCCCTAGTCCGATCAGTTAACTGTTCTTGACGGTTGTTCATGCTTAACCCAAAATCAGTTGTCCCTTTGATAGAATTCAGATCTTGGACCAACACATCACTAAGAAAGAGTATAAGGTCGGAACGAGCTCTAATTCTATCGGTTTTGAGTGCATTGAGTGTAAAAAAGTTGAAAGAAAGTTAGAAACCATCTTTCAATCCTTTTATCCATGAATATGTGTAGGTCTATGCGAAAACATTGTTTATTCATGTGGAAATCCTTCAGATCTAAGTTGTTCTTGGTGGAATGAAGCCAAACCTTGAAGTTCATAACAACTCCATGATGACATCACCCTAGAACACCTCAAATCCGGTGATTTCACGGTTAAAAGTTAAGATTCAAAGGTGAAAAAGATGAAGGAGTACGTGTAGATCATAGAAGTACAAGATTTGAGTTGAAAACTTACAAGAATCGTGAGAAATCGAGTGAAAAGAGAGCTTGAGTGCGGTTGGTCGAATGAGGAGCTGTCACATCACAAATGATGTGACAGGAGGGTATTTATAGGGTTTCCAAAAGAGGAAAGTGTTCAAGGGTCGGATTGGTCACCGATCGGATGGCAATCCGATCGGTTGGCCACTCGATCCAGGTGGCAGGCATGTTGAGTTTTGTCATTTCGTTTCGCGTGTTGTGCGTTGCAATGCGATTCGAGCGAGCGATGCGATAATATTACCCCTTAGTTACACAAATAACCTAACTACTATATCTAACATACAATCACTATAAATAACCAGCGTTTAGCGTTTGCGATTAGATTGCGATTGCGAATAAACACCTCTACATAAACATAACATGCACAAGTAACACATAATGGCACACACACGTAAAACAATATCCAGAACACATAATTCGAGTCGCGATGCGATAACGATGTGGTTAGCGATAAGTCAATTAGTTAAGCAAGGAGTGACAGATCGCAATTAGCAATCTTTTCTTCCTTTGACTTTGACTTCCAAAAAGCGGGTTTTTACAGCCTCCCCTACTTTAGGAAATTTCGTCCTGAAATTTAAGAAGTAGGGGTAACAAACAGTTGCGGGTACTTCGCCTTCATGTCACTTTCGAGTTCCCAGGTAAACTCGACACCGCGTTTGCTTTCCCAGCGAACCTTTACAATGGGAATGCGTGAGCGTCTGAGTACCTTGGTTTCTCGTCCCGTGATCTCGACAGGCTTTTTCACGAAGTGTAATGTTTCGCCCACTTGTAAATCTTTGAAAGGGACATGTAATTCCTGGTTGGCCAAGCACTTTCTGAGGTTCGAAACGTGAAAAGTCGGGTGGACGTTACTAAGTTCCTCCGGTAGTTCGAGTCTATAGGCCACTTTTCCAATTCTTTCCAGAATTTTAAATGGTCCAACATATCGAGGCGCGAGCTTTCCTTTCTTGCCGAATCTGATCATTCCCTTCCAAGGTGAAACCTTTAGGAGTACGTGATCTCCAACGTCAAATTCAAGGGGCTTGCGGTGTCTAAAGGCGTAACTTTTCTGTCGACTCCGAGCTTTCAATAGATTGTCTCGAATTTGGTGGATTTTGTCTGTCGTTTCTTGTAACAGCTCAGGACCGGTAATTTTCGCGTCTCCGATCTCATGCCATACAATAGGCGATCGACATTTCCATCCGTATAATGCCTCAAATAATGCCATTTGTATGCTAGAATGATAACTGTTATTGTACGAGAATTCGACCAAAGGTAAGTGCGTGTCCCAATTACCACCGAAATCTATGACACACGATCGGAGCATGTCTTCAAGGGTGCGAATCGTTCTTTCAGTCTGACCGTCGGTTTGGGGATGGAAAGCGGTACTTAGATTAAGAGTAGTACCGAGAGCAGATTGAAATGTTTCCCAAAGACGCGAGGTAAACCGACCATCACGGTCAGAGATGATGTCACGAGGCGTCCCTTGTCGACAAATGATCTCGTCGGTGTAGATTCGGGCTAATTTTTCTACCTTAAAGTATTCTCGTATCGGTAGGAAATGAGCTGATTTAGTCAAACGGCCGACTACAACCCAAATACTGTCATGACCTGATTGAGTACGCGAAAGTTCTGTTATAAAGTCCATAGCTATACTCTCCCACTTCCAAATCGGGATCTTGGGTTGAACGAGTAAGCCAGAGGGGCGTTGATGCTCAGCCTTAACTTTGGAACAAGTCAGGCACTTCGAAACATAGATAGCGATATCCTTCTTCATGCCCGGCCACCAGTACTTGTAGCGCATGTCCTGGTACATCTTGTCGGCACCGGGATGAATAGAATACCGAGATTTATGGGCTTCGTCCATCAGAAGTTGTCACAAATTCGTACGCTTGGGAATCCAAATTCGGTCCAAATAATGAAAGATACCATTCGATTTATTCTCGAGTTGGGCGCCATCATTTAGAATCCTTTCTCTCTTCAAAGTTCGTTCGGTAAAACAAGCGTGCTGCGCGTCACGGATGAGAGCTTCGAGATTAAACTGGGCTTGGGAATTACGAACGCTATGCTAATAGCTACGTCGACTGAGAGCATCGACAACGACGTTTGCTTTGCCAGGATGGTAACGAATCTCACAGTCGTAATCGTTGAGTAGTTCTACCCAACGGCGTTGACGCATATTCAGTTCCTTCTGGTCAAAGATATGTTGTAGGCTCCTATGATCGGTCAAGACGGTACACTTGGTACCATAAAGGTAGTGTCGCTAAATTTTTAATGCAAAAACAACTGCGCCAAGCTCGAGGTCGTGTGTGGTGTAGTTCTTCTTGTGGATCTTGAGCTATCGAGAAGCGTACGCGATAACCTTGTCTCGTTGCATAAGAACACAACCAAGACCAAGGTTCGAGGCATCGCAGTAAACTACGAAATCGTCGTTTTCTTCGGGCAGTGAGAGCACGGGTGCATTGCAAAGCATAGCTTTGAGAGTTTGAAAGGCTTCCTCTTGTTTAGTTCCCCAAACAAAAGGTTTATCCTTATGCATAAGAGAATTAAGCGGCACGCGATCTTAGAGAAACCTTCGATAAATAGGCGATAATAGCCTGCCAGTCCAAGGAAAGAACGGACTTCAAACGGGTTTTTGGGTGTAACCCAACTCTGAACAGCTTCGATTTTTGTGGGATCGACGTGGATACCTTGACTATTGACAATGTGACCCAAGAAGTGGACCTCCTCCAGCTAAAATTCACACTTGGAGAAATTGGCATAGAGACGGTTTCCCTGGAGTAACTCAAGAACCAAACGTAGATGCTGCGAGTGTTCGGCTTTTGACTTGGAATAGATCAGGATATCATCGATGAACACGATTACGAAGCGATCAAGGAAGGGTTTGTATACACGATTCATTAGATCCATGAAAAATGCGGGAGCATTAGTCAAACCAAAAGGCATAACAACAAACTCATAGTGACCATAGCGGGTTCGGAATGCGGTTTTGGGTATATCATCCTCTTGAATGCGTAGCTGGTGATAGCCTGAGCATAGATCGATCTTAGAAAAGCGCGTAGCACCTTGTAATTAGTCAAACAAATCATCGATTCGAGGCAAGGGATAGCGATTTTTGATTGTCAGCTTATTCAACTCCCTATAGTCGATGCACATCCGGAACGATCCATCCTTCATTTTGACAAAGAGGACAAGTGCGCCCCAAGGAGAGGTGCTAGGGCGAGTAAAGCCTTTATCAAGTAGTTCCTGGAGCTGACTCGAGAGTTCACGCATTTTAGAAGGAGTGAGACGATAAGGCGCTTTAGCAACAGGATTTTCTCCAGGAATGAGGTCGATTCGGAAGTCGAAATCGCGAGCGGGAGGTAATCCGGGTAGATCATCAAGGAAAACGTTGGGGAATTCACAAACAACGGGAACGTCTTTCTCTCCTGAGTTTCCTTTCTTTTCCTTCTCCTCTACTACAATGTTGGCCAAGAAAGTTCTGTATTCCTTGCCGAGATACTTGCTAGCTTGGACACATGACATGAGTTTAAGACCTTTTGAAGGAGTTTCTCCATACACACAAAGTTGATCACCATTAGCGAGCGAGAAACGAATCATTTTATCGAAACAAATAACTTCAGCACGATTTTCGTGAAGAAAATCCATGCCTACTATGATGTCAAAACTACCGAGCTGCATCGGAATAAGGTCGATCGGGAAGACATGATTGTTGAGTTCGAGCTTACAATCACATAGAACAAATTTGACGGTGACAATTCTTTCGGTGGCAACTTCAACATCGAACGTCGAGGGGAGATGGGCGCGCTTACGATTAAGGAACTTTTCGAATTCAAACGATACAAAACAGTTATCTGCTCCAGTATCAAACAAACACGAAGCATATATACCATTCACAGGGAATGTACCATTGACCACATTGTTGTCTGCTTAAGCCTGACGGGCGTTAATGTTGAAGGCACGTCCGTGGGCTACCGGCTGCTGCTGTTGCTGCTGTTGTGGTTGTTGTTGCGGCTGCTGCTGGGGCTCTTGTTTCACTACCCTGTTGGGGCACATGTTTGCAAAGTGGTTGGGCTCACCACATGCAAAGCAAGCTCGAGCATGAGATGCGGGTGCAGGAGCTGCTTGATGGCCTTGAGGAGCAGGAAGTAGAGCTGGTTGAGCAGGGGCTTGACCTTGAGCTGGAGCTGGAGCTTGACGTGGACCAGTACGGTAGTTTGCGGTGAAGTGGCTGTACATATTGCAATGAACACAAAACCGACATGCGAGACCAACCGGGTGATGATAAATACAAGTAGGGCAAAGCTGGTGTGGCCCAGTGTATGCACGCTTGGCAGGTGGTGCATTGACCACAGGTGCCGCTACTTGGCGGTGTTGGGGTTGCGGTTGGGCAGATACTGTTTGGAGCGGGGCAGCAGTAACTGCATAGTTCTTGTTGCTGGAACTGCTGTTGTTCTTCCTTTTGCGGCGTGAGGGCTTCGAAGATTGCGGTGCGGCGGTGGTTTCAGCGGTGACTTGATGTAGACTCTTAGCAGCTTTGTCAAAATAACCAGCCCTGACTCACTTATCGTTAATCTCAGCAGCGAGCAGGTATGTTTCCTCAATTGTTGTCGTCTTTGCAGCCTGAACAAAGTCTGCAACGCAATCTGGAAGAGCACGAATATACTTCTTGATTGTGATATCTGGGGTAGTAACCTGACCAGGGAAAATAATACTCAACTGCTTGAAGCAAGCAGTTAAACTTGCGTTATCTCTGCCATCCTGCTTTATGTGCCAGAATTCATCCTCAAGCTTTTGGAGTTAATGGGGAGGACAGAACTCTTGCATCATTATGTTCTTCAACTCGTCCCAAGACAATCTGAAAGCTGCATCGTTTCCTCGTTTGTTCCTCTCGGCCGTCCACCAATCAAGAGCGCCGGATTGGAAGACGTCGATAGCATTGACGGTGCGCAGGTTTTCTGGACAGCCACTCTGGCGCAGGGTGACTTCGATAGAATCAAACCATTGAAACATGGTCGTAGGACCATCTTCGCCGGTAAACTCTTTTGGTCCGCAGGATTTGAACTGCTTGAAGCTAAAAGCGGCCTTAGGAGCATCAGTCCTGGACTCTTCCGAGGACTTGGTTGCATTCTCGTTCAGTTCACTGACGATCTGGGGGATGACTTTCGCCATTTGCTTAGAGACCAGAGCGGCAATACGTTTGTCATCATGGTTTCGCCAAGCGGCTTGGGAGTGGAATGATCCAAACGAAGACATTGTCTGCAACAGACATCGCTATAGGACTTAAACACAATTTCGATTAATCCCAGTATAGTCTAGGGATTCACCATAAAGCTCACAAACACAGTTATTCACAAAATTTCACGTAGGCACATAATCACAGAGTCACATAGGCACATAGACACATAAGCACATAAGCACATAAGCACACGTAAACTAACCTAAACACATCTGTTGCACGTATTCACCTATCCTTCACAGCACGTATAACGTTTAAGTATAGCGATTGCGATTAGCGAGTACCGATTGCGAGCATAGACCAGCGATTTGTTAGCGTGTTGAGATAGATGTGCAGTGCGAGTGGTGCGTGTTGATAAAAGTGAACGGCGAAAAGCGAGTAAATTACCAAAATCGAACACATAAACACATAAAATCCACATAAAATCGATAACTCATAGAGTCAGCGGCGGCAATTCCAGAATCAACACATAAAATCGAGGAGAGATTGTCTCGGCAAGATAGACATTGACTACCCAAAGTGGTTCGTCTATTCACAAGGACTCGTAAGTGCACGCTTTGGTCTTTTGGACTGTGCTCTCGCTTCAATTTGAGCGATCGGCACGCATCCTTCCAGTTACAGCATGACCCAAGTCGTTCGAGTCCGTCGAGACTTTGGTGAGAGTTTTGTAAAACCAAAAGTATAGAGCGGAATGTGTCATCAAGGTTCGGGTTTCACCCCTGACTTAACGACTACATCCCTGTTTTGATAAAGCAGGGAGGAAATTTTGCGTCGAAGTGCGGATTTTACTCCTGATCCAATGCATTTTCTATTGTTTTATAGCAAAATAGTAATCTGAACGAGTAATCTGGTCGAGAGTTTACGGTTTTCACACCTAATCTTAACCAAATCATCCGTTTGTGCGTGTAATTAGCCTTAGGAAAGGCTGGTCTTGCGCAGAATTGTAGTATGCGATGTTCGTGCAAGAGTGTAGTGTACAGCAAGTTCGACCTAGAAATAGCGAGCAAGCTCGTACAAAACCCATACCGGATATGCACAAGTCGGTCTGTTGGTACTTAGACTATAGACTAGGTCGTTCTAAGACATCAACCAGGACTAGGTCGAGTCTAGCCTAATTCCCTATAGTTATGGCTCTGATGCCAATCTGTCACACCCCAACCGATGACGGAAACATCGGGGCATGGCACTGAGCGAAACAGATTGTCCAAGAGAAATTCCATAACAACTACTTTATCGAATAGTTAATATTATGTCCCATACCATAACCTATTAAGCAAGTAAATTATTACAGACAGCGGTATCTCAAAGATGAATAACATGTTCCGACAACTCAGATTTTAAATAAAATAAATTGTCTTTGTTTCTAGACTTTCATTCCTACTTGGTTCCACAAAAGCAGGTAAAGCACAGCATCCTAAGCACCTGTCACATACGTTAAAATAAAGGTCAATACACATAGTGTAAAGGTGAGCATACAAGTTTAATAGTAATAGTAGAGTTCGAAATTGTTTACGCATAACCAGCATGTAACATGTAATATGCAAAGCTAGTAGGTTATCGACAATGAAATATGCACAGACTAGACTGCGAGTTGTAGAATACGCAACACATATCACCACTGTGACATGTGAGAGGTAACCTTAACAACCCCTGTCCACGACAGGTGCTGAGTCCAAACAAATAGTACTTTCGTTGCTATGGCGTCAGGCAACAATCACTGTGTTAACATAACATACAAGCATTCATCGAGTAACACGTATCATGCAGTAACGGTCAGCGTATAAATAGTGTTTGCGTTGTGTGATTGATGTGATTTAGAATAAGTAACGTATGTAACACCCAAATGTGCATAAAGCAAAAAGGGATCGAGTATACTCACAGCGATGGAAATGGATTGAAGGGAGCGCTAGAGTGATTAGCCTGAACAGTTAATGATAGCATTAGCGAAGAGCGGTGCGTAAAACGGTGAAAAGTGACCAAGTGTCGAATGGTAATCTGATCGGATGGCCACCTGATCGGATGTCAATCCGTTCGGATGGTCATCCGATTGGATGGCCATTCGATTGGATTGACATTCGATTGGTAAGGATGTGTTTGTGTATGATGGCTTTGAAGTTTTCGTTGTAGCATTTTGAAAATAGAGAAGTATCTCTACCCTTCAGGTCGATCGATCGAACGGCAGTTCGATCGGATAGTGATCCGATTGGCAAGACACTTAGTGAGAACAAGTTCACAGCAGGACGGTTACTCGATCGGATGGCAATCCGATCGGATAGCAATCCGTTGGAAACCATTGTTCTTTGAAAAATTGAAAATGTTTAAGTGTTGAAAGTTCAAGTGCAGTTCGATCGGATGGCAATCCGATAGAATCATGTTGAAAATTGTTAAGTGTTAATCCTCAAGTGTAATCCGATCGGATTGCAGTTCGATCGGATGGCAGTTCGATTGGATGGCAATCCGATCGGATGGCAATCCGTCCCACGAATCCAATCGTTTTGAACTTGATTATTTTGAATGTTTGCGGTTTGTTCGAGACGGTTTGACAACGTGCTAAATAACAGAAACCCCATCTTGACCCAAGTGATCCGATCGAACAGGAATCACCCTAGTCCGATCAGTTAACTGTTCAAGACGGTTTTTCATGCTTAACCCGAAATCAGTTGTCCCTTGGATAGAATTCAGATCTTGGACCAACACATCACTAAGAAAGAGTAGAAGGTCGGAACGAGCTCCGATTCTATTGGTTTTGAGTGAATTGAGTGTAAAAGAGTTGAAAGAAAGTTAGAAACCATCTTTCAATCCTTTTAACCATGAATATGTGTAGGTCTATGCGAAAACATTGTTTGTTCATGTGGAAATCCTTCAGATCTAATTTATTCTTGGTGGAATGAAGCCAAACCTTGAAGTTCATAAGAACTCCATGATGACATCACCCTAGAACACCTCAAATCCGGTGATTTCATGGTTAAAAGTTAAGATTCAAAGGTGAAAAGATGAAGGAGTGCGTGTAGATCATAGAAGTACAAGACTTGAGTTGAAAACTTACAAGAATCGCGAGAAATCGAGATAAAAGAGAGCTTGAGTACGGCTGGTCGAATGAGGAGCTGTCACATCACAAATGATGTGACAGGAGGGTATTTATAGGGTTTCCAAAAGAGGAAAGTGTTCAAGGGTCGGATTGGTCACTGATCGGATGGCAATCCGATCGGATGGCCACTCGATCCAGGTGTCCGGCGTGATGAGTTTTGTCGTTTTGTATCGTTTCGCGTGTTGAGCGTTGCGATGCGATTCGAGCGAGTGATGCGATAGTATTACCCCTTAGTTACACAAATAACCTAACTACTATATCTAACATACAATCACTATAAATAACCTGCGTTTAGCGTTTGCGATTAAATTGCGATTACGATAGAATTGCGATTGCGATAAAACACCTCTACATAAACATAACATGCACAAGTAACACATAATGGCACACACACGTAAAACAATATCCAGAACACATAATTTGAGTCGCGATGCGATAGCGATGTGGTTAGCGATAAGTCGATTAGCGATAAACATGCGATTAAACATCGATTATTAATAGATACTCCACATAATACAACTAAAGCGATTAAATAAAAGATTTGATTACAAGCCATTAACGTACCATCAATAGTTAAGCAAGGAGTGACAGATCGCAATTAGCAATATTTTATTCCTTTGACTTTGACTTGTACTTTGACTTCCAAAAAACGGGTTGTTTCACTTACGAATTGTACGAGGCCTGACCTTTCTTTTGCAGTTAATCTATTAGCAAGATTTAGTTCATCTCCAACCAAAAGAGACTAGAATGGGATTCAACATATTTTTCGATATCTTTGAGGTATTGTTGATTTAGGCTTGTTTTATCCTAACGATTCAAAAGAAGGGTTAGTTGGTTATGCAGATGCAGGTTATTTATCTGGTCTTCATAAAGCAAAATCTCAAACTGGATATGTATTTATGATTGGAGGTACTACGATTTAATGTTGTTCTCATAAACAAACAATAGTTGCAACAACCTTAAACCATGCTGAAGTTATTGTACTATATGAAGCTTCAAGAGAATGTGTATGGCTAAGATCTATGTCACAACACATATTGACTTTTTGTGGATTAGTTAAAGATCGAAGTCCAAATCCTATCCACCAAGATAATGCAGCCTGTGTCTCTAGATGAAAGAAAGGTATATCCAAAGTCACAAAACAAAAACATACACCACCAAGATTCTTTGCAAATACTCAGCACCTGTGTTAATTTGTTATTTCTTTTCTCAACTATTTTATTTATTTATTTTTGTTTATTAATAGTCTAATCTAATAAAGCATTCCATTAAAATCCATGTGGCATTCTTCTAACACATCAGTTCCACCAAAATGCCATGTGGTAATTTCTCATGCTACTTTAATCATAATAAATAAATAATATGTAAATTAATATAAGGACCATTATCATTATTTGTTAATGTAACAACTTATTAATTAAGATTAACCACATATATTTCTAAAAATAAATTATTTAAACTATTAATTATTGATAAAGATGGTAAAATTACAAATAAAACATAAAATCTAATTTAACTTTTAATACAGGATTCCAATTAATGTCACGTGTCACTTTCTCCTTTTAACTTTACAATTTAGACTTACATCTTATTTGAAAACATTTTTTTAATCCTTATCCTTACTAATATAATATTTTAAATTAAATATATTAATAACCAGACTAGGATGCATTATTTAATTAATATTATTAGATAAATACAATCTTATTAAATATTATTGTAAAATAAAAAATACAATAATTAGATCTTTTTTACTAAACCATCCTTATATTAATACGATAATCGGAAAAACGCAATAATTTGATTATACTGTTTTTACATTTTTTTAACAATGTGATCAGGATTATATAAAAATATGATTTACATTTTTTTATATTTTACGTGTGTAATACACGGGTTTGTACACTTTTAAATTAAAATATTTTTCAATCTGAGTTTTTTTTTAATATTTAATCTGTGTAATACACGAGTTTATAAGCTACTTATTTAATATAAACTTTATTGATCATCTGTTGTATAATATATGACCTAGTTATAATGATAATATAATACAAAATACAAAAGTTATGTTTAGTATTTATAGACCCACTACTTTAATCTATATAAATATGATGATAATGCAGCTGGGTTTCGTCACTTTAGTAATTGTTTTTTAGAGTTAATTTCCATTTTCGCCCCTGAGGTTTGGGCACATTTGCCATTTTCGTCCAAAATGACACTTTGGTACCATTTTGCCCCTCACGTTTGGCTATTTTGCCATTTTCATCCAAATCTCTAACCTAGTTAAAAAGTTCTGTTAAATGAGAATTTTTTTAATTTAATTTTTTATATTTACTCTATAAAATATAATAAACAATTATGTTCTTTTTAAATAAATAAATAAAATATATGTATATATATAAAAATACACACAGGTCACCATCTCCATCTCTCTCTCTTCTCTCTCTCTCTTCTGTGTCTTCTCTCTCATCTCCTATCACCGCCACCACCGTTCCCCACCACCTCCACCACCATTCCCCACCGTTACCCACTTCATCTTCAACATTACCCCCACCACCACCACCATCAAATCGCATACGGAGACCACCACCACCACCACCATCAAATCGCTGGTCAAACAATACGGAGACCATCACCACCACTATCACCCCACCACCACCATCAAATCGCATACGGAGACCACCACCACCACCATCAGATCTGAATCTCAGGTAATGTGATTCTTCAACAAACAACAATATTTAAACAAAAAACAACCAAATATCAATGACGGTCTCTAGATCTGTATCTCTTTCTCTCTAATCTGGGTAGCGGTGTTGGTTGGGGTGATAGTAGAGGTGGGGTGATGGTGGTGCCAATGGTTGTTGTGCAGCAGTTGTTGTTGTTTGGGTAATGGCGGAGGCGATGGTGGAGGTGGGGTGATGGTGGTGCCGATAGTTGTTGTGACAGCGGTAGTGGCTGTTGGGGTGAAGTTAGAGATGGTGGATGTTGGGGTGATGGTTCTTGGGGTGATGGTGGAGGTGGCAGAGCTGGTGGCTGGCGGAGCAGATGTAAAGGGATTTGGGTTTTATTGGATTTTGATTGAATTTGATTAGTTGGAGATGATGTTGAAAAGTTATCGACGGAATCATCGCCGGAGAGAGGTGATTTAGGTGGGAATCGAGGGTTTTGGGAGCTTCGAGGGATGCAGTGGCTGACGGATTTGGGGGTGTTGCCCTGTTCTTCGTCTGCTGATGATGTTCTTCGTCTGCTGATGATGTTGCCCTGTTCTTTTAGTTTCTGATTCGTCTACTGATAATGTGTTTGTATAATGAGAGATTAGAGAGTGCAATATGTATGTATGTGTTGTGTGTATGTATGTGTTGTGATATATTACAAGTTACCCCCTTATTATTAACAAATTTCAAAAATACCCCAATTTGACGTTATAAAGTAACTAGGTTAGGCATTTGGATGAAAATGGCAAAAATGGCCAAACGTGGAGGGCTAAATAATACCAAACTGTTATTTTGGACGAAAATGGCAAATGTGCCCAAACCTCAGGGGAGAAAATGGCAATTAACTCTGTTTTTTAATATTAGTGTTTTGTAGTAATATATAAATAGTTAATAAAGTGTTTTTCCATCGAATAAAGGGTGAGTAGTGGGTGGTTATCTTCCACTCATAATGATCAGCCATGTTTTCATGTTTTTTCATAATTTCCATGTTTAGGATCATATTTAAGTAAGTATGCAGGTTGTTTGTAATCCCATTTTAGGAGTTTTCTTTCATATAAAAACCAGTCTAAGTATACCCGTGTAATACACGGGTGGCTTAACACCAACTAAACACATACAAAATTCTAAACGTTTAAGCGTTAAACTGTGATTTGGTAACCATAATATTTTGAGACTGTTGACCAAATCCCAGTACTACATCTCCCTAATGTTCGTTACATATTAAGTTTTTGTTAACTAAATCTTCATGATGTTTTCATGCCTTTTGGCCAATAAGACTTGAACCGGCAGTGTTGACATCTAAATATACATTAACACATGAACGTAGAGTCATAGATAACACACACCAATACATCTTAGTAAAGCTACTAACGAACATTGTGCCAAAAAGTTGTACGTGAGCCGAATCCACAAAATGTGTTTAAAAGTTGAAATCTCTTCTAATGTGTGCAATAAAACATGTTCATGTTAAACAGGAACATCAAACCTAACAAAGAAGATAATCTGTTGCATTTAAGAAATAAGAATAACCGATAAACCAGCATGTTAGAATATTTTATACTATAAGTTCAAATAACTAAATATGAAGCAGAAGTTGATAAAGTATTCTAAACCATTATAGCCTGCTGAAAAAGTAAACAGTATCAGGGCGAAATCAAAACAATGTTGGCAATAATAAGACTTACACCATTGAAATATGATACCATATAAACAAACTGTTCGAAAATTGTACATAACAAAATACATAGAAGGATCATAATAATGTCGAAACATTGTACGATGACAAAAAAAAAGTTGAACATCATTACTACCGGGAGATAATTGTTTACCACATGTATTAACCACAACACAAACATTCGTTAAAAGTTGTGGTTAGAGATGAGCAACCTATTCAGATTTCTATTGTAACGAAGATCAAACTGACCACCATCCGCCAAACCAGCTTGTCGCATAAAGTTCTGCCATCCTCTTAATGCATACCGAATCCTGCCATGTGCAGTTTCGTCCCGTATCTCCAAAAGTCATTGAAAATCCGTCTTCAGTTTCAACTGTCATTTCATCAAGGATGGATAAATCAACGTTCATGGCAAAGGGCTTCGGGAAACGCTGCATTACAATTGCATAAAAGTACATAATTAAATGGTTAATAAGAATTCAAACTTTAAAAAAATTCCGTAATATTAAGTTAACACATGTAGAAACTGAGAGACTTACAAAACGAAAAGTGAGACACCATGTCAGTTCGTAATCATTAGCTTGATCAACAACTGGTAGAACATCTAAAATCTCTTGTTCTAATGGAGGCTCCGCTTCTACAACCAGGACATCAGGAGGACCATTTTCCACATTATCTTCCAAAACAGCTTCTTCTACAAAGGACACATCATCATTACCATGGTCCTCAATCTTAGCTATTTGGACAACTGGTAAAGCACGGTCCGGAGTTAGTGACTGCAGACCGTTAGGACGAAACAGTAAAATTCTAAAAACCCGATCGTCAATCAGCTCAAAAACCAAAAAATCACCAGTTATTAAACAAAGATCCCTTGCAATTTGAGAAAAATCAACAATGTAATGGTTAATATCCCAAAGTCTACTTATGCTAACATTCCATATATTATCCTCGAAATCACAGGATAAGAAAATCATCAAACAAATTATCACCATTGAAATGATGTTTCATAAATTCCCTGGGTAACCACTGCAGTAGATTGAAAACATATTAATAATTATAAGATGTAAAGGTTTTTCAAACATAATAGACAGCGTTTAAAGCTTACCAGATTGCTTAACTGAGGATGTAACATAACAATAAAGAATTCACCGTGTGTAGATAACTTTTGAAGTGAGTTATTCTAAATGATGATGAATCCATATTTTGGAAAACAACAAAATCTCCGTCTTCTATACCAAGTACACTGACGACAGTTGGCCACCCGTTCGAAAGACAAAAACTGTTTGTAGACTCCTTGATATTAACATCAAACATTATAGATTCATCTGTAAACAAAAGAACAGTACCGGTCAGGTAGCCCTTTAAATCATCCAATCTGTTGTACCAAGTTGGCAGGAGCTGTAAAGATCAATGAGAATAGTAAAATCGTCAACACAACCAACATGTAAGATAGACTTCATATCAGTTAATTTGTTAGGTAACGATATAAGTTATGAAAATCAAACATATAATCTGTTCTATTTTAGTCCTGTCCTCTATATAAACAAAAAAAACCACGCTCCATAACTGTGAACAGAACAAAAATAACATTAAGATAACGATAATCCGGTAAAAAACCACATTAACATTAATGATTGAATAACAGAGTAAGGATGTGTGAAACAACAAACAACAGTGATATGTAAGGTTATGATATCCATTAAAGAAAGTTAAAATATCACAGTTAAAGCAGTTATCACCCGGGATTGCTTCCCGGGCTAGAGAAAGTTATTTAGATTAATTATTAATGTATAAAGAAAATAATAAAAACAAATTGATCTTACATGTATTCAAAATAAAATGACATAATGAATTCAAAAGTATGTTGATCAAACAAAATTAGTTCAAAACACTTACTTTTATGACATAAATATTAGCCAATATCTTTTTTTTTTCGAACGACCAACTAAATCTTTATTAATATAGGGAAAGCCGAAAGCTAAACCCAAATACCTAACTGGTTACATCATACATATTACATTCCATCAAACTATCTATATCATTACACTTAGAGCGCTTTCCATTCCTCCCAACCAAGCGTTTCATTATTGCTCAATTTTTGATCCATAGGAATCCAATAACTTTGACCTTTTCGACTATTTTCTGCAAGAATGATTGTTTTCCGCTAAAAACCCATTCATTTCATCTCTTCCACATAACCACATCATGGCCATAAATAACAGCATGCACCACCTTCGCTTTCTTCTTCGGCACTTTGATGTACCTTTGCATTTCCAACAAACCCTTCACATGAAAAGCAAACACTATATATGCTATATATTAATTAAGCATTAAAAATCAAATATATATGCATACGAAGGATACGAAGGCTTTGATATGAAGAGCCACAAAAGACGTGTACTAAAATGGCCCGTTTTGAAACGTACTAAATTGACCCGTTCCATAATGCACCCAACCCACTCATCTTGCAAGCTCCTAGTAGTAAAACAATTCCAACATGAAGGTAACAATCTAAGCAAATTCACATGAATATTTTTATTGTATGTTCAAGTAAACAAATTTACTCTATCTATTATTGCTAAGACAAAATTGCTAACAAAACATAATAAGCAGCAATAAGAAAACACTACACTCAAAGGTAAATATAATAATAAAATATTATAGAATTAAGATAATAAAAAGTATAAACTATTTTCGTTACTGATTACCACCATCCTTTTTTAGTGCAAGATATAATGTACTAAATACATGTTAGAGTAATGCTTACAATTTAATAGTTGAGATACTATTGTCATATGCGATATCTTTGATTACCTTGCAAAGAACTGGACCCGGAAAAAAACTGGCATAAGACCAGGATAGTTCAAATTGGCCATTGATTAACATCACCAGCTAAAGTGTCTGCCACATAGTCATTACCAACTACCCGATTAAAATAATAAATAGTAAATAAATAAAAAATAACAAAAAATTTGATTGGTTGTCAATTGGTAGGGGCCAACAATCTTCTTCTACACACCTGTCATCCCCTTAACCTTCCCCACCTTCACACCGGTAACGTTGGCTGCCCATGCCACATGGCATAGCCGTTGGTTGGTTACGGACAATCCAACGAAACAGAATAATGTTATAGAATAAGAAATCATCACATGCATGCCCTCCTGAGTGTTTGACTAATTCTGGTAGTTAAAGGACTTAACACCTAAATAATAGAACCTAACTTGAAAGTGCAATAAAAAACCCCTAACATTATTGTAGTTGCCTTATTACGCTAGAGGGGTTGGCTAGATGCATTGAAAGAGAATCTAAAACTTAATAATTCAATTTCCAACTACAATAAAAAGTGCATTTTGGGTGGGAAAAAATAAATCCTTTTTAGGTTAGTATTCTCTTAGGACTTATAGATTATGCTAGTAAGAGAGCATAATGAATAAGGAACCTTAAACTTGCTTTAGACTTGTAATCTAAATATTAGAATTTGCAAAGAGTGGCTAAACATAAAAGTATGCTGCTACTATTAGAATTGACCCATATCAAAATCACCAACTTTTGATCAAAACTTGTGTGACTTACAGAACTGGCATGTCTTAACTTATAATGTATTTGAAAACAGAGTAACAAACGAACTTTTAGTCAATATACCAGTTACCACCATATTTATCTTTTTACCCAAACACAACATATATAGGATGAATATGTTATGGTTAATGCGAAAGTCAAATAACAAAATACGATAATCATATGTGCCAATTCAAGTGTAAACATACCAAGTTTGTAGTTTTGTATGTACCGGCAACTTGTTGTATTTTCCTTTTTGTTGTCTTGGCAAAAGTTTTTGGCAGAGGTAGTGCTATTGTTGTTGACACGAAAGTAGTAACGGACGTGTCAGATGGCACAAAACCTTAAATAAGGAATATATAACTTTGCTTAGCTCCTCTATGGTCGAATAAATTGGTTCCCTAAAACATAAATTATACCAAAGTTTGTTATAAATGCAAAAAAACAATATAACAGTAAATCATGCACAGAAAAAAAAAAAACTTATTTACTAAGAAAAATATTGTTGCATATTGTACTTTTGTGTTCCAGCCTTTCACCTCTATAAAACGCCATAAAAAGAGAAGATATAAAACCCTAAATTCAATGTAAAATAGAAATGAGGCACAAAGCATTTAGTTTGTTCACCAGAACAAAGTTACCTTGCAATTGTGTATTCCGAAAAACTTTGATGTAATCAACTTAGCACTCCAACAATAATCTCTCAGCATTGTAAGGAGATATCCCTGAATGAATGATATATGTGGAAAAAAAGTTAACCTTTATTAGTTAAACACATCCTAGCCTAATACTACTAACAATCCAGTGAAGATGAATGGAACATTGGCTTATTAGAACACAAAGAATCACAAATTCTAAACCCATGAACATCTTCTTATCATGTTGACTTTCGGTGAAAAGTTGGGCGTATAACAACATTATTAACATGTTTTTAATTGCAATCCAACTTCAATTCTCCATCTTCAATATAAGACTGAGGGTAATTAAAAATCAAATTGAAAACTAACTAATGTAAAGCAAATATCTATGAGGCTGAGGGTATTTATGGATCAACTAATGACTATGAGGCTGGGGGTATTTAAAAGTTCCTTTATAATTTTTAGCACACAGTCCAATCTCAACCAAATAGAAAAACCCAAAAAATTAACCTGGTAGGCAGCGATGTTCATTGGGGGTTAGGGCTTAAAATTCAAATTGAAAACTAACTGGGATGTAAGAAAGGACCTGATCGCATTAAAGGTTGAACAGATCTATGATGAACCGATTAGCAAATGAACCATAAGCATTTGAAGACTCACATGTTTGGCGAGAATTATTGCTCTGAATTATCGTTCACATTGAATTACATTAATGAAGGTAATAATCCTGCAAACAAAGCAAGAAATTGAAATTATTTTGCATCAAATCCTGTTATTTCACATTGAAACAAATTATTAGAAAATTGATTTAAAAGTCCATGATGTCATTCATAGAAAATCACATACATGCTACATCCAATTAAGGAAAATATTTCAAGAAATCTTTAAAATGTATCAACTTTAATTCTTTTTTTTAAATGGTGTGAACGAACTGACCATAATTCTTCAACAAAACTATCTGGTTTGATTGTTATCATAGCAGACAATGACTGAAATACGTAAAATAAATTAAAATCATTACTACATGAATAATCCTATTGTTACACCCTAAATCGTAAAGGATAAAAGTCGCAGCAGAAATTCGTACCATAAAAATTTCGTTCGTTACAAGCACCTTGACGTACTTAAATTCATTTTTCAGGTTAACTCTTTCTCAATAAACACATTTATTGAACTTATTTACAATAAGAAACATAACTTAGCTTCGCTCTATTAGGTACTCTAACACTCCCGTACAATCTATCTTGTGACTCGATCCTCGATCTCTATTCCTTGAAGATCCTCATGACTCGTAATACCTGCGCTCACCACAATAAAATCTATATCATTAGTACGCATTATAACATACAAGATCTATTCACGTTCTCTTTCCGTTCCGTTAACTCTTTACATCCCGGCTTTCCATCAAATCATAAAATCCGTGGCGAGACTTCGTTGCTATTCCTGCGTTACACTTCATTCACCAAACACGTTATTAATATCATTAGTACTCAATTTCATTGGACACATGCGTACCTGCCTTCATACATAACTATACATTTTCATATGTTCACACATAATCAATTACGTACATAGATACATACCCACATATAAACACATCTACGTTAATACATGCATATCTACATACACCCATACCTACATCATCACGCACACTCATGACGTTATACATCTGTACATACATACGTCCCTATTTGTATCATACCCAACTCATACTTGCCTACTCATATACACCTTCATATATCTGCGTGTACTTGCTCACACACTTATAATCTTACCTACGTTCGCGCATACATGCTTACATACCCTTCTACATGCGTGTATAGATACATACAAACATACATACTTGCCTATCTACATATGTGCATACACGTGTGCTCCTAAAAACGTAAGTTAAATTAGTCATACGCAACTTAAAACGCGTTTAAACGAGTTCCCAAGACAAAACGAGGCACGGAAACAATTTTCGGAGAAACATGACCCGTCGCGTCACGCGACCCCCCGTCGCGTGGCGCGACGCCCTCAAATCGACAGAATGTTGTTGTTGCTGTGCTGCAGATTTTCAGCACAACCGAATTTCGCGGAAACTGTCATAACTTCTTCGTTATTGGTCCGTTTTACCCGATTCTTTTTCCTACGCGTCCGTAATTTAATTCTCCATCTTATGGAGTTAAGATCCGACATCCGGATTAACAAAATTTCAGACTTTTAAGTCCTCGGATTACTACCCTTTTTACCAAGAATTGACCCGTCATGCATTCATCAACATAACTTGTTTGTTTTACCATAGTTCCTTATGAACCTAATAATACCAGTGACGTCTATCATAAAAGACTAAATTCTTGGATGTATTGCATCCTCTTAACCCATTTTCATTCATATGCTTATTTTGACCCGTTAAGGGTATTCGCGCATTAATTGGTCTATTACTAACAAAACCATACTTCCCACTTTCATACTTGACCAAAACAGTACTCTAATCGAATAACTTATTTATAAACTACTTATAAGATCGTTTGCCCCAAAATACCCATCAAGGGCATTTTGGTCAACTTTAATCCCATCATTTACGACGAAAGATTACAACACATTTTTAACCTCAAACATCATGTGTAGTTAATTAAAACACCATATTACTTAATCGTACTAAGAAGTGATTACAGAAATCACTTACCTTATGCGTCCGTGCTCGTATCCGATTCCTTGCCTCTTCTTGACCCGTTAACACCTCATGCTTGAGTCCGTCTCGACGGGATTCCTATACTTTCATTTCATCGAAATCACGCTCTTATTAGCATACTCATTTGTACATGTAACAATCATATCACTCGCATAATTCACACTTAACTTTCCTTAGTCACTTCTAACAAGCATTTAAGACATATAATCAACTTCATATCCTTTCCAGCACATGTACATCATCATGTAATCACAATTAACGCATATTAACATAACATGCCCAAACGACTTCCTATAATCCTGCTTTTACCACAACGAGTTAAATCATGTTTCTTATACTTGTTGACTTTCAAAAGTCAACTATTAACCATATGTAACTATCGACTTATCAACATATACCCGTAACATCATAATCGACTATACGGGCGACACTATATACATTTTATCATACACTCGATGTGAGTACTACCTTTTAAGCATAACGTACAACTATTTCATGCAAAAATCTTCTAAACTCATACTTAACCCATCAAAACCTACTACTAATCATCATGTATCATTCCCAAATAAACATCAAACATATCATCATCACATTTCTCCTAATTCTTCTAACAAGTATTCATCATACCCACATAATACATCAATCTTTCAACAAGACTTTGACATAGGTGGTGATTCTAGTCATCATCTTCACCCTAACTTAACGGGTTTCACCTTTAATCATCAAATTAACACAAACCATACGTAACCCATGTTCTATACGATGATTCTAACCCTTGTACATGATCAATTTCATATTAACTCACGGATTTGAACATAACCCACTTCACACATGATCACGAATCTTAGATTTAAGACATACCTTATGATCCCCTCGTGATGGTGATCATTTATCCATGCTCGGTTATGATTTTAAGCGTCATCTTGCCTTTAAATTTGAGCATAAAGATGAATTAGGGTTTGAGGCTCCATGGGAGCCTCCTGCTCCTTCTCGAACACACACGTATGTGTGTGTTTGTGTGTGGGTAGTTATTTAATAACTTAACTTTCATTAGTTCCACTTTAACCCCTCGGGTTTGCCTTTAAAACATAACCGACACTACCTTCATCATTTAATACTTTTGACCATACCCTTAACTAGGTTAAATAGCCTAGTTATTTATTTCATGACGCGTCACATAAGAACACACGACAAATATTAACATTCAGATTTTGGGGCGTTACACCTATAGAAATTAAAAAAGGTAAAACACCAACTTGAAATGAAAAGGATCGGTCCAAGTGATGCTCGCTTCCTTCACTCCGCCCAAGTGTTGCTCGATTCCTTCGATTGGTGTTTAATCCACAAGTTAACCAACGCTTTGATATCCTTCATAACCTTGCTCATAGAGACCTGATCGTTATTATAAATAACTTTGTTCCATAGTCGCCACTGTTTTCGCAACAAAGAGCACGCACACTGTTGGATTAATGAAAACTTCTTTAACATTTTCTTGCTCAGCATTACTCTTTTTGTAACTAAGAGAACGCACACTGTTGGATTGTTAAACATTTAAACCAACTAAACAATGAGAAGTTAAAAAAGGAAATATGGTACCTGGTAGCACGATACTCCGTGTTCTCTAAAAAAGAGTCTTGGAAGCTCAACCTCCGTGTATTCAGTTTAATTGTTTCTCTTCTTTGTTTTTCGAAAACCACATCCACTCTTTTTCGAAAATCATCCGAAATACCAAAATGTTCATACATGAAAACAAAAGGTTCATAAAGTATTAAATAGTAAAACTTGAAAACCAATACTTCTTCATCAATCTTCAAAACCATCGTGGATGTGAGGAATTTAAACTGAGATTTGGAACTTTGATGATATAATCAGTTGGTAATGAAAGTCTATTTTGACATAGAATTGATTAAAGAGTAAGATTAATATAAGTAATCCTTGTTCTAATCTTAAATCTGATCACCATATTCAAACTACAATATATATTTCATATTTACTTGCTATGCCTAACCGATATATGCACTTAATCTATAATATATCAAAGCTAATAGATAGTATGCCTACAAATACTGCAAAATATTAGGAATTTACTAATTAAAAACTGGCTAAAATTAGCTAGGAAGTAGGACCGACCTCAATGCGCAAACACTCACAAGCAGATTATGTAATATTCTCAGAAAGAAAATATAAAGAACCATTAGAGCAAGAAAAACAATTTATATGCAGATCGTGGCAAAAAACACTCACAAGCCGGTTGAGTTTAAAGGAAAAGGAGCCATACTTTCTATGAGAAGGACATGGATATGTCTGGATATGCTCCATTATATGTCATGCACTATAAGAAACATAAAAGAAGTTCAAAATACTATAGTAATCACATTGGTTATTTATTTTAGTTCTTCATAAAAATGTACAAAAAACTGTTTGCGGGTTGGTCCTACCTGACCGGTCCGACTTTGTTCACCGAATCACCCAATTTTGTACACCAATTACTAAACACTGTTACCGAAAAACTTACATTCCGGTATGTTCAGAGAAAGATTTGGATTCTGTTTATCCTCTTCTCCACATCTGGGGTCCTGCAATTTATACAACCTTTACACTTAACCAGAACAGATAAGTAAATATATGTATCAATATTCCTAATTTAATTAACAAATACGAAATTTAGTAATATCACCATTGATGAATAAAAATGTCAGATATAAGAAAAAACGTCTTTGAATCTAACTAATGGTTCAAAATCAGATCCTCCTCTCCACCCAACAATGTAACTAATGGTCAATATTATAAACAAAAATTAAGAAAACATAAATAATGAAAGCAAACATCCTCATTGAAGCATATCAACAAACACCTGGCATGCTAAATTCAACCTAGAACCTCTGTATTGAAAGGCCATTGGGTGTCTCCTTCCAAACCAATTGATCCAGGCCTCATCGGCTGAAGTAGTCAAGTAGAAATTGTAGTTGTAATTTAACAACTCATTAATTAAAGGTTAAAACACAACTCATTAATATTGTAAGCAGGGTTGTCAAGTGAAGATGAACGCATTGGTGGGTATGAGTTGAAATTTGATTGTTCATTCATATCAAGAAAAAATATCATTAATGTAGTGTACATTAAATTATAAGGTTTGAAACATTTTTATGCACCAAAGTCATCTCAAATTCTCTCATGGGCATTTCATCGAGCATGTGGTATGCACGTATTCAATTAAATCTAGTAATAAGAATTTAACCAGTTCATCTACAAAATACATGTTTCACCAATACTCACCGTTCAAACCATCATTCCTGGTACAAAATTATATATATATATTTCTCTACAAAAATTAAAACTGGTTTGTTGCAAAGTATAAATAACATACCTGTTATATACATATATGAAATGATAAAAAGAAGAATCAAAATTCGAAATAGTCTTGTGCATTGATGTCTGAAATAACATAACAATTCGGTCGAATTAGGGCATTCTGTAAATACTAAACAAAACAAACCATAATAAGAGTTCAAATCAAATACTTATGCAATTTCCCTATCATCTCAACCACAAATCATCATTAATCACTAAATTATTATGTTGAAGATATGTTTCGTAACATATACTTCTTAATAATAAGAAAAAAAATTGTAGACTTGTCAAATGAACTGGCTCTGGATCAACTCGTCGGATCCCTAGACGTCATTGCTAGAGTCGGCGGCTAAGGCATTCTGACCGAGTTTTCAGATCTGTAACAAAAAACCACACCAAGTACGATAGCAAGAATCAGATTCTAATAAAAATTATTCAATATCCCCATAAGCAAGAAACCAAGAACGATCAAACATAAAAAACTTAACCAGAAATCAAAACCAAAAGGAGTCTAACCGATTATCATAAGGATTAAGATATGTATTATGTGGATCTAGTAAGACCTGGTTTGATATCCATGAAACACAAAAGAAACTCTTTGGATGAAAGTAATGTAATATAAACTCGGATTAAGAGGATGAATCGAAAAGAATATTGATTAAACGAAGATCGCACGACTGGATCAGAGAAATTGAGGAGCACCAGATGAACAAAATTAGGGTTTTCTAATAGCAACAAAAAATCAAATACAGAGGTGGAATCCAACTTACCGATGCTTGAATTTCGAAGTATGATGATGAAGATAAAACAGAGCAAGCTTCTTCAGTCGTCGTTTGAAACATCCGATTAAAAGCAATAATTTGTATATAGGCTGTAGAATTGGAAACGGTTCCATAATTTCCTAAAAAAACTTCCGATAATTGATTAACTTTTCAACCTACCATATATAATCCAAAGAAACATTGAATGAAGAAAGAGGCGGCCAAGAGAATTGAAGGAAAATAGAGAGAAAAGGAGAATGGCGCCTAAAAAACCAATTCTCTGGCCAAAGAGAACAGCCACATCAAAGTCAAATAGTCAACACTATTTTGCTTTAGTATAAGAGATAGATGGGGCATGTTAAAAGAATAAATAAACATTGACACGGATTTTTTTTTAATTTAAGAAACGCAAGTTGTTATTCTACCGATACTGTAACAAACCGTATCGATACCGATTTAATGCCTACGGAATGTTAAAAAATAAACATAAACGCGGATTTATATTTTTTGAAAAGTTAACAAAGGCAAGTTATTACTAAAATATCACATTAAATAATAAATAAAATACTATTAATATATAATAAAAAACAAATACTTAAAATTTTGAATTACTATTTATTACTAAAAATCAAATTACATAATATATAAAATATTATTAAGAAATATAAAGACAATTACTTAAAGTTATATTTCACTATACTTTACATTCATATATATAATATAATATAACAGAAAGTCCTTAATATAAAGAATATTACATATTTAAATATAATTTTAATATTTGGATAACAAAGTGGAAATGTATTTGTTAGTGAATCGAAGAATTAAGAATAAAATAAAAAATTTAACCAAGTTGTAATATGTACCGGTTTTCTATCAATGTATATTATTGGGTTGAGTTATAATACAAAGTATTTAAAAGGGTGATGCCATTTACACCCCTTTATTTACTAATTACACCCCTATCAAAAACATCACATCCATCAATCATTTGATTTTTGTTTTTAGTCTTTTTAGTCTTTTTGTTGTCTTTTTTTATTATATTTTATTGTCTTTTTGTTATTATTATTATTATTATTATTATTATTATTATTATTATTATTATTATTATTTACTATTAGTAATGAATTATTATTATTATTATTATTATTATTATTATTAAGCTTATTACTTAAGCCTTAAACTTTTTATTTTTTTTACCTTTTTAGTTTTTTTATGCTAGACATCTTTTTATTTTTTTTCCTTTTTAGGTAAAAAGGAGAGCATATTATTGGTGCATAATATAATAATGAAAATGATGGCAACGAAACTAATTCAAAGAAACAATCATGCGCAGCTCATATTATTGGTGCAAGTAATTTGTTGTCTTTAGGTCATATTATTGGTGCATTTCCACCAAAACTAATTCAAATAAACAATCATGCGCAGGTCATATTATTAGTGCAAGTAATTTGTTGTCTTTAGGTCATATTTAGAAACTGCAAATCATTTTTCACCACGGAACATGATTGGAATATCTTCAATATAATGTGGAATGCACTCGTTGAATCTCAAACGTTAATCCTATTAGTATTATTATTATTACTATCATCAAGGTTAATCCATCATCAAGGTATGTATTATTACTATAATCCTATTAGTATTATTATTATTATTGTTGTTGTTGTTGTTAGTATTATTGTTACCATCGTTATCATCATTATTATCTTTGCAGATGTTTTGGATTACTTGAATAGTACTTGGTTAAACAAGTATAAAGAAATGTTTGTGTCCGTATGGACTAACGAATGCTTACATTTCGGAAATCAGACAACTAACAGAGCTGAAAGCCAACATGCCAAGCTAAAAAAATTCTTGAATTCAGCAAATTGTACCTTAGATAAGATTGTTCGTCACATTGATGAAGTAGTGAACTCGCAATATACAATAGTTAAAGATAGCTTCGAAAAAAGTAGAACTGTTCTAATGCATAAACATAACCTACCAATGTTGAAGCTATTACATGACTCTGTTTCTCATGAAGCACTTGATATAATAATAGCAGAGCGTCATTTAAAGCGTTCACATGGTCGTTGTCAAGTTCGTAAGTGTTATGGATTACCATGTGCTTTTGAAATCTCAAAGTATAAGAAAGCAGGCCAGTGTATTAAACTAAGATTCGGTCGATGTGCTTGGTAATATTTAAAAGCTGACAACTTATGCTTTAATGCAGGTCAATCTATTCCTTTAGATTAGGTCGATGAATTTTGGAGGAAACTCGAGTTACTAGTATATTGTGAGGATATTACTTGTGACGTCGAGTTGGAAAGTTTTAAAAAAGCCTTCGATAATCGATCCAAGCCTGGAAAGAAAAGTTTACTACAAAAGTTAAAAGCATAAACCAATCCAAGTATACCTTTTGTTGAAGAACCTGATGTTAAAAAATATACTCGTGGATGACCAACTACAAAATCCAAACAACAAAAAATACCGAACCCTGCAATTGCTAAACCGCCCCTTCAACGAAGCTACTCTCAGAAGCCTGCAAGGCACAGTCCCTTTGGGAACTCCCAAGATCATGATTACACTCAAGAGCCTGCAAGGCACAGTTCATTTACGAACTATCAAGAGCAGGATTACACTCAAGAACCTGCAAGGCATAGTTCATTTGTGAACTCCCAATATCATGATTACACTCAAGAGCCTTGGAGACATAGTTCATTCGGGTATCTAGAGACTGATGATTATGTTGGTTACATCAGCCCAGACGTGAACTATCAAGTGCCTGGTGAAACAAGTCCGTTCATAAATCAAGATATTTACGGAAAAAAACCATTCAAGGACTATGATGATAATATGGGCTACTACGTCAGTCCATTTGTAAACTGCCAAGTTCCTGGTGAACCAAGTCCGTTCATGACACAAGATACAGACGGACAAGGTTTTTTTTGCCAACCTTTTAAACACACCGGGATATGATTTCATGGGGTTGAACCAAGATATTGTCGGACAAAGTTCTTTCGCCAACTCTACAAGTGCGCCAGGCTATGACTTCATGCAGTGGCGAAGCTTGAATTTTTCGGCCGAGGGGGCGAAAACGTATATACCCAAAAATTTCTATAGAAATGGGGGGGGGAACGTATATACACACAAATTTCTATACGAAAACTACATATATAACACTACTGAGCGAAAAATTCGGGGGGGGGGGGGGGCGGGCGCCCCCTCCCCGCCCCTCTTATCCTTCGCCCCTGACTTCATGGGGTTGAACCAAGATCAAGCATCACAGGTGATACACAACTATATTCATCTAATTCCAAAAATCTTCCATGCGTTTGTTACACGCATACATAACGTGTTAGGTGATGGAAATTGTGGGTTTCGGGCGACAGCTTCTGCTCTCGGGTACGGTGAAGATGAATGGTTATTTATCCGGAGGTCACTGATGGAAGAGCTACTCGAGTTTAGAAACAAGTAAACTAAGGCTTTCTTAGGCTCATTTGAAGATGTGTTAACGTCCTTGGATTGGTCAGGATCAGGGGTTGCACCAGAAAAACACTGGATGATTATGCCAGAGACAGGATTCTTGATTGCGAACAAATTTAATGTAATCGTTCATTTTTTATCTCAAGAAAAAAGAAACAGTTCGACTTGTTTTTCGCTTTGAAGAGGCCCTCACCGGTTCCCAGAAAAAAAAATAATTACAATTGCACACGTGAATGGTGACCATTTTATAATGGTAGAATTGCAAGGAGAGCATCCAATTGCCGGCACAACCAACCTATGGAAATTATCGAGAGAAAATGATGCAGCTGGCTGGGAGAATATATTTGAATCAAGTCAAAATATGTATAACTCTTGGATAGCCCAACCTGCTATATTTGGGGGGTGTATAAATTAAACCTCGGTATGTAAATTATTAAATGATAATAATTTTGTAAAAAAGTACTTATTTTTATATAGCTTTTGTTACAGCTATAAATATAATTTGATAAATTATAACAATAAAAACTAATAATAAATAATATATCATTACTACTACTAATAATAATAATGATAATAATAATAATACTAACTAAATAAATAATAAACAAATAATAAATAACTAATAATTAAATAAAAGAATAAAAAAAAGATAATAAACAAATAATAAATAACTAATAATTAAATAAAAGAATAAAAAAAGACAACAAAAAGACTAAAAAGACTAAAAACAAAAGCAAGTGATTGATGGATGTGATGTTTTTATAGGGGGGTGTAATTAGTAAAAAGGGGGGTGTAAATAGAATGAGCCATTTAAAAATAAAAAGGGTAAGAAGCCATCAGAGAGTGACAAGTGTGCTAGAAGGAATTAAATGGAAATGGTAATTTTGTCTACAAGAGGAAAGAGAGTATGCACATGCAAGTCACATGTTATTTCCCCTCCAATTTTTAAACGTCCGTAACTTTTTTATACATCATTTGTTTTTGAAAAAAATTATATCATAAAATCAAGCGTTTTTTATCTTTAATATGAGTACCATATTGTTATATTTTTCAAAAAAAAATTCAAAAACCCAGTTGCATATTACACAATGGACATGATGTAAAACACAATGTCAAGAAGATCAAAAACACAATCAATGACAACAGATAAAGACATAATGGACAACATACTAAAACATAATGACCATAACGTATAACACAATGGCGATAACATATAACACAATAAGTATCAGACTAAATAAAAACACAATTGATGACAACAGATAAAAGACATAATTAATGACAGTAGATAAAAGACACAATGGAGAGCAGATGAAGACACAATGGAAAACAAACTAAAAACACAATACACAACAATCTAAAACACAATGAACAAAGATAATAAAAAATTGAACAAAATTTTAAAACACAATGGACAACATATTAAAACACAATGAATAACATATTAAACACAATGACCTGAACTAATAACACAATTTATAGAAAACTCAGATATAACACCATCTTCATTGTGTCATATATTGTGTTATAGGTTCTTATAAAAACGCAATGGATAGAACCCAAATTAACATTGTGTTATAGGTTTTGATAATAATACAATGGACATGATGTAAAACACAATGTAAAGTAGATAAAAAACATAATCAATAACAACAGATAAAGACACAATGAACAACATACTAAAACACAATGACCATAACGTATAACACAATGGCGATAACATATAACACAATAAGTATCAGACTAAATAAAAACACAATTGATGACAACAGATAAAAGACACAATTAATGACAACAGATAAAAGACACAATGGAGAGCAGATGAAGACACAATGGAAAACAAACTAAAAACACAATACACAACAAACTACAACACAATGAACAAAGATAATGAAAAAAATTGAACAAATTATTAAAACACAATGTACAACATATTAAAACACAATGAATAACATATTAAACACAATGACCTAAACTAATAACACAATTTATAGAAAACCCAGATATAACATCATCTTCATTGTGTCATTTATTGTGTTATAGGTTCTTATAAAAACGCAATGGATAGAACCCAAATTAACTTTGTATTATAGGTTTTGATAATAACACAATGTATAGAAACTCTACTGACCAAAACCCAGTTAAAAGACACAATGACCTGAGCCTTTAACACAATGCAAAAAAAAAAAAAAAAAACCCAGTAAAAATGAATTTTTTTTATTTTATTTTTATATGATAATATGGTATTCATATTAAAGATTAAAAAACGCTCGTTATTATGGTGAATTTTTTATTAAAAAAATGTCGTATGAAAAAGTTATAGACGTTTTAAATCGATGGGGGAATTGGCATGTGCCTTGCATGTGGAGAGAGAAAGTCCATAAATATATGCTTCCATTTATGCACTTCTATTATCTTCTTTTCCCTACAACTAATCTAAACCCTCCAAATCTAAGATCAATGGACTAGGATCCTTCTTACCCTTCTTATTTATTTTATCCTTTGTATTTGATCCTATCCGGTATATTATTTTGATTTTCTTTTTCGGTTGTTATAGCGAGTGTCATTTTATAACAAACCAAATCAACACTAACCGAATTCTCATACGCATAGCGCTGGGTCATCTGACTAGTTGTTTACACTAATCATCAAACTGTAAGGAATAACTATAGGTAGTTTTTTGAATTCGTAAAAACAATTGTATTTATATTGAGTTATCGACTTTAATGAGAATCATGGTAAGAATTTTTGCCCCCGATCCACCCAAAAAATATTATATATCAATAGGCAATTGACGCTTAAAAAGTTTATGCCTCACATGAAAAGATTTCCTGAGTTCGTCACTGGGTTCAGGTAACACTATGTACATAAAGGTCTGACTTAATTGCTAGACTAGTCAACTACATAAACACAACCTAGTTTGTCTTATTTGCATATTGGATAAATAATGGACGTTCAAATCAAATAATAGATCATTCAACGATTATAGACAGATTAATTTACGTTGTATGATAGAGTACTTATCGATTATCAACCTACCCTCTAACGTTGTCAATAAAAACACCTTGTGCTACTGCTACTTCCGTGTGGATGATTACTTGATTAGGTCTGCTAATTCTCCGTCAACCCGAGAACCATCTCCTTTACACCATCTGCAATCGGTTATTCATCTTCCAATCTTCATATTCTCCGTCATCAGATCTATACATATGTAATTACATCTTTATACCTAGGGTTAGGGTTCCCAACTAGAACCAATCGCTGGTTCCGTAGTACCCTTCGCTGGTAAACCCTTTTTAAACCCACTTCATTTCTGTTCTTTATTTGTCAAATCTTCCATACCCATTTCTTAAAAATTGTATCTTGATCGGTCTAACTAACCCTATATCATTTCCGTTTTCATCTTATTATTGTTTTTCGTTCTCATTCTGTTTCTGTTTACTGACTGTGTTTACCAGTAATTCAGTATGTCCATGTTTAGTTCTGTTTCAAACCTTAATTTTGCTATTTTATTCACGTTTGAATCTTTGATTTACGATTCAATCGCGTGAATTCGATTGCTACAACACGTATGAATTGATTACTAGCTGCCGTTATCAGTATCTACGTGTTTAGTTTTATGTTTTTCTTCTTCGCACGCAAGGTGTTCGACGAAATGCCTAGGTGATTTTTCGGGGTTTTTTAGCGTAGCGGTTCAATTACCTTTTGACCCATCAGCTGCGATTCCTTTTGGGTTGGGTTTTCTTTATTGGTGGTGGCGTACGCGACATTATCTAAGTGTCGACTCCGCTTACTTAGTTTTGTTATGGTTGGTTCTAATGGTAGCGGTTTCTGGCCTTGTCCTTTCCGACGGTTTCATTGTTGCCCCGATGGCTTGGTGGGGGCTAAGGGATTCTCAAGGTTAATGGCACATATCAAGAGTCACCATTTGTGCTCAGACGAGAGGAAAGATTCTTTGAGATGTGCAATTGCTGACGATCTTAATCTTTTTACATCTGTTTGTGAAGCTTTGAGGGTGTCCGGACAATGGTTATGTGGTGAGTGTATGTGCCCTCATGCTTTCAGTCGGGCGTGCCACCATGAGGATAAGGTTATTCGGTTTGTGCCAGGTGAGAGAGATGAACAGGGTTTTATTGTTGGCATCACTAGACCCGGTGTTGAAAACGTTGATACCTCGTCGGAAGAGTTGGGTGTAGATATTGCTTTGCTTGACCGTGTTTTTTCTCTCCCCATCAAGACTGTTAAGAGTATCCCCCTTAGTTGTCGTATGGCATTTGCCCAAGTCTTAACTGCAGCTTTGGACAAAGTGGTTGCTATGCCTGATTCTGTTGAGGCATGGGTTCGACTTTTGATATTACCACGTTGCACCTTGCGGGTGTTCAAGCCTGTTGGTCGTCAGGACAAGAGGTCGGGCAATAGGAAGACGGGCCAATGCCTTAGCATCCAGCGGTCTTTGGCTCAGTGGGGTGATCGTGAGGGTTTTGCCACTCTTGTCCAGTCGTTGTTTGATCAACCTGCGAGGGGGGTTACGGATGGAATCAAAAAGGGCACTGAGAATGATAATGAGTGTGGGGGGACCAATGTGAAACAATGTTTACGTAAGGTTGCTGATGGTCATTTCACTGCAGCGGTTAAGGTTTTATGCTCCTCGGGGGTCGCCCCTCTCAATAAGAATACTCTGGAGGCTTTAGTGGCTAAGCACCCATGTATGCCCCCTCCTTCCATGCCTGCCTCCTTGCCTTCTGAGTCTTCTCTTGTGGTGGAGTCTGATTGTGTGCTCGGGTGTATTAAATCTTTCCCCAAAGGTACGTCGTGTGGGAGAGACGGCTTAAGGGCCCAACATCTTTTAGATGCTTTTTGTGGGGAGGGGTCTGTGATTGCTGATAGCCTGCTTAGGGCTACTTCAGCTATGGTTAATTTGTGCTTGGGGGGGAGATGCCCGAGGAGTCTGGCGGAGTTTGTTGCTTCTGCTCCTCTTACACCTCTTCTCAAACCGGATAATGGGATTAGGCCTATTGCTGTTGGGTCGATTTGGAGGAGGGTGATCTCCAAGGTGGCCATGAAAGGTGTTGGGAAGGAGATGACCAAATACCTTGGCGATTTCCAGTTTGGGGTAGGGATTCCGTGTGGGGCAGAGGCCGTTCTTCATAGTGCGAACAGGTTCCTTAATGAGTACCACCAAGATGGGTCTCTTGCTATGCTTACTGTTGATTTTTCGAACGCTTTTAATTTGGTTGATAGGACAGCCCTACTGTACGAGGTAAGGAAAAGGTGTCCTTCTATTTCTACGTGGGTCGATTTTTTATATGGTCAACCAGCTAGATTGTATGTGGGGGATGAGTATATTTGGTCTACTACTGGCGTTCAGCAGGGGGACCCCTTGGGGCCCCTCCTTTTTGCCCTTGTTCTACACCCCCTTGTTCACCGAATAAGGGATCGCTGCAAACTTCTATTCCACGCCTGGTACCTAGATGACGGAACGCTTATTGGAGATGCCACCCAAGTGGCTAATGCTTTAGATATCATCAGAGCTGAGGGTCCTTCCTTAGGGCTTCAACTTAATATAAAGAAAACTGAAGTTTTCTGGCCAACCTGCAATGGTGTAAAGGTTCAGGAGGGCTTATTCCCTCGGGGGATTGGGAGGCCGGTGCTGGGTGTGAAACTTCTAGGGGGTGCCGTTAGTCGTGATGCAGAGTTTATTAGTAGTATGGCTCTTAAAAGAGCGAACTGTGCAGTCGAGCTGATGAGGTGTCTTAAACGCCTACGGGACCCTCAGAGCGAGCTCCTCTTGCTTCGTTCTTGTATGGGTGTTGCTAAATTACTGTTTGGTCTTCGAACGTGTCAACCTTCTTTGGTCGGGGGAGCTGTCTCTGTTTTTGATGAAGGCCTCCGGGGAGCATTAGAGGATATTGTTGTTTGTGGGGGTGCTTTTTTTGGAGATCTCCAGTGGAGGTTGGCTTCTCTCCCGACCCGGTTCGGAGGCTTAGGGATTTGTACGGCCGAGGATGCATCTTCATATGCTTTCGTGGCTTCAAGGGCCCAATCTTGGGGTTTACAAGACCACATACTCCGAGAATGTGGTGGGGATGTTTTAGACTCCGATTACAGGAGTGCGTTGGACCTTTTGCATAGTTCTCTTCCCGACCTTGATATTGGCGGTTTCTACATTAAAGACACCGCCCCTCCTAAATCTCAGAAAATTCTGGCGAATGCCTTATATGGCGAAATTGTCAAGAGGTTTGAAGAGAAGTTTGTTTTATCCCCTCGGCAAAGAGCTGTGTTTGAATGTCTACGTGCCCCACATGCTCAGGATTTTCTGTCTGTCGCACCTATTGAAGGCTTGGGGCAACACATGTCGGCTGTGGAATACCGTGCTATCCTTAGATACCGACTGATGATTCCTTTGTACCCAGTTGACGAGCCATGTCCGGTATGCCGCAAAGCGTGTTTGGATTCTTTCGGGGAGCACGCGATCCACTGTAAAGAGCTACCAGGGTTTAAATATCGGCATGATTGGGTGAGAGATGTGTTATGCGATGTTCTTAAGCGGGCCGGGATCTCTGCCAAAAAGGAGGCTCCAGTAAATTTCCTGACTGACCCCTTAGAGGGGAGGTCCACTTTACGCCCGGCGGACATCCTTGTGTTTGGATGGGAAGGGGGGAAACACGCTTGTGTAGATCTAACTGGAGTCTCCCCCCTTGTTGGGCTCAAGGACAAGGGCTTTGTCGTAGGGCAAGCGGTGCTCAAGGCAGAGGCGAGCAAAGTGGCAAAACACGAGAAAGCCTGCCTGGAGAATCAACATGTGTTTGTCCCGTTTGCGTTTGATACCTTTGGTGGTCTCGCTCCTGACGCTGTGCGACTTTTGAATCGGGTTCAAAAAGTCGTTAATAGTAATTCTTCGTCGCTAAAGGTTTCAAACTTTGTATTTAGTAGAATTGGTTTTTCTATTCAAAAGGGGGTGGCGGCGCAACTTGTTGCCCGACTACCTGCCATTGCTTTGTAATTGTCATTTTTCGTGTGGAATGATATAGAAGTATTCCCATAAAAAAAAAATATATATATATATAAAGGATGCAATGATATATTCAAAACAGTAAATCGTTCAACATTTAAACATGAAAAACACATAAATTTACTCAAAGTTATTAAGTACTTCAACAAATAAAGCAAATTCATGTCTAACGTACTTGCAAATCAAATTGAATACAAAAGGAAAACCAAAACCAAAACCAAATCCTATATCGATTATGATCATACAAGAATAGCTATCCACTCATAAAAATAGAAGAATCTAACACTATCACTAGAAAAAAAAAATCATTTTACATTGTCGAGTGATAAATTTAAACTCCTAATTTTTTAGTGCACTAAAAAGAATTGGAAGAGGTCTTTGGACCAATATTAGATGGTGTTAAATTTAGGGGTATGTGTGACCCTTATCAAGTTATCCAAGAGATCTCGTGGGTATCGAGCTAAAACAAAAAAGTCAGTCTTCTTCTTACAGCAAAACAAAAAAGTTGTTGTTCTTTGATTTGCGTGCCAACCAAAGAGTTGACTTTCCATTTCGATCACCGCCCACGAAGCAATAAGAAACGTTGCAAACAAAATCTTCTCCAAAAGAACAAAAGGACCTAACCTGCCGTTTTTTTAATTCTTTAAATGCGTAAACGTAAACTACAAGTCCAACAACGCAACCCGTATTTCCCTTTGTAGCCCAACTAGTTGAATGCCCCGTCCGTATTGCGGTTCGGTAAACAGAATATTTCTTAATTTGATAACATGTATGTCTGTGTTTCGGTTACTTGAACATATTACTCAAAACACGATCTAAAAAAAATTACATCGAGTCATAGGTATAAATACGCTCATTGTAGAGTAACTTTATTAAAGTCCAAGAGTAGTAGCTGTTGATGCAACAAATATCAGACCAAGGATGGTAGCTGGGCTGGTTAGGCGAAAGGGTTGAAGGGTTCAACTTTGCCTAACGCAGGTCGTGGGGTCCCCCCACGTTTGCAAGACGTGGAAGGAGGTTCACTAGTTTGTTTTTATTGTTTGCTCAAAATCCTCCTTTGAAGTATATTCAGATTCGGATGAAGGAGCAAACGGAATGTGTGTGGTGGATGTGAAAGAGAGTAACTCGCATGAAACAAGTACTCGATGTGAATGACCAGAGATTTAAGGAATCAGGGCTGGCCAGGAATGCCCCCTTCAGTAAATGAAGTGTCAAATATATAGGAGAAGACATCTCCCGAAGAGGAATGCATTTGACTAGTAACCTTGCTTGCAGTGAGGGGCTTACCCTTTCGGGGGGTGGAAGCCTTTTGACCCCTGGATAATAGAGTGTGCTCTGTGGACCTGCATTGCTTTTGCGGCTGGCGAGTTGGTGAAGTAATCCAGAGACATGACTACTTACTGTTTCTTATTACTTTATCTCGTCTTCCCAGATTCTTAACCTTTGAACCATTTTGCCTTGTGAGCATGTACGTATTTAAATCATTCATATTTGGTCTTGGGCTACCCCCGTCATCAGCCCCCCAAGTCAGAGGTTTTTGGGAGATGAGCTCAAAGACTTATGACTTTTATACGTGCATTTTACTGTCCAAAGGCTTCGAGGGTTCAAAGGTTGGAAGGTTGGAAACGGTTGAGTTTTTTGTATTTCGGAATTTGACAAGACGGTTGACAAGACCTGTGGCAGTTTCTCAGGCGGCGGTTTTAAATTCTGCCTGTTGATAATTATCCCTAATCTCATTTATTTACACATTTTTATTTTGGAAGAACATTACTTGCTCCTTTTTTTCTCTCAAGTATCCCTCCTTTTCAAAATCAGGTCAGTTCCGTTTCGCTTATTTTCTCTTTAATTGTTCATGTCATGGGTGCTCGTAAGGATATGGCAAAGTCTTTTTCTCGACTGACCCAAGAGGAAGTCGATTTATTTTGTATGGAATGGGGTATAGGGACGAAGTATAAACCGGTTGCACCGGCTTGTGATAAATCTATCAATGAATGTCCTTCTGGTATGATTGCCTTGTATTGTCGTCATTTTGAGTTTTCCAATCTTCGTCATCCGTTTTCAAACTTTGTTTTGAATATTTTGGAATATTATCGAGTGTCTTTTGGTCAGATTCACCCCCTTGGCATGGCTAGGGTTTTACATTTTGAAATTTTGTGCCGGGCCACCGGGTATGACCCATCTCTGTTGTCCTTTCGTCGCTTCTTCCGGCTTGCTAAGAATGGTGATTGGTTCACCTTTGAAACCACTCAAGTTGATACTTGTTTAATTTCGTCCATGGTTTCTACACTTGGGGTCTGGAAAGATCGGTTTTTCTGGGTGTCGGAGGAAATTGTTCCTTTCAAACTTGTTTGGAGACACCCGGATGCTGTTCTGAACGAGCCGGAGCCTTCTGATTCCGAAATAAACACTCGTTTTTTAGAAATTCTCAGGGAGTGCCCTTCGAGGCTTCGTCCCTTCCCTGAGCATTTGTTGGTGTTGTTGGGTATAAGTAAAGTGTGGGAAAAGGCCAACCGGGATCCGGTGCTTATTAGAGATGGGAAGGGTATGCATTTATTCTTTTCTTGCTTTTTTGTTCCTTTTTCTTTGTTTGCTTATGTGCTTTTTATATTTGTGTTGCAGTTATGTCTGCCCTTGATTTTATTAAAAGCGATGATACCTCTGATGTTGTCTTTGATGATGTTGCTGCCACTCCTGGCGAGAATGCGGTTGTTAAGGGTTCTGATTACAGGTTTGAGGGTTCTAGTTACGTGAATGTTCCGAATGTTAAAGGCTTTACCAAGGTTACTGCTTCCAAAGGTTCTACCCGTCGTTCCCAACATCATCTGAAAGGTGTTGATCAGCCTTCTGGTTCAGAGCCTATCGATGTTAGTGATGATATTGAGGCATCAGGGGATCAGGCTATGGATGTTGGCAAGGGTAAGGAAAAGGAGTTAATTGTTTCAAGCAAGAAGAAGAAATTGATTAAGAAAGGTACCACTCCTTTTATTCAAGGTTCATCAGCCAAAAGCGTTGAAAGTTTCGAAGGTTCAGAGGGTCAGGATATTTATGTGCCTAACTGGGGGGTTAAGGTTGGTGATAATTTTAAGGACCCAGCTGTTTGTGCTGAAGCCTTGGCTCATTTTGCTCCTCCCGGTGTTCGAAGTGCCATATCTGAGATGGAGGCTGATCATCTTATTTCTAGGATGATGCTCAGTTCCTGCAACCTTTCTGCCTTTTTGGCTGAAGTGTTACTCGCTTTGCTAAAGGGATGCGAGAATATGAGGAGGCTTCCAAGAAGAAGGACAAAATGAAAGCTTCAATTGCTGCAATGAAGAGGGAAATCGATAGCTTTTCTGAGAAAGAGCTGGCTTGGACCAAGAAAGAGGAAGAGTTAACAAGGAGGCACGAGATTGAGATGGGTGATCTCAAGAAGAGTTTTGAAGCCGACCGTCTGAAGCTGAAATCTGATAGAGAGGCCTTGGTTGTACAACAGAAAGCTTTTGATGAGGAGAAAGATGGTTTGAAGACTTTGGTTGCCCGAGCTACTGGGGATAATCAGTGGCTTGTTGAGCAGGGTTTTCACCAGGTTGTTACCTATTTGCTTCATTCCAAAGAGTTTAACTCCGCTCTTGGCGAGGTTTACACTAAACTGCTCAATCTGGGAAAACACCAAGGTTTTATTGCGGGTTATAAGCTTCACGAGTCTGGCCATCCTTTAGAGAAATCTCCCCTGTACCGTCCCGAGGCTTCCGATATCTTTAAGAGTTCCGTTGAGCAAATGGAGAGGTTGTCGTACCCGTATGTGAGTCAGGTTCCTTCTTGTTATGGTAAGCCTCTCTCCGTTTTGCAGGAACTGAAGCCGGATGGTTTGAATGAAAAGTTATGTGCTGAAATGCTTAGCTCCCTTTCAAGGAAACGTTCCTACTCGGGAGATAGTGAAGATACCTTTCCTGGGGAATCTGATGCTCCGAAGGATGCTAGCTTGGAGGGTTCAGCTGTTGATGATCAGGGCCCAAAGGCTAAGAAGGTTAAGAAGGCTAAGAAGGCCAAAGGTAGCAGTTCTGGTGTCTCTAAGCCTGTAGGATCGAATCGCGACCCGAGCGAGTCGTTCAGAAGATCTCTCGTCTGTTTCAGAGGCGAAAACTAAGAAACGGACTTGAAAACAGCTTGAAATACACTTTAAACCTCTTGTATATTGAATTAACAATGTTTACAATCAGAGGATAAACCGGCAGCACCTCGGTATCACTTGGCCCTTTTCCTTACAAATGACATAAACAACACACCTATTTATAGGCCAACTACTACCGTTTGAAACTAACATGACATCTTCAAACGATCATTTCAAACGGACGTAACCTCTCAAACGGGACTCTTCAAACGGACATGCAAGTTGACTTTCAAACGGACACTTCTAATTTGTCTTCATGTGTCCATATTATAATGATGATGTCATGCTTCAGATCCGCAACGCAACCCAGACTCGATATAAGACGAAGTCGACAGATGTATGCACCAACAGACTCCCCCTCAGATGTTGACGAGTCTTAAGTGTCAAGTCTTCTCAATCTTCAGTCTTTATCAGTCTTTTAACTTCCTTCACTCTAACTTTCTTTAACTAATCTTTCAGGATCAAACTCCTAGCTCTTGCATCTTCAGACTCTCTCTTTCTAACAGACTCCCCCTCAACTTGTGCTGGGATCGTAGTCTGGCTTTCACAGGTTCAGGTATCGTAACCTGAAACACCTGCATATTCTCTACCTAAAACATAAGTTTCATAAAAGATAAGATATAACAAATCTAGAAACTTTGCTAAACACTTGAAGACACGACCCTGAATACATCATTTTCAAGTATCAAACAAAATGATTTATCATGTCAATTTCTGATGAACCACTTGAAAATATATCATTTTCATTTCACACATCTTCAAACCAACTTTCCCAAACCTGTTCGTCATGTTTAGCACTCAGAATTTTGAAAATCAGCTTTTCAACATCAGTCGTCTAAAATCTTTTTGAATTTTTCAAAATTTATGCTAAAACACACCGAAACTCTTTTTGGATTTTTGAAATAACTGAAATGAAATGCAGTAACGAAATATTTACAAACAATATTTTTGTGAGTTTGTGTAAGAGGATCATATCAGTTTATGAGACAAATCACCAACACCGTTAAGCTTTAAACATTTTAAGTTCTAAACGATTCACTTAGATTGTCAGTATACTGATCCACTTAAATTTTCACACAAAGTTCAACTGTTTCGAGATACGAGATTAGTGTCTTAAGCACTTAAACTTAATCACGTATCCCACCTCAGAATATACTCCCGTATCCAGATCCCAATATTCAGTCTTACAGGTGAGTATACCTAGATGATATTTGTAAGGGGTTAAAATGCGAGGGCCGTGAGAGCTCAGGTCGATACTTCCGTATACGCAGAGAGATGACGGCTTCGACTTTTGGTATGTCCCCTTTAGAGGATCTTTTGTTTCAACAGCAATGACTATCAATTTTATTGTTTCATCAATTTGCTGAGGGCGGCGCTATGTTTCAAGCAAGCAGTAAAGTATTCTCTGGGGACTAGGCCATTGCTTCCGCATTATCAGAAGTCCCGGGATAATACCCCAGATATCACTAAGCATAAAGACCTAGTATCTCAGAAAGAGGGGTCCTTCAAACAAGATTTCGGGGGTTACCCATATATCCGAGAGATGTTACCCACGAATTAAGCAAGTTTGAATTTAGGATTATATCTCGTTACAATCTACTAAATGTGCAAAAACCTACTGGCATATCATCAGTGAGACCGTTTATCACTATTTAACTTTCCAATTCTTTAGCATGCCGTGATCGTCCACTGATGTACTATCATTTCCTCTTTTTCACAACAAAACTCATTTTTCATTTTATCATGTTTTTTACTTTTTCAAATTTTCTAATGTTTTTGGATTTTCTGAACTTTTTACTCCCCCTAAAATGCAAACACATTTTAGGAAATTTGAAAATAAACTATACAATAAAGTGACAACTGATATCGAATCACTTCAGATCGCCATCCACTTGGCATAAACAATCAGAACTCCCCCTCACAACAAACTATTTTCTCATTGTGATTTCAAAACACTTAAGTTTGTTTTAATCAAATGGTTTTTCCGGAAAATTAGTTTTGTTGATTTTCAAACCATTTGTAGGTTCGGGGTTCATCACATTTTTCTCCAAAATACCACTTGTAAGTATGGTCCAATCAAGTTCAACTTAATGACCTTGATTAACCACTTGTCAATAAAAACCTCTTTCAACCACTTACAGGTTCACTCACCAACTATAATCACTTGTAAATCAAAATATAACAATTTAAATATACCACCTGTACTTTACCAACTGTACCACTTGTAGGATCATATGCTAAGAAAGATGCCGATTCCTGCTCCACTCTTACCAACCTGGGAGCTCCGGCAAGTCAGATTTTCAGTTAGGAAAAACTTTCCCCCAAGCCTGACCATCCTTGGGAGATTCTGGAACACACCTGTCCCACTAACATTTTGATTTATAAAATTCTTTTGCACTTTTAACCTTCCCATCAACCATCTTCCCAAAAATATGCTTGACTTTTCCATTGAAAGCCTTCTCAACATCAAATTTTCCCTTATCAGCGAAGAATTGATTTGAGATCTCTACCTTTCCTACTTTTTTCATCAAATTTTCCTTTGACAATGGAGGAAAATCCTCATCGTTCACCTCTGGAACAGAATTAACAACCTTTTTCTCAACAGATGACTCCTCTGATTTTATGGAATCAGATTCATTGTCAGAACTACTTTCAGATTTTACAACCCATTTTTGTTTACTCAAATCGACTTGTCTTTTGTAAAATCGTTTTGAACTTTCACCTTCTTCAGAAGTTGAATTTTCAAACACTTTTGATTCCTCAGTTGATTGTTTCTTCTCAAAGACCAGTTTTTCTTTCAGTTTTGAGTTAGAAGTAACTCCCTGTGTTGTGTTGTTGAACTGTTGGCAATTCCAAGCAATATGTCCAACTTTTTGGCACTTAAAGCAAGTTCTTCTGTCAATTTTCTGATCTCTTTCGACAATGTGGAAGATGCAATTGTGTTCATGGAGAACAAACAAGAAGAATGGAGGAGGTTGTTTAGAAATGTTGAACATTGGAGCGATCAGTCTACTCAGGAGGATAGATTAGCGTGGCTCACCATACGTGATGTGCCAGCTCACTTATGGGCAACGGATACGTTCGATCTGATAGCAAACAGCTTTGGGAACGTGGTTAAGTCCTCTGATGTCTCTTGGAAGGATGGACATATCTCTTTTGCTAAAGTGGGCGTTGTAACCAGGTCCAAGAAACCCATCAATGAGCTTGTGGTAATTCGTTGGAGGTCAAGAGCGTTTAATATTAGGGTGGAAGAAGATGGGAATACCTGGGTACCGGATTGTTTCATCGCATGTAAAGCTAACATCGATTCGACGTCAATGGAGTTAGAAGGGGTCCGGTCATTTTTTGTTTCGTCGGTAAGGAATTTGAATGGTTCCGGCGAAGAGGTTGCTCAGAGTAGCCCCATAGCCACGCATCTGCATGCGCACGGGGACTCCCAAAATCATAATCATGATGTCGAGACACTTCAGGCTCACACGGGTCCCAATGATAAGGCTGGTCCCAGTGTTAACAATTTCCCAGATGTGGCAGGTGGGCCAAATGCGTTTTGTGAACTTGAGTCTAGGACGGAGCCCACTTCTAGAAAAAGGCCCAGATGTAATTCACCTGGGCTTTTTCCAGAACCCACTTCCCATCATTCTAACCACATGTTTTGACAAGACCAGCTTTTAGATCTAAATGCTTTACCAGGTAAGTTCTCTGTTAAACTGAGTACAGGGTGCCGATGCAAGGGTAAAGCTATAGAGAAAAAAAGGGGGCGGCGTCCTGTTTATTCTATACGCGAAAACAATGAGGCGGATGGGGTCGAGTCATGGCGTTTTGCTCCTACTCGATGGGAAAAGGATACAGGGAAGGCAGAGGAAGTTAAAATTACAGGGACGAGCTCGAAAAAAGGCACAGTTGACGCAGTTGTGGAGAAAGAAACGAGCAACACAATAGAAGCAGGAGATGCGCTGGGGGTAAATCTTCATAATTTCGATGATCAGATCAGAGAGCTTGTCACAGGAGAGGTGTCTACAATTGGTTCATCATGAATATTTTTGAGTCTCAATATCCGGGGTATGGGCATATCGTCTAAGCAGGGGTGGGTGAGAGAGATCAAAAGGACTCATAGTTTAAACTTCATGGCGTTCCAAGAGACGCAATTTTCGGATGTTTCTAGTATTAATATCCAGGCTTACTTACTGGGGTAACAACAATGTTGATTTTGATTTTGTGAATGCGACCGGGAGGTCTGGGGGTTTATTGTCTTTATGGGACCCTGGGGTTTTTTTAAAATCCTCAGTGGTGAAGAAGAGGCGTTATTTACTCGTTTCTGGGACGGTGAAAGGGTACAACAGTGTCTTCCATATTTTGAATGTGTACGCCCCTCAGGATAATAATGCGAAGAAGGAATTATGGAATGACTTAAAGAATCTAATAAGCGTTAATCAGGGCTTTTGGATAGTGTGTGGTGACTTTAATGCAGTTCGATGTCCTGAGGATAGAAAAAACTCTTCTTTTGATCAGGTCAGTGCAAGTGATTTTAATGATTTTATTTACTCTGCTGATCTCTCAGAATTTGCCATGAAAGGAAGAAAGTTCACTTGCTATAAGAAGGATAAGAGTATGGTAAAGCTGAGCAAACTTGATCGATTCCTTGTTTGCCAAAATTTTGTTAACAAATGGCCTGACGCTTGCTTGACGGCTCTTCCCTGTTTATTGTCGGATCATTCGCCGTTGATCTTGGCAACGAATCCGATGGATTTCGGCCCCATTCCATTCCGGGTGTTTAACTCCTGGTTGGATAGGCCGGGGATAGATGATGTGGTGAAAGTTGCTTTGCTTTCATTTCAAGGGGAAGGTGCAGCCGATGTTAGACTTTCGTCCAAACTAAGACACCTAAAGAAGCACCTTAGAGACTGGGTAAAGGAGAATAGAAAGAAAGAGGAGGAATCGTATAATAATCTAAGCAAGGAGTTGACTGATATGGATGAGATAATGGAAACCAGAGAATTATTAGAAGAGGAAATGTGGATTCATTCAGAATGCAAGGCTGGGATTTTAGAAATGGAATACTTGAAGCTGAAAGACTTGAAACAAAAATCAAGAGATAAGTGGGCTGAATTCGGAGACGATAACTCGGCATATTATCATGCTGTTATTAAAAACAAACAACTAAAAAGTAGATTTCATGGTATGGAACTGAACGGGGTATGGTGTAGTAATCCGAAGCTTATTAAGAAGGAGGCGTGGAGGTTCTTTGGTGATCGCTTCAAAGTGTAGGTCCCCTATTCGTATGGATCTTTCACAGAATTGTCTTTCCAATCAAGAGTGCGGAATCCTCTTGATCAGAATTATCACAGAAACAAGTAGAAGAACAGAACCAGCAATTCACTTTTAAACCGGATCTTTATTGATTATCAATCAACAGAATTACAATCAATCAAGATCCCTACCAACCTAAATTTCGTCCAAGCCCTAAGCCTTTCACGAAATTACTCTCTCACAATGTTTTGGCTGATTAACCTGAACCCTAAAGCCTAACCTTGTTTATATAACACAAGGTTACTACTTGGGCCAAGGTTAAACATCATGGACTGCGAATTGGACAGGCCCAATTCGCCTCCATCACCCTAATTGGGTTTTGTTTAGCCCAAACTCTATGAACTCACTAATACAAAGCTAAACCCGCTAACTGTTTATCGTTTAACTAATTACAAGATATCCAAAGACCAAATCTAAGCTGTTGTCACAAACATGCACCAACAAACTCCCCCTTGACAATAGCTTCATAAAATAACTTTGTCTTCAGTCATCTTGCAATCTTCAAGTAGTCTTGCACTGTCTTTGGTCTTTGGATAGCTTCAGCTTCAATAGCTTCTGTCAGCAACAGACTCCCCCTAAGCTGATGCATCCAATCACCAAATCTTCAAAAACTTTAGCGTTTGAGTAAACTCCAGTTCAGCATTTGTATAGCAAACTTCAAACTCTTCAACTTTGTCTGCAATGTAGAAAGGAGGTTCTACCATGCATCCAATCAAACTCTCATCTTCACAGCAACTCAACAACACAGCAACTTCTCAGCAACACACTGCTTCAATCTGTATACTATAAAACAAACATCTCGAGAAACCATAAGAATTTTTCAACATAAGTTAAACAAATTATTATTATTCAAGAGATATTTAAATTGTATCACAGATTAAGCATTTTCAACTTATCACCAACACGCAAAACTTTTTAATCAAACACTCTATAACCCGCATGATTCAAAATTTTGAACTCACTTTCCAACACTGTCTCCCCCCATTAGTAACAATTCCTCCAAGAATAACAGTTTCCCGTACTTTAAGAATTTTAAACAGAAAAAGACACTATTTTTGGATTTTTTATATTTTCTGAAAGCAAGTAAATAACAAAAGCAATAAACACTCTATTTTTGTGAGAATCACTGGTAAGAAGATCATATCAGCACAATCAAACTGTTTTCACACTATTAGATAATTCTTTATTTAATTTTTCGTGAAAAACAGTCCAAAACGATTACCAGTATGTTTGTCCACTTAAACAAAATGCATGAACATTTCAAGTACCATTACCGTATGATACGTTAAGGTAATTTTATTTCTGATATACTAGCGTGTCCCACTTCAGGATATACCCCCGCGATCAAGGTATGCACAAACATTCAACGTAGTAGGTGAGTATACTGAATTCATCCTTTAAGATATCCTGGCAGTGTCTAGGTCTGCATATAATATGTTGTATCATGTTTTAATTGCTTAACTATGAACACCCAAATAAATAGTAATCAAATCCTGGAAATATAAACAACACACTCTATCATGCAAGTATCTTCCCTACCACATATTTCACAAGTCCAATCCAGATTTCTGAAATCTTAACTGGGAATAGGTTGAGAAGAGAACAGAATAGATCTTTAGGAGAGATGGTATAATATACAGATCAAATGAGTTTTTCTCAGTTTGATATAGGTTTATTGGGTTTCTTTTGGGCACTTGAGGGCCTCTTTCGGGTGTATTAGATCTATAGCGCGACAACGTACAGCTAGGTCAGCATATATCTGGATGCAGCAGAAGCTGTCGTTGCCTAGCACCTCCAGGTCAGCATATATCTGGATGCAGCAGAGGAGGTACACGTTTTTTTTCAGAGAAGATTTCAGAATCATATCAAAATTGTGTGTATCGGGACACATACCGACATTCAAATAGAAATGTGCTAATTCCAAGTGACTTTCTTTCCTGAGGTCATGTACAATTTTAGTTCTGAACAGAAAGACAGTCAAGATATCCCCAGATAAAATAACAGTATAAAGACCCAAAACTTCAGATTTTGGCAATCTATCAACGCAAGATTTAAGGTCATTAAACCATACACCACTGATGTGTTCCCCACTCATACACAATTCATTTAGATTTATATCACATTGGTAAGTTGATTATTTCATGCTTTTTGCCTACTGGTACATCATATAATGAAGCTGCTATCACACTTAAGCAATTTAATTCAGTTTGAGTGTGACAGTCTAACTTGCTGATGTACTATCATTTCTTCTTTTTCACACAGTGATAACTCATTTTTATTTTTTTTATTTTTTTATGTTTTTGATTTTTCAATTTTTTTTTTATTTTTGATTTTTAAGAAAAGCAATAAACTATTTACAAAAATTCTTATGAAAAACCAGTTATTCAGGATTCCTCATCCCGTTGAGTTCGACTAAGTGTTCAAAGCGAGCCCTGTCAAATGCTTTAGTATAAAGATCTGCCAGGTTATCTTCTGTGTCGACTCGATGTAATTCAATTAGTCGTTTTTCAGCACAATCCCGTATAAAATGATGACGTATGTCAATATGTTTAGTTCTACTGTGCTTTACGGGATTGTTTGTGATTGAAATAGTGGCATTATTGTCTATCATAATAGGAGTACGAGTGAAATCCAAACCGTAATCGCGCATCTGCTGTTGTATCCAGAGAACCTGAGAGCAGCAGCTACCCGCAGCAATATATTCAGCTTCACACGTAGATGTAGACACACAGGATTGCTTCTTGCATTGCCAAGACACGATCCTGCCTCCTAAGAACTGACAACCACCTGTTGTAGACTTTCTGTTCGACTTGCATCCTCCAAAGTCTGAGTCAGTGTAAGCGACAAAATTCAAATCACTATCAGCTGGATACCACAACCCAAGTTTAGGTTTCCCCTTCAAGTAACGAAGAATACGCTTCACTGCTTTCATGTGTGACTCTTTTGGATTCGCCTGATATCTAGCACACAAGCAGTCAAGTACATTAGAGAACCAATCATTGCCCTGTATTGAGTTGGATCAACGTCTTCAGTACTTTCGTGATCTGGGCCAAGATTGTGATTTTCACAAATGGGTGTGTTGAAAGTAGAGCAATCATTCATTTTGAACCGATCCAAAATGTCATACACATACTTCGTTTGATGAATAAACATCCCATCCTCCTTCTGTTCAACTTGTAATCCCAGAAAGTAAGACAGCTCACCCATAGCGCTCATTTCAAACTTGCTCTTCATCACCTGCTCGAACTCTTTACACATACTCTCATCTGATGACCCAAAGATGATGTCATCCACGTACACCTGTACTAGCAGAAAATCTTCCTTCTTTCTCTTGATGAACAGTGTACTGTCAATCTGACCTCTTTCGAAACCATTCTTGATCAGATGTGTAGACAGTGTCTCGTACCACGCCCTGGGAGCTTGATGTAACCCATACAAAGCCTTATCAAGTTTGTACACTCGATCTGGATAGTCTGGATCAATGAACCCATCTGGTTGTGAGACATACACCACTTCTTGGACTTTCCCGTAAAGAAATGCACTCTTCACGTCTAGTTGGTAAACTTTGAAGCCCTTGAATGTTGCGAAAGCTAGAAACAACCGAATCACCTCCAACCTTGCCACTGGTGCAAACACTTCATTGTAATCAATCCCTTCTTGCTGATTGAAACCTTTTACCACCAATCGAGCCTTGTTTCGCGTCACTATCCCTCTGTCATCTTTCTTGCACTTAAACACCCACTTAGTGCCTATCTCTCTTTCACCTTTAGGAAGGTCAACCAACTCCCAAACCTTCAACTTTGCAAACTGGGCCAATTCCTCTTGCATAGCTTCAACCCATGAATTGTCTTTAAGAGCCATATGAATGTTCTTCGGCTCCTCTTGGGAAATAAAGCAACTATACAAGCATTCATTCACAATCCCAGTCTTCTCAATCGAAACAAATAAACCAGAATTCGCTGCTATGCTCCTTCTCGTCTGAACACCTGCATTAGGATCTCCAAGTATCATGTCAACTGGATGATCTCTATTTGCTCGTGTAGTAGCAACAGCATCAACTTCAAGATTATCACCCAGGTTTGATCCAATCTCCCCCTGAATGTTCTGATCTGCAAATGGATTAATGAAATCCTCCCCCTCAATAGGTTCAGAGTCACTATCACTTGAATCAGGATCAGCAGCACCATGGGAAGTTTCCGCAGCATCTGTCATATCAACATTCGATCTAGGCATGAACTCGCCTTCATCGTCTCCACCAATCATTGTTTGAATCAACTGAGAATCATCTGCATTTGGAAACTCAGGAATATTAAATGACTTAAAAGTGCTTTCATAATCATATAATATAGCTGGACCACTCGTTGATTGTTGAGGTTTGTATGAAGTAATTTCAACATTAAAGACAACCTCAATTTTACCAGTTTTTAGATTAAAAACCCTTTTATTCGGTGCGCCAGGTACGTAACCTAGAAAGTAGCCTTCGTCAGCCACCTCACCGAATTTTTGTTTATCTTTATTACGCACAATGGTGCAGGGTAATCCAAATGGTTCAAAGCCTTCTAAGTTTGGTTTCTTGTTAAACATTAATTCATGACATGTTTTGTTAAAACGTTTAACAGTCAAAACTTTGTTTAGGACGTAGCAAGCTGTATTCACAGCTTCTCCCCAGAAAAGAACTGGTAGCTTTGAATCTGAAAGCATCGTCCTAGCGGCTTCAATCAACGTCCTGTTTTTCCTCTCAGCAACTCCATTTTGTTGAGGTGTATAAGGAGCAGAATATTGATGTTCAATTCCCTTTCGAAGACAGTAGAGATCCAGAACTCGATTCTTGAACTCCGTGCCATTATCACTCCTTATCCTCTTTATCCTTGCATCATGGACGTTTTCCAATTTCGTAAAAAGATCTATCAGCATCTCCGCCGTCTCATCTTTTGTACCTAAAAAGAAAACCCATGAATAACGTGAGTAATCATCAGTGACAACTAAACAATAGTACTTTCCACCTATGCTCCTCACGTTCACTGGACCGAATAAATCCATGTGAAGTAATTCATAAGGGGCATCTATGGAATTTACTGTTTTAGACTTATGAGGTTTCTTATGTTGTTTTCCCTTTTGACATGGAAGACATTTATCTTCCACATGAAACCTCTGCATTGGAACCCCTTTCACTAGCTCATTTTTAACAAGGTAATTCATTTTTCGATAGTGAATATGGGCCATGCGTCTATGCCACAACATCGATTCAGCTTCAGATGCTTTTGATAGTAAACACGCCACCACAGCAGTTGGATCCTTAGCACCCATGTCCATGACATAAGTGTCATTTCTCCTTGGCGCTCGCATCACTATCCAATCGTCTGGAATCTTCAAACCTGGTTTCAACACTAATGCTTCATTCTTGGTAAAATGGACCGAGTGACCCTTGTCGCAAACTTGAGACACGCTCATCAGATTGTGTTTAAGCTGCTCCACATAGTTCACTTTGTCCAGTGTGATCTTCCCATTGGTCACCTTTCCTCGTCCTGTAATTCTACCACCTTTAGCACCCGCAAAATTCACCTTTCCACCATCATAATCTTCAAATTCAGATAACAATCTCGCATCCCCCGTCATGTGCCTGGAGCAGCCACTATCAACATACCACAAGTTGATAATCCTCCTTAGCAGCTCCTGCACACACCAACCAAGAAATTAGTTAGATTGGGGGACCCAAGCCTTAATGGTCTTGGGTCATCCAAATTCACCAACCACTGGAACATCCATCCAATATCCATTACTCCTAACTGGAGTCTTGGATCTTAGACCTGTTGATGGAATTTGATTTTGGTTTCCACTAGGTCTTTGGTCCTGAGGGTTCCTATATGTATTTGGACTATTTGACCTTTGGAAATTTTGATTTGGGTATCTTGAATTTTGATTCCAAGAAGCATTATTGTTGTAATTTCTAAAGCCATTGTTATAAAAAGGTCGACCACCATTATTTTGGTATCGATTTTGATATTGACCTTGACTTCTGAAATTATTTGAGTTTCCATTAAAATTGTTCATTCTAGGTGAACTGCTTCTAGGTCTCTCAAATCTGCCTGGTGGAGATCTAGGCTGAAATCTTGGTTGATTTCTTTGAAAACGAGGAACTTGTGGAGTTCCTTTTTCAGCCTTATCTTCACCAACAGCAACATTCTCTGGTTGCTTAGCAGCAGATTTCTTTGGAGAATTTGCAACTTTCTCCTGTTTATCACCACTATTCTCTGGTGACTTCTCTCTCTTCTCCTCACTCACTTGTGCTTCACCTTTTTTGTTAGGACAACAGCTAGCTACATGTCCCTTGGTATGACATTTGAAGCACGATTTCTTTTTCGAAGACTTCTTTTCTGAAGCCTTTGAACTAGATTCGGGTTTTTCTTCTGATGATGCCTTAGAAGGATTTGGTTCAGTTTGCTTAGTTTCAGAATTTTCTATGTTCTTGTTTTTAGCAAACTCTATATTAGATTCATTTTCAATAACAACTGTTTCGTTTTTCATGTCACTTCCTTGAACAAAATTAACCTTTTTAACAAAAGTTGGATTGTTATTTTTAGGAAGTGATGTGTTCTTTTTCAAAACAGGTTTGCTGTTATTATCCTTCTTAGCATCAGCATTCTCAAAAACATTTCCTTGACGTGACGTGAAACTACTTGGCAATGTTGACCCAAAGTCCATGAGCTCATCTTCATTTGGCAAGAAAGAATAGTCATGACTAACAGGAGGTGGAACTTCATTGAAACCATGAAATCCCACACTGGTTTTGTCATTACTTTTCTTCAAGCCACCCATCATATGTTTCATAACAAAAGCAGAATCCCTGAATTGACCTAATTTCTTTTCAAGTTCAACAATTCTGAGTTGTGCATCTGACAACTCTTTGCATTTATCAGAAATCTCTTTTGTTTTCTCAGCCATCATTTCATGAGCTAAGTCTATGACTTGAAGTTTTTCATTTAATTTGCAGGTTAGCGTTTCAATTTTACTTTCATAACCGTTTATCTTCTTCAAGTATGATGATTCATTTCTTTTAGCAAAAAAATTTGCTTCTTTTATGGTAGACATCTCGCCCACCAGACTTTGGTTTTGTGTGGACAACCTGTCAACTTCACCCTGTAATTCACGACATTTTAAACACACAGAATTAGACTTTACCTCTCCTGTTTGTTTATCAAGGTTGGCCATGAGAGCTGCAAGCTGATCTTTCACTCTTTTGTATTCAGCTTCCTTTTCTTCAGCTTCCCGTTCCTGGTCAGACTTTTGCTTTTTCTCCTCAGCATCTGATGTCTGATCAACCTTCTTTTCTTCAGCTTTACTCTCTGCCTTCACCTCAGCCTCATCATTCATTTTTGCTTCAGCACCTTCCACAGTATCTTCACCATCATCAACTGGAGTTATCTCTGCCATGAATGCCTGTGTGACATTGTCATCTTTTTCCAAGTGAATACTCCAGTCATATGAACCTTCTCTAGCAGTAGAGATCAGCGCTCTTGAGTTAGAGTTGTTTGTTGCATTCCTATTGTTTGAACTCTGACTCGAAGTCTCCTGCTTTTGTTTTTGACATTCCCTAGCAAAATGCCCATAACTTTGACAGTTGAAGCATCTCACTTTGGTCTTGTCGAAACCAACAGTCTTCCCTATAAACTTCCTTCCTGTTCGGTTCATAAATCTCTTCACTCTTCTAGTAATCATGGCCATTTGCCACTGCAAATCCATATCTTCAAGATCATCAGGGTCAATCTGATCATAATCTTCATCCAAAGTAGCAGGATCAGATATCTTCCCCTGAATGTAGTTCTCATAGGAAGCAACAAATGAAGCAAGTAAAGCCAGATGCTCTTCAGCAGACTTCACACTCATTGGCATTGACTTAACACCACTACTCTGCTTAGAAGCTGATGTTCTCTTGGCTCCTGTTGATCCTCCTGAAGCAGCTACAAAACAAACATCACCATCTTCATTCACTGTGACCTGCTCATTCTCACACGAAAGAAACGCAGTAGCAGAGTCGCTAGAAGCGTTGTGTGATGAAGAAGATGCAAGCCCATTGTAAATCGTTGGATCTTGAACCTGATCATATCCAGTATCTTTCTTCTTTATACTGAGCTCATAAGCTCTCAGCTTGCCAACTACTTCTTCCAGCTCCTTTGTCTCATAATCTGCCTCTCCCTTAATCATGAGAGTGTAGATATCCCACTTAGTAGGTAGAGCATCCAGTAGCTTGTCATTTTTCTCTATGTCAGTATAGCAATCTATGTCATAATTTTCCAATTCTGACATCAAATGATAGTATCGAGTGATGACGTCCTCAAGAGACTCGTTTTTCATGTACTTAAACACAGCAAACTGCTTCTTCAGTAAATCAACTTTGTTCTTCTTGACATCAGGATTTCCTTCATATCTCTTCTCTAGCGCATCCCACATTTCCTTTGAAGTAGTGTACTTCTTAAAGGTATGCTTGATGCCATCAGGTAAAGACATTTTAATGGCTGCCAAGGCTCTCTTTTCCGCCTCATACATTTTCTTCTGTTCAGCATCCATATCAACATAAGCAGTTACACGTTGTCTTCCCTCAAAGTCATGAGTTGGGTTCGCATACCCATCATCTATACATATCCACATACGAGTGTCCTGGTACTCAACAAAGGATTGAAACCGATCCTTCCATGTCAAGTAGTTCTCCACATTCATCATCTTAGGTGGTTTGTTCGTTGTGCCTACCTCATGTTCCATTCTTAAGAGTTCGTTCAATTTAGACATGTTCGACATGTTAACTTAATCAGACTGGTAAAACCGTACAAAAATTTTAGTCCGAAATCTGTTTTTACCAAGTTATACCGTTAGATTCGTCTCGAGATTACGATTCCAATGATATATAATGTCGAAGACCGTTTTCGGGATTTTCCAGAGTTATATAATGTCGAAGACCGTTTTCGACATGTTTTTTTTTTTTTTTGTCCTAAAAATACGAGGAAATCAACGGTGCAAACGGTTCTGTCTAACGAGCTACGGATCAATTTCTATTTGCAAAACACTGAAATTTTATCGACGCTTGCCAACTGAAATTCCACCACTTTAAATTTGCTGGTCCTTAAATTTGCTGATAATTTCGCTGGAGAGCTGTTAATTTCGCTGGTCAGAAGGTCAATTTCGCTGGTCTATTTCGCTTAAAATCAAGTTCGCTGATCAATTTCGCTGGTCAATTTTGCTGTGTATTTTCGCTATTACGACGACTAGTGAAGTCGCTGAAACCGTGATGATTTCGCTGTGGACAATCACACGGTTACCAAAGTCGCCTTTGGATTTACTTCGCCGATAAGTATGCTAATTTCGCAGATCAGACAATTTCGCCAGTTCAGTTAATTTCGCCAACCAGTAACTTTGGAAACTTAATCTTTTCGAAAATTTTATGATTTTCCGGATTCTCTTATCACAAATCTGCAAAATCGAACCACCAAATCAGCCAACTTTTGACAAACTTTTGATGAACTTAATGAAGAACACGAAGAACAGTCTTCGAATCTTCAAGAAATTCAAGCCAAAATCCTTCAACACAATCAACCAAAAACAGTCCTGCAAACCCTAAAACCTGCAAAAACAGCAAACAAACAGCGCAGAAGATCAAAACAGCCAACAAAATTCGAAAAATTATATAAAAAATTTCGAAAATTTTAAAACCCTAATTTTTCAGGTTTCAAAAAAAAAATCGAAAATCTCCCTGTTTCTCCAAGAACAATTCCGAACCGAGCCTTCAAGAGCCTAATGCTCTGATACCAATTGTAGGTCCCTTATTCGTATGGATCTTTCACAGAATTGTCTTTCCAATCAAGAGTGCGGAATCCTCTTGATCAGAATTATCACAGAAACAAGTAGAAGAACAGAACCAGCAATTCACTTTTAAACCGGATCTTTATTGATTATCAATCAACAGAATTACAATCAATCAAGATCCCTACCAACCTAAATTTCGTCCAAGCCCTAAGCCTTTCACGAAATTACTCTCTCACAATGTTCTGGCTGATTAACCTGAACCCTAAAGCCTAACCTTGTTTATATAACACAAGGTTACTACTTGGGCCAAGGTTAAACATCATGGACTGCGAATTGGACAGGCCCAATTCGCCTCCATCACCCTAATTGGGTTTTGTTTAGCCCAAACTCTATGAACTCACTAATACAAAGCTAAACCCGCTAACTGTTTATCGTTTAACTAATTACAAGATATCCAAAGACCAAATCTAAGCTGTTGTCACAAACATGCACCAACACAAAGAACCGTTATCGGTTAGACCGAAAATGGTTTGTGAGGGTATCAATCAGTTAACAGAGGCTGAATCTTCCTCTCTCATTCTTCCTTTTTCGGCTCAAGAAATTAAAAATGCCGTTTGAGGATGTGGGGATGATCGGGCCCCAGGCCCAGATGGGTATAATTTTCGGTTTATTAAAAAGTTTTGGCATCTTATTGGGGGAGATTTCATTGATGCGGTGCAGCATTTTCACGAATCGGAATCCATTTCTCACGGATGTAGCGCGTCGTTTATAGCCTTAATTCCTAAAGTAAACGACCCATTAGGATTCAATGATTTCAGACCTATAAACCTCGTGGGTTCCTTCAGCAAGATTGTGTCCAAAGTCATGGCCTTAAGAATTAAAAATGTATTAAATTCAGTGATCTCTGAAACGCAATCTGCCTTCTTGAGTAACCGAAATAGTATCGATGGTCCTTTGGTTATGAATGAGGTGGTGGCATGGGCGAAGAAAAAGAAGAAGAAAATTTTCATGTTCAAAATTGACTTTGAAAAGGCATACGACCATGTGTCTTGGCAATTTTTGGATTCAATACAGGAACATATGAACTTCCCGGCTAAGTGGAGAAGGTGGGTGAGGACTGTTTTATCGTCGGCCAGATCTTCGGTGCTTATAAATGGTTCACCCTCATTCGAATTTCAGTTTCATCGCGGTATGAGACAAGGCGATCCCCTTTCGCCATTTTTATTCCTCATCGGCATGGAAGCTTTCTCGCAATTGATAAAGAAGGCTACGGAGGTGGATCTTTTTAAAGGTCTTAAATTACCTAATAACGGTCCCGTTGTCTCACACTTATTATTTGCGGATGACGCGATCCTTGTGGGCGAATGGGATTCTTCCAACATTCTTAATATGGCGAGGATTCTTAGAGTTTTTAATTTAGCGTCGGGTCTTAAAATTAACTACTCTAAGTCTAGCCTCCATGGGGTGGGAGTGGAACCGGGGGAGATTATCGATGCGGCGAACTCCATCAACTGCATTCCGGGTTCCTTTCCGTGTAAGTATTTGGGTTTACCCTTAGGAGCCAATATGAGTAGAGTGTCGAATTGGCAGTCGGTCATGGAAACTTTCAATAATAGGCTTTCTTTATGGAAAGCGAATTTTTTATCGGTTGGAGGCAGGCTTACGCTTCTTAAATCTGTTCTAGAGACTATTCCCACTTATTTTCTGTCTCTCTTTAAAGCTCCAAAGAAGGTCATTGATATTCTAGAGGCGAAACGACGAAATTTTTTTGGGGGAGGGGATGATACTACAAAGAAGACGTGCTGGGTTAAGTGGGCTAATATCACGGCATCTTTGAAAGCGGGGGGGTTAGGGTTGGTGCCGCTCGGGGATGTCAATACTGCTCTTCTCGCCAAATGGTGGTGGCGCCTAAAAGTGGAACCGAAGGCGATGTGGAATAGGGTGATTGTGTCTATCCACGGATCAAACAAGTCAGGTTCATATCTCCCTCTCAACAGTAGCATGGCTGGGGTATGGAAAGCTATCACTAGGATGGAAAATGAGTTGAAAAAAGTAAATATTCAACCAGCTAATCTGATCAGAGGTAGTTTGGGCAAAGGCGATTCCATTCGATTTTGGACTGATGTGTGGCTGCTTCAAAATCCTCTTAAAGAAGTTCTTCCTAATCTATATAGGCTGGAAAAAATGAAAGGAATAACGATTAAAGATTGCTATGAAATGGCTGATCAAAATATAAATTGGAAGTGGCGTTGGAAGAGGTCTTTTGGGAACCAAGATGAAAGCAGGGAATGGGAGGATTTGTTGAACCATTTAAATCAAGTGTCTATGGATGAGCGTGAAGATAAATGGGTGTGGCAGCATGATCCGGGTGGGATCTTCTAAGTCAAGTCAATGAAAGAGGTTATAAGTAAAACTATCAGACCAAATTTGCAATGGTCTATGGATTGGAACTCATGGGTTCCAAAGAAGGTAAATGTGTTTATGTGGAAAGCGGAGTTGAACCGGCTCCCGACCTTAGCGGCGTTGCAAAGAAGACAAGTTAATGTTGAATCGTCAATATGCACCTTGTGTGAGGAAGCAGAAGAGACAAGCGAACATCTCCTCATCTCTTGCCATTTTGCCGCTATTATATGGCAGGGAGTGTCATCATGGTGCGGGGTGCCTCCGATATATGCTTTTTCAGTCCGGGACTTGATCTCGACCCAAAATTTCCATCAGTTGGACCAGCATAAGAGGAGAGTTTTCCAAGGCATTATTTACACGACATGTTGGTGTATTTGGAAAACAAGAAATGAGGTTATATTCAATAACGAAATGGCCTCTATTTCTAAAACTTTGGAAAATGTTAAGGCGTTAGCATACCTATGGATTAGAAATAGATCCAAGTGTAGAGAGATCTCCTGGATGGATTGGTGTAGGTTTTCGTTGTAATCTTTTGTTGCTTTTTTTCTAGCGTCTTGCTAGTTGTTTAATGAAAGTTGCCGTTCCAAAAAAGAAAAAAAAAAAAAAACTTAACAACTTTATATGCAACAGATCACATGAGCCTGATTACATCAATTTACGAGACCTGGGACTGACACATATCACATGATCACTTTTAATTTTTCAAGCGGTTCACACAACACAATGCACTTTCAAGCTCGTTCAAAGGATGTTTTTCAAACGGACTATACCAGTTTCAAACGGGATCGGTCAATTTCAAACGGAAATGGTCAATTTCAAACGGAAATGGCCAGTTTCAAACGGGAATGGTCAATTTCAAACGGGAATGACCTATGACATCAGCAATTTTCGAACAGTTTCAAACGGTATAGCAGTTTTCTATCAGTTTTAGGTTGAATTTTAGTCCAAAACTTTCAAGGATTAGTTAGAGCACTATTATGAATGTTATGTGTAAAAATCAGATCATTTTGACAGTGAAAATTCTCAAACTTGTGAAAGAAGGTGTAGAAAATAGATTTTCAAGCTAAATATGGCAAGAACTCTTCCTCCTGAGCTCTGATACCACTTGTAGGATCGAATCGCGACCCGAACGAGTCGTTCAGAAGAGCTCTCATCTGTTTCAGAGGCGGAAACTAAGAAACGGACTTGAAAACAGCTTGAAATACACTTTAAACCTCTTGTATATTGAATTAACAATGTTTACAATCAGAGGATAAACCGGCAGCACCTCGGTATCACTTGGCCCTTTCGTTACAAATGACATAAACAACACACCTATTTATAGGCCACCTACTACCGTTTGAAACTAACATGACATCTTCAAACGATCATTTCAAACGGACGTAACCTCTCAAACGGGACTCTTCAAATGGACATGCAAGTTGACTTTCAAACGGACACTTCTAATTTGTCTTCATGTGTCCATATTATAATGATGATGTCACTTGTGATGTCATCTCTATGATGTCATGCTTCAGATCCGCAACGCAACCCAGACTCGATATAAGACGATGTCGACAGATGTATGCACCAACAAAGCCTTCTACTGATGCATGAAATTCGTAGCTTTCTTAGCACTTTTTTTTAAAACAATTTGTGGTTTGTAACCTTTAAACAATATTAGGTTTTCGGGAACCCTTAAGGTTCCTGTTGGTGGTGTTTTAGACCTACGTGGTTGTTTGAACAATATCTTAACTTACAAGTCACTAGGACTTGTTATAACTTGTGGTTGAAAGTCTTTCATGGCTTTCTTTGGTATGATATTATGCTTATCCATTTTCTTTGCGTTGTGTTTTTTGTACTTGTGCTTATTTTGCTAAGGCAGTATTGTTGGCTTTAACCCTTCAAGCTTTTTTGGCTATCCGTAGGTAGGTTGAAGCCTTCGAGGTCTCGAGTTGTTACGTAGGTGGCTTGAAGCCTTGAAGGTTTCTTAGTTTCTTGGTTTGAATTTTTGTAATTTTTTTGTTTGTATCATCCTTTAGATAATTTTTGTTTTCTTGTAACTTTGTCTTTGCCGAGTTTGTGTTGCCTTTATGTTTTTTATACCTTAAAGGGTTCAGTGCTGCAGACACTTAGCCTTGGTGTTTTTAACAAGAAGACATAGCACCTATCCTTTTTATCATTTCTTTGTTTTTCATTTGACTTCAATAGCCTGTTTGTTGGTTATATTTCTAAGGCTTAAGGAACATTTGGTGTAGGTTGTTTAGACTTGTCTATGAGACAATTTTGCTTTAACTTAATAAGTCTCATGGAGTTGTATTGATTTAGGAACTCACCCCTTATATAGGTTCATTCAACCCTTGAACCTATTGAGCGATGTGGCCTGGGAGCTCATCCCCTTACATGGCCCTTGCCATGGAGTTTTTTGCTAGGTTCTCAACCTAATCTTAGGATAGAAAGACAAGTTTGATAAAACAACTTCATTCATTCAAGCAATACTTGCTTTTTACAAAAGGTATTCATAGTGCTGTTCGAAATACATTTTGATACAAACCAAACTTTCATGTCTAAACATGGAACCTTTTCAGGGTTTTGCCATTCCAATGCCTTGGAAGCCTCTTGCCTTCTGAATCTGCTAGCTTGTAGGATCCACCCTTGTGTGCTTCGAGGATGGTATATGGACCCTCCCATTTTGGGCAAAGCTTTCCTTGATTCTATTTTTTGCTAGCTTCATTGTTTCTGAGGACCAGGTCCCCTGGCTTGAATCGTTCGTTCTTGACTTTCTTGTTGTAGTAGGCTTCCATTTGTTGCTTGTATTTGGCCTCTTGGATTGCAGCTTGATCTCGTGCTTCCTCTAGGAGTTGTAAATTCAACATGGTCTCTTTTTGGTTTGTTTCAGGATCCATGTTGACGATTTGCTGGGTTACAACTCCTATCTCAGCGGGGATCACAGCCTCGGATCCAAATACCAAGCTATAAGGTGTTTTCTTATGGCTTGTTTTTTCGGTTGTTCTTATTGCCCATAGAACACTAGGCAATTCTTCAAGTCAGTTGCTTCTGTATCTTCCCAATCTTGTCTTGATACCTTCCACTATGCTTCGATTCGTCCTTTCAACCTGACCGTTTGATTGCGGGTAAGCCACTGAACTGAAGGCTTGGTTGATTCTGTATTCTTTGCACCAAACGCTGAAAGGCTTCTCAGAAAATTGCTTTCCATTGTCAGTGACAATTACTCCCGGCAATCCATAACGGCAAATAATGTTCTCCCAAACAAAGTCGATGACTTGTTTGCCCGTGATCTTTGCAAGTGGTTTAACCTCGGGCCACTTGGTGAAATAATCTATTGCCACCAGCAAGAATTTTACTCCTCATTTGCTTGGGGGAAATGGACCAACAATGTCCATTCCCCATTTATGGAATGGCCATGCCGAGGTTATTGGGACAAGGTCATGTTTGGGACTTTGTGGGATTGGTGCATGAATCTGGCAAGCATCACATTTCCTCAATTGTTCAGTGGTATCACGATGCATTGAGGGCAAGAAATACCCAAGGTTCATGAGTTTTGCAACCACCGACCTAGCTCCAAAATTAGCTCCGCATATGCCTTCGTGAATCTCTTTGATCAAATACTTACTTTGCTCAGGACCAACACATCTTAGCAAGGGGGCAAGGTAACCCTTTTTTGTAAAGGGTTTCTCCTTGTAGCACGTACTGCCTTGCCTTGATTTTAACCCTTTCAGCTTCTACTTGATCAGTGGGTAGTTCACCATTTTTAAGGAACTTTTTGATGGGAGTCATCTAGTTTGGATCTTCTTCGGTGACTACGTCTTGGACTTCTAATTCATCGATTGATGGAGCCTTCAATACTTCTACCAACACCTTCTTAGTAAGGTGTGCAAAAGTGAGAGATGCAAGCTTACTTAGGGCATCAGCCTTTTTGTTTTGAGATATGGGAATTTGTTTGATGTTGCATGCTTGGAAGGTACTCATCAGCTCGTTGGATTTTTCTTTGTATTTTTTCATGTTGGGCTCTTTAGAAATGTAGCTATCATTTACTTTGCTCGAGACCAGCAACGAATCTGTGAACACTTCAAGTTTTTCAACTTTCATTTCTTTAGCCAGCCTTAAGCCAGCGATTAATGCCTCATATTCAGCCTCGTTGTTGGTGGTCTGAAAATCAAAACAGAGAGCATACGTGAATTCCATCCCTTCCGGGTTGATCAAAATGAGTCCAGCCCCTGACCCTTCAACGCTTGAAGCCCCGTCGGTGAAAAGCTTCCAGGCTTCAAGGTTAGGGGGTTCAGTGGTTGTAGTGTTCACTTCAGTGATTGTTTGCTTTGGAATTTCTACAATGAAATCGGCCAAGACTTGGGCCTTGATAGCTTTTCTTGGGACATAGGTGATGTTATGCTCACCTAGTTCTATGGCCCATTTGGCTAATTGTCCCGAGTTTTCCGGTTTTTCAAGCACACCCCTGATAGGTTGGTCGGTGACCACTTGTATAGGGTGTGCTTGGAAATACCTTTGAAGCCTTCTAGCTGTTTGAACTAGGGCTAGTGCAAGTTTTTCAAGAGGAGGATATTTAGTTTCAGCCAATTTTAAAGTTTTGCTGAAGAAATAAACGGGTACCTGAGCTTTGTCCCGTTCGATGGTGAGGACTGCACTTATGGCCTCTTCAACAACTGAAAGATAGACTGAGATTAATTCCCCTGTTTCAGGAGCCGCAATGTCTGGTAAGGAGGCTAGATGTTGTTTCATCTGGTTGAAGGCTTCTTCAGCCTCCTCAGTCCATGTGAAATCTTTCTTATCGGAGCAGCCTTTAAGCGTTTTAAAAAAGGTAAAGACCTTTCAGCCAATTTGGAGGTAAAACACTTCAAGGCTGCAAGCTTCCCGTTAAAGCTTTCAACCTCTTTCTTGCTTTTCGGCGGTTTGGTTTCTAGGACAGCTTTCACCTTGCTCGGATTGGCCTTGATGCTTTGTTTCCCCACAATATGCCCAAGGAATTTGCCTTCCTCAAACCCAAAGGAACACTTCTCGGGGTTGAGTTTCATGTTGACATTCCTAAGGTTCCTGAAGGTTTCTTGAATGTTATCGAGCATTTGGTATTCCGTCTTGCTTTTGATTACCAAGTCATCGACATATGCCTCCATGTTCCAGCCGATTTGACTTGAAAAGGCCTTGTCAACGAGTCGTTGGTAGGTTACTCCGGCATTTTTAAGACCAAAAGGAATCTTTTGATAACAAAAGATCCCTTTGTCTGTATGAAAGGCTGTTTTTTCCTCATCTTCCTCCTTCATGAGGATTTGGTGGTAGCCTTTGTATGCATCAAGAAAGCATTTGAATGGATAGCCGGTGAGGGAGTCTACTTTGAGATCAATTTCGGGTAACGGGTAGCAGTCTTTGGGACAAGCCTTATTAAGGTCCTTGAAATCTATGCACATTCTCCATGAGTTGTCCGGCTTTCGGACCATCACCGGGTTTGCAATCCCAAGATTGATATTTGACTTCGCGGAGAATGCCGGCTGATACAAGCTTTTCAACCTCTTGGCATGCAGCCAAGCTTCTTTCGGGTGCTAGACTTCGTTTCTTTTGGACCACAGGCTTGACGTGAGATGGTATTTTTAATTCGTGTTCAGCGATGCTTCGGGGGATGCCTGTCATGTCTTCCGGGCACCATGCGAAGACATCACTGTACTGTTTCAGCAGCTTCTCAAGGTATGACAGGGTTTCTTGTGAAAGGCTAGGGTTGACCCTTATCTTCTGATCGGGATATTTGGGATTTATAGTGAGCCTTTGCCTGTCTTCTTCACTTTTAGAGCTTTCACCTTCAACCATATACGCCTCCTGGGAAGGTTGAAGGGTTGCTATTCCCCTCTCGGTGGGAAACTTGACAGTGCCATGGCCAACAGACACAGCCATGTAAAATGCACACTGTCCTGGCCTCCCGATGATCACGTCATAATTTGAGGGAATGTTGATAACCACAAAGGTGAGTGGTTGGATTCTTTCCTTCTGCCCTTCACTGAAACAGACGTCAAGTGTCAGTTGCCCTAAAGGCTTGAGGGGTATATCAGCGATACCTTTTATGGAGGTTCCGGAGGGTTGAAGCTTTGAACGTTCTTCATTGCTCAGGCGGTTGAAGAACTTCTCAAACATGATCTCAGTGGCAGCCCCCGTGTCTATGTAAGCTTTTCTTGTCTGTATCGTCCCCACTATAGCCTCAACCACAAGAGGGCTTGAAAGAGGAAGCTCCCAAGCTTCCAACCGCTGCCTTTTGTGTGGAACCCTTCCATCGAAATCCACCATACTTACTTCCTTGCCTTTTCCTTCAGCCATTTTGTCCCTCACTCCTTTTACCAAGTGAGCGAGTTCCCCGGATTTGACGGCTTCTTCAATTCTCTTTTTAAGTTGGAAGCAATCATTGGTATGGTGTCCCTTTTCTTCATGAAACTCACAAAATTGGGTGGAGTTTTCATTCTTCCTGCTCTTGGGGAGAGGCCTTGGAGGCCTAAAGTTCTGCTTGACTTCTTCCGTGGAAAGGATTTCTTGAGGAGTCTTTGTGAGGGGTGTGAAACTCATGCCTTTCTCCCTAGTTGGAGGGTTCCGACCTTCAGGCCTTCGATGGTCTGAACCCTTTTGATGTCTGTCATAGGAGTTAAAGTTTCCTCTTTTTCTGGCTGGGATGTTGCTCCGCCAACTAGACCCTTTTTTTTCTTTTCTCTTTAATATCTACTGCCTCCTCTCCTCGGATGTGGGCTTCTGCCCTTTCGAGAGCTTCTTCCAAGGTCTTGGGCAGAGATTTGTTGAAATCTCTTGTGAGATATTTTGAGGTGATAGCGTTCATAAAACCGGCTACCCTCATTTTCTCATCTGCCCCTACATATGTGAGACCTTCCTTCTTGTATCGTTCAATAAACTCACGAAGACTTTCATTATCACGTTGTTTTATCTGAAAGATCACAGTTGCATCTTTGACATATCGCCTTTGTTGGGAGAAGTTGGCCAAAAAACTCTTGCTGAGGTCGTCGAAGCTTCGAATGCTTCGAGCAGGTAAATCATTGAACCAAATTCTGGCTGATCCGACAAGAGTTTGCATGAACATTAGACAACATTCAGCATTCGACCACTTCTCAATCCTTGCTGCACCGGTGAAGATTTGAAGATGGTCTTCTGGGTCTTCAGTCCCATCGTACGTTCTGATGTGGGACGGCATCTTGATCTTCGTTTGAAAATCATAATCGGCTATTCGCTGTGAAAAGCATGAGAGGTTACTTGGCTTATAAGGTTTGGCCAAATCTTCTTCAACCCCTGTACCCACGCTATTGCCATTGTTGTTGTTTCCCTGGGTGGCCAACACTTGATTAATAAAGTGCTGCCATGGGAAGCTGGCCATCACCTGGGTCATCATCTGGGGCATAGGGTTGAAGCCTTGAAGGCTTCCGGGTGCACCTGAACAGCTAACTCCAAAGGGGGTGCTCATAACAGCACTTCGGGCCAAGGGGAGCACGAATAGGGCTTGTTCCCACGAGGTTGTTGTAGAAGCTGGAAGGCTTGTTACTGGGGACTGTAGGAGCTGATCTAGGGTCAGCTCATGGCCCAGAGGAGCACCACTTATAGCTGGTTGAGATGAAAAGAGAGGACGTATTGTAGGGTTTGCCATCGTGGACAAATACGGATTAGGGTTTGGAGGATTACTGGGACCAGCCTCATTCTTGGTTGTAAAAGGTGGAATGGGAGGTCCGGGAGACAGCGTTGGTTTAGGCTCATCATAGTCTAGACGAATCCTCACTCCCTTGTCCCTTTCCTTATTCACATATTGGTTGAGGAGAGACCTCAACTCAAGGAAATTGTTGGCAACCCCCTCGGGGGTAAGTTCAATACATGTCGGGGTGTCCGAGACACCAACATTGGGGGAAGGGACTCCGGATCTGGACGGAGTTGGTGTGTTAAACGTGAGGAACTCAGAAGTGCTCCCCGGAGTTGAGAAAGAAGTTGGTATAGCCACATGAGCTTGGCTAGTACCCGGGGTTGAGGCGTTTGGAACCTGATTTACTTCTCCCGGGGATCCACTCTCTGACATGGTAGTTTCAAGAGACAAGGGCTACACTACTAGGTCTTTTTGAGGAGAAATAGCGGCGTAGCCCCACGGTGGGCGCCAACTTGTTGATGCAACAAATATCAGACCAAGGATGGTAGCTGGGCTGGTTAGGCAAAAGGGTTGAAGGGTTCAACTTTGCCTAACGCAGGTCGTGGGGTCCCCCCACGTTTGCAAGACGTGGAAGGAGGTTCACTAGTTTGTTTTTATTGTTTGCTCAAGATCCTCCTCTGAAGTATATTCAGATTCGGTTGAAGGAGCAAACGGAATGTGTGTGGTGGATGTGAAAGGGAGTAACTCGCATGAAACAAGTACTCGATGTGAATGACCAGAGATTTAAGGAATTAGGGCTGGCCAGGAATGTCCCCTTCAGTAAATGAAGTGTCAAATATATAGGAGAAGACATCTCCCGAAGAGGAATGCATTTGACTAGTAACCTTGCTTGCAGTGAGGGGCTTACCCTTTCGGGGGTGGAAGCCTTTTGACCCCTGGATAATAGATTGTGCTCTGTGGACCTGCATTGCTTTTGCGGTTGGCGAGTTGGTGAAGTAATCCAGAGACATGACTACTTACTGTTTCTTATTACTTTATCTCGTCTTCCCAGATTCTTAACCTTTGAACCATTTTGCCTTGTGAGCATGTACGTATTTAAATCATTCATATTTGGTCTTGGGCTACCCCCGTCATCAGTAGCGTTTGTCCATCAATAGCAAATGGACATTATTCCCCCTGGATTGGTTCGTCACGGTAGCAAGGGGAAATGCTAAAAGATGAAATACTAAAAGGAATAAAAGTATAGGGACTAAATATGTACACAACCAAAGTTAAATTAGAAAGACTAAACATGCATATAAACAATGTCAACCAATAAAAAGAAAGCATTTTTTTTAAACAGGTGGGCCTAACACGTATATTAGCGAAGTTGATGGTTTAAAAGCAAAATACAAAAAGACATGATCAATTACTAAAAGAAATAAAGTATAGGGACTAAATATGCAAACTACCAAAGTTAAAGCAACGGGACTAAACACGCATACAACATAGTTAACAAATAAAAAGAAAGATTTTTGAAAGATGGAGGGGCTATATACGTATATTAACGAAGTTGAAGATTTGAAAGTAAAACACAAAAAAGCACGACCAATGAGTGGGTGTCAGACAACTGTCTACCACTATTCTCTACTTGTACATACTACTCATTACACGATCTCAATAAAAACTGCATCGAGATGTGGATAAAACAACGTTTGTTTTTTTTTTAATTTTTAGGAAATGTAGAGTAAATTTATTCAAGTCCGGGAGTAGCAGCTTAGTAAACTGACTTAAAAATGGATAAGTGAAAAAATTCCACTGGCCGGGTTTAGAGCTTGAGTCTATTGAATTTGTTTGGTAATATACAGACATCAAAACCACTCAACCATGTGTACTTTAGATAATGCTCAATTATAATTATACTAAGTTTAAAAATGCAAAAAATGTAAAAAAGGGGGGGGGGGGGGGGTTAGCCCTTTTCCACCAGTAGAATGGTGGAACTATTGCCATGTTCTTTGTATATGTAGGTAAATTAAAGTTAGCATTCACATTTAATGCTCTATCTTCGTCTATATAATTTAACTAAAAAACTCATTTTTCTTTATATTTTGTTTATTTTTCAAAACCTTCGACATTCAACCCTCTATCATACTTGTAAAAACTTATTTTATTATTTTTTTTCTTTTTCCTAAACACTCATAATAAAAATATAGAGGGTTAGTATGAGCCTCTAAATACATAAATTGTACTTTGCTTTCTGTAATTTTTTCTCTACTATAGAGATTCCAATTTAGTAGTGTTTTTTGTCGTTTTCTCTGTCTTTTACTCTATATTGTATAGAATATATGAATATTGATAGCCGAATGTGAATAGTCTAATGTCATTAACTACAATTCAATGAATATAAAGTTCTCTAAGAGCTTTGATATTGGGTCCTCCATCTCTATCGATATAAGATCATCCCCAATGTAAGATGTTAAATGCATGTATTTATGCGTGATATCAGCTCTCAGATCATATTTCAACAAATACACCAAAAACACTCATCTTTTCTCAAACCCTACAAACATTCTTACCAATATTTACATTTCCACATCATCACTACGTTTTACATTTTGTCGTTAAATCATTTTCTATTGTTGTATTGTTAAAAATATAAATACATTAATCAAGTATAATTAAAATAATCAAACATAGTTAATTCATGATTTTTTTTTTTACTTTCTAATATTTAGTTTGAAGTAGAATATTATTTTACTTAGTTACGAAAAGAATAAAAACATTTCTTAGTTGGTGATAAAGAAAGCATTCTTTTTCTTTTTAATATCATATGTAACGTCTTTTTTTAATCTATGTGAAAGTTGGAGACTTTAGGAAACCCAAAAAGAATTATTCTTTTGAAACACAATTATCTAAATAAATGAAAAAGTTATTTTGCGTTTGAAATAAAACTGGGTATTAATCCGCGCCGACGCTTGTCAAACAACCAAAAAAGTAATTAAAAATGAACCCTTCCAATTTTAAAGACATATATTACATATAGATATATACACATGATTCAGTGATGAAAAAAAGTATAATTATTTATCAGAAATACATTAACAAAAAAAATAGAATATAATTACATATCAATCAGGATTCATTAATCAAGTTGAATAGCCAGTTTCAAAATTGGCAGAATGACCTATTGGTCTAAGATGAGGATCAAGTTGAATGTATTCCACATTAATCACCTCCCTGCCTAATATCATATAATAAAAGTATAAATATTAATTAAAGCATTCATTAATCAATTGAATGGCCAGTTTCAAAATTGGCAGGATAACCTATTGGTCTAAGATGAGGATCAAGTTGAATGTATTCCACATTAATCACCTCCGTGCCTAATATCATATAATAACAATATAAATAATAATCAAACAATAGAAGATATAAAGTAATCAATAAGGTGTACCATCTCTATGAGTAAGCTTGGTGATGCCTTTGATAGCTTCTGTCTCAAGGCTAATCGTAATAGCGGTTGCAAACTGCGACTTGTTTCCCCGAATCAGAGCCGTTGTGAATCTAGGCAAAGGCCTAGGGCCTCCAAATTTTAAGGGCCTCAAGATTTTGTATTTTGGGCCTCCTTCTTCATTAATATTAGCTTCCAACTCCAAGCCCAAATGCCCAATATTCCTTCATCCTTCGTAATTATACAGAGTCGTCCAATCGTTTTTAACTTAGGGTTTCTCTGCTTTCTTACCTTGCCTATTGTCAGACACGCTCACGGCTCACGGCGCACACGGATGATGAAGATAAAGGAGGAGGGTTTTGTTACTAAATATGTTGAAAATGATAATTTTGCAAAGGGCCACCACTTCGTAGTTCGATTAGGGCCTCCGAAAACGTAGGAACGACACTGCCCCGAATCAACATCGCCTGTCAACCTCTATGCCGGGATTCAGGTTGCTTGAGCTTAGGCTATGGGGTATGGGGCTTGGGTTGGGGGAAAACGCCCAAGCCACCACCCCGGGTGGGCTTGGGTTGGGGCGTGGCCCTTGGGGCTTGGGTTTCAAGCCGGGCGTGGGGCGAGGGAGCAAGCTGACATGGCGGGCTGTGAATGACCCTTTCAAACTAGCCGTTGGGCTAGCCGTTGGGGGCTACTTTAAAAAAAATTCCTTTATAAATACCTTACCATATTTAACATTTTTCTCACAAAATATCAAACACATAAAACACAATCTTGCCATGAGTTCTTCAAGTTATAGTGAATCGTCATCATCATCTGATGATGGTGCGGAAATATTTCTACAAACGATCGCGGCGGTGGTGAAAGCTATCGTGGAAGACGAAGACGATGAGGAAGAGACTCAACAACCTAAACGGAGGAGAAGGTACATCGCTCGTGAACGGCACACCGCTAACGATTTTTTGGTAAGCGATTACTTCTCAGCGGAACCTAAGTATGATGAAAAAATGTTTAGGCGTCGTTTTCGTATGAGTAGAAACTTATTTTTAAGGATATCTAGAGATCTTGAGGAGAAGTATGTTTATTTCCAACAAAAACCCGATGTAAACGGGCAATTAGGATTTAGTACGTGGCAAAAGGTCACGGCCGCACTTAGGCAGTTAGCGTACGGCAATAGTTCGGACATTATGGATGACTATTTAAAAATGTCTGCACGTGTAGCTAGAGAAACTCTTCACAACTTTTGTTCGTGTATTCTAGAACTTTATAGGAAAAGATATTTGAGAAAGCTCTCATTCAGTGACATGCAACAAATATTGGAACATCACGCAGATTATCATGGGCTACCCGGCATGCTAGGTAGTTTAGATTGTATGAAATGGCCTTGGGAACTTTGTCCTACCCAATGGCAAGGCGCTCACACTAGTGGATTTCACGGGATGCCAGCCATTATGCTTGAAGCGGTTGCGTCCCAAGATATTTGGATATGGCATGCGTTCTTCGGTATGCCAGGTTCACATAATGATATTACCATCATAAACCACTCGCCCCTTTTCAATGATCGGGTAAATGGTATAGGACCCAAAGGAACTTTCTTTGTAAACGGGGTTGAGTACGTGTACGGGTACTACCTAGTTGATGGGATTTACCCAGAGTGGGGGGTTTTCGTAAAATCGTTCACAAGACACGGTACCACATATCCAAAAAGATTAAAGTTTAACAGGGTCCAGATGGCTGCACGTAAAGACGTCGAGCGAGCATTCGGTGTTTTGAAGAAAAGGTGGCGAATATTGTCAATGCCTTGTCGACTATGGGACAAGGATCGGATTGGAAACGTGATGTACACATGTATCATTCTTCACAACATGATTTTGGAGGATGAAGTTACAGCGGTCGTTACCTACTATGATGACGATGACCCCCAACCAGGTAACGTAACAGACGAAGATAAAGCGGCAAATGAATTTATGATAAAGTCAAGGGATATACATCACAACCTTCGATCTGATTTGGTGAACATGTTTCAACGATTCCTGGGTTCGATTACAAGGTATGAAATCAGACATAGTGTTTATATTATATGTGAGTTCTATGTATTAAGTCTATCCTGAGAACACATGCTGCGAAAATGAATTGCAACTCGTTTGACTCCCAAAAGTCAACTATGAAAGTCAAGGGAACAATTACAAGGTATGAAATCAGACATAGTGTTTATATTATATGTGAGTTCTATGTATGCTTTCAATAAGGAAAATACTTTTAGTCAACAACAAAGTCGAAAGGGGAGAAAATTCGACTACCCAACCATCCAACAGAAGATGGATCTAACAAAGCAAGATTATATTTTTAGAAAATAGGTTGGCAATTTTTCCGAATTCAAACAGTTAATTTGATTTCTTTTGTTCGAAATTCGTATATGAGATAGAAGCAATTGTTGGTGATCAGAGGTGGTATGAATCAAACAAATACACAAATTAAGAAGAACAATGATATAGTCGGCACAGCTTCTTTACTTTATTGAAATTATAGCTGAAAGATTACAAAGGAATTTTCGACTGATGTGTAAAGAGATATCTACCATGCCTTTAAATAGTCAAAATAAAATAACAAAGAAAGCTAAAAAACTGGATAAAAATCTGCCACTTTGTTTTACTACTTCAACACTTTCTCCAACGTACACATGACCGTTGAGTTTTATTCTTGATTAACTTTTGACTTTTCAATACTGCCACATCATCCAACAGCAATGACATTTATTACCTAGTGAGAGCTTCATGTTTTGGTTGAAAAAACCCGAGACCACCACAAAGTCGAGAAGTAGAGGCGACCAATTCTGTAAAAAAAGATATATTGAATGCAGGTGGTAAGGTTAAACGTAAGCACTCGAAGGATATAACAAACAACCAGTGGCGGACCCAGGATTTTTTCCATGGGGGTGCGGAAGATTTTTAAAAATTTTAGGCCCCTAGGTACATAAGTAAAAAAATCGATTGTATCGGGTCGGGTCGGGTCGGGTCATGTAAGTCAAAAGAACATCAAACTAAATTTATATATTTGGCAAACACGTCAAACTTTGTAAAAAAATCGGTTGTATCGGGTCGGGTCGGATTCCGAAGGAAGAGTATCCAAATCAATTAGTTCGGAAGATGTATCCACTTCCCGCTTGAGAAATCGCGCCATAACGTCTCTACTCATGGTTCCTATCACAATCATATTGATCCATCATCCATGACCATAAATTCATCGTTCCAAAAATCACCCCTAAAAATCATCTAAATAACATAATCATCAAGCCCTAGAATTGTTTAATCACCCCTAAAAATCATCTAAATAACATAATCATCAAAAAAATCATCTAAGGCAGTAAATCATCACGTAAATCATCAAAAAAACCATCATAAAAATCATCTATGGCAGTAAATCATCAAGTAAAATCATTAAAAAAAAACAAAAAACTAACCTTGATGATGTCGCTGCTGTGTTGCTGCTGCCTGGCCGGATTCCGGTCAGTTTCTGGCCGGAATTTTGACTGTCACTGGCTGCTGTTGCTGCTGGCTTGGTGATGAAGTCGCTGGGCAGGATGTCGTGGAACAGAAACAGAAGGGCGGGAGGATATTGAAGGGGTTTTTGGGCAAATTGTTAATGTTTATTGTTGGGTAATTGACTAATGGACTATTGGGCTTTTGTTTATTGTTGGGTATTGGATAATGGATATGGACTAATGGGTTAAGCTTTGGTTTGGGTTTAAGTAGTATAATGGTAGTTTTTTTATAAAAAATCAGACTTTACTAAAAAAAATTATAATATAAATCCATAATATTTTTTTACCCAAGGGTGCGGATGAAAAATTCCAAGGGGTGCGACCGAAAAATTCCACGGGGTGCGGATGAAAAATTCCACGGGGTGCGGACGAAAAATTCCAAGGGGTGCGGACGGGATTTTCTTCGGAAAATTACACTAAATTTTTTTTTCTCGGGGGTGCGCCCGCCCACCTTGGCTTGGTGGTGGGTCCGCCCCTGCAAACAACAACAATTGGTAAAAAAATAATGAAAAGAGCATGTTAGTATAAAAAGGTCAACCGTTATGATAATAATTACGCGTCAAAATACAATTAAAAGTTTTTGTAAACGTATAACTGTACCAATCAGGCAACAACTAACATAAAGGTTGTAGCTACCTCTTGTGCTAGTTGGGTGGTTCACGAATGGCAGTATGGACCTGGACTTTTTGTAAAGTTCTTCAAGGATGTCAGTATGGACCTTGCAGTTTTAGAGAAATGAGGCTGGTATTTTTCAAATTCGCAAGAAACGTAATTAAGCAAGATTTCAAATGGATGACCTCAATAAGTGTAACGATCTTATAATAAGAAGCAAGATGATGAATTTGCAAGAAATGTTTGGTGCGATGTATGAAGAAGAAGCCATGATATAACTGAAAGTTGTTCGTCATTGGTCCCCTGCATTATATATTTGATTAAAGCATAAATAAAAGTGCTAGAGGCTGCACCAGTAAAGGGTCAGTTGGTAGTACTTCGGGCGGGTTCAAAAGAAGAATGTGAATGAAGTGTTACGCTATTGAGCTGCCTGAGTCTGGTATGCCAAAGCCAAAGCCTCAAATTGAGCCGAGCTTGTAGATGCAATACACTTTGGGAGTAAATCCTAACCAAGGTAAAACAATAAATCTAAATTAAGCACATATAGTCTTTTAAATCTCCAGTTTACAAAATTGTTCTCCCAAGTCCCAACTAAGTCTCTCAAGAAATGGAACAACACCAAACTTATCACCATTAAAAAAATAATCAGCAGATGCAATTATTATAGAAAAAGATGACTATTCAAAATTGCTAGTCAATTGTAGGTCCCCTAGTCGTATGGATCTTCACAGAATTGTCAATCTAATCAAGAGTGCGGAATCCTCTTGATCAGAATATCACAGAAACGTGTAGACACAGCAATTCACAATCAAACCGGGTTTCTATTGATTATCAATCACAAGAATTACAATCAATCAAAACCCTAACAACCCAAATTCGTCCAAGCCCTAATGCTCTCACGAATTCTCACTCTAAAACTGTTTTGGCTGATTAACCTAAACCCTAAAGCAAAGCCTTGTTTATATAACACAAGGTTGCTACTTGGGCTAGAGATTCCTACATGGGCAAAGCCCAATTCGCCCCCTTATGACCCAACTGGGTTTTGTTTAGCCCAAACTCTATAATTTCACTAATACAAAGCTAAACCCACTAACCGTTTATCGTTTAACTAATTACAAGATATCCAAAGACCAAATCTAAGCTGTTGTCACAACTATGCACCAACAAACTCCCCCTTGACAATAGCTTCATAAAATAACTTTGTCTTCAGTCATCTTGCATTCTTCATGTAATCTTGCACTGTCTTTGGTCTTTGGATAGCTTCAGCTTTAACAACTTCTGTCAGCAACAGACTCCCCCTAAGCTGATGCATCCAATCACCAAATCTTCAAAAACTTTAGCATTTGATCAAGTGGGGGTATTCCCTAATTTTCCCTTTACTGCGGGAATTTTGGAAAGACCAACGGTTACGTCGCCTATTATGGAAGATGGTGTGCATGATCATTCTGATATTTGGAAAGGTGTTGAAGGTTCCAATTTTAGTCACGTTGGTACGAAGGGGAGTTTGGAAAGTGGGGCACCTTTTGGGGTGAATATTATGGAAGGATTTAATGTGGAAAGTGATGGTAGACCCCAGGGTATAAAGGACATAAATAAAAGTAATAAGAAGGGGGTTAGAACGAGTATGGGCCAGGTTCAGCCCAAGTTGGTGTCGTTGGACACTAGGCCCAGTTCTAGAAAGAGGGCCAGATTGGATTTGGACCCGAGTGGTTTGGATCCTTTTGGGCTCGATGTTTTATTGGGTATACATCTGAATGATAAAGCGACATCAGAGAGGAATAATGGTAATAGTCAAGAGGGGTGTGTGTATTCGACTGAGGGGTATTCTCAGGATAGGAGGGATAAAGAAGATAGAGTCGAGACAAATGATTGTGAAGGGATAGGAGATATCGACGTCACTGTGACTGTCGTTAACGAACATGAACAGCTGCAGAATCACGAGACGCAGAGGGGGGGGGGGGGGTTCAAGGATGTTTCGGAGGAGGTGGATAAAACCATTAAATTGGGGTCGGCTATGGGGGTCCAGTTGGATGAGTTTCTTTCTTTGGTTACCAGCATAGTGGAGGAAGAAGGTGTATAAAAAGGTAAACAATGAATTTCATTTCAGTTAATGTTAGGGGTTTGGGGGTGCAAGGGAAACAGAGGTGGGTTAAAGATCTGAGGGTAAAAAATGGGGTGAATTTTTTAGCTATTCAGGAGTCTAAGATTTCGAGTTCGGAAGGGTTTGATTGTGCTTCTCGTTGGGGGAGGGGGGTGGTGGATTTCGATATGGTGGAAGCTTCGGGCAGGTCAGGCGACATTATTAGCATGTGGAATACTAAAGTTTTTAAGAAGATTTCCTCTGATTGTAACACTAATTATTTACTTACGTCTGGAGTTTTGGTTGAAGATGGATCGACTATAAATATTTTGAATGTTTATGCCCCGCAAAGTGTAATGGAGAAAAGGAGCCTTTGGGATAGATTAATTTCGGTGATTAATAACAACCAAGGTATGTGGGTTGTTTTGGGGGCCTTCAATGTGGTGTGTAGCCCAGAAGATAGGAGAAATTCCAGGTTCAATCATGTGGCGGCATCGGACTTTAATTCGTTTATTGATGAGGTGGACCTTCATGAGTATTGTATGAGGGGTAATAAGTTTACGTATGCGGCTGTGGTTGAAGGGGTTTTTAAACTAAGTAAGATTGACAGAGTGCTCGTATGTCAACACTTTTTTAATAAATGGCCGAGGGCGTGCCTTAGATCTTTGCCGCGCGATTTGTCGGACCATTCGCCTTTGTTGTTAACGTTAGTGGATGTAAATTTCGGGTATAAACCTTTTTGTTGGTTCAATTCTTGGATCGGGAGAGAAGGTTGTCAAAATGTTGTTAGAAAGGCGATATTGGGTTGCTCGGTGGAAGGAAGACCGGATATGGTGATTTCGGGTAAGTTAAAATGTGTTCGGGAGGCTATTAGAATTTGGTGGGCTTAGGAAGCGAGAAAGGAAGGGGAGTTTCTAGATAATTGTAAAAGTGACATTCAAAGATTAGAGAGGATTTCGGAGGATAGGGAGTTGGAGGAAGAGGAGGTGTGGATTTGGGAGGAATGTAAGAAATCAGTCATGCAGATTGAGCAGTGGAAGTGTAGAGATTTGCAACAGAAATCACGGGTGGGATGGGCGGCGAGTGGGGATGAGAATTCAGCTTATTTTCATAGGATGGTGAATGGGAGGAAGGCGGTAAATGACATTCCGGGTCTTAGTGTAAATGGTCAATGGATCTCGAAGCCTAGTCTGGTCAAGAGAGAAGTTTTAAAGTTCTTCAGGAATCATTTTTCTGAAAAGTTTGAGAGAAGGCCGGAGTTAGTTTGTGAAGGGTGTAAAGTAGTTTCGAGTGAGGATGCTATCAATCTAATCCGACCGTTTTCAAAAGAGGAGATAAGGGAGGCGGTGTTTGATTGTGGTTCTGATAAAGCCCCGGGGCCAGACGGATTTAATTTTAGATTTATAAAACAATTTTGGGACGTCTTTGAAGACGATTTCTTCAGGATGTTTAGTTGTTTTTATGATTCGGGAGATATTAGTAGAGGTTGTAGTACTTCGTTTATAACGCTAATTCCGAAGATTAGTTCTCCGGTAGAGCTAAAGGATTATAGACCTATCACTCTGGTGGGTGTTATAAGCAAAGTTATTTCGAAAGTCCTTGCAGCTAGGGTGAAGGAGTCGTTGGGGAAGACTATTTTGGAGACTCAGACGGCTTTTCTCAAAGATAGATTTATTTTGGATGGCCCACTTATCATCAACGAGTTGTTTGGTTGGTTAAAGAAGACAGAGAGACAAAGATTTTTATTGAAAATAGATTTTGAAAAAGCTTACGATAACTTCAATTGGGGTTTTCTTTTGTCTGTGATGGGCCAAATGGGGTTCCCGAGCAGGTGGTGTTTGTGGATAAGAGGGATTCTTGGTTCAGCTCGATCGGCGGTTCTGGTTAACGGGTCTCCAACGTTTGATTTTCAGTGCCAAAAGGGGGTTAGACAGGGGGACCCGTTATCCCCGTTCGTTTTTCTTATTGTCATGGAGGCCTTCTCATGTTTAATCAGGAAGGCTTGTGATTTGGGGGAGCTCAAAGATCTTAGGTCCTTTCATGGGAGCCTCACTATTTCTCATTTGCTTTATGCGGACGACGCGGTGTTATTGGGAGAATGGTCCGGTGAGAACATTGAGAAAACGACGAGATTACTAAGGGTGTTCCAAATATGTTCAGGGCTAAAAATTAATATTATCAAATCGTTTTTGTTTGGTATTGGGGTGGACAATGAAGATGTGGTGGAGATGGCTAATGTTCTGGGTTGCAGGAGCGGAGAGTTCCCCTTTGATTACCTGGGGGTCAAAGTGGGGGCAAATATGAATAAAAGTTGCTATTGGGAGTCAGTAATTGACACGGTTAAAAGACGATTGGTTTCTTGGAAGGCTAAGACGTTATCAATGGTAGGGAGATTAACTTTAGTTAAGTCGGTTCTCGCTAGCTTACTGGTGTACTATTTGTCTCTATTTAAAGCTCCTATTAAGGTGTTGGATCACATTGAAAGGTTGATGAGAAAGTTTTTGTGGGCTGGCTCTAGCGAAGGTAAGAAAATGAGTTGGGTTGCTTGGAACTCGGCGACTAAGTCTAAGAAAAATGGGGGGTTGGGTATAACGAAGTTAAGGGATGTTAACTATGTGCTTTTGGCCAAATGGGTGTGGCGTTTTAAGATGCTATCTAAGAGTATCTGGCGTAAAGTGGTGGAAGTGATTCATGGGGGGAGGGGTAGGTGGACGTTAATTCCTTCTAATCGCAGATTCAAAGGGTGCTGGAATTCGTTGGTTAAGGAGTTGGAGGGTCGTATGGTTAATGGGAAGAACTTTTTTGAGTTATTATAGGCTAAAGTGGGTAACGGGGAAACGGTGAAATTTTGGTCTGATCGTTGGGTGGGCCGGACGATATTAAAGGAGAGATGGCCGAAACTTTTCACTCTGGAACGGAATAAGCAATGCTTAGTGGCGGACAGATTGTTATTGATCGATGGCGAATGGCGGTTCGAACCGGAATGGAAACATAGGCTGTCATCGGTTAAGGAGCTTTCTGAAATACAGGATGTTGATTTTTTGCTTAACAACTGTAACTTGTCAGGAGAGGTAGACAGATGGTTTTGGGGTGTCGATAATAATGATGTCAAGACTGTTGCTTCGGTTAAACATTGGATTAGAGAGGATTCCGAAGACAGGGGTGTTCAAGTGCTGAGATGGGAATCTTGGATACCGAATAAAGTGAATCTTCTTATATGGAGAGCGGAAAAGGATAGTATCCCAACTAAAGAAGCGTTGATCCGAAGGAGGATTAATATACACGACGACTCGTGTTCGTTGTGTGGTATAGGAGGGGAAAGGGTAATGCACTTATTCACCGGATGCTTTTTCGCGAGCGGTTTGTGGATGGCTGTGGGGCAGTGGTGTAGAGTTGGGCCGGTTATGGCTTTTGATTTTAAAGACCTTTTGCAACTTCAAGATCAGGTGCAGGGAGGTAAATGGGCTAAAAAGATCATTAGGGGTATAGTTTATATCTCCTGTTGGGTGTTATGGAAGTTAAGGAATGGGAAAGTTTTTCAAAATTCTAATCCGAAGATGATAGAGGCGGTTGCGTTGGTTAAGTCCTGGTCCTTCTTATGGTTAAAATATAGGTCGAAGTTTGGTAGTCTTGAGTGGAAAGAATGGACCGTAATCCTTTATATATGCTGTAAGTGGTTTTTGTGGCGGTCCTTGCTTTGAGGGCTTGCCTGTGTTTTTTAATGAAGTTTTCTGTTCAAAAAAAATTGATGAGAATCACTTTCATGAGACCAATACCCCAATAATCATAAAGCCACTTTCAAATCTCAATGGCATGGACTTGAAAATCATACAAAAGTTGACTGTTTTGGGGGAGGGGGAGTCCATTGTTCATAACATGTTCCTTATCAAATTTGCGAGTTAGCTTGACAGCAAAGAAAGTCTACACAATCAACCTGTACAACGACATGAATTATGTGCACCAATAAAATTAAACACAACGTATGTGTAACAACCCTCGGTAAAACCGACACTCTAATATAGTTTAAAATGTCCCAATATGTTTTATATTATACCCCGTATGTGAAAACCGAGCCCGAAATATGTTATAGTATTAGAAATAAAATATAAAATCTGAATTCTGGGCTGAGGCGGGCCGTGTGAGCCACCCCAAACTCTTATGCGGGCCGAATTAGGACCAGACTTTGACTGCGCTGATTTCTTAAGTCAATGCGGGCCGCTTCAACTTAAGCGTAAAGTGATGCGGGCCGCGAGTGCTTGTGAAACGCGGATACCCTGAGAAGCCAACACGTGTCATGATCGTGGCGGTCTAGAGAGTGACCAGGCTAAGCTACGCAGTTGACCGAAGTCAATGCGGGCCGCGTTGGGTTTCGCTATATCTAAAGCGGGCCGCGAGAGAGTCCAATATCAGCACTATAAATAGAACGCATCGGCTGTCCATTTCAATCATTCAACTTTCATTTCTTTCTCTCACTTTCTGTAGTAGTGTTATAATACTCGGGTATTATACCCCTAATTAGCGAGGTTCTGCTCCGTTGTAAGTATTATAACCCCGGTTTCGTAATAGTTACGCTGCCCGATTGATTTAGGGTTCCGTAACAACTGTCGTGGTTCTGCCCGACGTAGTTGTTGGAATGTCGTCTCGGGGAGGGTATTATTAATATTTTCAAAGGGTTATGATACTAATCAATGTACATTTGTATAAATTATAGATTATACCCAGGAAATCCTTACGAAAAGCCTAAGACAGCAATGTGAGTTAATCCTCTTTTTATATACTCATTTTTGTGAGTTGATCCATTTTTTGTAAACCTTTTTATGAACTGTTTTACAAAACCTTACATATTTTTCCCTGCGAATAAACATATTGAGTATTTGTAAGAATACAATTATAGTGGGTATGTTGGGGTTTTGTATACAAAATTTGTTACCACCTGGTCAAGGAGTAACATTACCACAAGTTGAGTATGACAGTACCACTGATGTTAATTGGTATATCTTGGAAACAAATGTAATTGCGGATGTGCCCTCAATACTGTACACTGTGAAATGAATTTTATGTAAACTTGATTAAACTGGGATTCACTCACCAGTATTTCTTGCTGATAAAATGTTTTAAACACGTGTTTCAGGTAACTTAGTGTGAAGCCAATAAAAGCCAGCTGGAGAGCACTGAAGGCTTGGAAAAGTGGCAATAAAGTTACCTAAAATAAAATAGATGTTTTTATTAAATAAAATAGGGTTTATTCCTATGAAAAGGTATGTACTATGAACTTGGGTTTCATCCCATTTGTTTAATATTATAAAATAAGGTGGTTTTACTCTGATAAAAATTTCCTAACTACGGTCCTGATGTAAATTCCGCTGCAAGACTAAACAAACTGATACCACCGAAACTGGCTCACGACCGCCCGTTCCCGGGACAGATAAGGGATCGGGGGTTGTGACAGAAGGTGGTATCAGAGCCTAGCCACTGGCTCAAGCCAAAGAAGTGTTCTGCTGACACTTAAATTTTAAATTCTATGTTAGGAAATAAATTATGTGATTAAGTGTTTTATATTAATTGACTATTTGTTAGTTTATAGTATGAGTAAGAGAAGAATTTCGGATATCTATCATAAACTAGATAGTTCACCCAAAGAAAAGGGAAGTTCATCCCAAACAAATTTCTCAGGATATTCAGCAGATATTGAGGAAGGAATATTTGTCCGTAAAGCACAGTATGAAAATCCACTTACCCCTAGAAAAAGAAGTCGGATTCTTAGAAAAAGTCAAGAGAATATGAAAAAGTCTCAGGAAAACCAGAAAATAGGCAGTAACCCACCTTGGGAAGATAAATTAGACGAAAAATGGGAAAAAATCTCTACATGTTAGCCACTACAGCAGTAAATGTTAACTTATAGTTGAATCGTCAAACCAGTGCCAGCACCCATGCCACCTACAAGCTAGAAACTTTAAAAGAACATCATTCCTTTGATAATAACCTAGTGAGAAGAAAGAGATAGAATAAACCTTATATAAAGTGTGTTGAGCATAATATTCCTATAAACTAGTTAGACTAAAATAAGTTACGGATGTATAACCAATAATATATTTCGAATTTCAGTTCTAGTTTGTAATAAATATATAAATCACAATATTTCATTTTAATTAATCTGTTCGTATAATTGTACTAGATATTCATTTATGATAAATAAACATTCGGATAAACAACAAAAGTGAACCAAGAAAAACTAGAATAAGGCCTAGAAGTACAAGAGAATTTTTAATGCTATGCCTTAATATGAAGCTTTGAGATAAACCAATTGCTTGTATAAATAAAGTATGATGGTTATTGGTATCCTGTGAGGCTAATGACTAGAACAGTGCCTGTATGATAAATAAGCAATAACAACTGGCCACTGTTATTTCTTGTTTATTGATACTACTCGGTTCTAGAATATGATTTCTCATGAGAATACTAATTTCATTGTTTCTTAATGAAAATGATGCTTTTCTTTAAGATTATGATTTGAAATAAGCTTATGAGTGGAAAATACTATGATAATAACCTCTCCGGTAAAACTGGGCATGATATGGTAGACTCTCCAGCTTGTCCGGGTGAGATGGGGTTACCTTTCCGGCGAGACCGGGTGAGATGGGGTTACCTTTCCGGCGAGACCGGGTGAGATGGGGTTACCTTTCCGGCGAGACCGGGTGAGATGGGGTTACCTTTCCGGCAAGACCGGGTGAGATGGGGTATATGTGTTATAATAATGGAATTTCTAAAAAGTACTATGACCTGATGTCTGACTTGTGAATAATGTGCATACTACAGTATATGAAATATTATATAGACATGTATGTCTATGAGGAAATCCAAAAGATTTTAATAATCATGAGGAATAAATTACGAACAGAGGTGTCAATTATGAATTTAGATTTGTTAGAAATCTCTAGTGTGTAATAGATGCATAATATATGAAAAGAGTATAGTCGCAATAATCGACGCTCTTGGCAAAAATGCGTGTTATGTGATTAACTATAGTAAAATATTAATTGTGATATTAATATGGGATAAATGTTTAAAAATTCAGATGGCCGAAGAAGAAAATCAAGGAAATCTGAATAATGATAACCAGAGTAACATTAACGTAGTTAATGATAATCCGAGTATCAATAACAATGTAAACCAAGTGGATAATAGTGCTATTCAACACATAGTGGCACAGGGAATTATAGATGCTATGCCTTTCATTCTTCAAACTGTTAAGGATGCTGATAATAAAGGTAAACATAGCAATAAGTGACCTGTTGAACCAGAAAACAGTGTAAACAATGGACCAATATTTCAATTGCCTATTCCCAAAAGAAGAAGAACCATGCCTTATGGTTGTTCTTATAAAGAATTCTTGTCTTGTAAACCAATGGAATTCTCGGGCAATGAAGGGGCCATTGCAACCTTACGCTGGATAGAGAAGACTGAGGCAGTCTTAAGGATAAGTAAGTGTGCTGAAGAAGACAAGATATTGTTTGCTTCTAATCTGTTTAAGAATGCAGCATTAGAATGGTGGAACACTATCCTCCAGACAAGAGGAAGTGATAAAACTTATAATATGGAATGGGAAGAATTTAAAGAAAAGGTAGAAAGGAAATTCTGCCCACCCAATGAAAAGGAACAGATAGCAAACAAGTTCCTCAACCTTAGGATGACTGGTGTAGATAGTAAAGGGTACACTACTACATTCTTTGAATATGCTAGGATAGTGCCAACCCTTGCATCACCAGAACCGGTATTAATCTCCCGTTACATCTGGGGATTAATTGGAGAAATTAGACATGTAGTCAAGGCAACCAGACCCCAAACCATAGAAGAAGCCGTAGAATTAGCCAATACTTTGACTGATGAACTAGTTCGTACTAAAGAAGAAGATCAAAGGAGAAACTTAACTCAAAGGCTGACCCAAGAATTTCGTTCTGGGAATTTCAATCATAGGAACGTAGATTCTACCTTTGCACCGTATTGCGGGATCTGCAAAAAGAAGCATTCTGGAAAATGCTCTACCCACTGCAATTTCTGCAAAGCACCAGGACACAATGAAGAGAACTGCAGGAGGAAATCCAGTAATGGATTGTGTTTTAACTGTGGAGAAAAAGGTCATATTAAGCCAAACTGTCCAAAACTGGCTCCAGCTACAAACAACAAGAATACTAAAAATGCTAGAGCATTTGTTCTGACTGCAGATGAAGCCAAGATGATTCCAGATGTCATCGCTGGTACGTTTCTAGTTAATGATGTCTTTGCTAAAAGTATTATTTGACTCTGGTGCAAACTAAAGTTTTATTAATACTTCGTATTGCAAATTTCTAAATCAATCATTAACTAAACTACCACATGAATGTCTAGTAGAGACAGCCAATGGAGAAACCACTAGGATTTCTGAAATCTTGCAGGGAGCAAGAATAGAAATTTTAAACCAAACGTCTAGGGCAAACCTTTATCCAATGAATCTAGCCATATTTGATATTGTTTTAGGAATGGATTGGTTAAATAACCAATAAAGCTAGTATTTTATGTGATCAAAAGTCAATTCAAGTAAATTCATCTAAAGGTAAAACAATCACAAGTAAAGGAAATAAGCTATCTAGATCCACAAAATTCATCTCTGTGATGAAAAGTGCAAGTTCTATAAGAAAATGTTCTATAGTGTATTTATAATCACTAACACTAAAGGAAAAGAACTAAAAGACATTCCAGTAGTATCTCAGTTTTCAGATGTCTTTTCAGAAAAATTTCCATGACTATCTCCAGGCAGAAAAGTTAAATTTATAGTTCACCTACTACCAGGAACATCGCCAATCGCCAAAGCACTCTACCGTTTGTCACCAGTCGAAATATAGGAATTAAAGAAACAATTCGATAAATTGCTGGAGAAAAGATTCATACAACCAAGTTCGTTGCCATGGGGAGCGCCGATATTATTCGTTAAAAAGAAGGACGGATCAATGTGTATGTGCATTGATTACCGTGAATTAAACAAAGTCATGATTAAGAATTGGTACCCATTACCGAGAATCGATGATTTGTTTGATCAATTACCAGGAGCTCGATTTTCTTTAAGATCGATTTAAGGTCAGGATATCATCAATTAAAGGTATAGGAAGAGGACATTCCTAAGACCACATTTAGAACAAGGTATGATCATTATGAAATTACTGTCATGCCATTTGGTTTAACCAATGCCCTAGCTGCATTTATGGACATGATAAACCGAATATGTAAGCCATATTTGGATAAATTCATAATTATTCATAGATGATATTCTAATTTACTTTAAGAGTAAAGAGGATCATTCAAGACATTTGCACGTACTTTTAAGTTTATTAAGAAAGAAAATAATACAATCTGGGTGATTGTAAATAGGCTAACCAAGTCAGCTCATTTCCTACAAATGAAAAGAAAATATCCTCACTTATTTCAGTAGATCTCGAGGACGAGCTCTAAATTAAGGTGGGGAGAATGTAACAACCCTCGGTAAAACCGACACTCTAATATAGTTTAAAATGTCCCAATATGTTTTATATTATACCCCGTATGTGAAAACCGAGCCCGAAATATGTTATAGTATTAGAAATAAAATATAAAATCTGAATTCTGGGCTGAGGCGGGCCGTGTGAGCCACCCCAAACTCTTATGCGGGCCGAATTAGGACCAGACTTTGACTGCGCTGATTTCTTAAGTCAATGCGGGCCGCTTCAACTTAAGCGTAAAGTGATGCGGGCCGCGAGTGCTTGTGAAACGCGGATACCCTGAGAAGCCAACACGTGTCATGATCGTGGCGGTCTAGAGAGTGACCAGGCTAAGCTACGCAGTTGACCGAAGTCAATGCGGGCCGCGTTGGGTTTCGCTATATCTAAAGCGGGCCGCGAGAGAGTCCAATATCAGCACTATAAATAGAACGCATCGGCTGTCCATTTCAATCGTTCAACTTTCATTTCTTTCTCTCAATTTCTGTAGTAGTGTTATAATACTCGGGTATTATACCCCTAATTAGCGAGGTTCTGCTCCGTTGTAAGTATTATAACCCCGGTTTCATAATAGTTACGCTGCCCGATTGATTTAGGGTTCCGTAACAACTGTCGTGGTTCTGCCCGACGTAGTTGTTGGAATGCCGTCTCGGGGAGGGTATTATTAATATTTTCAAAGGGTTATGATACTAATCAATGTACATTTGTATAAATTATAGATTATACCCAGGAAATCCTTACGAAAAGCCTAAGACAGCAATGTGAGTTAATCCTCTTTTTATATACTCATTTTTGTGAGTTGATCCATTTTTTGTAAACCTTTTTATGAACTGTTTTACAAAACCTTACATATTTTTCCCTGCGAATAAACATATTGAGTATTTGTAAGAATACAATTATAGTGGGTATGTTGGGGTTTTGTATACAAAATTTGTTACTACCTGGTCAAGGAGTAACATTACCACAAGTTGAGTATGACAGTACCACTGATGTTAATTGGTATATCTTGGAAACAAATGTAATTGCGGATGTGCCCTCAATACTGTACACTGTGAAATGAATTTTATGTAAACTTGATTAAACTGGGATTCACTCACCAGTATTTCTTGCTGATAAAATGTTTTAAACACGTGTTTCAGGTAACTTAGTGTGAAGCCAATAAAAGCCAGCTGGAGAGCACTGAAGGCTTGGAAAAGTGGCAATAAAGTTACCTAAAATAAAATAGATGTTTTTATTAAATAAAATAGGGTTTATTCCTATGAAAACGTATGTACTATGAACTTGGGTTTCATCCCATTTGTTTAATATTATAAAATAAGGTGGTTTTACTCTGATAAAAATTTCCTAACTACGGTCCTGATGTAAATTCCGCTGCAAGACTAAACAAACTGATACCACCGAAACTGGCTCACGACCGCCCGTTCCCGGGACAGATAAGGGATCGGGGGTTGTGACAGTATGAATGGGCATCATAACTTATATGCATAACAAGTAGAAATAACTGACTTGGTGTTTTTATTGAGCACCACCTCCGACCCACCATTACCTTCTCATGTCGCCATCTACCGGCACCACCAAAACCCTAGAAATTGCCCGCTCTTCCTCTTTCTCTATTTATTTTTCTTTTGTTTCTTTCTTCTTTGAAACTGAATCGCTATCATCGTCACTCGTGTGACGACTGGCAATTTTCCACATTTTTCGTACAATGTTAAGCAGTAATTTATGCATTAATGACTGTGACAGATTTAATTAATGATATGAATGATTCCTGATTACTGTCATATACATACAAGTGCCTTACATGTTGCATAATTATTTATCCTTATTGCATGAACACAATATAGTTCAATTAGTGCATGAAACAAAGTTAGCACAATTATCAGACAAACTGGAATTGCTGACGGGAGTTTAGTACTCAGGCAGACATGATGTTAAGACACAGAATGAGCCCCAAAACCAAGAGTTGCACTAGTATAGTGTGTAGGAAAGTAAGAATCATAAAACTGCCTTCCTAGTGATGATTTAAGTGCTAGAAAGTGCTCGAAACACGCTAAAACTGCAGAATTCTGCATATTTCAGCAAAATTCAGCTTTTTAATAACAAAATATAATGCAGAATTTTGGTTTAATGGTCCAGAATACATTCCCAAGTGTCGGGAATCAAAACTGTCATAAAAGACTATATAAAGCACACTAAACTGCGTAATGTAGCACTTTAACGAACCGGTAACCAACCGAACAACCGAACACTACCTGAAACACCAAATTTTCACTAGAAGCATTGTTTTAACATTTCCAAGCTAGTTATCAACCCTAAACATCATGTTACTACTTAAAACACTATAACACATCAAACACAAAATATTACACTTAAAAATCTAACTAATTTATATAACTAGAAGTTGAAGTGTAATTAGAGACCCCCCACCCCCCACTTACGATTATGGACAAGGGACCCACCACCAAGATTTTCTTTAATTAATTATTAGATGTGTTGAGCTCTTGAGGGACATTCTAACCAAAGGGCCTACACATGTTGGAAGAACTCGTTTTTAAACCATGAGATCTTCACCATTTCCATTCTCAACTTTCAACTCACAAAATCACCTCCCTTTTCCCCTCATGCCCTCGGCTCCAAACACACACCCACACACATCCATCTTCAAGCCATCTTCAAGTATTCTAAGGTGAACATGAGGTGTAAGTGTTGATGCATAATGTCTATTGCCTACGTCATCAGTCTATGCCGTGTCAATTGTATGTAATAGGATAGTTTGAAATGTTAAAGTTAAGTTTGTGTATAGGCCAGGTCGCACGACCTGAGGGGTCAGGTCGCACGAACTGGAGTTGTCAGTCCGTGCGGTCTGGATATGTTATTCCGTGCGGTCTGGCAGGCCTATAAATAGGTCAGTGGTGTTCTTCATTTGTAACTTTTTGGAGAATTTTGTACCGAAGTGCTGTCCGATTCTCTCTGTACCAAAACGTCTAAAATCAATGAAGAACATGTTTAAAGTGACTTTCTACTCTTCTACTCCTGTTCTAACACTGATGCAAGGTTTCTAGTCTGATTCCGCCTTTCTAGAAACTAGATCTTACTCTGATTGACTCGTTTGGACGATTCATCGATCCTATAGTAAGAAGCATAGTTAAGAAGCCTAGAAGCAATGGAGATTGAAGGACCTTTCTCAAGAGCTTTTATCCACCTAGTTTATCACCTTCATCATTCTTGATCTCTTCTCTAGCCTTGTGCTAGTAGTAAGACCCTCCTAATCTCATTTTACATCTTGTTATGTTGGTTAAAAGTGTATGTAAGTTGCTAATCATGAAGAACATAAAGAATCAAGAACATAATCACTAACATAAAGCTCTAAATCATAATGATCTATGTTGTTTATGTGTATATATGCTTCTTGATTGTTGATTGTTTGTGTTTATGATGTTAAACATCATATGAAACTTGCTAGATTGTGATTAAACACACGATCTAGCAAGTGAGAGGATGATTTTGTGATGAATCAAGATGATCATCCTTATATGTAAGCATGAACTTGAAAGATTAAGTGTTTTTCTTGAATAATGAAGTATGAAACATGTTATTAGTCATAAACATGGATGATTTCAAAACTAGTTTTCTCAAGAAACTAAGTTTATTTACAAGATTTACGAGATCATGACTTTTTAAGAAACTAATCACATTTTTAGTGTTAAATCAAGATTAGAAGCATATTGTTAACAAGAAGAATACAAGAAAAAACATTTTTAGAAAATCTTCAAGTAAGTTGTAAACGACTAAATTTTACAAGAAGGTGATTTATAAATAAATGACCACATTTTTAAGGGTAACTAAGTCTACTAAATAACATACTAAGTTACTACAAGTTTTTACAAAGTTTCAAGTTCATGATGTAGTGTAAATTGCGTGATTTTGGCTCTTGGTAAGTGTTGAATGCTTTATTGTTGATTGGTGATGATTTTAAAGGAAAATGATATGCTTTGAAAGCATAAAAACCTTCATTTTTAAGGGGAAACTATGGCAAAATTTTTATAGAATTTAAACACTTAGAAAAATATTTTTAAACAAGTGTTTAGAAGTAAAGTTTAACCATGGTTTTCATATAAAATTTGCCATAATTTTTGTTAGAAAAATTACAAATGTTGGAGGTTGTTTTTGATAAATAAAAGTGACTAAGTATATATTTAGGAAAATATATATTTAGATGTCACAATTTGTGTGATTACTTGTATATTATGTGTATTAGTTATATTATTTTAGGACTTGAAAATAATATAACTTACCAAAATACCTCAAAAATTGTAATACAAAATAATGCCAAAATTCCAAGAAAACAAATATATAATTTATACCCAAAAATTGGACAACCCGAACAAGGAATATAACCTACATAAATATTCCGGAAATTGAGTTCGCATATATATGTTGACAAGTGAGTAAAACGGTATTTTGGGAACCAAGGAAACGAAAAATATGATTTTTATAATCATTACAAGAATATATCATATTTTTGTCAAGAAGAAAATATATTATTTTTGAGTAAAGAAAAATATATATGTTTTCTTGAATTACTAGAAAATATATTATTTTTGGAAGAAATATATATTTTCTTAAACAAATTTAGAATATATTATTTTTGGAGTGAAAAAATGGATTTATAAATATTTTCTAAGTTAAACTTGAAAATATATTATTTTTGAGGTTTATATGAAAATACAAATATTTTTGCCAAGGAAGAATTATAGATAATTTCCTATAAAATTTTTCCTAAATATATATATATATATATATATATATATATTTTAAGAATACAAATTGGTGATTTTTGTTGGTTAGAAATAATTTTCTGGAAATTTAAATACAAAAATTAAGTATAAGAATACTTAATAAATACAACAAAAATACGTATCCTCATACGTATAAACACGCACCGGAATACGCCGCCAATACTTGGCAAAGATACACAAGTTTGAGAATGCATGTATTAGTGTATTCTACCTTGGGAAAAATATTCATGAAGGGTTTCAAAACAAATAAGTTAAAATATATTGTTTTAACAAATATTCCAATGATTAATAAATATAATTTAAATTAAAATATTTTTATTTTAACAAATAATTATATACTTTGCAATAACATTCATGACACCAAGAAACGTGACTCAAAGATGCTAAGTCATAACAAACAAGACTAAAAGTCGTGGCACGACCCAGCCGTCTAATAAACCATAACACGTGTGTAGGTTGTAGTACGGCGTAAGGATACATACTTTGGGTATACAGGAGACAGGACACAAATCTGTGAGTTCATGTCCCCCTTTTCTTTTAACCGTTTTCAGTTTTATAACTTCGGGGGTGGAGTACATGTTACAAATTGTTTACAAACGTTTACATATAGTATGGTTAGCTAAGGAATGAACTGTTAGATCATGTGAGTGGTGGGTACAACGCTTAAGACCATTAATCCTCGTATAAGGACCGAGAGACATGAGTGATAGATCTATTTGGGTGTTGCAAGCCCCACCCATGGGACCGGGATTTGGCCCATGTGGTGACTATGTCTTCCAGCCGGAAGCCCAGTACAAAATCTGCTAGGTTTGAGCCTTCCTACACCATGTCACACATATTAATGTATTAGCTACACATTGATTGATCTGTTCATAGACGCTTTCATACCGAATTACAAAGGCATACATACAATGATTACAAATGTTTACAAGATTATTCGAACTCATACAGAAACACATGAACTCGCTCAACTTTTGTTGATGTTTTCAAAATTACATGTATTTCAGGAAACAAGATGGATCTTGGGCGCTGGTGTTGTTTTCAAGACATAAACTTCAAGTTTTGATGTCATCCACTTTTGATTTGTAACATAACTTGGGGAATGTTGGTTGAAACTTAATGACTCGTATTTGTAACATTTTAAACTTATGAATGGATGAACACGATGTTTTAATCATATAGTTGTTTATTATAATTGAATGCAATAGTATTGAACAAGTCACACATCATACGCTTCCGCAAAAGTCAGGGTGTGACAACTCGACATGTGGAATCTGACGCTATTGTGAGGAGGATTGGAACTGTGAGGAGGATGAAGAGCATAAACATACGTGGCTGAAGACGAGGAGGGTTTAGACGCGCGGGCTTGGTGTAGAGTAGGGTTAAAATTGTTCACCTCTACCATTGTCGCGATGTTGTCCGTTGTCACCGTGCTGAACCACCGTCAGGACCATTCACATCCGTCGGTCCATAGAGCACGACACCACCATCCACAACAGAAGCCCCCGGTCCAGCGGTGGTACCTACAGCGCAACCGCCATTGTTGATTTCTCCAACTTCATGTCCCCCTCTTTCTCCTCCGGTTCCCTCTCCATTCTATGGATGGTGCTGGAAAGTGTGCGCGGGGAGGTGGTGTAGAGGTGTAATGGGGAAGATGTGACAAGAATACATGTGTGCATCAATAGATGCGGCCCAATGAATAGCTACCAGACATGTGCTGGTACTAATCATATGGTTTGTGTTTTAGCAATAGGATAATTGAAAAACATAATGCCATTCAAAATAAAAAAACATAATGAAAATGAAACTGAAAAACAAAAGTTAACTTAATTATTAATAAATTGTTCGCCTCGAAGAAACCTCCATTTTTAACAAAAATAACCGTTTCCAGATAATCTTGGCCATCCAAACTCGACGGTTAATTCTGAGGATAAATCCTGACCGGAATAACCCCCCAAAATTTGGCAATTTTTTTAGGTGCAGCAATTATTTGAGCTGAACTTTTATCCTTGCATGTTCTGTCCGTTTTCAGCCCATGTCCGACATCTTCAATAACTCCTTCGTGGAAGTTAGCATACAAGATGTATATATATGTCCGTGTATACACTGTATTACATCATTTGAATAAAGGATATCAATGTAAGGTTGTTACATATTTATGTGTTGAGGATGTTTCTTATGTTTTGAAAAGAGTTTCTGATTTAGTTTTGTAATTTGCTTCAGCTAGAATCGATGGACAATGTTCTGTATGATGAACATTCAATTATGAGGAAACATGTAAGTTGTTAATTTATATAGCATTATGTTTTAATTAACCATGTTTGTTAATTTAAATAATAATGTTTTATCTTTTTCAGTTTGCTAGGTTGGACAACGTTGTGGATATGAAGCAGCCAGCAGTTATGAAGTCGTCAAATGTAGATGGAAATGTATATAACATTTTGTTTTTTCGAAGGAATTGTGATTTATATAGCATTGTGTTTTTTATATTCGTTTTGAGTTTTTAGAAGGCCTTTGTCTTATCATTGTAAAATAAACATTGACATGTTTTTTTTGGTCAGGTTGTGGCTGACAAGTTTGTGGATGGTCATTTGCATAATTTTACTCATTGATCTAATGAGAATGCACAGTTATATAAGCAAGCTTATGATGAAGTTTGTGTTATTGTATATTATTTTGTTTTTTCTTTAAAATGATTTTGTGTTTTTTGGTTTATATTTGTAATTTAATTTTAAAATAGTGATTGACAGTTTTTTTTTTCTTTTCCAGGTTGAGGCTGACAAGATGTTTGTGGATGATCATTTTCAAAAGTTGACTAACATATCTGATGAAACTGGAAACGTATGTAATAAAGCTTGTGTTGTAAGTTAAAATGGTTTTAGCATGATGTGTGCAAAATGCATCATATAAATTACATCAATAGAGGCATAAAACTAACCCATTTTAGTACTAATGTTGGAAAAAGCGCGTTTCTTTCTTCCTTTTGAATTTACAGGACCAAACGAGCTTAAAAGAACAAAAGGAACAAATAAGCAGCCAAAACCAACATAAATACAAGAAGAAGGAATAAAGTGACATGCCCGACCCCTCGGCAGCATCCCCAAAGCAAAAACAAGGAAACAGTATCTGACCACAGGGCCATGCCCAGCCAGGCATGGGGCATGGTCAGGCCCTACAAGACAAACCTGCAGAATCTTCTACGCCCACCACGGGGCCATGCCCAGCTCTACACGAGGCGTGGTCAACTCTTAGATTTGCAGAATCTTGATAGTACAGCAAAGAGTTGACCCCAGGGCCGTGCCTAGAAGACACAGGGTCGTGTGGGGCCCTCTACTGACAAATGCAATTAATGATGGAAGAGAAAAGGATGGCCACGGGCTGTGCCCAGTGGACACGGGGCCGTGGCTAGGGCTCTGTTCAGGCTATAAATAGGGGTGCTTGGTTCACTTCAAAGGCATCCCTTGGCAAACCACTTCTCTCCCACTTTGCCACCACTCCACCACCACTACAACACCAACACCCACCACCATCATCCATCATCCATCATCCATCTTTAGAGTGTGTAGTAGTCTCGGGATCCAAGATTGATTGTAAGAGTTTTTGTCAATCAAAGGCCATGTTTGGCTAATCTCTTACATCACTTGGTGAAGACAAGTATTTAATGTATTACTTTTGATTTTTAATCTTTCGGCACTTTTTAATTGGGTTTGTATTAATGACTTTAATAACTAGTTTCTTATGTTGAAAGTGAATTTTCTTTACCATTTCTTCATGATGTCATTGATTTGCTCATTCGTGTCTTTACGGTCTATATAAAGCGCGCTAACTACCTGGAAGGGGGTTAGGAGGGTGGTTTGGTAAAGTTCTTGTCTCGTTCAGTGTATAGATCCTGCGAGGACTTGGTTCAAGCTTACTAGGACCTCCTTCAATGCCCAACGGTATTGGATGGCAGGGGTACGAATAGCTTGAACCCCTCATTTGTAAACTACTATTAATACTTTAAACCGGCTTCTTGGGATTGTATCCTTATTGACTCAAACCACTTAGCCGAGGATAACGTCACCTTCAAAAGAGGGGCCTACCATTTTTCGCATTAATAACTAACTTAATTGTCTTTCAATATTCCGACCCTTTGGGATTGTATCCCTGCTGACTCAAACCACTGGGTTGAGGGTAACGTCACCTTCAAAAGAGGGACCTACTACTATAACTAAGATAATATCTTAAAAAGTCTGAGAGTGCGAAAATCATCAAAGGATACATTAAAGATGAGTTAGATCCAAGTGATTCTATCTTGTCTATTTATTTTTCATTTTATTTATCTTTTCATTTTTAGTTTTATTTTCATATTTCAAAACTCTTTCTCAAAAAAATTGGATCGATTAGACGTTGACGCTAAACCGGTATTAAAAGCTCTTGTGTCCTTAGACGACCTCGGTATCTTACCAACACTATACTACGCTCGCGATGGGTGCACTTGCCTAAGTGTGTGTTTAGTGTTAGTATAATATCGTGTTTTGTAAACTTGACTAATGCATAAAACGGGCTTAAAATATTAATAAAATCATATCACGCTTAACGCACACCATAGCACAACAGGGTAGTTTATTTTATTAACGAGTATACCGGGTTTGATAGTTGTTTTTTGTTTTGTTTTTTGTTGTTTTTTCAGTTTGAAGAATTGTTTGGAGGACTTCCTGACCTGACTATGTCTTCAATCGAATCTGCAAAGGTAAATCGTTTATGTTAAAGTATACAAATTATTTTGTTAGTGATAGTTAGTGATGTTTGCTGAAACTTATTAAGTTTGGTTTTTATTATGTTATATGTAAATGGCATAACAAAGATAAAGGCTTTGACATGGAGTTTGGTGCGTCGGTTGGTTGTCCTAACAAATATATGAGGCATGAGATGAACCAGGTTGGTACGTCAATTATATGTTTAGTATGTGTTTAGTTAATATTGTAGATCAATGACTGACATGTTATTTCTTAGCTTCACTAGTTCAAAAGAAGTAATCAAAGGGCAATGGCGCTTAAGAATTGGAAGTGGGATGAGATGATTGAAATCGACAGTTTTGGTCAAGATTCGTAAGATGATGATATGCTTATTAAAAAAATTAATCGATGCTTTTGTTTCACTCCATGGTGGGCTAGTATATGATCGTGCTAGAAGACTTTTGTTTTTTGTTTCGTTGTTGTTTTTCCCTTGGAAAAGTTAACTTGGGTGTTTAGGTTATTTAGTTATGTTGGTTTTTTTATGTATGATAATGGTTAGATGGTGAAATGGTTTGTAATCATTTCAGACTTATTGGTCGTCATAGTTTTATGTTAATGGATTCTTATGTTTGTTGTCAAAAGTTAGTTTGTTATGATATTGAATTTAAATGTGTTTTTATGTAAATTTTGAATACAATACATTGTGGTAATGCTATAAGTTGAGTTGGAGTTTTTTTATATGTATATGTTCCCTTCATTTAAATATGCATGAGTGGTTTAACATTTAGGTTACAATAGTGTTCAATAGTTATTGGCCATGTTCTCCTACAAACATGCCAAGTTCAAGTGGCTGATATATAAATAACCCCCCTCCCCACCTACACACGACACTAGGGAAAATGTATTTTTATGGTATACATTGTGTTAATAAAATTTTCATTTATATTCAGAACTGACCATGTTCTTCTACAAACATGGTAATTGTGTTTTTTGTTATAATCGTTTGTGTTATACCAAGGAAAATGTATTTTTATGGCATGCAATCTGTTTTTTTTTTTATTTTGTGTAACATTGTGTTAATAAAGTTGTCATTTATATTTAGAACTGACGATGTTCTCCTACAAACATGCAAAGTTCAACTGGGTGATTCATAAATACCCCCCCCCCTCCCCCACAAGACACTAAGTTCAATTTTATTTAGAAGGTAGATCAGTTGATTGGTTATTATTGTTTTTTTTTGTATTTGTGTTATTATATATTTTCATATATTTTAATTGTCTTCAGTTTAATTTGTTTTACTGTAGATGTAGGTGACGTTATCCTAAAAACCTGATAACATCAATTGTGTTTTTTTATGATGGTTTGTGTTGTACCAACGAGAATGTATTTTATAGTATACATTGTGTTTTTTTACTTTTGTGTAACATTGTCGTGCAAACCTGATAACATCAACTGCTGTTTTTTTATATATGTAACCTAAGTGTTTAGCAGTTATTAGAACTCATGAATGTGTGTTAAAAAACAGTTGTAGAAAAGTCAAATCTGCTAACATCAACAGTTGTTTTATATATATGTAACATGGGTGGTTAGCAATTATTATATCACATAGACGTGTGTGAAAACCAGTTGTATATATTGTGTTTTTTTTTGCTTTTATGTAACATTATTTTAATACAATTGTCATTTATATTCAGAACTGACTATGTTCTCCCACAAACAAGCTAAGTTCAACTGAGTGATTCATAAATACCCCCCCCCCCCGGACAGTAAGTTCAATTTTATTCAGAAGATATATCAGTTGATTTGTTATTGTTGTGTTTTTGTTGTATTTGTGTTATTATATATCGTCGTACCAAGGAAAATGTATTTTTATGGTATACATTTTTTTTTGCTTTTGTGTAACATTGTCGTGCAAACTTGATAACATCAACTGCTGTTTTTTTTATATATGTAACCCGGGTGTTTAGCAGTTATTAGAACTCATGAATGTGTGTTAAAAACAGTTGTAGAAAAGTCAAAACTGCTAACATCAACAGTTGTTTAACATTGTGTTAAATATAATGTTAAACCCGGTAAATACCGGTGTAATGCCCTGCTTATTTGTACTTTCCATTTATAGCAAGTCTTGTTCGTATTTCTATTTTCGGAAGTCTTGTGTTCTTGTAATCGTTCTTTCTTTGTAACCGTTGTAAAATCCGAGACTTGGATCATAAATAAAACTCGTATTTTGTTAAATTCATGTTGTACATACTTTATACATGCTCATACATTCGATTTCATGAATCAATTGATGCTTATTCGTAATTCTTGGAAACTATGTGCTAAACTTGCAAATATGTGAAACTTATGCATAAAACGTGTTTTGATCGTAAACGAAACTTAAATACAACCTTCATACACCTAATTATACTTGGTTTATGTTCCTCATACTTGAATTGTCCTTAAACTATGCTTTTATGGCGAAAATTGTCCCTAAAACACCTAAAAAGCCCTAAATTGCAAAGTTGAGGGGCCTAATTGCAATTTAATGAAACTTCACCCTTCCCCCTTGTCACGGGCCGCGTAAGCTTGCCCCTAAGGCTATGCTAGCCATGAGGGACCTCCCAGATCAGAAGCCTTGCTTCACTTCACGATTTTGAGCGGGATTTGGTTGTTTTTGAAGTTTAAACCGGGTTTTTGGCATTAAATACTCATCTAACCCAACCCTAATCACTTCCTTATAAATACCAAGTGCCTCCCAAGCCATTTTCACTTTAGAAACACTCTCACGACTCTCTCAATCACTCAAATTCATAGCTGCAAGTTCAAGTTCGGATAGAAACATCAAGCTCCACTAAAGTGAGCATAACTTTTTCATTTCTTGTCCGTTTGAGCTCATTCTTTTTCCAGAACACTTGGATCGACCTTAGATTCGATTCCATTGGTATTCCATAGTGAATAAGTCCCTGGAACTCCAGAAAATAGGCTCCAAAGTTCACTGTTTGAATCTGATTTCATTTATCTTTGTTTACACTTGTTTAAACTTGAGTCTAACTCACTCAAACCCACGTCCTTATGCTTATAACCACTTCTATGGTTAGTTAAGCTTAAAAACAGGGCTGAGACATACAAAATCAGAGGTTAAACCTCATATGCTTTCTGTTTTATTTAGGGTTTTTAACCCACAAGTCATGTTCAAGCTTCAAGCTTGATGAAGGTGAGATTATGGACTAACTTGGGTTGTCCAACAAAGAATCCCCACATTACTTGATGATTTCTCATAGTATAGTTGTTGTTATTCTTGTATTAACATTAGTTCATAACCCTCCTTGTATGTTTTTACATCAAGTGTAGTGGTGAACCATAAGAGGTACCTAAATGGAAGCTTGTTCTTCCTACCTCCGACATGAATTCTATGACACAATAGAGGTACCTAAATGAAGATTAATCTTCTACCTCATGCTTGACTATTGGACATAATAATCTAAGTAATATTTATATGTATGTAATATTCAATATTCGAACCTTGATGGTGAACTTGTGTTCATTCGTGAAAGTATTAGAATAACATCATCCAAGACATAAGACTTGTTACGATTCTAATGAGTATACTACTCATGAAAACATTAACCCTTGAGGTTCCATAGTGTCAAGAACAAGTACTTTGTGTTAAAGGATGTTTACTTTCGAATACATATGTTCTTGTGTTTTAACTTCCTAAATCTTCCGAATTCCCAAAACTCATACACTTTGTTTCTTCGTGTAGAAGGACTTGGTGTTCCTACCTCCTAATCAACAACAACTCACTCGCGGATTCAAGTAGAAGACTTGCAAAACCGTGAGTATACTCGCAACCCCCTTTTTATGTTTACCACTTTTTGGGTGTAACATGTTTATCTATCAAACTACACTTAAACTTATCCTTTATGCAATGTACGAAAACAATCCTTATACATGAATACTATGTTGATTACTTGATGCTTATACGTGGACCATACTTATGTGATATGTTTTAGTCATTGGCTTTCACGAGCCTCCATTTGACATGTATAGCGCTATAGGAGTAACACACTGTCACACCCCAAAAACGTCGCAGCGGAATATAAAACGTAGTGGTGACGGAAGTTGGTGCCCATTTATACCTTGTCGGACGATGCACTCTTTTGTTGGACATTTTGACATATTTTATAACATAAATATTAGAGTTAATTGTCCGGATGGTCCCTGTGGTTTCACGTTTTTTCACGTTTAGTCCCCACCTTTTGGAAATAGCAGGTATGCTCCCTATGGTTTGTCATTTTGTTACTCGGATAGTCCCCTGACATTTACTCAGGGGACTATCCGAGTAACAAAATGACAAACCATAGGGAGCATACCTGCTATTTCCAAACTAACTTACATCTACTTAGGGACTATCCGAGTAACAAAATAACAAACCATAGGGAGCATACCTGCTATTTTTAAAAGGTGGGGACTAAACGTGAAAAAACGTGAAACCACAGGGACCATCCGGGCAATTAACTCTAAATATTAAACATTACATTTTTAAAAGTCACGACACAACCACATAAGTTAAGTTGATTTGATCCTCGCGGATCTTATTACAAACGTCCCAGATAGTTTTAAAAGTTTTCCAACATAATTAAACATAACAACATGCATCATCAATCACAAGATACGCCATGATTTCCCGAAGCCGAACTCAGGTACCTGTAGAACACGTTAAAAATCAAGTGTCAACACAAAGGAAGGTCAGTTCACTTATTTGTTTACTAACAGATTTTATTCCAAGAAAAACTTTATGTTTAGGTGTTTACTTAAAAACATCCATTTTACTTTCATAATAAAATCCATGGGCCTTCTGCCGGTTCGTCGATCCGACAACTGTAATATGTATTGCCCAGGTTTTGTATATTAAATTATAGCGTCAACTTTCAGAATCGTATGTTAGCTAGACGATACGAACTATATATTAACCATGCAGGGATAATCAATACTAGACAATGAACAGAATATTAATTCGTCGTTTGACATTGACACGGGGCGACCGGTCACGACGGGGTTGTCAACCCGATAGATCTACCAACAATTCCTCGCGTACATTACTTATCTGATTAAACGACAGCATGGGCGCAGGGTTCTTTCTCGAAGAACTATATGATGTCTGCCTCACGTACAATATATATATCCTACTAATGTGACAATTTAATACACGTAGTTGCACGAATCCCTTGAATCTCCATCACTCGAAACTCAGGCCGGCATCCGTCCCAACTTTACGGTCTGTTTCGCCTCGGAAACACCGTACCATCCCAATGTCCCACATTTATTCATCAAAAACGTTTTACTTCGAAACGTATAACTTATCAAACCTCATATATTTTCAGCGAAAATATATATTTTATATTAAAAGGTATGTTTTATTTCGAAAACATTATTAAACCCTTTTAACGACGTGTTCTACCCCCAAAATATATATACAAAATAGTAAAAAGAGGGGTTTAGTGACACTCACCTTTGGGTGCGTATTTTAATACCGCAATCCCAGAGATTGATTTTTATATATGTCCTAATATAGGAACAATTCTAAATCAATATATATTTAACACAGAAGTCCTAAGTTTCTCCGTTTCTTAAAATTATCACATAACTTTGAGATTTTCTTGAAAAGTTGTCATTTTTGATTATGTTGGCACGTTAAAATATATATATATATGAGTCCATATACATATATATATTTATTATGATTTTTGCGACTTGAACGATTTTATTGATGACCATTATTGTGTAAATCCATTAACTCTCTTGTTTATGCGCCATATATCTATGATTTGCGTGTCGTAATATATATATACACAATGTTCATAGAATTTAACACCGAATACACAAAATATTACTAACTTATCTATTTTGTCAATTTTAAAGCGATTATACATAAATCATCTCATATGTACCAATTTCATGCTCGACAAACAAGTTACATGTTTAACGCAATCTTCACTGTTTCTACCGCACAAAACATACAAGTATACATGCATTGTCTAAGTTTCCCACCATCAAGTTAACACTTAACATTTTATCACATTTACATGTTTAAATCACCTAACACATTTTATCACATAAGGTTCACTCAAAATTTACCCATACTAGTGTTCCTTGAAAAATGCGTATTTTAGCGATTCGGTAACGTTTTAGGGCGTCGGAAGTCACGTAAGACCAACCAAACACCAACTAAAGTTAAAATTAGTTAAAATACTTGTTTTTAAACTAAAAACTTCAGTTTATTTACTGATCTAAATCAGTTTTACAAAAATCACTCGAAAAGCCGATTTTTGACCGTTTTAACGCATAGTTTTGCGTTAAACGTTACCATAACCATCCCAACTCGAAACGACTTGATATTTTAACATAATGCATGTTATTTACTGATTAAAATAATAGTTATAATCAGATTAGTGCAGTTTTTGTCTAAGTCACACAAATCATGCGATTTCATGTATTTTACAACTTTTAATGCACCAAGTACCACATGCAAAGCTAGCAAACATTATGACAAAATTATATATCATTAAACACTTCAAAATAACTTTATTTTAAGGTTTATAATCTGATCAAAATTAATTTTTATCAAATCATGCTCAAATGATCATTTCATGCTTTCATATTAACATGCATGCCCACATATGTGCATCTAATGCACTCATACAACATCATCTACATTATTTATGATCTAATCATGCTCAAATTTTCACTAACATAATATTCTTACAAATATTACACATAACACAATAATCCTTCAAATCATTTATGTTCATTCATGCTTAGATCTTTCACTTTTATGATTGTATAACAATTTTCAATACATGCATACATATATATATACACATATACACGAAGTTTATACACACATATATTTCCAAAATTTCACTTTTCAACACATCACTTTAAAATTTCGAATCATTTTAGAACCTTCTTGCATGACATCTAAAAATCCCTTTAATCATCATATATTTCAAGAAAGCAAATAATCAAGAACTCTTCATAAAAATCAAAATACAACTTATACATATGTATATATACAAAATCGGCCATATACATGATGTGTGCAAAATGCAACATATAAATTTCATCAAATGAGGCATAAAACTAACCTTTTTTAGTACTAATGTTGACAAAAGTGTGTTTTTGTGTTCCTTTTGTATTTTCAGGATTAAATGAGCTCAAATGAACAAAAGAAGCAAAAAGACAGCTAAATCTAACAAAAATACAAGAAAAGGAATAAACGTGGCATGCCCGACCCCCCAACAGCATCTTCCCAAGCAAAACAAGAAAACAGAAGGCTGAACACGCCCCGTGCTCAGTGAGCACGGGGGCGTGCCCAAGTGTCTGCAGAAAAGACAAAGCTGTAGAAGCTTCTATCACCCACCACGGGGGCGTGCCCAGCGGACACGGGGCCGTGGTCAACTCTAAGATTCGCAGAATCTGAGGAAATCTTGATAGTACAGATACGCTTCTGCACACGGGGTCGTGCCCAGCGGACATGGGGGCGTGGTCAACTAATGCAGACAAACTACAATTAATGAAGAAAGAGAAGCAAGATGGACACGGGGTCGTGCCCAATGGACACGGGGTCGTGCCCGAGCTGCTGTTCAGGCTATAAATAGGGGTGCTTGGCTCATTTGCAAACCATCCCTTGGCAAACCACCTCTCTCACACTACACCCACCCTCCACCACCGTCACAACCCACATCCACCACCATCATCCATCATCCATCATAGGGTGTGTGTAGTAGTCTCGGGATCCAAGATTGATCGTAAGAGTTCTTGACAATCAAAGGCCATGTTTGCCTAAGTCTCTTACATCACTTGGTGAAGACAAGTGTCTAGTGTAATACTTTTTATTTTTAATCTTTTCGCACTTTTTATTTGGTTATGTATTAATGACTTTAATAACTAGTTTCTTATGTTGAAGGTGATTCTTCCTTATCGTTTGTCCGTGGTGTCTTGGCATTATTTTACTGTCTATATGAAATAAAAGATTTTCACCATTCATATCTCCACGGTCTATATGGAGATATGTTGGCTACCTGGTCGGGGGTTAATGTAACGCACTTATTATTATTTAACGGGTTTTCGTATAATTTACGAAAATAAACGGGTAATTAGAATTTCAAATACATTGAAAATACGGGTTTCATTAAACTTTATTTACATAATTAAAACTATACAACATAACATGTGTGAGTTCGTCATTTAACATAACGACGATACATAGTGCGGAAGCTTATTTCTTGATCGTGTTCGGTTCTTCGTTGTGCTTGATCGTCCTCCGGTGCTAAAATTATACCTGAAACTCATAAAACATGAGTTAGATTAGTCATACGTAACTTAGAACGTATCTAAACGAGTCCGGGAAGCGAAACTGATTAAAATAAAAAAATTTCGCTAAAACAGTGCTCCTTCGCGACACGCGAAGGCACCCAGTTGCTCCCTCGCGCCACGCGAGGGAGACCGTTTTCCAGCAGCTCTGGAGCTGGGTCCTCCATTTTTCAGCAATACTAGTTTTTACGGAAACGACCATAACTTCTTCGTTATTGATCCGTTTTACGCGATTCTTTTTCCTACGCGTCCGTAATTTAATTCTCCATCTTATGGAGTTAAATCCTACATCCAACATAAGAAATTTTTGAGACTTCTAAGCCCTCGACTCGTTACCTTTTTACCGAATTTTAACCCGTTTATGCATTTTATCAAACAAACGTATTTGTTTGATTCCTATATCACATACACTTCTTCAAATTAATGTTATCTACCATTTTAGGTTCTAATCACATGTTTATTACATAATTTAAACCCGTTTTCGCACGTATGTTTATTTTGACCCGTTAAGGGTATTTAAGCACTTTTGAGCCTAAAATCGCTTTCGATTGCTTCTAGCATTCCATCACCACATTTCTTATCCTATAATCCCCCACCACAACTGTATTTATGGTGGGTTTAATGTGGTGATCTATATAAACCAAATTTTACCTCTCGAATCATTATTTTACGGCAAAAACTCAAATAGTGCCATTTGACCAATATAATACCTCTTTCAGCTTCTATACTCATTCTAAGTATTTACCTAATCATAAAACTCGTTTCCAAACAACCTTTAAAGGTTGTTTGTTCGAATTAGCTAACAAGGGCGTTTTGGTCCTTTTTAGTCTTTCAATTACGACAAAGTCTTTTGAGAGCATGTTTGACCCATAATTCTTCTTTTGAGTTATGATCTTGTTCGAAAAGTCATTACGCTTTTGGAAACGCCACGACCCTCTTTTAAAACATTCGGTTTACCCATTTAAGTAACCCATTGTCTATCTAAGACTTCATTTAATGCTCATTGAACCTTACGTTCTAAATGAATAATTACTCTATTACACATACCTGGCTCGGGTCAATGTATTGACCTGTTTTAATGCCTTGCTATAATATTTGCTAAATAGTAGCGATGCAAATATCATTTCTACATTTATTCCTGAAATCATATAACTCGACAAGAATCATTAGTCGTTATTATCAAAAGGTGGTATCTTCACCCTTTGACCCGTTTGGTGTAAATGACCGATTATATTAGCGAGATGACATGTATTTTCATCTCGACTATATGACTCGCTCCGATTTACATCGTGCGGTCGTTTTACTTATAATTCATTTCTTAACACTTTTCGGCCTATTAAGGCTTACTTCATAAGTATCCTTTTAAAACCAATAGTTATGGTCGACGCGTGACCAATTTACCGTTTTACCCTTATTGTTTGTTTTGGTTTACCCTATAAGGTAACCATTTAAAAGTTCATTTTCCATTTGTCATAAAATGATCAAATTACCGATTTAACTCCTTTTAAACCATCAACATGGTTTCTTGTCATGCTCGATTATCTTGTTCCGTACGTCTACACGCCGAAACATCATACCTCAACTATGTATTTATCTTATTCGTAACTAATACGATAAGAGAATATTCTAAAATATAAGACTAGTGTAAGCCATACTTACCTTACTTCCAAATTATGCTTTTCCGTCATTCTTGCTTCGTTTGACCCGCTTCGTTCCCAAGCTTTCACCTAGCTTGTTAATCGTCAAACTATCATTGTAAATTGTAAGATGGTTAGATTAGTCATAATTATTCACGACTATTCCATCTCACTTATTTCATAAGTCGAAACTACTATTCGACTTCATGATTAGTTAACTCAGCTTATTAAAGTTAACTACTTTCGATCACATGATTTACAACATTACTTCAAATCAACATGATGATTAGAACTCTTTTTGTTTCATATTTCATATAACTTGCCATATTATTCAAATACACATTTTCACTCTAATTTCAACACTTTAGTTTTCATTTAGGCATTTTAACAAACACCTAATGTGCATACATTTTTACACATTTACAACTAGTTCATAACTAGTTATTTTTACCAAGATTAACATCAAAATTCACCACTATCACTTATGATCAAATACTCAAACTTGCAAATTGTTTAAGTATTTCCTGATTACTTAACATGCATGATGATTCTAAGCATATCTATATCATCTATTTCATCATAACATCAAAACCCACTTATCTAAGTGTGTTAATTCACCAAATCCATCAATCTATAGCATGTTATGTATGATTTTCACTTAGGGTTTCGTTCCTAAGCAAGTATACATCACTAATCTAGCCATAGCTTCTCTAATCCATGCCTAATTCGCGATTAGGATGATTATCAAATTCTTACAACTTCACCAAACATCAAGATTGTACATACCTTATGATCCTCTTGTTCGGGTGACCATTAATTCACGTTCGGTTGATCATTAATTCACGTTCGGTTGTGAATTTGGGCTTCATTTGATCCTTCAATTTGATGATTATATGTGGATTAGGGTTTTTGGCTCCATGGGAGCCCCCTGAGCTCGATCCAGAACACACACTGTGTGTGTGTGTTTGTGTTTGATTTAATTAAATAACTTTTCTAGTTATCCCGCTTTAACCCCTCGTGTTTGGTTCGTTATTAAGTAGGTCACAGCCTACTTATTTCTAATAACAATATTCCCACTTATTAACTAGGTTAAACATTCCTAGTTAACTTAGTGGGTTCGGGGAATTTATGACTCAGTTTATTTATTTATTTTTTTAAGTCCCGTTAACTCGGGCCTTCTATCTACTTTGCTTTCTCAAAGTATTTATCCTCCTTTTATTAAATATTAGATGTATTTATTTAAACCCTATTATTTACCGGGTAAATTTTCACCACTAACGGTATTTTACCAAGTCATTAATATTAACGTGGTTTGATTACCAAACCCGTTTTTGGGGTGTTACAAGTCTACCCCCCTTAAAGAGGTTTTGTCCTCGAAACCTTTTCTTACATAATTTATCGAGTTTAACTCCATGCATTTGCTCTCGATAATCAATTAAGCATTTCTCATACTTTAACCGATTGTTAGTATTACCAGAAAAGTATGGTAATATCCTTTTGGTTATTAATCATCTACGTATCTTACATGACATAATGCGACTTGAAATAACGTAATCTCGTTATTTCCACTTGTTTAATTAACTTAGCAATATTTATCACTCAGCTCTATTATTCATCACTCGGCTCTAATGTGATTATATTTCACATTACACTTCTTGACCGTGATCATGTCACGTCATGCCAAATTTTACGTCAACTTTCTATTTTCAGAATTATCACTTTTCGGATATATCGTCTTGCACCTATCCGTGTCAAGACTTATATCTTTCATATTTACCGTTTATACGTCTATCATAATTCATTTTTGTAGAAACGTTATTTCTTACCAAAACCGAAGTTTTAGTTTAGCGTCTTCTCTTTAACCTTTGTCAATTATCCATACCAGGATATTGACAATCCAAAATTTATTCTTTTTCAGTCTTTGTTTTATGCGAGGATTCTCCATTTATTCCCTCGCTTTGTCTAATTAACCGTAGGTTTTATCACTTAGTCTATGGGCTATTTTATTAGACCTTCGTCTCTTTAAGGCGAGGTCCTTATAATCTATTTCTTTCTAGTCATGACTCGTGGGTCGTTTTAGTCTCGTAGACCTTTCCATTGTTTATAACCATAAAGGTTAGGTTGATCCCGTAGATCATTCCGTACTCATGTCATTCTTAAAATACATGTTTGGTGTCAAGGCATCCTGTTTTTTTTTTAAAATCATTTATTTTCGCCTTGGTATTTTCTTTGACCTTGACCGTAGTCTAAGGCTACATTCGTTTCCTTTCGGACAAATTTTCCGACTTTATGACTTCTCACATCATTTATGCGTCGGTTTATCTTATGCTCACCAATATCCAGTTTACATACATTCGTATTTGATTATGTCCCATTACCGGGCTCATTATTCTTTTGCTTTTAACGCTACCTTTATCCCGCTTGCGTTTACTCATGCCGTTCGGCATGACATTATATTCGACCCGTTCAACTTTAAAATAGTTGAACATGATTTATTCAAAATTTCTATTTACAATATCTTGTCGTCTTTTAGTTATGACTCAAAACCCGAGTCTTTTAACTTTCCATCCGAGTCCCCGTCTCTCGGTCTACGCATGCGTTTAATTCTTACCCATCAACCGGGTATTTTACCGAAGTCGTTATTATTGCAACCCTCCCGGTATGCATTAAGACCTCGCTTCATTTTTATATTCCGACTTAGTCCTTGAGTTTGACGTTTTACAAAAACGACCCGTTTAGAGACATATTCACATTTTCCGGGTTCGAGTGTAAGTACACCCCCTCCCAGTGCATATCTTAATCATTTTACATGTTTCTTTGTCCCTTCTCTTGGGCTCATTATCCTAATATAATACGCTTCCGTCACTCGGCTGTGCGTTTACATTATGATCAAATATTTTGCTTATCTGATTCATTTGGGTACTTTTTAATTTGTCCCTTTAACCCCGTCCTTACTACATCGGATGTAAACGTGTCCGCTATAAGAAGTTCATGGTATCATATGCCACTACTTACTTGGCCAGAGTAAGCGATTAACACATGACACGCATGACCTTTTTATAGTTTTCACATCACGCCCTATGTAAGTAATGCCTCTATTTGTTTCTCTTGGAAACAATATCCCGAATACATTTTCTATTCGGGTTTTTCCAAGTTTTTAATCTACATATGCAACTTTCAATTTCTACATATTTGTTGCATATTACTATTTGTGCAATTAAATTTAAAATGTGCACCTGGTAATGTTTGCCCTAACGGGCTTCTCTTGCCATTAGCCTTGTTCGCGACCGTTACGCGATTTAGGTCCTTGATGAGCATACTATTTGGACCATTCCTCTGTCAAATCTGTGATTTGTTAAACTCTCGCTATCCTCATATGCGAGTGTCCTTCAACTAAAACATATACAACAATTAGTAATTTCAACATTAAAGGATGCCCGTATTATAATACAAGGCTTTTCTACTATACGCATCAACGCGTGTAATTTCGTTGACTATATCTATTCTATATCGTTTTTATTGGTGTAACGTGTATTACACGATAACCATATGTGTTGTTCTCAACACTTTAATCATACTAAACCATTGATATACACGTACTTACCGGATTTGCGATCAAGCCTCGAACCGAACACACTTTATTCTTTAACCATGAGCTCTGATTACCAACTTATAACGCCCTTATTATTATTTAACGGTTTTCGTATAATTTACGAAAATAAACGGGTAATTAGAGTTTCAAATACATTGAAAATACGGGTTTCATTAAACTTTATTTACAGAATTAAAACTATACAACATAACATGTGTGAGTTCGTCATTTAACATAACGACGATACATAGTGCGGAAGCTTATTTCTTGATCGTGTTCGGTTCTTCGTTGTGCTTGATCGTCCTCCGGTGCTAAAATTATACCTGAAACTCATAAAACATGAGTTAGATTAGTCATACGTAACTTAGAACGTATCTAAACGAGTCCGGGAAGCGAAACTGATTAAAATATTTTTTTTTTGCTAAAACAGTGCTCTTTCGCGCCACGCGAAGGCACCCAGTTGCTCCCTCGCGCCACGCGAGGGAGACCGTTTTCCAGCAGCTCTGGAGCTGGGTCCTGCATTTTTCAGCAATACTAGTTTTTACGGAAACGACCATAACTTCTTCGTTATTGATCCGTTTTACGCGATTCTTTTTCCTACGCGTCCGTAATTTAATTCTCCATCTTATGGAGTTAAATACTATATCCAACATAAGAAATTTTTGAGACTTCTAAGCCCTCAACTCGTTACCTTTTTACCGAATTTTAACCCGTTTATGCATTTTATCAAACAAACGTATTTGTTTGATTCCTATATCACATACACTTCTTCAAATTAATGTTATCTACCATTTTAGGTTCTAATCACAGGTTTATTACACAATTTAAACCCGTTTTCGCACGTATGTTTATTTTGACCGTTAAGGGTATTTAAGCACTTTTGAGCCTAAAATCGCTTTCGATTGCTTCTAGCATTCCATCACCACATTTCTTATCCTATAATCTCCCACCACAACTGTATTTATGGTGGGTTTAATGTGGTGATCTATATAAACCAAATTTTACCTCTCGAATCATTATTTTACGGTAAAAACTCAAATAGTGCCATTTGACCAATATAATACCTCTTTCAGCTTCTATACTCATTCTAAGTATTTACCTAATCATAAAACTCGTTTCCAAACAACCTTTAAAGGTTGTTTGTTCGAATTAGCTAACAAGGGCGTTTTGGTCCTTTTTAGTCTTTCAATTACGACAAGGTCTTTTGAGAGCATGTTTGACCCATAATTCTTCTTTTGAGTTATGATCTTGTTTGAAAAGTCATTACGCTTTTCAAAATGCCACGACCCTCTTTTAAAACATTCGGTTTACCCATTTAAGTAACCCATTGTCTATCTAAGACTTCATTTAATGCTCATTGAACCTTACGTTCTAAATGAATAATTACTCTATTACACATACCTGGCTCGGGTCAATGTATTGACCTGTTTTAATGCCTTGCTATAATATTTGCTAAATAGTAGCGATGCAAATATCATTTCTACATTTATTCCTGAAATCATATAACTCGACAAGAATCATTAGTCGCTATTATCAAAAGGTGGTATCTTCACCCTTTGACCCGTTTGGTCTAAATGACCGATTATATTAGCGAGATGACATGTATTTTCATCTCGACTATATGACTCGCTCCGATTTACATCGTGCGGTCGTTTTACTTATAATTCATTTCTTAACATTTTTCGGCCTATTAAGGCTTACTTCATAAGCATCCTTTTAAAACCAATAGTTATGGTCGACGCGTGACCAATTTACCGTTTTACCCTTATTGTTTGTTTTGGTTTACCCTATAAGGTAACCATTTAAAAGTTCATTTTCCATTTGTCATAAAATGATCAAATTACCGATTTAACTCCTTTTAAACCATCAACATGGTTTCTTGTCATGCTCGATTATCTTGTTCCGTACGTCTACACGCCGAAACATCATACCTCAACTATGTATTTATCTTATTCGTAACTAATACGATAAGAGAATATTCTAAAATATAAGACTAGTGTAAGCTATATTTACCTTACTTCCAAATTATGCTTTTCCGTCATTCTTGCTTCGTTTGACCCGCTTCGTTCCCAAGCTTTCACCTAGCTTGTTAATCGTCAAACTATCATTGTAAATTGTAAGATGGTTAGATTAGTCATAATTATTCACGACTATTCCATCTCACTTATTTCATAAGTCAAAACTACTATTCGACTTCATGATTAGTTAACTTAGCTTATTAAAGTTAACTACTTTCGATCACATGATTTACAACATTAGTTCAAATCAACATGATGATTAGAACTCTTCTTGTTTCATATCTCATATAACTTGCCATATTATTCAAATACACATTTTCACTCTAATTTCAACACTTTAGTTTTCATTTAGGCATTTTAACAAACACCTAATGTGCATACATTTTTACACATTTACAACTAGTTCATAACTAGTTATTTTTACCAAGATTAACATCAAAATTCACCACTATCACTTATGATCAAATACTCAAACTTGCAAATTGTTTAAGTATTTCCTGATTACTTAACACGCATGATGATTCTAAGCATATCTATATCATCTATTTCATAATAACATCAAAACCTACTTAGGGTTTCGTTCCTAAGCAAGTATACATCACTAATCTAGCCATAGCTTCTCTAATCCATGCCTAATTCGCGATTAGGATGATTATCAAATTCTTACAACTTCACCAAACATCAAGATTTTACATACCTTATGATCCTCTTGTTCGGGTGATCATTAATTCACGTTCGGTTGTGAATTTGGGCTTCATTTGATCCTTCAATTTGATGATTATATGTGGATTAGGGTTTTTGGCTCCATGGGAGCCCCCTGAGCTCGATCCAGAACACACACTGTGTGTGTGTGTTTGTGTTTGATTTAATTAAATAACTTTTCTAGTTATCCCGCTTTAACCCCTCGTGTTTGGTTCGTTATTAAGTAGGTCACAGCCTACTTATTTCTAATAACAATATTCCCACTTATTAACTAGGTTAAACATTCCTAGTTAACTTAGTGGGTTCGGGGAATTTATGACTCAGTTTATTTATTTATTTATTTTTTTAAGTCCCGTTAACTCGGGCCTTCTATCTACTTTGCTTTCTCAAAGTATTTATCCTCCTTTTATTAAATATTAGATTAATTTATTTAAACCCTATTATTTACCGGGTAAATTTTCACCACTAACGGTATTTTACCAAGTCATTAATATTAATGTGGTTTGATTACCAAACCCGTTTTTGGGGTGTTACAGTTAAGGGAACGGTTTGGTAAGAGTCTTGCCTTGTTCAGTGTATAGATCCTGCAAGGACCTTTGTCAAATTTAGTAGGACCTCCTTCAATACCCACTGGTATTGGATGGCGGGGGTCCAAACTCTTTGATCCCCTCATATGTAAGCTACTATTAATACTTTAACCCGGCCATTTAGGATTGTATCCCTGCTGACTCAGACTACTTAGCCGAGGGTAACGTCACTTTCAAAAGAGGGGCCTACCACATTATGCATTAATAACTTAACGTCACCTTCAAAAGTGGGGCCTACCACATTATGCATTAATAACTTAATTAATTATCTTTCAATTATCCGACCCTTTAGGATTGTATCCTTGCTGACTCAAACTACAGGGTTGAGGGTAACATCACCTTCAAAAGAGGGGCCTACTACAATAACTAAGATAATCTCTTAAAAAGTGCAAAAGTGCGGAAAAAATCAAAGGTTACACTACATACGAGTTGGATCCAAGTGATTCATCTTGTCTATCTGTTTTTACTTTTATGTTATTTTTCAGCATTTTAGTTAGTTTTATTTTTCTAGTTTAAAACCTTTTTCTAAACTTTTGATTTGATTAGACGTTGAGGATAAACCGGTACTAAAAGCTCTTGTATCCTTGGACGACCTCGGTACCTTGCCAACACTATACTACGCTCACGATGGGTGCACTTGCCCGTATGTGTGTTTAGTGTTAGTAAATATCGTGTTTTATAAATTTAAAACTTGGCTAAAAAGTGTAAAAAGGGCTTAAAATATATATTAAAAACCATACACACTTCACACGCATCAATACACATACATGTACACACTCATTTTCATTTTATTCAAAACTCATTTGTGTGTTAGTTTCAAGTTAATGTTTAGATTCAAGAATCAAGAGAAACTTTTTACTAACTTCTTTATCAATACGAATCAAGAACAATGTTTAGTGAAATTTGTTATACCTTCAAGGATTTGGATGGGTTTTTACTAAAAGATAATGTTATGAGGCTTGATTTTGCATGATACTTGCTTGAAATCACTTCCAAACCTTCTCACAAGCTTTAAATCATCATGTAAAGCCCTTGATTCTTCATGATTTGGATTGATAAATGAAATGTTGGTGTGTTATGTGGGTGTTCGGCCGTGAGAATCAAGAGGAAGAGAGAGAGTGAATTTTGAAATGTGATCTTGGAATTTGGAAGCTTATGGTGCATGAATCAAGGTTAATCATCACCACCTCTCACCATATATGGACAAGTGTTTAAAATGAAAGAATAAAGGGAATGTGGCTGCCCTATATGCCACCCACATGTCCCCCCTCTCACAATTATATATATACATACACATGTTATATGCAATTAGACTAAAAAACAGGTATTTTACTGAATACCGGGTATTTTATCTAGCGTTTTAGCCCCGTTCTAGTGCGTTTTAAATTATTTTTATCATTCTATAAAAATAATCATTCAAAATTATTACTGAAATAATTACCAGTTGCCTTGACTGGCTGCGTTGACAGCATTTTGTTTAATTCGCGCAGTATCTCGCGGTATGCGCTCAAACTCGAAAAATAGAGTTTCTTAATGTTTTAAATTATTTTTCCACACGGATATGATTAAATTTATTATTCTACTCATAACAGACTATTTTTAGATTTTAACACTGATCGGGTGGTCACCGACGTTCGTTTCGCATTTTAAACGTTACGCGATAAGCGTTAGTTTTATCATTGCCAACATAATTTTTATACATATCTAAATTTACCAACACATCAAATATCATATATTAACATCACATTCAGTCACAAATAGTCATGTTACATGTCTATTACATAGATTACTATTGTCCGGTATGGCCTGAGAGGCCAGGTGTCACACGCACCGCCCGTAGACTATTGGTCATGTTGAATTATATCATTTTACGTAAACAGAGGGCTGACTAGAAATATTGCATGCCATGTTAGGTTGATCTTGAATAAACTAAGTTGCCATGTGGATTTGTTTTAAACTTTTATACTTATACTTACTCATATACTTGTATACTCGCCTTTGCTTTTGCATTGAATTGTGTTTTAAACATGTTACAGGTTGATGATTGATGATGCTATGAAAATGGACTAGCAAAGATGCCTAGATACTCACTTAGACGTTTAGGTTTAAAGTGTTGTATCAATTTTGTTACGTTATGTTTGAACAATGTTGTTATTTGAATTTCTTGTAATGTTTTGACAATTTATTTATGAAATGAAATCGGTTGAATTAAATATTGTCACAAATAGTGTTATGAAGTCTCTTACAATCTCGAACTAGTCCCACTTTGATGATTCCGCCATTGGTTGGGGTGTGACAGATTGGTATCTGAGCCATAACTATAGGGAATTAGGTAGAATTGCCATGTTCGACCTAGTCTATAGTAGGAACCATATTTTGACCATTCTTGTTACATGCTTAAAACGTTATTCTTCCTACTTTGCTTAAAACGTTATTCTTCCTACTTTGCTTCTTTCTCTTCTATTTGGTCTTAATACTTACATAATGTCTTTCCTAAGACATTTTACACAATACACTTGAAGACTTGAAGACACTCTTATTACAAAAGAGACGAGTTTACCAAAATAGGCGTGAAACCCACAATTTGGTGAACGACTCTCATTCCGCTTATTCTTATTTTGCATGAAATTTCGCCATTAAGCTAGGAGTGAAATCCACATCTTAATGGTAAATTTCCAACTCAAACTCTAGTGGACCCTCATCAAAGTGTCGAAATTATATTTTGACCCGACGAGTACTAACCACATTAGGGTATGAAATCGTCAAGTTAGGGGTGAAACCCGCACCTTGTCGATTAAGTCCCATTCCTCGATTTTCGATCTCGCCAAAGTTTCGATTGTTTCAATCGATTAGGGACGTGTAGTAACTGGAAGGGTAAGATACCGTTAATCGCTTCTCGATGAGAGTATCTAACCTATAGGCCAAAGCACGTTTCTCTAATTTGAAAGGACTTTCGATTCACTTTGGAATAGTCGACGTTTCTCTACCCGAAACAATCCTATGTTTTATGAAGCCTCTCTTTTATGTGATTCAATTTATATGTGATTGTATACTTGTTACCTCGTTCGTTTCAAAACCGTTACACAATTCGCACGTCTCGCGCAATAAAAAACAATAATAATTCTCGTGAACAAACTAAATTTATACTCTTTTTACGCATTCATACGTGATTATACTTGTTGAATACTTGTTAAATTCATGCTAATTGTGTGAACTCATACGTGATACATCATGCTTACATGCTTAACCTTACAAACTTATTTTGAATTTATGATCAAAGTCTCATCCTTTCCTTCTCTTTCGATCCTTTAGATGTCGTCCAACGCATCCAAGAAGCTCCAATCGAAGAAGGGTTCTAGCACCAACTCCATGTCGCAAAAGGATTGCATGAAATTCATGGCCAAACAAATGGCTAAGGTCATACCCGACATTGTTAGCAAGATTCAGCCAAACCCCGATTCACCGCATGGCTCTGTCGACTCAAAGGCAGACAAATCCAAATCGACCTTCCAATTCAAGCAATTCATGGCTTGTAGACCCTTAGAGTTTACTGGCGAAGATGGCGCTACCGCCATGATGAACTGGTTTGACGCAATTGAGCTTACATTCTTGCAAAGTGGTTGTCTGGATGAGCTACGAACCTTGAACTCAACTGGAGTCTTCCGCTCGAGGGCACTTGAGTGGTGGACCACCGAACGCAACAAGAAGGGAAATGATGTTGCACATGTGTTACCTTGGGACGAGCTTAAACAGCTTATGAAAGACCACTTTTGTCCTCCTCACGAGCTCCAAAAGTTGGAGAACGAATTTTGGAATCTAACGCAAAAGGGGAGCGACATGTATGGTCTGATTACGCGCTTCAAACAACTTAGTATCCTTTGCCCTAGACAAGTCGATTCCGTCCCCAAAACCATAGCCAAGTTCATTCGCTGTGTTGCACCTTCCGTGACCAATCATCTTGCCGCTGCTAATCCTAAAACCATAGAGGAAGCCTATACCATAGCTACCGAAATTAACAACAATTGTGTCCTTCATGGAACCTTTGACAAGGTTTCAACGAAGAATGCACGCCAAGCCACAACCGACACTGCCACTGTTGAGCCCTCACCCTCCCAATCGTCCAAGAAAAAACCAAGGCAAGAAGCGGAAGGCTTTGAGCCAGAACTGTGCGGTCGTCACTCCGCCAAACCCACAACCCTTACAAGCTTTAGCCGCCGTTGCACCCGCAAACACTGAACCACCAAGACAAGGCTACGTTGGATCTCATCCCAAATGCACTACCTGTTTGTTTCATCACCCTACCAACGTACCCTGCCGCAAATACGCCAACTGTCAGAGTTATGGTCATTTTGCTAACCGATGTCGAAACTTCCCGAAAGCCCAAAACAACCAAAATCAGGCTATCGTTGCAAACCCTGTTCCTAACCAGGCTCAACCTCAAGCTGCTCCTGTACGAGCATGCTTCAAGTGTGGTGATCTCAATCATCTCACCAATGTTTGTCCCCAGCGTTATCAGCCTCAACAACAGCAGCAGCAGCAGCAACCGCCACAACAGCAGCAACAAGATCAACAACCTGCTAGAGGCCGAGCTTTTGTCATCACTGTCGCTTAGGCTCAGAACGCAAACGATGTTATCACTGGTACGTTTCTTGTGAACCATGTTTATGCTTCTTGTCTGTTTGATACTGGTGCCGATAAAAGTTTTGTGTCGCTAGAATTTGAATAATTGCTTAAGTGTAAACGCTCTAAGTTGCCAAAATCTTTCGATGTCGAAGTCGCTAATGGTAAATACATCACTGTCGATTCCGTTCTTTCCAATTGCACCTTGATTCTCAACGATCATAGTTTCTCAATCGACCTTATACCTATGCAAATGGGTAGCTTTGACATCATAGTAGGCATGGACTGGCTTAGGCGAGTTCATACTGAAGTTGTTTGTTCTAAAAAGTTTATCCGCCTTCCTCTTCCAAACGGTGATTCTCTACACGTGTATGGAGAGAAACCTTCTCAAGGTCTCAAGCTTATGTCGTGTATCCAAGCAAATAAATGCTTACGCAAAGGTACTTTCGCATTTCTTGCCCACATTGTGGAAAAGAAGGACAAGGGCCCAAGCATAAGCGACGTCCCCGTTGTATGTGATTTTCCCGATGTGTTTCCTGACGATCTTCCTGGTCCGCCTCCTGCTCGTTCCGTCGATTTTCGCATTCATTTAGTGCCTGGCGCTACACCTGTCGCTAAGTCTCCTTACCGTTTAGTACCCTATGAGATGCAAGAGCTCTCGAGTCAACTTTAAGAGCTTCTTGATAAAGGCTTTATACGCCCTAGTACTTCTCCTTGGGGCGCTCCTATTTTGTTCGTTAAAAAGAAAGATGGGTCATTCCGTATGTGTATTGACTATCGTGAGCTGAACACGCTTACTGTCAAGAACCGATACCCTCTTCCTCGCATCGATGATCTCTTCGATCAATTGCAAGGCGCGACCTGCTTTTCAAAGATCCACCTTCGTTCTGGGTATCATTAACTTCGAGTCCTCGAAGAAGATATACCTAAAACCGCTTTTCGTACACGTTATGGTCATTACGAGTTCGTGGTCATGCCCTTTGGTTTGACCAATGCACCTGCTGTTTTCATGGACTTGATGAACCGCGTGTGCAAAGCGTACTTCAACCGTTTCGTGATCATTTTCATCGACGATATTCTTATCTATTCCAAGACACAAGAAGAGCACGAGCGACACTTGCGTCTTATCCTTGAACTTCTTCGTACTGAACGTCTATACGCCAAATTCTCCAAGTGTGAATTTTGGTTAAAAGAGGTTCAATTCCTTGGTCATACTGTCAACGAACTTGGTATTCACGTTGACCCCGCTAAAATTGAAGCTGTGAAGAACTGGATCGCACCTAAGTCTCCGTCTGAAATTCGTTCATTTCTTGGTCTTGCTGGTTACTATCGTCGTTTTATCTCTAACTTCTCGAAGATCGCTGTTCCTTTGACCTCTTTGACTCAAAAAGAGAAGCCTTTTGTTTGGGGTCCCGAACAGGAGGAATCTTTTCAAACGCTCAAGGAGATGCTTTGTAATGCTCCTATCCTCGCGCTTCCTAATGGTAACGACGACTTCTTCGTATATTGCGATGCTTCACACCTTGGTCTTGGTTGTGTGCTTATGCAACGAGACAAGGTCATCGCTTATGCGTCGAGGCAACTCAAAACACATGAGAAAAACTATATTACTCACGATCTTGAACTTGGCGCAGTTGTTTTTGCGTTGAAGATTTGGCGACACTACCCTTATGGTACTAAGTGTGTGGTCTTCACCGACCATAGGAGCCTTCAACACATCTTCGACCAAAAGGAACTGAACATGCGTCAACGTCGTTGGGTGGAATTGTTAAACGACTACGACTGCGAAATCAAATACCATCCAGGTAAAGCGAATGTAGTGGCCGACGCTCTGAGTCGTAAAACTCATGTGAAGGGTATCCGTTGTCTTCAACTCGTTAACGATCTTCAATGCCGCATTCGCGAAGCCCAATATGCCTCTATTAACGAGGGAAATCTCTATGTTGAGATACGAGGCGCTAAGGAACATGAACTCGAGTCTAAATCCGATGGTATTCTATACTATCTCAATCGTATCTGGATCCCTAATCGTGAAAACCTTTGAGACTTTCTGATGAAGGAGTCACACAAATTAAGGTATTCCGTTCATCCTGGCACTGACAAGATGTACCATGATATGCGTACGTCATACTGGTGGCCTGGGATGAAGAGGGATATTGCCTCCTACGTTGCAAAATGTCTCACTTGTTCAAAGGTAAAAGCCGAACATCAACGTCCCTCTGGCTTACTCGAACAACCAGAGATTCCTATCTGGAAATGGGAGAGCATTGCCATGGACTTTATCACTAAACTTCTTCGTACTTCTTCTGGTTATGACAGTATTTGGCTGATCGTTGATCGATTGACCAAATCAGCTCATTTTCTCCCATTCGTGAAGATTTCAAAGTCGAGAAATTGGCTAGAATCTACACTAATGAGATCATCTGTCATCATGGTATCCCCATTGCATCATTTCCGATCGTGATGCTCGTTTTATGTCTCGCCTTTGGCAAACTTTTCTGTCACACCCCCAAAATACCCCAAGCAAAAACCCCCGCAAGGCGTGTGACGTACCAGAATCTAGCCACCAATCACATTGAACTCATACAAAATTTTAAATAAAACTTTCATTCATTAACATAAAGTGTTACAAAACAGTATATACAAACCATCGTGTTCAGCGGAATCATAAATCTTTAGTTAAGTATTTCATAAATCATATCTATGATAACCATTAGACTCGTTTCGCGATTCCATGTATCTCGAACCATGACCACTCCAGCATCCCAGACAGCAAGTTCCACATCCACACATACCTATAACCTGCGAGCATGCACACACGTGTATCAGACAACGCTTGTGAGTTCATTGTTTTACGAAAACGTTTGGTTACCAAGTGTTTAATCCAGATTAATAACAATTTCGAAAGTAATGTTGATAATACCCCGAATACAAGACGGCTCCTGATTATTTTGCCCTTTCTCCAATGCTCCTATCAAAGCATTGGTCATGACTAGGTCATTAGTTCACACCCGTCCTCTCAGGTACGGGGTGAGGGTTCCAACCCTAAGTAGCACTACTAACTAACACCTTGTTACCTCTCAGGTAACCAAACAACACGGAGGGACTTTAATGGTGATAGGATGAGTATATTATGCAACATTCCAGATTTACCCAAAAGACATATTCCTCTCAGGAATACCCATGATTTACCCAAAACCAATCCCTCTCAGGGATACCCAAAGACTGTCCCAACCACCGGGACGCATGCTCAAGAGGAATGAACTCACCTTAGATTTGCTCGGTATGTTTTGATACATTACCCGTTCCCAGTTGGTCAACCAGATCCTAGTGTGGTTACCAATAATAGTCAGTTTCATATGCATAAATAACACGTATTCTCTACACATACTACACTCGTAGTGTACACAGATTGCACATGTCCTTATACGAGTCACTATAGTAATTCATGAAACATACCAGTTCATTATCATCATATATTCACATGGTGGATAGTTGGTTTATCTACACGTTCACATCACAAGTTCGTATTTCACAAGACACGTAACCGATAACATTTCATTTTATTATTCACAATATATACAATTTGATAAGTTTACGGCCCAACCAACGTTGTATGACTCATGTTTCCAGCATCCTAATCAATACAGTCCGTGGCCCCAAGATTTGTGTGTGTGTGTGAGTCGGGCCAAGCGTGTACAACCAACTATGTTTTCCCAAACCCAAGCCCATTCCGTTTTCGTGATTTTGATAACATCCCAAGCCTATTACATCTTATAACCCGAACTGATATGGGCTCAATAGAATGACTGACCCACCTGGGCCCAGCCCACATCGAGTGTATGGTTGTTCCCAAGCCCGTTATGCGGCCCAACCGCACCCCGGTATCACTTTTCAATCTAAGGAGCCCAAGCCATGTATGTGTATGATTCATGTGTTATAGTGGCCCGACTAACATGTAAGCCCAAATCGCTACACCCTTTGCTACTTATAAACATCAGTTTAGGATCACCCCTCCTTATACACTACCATCTATCATTAACCGTAATTACCTAAATCAATTGTAACGACTCTCATCAAAAGTCATAATTACTAAAGTAATTTGACCAATAGGAAACCCTAATTGAGACACCCAAGTGATTCTGTGCAAACCCTAAAATTTTCATAATTTTCAGAATCAGGATTAGGGCCCCTAAAACTCAGGGGGGGCATTCCCTACTTGACGATTATCCGAATTACGTGCTCTCCAAGTTGAAATTTTCAGAAAATGTTGACTCAGCCGAGCTAGTCCCACACGTGGCTACACTATAGAAGCTTTGTGTCCCATACGGACCGTAAAGCTGTGAGTCTTACGGTCCGTAAGCTGTCATACGGACCGCAACATCAGCAAGCTTACGGTCCGTAAGCTAGTCAATTTTTGTGTATAAATAGCAGGCTGTGGCATTCGAAATCTGGACAATTTACGACGAAAGAATTCTCAATTATACACCGAGATTTCTGCTGTATACTTCAATTAACACACACATGCACTAAATTGAAGCTGCAATCAGGGTATTAGCACAATCGCTGCTACGATTCATTGTCCGATTGATCTAAATATCCAATGAATGTTTAAGTGCCGCCCACATTAGGGTTATACTTTATCGTTCGTCATTAATTTGACGGATTGTCGTTAATTCGATAGGTAAAGTATTATACTTTATCGTTCGTTGTTAATTCAACGGATCATTGTTAATTCGATGGGTAAAGTATTATACCTTGTCATTCGTTGTTAATTCAACGGATCATCGTTAATTCGATGGACAAAGTATTGCATTTTGACATTAATTGTGAGAATTTGATCTCGTGAGTTATCGTAAATGCTGGATTGATTACTAATTCCAAATTGTGTGCTTGTTATTGAAATTAGGATAAAAGGCTAATCAGTAAGCTAGGCTCTGCCCGTATAAAGCTGCATTGTGAGTCATTCTCTCTTTATCAAATTGCTTTATAAAACTTTTCTCACAGTTTGTGAGTCATTATCTTTTTATCAAATATTTTACAATACCTCAAATTATTTTCAAGATTATAATTACAGGGACTAAGTCGTGGATATCTTGAATTACTGGTTAGTGGGGTATTGTGCACATTACTAACTTTCTCCCAGTTAGGTTCATTGACCTACTCGGGATAATCACTGCTAGGTTCATTGACCTACAGGGGTAATCGTCACTATTTAGGTTCATTGATCTAAATAGTGGTATGACCATCGTCACCATTGTGACTTGTCACCATTGTGACTTGTCACCATTGTGACAGAATGCCAGATAAAAAAAAGATAGAAGCCATTGTAATCGCTCTTATGCTGTAATTGATAACTATGCATCATTATGCAAAATAGAATGATTCACTCAGTATTTCCCGCTGACAAAACCTTTTTCAAACATGTTTCAGGTGATCTGTTGTAAATCAGGAAAAGTGCTGGGGAGCATTTCAAGCTTAAGATAGTGGCTCATTATAAAATAAAGCAATAAATTTTGTAACATAAAGATTTCCTAGAAAAATCATACTATTGTAAATTATCGGGGTTTATCCCGAATTGTGAAATAAAATAATCGGGGAAAAATTTTAGCTTTAAACGATCCTGTTTCCGCTGTAAAACTCAATTAAAGAAATACCGCAGTATTTTCTGCCGCGGCTCCTGAAACGGGTCAAACCGGGTCGTGGGCCGTGACATCAATCAAGGTAACAATTGCTTAACCTTCTAATCTTCTTATCAACACAACACATCAATTAGTTGAATGCAACCAAATCAAATAATTACTATTATAAACATCCTTCCCGTGGATCAAAATCATCTTTCAAACACGCAACGTGGATCCATCGGTTCATCGACATACAACTTTACTACCCAACCCGATTCATCGACTTATCATAACCACCTCCGAATTCATGCAATCATTAATATTATGTCATTCTAGTTAATTAACAACATTTAGCCGAGTCTATTAATATCAAATCGGAGCATAAGTTCATGTACACGTCAACACCAAACAACCTACTTACTAACATGAACCCTAGTTATACACTAGCAATAAATCATCATACTACTTCTTGACTAGATCTATCGGTTAGTTATCATAAGGTGTTCATAAATCTTCTACTATTGTGCATATCATATTTATCCACCAGCAGGTAATAATACTTCATTACACAACTCATTATAGCAACATATCACCAAGTACAATAAGGTGTTAAATCAAATAATAGCATTCATGTACTAACCGACAAAAGATGAAGCTGAGGAGAATTTCGAGAAAGAGTGGGGCCTGCCGTCGACTACCAAGAACGATGAGGGGGTTAGGGTTTGAAATTTGTTATGTAACAAAATATATAAACTTACGTATACATAAAGAAACGAGGGGGTGGGCCAAGTTGGTTTGATGATGGTGGCGGCCCATTAATACTAGCGGCCGGCCGAGATGGTTTTAAAAAAATGATTGCAGCCCAATTCTAAATACTTGACACAATAAAACCCAATACACATTTAATCCAACCCAATAACATTTATGTTTAACAAGTTTGTTAAAGTTACAAGCTTTTAACAGATTCATTAAAGCAAAGAACGTGTAAAGAGAAATAATGGGGAATCGGAATCGCAAGACTGAAAGACACCACACTTGAAAGTTCGGGTTGTCACATCATCCCCAACTTGAAAGAAATTTCGTCCCGAAATTTGATGAGTAAGCACATAGAAGTGAAGTGATAAATCAAGATTGCTGCAAATCATCAAGATTGCTACAGATTTTCCTCAGGTGCCACATCATCCCCAACTTGAAAGGAATTTCGTCCCGAAATTCACCAGTGATATCAGATTGGTCATCAGGAAGAAGTTGAGGATACTTAAGCTTCAACGTCTTGAGTTCCAACGAACCCTCACAATCGGAATTCGACTATGTTCACGCACCTTGGCTCTTCAATCCATGATCTCGATAGGTTCTTCGACATCTGCAACCTGTCATCAATTTTGAGCTCTTGAAACGACACCACTAGCGTCTCGTCAGACAATCATTTCTTTAGTTGCAAAACATGAAAGACATCATGAACATTACCCAACTCAGCAGGTGACTCGAGCTTGTAAGTCACTTTACCAATTCGTCCCAGAATTTTAAATGGCCCGTTATAACGTAGATTAAGCTTGCCATGCTTCCCAAGCGCACCACACCCTCCCAGGGTGAAAATTTCAACATGATACGATCGCCTATAGCGAACCCCCAGTGTTTCCTAAGCTTATCACTTTTCTCAGAGGTTTCAAGCACCAGTCCTGGACCTGGGATTAGGTTGTCGCTCACCTTAGTCCAACAAGGAGATCGGCATTATCGCCCATGCAATGCCTCAGACAGGAAGGTAACCACTGTAGTAGAACTCAACCAAAAGTAAGTGTCATTCCAATTTTTCACTAAAGGCAATCACACCCATGCTCGCAGCATGTCTTCGAGTGTCAGGATGGTTTGTTTACTCAGACCGTTCGTCCTACGGTGATAAGCAATGCTCATGTCTAGACGTGAGCCAAGGGTGTTGTGTATCGCCTGTCATAAATCTGGTATATCTCAAAATCGGAGGTAATAGGAGTTGGCACCTCATGCCTAAAAGCCGCCTCTCTCAGAGGAGCATTCACAACTGTGAAGACTCATCAGTTTCCTTGATTGCAAGAAAGTGTCCTGGTAACGTGAGACCATCAACGATCACCTAGGTGATATTGTTTCTGTTTCGAGTTGTAAGTAAACTAGGGACATAATCCATGTCAGTCTGTTCTCATTTCCTTATGGGTGTTTCCGGTAGCTAGTACTCCACCTTGACATTCCCACAAGTCAAACATCATTCACAAACATAGCTAGGTGGGCCTTCATGCCCAATCACCAATGCAAGATTTATAAATCCTAATATCTCTCATCAAAACCCAGACGACTAGAATATTGAGGCCGGTGTGCTTTGCTCAGCACAAATTCCCTACAGTTGCCGTATAATGAAACCCACATTCGTTCCACGAGGTAGCGAGTGTCATTCGACCTGTCAACGGTTGCTTTTCTATGCCCCGCATGGGTTCAACTTGAAAATCCTCTTCCTTCAGTTCTCCAGTTTGAACAGAGCGAGTCTGATCGGGTAAGTTAAAGTCGATAGAGAGCTGCATAGCTCGTGCACGTTCAGGTTTCACAGTCGCACTCATTCCAAAGTTCCATCCAGCGGTGTCATTGGTTACTTTAGCTCTTTCGAACATCAATACACGGGAGGCCCTTGTGACCGGTCTAGGTAATGCATTTGGTACCATCCAAGTAATGCCCCCAATTAAATCTAAGCCATGGTTTCCACCCCCTGGTTGCGACGCGTGTAAATCTTCTTGTAAACCCACCGAGTAAGTTATTACTTTCTTAGTGTTGCATTGGCGTGTAACTGGGACTCTGATTCGAACCATCATGGTATACCACTAAGCCACCCGCACCCTCGGGTAAAGACGATGCTCAGTGCATTGTAGATTTGAATTCCAAAAGCTAAAAAGACGTTCTCCTATTTTGTCTTCCACGAACACAGCACCCTGCGGTGCTAAAGAGATTTAAACTGCGCGATCTTCGAAAATCCGGTGATGAATTTACGATAGTATCCAGCGAAACCAAGAAATCCCTGTGTCCCCGAAGGAATCCTTGGTGTCGATCAGTTTCTAGCAACATGGATCCTAGCAAGATCCATGTGTATTCCCACTTCGTTGGTTACATGATTAAAATGCATCTCTCGAATCTAGATGTTACACTAAACAAGACTTCACACGTAATGGCTCCCCCCTCAGGAGCCCTAAAATAAGATACAGATGTCGTCTATGATGTTCCTTTCTCCTGGAAATGATTCAACATGTTTTCAATAAGCATAGTCGATTCATGTGATCCATGCAGCTGCTGGTGTGATGATTAGCCCAAAGGTTTTGGAATACAACGTTTCAATGGCCACCCTACGTCTGATATGTCGTTGTAGTAACATTCTCCCCTCTGGACTCCCATCTGATGATAGTTCATTCGTTAGTTATTCCTCGAATGGAAGCTTGACCCTCGCACTGGTAGGCAGGTTGCCAATACATGATCGAGGCAAACAGTTCTTAACTGTCTCCTTGTTAAGTTCTTGATAACAAGTACACGTACGAAAAAAAAGCTTATCTTCACGGATATAACTGGGGCTCCCCAAAGCGAAAAGTTAGGTCCGACAAACTCATGTCCAGTATTTCCTGTAGTTGATTAAACAGTTCTTGCAACCCTCCTGTGCAAGATGGTACAATGTACGAGTATTCAGAGCTGCCTCTATCGTGAGATCAACTGAGATTCCGACTAACAGTTGTGAAAGTAAACCTGAAAGTTCCTCGAGTAGCACACCGAGAGGAGTCACGAACAATTGGTGGATCCCTGATCCTATTTTCCTTAGCCTGGCAATCAGAAACGGTTCCTAACATAGCGGGGAAATCCCTCTGTAGACACTTCTGGGCTTTCATTGCAGAATTGATGCTAACCTTTACACAACTCTGGTACTTTGGAACAGATGACGATTCTCCACTAGGGAGAGGGGTACGCAAAGCTTTCTTCTCGCAGGGTATATCTGCACGATGTATGGATAACCAATCCATACTAACTACTGCATCAAATTATCGAGGATAGCAGAAAGAAGGTTGACGTCGAACACTTATCCCACAAGGTCGAGTTTACATCCCAACGAACATATGAGGTTTCATTTGACTTGCCATCAGTTGCTGCCACCATAGGTTCAGTTTCAAGAAGCATCAGGGTTAACCAAAACAGGGCTACTTATACAAGTTACCATGCTGCTATTATGCCTGGTGTCACCTACGCCAATCCTAATTGCCCTTCCGTAAGCATCATTTCTAGTGTTGTTGTTTTCGTTGCGAGAATTCCTAGTACCATCTTTGTTTCCTTGGATGTTGGCACTTTGACTTAACACAGTCAATCCTTGTCGAGGTCAACGTCATTTCCATACTGTAAGCTACGATTACGAGTTCCTTGATGTTGCCGTGACTATTGCCTCTACTGTCGTTGCTTAAAACGGGGCCCTACGATCTTTCAACAACAGGGTCCATCTTGTCCCATTCCGTGTCGCGTCCTAAGACACTACTCACTGCATGGGAAGTTACACATTCCGTGTCCCGATTGATTCGTAAGAGTCGACTCCCATAAGTCGCTTACTAGGGTTAAGGATTCGGGTGAGGTCAATCTGCTGGAGTTCGTTGCTGGTAATCAGGGTCGTTCTAATACTGAGGTTGGTAAGGCACTACGCTCATCCTCTGGTCCATCGTTCTTGCAAGTTGACTGAGTAATACACGATATGCTTCCAGAGTGTTGCAGAAGTGGTCGCACTCCGGGGTCTAAGACGTCGGTACATTGAGTTCCAACCAATGAAAAGGAGTGAAAAGGTATCGTCCAATCATTCGACGCTGCAACATCCAACTCAGGGATGTTCGTACAAGCACCTAACATTCTACATAGTTCGCTAGGCATTCAGATGGGCATTCAGGTAATACTCGATAGCATCGAGATTTGTAAGGATTCAGAGTGGAGTGAAAAGATCACGTTCAAGTAAGAGACAATCACTGCTATGACTCTTATAGACTGTTGTGTTTCACATCGATCAAATAACAGAACGGAGCCCCTTTTTCACTTGTTAAGCCTCACTGGGACTCGCATGCACCCCACATTATTATTATGTGTGCACCCACAATAATATTGTGATTTGCATGCTCATCTCAGTTCCTCCTAACTCATGTCAAATGGTTCTTCAAACTCAAATGTCAAACGGAGGTTGTCAAGGTAATAAAATCACAGGAATCCAAAGACTATGGCATACTAACATTGCACCATGATATTGTCCGCTTTGGCAGCCAGCAAGCTCCCAGCGTCTGCCCCTCACGGTTTTCAAAACGAGTCATAATGTAAGAAAGTAATTCATGCAATCATGCTATAGTGACGAGTGTGTGTTCGTATGTTGTGTCATAAACAATTGTGTACTAATCATGTAATGTATGCAACAAGTGAGAAAGACGAACCTTGCAATCTGGAGCTGAGTGCCATGGTCGTATTCACGTATTCAGATCTGTTCGGTTATAGTCTGGTTTTACAAAAACGTTTTAAAACCAAGTTCACTATAACCAGTGGCTCTGATACCAAACTGTCACACCCGCAAAATACCCCAAGCGAAAACCCCCGCAAGGTGTGTGACGTACCAGAATCTAGCCACCAATCACATTGAACTCATACAAGATTTTAAATAAAACTTTCATTCATTAACATATAGTGTTACAAAACAGTATATACAAACCATCGTGTTCAGCGAAAGCATAAATATTTAGTTAAGTGTTTCATAAATCATATGTATGATAACCATTAGACTCGTTTCGCGATTCCATGTATCTTGAACCATGACCACTCCAGCATCCCAGACAGCAAGTTCCACATCCACACATACCTATAACCTGCAAGCATGCACACACGTGTATCAGACAATGCTGGTGAGTTCATAGTTTTACAAAAACGTTTGGTTACCAAGTGTTTAATCAAGATTAATAACAATTCCGAAAGTAATGTTGATAATACCCTGAATACAAGACGGCTCCTGATTATTTTTCCCTTTCTCCAATGCTCCTATCAAAGCATTGGTCATGACTAGGTCATTAGTTCACACTCGTCCTCTCAGGTACGGGGTGAGGGTTCCAAACCGAAGTAGCGCTACTAACTAATACCTTGTTACCTCTCAGGTAACCAAACAACACGGAGGGACTTTAATGGTGATAGGATGAGTATATTATGCAACATTCCAGATTTACCCAAAAGACATATTCCTCTCAGGAATACCCATGATTTACCCAAAACCAATCCCTCTCAGGGATACCCAAAGACTGTCCCAACCACCGGGACGCATGCTCAAGAGGAATGAACTCACCTTAGATTTGCTCGGTATATTTTGATACATTACCCGTTCCCAGTTGGTCAACCAGATCCTAGTGTGGTTACCAATAATAGTCAGTTTCATATGCACAAATAACACGTATTCTCTACACATACTACACTCGTAGTGTACACAGATTGCACATGTCCTTATATGAGTCACTACAGTAATTCATGAAACATACCAGTTCATTATCATCATATATTCACATGGTGGATAGTTGGTTTATTTACACGTTCACATCACAAGTTCGTATTTCACAAGACACGTAACCGATAACATTTCATTTTATTATTCACAATATATACAATTTGATAAGTTTACGGCCCAACCAACGTTGTATGACTCACGTTTCCAGCATCCTAATCAAAACAGTCCGTGGCCCAAAGATATATGTGTGTGTGTGTGAGTCGGGCCAAGGGCGTACAACCAACTATGTTTTCCCAAACCCAAGACCATTCCGTTTTCGCGATTTTGATAACATCCCGAGCCCATTCCGTTTTCGCGATTTTGATAACATCCCGAGCCCATTACATCTTATAACCCGAACTGATATGGGCTCAATAGAATGACTGGCCCAGCCCACATCGAATGTATGGCTGTTCCCAAGCCCGTTATGCGCCCCAACCGCACCCCGGTATCACTTTTCAATCTTGGGAGCCCAAGCCAAGTATGTGTATGATTCATGTGTTATAGTGGCCCGACTAACATGTAAGCCCAAATCGCTACACCCTTTGCTACTTATAAACTTCAGTTTAGGATAACCCCTCCTGATACACTACCATCTATCATTAACCGTAATTACCTAAATCAATCAAGGTAACAATTGCTTAACCTGCTAATCTTCTTATCAACACAACACATCAATTAGTTGAATGCAACCAAATCAAATAATTACTATTATAAACATCCTTCCCGTGGATCAAAATCATCTTTCAAACACGCAACGTGGATCCATCGGTTCATCGACATACAACTTTACTACCCAACCCGATTCATCGACTTATCATAACCACCTCCGAATTCTTGCAATCATTAATATTATGTCATTCTAATTAATTAACAACATTTAGCCGAGTCTATTAATATCAAATCGGGGCATAAGTTCATGTACACGTCAACACCAAACAACCTACTTACTAACATGAACCCTAGTTATACACTAGCAATAAATCATCATACTACTTCTTGACTAGATCTATCAGTTAGTTATCATAAGGTGTTCATAAATCTTCTACTATTGTGCATATCATATTTACCCACCAGCAGGTAATAATACTTCATTACACAACTCATTATAGCAACATATCACCAAGTACAATAAGGTGTTAAATCAAATAATAGCATTCATGTACTAACCGAAAAAAGATGAAGCTGAGGAGAATTTCGAGAAAGAGTGGGACCTGCCATCGACTTCGCGATTTTGAGCGGGATTTGGTTGTTTTTGAAGTTTAAACCGGGTTTTTGGCATTAAATACTCATGTAACCCAACCCTAATCACTTCCTTATAAATACCAAGTGCCTCCCAAACCATTTGCACTTTAGAAACACTCTCACAACTCTCTCAATCACTCAAATTCGTAGCTGCAAGTTCAAGTTCGGACAAAAACATCAAGCTCCACTAAAGTGAGCATAACTTCTTCATTTCTTGTCCGTTTGAGCTCATTCTTTTTCCAGAACACTTGGATCGACCTTAGCTTCGATTCCATGGGTATTCCATAGTGAATAAGTCCCTGGAACTCCGGCACATAGGCTCCAAAGTTCACTGTTTGAATCTGATTTCGTTTATCTTTGTTTACACTTGTTTAAACTTTTAACTTACTCAAACCCACGTCCTTATGCTTATAACCACTTCTATGGTTAGTTAAGCTTAAAAACGGGGCTGAGACATACAAAATCAGAGGTTAAACCTTATATGCTTTCTGTTTTATTTAGGGTTTTTAACCCATAAGTCATGTTCAAGCTTCAAGCTTGATGAAGGTGAGATTATGGACTAACTTGGGTTGTCCAACAAAGAATCCCCACATTACTTGATGATTTCTCATAGTATAGTTGATGTTATTCGTGTATTAACATTAGTTCATGACCCTCCTTGTATGTTTTTACATCAAGTGTAGTGGTGAACCATAAGAGGTACCTAAATGGAAGCTTGTTCTTCCTACCTCCTACATGAATTCTATGACACAATAGAGGTTCCTAAATGAAGATTAATCTTCTACCTCATGCTTGACTATTGTACATAATAATCTAAGTAATATTTATATGTATGTACTATTCAATATTCGAACCTTGATGGTGAACTTGTGTTCATTCGTCAAAGTATTAGAATAACATCATCCAAGACATAAGACTTGTTACGATTCTAATGAGTATACTACTCATGAAAACATTAACCCTTGAGGTTCCATAGTGTCAAGAACAAGTACTTTGTGTTAAAGGATGTTTACTTTCGAATACATATGTTCTTGTGTTTTAACTTCCTAAATCCCTAAATCTTCCGAATTCCCAAAACTCATACACTTTGTTTCTTCGTGTAGAAGGACTTGGTGTTCCTACCTCCTAATCAACAACAACTCTCTCGCGGATTCAAGTAGAAGACTTGCAAAACCGTGAGTATACTCGCAACCCCCTTTTTATGTTTACCAATTTTGGGGTGTAACATGTTTATCTATCAAACTACACTTAAACTTATCCTTTATGCAATGCACGAAAACAATCCTTATACATGAATACTATATTGATTACTTGATGCTTATACGTGGACCATACTTATGTGATATGTTTTAGTCATTAGCTTTCATGAGCCTCCATTTGACATGTATAACACTATAGGAGTAACGCACCACCCGTAGACTAGTGGTCATGTTGAATTATATCATTTTGCGTAAACAGAGGGTTGACTAGAAATAGTGCATGCCATGTTAGGTTGATCTTGTATAAACTAAGTTGCCATGTGGATTCATTTTAAACTTTTATACTTATACTTACTCATAAACTTGTATACTCGTCTTTGCTTTTGCATTGAATTGTATTGTATTGTATTTTAAACATGTTACATGTTGATGATTGATGATGCTAAGAAAATGGACTAGCAAAGATGCCTAGATACTCACTTAGACGTTTAGGTTTAAAGTGTTGTATCAATTTTGTTATGTTATGTTTGAACAATGTTGTTATTTGAATTTCTTGTAATGTTTTGACAATTTATTTATGAAATGAAATCGGTTGAATTAAATATTGTCACAAATAGTGTTATGAAGTCTCTTACAATCTCGAACTAGTCCCACTCCGATGATTCCGCCATTGGTTGGGGTGTGACAACCGGTACCGATACCGAACCAGTATATTCGGTACCGATATTGGTTCGGTATCGAACGAGTATCGTGCTCATCCCTATGTGTAAGATCTAGAAATACACTTTTAACACCTTTAACTTGTTTAATGTAACTTTGTGTGACCTAAATAAACTAACAAAAACATGACAAAGCTCGTTTTCGTACTGATCATCCTACGCATGTCTCCAAAAAGCTCATTAACACACGATAGAGCCCATTAAGGCCCCTCAGTGTACCAATCATTGTATACAATAATTGAACACCCAAATGACCTGTTATAACCTAATGCGACTTTTTATAACATGAACCAACTTACCAACATATGCTACATGTCTTTAACACCAAAATAATAAGTTATGACCTAATGATACTTTGCGTAGCCTAAACCAGCTCGCTAACACATGACAACACCCATAAGTGTAGTAATCATCATAAGTATGTAAGTTAATACTAAGATGAATTATTACGATCTAATGTGATTTTTTGATGGAAGTCAATAACAAGGCGACATATACTGCTTCCATCTTTGCATTTAGTATTGTATGCAAACACCTATAACTCTTGGGATTAGCATATCACCTCAGTAACGTCATTCCTTAGTATCAATCCCCGTTACGCATGCGGGCTCAACATTGTCGTTTCCATTATGCTATTCATCCCTTGTGAAATTGGATAACATAAGTCGTATAAAAATATTCTTTAGTCGTTTTACCATTTATTTAAACTTATGATATCTAATTTCTTGTTCCTTTGTTTTATTCATTTACTTTATGAAAAATACAATTCATCATTATCACATCTATAATCTATAACTAGATTTGTTGACGTCACGCGTTGCGGCGAAACAAAGCAAGTGATAAAGTATAACAAACGTTATTTTGAAAAGAAAAATGTTGTTTAGAAAGTCAAACCGTTAGAATCGGTTCAGTTTATCATTATTGTTTTATGATACCAAATAAAACTCTATTTTAAATACATGTTTGTTTTTTACAAAACTACTACGAAAATGTCAAGGGAAAAAAAATTAACAAACGTAAGTTATTAAAAAGTATCAAATTAACTAAATAGGAAATATGATTTGAAAAGGGAAAAATAATTATTAAAAATATAAAATAAATGATAGAGGAAATGTGTTCTAAAAAAGGAAAACAACGAAAATATGTTAAAAATTAAAAACAAATATAATAATTAAGTATTACAATATTAAAATAATAAATAATTTAATAAGCTCTATATTATTATAAATTTAAAATTACTATTTATGGTTGTTCGTCAACAATATAATATAATAATATATAATATATAATATATAATATATAGTATATAGAAACGGGATCGGGAGAAAACGCTTAAAAGTGTGAGAATGGTGAGAACGCTTCCTGGCCCAACCGTGTCCCACCGCTTAGAAAAGGGCGGTGGAGCTTTTTTGTCCTTTCATCTTCTGCTTTTCCAGTTCCGCTTTTCCCAATATTGTTGGTTTTTAAGATTTTTTGCGTTAACCAAATTCAATATTTAATGGCGTTTAATGGTTTCATTGTATTAACATTTTGGCGTTTATGGGGGGTTTAACGGGATGATATCGTTTAAACAAGCATTTTGTCTGTTTTGGCGTTTTTATTATACATGGCGTTTTTATTATATAACAATCAACTGAAAAGGAAAATAAAAAAATACATAAACAATTGATCTTCCAAATCTTCACTGTCACCAGTCTCTTTCTTCTTTTTTGAATCATGTTAACTGGCTGGTTCGACTTTCATATGATTCATTTTGTTTTTTTTTTTCAAGTAGTTTTATGTGTCGCTGTTTGGAAGCACACTGTCTGACATCAGCATCTTTTTCTTGAAGATTTGTCCATTTCATGCAGCAAAATGTTATTAAGTTTAGACCCTTTCAGCCAACAATCTTGAATTTCACAATGAACGATGTTTGATTTTTTAACTTTTTTGGCGTTTTACCGATAAAAAGAACGCCACGAAATAAGAGCACCTTAAACCTCAAAATTTGATCATGCTAAAATCAATAATGTTTTGCTGTATGAGATGGACAACTTTGGAAATCCTCTGTTAAGAAAGATAACTAACAATGTTGTCCACCCCATACAGCTAAACTTTATTGACAACAAAGCTCAATAATGTTTTTGTATGTTTTGGCGGTATAAATTGAATGGAAGTTGAGGATTAGTCAATAAGATTTTACTCAATGAAATGGACAACATACTCACTTAAGGATTTTGTCCATTTTATTGAGCGAAATCTTTACAGACAACCAAACTGAATTTCAAAAAAACGTTTTGGGTTAGAAGGTATTTGATGTTTGGGTTTTTTGGCGTTTCTAAGGCGAATGGGATATATGAAATATGGCGTTTGGGTTTTTGTGTGTGTTTTTAATTGAAGGTCTGAGATGTTGTATATATAGGATTTTTTTGGCGGTTTTTTTAGGCGGGATTTTACTCTAATTAAGTTTGGCGTTTTATATATAATGGCGTTTTTACTGGGAATGGTCTGTGATTTTTGTTTTTGGCGTTTTATTTCATGAGATGGTGTTTTGTGTGGAGAAGTCAAAAGACCCTTTTACCCTTAATGAAGCGCGTCCACGTAATAAAATTGATGTTATTTACAAAAACGCCACCGCGCCAATCTAGTACATAGATTGTTTTGATCGGACGATCGATAAGCGTTTTCACCGTTCTCACACTTTCTACCGTTTTCTCTAAATCTCGACCCATAGTAATAATATATAATATATAATAGATAGATTATAAATGATTAAAGTATTGAAAAAAGTATATAGAGTTAAATGCCATTTTAGTCCTTATGGTTTGGGTCATTTTGCCAGTTTAGTCCAAAGGTTTCATTTTTAACATGTGTGTCCAAAAAGGTTTCACAGTTGCTATTTTAGTCCACTTGGTTAACTTCATCCATTTTTTCTGTTAACAAAAAGGCCAATTCGGTCATTTTTTATGTAATTCTGTTAACTAAAAGGGCAATTCAGCCATATAAAATGACCGAATTGGCCTTCTCGTTACCAGAAAAAATGGATGAAGTTAACCCAGTGGACTAAAATGGCAACTGTGAAACCTTTTTGGACCCACATGTTAAAAATGAAACCTTTGGACTAAACTGGCAAAATGACCCAAACCACAAGGACTAAAATGGCATTTAACTCAAGTATATATCACCAATAACCATAGTACATATCACCAATAGCCATACTCTTCATTTTTTTCTAAACGGCAAGGTGTCATACATTTTTTTGGTGCGAGACCCCCCCCCCCCTCATTGGGGAGGCCCGTCGCCCCTCTCCGGCCAGACGTGAGTGTCTTAACCGTGTCACAGCTGGCATAAGAGAGTGACTGGCGTCCAAGGAAAAACCCCACAGGTACCTCACCCTAGCTATAGGGCTTGACGAGTTGAGAGCCGCCTCAAGAGGGGATCGAACTCGGGTATCATGGGTAAAACCCAGGTGCATCAACCAGTTGGACCGGAATTATTTGCTAAATAGCCATTTGGCTATCCGACCTCAAAATAATTTTACATGTACCCATCAACACTTTACTAATCAATGGAATCAAATAACTTACATTATGTGCTAGTCATTTGTAAAGAACGTTGTAAGCTAGTATGTTATATTGAAACTAGAGGACATAGAATACAGATTTTACAATTTAAACTACATGACTGTGTAATATTTATGTTTTTTTTCCAAAAGGAAGTACAGTATAAAATTGTTAAAAGCTATCGTATATCTATATCTGTTGTCACTATTTAGTTTTACGATTATATATGTAAGCACACTTTTTATGTACGTATAGATAAAATACATAAACACCTTCACATAAACGGGCCTCATTTTGACCCAATTTTGGGTAGGTGAACAAGCCCTTTTTTTTATACAGAAAAGCCCAATAAACAATTCAAAATTCGTTTATTGTTTTTCTGTCGTATTCATTAATAATTTTCCTCGCGAGAATACGTAAACTGATGGAATTTCTTGTTCATGTTCGTTTGTTAAAAAAATAAACGTTTTCGTGTTCGCGTGTATTCATTCATTAATAGCCTAGATGAAAGGAGCATTAACAAATGGCTCTAAAATTAGAGATGGGCATAATCGGGTATTTTTAATACCCGGAACCGGGTACTACCCGTACCCGGGTTCTGATATCACTGAGTGGAACCGGGTACAATGAGGAACCGGGTCCGGGTTGAACCCGGGTAGAAGTAAAAAAAATGTAACCGGTGTAACCGGTTACAGGTATTGTCGAACCGGGTTCGGGTATAGTTTGGAACCGGGTACGTCGGGTACTGACAGGAACTGGTTCTATCGTACTTTCAAATCAAAAGCTGCAGAACACTGTTTGGAACCGGTTCCAACGGGTATATGACCGTTGGAAACCGATTTATATTAAAAAATTGTTTTTTTCCTATAAAACCCCAAATTTTCACCCTTCACTCACATTATTCACCAACTTCTTCATTACCTTCAATTACTAGTTTACTGCTCCAAAAATTCATTAAACGAAGAGAGAATGGCATGCAACGAAGAAGTTGTGATGGTTTTGGAAACCAAACGAAACCCGACTATTTGGAAGCACTTCGACTTGTGTTTGATGACCGACAACCATGAAATGGCTATGTGCAAGGGTTGTGGAAAGTTTATGAAAGCGGCCGCCAACTCCACTCTAAAGAAACACACCGAACGCCATTGCCCCGTGACGAAGGCGAAAAACGAGAAGGGTGAAGGATCCGGTTCTTCAAATGTTTAGGTTGTTGTTGTGTAATATTTAGTTAAGTTAGGTTTGTTATGTTTAGTAAGTTAGATTTGGTAATGTTTAGTTAAGTTATGTTTGTTATGTAATCGTTTCCTTTGAAATAAACAAACAGTGTGTTTTAGCTTTAGTAACGGGTTATAAAAAAAACTCAAATTAATAAATCACATCAACTTCCAGTGACCGGTTTTTCCAGAACCGGTTTACAGTAACGTCGAAAATACTAACATAACCGGTTTCCAGAATTACAAAAATCTTAAACACTAACAGAACCGGTTTCCAGTAACATGTTACACATTAACAGTAACCGGTTTTCCAGAATTACAAAAAACCCTGGTTCAAAATTTAAAACAGTAACCGGTTCTACAGTATCCGGTTTACTTCCTTTGCCTTTTGCTTGTGTCGGGTGCGGCACTTTCACATACGCTACGCTTTGGTCCGGCCACTTCGGTACAATCATCTTCGGAATCGTTAGTCTCTACTTCGTCGTCCTCCTCTTCATCAATAATCTTGTGCTCTAACTCCACTTCGTCTTCTATATTCGTTTTATGTTGAACACGGTCAACGTCATCCAAATGATCCTTTAGGCAAATTGCCATCTCTAGCGATTCCGGTGTTAGTCTTGTTCTTCGAATAGATAGTACCCTACCACTAAGAGAAAAAACACTTTCCGAAGCTACCGTGGAAGCTTGTACCGTTAGTATATCACGAGCCATGGTGGCTAGAATCGGGAATTCCGATTCTTTTGATTTCCACCGTGCCAAAATATCAAAATTGGTATATTCCTCAGCGGTCATAGTACGCGAATAATCATATATTTTATACCGACCGAGTTCACTTGATGGTTCGTTACCCCTTTGTTGCTTGGCCGTTTCGTCTCTAATGACATTCAACATGGTTATGATCGGGTCTCCAATAGTTTCATCGTTAGAGGTCGACGACCTAGACGCAAACAAATTGCTATGTTGTTTTTCCCCATATTTTTTTAAATAATGATCATAAAGCTTGTTCAAATTCTCGTTGAATAATTTTTTCGTTTTAGGTTTCAATGTTGGATCCTCCTCATGCATATCCAACTTGTCATAAATTTCTTCGATTAAAGCTTCAACACCCGGTACGTTTAAAATTGGATTTAAAGGCGGCACAAAGAAAAACGGGCGGTAAATTTAAAAAATATTTTTAAAATTTTTCAATCATAGGTTTCATCATATTCCTCAACATGTCACTTTTATTTTCAAACTTTTTAGAATTTGTTGTTATCAAATACAATTCAGATAAAACTTTAGAACTTGTGGGATAATAAACACCCGAAAGCAAAGTTGTTGAGGTTTTGAAACCTTTTAAAAAATTACTTGGTGTTTGAATATTAGACCAAGCTGTATCGGGAAACGGGTCGACTTGGTAGTCGTCACTTAAATTTGTATGAAATGTTTTTAAAGTTCCCATTTGTTTTAACGCCATTTCAAACATATGACAAGTTGAATTCCACCGACTTGGAATATCCCAATTAGGTCCAATTAATTTTTTGTTAACATCTTTACAAAGCTTTTTGTAATCTTGGTATCGTTCTTTGCCACTTTTGAAAACATCTTGAAGCATAGCTCTAAAAGCTATAATAAAATCCGATAAAAATTTATCTTTTAAACCGGTTTGCACAACTAAGTTAATAATATATGCAACATACCGTGTGTGGAAAAAAACACCATCAACAATTGGTTTGTACTTCAACTTTAATTTGTCGATTGCATTTGAGTTGTTTGAAGCATTATCAAATGATATTGAAAATTTTTTATCTTCTAAACAATATTTCATTATTGTGGCATTTATAATTTTATAAATATTTTCTCTTGTATGAGGAGAAGGAAACTCTTCAAATGCAATCGTACGTTTCATCATTTGCCATGTATCGGGATCAACCCAATGAGCGGTGACACAAATGTATGATTCGGGTAAACCGTGTGGAGCCGACCACACATCACTAGTTAAGTTTACACTAGTTTTTAAAGTTTAAAAAGAAAACGATTAAATCTTTTCTTGCATTTTCCCATAAATTTAAACAATGGCGTTTTAAAGTACAACGACTTACATGTTTGTAGCGAGGTTGAAGCGTTTCCCTAATAAGCTTAGTAAGATCGGGGTCGTCGAAGTGTCCAAACGGCAACGCTTTTTGAATCACCAACTTCGCCATCCTATCACGAGCTATCTTTTGTTCATAGCGAAATATCGTACCATCTTTTGAGAGTTGAACTTGACCAGGTGTCAAATCTTTTAACGCCTTACAATGTTTTTTTAGCATGCTTCGTTAACGTCGAGTTAGAGTCCTTGCTTAACAAGGCCCCACAATGTTTACATTGGGCCTTTTGCGAACCGTACTCATTTCGACCAAGTCCCAATTGCACCATACTTCCGCATTGCGACTATGTAATAATGTTCCAACAACATATGGAGCGGTTTGACTTTGAGGAACATTATTGACGGATGGGGAATTTGTGGTTTTAAAGGTCTTTGAAGCCATTGTAGAAAAGTATTATAAGAAGTAGAAGAAGATGATATAAGAAGAATAAGAGGATTGGTGAGTTAAACAAATGAAATTTGTAAACAATTTATAGGAATCGGTTCTAATGGCTAGTAACCAGGTACAACGGCTAGTAACCAGTTCCAACGGATAGAAACCGGTTCCAACGGATATATTTGGCACTTAATGCATTTAATGAGATTGCAACGGATAGAACCGGTTCTAACGGTAACATCATACCGGGTATACTGGAGGAACCGGGTACAGGTGAGGAACCGGGTACGGGTATTAACCGGGTTCGGGTTAGGAACCGGGTACTACCCATTTATTATGAGAAAAAATGGAACCGGGTAAGAACCTCCGGGTTTTTTGAACCTGGACCCGGTTCTCCTATGTATTGGATAGGGACTGGAACCGGTTCCGGGCCGGTTCTACGGGTTCGGGTTTGGAACCGGGTATTATGCCCATCTCTATCTAAAATATGAAATCAAATGGGTTCATGATTGGTGGTAGTAATAATTAAATTAAATACGTAAACAAACGAAAATAACCAAATATAAATGAACTGAGACACATGATAACGTTTACAAACATACATAAGTGAACAATAAAGGTTCATATTCGTTTAGTTAGTTAAATAAATGACAAACAAAACTTTATAGTGATAATACACAAACTCTTCATCAAGGTTTACAAGCCTACTTTTGATCCCAAAGAAAACACATATCTTGAATTCCTGTATAATATTTGTTGTTTTGATCTATTTGGTTTGGTGAGAATTACAAGTTTGATCATTTTTTATTGCTAAAAAGACAACGTTCTTTCTAGAAATTCCTATTTCACTTCAGTGACTTAACTCCATCCATTTATATCATTAAAACGTCATCATGTGCCACTTATGTGATGGTCGTCAATTTAGTCATTTTCTTCTATTTTATTATATACTCATATCTTTTCTTTTCATACCTATTTTCCCTGTACAATCTTTGGCATTATCATCTTTACGACAAAAAACTAAACTGAAAAGGGCAACCCAGATGATTTGTCGTCAATGTTGTTCACCAACTTTCATTAACAAATTGCAACTTATTTGGACCACATTGGTTAACATCATATTAATGAATGTTGGCGAACCACATTAGGCACACATCACCATGGTTGCCATTTCTGCTTTTTTTAAGAAAAGATGGTTGGGTAAAATATTGTAAAGGAAAATAGTATAAAAGGTAAAAAGATATAAGGTTTTAATAAGGTTTGTGTTGAGGTTGATTTCCACCAAGAAACAAGCTTAAAGCTTCTCTAAAATTCTGCCCAAACATGTCCTAAGTGTTGAAACCATCCAAGCTTCCAACCTTCAATGTTGGAAGATTTGTGCATGTTTAAGTGTGAACCATGGAAGCCTTGGTTTTCCAAACTTGCTCCACTACCTCACTTGTTCTAGTGGCAAGAATACCAAGTAGTTTCCTAGAATCAAAGTAAGTTAACCCCGCATCGCCTCCAACATTTGCCATGTTGGGTATGACACGCCCGGGTTGTCCTTATTTGGCTACTTGGATAATCTTGTAGTTAGTTTATAATTTATAACCTTGTGCTTTGGTGAATCTATACAATGAGGTTTAATGGATATTTATCATCCTACCTCCATGCTTGACTTATATGACATTACGTGAAAATACATGATGGACTTATACTAGAACATATGAAATATACATATTTAGCCGAATCCATAATACTAACCGGATTATGGTTAGATGCTATGAACTTAGGCTATATTATCTTTTGTTCTTTATTCCTCGTTTGTGATTCTAATGGGCACGTTAGAACCCATAAAAAACACATTAAAACTTAGTGTCCAAACGAGTGTTTAGACGAGATATAATTTTTGTACACATATACTTTTTTATACTTAAATTTAAATCCGAACTTCCCACAAACTTCAAATACTCATACACCTTCGTTTTCCCGGGTAGGGTAAACTCGGTGTTCTAATCTCAACGCTCGTCAATCTCGTGATTTATCAGAAAGCTTTGCACAACCGTGAGTGTACATGACCCCTTTTAAATTTCCGTCACTTTGGGTGCAATATGTATACATTATGAAAATCACTCAATCACATACTTTATGCTTAAATCACAAACAAAGAATCCGATATACATGCTTAATACGTTATGCTAGGAATTCATACATGCTAGAACTTATTTGCATTATGTTTTGTTATTAACTTCGATCAAGCCTCCTTTAACATGTATAGCGCTATAGGATTAACGCACCACCCATATTCTTGAGGTCATGTTAAGTAAACAAACGTTCTTATCGTTGCTACGATAAGATTACGCTAGCGGGAATCTTTGGGTTGACAAGTAGGAGTTGCATGCTAGTATTGCCATGATATATTCTAGATTTTGTTTACGCCATGTAGATTCGTTTAACCGTTTTTATACTTATGCTAGTAGTTAAACTTGTATGCTCGTCAATACTTTATGTGTTGACATGTACTTTAATACGTATTGCAAGAAATTGATGATGATGAACGGAATCTAGTAGGATGAACTAGAAACCCATTTTTAATTTAGAACATATGTTGTATTTTGTTTCTTTTCTTATGTTGTTATACTCTGTTTCCAAACGATGTATTTGATTTTAGAACTGAAATGAAATATTATTTATTAAATACTTGTCGCAAAATAGTGTTATGAAGTCTCTTGCAATCTCGTTTTCGTCTCACTCCGATATTTTCGCCATCGGTTGGGGTGTGACAAAAGAAACGTTTTAGAATGAGTTTTTAAACAAAGTTTTGCATAGCATTGATAATTCAAATGGTTCGCTACTCTTGCTAGAAGTAGCATATGGTGAACAAAGTAACAGTCTCGTGGATATTATTTTGTGGAAAACAACTTGGTGTTGTTTGAACAAATTTAATTGTTTATGTTTACTATGTGAATGTATTCTTTGTAACAACTTGGTGTTGTTTTAAGCAGAATTCTCCAAGTTTACAGTTTCAAGATTAAATGGGAAACTTGTACTTACGAGTGCATGGGGTCTTATTGAGGGAGTACCTTAAGACATGTTATGGGACGATATCGTTGCGAAGATTTCGGTCAGATTATAAAGTGTTGAAGATAAAAGCATTTTGGTATTTGATGTCTACATATCGTCTATGCTTCCGTTTAAATTTAAAAGTGTTTGGCACTTATGATTTAATTTCCAATGTATTTTATTGTTTTGTGTTCAATATCTTCGGATAACACATGCAATTTTTTAGAAAGAAATAAATCACTAATGTTTGTGACGTATAAATTATTTTGTGGAAAATAATTATAACGTCAATTATAAATTGCTTAAAAGAATATGGTTTTAAACGGATAGTACATGAAAATACTTGGACATAAACAACTTACAAGTTGTTGCATTGACTAAAAGTCAAAGACGAGACATCAAACGTGTAACCACGTCATGTGTGAGTAATGAAAGAACGTAGTGAGTGTGTTGAGATGTAATACACAAACAAGATTCATGTCTACATACTTCGTTAGAAGTCATTGGAAATTCACAAGTGTGAATTCTAATATATGAAAGTAAAAGTACTATATGTTATTGTATACCTTTAATATATCTTGCGAGATTTGTTCCGAGTGATCTTATACGTAGATGCGTCTACCATTTGATTATTGTTAGAACTATATGGAGATGTTACCTCTGTTTTGGGAAAGCATCTCATATATACATATCTTCTAATGAATAATAATAGATGTGTGCAAATCACTTATGGCAAAATTATGAATGCCATGTTGTTGAGTGTCAATTTGGTTGACTTTATCTCATACATAGTGGTGATTGTAGATGAGGAACATTCATCTTGTTGGCGATGAATGTGTTCACCAAAGTGACTTGGATTAAGACTTATGTTTAAGTCCTTATGTGTCAATAGTAAAGTGTTGGAGATCAAATGTAAACAATTTATGTTCCTTAATTGAATGATAAAAGTTAGTTATGTGCTATATACAATAATTTGTGAGACCTTCCTAAATATTGATATTTTAGGATTATGAATAAGTCTCATTATTTTGTCTTAATAAGGGATGAATGTTGCAAAGTGATATTATGATATCTTTAGGGCTGTGAAGAATCAGAATGATGCATCTTCGTTCACATGCTAAAGTATTTTAGTCTAAAGCATGCTAGACTAGTACTTGGTTAATTATGGTTCTTGACGGAGATTAATTAACTCTAAACATTCAAATGTGTATGAACACAAAAAGAATTTGTATATAGATAAAGTTGAGGGATAATTTTCATTCATTATAAGGAAAATACTTGTAACTTTTGAAGAGATTGTTCGAAAAGCTAATGAGGAGAACTCATTGTCTAGGCTTATTATAGATGGTAAATTAGAATCATTCTAAGTTGGTGACAGACTTATGACAATGACATGTGTTGCTTTGGTCAGCTCGGAAGCTTATGTAAGCTAGTGCAATATGAGTTGAATTCATCGACACAATGAGGTTGATCTTGTTCAATCATATGTGTATAAATGTCGTTATAAGTGAAGTTACAAAAATGTTGATCATATGCAAGAAATGCAGGGGGGAGCCATTTAAGAAACAACCCTCTAAGGTTATGTATAAATGGTTTTCATTACCCCATCTGGATATTATCCAATAACACTTAAATGTGGGGGAGTCTTTCATTTGTATCATAAAAGTTTGGCAATAAGAATTTTGTAATCCAATCTAACATTGTATACACACGACTAAGTGGAGGACACAAATGTCGTAGCGCATAATGGAGATGTGTTTACCTTAAATGATAAATGTATTATGATAAATGTATTATTCTAATACAAATATTATAACCAAATTCAGGTCGCCATTGAGGCTATAGTCTTAAAAGTTGACAATAGGCAATGTTAACTTTCGAGTTACGAACACGTCATGACAATTGATCTCAACCGCAAAGTTATCTTCAGTGACTTACCAAAGACAAAGATATTGTTATGGATAGAGATCAAGTTGTGGAATGAGACTAAAGCCCATAGAAAAAGGGTGTGTGAAGGAAACCTAACTTAGTTGAGTGGAGATCCTAAGATCTAAGTTTAATAGGACAACTAATTCATATGCCTAAGGGTGGTCACAGTGGGGGCATAGCTGATATGCATAAGCTAGTATATATGGTTATATATAGCCCTTAATCTATCAAAGGGTGTTTAAATACTTCCTAGTTCATTCCTATGAAATTCAATGACAAATTGTGAGGCTAAGCATATTATGTGGTAAATGATTTTGGGTAATCATGGTAACCACGATGCTTTTAATGATTTTAGGATAATTACATATGTCAGAGAGATGTGGGGTCGCTTTAAATGGAATTAGGGGCACAATTCCTAGAGTTGTTGCAGAACCAGGAAAGTGTTCCACGACCATTATTGGACACGACTATGAGGGGATGGCCTGGCTAAGGAGAATACTGTGTGAAGTGTATTGTTGTCAACACAAATGGGGGTTTGTTTTTAAGGACATCGCATCTACAAACCATCAGGAGACTAAGTGTGCTTCACAACGGAAAGTTCAAAGGGAACACCTACTTATTCGGCAATACTCAACTGTCGAGGTTCCATTGGAAATTTTATGTGTTTTGATCAATCTCCATTCATGTGGGAGATTGTTGGAAATTTTAAAATGTGATAAATGGAAATTTATTGAGATTATTAATATTAAATTCTACATATAGTGACAAACTTTTGAGTAGAGTTATTAAAATATTAAATTCTTTATGTGGTGTATTGAAGACAATTCTTGAGTAAAGTTTCTTTTATGACAATTGATTAAAGATTTTAAAGCTAAATTTAAGTCTCTAATTATGTTGGACTTTTCACCACCCATTGCTCTTGCATACTTAGTAGGCTATGTGTCTCTTTTGATGTGGTTAGAGAAAATATAAGTAAAAAGATACAAGAAAGAGAGATGTATGCATGAAGAGTCCTTGGAGAAGAAGCATTTGATGAACCATATATTGGGAACATGTAGAGATAAGTTTTTCTACACCATTTCTATTCTTAGTTTCCAAAAGTTCTTACACTATGATTTTACCTGGTGTAACCTTGGGCGTGTGACCTTCTACGGCAGTACAGACTGCTTCGGCTGTTGTACCCTGGGAGACAGACTCGTCGTCTTTAGTAGAGGCGCAAAATCTGTTTTAAGGAAAGCGTGTTGAACACGTGCCTCAGCCACAACCGTCTTTGTAGGAAATTATTGTACAAGAAGACGTGGTTCAAAAACTCGTTGAAGCCTACACAACGGACTGAAAACACACCGAATCATACAAGAAGACGCGGTTCATGTAACAACTCTCATCAAAAAGTCCTATCTATTATTTTATTTGCCTAATAGGAAACCCTAATTAAGACACCCAGGTGATCCTGCATAAAACCTAAAATTTTCAGAACAATTGGAATCAGGATCAGGGCCCCTAAAACTCAGGGGGGGGGGGTAAATTCCCGTTAGTATTATCTAAACAGTTTTACGTGTAAAAAGAATTCGAACGAACGACCAACTCACCTGAGCTACTGGGACACAGGGCTACCCTATGCTAGGGTGGTACCCCTCGCGCCACGCGACGACCCCTCGCGCCACGCAAGGGGGTCGGTTTTTCAGCTATAAGTAGTAGACTTTGGCACTTGCAATTTCGCGTTGGTACGATGTAGAAATTCAATTCGTACACTGAGATATTGTAGAAACAGTCCTAAAACACACACAATCACGAAACGTTGCCGCTATAACAGGGTAATAACTCAATCGCTACTACGGTTCAATGTCCGATCGATTGAAATCAATCCAATGGATGTTTAAGTGCTGCTCAAATTAGGGTTATGCTTTGTCATTCGTCGTGAATTCGATGGATGTTTAAGTATCGCACTTTGTCATTCGTTGTGAAGGTTTTAATCTCGTGAGTTATCGTAAATGCTGTATTAGTTACTAACCTAGTTCGTGTGCATTATTATTTGAATTAGGTTAACAGGCTAATCAGTAGGCTAAACTCTGCCCGTGTAAATCTGCAATGTGAGTCATTCTCTTTTTATCAAATTTGATTTAAAAATCATGTTTGCTTTCAAAGTTATAATTACAGGGATTAAGTCTTTGTAGTCTTCAAATTACAGCCGGTATGTGGGGTTTTGTATACAATACTTGCTAACCGTCACCATTGGACAACGGGTTAGCCAAGGGGTGATATGACCATAATCACAGACAACATTGGACAACGAGATAGCCAATAGGTGGTCGAGTGATAAATACCGTGGGTAGATGGTTGATATGTATAAACATTGTAATCGCTCTTAATACTGTAAATTATAACAACGCGTCGTTTTTAGTAAAAAGAATGATTCACCGGTATTTCCCCGCTGACAAAACCTTTTTCAAACATGTTTCAGGTGATCTGTTGTGATCCAGGAAAAGTGATGCGAAGCACTACAAGCTTAAGGAAGTGGCTCAATATAAATAAAGAGACATGTTTTGTAAAATAAAGATTTCCCAGTGAAATCACCTTATTGTAAACTACCGGGGTTTTATCCCGAATTATGAAATAAAATAATCGGGCATTTTCAGTTTTAAAAAGATCCTGCTAAAATCTTCCGCTGTCAACTCAATTAAATAAATACCACGGGATTTTCTGTCCCGCGGCTCCTGAACCGGGTCAAACCGGGCCGGGGGCCGTGACAGAAAAATGTGGTATCAGAGCCACTGATTTAAGCCAATTAAGTATTTAGAAAATACATAATTTACTGATTGCCATTTTTGTGATTACGTGTTTTATTATTTGAATATTTGTTTACAGTATGGGTAAGCAAAGACTTTCGGATATCTACCATAAATTAGATACTTCACCGAAAGAAAAAGGAACTTCATCCTCAAAATACCCAACAAATACTGAGGAAGGAATATTTGTCCGTAAGGCACAGTTTGAGGAACCACTTTCTCCTAATAAAAGAAGTTTGATTATTAGGAAAAGTCAAGAGAAACTTAAGAAATCACAACCAAAAGAATTGAGGAGTAATAAGGAATTCCAGAAACTAGGCAGTAATCCACCATGGGAAGACAAGTTAGATGAAAAATGGGCAGATCTCTATATGCTAGCCACTGTAGCAGTAAATGTAAATCTTTAAATACCCTAAATCAGTTCTAGCACCCATATTACCTACAAGCCAGAAACTTTACCCAGTAAATAAATAAGTTTACAGTAAACCATAGTATGTTTTAATTGTCAGTTGTCCTCTGTATTAAATTAGTCACACGGTATGCAATAATACTTGAATGTTTATCTGTGAAATTTTGTTATAAAATTTTAATTTGGCATTTTTGTGCATTTTTTGCATATATGCTAAACATCATGAATGAGTTATCTGAAGCCCTTCAGAATCTCAATCTCTATCCTGTGAAAGTGGAAGTTTCCAAAGACTTTACTGGTTACATACCCGATGTGGAAGAACCTATGGAATTCCACGCTCCACCTCTGGAGAAACCAAAGCCTAAGAAAAGGAGAAGATTCGTAGGCTGGAGGCGTGTACGCAGGAGGAAACCAGCAACTAGAAAGGTTCCCAAAATAGAGAATCCCATAGATAAAGGAAAAGGAATTGCGATCGGAGAAGATTCCAGGCAAGTAGAAATGGAAATTGGGGAAAGTTCTAAACAAATCGAGGAGTTGCCATTACAAGAGGAGTTGGATCGCATATTGGCAAGCTGTGATATCATTAGACCTATCAAAACCAACCTTTACCCTTATCCTGCCGAAACTCAACTTCCAATAAATTTGGAACCAGCCATCCCAGAACCTTTAATCCATACTCAACCTTTAGGAGAAATGGACGAATGGTGGACCAACGACTGGTAGTTTCAAAACCTCCTAAATAACCCTTATACCTTTTTCCCTCAGTTCGACCCAGAACCTATACCAAACCCACCAATGAGTAATGAAAACTTAGCTGAACTCCGCCATTTTGGCGAGGAGCTGATAGGTGCAGGGAATAGGATTCGGGAGGTGGGAGAGCAAATATCCTGGAAGTACGACGAGAGGGAGCGCGTTTCTAAAATATTAGCAGAAGGGATGGTGTGAGAACGTAGCTGTGATTGTATAATAATAATAATAATAATAATAATAATAATAATAATAATAATAGTAATAAAAATATAATCTTGTAAAATAAAAAAAAACTTTGTAAAATAACAGTGTGTACGGATGCATAATATGATATATAAAAAGGGAAATTGACGAATCGATAATTTTGGATATATATATATATATATGTGTGTTGTGAAATTTGTATGATTGTTTTGTGTATAATTGTTATTTACTCTATACTAATAAATTATATATATATTAATTATCAGATGAAAAACGCTAATAATGAACCAGTTAACGAGATTAACCAATCTGAGCAACACCAGGAAGATCAATTCATGACTAGGCAAGATATAGAAAATATCGTTGCTCAAGGAATAGCCAATGCTATTCCAGCAATCCTTGCTGTTGCCCAGAAACCTGTTGAACCTCAACAAATCATTCCTAGTAAACGTACCCAAGAAGATAACTTCAGTAATAGTGTAAACGGAGGCGGCAACCATACTAATCACAATAATGATCCACGGCAGGCCCCACTCCCTAAGAAAATGAAAGCTGCAACGCCTGGTTTCACTTACGTCAAATCTTTTCAAAGAAGGGGCGTTAGAATGGTGGAATACGATACTTCAAGCCAAAGGAAGAAATATGGCCTATGCCATGAGTTGGGAAGAATTTAAGCAGCTAATGGAAAGAAAATTCTGTCCCGAATACGAAAAAGAACAAATGGAAAATAAGTTCCTGAACCATCGAATGATGGGTGTAGACTGTCGAGGATATACTTCGACATTCTTCGAATATGCTAGAGTGGTACCAACACTGGCTTCGCCAGAACCGGTACTTATTTCTCGCTATATTTGGGGATTGATTGGCGAAATCCGTAATATTGTTAAAGCTGCGAGACCTCGCACTATTGACGATGCGGTAGAATTAGCTAACACCCTAACTGACGAGCTGGTACGCACAAGAGATGAAAACCGGAAGAAGGAATTAGCTCAGAAAATTTCCCAAGGATTTCGTGTGGGTAATAATAGCAACTTCAAGAAGAAAGGAACCGGGCAATCCTCAACTCCGCCGTTCTGCAGGAATTGCAGAAAGAAACATTTTGGAAAATGCAATGTAATCTGCAACTTTTGCAAAGTTGTAGGACATCGTGAAGAAGACTGCAGAAAGAAAACAAGGGTCTGCTATAACTGTGGAGAAGCAGGACATTTTAAACCAGAATGCCCTAAATTGGTTAAACCAGAAGACAATAAAGCCAAACCGACCGACGGAGCTACCAAGAAGAATGTTCGAGCATTCCAATTAACTACTCAGGAGGCAGAACTCATTCCAGATGTGATAGCTGGTACGTTCCTAGTTCACAACATTTACGCAAAAGTATTATTTGACTCTGGTGCAAACCAAAGTTTTATAAATACTTCATTCTGCCAAGCTCTTAACTTACCCTTAACCAACCTTAGGCAGATTTTTACAGTCGAAATAGCAGATGGGAATTCTATTAACATAGATAATTTTGCAAAAAGAAAATATAGAACTTTCAGGTCATAAATTTCATGCAAACCTATTACCAATGAATTTAGATTGGTTCGATGTTGTGTTAGGAATGGATTGGTTAGTAGCCAACCATGCTCGAATCCTTTGTTATAAGAACTCTATAGAAATTCGGGCACCCACCGGAGAAGTGATCGTGATTACAGGAGATAAGCCACGTAAACCCATGAAGTTCATTTCAGTAATGAAAATTGCTAGTTATGAACGAAAGCAAGGAATAGTATATATGATTTCAGTAATCATTAGTACTAAGGATAAAGAACTTAAGGAGATTCCTGTAGTCTCAGAATACCCAAATGTATTCCCAGAAGAGTTACCAGGATTACCACCAGACAGGGAAGTAGAATTTAGAATTCATTTAATTCCTGGAACTACACCGATAGCCAAGGCCCCTTATCGGTTAGTACCCACAGAAATGCTAGAACTAAAGAAACAATTAGATGAATTGTTAAGTAAAGGATTCATACAACCTAGTTCATCCCCTTGGGGAGCACCAGTGTTGTTTGTGAAAAAGAAAGATGGGTCAATGAGAATGTGTATTGATTATAGAGAATTGAATAAGGTTACAATTAAGAATCGATGCCCATTACCTAGGATTGATGATCTTTTCGATCAACTTCAGGGAGCTAGATACTTTTCTAAGATCGACTTACGCTCCGGATATCATCAATTAAAGGTACAAGAAGAAGACATACCTAAAACTGCTCTCAGAACTAGGTATGGTCATTACGAGTTTACAGTCATGCCCTTCGGATTAACGAATGCACCTGCAACATTTATGGACATGATGAATAGAATCTGTAAACCGTACTTGGAAAAATTTGTAATTGTTTTCATCGACGATATACTTATTTATTCCAAAAGTCAGGGCGAGCATTGTAAGCATTTACATGCACTCTTAACTTTGTTAAGAAAAGAAAAGCTTTACGCCAAACTCTCGAAGTGTGAATTTTGGCTGCAGGAGGTGCAATTTTTAGGACACATGGTGAATCACGAAGGTATTCACGTAGATCCTGCTAAAATAGAAGCGCTCACCAAATGGAAAGTCCCACAGTCAGCTATGGAAATTAGAAGTTTTCTAGGGTTAGCTGGATATTATAGACGGTTTATTAAGGATTTTTCCAAGATAGTTGTACCATTAACTAAGCTAACCTGTAAAACAGTTAAATTTGAATGGGGACCAAGGCAAGAAGAGGCCTTTAGGATTTTAAAGCAAAAGTTAACCAATGCTCCAATTCTAGCCTTACCAAAAGGAACAGAAGATTTTGAAGTATATTGTGATGCCTCTAAGCTAGGATTAGGATGTGTGCTAATGCAACGCAAGAAGGTAATTGCGTATGCTTCAAGACAATTGAAAAAGCACGAGGAAAACTATACGACTCACGACTTAGAATTAGGAGCCATAATTTTTGCCCTTAAAATTTGGAGACATTATCTGTATGGAAGTAAGTTTACTGTCTATACTGATCATAAAAGTTTAAGGTACACATTTGGGCAAAAATAATTAAACATGAGACAAAGGAGATGGATGGAAATACTAAGCGACTACGACTGTGATATTCAGTATCACGAAGGAAAAGCAAATGTAGTTGCAGATGCCTTAAGTCGTAAGTATCATGAGAAACAACGACGGGTTCGTGCTCTTAGATTAAATCTACAGTTAGATTTAATGGAACAACTAAAGAATGTTCAAGAAACAACAACCAAGGACGATGCTGAAGGAATGAAAGGACGAATAAAAGAATTAGAGCAAGGAAATGATGGAATTTGGAGATTCCAAAAGAAAAGGATTTGGGTACCTAAAAAAGGAGAATTAAAAGATAAAATTTTAGAAGAAGCTCATAAATCTAGGTATACCATGCATCCAGGAAACAATAAAATGTACCAAGATTTAAGAAATAATTTCTGGTGGATAGGAATGAAAAAGGACATAGCTAGATATGTTTATAAGTGTCTTACTTGTTCACAAGTTAAGACAGAACACCAGAAACCTTCGGGTCTACTTCAACAATTAGAAATGCCTGTATGGAAATGGGAACTCATAACAATGGACTTTGTTACTAAGTTACCCAAAACCAGAAAAAGGTAATGAAGCGATTTGGGTAATTGTGGATCGATTAACCAAATCAGCTCATTTTCTACCCATGAAGGAAACCTTTAGCATGGAAAGGTTAGCCAAATTGTATGTAGACGAAGTAGTATCCTTACATAGAGTTCCACTCTCTATTGTATCAGATAGGGATAGTCGTTTCACTTCCCACTTCTGGAAAAGTTTCCAGGAAGCAATGGGAACCCGACTAAATTTAAGTACGGCATATCATCCACAAACAGACGGACAAAGTGAAAGGACGATACAAACACTGGAAGATATGCTCCGAGCATGTGTAATAGATTTTGGTGGAAACTGGGATGACCACCTACCCTTAATTGAATTCTCCTATAATAATAGCTATCATACAAGCATCGAAGCTGCCCCATTCGAAGCACTGTATGGACGCAAATGCAGAACTCCGGTTTGCTGGGCAGAAATAGGAGAAAGTCAATTATCAGGTCCTGAAATCGTGCAAGAGACCACCGACAAGATTACTCAAATCAAGGAAAGACTAAAGACTGCTCGAGATCGTCAAAAGAGTTATGCCAATAATCGACGCAAGCCACTGGAATTTCAAGTCGGGGATAAGGTACTTTTAAAAGTTTCTCCTTGGAAAGGAGTAGTTCGATTCGGTAAGAAAGGAAAGCTAAGTCCACGATACGTAGGACCATTTCCAGTAATTCAACGTATAGGACCAGTTGCCTATCGCTTACAACTACCAGAAGAATTAGCTGGAGTACATGACGTATTTCATGTATCCAATCTTAAGAAATGTCTATCTGACGAATCCCTGGTAATACCCCTTCAAGATGTCGAGGTAAGCGAAAAGCTAAAATTTGTTGAAAAACCACTGCAAATAGAAGACCGAAAGATCAAGTTTCTCAAACACAAACGACTAGTGCTGGTCAAAGTCAAATGGGATTCAAAGAGAGGACCTGAATATACTTGGGAGCTAGAATCAGAAATGAAACGAAAATATCCTCAATTATTCCAGTAAATCTCGAGGACGAGATTTTTATTAAGGTGGGGAGGATGTAACAACTCTCATCAAAAAGTCCTATCTATTATTTTATTTGCCTAATAGGAAACCCTAATTAAGACACCCAGGTGATCCTGCATAAAACCTAAAATTTTCAGAACAATTGGAATCAGGATCAGGGCCCCTAAAACTCAGGGGGGGGGGGTAAATTCCCGTTAGTATTATCTAAACAGTTTTACGTGTAAAAAGAATTCGAACGAACGACCAACTCACCTGAGCTACTGGGACACAGGGCTACCCTATGCTAGGGTGGTACCCCTCGCGCCACGCGACGACCCCTCCCGCCACAGTTCAAGAGTTCGTTGAAGACCATAGTTTGAATCAATTTTAATACATATGTTGCATTGTACATTATATTCATATGATTTGTACACGGTACATGTACTATAATTTTCCAAATATGTAAAGAGAGTACTTTTACTATTTTTTATTTATATAAGTTTTTTATTAAAATTGTGATACATTTTCTACCATAGGTTCAAATCTCACTTGATGCAAATTGTTCTAGGTGGGCAATGGATTTTAGCACAACGTGCCTTAGGGAAATGGGTTTCCCCTAGGCATGGGTGGCCTTACACAAATGAATTTACTCGAGTAATCAAACTTGTATAGTATTTGTTGGCAGATAGAAAAAAATAAACCTTTTGTTACCTTCTCTTAACTCTCCTTAGCTATCCGAACCCCTAGCCCAGTTGGTCCCATGTGGTGGGGTTGGGCCGGTTCCTCCTTGGAGGTCACCGGTTCGATCCACGACTGCGGCGTTATGGGGGAGGACGTCCCAATGATGGATCGTTCCTACCAAGGCATGGTGCGGTCTTGAGGGCAACCCGGTTTTACCCAGCTGTTATCCCAGCGAGTCTCTCGTGTGGGGGCAGTATGGTTTCCGGGCGGAAGTCAGCTTGCGCAACGGGCGGGGCCCGATCGAACATCGCGTCCGGAAGAGCGGGGCTGACGGGGGAATGTCATCGACATGAACCCGGTGACCAATAGATCCTGTACATAGAAAGTCACCTTCCAAAAAAACTCTCCTTACCTTTTTCCCCTTTTATTAAAAAATAAAAAATAAAAAAAAAATAGAACAATTGAGAACAGAGTGTATCTCCAAGGTCTACATCACAAGTACCATTTGATTAATTGATTCTCGTGACTCTCCTTTCACTCGCGTGGCATCATCTCTCACTCAAAGCTTTCCTCTTTTCCACCAATTGGAATATCAAGTCGTGTTTTAACAGTGTCACTGCCACCTTTGGATCCTCCTTTGCTTCTTCAATATATATTGCACAAATTCCATCTTTACCCAGAAATCAACACCTTGTAGTTTTCTCAATCACTCATCTTTAACTTTTCCCCTTCTCCTTTTCTCCTATAAATTTGCCATTTAATAAACACTCTGTTTCTCTAGATTTATTATCCCCCAAATCTTCACAAGGCCTCTTCTTTTAGGGTTTGAGCCACTGACCCAGAAGGTGCGCATCTTCAAGATTGTAAGGTGTGTAACAAGTTTTGATCTTTTTTATTATACATTGTGTTATTAGGATATTGCAATCTGTTCTGGTTTAGTTTTAAGGCCAAAGGTTATAGCTTTATTGGTTTTAGATTTAGGGTTTATCTGTAATAATATGAGTTGGGTATTTTTTGTTATTCTTGAGGTAAAAAGACATGTTTTTTTAGTGTAAGAATGTTATATGATGAACTTTAGAGAAGAAAGATTGGTTTCTAGACATACCCATGTAAAAATGTCTTGGTTGAAACATGAAATGTACAACAAACATGGTCTACTAAAGTTCCAACAGCCCCATGACCCGGGTTCGGGTTCTTCACCAACATTTTCACCTCCATTTAGTGTTACAGTTCATGAAACAGCAAACCCTTCATCCTCTTCAGGTGTTAAGATCAGCCCAGCTATTCTTATCATTATTATAATCTTGGCTGTCTTGTTTTTCATATCGGGTTTGCTCCATTTGCTTGTGAGATTATTAAACAAATACCACCCATCATCGAATTTCGCTCAATCGAATCGGTACCGAACTGGTTCTACCTCTGATACACTTCAAAGACAGCTTCAACAGCTTTTTCATATACAAGATTCCGGCTTAGATCAGGCCTTTATTGACTCGTTGCCAGTTTTCATGTACAAGGAGATTGTGGGGGCGAAAGAGTCATTTGATTGTGCGGTTTGTTTATCTGAGTTTTGTGAATCGGATAGATTAAGATTGCTTCCCACCTGCAGCCATGCTTTTCATATACACTGTATAGATACATGGCTTCAATCGAATTCGACATGCCCCCTTTGCAGAAATGCGCTATTTAACGCTGATTTTTCTTTAGACAACCCGATTTTTGAATTTGATGATATGCGGGAACCAGATGAGAATGGGTTAGTTGACGGACACAAGACGGTTGAACATGAACAAATGCTTGCTGAAAAAGGTGTTTTCTTGGTTAGGCTAGGTAAATTTAGACGATTAACCGAAGGTGAAAAGGAAACAGGGGAGACGAGTAGCAGAAAATTGGATGCAAGAAGATGTTATTCCATGGGTTCATATGAGTATGTGGTTGGTAATAAGAGACTCAAGCTGGCTTTAAACAACAAAAAAGAACGTACGGAAGGAACGATTGTAGAAGGTGAAGAAGGGAATGAAGATTTAAAAGTTAATGATGATATGGAGGGAAAGAAGATCAGTATTGCGGCAAAAACCGACAGTTACTCGGTTTCCAAGATTTGGTTGTGGTCTAAAACCGGGAAATATACAAATTCTTCAGAGAATCAAATGCGTAATCCGTCTTCAGTTGACATGGAATTACCTTGGATGGGCAGAAGGCAAGGTACATGAAAGAATTCGGTTCTTTCTTAGTCTTATTTACAATATTTTTTGTTACTGGTTAGTAGTTCTTTATAATGATACTATCTCGATTCTCAACGTTTTGGCATGAAATGAGGTTTTATAATGTTCAAGAATTCCTTATAAAAGAAAGTGTTATGGGGATAGACTATAGAGCAATAATATGTAGTTTCCTGCTGTCAATACAACAACTTTGTAGTTGAGTGGCTTACATGTGCAAACCCTTATCAATCTAAATGAAATTAGACATCATTTCAAAACTTTGTGTGTCAGTTTCTTGAATCATTCGAATTTCCTTATGTAAAACTATGATTTTTAATAGGTTGGAAGCAAGAACTTCAGAGTTCAGAGTAGCTTCCTGTTGTCAAAGATTGAAACTTTATAGTTGCATACTTGCTTGGCTTACATCTTGAAGTAAAAGTCTAAAGTGATAACTAAAAACCGAACTTTCTTGTTAAGAATTCCAGGAGAAGCATCTGTAAAACTATTGTGACTTCAAGATTAAGATTAAGATTATGAATATGAACTGTTTAAGAGAATAATATAAGGGTAATGGAGGGGCAACCTTTGCTTTATCTTTTGCTTTTGCTTTTGCTTTTGCAAATTCTCTTTTACTTTTTATCATGCTTTGGTTGTTTCTACTGCCTCTTTCTAAGCCATCTTTTTATATAGAGTTGTGTGTTGAGTGATGGTGCCATATTACAAGTGTGGGCTTCATGAAGAATCTTTCTTTCTTCTTTCTTAGGAAGGAAGGGATGGTTTATTACTTTTTTAATGGTTCTAAAATTGGGCATGGTGGGGTTGGTATGGGTCATATGAATTGTTCTCTCTTTTTCTACTTTAAAAGTCATGCCTTGGAAGAAAGATATATGTCTCATTGCCAACTTACTCGATTCAAGTCGTTTCAACTCGTCTTGTATCTTTACAGTCATAGTAGAAAGTAGAACCTCGTTTCATGTGAAACCGTAGAACCAACAACAAAGTCTAAGAATGTGGCCTAAAAATAGCGGAACAAAAGAAAGAAATTTTACATTTGCTTCAACTACTCTAGTGACAAGTTGAGCGGCCAAACTATGATTTTGATGACGTTGGATGCCTGTGTGGATAAAAAAGACTTGCCTGTGCCGGGTTGTTAACGAACCCATACCTGGTGTAATTCCGCATGCCTGCAAAACATACACCCTAAATCGTTTTGTATAAAAATATAGGATTTATACAAAATGTACAAATGTCTAAATACATCAAACGTTTCGAAAATCATTGCCTCGATCCACCACCTCAAGTCAAAAAAATCAAACATCATCGCTTTTGGCGCCATGCAAAAGCTATCAATTCACCCGCGCTTCATTGCCAGGGGAACGCCGGTTCATCCTCTTCTAAATTCATCGATGGTTTCCCGGGGACCAGAATCAATGAGTACCTCGCGGAGAAACTTGGAATGTCCTGATCATCGTCTTCCAAATACCCTACACCTTCATCAAAATTTAGCAAATAACTCGTCGGATCATATTGGAATTTAGTGTGCCTACCACGTTGTGTGTTAAACTGACGGATAAACGTTTTAAATTTGGGAACGACAACAAGCTGCGACCATTCCATGAACGATGATAATCCCTTGGACCAGCACCGATTATCATCGGCCTTACAAGGCATCCGGAAACAACACCTTCCTTGGTCTTTAGGTAATTCTTCGTTGATGCCGGAATAGATCGTTATTGGCGCCATTAATGTACATACAAATGATGTTTTTTGCCTCAAAAATGGGATTAGCGGCTCGTAGTAACCCCTAATCCTGTGTGGATGGAGATTTCTGATTGAAAGGGATGAGGAACAAAAGGAAAAATGGATGGAGTTTGGAATGAATGCATAAATTATGGAAGATTGGAAGATCTCTTCCCGTTAACAAAGACGTTCTAACGGCTCTTCATAGAGAAACCCACTTTAGAAACTATGTTTATGGGCTTCACAAATCCACATGTGTTAAACAGAATAGGTAGCCCAACCCACAATAAAATAATTCAATTTGTTTAATGTTAGTACAAAATATTACATGTACTGAAATGTTTGTCAAACTCTAAAACCACATGCATTATCAAATTTAGTCTATTTATATGTTCCGAAAAATAAGCAGAATTCCCATGCACGTTATGACATGAATTCTTACATACACAAAACATAAAATAATGTTTACAAAAGTATCAAATCTTATTAAATAAAAGTCACAAACATAAGGTTTCGAGTTGCAAAGTTACGTTACGGTACGGTACGATACTACTAGTGAAAAATACCCAAAATACCAAAACCAACTCGTATCCAAACCTAAGGGCACATAATCAATACCGATATTATTGAGTTAGTATCAGTAAAAAATACATGTATTACAAAATAAAAAAAATTTATTTACAATGATTTAATTACACAAAAGCTGTCTCATGTTACTTAACAAATAAAGTCACGATATAACAAAAAGAATATCAACATGTGTTTAACAAATATTGATACTAGTTCTGATTATACTAATACTAATATCAAGGTTATTCGGTCTTTTTCGATTTAGTTTGTTACGATATAAGACAAATTGTTTTCACAACCCATGAAATTATAGCTTAGTGACATGTTAGTGTTGAAATAAGCCTTAAGAACTATTAGGTCCTAAAGAGGTTTTCCCGAATTTATTAGCTCTCTAAGGTGGTGTTTGTTTTTTGCTAGAAGTACTTCAGAACCTCTTATGTCTGCGCCGCGCAGACCACGCGCAGACATAAAGGTCTGCAGCTTGTTTGTTTTGAAGAGGTTAGGTCTTCAAACCTCTTCCCCGCCTCTGCATCATGCAGACTTGGCCTGAGGTCTTCAAACCTCTTCTCAAGACCCATCTCCTTCTCAAAACACATCTCCTCCTCCAAAACACAGAACCTCCAACCCTAATCCTACCAGCCACACCTGAACCTCCTCCCCCACCACCTTCACCTCCGGCGCCACCACCTCCCCCACCACCTTCACCTCCGGCGCCACCACCGGCGCCACCACCTCCCCCACCGGCTCCTCTTCCTCGTCGACATACACCTCAGCCGCACCCCCTCCTCCTGCTCGATCTCCAACCTCAGCCACACCCAACCATATGCGACCTCCACCTCCGGCGCCACCACCTCCCCCACCGGCTCCACCTTGTCGTCGATCTCCAACCTCAGTCGACACAGGTATGAATTTAGGGTTTTCTTTTTTTGCCAAATTTCACAATCTTCAAACTGTTTTTGATCATTTGAATGCAAATTGATTGCAGTTGCGTTCGATTCGTGTGTCAATTTGTTCAAAATATGTTCTTGCCGGATGAATCGATGCGTTGCGGTTGTGTTTCGCCGGACGGTTTTGGTTCCGGTGGAATTAAATCGGAGTCTGGTTTCCGATCGGTTTTTCTATTTCTCTCTCTAGGTTCTTGTTCTGACTCTTTTCTGTGTGTGAATTGAGATTGAGTTTTGTAGAGAGAGAGATCAAGGCAGAACTGTTGCTGTTGTGTGTGTTGTGTGTATGAAGTGGTTTTTGTAGAAAAAAAAAAACAAACACTCTTCTCCTTGCAGACTGCAGACATTTGGTCCACCTCTTCTCCTGCAGATGCCTGCAGAAGTGGTCCGCAGACTGCAGACCTTTTACCTCTGAAAAAACAAACAGCACCTAACTGTCATTTAGAGAAAAAAAGTAAAAATCCTTTTAATATTTTCTTTATCTAACACATCTCCCAAAGATTTCATTTAAAGAAAAAAGTAAAAATCCTTTTAATATTTTGAGTTAACTTCCGTTTTGCTCCCTATGGTTTAGTCACTTTAACGGTTTAGCCCCAATCATCTAAAAACGACCATTTTCCTCCTTGATGTTTCGATCTTGTCGCCAATTTGCTCCCTGGCTCTAACTCCATCCATGTTGTATGTAAACTGGAAGGGTATTTTGGGTAATTTCAAGTATAACATAAGGGTACTTGGATCTTGTATGTTAACTTGAAATTACAAAAATACCCTTTCAGTTAACATACAATATGGATAAAGTTAGAGCCAGGGAGCAAACTAGTGACAAAATCGAAACATTAAGGAGGAAAATGACTGTTTTTAAATAAGTTGGACAAAACCGTTAAAGTGACTAAACAAGAGGGTGCAAAACGGAAATTAACTCTAATATTTTTTTTTTTAACCAACACATCTACCCAAAGATTTTAAAGGGGGGAAGTAATGAAGCATGACGGTGTCGTTTCAGATTTCGGTAGTTGACGCTTCTCTTTAACCCCCTTCCTTGTTCACGAAATTGGCGGCAACTGTTAGTCTGAAGACGACAACATGGGTGTTCACGGTCTCTGGGACCTTTTATCTCCCGTCGGCCGCCGTGTCTCCGTCGAAACCCTAGCCGGCAAAAGACTAGCTATCGGTCTCTCTTTTTTCTCTAAAAAAATACATCAACAATCACTGATTTTCCAACTAATTTTCATGTCAATTAATATGATAGTGATTCTGTTTTACAGATGCGAGCATATGGATGGTACAGTTCATGAAGGCGATGCGTGATGACCAAGGAGAAATGGTGAAAAATGCTCACATTCTAGGGTTTTTTCGACGAATTTGTAAGTTATTGTTTCTACGAACCAAACCGGTCTTTGTGTTTGATGGCGCCACACCTGCTTTAAAGCGGAGAACTGTGATTGCACGCCGTCGTCAGCGTGAGAATGCTCAGGCTAAGATCCGAAAAACTGCTGAAAAGTTGCTTCTTAATCATGTGAGTTGTTGTTCATACTAGTTTCTGTTTATTATTAGCATATAGGGTTATTAACAGTTTATTGGTTTTTGTTTAATGTAGCTTAAGGCAATGAGGTTGAAAGAGCTGGCTAATGATTTGGAGAATCAGAGAAAGAGTAACAGTGATAAGGGTAAGAGGGTGATTACTGATGAAGAAGAGGATATTTCGGCTGCGGAAGTGAATTTACCGGATACTAAAGTTATTGATCAAGAAGCTTTAGATGCAATGTAAGAACATCTAATTTTTAGTCGTAGAATGGACCTGGATGATGTAAGTTCTTTTTTAAAGGTTGGCAGCATCGATTGAGGCGGAGGAAGGTGGAGGGTTCGTAGGTGATGCGTCTACGTCTGGTGCTGGGGATCTTGCAGAAGAGGAAGATGGGGAAGATGGAGAAGATGATGATGATGATGATGAAGAGATGCTACTTGTAAGTTATTGTAATTAAGTGTGGATATAAGATATGTAGGTCTCTGATGAGTGACATTATTTGGCGTCTGAACAGTAATTGTGAATGGCTAAGTAAATATGTATTTCGTTTTAACACAAGTAACGGCAAAAGTTGGAATATGATTGACAAACATGTGAAAATATTAAGTGCTATTAATCAATATTTTTTACGACTAAGTCAGCTAGAACATAGAGCAGCATCTAGATGGACAAAACTTACCATGTTCTTCATGTTGGAGTATGGTCACTCTGGTGGTTCGCTTCTTTGTAACATATCTTTTATCTAATCAACTATTCAGCCAACAATGGAAGGAAAGATTGATCCTGCTGTTTTAGCTTCTTTACCACCATCTATGCAACTTGATCTTCTAGTGCAAGTAAGTACAGATATCAACATCAATCAAGTCTTTTGTATTTTTCAACTGCCTTCGTACTAATGTATCTCTAATATACCTTGCTCTATAGATGAGAGAACGGTTGATGGCGGAGAACCGGCAAAAGTATCAAAAAGTCAAGAAGGTATTTTTTTCAACATTGTGACTAAATGTTTTATTGTCCCTACAAGATCTTCTGAGCTCCATTTCTGTGTATGCAGGCCCCTGCCAGATTTTCTGAATTGCAAATAGAGTCTTATCTAAAAACCGTTGCGTTCCGTAGGGAGATAAATGAAGTGCAGAAAGTAGCTGGTGGAAGGGGAGTCGGCGGAATTCAGACTTCACGCATAGCATCTGAAGCAAATAGAGAATTTATCTTTTCATCTTCTTTTACCGGAGACCGGCAGTGAGTATTCAGTTAATAACTTACAGTGTCACTTGTAGTTTCCATTGTTTGGTAACAAACTTCACTGTGTAGATCCCTTGCATCTGCTGGAGTTGACACAAACAGCAACATGCAAAGCCAGATAGCAACAAGGCAATCGTCTATTGGCTCTGTTGTAGGTGGGTCAACCGTTAAATCAAATGGTGCAAAAGAGTCTACAACTAATGAATCCAAAAAAGCATTTCATGAAGACGTTGAGACATACAGAGATGAAAGGGGGCGCGTACGAGTCAGCAAGGTGAGAGCTATGGGGATTCGCATGACTCGTGATCTACAGAGAAATTTGGAACTGATGAAAGAGATTGAACAGGATAAGATTGATCCGCATGTAATTTCGGAAAACTCTAACAAAACAAATCAGGATTCCATCCCGGTTAATGGAACAACAATAGAAGTGTCTTTTGATGATGATAATGAACAGCAATTTATAGACAGTGATGATGATGTTTTCGCTCAATTTGTGACTCATGATACATTATCTGAGAAGCAACCTGTTATTAACCTTTCAGATTGTGAATGGGAAGAGGGAGCGCGTGGAGAAACCGAAGGAGAAAGACCTTTTGCTACTCATAGTACAGGTGATGAGAGTGAAGTGGAATGGGAGGAAGGACCTTCTGATAATAATCCTGATATGGGATCTGCTCGTGAATTAGAACAAAAGGAATCCGTTTCAAAAGGTGATTTATTGGAAGAAATGGATTTTCGGGAAGCAATTAGACGAAGTATGGATGATGTGAGGTACCAGAACGGTATTGATGCATCATCTTTACCTGAAGAGTGTAAAGATGATAAAAACACCGATACTGAAAATGCAGTTTTTGTGCCTCAATATCTAGAGGACAGAGCTGATGTTGAAGTTGATGTGGATGCAAACAAATCATCTGTTGGTGCAAACAAATCATCTGTTGATGTTGATGCAACTACTTTAAATGATCCAGATTTAATGGAAGTGCAGATGGAAGCAGCGTATCAAAGTGATCAGATACGCGATCATGATCTAGTTAAAGCTGCAAGTGATGATCGTAACTCTCAAGGAGAGAAAGGTGCGGAAATGGACTTAACCGAAGAAGATATAGTTAGTTTGAGTAATGAGTTGCATGAATATAATTGTAGAGAGAAGGCTGAGATTCTCATTAGTTCTAATAATATATCTAATTCACCTAATGTTAATCTATCTGATGCTCAACAAAGTGAGGTCAAAGATGTGATAGTTGACCACATTTCAGAGTCACTGGAACCTAAAGGAGCTTCTTTTAACGCATCAAAAGCTGAATTTGATACTGTGCAGAAGGTTACCGAGGAAAGTTACCGTAATGCATCTCATGTGCAAAGGCAAGATGAAGCCAACAAATTGGTTCTGAATGATATGAGCAATGAAGAGGTTGAAATCGCAAAAGCTAATTTAGAGGAAGAAATGACAAGTTTAAACAAGGAACGTTCTACTCTTGGTGATGAACAAAGAAGGCTTGAACGGAATGCAGAGTCTGTAAGTGGTGAGATGTTTGCCGAATGCCAGGTAAGCACAAGTGCACAACTGCACAAGAGCTCTTTAGCATCTTTAGGGGCCCACAGTGAAAACACACGCTAACAGAAAAGAAGTTAATTCTGTTTTATATATATATTTTAGGAGCTTCTTCAAATGTTTGGATTGCCATATATTATTGCTCCAATGGAAGCTGAAGCTCAGTGTGCATACATGGAACTTGAAAAGCTTGTGGATGGTGTTGTCACTGATGACTCTGATGTGTTGTTATTTGGGGCACGAAGTGTTTACAAAAACATATTTGATGATAGAAAATACGTAGAGACATACTTTATGAAGGTGTGTATCTTATATAACTAGCGCCATCACTGAAATGCAGCGTTTATGCGTTTTTATTGAATTTAAATATAGTTAAATCCCATCTTATCCGATGCGTATCAATATGTTTTTTAGGACATTGAAACGGAGCTTGGCTTAACCCGAGAAAAGTTAATCCGTATGGCAATGCTCCTGGGAAGTGATTACACCGAAGGTATCAGGTAAGAATGTATGAACGTAAGATGATTTTGTTATCAGTTACTGTTTGTGATGTTTCATTCAGGTTTGTTAATGTAGTTTTCTGATTTCATTTGCATTATCCTTCAGTGGAATTGGCATTGTGAATGCTGTAGAAGTCATAAATGCGTTTCCCGAGGAAGATGGGCTTCATAAATTTCGTGAATGGATCGAATCTCCCGATCCAAGTATCCTTGGTAAAGTTGACTCTAAAGAAGGGTCAAATACGAGGAAAAGAGGGTCAAACGCCAGTGCTGAAGAAGCTTCTACAGTTGATGACCTGAAGCGGATTTTCATGGATAAGCACGTAAGCGAAACTTGTTTCTTGTTTTTTAAGTGTTATATCAATGGCGATCTCTTTTTTTTTTTTTTCTCTCTTTATCTATGGTCTCAGTTTGAATATACATAATTTACAGAGAAATGTGAGCAAAAACTGGCATATTCCGTCTACGTTTCCAAGTGACGCAGTGGTTTCTGCATACGCGTCTCCACAAGTAGACAAGTCAACCGAGCCATTTTCATGGGGAAAGCCAGATCTATTTGTTCTTCGCAAGTGAGTGTTATTTAAAATATTTCCATAAACTGTGTAAGTTGGTTACGTGCTTTCTAAATTCCGTTGATCTCTGCTTTGTAAAGATTATGCTTTGAGAAGTTTGGATGGGGCACACAGAAGGCGGATGAGTTGCTACTACCTGTTCTAAAGGAGTACAACAAACATGAGGTGCTCCATCTTCTTCATCTCAGTTTCCCTATATTTATTTCCTATATGTAATTAATTTAAAGAGAAAACATGTCTGATTTTGACGATTTGATTTGTGCAGACTCAATTGCGATTGGAAGCGTTTTACACTTTTAATGAACGATTCGCTAAAATTCGCAGCAAGAGGATAAGCAAAGCTGTGAAAGGACTGGCAGGGAGCAAAAGCTCGGAGTTCATGGATTACAATGAGCAGCTGTCTCCATCCAACGGGAACAAGAAAAAGAAAGGTAAACGTGAAGATAAAAACGATGGAGAATTACAGCAGCATACGGAAAAATCAGAATTGTCAACTCAAGAGGGAAACGGTAAAAAGACCAAAAAAGGTACGAGTGTTAAAGGAACAGGTAAATCAGTTGGAAGAGGAAGAAGGAAAAAGAAGAAGAATCTAGAACTTTCTGAAACAAGTTCCGATGATGAAAACCAATTGCAACAAGTGCAGGCTGAACATACACATGGGGCACGAAAGGTAAACACACACTTGAGATTATGTAAATAGTTATTATGTCAAACCGTCAATGTTTATCACCCTCTGATCAACTAACTGTGGTTATTGTCAGTCAAAACGCATTAAAAAGACGGTGATATCCACATACAATGAGGACTCTGAAAAAGATGAACCTACAACACAAGATCATCAAGAGACATTGGTTAGTAGTATGGAGATTGGTGTCAGTGGGGATCATGATCGCAAATCTCCGTCATCAGATGCTGATGTGGCAGATCTGGGTAAAGTTTGGTGTCAAGATGTTGAAGATGACCCTGAGGCAGAATTGTCGAAGGAATACCTCAAAATGGGGGGTGGGTTTTGCATGGAAGAAGATGAGGATAACAAGGAGCCAGACATGTCCGGCTGCAGTCCACCAACTGAAGGGTTGAATGAGCTAGACCAAAAAGGGGATGTGGAAGCATCAACAATCCCATATGTTGCAACCGGTACATCGGTTGCTGTATCACCTAGGAACAATGAAGAGGATGATGATGTTGGGATTAGGCCTGTTAGTTTCTTGTCTGCTATGCCCAACTTGAGAAGAAAGCGAAAGAAGGTATGACTTGTGTTCAAGGGCTTTTTGAGTCATGTTTCTTCAAGCCCCAAGGATTTAGAGTCTAATATTAACTTGTATTTTTAAGTAGTTTAGTTCTCTTGTATCAGATAGGTTTAATCAACTAAAATTTTATATATATAGTATATTAGTTTTACATTATTAATACACTACTAAGTTAAATTAAGTATTAGATAAAGGTAATTGATGTAATTATAATTAGTTGATAATACAAGTGGTTTATGCTGAAACGATCTTTAATCTTTATGATTGAGAAGTTAAAGAGAACTTTTTTTAAGCTGGGTTATAGCACTTGTCAAAATTCTTGAATATAGATGAATATATGTTACGACCAAAGGGCCTTTGGCCCAATGGTATCAATATGTTGGATAAGGCTTTGCCTTTGCATGTGTTGAGGGTTCAAATCCCATTGGTGACAAAAATTTAGCTGTTAAAAAAAAGTTGAATATATGTTACCTTTTTATAAATATTTTTTGCTTTTAGTAAGATTATAAGGGGTGTTAGGGAACCCGAAGGTGATCTCCGTTGGGCAGTTGGATGAAGAGGGTCTGAACATTAAGTTTGGTTGTGGGAAGTGGAAGGTTTTGAAGGATAATCTAGTGATTGCTAGAGGTTTCAAGAAGGGTCGTTATATATATGTTATATATGGGTGAAGTTTTTGCCAGTAGGGAGTGTTCATATGAGAATCCTTGTATGTGATGGTTTGAGACTATGGGTATTAGTTGGGATTAAGGATATGAAAACGAGGTCTTTTGAGACCGGGCCGTTGATTGGGGATACATGGTTTGAAGTTTGGTTTGTTCTTGTGAGCTGGATCTGGAAGATTTATGTTCTTGTGTGTAGGCGGATTAGAAGACATGGATTGCTTTGTGCTTGTTGGCGGACTTGGTGTTCATCGCAAGGCTATCAAGTGAGAGATTGTTGGGTTTGATGTGTAAAGTCGTTGGGCTTATTTATTTGCTATTGGGCTTGGGTGTTTAGAAAACTTGAATGAAAGCCCATTTATTTTTTTTTGTTCATCATGGTGTAAACCATGATATGTTCTCCATATATATCTTGTCCATGTAATTGTAAAACTTGTTAGTGCTAAATAAAATGTCCTTAGTTGCAGCATGTGGATGTATGTTTCCCGCTGGAACCAACCACGTAAAATTCTCATGTTCGTGTCGTGCTTTATATTTTTGTGTTTACGTGTTCGTTGTGAATCGGCTATTGCATAGCGCCACTTGATACCTAACATCTCATGAATACCATGGGGGCTCGTCATCTTTGATGAGGTTTGCTTCTTCACTCCGAGTGACACATGAGTAGCTCTCATATCATATGTAATATTTGGCGCCTTTTAGACATTTACCACAAATATTGTCCACCTTGATCACAAGAAGTTTACGAATGTGTTTTTGGTTGTCCTAAAGGAAATTTTCCAAGTGGTATCGTCCTATCGTTACTCTCACATAAGCATGCTTAACTGTGGAGGTCTTCTTTCATCGACAACCATTGCAACCCGAATGTGTTGATGGTATTTGAGGCGAGACATTCCTTTTGAACCTATTATCTCTCATGTCCACGGTCAATGTGTGATTTACATTGGGTGTTATGAGGTCTATTTACAACACTATAAATTACGGCAACACGTGAAGCAAAATAAATCATTTACTTTTTCACTTTTAAGAGTATTTATATGTATTCTATATTTACATACTATTTTTTTGAACGACATATTTACATACTAATAATTAGCAAGTTTTGTGGGCATAAAGGTATTGTACCTTATGCTTGGTGAGTTTATCACAAAAATAAAAATAAAAAAATATTTGTGAGTCCTCCATCATCACCATCACTTCTATTATTACTAATATATAATTTCTAATTTCTAATTTCTTTGTTTCGATATATTTACTTATTTAAATTATGTATTTAACTAGTAAATTGTCTCGTGCGTTGACATGGCGTTCCATAAATTTTTATGTCAAAACGACATCAACTGAAAAAGTACATAAAAATAAACACTGCAAATTTACGATGCAATTAAAAATGAAGTCACATTATTTATCAAAACCACCTAGCTCAAAAAACCATGTGCCGTATCTTCCAAACCGTGTACAAAACATTAGTTGAACTAAAAGCACCACCACCATTATCACCATTACCAAGACACCACCAAACCACCACCACCAACAAACAGCCATCGCCAACACAACACAACCTGCTAGCAGCCACCACCACCTAGCCGTCGCTACCATCACTGGCGCCATCATCTTCGTTTTAATGGTTACAAAATCACAGGAAAATGGATATTAGGTGATCGGAACGACCATGAACACACTCAGATATTTCTGTACTCTCTTCTCTCTTTATATCACCATCATCCCCCACCACCGCCTCCATGCCACCGTCTCTACTCTCTCTTCCACCGAAGGTTTCTTTCTCTACAGATAAGAGATTTAAAAATAAGAAAATGGGTTCAAAGGTTGAAGGCTCTGTGCAAAAAGCTTGAAGCAGTTGTAGTAGATATACTCTGTATCATCCATGTACTCCTTTTTACCGTATTTATGAAGAGAAAAAAAAAACACCGAAACAAAGGGCAACAGTATAATTTTCAAGTAAGGGTAGAACTGCAATTTTGGTCCGTACAATGTAGTACCAACCTTATTGTTTAAGATTATATAAATGTCTAACCTTCATGTTACGCAAAAAAGAAAAGTAAATGCAAAATTAAATTACATTAAATATAAATATCTAACCTTCATGTTACGCACAAAAGTAAAGTAAATGCAATTAAATTGCATTAATATGTATATCAGTGAACCATCATTTCAATTCATGATGCACTCTATATTTCTACAAGTGTAAATTACACTTTTCCTCCATTATGTTTATAGCGAGTTACAATTGATAAAATTTAACTTCAATAATTACAGTCACAATCCTTTATAAATAAAACTCAGTACATCTTTCGTCCATAAGCACTAACCAGGTTAAAAAATTAAGTTAAGTCTATTCACTAAAGGACAGAAGATGTACCGAGTTTTCCAAATAAATGATTGTTACTGTAATTATTGAAGTCAAACGCCATCCATTGCAATCCGATGCAAACATAAAGGACGAAAAGTGTAATTTACCCTTTCTACAATGGTTCGTAAACGTTCATTAATTAGTAACAACAATTCATGATACACTCTTTGTCAAGCATTGCTAACTTCTCTCGTCTATATCATCTCTATCAAACGTGGTACATGTTTTGACACCAACAATGATATATTAATAATTGGATTCCAAATTAAATTAGGGTTAAGAATGCAAATTTTGTCCATTCGGTTTCGTAACATTTCTAAGGGACCAAGAATGCATGTGCGTTGCATTTAATGTAGTCAATTTTTCTCCTATTCTTAGTATCATATAATTAATTTACCCTACTAATAATTAATTAATGATTTAAACATATATTTTAAAACATATTTATCTCTTCGCTTATATGATATTAAAAAGTAGTTAGAAACTACTTTTGACAAATGAAATATGAAATAACATATCAGATAAATAACAATACGTATCATACGTATATTTTAGAACATATTTATCTCTTCGTGATATGATATTAAAAAGTAGTTAAAAACTACTTTTGAAAAATGAAATAACATATCAGATAAATAACTACTTTCAGACGGTATTCTTTATCTTTAAAATTGATGGAATTTATACTTAATGTTTTTAAATCTTACACGCTATGTTCATTAGACCTAACCCAGTTAATATTTTCTGTTTAATCATATTACACAAGGGTAATTTAGTCCTTTTAACCATATATATAAACATTTTAATTAAAAAAAATAAAAATTAATATAATGTAATATATTATACATAAAAATAAGAGTAAATTTCTGTTTTCGTCCCTTAGGTTTGTCCATTTTAACTAGTTTAATCTAAAAATCTAATTTATAACAAATCTAGCCCTGAAATTTGCATTTCTTAACGCTTTTCATCCAAATGACCAACTTTGTTTGCTTTTTCATTTAATTCTTGACTAATTGACCAAAATACCCTCAGAGACTAAAAGTAAGGTTAATTCTTACATATAAAAATATTATATATATATATATATATATAATTTATTGTTTAATGTTTAAGATTTTTAGGATTTTACAAAATTTAAATAATCTAACCTCTAAATATATGTACCAAAAAAAGACATACACATAGAGATTATATATATATATATACAGTAACAAATAACATACCATAAATGGACTAAAACAATCTCAAGGCAATGTATAAAAATGACATAAAAGGTGTGATGAGTTCATGATCAAACGTGCTAATTCAAAGGAGTGGTTATCATAGTTGTGTCTTCAATTTGTGTAATTACTCATTAATCAATTTGGTATGATACCGTGGAGAACACAACACACTAACACAAACACCGTAAAGCGTATAATCACATATTATTTAAATTTAAAAAAATAAACCATAGCAATACCGTACGCAAATTGTATTTTTATAAGTTGTGTGATTTTTATATGTAACTATTTTTTACGAGTGCGTAATTATTGTGTGTAATTATATATATTAGTTGCGTAACTATTTTACGTTAAGCGTAATATTTTATATACATATATACACACACATGCATATATACATATAATATTTTTTTAGTGGTTAGATTATTTACTTTATAACATTCCAAAAATATTAAACATTAAACACTATATTAGATATATTTACATATAAATTTTAAATATATATAATATTTTGAATATAAGAATTTTAAACATCAAACGTTATACAATTTAAATATGTATATTATATACTATAACAACCCTCCTAAATTTTTCGACGCCCTAATATATTTTAAAATATCCCAATACGTCCTAAAATACACCCCGTATGCGAAAACGGGCCCCGGATACCTTTATTTATATTAAAATTAAATAAAAACAAAAATAATGGGTCTCTGGCGGGCCGCGCAAGACCACCCCTTGGTCTACGCGGGGCGCGACAGACCGTCTACGAGGCCTCACCCGGAGCCGACACGTGGCACAATCGTGTCGAGGCTAAAGGTGATGACCGGTCAAGGCTAGGGCCTACACCCCTAGCTCGCGGGCCGCGTAAGCCTCCGCCTCATCTTACGCGGGGCGCGAGGGACTCGAAATCAGCTCCTATAAATTGGGAGCTCAGGCCTTCAGTCCCAGTCGCTCACACTTTCTTTCTCTCTCGAATTTTCACATAGTTAAAGTGATTCTCGGGTATAATACCCCCTAAATAATGAAGTTCTGCCCCGTTGTAAGTATCATAACCCCGGTTACGTATTAGATACGCTGCCCGATTGATCCAGGGTTCCGTAACGGTTGTCGTGGTTCTGCCCGACGTAGTCGTTGGAATGCCGTCTCGGGGAGGGTATTACTAATGTAAATATTGGGTTATTATACTAACGCGTGTGCATTTGTGTAAATTATAGATAATCACCATGAAATCCTTAAGGAAAACCTAAGACAGCAATGTGAGTAATCCTTCTTTTTGGTAAACTTTTTTGTGAGTAATCTCCTTTTCGTAAATTGTTTTTACAAAACCTTAATTATTTTAAATTATAATTAGCAGTGATTGAGTCTTTGTAATTCTTCAATTATTGCCGGTATGTTGGGGTTTTGTATACAAAATGTGGAACACGTTACCATTGGACAAAGAGTTAGCCAATGTGTAATATGACCCACCAGGCAGGATTGGCAGTACTGAATGAGTAATTGTGTAGATGTAAACATCGTAATCGCTCTCAATATTGTTAAGAGATAAAACTCTTCTTGATTAAACAGGGATTCACTCACCTCCCACTGACAAAATGTTTTTAAACGCGTTTCAGGTAACAAAATGTGAAAGCCAACTAGAAGCCAGCTGGACAGCACTGAAGGCTTCGAAAAGTGGCTATAAAAGTTACCTAAATAAAAGAAGATGTTTTATTTCAATAAAATGAGATTTATCCCTATAAATCAGTTTGTAATAAAAACTTGGGTTTTATCCCAATATATTTATTTATATAAAAAGTGGTGTTTTACTATGATAAAATATTTCCTAACTACGGTCCTGATGTAATTTCCGCTGCCAAATTGATAAACACCGATACCACCAATACTGATTCTCGCGGCCGCCCGTTCCCGGGACAGATTGGGGGCGGGGGTTGCGACATATATACACACATATGTATTTTTATATAAAAGAATTAACCTCCTTTGCAGTCTCTGGGGGTATTTTCATCAATTTGCCAATAATTAAATGAAAAAGCAAACCAAGTTAGCCATTTGGATGAAAAACGTTAAGAAATGCAAACCTTGGGGATGGTTTTGTTATAAATTAGATTTTTGGACTAGACTAGTTAAAATAGACAAACCTCTGGGACGAAAACAGAAATTCACTCTAAAAATAATATATGTGTATGTATATTAGATAGAACTCATCTCTTTATCTCTCTATCTCTTTCTCCCTCGTAGGGCTGTTCAAATCTTGGTGATTAATTGTTTTAATGTTTGCACATTTACTAGAGACTCGTTATTTATTCATTTATAATGAACTTTTTCACTTTCTGTTTATAATAAAGTGTCTTGGTTATTTATTTATTAATATTGATATTAATACTAATAATAGTATAACAAAATATAAAAAAGTAACAAAAGTATTATAAAATAAAATAATATAAAAAACATAATTATTACTTTTGACTTTAAAATAAAATAATGTATTAAAGTAGTTAATCATTACTTATTACTTTTGGATTTAGAATAAAATAATGTATTAAAGCAGTTAATCATTACCAAGTTGACTAATTGGTATATTAATCCTTATTTTGGGTCTATTTATCATATATCACTATATAAATGTCTAACCTTCATGTTACGCAAAAAAGAAAAGTAAATGCAAAATTAAATTGCATTAAATATAAATGTCTAACCTTAATGTCACGCAAAAAAGAAAAGTAAATGCAATTAAATTGCATTAATATGTATATCAGTGAACCATAATTTCAATATAGCGGGTTACAATGGATAACATTTAACTTCAATAATTACAGTCACAATCCTTTAAAACTCAGTACGTCTTTCGTCCATAAGCACTAACCAGGTTAAAAATTTAAGTCAATTCTATTCACTAAAGGACAGAAGATGTAGAGAGTTTTCCAAATAAACGATTGTGACTGTAATTATTGAAGTTAAATGCTATCAATTGCAATCCGATACAAACATAAATGATGGAAAGTGTAATTTACCCTTTCTACAATGGTTTGTAAATGCTCATTAATTAGTAACAACAATTCATGATGCACTCTTTGTCAAGCATCACTAACTTCTCTCGTCTATATCGCCTCTATCAAACGTGGTACATGCTTTGACAACAACAATGATATATCAATAATTGGATTCCAAATTAAATTAGGGTTAACAATGCAAATTTTGTCCATTTGGTTCCGTCTCATTTCTTTCTTCCATTCCGGGCCCTTTAGGCAATACAAAGGAGCGACATCCATTTCGTTTTCATGGCATATTGAAGTCTAGGTCCCATGGAAGATCATCTAGTATTCTACTTTCATTTTATGAAGGGTTATTGGATTTATTAATCTTAACTTTCACCCATTGACCGACATTAATCCCATCTTAAATATTCCATTTGACAATCCCAACTTGAAAGAATTTGGTCCCCATCGATCTTTTTCTAACTAGGTTACCTAGTTAGTTTTTTTATTGACGTGACCGCTTACGTGACATAAACATAGTTATCTGCTGATGTGGCTGCTTATGTGGCACAAAACTAGTTATTGGATTTTAATAATATTATTGTAGATGCTTATTGGCATAAAAATTGTTAGGATCTGAGTTAGGATTGATTGTGTTTTACGTTTGAATAAAGATGAAAGATGAACAAGTAGTGCAGCGGAATATAAATGGAAACAAACTTTGCACACAATCAAACAGGAGAATTGCTTTCAACATACAAGTTTAACATTGAACCGAATGCTTGAATTTATTACAAGATTCAATTACAATATGCAAGTATGTAACAAACTCCCCCTCAGCCTGAGCTCACAGTGATTGTTTGTACATGAATGAAAGTGATGAAGAGAGCTAATAGAACAGTACAGGGTACTGTTCTATTTATAGGCACGGACAAACCACTGTAGCATCTTTGCTGACGTCACCATGAAAGTGACATCTAACCTCCTAACAAACTCTAAACAACTGATCTATACAAACACTGCTATGCTAACCACTGATTACAATACATTACACAAAACAAACTAAACTACTGCTTTAGCCTTCCACTGTTGTGACTCCAGCAATACTTGATATGTTCAGCAGTGCTTGACCCATAGCAGTAGATTGATCAGCATAGCTTTAGTCTTCATCAGTGTTTGACTTGATCAGCAGTTGTTGGTCAGCAGTTGTAAGGATCAGTGGATTGGAGGTCATCAGATGTTGAAACCACTTTCAAGGGGAGAGACTTGTATACATAACATCTGCTTATTTTGGATCCACTGCTCTGATCCAGTTTTAGCTTTAATTATCTGTTCCTCTGATAGGGTTCAATCCCAACAATCTCCCCCTGGAACAGATAATGCCAAAACCCTTCATTATTGTGGAGCTTTATTGCCTCATCAACAGTTCCCTTATTTGCCCTTTGAGTTGTAACTCAAAGTCTAAGGCATCTGTGTCATCTTCATCCCTGCACAGTGGAAGATCAAGGAGATCCTGCAGATCTTCAAGACTTAGGCCAAGTGCTTGTTCCCTTGATATTTTCTTCACTTCTCCACTAGACTTGATCACAGTCAGTACATGGGACTGTTTATCAGTTTTCCACTTTAGTACTTTTGAGTCTGGTGGGTTTCTTGGGAGATTTTTATTAGAAGAGGAGTTTGGAGATGCTGGCCTTGTGATGACTGACTGAGCAGTGCTTTGAGCTTTAGCAAGTTCAGGAATATCAGCCATCATTTGTTTCATAACCATCTTTATCACTTCATTACCAGCAGCTATATCTTCTGTTGTTTCTGCATCCATCTGTTTTTGCCTTCTTCTTTGATAAAGAAAGGCACCAGTTGGAGCAGTGGCTCTTTTGATTTGCAGCTTTGGTGGTCTTGTTGGAACCTCTGCTTCAGGATAGTCAGGTTTTTGAGGAATCTTTGGATTTTTCTTTCTTAATTCCTCCAACTTTTTGTAAGTAACCCTGACCTTGTCTTCTTTCCACCTCATCACTTGGTTTTTAGATCCAAACTCAGCAGTGATTAATTCCTCTTTCATTCTCCTCAGCTCCAATGCCTTATCAGGTACATTCTTCTTGTACTTTTCCCAATCAGGAGGAGTGTGTTTGACCTTGTTTTTAATCATTTCTTGAATCCTGGCTGCTTCACTTTCAAGCTCAGGAATGGTCCATTCTTTGTACATATGTTTTTCTCCCTTATACTTCTTATAAGCCATGATATTTTCAATATAGTCTTTTCTCAGGGATTTATCTGCTCTTTCTGATATTTGCTGACAAACATTCTTTGCAAACTGCTCCAAAGATCTGACTTGTGTGAGCAGAAATTGATAATGCCTTTGTATTTCTTTGTCAGACTTTCCTTGTGAATTTTTCTTGGAGATATCCTCTGCTTGTTGAGCCTTAACTTTCAAGTATTCTTCAATGTTGTTAGGCCTGGGATATCCCTCAACAGATGGTAAACTCCTTTAGCAGGGTCATCCTCAAAGTAGAAGGATTTGATCTCTTCTCTAACTGCTATAAGTTCTAGGGGATATTGGAAACCTGCAAGAGTGATAGCAGTGATTGGCTTTTGAACTTGAGCTGATGAGAGAGGAACAGGGTTTGGTATTGTAACAAGTGATAGAGGTTGTGAAGATGTTGGTGGTGGTGAAGGATCATCATATTTCAGAATTAGCCTTCTCCTTTTAGGTTGAGGAGAGACTGGTGATGTTTTGGGTGGATCAGTGGTGGTGATTTAAGTGGTGGTTATTGTAGTGGAAGTGATTGAAGTGGGAGGTTGCTGACTAACAGTTGTTGTAACATCTGTTGTCTTCTACTTTTTAGCAGGAGATGAGGGTGGTGTTGATGATGTTTTTGGTGGTGAGGTGATTTTTGGTGGTAATGGAATGTTTGGTGGGGCAGTAGTTGTAGTGGGAGCAGTTGTTGTGGTTGAAGTGGTGGTTTTTGGTTTAACAACTGCTGAAACTACTGAAGTACCAACAGTTGTTGATACAGCAGGTGTTACAACAGCTGTTTGGGTGGAAGATTGATGTTTGGAGCTTTTGGAAGGTGGTTTGGAAGCATGCTTTGTGGGTCTGGATGGTGTGTGTTTGGGTTCCCTCACTTTTCTAGTGAGATTCTTTCTTTTTGGCTCAGTATTTTTATCATCCTTTGGCTCAGAAATACCCTGCTCATTCAGCTCCATAAAAGCTCTTTTCTCCTCATTCCACCTGGATATATCCTTACCCTCTCTATCCCTTTTTACACTTGCTTTTGCTTCAGCAAGTGCATTTGTGGTAACATCAATCTTTTTACTACCATCTGGCAAGGGAATGTCTGCAAGCATGCTTGAATTTGACCCATCAATGTACAACCCATCTTCATATCTCCTTTTCTTCCACTTCTTTATTTTCTCCCCCTTTTTGGCATTAGCTGGTGGTGGGTTATCCACAAAGATAACAGAGGGGGGAGCAGTGCCAGTGGTGTTTAGTAAGTGAGCCTTTATAGCCTTGATATCAGCTTGTGTATCCATAAACCTAGCATCCATGGCATGTCTGATCTTTTGAAGCTGAATCTCATGTTGCTGATCAGCTAACTGCCTTTGATGGATAAGCAGTGGTTGAAACAAATTCCAAAGCTTATTTGCAGCAGGTGCAGGTTGTGGTGCAGGTGCTTGAACTGGAGCAGCAGTGGTTGGTACCTTTTGAGCTTTCAACAACTGTTGCATCATGTCTTTAATTTCTGCAACAGTTGTATCAAGTTTATCAATTCTACCCGTCAATTCTTGGTACATTAAACCATCACCCAACTTAATGGGATCATCTGATTTCCCACTAACAGTGGTTGTAACAGTGGTTGATTCAGGGAGTGTTCTCCAAAAATCATCCACTAATGCCCCTTTGTCATGGAACTGGGGACTTATTCCTTCAAAAAGAGAAACACTTTTTAGTGAACCAGTGAAGACTGGATACACAAGTGTTCCCAGAGAAGAAATTGCCTCCAAGGAAGTCTTATTGATATAACCACTGTCCAAATGCAAACCAGTGGGTTCAGCACTTGTAGTGGCTGCTTCACTTGGACTACTACCAAGAGTTACTTGTAACTCAAGGGGTGTAACCTCCTCAGGTGTTGTTGGTGGGTTAGCAATGATTGATACATCAGACCCAGTCACTTGTTGAGGTATGTTCTCATTGACAGGTGAGTGAGAAGGACTGGTTTGTGCCTGGTTCAAATCAAGAGCATCCAACAATATTTTTGTTTGTGGGGGAATTGTGGAGGTGAGGTTGGGTGTAGAAAGATAATTGGCCCCGGGCATTGGGCTGTGCATGATGGAAGCAAGTGATTCCAGAGCATCATATTGTGGTGTCCCTATATGTACAACCTGTTCTTTTTGAGAAGAAGCAGGAGGAGTTTCAGGCATGGGTTGAGATCTTTCTACCATCTGCTGTGAGGAAGTAGCAGCAGTGGTTTCTTGTGACTTTTGTGTTGTCACTGGCAGTTGCTATGGGATCTCATCTTCCAGAGTTGCCTTTTTTGTAGGTTTGGGGGGTTTTTGAGTTTTCTTTTGTCTTGGCTTTTTGGTGATTTTAGGTGTGGGTTTCACAGCAGTTGTTTTGCTGCTGTGATCACCTAGAGCAGTGGGCTCAGCAGCAGATAACCGAGGAGCAGTGGTAGCTGCTAAATTCTGCTCAGGAACCTCTGCTTTAGTTTTGCAAGGTGTTGATAATCTTGTAAAAGTTTCAGCCGTCAAGCTGTTTATTTGAAAAGAGTCACCTTGTTTGAACACATGAGCATCATCCTTACCAAATTTCTTTTGAAAGTAATAACTTAGAAATCTTGGAAAAAGTAAGAATGGCTTTTTATCAACATTTTTAACCAAATCAATAAAGATTTCCTGGGAGTAGTTAAAATTTTCGTCTTGTAGAATAGCATATCCCAGGTTTTGAATCTTTAATGGTATCTCATTGAAAGCAGTTGTTTTGTTTGAAACACACATCAAAAGGGTATGGAAAAAAAATCTTGTTGCAGGTGGAAAATTACCTTTTTGTAAGGTATCCTTTTTTATTGAATCTGCATACCCCCTTTCAAGGAAATCAGTTTTTAACTCGTTTTTGGGAAAAGAAGTTTTACCTTGCTGATCATTGAGTTCAAAGACTTCCGAGATGGATTGTGGTGTAATTTTGACTGCTTTACCCATCAGAGAAGAGTTAATGGCTATGACATCTTCGCCTTGTTTTTCAAGAGTAACATTTTTCCAAAACTCTCTCTGGGTTTTTAGGTATATTGGAGCATCTGCTGTCAGCAAAGTTTTGTACTTTGATGCAGACATAGTGTCAATGATTGAATCGTAGATGTCGATGGTGCCGGGTTTTGTAAGAAGACCCAGATAGTTATGAGGAGCATTGTATGGGATTTCGATGGGTGTGGTAGCCATTTGAGTGGCCTTTTCAGAAGATGATATTGAAGTGGATTTCGTAGATGACTTTGATTTTGTCATTTTGAAGAAGGAAATCGATGAAGAATTTGAGAGAAAGAGATGGAAACTGCTTTGAGAAAGGAATTTTTGTGAATTCGATTCGACAGTAAAACCCTGTTTGAGGGTTTTGCTCAGGGTTTTATAGAGGAAAAAGTGAATGCTGACGTGGCAGCGGTTACAAAAGATCTGACCGCTATGTACTGTCCACGTGCCAATCCCTGATGAAATGAAGTACAAGTGTTTTTATGAAAACCACTGATGGAAGAAGATCAGTGGTTGTAACGGTAACAATGAAGGCAGTGGGTGATTTTTGCTACCAGTGGATAGCATATCAGTGGATAAAACACTGATTTTAGACAACAGTGCTTATCAAGGAAGTGAGAGAACAGGGGTTGACTTTCAGCAGTGGACAGACTTTTAAGTAAGACAGACTTTTGAACAAAACAATGGTTATGGCAGATTTTTAAGGATTTAATGAAAAATTCATTTTTAGCTATTTTTAAGGATGAATTTTTGATTTTCTGAAAATATTTTAATGCTTTTATTCATAGAAAAACAGGATTTTGCCTGTTATTCCATGTTTAGCATGCCAATCCTAGAGATCAAGCTTTCAAAGGTGGATGTGTCTAAAGCTTTGGTTAGCACATCTGCCAGCTGATCTTTAGTTGGAATATGGTGCAGAGAAATCAAACCTTTTTTATAGCAATCCCTCACAAAGTGATGTCTGATATCAATGTGCTTGGTTGTTGAATGGGAGACTGGATTTTTGATGATATTTTCTGCTGCCTGACTGTCCAACATGAGAGGTGTCTTTAGGGCAGTGATACCAAAATCCAGCAACTGATTTTGAAGCCAAAGCAGTTAGGCTGTACAGCTTGCAGCAACTATATACTCTGCCTCAGCAGTGGATGTGGAAACAGCTGCTTGCTTTTTGCTTTGCCAAGACACTAAGCAACTGCTTGTCACATCCAGCAAAGTCACTATCTGAGAAACCTGAAAGCTCAATTTTACGATCAGCTGGATACCAGATACCAAGTGTGGGAGCACCTTTTAGGTATCTGAATATCCTTTTTACAGCAATAAGGTTTGACTTTCTAGGGGCTGACTGGGATCTTGCACAAACACATGTTGCAAACATGATGTCTGGCCTAGATGCAGTTAGGTACAATAAAGACCCAATCATGCTTCTATATAAAGTTTGATCAACCAAATCATCCTTCTCATCAGACATGACTATTTTATTGGTTGCAATGGGTGTACTGCATGGCTTACAATCATCCATCTCAAATTTCTTCAAAAGTTCGTTGGCATATTTTCCTTGATGGATAAAAGTACCATTTTGCAGTTGCCTTACTTGGAGACCAAGAAAGCACTGGAGTTCACCCATTGCACTCATTTCAAACTCATCTGTCATAAGTTTTCTAAACTCTTCACACATTTTGTTACATGTGCTTCCAAAAATGATGTCATCCACATAAATCTGGACAATCATCAAATCCTTTCCTTTCCATTTTAAAAATAGTGTTTTGTCTATTTTACCTCTTGTGAAACCAATGGAGAGTAGAAAGGTGGAAAGAGTTTCATACCAGGCCCTTGGTGCTTGTTTCAAGCCATACAAAGCTTTATTTAGCTTGTAGACATGATTTGGATTAAATGGATCCTCAAAGCCTGGAGGTTGACAAACATATACCTCTTCTTGAATCTTATTATAGAGGAATGCACATTTGATATCCATTTGATACACCTTGATGTTGTGGTTGACAGCAAAGGCCAGAAATAATCTGATAGCTTCAAGTCTTGCTACAGGGGCAAATGTTTCATCATAGTCAATGCCCTCTTCCTGTCTGAACCCTTGAACCACAAGCCTGGCTTTATTCTTGACAACAATATCCCTTTCATCAGTTTTATTTTTGAAGACCCATTTTGTGCCAATAGGACTTACACCCTCTGGAAATGGTACAAGCTCCCAAACTTGTTGTCTTCTAAACTGTTGGAGCTCCTCTTGCATGGCTTCTACCCAGCTGTTGTCTTTTAGTGCCTCTTGGTACTTGACTGGCTGATGGAGAGATAGGAAACCAACAAAAAGACAAATGTTTTGGGATTGACTTCTTGTGAGCACCCCTTCATTGATGTTGCTAATGATTTGGTCAGGTGGATGAGATTTCAAGAAGATAAGATCTCCTTGGTATGGAACAATGGCATTAAGTGGGGAGGGCTGCAGATGTGAATCATCTGAGCTAACCACTGCTGGTGACTTTGATGATCCAGCAGTGGCTTCAAAAGGTGGTGGAATAGGATGTAATGGTGTGGACACATGCTGACTTTGATCCACTGTTTGAGGACTTTTATCAACAGTGTTTGATGATGTAGAAGCAGGGGTTAATGGGCTACTTTGATCAACAACTGTTGAGGTAGCAGTGGTTGAACTTTGACAACTATTTTGAACATCTGCTGCTCTTCCACTTGATGCAGACTTTTGTTGTGGAATGATGATTTCATATCCATAGTCTGATGATGAATTTTCTGATGGACCTGCATTGTTAGACTTGACAGCAACACTTTCAAATGTGAATTTATCAAGATCAAATAAGTCTGCAGGATTTGCTGGGATTTTCATTGATGAAAGTTCATTGAACTTTACATTCAAAGTCTCTTCCACTGTCTTAGTCCTTGTGTTAAACACTTTGTAGGCCTTAGCAGTGGTTGAGTATCCCAGATGATAACCACAATCAATTTTGGCTGCAAACTTTGAGATAGAATCTTTTAAGTTTAAAATGAAGCATGGGCAGCCAAAAACCTTGAAATATGAAATCAATGGCTTTATTTTATACAGCAGTTCATAGGCAGTCTTTTGATGCCTGGGGTTGATTAAAACTCTATTTTGGACATAGCAAGCATGTGTTTACTGCCTCTGCCTAAAAAGTTAATGGCAAACCTGAATCAACAAGCATGGTTCTGGCAGCCTCAATTAAGGTCCTGTTCTTTCTTTCAACAACCCCATTTTGTTCTGGTGTTCTTGGAATGCTGTATTGCCTCACAATTCCTTTTGACACACAGAAATCATCTAACTCCTTGTTCATGAACTCTGTGCCATTATCACTTCTGAAGATTTTTACTGGCAAGTCAAACTGCTTTTCAACCTGTTTCACAAAGTCTTGCAGAATGCCTGCAGTCTCATCTTTTGAATGTAAAAAGTAAGTCCATGTAAACCTAGAAAAGTCATCAAAAATAACCAAACAATACCTCTTTTTCTTAAGCCTCATGACTTTAACTGGGCCAAACAAATCCATATGAAGCATTTGCAAACATTTGGTTGTTTTGGACTCATCAATTGATTTGTATGAGCTTTTATGTTGTTTTCCTTTTAGGCAGGAAACACAATGCTTAGGACAGGTGAACAGTTTTTGAGGTAAACCTCTTACTAACCCCTGTTTTGAGATGGTAGTGATTGTCTTGAGATTTGTGTGCCCCAATCTCTTGTGCCATAATTCTGTCTCTTTGTTTGAGGCAGCTGAGAACAGACATGCATCAGTTCTGGGGCCCTCTTTTGACATATCAACTACATAAACATTGCCACTTCTTTGAGCAACAAGTTTGGTTTTTCCAGTTTTTATTATTGCTTCAATCTTTTCAACCATTTCTTGTCCAACAATCCTACAATAATCCTTTGTGAAGAATGAGCCATAGCACTTATCACTCATTTGTGAAACACTCAGGAGGTTGAATTTTAGATTGTCTATCAGATTGACATTTTCAAATTTTACATTACCAGACTGCACTGTACCAGACCCCAGAACTTTCCCTTTACTATTATTACCAAATGATATATCACCCCCTCCATGGATTTTGAAATCTTTGAGTAAGGCTTTACATCCTGTCATGTGCCTGGAGCCTCCACTATCTACATACCAAAGGCTATCTAAGCATGCAGAAGCTCCCTGCACATGAAGTAAAAGGATTAGTTCATTAGGGTCTCCAAAGCCAATAAGGCTTTGGATGGGGTCTCAAAAGTGTCTGGGATGAGTTCAGGTGGATGGACAGTGGTTAGCTCAGGGGTTTGAACATTTTTAGGTATGTTTGTCTCTAACCACTGTTGGGGGTCTTGACCAATCACCTGCTGATAACCAAAAGGGTACCTGTTCACTCTTGGTTTAGAAGGCCTTTTGTAAGCCTCATAAACATGTGGGATCCTTTGGTATGATGGTTGTCCCTTACCTCTTCTGAATTGATTGGCAGGGGGTGCATCAGTCACCTGAACATCTCTTTTGACAGATGTTTGGTTGTGCTGTTTTGTAACAGCTGTTTGGACTGGCACAAACAGTGGTTGGTTCTTGGTGAACTTGATAGATGATGTTGATGAACTTAAGGATGTTTTTGCAGTGTACTCATTCTTTTTTACATCAAAGTTTTTTAGATACACACATTCTTGAGTTTTGTGGTTTGTTTTACCACAGATGGTGCAGCTCTCAGCAGGTATATGACACTTGTTTTGTTTAGATCATATGCTTTTAGATGAAAACAATCTTTTGTTAGATGGTTCCTCTTTTCACAAAAATCACAAAACAGGTTTTTAATTTTTTCTCTTCTTTTCTTCTTCCCTGACTCCTTAGCAACAGAGTTTTGAACCACTATTGGGATGTCTTTGAGAGGAATGACCTTTGCTTTAGGAGCTTTTACACCATCAGTGGTTGTGAAGTCCATTGGTTTAAAATTCTCAAGAATGTCACACTCATCAGACCATGTGGGTTTAAATTGGTATTTCTCAATTTCCTCAAAAGTTGAGGATCCCACAGATCTTTCCAGAGTGATTTTGTTACCAAGTTTGTCAGTTATCTTAACTTCTTGGCCATTCTTGTTTGTTGGTGTTATTTCAACTGAACCAGCTTGTTTAGCAGCAGTGTTTTCAATTTCATCATATTGTTTAAAACCTATGCCAAATTTTACATTGCTTTCAAGCTGTTTTTCTAACATGACCTCATAACCTTTGCAAGATTCCACCCATCTTTCACAAGTGATTTGGGTGGATTCCAACTCCTTTTTGCAAACTTGATATTTTTCTACCATAGTTTGGAGTTGGTTCTTGGTTATGCTTTGCTCTTCTTTTAGACTGCAGATTTCTTTGTCTTTTTCAGCCAATTTGTTTTTAAGTTCTTTTAAAGACTTTTCAAATTTGACCTCATCATTCAACACTCTATCCCTAAGGTTTTCATTCACCTCTTTGATGTTAGCAAATGCTATGATGCATTTGTCTTAACACAGATTTTCAAGAACCTGAGATGATACCTTAGTTGCAGCCATCATGGCACAATCACATTGATGATCATTTTCTTCATCAGCACTCTCTTCTTTTTCACCTTCTTTCTTTTCTTCCTTTTCTTCTTCTTTGGACCAGGGGTCAAACAATGGTTCAATCAGGGTTTCTGAATTTTCTCCCAGCAGTAGTTCACCAGCAACAGCAGTAACCACTGTTTCATCACTTGTTTTCCCTTTTTCAGCATTCAGCTCTTCTGGTATTGACTCTAATGCCATAAGACAAAATTCATCATTAGAAGCATCATTAGTAGCATAGAGTGCAAAATTTTCATCACCTAGCTCATCAGGTAAGCTGCTCCAGTCAACAAAGCCTTGGGTGAAAAAGCTTTGCTGATCTGGTTGAACCACTGCTGGTGGTGCAGCTTGTTGTGGTGCAGCTTGTTGTGGTGCAACTGGTTGCACTTGAACCTGAGGTACATGAGCCTGAACATACTGAATTTGAGGGACAGTGGTTTGAACATAATGCACAGGAACAGGGTTTGCATAGTGAGCAGTGTTTACATGGGCAGTAGGGGTATAATGGGAATAGTGCACAGTGCTTTGGTTTTGTGGTCTAGGGTTTGAGCTGGGATGAGTAACAATTGGACCAGCAGTTTGAATCCTACATTCCCTAGCAAAGTGTCCTAACCTATTGCACTTATAGCACTTGATCTTAGACTTATCCAACCCTACTTTTAAATTCCCATGTAACCCTGGGAATTTTCTCCCTGTCCTTTTGTAAAATTTGCTTGTTCTTACACTAAGAAAAGCCAATTGATGCAAAATGTCAATTTCTTCAAGGTCAGTTGGATTAAAGTGCTGTAAGTCATTCAGTTCAAAGCACAAGTTATCTGACATCTGGTTTTCACAATTTGCAGTAAAAGCATAATTTGCAGAGTGAGAATCAGAGTTGTTAAAGTTTCCACCAGCAGTTATATCAATAAAATGATCATAACTCTGATCCTTACTACTGCTACCAGATTCTTCCTGACCAAAGAGAGCTGTGTTGTCAAATGAATAATCATCAGCAACTTTACCAGACTCTTGCAACTTCTTTTTCTTGTTTAACTCCCTTTCATAGGTTATGAGTCTACCATGAAGTTGGGTCAGGGTCAGATCTTTGAACTCAGCTGAATTTCTAGTTACAAAGGCAATTGTATCCCATTTTTCAGGTAGTGATCTAATAAACCTGCTATTTTATGTTGAATTAGCAAATGTAACTTTAACAAGTCTTAGCTCACTAATGAGACAGCTAAATCGCTCAAACTATTGAGTCAATGATTCACCCTTAATGTGACAAAAGGTTTCATACTGCTGATTCAGAATTTCCCTATTATTTTCAATAACTTCTTCAGTTCCCCCAAACTGTTCCTTAAGTGCATCCCATAATTCCTTGGCACTGTTACAGTGTAACAGCCCAGCATAAATTTCATTGGGTAATGCAGATGCAATGATGCTAAATGCTTTGGCATCGAGTTCGAACTTTTGAAAATCAGTTTCAGTATAGTTTTTAGGTTTTTTCGGTTCGAACTTCTTTGTATCCTCAGCACTTGGTACCATAGGAACATGTGGTCCAAAAACAACAGATCTCCAACATCCAGTGTTCTGTTGAGCAAGGATGTGGCCCATCATTCTCTCCCAGATGTTGTATTCATTACGTTTAAGCATGGGTGGTTTGAAAAGTGAACCAATGTTATTCTTATCATCTTGTGATTGTGACGTCATCCTGGTTGTTTTACAGGCACTGATTAATCAACTTTGATGGTGATTAAAACTTGCTATGTTTTTCAACAAAACGAACAACTATCAGTATCAACAATTGTAAGCTGAACTATTTATGTCAAAATGATTGTTAAATCAAATTTGACTATCCGAGCTCTGATACCAATTGTTAGGATCTGAGTTTGGATTGATTGTGTTTTACGTTTGAATTAAGATGAAAGATGAACAAGTAGTGCAGCGGAATATAAATGGAAACAAACTTTGCACATAATCAAACAGGAGAATTGCTTTCAACATACAAGTTTAACATTGAACCGAATGCTTAAATTTATTACAAGATTCAATTACAATATGCAAGTATGTAACAAACTCCCCATCAGCCTGAGCTCACAGTGATTGTTCGTACAGGAATGAAAGTGATGAAGAAAGCTAATAGAACAGTACAGGGTACTGTTCTATTTTTAGGCACGGAAAAACCACTGTGGCATCTTTGCTGACGTCACCATGAAAGTGACATCTAACCTCCTAACAAACTCTAAACAACTGATCTATACAAACACTGCTATGCTAACCACTGATTACAATACATTACACAAAACAAACTAAACTACTGCTTTAGCCTTCCACTGTTGTGACTCCAGCAGTACTTGATATGTTCAGCAGTGCTTGACCCATAGCAGTAGATTGATCAGCAGAGCTTTAGTCTTCATCAGTCTTTGACTTGATCAGCAGTTGTAGGTCAGTAGTTGTAAGGATCAGTGGATTGGAGGTCATCAGATGTTGAAACCACTTTCAAGGGGAGAGACTTGTATACATAACATCTGCTTATTTTGGTTTGGATCCACTGCTCTGATCCAGTTTTGGCTTTAATTATTTGTTCCTCTGATAGGGTTCAATCCCAACAAAAATACATTCAAAGGGGAAAATTGGGGAGAGAGGACTTAACATGTGAGATCGACGATCAATGTAATGCTGGGTCGGCTTCTAATGTTGGAGCAGCGTGGTGAATCGCCACCCACTGCTGCCCTTGCACGCAGTCGTTGATCTATTGTGTTTGAGATGTTGGACACGAACGAGTTTAGAATCCATACTAGGAGGGAAAGGAAAATGAAATTGCACAAGGGAAGTAAGGAAAAGAGGTGAACGCAGCCTAAGGTTGTAGGGCTTGAGAGGGAGTATGAACTAGTTTTGGGGAGAATAGAAATTTTGGGAGGGAATGCAAAAAGATGAAATTATAATGATAATTAAACAAAATAAATAAAAAGAGTTATTTATTTATTTTTAATAAAGATGCTTAAATAATAATAATAATAATTAAATTCATGGTTGCAAAAGTCGCTAGGCGCTCCCTAGTCGGTAGACCGGGGAGTTGAGAGTACTCGGACTAGACGGAGAGTACTTGGGGAGTACTCGGACATGTTAAGTTGTAAAGAAATTAATTTTTGAAAATTAAATATATGTCAAATAACATAAATTTACTAATATTTATAACAAAATACGTGAAAATGATATTCATTCTTTAATATGATAGGTGTAAAAAGTATGTTTTATTTTTTTAAGTCAAACTCGGCCGAGTTGGCCTACTAGATTCGATTTTGGCCGACGTTGACCGCGTTTTATCTACTCCGAATAATTAGGCGGAGTTGAAAAAGCTGTCTCGGCAACCTACTTGTAGCGACTATTCGGGGAGTACTCGATATTGGAGCCCTTATTTTACAACCATAATTAAATTAAATAATAGTAAACTAACTAATATTTTTTATAAACTTAAATAAATATGTTAAGAATGAATTGTAGGGATTTCATTTGAATTTTTTTGGGAAAGGGGGAAGTGGTTATTTGGGAGGGAGGGTGGGAGTTGGCTACAAAGTCCATTTTTCCTACAAAGTGTACAAAGTCATAAAATACCACAATTTCAGCAATAGAACACACTCAAAACCCACAAATAACAAAGTGAAGATTACTAAAATGTCATACTTATGGGTTTTGTGTTGTGTTTTGGATGATAAGGCTTTGATTATCGAATGACTAACATTAGTGTGTTTTATGTTGATTATCATGTTGTGTTTGAAGTTTCTATGGACTATTAGGGTTTGAATATTGTGTTTTAGTGATTTTCACTCTGTTATTTGTGGGTTTTGAGTGGGTTTTGAGTGTGTTTTATGGCTATAATTGTTGTGTTTTATGACTTTGTACACTTTGTAGGAAAAATGGACTTTGTAGCCGAACCATACCCTTGGGAGGGATATAAATAAAACATAAGTATTTATTTTCACTTTTTGAGAAACTAACATATGTTAATAAAATTTGAATTATTTTGGTGCTATATACTACTTTTAGCCTCAAAAGATAAATTCTGAGGTGTATTTTAGTGTTATTAGCTACTTTCAGCCTTAAAAAAATCAATTTTATGGTGATGTATAACTTGTAAGCATTTAATGTTATTATTTGGTGCTTCGTATTATGAGAGAGCACAAAAAAAAAAAAAAATTAACACCACCAAAAAATTGGTTTTGTACTAGTGAATCCTAACTTTCACCACCAGCACCACCACCATGGTGGTGGTTGATGGCGGTGGCGGCGTTTAATGGTGGTGGCGGCGGCTAATGGTGGTGGTGGCGGCAGTTGATGGTGATGGTTGCTGATGGTGATGGTTGTTTATGGTGGTGAAAGTTAGGATTATTAAAATACAATAACTAGGTTTGTGTCACATAAGCGTACATACAAGCAGCCACATCAGCCAATAACTAGATTTGTGTTATGTAAGCAAAAAATTAATTGGGTTATAACACAGTTAGAAAAGGATGGATGTGGACCAAATTCTTACAAGTTTGAGATTGTTAGAAATATTTTTTTAAGTTAGGATTAATGACGGTCAACAGGTGAAAATTAGTATTATTAAAATCCAATAACCCTTTTATGAATAACAATACAATACTATCTAAACAAAACTTAGTATAATAACGTGTTAGGACATTGGGTGTCGTCCCTTTTTTTCCCTGTGTGATGCATAAGTGTCATATCAGCTTTTTCTAGATTATGCCGTATTGTGCGGTGTCGTTCTAGATTTCCCCAAACCCAAATTATTTTAATTTAATTTAAACTTTGAAACAATTTATATATGTATAAATTTCAAATATAAATTAAAATAAAAGGTATATAACCAAAAAGTAAATCAAAATTAATTTATTTTAGTTATATTGTTTAAGCTAGTTTTAAAAGTATAACAAACTCTAAGTTTTATTAAAAACGAAAATCAAGTTACAAGGGGTAAAAAAACACATACAAAAAAAAAAAAAAAAACCAAATACTCACACCCATCTTCTACTTCTTCTTCATACCTGCAAACCCTAAAAACACACACACACATGTCCATTCTTCTAAAAAAAATACGTCCCCAAGTTTCCCCGTCGATCGGTGAGGGACCCCCACTCACCAGGTTTTTTTCACTGGAACTGGGGGGCCGGTGTTCTCGTACGGATCCGGGCTTCACCATGCCTTCTAAGAGCACACCCCGTATGCCCTTAATTACATAAAATAGAAAGTAAGAGAAATCAAAATAGATTTTGCAGCTGGAAAATAAAATTCAAATAAGAAAAATCATAGTTGGTTGAAGGTCAATGGCAAATACATATTCTTTAAAACAGATTACGTGGCGACTCATGTCTATCTCTCAAGGTATAAAGGTCGGAGCAACAACGAAAGATGAACAAAGTAGTTTGAGATATAACCGAGTTTTATTTGTTTTTTTTTCCGTAAGATCGAACAAGATAGTTAAGTGTTTGATAACACAAGAGAGCTCAGTCTTGTGTTTTACATACGTAATAGGTGCTTCCTCGTTTTCCTCGTTTTTTGCCATAGACGGACCCACATAATATAGCGTACTTCACCACCACGGCAACATTCATGGCCTCCGTAGCCCCACATTATGCAACTCTAAGCGTTTAAGGTTCTTCAAGAATGTCTCTTATTAAGATGTGTATTGTAATACATACCATGGGAGTTGGGACCACCCACCTTAGCGTTATAATCTTGAATTACAAAAGGTTTGTGATCCTTCTGGCTCTATGGGTTTACACGTCAGGTCAACAGAGATGGACAGTATGTATCTTCCCATACCAAACAAAAATAGTTATAAATGCATATTTTTTTTGTTTAGATATAGTTGTAGAAAACAAACTTCTTTTGGCCACTTATGTTTGTTTTGAAAATATGTGTGGAAAAAAATATTCACTTTAATGTGTATCAACATTATACGAGTATCTTGTTGGTATGTTTTAAATAGGAATTTAATACGACAGACTCACCTAATATACTTTGTAGAAACGTTACGTATATGAATTGTGGAATCGGTAGATAATTAAAACCTCTCTGTATAGTAACTTTTCTTCTTACTGTCTACTGTGTGATAACAACTTATCAAATAGTGTCACAATTGGAATTATTTTTTACACTAATTTCGAAGTTATCTTTTGACGATGCTGGATCATGTATATGACAAAAAAATTGTACGAGCACAGCGACTAAGAGAGGAGGACAGGTGACATTGGCTTGAAGTGTAATTTAGTCGTTTCTCACTTAAAGAACTTCTCTCATTGATTTTCAAACGGCTATAACTTTTTCATATGCTAATATTTAAAAAAAAACACCGTATTAACGAACATTTCATTCTCTTTAATTAGAGCAGCTATTGCTATAGTTTTCTTAAAAAAAATAGAGCAAATATGATGAAGGTTTAAGGTTCTTCAAAATGTCTCTTATTAAGATGTGTACAGTATTGTAATACGTACCATGGGAGTTGGGACCACCCACCTTAGCGTTATGATCTTGAATTATAAAATCAAGACCTTGACTTTGAAATTTCGGTCACATACCAACCCAAGTTAGAATCAGTATATTGAATAACTAGATCAATAAGACAAAATCAACTTCTATCCATCAAAGGATCTTTAGAGTTGAAGCTAGGCGTGTAATTTACCTTTTTACCAATAAATCAGTAATCAGGTAATAAGCCAGTAAGGTTTTACTAATACTATCAAATAACTTTTTATTTACGTCCTCAAATGTCTTTCAAATTTCAAATTATGATATATATCTTTTTATATTCTAACATTTAGAGGGTTTTTTTTTGTTTTTTTTTTTTTTCTGAACGACAAAACTTCTTTTATTCTCTGCTGTTTGTAGGATTTTCGTCTTTGTCAATGAACCACCACCCCATTCACTCCAACATTTACAATTACTACGTTGTAAATAACTACAAAAAGTTTAATATGCTTCTATGAACGTGACTTATTGAAGTAAATCTTTATTTACCTGAATCCCTGATATAAAAAGTTTAATATGCTTCTATGAACGTGACTTATTAAAGTTAATCTTTATTTAACTGAATCCCTGATATATAGCCATATAGAGCTAGCACTAACAAGCGCTAAGAGTTAACTCGACTCATGATATATATATAGTCCGGAGTGCTTATTCTAAAGTGAATTAGAAGCCTAAAAGTGTAAAAGGTCATCGACACACAACATGTGCAGCGGTTGAGGGGTAAATGTGTCCGATTAAGACACAAAATTCGCAACAAACATAGGTTAGGCGGATCTTTGTAGACTAAATTGCATAAATCAACCTTTATGCTATACCTAAAAAGCACTTCATACATTTCACTATCAAATCGGCAAAATCTAACATTTATGTTCATGTTTTGTAACGTTCTATAACCGATTCGGTACTGACTTTTGACATTTTCGGTACCGGTTCGGTACCTGTATTTACCGGTTTTTATCCTCAAATATAGGTACCGTATCGTACTGGGTATATTCGGTACTGGTACCTACTTTTCGGGATTTTCGGTACCGGTATTTTCGGTAGCAGTTGGTACCGAGCTCATCCCTAACATCACCTTTGAGCTTATGCCACGTACCAACGCACTAAAAATAAAATTACCTTTACCTATATATTCAAAATAGAACTTAATGAATAGTAACATCATCTAGGGATGAGCAAATGGTACTGGGTACCAGTACTGAATTTACCAAACTGGATACATTTTCGGTACCGATTCGGTACTGACTTTTGACATTTTCGGTACCGATTCGGTACTGACTTTTGATATTTTCGGTATCGGTTCGATACCTGTATTTACTGGTTTTTACCCTCAAATATAGGTATCGTATCCTACCGGGTATATTAGGTGCCGATACTCACTTTTAAGGATTTTTGGTACCGGCATTTTCGATAGCAGTTGGTAACGAGTTTATTCCTAACATCACCTTTGAACTTATACCACGTACCAACGCATTGAAAATATAAGTTAATGAATAGTAACATCACTTACCTATATATTAAAAATAGAATTTAATGAATAGTTTTAATTGAAATAAACACCTTATCCTAGTAGGCCATCCAAAAAAAAAGTATCAGATGATATTAAAGTTTAAGTTGTTGAAAACTAATTAATGCGTACGAGGCATGAATTAAAAAGCAAATAAATATATATTTTTTTATGAAAGGCAGCAAAGTAAATATATACATTTTTATGGAAGGCAGCAAAGTAAATATCTGTAGTAGCTTACATATCGATTACAATCTAACAAAGCTTTTAGAAAATTAAATAACATACTAAACCTTCAAAATTTATTTAGACAAATAAACAGTTTGATAATGTCAAGAGTTTACTCGTAACACTTTCACTGCTTTTTAGCTTGCTAGGCTTAATACACTGTTTTTATAAGAAACCTTTTAGAATGACGTACATTTTTTTTTTGGGTAAAATACCCCTAAAAGCTATTCGAAACAACTATAGTTAATTAATTATTATTCATCAGATAAAAATAAACATTTTGCTATAGCGAAGTATTAGTTTTGTAACTTTTAGTTATGAAAAATAGTCCTTTTTTTTAAATAAAAGTTTTTGGATGTGAGAGTTAGAAATATTTTTTTAATACGAAAAGCTTGATTAAATATACCTTAAAGAGCTCAAACTTTTTAGCACCAAATTGTCTAAATATATTTCTTATTTTATTATTGATTTATGTTCATGTTATGTCTAAATATGTTTCTTATTTTATTGTTGATTTATGTTCATGTTATATATTTCATACTTTTCAAGCTGCAGCTAATATACCAACCCAAGTTAGAACCAGGTAATCTATCTTCTTATCTGAACAATCAATCCACTCACCAACACATTCTTGATTTCTCTCCCTCATCTCCAAACACAAACCGTGCCAATAAAGGTGGAATTGTAGCTGCTGTTGAAGGCCTTCGCGGATTCGTTCTGTCATAACCCCCGACCCCACCCCGAGAGCGGGAGCCGTGAACCAGTCAAGTGGTACCGGTGTTTATTAATTTGGCAGCGAAAATGAGACATCAGGATCGTAGTTAGGAAATAATTTCAGAGTTTCAAACACCAAACTTTTATAATAAAAATATGGGGTAAAACCCATGTTTCATTCATAATACATTTGTAGGGATAACCCTAATTTCTGAAAACATAAATTTCTTCTTTTAATTAGGTAACTTATAGCCACTTTATTTAAGCCTTCAGTGCTCCATAGCTGGCTTCTAATAGCTTTCACATCAAGTTACCTGAAACACGTTTTAAAAAGATTCTATTAGCAAGAAATACTGGCGAGTGCATCCCAGTTTAATTGAAATAAGCTTTTATTGTAACACGCCGTGTTTCTGAAGCCAAAGTCAAAGTCAAAGTCAAGGTCAAAGTCAACGACCGATCACGCGACTTGACTAGTAGTAAATTTCTTTTATGTGTTTATTTTAGCTGTATTATGTGGAGTAAGTGTCAATAATCACAATAATCGACGTGTGTTATTCGCTATTTAATCGGCGTACGACTATAAACTATAGGAAGTAACAATGCGATAAAGTCAATTAAACGCTAGTCAATCTAACTTAATCAACATCGAATCGCAATCGAACTCGCAACTCGAAATACGCATTTTGGTTATTGTATACGTGTGTGTGTGCCTTATGTGTTACTTGTGCATGTTTAAATTATGTTATGTGTGGTAATCAATCGAAACTCAAACGCAATCGAACTTAATCTCAATCAAAATGGTATGATAATTGGTGGAGAAGGGATAGTGCAAGATATGAGTAGTTGGGATTAAAAGTAATTTAACTAGAAAATCTATCGCATCGCAACGCTCGTAATCGCAATCGAAACATCAAAAATCATCGCGCCGAACACTCGAACGAGGTGACTGATCGACCAGGCGACCAGCCGATCGACCAGCCAACCGATCGGACTGCTGTCCGATCAGACAGGCTATCCGCACGGGCTGCCTAGCCGAACGACCAACCCCTTTCCTCTTTGGGTAACCCTATAAATACCCCTTGTCACTCTCAAACTTTCTACTTTTGGCAACAAACGTCCGACCAGCTCGTTTTCCTCACTTTTCATCAGATTTCTCGCGATTCCGGTAAGATCTCGTCCTAAATCTTGTACTTCCTTAATCTACACGCACTCCTACACCTTTCTATCTTTTGAATCTTAACTTTTAACCGTGAAATCATCAAGATTCAAGGTGTTCTAGGATGACGTCATCATGTGTTCTTGAAGAACTTCATGTTTTGGCCTCAAACCACCAAGAACAACTTAGATCTAACCGATTTCCACATAAACAAACAAAGATCTTTCATAGATCTAAACATATTCACAAGAAAAAGGATTGAAAGATGGTTTTTAACTTTCTTTCAACTCTTTTACACTCAATGCACTTAAAACCGATAGAATCGGGACTTCTGCCGGCTCACTACTCATTATTGTGGTTGTGTTGGTTCAAGATCCATATTCTATCCGCGAGATTATCGATTCCGGGTTAAACATGGAACGTCGTCTCGAACCGTCCACTGATCGGGTTTGGGTGATTCCTGTCCGGTCAGGAGCACTAAGTGTTGACGAGGTTTCTGTTGCTTGACACGTTATCAAAATATCTCGATTAAACGACAAACTATCAAAACAACCAAGTGTAAAACGAACAGGTTAACCAGGACGGAGTGCCGTTCGAACGGACTGCTGTCCGAACGGACAACCCAACCGAACGACTGACCAACTGAACGGCTTGCACCTTGGTCCCACACAACCATTTTGCCAACACTTGAAGTTTGAATGTTGAACGAATTGCTGTCCGATCGGACTACCAACCGATCGAACTACCATCCGAACCATGAGGCATTAGAGCTTCAACGCTTAAACAATTTCCAACATGTTCAATGCACAAAGGATGCCACCCGAACGAACAACCGTCCGATCGAGTGACACCTTACTGTGAACTTGTTTTCACTGAAGTGCCAACCGAACGAGTTGCCGTCCGATCGAACGACTGTCCGATCGACCGGCCTGAAAGGTAGAGACACTTCAATGTTTTCAAAATACTACAACGAAAACTTCAAAAGTCAAGCCATCATACACAAACACATCCTTCTCAAAGGGAGAAACAATCCACTTGAACAGTCATCCGACCGGACGACTGTCCGAACGGACAACCAACCGCACGACTGGCTGTCCGATCGGACTACCATCCGAACGGACTGCTGTCCGAACCACTTGTACTTTGCACCGTTTTACGCGTCACTTATCGTTATGCTATCGTTCTGATCAGGCTAACCCTACTCCCTAGCGCTCCCTTCAATCCATCATCGCTGTGAGTATACTCGATCCCTTTTTGCTTTACGCACTTTTGGGTGTTACATACGTTATTTATACTAAATCACATCGAACACACTACGCAATACTTTAAACGATAACCGTTACCGCATGATATACGTGACTTAATGAATGCTTGTTTGTTATGTTTACACATGGAATGCTATCTACCTGCCTTAGCAACGGTAGTACTATTAGTTTTGACTCAGCACCCGTTCACTCGGGGGTTGTTAAGGACAATTATTTGCATGGATTACAGTGGTGATCATGTATTACGAACTGCCTTGAGCAGTCAACCCGCAGTCATTGGTATCGATAGGTTCATGTCGATAACTAACATGCCTCATTTCTCTCTGTGTACGTGCTGGTTATGCGTAATGCTTTCGAACTTTATATGCTATTATCAAACTTGTATGCTCACCTTTACACTATGTGTATTGACTTTTATTTTAACGTATGTGACAGGTGCTTAGGATGCTTATCTGCTAGGAAATCGAGGCTAGAATAAGGTCTTAGAGGCCAACAAATAGTTGTCTGTACAAATGAAATCAAGGGTCTCTAGAAGCAGATAAACAATTGGGCTATTTGAAAAAATCTGAGTTGTCGGAACAGAACTATTTGCCTAGATGTTGTCTGTAATAATTTGTTTATCTTTTAAGACATGGTATGGGCCATGTTACTTTAAATTAATTGGTAATGATAATTGTTATGGAAATTTCTGGACAATCTGTTTCGCTCAGTGCCATGCCCCGATGTTTCCACCATCGGTTGGGGTGTGACAGATTGGTATCAGAGCCATAACTATAGGGAATTAGGTAAGACACGACCTAGTCCGGGTCGATGTCTTAGAGACCTAGTCTATAGTTAAGAACCAACAGACCGACTCGTGCACACCCGGTAGGGGTTACGTATGATAGGAAATAGCAGTAAGCTTGCACAAAACAAAAGAATTGCTATTTCTCACTATTCTCGCCTATGCTACACAATCGCTGCATTCAAAATTTTGACTATGAATAAGCGATTAAGTCGAGATTAGGTGTGAAAACCGCAAACTCTCGACTAAATTACTTGATCAACCCGCATTTCATTTATAAACACCAGAATTTGCGTCGAATCAGGAGTGAAATCCATACTTTGACGCATAATTCTCTTTTAATTTTTGCAAAACAGGGACAAAGTTGTTAAGCCAGGGGTGAAACCCTAACCTTGACGATTTGTTCCGACTTTCACTTGGTTTTACAAAACTCTCACCAAAGTCTCGACGGACTCCAACGACCTGAAGTCACGGTATGACTAATGGGATGTGTGCCAAACGCCCAAGAATCGAGGCAGAAGCACAGTCCTGAAGGTCAAAGTGTGTACAAAAAGTCCTTGAGAATAGTCGAATCACTTTGGATAGTCAATGTCTAATAGCCGCAGACGATCTATTTCTCGAATTTTTATGTGTTTTCGATTCTGAGCCCGCAATTGCTGACTCTGATGATTCGTTGATTTTATGTGTTTATATGTGTGTTTATTTGTTTATGTGTTTAATTTTGGAGACTTTTTCGATTTCTGCCTTTACTTCGATCGACAAGCACGACTCGCACTGCATTGCTATCCCAAAACGCTAACAAATCGCTAAAATATGGACGACCTTATGCTTTGATACGCTTATATTATACTACTCGATGTGTTAATCGCGATCGCTATGTTCGAACACTCGCGAGCTTTGAATGATAGGTTTCTGTATTCTGAATGCCTCTTGTGATTACATGATTATGTGCTTTTGTGGATTCTGTGCTCTACATGCTTACGTGATTCTGTGCTTTTGTGTTTATGTGATTACGTGCCTATGTGACTATGTGATTGGATGTGTTCCTGAGCTTTAGTTGTATTAGGCGTGTGAGATGAGATTCAATTTTATTGTGTTGAGTCCTGTGGCAATGTCTAATGCAGACAATGTCATCATCTGGATCTCGCGCTTCTCGAGATGCTCGCCGAAAGCAAGCTGACAAACGTCTCGCCGCTATGATTACTAAACAAATGGTGAAAGTGGTTCCCCAAGTCATCAGCGAGATATACGAAAACATGAGCAAATCGTCTGAGGAATCCCGAACTGAGACTCCCAAAGCTGCTTTCTGCTTCAAACAATTCAAGGCATGTGGACCGAAAGAGTTCACCAGAGAAGAAGGCCCTACAGCTTTGTTCCAATGATTTGACTCCATCGAGGTCACACTACGACAGAGCGGTTGCCCAGATAACCTATGCACTCTCAACGCAACTGGCGTCTTCCAGTCCCGTGCTTTAGACTGGTGGACAGCTGAGAGGAATAAACGTGGGAATGATGCAGCCTACGGTCTGTCGTGGGACGAGCTCAAGGAAGTCATGCTGGAAGAATTTTGCCCTCCTCATGAGCGCCAAAAGTTATAAGATGAATTCTGGCAAATAAAGCAGAAGGATGGAGAAAACGCTGCCCTCACTGCTCGCTTCAAGCAGCTCAGCATTATCTGTCCTGATCAAGTCAAGACTCCGGAGATCGCAATCAAGAAGTATATCCGAGCCCTGCCTGACTGCGTTGCTGATTTCGTGCAAGCGGCCAAGACTACAACGATCGAAGAGACTTACCTACTGGCCGCTGAGATCAACGACAAGTGGGTCAAGGCTGGTGTCTGGGATAAAACTTCAAAGCATCTGCACCAAGTCACCGCTCAATCGTCCAAGTCCTCACGCCGCAAGAAGAAGAACAACAACAGCAGCTCCAGCAACAAGAACTGTGCTGTCACTACCACTGCTGCTCCACTTCAAGCCGTACCGGCCCAGCAGCAGCCCCATCACCGTCCAGCACCAGTTGCTTATGCACCACCAGCAAAGCGTGCATACACAGGCCCCCACCCGGCTTGCCCGACATGCTCTTATCATCACCCGGTGGGTCTCGCCTGTCGTTTCTGCACTCACTGCAACATGTACGGCCACTTCACTGCTAATTGCCACACTGGTCCCCGTTAATCCCCAACTCAAGCTACTGCTCATCAAGCTCTGCTCCCATCCCCGCAAGGCCAACAAGCGGCTCCGACACCCGTGATCAACGCCAGAGTCTGCTTCGCATGTGGTGATCTGTAACACCCATGTTATTAATCTAAAGGTTTTCGTGCAATTAACGAAAACAAACATGAATTTATCATTAAGTATCCTTAGAAAAATACGAGTAATTTAAAAACTTTTACAACTTAAAAGTTTTAAACAAAATTTAGATAAGTTCGCCATTTAAAAGTTATGACGTAATGTTGTGCGGAAGCTTTAATCTCGTGTGTTCGGTTCTTCGTAGCTGCTTGATCTTCATCCGTGCACTCTTGACATTCACCTATGATCAAAACCAACTTAAAAGTTAGTTTCGATAGTCAAATATCAAGTCCAAACAAGTACAGGGGTTAAAAATGATAAAATTCAAGAATTTTCGGAGTTTAGGGGCTCGCGTAGCGCCACTGATGCTCGCGCCACTGATGCTCGCGCTACGCGAGCGCTTGTTTTAGACAGAAACTCGTTTGCTGGTGCTGCAAATTCCCTGCGTAACCTGATTTCACGGAAACGGCCATAACTTCTTCGTTATTGATCCGTTTTACCCGATTCTTTTTCCTACGCGTCCGTAATTTAATTCTCCATCTTATGGAGTTAAAATCCAACAACCTTCATAATAAAATTTCAGACTTTTAAGTCTTCGGCTTATCGCCCTTTTACCACATTTTGACCCGTTTATGCATTTTATCAAACGAACACATTTGTTTGATTCCTACATCACCTACACTTCTCAATTTGTTATTAACTACCATTTTAGGTTCTAATCACAAGTTTATTTCACAATTTAAACCCGTTTTCGCTAGTATGCTTATTTTGACCCGTTAAGGGTATTTAAGCATTTTCGAGCCTAAAATTTGCTCTCGATTGTTTCTAGCATTTCATCACCACATTTCTTATCCTATAATCTCCCACCACACTTGTGTTTATGGCGGTTTGATGTGGTGATCTATAAAAACCAAATTTTACTTCTCGAATCATTATTTTACGGCAAAAACTCAAATAGTACCGTTTGACTAATATAATACTTCTTTCAACTTCTATACTTAATCTAAGTATTTACTTAATCATAAAACTTGTTTCCAAACAACCTTTAAAGGTTGTTTGTTCGAATTAGCTAACAAGGGCGTTTTGGTCACATTTAATCCTTCATTTTTACGATAAAGGACTTCCACTAATATTTGACCAAATTGCACTTCTTACTACAACTTATTTGTGCGTACCTGGCTCGGATCAACGTATAGACCCGTTTATACCTCGCATTTATTAACCAATATTCTATAGCGTCGCAATTATCCCAGAATTGCTACTCGTTCCTGTTTACATATGACTTGACAACCAAGATTAGTCATTATTGTCAAATGGTGTTATCATCACCATTTGACCCGTTTGGCTCATATGATCAAACATTTACATATGTAGTAAAACAAGGTTTGTAAATTTCAAATTTACACATCCGGCCCATGTGGGATGTTACCACTTGACCCCTCCTTTTCTCTTTAACTCATTTCTTACAAATTTGACCCGTTCGGCTTACGCCATGGGTGCCCTTTTTATTGTCAATTTACATTAATCGACACTTGACTAAATTTCCATTTTTACCCCTTTTCTCAATATTAGATTACACTACGCGGTAATCTTATCAAACTCATAATCTCTTAGTCATTACATGACCGATTTACCGATTTATCATTTTTACCATAAACCATGGTTTTTTTTTACCATCTTTATATGTTCCGACTCGTACCAATCGCGTCGGAAACCATATTTTCATTATTATCGTTATCGCATTTATTACTTGTAAAGTAAACAAGTATTCTACAAAGTGTGTAAGTTTCACTTACCTTTCATCCGAATTACGCTTTCCTTTTCATTCTTGATTCGTTCGACCCGCTTTCTCCTCAAGCTTCACCTAGCTTGTTAAGTGCCAACTATCATTCATTATTCACAAGGTTGTTAGATTAGTCATTCCAAATCATGACTTTCACACCTTATGATTCTTTGACTACTTTTCTTATTAAACTTAATCATAAATCATTGAGTTTAATTCTTGTATCAAGACTCACTTCTAAACAATTATGAACTCTTAACAAAATCCTTATTTTGTTCAAGTAGTTCATTCGTACGAGTTACTACGGTGTTTATAAACACCCATACAACATTAATTTCATCAAATCAACTAAACCCATTTCATGGCAATTATGATCATATACTCAAACTTACAATTTGTTCAAGTATTTTGCTTCTACTATCAACTATGATGATTTTAAACATATGTATATCCTCATCTTCACTATATAATAAAAACCCACTTGTCTAAAAGTGGTAAATCACCAAATTACTCAAATCCTAGCAATTTTACTTCAAATTTCTACTTAGGGTTTGTTCCTAAGCAATCATACTTCATTAATTTGGCCATAGCCTCTATGATTCTTGCATAAATCGCATCATGCAAATTTAACAAATTTTCACAACTTCATGAATGTTAGAAATTCGACATACCTTACGATCCCCACGACTAGGTGATCGTTTCTATGTATTAAATTCCGAATTTGGCCTTCATTTGATCTTCCAATTTGAAGATTTTGTTGAAGAACTAGGGTTTGCTCCATGGAGCTCCCTCCTGGCTTCTCACGCACGCACACACACATATGTGTGTGTGTGTTTGTTTTATTTTTAAGTTTATAAAACCATTTGTAAGTTATCCGGCTTTGGTCCCTCGTGTTTGGTTAGTTATTAATTAGGTCACAACCTAATTATTTTCAACAATACTCTCACTTATTAACTAGGTTTAATATTCCTAGTTAACTTAGCGGGTTCGGGAATATTTATGACTAAGTTTATTTTAGGCCCCGTTAACTCGGGCCTTTTGTCCATTTTATTTCTTTAAAGCTTTTATTCATTTTTATTTATTATTAGGATTAATTATTTAAATCCTAATATTCCACCGGGTAACTTTTACCACTAACGGTACTTTACCCGTCTTTTAGTATTAACGGGGTTTAATTACCAAACCCGTTTTCGGGGTGTTACATGATCCCAACCACTTTGCGAACAGGTGCCCGAACAGGGTGGTGAAACAAGAGCCCCAACAGCAGCAGCCTCACCAGCAGCAGCAACAACAAGCCGCATGCGCCAGAACTTTCAACATCAATGTGCGCCAAGCCCAGGCTGACAACAACGTGGTCAATGGTACGTTCCTTGTGAATGGTATTTATGCATCGTGTTTGTTTGATACTGGAGCCGATAATTGCTTTGTGTCGTTCGAATTCGAAAAGCTCCTTAGTCGTAAGCGCTCTCAACTCTCCTCGACGTTTGATGTTGAAGTCGCCACTGGAAGAACTGTCGCCGTTAACTCTGTTCTTCGTGATTGTACTCTCGAGCTCAACAATCACATCTTCCCAATCGACCTAATTCCGATGCAACTCGGAAGTTTTGACGTCATAGTAGGCATGGACTTTCTTCACGAAAACCATGCTGAAGTTGTGTGCTTCGAAAAGATGATTCGTTTCTCGCTCGCGAATGGTGATTTATTGTGTGTCTATGGCGAAACTGCTTCGAAAGGTCTCAAGCTAATGTCATGTTTCCAAGCTAGCTAGTATCTCCGCAAGGAATACAGAGCTTACTTGGCTAACATTGTAGTAGTGGAGAAGGAAAAGAAAGGTAGTCAGGGAGTAAGCGATGTTCCCGTTGTGTGTGAATTTCCGAATGTGTTTCCCGATGATCTCCCAGGTTTTCCACCAAGTCGTGATATCGACTTTCGTATCGACCTCATTCCTGGAGCCAACCTTGTTGCCAAAGCTCCCTACCGACTCGCACCGTCTGAAATGCGTGAACTCTCAAACCAACTCCAGGAATTACTTGAGAAAGGCTTCATTCGCCTGAGCACCTCTCCTTGGGGCGCGCCAGTCCTTTTCGTCAAAAAGAAGGATGGGTCGTTCCTGATGTGCATCGACTATCGGGAATTGAATAAGTTAACTATCAAGAACCGCTATCCCTTGCCTCGCATTGACGATTTGTTTGATCAACTACAAGGTGCTACATGTTTCTCGAAGATCGATCTACGCTCAGGCTATCACCAACTACGCATTCAAGAGGAGGATATACCCAAAACCGCGTTTCGCACTCGATACGGTCACTACGAATTCGTTGTTATGCCTTTTGGTCTAACCAACGCACCCGCGGTTTCCATAGACCTGATGAATCGCGTGTGTAAACCATATCTCGACCGTTTTGTCATCGTATTCATCGACGACGTCTTGATCTATTCCAAATCGAAGGCCGAACACGCGCAACATCTACTTTTGGTACTCGAGTTACTCCAGGGGAATCGACTCTATGCCAAGTTCTCTAAGTTTGAATTTTGGCTAAAGGAGGTTCAGTTTCTGGGTCATATTGTCAATAGTCAGGGTATTCACGTCGATCCTGCAAAGATTGAAGCAGTCAGGAGTTGGTTTACGCCAAAGAACCCGTCTGAAGTCCGTTCTTTTCTCGTACTAGCGGGCTATTATCGACGATTTATCGAAGGATTCTCAAAGATTGCTGTGCCGCTCACCGCCCTTACGCATAAAGACAAGCCTTTTGTTTGGGGAACTGAATAAGAGACTGCCTTTCGAACCCTCAAGCACATGCTATGCAATGCTCCTGTTCTCACATTGCCCGACAGAAACGACGAATTCATTGTCCATTGTGATGCTTCCAACCTTGGTCTTGGTTGTGTTCTCATGCAACGAGACAAGGTTATAGCTTACGCATCTCGTCAGCTCAAAATTCACGAGAAGAACTATACAACCCATGATCTCGAGCTAGGCGCAGTTGTTTTTGCGTTAAAGATTTGGCGACACTACCTGTATGGTACAAAGTGTATGATCTTCACCGATCATAGGAGCCTACAACACATCTTTGATCAGAAAGAACTTAATATGCGTCAACGCCGATGGGTAGAACTTCTCAACGATTACGACTGTGAGATTCGTTATCACCCAGGCAAAGCAAATGTCGTTGCTGACGCTCTCAGCAGACGGAGCTATTTGCTCAGCATTCGTAATGTCCAAGCCCAATACGACCTCGAAACCGTCATCCGCGAAGCCCAGCATGCCTGTTTTAATGAACGCACTTTGAAGAAGGAACGAATCTATCACGATGGGACTCATCTTGTGAACAAGCCGAATGGGATATTCCATTATCTGGACCGAATTTGGATCCCTAAACAGACCGAATTGCGAAAGATTTTGATGGATGAAGCCCACAAATCCCGGTATTCTATTCATCCCGGTGCCGGCAAAATGTACCAGGACCTTCGCTACAAGTACTGGTGGCCTGGTATGAAAAGGGATATTGCTCTCTACGTTGGGAAGTGCCTGACTTGTGCAAGAGTCAAGGCTGAACACCAAAGACCCTCTGGCTTACTCGAACAACCACCGATCCCTATGTGGAAGTGGGAGAGTATAGCTATAGACTTCATAACAAAGCTTCCGCACACGTCATCAGGTCACGACAGCATCTGGGTTGTTGTTGACCGTTTGACCAAATCTGCCCACTTGTTGCCAATACGGGAAGACTACAAGGTAGAGCGATTAGCCCGAATCTACACCAACGAGATCATTTGTAATCATGGTACGCCTCACGACATCATCTCTGACCGTGATGCTCAGTTTACCTCGCGATTGTGGGAAACATTTCAAACGGCTCTCAGTACATCGCTTAATCTAAGTACCGCATTCCACCCTCAAACCGACGGTCAGACTGAAAGAACGATTCGTACTCTTGAAGACATGCTCCGTTCGTGTGTCATAGACTTTGGCGGTAATTGGGATACATACCTGCCGTTAGTCGAATTCTAGTATAACAACAGTTATCATTCAAGCATTCAAATGGCACCATTCGAGGCTTTATACGGAAGAAAATGTCGATTGCCTATTGTGTGGCACGAGATCGGTCACTCGCAATTAACCGGTCCCGAGCTATTGCAAGAAACGACAGACAAAATTTTCCAAATTCGAGACAATCTAATGAAAGCTCGGAATCGTCAGAAAAGTTACACCGATAGACGACGCAAGCCCCTTGAATTTGACGTTGGTGACTACGTACTCCTAAAGGTTTCACCATGGAAGGGTGTGGTCCGATTCGGCAAGAAAGGAAAGCTCACACCTCGATACGTTGGACCCTTTAAGATTCTGGAAAGAATCGGAAAAGTGGCTTACAGACTCGAACTACCGGAGGAACTTAACAACGTACACCCGACTTTCCACGTCTTAAACCTCAGAAAGTGCCTAGCCGAGCATGACTTGCATGTTCCGTTAGAGGATCTACAAGTGAACGAAACAGTACACTTCGTGGAAAAGCCTGTTGAGATCATGGATCGCCAAACCAAGCAGCTCAGACGCTCGCGCATTCCTATTGTGAAAGTCCGATGGGAAGGCAAGCGAGGCACAGAGTTCACTTGGGAACTCGAAAGCGCCATGAAGGTGAAGTACCCGTAGTTGTTTGTTACAGCTTCGGCTTAATTTCGGGACGAAATTCCCTCAACTAGGGGAGGCTGTAACACCCCGTGTTTCTGAAGCAAAGTCAAAGTCAAGGTCAAAGTCAACGACCGATCACGCGACTTGACTAGTAGTAAATTTCTTTTTTGTGTTTATTTTAGCTGTATTATGTGGAGTAAGTGTCAATAATCACAATAATCGACGTGTGTTATTCGCTATTTAATTGACGTACGACTATAAACTATAGGAAGTAACAATGCGATAAAGTCAATTAAACGCTAGTCAATCTAACTTAATCAACATCGAATCGCAATCGAACTCGCAACTCGAAATACACATTTTGGTTATTGTATACGTGTGTGTGTGCCTTATGTGTTACTTGTGCATGTTTAAATTATGTTATGTGTGGTAATCAATCGAATCGCAATCGAAACTCAAATGCAATCGAACTCAATCGCAATCGAAATGGTATAATAATTGGTGGAGAAGGGATAGTGCAAGATATGAGTAGTTGGGATTAAAAGTAATTTAACTAGGAAAATCTATCGCATCGCAACGCTCGTAATCGAAACATCAAAAATCGTCGCGCCGAACACTCAAACGAGGTGACTGATCGACCAGACGACCAGCCGATCGACCAGCCAACCGATCGGACTGCTGTCCGATCGGACAGGCTGTCCGCACGGGCTGCCTAGCAGATCGACCAGCCCCTTTCCTCTTTGGGTAACCCTATAAATACCCCTTGTCACTCTCAAACTTTCTACTTTTGGCAACAGACGTCCGACCAGCTCGTTTTCCTCACTTTTCATCAGATTTCTCGCGATTCCGGTAAGATCTCGTCCTAAATCTTGTACTTCCTTAATCTACACGCACTCCTACACCTTTCTATCTTTTGAATCTTAACTTTTAACCGTGAAATCATCAAGATTCAAGGTGTTCTAGGATGACGTCATCATGTGTTCTTGAAAAACTTCATGTTTTGGCCTCAAACCACCAAGAACAACTTAGATCTAACCGATTTCCATAGAAACAAACAAAGATCTTTCATAGATCTAAACATATTCACAAGAAAAAGGATTGAAAGATGGTTTTTAACTTTCTTTGAACTCTTTTACACTCAATGCACTTAAAACCAATAGAATCGGGACTTGTGCCGGCTCACTACTCATTATTGTGGTTGTGTTGGTTCCAGATCCATATTCTATCCGCGAGATTATCGATTCCGGGTTAAACATGGAACGTCGTCTCGAACCGTCCACTGATCGGGTTTGGGTGATTCCTGTCCGGTCAGGAGCACTAAGTGTTGACGAGGTTTCTGTTGCTTGACACGTTATCAAAATATCTCGATAAAACGACAAACTATCAAAACAACCAAGTGTAAAACGAACAGGTTAACTAGGACGGAGTGCCGTCCGAACGGACTGGCCAACCGAACGACTGGCCAACCGAACGGCTTGCACCTTGGTCCCACACAACCATTTTGCCAATACAGGAAGTTTGAATGTTGAACGAATTGCTGTCCGATCGGACTACCAACCGATCGAACTGCCATCCGAACCATGAGGCATTTGAGCTTCAACGCTTGAACAATGTTCAACATGTTCAATGCACAAAGGATGCCACCCAAATGAACAACCGTCCGATCGAGTGACACCTTACTGTGAACTTGTTCTCACTGAAGTGCCAACCGAACGGGTTGCCGTCCGATCGAACGACTGTCCGATCGACCGGCCTGAAAGGTAGAGACACTTCAATGTTTTCAAAATACTACAACGAAAACTTCAAAAGTCAAGCTATCATACACAAACACATCCTTCTCAAAGGGAGAAACAATCCACTCGAACAGTCATCCGACCGGACGACTGTCCGAACGGACGACCAACCGCACGACCGGCTGTCCGATCGGAATACCATCCGAACGGACTGCTGTCCGAACCACTTGTACTTTGCACCGTTTTACGCGTCACTTATCGTTATGCTATCATTCTGATCAGGCTAACCCTACTCCCTAGCGCTCCCTTCAATCCATCATCGCTGTGAGTATACTGGATCCATTTTTGCTTTACGCACTTTTGGGTGTTACATACGTTATTTATATCACATCGAACACACTACGCAATACTTTAAACGTTAACCGTTACCGCATGATATACGTGACTTAATGAATGCTTGTTTGTTATGTTTACACATGGAATGCTGTCTACCTGCCTTAGCAACGGTAGTACTATTAGTTTGGACTCAGCACCCGTTCACTCGGGGGTTGTTAAGGACAATTATTTGCATGGATTACAGTGGTGATCATGTATTACGAACTGCCTTGAGCAGTCAACCCACAGTCATTGGTATCGATAGGTTCATGTCGATAACTAACATGCCTCATTTCTCTCTGTGTACGTGCTGGTTATGCGTAACGCTTTCGAACTCTATATGCTATTATCAAACTTGTATGCTCACCTTTACACTATGTGTATTGACTTTTATTTTAACGTATGTGACAGGTGCTTAGGATGCTTATCTGCTAGGAAATTGAGGCTAGAATAAGGTCTTAGAGGCCAACAAATAGTTGTCTGTACAAATGAAATCAAGGGTCTCTAGAAGCAGATAAACAATTGGGCTATTTGAAAAAATCCGAGTTGTCGGAACAGAACTATTTGCCTAGATTTTGTCTGTAATAATTTATTTATCTTTTAAGACATGGTATGGGACATGTTACTTTAAATTAATTGGTAATGATAATTGTTATGGAAATTTCTGGACAATCTGTTTCGCTCAGTGCCATGCCCCGATGTTTCCGCTATCGGTTGGGGTGTGACATTTATAACTTTACAGTATTGAGAGCGATTACAATGTTTATAGCTACCCAATTACTCATTCAGTATTTGTCATGTTGGCAGTTCCATGACTGTGGTCATATTACTATTGGCTAACTCTTTGTCCAATAGTAACGCTTGACTAGTAGTGTATACAAAACCCCGCATACCGGCAGCAATTCCAGAATACAAAGACTCAATCACAGTAAGTATAATTGAAAATATTTGAGGTTTTGTAAAACAATTTGGTAGAAAAAGAGAATGACTCACAATCTGTGAGAAAAAGATAATGAACTCATATTGTAAACTTATGTTCTTCTATAAGCTTCCTGGAAATATTTCCTGATTATTTTCTTGAGTTTCTATTAAAAACATATAATGCACGCGTGTTAGTAAAATAACCCAGTTTCAACTTATCAATACGATCCGAGACAGAACTCCAACATACTTAGTCAGGCAGAGCCTTGACATGCGTTGATGGGTCCTAAATCAATAGGACAGAGTATCGAATTAGTGATCGGGGGTTAAAATACTTACAACATGGCAGAGCTTCGTGTTTTAAAGGGGTATTTGGCTATTATTGACGCCTATTATAAGTTGAGAGAGAAAGAGAAGGCTGAACGGATTGAAATGCTGCACTGAAGCTCAATTTATAGCTGATCGCGTAGTCTCTCGCGCCCCGCGAGCACCCTCACCTCCTCCTCTCGTGGCCCGCGAGACCTTTAGCTAAGGTTTTAGGGTTGGTGAGTCATGATTATAGGTTCGACGTGTGTGGGACACGTGGCACAAAGTGTAGCCAGCAAGTAAAGGGTTGTCGCGCCCCGCGACCAACCTCCTTCAAGCCTGTCGCGGCCCGCGACAGGTATTAAATTTTTTATTTTTCATTTTCTTGTTAAAATTAATGCTATACGGGTCCGGTTCTTCGATTACGGAGCATTTTTAGACCACTTTTGAGGGTTGTTACACGTTCCCTTCTCTCAAATATCCTCGGTCAGTCAGTAATTTACTTTGTATAATACTCAGTTTCTTGACTGCCAACGTTTATCTAACAACATTTACTTCAGAAATCAAGTGCAGAAGAGCTGCTTGAGAAGGATCTGCCATTGAAGTTTGTGGAAGTAGATGAAGAACAATCAAGACTTGTTCTAAGCAACCGTAAGGCCATGGTTGATAGCCAAGTACAACTAACTGGTGGAATTAGGGAAGATGATTGAATTGGGGAAGATGATGTTTTTTGGTTTTTATTTATTAATGAACATTTTAAATAAAAACATGAAATGACCAGAATACCCTTAAGTGGATAGATATAACTGAAATTTTTTAACTTGGTTAGTGCTGAAGGACGAAAGGTGTAATGCGTTTTCCAAATAAAGGATTGTGACTGTAATTATTGAAGTTAAAGGCTATCCATTGCAACCCGCTACAAACATAAAGGACGAAAAGTGTAATTTACACTAAGAAAAATCATAGTTGGTTGAAGGTCAATGGCAAATACATATTCTTTAAAACAGATTACATGGCGATTCATGTCTATCTCTCAAGGTATAAAGGTCGGAGCAACAACTTTACAACGAAAGATGAACTAAGTAGTTTGAGATATAACCGAGTTTTATTTGGTTTTTTTTTTCCGTCAAATCGAGCAAGATCGTAGTTAAGTTTTTGATAACACAAGAGAGCTCAGTCTTTTGTTTTACATACGTAATAGGTGCTTCCTCGTTTTTTGCCATAGACGGACCCACATAATATAGCATAGCTCGTCCTTCACCTTCACCACCACGGCAACATTCATGGCCTCCGTAGCCCCACATTATGCAACTCTAAGCATTTAAGGTTCTTCAAAATGTCTCTTATTAAGATGTGTACAGTGTATTGTAATATGTACCATGGGAGTTGGGACCACCCACCTTAGCGTTATGATCTTGAATTATAAAATCAAGACCTTGACTTTGAAATTTCGGTCACATACCAACCCAAGTTAGAATGAGTATATTGAATAACTAGATCAATAAGACAGAATCAACTTCTATCCATCAAAGGATCTTTAGAGTTGAAGCTAGGCGTGTAATTTACCTTTTTACCAATAAATCAGTAATTAGGTAATAAGCCAGTAGGTTTTTACTAATACTATCAAATAACTTTTTATTTACGTCCTCAAATGTCTTTCAAATTTCAAATTATGATATATATCTTTTTATATTCTAATATTTAGAGGGTTTTTTTTTGTTTTTTTTTTTTTCTGAACGACAAAACATCTTTTATTCTCTGCTGTTTGTAGGATTTTCGTCTTTGTCAATGAACCACCACCCCATTCACTCCAACATTTACAATTACTATGTTGTGAATAACTACAAAAAGTTTAATATGTTTCTATGAACGTGACTTATTGAAGTAAATCTTTATTTACCTGAATCCCTGATATAAAAAGTTTAATATGCTTCTATGAACGTGACTTATTAAAGTTAATCTTTATTTAACTGAATCCCTGATATATAGTCATATAGAGCTAGCACTAAGAAGCGCTAAGAGTTAACTCGACTCATGATATATATAGTCCGGAGTGCTTATTCTAAAGTGAATTAGAAGCCTAAAAGTGTAAAATGTCATCGACACACAACATGTGCAGCAGTTGAGGGGTAAATGTGTCCGATTAAGACACAAAATTCTAGCAACAAACATAGGTTAGGCGGATCTTTGTAGACTAAATTGCATAAATCAAGCTTTATGTTATACCTAAACTGCACTTCATACATTTCACTATGAAATCGGCAAAATCTAACATTTATGTTCATGTTTTGTAACGTTCTATAACCGATTCGGTACTGACTTTTGACATTTTCGGTACCGGTTCGGTACCTGTATTTACCGGTTTTTATCCTCAAATATAGGTACCGTATCGTACTGGGTATATTCGGTACGGGTACCTACTTTTCGGGATTTTCGGTACCGGTATTTTCGGTAGCAGTTGGTACCGAGCTCATCCCTAACATCACCTTTGAGCTTATGCCACGTACCAACGCACTAAAAATAAAATTACCTTTACCTATATATTCAAAATAGAACTTAATGAATAGTAACATAATCTACTGAATTTACCAAACCGGATACATTTTCGGTACCGATTCGGTACTGACTTTTGACGTTTTCGGTACCGATTCGGTACTGACTTTTGATATTTTCGGTATCGGTTCGATACCTGTATTTACCGGTTTTTACCCTCAAATATAGGTATCGTATCCTACCGGGTATATTCGGTACCGATACCCACTTTTAAGGATTTTTGGTACCGGTATTTTTGATAGCAGTTGGTAACGAGTTTATTCCTAACATCACCTTTGAACTTATACCACGTACCAACGCATTGAAAATATAAGTTAATGAATAGTAACATCACTTACCTATATATTAAAAATAGAATTTAATGAATAGTGTTAATTGAAATAAACACCTTATCCTTGTAGGCCATCCAAAAAAAAAAGTATCAGATGATATTATCCTATATATTAATAAACCAAGCTTATGAATAGTAGTTGTCACATCATAATGAATAGTAACAAATAGTAAATTTTTCTTATTGGTTGGTTGTCTTTGTTGACTTCTTTATAGTTAGTTCCATCCTTTAATGTTATTGTTTATATACTTTTGGTTTCTTTAATATGATCTATTTGTATGTTTGGTAAAGTGGTTTGTGTGGTGTTTTAGTTTGCAAAGGGGATGGGTTCAAGTCCCACTCTTTACATTTTTTTTATATCTATTATATTACCTATTACCTATTACCTATATATTACCTATATAAACAAAGTTAATGAATAGTGTTTTAATGCTACATGGTATCGTTGTTTCATCGTTAATAACGAGTACCGTACGATTGTACGAACAATAACTCTATCGCACAACTTTTTGTTAGTTTTCTTTAACTTTTAATGATTTATTTATTTTAGTTTCAGGGGTAGGGATGAGCACGGTGCCAACCGATACCGAATCCGAATCGGTACTTGTACCAAAAATGCTGGTTACGGTACCGGTTTATGAAGGTAAAACCGGTGGCGAACCGGTACCATGAACGCCAAAAGTCGGTACCGAATTGTTACTTAATATATTTCGGGAAATTCGGTACCGATACCCAATACCATTGGCTCATATCTGACCATGAGTTTCATACGAACATCATTACCATATAACTTTTTTGGTTGATTTTCTTCAGGTTATCTTTTAGTGTTTTTTTTTACATTTTTTTTAATTTTTGTCAGTGGTTCCATGCGCAAGGCTCTCGCAGTGATTTCAAAATATATATAAACACAGACTAAATCACAAAAGAAGTACGCCGCAACGCGGCGACCATAATAAACCTAGTTAAAGTTTAAGTTGTTGAAAACTAATTAATGCGTACGAGGCATGAATTAAAAAGCAAATAAATATATATTTTTTTTATGAAAGGCAGCAAAGTAAATATATACATTATACATATTAAAATAAACTTTCGATTAACAGTACTTAAATATTTTTATAATATCATTTATACTGAATATTTCATTTTTATTACTTAATATGTATAAAATAAACTTTCGATGAACAGTACTTAAATATTTTTATAATATTATTTATACTGAATATTTCATTTTTATTAATTAATTAATTGCATTATTAATTATTATTATTATTATATATATTTAAATCGTTATTTTTAATATATACATATTAACTCTATAACATTTATGAAACTTGGTTAACAGTAGCTCACCTGCTTTGGGCAAAATTACTTAAATATTTTTATAATATTATTTATACTGAATAGTTCATTTTTATTAATTAATTAATTGCATTATTAATTATTATTATTATTATATATACTTAAATCGTTATTTTTAATATATACATATTCACTCTATAACATTTATGAAACTTGGTTAACAGTAGCTCACCTGCTTTGGGCCAAATTAAATTTCGATTTTGTCCTCGCTTTAAAATTATGATTTTGCGATCAGTTTAAAATTACGTTTTTACCTCCAGTTCAAAATAAAATTATGTTTTTGCGCCCAGTTCAAAATAAAATTATGATTTTGCGATCTGTTTAAAATTACGTCTTTACCTCCAGTTTAAAATTACGTTTTTACCTCCAGTTCAAAATAAAATTACGTTTTTATCTCCAGTTCAAAATAAAATTACAGTTTTGCTCTCGGTTCAAAATTACGATTTTGCCCCGTTTAAATTTACAGTTTCATCATTAGTTTTGTTTTGTTCCTTCCAGCTAAATTACGATTTTGCCCCCAATTTAAATTTACATATTTGTCTTCGTTTTTGTGTAATTTCCCAGTAAAATTACTATTTTGCCCCCTAATGTATACCTACAGACACAAGATGGGAAATAGTGACAGGAAGCTGCCTGGCACTCCCAATTAGGCCAACCAATTTATGATTTTATCCCCGCTTTAAAATTACGATTTTTCCATCATTTCAAAATTAGGTTTTTACCCACAGTTCAAAATGAAATTATGTTTTTGCCCCCAACTAAAAATTACCATTTTGACCCGTTTAATTTACAGTTTTTGCAATTAGTTTTGTTTTTTCCCCACCCAGCCAAATTACAATTTTGCCCTCAATTTAAATTTACATTTTTGGCATCGTTTTCCTTTGTTTTCCCAGTTAAATTACGATTTTACCCCAAGTGTAAAATTACAAGTCATGCCATCGTTTTAATTTTTTTTTTTGACAAAACTATACCAGTGCTGTGTTTTAATTGTTTGACTCGGTGTAATTTTTTATTCGTGCCACGCGCCTGGCACACACTCATTTATCCTGAAAAATTACAATTTTGCCCCAGTTTAAAATTATTGTTTTTCTATCCGTTTTTGTTTTTCTTAAGCAAAAGTATGATAGTGTTTTAATTTAATTGGTTGGCTCAATATATTTTTTTTTGAAATCGTGTTATGAGTAGTATGTACAGGTAACCGAAACAAAGACGTACATGTTATGAGAGATAAATATTCGGCTTAGTGCCCCGCAACGCGGGTGGGACAAAATCTAGTTTTTATGAAAGGCAGCAAAGTAAATATCTGTAGTAGCTTACATATCGATTACAATCTAACAAAGCTTTTAGAAAATTAAATAACAAACTAAACCTTCAAAATTTATTTAGACAAATAAACAGTTTAATAATGTCAAGAGTTTACTCGTAACACTTTCACTGCTTTTTAGCTTGCTAGGCTTAATACACTGTTTTTATAAGAAGCCTTTTAGAATGACGTACTTTTTTTTTTTTTTTTGTAAAATACCCCTAAAAGCTATTCGAAACAACTATAGTTAATTAATTATTATTCATCAGATAAAAATAAACATTTTGCTATAGCGAAGTATTAGTTTTGTAACTTTTAGTTATGAAAAATAGTCCCTTTTTTAAAATAAAAGTTTTTGGATGTGAGAGTTAGAAATATTTTTTTAATACGAAAAGCTTGATTAAATATACCTTAAAGAGCTCAAACTTTTTAGCACCAAATTGTCTAAATATATTTCTTATTTTATTATTGATTTATGTTCATGTTATGTCTGAATATGTTTCTTATTTTATTGTTGATTTATGTTCATGTTATATATTTCTTACTTTTCAAGCTGCAGCTAATATACCAAACATCTTTCAACAATCAAATTGGTTCAACTTTTAGCTCTGAAAAAGTCTTAGATTTTAGCTCTAAATAAAAGTTTAAGCTCTTTTTTTCCAACTCCAGGTAGCCTAATTACCAGATAAATATACTAAATATCATTAACAGGGGTGAATTTATAGTCAATTTGGGGGTTCCCAGGAACCTATTCGGTTCATATTTTATAGTGTTAATTTATAGGGTTATTGGATTTTAATAATCCTAAGTTTCACCAGTTAGCCGATAATAATCCCAACTTAAAAATTCCCTCCAATAATCCCAACTTGTAAAAGTTTGGCCGCCATTGATCCTTTTCAAACATATAAGAATTTGGCCACCTCAATAGATTCAATTACACCTAAAGACTCCTTAATTGATTTAAGTGCACCTATGTTAGAAAATGATCAATGGTGACCAAACTTTTAAAAGTTGGGATTATTGGAGGGAATTTTTAAAGTTGGGATTATTATCGGCCAACTGGTGAAACTTAGGATTATTAAAATCCAATAACCCTAATTTATATAAAGACTTCTGAAGGAACCCTTTAAAGTTTTGTGAGGGAACCTTATAAACAAATCTGAAGATGGTCCATTGGTAAGTATGCGCGCATATTAAACCTTAGATCGAGTCTAAAAGCCGGTTTTTTTGCCTTTTTTTCCCTAAAAACGATTTTAGGGTTTAGTAATTTATTTCTTATCCGCCCTGTGTGTCGCCCCTGCAGTCAAACCCAAACAAAACACGCACACTGAATTGAAGAACTGAAAACCCTTAAGCCGGCCACCGTTCGTCTCTAGCCACCTGCCACCATTCGTCTCCACCCACAGTCGCGCGCTCTCCGCCTCGCCATTCCTTTCCTGATTCCTTTCAATCACATGAATTTATAGGTAATTACATTGCTTTTCATTTATAATTCCATGTGAAATTGGTTGTGAAACCTAGGGTTTATATTTGTGTTTTTTTTAATTGGTTGCTGAATTCTTCCATGTTTGTTTTATACTCCCTCCGTCCCATTTTAAATGTCCAAATTTCCACTTTTTGTTGTCCCAATTTAATTGTCATTTCCAAATAATTTCCAGTTTTGCCCTTACCATTACAAACTTCCATTTTTTGTTGTCCCAATTTAATTGTCATTTCTAAGGACATTATATTACAACCCAAAAAATAAAATACTCAAATATTTCTTAAATTGTGTGAATGTGGGTCCGATGACATCTAAATAGGGACGGAGGGAGTATTAAAAATGTAACACCTCGAAAATTTCGAGTTCAATAATAAAACGACACGTGTCATGTAAGACAAAACGCGTTGTAAACCCGGATTTAATAAAGATGTTTCGGTAGGATTTAAAGTGGCGTCATGTTAAATTGTTACCTCTGAACGACCTCAAGTATAAATCCCAAGACCCGATTAAATGTTATACACATCTTTTATGCCTCAATTCAGGGAATTATTGTCAATAAAAGAATTCCAAGTGCATGATATGATCCCACGAAGAAATGAATGATAAACCTTCATTTTCGGGTCTTGTTTATGGATTCAAATGAAACAATACTTCATGGTGGGGTTTAGAACTGTACAAAGGCATTTTGGGAGGCCCTCAACTGACAAAATAATGTCCCAAAGTCGAACAAGTGGGTGCCCTTTCGAAACTTCAACAAACAACAACAAATCAGCCCCTGATGATTTGTTACGCACCGTAACAAATAATTGTTACGGTGCGCAACAAATGCCCAGCAACCAGAAAACAGGCTGTTGCCTGTTATGCGCGATTTTGACCCATTTAGCCGGTTTTTCTCACTTGTGGACGACCCCTAGACATCCCTAGGCACTAGTAACAAGTGTTAATCAGTTGTGGATGGATCCTAGACTTTGTTGTCAACTTGTTATGGTGATTGCAACAAGTATAAAAGGCCTTCAAGGTTTCAAATATTCCTCACAACTTCTCCTGCACTCTTGGATCATTTCTGGAGCTCAAGCTTGCTTCCTAGTGATCATAATTCGTGCATTGGACTCTTGTAAGTTTGCTAGTTCTTGTTTAGTTGTGTTTAGCTTAGTTAATTAGCTAAAAGTCAAACCGTCGTAATTACGGTTTGACTTCGAGATTAGTCAATAATGGCTCAGTCATATCTCAAATTGAAAGTAGTTATAGGTTGGTATTTATGTGGGTAATAAAACCCCAAAAGGGTTTCCCCTGATCACCATCCTAACCAGGTTAAATGTCGGGTCAAACTTTTAATTAAAAAGTCAACATAATGCTTAAAATGTCATTTATGCATAATTAGCTATCTAGAACATATATAACCTGTTTGATCATTGTTATAACTTAGTAATAAGTGTAAGAACATGTCCAAACATGTTCAACCCGACTATTTCCTGTTTAGACCCGGTTCGGAACCGAAAGTCGCATAGTTTGACTTTCGCTTTGACTTTCAGTTCTGACCCGTTTGGGCATGTTTTAGAAATGCCTCAGAGCTTTAATTGGACTAGGATACATGTTAGAACAACCCTCTGAGATTACACACCTCGGTTCATTAGTTATCCAATTAATATGCATGTTTCCGTTAATTGCTCATATGTTGACCATTATGCCCTTATTACCTTAAAACGTGATTTATGAAAATGTAGAAGTGTAGAAACCTTAAATACTGATATATAAACTTGTATGCAAAGTTTGACATCAGTTTGACTTGTAGATTAAGAGTTATGCTCAATATCGCAAAATTGATGCTTTATGTTAATAAAATGGCGTAATTAGCGTATAGCCTAGTTAAACATACTTTTTGGTATCAAATCTTTTACCCACTGATGTAATATATTATTTTGGGTTTTTTAAAGATTTTTAATTAATTTTAGGCTGAGCATAACTCATAGTCGTAGGCTTAATTTGGTAAATGTCGGTTTTGCCCTTACGGGCCATAAAATGAGTTTTACTTATCTAAACGACTCCAAACCTTTTGCTACTGATCACATATGATAAATAAATTATTTTAAGCCTTCTGGAAATATAAAGATATCAGATTTAAGTATCGAACCCGGAAATGGCCTTTAATCGCCTTAATTAGCGTTTTTAACGCATAGTATGTTTTAAAATCATATTGGACATACCCGGGTTGATACCTACTGATATTTTAGGCAAATTAGAATATTTTAACAGTAAGCAAAGGTTGATTAACTCAGACTTCGTTTTTGAGCTTTTCGGCTTATGTGGAATTACCAAAATACCCCTACGGGGCATAGTTTGGTTAAAAATGATATATTTCACATATATACTTTAGCCTACTGTTATAACTCATCAAATTGAGTATGTTTGCTGTTTACATCAGACCTGTAACTCAGTTAAACATCTAAACTCTTTTACAACCTTTAAAATGACCAAACTACCCCTACGGGGCATAGTTTGTGTTTAAATTCGTTTCGGGCATAACGAAAGACATCCTACTGATGTTACAACATATTTGAAGCATATTAACTTAGGAAACCTGTATATGGCTCTTACGGATACCCGTTACGCTTATTTCGCGTTCGGTTCGGTTTATGTAACAAGTTTACATAAATTAGCCGAAACGGGTCAATACCTTATCGGTCAAACCACTCGTCGTCTCATGGGCAGCAACAGCAGCAGCAGTCACCGCAGCCGCAGCCGCATCATCAAGATTCATCTGAGGATCACCGGTTTGTGGCAGTTACGCCACCACCTCCACCGCCACCAGTTCAGCCGGCACCTCCTCAACCGCCAAGGCGTAGGAGAACCGGTGCCCGCATGTCGGTGCGACCAGGGGACTTTCATTTTAGCTCCCCACGTCAGTCAAGTGCTAGTCACTACCCGCCCCACCAGGAGGACCCGCAAATGGGTGGACCCTCCAACCCTGCTGTACTACAACCACCGCCGATGGGATTTGATAACCTAATCCCGGCGTATACGAGTGGCATGGGATACAACCCGTTTGAACCCCCAACGCATCACAACTATGGTTACGGGGAGGCTGATCCGTACATGGTAACAACGAACTATAACACCCAAGGATCCTATGGGGATCCATGGGGGGTGAGTTACCCGACTCAGGGATACGCGATACCTCCTAGACCCATTATCAGGACACAATCGCAGCCACCACGGTTTTCTCCCCCAGAAAGGGAGGAAATTTTACAGAGGTTGGAGCAAGTTGAACGGGAAGCTCACGAGGAACGTAGGGAAAGACAGACGTTCTTCCAAGGATTAGCTAGCTTGATCAAGGGGAAGAACAAGAAGGATCGTTGAATCCTTCCACAGTTATTTCCTCCTGTATTTACTGTTGAACCCCTGCATGGGTGTATTTGGTATGTTTGCTTTAAGCCCCTGCGTGGGCATGCTTGTTTGTTTTAACCCCTACGTGGGTGTATTGTTAGTGTGAGTCCCTGCGTGGACTATTATATTATGTAGTCCCTACGTGGACATGTGTGATATTTAGCCCCTGCGTGGGCATGTGTGTTATTAAGCCCCTGCGAGGGTAAGCACTTGATAACCCCTGCGTGGGTATTCTGTTAGTTGAAAAGACCCGTTTAGGGCAACATGTAACACTTTGAATAAACAAATGGAATGTTGTTTTTATGAATTTCATGTTCGCCATTTTGTGCATAAATAATTTATAAATGAAATAAATAAATTAAAAATCATTCCTTTTAAATTAATCTGCCTATGTAATTATCTAATTAAGAATCTTAAAGTGTGAAACCTAGCCTCGTGTCAAATATAAGACCGGGCCAAGATGGTAAGACCTAGTTAAAAGATTCAAATCCCTGTTAACACCTTAAAACATGTTAACACTCCTGGCAGAAGTGATTCGTTAAAATCACATGTCATTCTTATATATATAAGGATTCTTTAGTAGATTCCAAACCCAGTTATATGATCTCTGAATCATGGGTTAAGATCATCAATTAAGATGATCATATTTTAACATACGTAGTAATACGATGCCTACGGGCCCAGCTCACTCCCATATGAGCCAAACGACAGTGGTAGCTATGACTCCCTGTCTGATAAAGGTAATAAACTAGGTTCAACCCTTAAAAGTCTTGATTCTCTGAAATCATAGATTATAATTTAAATTGTCCATGTGACCAAGCCTTATGTGCTAATATATATATTGTTATTGTTATGTTTAGGATAAATTTTAATCGAAATCCTAAATAAATACGATTAATAAGTTAACCAAATATGGTCTCTGTTTACCATGGTTAACGAGTTACCCTAAGGGGTAATTCCATAATAAACTCCCAAATAAAATATTGTTCTTGTTTTCTGCAACAGTTCAATTCAAATGGCTAACTCAAGTGAAATCAATAGCCATCCAGTGGAGCCAAATGTGAACGCCCAGATTACGTTAACGGGTGCCGAATTAAAAGCGATCATAGACGACGCTGTTACTCAGGCTTTGGAAAGGCAGTATGAAGATTACAGTAGTACTCGAAGTAGGACCCACTCTGCCACACATTCAAAGCCCAGGACACATTCTGAGGCTCATAGCAAGCCTCCTCAAAAAAAGAATGGACCCAAGAAAGATGGTGATGACCGTCAGTCCACCAACCATCAAAGTATCCCATCTCAGCATATAGTACTGCATCAAGAGCCCAGTAACAAGGGTTGCTCCTATAAGTACTTCGTGTCGAGTAAGCCCAGAGATTCTACTGGGGAAAAAGGGGCCGTCGATTGTATGACTTGGCTGGACGAGATGGACACGGTGGTAGATATCAGCGGGTGCGCTGAAAGGGATGTAGTTAAGTTTGTGTCACAATCCTTCAAAGGTGAAGCGTTGGCATGGTGGAGATCTCTAATGGAGGCCTCCGGAAAGATCCCATTGTATAGTATGTCGTGGGATCAATTCATTGCCCTAATCAAGGAAAATTTCTGCCCTCAACATGAGGTGGAGAAGATAGAATCTGACTTTCTATCGTTGGTGATGAAGAACCTCGACTGTCAAGCTTACCTGACAAGCTTCAATACGCTGTCCCGGTTGGTTCCCTACCTGGTAACCCCGGAGCCAAAAAGAATCGCTCGCTTTATTGGTGGTTTAGAACCCGAGATCAAGGCCAGTGTAAAAGCTTCTCGGCCAGTTACCTTCAGGTTTGTAACTGACCTTTCCTTATCCCTCACTCTGGATGCGGTCCGACATAGATCGCTGAGGAATAAGGAGGCCGAGAAGAGGAAGCGTGAAGATGATGGTTCGCGAAGGTCGAATAAGAAACACCGTGGGAACGGCGATAACAAGAAGGGGTCTGAGTCGAGGAAGGATGGGCATAAGTCTGATGAGAAGCCCAAGTGTAAAATTTGCAAGAAGCAGCACTATGGAAAGTGCAGACTGAAGTCGAGCTCTCAGACTCAGTCAAAATCCTTTGCTTGTGGAATTTGCAAGTCCACGGATCATAAAACCCTGGATTGAAAAAAGATAAAAGATGCAACGTGTTACCGTTGCAATGAGAAAGGGCACATCAAGACCAACTGCCCGAAATACAACAAGAAGCCTGAGGAGGCTAAGAAGACTAATGCCAGAGTCTTCAGGATGGACGCGAAAGAAGCTGTGCAGGACGATAATGTCATAACAGGTACTTTCCTTGTAAATGATGTCTTTGCAAGAGTACTTTTTGATTCAGGCGCAGATAAGTCTTTCGTAGATCATAAGTTTTGTAAATTGTTGAATTTACCTGTCAAAACCTTAAACGCAAACTATGAGGTAGAGTTAGCAGATGGTACCATAGAAACCGTCTCTACTGTGTTAGATGGATGTGTTATATCCATTAAGAACCATTCTTTTCCTCTGTCCCTATTCCCTTTAAGTTGGCTGGTTTTGACATAGTTCTGGGTATGGACTGGTTATCTCATAACCAGGCCCAAATTGTCTGTAACCAGAAACAAGTGGTAATAAAGACTCCGTCTGGTGAATCACTTACCGTTCGGGGAGATACCCAGTATGGGCTGCCTGAGCAGGTGACTATGCTCAAGGCTTCCAAGTGTTTGAAGAAGGGGTGTGTCATTTACATGGCGCAAGTGATTATTGAAGAGCCTAAACGGAAGTTAGAAGACATCCCTGTCATTTCTGAATACCCAGAAGTGTTTCCTGAAGATCTACCTGGTTTACCACCAGATAGACAAGTCGAATTCAGGATCGATATCATCCCCGGAGCGGCACCGGTTGCTAGAGCACCATACAGATTGGCACCCACAGAAATGAAGGAGTTGCGGACGCAGCTAGATGAATTGCTGGCTAAAGGTTTCATTAGACCTAGTTCATCTCCTTGGGGAGCGCCAATCTTGTTTATCAAGAAGAAGGATGGGTCGATGCGTCTGTGCATCGACTATCGCGAGCTTAATAAAGTCACGATCAAGAATAGGTATCCGTTGCCCAGAATCGACGATTTGTTCGATCAGCTTCAAGGGGCAAGTTACTTCTCAAAGATTGATTTGAGGTCAGGCTACCATCAATTGAAGGTCAAAGATGAAGACGTGCACAAGACTGCGTTTAGGACTCGTTACGGTCACTACGAGTTCCTAGTGATGCCTTTTGGGCTCACTAATGCACCAGCCGCGTTCATGGATCTCATGAATCGCGTCTGCAAGCCTTACTTAGATAAATTTGTTATCGTCTTCATCGATGACATCCTTATTTATTCTAAGAATCAAGCTGACCATGAGAAACACCTTCGTTGTATTCTCAAACTTCTACATCAGGAGAAGCTCTATGCCAAATTCTCTAAGTGTGAATTTTGGCTACGAGAAGTCCAATTTCTTGGACACGTGGTCAGTGAGCGTGGTATCCAAGTGGATCCCGCTAAAGTTGAAGCTGTTATGAATTGGCAAGAGCCAAAGACACCTACGGAGATTCGTAGCTTCCTGGGATTGGCAGGATATTACAGGCGTTTTATTGAAAATTTTTCAAGGATTGCTGCACCCCTAACTTCCCTGACCAAGAAGAAAGTAAAGTTCGTTTGGGGCCCGAAGCAGCAAGAGTCCTTTGATGTTTTGAAACAAAAGTTGAGCAACGCTCCTGTACTTACCTTACCTGAAGGCGTCGAAGAATTTGTAGTTTATTGTGATGCATCACACACTGGCATGGGGTGTGTGCTTATGCAGAAGGGCAAGGTTATTGCCTATGCATCACGACAGTTAAAGGTGCACGAAAAGAATTACACCACCCATGACTTGGAGTTGGGTGCCGTTGTGTTAGCACTAAAACTGTGGAGGCATTATCTTTATGGAATCAAGTTTGTGATCTATTCTGATCACAAGAGCCTCCAACATCTGTTTAATCAGAAAGAATTAAACATGAGGCAACGCCGTTGGATGGAAACCTTGAATGACTATGATTGTGAAATCAAGTACCATCCCGGCAAAGCGAATGTAGTCGCTGACGCCTTGAGCAGAAAGGAAAGGGTTAAACCCATTCGAATCAATGCCAAGTGCATGGAAATAAAGAACAGTTTGATAGAAAGGGTGTTAGCTGCACAGAAGGAAGCTGTGTTGGAAGCTAACTATCCTAATGAAAAGTTAGGAGTAACTGAGGAGCAGTTAACTCTTAGCAAGGACGGAATTTTACGGTTGAATGGACGGATATGGGTTCCAATTTATGGAGGACTTCGTGATGTCATCTGTAACAACTCTAATCAAAAGTCATAATTATTAAATTAATTAGTCCAAAAGGAAACCCTAATTGAGACACCCAAGTGATTCTGAACAAACCCTAAAATTTTCATAATTTTCAGAATCAGGATTAGGACCCCTAAAACTCAGGGGGGGGGGGGGTTAAACCCTATGGACGATTATCCATCTAAAACGTTGGCAGCAAGTAATTTTCGAAAATTATCAACTCAGCAAAGCTAGTGCCAAACGTGGCAACCCTATAGCTAAAAATAGGTCTCACGCGGCCCGCCTCAGGTTAAGCTTATTCTCACGCGGGCCGCCTGAGGGTAAAATTTCACCTATAAATAGTGGGGTTTGGGACTGGAATCTGGGCACAGAAACGACGTAAAAATTCATAATATACACTGAGTTACGTTCGAATTACTATACAAACACACACGGGTCTCGAAATTCTGCTGCAAAACAGGGTATTAGCACAATCGCTGCTACGATTCATTTTCCGACAATCAATATATCCAATGAATGTTTAAGTGCCGCCCACATTAGGGTTATACTTTATCGTTCGTCATTAATTTGACGGATCATCGTTAATTCGATGGATAAAGTATTATACTTTGTCATTCGTCATTAATTTGACGGATCATCGTTAATTCGATGGATGAAATATTGCACTTTTACATTCATTGTGAGAATTTGATCTCGTGAGTTATCGTAATTGCTGGATTGATTACTAACCCAGTTTTGTGTGCATTGTTATTTAAATTAGGTTAACAAGGCTAAATCATAGACTAGACTCTGTCCGTATTAAAACAGCAATGTGAGTCATTCTCTTTTTATCAAATTGCTTTATAAATTATTAAAATATTTTCAAAGTTATAATTACAGTGATTAAGTTTATGTAATCACCAAATTACAGCCGGTATGTGGGGTATTGTGCACAGTATTACATTTTTATCACTTTAGGTGGGCGAACCTAAATTTAGTGATATTCGTCATTCATTGGGGCAGCCAATGGTGATATGACCACAGTCACCGTAAAGATTCGAGTGACAAATACTGTTGGTAGTTGGTTTGATATCAGAAACATTGTAATCTCTCTTAATACTGTAAATTATAACAAACGAGTCATTTTAGTAAAAATGAATGATTCACTCAGTATTTCCCGCTGACAAAACCTTTTTCAAACATGTTTCAGGTGATCTGCTGTAATTCAGGAAAAAGTGCTGGGGAGCATTTCAAGCTTAAGATAGTGGCTCATTATAAAATTAAGGAAATAAGTTTGTAACATAAAGATTTTATAAAATCATACTTTTGTAAATTATCGGGGTTTTATCCCGAATTATGAAATAAAATAATCGGGGAAAATTTTAGCTTTAAACGATCCTGTTAAATAAACTTCCGCTGTTAAACTTAATCAATTAAATACCGCAGTATTTCTGTCCCGCGGCTTCTGAAACGGGTCAAACCGGGTCAGGGGCCGTGACAGAAAAAGGTGGTATCAGAGCCACTGAGTTAAGTATTTAGAAATACTTAATTTTTCCTGATTACTATTATATGATTTTGTGTATTATTAACTGATTATTTGTTAGTTACAGTATGGGTAAGCAAAAGCTGTCAAGTATCTATCTTAAATTAGATAGATCATCCAATGAGAAGGGAAGTTCATCCCGAACCAAATCCTCGAATCAGGCTGAAATTCCTGAAGAAGGAATATTTGTGCGGAAGGCACAATACGAGGAATCACTTTCTCCTAAAAGGAGGGAGATGATTATTAAGAAAAGTAAAGAGCAAATTCGACAAAAGAAGATTAAACGGGAAACCCAGGAATTAATTGATAAATCACCTTGGGAAGATAAACTAGATGAGAAATGGGCAAATTTATATATGCTAGCCACAGTAGCAGAAAATATAAATCTTTAGATATTTTAAAAGTTTAGCACCCTACCCTCACAATCTAGAAACCCTGTGTGATAAATAAAATTTCAAAACCTAAGTATGTTTTCCAGTTATCTTTGTAATAAATTACACGGTTATTTATAAATTTTAACTTAGTATTTTATGCATTTTGCATATATGCTACATCAGCATGAGTGGGATATCTGAAGCTTTTCAGAACCTTAATCTTTACCCAATAAATATCGAAGCTTCCAAAGAATATACTAGCTACTTTCCCGATATAGAACAACCAGTAGAATTCAAGGCTCCACCCTTGAAAAAGCCAAAACCCAAGAAAAGAAGTTATGTGGGATGGAGGAAAATACGTAAGAAAAAGCCAGCTCCAAAGCTTCCCAAAATAAACAATCCTTTGAAAAAGGGAAAAGGAATTATAACCGGAGAAAGTTCCAAACAACCGGAAATGGAAATTGAAGACAAGGAGGAGGTTAAGGAGATAGGAATTCAGATGGAGGAAGGTACAAAAGAAATTGTAACCAGGAAAAGTTCTAGACTCCAAGAGATGGAGACTGAAGCTAAAGAAGTTTCTAGGCAAATGGAGAGGCAGTTTGAGGAATACTCTAAGGACATAGAAATGGAAGTTGGGCAAGGCTCTAGACCAACTCAGAGAGAAATCGGATAAAGCTCCAATCAAAACCAGGGAAGGACTTTTCAAGATGAGATAGATTTCCTATTGGCAAGCTGTGAAACAATTCAGCCTGTCAATAATAATAATAATAATAATAATAATAATAATAATAATAATAATAATATTTTTACTTATTCTCTTGAAAACCAACTCCCTATGAATTGGGAACCAGCAATTCCAGACCCAATAGTTCATTCTCAAACCATAGGAATGGACGAATGGTGGACAAACGATTGGCAATTCCAAAATATTGTCAACGATCCTTACTCTTTTCTTCCACAATTCGATCCAGAACCCCTACCTAATCCACCCATGAGTAATGAAAACATGGCTGAACTTCGCCACTTTGGTGAAGAGTTGTTTGATGCTGGAACTAGAATCAGAGAAATTGGGGGACAAATTGCCTGGAAGTACGATGAGAGGGAACTGCGTTTTTAGAACGGCAAGTGACGAGAGATAGTAGGATGGTAAAACGGTGTTTGTATAATAGTAATAATAAAGTTAGTCTGTAAATAACGAATAAAACTCTGTAAGATATTTGCGAGTAATGATGCATACTATAATAGATATAAAATGAAATCGAGAAATCGATTGTTTTGACTATATCTGTATTATAAAATTTTCTGATTGTTTGTATATAATTGTTATTTAGCAGATACTAATAAAATTTATATATATATTATCAGATGGCAAACGTTGATAATGAACCAGTAAATGAGGTTAATCAGTCTGAACAACATTCAAGAGATCAATATATGACTCGGCAAGATATCGAAAACATTGTTGCTCAAGGAATAGCCAATGCTATTCCAGCATTCGTCGCTGCTATAAAGAATCCGATCGAACCGCAACAAATTGTTCCTAGTAAACAGATTACTGAAGATAACTTCAGTAATAGTGTAAATGGAGGCAATAATCATGTTAATCATAATAAGGAACCACATCAAGCTCCATTACCCAAGAAAATGAAAACTGCAACGCCTGGTTGCACTTTCAAAGAATTCCTTGCTTGTAAACCCACTGAATTTGCAGGCAATGAAGGAGCAACTGCATCACTGCGTTGGTTAGAGAAAACCGAAGCAGTTATTGCAATAAGTAAATGTGGTAAAGATGATCAGGTTATGTATGCATCCAATCTGTTCAAAGAAGGAGCACTCGAATGGTGGAACACTGTGTTACAATCAAAAGGAAGAGTAATAGCTTATGCTATGACTTGGGAAGAATTTAAGGGTTTGGTGGAAAGAAAATTCTGTCCCGAGTATGAAAAGGAACAGATGGCGAATAAGTTTCTAAATCATCGGATGATGGGTGTAGATTGTCGTGGGTATACCTCGACATTCTTTGAATATGCAAGAGTGGTACCAACACTGGCTTCGCCAGAACCGGTACTCATTTCTCGCTATATTTGGGGGCTAATTGGTGAAATCCGCAATATTGTTAAAGCTGCGAGACCTCGCACTATTGATGATGCGGTAGAATTAGCCAATACTCTAACTGATGAACTGGTGCGCACAAGAGATGGAGATAGGAAAAAGGAACTAGCTCAGAAAATTACCCAAGGATTTCGTGTGGGTAATAATAACAGCTTCAAGAGAAAAGGAACAGGGCAATCTTCAGGTCTGCCATTCTGCAGGAAATGCAAAAAGAAACATTATGGAAGATGCGATATCACTTGTAATTTTTGCAAGGGTATAGGACATCGTGAAGAAAACTGCAAAAAGAAAACCGTAATCTGTTTTAACTGTGGAGAAGCGGGGCATTATAAAACAGAATGTCCTAAATTGGTCAAACCAGTAGATAACAAACCCAAGACGACCGAAGGAACCACAAAGAAGAATGCCAGAGCATTTCAGTTGACCACTCAAGAAGCAGAACTCATTCCGGATGTGATAGCGGGTACGTTCTTAGTTCACAACGTGTACGCAAAAGTATTATTTGACTCTGGTGCAAACCAAAGTTTTATAAATACTTCATTCTGCCAAGCTCTTAATTTACCTTTAACCAATATTAGGCAGATTTTTACAGTTGAAACAGCAGACGGAAATTCAGTTAAAATAGATAAAGTTTTGCAAGAAGGAAACATAGAACTTTTAGGACATAAATTCTCTGCAAAATTATTGCCAATGAAATTAGCTGAATTTGATGTTGTATTAGGAATGGATTGGTTAGTAGCTAACCATGCTAGAATCCTTTGTGATCAGAATTCCATAGAAATTCAATCACCCACCGGAGAAGTGATTAGGATTACAGGAGATAAACCACGAAAGCCCATGAAGTTCATATCAGTAATGAAAGTTGCTAATTATGAACGAAAACAAGGAATAGTGTATATGATTTCGGTAATCATTAGCACTAAGGGAAAAGATCTTAAGGAAATACCAGTAGTCTCAGAATATCCTGATATATTTCCAGAAGATTTACCGGGATTACCTCCAGACAGGGAAGTAGAATTTAGGATTCATCTAATTCCAGGAACTACACCGATAGCCAAGGCACCTTATCGGTTAGCACCCACAGAAATGTTAGAACTGAAACAGCAATTAGATGAATTACTAAGTAAAGGATTCATACAACCTAGTTCATCCCCTTGGGGAGCGCCAGTGTTGTTTGTAAAGAAAAAGGACGGTTCAATGAGAATGTGTATCGATTATAGAGAATTGAATAAGGTTACAATTAAGAATCGATACCCATTACCTAGGATTGATGATCTTTTTGATCAACTTCAGGGGGCTAGATATTTTTCTAAGATAGATTTACGCTCCAGATATCATCAATTGAAGGTACAAGAAGAAGACATACCTAAAACTGCTTTTAGAACTAGGTATGGTCATTACGAGTTTACAGTCATGCCCTTCGGATTAACAAATGCGCCTGCAGCATTTATGGACATGATGAATAGGATCTGTAAACCGTACTTGGATAAATTTGTAATTGTCTTCATAGACGATATACTTATTTATTCCAAAAGTCAGACAGAGCATTGTGAACATCTTCATGTACTCTTAACTTTGTTAAGAAAAGAAAAGTTGTACGCCAAATTCTCGAAATGTGAATTTTGGTTACAAGAAGTGCAATTTTTAGGACACATGGTAAACCATGAAGGTATTCATGTAGATCCTGCTAAGATCGAGGCAATTACCAAATGGAAGGTTCCACAAACAGCAATGGAAATTAGAAGTTTTATAGGTTTAGCTGGGTATTATAGACGGTTTATTAAGGATTTCTCCAAGATAGCTGTACCATTAACTAAGCTAACCTGTAAAGCTACTAAGTTTGAATGGGGACCTAAACAAGAAGAAGCTTTTAGAATTTTGAAACAGAAACTAACCCATGCTCCAATCTTAGCTTTACCAGAAGGAACTGAAGATTTTGAAGTATATTGTGATGCTTCAAAACTAGGGTTTGGATGTGTGCTTATGCAACGCAAGAAGGTAATTGCGTACGCATCAAGGCAATTGAAAAAGCACGAAGAAAACTATACGACTCATGATTTAGAATTAGGAGCCGTAATTTTTGCCCTTAAGATTTGGAGACATTATCTGTACGGAAGTAAGTTTACTATCTATACAGATCATAAGAGTTTAAGATATATCTTTGGGCAAAAAGAGTTAAACATGAGGCAAAGGAGATGGATGGAAATCCTAAGTGACTACGACTGTGATATTCAGTATCATGAAGGAAAAGCGAATGTAGTTGCAGATGCCTTAAGTCGTAAGTATTATGAAAAACAAAGACGAGTTCGTGCTCTTAGATTAAATCTACAAATAGATTTAATGGAACAATTGAAGAATGTTCAAACTATAGCAATCAAGGATGATGCTGAAGGAATGAAAGGACGAATCAAGGAATTAGAACAAGGAGCAGATGGAATTTGGAAATTCCACAAAAGTAGAATTTGGGTACCTAAGCAGGGAGACTTAAGACCTAAGATTTTAGAAGAAGCTCATAAATCTAGATACACTATGCATCCAGGAAACAATAAGATGTATCAAGATTTAAGAAAGAATTTTTGGTGGATAGGAATGAAAAAGGACATAGCCAGCTATGTTTCTAAATGTCTTACTTGTTCACAAGTTAAGGCAGAACATCAGAAACCTTCAGGATTACTACAACAATTAGAAATGCCAGTATGGAAATGGGAACTTATAACAATGGATTTTGTTACTAAGCTACCCAAAACCAGAAAAGGTAATGATGCGATTTGGGTAATTGTGGATCGATTAACCAAATCTGCTCACTTTCTACCTATGAAAGAAACCTTTAGCATGGAAAGACTGGCTAAATTGTATGTAGATGAAGTTGTATCCTTACATGGAGTTCCACTCTCCATTGTTTCGGATAGAGATAGTCGATTCACTTCCCATTTTTGGAAAAGTTTCCAGCAAGCTATGGGAACTCGAATAAATTTGAGCACTGCATATCATCCCCAAACAGATGGGCAAAGTGAAAGAACGATCCAAACTCTAGAAGACATGCTCCGAGCATGTGTAATAGACTTTGGTGGAAGTTGGGATGATCACTTACCATTAATTGAATTCTCCTATAACAATAGTTATCATTCAAGCATTGATACTGCTCCATTTGAAGCATTATATGGAAGAAAATGTAGAACTCCAGTTTGTTGGGCAGAAATAGGAGAAAGTCAATTATCAGGTCCTGAAATAGTGCAAGAAACAACTGATAAGATTACTCAAATCAAAGAAAGGCTGAAGACGGCTCGAGATCGTCAGAAGAGTTATGCAGACAATAGAAGCAAACCGCTAGAATTCCAAGTTGGAGACAAGGTATTATTGAAAGTTTCTCCTTGGAAAGGAGTTGTTAGATTTGGTAAGAAAGGAAAGCTAAGTCCAAGATACGTAGGACCATTTCCAGTGATCCAATGTATAGGACCAGTAGCTTATCGTTTACAATTACCAGAAGAATTAGCTGGAGTACATGATGTATTTCATGTATCCAATCTAAAGAAATGTTTAGCAGATGAATCTCTGGTAGTACCTCTTCAAGACATAGAGGTAAACGAAAAGTTAAAATTTGTGGAGAAACCTATTCAGATAGAAGACAGGAAAGTAAAGTTTCTCAAGCATAAACGACTAGTGTTAGTTAAAGTAAAGTGGGATTCAAGGAGAGGACCTGAATACACTTGGGAGCTGGAATCAGAAATGAAGAAAAAGTATCCTCAATTATTACAGTAAATCTTGAGGACGAGATTTTTATTAAGGTGGGGAGAATGTAACAACTCTAATCAAAAGTCATAATTATTAAATTAATTAGTCCAAAAGGAAACCCTAATTGAGACACCCAAGTGATTCTGAACAAACCCTAAAATTTTCATAATTTTCAGAATCAGGATTAGGACCCCTAAAACTCAGGGGGGGGGGGGGTTAAACCCTATGGACGATTATCCATCTAAAACGTTGGCAGCAAGTAATTTTCGAAAATTATCAACTCAGCAAAGCTAGTGCCAAACGTGGCAACCCTATAGCTAAAAATAGGTCTCACGCGGCCCGCCTCAGGTTAAGCTTATTCTCACGCGGGCCGCCTGAGGGTAAAATTTCACCTATAAATAGTGGGGTTTGGGACTGGAATCTGGGCACAGAAACGACGTAAAAATTCATAATATACACTGAGTTACGTTCGAATTACTATACAAACACACACGGGTCTCGAAATTCTGCTGTAAAACAGGGTATTAGCACAATCGCTGCTACGATTCATTTTCTGACAATCAATATATCCAATGAATGTTTAAGTGCCGCCCACATTAGGGTTATACTTTATCGTTCGTCATTAATTTGACGGATCATCGTTAATTCGATGGATGAAGTATTATACTTTGTCATTCGTCATTAATTTGACGGATCATCGTTAATTCGATGGATGAAATATTGCACTTTTACATTCATTGTGAGAATTTGATCTCGTGAGTTATCGTAATTGCTGGATTGATTACTAACCCAGTTTTGTGTGCATTGTTATTTAAATTAGGTTAACAAGGCTAAATCATAGACTAGACTCTGTCCGTATTAAAACAGCAATGTGAGTCATTCTCTTTTTATCAAATTGCTTTATAAATTATTAAAATATTTTCAAAGTTATAATTACAGTGATTAAGTTTATGTAATCACCAAATTACAGCCGGTATGTGGGGTATTGTGCACAGTATTACATTTTTATCACTTTAGGTGGGCGAACCTAAATTTAGTGATATTCGTCATTCATTGGGGCAGCCAATGGTGATATGACCACAGTCACCGTAAAGATTCGAGTGACAAATACTGTGGGTAGTTGGTTTGATATCAGAAACATTGTAATCTCTCTTAATACTGTAAATTATAACAAACGAGTCATTTTAGTAAAAATGAATGATTCACTCAGTATTTCCCGCTGACAAAACCTTTTTCAAACATGTTTCAGGTGATCTGCTGTAATTCAGGAAAAAGTGCTGGGGAGCATTTCAAGCTTAAGATAGTGGCTCATTATAAAATTAAGGAAATAAGTCTGTAACATAAAGATTTTATAAAATCATACTTTTGTAAATTATCGGGGTTTTATCCCGAATTATGAAATAAAATAATCGGGGAAAATTTTAGCTTTAAACGATCCTGTTAAATAAACTTCCGCTGTTAAACTTAATCAATTAAATACCGCAGTATTTCTGTCCCGCGGCTTCTGAAACGGGTCAAACCGGGTCAGGGGCCGTGACATCATCCTCCAGGAAGCCCATAGTTCCAAATACTCCGTTCATCCTGGAGCTGATAAGATGTACCAGGATTTAAAGGCAAATTATTGGTGGATAGGCTTGAAAAAGTCTGTGGCCGCCCATGTAGCAAAATGCTTGACATGTGCGCAAGTCAAAGCCGAGCATCAAAAACCGTCAGGTTTGCTACAACAGCCTGAACTTCCTACGCGGAAGTGGGAAATGGTAACTATGGATTTCATTACCAAGTTACCCAAGACAAGGAAAGGCAATGATACAATATGGGTTATAGTTGACAGACTGACTAAGTCAGCTCATTTTCTACCCATCAAGGAGACTTATAGCTCCGACATGTTAGCCCAGTTATACGTTGATAAGATTGTAGCCCTACACGGCATACCTGTAGCTATTATCTCTGACCGGGATACTAGGTACACGTCACATTTTTGGAAGAGTTTCCAACAATCTTTGGGCACACGTTTGAATTTTAGTACGGCTTATCATCCTCAGACTGACGGTCAGAGTGAGCGTACTATTCAAACGTTGGAAGACATGCTACGCGCCTGTGCGATCGATTTGGGAGGTAGCTGGGATAAGAACCTACCATTGATCGAATTCTCCTACAACAATAGCTACCATACCAGCATAAAGGCTGCGCCTTTTGAAGCATTATACGGTAGAAAGTGTAGATCGCCAGTTTGTTGGGCGGAAGTTGGAGAAGTCCAGTTATCAGGACCAGAGATCGTGTTCAAAACGACGGACAAGATTGTCCAGATTCGTAACAATATCAAAGCTGCCCGGGATAGGCAGAAGAGTTACGCTGATCCAAGTCGTAAGGATTTTCACTTCAAAGTAGGTGACAAAGTCCTACTTAAAGTGTCACCCTGGAAAGGAGTGATGCGGTTTGGTAAGAAAGGCAAGCTAAGCCCGAGATACATAGGACCTTTCGAGGTTATCGAATGTGTTGGGTCAGTTGCCTATAAGTTGAACTTACCAAAAGAGCTCAGTGGAATTCACAATGTGTTCCACATCTGCAATCTAAAGAAGTGTTTCGCTGACGAATCACTGGTTATACCACATACAGATGTGCATATAGACGCGAGCTTAAAATTTGTTGAAAAACCTTTGTCGATTGAAGATCGACAGGTAAGGAAGCTTCGAAGGAAGCATATACCTTTTGTAAAGGTCAAATGGGATGCCCGTAGAGGTCCCGAATTCACGTGGGAGGTTGAATCCACGATGAAAGAAAAGTACCCTTACTTGTTTCAGTAAATCTCGGGTCGAGATTTATTTTAAGGGGGTGAGGATGTAACACCTCGAAAATTTCGAGTTCAATAATAAAACGACACGTGTCATGTAAGACAAAACGCGTTGTAAACCCGGATTTAATAAAGATGTTTCGGTAGGATTTAAAGTGGCGTCATGTTAAATTGTTACCTCTGAACGACCTCAAGTATAAATCCCAAGACCCGATTAAATGTTATACACATCTTTTATGCCTCAATTCAGGGAATTATTGTCAATAAAAGAATTCCAAGTGCATGATATGATCCCACGAAGAAATGAATGATAAACCTTCATTTTCGGGTCTTGTTTATGGATTCAAATGAAACAATACTTCATGGTGGGGTTTAGAACTGTACAAAGGCATTTTGGGAGGCCCTCAACTGACAAAATAATGTCCCAAAGTCGAACAAGTGGGTGCCCTTTCGAAACTTCAACAAACAACAACAAATCAGCCCCTGATGATTTGTTACGCACCGTAACAAATAATTGTTACGGTGCGCAACAAATGCCCAGCAACCAGAAAACAGGCTGTTGCCTGTTATGCGCGATTTTGACCCATTTAGCCGGTTTTTCTCACTTGTGGACGACCCCTAGACATCCCTAGGCACTAGTAACAAGTGTTAATCAGTTGTGGATGGATCCTAGACTTTGTTGTCAACTTGTTATGGTGATTGCAACAAGTATAAAAGGCCTTCAAGGTTTCAAATATTCCTCACAACTTCTCCTGCACTCTTGGATCATTTCTGGAGCTCAAGCTTGCTTCCTAGTGATCATAATTCGTGCATTGGACTCTTGTAAGTTTGCTAGTTCTTGTTTAGTTGTGTTTAGCTTAGTTAATTAGCTAAAAGTCAAACCGTCGTAATTACGGTTTGACTTCGAGATTAGTCAATAATGGCTCAGTCATATCTCAAATTGAAAGTAGTTATAGGTTGGTATTTATGTGGGTAATAAAACCCCAAAAGGGTTTCCCCTGATCACCATCCTAACCAGGTTAAATGTCGGGTCAAACTTTTAATTAAAAAGTCAACATAATGCTTAAAATGTCATTTATGCATAATTAGCTATCTAGAACATATATAACCTGTTTGATCATTGTTATAACTTAGTAATAAGTGTAAGAACATGTCCAAACATGTTCAACCCGACTATTTCCTGTTTAGACCCGGTTCGGAACCGAAAGTCGCATAGTTTGACTTTCGCTTTGACTTTCAGTTCTGACCCGTTTGGGCATGTTTTAGAAATGCCTCAGAGCTTTAATTGGACTAGGATACATGTTAGAACAACCCTCTGAGATTACACACCTCGGTTCATTAGTTATCCAATTAATATGCATGTTTCCGTTAATTGCTCATATGTTGACCATTATGCCCTTATTACCTTAAAACGTGATTTATGAAAATGTAGAAGTGTAGAAACCTTAAATACTGATATATAAACTTGTATGCAAAGTTTGACATCAGTTTGACTTGTAGATTAAGAGTTATGCTCAATATCGCAAAATTGATGCTTTATGTTAATAAAATGGCGTAATTAGCGTATAGCCTAGTTAAACATACTTTTTGGTATCAAATATTTTACCCACTGATGTAATATATTATTTTGGGATTTTTAAATATTTTTAATTAATTTTAGGCTGAGCATAACTCATAGTCGTAGGCTTAATTCGGTAAATGTCGGTTTTGCCCTTACGGGCCATAAAATGAGTTTTACTTATCTAAATGACTCCAAACCTTTTGCTACTGATCACATATGATAAATAAATTATTTTAAGCCTTCTGGAAATATAAAAATATCAGATTTAAGTATCGAACCCGGAAATGGCCTTTAATCGCCTTAATTAGCGTTTTTAACGCATAGTATGTTTTAAAATCATATTGGACATACCCGGGTTGATACCTACTGATATTTTAGGCAAATTAGAATATTTTAACAGTAAGCAAAGGTTGATTAACTCAGACTTCGTTTTTGAGCTTTTCGGCTTATGTGGAATTACCAAAATACCCCTACGGGGCATAGTTTGGTTAAAAATGATATATTTCACATATATACTTTAGCCTACTGTTATAACTCATCAAATTTAGTATGTTTGCTGTTTACATCAGACCTGTAACTCAGTTAAACATCTAAACTCTTTTACAACCTTTAAAATGACCAAACTACCCCTACGGGGCATAGTTTGTGTTTAAATTCGTTTCGGGCATAACGAAAGACATCCTACTGATGTTACAACATATTTGAAGCATATTAACTTAGGAAACCTGTATATGGCTCTTACGGATACCCGTTACGCTTATTTCGCGTTCGGTTCGGTTTATGTAACAAGTTTACATAAATTAGCCGAAACGGGTCAAACCTTATCGGTTTAATCTCAAAATCCAGAATGTGAATAATAAACCCATATTAAACAAGTCTTCAAACTTGTCGGGTCTGAATCACATTCTATCCGGTCTTCGCTTAATCGTGCGTACGAACCGTATCTTGAAACTAGCCGGTCTAAGCTTAAGCTTAATAAAAGACCCGTTAGCATTCTAATAGGTTATTATAAACCTTCGTTCCAGATTAGGAGAACCAGTAAAAGCTACGTGCATTTTGCTTGTTGTGATAAATACTTATTTAGGTAAATACTTTTAACTTATTTTCCCTATACGGGCTTGGGTTACGGTACATAGCGTACCGCTTGATCGGGCATCAAATCTCCACGCTTAGTGGGTAGTTGAATAATTTGATCGGCTCGTTTAAACAGTCTTGTTTACTTTACAGCCTTTGGGGGGTTAATGACCATGTCCCGGATATCCTTGGCATCATCTTACGAGATGGCCGCGACCTGAGCACGGGGTGTAGGCGTACACCGTCCGTGTATAACTCAATGATGTGGTGTGTCTATTGATCTTTAACCCGGACTAGATCCGGGCTACTGAACGCATAAGTAACATGTAATTCGTTCACAAGATTATAATATTAAATAATTCTCCCAAGTTATAAAAATGTTTATGCCATGTGCATCCAAACCAATTTTCAATCATTTTCCAAAATGAGTCAGTTGAATGTATTTACCAGTGTAAATTGACGTATTTTCCCAAAAATATTGAATGCAGGTACTAAACGAAATTGGCTGGATTGTCTCCTAAGCATCAATAAAAAGTCTCGCAAGCTTAGGATGCCAGAAGTCTGTTGAACCATTAAATGTTATTTTGTTTCGATCCTACTGTGGATAAACACCAGATATTATGACTTTGATTACAATAAATAAATTCGGTTGTATTATATTTTAAATTTGCTTCCGCTGTGCATTATTATATTGTGTTGTTTGACTATTACGTTGCCAACCACGTCACGATACTCCCCCACCGGTGACACGTGGAAATCGGGGTGTGACAAAAAACTTGTGCTTTTTTTGTTGGCACAAGAAAGATGAAAAATTAAATGAACATGTTGGTAAAGGCAATAGTACTTTTCACAAAAGAGCCGTTGAAAAAGAGGAAGACTTACTTAAAGAAGTTCAATCTATACTTGCGTGTAATGAAAAAAAAAATCTGAGAAAGAAAGAAAAGAATATAGAACGCGATTAAGTGCTTCGGTTATGATTGCTCAAGGATTGTTAAATGGTGGGTTACCTTTTTGGGGTCATGACGAGTCTGAAGAATCCTTATATAGAGGACAATTCATAGAGTTTTTGAAATTGTTCAAACAAATAAATGAAGCAATTGATAAGGTTATATTAAGTAATGCTCCCGGTAATAACCAAATGACAGCTCTATCAATACAAAAAGATATTTGTAATTAATTTTGCAGAAGAAGTGTTAAAGAAGATATTTGAAGAACTTGGTGATGATGTCTTTTCTATATTAGTTGATGAATCCAGAGATATTTCTAAAAAGGAACAAATGGCTGTGGTTTTGAGGTATGTTGATAAATTAGGATTTGTGAAGGAGCGTTTTATCGGTCTTGTTCATGTTAAGGAAACAACCGCTTTATCTCTTAAATCTGCAATTGATGAAGTGTTTTCTCGCTATTGTTTTAAGTTTGGGTAGGGTTAGAGGCCAAGGATATGACGGCGCAAGCAATATGCCCGGTAAATTTAATGGTTTGAAAACTTTGATTTTAAAAGAAAATTCTTTGGCATATTTTGTTCATTGCTTTGCTCACCAACTTCAACTTGTTTTGGCCTTTGCAAATAAACATTTTGAAATTGGTAAGTTTTTTGAAGATATATCAGATTTAACCAATGTTGTTGATGCATCTTGCAAAAGAATAGATTTGCTAAGAGAAAGTCAAAGAGAGAGGTTGCAAGAGCCGGGGAATCAAGAAATGTCATTTGTAAGAGCCGGAGATACACGTTGGAGTTCTCACGACAAAACACTTCTTCGTTTGCTTACTTTATATCCTTGTGTTCTTGACGTGCTTGAATATATAAAAACTTCGGCATGGGATGATATTCACAAAGCACAAGCATATTCAGTTATACGCGAAAAGTTATAACTTTGTATTTTATTTACATTTGATGAAACATATTTTGGGAGTTACTAACTTATTGTATGTCGCTCTATAAATAAAGAATCAATATATTATAAATGCGGTTGAACTAGTTAGAACAACCAAAGAAGATTACAAATGTATCGACTTGAAGGCTTTGACTCAGTTTTGAAAGATGTCACATGCTTTTGTGACAAGTATGATATTGAGATGATTAACATGGAAGACAAGTATGTTGATAGAAGAAAAAAAGACCAACATCACCAATCCTCACCATTTTGTGGTTAATAATTTCAACATGGTTCTCGATATGCAAATTCAAGAGCTTGGAAACCGTTTTAACGAGGTAACCACGGACTTGCTTTCCTTAAGCCCATGTCATAGTTTTAGTTCCTTTAATAAATTAAATTTGTTAAATTTGGCTGAGATGTATCCTCGTGATTTTAATTTTGATGAAAAAGATGTAGGATCGGGGAATCGATCAAATGAGTCGTTCAGAAGAGTTCTTGATCAATACGAAAGGCGGAATCAGACGTATTGACGTTATAGCAGCTAGATTCACACTTAGAATCACTTTAACTATCGAGTGTATTGATTTGGTAGTGTTTACAGAGCTGGCGACACTTCAGCAGAGCTTCGCTACTGGAATCCAAAAGTTACAAATGAAATCCAAGACTCACCTATTTATACGAGATCCAGATCGCACGAACCAGTCCACACGATCTGGTCCAGGTCGCCCGACCTGGCCAGTTCGCACGAACTGGTCACTTCGTGTGAAGTGGCTGGTTCAGACCTGTTTCCTGTTTCTCTCGAACAACGTGTCCTGGTTTATCTATTCTATTACATGACTCGATACAAGACGAAGTCAACAGACATATGCACTAACAAACTCCCCCTTGGATGATGACGAGTCTTTAGTGTATTGAGTCTTCAATCTTGATCGGTCTTCTCGCTCTTTCCAAAGTATCTTTCTCTGTAAGCATCCTTCAATCTCTATCTTTCTCTTCCAGAATCTCAACCTGACTTTTCAAATTCTCTTGTTCAGATCTCTTGATTCCTTAAGCTCATCAGCATCAACATCTTCTATCTCGAACAATGTTCCAGGATCTGAGTCTGGCTCTTTTAAACTCCAAACTCCCCTTTGCTAACAGACCCCCCCTTAAGTTGTTCCGGGATCGCAATCTGACATAGCACTTGTTCTAAGATCGTGTCCTGGCTTAAACTCTGCTCAGGCTTTGACACGGGGATCTGCACAAATCTCTGCCCAAAAGTAAATTTCATAATTTTTAAAATTTAACAAATTTAGAAACCATTTGTAGATATCATTCAACATCAACAATAGTTATATCAAGTTCAAATTAATGACCTTGATTAACTAACAGTAATATCAGCTTCAAAACATCACTTGTAAGAATATTTTATAACATTTCTCAAATTATCTCAAACTTTAACTTCATTTTTCATTTGAAACACACTCTCCCAACCCACTGTTGTTCATCATGTTTAGCAATCGGAATTTTCAAAATCAGTTTTTCAACATCAGTTGTCGAAAAAAAGATGAAATAAAATCTTTTTGATTTTTCAAAATTTTATGCTAAAACATACTGAAAATCTTTTTGGATTTTGGAAATATACTATATACAGACATCTTTTTGTGAGTTTGTGTAAGAGGATCATATCAGTTTATGACAAATCACTAGCACCGTTGACCTTTTAAGACTTTAAGTTCTAAACGATTCACTTAGATTGTCAGTATACTGATCCACTTAAATTTTTACACAAAGTTCAATTGTTTCGAGATACGGGAATTAGTGTTTTAATGGACTTAACTTATTCGCGTGTCCCACCTCAGAATATACTCCCGTATCCAGACTCCTATATTCAGTCTTACAGGTGAATGTACACTAATGATATCTGTAAGGGGTAAATGCGAGGCCATGAGAGCTCAGGCTAGAACTTCCGTTCAATCAGAGAGATGATGGCTCGACTTTTAGGTGTGTCCCATTTGGGGATCTTTTTTTCAACAACACATGATTAGCATTTTTCAATGTTTCATCATTTTTTATGGTGAGGGTGGGCTTTATGATTAAAGCAGTGCAGAGTATTATACGAGGACTAGGCTATTGCTCCCGCAAAATCAGAAGTCCCGGTATAATACCCCAGATATCATCACGCACAAAGACCTAGTATGTCAGAAATAGAAAGCCCTTCAAACAAGATTTCAGGGGTTGCCTATATATCCGAGAGATGTTCCCCACGTGATAAGTAAGTATTTGATATTTAGGTTTATATCTCGAAAACAATCTACTAAGCGTGTAAAAACCTATTGGCATATCATCAGTGAGACCGTTTATCACATTTTAACTTTTCAATTCTTTAGCGTACTGTGATTGTCTACTGATGTACTATCATTTCCTCTTTTTCACAACAAAACTCATTTTGATTTTTCGATGTTTTTGGTTTTTAGATTTTATCATGTTTTTGGATTTTTCAAATTTTCAAATTTTCTAAATTTTTTTACTCCCCCTAAAATCAAAAATATGTTTCAATTTTTGATTTTCCAAGAAAAATTGAAAGTAAAAGAAATAAACTGTACAAATAAAATGACAAACTGATGTGAATTGCTTCAATTCTCCATTCACTAGGCTTAAACAATCAGAACTCCCCCTGACAACAAACTATTTTCCCATTATGATTTCAAAACACTTAAGTTTGTTTTAATCAAAATGGTTTTTCCGGAAAATTAGTTTTGTTGATTTCACACATCATGGGGATTCATTCATCACTTTGTTCTTTCAATCCACTTGTAAAAACTATCATTTGTAGGTTTTTCACAAAAACATTTTCCAAGAATGATTTTTCAAGAATGATGCCGATTCATGCTCCACGATTACCAACTTGGGAGCTCCGGCAAGTCAGGATTTTTTAAGCAGAGAATACAGACACCCAAGCCTGACCAGCTTTGGGTGTAACCGATTCAATTTTACTCGGTCTTTGAACATTCCTTTTTGATTCATAAAATTCTTTTACCCCTTTTGCCCTACCATCGACCATTTTTCCAAAAATATGTTTTACTTTCCCATTGAAAGCCTTTTCGACATCGAATTCTTTCTTTTCAGAATAGAATTGATTCGAAATTTCCACTTTTCCAACTTTTTGTTTTAAATTTTCAGTCCGCAATGGTGGAAAGTTTGCGTCATCCATTGGCGGAACTGAATTTTCTCTTTTTAGCTCAACTTGTGGCTCCTTTGACTTTGACGAGTCAGATTCATCGCCAGAAAGTGGCTCCTTTGCTTCTGAAGAAACAAACTCATCGCTAGAAAGTGCCTCTGATTTCTTAACAACCCACTTGTGGTTGTTCAGATTCACACTTCTTTTGTAGAAGCGTGTTGAACTCTCACCAAACTCAAATTTTGAATTTTTGAACACTTTAAATTGTTCGGTTGGTGGTTCATTATCAACCAACTTTTCTTTCAAGTTTTCAGAGACTCCCTGTTTTGTTTGTGTTGCCTTTGGACAGTTCCATGCAATGTGCCCAACTTTTTTACATTGATAACAGGTTCTCATTTCCTTCTTCTGAGCAACATCATTCTTCATTCCCTCTTGCTTCTTAGCAAGGAATTCTTTGCTCGTCTGTTTTCTGAACAAATTCTCTTTTTCTTCTTCAGAAGATGTTCCTGAAACAAATTTAGTTTTTGATTTATAAATTTTCTCATTTTTATGATTTTCAGGTGGAATAAAACCCAATCCCTTCTTTTTGAAATTACTGTTATGATTTGGTTTCTTATGGTGATTTGGACCAAAACCTTTTTTCTTGTTTAACCTTTGTTGAACTCTTGAAGTGTATTGTTTAGGTTTTTCAGAAAGATTTTTATCTTTTATTTCAGAAATATTAATTTCTGTTAATTTGAAAACCTTTTTAATCTGTTCAGTTTGTACACTTTTATTGGAAATTCTTCATCAGAATATAATTTGTCGGAGTCATTCAAAGTATATGCTACTTTGAATGTTTCGTCATTCAAATTATTTTTTGATATCAGAAAATCATTATTGTAAACCCTTTTGCCCTTTTCAACTGTTGGACTTGAAGTGTAGACTTTGACTTTGACGTTGACTCCTCAGTTTCATTTTTATCTAACACATGATCCACCACTTTCTTAATCAACTCAGATTGTTGATCAGTGTCAGATGCAGTGAATGTGATGTCAATATTATCTGGCAATCCATCTGAAGGTTCAGATTCCCACTTTAAATTGGTTGCCTTTTTGACTCTTTCTGAATTAGGATTTCGTGTAGAATATCCTTCTTCAAGCGGAGGTGGACACTTTGTATAATTGGTACTATGTTTCTTACCAGTATTCTTTACTTCAGATTTCTTCTCTTCAAACGCTTCCATGCCTTCTACTGTAGGGTAAATCCTGTCAATCACATAAGAAGCACATGAATAACTTTTCAATAACCTGTTTACCCTCTCAGTTTCTATCCTCTGAGTTTCCAATTTTTGTTCAAGTTCAGCACATTTCTCAATGTACTGATTGATGATTTTTCGCTTCGTCATGAACGCTCCATTGAGTGTCTTCATAGCTATCTCTTGTTCATTGCTTGACTTACTATATTGATTCATAGCTTTGTTTAAAACATCATAAGATTCTTTCAGTCTGTTCATGTTATGAATCAATTTGTTGTTGTTCCTTTTCACAGTATCATAATTTTCACACTTCTCAGGTATCTTTTTAGTATCTGCTTCCTTCTCAACCTTGATAGCTGGAATTTCTTTAACCTGCTTCTTTACTACTCGAATATTTTCCTCAGGTTTGACCTTTTCTTCAACACTTGCTGCCTTATGATTCTTCTTTTTCGCAGCTTGTCTTTCTTTGATCTCTTCCATTTTACCTGCAAAATACAAATTATACCCAACAGGTGAAAGTTCTCTTTTATAATATTCAAGTTTTCGAATTTCTTCACTGTTATCATCACTCTCTTCATCTGATGAGTGATCAAAGATTGGTGCTTTATCTGAAGCATCTTCTGTTGAAACTGGTTCTTCTTCTTTCTTTTTAGGACTGAATTGCTGAGATTCGTAATAAGCATACACTATTTCATCTTTAGCAGTTGAATCTTCAAAAATTTAAGCAACAAATGCTTTAGAATTTGAAGTTCTGTTAGGATCATAATGATCCCAATTAAAACCTTCTGGAATTCTTTCATCTTCTTGATGAACTAGATAAGCTTTCTTTGATGGCTCTTCGATCGGATCCTTCTTAGCATGTGAAGTTTGTAGCGTTTGTTGTTGATGCGGCTGTAGAGCAATTTGATGATAAATCGCTTTTCGATGATAATCATTGTCGCCGAATGGATTTTGAGCTCCACTTGCTTCGCGATTTGTGCATTCTCTCTTAAAGTGCCCCTCCTCCCTGCAAAGAAAACAAGTAACTTTAGATTTATCAAAACCTAAAGGTGAAGTTCCAGCATCACGGAAATCATCTCTTCCAGTGATCTGTTTAAACTTCTCAGCTCTTCTCAACACACTAGCCATACACCACTTTATATCCATTAGTTCCATCTCTTCAGCATCAATCTGATCATAATCCTCTTTGGTCAACATTGGATTACCAATCCTTCAGGCTACCAAACTTTCATAAGACTCTAATACGGTCACCAATAAAGACATATGACCTTTGGCAACCTCTTCTGAGAAATTCTGAAGATGCAATGCAATGTTGCATTGTAGTACTTGGCCATTATTGTTGTATGAGCTTTGCGGTTTAGAATTGGTTGCTGAAAAATTTGGATCAAATGATGGATATGAAGAGAATCCATTATTGTTGTTTGATCCTTGAGATGACCCTCCAGAAGAACTGTTTGCGTTAAATGCAGTTTCGATCTTTGGTGCAATGTTGGTCTCATCAATCGTACTTCCTTTGTAGTACAGACCAATGTCTTGTTCACCATTAGAATTCTTCATTTTCACCATCTTCCGTTGTTCCATCTGTTGAACTTCGAGTTTTTCAATAAACTTGCTCAGCGATAGATTTGCAAATTCACCATTGTTCTTCAAAATCATAAGATACGTGCCCCAAACATCTTGTGGCAATGCATCGGCCAACTTTTCAACCCATTCTTCTCTATATTTCTTGATATCCAATCGCTTCATGTTAACCACCAAATTACAATATCTTTCTATAATCATTTTGGTGTTTTCAGTTTTTAATCCATGAAATAGATCAAATTCTTTCTTCAAAAGCGATTTTTTTGTTCTTGATCATGTCTAAACTTCCAACAAACTTCGTTTTTAGTGCTTTCCACATTGAGTGTGCACTTCCGTTGTGTTTCAATAAAATCAAGATGTCTTCCTTAATGGCTTGTTGCAATATACTGATCATCATCTTTTCACTTTTGTATTTCTTTCTCTCTTTTTCATCTAAATCTTTAATAGCAACAATCTCTCCGTATTCATCAATCGGTCTAACATATCGCTGTTCAACACATTCCCATGCCTCTAAGTGATTCGCTTGAACCCAATTTTCGAAACGTTCCTCCCATCCACTATACTCCTCGATATTCATGAGCTTAGGCGGTTTTTGCATGGTGCCCATTTCATTCTCTAAGTTCACGTTCTGAGCCATAGTGATCGGGGTAGCAAATGCGTTGTAAAATTCAGAATCCATGTTTCGGTTTTAAAAATTCACAATGACAGATTTTCAAACGATCTAAAAAATTAAAATCTCCTCGTGCGGTCTGAAACAACAAACTCAAACGATTTGGATTAATTTGGTACGACCTGATTCAAATCCAAACGACCTGGAATTGGTACGATCTGAATTTGGTGTGATCTAGTGAATTTTAAACGAGTTGAGATATAAACGAACTGATATTTCACTTCGTGCGAACTGGTTTTCAAACCGTACGACCTGATGTGCTTTCAAACTGTGCGATCTGGTTCAATTATAAACGATCTGACCAAATTTCCACGCGACCTCGTGCGAGCTGGAAGTAATTTCACACGACCTGGACACTTTTCAAGCGACCTGGACCTATTTCGAACGATCTGAATGAGTTTTGCACGCGATTTGGGCAGAAATTCACTTTGTTTGAAACTTCTAATTCCAAAAGTTCATCATTTAGTCAAATTTGATCAGTTTTTAGGTTGATTTTACGGTCAAATGTGTTCACAAATTGTTCAAAATAGTGTTTTACGTGTTATTTGTCAAAATCAGATCATTTTATCCGTGGAATCTTGGTAAATTTGATGAAAAAGTGTAGAAATTGAGTAGAAATGAGTAGAAATCAGATTTTATCCATGAAAACAAGCTGAAATGGTAAGAACTCTTCCTCCTGAGCTCTGATACCACTTGTAGGATCGGGGAATCGAAACGAGTCGTTCAGAAGAGTTCTCGATCAATACGAAAGGCGGAATCAGACGTATTGACGTTATAGCAGCTAGATTCACACTTAGAATCACTTTAACTGTCGATTGTATTGATTTGATAGTGTTTATAGAGCCGGCGACACTTCAGCAGAGCTTCGCTACTGGAATCCAAAAGTTACAAATGAAATCCAAGACTCACCTATTTATAGGAGATCCAGATCGCACGAACCAGTCCACACGATCTGGTCCAGGTCGCACGACCTGGCCAGTTCGCACGAACTGGTCACTTCGTGTGAAGTGGCTGGTTCAGACCTGTTTCCTGTTTCTCTCGAACAACGTGTCCTGGTTTATCTATTCTATTACATGACTCGATACAAGACGAAGTCAACCGACATATGCATTAACAAAAGACATCTTATTGATGAACTCGGCCACTACATTCGTAATGTGAAAAAAGATAGTGGGTTTAACAACTTGAATGGGATAAGTGATCTTGCCAAAAAGATGGTGGAAACAAGAAAACACATTGATTATCAATTGGTTTATCGATTAATGAAGTTGCCACTGGTTTTACCTGGTTGCAACGACAAGCGTTGAAAGAAGTTTTTCTTTAATGTAGCATGTAAAGACGGAATTACGTAATAGGATGCGTGATGGATACATGGACAATTCTTGCATTTGCTACGTTGAAACATGATGTATCTTATGATAATCAAGAACTCTCTAACAAAATGCTATCACTAAATTTATTCCAGATTAAGTTTTTCCTAAGACTAATCTCTTTTATATGGAATAATCAGAAGAACTCCTAAGATGCATGACTTCATTTAAAATTCTAAACTATAAGGTTAAGTGATATATGTGAATACATCATAATGTACAGTACCATGACCCATAAAATTAAGGGCTTACGCATGGAAATAAGTACATTTTTCCAGTACATTACATACTAAGATTTTCACTTGTACAATTTGATGCCTTATAAATTAATTATAACACTCAAAAGTAACAAAGGAAAATGAGTGTGTTGATAAGCCACATATGTACAAAGAAATAAATGTTTGAAACCGGAAAATAAGATGTTTTTCACCTTACAACCACTGAAACCTTAAAAGAGGATTGTTTTAAAGTCCATAGTCAAATACAAGTACAAAATTCCAACTCTAAGGTTCTTCAAGGGAGAATCTCACTGCATAATTATGCCATTAGACTAGGCATAAGCAACGAGACTATACATATTCAAAAGAACAGTTGGATAAGTTAATTAGGTAGTCACTTACTAATGATATTTAAGTCTGCTAATTTTAATATTCCTATTAACACATGATTAGTTGACTCTAGTTCCATACGTTTCCTTACCAGAATTTAACAAATAACTAACATGAGAGTTAGTGACAAAAATTAAACGTTAAGGCTATAAGAACCATGATGAGCAGTTTTCTAACAAAGCTTTTCGATACCTTACATATTCTGAAGATTAATCAGAATAGAGTATCATTACTTAGGCTATGTCATGAAGGTTGTGAGGTTTGCATAACCAATATAAAGTCACACTTACCTTAAACTCTCATATTATTTGTTCTCAATATCTGGATAGAAACATTACGAAGATGAAACTAGATGATACCTTACATTTTCACAACTTTTGTTATCATGCAAATGAGAATTTGACAAAAGGAAAATGAGACTTATAAATTTCATCCATTACAACCGAAATTCATGAGAAATCATGACATGGTTAATGAGGATGATTATTCAACTAATCTCATTCTAAGTGATTTTAAATCATGATGTTAAAAGCCATAGAATATTACTTGGCTTAAGGAATAAGCATGGATCCACCATAAGTTATTCATTGACATTCGTGGAACTTATTCAAAATGGAATATTCAGACATAATTCATTTATCAATTAAAGACTATCTACTTGTATCTAAATTTTGTTGCATATGGCCCACGGTCTTAGAAGAAATCTATTCATGTATGTACTTAATAAGATTTCTATTAAATATGTCCCTAAAGTTTTTTAAGATATCCGGATACTAAAGAAATCAAATAAAGTCTAACGTATATATGATAGGTTCCCACGTCACGTACTTCATTGAAACTTCTCTTGTAGCTTTTATAGAGATATTAAAGATCAGTGAGAGCATTAAGTGTCTTAATAATAACTTGCAATAGTTGCAAGAGGTGGGGGAGTGAAAACTTCATATTACTTCAATGTACACCTCCAAGACACTGCTCCATCTCGACACTGTTCTATCAAAACTTGTCTCCTTAAAATATAAAGCTACACTTACAAAAGTTTCATTGTTGCTTAGTTGTGGGCACACTTAGATTCCTTACATAAACTAACATAATCCTCAACAAGAGAAACTACAACGACTAACGCCATTAATTTATTTTTCTCTATTAGAATTTGTTGGTCGCTAAATATTGACCCTAAACATGCTGAGTTCCTAAAGATTTCTAAGGTCAGTGGGAGCAGTCAAAGTCCTTATCATGACTTGCAAGGAATACTAGAGGCGGGGGGAAGAGTGTCACTAAATTTCACTCCGAATTTAACCCCGATTACACCTCTTGTACACCATACTGCACCAACTCTTACAAACTTAGAATGAAAATGATAGCAACCTAACTAAGAGCAAATCCATAAAACCGAAACTTTTAATAAAACCCAATAATCAACTTAGGAGGTCATCTAGGTTTAAAAGCCTACTAACTTTGATTATAACATAACCTCCCTAACTGAAGTTGAAATGGATTTTGGAAATGTTTACTGATCCTATCTCTTCAAATTAAGCCATTAGCGTCAATCAATCTTCTAAATGGAATAAAATTGTTTTCTAGTAAAACTGTTTTTATGTGTTCGTATAACGTTTGGGATTTGATTGAATTACCTAAGAGTGTTCATAACTAAACCAAATCCTGATATAAGCGTTAAGACACGAAGAAGCTTGATTGGTTGTCAAAGATTATACTTAGGAAGAGATAAATTATCAAAGATTTCTTTGAGGATCATCACTGTTCTAGTGGCTTATAATAGTTTAAAGCTATATTAGATGAACATTAAAAACAATTTTCCCTAATAATTGGCTGACATATTTACATGTTTATAAGACAACATGAAAGTTCTAAACTTAAGGTTAAAGAACAGTTTGTTTATAAGCCAATAAAATCCATGTATGGGTTAATGCAAACATCATAATGTGATGAAATCTTAACGCAATTATTTTCATCAAGAATCAAGTGGATTAATGTATATACCTCAAAATGAGTGGGAGCAACTAAAATAAACTTGTCTATATAGATGATATTCTTTTGACTAGTATATATTACATAAGTCAAAGCATTGTTAACACAAACTTTGATATAATAGATCTCAGAGACATCTCTTACGTGATAGATATCATAACATACCGAGATAGACCTAATGGGAAATTAGTTTTGTTCCATAACTTTAAACCTTAAATGGGTCCTTACATATGTAACAAACAATACTGCTCTCCTTTAGAGGATAATAGGGTAAATGAGATTATTTACTTACGCTTCATTAATTAGAAGCCTTATGAAAGTTCAAGGCTATACTCGTTTAGATATTGCTCACATTGCAACACACTAGACATGTCTAGATTAATGTGAAGCATCTGATAGAGTATTACAATATCTTTAAAAGAAACGAGAGGCTATGATTTAAAGAAGAAGTGAGAACTCAATCCGGTTGATTACTCTAACTTTGTGATATTCAAATATGACAAGATGTAATTTTGGGTATATCCTTATGTCAGCAGATAAAACATATCTCATGAAGGAGTCATAATGGACTGATATCAACAACCTAAGTTATAACGACATAATATAGTCACTAAATGTTGTTGAAAAATTATCAATGGACTCATACGTTTATTAACTTCATATAATTAATTTATTGAAGACTTATTGTGATAAAGTCAGCTACCATGTTTCCTTGAACAGTAACAGTTCGAGAGGTGCTGCATTAAATTTCGATACGCAATTAATTATTTGTTTATGAACGATTTGAGGAAACTAAACCTTTGTATCGAATACACTCATGATATGCTTAAGGATCCTATAACTTAAGGGCTATTACCCATAAGTCTTATTGAGAGAGCTCATAAAAGATACAGGTTTTAATTGATGGCCATGCGCAACTGCATATCGTACTACGAATGACTAAGTATTAGTTAATTTTCCTCATCAGTTTGATTTTGTATGTCTCTAAGCATATGTTAAACTGGTATAATGGCATATAGACGAATAAAGTTACAAATCAAACAAAGGGCTTATACGTATTTTGATCATAACGATTAGGTTTTAAATTGAGGCTATAGTATGACTAATGGGGGTCCTGAGTCGCATAACGATTCAACAGTTGTATTTCTCTGCTATAGTTCTTGGTTTAGAGCTAAAATGAGTGTTAATTCCTGATCAGGCTTATCTAATACTCATAGTAAATGATTACTCGGCTAAGTTGGAGAATGTAAGATTAAATATGTTATGGTGTAATATTTAATCTAGTAGCCATTATAATAATTTACATTATATAGATTAAAATATATAACAACCTATTAAATAATTAGGGTTTCCTCTTGGGTGCATATATAAGGAGACTAATGTAGAGATTACAAGGTTAGACAAAACCTAATTAACTCATAACATCAAAATCGCCTCCTCTCCATAGCCGATTACCCTTTATCGGTTCTTATCACCATCATTAGATTGCACCCTAAGGAGGGACCAGATCAAACTGACAATCATGTCAAACGTTATTGCTACGTCTCCATCTGGATTCTTTGCTAGGCTGTCTCTTGCAATCAAGAATGTTATTCATGTTTTCCATTATGCATAAAACAAAACTGATCAACAGTACCATCTCCGGCAACTTCGTTTTTCAGATCTGAACCATCCCATGCTTCAATTGAACATATGGCAGTTATGATTAAAGACCTAATCCTTGCCGGCTTCATTTTTCAGATTTAAGCTCGACCCTATGCCATGAATCTGATTTAACCACCGGACAACAATGGCTTCCTTTTTTAAGTTAGATCGATACAGATGGATCAGAGATGGAATGGGGGTGTTTGGTGGTGGTGGTGGGTGCTCGGTGCTGGAGGGAAGACGGTAGTGGTGGGTGTTCAGTGCCGGTGGTTGTTCGGTGGTGAAGGAGGGATGCTGGTGGTGGGTGCTCAATGGTGGTGATGGTGTTAGTCTTGGGCAGAAGAAGAAGAAGTGGTGGAGAGAGAGGTTGAAGAAGATGAGTAGTGGGTTATCTTCTTTATCTATATTTTTTTATTTCTTTTAATTGTTCAAGGGCAATATAGTTATTTCACACATAGTTAACTGAGAAATTTAACAGGGGTTAGGTCAGGGGACCAACCGAGTTCATTTTTAACAACTTTTGGGACCACGTGCGTAATTAATAAACCACTAGGAACAAGTATGAAATTTTTATAAACAAGCATTTAACTCCTGTAACTATAATCTTCATTTCCGTACGTACACACTCATTTTTTGAATATTGAGAGTCAAACCACAAGCGTGTCTAAAGCAGTGTTCTTAAACCTGGACCGGGCCGGCCGGTCGGACCGGTCGGGCCGGGAACCGCTAGTAATACCGGGCCTGTTCACATGATCAGGCCGTTTTTGCAGTGGGCCGGCGGTTCGGCCGGATGTTTAGTGAACCGGAGAGGTCGGGCCGGTTCTGTTTCACTTGTTTTTCTAACATGTAACATCCTCGACATTCATTTCTTCATCGATTTGTGAGTTATATTTGTATAGTTGACCACCATTTTAGTAGTTAGAAGAGAGGAGATAAGAGTTAGAGAACAGAAACGAACCACAAAGCAGAGCTCTTCAAGAATGGGGTAAAACAAATGTGGGGAAGAAGATAGGTTTTCCTATTATATTTATTTCATTTTCGTTTTTTTTACTTTAAAATTGTTTCTCTTTTTTAGTGAATAGAAAACTTCACATGTTTCAAGAGTGACAGACTTTTCAGTTTGTTACACTGAATTATCTCATAAATACTTTATCAATTATGATTTGATTTAACATTTAAAATATCTAGATTTTATTTATTTCAAATAGTAGTGTTAATTATTTAATTAATTTAATGTAATTTATGGTTTGAAATTCAAAATGTTTCTGTTTAATTTAAACTAGAATGTGTGGACGTGATTAAGATAAAGAAAAATAAAAATATAGGTTTGGTTAACACGTATGTATTTCTTAATATATTTTGTCTAATTTATAATTTTATAGGTGATCTCTATATTTATATATATTTTTATATAATTTATGACGTAATCCGGGTTTTAAATCCGTTCGAACCGGTCGGATCAGTCCGACCTTTGACCCCGTAAGGCGACCGGGTCGACCTCCGGTCCGGTCCTGAAAACATTGGTCTAAAGTCCCCATATCTATAATGTTATATATAGGCCATCTTGGCATTGTAAACCTCACAATAACATCTCACTTGCCTAACAATACGTACCCAAAATGAAAACATTAATCATGTCTTTTGCAAAACAACTACTTCTTTCACCCTTCAAATACTTCATCCATGCCGACTTTCATGAACTCTTTGAAAGGATGACACTCATCGACAAGTTTCTCTTCTTGGTACGTTAATGGTGCATGCATGTAATTAAACTCTTAAATAAACTTTCAATTTACTATAGCTCAATTTGAGATTCTGATGGGTTTGGATATATATATATTGGCAGATTATTCATGGTGTCGATAAATCCGGGGTTGGATGGCACCGTTTTCCTGTGTTCTTAGGTCTTACTTACTTGGCCATTCGCCGGTTTCTTCATGATAAGTATAATCTGCTCAGTGTTGGGAAAACTCGGGTGGAGGTTCGATTTGATACCGGAAAGTTTAACGACCCATCAAATGAAAGTGCCGGCAGTGAAGGAACTTTCTTTGGCCGTAACATGCCCCCTGTTGATCAGAAAGAGAAGGTATATATATTAATCGATGAACTTCAAATAACACATATTGACATATATATCACTAGCTAGTTATCTTTTCCAACTATTTACCCATTGTAAATTAACAACATTGTGATGCATAGAGTAGTTGTACTCTTTGCTTAGGGAGGTTTTCAAAAAAGTATGATATAATTACAATTTTAATTTAAAATTATTTTGGTTTTTTACTTTTAACCCCAAAGCTTTCTATCTTTGTCAATTTAACCTTATAACTTTTTTACTTTCAACTTTGGTACCCTATACTCTTCATATTTCGCAAAAAATCCCTTTTATGTTTTGTTCTAAATTTTGCGATTAACACAACGCAACGTTCATGTGTGGTTCAACGTTTTTACGTTTTGTTTTACGCTTCGTTCTAAATTTTGCGAGTTAACATTACGCAACGTGCATGTGTGGTTCAACGTTTTTATGGTCGTCTATTTTTTCCCGTTTGATAGGTTCATCTTGACGCACGGGTCCTAAATCAACTTAGTTATTATTTTCTATGTTTTGTGTTTCGGTCTAATTTCTCCGCATTAACATGTCGCAACTTCAGTGTTGGTGGTCGTTGGCGGTGTTGTGGCCTTGGTGCTATTTGTCACGGTTTTACGCCCCCACCGCAACGCGGAGGGATTAATACTAGTTGTTCTTAAATTGTATTGATGTTGAACTGGTCATTTTTTATAACTTTGACTGGTTAATTAGGGTTTCTTTTAGGTTTTGATTGACAAAGAGCAAAAGAGAAATTTTATATCCTTTTACAAATATTTTTTTTTATCAAGTTAGTCTTAATAGAGACATGATAAAAAAGCAACCACGACGTCTTTGCTTGAATTCTCAAGCTTTTTAGAGATGAACTTTTCCCAAAGTTTTATTTTTTGTTTGAATTCTCAAGCTTTTTATAGACATGAACTTTTCCCAAAGTTTTATTTGTAATGTTTAGGATGATATTTAAAAAGATATAATACATGTATGTTTTTAAATCCTAGCACAAATCTACAGATATATCCTTGAATTTACGTAACATGTTTTGCAAAATAAATTAGTGATGAGTATAGTTTGATAGTCATTTGGGTGATTTCCGTGTATTTAGTTAAGCATTATTAATTAGGTCTACATGAGTATAGTAGAGATAATCAACTGTCTCAACCCAACTTAATATTTTGAGCTTTGTATATCTATATACTAGGTTAGAACCTCGTGTATTACACGAGTTGAATAAATGTAATTTTATATATTAAATAATAAAAAAGTTATATCTTTATGAACCCGGCCCGTATATTGTACGGGTTAAATAAATGTAACTTTATATATTAAATAATAAAAAAAATTATATCTTTGAAAACCATGTGTATTACACAGACTAAATAAATGTAAATTTGTAAACTAAATACTAAAATCGTCGTATCTATAGAAAACCCGTGTATAATCGGGTTGAATAAATCTACCAAATAATAAAAAAATTACATCCTTAAAATCCCTGTATATTACACGTGTTGACTAGATCTAAAAAGAGTTATATCTTTAAAAACCATGTCTATACACAGATTAAATAAATGTAATTTTGGATATTAAATACTAAAAACGTCATATCTTTAAAAAAACCCATGTATAGTCGGGTTGAAAAATCTACCAAATAATAAAAAATTACATCCTTAAAAAACCTTGTGTATTACACCTGTTCAATAAATCTAATTTTACATAGCAAATGATAAAAAAGTTATATCTTTAAAAACTTCGTGTATTACACGGGTTATATAAATATAACTTTGTATAGTAACTAATTAAAAAAATTATATTTATAGTAAATAATAAAAAAATTATATTTTTAAAAACCCCGCGTTTTACACGAGTTGAATAAATATAAATTTGTATACCAAATAATCAAAATATTTTTTTAAATAAATTAGGATAACATTTAATATTAATTTATTATTTATATATTTAATATAAGATAAGTAGGAAAGAGATGTATTTGTTTTAAAAATATATTAAATTAACAATTTAGATTTGAGGATAATATTTTATTAAACGATAAGATTTAATATTAACTTATTATTTATTTATTTAATTAATATAAGATAAGTATACATTTGAAGATACCTTCAATGAATGATACGTGTCCAAAACTTGGTTTCTTACACGTATCCAAAACTTAGTTTCTTTTATTATAGTAGATAGATTATTTAGACCTTTGTATATCTATATATTTTAGGTTTTGTTCATATCCAAAAGTCATATATATCGATCCACTGTCATTGTTCAAGATTTGTTATTCTTTTTTTTTTTTTTCTTTCACTTGTAATGTAGTTATTGGCAGTACTTGATATTCTAACTGCCACTCCGCTATCCCATAAAAACATCACTTATGGTCCACACTCCACACCAACATTTATAAAATAAAATTAAAACTTAGTCTAAATACTCTAATTTTTATATAACTAGTTGATTTTCCGCCCGCGCGTTACGGCGGGAACCCAATGACTGCAAAACGCGTGTCAGCAACGGCAAACACATACCGAATATCAAAACATAAATAAAAATAACGTGGTAAGGATAGTCACTCCGTCCCAAAAAACGATTTTAAATAACCTAATATATAATAATAGGACCCACACGTCCTACACGTTGGAAATTCGGTTGTTTTCAGTTCAGTTATTACGGTGCTAACACGTTAAAATATGGATGAGCTCCGTACCGGTAACGGCACCGAAAGTACCAATCCGGAAAATTATCGAAATTAGGTACCGGGACCGAAAATGCTCGGTACAATACGGTATGGTATTTGAAGGTAAAATAAATAAATACAGGTATGGTGCTAGACCGGTGTCGAACCGAAAGTAACGATTCTGAAAACGCCAAAAGGTGGGTACGAAATTGGTACCGAAAATGATTTGGTATAGTAAACTTGGTACTGATACGATATCGGTTTGATTATAGGATTTGATACGATTTGCTAATCAATAATCTAAATATCCAAGTTAATTTTACATGCTACAATTCACTCATTACCGAAAAAGAAAAAAAAAAGAAAGCAAAATAAGTTGTTGTGTATATAAAACCTCAGACAAACGAAATACAGTTTACTCACTGTGTGTATGAAAAGTAATCTAAACGATACAATTACTTGCATTGCTATGTTGCTACATGATTTGATGAGCTCGGTACCAACCGGTACCGAAAATACCATTACCGAAATCCCCAAAAGTGGGTAACGGTACCGAATATACCTGGTACGGTACCGGTCGGTACTGGTACGGCACCGATATTTGAGTGTAAAAACCGGTGAATACCGGTACCGGTACCGAATATACCTGGTACGGTACCGGTCGGTACTGGTACGCCACTGGTACGGCACCAGTATTTGAGGGTAAAAACCGGTGAATACCGGTGCCGAAACGGTACCGAAAATACACTCGGTTTGATAATTTTGATACTGGTACCGGTACCTAATACCATTTGCTCATCACCTATTGATAGTGTACTGCCACATTTGAGTGTAAAAACCGGTGAATACCGGTACCGGTACCGAATATACCTGGTACGGTACGGTACCGAATATACCTGGTACGGTAGCGGTCGGTACTGGTACGACACCGGTATTTGAGGGTAAAAACCAGTGAATACTGGTGCCGAAACGGTACAAAAAATACATCCGGTTTGATAAATTTGATACTAGTACCGGTACCTAATACCATTTGCTCATCACCTATTGATAATGTACTGGCACATGGCATATGACACTGTTCATAAACTTTTGTTTTTAATATATAGGGTAATACCATTTGCTCATCACCTATTGATAATGTACTGCCACATTTGAGTGTAAAAACCGGTGAATACCGGTACCGGTACCGAATATACCTGGTACGGTACCGGTACCGTATATACTTGGTACGGTACCGGTCGGTATTGGTACGGCACCGGTAGTTGAGGGTAAAAACCGATGAATACCGGTGCCGAAATGGTACAAAAAATACACCCTGTTTGATAAATTTAATACTGGTACCGGTACCTAATACTATTTGCTCATCACCTATTGATAATGTACTGGCACATGGCATATGACACTGTTCATAAACTTCTGTTTTTAATATATAGTGTAAAAACCGGTGAATACAGGTACCGGTACCGAATATACCTGGTAAGGTACCGGTAGTTGAGGGTAAAAACCGGTGAATACCGGTGCCGAAACAGTACAAAAAATACACCCGGTTTGATAAATTTAATACTGGTACCGGTACCTAATACCATTTGCTCATCACCTATTGATAATGTACTGACACATGGCATATGACATTGTTCATAAACTTCTGTTTTTAATATATAGGGTAATATGTCTAGTGACAATGACCTGACTTCCTTTTGTTAGATGGGAATAGCAGTTTTAACCGACATAATTATCAATGAAACTAGTTGATTTTCCGCCCGCGCGTTGCGGCGGGGATCTAATGTCTGGAAAACGTGTGTCGGCAACGACAAGTGGATACCGAATATCAAAACATAAATAAAAATGACGTGGTAACGATAGTCACGCTGTCCTTAAAGAAAGCGATTTTAAATAATCTAATATATAATAATAGGACCCACACGTCCTACACGTTGGAAATTCGGTTGTTTTCAGTTTAGTTATTACGGTGCTAACACGGTAAAATATGGATGAGCCCGGTACCATAATGGCACCGAAAGTACCGATCCGGAAAATCATCGAAATTAGGTACCGGCACAAAAAATGCTCGGTACAATACAGTATGTTATGGTATTTGAAGGTAAAAATCAGTAAATACATGTATAGTGCTAGACTGGTGTCGAACCGAAAGTAACGATTCTGAAAACCTCAAAAGGTGGGTACCAAATTGGTACCGAAAATGATTGGTATAGTAAATTTGGTACTGATACGATACCGGTTTGATTACAGGATTTTATACGATTTACTCATCAATAATCTAAATATCCAAGTTAATTTTACATGCTACAATTTATTCATTATAGAAAAAAACAAAAAAGAAAGCAAACTAAGTTGTTGTGTATATAAAAGCTTATTCAAACGAAATACAGTTTACTTACAGTGTGTGAAAAGTAATCTAAATGGTGCAATTACTTGCGTTGCTACGTTGCTACAGGATTTGATGAGCTCGGTACCAACCGGTATCGAAAATACCATTACCGAAAATCCCAAAAGTGGGTACCGGTACCGAATATACCTGGTACGGTACGGTACCGATATTTGAGGGTAAAAACCGGTGAATACCGGTGCCGAACCGATACCTAAAATGTCAAAAGTCGGTACCGATTCGGTACCAAAAATATACCCGGTTTGATAAATTTGATACAGGTACCGGTAACCGATACCATTTGCTTATACCGTTGATGAGGGTAAAAACCGGTGAATACTGGCGCTGAACCGATACCGAAAATGTCAAAAGTCGGTACCGATTCGGCACCGAAAATATACCCAGTTTGATAAATTTGATACCGGTACCTGATATCATTTGATTATACCGTTGATGATGTTACTATTCATTGTGTTTGAATTTTAATATATAGAGAATATATAAAGTGACATACGATATACACGAAATCCCTTAATTTATTTTTTTAATAATAATTTTTTACAACTAAATATCAACTAATATTTTACTTACAAAATTTTAAACTTATATTTTTATAAGAAACAAATACCATGCCACTACATCAATAGATCATGAGCAGTGGCGGACATACAATGTAAGTAGGGGCAACCTCCGCTACGGCTTGGCGCTCCGGCAGTAGTGTAAAATTAGTGTAAATTTTGGAAAAATTTGACGCTTTTTCGATTTCGTTACCGCTTATTTATAAAACGTTACGGCTTGGCGGATTTTCTAGATCCGCCACTGATCATGAGTACAAATCCCGTTTATTAATCACATGTTTGTCTAATTGGTACATATTAAACAAGCAGGTTTCGAAGATTTTATTCTTATTATACCTCATAAATTTTACAATCAGTTTTATACGAGTGTCATCCTTTGCTTGTAGTCTTGTCTGGAGCTGGATTTTAATTACTATCAAATTTAAAGCAAGCAAATAACTTCTAGATAAAAATGTAACATGCAAAAAAGTCCGTTCATCTAATAGTAGTTATTCAATGCAAGTCACAATAAACAAAAGAAATTTGAAATGGTAGTCGAGCTTTGAATGTACTAAAACGTATTTCTGTGTCCAGCTATTGAAGCCAGATCCAATGGTGGTAGCAACAAAGCTTCTAGCACGTAAACAACTTAGAGGTGCCGGAAAGCAGTTCAACATGATTGCCGCTTCATGGATTCAGTTCATGATTCATGACTGGATTGATCACCTTGAAGAAACAAATCAGGTTCGATTAATCAAGATATTATATAATCTCGTGACATAAGAAGGATGAACTTTTGTACTAACACATAATATGTTACCATGGATTATTATGATTACAGATTGAGCTTAGGGCGCCAGTAGAAGTAGCAAGTGAATGCCCTCTCAAATCTTTCAGGTTCTTCGAGACTAAAGAAATCGACACCGGTCTTTCTGACATTAAGAAAGGTCATTGTAACATCAGAACTCCTTGGTGGTATGATTTCTATAGTTAGGCTCAAACTATCCACACACCCTATCTGCCTATTTGCACACCCTTTGTCTCGTATATGTCTCGAATAGGCCTATACGGGGCGTACAGTGTTACATCAAACTCAGTGTCTGACTCATGTCAGTTCTGGTTTGGCTGCTCCTATATGCCTCGTATAGGCCTATACGGGGCGTTTAGGACCCCTCGTATAGGTCTCGTATATGACTCATGCCCCATATATGCCACGTATAGGCCAATATGGGGCGTATATAAGTTTTTTTTTAAAAAACATTTTATACAATATTAATCGTTTTAGCAAACTTTTATACAAAAATAAGTTTTCTATTTTAAATAAATAAAAATAACAACTACAGGATATGATACAACGCCTGTATAGGTCTATACGAGACCTAAACCACACCTATAGTCCTATGCGAGACCTATACTACACCTACAGGCCTATACGAGTTATTATAAATAATATGAGTTTTTTTATAATTAATATTAGAGTTATTATAATTAATATGAGTATTTATAATTAGTATTAGTGTTATTCATATTAATATGGGTTTTTATAATTAATATGAGTTTTTTTTTATAATTAATATTAGTGTTATGGATATTAAAAAGAGAAAACAAAAAAAAATTAAAAATATATTCCGCATATAGGGCTAGACTGGGCGTATAATGTGGTCCAAAAGACCATTATAGCCCTGTTTTGCCTCTGGTCTAGGCCTAACTCAGGGCTAAAATAGTAATTTGCCATTTATAAATGTGTTTATAGAAAAACCTCATTATATACATACGTCTCATACAAGCCTATACTAGGCATATAAGAGAGGCAAAAAAAGACCAATTTACCTATGCGTACAACCCCAAATCATGGGTAAAATTGTCTTTTTCATCTATACCCCCAATAAAGGCCTATACGAGGCATATACGGGGCATATAAGACAAAATATGACATAATCAGGGATTCTTTTGGAAATTGAAAAAGGTTATACGCGACGTATAGACCTATACGAGGCGCATTTGGGGGTGTGTAAATAGGGACTAGGGTGTATGAATATGTAGACCCTTAATTAATCATATTTTATAACCTTGCATTGTTAAAAACTCTCATTAATTAATAGTTATAAAAAAAGAATTGAAAAAGATAATCATTATATATTCAAATAAATAGTATGAAGTTGAGAGTGGGATATATATGATATGTACAGGGATGGGAGTGCGGTATATGGAAGCAACTCAAAGGCTGCTCGTCACGTAAGAACGTTCATTGACGGAAAGCTCAAGATTGCAGAAGATGGTCTCCTTCAACACGACAAAGATGGATTGCCCATAGCAGGAGACATTCGTAATAGTTGGATTGGGGTGTCGACTTTGCAAGCCCTCTTTATCCACGAGCACAATGCGGTTTGTGATGCCTTAAAGGTATGTGTGTATATGGTAAACATGTAGCCAGTTATTTTTAGTTCATCAGCTAACTAGTGGCTTACAATATACTTATGTATTTCAGAAAGAATATCCTTATTTGGACGATGAAGATCTGTATCGCCACGCAAGACTAGTAACTTCTGCGGTGATCGCAAAGGTCCACACCATTGATTGGACCATTGAGCTTCTCAAAACTGACATGCTTGTTGCTGGAATGAGAGCTAACTGGTAATTACTTACTTTAAAATAAATAATTAATATGGTCTTATTTCTTAATTTCATTCTTGAAATGAAGCATATTTTCTAATATTTTGTTGAACTTTGTTATATCAAAGTATGGGCTATTGGGGAAAAGATTCAAGGACACATTTGGGCATGTTGGAGGATCTATTTTGGGAGGTCTTGTAGGGTTAAAGAAACCCGAAAACCATGGGGTACCCTACTCCCTAACAGAAGAGTTTACAAGTGTTTATCGTATGCATTCTCTCTTACCTGATCAACTTGTCATAAGGGATGTTAATTCCACACCAGGCCCTAACAAGTCCCCAAAGATTACTAAGGAGTATGTAAATCGCACCTAAGTTAACTTTTCTTAATTTGATTGACAATTTACTTCTTTCTACCTTCATGTAATAACCAACAAATAAGTATGCTCATAGTTATTAATTTATATTCAGGCTTGACATGATCAATTTGATTGGAAAGAATGGAGAAAAGGAATTATCAAAAATTGGATTTACCGCACAAATGGTATCCATGGGACATCAAGCCTGTGGGGCGCTTAAGCTATTTAACTATCCAGTCTGGCTTAGGGACATTGTGCCTCAAAACGTGGATGGGACTGATCGCCCCAACCACATTGATTTAGCATCACTTGAGAGTAAGCTACTTGTCTTTCACTAAAGAATGTGTATATACATGATTAATTTTGATCCTAATATATGATCATGATGCGCGCAGTTTACAGGGATAGGGAGAGGAAAGTAGCAAGATACAATGAGTTTCGTAGATCACTTTTCTTGATCCCAATCTCCAAATGGGAAGATCTAACGGATGACGAAGAAGCTATTCCCACATTGCGTGAAGTGTACGATGATGATGTCGAAGAGCTTGATTTGTTGATAGGATTGATGGCTGAGAAAAAGATCACTGGGTTCGCCATTAGCGAAACAGCTTTTATAATCTTTCTAGCCATGGCATCAAGGTATATATACAAATCACCAAAATAAGTGAATCAAAATTGTAAATAAACAAACTAATGGATAAATTATTTATACCAACTAAATATTTGTTCATGCATGCAGACGACTCCAAGCGGATAGATACTTCACTAGCGATTTTAACGAAGATGTGTACACAAAAAAAGGGTTCGAATGGGTGAACACAACAGAGAGCCTGAAAGATGTGTTGGACCGACACTATCCAAAGATGACCGATAGATGGATGAACTCAACAAGTGCTTTCTCGGTGTGGGATGATGCCCCTGAGCCTCATAATCCCATACCAATTTATTTCCGTCTCCCCAAGTGATAATGCTTTGATGGAAAAAAATATGTTACATGTTTGGTATATATATGTATATATATGTATATATATGTATAGGTATCTCATCTGTTGGGGGTGCCTTATTCAATATTTATTAGTTTAGTATGCGTTATTTCACTACTAGAAAACTGCTATTATTCCCATGTCAATTTCCGTGGGAAATCAGTGGGTAACTGCAGTTACCCACATGCAGATTTCCCACGAAAACTTTATATTTTAATATCATTAATTTTATTTATTATGAATATATTATTTTGATAAATTGGAATCCTACGCATTTCCTACTAATCGTTAAAATTCCGTCTGAATTTCGTGGGAAATTGCCGACACTTTTCTCACGCATATCAATTCCTACAAATTTCTGACAGATGGTTAAATTGAAAACGAATTCCATCGGAAATACATGGGAAATTTCCGACACTTTTTCTACGCATAACAATTTGTGGCTTTTTTGTCGTTTTTTTGTCAAAAAACTAAGACCCTTTCTTGTTCGTAGGAATTTCGTGGGAAAAGTGTCGGAATTTTCGTTTGTAGAAAATGGGTAGGAAATTTTGATAGGAATAGTAGCAGTTTTCTAGTAGTGTTTAATTTTTTTATGGAATAAAAGAATGTTGTATAATTGGTCTAGAACAAGTAATTCAAGGAAATAACAAACCTAGAACCCGAATTGAAATTACAAAGTTTGTGATAAAACTTGGATTAATATCTGAATCGTATGAGAACTATTAGATAAACCTATTTGCGGGTTACACGCAATGATTTATCAGATTAGACAGAGATCACTCTTGAAGGAATTGGGTTTGATGATCCTGTGATCTAGAAAGAACGTACACTGTAACCCAAGAAACTCTCGTATCTTTGCGTTTGTTCTGTACGTTAATAGTATATAAGAAAAAGGAAGCATCTTTTCCTTTTTAATTTTCGTGCCTTCCCTTATGTCATCGAGAGTAACAAAAAAAAAAAGTCTCATCTGACTTTGTTTCTTTGGCCCAAAGTTTATTTGCCCTAAGTACACTTTTTATGAAAAATTTTGTCATTGGCCATGCACTAAATATAACATACTAAATATAATATATCACTGGACAGTACATAAATAAATATTAAGTTTAAAATCATTAGTTACAAACTAATTAGGCCATGTAAATTATTTACATAACAAACTCAAATCATATTAGGATAAAAATTGAGCCCTCACTCCCGCGTCACCTAACTCGTTTAATCTCTAACACAATTTCCTCGACTAACAAGTTAATCAAATACCCTAAAACCGTTGATAACACTAAATTACCAACATTCCTCCCCCATTTTAGTGGTATCCATAATTAACTTAACCATCCTCATAGAAACACAAATGCATGCATAATGAAAATGTCCTGAGGATTGAATTTTTACTTAGTATATTACACGATACAAATATTAGAATAACAGGGTGTCTCTACGGATTGAACCCATGTTATCCATTTAAATACATGTAGGTAACATACACACACGTTTACAAATCCAAATTCCACTTGACACAATGTTTTACTAGCCTGTGTCCTAATCCTTCAAAGAATATATCAAAGCTCAAGTCCAAAGCTTCTTGAAACGCAAAACTTCATATTCTTATGGGTAGTTCATTACTCTTGCACCTGCACTGCAATTTATCAATTTACTATTAAGAAGTTCAACTTCAACCTACTTTATCTTGCAGTCTGAACACATACCTTGGGATGATTTGGTAATGTGTTCCAATATCGTTATGACATGCTTTCCGCATTGAATTCTGCATCTAACGTTGTATTAGATGGGAATTGGGTGTTTGACATAAGATATTTAAATGGACTTTAAACCCATCCCTTTAGCTGATTTCTTCACGAGATCTCTCCTAACCCTTTGGTTAAATGATCAGCTAAGTTAAGTTCAGATCTAACAAACTAAACAGATATCACACCATTCATGATTAATTCTCTAATCATACTATGTCTAACACCTAAGTGTATAGACTTCCCATTGTACACTTGACTATATGTCTTAGCCAAAGTAGCTGCACTATCCACCTTATAGAGATTGGTGATATCGGTTTCGGCCATAATGGAATCTCATAGATCAAATTTCTGAGCCACTCAACTTCTTTATCAGCTGTAGCTAAAGCCACAAACTCAGATTCCATAGTTGAGTCAGTGATGCAAGTTTGTTTCTTTGAAGCCCAGGAGATAACACCTGTTGATGCATGAAATGTCTGTTGACTGCGTCTACAAATAGCTTGAAGTCAATATTGGTCAACAGAGAGTCAAAATGTAAATGTTGTGTCATTGTCTTAAGTCTGGACCGCTTATATGTCAATATCTGGACCGCTTATATGTCAAGTAGTCTGGACCGCTCTTATGGCATGTCGTACGAGCGGACCAGATACTCTATAAATAGGTTGAGCTGGTTCATTAGTTTGTAACGTGTATGTGTGTGCTTGGGAGCCAAAACTCTGTCAAAATTTCATTAGAAAGCTAATAAAGTGAAGGAATTGAAAGGATAAGCTGCTGTTACATTACGTATTCTGATTCCGCCTTTATACGTAATGATGAACTTTCTCAACTGATCGTTTAGGGTCACGACACGGTCCAACAAGTGGTATCAGAGCTTCAGGACGAGAAGTTCATACTACATCAGCTGATTCGACACTTTTCTCATCTTTCTACTCAATTTCTTTTATTTTTCGGATTAAACAAGTTTCTTCGGACATAATGGTTTGAAATTCAAGTATATTGAGCGAAACTTGTTGTTAAACAATCTGTAAAAGTATCAGCCTTTAAAACAAAGTAAAATTCATTCAATTTTATCAAAAACAGGATCGGTTCACGGACAGAATTTTCAAACTCAGATCTGGAACGATTTTGCGGTCAAATTTGAACATATTACATATCATTGTGATCGGAATTAAGTGTAGATCATTCCTTGAAAGTATCAGATTGTAATTCGGACTAAAAATGGTAAAAACAGGCTAAAAACTGTGGTCCGCTTTTTCGGTCATCGCAAGTTTCTGGTTCGCTTTTAATACACTGTCTGGTCCGCTGTTACGTACATTATCAGATCCGCTCGAACGAACAAGTCTGGTCCGCTCGAACGAACAAGTTTGGTCCGCTCGAACATACATTTTCTGGTTCGCTTATCTGAACCTGTTTAGTCCGCTTATCTGTCACGTGCACAGATTGGTTCGCTTTTGTGGTTCTGTTTTTCAAAAATCTAGAAAAATTTTCTAAGTGTTGATTGATTTTGCAGGTACGATCAAAATGGATGATATTTTCATGAATCCGTTCAGCGATATGTATGCATTCACGGGTAGTTCAGGAAACAACGATACTTCTTCAAGCAATGCAAACAAAAGTCCACCGAAAGAAAGAAAGAAAGAAGGAAGCTTGGGAGTCCGAAAGCGCATTTGGAACATTTAACAAACCTCCTAAGCTGATGGCTATAGAAGATTACAGCAGGTGGGCAACAAAGTTCGAAGATTGGTTGATGGCATTTGCTTTTTCTAGCTGGAAGAGTATGAAGAATGGTTATGCCCAAGGAAAGAAGAATGGTGAAGCATTAAGATCAGCTGAAGAGATTGACAGTTTTGTGGCCGAGCAAAAATGTGTGGCATTATTGTTTCAATCGGTGCGTGAAGACATCATTTCGCTAATAGATTACTCCAATGCTAAAGACTTATGGGAAAAACTCGAAAAGAAGTGTCTTGGAAGCAAAGAGATTGTAAAAAATAAAAAGAAACTTCTTAGGAAAGAGTTTGATATGTTTGGTTGTCTTAAAAATGAGTCAGTGTGTAAAATGATTGAAAGGTTCGGTCATCTGAAGCTGGAATTAGCAAGACATGATATCAGATATTCTGATGATGAGCAAGTAGACAAGTTGTTCGATTCGTTGCCAGACGAGATGGAGTGGAGATATTATGCTCTCATGCTTAAGAACACTATTCCTTCTGAATTGTTGAAACCAGATTTGGTGATTGAGAAACTTGAAAGTCATGAACTAGAGCTGAAGAAAACATTTAAAGTTAATAATTCATCTTATCAACAAAATCTGGATCTGTACTATCCAAAAAGTTTGATCCCGAAAGCTACTTCTCCAAAAACTGCATTTTCTGCTAAGAATGTTTCTCCAGCAAGCAAAGAAAGTCAAAGCAATTCAAGCAGCGGAAGCCATAGTGGTTATCACAGTGGATCTACGTCTTCTGCAAATTTTTCTGATGCAAAGTTTTCTTGCAATATCGCGATAGATCTGAAGAACGCACAGAATTTTGATGAGGAGTCGGCCAAGCAACAAATGGTCTTTCTAGCGTCTGTTTTGGAATCCTACGAAGGGTTGGTGGCTGGAAAAATCGGGAATACAAATCTGACGAAAGAAGACTACGATCAGATAGACCCTGAAGAAATGGAGCTGATCGACATTCGTTGGGCAATGGCAAGTGCAGTTCGACGTGCACAACGCTTCATGGAGATTACTGGCAGAAAAACAATTGGTGGTGCTTCTACTAAGCTGGGGTTCGATAAATCGAAGGTGACTTGTTTCAAGTGTAAACAGAAGGGTCACTTCAAACGAGAATGCCGAAACGCTTATGCTGATGAGTCGGAGAACCCTTTCAGAGATGATTACTACAAGAAGGCGATTTATCACCAGAATAAATCCGAGCCGCCTAGATTGAAGCAGGTTGAAGACAACAGAGAGAAATCTAGAGCTCTTGCAGTGATTTACGATGATGAGGGTTATGATTGGAGTCAAGAGGTTCTACTGGAAGAAGATGCGATTGGTTACGCATTTATGGCGAGAAATGACGATCCTATTCCATGGAAAGACGATCGAACTGAAGAGCAAAAATATCAATACAGAAAAATGATAGCTGAAAACAAAATCATTAGAATATCTCGTATCTATTTGGATGCAAGAAGAGCCAATAGATGGGATCCAGATAGAGAATGCTATTTTGATGAGTATGGAAATATTGCAATTGATGATAGTACACTTGATTTTGAAGCCATAATCCAGCAATACAAAGAAGATGATGAGTATTGGCAACACAAATGGTGGGGAACTCCAACTTCGAAAATGATTGAAGAAGAGAAAGAGAAAGAGAAAGAGAAAGAGAAAGAGAGAAAAGAGAAAGAAGAGATCGAGAAAGCAAAGAAGATTGATACTGGAGTTATTGACACAACGCAGGAGTTGACTGCTGAAAATCTTGGAAGAATGGCTGATAAAGTGCTAGCTGCTAAGGCACTTGAGGTAGACTCTAACTCCGTGTCTGAGTCAAAAAGCCAGGTCAGTTCAGATGTGTCAACGAATGTGTCAGGTAAGAAAATCGATGGAAATGCTGATTGCAAAAATTGTAACAAAGAGTGCAAATTTTGTAGCACAGTCACGTATCTCAACGGGAAGAAAGTTGATGATCTGACAGCTAAGGTCAGAAGCGTTAAGAATCAGATTCTTGATCGTGACAAAACAGTTAAAGCTTCAACTGAACGGATAAGAGAATTAACTAAACAAATTGAAAATGATAAAATTGATCATGACAAAATTAAACAAGAAAATGAAAAGTTGATTCTTGAAAACCGTCAGATTTCTGAAAAATTTGAAAAACTAAAAAGCACATTGAAAGATTGTGATGATCGAAATGGTAAAACTTTTAAAGAAAATGAACATCTAAGAGCAGTGCTTAGAGTCAAAGAAGAATCAATCAATCAACAACTGGATGAAATCGCTAAATTGAAACTTAAAGTTCAAGAGGCTGTAATCGAAAACGAGCGAATCCAGTTGAAGCTTAACAGTTACAGCTCCGCAAGCTTTGTTTTGCAACATATCATTCCCAAACCCATCGGGAAAGACAAAGCGGGCGAAGATGTGTATTGTGATGGAACTGGGGTGGGGTTTCATCAAGTTCCACCACCTGTTCTTGATAACTACACGAAAAAACAATCTGGGTTGGTTGAAATTGAGGAAGAAAAAGAAGTTAAACTTCCGGAGAACATTGATGTCACTTTTACATCATCTGATGATAGTGTTCAGACAGAGATTGTTAAGAGCACAGCTGAAAGTGTTTTGATGTCTGATTCAACTGAAGATGATAGGTGTTTCTTAGACAAATACATTCAGAAATCAAAGTCCAAAAACAACTTAAGTGATGAACCGGGTCTTGTGATGTACAAGATGGCTGGATCTGATAAGTTGTATTCGGATTCTGAGTTTCCCATTGAGAATGTTAATGTGAAAAAGTTGACAAATGTTTTCAAGTTAGTTGAAATTGAGTTGTCAGAAGTGAACAGTTTGTGTCAAACAAAAAGGCAAATGAATTTTGAGAAAGATAAAGCTTATTACAAAAAGCCTGTTGTTCCACCACGTTTTTATAATAACAATCGAAACAATTGGTCGAGTGGTTATCAGGGTGGTAAGAGTTATCAGAAAAGGAGTTTTCAAAACAGAAGGTTTGCTGAAAAGAAGGTGTTTGTGAACGGTTCAAGTTCACTTTCTGATGAGGAAAATGAAATTTTTTCTAAATCAAATAAAGAGTTCTTTGAGAAAAGAGCTTCACATTATCAGTCTGAAGGCACAAGTCGAGTTTTTGATACTCGAACATGTTTCAGATGTAATCAAGTTGGTCACATTGCACGAAAGTGTAACAATGTGAAGCCTAAGACTGAAACTGTGAAGTTTCAACAGAAGAAAGTTGATGTGAAGGGTAAAGCACCAATGGTTGTTGAGAAAAAGAATGTGAAAAATGACAACATCAAAGTGAAAAATGAATCCGTAAAGAAAGTGGTAACTAAAAATGACAAGTTTTATAAACGGGTTGCATTAACTGAACAAATTTGGAAACCTAAAACTGAAATGAAAATTTCAACTTCTGAAGTGAAAAAGGCTGAAGAATCAATTTCGGTTGATTATGATGCAAATTTTCCACCTTTGAAGGCTGAAAATTTCAAAATTCAAATTGCGAGAGTCAAGGTTACACCTAAGGCTGATGAGGCCTGGGTGGACACCATGTTCGAATAAGCAGTTTGAATGGCCGGAGCTTCCTGGATCGCGAAGCATGAATCGGCATCTTTATTGAAATGTTTTAAAATCAACTTGTGGTATGTGCAGGATCTTCCAAGAGCCATTTCAAGATGGATCATGGATAGTGGCGCATCTAGACATATGACAGGAAAAACTGCATTGCTGTATGATGTGAAGAATATCAATGGTGGTTATGTGGGATTTGCAGGTCATGAAGGTGGTAGAATTGTTGGTGAAGGAACGTTATCCAATGGGATTGTGACGTTTGAGAGAGTTAATTACATCACTGAGCTGGAGAACAATCTGCTTAGTATCTCGCAGATTTGTGACAATCAGTATACTACTCACTTCACTGATAAGGAATGTTTGATCTTGAAACCTGGTTTTGTTATACCTGAAGAATGGATTATTATGAGGGCACCTAGAGTGAATGATTTATATGTGTTAGATATGTCTGTAGCAACTACAACTACTGGTCAAGCACATTGTTTTGTGTCTAGAGCAACTGAGATAGAATCAAGATTGTGGCACCGAAAGATGGGGCATATACATCTTAGGAAGATGAATCACTTGGTGCACAATGATTTGGTATTGGGAGTTAATATCAAAGGTTTTCATCTGGAAGGGGAGTGCATTAGCTGCATCAAAGGCAAGCAGAAGAAAAAGTCACACCCTACAAAGAAAGTCAATTCAGTTTCAAGACCACTGGAAAGACTTCACATGGATTTGTTTGGTCCGGTGAATGTCAAAAGTATTACAGGAGATTACTATTGTTTGGTCGTTACTGATGATTATTCCAGATTTTCTTGGGTTTCTTTCTTGAAGACGAAAGATGAAACATTTGACAGTTTGATGGGTCTGTTCAGGAAGATTGAGAATTTGTACCAAAGGCGTATCAAGAGAATTCGAAGTGACAATGGTACTGAATTCAAGAACAGCAAGATGGAAGAATTTTGTGATGAAAGAGGTATTTTACATGAGTTTAGTGCTCCGTACACTCCACAACAAAATGGAGTCGCAGAACGCAAAAACCGGACGCTAATCGAGACGGCTAGAACTATGCTCGCAGATTCAAAGTTACCGATTAATTTCTGGGCTGAAGCTGTTTCCGCCGCATGCTATACGCTCAACAGGGTTCTCACTGTCAAGAAGTTCAACAAAACATGCTTTGAGCTAATCAATAATCACAAACCGAATTTGAAGTATCTAGAACCGTTCGGGTCACCTTGTACGGTTATAGAACCTTTTGGGAAGTTTGGTCCGAAGTGCATTGAGGGAATATTTGTTGGATATGCAAATCCGTTGCGACGTGTCTTCGTTCCTAGTGAGAAGCGGATTATTGAAGCTGCAAATGTTGAATGTCAAGGATATACTATGCCGCCGCAGAATCCTGGTGATTCATGGCGTTATCATTATGACAAACTTTGGGATTCGTTTGACATGAGAGAAGAATCAGAGGATGATGAAGATTTCTTTGATGAGTTGGATATTTTGCGTGAATATGAGTCACAGTTAAGATTCCCAGCTGAGTATTCGAGGAGACCACGGGAAACTTCAAATGATGATGAAGCAGGTCCAAGTAATGCTGGTGAACATGATGATGTCCAACAGAATGAAGTTGCTCAGGATATTCAGTCGGCTCAGAATGATAATCTAGAAGCTGAAAACATGCCAGTATTTGATCATGGTGATTCAGATTCAGATTCTGAGGGGGAGCAAATTCAGATTTCAAGTCAAACAAACCAAGTTGTTGAACAAGATGCAGAGCAGAATGTTACTAATCTGGAGGGAAATGTAGATGTTCCAAACGAAGTGATGCCGCGAACTTTTTCATATCATCCAGAGGAGTTGATCATAGGAGAATTGCAGAAAGGCGTTCGCACTCGAAATCAGATTGATAAAGGGCTTACATGTTTTTACACAAAAGTTGCTCCTTTGCAAACTGAATTCTCATTAAGTTGTTTTATCTCGCAGGTTGAGCCAAGAACTTACAAAGAGGCGCTTACTGAAGACTCTTGGGTCAATGCTATGTAGGAGGAACTTAGTCAATTCGAGAAGTTGGGAGTGTGGAAGTTAGTTGATTTGCCGGATGGTCAGAGGAAAATTAACACCAAATGGGTGTTCAAGTGCAAGAGGGATGATAGAGGAATTGTTGTAAGGAACAAAGCTCGACTCGTTGTTCAGGGATTTAGTCAACAGGAGGGAATTGATTTTACCGAAGTCTATGCTCCTGTAGCACGACTAGAGGCAATCAGAATTTTCCTAGCATTTGCGTCTTGGAAGAACTTCAAAGTTTATCAGTTAGATGTTAAATCGGCGTTTCTTTATGGGAAGGTCAAAGAGGAGGTTTATGTCGGTCAGCCGCCGGGGTTTACCGATCCAATTCACAAAAACAAGGTCTACTTATTGGACAAAGCGCTGTATGGTTTACACCAGGCCCCGAGAGCTTGGTACGAGACTTTGTCTCAACACCTACTAGCCAACAAGTTTATTCGTGGAAAAGTGGATGCCACACTCTTCACTAAAGAAGTCGATGGTCATCTTCTGATAGTTCAGATTTATGTGGACGATATAATCTTTGGGTCGACAAATGAAAATCTATGCAAAGATTTTGAGTCAGTGATGAAGCAAAGGTTCGAAATGTCATCAATGGGGGAGATGAAATTCTTTCTGGGTTTACAAGTTGAACAACTTCCTGAGGGAATTTTCATTCATCAGTCAAAGTATGTTCATGATATTCTAGAGAAATTTGGGATGTCAAGTTCTACTCCAGCTGCTACCCCACTTGCAACAAATCATGGGATTCACCCAGATCTCACCGGAGACAGGGCTGATGAAACTTTTTATCGATCCATGATAGGTTCTTTAATGTACCTAACTGCTTCACGTCCTGATATTATGTACCCAACGTGCCTCGCAGCAAGATTTCAGTCTAACCCGAGAGCATCGCATATGATCATTGTGAAGAGGATATTGCGCTACCTTAAAGGAACTCCTTCATTGGGGTTGTGGTATCCTAGGAAAGGTGATTTTACGCTCGAAGGGTATTCCGATTCGGATTTCGGATGCTGCAAAGTCAATTCAAAATCAACAACTGCAGGATGCCAGTTCTTTGGTCCTAGATTGGTTACCTGGCAGTGTAAGAAACAAACGTCTGTGGCGTTATCTACATGTGAAGCGGAGTATGTTTCTGCTAGCAGTTGCTGCTCTCAGATCTTGTGGATACAGCAACAGATGCGCGACTACGGTTTGCAGTTTCTTAACACACCTCTTTTTGTTGATAATGAGGCCGCAATTAATATAACTAAAAATCCAGTACATCACGCTAAAACTAAACACATAGAAATTCGTCATCACTTTATTCGTGATTGCTTTGAGAAAAAGTTGATACGAATTGAGAAAATCCACACAGACGAACAGAAAGCTGATTTACATACCAAAGCTTTTGATAAAAATCGGTTTAAATATTTGTTAAAACTGAATGGTATGAAGCTTCTGTCGGTGTCGGATGGCATAATTGGCGTTGATGAGAGTACTGTTGCGGATGAAGACGAGAAACAATCTGCAATGGTTTGTCGAATTTTTACTTGTTTTGGTATTTAGGGGGAGTAGATGTTTGTACATAGTTATTTTCAGAAAATACAAAAACAGTAAAAAATGCAAAAATACAAAAACATGATAAAATCTGAAAAGAGCTTGTGTTTATAGGGAAAATGATAGTACATCGGCTAGACGATTACAGTATGCTAAAGATTTGAAAAGTATAAAAGAATTAAACAGTCTCACTAATGATGTGTCGATAGGTTTTTGCACATTTAGTAGATTTATTCGGGATATAAACCTAAAATTCAAACTTGTGAATTCGTGGGGAACACTACTTGGATATATAGGTAACCCCTGAAATCTCGTTTGAAAGGTCTCTTAATCTGATATACTAGGTCTTTATACTCTATGATGTCTGGGGTATTATTCCGGGACTTCTGCTGAACGGTGGTTCTGACCTAGTCCCTGGCTAATACTTGCTGCAATGCTTGAAACACAGCATTAAACCCTCAGCATGCTGAAACAATAAAATTGATAAATGCTGCTGTTGTAAGCAAAAAGATTCTCTAAAGGGGACACACCGAAAAGTCGAAGCTGATATCTCTCTGCGTATACGAAAGTATCGACCTGAGATCCCTCGGCCCTCGCATACCTAAATTATATACAGATATCATTGTAGTATTCTCACCTGTAAGACTGATTATTGGGATTCTGGATACGGGAGTATATTCAAGAGGTGGGACACATGAATGATCTAAGTTCTTAATTCATCTAAATCGTATCCTGAATAAGTTGAAATTTGTGTGAGAATTTAAGATGGATCAGTATATCGACAATCAAGGTGAATTGTTTAAGTCTGAGTATGTAATGTAGCTTAACGGTACTTGTAATTTGTCTGAAAAGCTGATATGATTCCCTGAAATGCTCGAAAAAAATTTGTTTGTAAATAGTTTACTTTGTTTAATTTCTGCAATTTAAGTTTTCTGTATTTCATTTCTTAGTTTAGAACACTTTAATAAAATTCAAAAAGATTTTATTTCTGCTTTATTTTCCGACAAACCAAAGTGGAGAGTTGATTGTTGGATTCTCAGTTGTTTGAAGCAGATGCAGGAGATTCTGGACTGAAGAATGAGGAGAGCTTACTTTGAAGAAGTTTGAATTGTTTGAAAAGTCAAAAACAAGTTCATTAACTTGATACTTGTTATTTTCAGAAAAAGTTGAAAATATTTTTACTAAATCAGTTTAATTCGTCAAAATGATCAACCAGGGTCATTAAATTGAACTTGGTAGATTAATCAAGTATTCAGGGTCATTCACTTGAACTTGAAAATTTGAGTGGATTTCTAGACTTGATTGATTTTGTGATTTAATGTTGAAAAGATAGTTTGTAATGTTTGTTGGTTGAGTAACAGGTTTGGACATTATTTCCCAAACGGAGGCAAATTGTCAAAGCTTGAACCAGATATCTCAAGATCCCAGCATACTGAGAGGGGGAGTCTGTGAAAGGGGGAGTCTGGATTGACAATCATTGGGAAGTTGATGATAGAGTCAGGTGTTAATGCTGAAACCTGTGAAGAATGCTTGTGAAGATAGACAGAGTTGGTGAAAAGACTAAGAGTGAAGACTACGGATCTGAAGATACGTAAAGACTACGTCAACATCCAAGGGGGAGTCTGTTGATGCATGAAATGTCTGTTGACTGCGTCTACAAATAGCTTGAAGTCAATATTGGTCAACAGAGAGTCAAAATGTAAATGTTGTGTCATTGTCTTAAGTCTGGACCGCTTATATGTCAATATCTGGACCGCTTATATGTCAAGTAGTCTGGACCGCTCTTATGGCATGTCGTACGAGCGGACCAGAAACTCTATAAATAGGTTGAGCTGGTTCATTAGTTTGTAACGTGTATGTGTGTGCTTGGGAGCCAAAACTCTGTCAAAATTTCATTAGAAAGCTAATAAAGTGAAGGAATTGAAAGGATAAGCTGCTGTTACATTACGTATTCTGATTCCGCCTTTATACGTAATGATGAACTTTCTCAACTGATCGTTTAGGGTCACGACACGGTCCAACAACACCTCCACCAAGTAAGAACACCCATCCACTTGTGGAGGAAAGATCTTCCTTATTGTTTATCCAACTTGCATCAGAATACCCTTCTATAACTAAAGAAAAACCTGAATAGCATAAACCAAAGTGCATAGTTCCTTTTAGGTACTTAAGCAGTCTGTTCACTGCTTGCCAGTGTTGAGCACTAGGATTACTAGTAAATCTGCTCAACTTACCCACATCATAAGCTATGTCAGGCCTTGTGCTAATCATAGCATACATCAAACATCCAATTACCTTAGAATACTCTAATTATGAAACTGAATCACCAGAATTGGGCATTAACCGGATGCTAAGATCTAGAGAAGTGCTAAGAGGACAACAATTATAATGATTGAATTTCTTCAACACTTTCTCAATGTAATGAGACTGTGTCATGGTTATACCATTGTTTCTCCTTTTAATCCTTATTCCAAGGATCACATCCGCCTCCCCCATATCCTTCATTTCAAAATTTGAAGACAACAATTTCTTTGTCTTATGAACCTGATCTTGATCAGTGCCAAAGATCAACATGTCATCTACATATAGACAAATAATCACTCCTTTACCAGAGGATTCAAACCTACTGTAGACACATTTATCAGCTTGGTTTAGAAGAAAACCATGAGATAAGATCACCTCATCAAATTTTTGATGCCACTGCTTAGGTGCTTGTTTCAAACCATATAATGATTTGACAAGTTTACATACCCTGTGCTCTTGTCCAGGTAGTACAAAACCCTCAGGTTGTTTCATGTATACCTCTTCATCCAATTCACCATTCAAGAACGCGGTCTTGACATCCATTTGATGAATTACCAAGTTATGAATTGAAGAAAGGCTAAAAGAAGCCTTATGGTGGAAATTCTTGCAACAGGAGCATATGTATCAAAGAAATCTATTCCTTCCTTTTATTTAAAGCCTTGGATAACCAACCTGGCTTTAAACTTATCTATGCTACCATCAACTTTCATCTTTCTTTTAAAAATCCATTTGCAACCCAAAGGTTTGCAACCAGGGGGTAAATCAGTCAATTTCCATGTATTATTATGCATGATTGAATCCATCTCATCTTGGATGGCTTCTTTCTAGAAAGCAACATCCCTAGATGCCATTGCCTGACTGTATGTCTTAGAATCCTCCTTAATATTGAAACAATATTGATACGAATGTTCAACCCCATTCCTGGTTCCTTCCACCAAATAAAGATGAAAGTCAGAGCCAAAAGACTTGGCTTTCCTGACCCTAGTACCTTTCCTGGTGCAAGGATTCTCAAAAATGTCCCAAATTAACCCGTAAGTACGAACCTGGACCCCTGAAAACTTAATCTATATCAAAAATCAAGAAATCAAGATTTCTGGTCTTCAGACGGGCCGCGTAAGAGTAAGCATAGTCTGGAATGCCTTATCAGGTACATTCTTCTTGTACTTTGCCCAATCAGGAGGAGTGTGTTTAACCTTGTTTTTAATCATTTCTTGAATCCTGGCTGCTTCACTTTCAAGCTCAGGAATGGTCCATTCTTTGTACATATGTTTTTCTCCCTTATACTTCTTATAAGCGATGATATTTTCAATATAGTATTTTCTCAGGGATTCATCTACTCTTTCTGATATTTGCTGACAAACATTCTTTGCAAACTGCTCCAATGATCTGACTTGTGTGAGCAGAAATTGATAATGCCTTTGTATTTCTTTGTCAGACTTTCCTTGTGATTTTTTCTTGGAGATATCCTCTGCTTGTTGAGCCTTAACTTTCAAGTATTCTTCAATGTTGTTAGGCCTGGGATATCCCTCAACAGATGGTAAACTCCTTTTAGCAGGGTCATCCTCAAAGTAGAAGGATTTGATCTCTTCTCTAACTGCTATATGTTCTAGAGGATATTGGAAACCTGTAGGAGTGATAGCAGTGATTGGCTTTTGAACTTGAGCTGATGAGAGAGGAACAGGGTTTGGTATTGTAACAAGTGATAGAGGTTGTGAAGATGTTGGTGGTGGTGAAGGATCATCATCTTTCAGAATTAGCCTTCTCCTTTTAGGTTGAGGAGAGGCTGATGATCTTTTGGGTGGATCAGTGGTGGTGATTTGAGTGATGGTTATTGTAGTGGAAGTGATTGAAGTGGGAGGTTGCTGACTAACAGTTGTTGAAACAACTGGTGTTTCAACCACTGTTGCCATTACAACAGATGTTGTAACATCTGTTGTCTTCTGCTTTTTAGCAGGAGATGAGGGTGGTGTTGATGATGTTTTTGGTGGTGAGGTGATTTTTGGTGGTAATGGAATGTTTGGTGGGGCAGTAGTTGTAGTGGGAGCAGTTGTTGTGGTTGAAGTGGTGATTTTTGGTTTAACAACTGCTGAAACTACTGAAGTACCAACAGTTGTTGATACAGCAGGTGTTACAACAGCTGTTTGGGTGGAAGATTGATGTTTGGAGCTTTTGGAAGGTGGTTTGGAAGCATGCTTTGTGGGTCTGGATGGTGTGTGTTTGGGTTCCCTCACTTTTCTAGTGAGATTCTTTCTTTTTGGCTCAGGATTTTTATCATCCTTTGGCTCAGAAATACCCTGCTCATTCAGCTCCATAAAAGCTCATTTCTCCTCATTCCACCTGGATATATCCTTAGCCTCTCTATCCCTTTTTACACTTGCTTTTGCTTCAGCAAATGCATTTGTGGTAACATCAATCTTTTTACTACCATCTAGCAAGGGAATGTCTGCAAGCATGCTTGAATTTGACCCATCAATGTACAACCCATCTTCATATCCCCTTTTCTTCTACTGCTTTATTTTCTCCCCCTTTTTGGCATTAGCTGGTGGTGGGTTATCCACAAAGATAATAGAGGGAGGAGCAGTGCCAGTGGTGTTTAGTAAGTGAGCCTTTATAGCCTTGATATCAGCTTGTGTATCCATAAACCTAGCATCCATGGCATGTCTGATCTATTGAAGCTGAATCTCATGTTGCTGATCAGCTAACTGCCTTTGATGGATAAGCAGTGGTTGAAACAAATTCCAAACCTCATTTGCAGCAGGTGCAGGTGCTTGAGCTGGAACAACAGTGGTTGGTACCTTTTGAGCTTTCAACAACTGTTGCATCATGTCTTTAATTTCTGCAACAGTTGTATCAAGTTTATCAATTCTACCCGTCAATTTGTCACACCCCTATTTTTCCACGTGTCACCGGTGGGCTCGGTGGGGAGTATCGTGACGTAGTTGATATCATCATAGTCAAACAACACAATATTTAAATGCACAGCGGAAGCAAAAGATAGATTTATTTCAACCGAATAAAATGTAATATTAAGTATCACAAAGTGGCTGAAACAGATCCACAGGCGGATCAAATAAAAAGGAAAACTGTTCAACAGACTTTGACATCTAAAGCTTGCGAGACTTGAGTAATGATGCCTGGAGTAGCCAGCCTATTTCGTCTAGTACCTGCACTTAGCCTTTTTGGATAAATATGTCAATTTACACTGGTAAATACAACTTAACTGACTCATTTTGAAAAGGTTTGAAAATCGATTTGAATGCACTTCGGCAAAAATATTTTTATAACTTGGGACAATTATTTAAAAACAATCTTGTATACAGTTTTACTCATTTGTCGTCCATTAGGGCCGGTTTGTAGGGTCGGACTTAAGTTAACTGACACACCACAGGTATAATGCCCACAAGGTTGATTCCTTTAAGTGGGATACCAGTTTTTACATAATGCATCTGTCAGGTGTACGCCTACACCCCGTGCTTAGGTCGTGGCCATTTCATTAATGATGCCAAGGATATCCGGGACATGGTCATTTAACCCCCAAGGGCCATACACCAAATAATACATATCAAACAGGTTCTGTAAATACATCAATCACAATATGATTTAAATGACTGCATACACCCGACCAAGCGGTACTCTTATAGTACCGTATCCCAAGCCCGTATAGGGAAAATAAGTTAAGAGTATTTACCTGAGCAAAGTATCAATCAAATACAGCAAGTGCACGTAGCTTTTACTGGGCTCCTAATCTGGAACGAAGGTTTTTAATAACCTATTAGAATCCTAACGGGTCTTTAATTAAGCTTAGACTTAGACCGGTTAGTTTTCAAAAGGAAGACACGGTTCAAACGCATGATAAAACGAAGACCGGCTTAGAATGTGGTTTTGACCCGGCAAGCTTACATGCTTGTTTAATCTGGGTAACTTAAACACATTCTGGATTTTGAGACAAAAACGATATGGTTTGACCCGTTTCGGCTAATATATGCAAACTAGTTACATATGCCGATCCGAACGCGAAAAGTGCGTAACGAGTAACCAAATGAGTCATATATAAGTTTCCTAAGTTAATATGCATTAAATATGTTGTGATATCAGTAAGATATCTTCTATTATGCCCAAAATGGATTTAAACACAAATTACGCCCCGTAGGGTTATTTTGATCAATTAAAAGGTAATAAAAGAGTTTAAATATAAATCTGAGTTTAAAACTTTTGCTTACTGAAAAAGTATAAAAATTTACTTAAAGCATCAGTAGGTATCAAGTCTTATATATCTAATATGGTCTTAATACATACTATGCGTTTAAAACGCTTAAAAACGCTTAAAATAGCGATTTTGAGCTATTTCCGGGTTCTTAAAGGAAAGCTGATATTTTTACTATTCCAGAAGGCTTAAAATATTCTATTTATCAAATAAAATCAGTAGAAAAAAGGTTTGGGGTCAAAAGGATTTGTAAAACTCATTTTATGGCTTAAAAGGGCAAAACCGGCATTAACCGAGTTAAACTTAGAGACCTATGATATGCTCAGCCAAAAATTAAATAAAAATCTCCAAAAATCCCAAAATATTATATTACATCAGTGGGTAAGAATTTTGATATCAAAAAGTGGGTTTAAATAGGCTATACGCTAATTACGCCGTTTAATTAATATAAAGCTTTCAAATTACGCTAATGAGCATAACTCTTAATCTAGACCTCAAACTGATGTCAAATTTTAGGTGCAAGTTTATAAATGAGTAACTAAGGTGTCTACTCTTTTATATTTTCAAAAATCACGTTTTAAGGTCAAAAGGGCATAATAGTCAACATTTAAGCAATTAACGAAAACATGCATATGAATCGGATAACTAATGAACCAAGTTGTATAATCTTAGAGAGTTATACTTATATGAAACCTAGTTCTAATAAGGCTCTAAGGCATTTCTAAATTATGCTTAAACGGGTCAGAACTGAAAGTTAAAGCATAAGTCAAACTATGCGACTTTCGGTCCCGAACCGAGCCTAAACTGAAAATTGTCGAGTTGAACATGTTTAGACATGTTCTTATATTAATTACCAAGTTATATTAATGACAAAACAGGTTGCATAGCCTTTACATTGCTAATTATGCATTTATTTGAAAATTAGCTTTCTATTGACTTTTTTTAAGATTAACTTTGACTCGACAATTAACCTAGTTAGAGTGGGAATCAGAGGGTGCCCTTTTAAGGGTTTATTGCCCACATAATTACCAACTCATAGGTACGTACTATCAATTTGCAATTTGACTGGAGAAATTAAGATTAATGACGAAGTCAAATCTTAATTACGACGGTTTGACTTTACGCTAATTAACTAAGCAAAACTGAATTAAAGGAGGTTAAGCATACTTACAATAGTCCTAAGCACGACTAATGATCACTAGGAAAGGTGCTTGAGCTCCAGGAACCTCCAAGAAGTGAGTTGTGAAGTTTACAAGTGAATGAGCAATGAAGAACCCAAATTCATGGCCCTTATATAGGTTTCTAGATGCAATTTGATCATGGCAAACAAGTCTATGAATGAATCCAGATGATTACAAGTGTCCCTAGACCTTAAAATACCATCAAACAAGCCCCTGAATTCGAATACCATCGTTTTATGGCGGTGTAACCATTTTAACAGGCAGCTGGAAGTTTTTCTGCATCTGGGACCTGCTTACGGACCGTAAGGGTCCTAGCTTACGGTCCGTAAGGACCATGCCAGCACAACACAACTTTCATTTGTTGACAGTTTTGACCCCTGCACTTCCAAACGTGGTTTTACCTTTATTTCTTGCACTTTGGGCCCTCTAACTTGACTTCTAAGGACCTCAACTCATAAACTAACTTTGTTAAGTCCCCGGTTATTCATACGATCACCGAAAAGTCTTAAATTTTTAATGTTGACGCTTTTAACCCCTCGTATACGAATTTGATCATAACTTTCTCATACGGTAACGAAACCTGGTGAAATTTTTATCACATAATCTTGTGAGTATAATTTATCATTAAAAAGCTTCGGGTTTGCTAAAAGGTCATTCAGAGGTATACTTTAAACATGTTGACACATTTTACCCCTGTAGTTTGTAATTCCTCACTTTCTTTCCCAATTAGCTTCGTATGATCCATGATTTATTCGTTTAAGGTTATAAACATCATGTAGGGTTATTGTAAAGTATATTTATCCATTGTTGACATTTTGAATCCTTTTATACACACAGATTCCTTGTTTGTCAACTTTAGTCCTTCTAAATCAATCCTTTACACGTTTTAAGTCCATGACACGTGTCGATATATTATTGGGCATGAATTTTCGAGGTGTTACATCCTCACCCCCTTAAAAGAAATCTCGACCTCGAGATTTACTGAAACAAATGAGGGTACTTTTCTTTCATTGTGGACTCTACCTCCCACGTGTATTCGGGACCTCTACGGGCATCCCATTTAACCTTTACAATAGGCACATGCTTCCGACGAAGCTTCTTTACCTGTCGATCCTCAATTGACAAAGGTTTTTCCACAAACTTCAAGCTCTCATCTAAATGCACATCCGTATGTGGTATGACTAGCAATTCATCTGCTAGACATTTCTTCAGATTGCAGATGTGAAATACATTGTGAATACCACTGAGCTCTTCAGGTAAGTTCAACTTATAAGCCACTGACCCAACACATTCGATGATCTCGAATGGTCCTATATACCTTGGGCTTAACTTACCTTTCTTACCAAATCGCATCACTCCCTTCCAGGGTGATACTTTAAGCAAAACTTTATCACCAACTTCGAACTTTAGAGGTTTACGCTTTGGATCTGCGTAGCTTTTCTGCCTATCTCTGGTAGCTTTCAGGCGGTCACGAATCTGGACAATCTTGTCCATGATTTCAAAGACTAAATCAGGTCCTGATAATTGAACTTCTCCTACTTCCGCCCAACAAATAGGCGTTCTGCATTTTCTACCATATAATGCCTCAAAAGGCGCAGCCTTAATGCTTGTGTGGTAGCTATTGTTGTAGGAGAATTCGATCAAAGGTAGGTGGTTATCCCAACTACCACCTAAATCAATTACAGATGCACGAAGCATGTCTTCCAAAGTTTGGATGGTACGCTCACTCTGCCCATCAGTCTGGGGGTGGTAAGCCGTACTAAAATTCAAGCGCGTGCCCAAAGACTGTTGGAAACTTTTCCAAAAATGTGATGTATATCTCGTATCTCTATCAGAGATAATTGACACTGGTACGCCATGCAGAGATACAATCTTGTCTACATACAATTGGGCCAACATGTTGGAGCTATAAGTCTCCTTAATGGGTAGGAAATGTGCTGACTTAGTCAGTCTATCTACTATTACCCATATAGTATCATTTCCTTTCTTTGTTTTTGGCAACTTGGTGATGAAATTCATTGTCACCATCTCCCACTTCCATGTGGGAAGTTCAGGTTGTTGTAGCAAACCTGACGGCTTCTGATGTTCATCCTTGACTTGCGCACACGTCAGACATTTAGCTACATAGGCGGCTATAGACTTTTTCAAACCTATCCACCAATAGTTTGCCTTTAGATCCTGGTACATCTTATCAGCTCCAGGATGAACGGAATATTTGGAGCTGTGGGTTTCCTGGAGGATAACATCCGGAAGTCCTCCATAAACTGGAACCCATATTCGCCCATTCAACCTTAGGATTCCGTCCTTGTCATAGGATAACTGCTCCTCAGTTACTCCTAGCTTTTCCTCAGGATAGTTAGCTTCCAACACAGCTTCCTTCTGTGCAACTAACAACCTTTCGTTCAAACTATTCTTTACCTCAATGCTCTTGGCATTGATCCTTATAGGCTTTATTTTCTCCTTTCTACTTAAGGCATCGGCAACTACATTTGCCTTGCCTGGATGGTATCTTATCTCACAGTCATAGTCATTCAAAGTTTCCATCCAACGTCGCTGCCTCATGTTCAAGTCCTTCTGATTGAACAAATGTTGAAGGCTTTTGTGATCCGAATAGATCACACACTTAGTTCCATACAAATAGTGCCTCCAAAGTTTTAGTGCAAATACAACGGCACCCAGCTCCAAGTCATGGGTGGTGTAATTCTTCTCGTGCACCTTTAACTGTCGTGAAGCATAGGCAATGACCTTGCCTTTCTGCATAAGCACACATCCCATACCTGTGTGCGATGCATCACAATATACTACAAATTCCTCTATTCCATCGGGCAATGTTAATACTGGAGCATTGCTCAACTTCTGCTTAAGAATGTCAAAGGATTCCTGCTGCTTAGGAGCCCAGTCAAACTTAATATTCTTCCTAGTCAACGAAGTTAGAGGTGCAGCAATCCTTGAGAAATTTTCAATAAAACGCCTATAATATCCTGCTATACCTAGAAAGCTACGAATCTCAGTAGGCGTCTTCGGATCTTGCCAATTCATAACAGCTTCAACCTTAGCGGGATCTACTTGGATACCACGCTCACTAACCACATGTCCAAGGAATTGGACTTCTCGAAGCCAAAATTCACACTTCGAGAATTTGGCGTAGAGTTTCTCACGATGGAGAAGTTTAAGAATGCAGCGAAGGTGCTTCTCGTGGTCAGCTTGGTTCTTCGAGTAGATGAGAATGTCGTCGATGAAAACGATGACAAATTTATCCAAGTAAGGCTTGCAGACGTGATTCATGAGATCCATGAACGTGGCAGGTGCATTAGTGAGCCCAAAAGGCATCACTAGGAACTCGTAATGACCATAACGAGTCCTAAATGCAGTTTTGTGAACATCTTCATCTCTAACCTTCAGTTGATGATAGCCTGACCTTAAGTCAATCTTAGAGAAATAACTTGCCCCTTGAAGTTGATCGAACAGATCGTCGATCCTGGGCAATGGATACCTATTCTTGATAGTGACCTTATTAAGCTCATGGTAATCGATGCACAGGCGCATCGATCCATCCTTCTTCTTTACAAATAAGATAGGTGCTTTCCATGGAGACGAACTAGGTCTAATAAAACCTTTGGCTAGCAGATCATCTAACTGCGTCCTCAACTCCTTCATCTCTGTTGGTGCCAACCTATAAGGTGCTCTAGCAACAGGTGCTGCTCCGGGGATGATGTCAATTCTGAATTCTACTTGCCTATCTGGTGGTAAACCAGGTAGTTCTTCAGGGAAAACTTCAGGGTATTCAGAAATGACGGGAATATGTTCCACTTTAGGCTTCTGCTCATCAATCGTTACCTGTGCCATATAGATGACACAACCCTTCTTCAAACATCTAGATGCCTTGAGCATAGACACTTGCTCAGGCAGTCCATACTGGGTATCTCCCTGAATGGTAAGTGGCTCACCAGACGGAGTCTTGATCACCACTTGCTTCTTGTTGCACACTATCTGGGCTTGGTTACGAGATAACCAATCCATGCCTATAACTATGTCAAAACCGGCTAACTTAAAGAGAAGTAAGGACAAAGGAAAAGAGTGGTTCCTAAAAGATATAACACATCCATCTAACATGGTAGAGGCGGTTTCTAAGGTTCCATCAGCTAACTTCACCTCATATTTCACACTTAAGGTTTTAACAGGTAAATTCAACAACTTACAAAACTTATTATCTACGAACGACTTATCTGCTCCAGAATCAAAAAGTACTCTTGCATAGACATCATTTACGAGAAAGGTACCTGTGATCACATTGTCGTCCTGAATGGCTTCCTGTGCGTTCATCTGGAAGACCCTAGCATTGGTCTTCTTGGCTTCCTCAGGCTTCTTAGCGTATTTAGGGCAGTTGGTCTTAATGTGCCCTTTCTCATTGCAGCAGTAGCAGGTAGCATCTTTAATCCTCTTGCAGTCAATAGTCTTATGCTCCTTAGACTTGCATAACCCACATGCAGGTGATCCTGATTGAGACTTGGTCTCAAGCCTGCATTTTCCAAAGTGGCGTTTTTGGCAAGTTGTACACTTTGGCTTTTCCTCTGTTCGCTGATTACCTTTGTTGGACCCAGATTCTTTCTTGTGGTCCGAACTACCTTTGTGCTTCTTCTCAGACCTTCGTGAGGTATCATCCTCACGCTTCCTCTTACTCTCCTCCGAGTTCTTGAGCGATCTTAACCTGACCGCATCTAGAGTGAGGGATAGAGATAGATCAGCTGCTGATCTAAAAGTGGCAGGTCTTGAAGCCTTAAACACTGGCTTTGATTTCTGGGGCTAACCCCCCGATGAAGCGAGCAATCCTTTTGGGTTCCGGGGTTACCAGGTACGGAACCAGCCTAGATAGGGTATTGAAACTGGTGAGGTAAGCCTGACAATCTAAATTCTTCATCACCAATGATAAGAAATCTGATTCAACTCTTTCGACCTCATGCTACGGACAATAATTCTCCTTAATGAGAGCTACGAACTGATCCCATGACAAGTTGTAGAGCGGGATCTTTCCAGCAGCCTGAATGAGAGACTTCCACCATGCCAGTGCTTCTCCCTTGAACGATTGGGATACATATTTCACTATATCCCTTTCAGCACAACCTCTGATGTCAACTACCATGTCCATCTCATCCAACCAGGTCATACAATCTATTGCTCCTTTCTCCCCAATAAAATCCCGGGGTTTGCAGGAAACAAAGTACTTGTATGTACAGGACTTGGCACGCGGTTCATTATCGAACACTATCTTCTTGGATGGAATACTGTTTAGGTTAGATGAATGTCGATCATCATCTTTCTTTAGTTCGTCTTTCTTAGACGGTGGTTTGTCATGAGCCACTGAATGGGTCTTAGGAGCAGACTTAGAGTGGGGTACTGAAGAAGTTCTACTATGCGTCCCACTAAACTCCTTGAATTGCTCCTCTACAGCTTTAGATACAGCTGTATCAATCAGTACATGGAGCTCTCCTCTGGTTATATTAACCCTATCATCATCGTGGTTTTCCAGAGGATGACTGTTTCCTTCTTCTGACCTAGCCATGTAGCTTTAATTGCTACATAAAATCACATAAGGACGAGGTTTATATGGAAGCTTATACAGTTTTATCGTTTTAAACGATTTATTAATCATGGTTTTTAAGAACCATTTTAGTTAAATATATAATTATTCAGGATCTTTATCTTAGCCCTAATTTACAAGTAAATAATAGCACAAAAAGCCTAGTCTCGTAGAAGAGTTTACTTTATAAGCCCAGATTTTATGGAATCAAGGCATTAAGGTTTGAATCAAAGTTCATTACCTTTTCTTGACAGGGAGTTGTAGGCTACCACTGTCTTTAGTCCAGAGGATGTTAATTATAGCCCGTGGGCACTTCATCCATAAGGGATGATTATATAAATAAGGGAATTTAGAATAACCCATTTAAGAATGACTTATGTGATTTTATCGTGTCACATCTTGTCAAGCATGATAATATGCTTTTAGATATTTAAAAAGGATTTGAATCTCTTGAATAGGTTCTACCATCTTGGCCTTGTCCGCAGTGACATTTAGGCTAGGTTTTATCTTTAAGATTATTTTTAATATTTAACGCAGAAAAATCCTCAATTGAAATGTTAACAAGGATCTGAATCTAATTGTGGAACTACCATCTTGGCCTTGTCTTAAGGTGACACATGAGCTAGGTTTTGTCCTTTTTAGATTTTGCCATTTTATTATAATGGTAGATCTTATAAAAAGGAATGTTATTTTAAATCTAGCCGTTCCTATTAAAATTTAAACAAATACATGGTTGCCCAAAACGGGACTTCTAACTGAAATGACTCGCCCATGCAAGGGCTAATCAGAAAATAACAAAAGAAACAAATAAAACGAATTAGGATTAGTCATATGTTCTTGTCTAGACTCGAGAATGTGCAACTGTGTAACAGAGATTAAACACAAAAAGCTAGTGTTCAATTCACTCAGTGTTGGCTCTGATTCCAACCTGTCACACCCCTATTTTTCCACGTGTCACCGGTGGGCCCGGTGGGGAGTATCGTGACGTAGTTGATATCATCATAGTCAAACAACACAATATTTAAATGCACAGCGGAAGCAAAAGATAGATTTATTTCAACCGAATAAAATGTAATATTAAGTATCACAAAGTGGCTGAAACAGATCCACAGGCGGATCAAATAAAAAGGAAAACTGTTCAACAGACTTTGACATCTAAAGCTTGCGAGACTTGAGTAATGATGCCTGGATTAGCCAGCCTATTTCGGCTAGTACCTGCACTTAGCCTTTTTGGAAAAATACGTCAGTTTACACTGGTAAATACAACTTAACTGACTCATTTTGAAAAGGTTTGAAAATTGATTTGAATGCACTTCGGCAAAAATATTTTTATAACTTGGGACAATTATTTAAAAATAATCTTGTATACAGTTTTACTCATTTGTCGTCCATTAGGGTCGGTTTGTAGGGCCGGACTTAAGTTAACTGACACACCACAGGTATAATGCCCACAAGGTTGATTCCTTTAAGTGGGATACCAGTTTTTACATAATGCATCTGTCAGGTGTACGCCTACACCCCGTGCTTAGGTCGTGGCCATTTCATGAATGATGCCAAGGATATCCGGGACATGGTCATTTAACCCCCAAAGGCCATACACCAAATAATACATATCAATCAGGTTATGTAAATACATCAATCACAATACAATTTAAATGACTACATACACCCGACCAAGCGGTACTCTTATAGTACCGTATCCCAAGCCCGTATAGGGAAAATAAGTTAAGAGTATTTACCTGAGCAAAGTATCAATCATATACAGCAAGTGCACGTAGCTTTTACTGGGCTCCTAATCTGGAACGAAGGTTTTTAATAACCTATTAGAATCCTAACGGGTCTTTAATTAAGCTTAGACTTAGACCGGTTAGTTTTCTAAAGGAAGACACGGTTCAAACGCATGATAAAATGAAGACCGGCTTAGAATATGGTTTTGACCCGACAAGCTTGCATGCTTGTTTAATATGGGTAACTTAAACACATTCTGGATTTTGAGACAAAAACGATATGGTTTGACCCGTTTCGGCTAATATATGCAAACTAGTTACATATGCCGATCCGAACGCGAAAAGTGCGTAACGAGTAACCAAATGAGTCATATACAAGTTTCCAAAGTTAATATGCATTAAATATGTTGTGATATCAGTAAGATATCTTCTATTATGCCCAAAATGGATTTAAACACAAATTACGCCCCGTAGGGGTATTTTGGTCATTTAAAAGGTAATAAAAGAGTTTAAATATAAATCTGAGTTTAAAACTTTTGCTTACTGAAAAAGTATAAAAATTTACTTAAATCATTAGTAGGTATCAAGTCTTATATATCTAATATGGTCTTAATACATACTATGCGTTTAAAACGCTTAAAATGGCGATTTTGAGCTATTTCCGGGTTCTTAAAGGAAAGCTGATATTTTTACTATTCCAGAAGGCTTAAAATATTCTATTTATCAAATAAAATCAGTAGAAAAAAGGTTTGGGGTCAAAAGGATTTGTAAAACCCATTTTATGGCTTAAAAGGGCAAAACCGGCATTAACCGAGTTAAACTTAGAGACCTATGATATGCTCAGCCAAAAATTAAATAAAAATCTCCAAAAATCCCAAAATATTATATTATATCAGTGGGTAAGAAGTTTGATATCAAAAAGTGGGTTTAAATAGGCTATACGCTAATTACGCCGTTTAATTAACATAAAGCTATCAAATTACGCTAATGAGCATAACTCTTAATCTAGACCTCAAACTGATGTCAAATTTTAGGTGCAAGTTTATAAATCAGTAACTAAGGTGTCTACTCTTTTATATTTTCAAAAATCACGTTTTAAGGTCAAAAGGGCATAATAGTCAACATTTAAGCAATAAACGAAAACATGCATATGAATCGGATAACTAATGAACCAAGTTGTATAATCTTAGAAAGTTATACTTATATGAAACCTGGTTCTAATAAGGCTCTAAGGCATTTCTAACTTATGCTTAAACGGGTCAGAACTGAAAGTCAAAGCATAAGTCAAACTATGCGACTTTCGGTCCCGAACCGAGCCTAAACTGAAAATTGTCGAGTTGAACATGTTTAGACATGTTCTTATATTAATTACCAAGTTATATTAATAACAAAACAGGTTGCATAGCCTTTACATTGCTAATTATGCATTTATTTGAAAATTAGCTTTCTGTTGACTTTTTTTAAGATTAACTTTGACTCGACAATTAACCTAGTTAGAGTGGGAATCAGAGGGTGCCCTTTTAAGGGTTTATTGCCCACATAATTACCAACTCATAGGTACGTACTATCAATTTGCAATTTGACTGGAGAAATTAAGATTAATGACGAAGTCAAATCTTAATTACGACGGTTTGACTTTACGCTAATTAACTAAGCAAAACTGAATTAAAGGAGGTTAAGCATACTTACAATAGTCCTAAGCACGACTAATGATCACTAGGAAAGGTGCTTGAGCTCCAGGAACCTCCAAGAAGTGAGTTGTGAAGTTTACAAGTGAATGAGCAATGAAGAACCCAAATTCATGGCCCTTATATAGGTTTCTAGATGCAATTTGATCATGGCAAACAAGTCTATGAATGAATCCAGATGATTACAAGTGTCCCTAGACCTTAAAATACCATCAAACAAGCCCCTGAATTCGAATACCATCGTTTTATGGCGGTGTAACCGTTTTAACAGGCAGCTGGAAGGTTTTCTGCATCTGGGACCTGCTTACGGACCGTAAGGGTCCTAGCTTACGGTCCGTAAGGACCATGCCAGCACAACACAACTTTCATTTGTTGACAGTTTTGACCCCTGCACTTCCAAACGTGGTTTTACCTTTATTTCTTGCACTTTGGGCCCTATAACTTTACTTCTAAGGACGTCAATTCATAAACTAACTTTGTTAAGTCCCCGGTTATTCATACGATCACCGAAAAGTCTTAAATTTTTAATGTTGACGCTTTTAACCCCTCGTATACGAATTTGATCATAACTTTCTCATACGGTAACGAAACTTGGTGAAATTTTTATCACATAATCTTGTGAGTATAATTTATCATTACAAAGCTTCGAGTTTGCTAAAAGGTCATTCAGAGGTATACTTTAAACATGTTGACACATTTTACCCCTGTAGTTTGTAATTCCTCACTTTTTTTCCCAATTAGCTTCGTATGATCCATGATTTATTCGTTTAAGGTTTTAAACATCATGTAGGGTTATTGTAAAGTATATTTATCCATTGTTGACATTTTGAATCCTTTTATACACACAGATTCCTTGTTTGTCAACTTTAGTCCTTCTAAATCAATCCTTTACACATTTTAAGTCCATGACACGTGTCGATATATTATTGGGCATGAATTTTCGAGGTGTTACACAATTCTTGGTACATTAAACCATCACCCAACTTAATAGGATCATCTGATTTCCCACTAACAGTGGTTGTAAAAGTGGTTGATTTAGGGAGTGTACTCCAAAAATCATCCACTGATGCCCCTTTGTCTTGGAACTGGGGACTTATTCCTTCAAAAAGAGAAACACTTTTTAGTGAACCAGTGAAGACTGGATACACAAGTGTTCCCAGAGAAGAAATTGCCTCCAAGGAAGTCTTATTGATGTAACCACTGTCCAAATGCAAACCAGTGGGTTCAACACTTGTAGTGGCTGCTTTACTTGGACTACCACCAAGAGTTACTTGTAACTCAAGGGGTGTAACCTCCTCAGGTGTTGGTGGTGGGTTAGCAATGATTAATACATCAGACCCAGTCACTTGTTGAGGTATGTTCTCATTGACAGGTGAGTGAGAAGGACTGGTTTGTGCCTGGTTCAAATCAAGAGCATCCAACAATATTTTTGTTTGTGGGGGAATTGTGGAGGTGAGGTTTGGTGTAGAAAGAGAATTGGCCCCGGGCATTGGGCTGTGGATGATGGAAGCAAGTGATTCCAGAGCATCATATTATGGTGTCCCTATATGTACAACCTGTTCTTTTTAAGAAGAAGCAGGAGGAGTTTCAGGCATGGGTTGAGATCTTTCTACCATCTGCTGTGAGGAAGTAGCAGCAGTGGTTTCTTGTGACTTTTGTGTTGTCACTGGCAGTTGCTCTGGGATCTCATCTTCCATAGTTGCCTTTTTTACAGGTTTGGGGGTTTTTGAGTTTTCTTTTGTCTTGGCTTTTTGGTGATTTTAGGTGTGGGTTTCACAGCAGTTGTTTTGCTGCTGTGATCACCTAGAGCAGTGGGCTCAGCAGCAGATACCTGCGGAGCAGTGGTAGCTGCTAAATTCTGCTCAGGAACCTCTGCTTTTGTTTTGCAAGGTGTTGATAATCTTGTAAAAGTTTCAGCCGTCAAGCTGTTTATTTGAAAAGAGTCACCTTGTTTGAACACATGAGCATCATCCTTACCAAATTTCTTTTGAAAGTAATAACTTAGAAATCTTGGAAAAAGTAAGAATGGCTTTTTATCAACATTTTTAACCAAATCATTAAAGATTTCCTGGGAGTAGTTAAAATTTTCGTCTTGTAGAATAGCATATCCCAGGTTTTGAATCTTTAATGGTATCTCATTGAAAGCAGTTGTTTTGCTTGAAACACACATCAAAAGGGTATGGAACAAAAATCTTGTTGCAGGTGGAAAATTACCATTTTGTAAGGTATCCTTTTTTATTGAATCTGCATACCCCCTTTCAAGGAAATCAGTTTTTTACTCGTTTTTGGGAAAAGAAGTTTTACCTTGTTGATCATTGAGTTCAAAGACTTCCAAGATGGATTGTGGTGTAATTTTGACTACTTTACCCATCAGAGAAGAGTTAATGGCTATGACATCTTCGCCTTGTTTTTCAAGAGTAACATTTTTACAAAACTCTCTCTGGGTTTTCAGGTAAATTGGAGCATCTGCTGTCAGCAAAGTTTTGTACTTTGATGCAGACATAGTGTCAATGATTGAATCGTAGATGTCGATGGTGCCGAGTTTTGTAAGAAGACCCAGATAGTTATGAGGAACTTTGTATTGGATTTCGATGGTTGTGGTAGCCATTTGAGTGGCCTTTTTAGAAGATGATTTTGAAGTGGATTTCACATATGACTTTGATTTTGACATTTTGAAGAAGGAAATCGATGAAGTATTTGAGAGAAAGAGATGGAAACTGCTTTGAGAAATGAATTTTTGTGAATTCGATTCGATAGTAAAACCCTGTTTGAGGGTTTTGCTCAGGGTTTTATAGAGGAAAAAGTGAATGCTGACGTGGCAGCGGTTATAAAAGATCTGAACGCTATGTACTGTCCACGTGCCAACCCCTGATGAAATGAAGTACAAGTGTTTTTATGAAAACCACTGATGGAAGAAGATCAGTGGTTGTAACGGTAACAATGAAGGCAGTGGGTGATTTTTGCTATCAGTGGATAGCATATCAGTGGATAAAACACTGATTTTAGACAACAGTGCTTATCAAGGAAATGAGAGAACAGGGGTTGACTTTCAGCAGTGGACAGACTTTTAAGTAAGACAGACTTTTGAACAAAACAATGGTTATGGCAGACTTTTAAGGATTTAATGAAAAATTCATTTTTAGCTTTTTTAACGATGGATTTTTGATTTTCTGAAAACATTTTAATGCTTTTATTCATAGAAAAACAGGATTTTGCCTGTTATTCCATGTTTAGAATGCCAATCCTAGAGATCAAGCTTTCAAAGGTGGATGTGTCTAAAGCTTTGGTTAGCACATTTGCCAGCTGATCTTTAGTTGGAACATGGTGCATAGAAATCAAACATTTTTCATAGCAATCCCTCACAAAGTGATGTCTAATATCAATGTGCTTGGTTGTTGAATGGGAGACTGGATTTTTGATGATATTTTTTGCTGCCTGACTGTCCAACATGAGAGGTGTCTTTAGGGCAGTGATACCAAAATCCAGCAACTGATTTTGAAGCCAAAGCAGTTGGGCTGTACAGCTTGCAGCAGCTATATACTCTGCCTCAGCAGTGGATGTGGAAACAGCTGCTTGCTTTTTGCTTTGCCAAGACACTAAGCAACTACCTAGGAATTGGCACCCTCATGAAGTGGACTTCCTTGTCTTGTCACATCCAGCAAAGTCACTATGTGAGAAACCTGAAAGCTCAATTTTACCATCAGCTGGATACCAGATACCAAGTGTGGGAGCACCTTTTAGGTATCTGAATATCCTTTTTACAACAATAAGGTTTGACTTTCTAGGGGCTGACTAGGATCTTGCACAAACACATGTTGCAAACATGATATCTGGCCTAGATGCAGTTAGGTACAATAAAGACCCAATCATGCTTCTATATAAAGTTTGATCAACCAAATCATCCTTCTCATCAGACATGACTATTTTATTGGTTGCAATGGGTGTACTGCATGGCTTACAATCATCCATCTCAAATTTCTTCAAAAGTTCTTTGGCATATTTTCCTTGATGGATAAAAGTACCATTTTGCAGTTGCCTTACTTGGAGACCAAGAAAGCACTGGAGTTCACCCATTGCATTTTAAATCCTTTCCTTTCCATTTTAAAAACAGTGGTTTGTCTATTTTACCTCTTGTGAAACCAATGGAGAGTAGAAAGGTGGAAAGAGTTTCATACCAGGCCCTTGGTGCTTGTTTCAAGCCATACAAAGCTTTATTTAGCTTGTAGACATGATTTGGATTAAATGGATCCTCAAAGCCTGGAGGTTGACAAACATATACCTCTTCTTGAATCTTACCATAGAGGAATGCACATTTGATATCCATTTGATACACCTTGATGTTGTGGTTGACAGCAAAGGCAAGAAATAATCTGATTTCTTCAAGTCTTGCTACAGGGGTAAATGTTTCATCATAGTCAATGCCCTCTTCCTGTCTGAACCCTTGAACCACAAGCCTGGCTTTATTCTTAACAACAATACCTCTTTCATCAGTTTTATTTTTGAAGACCCATTTTGTGCCAATAGGACTTACACCCTCTGGCAATGGTACAAGCTCCCAAACTTGTTGTCTTCTAAACTGTTGGAGCTCCTCTTGCATGGCTTCTACCCAGCTGTTGTCTTTTAGTGCCTCTTGGTACTTGACTGGCTGATGGAGAGATAGGAAACCAACAAAAAGACAAATGTTTTGGGATTGACTTCTTGTGAGCACCCCTTCATTGATGTTGCCAATGATTTGGTCAGGTGGATGAGATTTCAAGAAGATAAGATCTCCTTGGTATGGAACAATGGCATTAAGTGGGGAGGGCTGCAGATGTGAATCATCTGAGCTAACCACTGCTGGTGACTTTGATGATCCAGCAGTGGCTTCAAAAGGTGGTGGAATAGGAGGTAATGGTGTGGACACATGCTGAATTTGATCCACTGTTTGAGGACTTTTATCAACAGTGTTTGATGATGTGGAAGCAGGGGTTAATGGGCTACTTTGATCAACAACTGTTGAGGTAGCAGTGGTTGAACTTTGACAGCTGTTTTGAACATCTGCTGCTCTTCCACTTGATGCAGACTTTTGTTGTGGAATGATGATTTCATATCCATAGTCTGATGATGAATTTTCTGATGGACCTGCCTTGTTAGACTTGACAGCAACACTTTCAAATGTGAATTTATCAAGATCAAAAAAGTCTGCAGGATTTGCTGGGATTTTCATTGATGAAAGTTCATTGAACTTTACATTCAAAGTATCTTCCACTGTCTTAATCCTTGTGTTAAACACTTTGTAGGCCTTAGCAGTGGTTGAGTATCCCAGATGATAACCACAATCAATTTTGGCTGCAAACTTTGAGATAGAATCTTTTAAGTTTAAAATGAAGCATGGGCAGCCAAAAACCTTGAAATATGAAATCAATGGCTTTATTTTATACAGCAGTTCATAGGCAGTCTTTTGATGCCTGGGGTTGATTAAAACTCTGTTTTGGACATAGCAAGCATGTGTTTACTGCCTCTGCCCAAAAAGTTAATGGCAAACCTCAATCAGCAAGCATGGTTCTGGAAGCCTTAATCAAGGTCCTGTTCTTTCTTTCTTTCAACAACCCCATTTTGTTCTGGTGTTCTTGGAATGCTGTATTGCCTCGCAATTCCTTTTGACACACATAAATCATCTAACTCCTTGCTCCTGAACTCAGTGCCATTATCACTTCTGAAGATTTTTACTGGCAAGTCAAACTGCTTTTCAACCTGTTTCACAAAGTCTTGCAGAATGCCTGCAGTCTCATCTTTTGAATGTAAAAAGTAAGTCCATGTAAACCTAGAAAAGTCATCAACAATAACCAAACAATACCTCTTTTTCTTAAGACTCATGACTTTAACTGGGCCAAACAAATCCATATGAAGCATTTGCAAACATTTGGTTGTTTTGGACTCATCAATTGATTTGTATGAGCTTTTATGTTGTTTTCCTTTTAGGCAGGAAACACAATGCTCAGGACAGGTGAACAGTTTTTGAGGTAAACCACTTACTAACCCCTGTTTCGAGATGGCAGTGATTGTCTTGAGATTTGTGTACCCCAATCTCCTGTGCTATAATTCTGTCTCTTTGTTTATGGCAGCTGAGAACAGACAGGCATCAGTTCTGGGGCTCTCTTTTGACATATCAACTACATAGACATTGCCACTTCTTTGAGCAATAAGTTTGGTTTTTCCAGTTTTTATTATTGCTTCAATCTTTTCAACCATTTCTGGTCCAACAATCCTACAACAATCCTTTGTGAAGAATGAGCCATAGCCCTTATCACTCATTTGTGAAACACTCAGGAGGTTGAATTTTAGATTGTCTATCAGATTGACATTTTCAAATTTTACATTACCAGACTGCACTGTACCAGACCCCAGAACTTTCCCTTTACTATTATTACCAAAGGATATATCACCCCCTCCATGGATTTTGAAATCTTTGAGTAGGGCTTTACATCCTGTCATGTGCTTGGAGCCTCTACTATCTACATACCAAAGGCTATCTAGGCATGCAGAAGCTCCCTGCACATGAAGTAAAAGGATTAGTTCATTAGGGTCTCCAAAGCCAATAAGGCTTTGGATGGGGTCTCAACAGTGTCTAGGATGAGTTCAGGTGGATGGACAGTGGTTAGCTCAGGGGTTTGAACATTTTTAGGTATGTTTGTCTCTAACCACTGTTGGGGGTCTTGACCAATCACCTGCTGATAACCAAAAGGATACCTGTTCACTCTTGGTTTAGAAGGCCTTTTGTAAGCCTCATAAACATGTGGGATCCTTTGGTATGATGGTTGTCCCTTACCTCTTCTGAATTGATTGGCAGGGGGTGCATCAGTCATCTGAACATCTCTTTTGACAGATGTTTGGTTCGGCTGTTTTGTAACAGCTGTTTGGACTGGCACAAACAGTGGTTGGTTCTTGGTGAACTTGACAGATGATGTTGATGAACTTAAGGGTGTTTTTGTAGTGTATTCATTCTTTTTTACATCAAAGTTTTTGAGATACACACATTCTTGAGTTTTGTGGTTTGTTTTACCACAGATGGTGCAGCTCTCAGCAGGTATAATGACACTTGTTTTGTTTAGATCATATGCTTTCAGATGAAAACAATCTTTTGTTAGATGGTTCCTTTTTTCACAAAAATCACAAAACAGGTTTTTAATTTTTTCTCTTCTTTTCTTCTTCTCTGACTCCTTAGCAACAGAGTTTTGAACCACTGTTGGGATGTCTTTGAGAGGAATGACCTTTGCTTTAGGAGCTTTTACACCATCAGTGGTTGTGAAGTCCATTGGTTTAAAATTCTCAAGAATGTCACACTCATCAGACCATGTGGGTTTAAATTGGTATTTCTCAATTTCCTCAAAAGTTGAGGATCCCACAGATCTTTCCAGAGTGATTTTGTTACCAAGTTTGTCAGTTATCTTAACTTCTTGGCCATTCTTGTTTGTTGGTGTTATTTCAACTGAACCAGCTTGTTTAGCAGCAGTGTTTTCAATTTCATCATATTTTCTAAAACCTATGCCAAATTTTACATTGCTTTCAAGCTGTTTTTCTAACATGACCTCATAACCTTTGCAAGATTCCACCCATCTTTCACAAGTGATTTGGGTGGATTCCAACTCCTTTTTGAAAACTTGATATTTTTCTACCATAGTTTGGAGTTGGTTCTTGGTTATACTTTGCTCTTCTTTTAGACTGCAGATTTCTTTGTCTTTTTCAGCCAATTTATTTTTAAGTTCTTTTAAAGACTTTTCAAATTTGACCTCATCATTCAACACTCTATCCCTAAGGTTTTCATTCACCTCTTTGATGTTAGCAAATGCTATGATGCATTAGTCTGCACACAGATTTTCAAGAACCTGAGATGATACCTTAGCTATAGCCATCATGGCACAATCACATTGATGATCATTTTCTTCATCAGCTCTCTCTTCTTTTTCACCTTCTTTCTTTTCTTCCTTTTCTTCTTCTTTGGACCACGGGTCAAACAATGGTTCAATTAGGGTTTCTGAATTTTCTCCCAGCAGTAGTTCTCCAGCAACAACAGTAACCACTGCTTCAACAACTTCATCCACTGTTTCATCACTTGTTTTCACTTTTTCAGCATTCAGCTCTTCTGGTATTGACTCTAATGCCATAAGACAAAATTCATCATTAGAAGCATCATTAGTAGCATAGAGTGCAAAATTTTCATCACCTAGCTCATCAGGTAAGCTGCTCCAGTCAACAAAGCCTTGGGTGAAAAAGCTTTGCTGATCTGGTTGAACCACTGCTGGTGGTGCAGCTTGTTGTGGTGCAACTGGTTGCACTTGAACCTGAGGTACAGGAGCCTAAACATACTGAATTTGAGGGATAGTGGTTTGAACATAATGCACAGGAACAGGGTTTGCATAGTGAGCAGTGTTTACATGGGCAGCAGGGGTATAATGGGAATAGTGCACAGTGCCTTGGTTTTGTGGTCTAGGGTTTGAGCTGGGATGAGTAACAATTGGACCAGCAGTTTGACTCCTACATTCCCTAGCAAAGTGTCCTAACCTATTGCACTTATAACACTTGATCTTAGACTTATCCAACCCCACTTTTAAATTCTCATGTAACCTTGGGAATTTTCTCCCTGTCCTTTTGTAAAATTTGCTTGTTCTTACACTAAGCAATGCCAATTGATGCAAAATGTCCATTTCTTCAAGGTTAGTTGGATCAAAGTGCTGTAAGTCATTCAGTTCAAAGCACAAGTTATCTGACATCTGGTTTTCACAATTTGCAGTAAAAGCATAATTTGCAGAGTGAGAATCAGAGTTGTTAAAGTTTCCACCAACAGTTATATCAATAAAATGATCATAACTCTGATCCTTACTACTGCTACCAGATTCTTCCTGACCAAAGAGAGCTGTGCTGCCAAATGAATAATCATCAGCAACTTTACCAGACTCTTGCAACTTCTTTTTCTGGTTTAACTCCCTTTCATAGGTTAGGAGTCTACCATGAAGTTGGGTCAGGGTCAGATCTTTGAACTCAGCTGAATTTCTAGTTACAAAGGCAATTGTATCCCATTTTTCAGGTAGTGATCTAAGAAACCTGCTATTTTGTGTTGAATTAGCAAATGTAACTTTAACAAGTCTTAGCTCACTAATGAGACAACTAAATCGCTCAAACTGTTGAGTCAATGATTTACCCTTAATGTGACAAAAAATTTCATACTGCTGATTCAGAATTTCCCTATTATTTTCAATAACTTCTTCAGTTCCCCCAAACTGTTCCTTAAGTGCATCCCATAATTCCTTGGCACTGTTACAGTGTAACAGCCCAGCATAAATTTCATTGGGTAATACAGATGCAATGATGCTAAATGCTTTGGCATCGAGTTCGAACTTTTGAAAATCAGTTTCAGTATAGTTTTCAGGTTTTTTCGGTTCGAACTTCTTTGTATCCTCAGCACTTGGCACCATAGGAACATGTGGTCCAAAAACAACAGATCTCCAACATCCAGTGTTCTGTTGAGCAAGGATGTGGCCCATCCTTCTCTCCCAGATGTTGTATTCATTACGTTTAAGCATGGGTGGTTTGAAAAGTGAACCAATGTTATTCTTATCATCTTGTGATTATGACGTCATCCTGGTTGTTTTACAGGCACTGATTAATCAACTTTGATGGTGATTAAACCTTGCTCTGTTTTTCAACAAAACGAACAACTATCAGTATCAACGATTGTGAGCTGAACTATTTATGTCAAAATGATTGTTAAATCAAATTTGACTGTCCGAGCTCTGATACCAATTGTTAGGATCTGAGTTTGGATTGATTGTGTTTTACGTTTGAATTAATATGAAAGATGAACAAGTAGTGCAGCGAAATATAAATGGAAACAAACTTTGCACACAATCAAAGAGGAGAATTGCTTTCAACATACAAGTTTAACATTGAACTGAATGCTTGAATTTATTACAAGATTCAATTACAATATGCAAGTATGTAACAAACTTCCCCTCAGCCTGAGCTCACAGTGATTGTTCGTACAGGAATGAAAGTGATGAAGAGAGCTAATAGAACAGTACAGGGTACTGTTCTATTTATAGGCACGGACAAACCACTGTGGCATCTTTGCTGACGTCACCATGAAAGTGACATCTAACCTCCTAACAAACTCTAAACAACTGATCTATACAAACACTGCTATGCTAACCACTGATTACAATACATTACACAAAACAAACTAAACTACTGCTTTAGCCTTCCACTGTTGTGACTCCAGCAGTACTTGATATGTTCAGGAGTGCTTGACCCATAGCACTAGATTGATCAGCAGAGCTTTAGTCTTCATCAGTCTTTGACTTGATCAGCAGTTGTAGGTCAGCAGTTGTAAGGATCAGTGGATTGGAGGTCATCAAATGTTGAAACCACTTTCAAGGGGAGAGACTTGTAGGTCAGCAGTTGTAAGGATCAGTGGATTGGATCCACTGCTCTGATCCAGTTTTGGCTTTAATTATTTGTTCCTCTAATAGGGTTCAATCCTAACAAAAATACCTTCAAAGGGGGAAATTGGGGAGAGAGGACTTAACATGTGAGATCGACGATCAATGTAATGCTGGGTCAGCTTCTAATGTTGGAGCAGCGTGGTGAATCGCCACCCACTGCTGCCCTTGCACGCAGTCGTTGATCTATTGTGTTTGAGATGTTGGACACGAATGGGTTTAGAATCCATACTAGGAAGGAAAGGAAAATGAAATTGCACAAGGGAAGTAAAGAAAAGAGGTGAACGCAGCCTAAGGTTGTAGGGCTTGAGAGGGAGTATGAACTAGTGTTGGGTAGAATAGAAATTTTGGGAGGGAATGCAAAAAGATGAAATTATAATGATAATTAAACAAAATAAATAAAAAGAGTTATTTATTTATTTTTAATAAAGATGTTAAAATAATAATAATAATAATTAAATTCATGGTTGCAAAAGTCGCTAGGCGCTCCCTAGTCGGTAGACCGGGGAGTTGAGAGTACTCGGACTAGACGGAGAGTACTTGGGGAGTACTCGGACATGTTAAGTTGTAAAGAAATTAGTTTTTGGAAATTAAATATATGTCAAATAACATAAATTTAGTAATATTTATAACAAAATACGTGAAAATGATATTCATTCTTTAATATGATAGGTGTAAAAAGTATGTTTTATTTTTTTAAGTCAAACTCGGCCGGAGTTGGCCTACTAGATTCGATTTTGGCCGACGTTGACCGCGTTTTATCTACTCCGAATAATTAGGCGGAGTTGAAAAAGCTGTCTCGGCAACCTACTTGTAGCGACTATTCGGGGAGTACTCGACATTGGAGCCCTTATTTTACAACCATAATTAAATTAAATAATAGTAAACTAACTAATATTTTTATAAACTTAAATAAAGATGTTAAAAATGAATTGTAGGGATTTCATTTGAATTTTTTTGGGAAATGGGGAAGTGGTTATTTGGGAGGGAGGGTGGGAGTTGGCTACAAAGTCCATTTTTCCTACAAAGTGTACAAAGTCATAAAATACCACAATTTCAGCAATAGAACACACTCAAAACCCACAAATAACAAAGTGAAGATTACTAAAATGTCATACTTATGGGTTTTGTGTTGTGTTTTGGATGATAAGGCTTTGATTATCGAATAACTAACATTAGTGTGTTTTATGTTGATTATCATGTTGTGTTCTATAGTTATAGTTTTATGATGGTGTGTTTGAAGTTTCTATGGACTATTAGGGTTTGAATATTGTGTTTTAGTGATTTTCACTCTGTTATTTGTGGGTTTTGAGTGTGTTTTATGGCTATAATTGTGGTGTTTTATGACTTTGTACACTTTGTAGGAAAAATGAACTTTGTAGCCGAACCCTACCCTTGGGAGGGATATAAATAAAACCTAAGTATTTATTTTCACTTTTTGAGAAACTAACATATGTTTATAAAATTTGAATTATTTTGATGCTATATACAACCTTTAGCCTCAAAAGATCAATTCTGAGGTGTATTTTAGTGTTATTAGCTACTTTCAGCTTTAAAAAAATAAATTTTATGGTGATGTATAACTTGTAAGCATTTAATGTTGTTATTTGGTGCTTCGTATTATGAGAGAGCACACAAAAAAAAAATTAACACCACCAAAAAATTGGTTTTGTACTAGTGAATCCTAACTTTCACCACCAGCACCACCACCATGGTGGTGGTTGATGGCGGTGGCGGCGTTTAATGGTGGTGGTGGCGGCTAATGGTGGTGGTGGCGACTAATGGTGGTGGTGGAGGCAGTCGATGGTGATCGTTGCTGATGGTGGTGGTGGTGGTGGTTGTTGTTGATGGTGGTGAAAGTTAGGATTATTAAAATACAATAACTAGGTTTGTGTCACATAAGCGTACATACAAGCAGCCACATCAGCCAATAACTAGATTTGTGTTACGTAAGCAAAAAATTAATTGGGTTATAACACAATTAGAAAAAGGATGGATGTGAACCAAATTCTTACAAGTTTGAGATTGTTAGAAATATTTTTTTAAGTTAGGATTAATGACGGTCAATAGGTGAAAATTAGTATTATTAAAATCCAATAACCCTTTTATGAATAACAATACAATACTATCTAAACAAAACTTAGTATAATAACGTGTTAGGACATTGGGTGTCGTCCCTTTTTTTCCCTGTGTGATACATCAGTGTCATATCAGTTTTTTCTAGATTACGCCATATTGGGTGGTGTCGTTCTAGATTTCCCCAAACCCAAATTATTTTAATTTAATTTAAACTTTGAAACAATTTATATATTTATAAATTTCAAATTATTATACATATGAATTGCAACTAATGATGAACAGTGTTTTTAAACTAATACATGAAATTACAATTGCAACTAATGATGAACAGTGTTTTTAAACTAATACATGAAATTACAATATAGCCCATAAAGAAAGCACTTATCTACATAACTTACCAATTATTTAATCAAACCAAATATAAAGTCTTAAATGTTACCTTCCATTATTTACCCCAAATAAATGATAGTGTCTTTTGCTTTTCGTTTAGACATGTCTATTTTCTTATTCATGTTTGGGTAAATGTTTGTTCAAAATCGAACGGGTTAAATATAAGTGATTATTTTGTTCCTTGATGAACTGAAAATGATACGGAGTTGTATTCAAAATAAAGTGTTTTTTTAATCATAAGTGATAGCGAGTGCTGCTCTTCCAGTGTTGTGGCAAGCCGAACCGGTTTCACGTGAGCAACCTTGCGATCGATCAAATATGTGTAGACATCCTTTGGACATATCAAGACTTTGGTTTTTAGTTTTTTTTGTTGCTATACCAAGTATGGTAACGTACCGATATCGTAATGAACTGAATCAGTATATCGGTAACAACTAAATTCCCAGAGCAACGCGCGGAAGAATTACACTATTATACATATTAATTCTAAGTCTTCATAAACAGTAACATAAATTTTAATTTTCTTATATTATACCATCATTATAGAAAGCAATAATTTATTCCTAATAAAAATGTGATTTTGGTTTGCAATTGTAAGCCTTCAAAAAGGTTTTATACATCCTCATTAACTTAATTAGGTAATTAATTAACTAATTTTTTTATTAATTATAATTATATTATGGTTCTTATTATTATTTTATTATTATAATTAATTTTAAACATATTTTATTTTTCTTTAATAACTCTTAAGATAAAATACGATGTTTTATAAATTGACGTCGTTTACCCTTTTTCGTTATTCTAATAATATAATATAATGCTTTATGCATTTCGTTATTCTAATAATATAGTACAATGTTATATTAAACTTTGAATATATCGTTGTAACATACTTATTTTATCTGCGTTTTAATAAAAGTTTTGTTCAAAATTGAACGAATCAATTATATTTTTTTGTTCTTTTCCACGACAAACCAAACCGATACAGTTCGAACACATTCGATAGCAGTATAGAGTATCTTTTATATCATAAGCTGTAGCGAGTATATCGGTGATAAACAAAACGGATACCATCCAAACAACATCGGTGCCATGTCAATTTACTTTTAAAACCTTTATCAATATTCATTCTTATAGTATTTTTTTTACCAATGTAAAACATGTGTCAATATCATTTTGAGCATATCATGACTTTATTTATTTGGGTTTATCTTTTGATCGCTATACAAAGTGCCAATTACGGTACCGATACTTTATTGAATCGAACGATGATACCAACCGACTTCCCGCCGCAACGCGTTGGGGAAGTCTACTAGTATAAATTAAAATAAAAGGTATATAACCAAAAAGTAAATCAAAATTAATTTATTTTAGTTATATTGTTTAAGCTAGTTTTAAAAGTCTAACAAACTCTAAGTTTTATTAAAAACGAAAATCAAGTTACAAGGGGTAAAAAAATACATACACAAAAAAAAAAAAACCAAATACTCACACCCATCTTCTACTTCTTCTTCATACCTGCAAACCCTAAAAACACACACACACATGTCCATTCTTCTAAAAAAAATACGTCCCCAAGTTTCCCCGTCGATCGGTGAGGGCCCCCACTCACCAGGTTTTTTTCACCGGAACCGGAGGGCCGGTGTTCCCGGACGGATCCGGGCTTCACCATGCCTTCTAAGAGCACACCCCGTATGCCCTTAATTACATAAAATAGAAAGTAAGAGAAATCAAAATAGATTTTGCAGCTGGAAAATAAAATTCAAATAAGAAAAATCATAGTTGGTTGAAGGTCAATGGCAAATACATATTCTTTAAAACAGATTACATGGCGATTCATATCTATCTCTGAAGGTATAAAGGTCGGAGCAACAACTTTACAACGAAAGATGAACAAAGTAGTTTGAGATATAACCGAGTTTTATTTGTTTTTTTTCCGTAAGATCGAACAAGATAGTTAAGTGTTTGATAACACAAGAGAGCTCAGTCTTGTGTTTTACATACGTAATAGGTGCTTCCTCGTTTTCCTCGTTTTTTTTTGCCATAGACGGACCCACATAATATAGCGTACTTCACCACCACGGCAACATTCATGGCCTCCGTAGCCCCACATTATGCAACTCTAAGCGTTTAAGGTTCTTCAAGAATGTCTCTTATTAAGATGTGTATTGTAATACATACCATGGGAGTTGGGACCACCCACCTTAGCGTTATAATCTTGAATTAGAAAAGGTTTGTGATCCTTCTGGCTCCATGGGTTTACACGTCAGGTCAACAGAGATGGACAGTATGTATCTTCCCATACCTAACAAAAATAGTTATAAATGCATATTTTTTTTGTTTAGGTAGTTGTAGTCAGGTCAACAGAGATGGACAGCATGTATCTTCCCATACCAAACAAAAATAGTTATAAATGCATAGTTTTTTGTTTAGATAGTTGTAGAAAGCAAACTTTTTTTGGCCACTTATGTTTGTTTTGAAAATATTTAAAAATATGTGTGGAAAAAAAGATTCACTTTAATAACATTACACGAGTATCTTGTTCGTATACCCTTAACTTATGGTCTAATGGTAGGAGACTTGAGTTTTCCAATAGAGACTCAAGTTTAATTTCCATTTGTGTTATACTGGGGTGGATATTGGACAATGATGGTGACAAACCCATCAAGGGGGGTTTGATCCTGAGCCGCACCCCGGTTTTCATCCGTCTGTTACTTTAAAGAGGCATCTCGTGTGGAGGCAGTACGGTTTCCGGGGGAATGCCGTAACCAAATCTGACCAACCCAGCGCGGACCCGATTAAGACAACGTAGTCTGCGCAGATCTTGGCTAGGGCCGCCATTTAGGCGGGGTGACATTGAGTCACTAAAAAAGAAAGTCCCCGTTCAAAAAAAATCTTGTTGGTATGTTTTAAATAGGTATTTAAAACGATAGACTCGCCTAATATACTTTGTAGAAACGTTACATATATGAATTGTGGAATCGGTAGATAATTAAAACCTCTCTGTGTATTAACTTTTCTTCTTGCTGTCTGCTGTGTGATAACAACTTATTAAAGGGTCTACATATTCCTACACCCAACTCTCTATTTCCACACCCTTTTAGACGCCTCTTATAGGCCTATACGAGACGTCTAGGGTTACTTTTCCCGACCAACCTCTGAACCTCGTACAACGTCACATCAGTCACATCAGACGGGGAGTCTAGGCCTGTACGAGGGAGCAATACGAGGCTACTAAGACGCCTCGTATAGGCCTATACTTATCATAATGACTGCTTCTGTTTTCTCTAACCAACGTAGCGCCGCAGTCGCCCCTTCATTGCCTGCAAATTCAGCTGGTTTACAGGCAAGAAATTCCTTATAAGTGCAACCAGGTGTTGCAGCTTTCATTCTTTTAAGAGTTGGGGCTTGCAGTACATTATCATTATTGTTATTGTTGTTGTTGCCGCCTCCGTTTATTGTCACACCCCGATGTTTCCACATATTGCCGGTGGGCCCGGCGGAGAGTATCGTGACGTAGTTGATATCATCATAGTCAATACACACAATATAATAGCACAACGGAAGGCTTGGTGAATAAACTATTACAAACCATAACGTCTGAGTGTTCGAGTTTATGAATATACAGACTGGAATGTAATAAGATCCACAGGCGGATCATAAATGTACAAAGAAACAAAAATAACAGACTTCAGGTATCTATGGATTTGCAAGATCCTCTTATGACACCTAATAGCTCCAGCCTATTACGAGAGGTACCTGTCAAATCAGTCTTTAAGAAAATACGTCAGTTTACACTGGTAAATACAATTAACTGACTCTTTTGAAAATATTTATGAAAATTGATTAAAGTGCACATGGCACAAATCTTTTATAACTTGGGACAATTATTTAAATATAATCTTGTATACAGATTTACATGTTTGTCTTACAATTGGGCCGGTTGGAAGCCGGTCGTGATTAACCGACTCACCACTTATAGAACCCACAAAGGAGTTATCCCCAACATGTGGGTTTATATTTTAGCAATTGCATCTGTCAGGTGTATGCCTACACCCCGTGCATAGGTCGTTGCCATTTTCAAATGAAATGAGCCGAGGATATCCAGGACACGGTCGTATTAACCCCCAATGCTTATGTTATCAAACAAGACAGTTTAAACGGGTTATGCAAATTTATTAATCACAATCCGATTAAATGATTTCATACCCGACCAAGTGGTATTATTATAATACCATATCCCAAGCCCGTATAAAGGAAAATAAGTTAAAAGTATTTACCTGATGCTAGCAGTATAATCCTAAAGCTTTTCGAAGGCACCTTCTACCGGAAGCGATTTAATCTGTATAGAAGGTTTATTAACCTATTAGGATGCTAACGGGTCTTTAATTCAGTCAAGGACTTAGACCAGCTAGCTAGAAGAAAACCTTACGGTTCTAAACGCTAGATTAAGCGGAGACCGGAATAGAATGTGGTTTAAACCCGAAAAACTTGGATACTTGTATAATATGGGTAAACCAAACACATTCTGGAAATTGAGGATTTAATGATAAGGTTTGACCCGTTTCGGCTATTTTATGTAAACTAGTCACATAAGCCTATCCGAACGCGTAAACGCGTAAAGGGTAACCCAATAAATTATATACAGGTCTTAATCATTATTATGCTCAAATTATGTTAATACATCAGTAAGATGTTAACACATATGCCCAAAAAGTAGTTTAAACCAAAATAAGTCCCATAAGGGCATTTTGATAATTTTAATGCCCATAAAAGAGTTTAAATATGAAACTGAGTTTCAGGTCTGATTTAATTAGTAAAAATATATATTTTTATGAGTTATATCAGTAGGGTATTTTATATATATAAAATTTATCTTATATAACCAAACTATGCACCGTATGAGCAATTTGGTAATTTCACATAGGCTTTAAAGGTCAAAAAAGACTTCTGAGTTTAAAAACTTTGATTTACTGTATAATTATATAAATTAGCTTAAAACATCAGTGGGTAATAAGTTTTTGATGTTAAAAATAGTTTTGACCCTTACTAAGTGCTAAAAACGCTTAAAAGTCGATTTAAAGGGATATTCGGGTTAAAATACGAAATATAAGTTTTTGATCAGTTTATAAAGTTCAAAATACTTTATTTATCATGTAGAACCAGTAGCAAAAGGTTTGACATCAAAATGTTATGTAAAACTCATTTTATGCATGAAAAAGGGTAAAACCGACAATTACCGAATTCAAGCTATAATCCTATGTTATGATCAGCCTAAAACTAAATAAAAATCTTCAAAAATCACAAAATATTATTTTACATCAGTAGGTAAAAAGTTTGGTATTAAAAATCAGGTTTAGATAGGCTTTATGTTAATTACGCCATTTAAATAATAGAAAGCTCCTTAATTACGCTATTGGGCATAACTTCTATTCTAGACCTCAAATTGAAGTCAAATTTTCGGGACATGTCTAAATATCAGTAGCAAAGGTTTTAGTCTGTCCATATTGTTAAAAATGTCAGTTGTATGTCAAAAGAGCATTTATGGCATTATTAAGCATAATTACGACTAAGTGCATATAACTCAAACCACTAGTCACCATGCAATATAACTCCAAAGGGTTATACTACTAAGTAATGTGGTCCTAATGGAAGCTTAAAACATGGGAGAATTAAGCTTAAACGGGTCAGAACTGAAAGTCAAAGCAAAAGTCAAGCTTTTGCGACTTTCGGTTATAAACTGACCTTAGACTATTAATTGCCGGGTTAGGAGTGATAAAACATGTTTTAATATTAATTACCAAGTCATTAGAATGTTAAAATATAATTTAGAACCTCTGGTTTATTAATTTTAATCATATTCAAACATTCTGTCCAGTTTGACTTTTTGTCAAACTACTTTGACCCGACAATTGACCAGTCAAACGAGATAATTAGGAGGTGCCCTTTTAAGGGTTAATCACCTACACTAATGTGGTTCTATAACCACTTTCAATTTGATCAGTGGTTAAGCCACATGTAATTAAAACGAAAGTTAAACAAATTTTACGATAAGTTTGACTTTAGAGTAATTAAGCTAATTAAAACGACTAAACAAGTAATTAGAGGCTTACTAAAAGTCCTAGCAGTCTTTTCTACACTTCTAAGTCTTCTCCTTGTCCTTAGCAAGCTCCAGATGTTGTAGAGAAGCAATTGTTGCAAGTGTGTTTGAAAACTCAAGAACTAGCTCTCCTTATATAGTGAATTGCAAGATCAAGGATCACTTCCAGGTGTTATTGGAGGCCCTGGGATCACCCCAGGTGTCCTAGCTATTGAAATTAACCGACTTACAGCTCCCTAGGTCGTTACAAACTAGGCTAAGGCGGTGGAACAGGCAAAACCCGCACCTGTCACAAACTTTCTGTTACTGGCACTCTCAGGCGGGGCGCGTAAGCCAAGGGGGTGGGCTTACGCGGGCCGTTTGGACCGGCTGATCAGGTAAAACAAGTTTCAAACTTGTCAACTTTAGTCCCTGATCGATTTTAACCCTTTTTAACCTCGTTGTTGACATGTAGGGCCCTTGTAGTCAGTATGTTGAGGCTCTATGATGAATAAATTAACTTCGTTAGGCTCCGGTTCGTTAAATACCTTTATGAAAGCAAGTTTCATTAAGTTGACACTTTTGGCCCAAAGTTTTGAAAACATGTCTAACGATCTCGAAACCACATGAAATTTATACCACTTATTCTTAAGAGTATATTTGGATGTTTCGAAGCCTCGGTTTCGTTAAAAGGTCACTCAGAGGTCAGAATCGACATGTTGACACGTTTAACCCTTATAATTTAATAATCTTCCGATTATTTTTCTAAACGGCTTCTTATATCCAATCCATCACTCGTTTAAGAATGTATTCTTCATGTATGGTCATTCAGAGACACAAGTTTGGCATGTTGACACTTTTAGTCCCTGTGGTTTCATAGTTTCACTGTTTGACAACTTTGGTCCTTCAAACTAAATCTTTCACATCTTTAGAGTTTAGGACACGTGTCTTTACATTATTGGACACGTTTTTACGTGGTGTTACATCCTCACCCCCTTAAAAGAAATCTCGACCCCGAGATTTACTGGAATAAGTGAGGGTATTTCTGTCTCATAGTGGACTCGACTTCCCACGTATACTCGGGACCTCTACGAGCGTCCCATTTGACCTTTACTATAGGCACATGCTTTCTTCGGAGCTTTTTAACCTGTCGATCCTCGATCGATATAGGTCTTTCAACAAATCTCAAGCTTTCATCAATCTGCACGTCTTTATGAGACATACCTAGTGATTCATCAGCTAGGCATTTCTTGAGATTACAAATGTGAAACACGTTATGAATTCCACTCAGCTCCTCAAGTAAGTTTAGCTTATAAGCTACACTGCCGACACATTCGATAATCTCGAATGGTCCAATATACCTAGGGCTTAACTTGCCCTTCTTACCGAAACGCATCACACCTTTCCAGGGTGACACTTTCAATAAAACTTTATCGCCTACCTCAAACTTTAGAGGTTTTCGCCTCTTACCAGCATAACTTTTCTGCCTATCCCTGGCAGCTTTCAGGCGATCTCGTATCTGGACAATCTTGTCTGTTGTTTCAAGGACTATATCAGGTCCTGATAATTGAGCTTCTCTTACTTCTGCCCAGCAAACAGGCGTTCTGCATTTCCTACCATATAATGCCTCAAAAGGCGCAACCTTAATGCTTGTATGGTAGCTATTGTTATAGGAGAACTCTATCAATGGCAGGTGGTCATCCCAACTACCACCTAAATCAATAACACATGCACGAAGCATGTCTTCCAGAGTTTGAATTGCACGCTCACTCTGTCCATCAGTCTGAGGATGGTAAGCAGTACTAAAATTCAAATGTGTACCCAAAGATTGTTGGAAACTTTTCCAAAAGTGTGAGGTGTATCTAGTATCTCTATTAGAAATAATAGACATCGGTACGCCATGAAGAGCTACAATCTTATCTACATACAACTAGGCTAATTTGTCGGAGCTATGAGTCTCCTTGATGGGCAAGAAATGTGCTGACTTAGTCAGTCTATCAACAATAACCCATATAGTATCATTTCCATGCCTTGTTTTAGGTAACTTGGTTATGAAATCCATGGTTACCATCTCCCACTTCCATGTAAGGAGTTCTGGTTGTTGAAGTAGACCTGATGGCTTTTGATGTTCAGCTTTAATCTGAGCACAGGTCAAACACTTAGCTACATGGGTGGCAATAGATTTCTTCAACCCTATCCACCAATAATTAGCTTTCAAATCCTGATACATTTTGTCACCTCCAGGGTGAACTGAATATTTGGAGTTGTGGGCTTCCTGGAGGATTACATCTCGAAGTCCTCCCTGAATAGGAACCCATATTCTTCCATTCATTCTGAGAATTCCATCCTTTCCAGGTGCTAACTGTTCAGCAGTTATACCTAACTTTTCATTTGGAAGATTAACTTCCAAAACAACATCCTTCTGTGCAGCTAATAGTCTTTCATTCAGACTATTCCTTAACTCAATGCTCTTGGCATTGATCCTAATTGGTTTAACTCTTTCCTTTCGGCTTATAGCATCTGCAACCACATTCGCTTTACCAGGATGGTAGCGAATTTCACAATCATAGTCATTTAAGGTTTCCATCCAGCGGCGCTGTCTCATATTGAGATCTTTTTTATTGAACAAATGTTGGAGACTTTTGTGATCAGAAAAGATCATGCATTTGGTTCCATACAAATAATGTCTCCATAGCTTTAATGCGAATACAACGGCACCCAACTCCAAATCGTGGGTGGTGTAGTTCTTCTCATGCACTTTTAATTGTCGTGGTGCATAGGCAATCACCTTGCCTCGTTGCATAAGCACACAACCCATACCGGTGTGTGAATCATCACAGTATACGACAAACTCTTCAATTCCATCAGGTAAGGTTAATACTGGTGCATTGCTTAATTTCTGCTTAAGTATCTCAAAGGGTTCTTGTTGTTTCGGACCCCAATCAAACTTAACATTCTTACGGGTCAAAGAAGTTAATGGTGCAGCTATTCTTGTGAAGTTCTCAATGAATCTTCTATAATATCCTGCTAAACCTAGAAAGCTGCGAATTTCGGTTGGAGTCTTTGGTGCTTCCCAATTCATGACGGCTTCTACCTTAGCGGGATCTACTTGGATACCTCGCTCACTGACAACATGTCCAAGGAATTGGACTTTACGAAGCCAGAATTCACATTTGGAGAATTTAGCGTATAATTTCTCCTGTTGAAGTAATCCTAAGATACATCGAAGATGCTTCTCATGATCAACTTGGTTACGAGAATAGATAAGTATGTTATCTATGAAGACGATGATAAACTTATCTAAGTATGGTTTGCAGACTCTATTCATGAGGTCCATGAATGCTGCTGGTGCATTAGTGAGCCCAAAAGGCATCACTAAAAACTCGTAATGTCCATATCTTGTTCTGAATGCCGTCTTAGGCACATCTTCAGTCCTAACCTTGAGTTGATGATACCCAGATCTCAAATCAATCTTTGAGAAAAAGCTCGCTCCTTGGAGTTGATCAAACAAGTCGTCGATTCTGGGTAAAGGATAACGATTCTTAATTGTTACCTTGTTTAGCTCACGATAATCAATGCATAGACGCATTGATCCATCCTTCTTTTTCACAAATAATATTGGAGCTCCCCAAGGCGAAGAGCTAGGTTGTATAAAACCTTTTTCCAATAAGTCATCTAATTGAGTCCTGAGTTCTTTCATTTCAGTAGGTGCTAGACGATAAGGAGCTTGTGCAATAGGTGCAGCTCCTAGAAGAATGTCTATCCTGAACTCTACTTGCCTCTCAGGAGGTAATCCAGGTAACTCGTCAGGAAAGACATCAGGATACTCAGAGATGATTGGGATGTCTTCAATCTTAGGTTTCGGATCATTCACAGTCACTTGTGCCATGTAAATGACACATCCGCTCTTTAAACACTGCGATACCTTGAGAATAGACACATTGCTAGGCAATCCATATTGTGTGTCTCCTTGAATAGTGACAGATTCACCAGAAGGGGTTTTGATAATAACTAGCTTTTTATCACAGGCAATTTGGGCTTGGTTATGCGACAACCAATCCATGCCCAAAACTATATCAAATCCAGCCAACTTCATTGGCAAAAGAGATAGCGGGATAGAATGATTCTTGATGGATATAGAGCATCCATCAAGAAGAGTTGAAGCTGTTTCCAAGGTACCATCGGCAAGTTCTACCTCATATTTTATGTCTAGAGTCTTAATAGGCAGATTCAATAACTTACATAACTTATGGTCTATAAAAGACTTATCAGCACCGGAATCAAATAAGACTCTAGCATAATTATTGTTGATGAGGAAGATACCTGTTATGACGTTATCGTCGTTCACTGCTTCCCTCACATTCATCTGGAAAACTCTTGCGTTGTTCTTCTTTGCCTCCTCAGGCTTCTTGGTATTCTTGGGGCAATTGGTTTTAATGTGCCCCTTTTCATTGCAACCGTAGCAGGTTGCATCCTTTATATTTCGACACTCAACAGACTTGTGTCCTTTCTTTTTACAGATCCCACATGGTTTGGCCTGTGAGTCTTGGTTGCACTTTCCAAAGTGCCTCTTATTGCATGTTTTGCATCTGGGTTTATCACTTGACTGCCCCTTTTTGAAATTAAAGTTCCCTTTTTCTTTCTTGTTCGACTGAGGAGACTTATCTTCCTCTATCTTCCTCTTCCCATCATCAGTGGTTTTCTTTGCCCTACTCCTCACAACATCCAAAGTGAGGGACAAAGATAGATCCACAGCAGATCTATAAGTAGTTGGCTTAGAGGCCTTAACGTTCCCTTTTACTTCGGGAGCCAAACCACCGATGAAATGCGCAATGCGTTTGGGTTCAGGAGTGACTAAATACGGTACCAACCTTGACATAGAATTGAAACTCGTCACATAGGATCTACAATCCAGATCCTTCATCACTAAAGTGAGGAAATCAGTCTCTATCCGCTCGACTTCATGCTGAGGGCAATAGGTTTCTTTAACCAAATTAACAAACTTGTTCCATGACAGATTGTACAAAGGAACTTTCCCAGTGGCTTGCACTAACGCTTTCCACCAAGTGAGGGCATCGCCCTTAAAGGATTGAGACACAAACTTTACTATATCCTCCTTAGCACATCCGCTAATGTCTATCACAGTCTCCATCTCATCTAACCATTTCATGCAATCGATTGCACCTTTTTCTCCTGTAAAATATCTCGGTTTACAGGAGACAAAGTACTTGTAGGTACAACCCTTGGTGTACCTGGGAGTCGGCTCAAGGACAACCTGCCTCTTTGGCTCACTACCCTGATTAGATGAGTGCTGAGACTCACTTTTCTTATTAGTATGGGATTGAGAATGGGATTTTGAATGAGTTTGAGACCTAACAATACTAGGCTCTTTAAATATAGCATCCATAGCCAGAGCGACTGCTGCGGTTATCATTTCTTGCAGCTCGGCACCAGTGATATTAATCCTGGTGTTGTTTCCTTCTGTGGGATGACTGTTTGCTTCATCTGAGCCGGCCATTTTCAGATACTATAACAAACAGTAATGATATATTTAAATTATGTAATAAATCATCATATTGATGACTAGATGGTCGTGGTATTAATAAACCATATAGACCATATAAAATAATAATAATCAAAGAGATATGATTCTTTACATTTTTATTAGACAGAGGAATATAAATCACATTGTCAATGTCATGAAGACATATTCATATTACATAAAGCTCGTCTCGAAGGACATTTAAATGGCATAAAGCCTTGTCACACAGACGATTATAATCATTGATTTCTTTAAGGGTCGAACAAGGTTCATCGCCTTTTTGACAAGAAGTCTATTAAAACTTTCATTGTCATTATTACACCCTTGCTCGTAAGCATACATTTCTAATGAATGTTGTGGTGTATACATCATATTGATGTTTATTAGCCATGATTCATGATGATCATATAGGCTAAAAGTAGTGGCTTGGAAAAATCCAAGTACATTAGAAAGATTGTGTGATTTCCCGTACCGCACAATTTCAGGATTGTTAACATGTTTTCAGATGTTAACAGAGAGTCATTATCTTAAAAAGGTTGTACCATCATAGCCATTTAGTATTTTGGCTAGGTTATACATTTAAGAAATTTGTTGGCAGATCAATAAATTTGAAATGATATAGCAATGATGTAATAAAATACAAATTAAAGTCGAAAATAACTTCCTTAAACTACGAACGAGTACAACATTGCCCAAAATGGGACTTGAGAAAAACAACACAAATTGCCCACGCAGGGGCTACTGAAACTGAAAGTAAGTCCACGCAGGGACTTGGTACATGAAAACAAAATAAACGTCCTCGCAGGGACTTATTGAAATACAATCATGGAACAACAAATTTCCTACTTCTTCTTGCCCTTAAGGATGTTCATGAGACCCTTGACAAAACCATTGTGCTTTTTCTTAGTTTCATGGGCTTCATGTTCAACCCGATCTAACCTCTCTAGAATTTCTTGAGTTTGCTGTTGCTGAACAGAAGGAGGTTGCTGGTATGGCGGGTATTGATAACCCTGACCTGGGTATCCAGTTTGGTATACTGGAGGGTAAGAAGAAGAAGGGTAAAGATGATGGTATTGTGTAGCTGTAAGGTACGGATCATGGGTTCCATAGTCGTACGGGTATCCAGACGGATTATACCCAGACGATCCTGGGTATGTCGGGATCGGGTTGTCAAAACCCAACGGTGGCTGTAGTGGTGCATGAGAAACTAGCGGAAGATTGACTTCCGGCGCCGTGTGTGAGGGTCTGCCCAACTGTGGGTCCTCTGGGATAGGAGGGTAAGAACTTGAGCCATGAGGAGATGCAAACCGTGGTCCTCCACGTACGGACATTCTAGCATTTCTCCTTCGCCTTGGTGGCTCGGGAGGCTGTTGAGGTGGTTCCTCAACTGGTAACGGTGGTGGGGTCACAGCTTGGAGCTGGGGTTCAACCAAGGGAGGTTGGGCTGGGGAGTTATGGTATGAAGGTGTAAAGAACCAATCATACTGTGCCATCTTCTCCTGATATGAGTCGGGTCCATGATACGGTGATCCCTGAAATGGGGAACCGCTTGAGATGCTTATTGGGTGGCCTGGTGTTCCTGTTTGCAAATCTGGTTCCGGTTCATCGTCCATCTCCATTTCCTGAGAAAAGTGATCCTCAGGACCCAAAGGGTTGTAGCCCAAAAAGTTGTTAACATAATCATTCGGATTAAAATGTGCAGGAGAGTAAGTAGAATCTGAATGATGAAAAGGATGAGATTGAAAAGAGTGGTGTGATTGGTTTGAACGATGAGTTCCCTGCGAAAGAGGGGAATGATGGGGTTCGATAGGAACGGGCAAATCAAAGTAATGAGGATCAATTGGTGAGGATCCCAGCGAGACAGAATGTCTTGCTGGTTCAAGGCTATGGCTCCAATTATCTCTTGAATCGGAGTCTGAATGGGAATCGGACGGTGTACGTCTATGGGAGGGTCCCGCGCTGCCAGACGGTCCTCCACGCATCGGTCCTTTGCCTCTGCCTCTAATTCTAGGTGGCATTTTCCTTCCAAATGATAATACCTGTCAAAACAAGTAACTAAAATAAAATAATAAAAGAAAGGTTAAGAGTAAAATCCTAGGTGATTTTGCCTAGACTCGAGAGTCTAAGGAATGTGCTTATTGTGTCATTGAGATTAAACACAAAAGGTTAGTGTTTAATTCACTCAATGTTGGCTCTGATACCAACCTGTCACACCCCGATATTTCCACATATTACCGGTGGGCCCGGCGGGGAGTATCGTGACGTAGTTGATATCATCATAGTCAATACACACAATATAATAGCACAGCGGAAGGCTTGGTGAATAAACTATTACAAACCATAACGTCTGAGTGTTCGAGTTTATGAATATACAGACTGGAATGTAATAAGATCCACAGGCGGATCATAAATGTACAAAGAAACAAAAATAACAGACTTCAGCTATCTATGGATTTGCAAGATCCTCTTATGACACCTAATAGCTCCAGTCTATTACGAGAGGTACCTGTCAAATCAGTCTTTAAGAAAATACGTCAGTTTACACTGGTAAATACAATTAACTGACTCTTTTGAAAATATTTATGAAAATTGATTTAAGTGCACATGGCACAAATCTTTTATAACTTGGGACAATTATTTAAATATAATCTTGTATACAGATTTACATGTTTGTCTTATAATTGGGGCCGGTTGGAAGCCGGTCGTGATTAACCGACTCACCACTTATAGAACCCATAAAGGAGTTATCCCCAACATGTGGGTTTATATTTTAGCATTTGCATCTTTCAGGTGTATGCCTACACCCCATGCATAGGTCGTGGCCATTTTCAAATGAAATGAGCCGAGGATATCCAGGACACGGTCGTATTAACCCCCAACGCTTATGTTATCAAACAAGACAGATTAAAACGGGTTATGCAAATTTATTAATCACAATCCGATTAAATGATTTCATACCCGACCAAGTGGTATTATTATAATACCATATCCCAAGCCCGTATAAAGGAAAATAAGTTAAAAGTATTTACCTGATGCTAGCAGTATAATCCTAAAGCTTTTCGAAGGCACCTTCTACCGGAAGCTATTTAATCTGTATAGAAGGTTTATTAACCTATTAGGATGCTAACGGGTCTTTAATTCAGTCAAGGACTTAGACCGGCTAGCTAGAAGAAAACCTTACGGTTCTAAACGCTAGATTAAGCGGAGACCGGAATAGAATGTGGTTTAGACCCGACAAGCTTGGATACTTGTATAATATGGGTAAACCAAACACATTCTGGAAATTGAGGATTTAATGATAAGGTTTGACCCGTTTCGGCTATTTTATGTAAACTAGTCACATAAGCTGATCTGAACGCGTAAACGCGTAACGGGTAACCCAATAAATTATATACAGGTCTTAATTATTATTATGCTCAAATTATGTTAATACATCAGTAAGATGTTAACACATATGCCCAAAAAGTAGTTTAAACCAAAATAAGTCCCATAAGGGCATTTTGGTAATTTTAATGCCTATAAAAGAGTTTAAAAATGAAACTGAGTTTCAGGTCTGATTTAATTAGTAAAAATATATATTTTTATGAGTTATATCAGTAGGGTATTTTATATATATAAAATTTATCTTATATAACCAAACTATGCACCGTAGGGGCATATTGGTAATTTCACATAGGCTTTAAAGGTCAAAACAGACTTCTGAGTTTAAAAACTTTGATTTACTGTATAATTATATAAATTAGCTTAAAACATCAGTGGGTAATAAGTTTTTGATGTTAAAAATAGTTTTGACCCTTACTAAGTGCTAAAAACGCTTAAAAGTCGATTTAAAGGGATATTCGGGTTAAAATAGGAAATCTAAGTTTTTGATCAGTTTTTAAACTTCAAAATACTTTGTTTATCATGTAGAACCAGTAGCAAAAGGTTTGACATCAAAATGTTATGTAAAACTCATTTTATGCATGAAAAAGGGTAAAAGCGACAATTACCGAATTCAAGCTATAATCCCATGTTATGCTCAGCCTAAAAATAAATAAAAATCTTCAAAAATCCCAAAATATTATTTTACATCAGTAGGTAAAAAGTTTGGTATTAAAAATCGGGTTTAGATAGGATTTATGTTAATTACGCCATTTAAATAATAGAAAGCTCCTTAATTACGCTATTGAGCATAACTTCTATTCTAGACCTCAAATTGAAGTCAAATTTTCGGGACATGTCTAAATATCAGTAGCAAAGGTTTTAGTCTGTCCATATTGTTAAAAATGTCAGTTGTATGTCAAAAGGGCATTTATGGCATTATTAAGCATAATTACGACTAAGTGCATATAACTCAAACCACTAGTCACCATGCAATATAACTCCAGAGGGTTATACTACTAAGTAATGTGGTCCTAATGGAAGCTTAAAACATGGGAGAATAAAGCTTAAACGGGTCAGAACTGAAAGTCAAAGCAAAAGTCAAGCTTTTGCGACTTTCGGTTATAAACTGACCTTAGACTATTAATTGGCGGGTTAGGAGTGATAAAACATGTTTTAATATTAATTACCAAGTCATTAGAATGTTAAAATATAATTTAGAACCTCTGGTTTATTAATTTTAATCATATTCAAACATTCTGTCCAGTTTGACTTTTTGTCAAACTACTTTGACCCGACAATTGAACAGTCAAACGAGATAATTAGGAGGTGCCCTTTTAAGGGTTAATCACCTACACTAATGTGGTTCTATAACCACTTTCAATTTGATCAGTGGTTAAGCCACATGTAATTAAAACAAAAGTCAAAAAATTTTTACGATAAGTTTGACTTTAGAGTAATTAAGCTAATTAAAACGACTAAACAAGTAATTAGAGGCTTACTAAAAGTCCTAGCAGTCTTTTCTACACTTCTAAGTCTTCTCCTTGTCCTTAGCAAGCTCCAGATGTTGTAGAGAAGCAATTGTTGCAAGTGTGTTTGAAAACTCAAGAACTAGCTCTCCTTATATAGTGAATTGCAAGATCAAGGATCACTTCCAGGTGTTATTGGAGGCCCTGGGATCACCCCAGGTGTCCTAGCTATTGAAATTAACCGACTTACAGCTCCCTAGGTCGTTACAAACTAGGCTAAGGCGGTGGAACAGGCAAAACCCGCACCTGTCACAAACTTTCTGTTACTGGCACTCTCAGGCGGGGCGCGTAAGCCAAGGGGGTGGGCTTACGCGGGCCGTTTGGACCGGCTGATCAGGTAAAACAAGTTTCAAACTTGTCAGCTTTAGTCCCTGATCGATTTTAACCCTTTTTAACCTCGTTGTTGACATGTAGGGCCCTTGTAGTCAGTATGTTGAGGCTCTAGGATGAATAAATTAACTTCGTTAGGCTCCGGTTCATTAAATACCTTTATGAAAGCAAGTTTCATTAAGTTGACACTTTTGGCCCAAAGTTTTGAAAACATGCCTAACGATCTCGAAACCATATGAAATTTATACCACTTATTCTTAAGAGTATATTTGGATGTTTCGAAGCCTCGGTTTCGTTAAAAGGTAACTCAGAGGTCAGAATTGACATGTTGACACGTTTAACCCTTATAATTTAATAATCTTCCGATTATTTTTATAAACGGCTTCTTATATCCAATCCATCACTTGTTTAAGAATGTATTCTTCATGTATGGTCATTCAGAGACACAAGTTTGGCATGTTGACACTTTTAGTCCCTGTGGTTTCATAGTTTCACTGTTTGACAACTTTGGTCCTTCAAACTAAATCTTTCACATCTTTAGAGTTTAGGACACGTGTCTTTACATTATTGGACACGTTTTTACGTGGTGTTACATTTATACTATTACTGAAATTGTCTTCATGTGTACGTTTGCTAGGAATAATTTGAGGTTCAATTGGATTTTGAGCAGCAGCAAGTATTGCTGGAATAGCATTGGCTATTCCCTGAGCAATGATATTTTCGATATCTTGCCTATTCAGAAATTGATCTTCATTGTTGTGCTCAGATTGATTAACTTCATTATCGGGTTCATTACCAGCGTTTGCCATCTGGTAATTAATTTATATAAGTAATTAGTATAAAATAATTAATAATCAAACATAACAAAATAATTGCACATAATCACGTAAACAAATATAGTCAAAATTGTCGATCTTTTGACGTTTGATATTTTATATATTTTATAATAGGCATCCGTACACACTGGTTATCTTACACAAGTTTTATTTTTAAGTTATATCACATAACTATATTTATTATATTATTATTAAACACATGCTTCCACCCTCACATGCTATCCCACCAGCTGGCATTTTCAGTAACGATGTTCCCTCTCGTCGTACTTCCAGGAGATCTGTTCTCCCACCTCTCAGATTCGATTTCCTGCATCCATCAGCTCCTCGCCAAAATGGCGGAGTTCAGCCAGATTCTCGTTGCTCATCGGTGGATTGGGTGAAGGCTCTGGGTCAAACTGAGGGAGAAAAGTATAAGGGTTGTTTAAAAGATTCTGGAATTGCCAATCGTTGGTCCACCATTCTTCCATTTCTCCTAAAGGTCGGGTGTTGACAAGGGGATCTGGGATGGCTGGTTCCAAGTTTACTGGAAGCTGGGTTTCAGCAGGATAAGTGAAAAGGTTTTCATTAGCAGGTTTAAGGATATCACAACTTGCTAGTATGTAATCTAGATCTTCCTGTGACAGCATTTCCTCGGTTTGCTTGGAACTTTCTCCAATTTCTATTCCTTTTCCTTTATCTATTGGGTCCTCCGTCTTGGCAACTTTCCTAGTTACTGGTTTCCTCCAGCGCACACGCCTCCAACCCACAATTCTTCTTCTTTTCTTTGGCTTGGGTTTCTCCAGAGGTTGAGCTTGAAATTCCATAGGTTCCTCAACATTGGCACAATACCCAGTAAAGTCTTTGGAAACTTCCACATTAACAGAATAGAGATTGAGATTTTGAAGGGCGTCAGATAGTTCATTCATGTTGTTTAGTAGATATGAAGAAACACACAAAATTTTAGGTTAAAATTTTGTAATTTGAATTTTCACATAATTATATAATAGTAATTAGAAAATTTAAATATTAATTATAATTATCTAATTTATACAAACCATTTATTGAAACAACACACATTTATTACAACTAAAATTTGAAATATACTAGTGGTTATTTAATAGATTAAAGTTCCTGGCTTGTAGGTAGCATAGGTGATGGTACTGGTTTGGTGATTTAATCAAAAGTTAGCATTTACTGCTACAGTGGCTAACATGTAGAGATCTGCCCATTGTTCATCTAACTCATCTTTCCATGGTGGGTTACTGCCTATTTCTTGAGTTTCCTTAATACTCATCACTCCTTTTGGTTGTGACTTCGTTATTTTCTCTTGACTTTTTCTAATAATCCAACTTCTTTTGTTAGGGGAAAGTGGTTTTTCAAATTGTGCCTTACGAACAAATATTCCTTCCTCAGTTTCTGCTGAGTATCTTGAGGAATTTGATTGGGATGAGTTTCCCTTATCTTTTGGTACACTATCTTGTTTAAGATAGATATCCGAGATTCTTTGCTTACCCATACTGTAACTAACAATTAGTCAGTTAAAAACACATAATCACAAGACGATAATCAGGAAAATTAAGTATTTTAAATACTTAATAGGCTTAAATCAGTGGCTCTGATACCACCTTTTTCCTGTCACGGCCCCAGCCCCGGTTTGACCATGTCAGGAGCCGCGGGACAGGAACCCGTGGTATTTATTAATTGATGCGACAGCGGAAGATTTAACAGGATCTTTTAAAACTTGAAATGCTCGATTATTTTATTTCATAATTCGGGATAAAACCCCGTAATTTACAATAGAGGAATTTCACTAGGGAATTCCCTGATTTATAAAAACATGTTTATTTATTTTAACTGAGCCACCTCTTCAAGCTGGTTAGTGCTCCGTAGCACGTTTTCCTTGATTTACAGCAGGTTGCCTGAAACATGTTTTGAAAATATTTTTGTCAGCGGGGAAATACTGGTACGTCACTCAATTTGATAAAATGACACATAGTTATTAATTACAGCATAAGAGCGATTACAATGGCTTCTATCTTATTTTTATCTGGCGCCGTGTCACCTGGTGACGATGGTCATACCACTATTGGGTCCTTCCCCAAGTAGTGATGATTATCACTGTTAGGATTTATTTTCCTAACCGTGAGAAATTAGTAATTGCCAGTGATTCAAGATAACCACTACTTAATCCCTGTAATTATAACCTTTGAAAATAATTTGGAGTATTGTAAAACATGGTTGATAAAAAGAGAATGACTCACATTGCAGATTTATAAGGGCAGAGTTTAGCCTACTGATTAGCCTTGTAACCTAATTTAAATAACAATGCATACGAACTAGGTCAGTAACTAATACAGCATTTACGATAACTCACGAGATAAAACCCTCACAACGAATGACAAAGTGCTATACTTAAACATCCGTCGAATTCATGACTAATGACAAAGTATGGCCCTAATGTGGGGAGCACTTAAACATCCATTGGATAGTTTCAATCGATCGGACATTGAATCGTAGCAGCGATCGAGTTAATACCCTGTATCGTAGCAGCGGTTCACTACTGTGAATTGTAATTTTGCTTTTGAGTAGTATACTTCGTGATTTTGATTGAGATTTCAACACCAGTGAACAGGCCATGGTCGAATCTATTTATAGGTGAAATTTGGTTCTCACGCGGCCCGCGTGAACCTTCGCTTTGACCTTACGCGACCCGCGTGGAGGTCTAGTTCGTAGATTTGGGCATCCGTGTCATGCGTAGGTATGCCACGTGGGTGACACGTGGACCTGGACGCTTATCCGGTCAAATGTCGAGTTGACGCGGCCCGCGTGAGGTTATGCTTAACCCTTACGCGGCCCGCCTGAAGACCAAGAATCTTGATTTCTTGATTTTTGATATGGATTAGGGTTTCAGGGGTCCTGGTTCGTACTTACGGGTCAATTTGGGACATTTTTGAAGGTCCTTACATCCTCCCCACCTTATTTAAAATCTCGTCCTTGAGATTTACTGAAATAAGTGAGGATACTTTTGCTTCATCTCTGATTCTAGCTCCCACGTGTACTCAGGTCCTCTCTTTGAATCCCATTTGACTTTGACCAATACTAGTTTTTTTATGCTTGAGAAACTTGATCTTTCTGTCTTCTATCTGAAATGGTTTCTCCACGAACTTCAACTTTTCATTTACTTGGATGTCTTGAAGAGGGAATACTAATGATTCATCCGATAGACACTTCTTGAGATTGGATACATGAAATACGTCATGTACCCCAGCTAGCTCCTCTGGTAGTTGTAAGCGGTAGGCAACTGGTCCTATACGTTGGATTACTGGGAATGGTCCTACGTACCTTGGACTTAGCTTTCCTTTCTTACTAAAGCGAACTACTCCTTTCCAAGGAGAGACCTTCAAGAGAACCTTGTCTCCGGTTTGAAATTCCAACGGCTTGCGTCGATTATCTGCATAACTCTTCTGGCGATCTCGAGCCGTCTTTAATCTTTCCTTGATTTGAGTGATCTTGTCAGTAGTTTCTTGCACTATTTCAGGACCTGATAATTGCCTTTCTCCTATTTCTGCCCAACAAACTGGAGTTCTGCACTTACGTCCGTACAGTGCTTCGAACGGGGCAGCTTTGATGCTTGAATGATAACTATTGTTATAGGAGAATTCAATTAATGGTAGGTGGTCATCCCAATTTCCACCAAAATTTATTACACATGCCCTGAGCATGTCCTCCATAGTTTGGATCGTCCTTTCACTTTGTCCGTCTGTCTGAGGATGATATGCAGTACTTAGATTTAGTCGGGTTCCCATTGCTTCCTGGAAACTTGTCCAGAAATGGGAAGTGAAACGACTATCTCTATCTGATACAATGGAAATTGGAACTCCATGTAAAGATACCACCTCATCTACATACAACTTGGCTAACCTTTCCATGCTGAAGGTTTCCTTCATGGGTAGAAAATGAGCTGATTTGGTTAATCGATCCACAATTACCCAAATCGCATCATTACCTTTTCTGGTTTTGGGTAACTTTGTGTAACAACTCTCATTAAAAAGTCTTAATTATTACTTTAATTTTCCATTAGAAAACCCTAATTGAGAAACCCAAGTGATTCTGAACAAACCCTAAAATTTTCAGAATAATCAGAATCATGATCAGGGCCCCTAAAACTCAGGGGGGTAAAACCCTAGTTATGATTATCTAATTAAAACGTTGTTGAAACTGAATTTGCATGCAACGTTGACTCACCTAGGCTACCTGGGACACAAGGCTACCCTAGGGTAGATTGTTACCTCCCGCGACACGCGACAGAAACAAGGTCACCCTTCGCGACACGCGGGGGAGACCATTTTCAAGTATAAATAGAACAGTCTGTTTCATGTAATTGGGTGTCAGTTCGACGTAAAAAATTCCAAATATACGTTGAGTTATAGTATAAACAATTCCACAACACACACGATTCACGAAATGCTGCCGCAAAACAGGGTAATAACTCGATCGCTATTACGATTCATTTTCCGATCGATCAAAGTACTCAATGGATGTTTAAGTGCTGCCCACATTAGGGTGATGCTTTGTCATTAGTCGTTAATTCGATGGATGTTTAAGCATAGCACTTTGTCATTCGTTGTGAGGGTTGATCTCGTGAGTTATCGTAAATGCTGTATTGATTACTAACCCAGTTTTGTGTGCATTATTATTTAAATTAGGTTAACAAGGCTAATCCGTAGAGTAAACTCTATCCGTGTTAAATCTGCAATGTGAGTCATTCTCTTTTTATTAAATCTATTTACAAAAACATGTTTATTTCAAAAAGTTATAATTACGGGGATTAAGTCTTTGTAATTACCAAGTTACAGCCGGTATGTGGGGTTTTGTATACATTACTTGATAATCGTCACCATTGCGGCAGCCAATGGGGGATATGACCATAGTCACAGATCCGGTCGAGTGGCAAATACTGTGGGTAATTGGTTGATATAGAAACAATGTAATCACCCTTAATACTGTAAATTATAACAAACAGGTCTGTTTTATTAATTAGAATGATTCACTCAGTATTTTCCGCTGACAAAACTTTTTTTCAAACATGTTTCAGGTGATCTGTTGTAATTCAGGAAAAGTGCTGTGAAGCATTTCAAGCTTAAGAAAGTGGCTCATTATAAAATAAAGAAATATGTTTTGTAAAATAAAGATTTCTCCGTGAAATCATAGTATTGTAAATTAACGGGGTTTTATCCCGAGTTGTGAAATAAAATAATCGGGAAAATTTTAGCTTTAAAACGATCCTGATAATAAACTTCCGCTGTTAAATTCAATTAAATAAATACCACGGGATTTCTGTCCATCAGCTCCTGAAATGGGTCAAACCGGGTCGGGGGCCGTGACAGAAAAAGGTGGTATCAGAGCCACTGAGTTAAGCTAATTAAGTATTTAGAAATACTTAATTTTTCCTGATTACTATTATGTGATTATGTGTTTTATTAACTGACTAATTGTTAGTTACAGTATGGGTAGGAAAAAGCTTTCAAGTATCTATCTTAAATTAGATAGGTCATCCAATGAGAAGGGAAGTTCATCCCAAACTAAATCCTCAAAACTCCCTGCAATTCCTGAAGAAGGAATATTTGTTCGAAAAGCCCAAAACGAGAACCCACTTTCTCCGGATAAAAGAAGATTAATTTTAAAGAAAAGTCAGGAGAAAATCCGAGAGAAGAAAGTTAAACAGGAAACCCAGGAATTAACCAGTAAAACACATTGGGAGGACAAATTAGAGGAAAAATGGGCGGATCTTTATATGCTAGCCATTGTAGCAGTAAATGCTAATATTTAAAATACCATGATTCCGTAATAGCAACCTTACTTAATCTAGTAAATAAATGAAACCTAGTATGTTTAAAATTGTTCATTTTCTTTTATGTAAATTAGTTACAGGGTATGCAATAAAACTTAAAGGTTATTTCTAAATTTTAACTTAGCATTTTTGTATATTAAACAGCATGAATGAGTTATCAGAAGCCCTAGAGAATCTCAACCTATACCCTGTAAATCTAGAAGTTTCTAAAGAGTTTACTGGGTATTTTCCTGATATAGAACAACCTGTAGAATTCAACGCTCCACCTTTGAAAAAGCCAAAACCAAAGAAAAGAAGGAAATACGTATGGGGGAGTCGTATACGTAGGAAAAAGTCAGCTACGAAACTTCCTAAAATAAACAATCCTTTAGAAAAAGGAAAAGAAATTGTAACCAGGGAAAGTTCTAGACAGCAGGAGATAGAGACTGAAGTCAAGGAAGATTCTAGGCAAATGGGGATGCAGTTTGAGGAATATTCCAAGGAAATAGAAATGGAGATTGGAAAAGGTTCTAGACCAACTCAGATGGAAGTTGGAGAAAGCTCCAAACAAAACCAGGGAATGACTTTTCAGGAAGAAATAGATTACATATTGGCAAGCTGTGAAACTATTCAGCCTGTCAATACAAATGTTTTTACTTGTCCTATTGAAACCCAAATCCCTATAAATCTTGAACCAGCAATCCCAGAACCAATAATCCATACCCAACCAGTAGGAATGGATGAATGGTGGACAAATGATTGGCAATTTCAAAACATTGTCAACAGTCCTTATTCCTTTCTTCCGCAATTCGATCCAGAACCATTACCAAATCCACCCATGAGTAACGAAAATCTGGCTGAACTTCGTCATTTTGGTGAAGAATTAATGGATGCGGGAAATAGAATCCGGGAAATAGGGGGACAAATTGCTTGGAAGTATGATGAAAGGGAGCTTCGTTTTTAGGAAGACAAGTGACAAGAAAGAAGTGGGTAGTGAGTCGTTATTTGTGTAATAGTAATAGTAAAACCAGTATTTGTAAAATAAATAATAAAACGGTTGTATATAGAGGCATGATATAATTTATAAAATAAGTGAAATTTTAGATTTTGTTTGTATATTCGTTTACGTGATTATGTGCAATTTATTGTGACATTGAATTATTTCTTTTATACTAATTATTTATTTATAAATTAATTATCAGATGGCAAACATTGATAATGAACTAGTAAATGAAGTAAATCAATCTGAGCCAATTCAGGAAGAACAATTGTTAAATAGACAAGATATAGAGGATATCGTTGCACAAGGAATAGCCAATGCTATTCCAGCAATAGTTGCTGCTGTTCAAAAACCTGTTAAACCGCAATCAATCATTCCTAGTAAACGTACTCAAGGCGACAACTTTAGTAATAGTATAAACGGAGGCGGAAATCATGTTAATAACAATAATGATCTGCAAACCCCAATTTTCAAGAAAATGAAAGCTGCAACACCTGGTTGCACTTACAAAGAATTCCTTGCCTGTAAACCAACTGAGTTTGCAGGTAACGAAGGGGCTATTGCAGCATTACGTTGGTTAGAGAAAACTGAGGCAGTAATTGCTATAAGTAAATGTGCTGAGGAAGATCAAGTTATGTATGCGTCAAATCTTTTTAAAGAAGGGGCGTTAGAATGGTGGAACACTGTGATACAAGCAAAAAGAAGGATTGAGGCATATGCCATGAAATGGGAAGAATTTAAGAATCTTGTAGAAAGAAAATTCTGTCCCGAGTATGAAAAAGATCAAATGGCAAATAAGTTCCTAAACCATCGGATGGTTAATGTGGACTGTCGAGGATATACTTCGACATTCTTCGAATATGCTAGGGTGGTACCAACACTGGCTTCGCCAGAACCGATACTCATTTCTCGCTACATTTGGGGGCTGATTAGCGAAATCCACAACATCGTTAAAGCTGCGAGACCTCGCACTATTGACGATGCAGTGGAATTAGCCAATACCTTAACTGACGAACTGGTACGTACACAAGATGAAAACAGGAAAAAGGAACTGGCCCAGAAAATTACCCAAGGATTTCGTACGGGTAATAATAACAGCTTCAAGAAAAGAGGAATAGGGCAATCACCAACTCCATCATACTGCAAAAAATGCAAAAAGAAACATTATGGACGATGCGATATAACTTGCATTTTTTGCAAAACTATAGGACATCGTGAAGAAAACTGCAGAAAGAAAACCATAGTTTGTTTTAACTGTGGAGAAGCCGGGCATTTTAAAACAGAATGTCCTAAATTAACCAAACCAGCAGACAACAAAACTAAGGCGACAGACGGAGCTACTAAGAAGAATGTCAGAGCATTCCAGCTAACCACTCAAGAAGCAGAACTCATTCCAGATGTGATAGCTGGTACGTTGTTAGTTCACAATGTATACGCAAAAGTATTATTTGACTCTGGTGCAAACCAAAGTTTTATCAATACTTTATTCTGTCAAGCTCTTAAGTTACCTTTAACCAATGTTAGGCAGATTTTTACAGTCGAAACTGCAGAGGGGAATTCAGTTAAAATAGATCAGGTTTTGCAAAAAGTAGAAATAGAACTTTCAGGTCATAAATTTTCTGCAAATCTGTTACCTATGAAATTAGCTGAATTTGATGTTGTGTTAGGAATGGATTGGTTAATAGCCAACCATGCTCGAATCCTTTGTGATAAGAATTCTGTAGAAATTCAGGCAACTACTGGAGAAATAATCACAATTACAGGAGATAAACCACGTAAGCCCATGAAGTTCATATCAGTAATGAAAATTGCTAGTTATGAACGAAAGCAATGAATAATATATATGATTTCTGTAATCATTAATACTAAGAACAAAGAACTTAAGGAGATCCCTGTAATCTCAGAATACCCAGATATATTCCCAGAAGAGTTACCTGGATTACCACCAAATAGGGAAGTAGAATTTAGGATTCATCTAATTCCAGGAACTACACCGATAGCCAAGGCACCTTATCGGTTAGCACCCACCGAAATGTTAGAATTGAAAACACAATTAGATGAATTACTAAGTAAAGGATTCATACAACCTAGCTCATCCCCGTGGGGAGCGCCAGTATTATTTGTAAAGAAAAAGGATGGTTCAATGAGAATGTGTATCGATTATAGAGAATTGAATAAAGTTACAATTAAGAATCGATACCCATTACCTAGGATTGATGATCTTTTTGATCAACTCCAAGGAGCTAGATATTTTTCTAAGATAGATTTACGCTCTGGATATCATCAATTGAAGGTACAAGAGGAAGACATACCTAAAACTGCTTTCAGGACTAGGTATGGTCATTACGAGTTTACAGTCATGCCCTTTGGGTTAACGAATGCACCTGCAGCATTCATGGACATGATGAATAGGATCTGTAAACCGTATTTGGATAAATTTGTAATTGTCTTCATAGATGATATACTTATTTATTCAAAAAGTCAGGATGAACATTGTCAGCACTTGCATGCACTCTTAACTTTGTTAAGAAAAGAAAAGCTGTATGCCAAATTCTCAAAATGTGAATTTTGGTTACAAGAAGTGCAATTCTTAGGACACATGGTGAATCATGAAGGTATTCACGTAGATCCTGCTAAAATAGAGGCAATTACCAATTGGAAGGTTCCGCAAACCGCAATGGAAATTAAAAGTTTTATAGGTTTAGCTGGGTATTATAGACGGTTTATTAAGGATTTTTCCAAGATAGCTGTACCTTTAACCAAGCTAACCTGTAAAGCCATTAAGTTTGAATGGGGACCTAAACAAGAAGAAGCCTTTAGAATCTTAAAGCAGAAATTAACCAATGCTCCAATCTTAGCCTTACCAGAAGGAACTGAAGATTTTGAAGTATATTGTGATGCTTCAAAACTAGGATTTGGATGTGTGCTTATGCAACACAAGAAGGTAATTGCGTATGCTTCAAGACAGTTGAAAAAGCACGAGGAAAATTATACAACTCATGATTTAGAGTTAGGTTCCATAATTTTTGCCCTTAAGATTTGGAGACATTATCTTTACGGAAGTAAATTTACTGTCTATACGGACCACAAAAGTCTAAGATATATATTTGGGCAAAAAGAGTTAAACATGAGGCAAAGAAGGTGGATGGAAATCTTAAGTGACTACGATTGTGATATCCAGTATCACGAAGGAAAGGCAAATGTAGTTGCAGATGCCTTAAGTCGTAAGTATCATGAGAAGCAACGAAGGGTTCGTGCTCTCAGATTAAATCTACAATTAGATTTAATGGAACAACTAAAACATTTCCAAGAAACAGCAATCAAGGATGATGCTGAAGGAATGAAGGGACGGTTTAAAGAATTAGAACAAGGAGCTGATGGAATTTGGAGATTCCACAAAAGCAGAATTTGGGTACCAATACAGGGAGAATTAAGAAATAAGATTTTGGAAGAAGCTCATAAATCTAGGTATACTATACATCCAGGAAACAATAAGATGTACCAAGATTTAAGAAAAAATTTCTGGTGGATAGGTATGAAAAAGGATATAGCTAAGTATGTATCAAAGTGTCTTACTTGTTCACAAGTTAAGGCAGAACATCAGAAACCTTCAGGTCTACTACAACAATTAGAAATGCCGGTATGGAAATGGGAACTCATAACAATGGATTTTGTTACTAAGTTACCCAAAACCAGAAAAGGTAATGATGCGATTTGGGTAATTGTAGATCGATTAACCAAATCAGCTCATTTTCTACCAATGAAAGAAACCTTTAGCATGGAAAGATTGGCAAAGTTGTATGTAGATGAAGTAGTATCTTTACATGGAGTTCCACTCTCCATTGTATCGGATAGGGATAGTCGGTTCACTTCTCATTTCTAGAAAAGTTTCCAGCAAGCAATGGGAACTCGACTAAACCTAAGCACAACATATCATCCACAAACAGATGGGCAAAGTGAAAGGACAATCCAAACTCTAGAAGACATGCTCCGAGCATGTGTGATAGATTTTGGTGGGAACTGGGATGATCACTTACCATTAATCGAATTCTCCTATAACAATAGTTATCATTCAAGCATTGAAACTGCTCCATTTGAAGCACTGTATGGAAGAAAATGCAGAACTCCAGTTTGTTGGGCAGAAATAGGAGAAAATCAATTATCAGGTCCAGAGATTGTACAAGAGACGACTGATAAGATTACTCAAATCAAGGAAAGGTTGAAGACTGCTCGAGATCGCCAGAAGAGTTATGCAGATAATAGATGCAAGCCGTTAGAATTCCAAGTTGGAGACAGAGTACTATTGAAAGTTTCCCCTTGGAAAGGAGTTGTTAGATTCGGTAAGAAAGGAAAGCTAAGTCCAAGATACGTAGGACCATTTCCAGTGATCCAACGTATAGGACCAGTTGCTTATCGTTTACAACTACCAGAAAAGTTAGCTGGAGTACATGATGTATTTCATGTATCCAATCTCAAGAAATTTTTATCAGACGAATCACTGGTAACACCTCTTCGAGATATAGAGGTAAACGAAAAGTTAAAATTTGTTGAGAAACCTCTTCAGATAGAAGATCGGAAGGTAAAATTTCTCAAACACAAGCAACTAGTTCTAGTTAAAGTAAAATGGGATTCAAAGAGAGGAGCTGAATACACTTGGGAGCTGGAATCAGAGATGAAGCGAAAACATCCTCATTTATTCTAGTAAATCTCGAGGACGAGATTTTTATTAAGGTAGGGAGAATGTAACAACTCTCATTAAAAAGTCCTAATTATTACTTTAATTGTCCATTAGGAAACCCTAATTGAGAAACCCAAGTGATTCTGAACAAACCCTAAAATTTTCAGAATAATCAGAATCATGATCAGGGCCCCTGAAACTCAGGGGGGGTAAAACCCTAGTTATGATTATCTAATTAAAACGTTGTTGAAACTGAATTTGCATGCAACGTTGACTCACCTAGGCTACCTGGGACACAAGGCTACCCTAGGGTAGATTGTTACCTCCCGCGACACGCGACAGAAACAAGGTCACCCTTCGCGACACGCGGGGGAGACCATTTTCAAGTATAAATAGAACAGTCTGTTTCATGTAATTGAGTGTCAGTTCGACGTAAAAAATTCCAAATATACGTTGAGTTATAGTATAAACAATTCCACAACACACACGATTCACGAAGTGCTGCCACAAAACAGGGTAATAACTCGATCGCTATTACGATTCATTTTCCGATCGATCAATGTACTCAATGGATGTTTAAGTGCTGCCCACATTAGGGTGATGCTTTGTCATTAGTCGTTAATTCGATGGATGTTTAAGCATAGCACTTTGTCATTCGTTGTGAGGGTTGATCTCGTGAGTTATCGTAAATGCTGTATTGATTACTAACCCAGTTTTGTGTGCATTATTATTTAAATTAGGTTAACAAGGCTAATCCGTAGAGTAAACTCTATCCGTGTTAAATCTGCAATGTGAGTCATTCTCTTTTTATTAAATCTATTTACAAAAACATGTTTATTTTAAAAAGTTATAATTACGGGGATTAAGTCTTTGTAATCACCAAGTTACAGCCGGTATGTGGGGTTTTGTATACATTACTTGATAACTGTGACAACCGTCACTTTTCCGTACATTCCGTACATGAAATGAACAGTAATTTGTGCTTAAATGACTGTGCATGATCTGGTTTACCAGACAAATAAATTTCTGAATTCCATACAAGTGAATTCATGCATGATATATGCTACAAGAATTACGTTATAATAGCGTTGCGTCAAAAATATTAGTAAACTCACCGGTAGGACACAATGTGTCAACAGAACTGTAGAAAGCAGTCAGACAATAAAAGTGGAGCCTAGGTGTAGGTCCAACGACAAGAATACATTAAAACCCAAGAGTACATACAAGGGTTTAATATATATACTATACGAAAGCAAAAATAAGCACTAAAAAGCACCCGAAACGCACTCTAAGTGCATAATTTATATAATTCAGCAATAAATCAGCATTTGAACATAAGAATATTATGCAGAAATTACGTTTTATTATCCAGAATACTTCCCCAAATGTTGGGAATTAAAAGGGATACAAAAAGGTACTTAAAGGGTACTAAAAAGTGTAATTTAGCACTTTAACGAATCGGTACCTAACCGAACAACCGGATATTACCCGGGACACCAAAATATTGCTAGAAGCAATGTTTTTATTTTTCTGAGCTAGTTAGGGTCCCCGAATACCCTAACCCACTTTATATTATATAACACATAATATTACACTAATCATATCATTAGATTGCAACTAGATAAGTGACCATCACCTTGCATCCCAACCAAACTAAACCCCCCTCCCAACAATCGGTTATGGGGTGTCCCCCACTCTTAGATCCTTTGAATTATTTATTGGGATTATGTTGGTGATTGTGAGACACATTACACAAGAGTTAAATGGAGAAAGTGGGTTATAAAGATGCACATGGGATTACCATATCCATTTCAACACTACTTCAAGCAAACTTCTTCCCTTCTTTCTTTGTTCGGCCGACCATACCACCATCATCAACATTCTATTTTTTTTTTATCATCTCCTACCATTTAAAGGGGTCTACAAAGGTGTCAAAGTGCAAACAACTAAGCTCGGTGCGTTCGGGAGTTGAAGGACCGCTCTCGTTTTCTTTTATCCACCACCTTTCTACACTCGAACTCCCCTAGTCTTGTGCTAGTGGTAAGCACTTAGATCCTTGTGTTTTACTTGTTGTTTAAGTGGTTAATAAGAGATTTAACGGGTAAAAATTATGAACACTAGAGATCAAAGTTTAAAGTCTTGTAAAGTATGATAAACTTGGTGGTTAAAAACTAAATAATAGTGTAAAACTTATGGAACTTGTTTTGTTATGATTATTTAGTGTTGTTTTATGCTAGTAGTAGTTCGGATCGTCATCTAACCCGGCTAAGTCATGTTCATGGAACACGGACTAGTGTATATTAAAGTATGGAAAGTGGTTAGATGAAGAACACTACTACATATGAACATGAACTTGTGTAAAAAGAGTTTTTCTTATAAAATAGAGTTCAAAACTAGTAGATCTAAAGATCTACAAGTGGTACTTTCGAAGAACCAAGTGTCAAGTGAAATCATATTTTTAAAGCCGGATCTTTCATAAACTAAAGGTGTTTTTGTGGACACACAAGTGTGTAGACACTAGTGTAACAAAAAGTTTTAACAAAGAATTAATTTTTATAATTTCTGACCAAGAAGTTGTAAACTTCCACATTCTTTAAAAATAAGATTTTTAAGAAACCGATTTTATTTACAAAGGTAGAAAGAGCTATTAAAAATAATGGAAAGTTACTACACACTTTTACATAACCCACAAGTTCATGTGTTTGCAATTTACGTATGTTTTTGAACTAGTTTGATGTTGAGATATTATACATTAACGATTGGTGAATTGTTTGATTGAATCTTGAAAAGAAAATGATACGCTAGTAAGCGTGGCCACCTCCAATTACAGAGGAAACTCTGGCGAAATTTTTCCAGAAAATAACACTTAGAATATTTTTGGTGACAAGTGTTATGAATATATTTTCGACTTGTTTTCCAAACAAACTTCGCCATGATTTTTATTACAAAATTACCAAATACCGGAGGTGGATTTTCATAAATAAAACTTGTTAAATATATATTTAGAATATATATTTACCACTTGTGTGATTATGTGATTATTTTGTGAACTAGGTCTATATTATTTTTAGAGTAAAAATAATATGACTTGGAGATACTTGTAACGAGTAAAAATACAAAAATACACATACAACATACGAGATACATAATTCGGGTGCAAAGTGCAAAACACGAGATACTTATATTAATTTTTGAGAAAATAATATAAGTAAGATACTTAGTTAAAAATATAAAATATTTTTAACACAAGATTATATGCACAAAAGAGAGTGACTGTACTTGTGAGACGCAAGTCTAGTGACTAACGTTAAGAAAACGCGTATAGGTTACGACGTTAATTAAGCAAATCCGGTGAAGTTTACGACGCACAGGAACGCAAAGTTGTGAGTTCATGCTCCCCCTTTTCTCTAACTGTTTTTGGTTTTATAACTCTCGGGGGTGAAATACATGTTACAAATAATATAATTTTTACAAAGGGTAAAAATACAAGAAGCACTCTTGGTGAGAACGAGAACCGAGTGCAATATGATTTGAGAATACAAGAAGCACTCGTGGTGAGTGCAATATGATGAGCTTTAAGAAAAGCCTAGAAAATACTAGATCATGTGAGCTTAAACTAAATATTGAGATGCCATTAATACTTAATTAGGGACGAGGGTTAGATCTAACGGGTACGGCCGAGCCCCACTCAGGGTCCTTATGTGACCACTTGAGTGCTTCGGTGTCCCAGTCGAGGGAAATCGACACAGTCGAGGTTAATCGACACAGTCGAGGGTAATCGACACAGTCGAGGGAAATTGACGCAGTCGAGGTTAATCGACACAGTCGAGGGTAATCGACACAGTGAAAGGAGAATATACTAATGCTCCATATGTCCTCACATGCCTTAAAGGAGCCAACACTAATGCTCCATACATCCTCACATGCCTTACAGGAGCCAACACTAATGCTCCATATGTCCTCACATGCCTTAAAGGAGCCAACACTAATGCTCCATATGTCCTCACATGCCTTAACGTCCTTGTATAAGCAATCGTTTAAAACGTGGGGTACACAAGAAAACTTGAATGATACTTGAGTACGTGGGGTACTCAAGAAAACGGGAATTATACTTGAGTACGTGGGGTACTCAAGAAAGACTTGAATTATACATGACAAATACTATGTTTTCATACAAAGTATAAAAACGTGAAATACAAAAACGCATGAACTCGCTCAACTTTATGTTGATGTTTTCCAAAAATTACATGTATTTCAAGTGACAGGATGGATCTTGGGCGCAAGTGTCATAACTAGAAGTAGACTACAAGTTTAGATGGCATCCACTTTTGTTGAATTGTAACCTTGTCAAAGGTCGTGCTTTGAAAACTTAAATAACACGTGTTTGTAATACTCAAATTTTCATGAATGGATGAACATCGTTTTGATCATGTAGTTGTTTATACGATTGAATGCAATGATAACAAGCTAGTCACACATCATACGCTTCCGCAAAAGACAGGGTGTGACAATAATCGTCACCATTGGGGCAGCCAATGGGGGATATGACCATAGTCACAGATCCGGTCGAGTGACAAATACTGTGGGTAATTGGTTGATATAGAAACAATGTAATCACCCTTAATACTGTAAATTATAACAAACAGGTCTGTTTTATTAATTAGAATGATTCACTCAGTATTTTCCGCTGACAAAACTTTTTTTCAAACATGTTTCAGGTGATCTGTTGTAATTCAGGAAAAGTGATGTGAAGCATTTCAAGCTTAAGAAAGTGGCTCATTATAAAATAAAGAAATATGTTTTGTAAAATAAAGATTTCTCCGTGAAATCATAGTATTGTAAATTAACGGGGTTTTATCCCGAGTTGTGAAATAAAATAATCGGGAAAATTTTAGCTTTAAAACGATCCTGATAACAAACTTCCGCTGTTAAATTCAATTAAATAAATACCACGGGATTTCTGTCCCGCAGCTCCTGAAACGGGTCAAACCAGGTCGGGGGCCGTGACAGAAAAAGGTGGTATCAGAGCCACTGAGTTAAGCTAATTAAGTATTTAGAAATACTTAATTTTTCCTGATTACTATTATGTGATTATGTGTTTTATTAACTGACACCCTGGACGGAATCGGGAGTCGTGAACAGCCCAGTGGTACCGGTGATTATTTTGAAAAATATTGCAGCGGAAATTTCATCAGGACCGTGAGTTAGGAAAAATATCAGAGTTTAGTAAAACACCGGATTTTATTTATTAAATAGATGGGATAAACCCATGTTTTACATTGGTAGCTTTAATAAAGATAAATTTGATTACATAAAGCAATATTTCTTAATTTGATTTAATTAATAAAATAAGCCACTTCTTGATGCCTTTCAGTGCCGTATCCATCTCTTACTCCAATCTACTGTAATTACCTGAAACGCGTTTTAAAAATCGGGAAAATTTTAGCTTTAAAACGATCCTGATAATAAACTTCCGCTGTTAAATTCAATTAAATAAATACCACGGGATTTCTGTCCCGCAGCTCCTGAAACGGGTCAAACCGGGTCGGGGGCCGTGACACTTAGTAACAAAGTCCATGGTTATAAGTTCCCATTTCCATACAGGCATTTCTAATTGTTGAAGTAAACCTGAGGGTTTCTGGTGTTCTGCCTTAACTTGTGAACAAGTAAGACACTTAGAAACATATCTAGCTATGTCCTTTTTCATTCCTATCCACCAGAAATTATTCCTTAAATCTTGGTACATTTTATTGTTACCAGGATGCATGGTATACCTAGATTTATGGGCTTCTTCTAAAATCTTATTTCTTAATTCTCCTTGCTTAGGTACCCAATTCTTTTCTTATGGAATCTCCAAATTCCATCACTTCCTTGCTCTAATTCTTTTATTCTTCCTTTCATTCCTTCAGCATCATCCTTGATTGCTGTTTCTTGAATGTTTTTCAGTTGTTCCATTAAGTCTAATTGTAAACTTAATCTAAGAGCACGAACTCGTCGTTGTTTCTCATGATACTTACGACTTAAGGCATCAGCAACTATGTTTGCTTTTCCTTCGTGATATTGAATATCACCGTCGTAATCACTTAGGATTTCCATCCATCTCCTTTGCCTCATGTTCAATTCTTTTTGCCCAAATATGTATCTTAAGCTTTTATGATCTGTATAGACAGTAAACTTACTTCCATACAGATAGTGTCTCCAAATTTTAAGGGCAAAAATTATGGCTCCTAATTCTAAGTCATGATTCGTATAGTTTTCCTCGTGCTTTTTCAATTTCCTTGATGCATATGCAATTACCTTTTTGCGTTGCATTAGCACACATCCTAATCCTAGCTTAGAAGCATCACAATAGACTTCAAAATCTTCTGTTCCTTCTGGTAAGGCTAGAATTGGGGCGTTTGTTAACTTTTGTTTCAAAATCCTAAAGGCCTCTTCTTGCCTAGGTCCCCATTCAAACTTAACTGCTTTACAGGTTAGCTTAGTTAATGGTACGGCTATTTTGGAAAAATCTTTAATAAATCGTCTATAGTATCCGGCTAATCCTACAAAACTTCTAATTTCCATAGCTGACTGCGGGACCTTCCATTTGGTGATCACTTCTATCTTAGCAGGATCTACGTGAATGCCTTCGTGATTCACCATGTGACCTAAAAATTGCACTTCTTGTAGCCAAAATTCACACTTCGAGAATTTGGCATAAATTTGTTGCTTTCTTAACAATGTTAAGAGTGCATGCAGGTGCTCACAATGCTCCTCCTGGCTTTTGGAATAAATAAGTATATCGTCGATAAAGACAATTACGAATTTATCCAAGTACGGTTTACAGATCCTATTCATCATGTCCATAAATGCTGTTGGGGCATTTGTTAACCCAAAGGGTATGACTGTAAACTCGTAATGACCATACCTAGTTCTGAAAGCAGTTTTAGGTATGTCTTCTTCTTGTACCTTTAATTGATGATATCCGGAGCATAAATCTATCTTAGAAAAGTATCTAGCTCCTTGCAATTGATCAAAAAGATCATCAATCCTAGGTAATGGGTATCGGTTCTTAATTGTAACCTTATTCAATTCCCTATAATCGATACACATTCTCATTGACCCATCTTTCTTTTTCACAAACAACACTGGAGCTCCCCACGGGGATGAACTAGGTTGTATGAATCCTTTACTTAATAATTCATCTAATTTCTTTTTCAATTCTAGCATTTCTGTGGGTGCTAACCGATAAGGTGCCTTGGCTATCGGTGTAGTTCCAGGAATTAGATGTATTCTAAATTCGACTTCCCTATTGGGTGGTAATCCAGGTAGTTCTTCTGGAAAGACATCCGGGTATTCTGCTACTACCGGAATTTCTTTAAGTCCCTTACCTTTTGTGTTAATGATTACTGAAATCATACACACCATCTCTTGTTTTCTTGAATAACTGGCCAACTTCCTTACTGAAATGAATTTCAGTGGTTTTCGTGGCTTATCTCCTGTAATTATCACTAATTCTCCTGTGGGTGTATGAATTTCTATAGAGTTTTTATCACAGATAATTCGAGCATGGTTGGCTATTAACCAATCCATTCCTAATACTATATCGAATCCGGCTAAATTCATAGGTAACAGGTTTGCCAAAAATTTATGGCCTAAGAGTTCTATTTTTCCTTCTTGCAAAACCTTATCTATGTTAACAGAATTCTCATCTGCCGTTTCGACTGTAAAAATCTGCCTAAGGTTGGTTAAGGGCAATTTAAGAGCTTGGCAGAATGAAGTATTTATAAAACTTTGGTTTGCACCAGAGTCAAATAATACTTTTGCATAAACGTCGTGAACTAGGAACATACCAGCTATTAAGTCAGGAATTAGTTCTGCTTCCTAAGTAGTCAACTGGAAGGCTCTTGCATTCTTCTTGGTAGTTCCTTCTGCAGGTTTGGCTTTGTTATCGGCTGGTTTGACTAGTTTTGGACAGTCTGGCCTAAAGTGTCCAGCTTCTCCACAGTTGTAGCAGACTGTTGCTTTATTTTTCCTGCAGTCTTCTTCTTGGTGCCCCGGGATTTTCCAGAAATTGCAATATCCTTTGCATCTTCCAAAATGCTTCCTTTTGCATGTATTGCAAAATGGAACAGTGGAAGATTGCCCGGTTCCCTTTCTCTTGAAATTACTACGATTACCCATACAGAATCCTTGGGTAATCTTTTGGGCTACTTCCTTTTTCCGGGTTTCTTCTCTTGTGCGTACCAGTCCGTCCGTTAGGGTGTTAGCTAATTCCACTGCATCGTCAATAGTGCGGGATCTCGCAGCTTTAACGATATCACGGATTTCGCCAATCAATCCCCAAATATAGCGGGAAATAAGTACTGGCTCTGGGGAAGCCAAGGTTGGTACCACTCTCGCATACTCGAAGAATGTCGAAGTATACCCTCGACAGTCTACATCCACCATCCGGTGGTTCAGGAACTTATTTGCCATTTGTTCCTTTTCATATTCAGGGCAGAATTTTCTTTCCACTAGCTTCTGGAATTCTTCCCAACTCATGGCATAGGCCATATTTCTTCCTTTGGTTTGAAGTACCGTATTCCACCATTCGAGCGCCCCTTCTTTGAAAAGATGCGACGCATACATGACCTTGTCTTCCACGACACATTTACTTATCATAATGACTGCTTCGGTTTTCTCTAACCAACGTAGCGCCGCAGTCGCTGTGAGGACCTCCAAAATTGTCCTAAAACGACTCGTAAGTAGAAACCCGGACCCCTAAAACCCTAATCCATATCAAAAATCAAGAAATATGGTCTTCAGGCGGGCCGCGTAAGAGTTGGCTTAGTCTTACGCGGGCCGCGTCAACCCTCCGTTGACCGGATAAGCGTCCAGATCCACGTGGCACACCTACGCATGACACGGATGCCCTAATCTACGATATAGGTGCCCTCGCGAGACGCGTAAAGATCGAGCCAAGGTTCACGCGGGCCGCGTGAACCCTATTTTTCACCTATAAATAGGTTGGATCGTAAGCAGTCTTCTGGTGTCGAAAATTCAGTTCAAAACTCGAATTATACTGCTCAAAAGTCGAATTCACTTTCAAAATTAGCGAGGTGCTGCTACGATACCGGGTATTAACTCGATCGCTACTACGATTCAATGTCCGATCGATTGAAACTATCCGATGAATGTTTAAGTGCTGCTCAAATTGGGTTTATACTTTGTCATTCGTCGTAAATTCGATGGATGTTTAAGTATTGCACTTTGTCATTTGTCGTGAGGGTTTAATCTCGTGAGTTATCATAAATGCTGTATTAGTTACTGACCTAGTTCGTGTGCATTGTTATTTAAATTAGGTTATCAGGCTAATCGGTAGGCTAAAACTCTGCCCGCGTAAATCTGCAAAGTGAGTCATTCTCTTTTATTAAAAGCATTTTACAATACTCCATTTTCAAATGTTATAATTACAAGGATTAAGTCGTGGTTATCTTAATTACTGGCTAGTGGGGTATTGTGCACATTACTAATTTCTCACAATTAGGTTCATTGACCTAACAGTGATAATCATCACTACTTGGGGAAAGACCCAATAGTGGTATGACCATCGTCACCATTGTGACACGGCGCCAGATAAAAATAAGATAGAAGCCATTGTAATCGCTCTTATACTGTAATTGATAACTATATGTCATTTGGACAAAATGAATGATTCACCAGTATTTCCTCACTGACAAAATATTTTTAAAACACGTTTCAGGCGACCTGCTGTAAATTAAGGAAAACGTGCTACGAAGCACTAACAAGCTTGAAGAGGTGGCTCAGTTAAAATGAATAAACATGTTTCAATAAATCAAGGAATTTCCTAGTAAAATTCCTCTATTGTAAATTTACGGGGTTTATTCCGAATTATGAAATAAAATAATCGGACATTCCAAGTTTTAAAAGATCCTGTTAAAATCTTCCGCTGTCGCATCAATTAATAAATACCACGGGTTCCTGTCCCGCGGCTTCTGACCGGGTCAAACCGGGGCTGGGGCCGTGACAGGAAAAGGTGGTATCAGAGCCACTGATTTAAGCCAATTAAGTATTTAAAAGGATACTTAATATTACCAATTGCTATTTTGTGATTACATGTTTATTATTTGAATATTTGTTTACAGTATGGGTAAGCAACGACTTTCGGATATCTATTATAAATTAGATACTTCACCAAAAGAAAAAGGAACTTCATCCTCAAAATATCCAACAGATACTGAGGAAGGAATATTTGTCCGTAAGGCACAATTTGAGAAACCACTTTCTCCTAAGAAAAGAAGTCGGATTATTAGAAAGAGTCAAGAGATAATAAAGAAGTCACAACCAAAAGAAATGGTGATTCCTAAGGAAACTCAGGAAATAGGCAATAACCCACCATGGGAAGATGAGTTAGATGAAAAATGGACAGATCTCTATATGTTAGCCACTGTAGCAGTAAATACTAACGTTTAAATACCCTGACCCAGTACTAGCACCCAAATCAGAAACTCTAAAGAAAATTTTTATCCAGTAAATAAATAAGTTTACAATAAACCCTAGTATGTTTTAATTTTCAGTTAACTTTTGTATTAAATTAGTTACACAATATGCAATAATATTTGAATGTTTATCTGTGAAATTTTTATTTTAAAATTTTAACTTAGCATTTTGTGTGCATTTTTGCATATATGCTCAACAGCATGAATGAGTTATCTGAAGCCCTTCAGAATCTCAATCTCTATCCCGTGAAAATAGAAGTTTCCAGAGACTTTAATGGTTACTTACCCGATGTGGAGGAACCTATGGAATTCCAAGCTCCACCTCCGGAGAAACCAAAGTCTAAGAAAAAGAGAAGATTTATAGGTTGGAGGCGTGTACGCAGGAGGAAACCAGCAACTAGGAAAATTCCCAAAATAGAAAATCCTATGGATAAAGGAAAAGGGATCGAGATTGAGATCGGAGAAAGTTCTAGGCAGGTAGAAATGGAAATTGGGGAAAGTTCTAAGAGTTACCATTGCAGGAGGAATTAGATCGCATACTAGCAAGCTGTGATATTATTAGACCTATCAACACCAACCTCTACCCTTATCCTGCTGAAACCCAACTTCCAATAAACTTAGAACCGGCTATTCCAGATCCTCTGATCCATACCCAACCTCTAGGAGAAATAGACGAGTGGTGGACCAATGATTGGCAGTTTCAAAACCTCCTCAATAACCCTTATACATTTTTCCCTCAGTTCGACCCAGAACCTATACCAAACCCACCAATGAGTAATGAAAACCTAGCTGAACTCCGCCATTTTGGCGAAGAACTGGTGAGTGCAGGGAATAGGATTCGGGAAGTAGGAGAACAGATCTCCTGGAAGTACGACGAAAGGGAACGTCACTACTAAGATGTTAACTGAAGAGGACTAGGATGGTTGTGAAGCTGTGATTGTATAATAATAATAATAATAAATAAAAATATAAAGTTTATAAAATAACTTAGAAATAAAACTTTTGTAAGATAACCAGTGTGTACGAAAGCATATTATAATATAAAAATAGAAGTCGAAGAATCGACAATTTTGGCTATAATTGTTTACGTGATTATGTGCAATTATTTTGTTGTGTTTAATTATTAATTATTTTTCTACTATTCACTTATATAAATTAATTACCAGATGGCAAACGCTGGTAATGAACAAGTTAACGAGGGTAACCAATCCGAGCAACACAATGAAGATCAATTCCTGAATAGGCAAGATATTGAGAATATCGTTGCTTAGGGAATAGCCAATGCCATTCCAGCAATTCTTGCTGCTGCTCGAAATCCAGTTGAACCTCAACAAATTATTCCTAGCAAACGTACTCAAGAAGATAACTTCAGTAATAGCGTAAATGGAGGCGGCAACAACAATAATAACAATAACAATGATATACTACAAGCTCCACTCCTTAAGAAAATGAAAGCAGCAACACCTGGTTGCACTTATAAGGAGTTTCTTGCCTGTAAACCGGCTGAATTTGCAGGTAATGAAGGGGCGACTGCGGCACTGCGTTGGTTGGAGAAAACCAAAGCAGTAATTATGATAAGTAAATGTGCTGAGGAAGACAAGGTCATGTGCGCGTCACATCTCTTCAAAGAAGGGGCGCTAGAATGGTGGAATACGGTACTTCAAGCCAAAGGAAGAAATATGGCCTATGCCATGAATTGGGAAGAATTTAAGCAGCTAATGGAAAGAAAATTCTGTCCCGAATATGAAAAGGAACAATTGGCGAATAAATTCCTGAACCATCGGATGATGGGTGTAGATTGTCGAGGATATACTTCGACATTCTTCGAGTATGCGAGAGTGGTACCAACCCTGGCTTCGCCAGAACCGGTGCTCATTTCCCGCTATATTTGGGGATTAATTGGCGAAATCCGTAATATCGTTAAAGCTGCGAGACCTCGCACTATTGACGATACTGTGGAATTAGCTAACACCCTAACTGATGAGCTGGTACGAACAAGAGAAGAAAACCAGAAGAAGGAAGTAGCTCAAAAGATTTCCCAAGGATTCCGTATGAGTAACCGCAGTAATTTTAAGAGAAGGGGAGTCGGACAATCTTCCATTGTTCCATTTTGCAATGCCTGTAAAAGAAAGCATTTTGGAAGATGCAAAGGATATTGCAATTTCTGCAAAATTCCAGGGCATCAAGAAGAAGATTGCAGGAGAAAGAAGTCATCAATCTGCTACAACTGCGGAGAAGCTGGACATTTGAGGCCAGACTGCCTGAGACTGGTTAAACCAGCTGATAACAAAACCAAACCTGCAGAAGGAACTAACAAGAAGAATGCAAGAGCCTTCCAGTTAACTACTCAGGAAGCAGAACTAATTCCTGACGTAATAGCTGGTACGTTCCTAGTTCACAACATCTACACAAAAGTATTATTTGACTCTGGTGCAAACCAAAGTTTTATAAATACTTCCTTTTGCCAAGCCCTTAAGCTACCATTAACGAAACTTAGGCAAGTTTTTAAGGTAGAAACGGCTGATGGAAATTCTGTCAACATAGATACGGTTTTGCAAAAAGAAATTATAGAACTATCAGGTCATAAATTTTCTGCAAACTTGTTACCTATGAATTTAGCTGGATTTGATATAGTGTTAGGAATGGATTGGTTAGTAGCCAACCATGCTCGAATCTTATGTGATAAGAATTCCATATAAATTCATACACCCACAGGAGAAGTAATTATGATTACCAGGGATAAGCCGCGAAAACCTATGAAGTTCATTTCAGTAATGAAGATTGCTAGTTATGAACGAAAACAAGGAATAGTGTATATGATTTCAGTAATCATTAACACAAAAGGTAAAGAACTTAAGGAAATTCCCGTAGTATCAGAATACCCAGTTGTATTCCCAGAAGAACTACCTGGATTACCACCTGATAGGGAGGTAGAATTTAGAATTCATCTAATTCCTGGAACTACTCCGATAGCTAAAGCACCTTATCGGTTAGCACCCACCGAAATGTTAGAATTGAAAAAGCAGTTAGATGAATTACTAAGCAAAGGATTCATACAACCTAGCTCATCCCCTTGGGGAGCTCCAGTGTTTTTTGTGAAAAAGAAAGATGGTTCGATGCGAATGTGTATCGATTATAGGGAATTGAATAAAGTTACTATTAAGAATCGATACCCATTACCTAGAATTGATGATCTTTTTGATCAACTCCAGGGAGCTAGATATTTTTCTAAAATAGACTTACGTTCCGGATACCATTAATTGAAGGTACAAGAAGAAGACATACCTAAAACTGCTTTCAGAACTAGGTATGGTCATTACGAGTTTACAGTCATGCCCTTTGGACTAACGAATGCACCCGCAGCATTCATGGACATGATGAATAGAATATGTAAACCGTATTTGGATAAATTTGTAATTGTCTTCATCGACGATATACTTATTTATTCCAAAAGTCAGGAGGAACATTGTCAGCACTTGCATGCACTCTTAACCTTGTTAAGAAGGGAGAAGCTTTATGCCAAATTCTCAAAATGTGAATTTTGGCTACAAGAGGTGCAATTTTTAGGACACATGGTTAATCATGAAGGTATTCACGTAGATCCTGCTAAGATAGAAGCAATCACCAAATGGAAGGTTCCGCAATCAGCATTGGAAATTAGAAGTTTTCTAGGGTTAGCCGGATACTATAGGCGTTTTATTAAGGATTTTTCTAAAATAGCGATACCATTAACTAAGCTAACATGTAAAGCAGTTAAGTTTGAATGGGGACCTAAGCAAGAAGAGGCTTTTAGGATTTTAAAGCAAAGGTTAACAAATACCCCAATCTTAGCCTTACCGGAAGGAACAGAAGATTTTGAAGTCTATTGTGAAGCTTCTAAGCTAGGATTAGGATGTGTGCTAATGCAACACAAAAAGGTAATTGCGTATGCCTCAAGACAATTGAAAAAGCATGAGGAAAACTATACGACTCATGACTTAGAATTAGGAGCCATAATTTTTGCTCTTAAAATTTGGAGACATTATCTGTATGGAAGTAAGTTTACTGTCTATACGGATCATAAAAGTTTAAGGTACATATTTGGGCAAAAAGAATTAAACATGAGGCAAAGAAGATGGATGGAGATTCTAAGTGATTACGACTGTGATATCCAATATCACGAAGGAAAGGCAAACGTAGTTGCAGATGCCTTAAGTCGTAAGTATCATGAAAAACAAAAGCGAGTTCGTGCCCTGTGGTTAAATCTACAATTAGACTTAATGGAACAACTAAAGAATGTTCAAGAAACAGCAATCCAGGATGATGCTGAAGGTATGAAAGGAAGAATAAAAGAATTAGAACAAGGAGCTGATGGAATTTGGAGATTCCACAAGAAAAGGATTTGGGTACCTAAGCAGGGAAAATTAAGAAATAAAATTTTAGAAGAAGCCCATAAATCTAGGTATACTGTGCATCCCGGTAACAATAAGATGTACCAAGATTTAAGAAGTAATTTCTGGTGGATAGGAATGAAAAAGGACATAGCTAGATATGTTTCAAAATGTCTTACTTGCTCACAAGTTAAAGCAGAACACCAGAAACCCTCAGGTCTACTACAACAATTAGAAATGCCTGTATGGAAATGGGAACTTATAACTATGGATTTTGTTACTAAATTGCCCAAAACCAGAAAAGGTAATGATGCGATTTGGGTAATTGTGGATCGATTAACCAAATCAGCTCACTTTCTACTCATGAAAGAAACCTTTAGCATGGAAAGGTTAGCCAAGTTGTATGTAGATGAAGTAGTATCCTTACATGGAGTCCCACTCTCCATTGTATCGGATTGAGATAGTCGTTTCACTTCCCATTTCTGGACAAGTTTCCAGGACGCAATGGGAACCCGATTAAATCTAAGTACTGCATATCATCCACAAACAGACGGACAAAGTGAAAGGACGATACAAACCCTGGAAGATATGCTCCGAGCATGTGTGATAGATTTTGGTGGAAACTGGGACGATCACCTACCTTTAATTGAATTCTCCTATAACAATAGCTATCATTCAAGCATTGAAGCTGCCCCATTTGAAGAACTGTATGGACGAAAATGCAGAACTCCAGTTTGCTGGGCAGAAATAGGAGAAAGTCAGTTATCAGGTCCTGAAATTGTACAAGAAACTACCGACAAGATCACTCAAATCAAGGAAAGACTAAAGACTGCTCGAGATCGCCAAAAGAGCTATGCCGACAATCGACGTAAACCACTAGAATTTCAAGTTGGAGATAAAGTACTTTTGAAAGTTTCTCCTTGGAAAGGAGTAGTACGATTTGGAAAGAAGGGAAAGCTAAGTCCAAGGTACGTAGGACCATTTCCAGTAATCCAGCGAATAGGACCAGTCGCTTATCATTTACAACTACCAGAAAAACTAGCTGGAGTACATTATATATTTCATGTATCCAATCTTAAGAAATGTCTATCCGACGAATCCCTGGTAGTACCTCTTCAAGATGTAGAGGTAAATGAAAAGTTAAAATTTGTCGAGAACCCATTGCAGATAGAAGACAGAAAGGTCAAATTTCTAAAACACAAACGGCTAGTGCTGGTCAAAGTCAAGTGGGATTCAAAGAGAGGATCTGAATACACTTGGGAGCTGGAATCAGAGATGAAACGAAAATATCCCTACTTGTTCCAGTAAATCTCGAGGACGAGATTTTTAAATAAGGTGGGGAGAATGTAAGTACCTCCAAAATTGTCCTAAAACGACTCGTAAGTAGAAACTCGGACCCCTGAAACCCTAATCCATATCAAAAATCAAGAAATCAAGAAATATGGTCTTCAGGCGGGCCGCGTAAGAGTTGGCTTAGTCTTACGCGGGCCGCGTCAACCCTCCGTTGACCGGATAAGCGTCCAGATCCACGTGTCACACACGTGGCACACCTACGCATGACACGGATGCCCTAATCTACGATATAGGTGCCCTCGCGGGCCGCGTAAAGATCGAGCCAAGGTTCACGCGGGCCGCGTGAACCCTATTTTTCACCTATAAATAGGTTGGATCGTAAGCAGTCTTCTGGTGTTGAAAATTCAGTTCAAAACTCGAATTATACTGCTCAAAAGTCGAATTCACTTTCAAAATTAGCGAGGTGCTGCTATGATACCGGGTATTAACTCGATCGCTGCTACGATTCAATGTCCGATCGATTGAAACTATCAGATGAATGTTTAAGTGCTGCTCAAATTGGGTTTATACTTTGTCATTCGTCGTAAATTCGATGGATGTTTAAGTATTGCACTTTGTCATTTGTCGTGAGGGTTTAATCTCGTGAGTTATCGTAAATGCTGTATTAGTTACTGACCTAGTTCGTGTGCATTGTTATTTAAATTAGGTTATCAGGCTAATCAGTAGGCTAAAACTCTGCCCGCGTAAATCTGCAAAGTGAGTCATTCTCTTTTATTAAAAGCATTTTACAATACTCCATTTTCAAATGTTATAATTATAGGGATTAAGTCGTGGTTATCTTAATCACTGGCTAGTGAGGTATTGTGCACATTACTAATTTCTCACAATTAGGTTCATTGACCTAACAGTGATAATCATCACTACTTGGGGAAAGACCCAATAGTGGTATGACCATCGTCACCATTGTGACACGGTGCCAGATAAAAATAAGATAGAAGCCATTGTAATCGCTCTTATACTGTAATTGATAACTATATGTCATTTGGACAAAATGAATGATTCACCAGTATTTCCCCGCTGACAAAATATTTTTAAAACATGTTTCAGGCGACCTGCTATAAATTAAGGAAAACGTGCTACGAAGCACTAACAAGCTTGAAGAGGTGGCTCAGTTAAAATGAATAAACATGTTTCAATAAATCAGGGAATTTCCTAGTAAAATTCCTCTATTGTAAATTTACGGGGTTTATTCCGAATTATGAAATAAAATAATCGGGCATTCCAAGTTTTAAAAGATCCTGTTAAAATCTTCCGCTGTCGCATCAATTAATAAATACCACGGGTTCCTGTCCCGCGGCTTCTGACCGGGTCAAACCGGGGCTGGGGCCGTGACAGTCGCCCCTTCATTGCCTGCAAATTCAGCTGGTTTATAGGCAATAAATTCCTTATAAGTGCAACCAGGTGTTGCAGCTTTCATTCTTTTAAGAGTTGGGGCTTGCAGTACATTATCATTATTGTTATTGTTGTTGTTGCCACCTCCGTTTATACTATTACTGAAATTGTCTTCATGTGTACGTTTGCTAGGAATAATTTGAGGTCCAATTGGATTTCGAGCAGCAGCAAGTATTGCTGGAATAGCATTGGCTATTCCCTGAGCAACGATATTTTCGATATCTTGCCTATTCAGAAATTGATCTTCATTGTTATGCTCAGATTGATTAACTTCATTATCGGGTTCATTACCAGCGTTTCCCATCTGGTAATTAAATTATATAAGTAATTAGTATAAAATAATTAATAATCAAACATAACAAAATAATTGCACATAATCACGTAAACAAATATAGTCAAAATTGTCGATCTTTCGACGTTCGATATTTTATATATTTTATAATAGGCATCCGTACACACTGGTTATCTTACACAAGTTTTATTTTTAAGTTATTTCACATAATTATATTTATTATTATTATTATTAATGTAGGTCCCTCGGAGGTTGAGGTTAAACCTTATCCTTGTTATGTTTAACACACTAGCAAGTGCGGAATCCAAGCTAGAATGCAAACCGGTAGTTTATAATGAGAACACAAGCTACAAAGAGAAAGGGTAGACACACAAGATATCAAAGTTTTCTCTTGTATTTCAGTGGACACGGTTACAGCCCTTGACCAAACTGAAAATACGCTCTCTACAAGACTAAGTTCACTCACACCATGAAGTGAACACATTACATCAGTATATATAACCTTCACAGCTAGTCTGGTCGAAGGATCAATTAGACTGATCGAAAGATCATCTATCGAGATACAGCCTATCGAAGGATCCACATATACCTCGAAGGATTGACATCCTTCGAGGTCCATCTGTATCCATCGAAGGTTATCCTTCGAGCTCATCGAAGGATATAAACAATCCTTCGATGACCATCCTTCGACACACACAAACTTACAAACTTTTTCTAACTGTTTGACCAAGTCAAACCAGGAGGATGGTTGACTGGTCAAACTTACATTAAGCACACACATAAACACATCTAAGACGTAACACGACAACAAAAGACATCGTTTTATATCATTACAAAATACAGACAAAGTACAGACACAAGTGCACCAACAAACTCCCCCTTGGCTGTAGCTTTGTCTCGATCTTTGTGTCTTCAAGTCTCTGACGTCCTTTCAACCGTTAAGTGATGCGTAGACCATGCACTTCCCGCATTCACCAGTAGGTTGAAGCAATACCGGGCCATCTTCTGAAACTTCATTGCTTGTTCACGATCTCTAACCAAGTAATTGATCTCGTGATCCTTAAGAACAATAATATCCGACCTGGACATGTTAGAAATCCACATCGGATCTATCATTCGAAAGTTCTCCTGACTGTCTCGGAATAAGATCACGGCTTCTCCAGTATCTGCATCGTAAACCCAGCAACGAAAGTTTCCCAGAAAGTCTGTCTTCATTTTCAACAAAGGTATCTTCTTCATCAACTTTGGAGGATCATAAACCAATCGATAACGCGCAGTATTTGTCTCTGGATCAAGTGAGAACCTGATTGGCTCGTATCGAGGAAACTGCGGCTTGTATAGAGGGTCCTTCCAACCTTTTCTTCGTTCCAGTCTGATCTTCTTCGCAAACAAATCCACCATCTTGTCTTTGACTCGATTAATAACCTCCATCTGAGCCAAAACCGCAACATCATAATAAGGAAGTGAAAGAATGCTGAGAAGAGACCTGAAATACTGAAGGCCGCATTCCCGCTTCACAACCATGCAATGAAGATCCTTGATGAACATCCAGCTGATAATACGACCCCTAGCTAGATTTCTTTCCAGAACCATGTAGTTGACCTGATCCAACGGAGGGAGCGGAGGAGGATTCCTGGCTAGGAAATCCGCTCGCCATTCATTCACAGTCTTTTCACGGTTTTCTTGAACTGATGGAGAATCTGAAGAAGGATTAGAAGATTCTGCTGTCTTTGCTTCCTCAAGATTATCATCAAGCGAATTAAGCTCCACATTGTCTTGACTAACATAAACGGGACGTTCCGGATCCGAACCGATGAAGATTTCTTCAATCGTGGAGAAATCGGTTTCGTCCGGAACCAACGGAGTGGCATCGATCGTCGTCACATCAACTTCATCCATTGCTGTCAGAGCTAACACACATTCATCAGACATCTCAGTAACATGTTCTCCCTCTTCTAATAGTTCACCCGTGATTGGATGATACTGTTGAGCAATTGAGGATTCAGGGAGATCAGTGAACGCTTCCGGCTCAAGACTAATATGTTCAAAAACTGTTGAAGCTTCCAATGTCTTAGTCGGCTCAGACGGACCAGTAGATGTTGGAGGAGCAGAAGGAGCATCTTGAGATGTACCAGACCCACCTGCAGCACCAGATGCAGTTGCACCTGAACCTGTGGCAGCTGGTTGATCAGGATTTGCTGCATCATCATCCTTATCATCGCCACGCCTTGAAGGAAGGATGCCCAAAGCTTTGCATCTTTCATTCCAAAGTGTAACAACTTTGTGATCAAATCTCTTAAAGTTCGCTTGAACAGGCTTGAAGGCTTCCATTAATCTATCATCACGATTCTTATAGCGATCGGACAGCTCTTCATGCTTCTGTTTTAACGTTGTTGCCTCACGTTCTAGCACAGTACTATGCCCCTTCATAATCTCAACCTCTCTATCCCGAGCCTTGTTAGCTTCTTTCAATCTTTCTATCTCTTGAGCTTGTTCTCTTATCTTGACATTCTGAGCACTAACAAGTGAGACCAGCTTATTGTGTGCCTCAGCATCATGTGTTCGCTGTATACGGTATTCTTCAATCTTTCTTGTATTCCGACCGACTAAGGTACCCAGTTCACTAACTTGTTCAATCAGGAATTGAATTTTCTCAGCATCAGACAGCCCAGATAATGTTTCTGCTAGAGTAGGCCGTGAGGGCTCAGGGCCTGAGAAACCAGTCTGGCCAGATGGACCAGAAGTACCTGTTGGACCAGGAATAACAAGAGGAGGACGTGGATGTGTACCTGAGACGGGGGTTGCAGGCGGCTGTTGATCAACAGGCGCCGTGCGTGCCCCAGAAGACGTCTGTGGAGAAGAGATCAGCTCCAGCATCTCTGATGTGGTTAATTGTTCACTGATAGGAGGCAGCTGTTGCTCCGGAGGCGTTGAATGCTGAATCGGATCAGGTGTAGTGACATCACCAGCCGTTTCACCTGTTGGCTTTGATCCGCCCCTTGATCTCTTAGAGGTACGAGTACCCTCTCTTCTTGCTTGTCTCTTCCTTCTGAGTAATCCAGGAGCAGCAGGAATATAATCATCATCTTTATCAGATTCTGCGACATTCACTGGTTTCTCAATAAGTTCAAAACCACGAAAATTCCCTCGCTGATCATAAGCCTTACGCATCCCTGGAGGAGGAGGATTATCATCCTCAGAAGACGAGTCATCATTACCAGCACCTCCTTCAACATCAGAAGACGAACTACTTTCATCCGCCAACCTCCTTGGCTCGTCCACCTTACTTTTGCCTTTGTCAGCCGCAACATTACCTGACTGACTAGCAGTACCACCAGCTCCACCTGCACTAACACGAGCATCAGGATCGACAAACATTCCCAGAACTTCTTCTGCAGCAACATTCACATCGACTTCAACATGTGCTGCAGCACTAGAACTGCCACCAGACTTCCTGCTCGATGCTTTAATACCATGCTTAGCCCCGAGCTGCGTGTTAGCCAACTCAATTAACCTTGGCTCTTCGTCATCCGAATCACTAACATCTCTACGCCATTTGTTGTTCTGCGGTGCCTCGTAGGCCGGAACATCGAGATGACCAATAAGCTTTCTAATTGGATCTGATTCCTTATAGTTGGACATGGATTTGAAAATCAGCAGTGTACGCTCATTCATCGGATTGACAGGTAGAACATCTGCTTCAGCTTTAGGAAGATCAGGAATCTGTTCATCAATCATCATCTGCAGGAATCTAGGATATAGCCAAAACTTGGTAGATGTTCGTTGAGTTGCTGACGGGAGTGGCCTTCGAGCATTTTCTTTCAGATTGTCGAAAATATAGCGTGATATGTTGAAAGGCTTGTTCAGAATCAAAGCCATAAACAATCCCGTTAAATCAATCGGCGACAGATCATATCCAGATCGTTTGTTGCTCAGGCAGTGAATAAGGATATGCAATAAGAGCTTGTATCGAAGCGGCATAAACTTTTTGTTGATCTGATTTGCAAGAACGTTATCGCTGTACCGAAGCCTCATCAGCAAGCCCCGCTGACATTGTAAATCAATAGAAGTAGAATCTTCTGGTTGATCTCCTAGTTGCAGACGTGCTCTGATAGTGTTTTCTGTAATCACCACGGGTTTCTCAGCGACGAATCCTCTAATCACTTCTTGATTATTCACTGTCTCAACCACAGCAGAACTCCAGAAATCCTTGATATGAGACTGATAAGCAGTGTGCTGTGTAGTGATTGCATAGTTGATACGAGTGCGATGAAGATACTCCATTATTCCCGTGAATTCCGGACTGATTTTGCCTTCCGGTTGCAAATACGCGGCCATGTTGTGTCGTGGCTCCGACATAGATTCAACTTCCGATTTTTCTTTCTTGGTTGGTTTTGCCCGTTCCTTCTTTTCTTTCGGTGCCATTTCTGTTCATGAAAACATGGACACGTAATGAGGAACAGTCAACAGTCAACAAGAATTCCACACTTAGGAAAATTTTCAATTTCTTGGAAAAATTCTAAGTGTTGAATCCTCGAAGGATGCCATTTAGCCATCGAAGGACTGAAACATGGCTCGAAGGATGACAGACTGTTCGAAAGATGTTACTTTCCTCGAAGGATGAAATTCCTTATCGAAGGATCATCTTTCGAAAAATCAAGAATTTGAAAGATATCTTGATCATTCGAAAGGTCTGATCAATCGAAGGATGAATCCTTCGAGAAACTTAACATCTTTCGAGTCTCAATTCGAAAGATATTTTGCAACACATCTTTCGAGGTTGAGAATCAACATCCTTCGTGTTGATTTCCGGCAACACTGTTCATCAGAATATTTTCCGGTGGTCATGTTTAACTGATTTAAGTGTGTGTTGTAAGTGGTTTCAAACCATTTAGGAACATCAATCATCAAAACACTTAAAACGTTACAAACAAGACACTTAAAACATAACAATATCAAACGCAACCCCGGACACAAAACCCCAACCCGGATACAACCACACACATGAACCGATTCATTCAAGAACACACAAAACACTCTCAGACCATCAAAAATCAAGACAAGGACTCTGAAACACAAAACAACAGCCAAGATTAACATTATAAACATCAAAAACCTATAACAAACATATTCACATTACAAAACAAAACACACATGATCAGATGAAATGTTTATGTTGTTGTTTGAACCGTGTATTAGGGTTATCCTACCGAGATTGTAGATGAAATCCTGATAATCTAACTTTTTGATACAATTTTGGCAGAGTTTCGGTAGGAATGGAGGTTTTTGAAATAGTGAAATTGATCGGTTATGATGAAGTGAAGAAGAAGACACCCTTTTATACTCTGACCTCGAAAGTCGAATCGCCTCGAAGGATAGATGTCCTTTCGAAAGATGAAAAGGTGTTTCGAAAGATCAGCTTTGGGTCGAAGGATCCCTATCTGGATCGAAAGATACCAGATATTTGAAAGATATTTGTGGGAATCCTCTAAGGATATCTTTCGACCTTATCCATCTTTCAAAAAGGTCTGATCAGCTCGAAAGATCAAATTGGTCAAATCCTTCGTTGACCAATTCATCTTTCGACTGAGATGATTGACTTTCATTGACTTTCATTGACCTTCTGATCTTTCGAGGGCCATTGCTTCCTCGAAGGATCAGATTTCCACCAACACTTTGGATTTTTGGGAATTTTCAATTTAAGCCCTTCAAATTCTTAAAAGCTTTCAGAAATGACCGTTTTGAAAAATTGTCCGTTATGAAGTTCTGCAAAGGTCAGTTTTATGAAGTATTTCGGCTTGTCAGATATCTGATCGAGTACCAACATCGGTTAATCAAAAAAATAAGATTAAATTGAAAATCTTTTTGGATTTTGATAAGATAAAAGACAACAATAAAAGACAACAATTTTAGAATCCTTTGAATGTTATCAAACGACATCACCGCTAATGTCGTGCTGATATGCATCAAACGACAAAAATTGTTTAAAAAGACAATAAAAGTTAATCACTAAAGTTAAGCAATAAATAAATATGTACAAACACAACAATATTTTTTGCGAGTTTCTGGCGAAGAGAATCATATCAGTTTGCGGTCTTTTGTCAAAACACATTTCCTTTTAATATTCTTTTACAGAAGTGGATAAGTATTCTACCACAATTACCGATATTGTTATCCACTTAAACTCAGCGATCAAGTGTAATCATAATGCATTGAGATACGTTAAGGTATGATTTATACTTACTGACCGGTGTTCATCCACTCACGACACATTCCCGTATCAAGGTATGCACGAGAGTTCATCTTAGTGGGGAGTATACCATTTATCATCCGTTTTTAACGTATATAAAATGTGAACAAGTCACTTATTTGATTTGAAAACAAGCCCTATGTGATAGAATCACTTATTGATGAGGAACTTGATTTTCATATGCATGAGGGCACAAGAGCAAGTCCGTGAACAGGTCAGTACTTTCGTACAGCAGAGAGACGAACTTGACTCCCGGATAAATGTGATATTTTATCACTTATTTGATTGGACATGTGATTGTTTATCACTTATTGAGGTCGAATGCAATATGTACACGTATGTATGGTATCATGGAAGATCTAGACTTGCGTCCCCGTTATTTTTCGGTAAAAGATACAACCATGATACCCAGATGATAAACAGCATAAACCCCAAATATCTCAGAACCTCGGCAATCTTTCAAACGAAATTTCGGTACCAAGACCATATGCCAATGAGCGGTTCCCATGCGGTTTTCAGTTCGTTATGTTTATATCCCCTGCACACTTTAAAATGATCGTGAGTCTACCGGTACATCATTAGTAGAGCTACTTATTATTTTTTTATGATTTCCAGAAACATGTTTCGACCGACCTCTGATGTAATATCATTTTCTCTTATCTTGCCAAGAAACTCATTTTTGTTTTTCTATTGTTTTTGTGTTTTTCTGAATTTTCTCCCCCTTAAATGCAGAAAGTAAATAAAGTAAAGACATATTTTTGTATTTTTGCGATTTTTCAATGTTTTTGAATTTTCTTTGAAGCTTTCTCCCCCTAAAATTTAAAAACAAAGAAAATAAAGACACATTTTTTTTTTTTTTTAAGAAAAATATTTACAAAAACGATTTTCCGATGTCGGTTACTCTTGCTTCACCTTTATGCCGTTTACCAAAAGTAAATAATCGAATCTTGATTTATCAAATGCTTTGGTAAAAAGGTCGGCACGTTGGTGATCGGTATGAATGTGAACCACATCGATAAGTCTCTTTTCAAAGCAATCACGTATGAAGTGATATTTAATATCGATGTGCTTCGTTTTAGAGTGCTGTACAGGATTTCTAGTGATCTGTAAAGCAGCTTCATTATCAACAAAAATAGGAGTAGTTAGGAATTCAAAACCGTAGTCCCGCATCTGTTGTTGGATCCATAGAACCTGGGAGCAGCAACTAGACGCAGCAATGTATTCCGCTTCACATGTAGACGTAGCCACACATGTCTGCTTCTTGCACTGCCAAGTGACTAGGCGATTGCCTAAGAACTGACATCCTGCTGTAGTTGATTTTCCATCTTTCTTGCAGCCGCCGAAATCAGAATCACTGTAAGCTTTGAGATCGAAGTTATCATCCTTAGGGTACCATAACCCGGTGTCAGGGCAACCCTTCAGATAACGAAAAATCCTTTTGACAGCAGCATAGTGAGAGACCTTCGGATTTGCTTGGTATCTGGCGAGAAGGCACGTTGGATACATAATGTCGGGTCTTGATGCAGTGAGATACATTAAAGATCCAATCATAGCACGATAGAGTGAAGAATCCACAGCTTCCCCTTTTTCATCCGGAGTAATCCCGTGATTCTGCGGAAGAGGAGTAGAGATTGGCTTCGAATCGGACATCTGGAACTGGCTCAAGATGTCTCCGACGTACTTGGTTTGATGGATAAAAATTCCAGATTCGGACTAATTAACTTGCAAACCCAAAAAGAACGTCATTTCACCCATCGCACTCATCTCGAATCGATCTTGCATCACTTTCTCAAATTCCTTGCATAAATTATCATCGGTAGAACCAAAGATAATGTCATCGACATATACCTGTACCAACAGAAGATCTTCACCTTTTTCTTTGATGAAGAGGGTACAGTCGATCAAACCCCGTCTAAACCCGTTGTTCAGTAGGTAGGTAGACAGTGTCTCATACCAGGCTCGAGGTGCTTGATGAAGACCATATAATGCTTTGTTAAGTAGTAAAACTCTGTCAGGATGTAATGGATCTTCAAACCCCGGTGGTTGCTCGACATATACTTCCTCTTCGACTACTCCGTGTAGAAATGCACTCTTAACATCCATCTGGTACACCTTGAATTTCTTGAAGGATGCGTAGGCTAGAAAGATTCTAATAGCCTCCAGACGTGCAACAGGAGCATACACTTCATTGTAGTCAATACCTTCTATCTGACTGAATCCTTGAACAACTAACCTTGCTTTGTTTCGGACAACAATCCCACGGTCATCCTTCTTGCACTTAAACACCCAACGAGTTCCGATCTTTTTGTAGTTATCGGGCCTATCAACCAATTTCCATACGCCCAACTTCTCGAACTGCAGAAGTTCTTCTTGCATGGCTTCCACCCAGGAATCATCTTTCAATGCCTCCTTCCAAGATCTAGGCTCTTCTTGGCTAACATAGCAGGCGAAAGACCAATCATTTTGTTGTCCCGATTCTTGTATCTCAGCATACAAGCCAGCATTTTCGTTATTTCTGATTTGATTTCTTGTCCTAACACCACTGAGAACATCACCTATAATATTCTGCTGAGGATGAATGTTATGAATTCGGGTTTCAGGAACTAGAGGAATTTCAATATTGGTCCTCAAGTTATTGATATTTAAATTCCCGATATCATTTTGAAGCTGTTGAGTTGTAGAAGATGATGCATTTTCTTCTTGGACAATTGGCGCAGACACTGGATCCGTTGCTTCTGAAGTACCTTGAACCGGACCCCGTGCTTCACCATCATTTGCATCAACATACTCCTCATCTTCCGATGACAAATTGTAGTCGACAGCATCATTAAACACCTCATTTGAAGCGAGATTGTTGACAGAAGAAGATGCTTGTGAGTCAACAATGATTGGGCGAGCTAACTGAGAGCCAGTCGCATTCTCGCTTTCAGACAACATTTGAGCAATTGCATTGTCATCATCAAATGTCGGCAGATTGAATGAGTTGAAAAGACCATCATAATCGAACATCCATGGATCTCCAGAAGGCTTCGGAGGATTAGAATATCTTTGAACTCTTACTTCACCCCACTCTTCAATCCTCTTGGTAGTCAGGTTCCATACTCGTAGATTAGGAGTAGCATACCCAAGGAAGTAACCTTTGATAGCTTTGGCACCAAACTTCCCGTCAGGCTCAATCATGGTACATGGTGCACCAAAAGGTTCTAGATATTCTAAGTCAGGAGTGTTCTTGTGTAGAAGTTCGAAGCACGTTTTGCCATGTCTTTTCACTGTGAGAACCCTGTTTAACGTGTAGCAAGCCGAGGCAACAGCTTCAGTCCAGAATTGAACTGGAAGCTGAGACTCAACCAACATGGTTCTTGCAGTCTCAATTAAGGTTCTGTTCTTTCTTTCAGCGACTCCGTTTTGTTGTGGCGTGTACCGAGAGCTGTATTCATGAAGGATTCCTTTTGCAGGGCAAAATTCATCCATAACCCTGTTTTTGAACTCGGTTCCGTTGTCGCTTCGAATTCGCCTCACCTTTAGATTATAAAGATTTTCCAACAAGGTGATCAAATTCTTTAGAATCTCTGGAGTCTCGCTCTTGTGGACCATGAAATCAACCCATGAAAATCTTGAATAGTCATCAGTAACTACCAAGCAGAAAACTTCCCCGTGCACACTCTTGTGTTTGACTGGGCCGAAAAGGTCCATATGCAGACGTTCGAGTGGCATGTTTACAGTGTTAACCTTCTTCAATGGATGTGATTTCTTGATCTGCTTCCCTTTCTGACACGGCACACAGACATCTTGAAGTTGAAAATTCTTCACATTGACACCTCTCACCAGATTGTTCGAAAGCATTTTGTTTATTGTCATATTCTCGCATTTGAAGACGAACGTATGAACCTGGAACGTCAATACCGGTCCTAACGAGTTCACAAAGTCTTTGGAGGGATACAAGTCGGATCCTACGGGGTACTAGGCGAAATTTCTTTATCAACTAGAATATGCAACGAAGAAATCTTTTTGTTTATTGTCATATTCTCGCATTTGGTAACGAATGAATGAACCTAGAATGTCAATACCGGTCCTAACGAGTTCACAAAGTCTTTGGAGGGATACAAATCGGATCCTACGGGGTACTAGGGGACGTTCTTATTCAACTAGAATATGCAAAGAAGAAAGTCGTTTTCGTGATTTTTCGGAACCGAGAACAGTCAATGAAGATTGACGACAGTTCCGCTCAGTGGAGGGAATTGGTGAACATTTGACGACAGTTTCTTTGAAGTGGAGAGAATCTGTTAAGGTTTAGAAATCTTACCAAAGAAATAGGGGGAATAAAAATTTCGTATGTTGAATTTCTTCGGTAAAATTCTAAACGCAATCACAGGTGGTAGAGTTTGTGATTTTCTGGTGATACAAACGGTTCGGCGTGGAATGTTTTGCACAGACACATATTTGAGGATTTTAATTAATTCTCCAGCCAGCGTTAAGGGTTTTGCACGGAAAAATACAGGTTTCTAAAGTCTACAGTAGTTACAAAAGCGCTGTTCACTGAAGACCTGGGGAATCTTAATGAAAGCTGATAGTTCAAGGCTGAAGACCTGCAGGATTCGGTTTTGGGTTTGATGTTTCTTTGGGATTTTACAGGGATCTGGGGGTAACTCAATTCGTTGAGTTTGCAAACGATGTACTTGGTCTAGCTGACTTCCTGAGTACTGATGCTGAAGATCCGTAGTGCATTACGTGGTCAACTTCACAAAGGCGAGACAATGAGATCTGGATGTAGTTCAACTAAGCATGCCGGTTGAGCTTGCAAGGGATATACTTGGTCTAGCTGACTTTCCTGAGTGTTGATGCTGAAGATTAAAGTGCATTACTTGGTCGATTCCACAAAGACGGTTTACAGAAGACAGTTCACCAGAAATCTCTATCAATGTAGTATGCTTGAATGAAATGAAGTTCTTATGACAGATCAAGACTTGATGCAGTTCTTAAAGAATGGAACCCTTATCAAATGCCGGTTGGAGTATTGGAAGATCAGCGGAAGATCGGTCAATTAAGCCTTGTGAGGAAATTGCACAACACCCAACACGGATACGCGTACTTTAAGGGGGAAATATTATACAAGGAGCATCAAGATACTACTTACCTGGATCATCGGTCAAGGGGGAATTTTGTTAACACAGAGAAGATGAATACTTGACTGAAGATCGATTGCAGTTGCATTTTCAGCATTCGACAGCAACGGACAAGGGGGAATTTGTTGATGCAGATTTTGTGTCCGATGCTTGTCGAATAGATTAGTTATTATTTTACGCTGAATTTGTAATAGTTAGTGAAACGGTCAAACGAACGTGTATTGACCCGCTCGTTTGAAGTGGTCAAACGAGAGGGTTATTTGTTTGACCGTGTGTGTTTGCAAGACAAGGGGTGTGACTATAAATAGAAAACCCTTGCCATTTGCAACACTTGGAGTTTTTAGGAGGTTCAAGTCCTCACCGGGAGAGATCACCACTTGGTCTCTCCCCGGATGTATACTTCTTTGGTATTAGTTCGGTTATCATGTAATCGGGCCGATTTGTAATGTTTTACTACCGGATTAATACAAAGTTGTTTGTTTATCATCTCTAATCTCTCCCGTCTTGAACCGATCTCACACGAATCACGGTTTCGGTCACGAAACTCGGTCCTACAATTGGTCTTGTAGGTCCCTCGGAGGTTGAGGTTAAACCTTATCCTTGTTATGTTTAACACACTAGCAAGTGCGGAATCCAAGCTAGAATGCAAACCGGTAGTTTATAATGAGAACACAAGCTACAAAGAGAAAGGGTAGACACACAAGATATCAAAGTTTTCTCTTGTATTTCAGTGGACACGGTTACAGCCCTTGACCAAACTGAAAATACGCTCTCTACAAGACTAAGTTCACTCACACCATGAAGTGAACACATTACATCAGTATATATAACCTTCACAGCTAGTCTGGTCGAAGGATCAATTAGACTGATCGAAAGATCATCTATCGAGATACAGCCTATCGAAGGATCCACATATACCTCGAAGGATTGACATCCTTCGAGGTCCATCTGTATCCATCGAAGGTTATCCTTCGAGCTCATCGAAGGATATAAACAATCCTTCGATGACCATCCTTCGACACACACAAACTTACAAACTTTTTCTAACTGTTTGACCAAGTCAAACCAGGAGGATGGTTGACTGGTCAAACTTACATTAAGCACACACATAAACACATCTAAGACGTAACACGACAACAAAAGACATCGTTTTATATCATTACAAAATACAGACAAAGTACAGACACAAGTGCACCAACAATTAAACACATGCTTCCGCCCTCACATGCTATCCCATCAGCTGGCATTTTCAGTAACGACGTTCCCTCTCGTCGTACTTCCAGGAGATCTGTTCTCCCACCTCTCGGATTCGATTTCCTGCATCCATCAGTTCCTCGCCAAAATGGCGGAGTTCAGCCAGATTCTCGTTGCTCATCGGTGGATTGGGTGCAGGCTCTGGGTCAAACTGAGGGAAAAAAGTATAAGGGTTGTTTAAAAGATTCTGGAATTGCCAATCGTTGGTCCACCATTCTTCCATTTCTCCTAAAGGTCGGGTGTTGATAAGGGGATCTGGGATGGCTGGTTCCAAGTTTACGGGAAGCTGGGTTTCAGCAGGATAAGTGAAAAGGTTTTCATTAGCAGGTTTAAGGATATCACAACTTGCTAGTATGTAATCTAGATCTTCCTGTGACAGCATTTCCTCGGTTTGCTTGGAACTTTCTCCAATTTCTATTCCTTTTCCTTAATCTATTGGGTCCTCCGTCTTGGCAACTTTCCTAGTTACTGGTTTCCTCCTGCGCACACGCCTCCAGCCCACAATTCTTCTTCTTTTCTTTGGCTTGGGTTTCTCCGGAGGTTGAGCTTGAAATTCCATAGGTTCCTCAACATTGGCACAATACCCAGTAAAGTCTTTGGAAACTTCCACATTAACAGAATAGAGATTGAGATTTTGAAGGGCGTCAGATAGTTCATTCATGCTGTTTAGCAGATATGAAGAAACACACAAAATTCTAGGTTAAAATTTTGTAATTTGAATTTTCACATAATTATATAATAGTAATTAGAAAATTTAAATATTAATTATAATTATCTAATTTATACAAACCATTTATTGAAACAACACATATTTATTACAACTAAAATTTGAAATATACTAGTGGTTATTTAATAGATTAAAGTTCCTGGCTTGTAGGTAGCATAGGTGATGGTACTGGTTTGGTGATTTAATCAAAAGTTAGCATTTACTGCTACAGTGGCAAACATGTAGAGATCTGCCCATTGTTCAACTAACTCATATTCCCATGGTGGGTTACTGCCTATTTCTTGAGTTTCCTTATTACTCATCACTCCTTTTGGTTGTGACTTCGTTATTTTCTCTTGACTTTTTCTAATAATCCAATTTCTTTTATAAGGGGAAAGTGGTTTTTCAAATTGTGTCTTACGAACAAATATTCCTTCCTCAGTTTCTGCTGAGTATCTTGAGGAATTTGATTGGGATGAGTTTCCCTTATCTTTTGGTACACTATCTAGTTTAAGATAGATATCCGAGATTCTTTGCTTACCCATACTGTAACTAACAATTAGTCAGTTAAAAACACATAATCACAAGACGATAATCAGGAAAATTAAGTATTTTAAATACTTAATAGGCTTAAATCAATGGCTCTGATACCACCTTTTTCCTGTCACGGCCCCAGCCCCGGTTTGACCCGGTCAGGAGCCGCGGGACAGGAACCCGTGGTATTTATTAATTGATGCGACAGCGGAAGATTTAACAGGATCTTTTAAAACTTGAAATGCCCGATTATTTTATTTCATAATTCGGGATAAAACCCCGTAATTTACAATAGAGGAATTTCACTAGGGAATTCCCTGATTTATAAAAACATGTTTATTTATTTTAACTGAGCCACCTCTTCAAGCTGGTTAGTGCTCCGTAGCACGTTTTCCTTGATTTACAGCAGGTTGCCTGAAACATGTTTTGAAAATATTTTTGTCAGCGGGGAAATACTGGTGAGTCACTCAATTTGATAAAATGACACATAGTTATTAATTACAGCATAAGAGCGATTACAATGGCTTCTATCTTATTTTTATCTGGCGCCGTGTCACCTGGTGACGATGGTCATACCACTATTGGGTCCTTCCCCAAGTAGTGATGATTATCACTGTTAGGATTTATTTGCCTAACCGTGAGAAATTAGTAATAGCCAGTGATTCAAGATAACCACGACTTAATCCCTGTAATTATAACCTTTGAAAATAATTTGGAGTATTGTAAAACATGGTTGATAAAAAGAGAATGACTCACATTGCAGATTTATAAGGGCAGAGTTTAGCCCACTGATTAGCCTTGTAACCTAATTTAAATAACAATGCATACGAACTAGGTCAGTAGCTAATACAGCATTTACGATAACTCACGAGATAAAACCCTCCCAACGAATGACAAAGTGCTATACTTAAACATCTATCGAATTCACGACTAATGACAAAGTATGGCCCTAATGTGGGGAGCACTTAAACATCCATTGGATAGTTTCAATCGATCGGACATTGAATCGTAGCAGCGGTTCATTACTGTGAATTGTAATTTTGCTTTTGAGCAGTATACTTCGTGATTTTGATTGAGATTTCGACACCAGTGAACAGGCCATGGTCGAATCTACTTATAGGTGAAATTTGGTTCTCACGCGGCCCGCGTGAACCTTCGCTTTGACCTTACGCGGCCCGCGTGGAGGTCTAGTTCGTAGATTATGGCATCCGTGTCATGCGTAGGTATGCCACGTGGGTGACACGTGGACCTGGACGCTTATCCGGTCAAATGTCGAGTTGACGCGGCCCGCGTGAGGTTATGCTTAACCCTGACGCGGCCCGCCTGAAGACCCAGAATCTTGATTTCTTGACTTTTGATATGGATTAGGGTTTCAGGGGTCCTGGTTCGTACTTACGGGTCAATTTGGGACATTTTTGAAGGTCCTTACACCCTCCCCACCTTATTTAAAATCTCGTCCTCGAGATTTACTGAAATAAGTGAGGATACTTTCGCTTCATCTCCGATTCTAGCTCCCACGTGTACTCGGGTCCTCTCTTTGAATGACATAAAGCAATATGGGGCGTCTTAGAGACTGATTAGACGGTGCAGCGATGCCACAACCACCTCCCGGGGTGCCTCAGTTTCCACGTCACGTTATTCCAGGCCATGCCCCAGGAGCTGCGCTACATCCGGAGGTACGAGCTGAGCTTGACAGACTCAACGATTTGATAGGTTGGCTGGTTCGGGAGGCGCCGGATAGACGAGAGAGAGAGAGAAGAGGGGGGGGTTACCCGCGATACCGCTCCCACCACCTCGAGCACCACGTCAGCAGCAGCAGCCGCAGCAGCCAGATATAGATTCGGATTCTAATGCATAGACCAGTTGTTGTTTTTATTTTTGTTATGGATGTACAAACTTATCTTATATATTTTTGTTATGGATGTACAAAAGTTATCTTATATATGTCATATCTATGTTTGTTTTCAGTTATTCGGTTACTTGATGATTGTTGTCTTAAATTCATATAATACGGAAACAATATATGTTTTGAATATAATACGGAAACAATATATCCCCTGAATATAATACGGAAACAATATTTGAACGAGATAAATTTTTAATCGGAAGAATAATATTTAAAAAAGTAAAATATTAAAAACATTATAATATTTAATCGATAGAATCTATTTAAAGAGCCGATTTTTAAAATAGTTGAATTTTTTATAGTGTAAAAAAAAACAACACTTTTTTTTAAAACAAAAAAAAATTTCGTTAAAAAACACACCTTCAAAAACTATCAAAAAAACCACACCAAAACCCACCAAAACACCCATTCTTTCAACCAAAAAAACACCCAACGCCTGGACGCCTCGTATAGGGCTATACGAGGCGTCTAGGGTTTCTTAAACTTTGTGCCTGACATCCCCTGAAGATCCCCTGAAGACCCCCTGAAGACCCCCTTGAATTCAGTTCCTAGATGCCTCGTATAGCCCTATACGAGGCGTCTAGGGCACAAAAAGTGTCCAAATAGTGTCAGAGGGTTTCCAAATAGATCCAGCCTTATTAAATAGTGTCATAATTGGAATTATTTTTTGCCCTAATTTAAAAGTTATCTTTTTACGATGCTGGATCATGTACATGATAAAAAAAATCGTACGAACCATACCCGACCAAGAGAGGAGGACAAGTGGCGTTGGCTTGAAGGGTAATTTAGTCATTTCTCACTTAAACAACTTTTCTCATTGATTTTCAAACGGCTATAATTTTTTCATACGCTAATATTTAAAAAAAAATACACCATATTAACGAGCATTTCATTCCCTTTAATTCGAGCAGCTATTGCTATAGTTTTCTTAAAAAAATGCAGGATTTTGAATACCCATTAGTCCATTACGTGATTACGTGATTTTGAATAACAAGCACATTACTACGTGATTTTGAATATCCATTACGTGATTACATATTCAACATAAACCGTTACCTGATTACACATTCAGTATAAATCCATTACGTGATTAGACATTCAACATGATTTGTTATAACAAATGTTATTACAATTATGCTTATTACGTGATTACACATTCAATAATAAGAACTTGATTGTTTATGCGTTGTTACGTGATTAAATATCTAATATACGGTATTATGTGGTTATTATAGGTTGATTTTGGCGAATGTTTTGTATATAATTATCACTAATACGTGATTAGGTCTGAAATATTGTGTATTACATGTTTTTGTTTTTACGTAATTACGTAACCACTTAGTGTGGTTTCACATAAAATACTATATGAAATCGCGTAATCACGAAATGAGTATTTCAAAATCACGTAGTCATGTAATAATACGTAGTCAACTATTGATACGTAATTACGTAATCACGATATGGGTTTTTCAAAATCACGTAGTCATGTGCTGCGTATTCAAAATCACGTAATGGGTATTCAAAATCCTGTATTCTTTTAAGAAAACTATAGCAATAGGCTGCTCGAATTAAAGAGAATGAAATGCTCGTTAATACAGTGCATTTTTTTTTTTGAAAAATATTAACGTATGAAAAAGTTATAGTCGTTTGAAAATCAAGGGGGGAGGAGTTTAAGTGAGAAAGGACCAAAATACCCTTTCTCTATTTGTTTTTTCAATTGTTTAAACCTGATATTTACTAAAATGCCATTAATTTATTTATAGCCATTGATATTGGGAGATCAATGGCTGTCCTCGTATGCTTCGTACAAGAGTTTCCCTCTTGTACAGGAGCCAAACTCATCTTTTGACAGTAACGTGATGTTAAATTATTTGTATACATAGAAAGGTCGATCGGTATCCACTACAAGAAATCTGAGCAATAGGGGCGACATATATCGCCGCTAAAGACCCCCTTTGTCGCTGCTAATACTTTTAGCGGCGATATGTCGCCGCTACTGATAACGCCGCTAATACTCGGCCTACGCATCGCCATTGTGTCGCCCCTAATGCTTTGGCCGGAGCTTCGCCTGAAACTTCATTGGAGATGGATTAATCAACTTTCAAATCAACAAAACACCATTAATATGTTAGTAAACATATTTGAACTCGAAAGTGAAGCAAAACACTACGTTTTTTCTCATTAAAATCATATTTACATAACATGATTCTATATGATTTACATGATTTACAAGAGATAAAAAGTAAACAGTGGCCGGAGACGGAGCTTGACGGTGGTGGTGGTGTTGTAGCTTGACAGTGGGGTGAAGTGACGGAGCTTGATGGCGGTGGTCCAGTGGTGGTGGTGGAGCTTGACGATGGCGGTCCAGTGGTGGTATCTTCACGGTGGTGGTCCGGTGGTGACATCTTCATGGTGGTGGTGGTTGAGGTTGTTGGTGTGTGGTTGAAGATTAGAGTGTGTTGAAGATGATGAGTATAAATGAAGATTGTGTTTGTTTGAGTCAGGAAACAACCCAAGCCATTGGATCATCTTCTCATCAAGGGCTAAGAGCACAATTTTTTCAGATTCACACGGATCGACTATTAGCGACGACGCTAATAGTAGGTATTTCTTGTAGTGATCTACCTCCCTACATGCTATAGTTTTTTTTAATTAACTTTCTAAGAAAGATAACTATATATATACTTTTAAATGACTTTGTTATTTATATCATGATAAAATCACGACCTAGTGGTTTAGTGCTATGCATGGTGTGGCTCCTCTCCCCACAAATGTGTTATAACTTGTATGTTTAAATTCTTATAAACATACAAGTTAGGTGGTATTTAGATGTACAAATTTTTGTTAAAAAATCTATATCATGATGAAGATAAACATACACTTGCAACATGAACCTTATTCTGCTCATTCTTATGCATGCTTTCTAGACCTTTGTATTTGTATCATTATTTTGTTATTGTTTTGAAGGAAAATATCGTCCAACTAGAAGTAGTTTTTAGATGTTCATCATGCATATTTGATTAACCAACATTTTGTGACTTCTTGGCCGGATAGTTTTAAACTTAATTTCAAACTTGAACCAAATGGACAAGATGGAACAGTCACGTTAATGGAATGAAAAAGGGAATATTTCACAGAATAGTAAACAAGTTTTAAAAGTGTTCTAATTGGGTCACTTGTGTTATTTTTGTCCCAATTAGATAACTTAACATTCAAATCGAGCCATGTCCTTTTTTCCATGTGTCAAGAAAAAAATGAAGTATAAGATGCTGGGGTCGAATTATTTTAATATATGAAATTATATTTATTAAAAATAAAAACCATTTAATTACATTAAAAATAAAAAAAACAAGTTACAATCCACGTCATCACTCGACGTTAACATCAAATAAAAGAGAAAAAAGAAACAAAAATCCACATCACCATGGTTACCTATAAAATGGATGAAAAAACACTTACTTTTAATGAAGAATGAATGTTGAGTGAACTGATTGGAACACTATTGAAACTTGAGTGGCCTAATTGGAACACTTTTAAAACTTAGTTACTATTCTACAAAATTATTCCAATGAAAAAAATATGATGAAGGTTTTAGCCATTCATTAAAATATGTACCATTTTGTAAAGTAGCTCATTTGCTTTCTTAATAGGGAATTTTTTTCGACAGAAATTGTCGGTATTTTTGGATTGTAGTTGCACAAATGGGGTCGAAGTTATCTTGCTTTGATCAGATCGGTCTTCGGGGTTAACGCCATGACGTGCTTCTTAGGCGTGTCAATGGGTGTGAGGTTCCTTTTCAACCTATGCCTAACACTAACACATAAAACAAACTAAAACAATATATTTTATACTATTAAGTATTTAAAAATAAAATAAAATGGTGCAAATGAAATGTTCTCACCAGTCTATCCTGACATAAAAGAAAATAATACAAACAAACTAGTTTGATTGTTCGCTTAGGTATATAAGCTACAAACTTTAACCTACACATGTGTTAGTGAACGATATAAAATTTAAAAATTAGAAAAACTAGTTTGATGTTATTTGTTTCTCATAATTATCTTTCTATTTGTTTTTTTTTCCTGATACATATCATTATTATCTTTCTATGTATTAGTATTACTATGCCGTAATACTTGATGAAAACAAAATTTATATATGCATATACACGCACGCATGAACATGATGGAAGCAAGTTTTTTTTTTTTTTTTAATTGATATACATCACGTTTTTTTTACGATATCATTAGCGACCGGTGCACCTTCGTTCCAAGGTGTCTCAGCTCGATTTTGAAAGAAACCATACATAACCTTGAAGGCTAGAACTCTATTAATTAATGATTATTGATTGACATAGAGGGTTCATGCATTTCATTTTATATTATCAAGTTACTTTTCTTCCTGCAAAACCTTTTTTAATTGTATTTCTGTCCTTTGAATAATTCCAACTTAATAATGAGTTCATCAGTGGCGAAGCTTGATATTTTTGACGGGGGTAAACGTATATATCCAAAAATTTCTATAGAACCGGGGGTCGAAAACGTATATATATACCAAAAAATTTCTATACGGAAGCTACATATATGACACTACTGAGTGAAAAGTTCAGGGGGTCGGGCGCCCTTACGGCCGCTTCTAACCTGCACCACTTGAGCTGATATACCATTAACCATCGCAAAACGAAGAGCATTAATCTTAGAAAATTCAATGGTTTAAACGTGGAAATAAAATCAAGAAGTTGACTTTGAAATTTCCGTCACATACCAACCCAAGTTAGAACCAGTATGTTGAATTACTAGATCAATAAGACAGAATCAACTTCTATCCATCAAATGATCTTTAGAGTTGAAGCTAGGCGTGTAATTTACCTTTTTACCAATAAATCAGTAATCAGGTAATAAGCCAGTAGGTTTTTACTAATACTATCAAATAACTTTTTATTTACGTCCTCAAATGTCTTTCAAATTTCAAATTATGATATATTTCTTTTTATATTCTAACATTTAGAGTTATTTTTTTTTTTTTTTTTTTTTTTCTGAACGGCAAATTTCTTATTCTCTGTTGTCTGTGAGATTTGAACTCAAGACCTCCCCTCTTAAGGTATTTAAAGGTTTCGTATTTGCCAATTAACCACCCCCAATTGGCTCTAACATTTACTATGTTGTAAATAACTACAAAAAGTTTAATATGTTTCTATGAACGTGAGTATATTAAAATTAGAAGTTAATGAATAGTAATTTTAATATTATAATAATATATAGTTTTTTAATACTTTTATTATTTTAATATTATAATAATATTCATTTTTTTACTTTTTAACTTTAATCATTTTTTTTATCACGGGTTGGGATAAGTTTTATTAAAAAGAAACGATAAAATCATAGTTTTTCCCGTTAAAGTAAATCTTTATTTACCTGAATCCCTATAGAGCTAGCACTAACAAGCGCTAAGAGTTAACTCGACTCGTGATATATATAGTCCGGAGTGCTTAGACCGTGGGGTATGGTGGGGTGTGGGTTGGGGGAATGGTGTGACACGTGGAGTATGGGGCACCCAAGACCAAAAGCCAATTTCAAAGGGGTATGGTGGGGCGTGGCTGGGGTGGTGTGGAAAAAAAGCCAATTTCAAAGGGGTAGTGCTCTTGGCCAACGAGATTCCGCCATGTCATGTTCGTAGCCCCGCCCAACACCCGGGCTAAACCCCCCCCCCCCCAAGGGGCCACGCCGAAACTCAAGCCCACCCGGGGTGGTGACGTGGGCATTTGGACCCAACCCACACCCCATACCCATAGTTTTAGGGTGGAGGGTATGATTCAAACACTTTAGGGTGTTTGTGTTTTCTTTACCCAATAATCTCATGCCATGTCAACTCCCCCCCCCCCCCCTCACTCTCCATTTTCTACTATAACACTAGGAATGATTCAAACACCCACTCAATTAAAAAAATAAAAAAAATTGATTGATTCTCTCTCTGCTCCATCCCTTCTTCTTCTTCACCTTCGGTGAATACTCACCGATTCCACCCGTTCTCTCCTACTCCCCACTCACCAATCCACCACCGGAAATGATTCACCCATTGGTAAACCCCCCCCCCCCCCCCAATCCCAATCCCCGCAATCGTACCGTCCCCCTTATTCTAAAATGAATTAGAAGCCTAAAAGTGTAAAAGGTCATCAACACACAACAAGTGCAGCGGTTGAGGGGTAAATGTGTCCGATTAAGACACAAAATTCTAGCAACAAACATAGGTTAGGCGGATCTTTGTAGACTCAATTGCATAAATCAACCTTTATGCTATATCTAAACTGTACTTTATACATTTCACTATGAAATCGGCAAAATCAACCTTTATGTTCATGTTTTGTAACGTTCTATAACCGATTCGGTACTGACTTTTGACATTTTCGGTACCGGTTCGGTACCTGTATTTACCGTTTTTTACAATCAAATATAGGTACCGTATCGTACCGTGTATATTCAGTACCGATACCCACTTTTCGGGATTTTCGGTACCGGTATTTTCGGTAGCAGTTGGTACCGAGCTCATCCCTAACATCACTTTTGAGCTTATGCCACGTACCAACGCATTAAAAATAGAATTACCTATTACCTATATATTAAAAATAGAACTTAATGAATAGTAACATCACCTAGGGATGAGCAAATGGTACCGATTCGGTACTGACTTTTGACATTTTCGGTACCTGTTCGGTACCTGTATCTACCGGTTTTTACCCTCAAATATAGGTACCGTATCGTAACGGATATATTCGGTACCGGTACCCACTTTTGGGGATTTTTGGTACCGGTGTTTTCGGTAGCAGTTGATAGCAAGTTCATCCCTGACATCACCTTTAAGCTTATGTCACGTATCAATGCATTAAAAATAATAGTTAACGAATAGTAACATCACTTACCTGTATATTAAAAATAGAATTTAATGAATACTTTTAATTGAATTAAACACCTTGTCCTAGTAGGCCATCCAAAAAAAGTATCAGATGATATTAAAGTTTAAGTTGTTGAAAACTAATTAATGCGTACGAGGCATGAATTAAAAAGCAAAGTAAATATATTTTTTTTATGAAAGGCAACAAAGTAAATATATACATTTTTATGAAAGGCAGCAAAGTAAATATCTGTAGTAGCTTACATATCGATTACAATCTAACAAAGGTGTGATTGGTTGAGATTGGAATGGACCCCACCCCACACTACCCTCTCTCTCTCCTTCCTCCCTTCCCCGCGTCGGCATGCCCTCCCCGCACCACACCCCTCACCGCCTCGGCAAAGGGTTGGCGGCGGTATTTGCCGCGCCCTTTGCCGATACCACTCCTAACACTCTAATGTCAAGAGTTTACTCGTAACACTTTCACTGCTTTTTAGATTGCTGTACATTGTTTTTATAAGAAGCCTTTTAGAATGACGTACTATTTATTTATTTATTTATTTTTTTGGTAAAATACCCCTAAAAGCTAATCGAAACAACTATAATTAATTAATTATTATTCATCAGATAAAAATAAACATTTTGCTATAGTGAAGTATTAGTTTTGTAACTTTTAGTTATGAAAAATAGTCCCTATTTTAGACCGTCCGTAGTGGGCGGTATCTCCCCCCAAAAACGCCACTGTCCCCGCCCCCACCGGCGTGTTTGGGCGTTTTCTTTCACAAAATCTCCGGCAGTGACGAGTGGTCCATAGGACAACCCTTAATGGTGTTAAAAGACGTGTTAATCCCTTATTTAATCATGTAATTGGCTTGAATTGGATGACTATAGTTGCTTATGTTTCAGGTGCGTTTAGAGCTTAAAATGTGGGAAAACGCTGCTTCGGATGGAATGGAGTGGATTGGGTCACATGAGGATGGAAAGAAGAAATAAAACAGGAAACCCAGGGGCCCACCGTAAATTACGGTGGCTACCGTAATTTACGGTTGCCCCTGAAATCCCCCAGTTCTACCGTAAGACAGTAGAGCAGCAATGTAACAATATCCAGTCTACCGTAATTTACGGTAGGTACCGTAAATTACGGTAGAGCCAGACGAGAAAAGCGTAACTGCCCTTTTAAAACCGTTTCAAGTGTCTTTTGAGGTCATTCATGATTGGAGACGTTTTTCTGGTGTTCTTAGGCGAAAATTAGCTTTGGCAAGTGATTGGGAACATTTCTAAACATTTCGGTTTGTATTTTGATGCTTATGAACATTGATTTTGTTGGAATGATGATTCACCAAGCCATGCCCGGCTAAACTATCGGTGATCATCTTAGGTGAAGGTTTCTACTATGACTTTTGTGTGTTTCCTTTTATTTCTAGAATGATAAACTTGGTGTGTTTGCTATGCTTATCATGGTGTATGAATGCTTGATTGTAACTTGTTAATTGATGTTTTGATTCTAGTCTAAATCGTACGTTCTTGGTGTCGTTGACAATCGAGATATCACGGGAAGAGTTAGGGTTGGATATTGATTAATTGATCATCGGGTAACAACCTCGCGTTAATATAATCCGAGTACTTTGTTCCCTTTTATCACAACAAGTGTTTATGCATGAGTTATGTCTATGTAACTCTTTCTAGTTGGATTTATGCATAATTGCTAATGGAAACCGGAACCTAAGATGGTCATTTTCTCATAATCTGATTAACAACCAAATTTGATTTGCAATTTAGTTAGTAATTTAGTTATTAAAACCAAACATCCAAACTCTTGAATTTTAATTTCTGCAAATTAGGTTAATTGTAGTTAATTCACAAAGCTATAGAATCAATACACTTTCCACAAACTCCTTGTGTTCGATACCCATTTGCTGCTATTTACTAGTTGTAATTTGGATTAAATTTGCGTATGACTACAACAACACGTCAAATTTTGGCGCCGTTGCCGGGGAGTAGTGCGCAACGTGTGTTAGTTTAATAGTTTTGTATTGTTATTTTTGGGTTTACGCTGGTTGTGTTTAGTGTGCAGGTACTTCAAGTGTATGCATACTAGGGGCTCTCACAAGTCATCACCGCTATCGTTTGATCCGGAAATTGAAAGAACGCTAAGGCAAAACCGAGTTTTGGTACGAGAAAACAAGATTATTGGTTCACCCACTTCACCCATTACACCGAGAAACATCATGCAAGAAACCCAAGTACCACCCACTACGGGGCAAACGACCTCATCATTCATTCCCACATCCACACAACCTTCACCAAATACCACCATGCCTAATTCCACTACCAATCCTACTCCACCACATGACGTTACACCAACCAACACCGCATCACCCATCACTACCCAAGTTGAACCTACTCTTACTTATAACCCCTCTACCACAATTCCACCACTTTCACATTTTTCCCAACTACGGGTCAATCATCTTCTACCCACCCACTACCACAAAGCTCAACTGTCATTCATACTACATCTACATACCGACCATCGAACCAACCGGGTTTTCAATATTCATCCTTTCCGTTTGGGCAATCCTCGGGTATTCAAGGGGATGGATATGAAGAAGATTTTAGAGGGTATGAAGAAGAAGGATTTTATTATGCGGGTGATGGAGGCTATTTGGGACCTCAAGGAGGAGCGGGTCAACAAAGTCAACCGCTACAACAAATTCAAGACACGGGTAGATTACCGGTTGGGGTACAACATATTAGACCACAAGGGCCACAATTTCAACGTCCTACGCCTCTACATCAAGTGCGTCCACAAAATACACAACCTCACTTTCAAAGGCCGATTCAACAACCGCCAATGCAACAATATCAATTTCAGCCACCATTTGCACCTCAAGGGCCTATGCAAGGGCAAATGGGTCAACCAAGAGCACCATTGGGTGCCCCTCGAAGACATCACCGGGAGGTAGTACGGGGAATTGAAGCTCATTTCCGACCCATTATCACTAACAATCCTTCTTCGGTAGTCATTCCTCATCATGCAGATGGAAGGACTTTTGAGGTTAGAACAACCGCCCTCCAAAGTTTGCCAAAGTTTAAGGGGTTAGCAACGGAAGAACCTTACTTTCATTTGGAGACATATGACTCCATTTGCAACATTATTGGAGGTCAAGGGTTTTCATCGGACGATGTCAAGTTGGTTCTCTTCCAATTTTCTTTGGAAGAAAAAGCGAAAAGATGGTTTCACACTTTGCCCTCCGCATCGATTTTTACATGGGCCGACATGCAACAAATTTTCTTAGACGAGTTCCACACTTCTCAAAAGACCAATGATGCAAGGAGAGGTTTGAGAAGCTTTCAACAACAATAAGGGGAAACGTTTCATGAGGCTTTTGAAAGGTTCAACATGATGCTAAGGAATTGCCCTTATCACGGTATACAACTTTGGGAGTTGTTGAACGCGTTTCACGAAGGGTTGAGTTCGGAGGATGCTCGTGACTTGATGTCGATCACTAACGGTACATTCGGTACCAACTTTGAGCAAGATAATTGGGCATTTTTAGAGCAAATGGCAGTTACTTCAAAAAGGAAGGCTCAATCCTCAAGACGGGCAAGACATGTGATAGCATGGCCACAAGTGCATGGAGTAGAGAGTGGAGGTGTTCAAACCATAAATCAAGTGTACAACGTGTGCACTAATTGCAATGAGATAGGCCACACGACAGAAGTTTGTTTAGTAGGAGTGGTTGAAGATCAAGTGGAAGAATTGAACGCTATTCAAGGGGGCGGTCGAAACTTTAACATGAATTCGAACACATACCACCTCGGGTTACGAAATCATCCTAACTTCCGTTACGGGAACCCGGCGAACCAAGCTAACCCAAATTTTCAAGGAGCTCAAGGTAATTTTGCATCTCGCCAACAATTTAATCAAGGCAGCTATCGGGGTGGAAATAATTATGGCTACCAAGGACAATTTCAACAAACGGGTCAAAGCAGTCCGGGTCAAACTTCATCAAGCGGGAATAAGGTTATGGATATGCTTCGGGCAATGCAACAATACATGCAACAACATAATCAACTTGATGAAGTCCGGATGCAAAAATATGAAGTTCGCGACAAAAGCATTCAAACACTAACAACCCATAATTAGCAACCGACGTGGCAGAGTTGAAGAAGAACAAAGGTCAACTTCCTAGTGACACCAAGGTAAATCCTTCCCATAGCTCGTCACGAGGTAATAATGTTAACATTAATCATGTTAGTGTGTTACGAAGTGGTAAAGATTTTAAAGCCAATTTGTCACCGGGGTTGGTTGAAGGGGTGGTTGAGGATGTAACGGGTAATGAAAATAAAGACGACGAAGTGTCACCGGTTGTGTCTAAAGAATCAAATGTTAAAAAAACGGGGTTGGGTGAAAATGAAAAAGATGAAGGCGAGCCGAATCAAGTTCCGTTTCCATCGGCTCTACTTGACCCGGGTAAGAAAAATTTTATTTCATCAAGGGGTCCCCAAAAAGAGGAGTTGTGGGACATTTTCAAACAAGTTAAAGTTAACCTTCCATTACTTGATGCAATAGAAAAAGTACGCGCCTATGCTAAATTTTTAAAAGAATTGTGCACACAAAAAAGGCAACAAAAGAAGAAAATGCCTAAGCGGGTCGATTTAACCTGGCAGGTGAGTGCAGTATTGAATGGGGAGCTTCCTCCTAAGCTCCAAGATCCGGGTACGCCATTAATAAATATCCAAGTTGGTAATTTTCAAATGTCAAAGGCGTTACTAGATCTTGGAACCGGAGTTAGCATTTTACCGGGGGGCTTATATGACCAATACGACTTTGGTCCATTAGCAAGGGTAGAGACAACGGTTGTGTTAGCCGATTTGTCTCATAAGTTACCTCGGGGGATGGTTCAAGATGTAATAGTGAAAATTGATGAATTTTACTACCCGGTTGACTTTTTAGTCTTAGATTACTCATCCGCGGACCCCGAAACAACAACAAAATGTTATTTTGAGTCGGCCATTTTTTAGCACCACGCATGTTTTGATCGATTGTAGATTCGGTACAGTCGACATGACTTTTGGAAATCAAAAAATGAGGTTGAATGTTTTTACTAACAATTCTAACTCTAATGGTGTTGATGAGTGTTTCGTGGCAGATTTAGTCGACGGATGCAACCCGCATGAGTATGAGGAGGATAGTATGGATATGTGTGTTTGTGATTTTTCTGAACAGGTACATGCTTGTGCACTAAGGGTTGAAGAGGAGAAACATGATGTTATGGCATTGAAGGAGGGTCGACCGCCATGGACCCACCAATTTGAAAGCTTGCCGGTGGAAATAAATTCGGGTACCAAACCATCATTGGAAGAACCACCAAAGTTGGAGCTCAAAGACTTACCAAGCCATTTGAAGTACGCATTTTTAGGGGATAATGACACTCTACCGGTCATTATTGCCTCTAATTTAGAGATGGCACAAGAACAAGCTCTATTGGAAGTCTTGAAAGAAAACAAAGGAGCTATCGGATGGACGATTGCCGACTTAAAAGGAATTAGTTCATCAATCTTCATGCACAAAATCATCACCACCGAAGAGGCAAAACCAACAAAGGAAGCACAACGAAGATTAAATCCGAACCTAAGGGAATTGGTAAAGAAAGAGGTAATTAAGTGGTTAGACGCGGGAATTATCTATCCTATTTCGGATAGTGCTTGGGTAAGTCCTACCCAAGTTGTGCCTAAGAAGGCCGGCATTCAAGTAACCAAAGACGAAAAATGGTGAACAAATAGCCACCAGACCGGTCACCGGGTGGAGTGCGTGTATTGATTACCGCAAATTGAATGCTGCCACTTCTAAGGACCATTTCCCGCTACCTTTTATTGACCAAATATTGAAAAATTATCGGGTCAAAAATATTACTGCTTTTTGGACGGGTATTCGGGTTACAATCAAATCGCAATACACCCGGATGACCAACACAAGACCACCTTCACTTGTCCATATGGCACTTTTGCCTTTAGGCGAATGCCGTTTGGCTTGTGCAATGCACCGGCAACTTTCCAACGATGTATGATGAGTATTTTCTCAGACATGGTTGGAGAGTCGCTTGAAGTTTTTATGGATGACTTTTCGATTTTTGGCACTAGTTTTGAATCATGTCTCAACAAATTACAAAAGGTTTTAAAAAGATGTGTTGATAAAAATTTGGTTCTTAGTTGGGAGAAAAGTCATTTCATGGTGCAAGAGGGTATTGTGTTAGGCCACGTGATTTCAGAGAGGGGTATGGAGGTGGACAAGGCAAAAATACGGGTAATATCAACTTTGCCTCCACTGAAAAATGTGAAAGGGGTGAGATCATTTTTGGGACATGCGGGTTTTTATAGGCGGTTTATTAAAGGTTTTAGGGTGATTACAAAACCTTTATGTAATTTGTTGTTGAAAGATGTCCCTTTTGATTTTACTAACGAATGTTTGCAAGCATTTAATGTTTTGAAGGAACACTTGGTAAAGGATCCCATCTTGCAACCACCGGATTGGTCAAAGCCGTTTGAAATCATGTGTGACGCAAGCGACACTACAATTGGTGCAGTTTTGGGTCAAAGAATTGATAAAAAACCGGTGGTGATTTACTATGCAAGCAAGACGTTGTCCGAAGCACAACTGAATTACACCACAACCGAAAAGGAGTTATTAGCGGCGGTGTATGCTTTGGATAAGTTCCGTTCTTACATTTGGGGAAGCAAAGTGGTTGTGTACTCGGATCATAGTGCGGTCCGGTATTTGATGGAGAAAAAAGATGCGAAGCCCCGTTTGATCCGTTGGGTGTTGTTGCTATAAGAATTCGATTTAGAGATTCGAGATAAAAAAGGAAGTGAAAACGTAGTGGCGGATCACTAGTCTCGAATTCCGGTGGAAGGGATTGATGATTTGAGCGAGATAAACGAAAGGTTTCCTGATGAGCTACTACTAACCGTGTCTACTTTTGTTGCACCGTGGTATGCCCACTATGTGAATTACTTAGCCCCGGGTGCCATCCCAAATCATTGGACCAAGAAAAGAAGACAGCAATTTATGATCCAAGTGAAGCAATACATTTGGGATGAGCCGGACCTTTTCAAGATTGGGCCCGATCAAGTCATTCGGAGGTGTGTGACCGAAACAGAGGTGTTAGAAATCTTGACTCATGCCCACTCATCCACTTGTGGAGGCCATTTTAGCGGGTATAAAACGGGCTACCGGGTTCTCTCATGTGGGTTTTATTGGCCCATAATTTTCAAGGATGCATGTGAGTTTGCACGGAATTGTGTCAATTTGTAACACCCCAAAAATGGTAAATAATAAGTAAAGGTAAATAGTAAACTTAACATAGTTAAGTATGTATGGTAAGATGGTAGCTAAATATGGGTTAACATTATGAATTGTAATTAGTAATTAAATCTAAGGGGGTTAAGTGTTAAATGATTAAACTTAATTACTAAAAACAATTAAAACTCAAAAAGATAGTAAACAAGAAGTCCCTGGGGATCGATCGACCAAGAACAGGAGGAGAAGGGAAAACCCTAAACTCAAGATATCAAGAAATTGAAGCCTAAATCACAAGAAAATTCGATGCATGAGCCCCTTTTTCCGAAAATCTAACCCTAATTAGTGAAGTGGTAAGTTTAATTTTCTGAAATTGTGATTTGTTGAATGAGGGGTCAAACCCAATTTCGATTTCTTGTGTTAAATATGAGAAATTCGAGTTTGAATTGCTCTCTAGAACAAGAAACCATGTTGACTTCAGTTGGGTATGAAGATTTTAGTGAAAACCCATTTGAAGTTGTGATGATATGATTAGAGATGATGATGCATGTGTTTATTCTTGATGTAGTATGATGGGTAAGGTTAATATATGCATAATGATGTTATAATAATCTAAATATTTGAGGAATTTGTGTGTTTGAGATGTATTGCCATGATTTTAGAATGACTTAGTAGAGATGCGTTTGCTATGCTTGTATATTGTGCTAGTTAAGATTGTACGCACATAAGGTGTTCGATGAAATGCTTGAGCCGAATTGGTTATGTATGAACATGAGAAATTGTAGTTTTAATGATCTAATGATGGCATGAAATATGAATACGAATAATGAACGTTATAGTAATGATGTAAATGCGTGAAAGAAATGTATAATGTGAAAGCTAAACGTGAATGTGATGCACCTTATAGGGTCGAAGAAAAGAAGAGAATCAAGCCAAGCAAAGGCAATAGGAGCGCACAACTCCGGTAAGTTCTTATGAACTTCGTTTACTCTACTAGTGGATTTATGAATAATATTAATGATAATATGAATTCGTACTATTTTCCGTTGTGGATTAAAAATTGATTTAGATATAAGGAATTATATCGAAGACGGTTTTAGAAGTTATGTTGTAGCGAATGCGAAATAGCAAATCCATTGCGGATTTGGTTATGCTAACGGAGGTTATGATAAGCTATGCGAGTCGACCGGTTCTAGTTGAACAAGTCGAGTAAGAATAAGCTACCACCCGTTTTAAATGGGTGGTCATGAATGCTATGATGAATGCTTGAAGTTTAGTCCGTTATACGGATGGAAAGAAAGAATTATGTTGAAAGCAATTAACCCGATGTTACCGGGTCGTATGCGATAAGCTTGAACCTCATTATGAGGGTATATGCCATTACCCATTTAATTGGGTAAATCGAATGCGTAAGAATAATGAAATTATATGAACGAATGAAGCTAATATGTTGTTACATTGAGTTAAATGAGAATTACGACTAACTTTGAAGTCTTGTCATTGAATGTAGGTAAATCCTCAACTTAGGCGACTCGGCAAAATGGAGCGAGCACACGATCAAAATAAGTCTTACCAAGCGCTTCCGCTAGCTATGTTAATATTTTGGGTCAAATTACTTTTTGTACAAATTGTTGGTAAAACGCCTTTAAGTACTTGATGTTTTAGTTCTAGTAGTATCTTGTAGAATGATATTGTTTTGATTATGGTTAAAACAGGGGCATACTCGTTTTACGGACGGGTCATGCCCAATTTTTGTAAAAATTTTAATTATGTATTCAAGTTGGTATTTTTGATGTCTATTAAATTACTCTAGTAAGTAATTTACCTTTTTGAGTTGTGAAAGATTGGTATATTTTAAAAGTTTATGTTTTCTAGCGTCTTTGGATGTCATTTCTTCTAGACGCAAAAGCGGGTGTTTCAAGTTGGTATCAGAGCCAAGGTTTGAGGGATTCGGGCAAGAGTCATAGTGCTCGAACTCAAACCGATGGCTCGTGCAAAAGTGTGCTCGCTCCGAGATCGCCAATGAGGTAAAACTTTAAGTTTTTGTTAAACACGAGTATGTATAGTGTGTTTATGATTAATATTTAAGTTAAGTATGCGAAATAGTAAAAATGGGAGTTAAACATTGGGTTTTATCTGATCTGGCGTCGCACACAGGTGTGTCGTTAAGTGACACAGCTGTGTGGACCATTAATGCTTGTTGCTGAGATCAGGGTGTATAGCAAGGCTGACACAGCTGTGTGACATTGTACTCAGAAAATCAACACAGCTGTGTCTGGGCAAAATTTTTCAGCACTTTAACGAAGGAAGGGCCGTCGCCGACGGGCTTCCATGCCGTCGCCGACGCCCCCCTTGATCCGACGCACTAACTCGCTGTCTACGGACCAAATGGGCGACGGTCACTTTTTAGGACCCGTCGCCGACGGAAGTTAAAGCCGTCGCCGACGGCTGTTAGAAGTGCGATCTGCTGAAATTTGTTGTTTTGCTTGTTTTTCATGATTAGGATTTTTGTATGATCTAAAAGACATTTAGATCATGATATAAGATCCTTATAATCATAAGGATAAGATACTTATGATCACAATCCGTGATCACAACGAAAAAGGATTCATAAAGAATTAAAGGTAATGATGTGAATAACATAAGTTGAATAATGAGCCTTAGATGATCAAGATTTTGAATTGCACGATTACAAGTGTAGTAAACAAAGGTCGAAGTATGTGTTATATGGAAAGCATATGATTTGTATTAAACGGACACATGATGTTGTGTTAAGCTGGTCCGCCATATTTTTATGTTTTTCATGTTTTAGCCAAAAGTACCTTCCGAAAGCCACTTCAACGTTTATTTAGGGTCCATGTAAGACCTAACATGATATATGTAACCACAATTAGTGGTTACGATGGAAAGAAATTTGTAAAGGTCAAAAGTAAAGTGTCGAATGACACGAATGAATGCTGAAAGTTCAAAAAAAGTGAGTAAAGTCTAAAATATGAGAATGTGAATGAAGTAAATACGGATTAATGAACTATGATGTACTGAAGCTTGTAAATTATGATTTAAGTTCCCATACTTCTCAGAAATGCCCGTTTTGTGTTCCTGTCAAGTTATAAGAAGATATAACAAGATCATGTAGATCGTCGACGATAAAGTAAAATTTATAAAAAGTAGAATGTAATGAATGGATGACATGAAATGAATGATGAATGCATAAAGTGGAGTTGGAATTCGTATAAAAATTCGAATGAATGTATGCTTTGATAGAATTATGCATTTGAGGCTTGTACCTTGTACATGAATGGAGTGATGCTTATGTGTATTTAATGATTTGCTTTAGTATGATTAAGAGGCGAATATGTGCTAAATGTGAATCATACGAGCTAACTAGTAAAGTATATGTTGAAATTATGTTATATAGTTATTTCGAATGAAATTTTCTAATTGTAGAATCTTGGAGCATTAGCATGTGAAAATACGTGTATGTGAATGTATATGTGTATTGTTTAGAGGATCACGTAAATTGTACATGTCGTACAATACGAGTATGAGAGACGCAGGGTATTATTATTATGACCTACCATATTTTGATGGATACATGTCCGAAGGTTTGAAGTATGTAAACGAGACAGTTGACTTTCTGAAGGTCAACAGTAAAGGGATATCATGAGATAGTCATTAGACACAATTGTTTAAGTAGAGAGTTAATGTGTTACGTACTAGATGAATTACGTGTTATGATGGATGATAGTTTAGTTGTATGGATTTGAAATGAGATAACTATTAATGAACGTCTCAATTATATGAAAATTCTACTAACGAAAGTCGATTAATGTATGAATAGAAAGAAAGTGAATAGTCGTATGTATGCTCACATAAACTAATGATATTACGAAAGTACTGATATGTAAGGATGGAAATCCGTCAATTGTCGAACCAAAGGGTAAAATGTGGAATATTTGATTTTAGCAAGTTAGATCCACCACGGATATAGTTGTGGTGGAAAACGAAAGAAGTCTTAGTGTGAAAATAGGAGGCATGAAAAGTACAAGCGAGATTCGGGCAAAGTGCTTAAATCTTATTAAACGAGTCGAATAATTCATAAGGATTATTAAGCCAAAAACTTATAAGTTAAAAATTTTCTTAATCTGGACGTAGGATTTCAAGTCCATACGAAAGAGGACCAAATTTTGGTCATGTAGGAAGAAACGGGAGGTTAATCGGGTAAGCGGTTCAAAGTTATGCGCGTTTAAGCATGCAAGTATGAAGTAATGTATGAAAGATATGCACGTGTGAAGTTACGTAGTAAGGTATGCACGTATGAGGTTATGTATGATTGTACACACGTATGTAAAGATGTACGAATGTATGTATGTATGAAGGTGCGTATGTAGATAAGTACGAATGTATGCATGAGTGTGTGTATATGTAGAGATGAAGTAATGTATGAACGTATGTGGATATGTACGTAAGTAGGCATGAATGTATGTACGAATGCATGAAGAAAGAATTATCGTCCATGAAGGTATGAGGGATGTGTATGAATGTACGCATGTACGTAGAGGTGCAGGAATGTATGTAAGTATGTATATATATATGTATGAATATATGCACGTATGCAAGTATGTATGAATGTATGCAAAAATGTATGAATGTATGAATGAATGAATGTAAGTACGTATGAAGGTAGGAATAAATGTATGCACATATGTATATATGTATGAATGAATGTATGTATGTATGCACGTGTAAAAGCATGTGCGAATATACGATATGGATACGTTTGAGTATTAACGTTATTAAACGTGTTCCCGTTGAGAAAGCAAAGTAATGAAAGTATGAGAACATTGGATGCATGAGGAATTGAAGTTGATCTCGGAAAGGGTAAAGTTACGTTATGTTACGAATTAAACCAATTAAGAACCTTGTGAGGGTTTTATGAGTACGGATATGTTATCATATCTAAAGTATTGAAGTGTTATATACATTGTATGAAAGTTAGGGCTATTATTATATTAAATGCAAAGATCCCTATGAATTCTCAATTATGTAAGCTTTCTCAATTATGTAAGCTTTAGTCTTACAAGTCATATTATTTGATCGAAGTACAGTATAATGCTGATACAAATAAGAAATTTGTGAAGGAGTTATGGGTTAATAAACACCAAATTAAACAAAAGAATGAAATGAAATAAGATAACCATCGATGTTAAATATAAGAAGGATGAAGTGACATGCTGTAAGAATGCTCTGATTAGAAGTAAGTACAATGTATACTCCAATATGAAATGACCTGACACGAACAGGTCAAATGAATGAAAATGATATGTTAGAGAGCGGTCATGCATTGACCTGTTATAAATGGGTCAAACAAACCAAGGTTTTAAAGAAACTAGAAATGGGATTAAATGTGCATAGTACAGGTCGGTAACAAACGTAGTGTAATGACGAATCTCGAGTTAAGTACGAAAGATGAGTATGAAATAGTAGTTATGTTGCAAGTATGTTTTCGGGTATATGTAAATAGATGTAGGAGTGTATATATATGAATGTACGTACGTATGTGTTAGAGGGGATTGTAGGTGCACAAGTAATAAAGCTTGTATGTATGTATGTATGTATGTATGTATGTATGTATGTATACATGTGTAAATGTATTCATGAAGGTATGTATGTGTGTATGTAGGAGCATACGTGTAATTATAAGTATATGAGTATTATACTTTATTTAAGAAAGTAACGATAGGATGTATAGCTATGTATGTTCATGAATGAGACCCTTTTTACAAAATATGGGTGCATTCTTGCCATGGTATGTATTTTGAATGAAATGAATGAATAAACGTGCACTGATGAACACCACTAAGGAGCTAACATGAGGCTAGAATTCGGAATTTAAAGATATGTGAATATATTTCAGAATTGTGATACGTAGAGGGACCGGTCAGTTAAGGACTTTGGTCCCGTGGAAATGAGCAAGGTTTCGAGGACGAAACCTCTTTTAAGGGGGGTAGACTTGTAACACCCCAAAAATGGTAAATAATAAGTAAAGGTAAATAGTAAACTTAACATAGTTAAGTATGTATGGTAAGATGGTAGCTAAATATGGGTTAACATTATGAATTGTAATTAGTAATTAAGTCTAAGGGGGTTAAGTGTTAAATGATTAAACTTAATTACTAAAAACAATTAAAACTCAAAAAGATAGTAAAAAAGAAGTCCCTGGGGATCGATCGACCAAGAACAGGAGGAGAAGGGAAAACCCTAAACTCAAGATATCAAGAAATTGAAGCCTAAATCACAAGAAAATTCGATGCATGAGCCCCTTTTTCCGAAAATCTAACCCTAATTAGTGAAGTGGTAAGTTTAATTTTCTGAAATTGTGATTTGTTGAATGAGGGGTCAAACCCAATTTCGATTTCTTGTGTTAAATATGAGAAATTCGAGTTTGAATTGCTCTCTAGAACAAGAAACCATGTTGACTTCAGTTGGGTATGAAGATTTTAGTGAAAACCCATTTGAAGTTGTGATGATATGATTAGAGATGATGATGCATGTGTTTATTCTTGATGTAGTATGATGGGTAAGGTTAATATATGCATAATGATGTTATAATAATCTAAATATTTGAGGAATTTGTGTGTTTGAGATGTATTGCCATGATTTTAGAATGACTTAGTAGAGATGCGTTTGCTATGCTTGTATATTGTGCTAGTTAAGATTGTACGCACATAAGGTGTTCGATGAAATGCTTGAGCCGAATTGGTTATGTATGAACATGAGAAATTGTAGTTTTAATGATCTAATGATGGCATGAAATATGAATACGAATAATGAACGTTATAGTAATGATGTAAATGCGTGAAAGCAATGTATAATGTGAAAGCTAAACGTGAATGTGATGCACCTTATAGGGTCGAAGAAAAGAAGAGAATCAAGCCAACCAAAGGCAATAGGAGCGCACAACTCCGGTAAGTTCTTATGAACTTCGTTTACTCTACTAGTGGATTTATGAATAATATTAATGATAATATGAATTCGTACTATTTTCCGTTGTGGATTAAAAATTGATTTAGATATAAGGAATTATATCGAAGACGGTTTTAGAAGTTATGTTGTAGCGAATGCGAAATAGCAAATCCATTGCGGATTTGGTTATGCTAACGGAGGTTATGATAAGCTATGCGAGTCGACCGGTTCTAGTTGAACAAGTCGAGTAAGAATAAGCTACCACCCGTTTTAAATGGGTGGTCATGAATGCTATGATGAATGCTTGAAGTTTAGTCCGTTATACGGATGGAAAGAAAGAATTATGTTGAAAGCAATTAACCCGATGTAACCGGGTCGTATGCGATAAGCTTGAACCTCATTATGAGGGTATATGCCATTACCCATTTAATTGGGTAAATCGAATGCGTAAGAATAATGAAATTATATGAACGAACGAAGCTAATATGTTGTTACATTGAGTTAAATGAGAATTACGACTAACTTTGAAGTCTTGTCATTGAATGTAGGTAAATCCTCAACTTAGGCGACTCGGCAAAATGGGGCAAGCACACGATCAAAATAAGTCTTACCAAGCGCTTCCGCTAGCTATGTTAATATTTTGGGTCAAATTACTTTTTGTACAAATTGTTGGTAAAACGCCTTTAAGTACTTGATGTTTTAGTTCTAGTAGTATCTTGTAGAATGATATTGTTTTGATTATGGTTAAAACAGGGGCATACTCGTTTTACGGACGGGTCATGCCCAATTTTTGTAAAAATTTTAATTATGTATTCAAGTTGGTATTTTTGATGTCTATTAAATTACTCTAGTAAGTAATTTACCTTTTTGAGTTGTGAAAGATTGGTATATTTTAAAAGTTTATGTTTTCTAGCGTCTTTGGATGTCATTTCTTCTAGACGCAAAAGCGGGTGTAATTGCCAAAGAACGGGAAGTATTTCAAAGCGGGACGAAATGCCTTTGCAACCGATTTTGGTTGTTGAGATATTTGATGTGTGGGGCATTGACTTTATGGGTCCCTTCCCGAATTCCAATGGGTTCTTATATATTTTAGTGGCGGTGGACTATGTCTCGAAGTGGATCGAAGCTATTGCAACAAGAACAAATGATCATTCGGTTGTTTGTAAATTTGTTCAATCCAACATCTTTGCCCGTTTTGGTATTCCGAGAGTTGTCATTAGTGATGGTGGGTCGCCACAATGCAACCACCGAGACAAGCATAAACTAGATTAAATCACAACCGAGTTCATTTTACAAATCTTGCACATAAATTCACCAAGATAACAATTTTGGCCTAAACTACTAACTAAGCTAACAATTCATGGCAAGAATTCATAACAACACCATTTAACCCGTTAAGGTCCTTACGTGAAGGAAAGCTTTCTTGATTAACAATAATTACTTCTTATTAAACCACTAACATTTCTAGTATCATGGTGCACACATTTTTAACCAAGCTAAACTAGTTAACCAAGTTTAAAGTCTACTAATACATGATTAATTAAGCATCTTCTTTCAAATATCTCAACTAACCATATACTAATCATCCAAGATAATTAACTATAATCAAGAAATCAACATCAATAAACAAGGTTGCAAACTAATCATCAAAGATTAACATAGAAAATGCTTTAAAGTGTCATTACAAACATAATTGACATACTAGAGGTTGTAATTAAGCAAGGGATTCTAGTGTTTTTGTTCAAAGGCTTACAATAATACATAATCGTCAACCAAAATACTTGAATTACAACAAAATCATGGAAAGATTCAAGAAATCAAACCATAAACAAGCACAAGATTGAGAATCCGGATGATAACAGAGCTAAACGTCACAATGTGGCTTGAATCCGGGTGAAAGCTAATGCCTCCGGAGCCTGTAAAATCGCCTATGAAGCTCCCAAAAGTCTAGACTTACGAACAGAATGTTGCTGTCTGTTTTTTTATAACATTTTCAGATCGCACGGTCGTGCCAATAAAGTGCACGACCATTCACTTTTGAATCACTGTTCACCATACTGTGTGACATCATCAGATCTTGACCGGTCTTCGTAGTCACACGGTCGTGCCAATTGTCGCACGTGCGTGCATCTCCGGGAATAACATGGCACGACCAACTGCACAGGAGTGCATATCCAGGTTGTGGTAAGTCATCGCATCCGCACGGGCATGCCATCAACCGCACGATCGTGCATTGCCGGGATTGCCTTACACTCTTGATCGCACTGGCGTGCACTGCCGGGCTGGACTCTGCTCTCGGATCTGCACGGTCGTGTCATCCATTGCACGGCCGTGCCAATTGCCCAGATCAGAATGTTCACAGAATCTTCGCAGCTTTGTAGTTTTGCTCGGAAAGTCCTCGTTTTCATCATCTTCTTGTTTGGCATGCTGTTTTAGGCCTGTAAACAAAAGTATACCTGATTAAGTATTCGATTCACGGTTTTACGGCCGAAAACGCATAAAATGGGGATAAAATGGGGGACTAAAGTATGTGTAAATTGGTGAATTTCAAACCTCCCCACACTTGAACCTTGCTTGTTCTCAAGCAAGCTAAAACTAAAATGCAATAAAAGCTAGAATCTAACAAGAACGAGAATTTACAAACTATCTACTAATACAACTACAAACATACGGTTAGCCGGTTTTTCGAAAGACAACATCAATTTATTCAAACCAAACAAGCATATGCAAATATGTGTATAGATAACCAAAAATCCGTGACTTCACTTTCGATTGACTTAACATGCTCATCTTCACACACCTCACAATGTTCACACACACTCGGTTTTATTTTTGTGAAACATACATAAAATGTGTATGTGCAAATACTTAATGCCTCGTCAATGAAACGTGTAATATCATAAGCTTGTCACAAGATCTTATCTCCACCAACTAACATGCGAAAAAGTGCAAATCAAGAGGTCTTTACGGGTTGTAACGATAGGCTTGGGTGAAGGGTATGGAAAGGGATTTTTAAAGTGACGAAATGGTTAAAACTCGGTAGTAGCGTTTAACTAGCGTAAAACAATAAAACTATACATACTTACGCCTTAAAAAGGCGACTTTTGTGATATCGAGCTCATCAACGAGATTTCATCATTTTAGCATTCAAAATTGCTCGAATTTTGTCGACTTCACCCTATTTTAGGGTGTTTTATTTTCTGTTTTTTTATATATAAATATAATCCAATGGATTTGTACAATGAACAAATAACTATAAGAAGCGCTAGTTAAACGATGATTTTGACCGAGTTTTAACACAAAAGGTTTAAAAATAAAAAGGCTAAATTTGGCTAAGTGAGTGATTTTGTTGGGTAAACAAAGGGAAACACGGGAAAGGCTCAACATGGTTAATCCTAAAGGGTAATGTAGGGTTTAGGGGAAACACAACACAAAGAACAAGGCTAACAACAAAGTGGTTTTCTAGGTGCCTCTATCACTTCTACACAATCTCACATGTTTATGGTCTTAACAAGCATGCTAGTGACAAGTTCTAAACTACACGTGACATCCGGGCTCACTCCTACTTCGAAATGAACAAATATATAACAAGTTTAAGGCTCAAATATGCTCACATAACGGAAGGAATGGGTAAAAGTGTGAAAATTCTCATGCAAGTCTTTCTTTGTTTGTCACGCTTTCTAGTTATATTTTTCAAAATTTATTTGGCTTGTCGGGTTTTTATCATATCTGAAGCTTTCTAAAACACAACTAACCGGTTTATTTACCAAAAATATATACAATTTTCTAATATTTTTGATTGATTTTTCTGATTTTTTTAGGACAAACAAAGTCAACATGTTAAACCCCCTCCCCACACTTGAACTTCGCATTGTCCCCAATGTGAAACCCGAAATATAGAGAAAAAGGAGAATAACACTCCCCTGAAGATGATTTAGATGAAACGAGACTTCAAAGCTGATTCTGTGGTGTGCTCCGGTCCAAGACTTGCTTCAAAAATCTGTAAGGATGTCACAAAGCAAAGCAAAACAAAACAGAAGGCAGCGACAATCTAAACTCAAACAAACCATAATTTACATACATAAAAGGAGTACTAAATATCCAAACATAAAATAAAGCAAACAAACAAAAGTGTCTGAAAAATAAAGTACATAGCCGCGGGTGTTTGAAAAGAAGATCAAAATGAACACCCAAGAAATAAACTACTAAAATATCATAACCACCAACTCACCACTCCCACTACTCCTCGTCATCCGCATCTCCTCCCGTGCCGGATGAGCCTGCCCCTCCATAACCGCCTGGGTTCCCGAATTGGAACTGTGGGGGCTCCGCAAAGTAGTTAGGGAATGCATTGTGAAGACCCTCAAAAAGGTATGAAAACCCGGCCTGCACCTCCTGGTGCATGAAGTCTTGGTTCACCCTAATCACCTCCTGGTTCGCCCGCAGCTGCTCCTGACTAACATGCAGCTGCTCTAAACTGGCCCGCTGCTGCTCGTGACTGACCTGCATCAGCTGGAACTGGCCATATAACTCCGGATACGAAGGGATGCCGGGGGGCCAGTGCCGATACTGCGGTGAATGGTGCTGCTGTGGTGAGTGTAGTGGTGTGTGTGGTGGCTCCTCTTGATCATGCTGCTCCTCCATAACCTCATCCTCATTCTTGCCTGGGAGTGGAGGCAACGGGTCCCAGACCTCGTTGTTGAGCCCCTTCAACCTATCCCCATGATATGTCTCTGTTATAAGCCCCATCGCTTTCAGAGAACGGATGTCAACACACAAACCCTCGGTAACCAACGTAAGACCCTGAACCACCTCGTCAGTCATTATACCCAAGTTGTAAGCGATCTGGGTCACATACTGACCACCATGTATTTGACTGCTGTTGGTTCTACCCGAACTATGCACAAAGTAATCAGCCATCCTCGCAGCGAGGTTGATGTGTACCCCCTCCGCTAGCGCATAGAGAAATATAAGATCCGGTACGGGACTGTTTCTCAAACTGTCCATGCGCCCCGCTATGGTATGGCTGAAGATGTGGTGCATAACTCTGTGCAAAGGGTCTCGTAACCTTGAAGCCTTGGACATCCGAGGATCATATGGGTCGCCAACTGCAATTCGTGCCCAAAACTCACCCCCTCGCCTTCCCTGGGGAAGGTGAACTGATCTGTAAAGAACTCGGAATCCATATCTGCATCGTTGTAGATGCCGAGTCTTCGACCCAACCTTCCCACTGTCCAATTATGCCAACGACCGCCTAATCTGAAATTTATCCTTTTCTTGTAGTGGAAGTTAGGATCTTTACTCGCTTTTGGCTTTTCGTACGAGTAGGTAGCGAAGAATTCTAGCGATAGATCGGCCGGTCAATGTTGACCAACTGTGCAAGCGGAATTGTTAAATGTTTTTGATACGGTCGCGTTGATTTAGTTCAGTCATAACATCCCAGTCCAACCTTCTAGGGATGCCAAACTGGCCCCGCCTTTGCCACAATGCGTTGAGTTTCGGAATGCAAAGATTTTCCCGCTCGTTGTCTTCGTTGAATTGTAGGAAGGGATGGTCCATCTGCACGAGGGATGACAGTTAGAACAAGAGAAACAGAAAACTTTTTATCCGGAATAGCCTAGCACACTGTTATGAAGCTACTGTCCTACTGGTCTGGGTGATTCGCACGGGCGTGCGACCAGCCGCACGGTCGTGCGTCACCGAGAAACAGCGATGGTGGTCGGCAACTCTCGGACTTGCACGGCGTGCAATCAATGGCACAACCGTGCATCACCGAGACCACAACAAACCCTCGTGAACATCCGCAACGGCACGACCGTTCCCCCAGAGGAACGACCGTGCGACTCCGAATTTGCAGAAATCGAACCCCCGATCCAGAACTGCCAGATTTTTCCAAAAGTTATCAAATTTTGGGCAGATGGGGGTTAGAAATCGACCGGCTGTTCACGAGACACATGATTCTTGCAAGGACTAGGGTTTCAATTGTGTTTATGAAGAGAACCCTAAAAAGCCTTGAAGAAATCGAACAAATCTACCCTAGAACAAGGATGAAACTGAAAATCGAAGAGAAAAAACATACCGTGCGAAAGGATCTGAGAAACCGTGCGAAAAATGGTGCGATTTAGGGGAAAATCGGTCTGGAACGGCTGGTGCAGTTTAGGGTTCGCGAATTGTGAGAAATGGCAGCAGATGAGGGCTTTTATACTTCACAAAGACAAAAATGCCCTTTGCCATTCGCACGAGCATGCGACTTCTCGCACAGTCGTGCGTCTCCGACAATGTGTCACCCTGGCATGCTGATCTCGGCACTGCACTGGGGGTGCGACTCGAGATGCTGGCCGGCCCGCAATCGCACGGTCGTGCGGTATGTGGCACGGCCGTGCCACATCTGCAGATCAGTTTTTTTCTGCAGAAAACAGTTTCAGCACCTGTTTTGACCGTTTTTCGCCATTTTTACAATCCGCAAACTGTTCTAACATTATTCCCATATAGACCCTACACTCTGCACATTTAAAAATTGTACAAACTTATGAAATCTACAAATCACATCTAAATTACGTAAAAACGAAAAAAACATAAAAAAGGACGATTCTACCCCTAAAGCGCCTAAGACGCTCTTGCTACATTTTTAATCCTCGAGTCAGTAGCGTAGACTCTCCTCCCCACACTTATGATGTGTGCGGGACGTGGAGCTCGATAATCTCCACCGCCGACTCGATCGGCCCGACAACATAAAGCTTCAAACGATGACCATTTACCTTGAAAATAATGTCGTCCGCGTTCTCTATTGCAACAGTCCCATATGGAAATACCTCTTTTACCGTGTATGGTCCTGTCCAACGTGAATGTAATTTTCCTGGAAATAAACGCAACCTCGAGTTGTAGAGAAGAACAAGATCGCCCGCTTGGAATTGTTTATGGTCCTTCAAGCGTTTGTCATGTAATCTCTTGGTGTGCTCTTTGTATAACACGGAGCTCTCATAAGCGTGTTGTCGTAGCTCCTCCAATTCATGAATCCGAAGAAACCGGGCTTCACCTCCGGTTTTTAAGTCCAGATTTGCGGTTTTTAGAGCCCACATCGCCTTATGCTCCAACTCCACAGGTAAATGACACGCTTTCCCGTAAACAAGCCTAAAGGGAGTAGTCCCAATAGGGGTCTTGTAAGCCGTACGGAAAGCCCACAACGCCTCGTCTAGTTTGTCCGGCCAATCCTTGCGGTTTGCACCTACTGACCGCTCAAGGATTCGCTTCAGCCCCCGGTTTGTGACCTTCACCTGCCCACTCGTTTGTGGATGATAGGGCGTGGATAAACGGTGATGCACACCATAGCGGGACAAAGCTTTCTCAAGCTGTGTATTGCAGAAGTGAGTCCCTCTGTCACTGATAAGCGCCTTCGGTGCACCAAACCGGGCAAACAAACTTTTCAAAAATCTCACGACCACCCTGGCATCATTGGTGGTAAGGCTTGTGCCTCCGCCCACTTTGATACATAATCAACCGCGACCAGGATGTATTTATTTCCTCGTGAGGGGGGAAATGGTCCCATGAAGTCTATCCCCCAAATGTCGAAGACTTCACAAACTTGAATCCAGTTCTGAGGCATTTCATCACGTGCCGATATATTTGCTGCCCTCTGGCAGGCATCGCACGCTCTGACCCAACTCTGCGCATCACGAAATATAGTCGGCCAATAAAACCCGGAATCAAGCACCTTCTTGGCGGTGAAATTGGCTCCATGGTGGCCTCCGGTAGGTCCCTCGTGACAATGGCGCAGAATGTCGGTCGCCACTTTTCCTGAAACGCATCTTCTGATCACCTGATCAGCACCAACCCTAAATAAGAAAGGGTCGTCCCAAATGTAGTGCTTGACGTCCGAAAAGAATTTCCTCTTTTGTTGGTGAGTCAACCCTTTAATCAGAATCCCGCAAGCAAGATAGTTCGCAAAGTCGGCGAACCAAGGTAACTCATCGCATATCTTAACACTCATCAACGAATCGTGTGGGAAATTGTCATTGATTGAATCCCAACGCGTGTCCTTGATGTCTCCATGCTCCAACCGAGATAGATGGTCAGCCGCTACATTCAACGCACCCTTTTTGTCTTGAATTTCGATATCAAACTCCTGCAGCAATAAGATCCATCTGATTAGACGCGGTTTAGCGTCCTGTTTGCTGAAAAGATATCTGATGGTTGCGTGATCAGTATACACAATTGTTTTTGAAAGCACCAAATACGATCTAAATTTGTCAAATGCGAAAACAACCGCCAGGAGTTCTTTTTCTGTCGTCGTATAGTTCTCCTGAGCGTCATGAAGAGTCTTGCTTGCATAATAGATCGGGTGAAAGTGCTTTTCTTTCTTCTGACATAGAACGGCCCCTATAGCGAAATCGCTCGCGTCGCACATAATTTCAAATGGCAGACTCCAGTCAGGTGCAACCAAAATAGGGGCCTCAATCAACTTTTGCTTGAGAAGGTCAAAAGCCCTCAAGCAGTCATCTCCAAATATAAACAGAGTTTCTTTCTCCAACAAACGGGTCATGGGCCTAGCGATTTTTGAGAAATCCTTGATGAATCGCCTGTAGAATCCCGCATGACCAAGAAAGCTCCGTATCGCTCTCACAGAGGTGGGAGGCGGAAGTCGTGAAATAATGTCAACTTTAGCTGGATCGACCTCCATACCAGCACGAGAAATCTTATGTCCCAGAACTATGCCCTCTTTCACCATGAAGTGGCACTTTTCCCAGTTTAGGACCAAATTCATCTCTTCGCACCTCTTCAACATCTTCTTTAAATTTTCCAAACAATGATCGAAGGAATCTCCAAATACTGAAAAGTCATCCATGAAAACCTCCATATAATCCTTGATCATATCATGAAAAATTGCAATCATGCATCTCTGGAAGGTCGCCGGTGCATTACACAACCCAAAAGGCATACGCCGGTAGGCGAATGTGCCGAAGGGGCAGGTAAAGGTAGTCTTCTCCTGATCCCCAGGAGCAATAGGAATTTGGAAGTACCCAGAGAACCCGTCCAAGAAACAGTAATACAACTTCCCCGACAGACGCTCCAACATCTGGTCGATGAATGGAAGCGGGAAGTGATCTTTACGAGTAGCATCGTTGAGTTTGCGGTAGTCAATGCAAACTCGCCACCCACTGACGGTACGGGTAGGAATTAGCTCATTCCTATCATTTGAGACTACAGTAATACCTCCTTTCTTGGGTACTACCTGCACTGGACTCACCTACACAGAGTCAAATATAGGATAAATCAACCCAGCATCCAACAACTTAATCACTTCTTTCTTCACCACGTCTTGCATATTCGGATTCAAACGCCTCTGATGTTGTGCACAGGGTTTGTACTCGTCTTCCATTAGAATCTTGTGAGTACAAAAAGAAGGATTGATGCCTTTGATATCCATAATCTTCCACACAATGGCTCTCTTATGAAGTCTAAGAACCTCGAGAAGCTGTTTCTTCTCATCTTTTTCCAATATTGCCGAAATGATGACCGGCAAGCGACACTCCTCGTCCAGAAATGCATACTCGAGATGTGGTGGAAGTACTTTCAACTCCAAAGACGGCGGGTCTTCAATCGAAGGTTTTGATTTTTCATCTTCTACATGGCCAATTTCTAGAAACCACTCCGGACTCTGGGAACCATCGTCACCAATCTGATAGACTGGCTGCTCGAAATCGTGGCCCTCCTGCGTAATGCCAATCAGGTCCCAACACGACAGACGTGTGTCCGAATCAATCTCTTCAATAGTGCCTTAGAAATGAGAGCACACACATGCGTCGACAATGTCGACATAATAAAGCATGTCATCGTGACTTTGCGGATGTTGCATTGATATTTTAATATCAAATGTCACGTGCTCGTTATTTACTCGGAGCGTGATTTGGCCAGCTGCCACATCAACAATCGTCCTCGCTGTATTGAGGAACGGGCGTCCAAGTATCAAAGGCACTTTTGAATCTTCGTCCATGTCAAGAATAACAAAATCCACGGGGAAAACAAATTTATCGATTTTAACAAGCTTGTTTTCAACAAATCCACGCGGATACTTGATTGAACGGTTTGCCAATCGAATGCTCATTCTAGTGGGTGAAGGCTCACCCAGATCCAGTTTAGTAAAAACCTTATAAGGCATAAGGTTGATACTCGCTCCCAAGTCAGCTAATGCATGGCTAACAGACATGTTTCCAATCAAACAAGGGAGCGTGAAACTGCCCGGATCTCCCATCTTCGTGGGTAGACGGTTTTGAAGAATGGCAGAACAACTTTCATTCATCACCACACATGATATATCCTCGAGCTTCTGCTTATTTGAGAGGATGTCCTTTAGGAATTTCGCATACTTTGGCATCTGGGCCAAGGCTTCAACAAACGGTATATTTATGTGAAGTTGTTTAAATAATTCAAGGAACTTACCGTATTGTTCTTCATTTTTCTGTTTCTTCAGCCTGCCCGGATATGGTACTGGGGGAGTGTAATCTTTAACTGGATCCTGGACTTGCGCTGTACTTACTGGGCCTCGCCTGGCATGCACCTCGTCCTGAGCATCAGTTTGGACCGCTTCATCGATCGGTGGTGAGTCCGATCTGTTGGGTCCAGAAGTCTTGCCACTCCTGGTCATGACAGCATTTACATGCCCACACGGATTTGGCTCTGTATTGCCCAGAAGACCACCTGGGGGTCTTTCAGACATTATCTTCACAAGCTGACCAACCTGGTTCTCGATATTCTGAATCGAGGCTTTGTGACTCCTCATTTCTCCCTCATGGGACAGAAAACGATCCTCGCTTTGTTGGTATCGTTTTTCAGCCAACTGATTTGCACTTGAGGAGCTAGTAAGAAGCTGAGCCATCATATCCTCCAGCTTGGAACTAGATTGAGGGGCTTGCTGCTGGGAACCACTCCCAGTGCCCTGATTCTGATATGAGTATAGACGTTGCTGGTAAGATTGGTTGTATGGCTGGAATTGCTGACCCTGAGCCTGCTGTGGCGCTGGAGCGCGCTGGGCAAATCCCAATGGGTTCTGAATACCCACATTCGCTCGCCACCCAAAATTTGGGTGATTTCTCCATCCCGGGTTGTAGGTATTGCTGTAAGGATTGTTCTGCGGCCTCACCTAATTACTCAAAAAATCCACTTCTTCTTGGCCCTCGTACACGACTCCCTGAAAGCATGCACCCGGCTCGTGTGACACTCCGCACTGGTCACACCCTGAACCAGCTTGCGCAGCTATCTGGGACTTATCGAATTTCGCTGAAAGAGCCGAGATGTGTGCAGTAATGGCCGTGCAGTCACCCACAGCGTGAACTCCTGGGCGAGGTGATGATGATGATGTTGCTGTGGCGCTGGAGCGCGCTGGGCAAATCCCAATGGGTTCTGATTACCCACATTCGCTCGCCACCCAATATTTGGGTGATTTCTCCATCCCGGGTTGTAGGTATTGCTGTAAGGATTGTTCTGCGGCCTCACCTGATTACTCACAAAATCCACTTCTTCTTGGCCCTCGTACACGACTCCCTGAAAGCATGCACCAGGCTCGTGTGACACTCCGCACTGGTCACACCCTGAACCAGCTTGCGCAGCTATCTGGGACTTATCGAATTTCGCTGAAAGAGCCGAGATGTGTGCAGTAATGGCCGTGTAGTCACCCACAGCGTGAACTCCTGGGCGAGGTGATGATGATGATGCTGTTGTCCGGCCTTGTCACACCCCGATATTTTCACGTTTGACCGGTGGGCCCGGTGAGGGAGTATCGTGACGTGTTTGGCAACATTATAGTCAAACAACACAATATTTAATATGCACAGCGGAAGCAAATGAAAGATATATTTCAGCCGAATGTAATATTGTAGTATCAGTATCACAAATAGTTGAAATTGATCCACAGGTGGATAAAAATAAAAATAGGAAACAGTAGTTCAACAGACTTTAGGCATCTTAAGCTTGCGAGACTCTTTTGATGCTAAGGAGAAATCCAGCCTATTACGAGTAGTACCTGCACTTAATCTTTTTGGGAAAATACGTCAGTTTACACTGGTAAATACAATTAACCGACTAATTTTAAAATGGTTAAAAATTGATTTGGATGCACGTGGCACAAACATTTTATAACTTGGGATAATTATTTAAATATATAATCTCGTAAAAGAATTACATGTTCCTTATGCGTTCAGTAGCCCGGATCGTGCCGGGTTAAAGATCAATAGACACACCACATTATTTATTTTGGCACTGACGGGTGTACGCCTACACCCCGCGCTTAGGTCGTGGCCATTTCGTAAAATGATGCCAAGGATATCCGGGACATGGTCATTAACCTCCCAAAGGCTTTAAGCAAACAAAACAATTTAAACGGGCCGATTAATATCAATTTAACCATCATACGTGGAAAGATTTAATGCCCGACCAAGCGGTATTTTATCTACCGTACCCCAAGCCCGTATAGGGAAAATAAGTTAAAAGTATTTACCTGAGCTAAATATAAATTCAATCCCAGCCGTATATCAATTCAGCAAGTACAGATAGCTTTTACTGGGCTCCTATTCTGGAACGAAGGTTTATAATAACCTATTAGAATTCTAATGGTCTTTAGTTAAGCTTAAGCTTAGACCGGTTAGTTTTAAAGGATGATACGGTTTGAACGCGTGACTAAGCGAAGACCGTAATAGAATGTGACTTAGACCCGACAAGTTTGAAGACTTGCCTTAATCTAAACACATTCTGAATTTTGGGGTAAAACCGATAAGGTTTGACCCGTTTCGGCTAATTTATGTAAACTAGTTACATAAGCCGAACCGAACGCGCAAGAGGCGTAACGGGTGACCGCGAGAGTCATTTACAGGTTTCCTAAGTTAATATGCCTTAAATATGTTGTGACATCAGTAAGATATCTTTTATTATGCCCGCAACGATTTTAAACAAAAACTATGCCCCGTAGGGGTAATTTGGTCACTTACAAGGTTATAAAAGAGTTTAAGTATTAACCTGAGTTATAGGTCTGATATAATCAGCAAAGATACTTAATTTAATAAGTTATAATAGTAGGTTAATGCATATGTGTGAAATTTATCAACTATAACCAAACTATGCACCGTAGGGGCATTTTGGTAATTTCACATAAGCCGAAAAGCTCAAAACTGAAGTCTGAGTTAAACAACTTTTGCTTACTGTTAAAATATTATAATTTACCCAAAATATCAGTAGGTATCAACCCTTGTATGTTTAAAATAGTTTTAGTACATACTATGCGTTAAAAACGCTTAAAAAGGCGATTAGAAGCCGTTTCCGGGTTCTATATACAAAGCTGATATTTTTATTATTCCAGAAGGTTTATAATATTTTACTTATCATATAAAATCAGTAGTAAAAGGTTTGGGGTCGAAAAGATATGTAAAACTCTTTTTATAGCCCGAAAGGGCAAAACCGACATTTACCGAATCATGCTTACGACCCTAAGTTATGCTCAGCCTAAAATTAATTAAAAATCTCCAAAAATCCCAAAATAATATATTACATCAGTGGGTAAGAAGTTTGATATCAAAAAGTAGGTTTAAATAGGCTATCTGCTAATTATGTCGTTTAATCGCTAAAAAGCTTCTTAATTACGCTAATGAGCATAACTCTCAATCTACACCTCAAACTATTGTCAAATTTTGGGTGCAAATTTATATATCAGTAACTAAGGTTTCTACTCTTTTACATTATTAAAAATCACGTTTTATGGTGAAAAGGGCATAATGGTCAACATATAGGCAATTAACGGAATCATGCATATTAATTGGTTAACTAATGAACCAAGGTGTATAATCACAGAGGGTTATACTAGCATGTAACCTGGTCCTAAGGAAGCTCCAAGGCATTTCCAAATCATACTAAAACGTGTCAGAACTGAAGTCAAAGCAAAAGTCAAAGTTTTGCGACTTTCGGTCCCGAACCGGGTCTAAACATAAAATTGTCGGAGCAAACAAGCTTAGACCAGTTATTATACTTATTCTCAAGTTATATGAGTGATAAAATAGTTTACATGCCTTCTACATTGTTAATTATGCGTTAATTAGAATATTAGCATTCTGTTGACTTTTTCTAATCAACTTTGACCCGACAAATGGTCTAGATAGAGTGGGAATCAGAGGGTGCCCTTTTAAGGGTTTAATGCCCACGTAATTACCAACTTTTAACTACCTTCAATTCGACTAATCACTGTACCATTAATGATTAATCGTTAAGTCAACCGTTAATTACGACGGTTTGACTTTTAAGCTAAAACTAAGTAAAAACTTAACTAAGAAAGGTTAAGCATACTTACTGAGGTCCTATGCACGATTAGTGATCACTTGAGTCTGCTTTGGAGCTCCAGAAATGATCAGAAATGCAGATGGAAGGTGTGGTTACAAAGTTGCAACACAAGGCCCTTTTATAGTGCTTTAATCACCTTAGATCATTGACAACAAGTGCTACAACTGGTGATGGATCGTCCACAGGTGTCCCTAAGTGCCTAGGACTGTTTAGGGGTCGCCCATGTAGTGAAAATATCCCTTATAAGTCGGTTACAAGGCATAACAGGCTACTGCCAGTCGTTTTCTGTATCTGGGCAAGTCAGGCGGCCCGCGTAAGCCCTTGGCATGGCTCACGCGGCCCGTATGGGCCTTCTGCTCAGATTTCACATTTTCAAGTTGCTGCATATTTGTCTCTTGGCCTTTCGAAGGGTCAACCAACTTATTTCTTGCATTTTGAGCCCCTCAATATTACTTATAAGGGCCTTGAGACTTATACCCACTTTGTTAAGTCCTTGGTCGCGTCATGTTTACCCGAAAGGTCATAATTTTCAACGTTGACGCTTTAACCCCTCGCATACGAATTTGATCATAACTTTCTCATACGATAACGGAACTTTATGAAATTTTTATCATGTATTCTAGTGAGCATAATTAATCGTTACAAAGCTTCGGGTTTGCTAAAAGGTCACTCAGAGGTATAACTTAAACATGTTGACACATTTAACCCTTGTAGTTTGTAATCTCTCACTTTCTTTCATATTTAGCTTCGTATGATCCATGATTTATTCGTTTGATGGTATAAACATCATGTAGGGTTATTATATAGTATATTTATTCACTGTTGACATTTTGAACCCGTATATTCACATACTTTCGATGTTTGTCAACTTTAGTCCTTCTAGAACATTCTTTCACACGTTCAAACCTATGACACGTGTCAACACATTATAGGACGTGAATTTTCGAGGTGTTACATCCTCACCCCCTTAAAAGAAATCTCGACCTCGAGATTTACTGAAACAAATGAGGGTATTTTTCTTTCATTGTGGATTCAACCTCCCACGTGTATTCGGGACCTCTACAAGCATCCCATTTAACCTTTACAATAGGCACATGCTTCCTTCGAAGCTTCTTAACCTGTCGATCCTCGATCGACACAGGTTTTTCAACAAACTTTAAGCTCTCTTCTATGTGCACATCTGTATGTGGTATGACTAGTGATTCATCAGCGAAACACTTCTTCAGATTGCAGATGTGGAATACATTGTGAATACCACTGAGCTCTTCAGGTAAGTTTAACTTATAGGCAACTGATCCGACACGTTCGATGACCTCGAAAGGTCCTATGTATCTCGGGCTTAACTTGCCTTTCTTATCAAATCGCATCACTCCCTTCCAGGGTGATACTTTAAGCAACACTTTTTCACCTACCTCGAAGTTAAAAGGTTTACGCTTTAAATCTGCGTAGCTTTTCTGCCTATCCCTGGCAGCTTTCAGTCGGTCACGAATCTGGACAATTTTGTCCGTCGTTTCAAAGACTATTTCCGGTCCTGATAGTTGGACATCTCCAACTTCCGCCCAACAAACGGGCGTTCTACACTTTCTACCGTATAAAGCCTCGAAAGGCGCAGCCTTAATGCTGGTATGGTAGCTATTGTTATATGAGAACTCGATTAATGGTAGGTGGTTATCCCAACTACCACCTAAGTCGATCACACATGCACGGAGCATGTCTTCCAACGTTTGGATTGTACGCTCACTCTGACCGTCTGTCTGAGGATGGTAAGCCGTACTGAAATTTAAACGCGTGCCCTAAGATTGTTGGAAACTTTTCCAAAAATGTGTCGTGTATCTAGTATCTCTGTCAGAGATAATAGCCACAGGTACACCATGTAGAGCTACAATCTTATCTACGTATAATTGGGCTAACATGTCGGAGCTATAGGTCTCCTTAATGGGTAGGAAATGTGCTGACTTAGTCAGTCTATCAACTATCACCCATATTGTGTCATTTCCTTTCCTTGTCTTTGGTAACTTAGTGATGAAATCCATCGTTACCATTTCCCACTTCCATGTGGGAAGTTCAGGTTGTTGTAGCAAACCTGACGGCTTCTGATGTTCAGCCTTGACTTGCGCACATGTCAAGCATTTAGCTACATAGGTAGCTATAGACTTCTTCAAGCCTATCCACCAAAAGTTTGTTTTCAAATCCTGGTACATCTTATCAGCTCCAGGATGAATAGAATATTTAGAACTGTGGGCTTCCTAGAGGATAACATCTCGAAGTCCTCCATAAATTGGAACCCATATTCGTCCATTCAATCTTAGAATTCCGTCCTTGCCCTGAGATAACTGTTCTTCAGTCACTCCTAGCTTTTCATTAGGATAGTTAGCTTCCAACACAGCTTCCTTCTGTGCAGCTAACAACCTTTCGTTCAAACTGTTCTTTATCTCAATGCTCTTGGCATTGATTCGGATGGGTTTCACCCTTTCCCTTCGACTCAAGGCATCAGCGACTACATTCGCCTTGCCTGGATGGTATCTGATTTCACAATCATAATCATTTAAAGTTTCCATCCAACGTCGTTGTCTCATGTTCAAATCCTTTTGGTTGAACAGGTGCTGGAGGCTCTTGTGATCAGAATAGATCACAAACTTGATACCATATAAATAGTGCCTCCATAGCTTCAGTGCAAATACAACGGCACCCAACTCCAAGTCATGGGTGGTGTAATTTTTTTCATGCACTTTTAACTGACGTGAAGCATAGGCAATAACCTTGCCTTTCTGCATAAGCACACACCCCATGCCAGTGTGTGATGCGTCGCAGTAAACCACAAATTCTTCGGTACCTTCAGGTAATGTCAGTACAGGAGTGTTGCTCAACTTTTGCTTCAGGATATCAAAAGATCCTTGCTACTTGGGTCCCCAGTTGAACTTTACTTTCTTCCTAGTCAAGGAAGTTAGGGGTGCAGCAATCCTTGAAAATTTTTCAATGAAACGCCTATAATATCCTGCCAATCCCTGGAAGCTACGAATCTCTGTAGGCGTCTTCGGCTCTTGCCAGTTCATGACAGCTTCAACCTTAGCGGGATCCACTTGAATACCATGCTCACTAACCATATGTCCAAGGAATTGGACTTCCCGAAGCCAGAATTCACACTTTGAAAATTTGGCGTAAAGCTTCTCCTGTTGAAGTAGTGAAAGAATACTTCGAAGATGCTTCTCGTGATCAGCTTTGTTCTTCGAGTAGATGAGGATGTCGTCAATGAAGACGATGACAAATTTGTCCAAGTATGGTTTGCAGACGCGATTCATGAGATCCATGAATGCGGCAGGTGCATTAGTGAGCCCAAAACGCATCACTAGGAACTCGTAATGACCATAACGAATCCTAAATGCAGTCTTGTGTACATCTTCATCTTTAACCTTCAGTTGATGATAGCCTGACCTCAAATCGATCTTAGAGAAATAACTTGCCCCTTGAAGCTGATCGAACAGATCGTCGATCCTGGGCAAAGGATACCTATTCTTGATAGTGACCTTATTAAGCTCACGGTAATCGATGCACAGACGCATTGATCTATCCTTCTTCTTGACAAATAAGATTGGTGCTCCCCAAGGAGACGAACTAGGTCTAATGAAACCTTTGGCTAGCAATTCATCTAGTTGTGCTCTCAATTCCTTCATCTCCGTTGGTGCCAACCTATAAGGTGCTCTAGCAACAGGTGCTGCTCCGGGGATGATGTCAATTCTGAATTCCACTTTCCTAACTGGTGGTAAACCAGGTAGTTCTTCAGGGAAAACATCGGGATATTCAGAAATGACGGGGATGTCTTCTATCTTGGGCTTCGGCTCATCGATAGTCACCTGTGCCATGTAAATGACACAACCCTTCTTCAAACACCTAGAGGCCTTGAGCATAGCCACTTGCTCAGGCAGTCCATACCGGGTATCTCCCTGAATGGTAAGTGATTCACCAGACGGAGTCTTGATCACCACTTGCTTCTCATTGCAGACAATCTGGGCCTGGTTATGAGATAACCAGTCCATGCCTAATACGATGTCAAAACCGGCTAACTTCAAAGGAAGTAGTGACAAAGGAAAAGAGTGGTTCTTAATGGATATGAAACATCCATCTAATATGGTTGAGGCGGTTTCTATGGTGCCATCTGCTAACTCCACCTCATACTTCACACTTAAGGTTTTAACAGGTAAATTCAGTAATTTGCAAAACTTATTATCCACAAACGATTTATCAGCGCCTGAATCAAAAAGTACTCTTGCATAGACATCATTTATGAGGAAAGTACCTGCGATCACGTTATCGTCCTGTACAGCTTCTTTCGCATCCATCCTGAAGACTCTAGCATTGGTCTTCTTTCCTTCATCGTCTTTCTTTGCATATTTTGGGCAGTTGGTCTTAATGTGCCCCTTTTCATTGCAACGGTAGCACGTTGCGTCTTTCAACTTCTTGCAATCCAAGGTCTTGTGCTCCTTGGACTTGCATATTCCACATGCAAAAGTTCTCGACTGGGTCTGTGAGTTCGATTCATATCTGCACTTCCCGAAGTGCCGTCTCTTGCAGATCTTGCACTTGGGCTTATCACCAGACTGATGCCCATCCTTCCTAGACTCAGACCCTTTCTTGTGGTCATTGTTTCCTCGGTGTTTCTTGTTTGACCTTCGTGAATTGTCATCTTCACGTTTCCTTTTCTCGGCATCTGTGTTCCTCAGCGATCTCTGTCGGACCGCGTCCAGTGTGAGGGACAAGGATATATCAGTTACCGATCTGAAAGTAGTTGGCCGAGAGGCCTTCACACTTGCCTTTATCTCTGGGGCTAAACCCCCAATGAAACGAGCTATTCTTTTGGGTTCCGGGGTCACCAGTTACGGAACCAATCTTGACAAGGTATTAAAGCTCGTGAGGTAAGCTTGGCAATCTAGATTTTTCATTACCAATGACAGAAAATCCGATTCAATCTTTTCTACCTCATGCTGAGGACAGTAGTTTTCCCTGATGAGGGCAACAAATTGCTCCCATGTCATGTTGTACAATGGGATCTTCCCGGTAGCTTGAATCAACGATCTCCACCAGGCTAAGGCCTCACCTTTAAATGATTGCGATACAAACTTTACCACATCCTTCTCAGCGCATCCGCTGATATCAACAACAGTATCCATCTCATCCAGGCAGGTCATGCAGTCTATAGCTCCTTTCTCCCCAGTGAAATCCCTGGGTTTGCATGAAACAAAGTATTTGTAGGAGCAACCCTTATCACGGGGTCCTTGATTCAGCATGATCTTTTGAGACAGATCACTATGATGATTTGAAGAGTGACGATCGTCATCTTCTTTCTTGGGTTCATCCTTCTTGGGAGGTGGCTTTAAATGTGGTGTAGATAGCGTCCTACTTCGAGTTCCGCTATATTCTTCATACTGCCGTTCTAAAGCTTTTGTAACAGCATCGTCTACTAACGCTTTCAGTTCAGCACCCGTTATATTAATTCAGGCGTTATCATTATTCTCCCTTGGGTGACTATTAATTTCATCCGAGTCAGCCATTTTAATTTGAACTGTTGCATAAGAAAATGACAATAGTTTATTTGGGAGTTTATTATGGAATTGTCTTTTATGGCAATTCATTAACCATGGTAAACATAGACCATATCTGGTTAATTTATTATTCACATTTATTTAGGATTTATATTATAATTTATCCTAATTATAAAACAATAACAGTTTTATTAGTGGCACAAAAGGCCTAGTCACAAGGACATTTTTAAATCATAAGCTATGATTTCAGAGAATCAAGGCATTGAGGTTTTGAACATAGTTCATTACCTTTTTCGGACAGGGAGTCATAGCTACCACTGTCTTTTGGCTCATGTAGAAATGAGCAAGGCCCGTAGGCACTATATTACCAATGTATGGTCAAAATATGATCATCTTAATTGATGATTTAAACCCATGATTCAGAGATCACTAAGTTGGGTTAGGAATCTTTTGAAGAATCCTTATATAAGAATGACGTGTGATTTTAACGAATCACGTCCGCCAAGAGTGTTAACATGTTTTCAGATGTTAACAGGAATCTGAACCTTTTAAACAGGTTTTACCATCTTGGCCAGGTCTTTATAATGACACTCCGGCTAGGTTGTACCCTTAAGATTCTTGTTTATTATTTATATAGGCAGATCAATTATAAAAGGAATGATTTTGATTTATTTATTTCATATATAATATTTATGCATATAATGGCAAAAATGAAATTTATAAACTTAACATTCCATTAATTTTTAAAGGATTACATACTGCCCTAAACGGGACTTTTAACAGAACAAATTTGCCCACGCAGGGGCTAACCCGATATATATACAAGTCCACGCAGGGACCAAATACTAAAACAAATGTCCACGCAGGAACTAAAATCATAAGTCCACGCAGGGACTAAACACACTGATAAATGTCCACACAGGGACTAAAACATGAGTCCACGCAGGGACTAAATACACAAATAATTGTCCACGCAGGGACTTGATTTACATAGAAGTACAACAACACATGTAGGGATCTAATGATCCCTCTTCTTCTTCCCCTTTAGCAAGCCTGCTAGGCCCTTGAGGAAACCTTGTCGCTCTCTGCGTTCTCTGTGAAAATCTCGCTCGACTTGGTCCAATCTTTGGAGAATCTCTTCTCGCTCTGGCGGGGAAAATCGTGGGGGCTGTGGCTGCATCTGATGTTGAGCAGGCACTTGGTAGCCATGAGTTGGGTATCCAACTCCCCATGGGGCTCCATATGGCCCTTCTGGGCGGAGGGCATTGTAATTCGCTGCCACAAGGTACAGGTCGGCTTCAGCGTAGTTGTAGGTTGTGTGAGCCGGCTGTTCAAAAGGATTGTACCTTGTTGATCCTGTATACGTAGGGATTGGGTTACCCATTCCCGGTGGAGGTGGTGCAACATGTGCAGAATTCACCTCTGCAGCTGGGTTTGAAGGCCCACCCATTTGTGGGTCTTCATGCAGTGGCGGGTAATGACTGCCACTAGAGGGTCGAGGGGTGCTAAAATGGAAATCCCCTGCTCGCGCAGACATACGTGCGCCGGTTCTCCTACGCCTTGGCGGTTCTGGAGGTGTTTGAAAAATTGGCGGCGGTGGAGGCGGTGGCGTGACTGCCACGAATCGTGAATCCTCTGAGGGATCCTGCTGCTGCTGCTGGTGAGGTGATGAATGGTGTGGAGGTGTGAAGTACCATTCATGCCGGTTAAATCTCACCTGAAAACTGTCCGGACCACGATAGGGTGATCCGTGAAAAGATGAACCATCCGAGATTTCGATGGGATGGTTGGGGGTTCCTGATGCAGGCTCGACGGGATCCGTGTCCTCGTCCATGTCCATAGCATTATCTTCCGAGAAGTAGTCCTCCAGTCCCAATGGGTTAAAACCCACTGGTTCTTGTAGGTAATTCGCCGGGTTAAACCGGCCCTGAAAAACAGGAGTAGGGTCTCCGAACGAATGATGCGAAAGGGATCGCTGAAGCGGTATGTATGAAGGTTGTGGGTTTTCGGGCTCGTTTTCTGACTGTGGCCCATAGGAGTTACGATAGGGAGGCGTCGAACTGTGTGAAACAGACCGCCTAGCGGGCTCAAAAAGGTTCCTCCTGTTTCCTTGCGGATCGGCACTTGCAGTCGTAGCAGGAGTTCGCCAGTGCGAAGGCCCGGCTTCGTGATCGTTGGGGGCGCTCATCGGCCCCTTTCCTCGTCCTCCTCTTCTCATTCTTGGTGGCATAATTCCTGTCAATATAAACAAAGTAACAACAAGAATATATAAAATAAAGGACAAAACAAAACAAGGTAGAATTTGTCCTATGTTATATGTCTAGACTCAAAAGTTTAGGTATGTGCATTTGTGTAACAGAGATTAAACACAAAAGGCTAGTGTTTAATTCACTCAGTGTTGGCTCTGATACCAACCTGTCACACCCCGATATTTCCACGTTTGACCGGTGGGCCCGGTGAGGGAGTATCGTGACGTGGTTGGCAACATTACAGTCGAACAACACAATATTTAATATGCACAGCGGAAGCAAATGAAAGATATATTTCAGCCGAATGTAATATTGTAGTATCAGTATCACAAATAGTTGAAATTGATCCACAGGTAGATAAAAATAAAAACAGGAAACAGTAGTTCAACAGACTTTAGGCATCTTAAGCTTGCAAGACTTTTTTGATGCTAAGGAGAAATCCAGCCTATTACGAGTAGTACCTGCACTTAATCTTTTTGGGAAAATACGTCAGTTTACACTGGTAAATACAATTAACCGACTCATTTTTAAATTGGTTAAAAATTGATTTGGATGCACGTGGCACAAACATTTTATAACTTGGGATAATTATTTAAATATATAATCTCGTAAAAGAATTACATGTTCCTTATGCGTTCAGTAGCCCGGATCGTGCCGGGTTAAAGATCAATAGACACACCACATTATTTATTTTGGCACTGACGGGTGTACGCCTACACCCCGCGCTTAGGTCGTGGCCATTTCGTAAAATGATGCCAAGGATATCCGGGACATGGTCATTAACCTCCCAAAGGCTTTAAGCAAACAAAACAATTTAAACGGGCCGATTAATATCAATTTAACCATCATACGTGGAAAGATTTAATGCCCGACCAAGCGGTATTTTATATACCGTACCCCAAGCCCGTATAGGGAAAATAAGTTAAAAGTATTTACCTGAGCTAAATATAAATTCAATCCCAGCCGTATATCAATTCAGCATGTACAGATAGCTTTTACTGGGCTCCTATTCTGGAACGAAGGTTTATAATAACCTATTAGAATTCTAACGGTCTTTAGTTAAGCTTAAGCTTAGACCGATTAGTTTTAAAGGATGATACGGTTTGAACGCGTGACTAAGCGAAGACCGTAATAGAATGTGACTTAGACCCGAAAAGTTTGAAGACTTGCCTTATATGGGTAATCTAAACACATTCTGAATTTTGGGGTAAAACCGATAAGGTTTGACCCGTTTCGGCTAATTTATGTAAACTAGTTACATAAGCCGAACCGAACGCGCAAGAGGCGTAACGGGTGACCGCGAGAGTCATTTACAGGTTTCCTAAGTTAATATGCCTTAAATATGTTGTGACATCAGTAAGATATCTTTTATTATGCCCGCAACGAATTTAAACACAAACTATGCCCCGTAGGGGTAATTTGGTTATTTACAAGGTTATAAAAGAGTTTAAGTATTAACCTGAGTTACAGGTCTGATATAATCAGCAAAGATACTTAATTTAATAAGTTATAACAGTAGGTTAATGCATATGTGTGAAATTTATCAACTATAACCAAACTATGCACCGTAGGGGCATTTTGGTAATTTCACATAAGCCGAAAAGCTCAAAACTGAAGTCTGAGTTAAAAAACTTTTTCTTACTATTAAAATATTATAATTTACCCAAAATATCAGTAGGTATCAACCCTTGTATGTTTAAAATAGTTTTAGTACATACTATGCGTTAAAATCGCTTAAAAAGGCGATTAGAAGCCGTTTCCGGGTTCTATATACAAAGCTGATATTTTAATTATTCCATAAGGTTTATAATAATTTACTTATCATATAAAATCAGTAGTAAAAGGTTTGGGGTCGAAAAGATATGTAAAACTCTTTTTATAGCCCGAAAGGGCAAAACCGACATTTACCGAATCATGCTTACGACCCTAAGTTATGCTCAGCCTAAAATTAATTAAAAATCTCCAAAAATCCCAAAATAATATATTACATCAGTGGGTAAGAAGTTTGATATCAAAAAGTAGGTTTAAATAGGCTATCTGCTAATTATGTCGTTTAATTGCTAAAAAGCTTCTTAATTACGCTAATGAGCATAACTCTCAATCTACACCTCAAACTGTTGTCAAATTTTGGGTGCAAATTTATATATCAGTAACTAAGGTTTCTACTCTTTTACATTACTAAAAATCACGTTTTATGGTGAAAAGGGCATAATGGTCAACATATAGGCAATTAACGGAATCATGCATATTAATTGGTTAACTAATGAACCAAGGTGTATAATCACAGAGGGTTATACTAGCATGTAACCTGGTCCTAAGGAAGCTCCAAGGCATTTCCAAATCATACTAAAACGGGTCAGAACTGAAGTCAAAGCAAAAGTCAAAGTTTTGTGACTTTCGGTCCCGAACCGGGTCTAAACATAAAATTGTCGGATCAAACAAGCTTAGACCAGTTATTATACTTATTATCAAGTTATATGAGTGATAAAATAGTTTACATGCCTTCTACATTGTTAATTATGCGTTAATAAGAATATTAGCATTCTGTTGACTTTTTCTAATCAACTTTGACCCGACAAATGGTCTAGATAGAGTGGGAATCAGAGGGTGCCCTTTTAAGGGTTTAATGCCCACATAATTACCAACTTATAACTACCTTCAATTCGACTAATCACTGGACCATTAATGATTAATCGTTAAGTCAACCGTTAATTACGACGGTTTGACTTTTAAGCTAAAACTAAGTAAAAACTTAACTAAGAAAGGTTAAGCATACTTACTGAGGTCCTATGCACGATTAGTGATCACTTGAGTCTGCTTTGGAGCTCCAGAAATGATCAGAAATGCAGATGGAAGGTGTGGTTACAAAGTTGCAACACAAGGCCCTTTTATAGTGCTTTAATCACCTTTGATCATTGACAACAAGTGCTACAACTGGTGATGGATCGTCCACAGGTGTCCCTAAGTGCCTAGGACTGTTTAGGGGTCGCCCATGTAGTGAAAATATCCCTTATAAGTCGGTTACAAGGCATAACAGGCTGCTGCCAGTCGTTTTCTGTATCTGGGCAAGTCAGGCGGCCCGCGTAAGCCCTTGGCATGGCTCATGCGGCCCGTATGGGCCTTCTGCTCAGATTTCACATTTTCAAGTTGCTGCATATTTGTCTCTTGGCCTTTCGAAGGGTCAACCAACTTATTTCTTGCATTTTGAGCCCCTCAATATTACTTATAAGGGCCTTGAGACTTATACCCACTTTGTTAAGCCCTTGGTCGCGTCATGTTTACCCGAAAGGTCATAATTTTCAACGTTGACGCTTTAACCCCTCGCATACGAATTTGATCATAACTTTCTCATACGATAACGAAACTTTATGAAAATTTTATCATGTATTCTAGTGAGCATAATTAATCGTTACAAAGCTTCGGGTTTGCTAAAAGGTCACTCAGAGGTATAACTTAAACATGTTGACACATTTAACCCTTGTAGTTTGTAATCTCTCACTTTCTTTCATATTTAGCTTCGTATGATCCATGATTTATTCGTTTGATGGTATAAACATCATGTAGGGTTATTATATAGTATATTTATTCACTGTTGATATTTTGAACCCGTATATTCACATACTTTCCATGTTTGACAACTTTAGTCCTTCTAGAACATTCTTTCACACGTTCAAACCTATGACACGTGTCAACACATTATAGGACGTGAATTTTCGAGGTGTTACAGGCCTCCATCTCCTTCTCGACGTGAGCTAGACTTCAACGCAGCTTTTTCTATGATATCATAAGCTTCATTTGGCGTCTTCGTTCCTAGATCGCCTCCTGCATTCACGTCTAATCTCTCCTGCGTGTTGTAACTAAGCCCTTGATAGAACATCAAGACCGGCTGTCTTTTGGAGAAGGCATGATGTGGAACATCAATTAACAAATCTTTAAATCGCTCCCAGGCCGCGTGCAACGACTCTCCCTCATCTTGGCGAAAGGTCACAATCAGGTTTCTTAACTTGGTTGTTTTCTCAGGTGAGAAATATTTTTACATAAACAGCTCCGCCAGCTCATTCCAGGTCCTGATGGACCCAGCTGGAAGTGACATAAGCCAAGCTCTAGCTTTGTCACGCAATGAGAACGGAAACAACCTCAACCGAACTGCATCCTCCGAAACACCTCTAATCCTAAACGTCGAACAAACTGCGAGAAAAGCAGCGATATGTCTTCCGGGATCCTAATGCTCACGCCCGTCAAACTGCACCGAATTCTGCACCATGTTAATAATACTAGATTTAATTTCAAAAGTAGGTGCATCTATAGTCGGATGCAAGATGCTCGGCTCCAGGCCTGCTCCTCCGGGCTGATTCGAGTCATTCAAAGGTCGCTCGTCGTCCGCCGTGATTGCGTTTCCTGCTGCCCCTGAGCCCTCGGCTTCAGCGGGTACCACCTGCTCCGGCTCACCAGCTGCGAGTAGCAGCGCTACCGCGTGGGATCTATCACGAATACGTCTCCCCAGATCACGCTCGGGCTCGTCTGACGGCTCAACAGGATCAGGAGCGGGGGTTGAGGACATCAACCTGCAAACGAAAAATTGACACAATGAATATTTTATTATTATAATAATGCTGTTTTTTTTTTTTGCTGAAATGAAACAGAATACTTGTTTAAATGGGCTGAAAATTTTATAAAAAATCATAAATGGGTCCGAAATTTTATAAAAATTAAAGCAATAAAAATAATCGAATCGGCTAGTGTAAAAACAATTTTTCAAAGCCGAAAATTCAAAGAATAAATGAATAATAAGTCCGAATTCGAACAAATAAATGGAATAAAAATTCATAAGTGTATAAAATAATCTTGAAAACGAATAAAATGAATTAAAAACAAGAAATATTAACAAATAAATTAATGAATAAATAATCATGAAAATATTCACAAATATTCACAAGTATATACACTGATAAAATAATGACTCGGGTCGTTCCTAAAGCTCGCCAATTTCCCCGGCAACGACGCCAAAAACTTGACGTGTGCGCATATATACATATTTTTATAATGAATTTACACACGATTCGGTTTTAAATTTATAAAAGTGATTTATACTTCAACATCAAAACACACACGAAAGGGCAAGTGTACCCCGTCATATATGTAGTAAAGTATCGGTAAGAACCAAGTATCGATCCAAGGAAATGGGCGGAGGAATAATACTAAACCTTTGTCATTAAATTACCGGTAGGAAGATAAGTGAGTGATTTTCTAAAAACTAAAATAAGCATAAACAAATATAAATAAAAATATAGCAGACTCCAAATAAGAAAATAGATATATAGCCTTGCTTTATACACAACCCAAGCATGTGAACTAAGTCGGTTTTGCCACTTAAAACATTTGATCAATTCTTCAATTTCAAGACAATTAGTATCCCTTTCGGGAATCCTAACATGACAATCATTCTGTTGGTGCATATGTCTGTTGACTTCGTCTTATATCGAGTTTTGGATTCATTGCGGTTCTGAACAAGAATCATGTCATCATCTTTGATGATGACATCATAAAGATGACATCACATCTTATGTCATGAGATAAGATGCACACGAATTAGTCAAACATGAAACAAAATTCAATTTACACGAAATAGGATTTTTATGTTTGTTTATTGTGATTTCGCTTGAATTGAATTTTGTGTGATTCCGCTTGAATAGTCATATGTATGTTTCAAGCGAAATCAAGATGTCTATATATAGTGAAGTGTAGGTTCTCATTTAAAAGGGAATCATCAGTTGTGTACCGAACTGCTGCTGGATTTTCAAGTGATATATAAATGAGAAACGTGTGTTAAAGTGATATTCTCTGTTTTCTACTCCATTCTGTACTGATTCAGCTCTGTTTGTTTGATTCCGCCTTACAAACAGTGTGTATTGACTTTAATTGACTCACTCGGTCGGTCAAATCGATCCTACAATTGGTATTAGAGCCAGTTATGAGCCAATACACTTGAATCAGTGCCTTTTTCTACACTTTCTTGGACTTCTGGACTTTTTACCGGACAAAATGGACTGAGTTTTTGATATTGTGTGTAAAAGTGTGTTTTAACAAACCCTTGAGAGAATCAGATCAAAATTCGGCCTAAAATTGATAAAAATGGACTGAAAACCTGATTTCGCTTGAACGAAGTATTTGATTCCGCTTGAGAATTGTGGTTATTTGAAGCGAAATTAGTGATTTCGCTTGAAAAGATCTGATTCCGCTTGAAAAGTTGAAGTAGTTTCAAGCGAAATAGGTGATTCCGCTTGAAAACACCTGATTCCGCTTGAGAAGGTGATTTCGCTTGAAAGTACTTTGATTTCGCTTGAAAATACTGATCTCACTTGAAAGTGATCTCGCTTAAAAGTGAGATTTCGTTTGAAAGTCCATTGGGTTCGTGATTTCGTTCGAAAGTCTGATTTCGTGTAAAACCTGTTTTCACAACTTGAAAATTTGTTCGTAAACTGTTTTCATAAAAATGGAAAATCAAGATTTTTATAACTTCTTCGCCGGCAGTGGTATGACAGCAGCACAAACATCGGGTAGTATTGTGCAAACGTCAATATGGAGAATGAGTTGGGAACAATGCAGAAACCACCCAAGCTGATGAGTCTAGATGAGTATGCAGGATGGTCTAGGAGATTCAAAAACTGGGTACAAGCAAATCACTTTGAGAGTTGGATGAAGATTGAATCGAAGTATGTTCCACCTAAGGATGGTTTGGGTCTTGTGAAGGGGATTGGCAGTTTATCACAAACTGAACAACACAGTTTCAAGGCTGAGAAGAAAATGATGAGTATTCTTCAACAGGCAATTAAAGAAGATATCTTGATATTACTGCAACACGAAGATAATTCACAGTCAGTCTGGCAGGCTTTGGAGGCGAAGTTTAAAGGAAGTGTATCTATGATAAAAAGCAAGACTGCATTGATGAAAAAAGAAATTTGAACATTAACAAAATGGATGAAACGTGGATTGACAAGTTGGCAAATGCCTTACCAAATGATGAGTGGGGTACTTATTTGCTGGTGTTGAAGAACAATTCAGATTATGTTAATTTGAACCTTAGTGCGTTTGTCGAGAAGATTCAAGCTCAAGAACTTGAATTCCAAAAGATTAGAAAATTGAAGTCTGATTCAGGAGAAAAGAATCATAAAGTAGCAACTGTTGAAGCAAAAGACAAATCTGAGGAAAATGTTCAAGTGGTAGAAAAGCAAGTTGAAGAAATTTCAGTTATCAAGATCGACAAGAAAGCTGAAGCTGAAACGATGACCGAGAAATGCTTAAACTGTGACAAATCTAAAGCAGACAATGTCAAACTCTTAAAAGAGATGGAGAGTTTGACATTGGAAATCAAAATTTTGAAAGAAAATGAAAAAGTTTTTGAAGATAAGATAAAATCTTCAGAAAACAAAGATTTGTGGATAAAATTGGAAAACAAAAATCTGAAACAAAATGAAACAAAATTTCAAGAACATATAAAAGTTTTAGAAAATGAAAAATCTGTTCTTGAAAAGAATATAGTGGAAAATGAAAATGCAATTACTTCTCAGCTTGAAAAAATCTCTCAGCTTGAAAATGAAGCTAAGAGTGCAAGAAATCAAATTAATGAACTTGAGAAGAAATTGAAAGGTTTTGTGACCACTGCAGCAATGATTGATCAAATATGTGCAAAACCGATCAATTCAGATTGTGATGAGAAAACTGATGATGAAAATGAAAAAAATGAGAAAAAGAAACTCTTTTTGAAATTACAAGAAAAATTTCAAGAAACTGTTCTGCAATCGACTGAAAAGGGTGAATGCTCTACGCAAAAACCCTTGAAGAAGAAAGTAGAACAGAAACAAAAAGTTAAAAATTCAGAAAATGTTCAACACAAGAATAAAAGTTCATCAGTTCAATCATCCAATCAAGATAAAAAACCACAAAAATTGAAAAATCAAAACTCACAAAAAGTTGGTAATATGTGGGGCAGGTTTGACCACAGTGCTTCAAAGCCAAATCCAGCTTTCAGGAGGAGTGCTGATTACCACAAAGCCAGACAATGTTATGATCTGAGCGTTTAGTGTGAAAGTGGTGAATGGTACGATAACAGAGTGTGTTACACTTGTGGTGTTCAAGGACACATTGCTGTTAACTGCCAGAATCAGTGGTTTGAGATGAGGAGATGCTCTAACTGCCAAATCAAAGGACATATTGCCAGAGATTGCCCAATGAGATCAACTGAATGATCGAGGGCTGCATCCCAGAAAAGGGTGATGGAATCAGTCAAAGTCAAAGAAAATCCCAAGGAACTGAAAGTTTCAGAACAAAAAGTGAAAGAACAGATAGTGAAGCTTTCACAAGGGCAGAAAGATCGACTGAGAAAGAAAAGAAAGAAAGCTCGAGAGTATCTTGAAAGGATTTTGTCCTCGGGTACAACGGTTAATTCAGAAAAAAGTTATGATGAATCGATTTGCTCAAAAAAAAATCAGTCAAGTAAAATGAATCCATCAGATACAAATCTGAGGACAAAAGGTAGAGTAAAGGTAAAATTTGTTGATCAAATAGTTCCAATAAAGGTCGGCGATGAATCTGTTGTGTTGAAAACAAAGGAGCCACCTTCTGGTAAAGAATTTGTTTCTTCAGACACAAAGGGATCACACTTTGGCAATGAATCTGACTTGTCAAAGTCAGATAAGCCATGTTCTGTCAATGAATCTGATTCGTCAAAATCAGAGGAGCCATCTGTTGATCAAAAAGGAGAAAATTCAGTTCCGCCAATGGATGATATCAACTTTCCACCATTGCGGACTGAAAATTTTAAACAAAAAGATGGGAAGTGAAAATTTCGAATCAGTTCTATTCTGAAAAGAAAGAATTTGATGTCGAAAAGGCTTTCAATGACAAAGTAAAAAATATTTTTGGAAAGATGGTTGAGGGAAAAGTCAAAGGGGTAAAGGAATTTTATGAATCAAAGAAGAGAACTGACATACCGAGTGAAAATAACTCGGATGCACCCAAGACTGGTCAGGCTTGGGTGTCACCTTTCTGTACTTGAAAATCCTGACTTGCCGGAGCTCCCAAGTTGGTAATCGTGGAGCATGAATCGGCAACTTTCCTGAGAAATTCACAATTTGTGATATTTCGACTTACAAGTGGTTAATCAAGGACATTAAGTTGTACTTGATTTAACTATCTTACAAGTGGTATGATTATTGGAAATTGTTTTTGTGTTAAATTTACAAGTAGTTGAAAACAGTGTGATGAATTAAACCCCATGTTTGTGAAATGGCAAACAAAACTAATTTTCCGGAAAAACCATTTTGATTAAAACAAACTTAAGTGTTTTGAAATCATAATGGGAAAATAGTTTGTTGTCAGGGGGAGTTCTGACTGTTTAAGCCAAGTGGATGGCGAATTGAGGCAATTCTCATCAGTTTGTCACTTTGTTTGTATAGTTTACTGCTTTATTTTTCAAATTTTCCCAGAAAATCAAAATTTGAAATATAATTTTGATTTTAGGGGGAGAAAAATTTTAAAAAAAATTTGAAAATGCCAAAAACATTGAAAAAATCAAAAAGAGTTTTGTGTAAAAAGAGGAAATGATAGTACATCAGTGGACTATCAGTGCACGTTAGAGAAATGTGAAGTTTTATAAAGTTTTAAACAGTCTCACTAGGGATGTGTCGATAGGCTCAGCTAAGACTAGTAGTTTTGCGATAATGATACAAACATAAAGCAAAAAAGCCTAAGTCTGGTGGGAAACACGGTCGAACGCATAGTACTTAGTTTTGTCCTTCTTGACTGTGTGCCTGCTCGGTAATCGCTGATTGTCGAAAGACATAAAACCAGTTAAGTTTGTGAGCTTTCACAACTTTGTTGAAAGTCACTGTGATTTTGTGTTTTCATTTTGCAAAGATTTAAACTTGTTTTATTTCTTTATTTTGTTTAAGCATTGGACATCCTCTGCGTATACGTGAGTATCGACCTGGATGTTATTGCCTAAACGTTCTGCTTTATTTTCTTTGGTGTTTCGTTTAAGCTTTGGACCTCCTCTGCGTATACGGAAGTATCGACCTGGTGGTTAAAGCCTAAACAACTTCAACTTATTTTTATTTCTTATTTTGTTTAAACATTGGACTTTCTCTGCGTATACGGAAGTATCGACCTGATTGTTAATGTTTAAACATTCTGCTTTAATTTTTGCACAAATCACAGTTGATGAAAGTTTAAAGGCATTACGTGAGTCAGTGTATTGCATGATGAGGGGATATGCTAAGATCGTGGGGCGCATAAGACTTTAGTGCTATCTAAATATACCCTAATCGTATCAGTAAGCATTACGAACATCTTAGAGGAGTTTAAGTGGACCACAATATCGATGATCTAGGGTGAATTGTTTAAAAGCTTTAAGTGGTAATGTTTAGATCAACGGTGCAACAGATTTGTCTCAATAAACTGATATGATCCTCTTACACAAACTCATAAAAATATTGTCTGTAAATATTTCTTTACTGCTTTTCTTTAAACATAAAAATCCAAAAAGAATGTGTTTTAGCATAAAATTTTGAAAAATCAAAAAGATTTTACTTCATCTTATTTTTGACAACTGATGTTGATGAGTTGATTTTCAAAATTCCAAGTGCTAAACAAGATGAACTGGTTTGGGAGTGTGTGTGCTAAATTGAAATCTTTTTAGAATGATTGCATGTTTAATTAATCAAGGTCATTAATTTGAACTTGATGTAACTATTAATGTTTGGTGAATGAATGGTTTCTATCAGTAAGTTTTTCAAAGTGATATAAATAAAAACTTATGTTTTGGGTAGAGAATGTGCAGGAAACGTTGAAAAAGCTAGGTTTCGATTCCTGAGGGTTAATGCCAAGGTTTCAATCCTAAGCTACAAATTCCAGACTGCGATCCCAGAACAACTTAAGGGGGAGTCTGTTAGGAAAAGGGAGTTTGAAGAGTGTAAGAGCTAGTTTCAGATTCTGGAGAATAGCTGATAATGGTGATTGAAGAGAAAGAGAGAGTTTGAAGGATGCTTCAACGTCAAATATTTTGGAAAGCGTGAAGACTGATTAAGACTGAAGTTTTGACGTACTAAAGTCTCGTACTGAAGACTCCGTCAACATCCAAGGGGGAGACTGTTGGTGCATATGTCTGTTGACTTCGTCTTATATCGAGTTTTGGATTCATTGCGGTTCTGAACAAGAATCATGTCATCATCTTTGATGATGACATCATAAAGATGACATCACATCTTATGTCATGAGATAAGATGCACACGAATTAGTCAAACATGAAACAAAATTCAATTTACACGAAATAGGATTTTTATGTTTGTTTATTGTGATTTCGCTTGAATTGAATTTTGTGTGATTCCGCTTGAATAGTCATATGTATGTTTCAAGCGAAATCAAGATGTCTATATATAGTGAAGTGTAGGTTCTCATTTAAAAGGGAATCATCAGTTGTGTACCGAACTGCTGCTGGATTTTCAAGTGATATATAAATGAGAAACGTGTGTTAAAGTGATATTCTCTGTTTTCTACTCCATTCTGTACTGATTCAGCTCTGTTTGTTTGATGCCGCCTTACAAACAGTGTGTATTGACTTTAATTGACTCACTCGGTCGGTCAAATCGATCCTACACATTCGGAAAGCTAAAACAATAAACACACTTTAACCACCTAAAATTGTTCTTTAACGTGCAATTGATAAATGTCTATGATAATCCCCTAAAGATAAGTTAGTCATCCGTTAAGAGTTTTCTAACCTCACTTAATCAAGGAAAGTGACACCGATAAACACAATGCAACCACCGAGACAAGCATAAACTAGATTAAATCACAACCGAGTTCATTTTACAAATCTTGCACATAAATTCACCAAGATAGCAATTTTGGCCTAAACTACTAACTAAGCTAACAATTCATGGCAAGAATTCATAACAACACCATTTAACCCGTTAAGGTCCTTACGTGAAGGAAAGCTTTCTTGATTAACAATAATTACTTCTTATTAAACCACTAACCATTTCTAGTATCATGGTGCACACATTTTTAACCAAGCTAAACTAGCTAACCAAGTTTAAAGTCTACTAATACATGATTAATTAAGCATATTCTTTCAAATATCTCAACTAACCATATACTAATCATCCAAGATAATTAACTATAATCAAGAAATCAACATCAATAAACAAGGTTGCAAACTAATCATCAAAGATTAACATAGAAAATGCTTTAAAGTGTCATTACAAACATAATTAACATACTAGAGGTTGTAATTAAGCAAGGGATTCTAGTGTTTTTGCCCAAAGGCTTACAATAATACATAATCATCAACCAAAATGCTTGAATTACAACAAAATCATCGAAAGATTCAAGAAATCAAACCATAAACAAGCACAAGATTGAGAATCCGGATGATAACGGAGCTAAACGGCACAATGTGGCTTGAATCCGGGTGAAAGCTAATGCCTCCGGAGCCTGTAAAATCGCTTGTGAAGCTCCCAAAAGTCCAGACTTACGAACATAATGTTGCTGTCTGTTTTTTTATAACATTTTCAGATCGCACGGTCGTGCCAATAAAGTGCACGACCGTTCACTTTTGAATCACTGTTCACCATACTGTGTGACATCATCAGATCTTGAACAGTCTTGGTAGTCGCACGATCATGCCAATTGTCGCACGTGCGTGAATCTATGGGAATAACATGGCACGACCAACTGCACAGGAGTGCATATCCGGGTTGTGGTAAGTCATCGCATCCGCACGGGTATGCCATCAACCGCACGATCGTGTATTGCCAGGATTGCCTTGCACTCCTGATCGCACTGACGTGCACTGCCGGGCTGGACTCTGCTCTCGGATCCGCACGGTCGTGCCATCCATTGCACAGCCGTGCCAATTGCCCAGATCAGAATGTTCACAGGATCTTTGCAGCTTTGTCGTTTTGCTTGGAAAGTCCTCGTTTTCATCATCTTCTTGTTTGGCATGTTGTTTTAGGCCTGTAAACAAAAGTATACCTGATTAAGTATCTGATTCACGGTTTTACGGTGGAAAACGCATAAAATGGGGATAAAATGGTGGACTAAAGTATGTGTAAATTGGTGAATATCATTCGCATTTCAAGAATTTCAATTTCGGAAAACTGTTGAAGCGGTATAACGTGAACCACCGGATTGCTACACCGTACCATCCGCAAACAAGTGGACAAGTAGAAGTGTCCAATCATCAAATTAAAGAAATTCTCATGAAGACGGTTAGAACGGATAGGAAGGATTGGTCAAGCAAATTAGATGATGCATTGTGGGCATACTCGACGGCCTACAAAACTCCAATTGGTACAACACCTTACCGGATGGTGTATGGAAAGGGTTGCCACTTACCAATAGAGTTAGCTCATCGGGCGCATTGGGCAATCAAAACGGTGAATGCGGACTACGATGAAGCGGGGAAGATTCGGAAGTTGCAACTAAGTGAGATAGAAGAAATTCGAGACGAAGCTTACGAGTGTGCATCGGCTTACAAGGATAAACTTAAAAAGGTCCATGATGCAAAGCTGAGAAAGAAGACCTTTGAAGTGGGTCAAAAGGTGTGGTTGTATAATTCACGATTAAAGATGTTTGCGGGCGAATTGAAAAGCAAATGGATGGGCCCATATGTCATTCGGCGAGTCGGTAGATTTGGTGATGTGGATATTCAAGATGAGCAAACCAACAAGCAACAAACGGTGAATGGACATCGGTTAAAGCCATACTTGGAAGGAAACGACATCAACAACTTGGAGCTTGACAAAGCGGGCAACATCCTACGCCCGGTAGATGAAGAACAACCATGAGAGGCCCAAGTTTGGTAGTGTACATAGTTAGTTATTTTGTTTATTGTTTTGTTTTGTTTAGTTGCACAATTACCGTATTCGCTTGAAGCTCGTGTTTGAAACAAGTGTGGGGACGTTCGTATGAATAGTTCTAGCATCGTGTTGAGGAGAACGCGGGATTTTCGAGGGGGTAGGGTAATTTTCCATGTTTTTGAAAAATTTAAAAAACATAAAAAATTAGAAAACTGAAAAAAAACACTTAAAACTGCATTTTGGGCGAAGCATAAACTCCCAGGTGCCACGGTAAATTACGGTGGCTACTGGGAAAATTTGGGGACTTACGGTAGAAAGCTACTGTCTTACGGTGAGTGTTTGTGCAAGAGACCTACCGTAAATTTAGGTGGCTACCGTAGTTTACAGTAGCCTCTGGCGATTGAAGGGACGCAGCAGCAGCGGTTTTATAAAAAAAATAATAATAAAGTCACGTGAGAACTTCCCCAACCACATGAATTCTGCACTTTTCCCTTCCACATATCATCATCTTTCATTATCTTTAACCCCACACAATCCCTAAGAAGCCCCACAACCTTCCAACCTTCAAATCCTCATATCTTTCTCAAATCTTAACCAAATCAAGTGAATTTTGGGTCTATCTTGACTGAATTTTCACGAACTTTCTGATTTTGGGGAGAGATTTGCAAGAAACTCGTGTTTTTTTGGCCGATTGACAAACCCTAGGTGCCGAAATCTTTGGGGGTTTTTGAAGTTTTTGATTTTCTTGTGTTCTAGCATCTTCAATCCAAGGTATGTGATGTTTATGTTTTATTTTTGATGATGCATTGTGAAGATTGAAGGTTATTGTTGTTACTTGTTCACACACTTGCTTGTTCTTAGTTTTCATCATGAAAGATTGTTAATTGAAAGTGTGTTATGGTTGTAGATGTAGGATTGATGTTAAAATTGTGAACTTTTGGGAACCTCTACATTGTAGAGGCACCATGCCCAAATTTTGTGAAAATACCATATGAAATTTTGGGTTCACTAGCATCTACAACCATAGTAACAAGCAAGTGTGGGGATTTTTGGGAGAAAGGGGACTGATTTGTGTGTTTGGTGGTTGTGTTTTGTTTGTAATGTATGTAGGAAATGGTGAGAACTAAAGAAAAAGCAGGAGCTAGTTCTTCAAAAGGCAAAGGCAAACAACCTGAGCAACAACCGAAGAAGCGAAGATATTTGGGTAGGGATGATGATAGTGACGATAGCGATGAAGAGGAAGTGATGGAGTTGGACCCGACTGACAAGCCAAGGTGGGAAGCGGGTCCGTTAGACGATCAACCGAAAGAATGGCAGCCTACATTATTCAATGATCGAATGAACAGATTAAAAGACAAAGCTACTGCATTTATTTGTGAAAGAGAGGTTAGAGAAGTAGAGTTCGGGCCCTTCAATGTGTTTGCTCAGTTTCATGCCTTGGGTTGGGAGGCAGCGCTTAGTTGCTATGAAAAAGACAACAAGAAGTTGTTCATGAACGAGATTCAGGAGTGGATGGCTACTTTGACATGCAACAAGTACGACGGACCGTCTCAAATGAAGTTGACTGGCACTGTTAATGGGATAGATGTGGAGATGTTGTTTGATACATTGCGGAAATTGGCGAAGTATGATAGTTTGCCTGCTCGTGATTATACAATCCCGAGTCTTGATGATTTGCTCATCAAACCGGAGGCCCACCCAAGGTGGAATGATATGTTGGCAGCTTTGTTCTTACCGGGTACTTTTAGTGGCACGTTGTATAGAAGGAATTTGAAGATTGAAGCAGAACTGTTGCTTACTATTTGTATCTTGAATGTGATTCCAAGGAGAGGTGACAAGCAGGAGGTGAGGTTTCAAGAGGTGCCCGTTATTTACTCATTGCTTCATGGGTCACCCCGTTTTCCGCTGTGGTATTTGATAATGAATCATGTTTGGATATGCTGAAATAAAGTGGGGAGAAGCATCATTCTGTATTGTCGGATTATTACGGGGTTATTGAAACAGTTCAAGGCTATCACATCGGAAGATAAGGGAGCACCAAAAAGGCACAAGCCATTTGATATAAGGAGAATGCGTGTTGGATGGACTTATGATGAGTCGGAACGCTATCATAAGTTGAAGTCGGAAGGTCAAAGGTGGAGAGCTTTAAAGGTTGATGCGAGGTCACTATTACCGGGTGAAGCGGATGAGCCCGAGAGCGAGGATGAACCCCCCGAGTGGGGATGAAGATTACGCGGATGAGCCGCATGGTGAGCACATGGATGTGGGCCAAGGGGGCCCAAGTCGGGGACATGGTGGTGGTTTCTTTGACTATACGGAGCGCTCGTATGAGCCGAATTGGGCATATGATGGAACCATGCAAGAAATCATCGAAAACCAACGTCCATCGGCATCGGTTTTTGACACATGGTCGGGGCCCGAGCGCACGTTTTTTGATCATCAAACATGGATGGGGGCTAGCATGGAGCGGGCATTGAAGCACAACATTGACCGACAAGAGTCGTGGAACAGCACACATGCCTATTCCTTTGAGCAGGAGATGAACAACATGTACAATGATGATCAAGCCCGGCGGATGCATGCAGATTGGCATGCGGGGCGTCCGGTGGTTGTGGATCCACCTCCGGTGGATTATGCGTCTCTACCACCTTATGATGGTAGTGTTTCGTATCCGACACCACCGCTTCATCATTCGCAATGGGTGGACCCCCGTCAAGAGCAACACCATGGAGCCTCACAACAAGGAGGAAGTGGAAGTGGAAGTGGAAGTGGTAGCGGCTCGTTTGCATTTGGAGAATGGTCGGAGATGATGTCTTCCATCTTTGGGCCGCCTCAGCCGCGTTACTACTAGTCAGGTTGTGTTCCTCCTTTATTGTATATGTTTGTGAATATTTGTTTGTTATGTTCATGGTTGGGTGGATGGGTGGTGTTTAGGTGTTTGATGTGTTGGGTTGTGCGAGTTGGTGGTGTTTATGTTTAAAATAACAATATAAAAAAAATTAGAAAATGAAAAGACCAAAAAGAAATTTGGGGTTTGAGGTTTTAAGCTTTTGTTGATGTAGAACGGTTTTAGCGATCAATTCCTCCCAAAACCATACATTGGGGTCAATGTATCCCAAGTGTGGGGATGGGGGGAAAATTTTGAGGTTTTTAAAAATTTTTAAATCAAGCGAAACATTGTTAGAATTTGAACACTTTGGATTACACCCGAATGACACACCGGCAACCCTTAACTACCCTTGTTCTTGGTGAGAGTTGAAGCCACACTTGTATATAAATAATGCTTGTCTTTGATGAGTGTGGCAACGTGTGGGGGTGCATTAGAACTTATGCTTGAATACGGTTCGAGACCTTAGTTGAACATGAATGTAGAAAGGATAAGGGCATTTAGGTATCCTCGTCATAGTGTGTGCGAGTGTGGGATTTGGGGGGTTGGACCTCATAAATTATATATATGAGCTAGGTAGTGAGAGGGGCGGAGGTTTGGACATTTAGTTGCCCATTTTGTACCTAAAGCCGATCATTTGTTACCCTTCACCTAGTTCCTCAAAAATTTACCCGACTTGACCCGGTCTTATAGTGTTAGTAGTTGTTAGAGTGTGTTTAGATTTGTTATGTTGATTGTTCTTTATGTTTACTATGTTAAAAATAAAAAATAAAAAGAAAAAAAGACTGAAAAACCAATGAAAGAAAAAAAAAGTGATGTGTGAGTTGTCGTGTATATAGGAGTTTATGTCTTGTTTGTTTGTTTCATTGTGTAATAAAAGACCGGGTTAAGTCCTTCGCAACTACATATATATTCCATTTCCTACACGTATGCCTAGCCACGTTACAACCTTAAAGCCCCTTTGATTTGCATTCATGTTTTGACGCTCGTTAGGAGGAGGACCGATTTAGGTACAAGCATATAGTTGTTATCACGGCCCCAGCCCCGGTTTTACACGGTCAGGAGCCGCGGGACAGGAACCCGTAGTATTTGATTGATGCAACAGCGGAAGTATTTTAAACAGGATCTTTTAAAACTTGAAATGCCCGATTATTTTATTTCATAATTCGGGATAAACCCCGTAATTTACAATGGAGGAATTTTACTAGGAAATTCCCTGATTTATTAAAACATGTTTATTCATTTTAACTGAGCCACCTCTTCAAGCTTGTTAGTGCTCCGTAGCACGTTTTCCTTGATTTACAGCAGGTCGCCTGAAACATGTTTTAAAAATATTTTTGTCAGCGGGGAAATACTAGTGAATCATTCATTTTGACAAAATGACACGTAGTTATAAATTACAGCATAAGAGCGATTACAATGGCTTCTATCTTATTTTTATCTGGCGCCTTGTCACCCGTGTGACGATGGTCATACCACTATTGGGTCCCACCCCAAGTAGTGACGTTTATCACAGTGAGGATTTATTAGCCTAACCCATGAGAAATTAGTAATCTGCACAATACCCCACTATCCAGTGATTCAAGATAACCACGACTTAATCCCTGTAATTATAACATTTGAAAATGGAGTATTGTAAAACATTTGATAAAAAGAGAATGACTCACTTTGCAGATTTAACGGGCAGAGTTTAAGCCTACTGTTTAGCCTTGTAATCTAAAGTAATAACATGCACACGAACTAGGTTAGTAACTAATACAGCATTTACGATAACTCACGAGATTAAAACCTTCACAACTAATGACAAAGTGCGATACTTAAACATCCATCGAATTCACGACGAATGACAAAGCATAACCCTAATGTGGGCAGCACTTAAACATCCGTTGGAAAGTTTTAATCGACCGGACATTGAATCGTAGCAGCGATCGAGTTATTACCCTGTTATCGCGGCCGAAATTCGAAATTGTGTGTGTTTCTGTAGTATTTGGACGATATCTCAGCGCATGAATCGAATTTTAACGTCGAACCAACGCGTAATTGCAAGTGCCAAACCCCTGAATATATACTGGAAAAAGGGCGCCCTCGCGTGGCGCGAGGGGCCTTCGCGTGGCGCGAGGGTACTTCGCGTGGCGCGAGGGGTACTACCCTATCACAGGGTAGCCCCGTGTCCCAGTAGCTCAGGTGAGTTGGTCTTGCGTTAAAATTCGTTGTACACGTAAAACTGTCAAGATAATATCAACTAGGGTTTACCCCCCTGAGTTTTAGGGGCCCTGATCCTGATTCCGATTGTTCTGAAAATTTTAGGGTTTATGCAGGATCACTTGGGGGTCTTAATTAGGGTTTCCTATTGGGCAATTAAAATAATAAATAGGACTTTTTGTTGAGAGTTGTTACATTCTCCCCACCTTAATAAAAATCTCGTCCTCGAGATTTACTGGTATAAGTAGGGATACTTTCGCTTCATCTCTGATTCCAACTCCCAAGTGTATTTGGGTCCTCATTTCGATTCCCACTTGACTTTGACCAGCACTAGTCGTTTGTGCTTGAGAAACTTGATCTTTCGATCTTCTATTTGAAGCGGTTTCTCTACGAATTTTAGCTTTTCATTTACCTCTATGTCTTGAAGAGGCACTACCAGAGATTCGTCAGATAGACATTTCTTGAGGTTGGATACATGAAATACGTCATGTACCCCGGCTAATTCTTCTGGTAGTTGTAAGAGATAGGCAACTGGTCCTATACGTTGGATCACTGAAAATGGTCCTACATATCTTGGACTTAGCTTTCCTTTCTTACCGAATCGAACTACTCATTTCCAAGGAGAAACTTTCAAGAGTACCTTGTCTCCAACTTGGAACTCTAGTGGCTTGCGTCGATTGTCGGCATAGCTCTTTTGACGATCTCGAGCAGTCTTTAGTCTTTCCTTGATTTGAGTAATCTTGTCGGTGGTCTCTTGCACGATTTCAGGACCTGATAATTGACTTTCTCCTATTTCTGCCCAGCATACTGGAGATCTACACTTACGTCCGTATAGTGCTTCGAATGGGGCAGCTTCAATACTTGAATGATAACTATTGTTATAGGAGAATTCAATTAATGGTAAATGATTGTCCCAGTTTCCACCAAAATCTATTACACATGCCCTAAGCATGTCTTCCAGAGTTTGGATCGTCCTTTCACTTTGTCCGTCTGTTTGAGGATGGTATGCCGTACTTAAATTTAGTCGGGTTCCCATTGCTTCCTGGAAACTTGTCCAGAAATGGGAAGTAAAACGACTATCCCTATCCGATATAATGGAGAGTGGAACTCCATGTAAGGATACTACTTCATCTACATATAACTTTGCTAACCTTTCCATGCTAAAGGTTTCTTTCATGGGTAGAAAATGAGCTGATTTGGTTAATCGATCCACAATTACCCAAATCGCATCATTCCCTTTTCTGGTTTTGGGTAACTTTGTAACAAAGTCCATTGTTATGAGTTCCCATTTCCATACAAGCATTTCTAACTGTTGAAGTAGACCCGAAGGTTTCTGGTGTTCTGCCTTGACTTGTGAACAAGTAAGACACTTAGAAACATATCTAGCTATGTCCTTTTTCATTCCTATCCACCAGAAATTATTTCTTAAATCTTGGTACATTTTATTGTTACCAGGATGCATGGTATACCTAGATTTATTGGCTTCCTTTAAGATCTTATGTCTTAAATCTCCTTGCTTAGGTACCCAAATCCTTTTCTTATGGAATCTCCAAATTCCATCATCTCCTTGCTCTAATTCTTTAATTCGTCCTTTCATTCATTCAGCATTGTCCTTGATTGCTGTTTCCTGAACATTCTTTAGTTGTTCCATTAAATCTAACTGTAGATTTAATCTAAGAGCACGAACCCGTCGTTGTTTCTCATGATACTTACGACTTAAGGCATCTGCAACTACGTTTGCCTTTCCCTCGTGATATTGAATATCACAGTCGTAGTCACTTAGAATTTCCATCCATCTTCTTTGCCTCATGTTCAATTCTTTCTGTCCAAATATGTATTTTAAACTCTTATGATCTGTATAGACAGTAAACTTACTTCCATACAGATAGTGTCTCCAAATCTTAAGGGCAAAAATTATGGCTCCTAACTCTAAGTCATGCGTCGTATAATTTTCTTCGTGCTTTTTCAATTGCCTTGAGGCATACGCAATTACCTTTTTGCGTTGCATTAGCACACATCCTAACCCTAGCTTAGAAGCATTGCAGTAAACTTTAAAATCTTCTGTTCTTTCTGGTAAGGCTAGAATTGGGGGTCAACTTTTGCTTTAAAATCCTAAAGGCTTCTTCTTGTTTAGGTCCCCATTCAAACTTAACTGCTTTACAGGTTAGCTTAGTTAATGGTACCGCTATCTTGGAAAAATCCTTAATAAATCATCTATAGTAACCAGCTAATCCTAGAAAGCTTCTAATTTGCATGGCTGACTGTGGGACCTTCCATTTAGTGATTGCTTCTATCTTAACAGGATCTACATGAATACCTTCGTGATTCACCATGTGTCCTAAAAATTGCACTTACTGTAGCCAAAATTCACACTTTGAGAATTTGGCGTAAAGTTTTTCTTTTCTTAACAAAGTTAAGAGTGCATGTAAGTGCTGATAGTGTTCATCCTGGCTTTTGGAATAAATAAGTATATCGTCTATGAAGACAATTACAAATTTATCCAAATATGGTTTACAGATTCTATTCATCATGTCCATGAATGCTGCAGGTGCATTCGTTAATCCGAAGGGCATGACTGTAAACTCGTAATGACCATACCTAGTTCTGAAAGCAGTTTTAGGTATGTCTTCTTCTTGTACTTTCAATTGATGATATCCGGAGCGTAAGTCGATCTTAGAAAAGTATCTAGCTCCTTGAAGTTGATCAAAAAGATCATCAATCCTAGGTAATGGGTATTGATTCTTAATTGTAACCTTATTCAGTTCCCTATAATCGATACACATTCGTATTGAACCATCCTTTTTCTTTACAAACAACACTGGTGCTCCCCACGGGGATGAACTAGGTTGTATGAATCCTTTACTTAGCAATTCATCTAGTTGTTTCTTTAATTCTAACATTTCGGTGGGTGCTAACCGATAAGGTGCCTTAGCTATCGGTGTAACTCCAGGAGTTAGATGAATTCTAAATTCTACTTCCCTGTCGGGTGGTAAGCCCGGGAGTTCTTCTGGGAATATATCTGGGTATTCTGAGACTACAGGAATTTCCTTAAGTTCTTTATCCTTAGTACTAATGATTACTGAAATTATATATACTATTCCTTACTTTCGTTCATAACTAGCAACTTTCATTACTGAAATGAACTTCGTGGGTTTTCGCGGTTTATTTCCTATAATCACGATTACTTCTCCAGTGGGTGTCCGAATCTCTATAGAATTCTTATCACAAAGGATTCGAGCATGGTTGGCTACTAACCAATCCATTCCTAACACAACATCGAACCCAGCTAAATTCATTGGTAATAGGTTTGCATGAAATTTATGACCTGAAAGTTCTATATTTCCTTTTTGCAAAAACCTTATCTATATTAACATAATTCCCATCTGCCGTTTCGACTATAAAAATCTGCCTAAGGTTGGTTAAAGGTAAATTAAGTGCTTGGCAGAATGAAGTATTTATAAAACTTTGGTTTGCACCAGAGTCAAATAATACTTTTGCATAGACGTTGTGGACTAGGAACGTACCAGCTATAACATCAGGAATTAGCTCTGCTTCCTGAGTAGTCAGTTGGAAGGCTCTTACGTTCTTCTTAGTGGCTCCTTCTGCAGTTTTGGCTTTATTGTTAGTTGGTTTGACCAATTTTGGACAGTCTGGCCTGAAATGTCCAGCTTCTCCACAGTTGTAGCAGACTGTTGCTTTCTTCTTTCTGCAATCTTCTTCTTGATGTCCTGGGATTTTGCAGAAATTGCAATACCCTTTGCATCTTCCAGAATGCTTTCTTTTGCAAGAATTGCAAAATGGAACAGTGAAAGATTGTCTAGTTCCCTTTCTTTTGAAACTACTACGGTTACCCACACGGAATCCTTGGGTAATCTTTTGGGCTACTTCCTTTTTCCGGTTTTCTTCACTTGTGCGTACCAGTTCGTCAGTTAGGGTGTTAGCTAATTCTACCGCATCGTCAATAGTGCGAGGTCTCGCAGCTTTAATGATATTACGGATTTCGCCAATCAATCCCCAAATATAACAGGAAATAAGCACCGGTTCTAGCGAAGCCAAGGTTGGTACTACTCTCGCATACTCAAAGAATGTCGAAGTATACCCTCGACAATCTACACCAATCATCCGATGGTTCAGGAACATATTTGCCATTTGTTCCCTTTCATATTCGGGATAGAATTTTCTTTCCATTAGCTGTTTAAATTTTTCCCAACTCATGGCATAGGCCATATTTCTTCCTTTGGCTTGAAGTACCGTATTCCACCATTCTAGCGCCCCTTCTTTGAAAAGATGCGACGCATACATAACCTTATCTTCCTCAGCACATTTACTTATCATAAGTATTGCTTCGGTTTTCTCCAACCAACGCAGTGCTGCAGTCGCCCCTTCATTGCCTGCGAACTCAGCTGGTTTACAAGAAATGAATTCTTTGTAAGTGCAACCAGGTGTTGCAACTTTCATTTTCTTAGGGAGTAGGGCCTGCCTTGGATCATTATCGTTGTTAGTATGATTGCCACCTCCGTTTACACTATTACTGAAGTTATCTTCTTGACTACGTTTACTAGGAATGATTTGTTGAGGTTCAACAGGTTTCTGGGCAGCAGCAAGGATTGCTGGAATAGCATTGGCTATTCCTTGAGCAACGATATTTTCTATATCTTGCCTAGTCATAAATTGATCCTCCTGGTGTTGCTCAGATTGGTTAATCTCGTTAACTGGTTCATTATTAGCGTTTTCCATCTGGTAATTAATATATATAAATTATTAGCATAAAATAATTAATAGCAATATACAAATAATCACATAATTTCACAATACATGTATATAGTCAAAATTACTGATTTCCCGATTCCCATTATTGTATTTTATAATATGCATCAGTACACACCGTTATCTTACAAAGTTTTATTTGTAGTTATTTTACAAGATTATATTTTACTACTATTATTATTATACAATCAAAGTTTTACAACCCCACTATCCCTCATCAGTTGGCGCTTCAGTAACGACGTTCCCTCTCGTCGTACTTCCAGGAGATTTGTTCTCCTACCTCCCGAATCCTATTCCCTGCACCTATCAGCTCTTCGCCAAAATAGCGGAGTTCAGCTAAGTTTTCGTTACTCATTGGTGGGTTTGGTATAGGTTCTGGGTCGAACTGAGGGAAAAAGGTATAAGGATTATTTAGGAGGATTTGAAACTGCCAGTCATTGGTCCACCACTCGTCCATTCCTAGAGGTTGGGTGTGGATCAGAGGGTCTGGAATAGCTGGTTCTAAGTTTATTGGAAGTTGGGTTTCAGCAGGATAAGGGTAGAGGTTGGTGTTGATTGGCCTAATGATATCACAACTTGCCAATATGCGATCCAATTCCTCCTGTAATGGCAATTCCTCGACTTGCCTAGAGCTTTCCCCAATTTCCATTTCTACTTGCCTAGATCCTTCCCAGATCTCAATTCCTTTTCCTTTTCCTTTGTTTATGGGATTCTCTATTTTGGGAACCTTTCTAGTTGCTGGTTTCCTCCTGCGTACACGCCTCCAGCCTACGAATCTTCTCCTTTTCTTAGGCTTTGGTTTCTCCGGAGGTGGAGCACAAAATTCCATAGGTTCTTCTACATCGGCTATGTAACCAGTAAAGTCATTGGAAACTTCCACTTTCACTGGATAAAGGTTGAGATTCTGAAGGGCTTTAGATAACTCATTCATGCTGTTTAGCATATATGCAAAAATGCACACAAAAGGCTAAGTTAAAATTTTACAGAAAACATTTAAGTATTATTGCATATCGTAAGACTAATTTAATACAAAGGACAACTGAAAAATTAAAACATACTAGGGTTCATTGTAAATTTATATATTTACTAGGTAAGATTTTCTTTAGAGTTTCTGGCTTGTAGATGATATGGGTGCTAATACTGGGTCAGGGTATCTACAATTTTGCATTTACTGCTACAGTGGCTAACATATAGAGATCTGCCCATTTTTCGTCTAATTCATCTTCCCATGGTGGGTTACTGCCTAGTTTCTGGATTTCCTGGTTATTCCTTCCTTCTTTTGATTTCTTTAGTTTCTCTTGACTTTTCCTAATAATCAAACTTCTTTTATTAGGAGAAAGTGGTTTCTCATACTGTGCCTTACGGACAAATATTCCTTCCTCAGTATTCATTGAGTGTTTTGAGGATGATGATCCCTGATCTTTTGGTGCACTATCTATTTTACGGTAGATGTCCGAAAGTCTTTGTTTACCCATGCTGTAAACAAATATTCAAATAATAAAACACGTAATTGCAAAATGGCAATTAGTAAAATTAAGTATTTTCTTAAATACTTAGTTGGCTTAAATCAGTGGCTCTGATACCACCTTTTCCTGTCACGGCCCCAGCCCCGGTTTTACCCGGTCAGGAGCCGCGGGACAGGAACCCGTGGTATTTGATTGATGCGACAGTGGAAGTATTTTAAACAGGATCTTTTAAAACTTGAAATGCCCGATTATTTTATTTCATAATTCGGGATAAACCCCGTAATTTACAATGGAGGAATTTTACTAGGAAATTCTTTGATTTATTAAAACATGTTTATTCATTTTAAATGAGCCACCTCTTCAAGCTTGTTAGTGCTCCGTAGCACGTTTTCCTTGATTTACAGCAGGTCGCCTGAAACATGTTTTAAAAATATTTTTGTCAGCGGGGAAATACTGGTGAATCATTCATTTTGACAAAATGACACGTAGTTATAAATTACAGCATAAGAGCGATTACAATGGCTTCTATCTTATTTTTATCTGGCGCCTTGTCACCCGTGTGACGATGGTCATACCACTATTGGGTCCCACCCCAAGTAGTGATGTTTATCACGGTGAGGATTTATTAGCCTAACCCGTGAGAAATTAGTAATGTGCACAATACCCCACTAGCCAGTGATTCAAGATAACCACGACTTAATCCCTGTAATTATAACATTTGAAAATGGAGTATTGTAAAACATTTGATAAAAAGAGAATGACTCACTTTGCAGATTTAACGGGCAGAGTTTAAGCCTACTGTTTAGCCTTGTAATCTAAAGTAATAACATGCACACGAACTAGGTTAGTAACTAATACAGCATTTACGATAACTCACGAGATTAAAACCTTCACAACGAATGACAAAGTGCGATACTTAAACATCCATCGAATTCACGACGAATGACAAAGCATAACCCTAATGTGGGCAGCACTTAAACATCCGTTGGATTATTTTAATCGATCGGACATTGAATCGTAGCAGCGATCGAGTTATTACCCTGTTATCGCGGCCGAAATTCAAAATTGTGTGTGTTTCTGTAGTATTTGGACGATATCTCAGTGCATGAATCTAATTTTAACGTCGAACCAATGCGTAATTGCAAGTGCCAAACCCCTGAATATATACTGGAAAAAGGGCACCCTCGCGTGGCGCGAGGGGTACTACCCTATCATAGGGTAGCCCCGTGTCCCAGTGGCTCAGGTGAGTTGGTCTTGCGTTAAAATTCGTTGTACACGTAAAACTGTCAAGATAATATCAACTAGGGTTTACCCCCCCTGAGTCTTAGGGGCCCTGATCCTGATTCCGATTGTTCTGAAAATTTTAGGGTTTATGCAGGATCACTTGGGGGTCTTAATTAGGGTTTCCTATTGGGCAATTAAAATAATAAATAGGACTTTTTGATGAGAGTTGTTACAGTTGTGTAATCACCCTTTTGCCTTTTGTGCGTCTAGCTTATCTTTGCTAGTGCTTACTTGTTGCCGAGAGGAGAGATATAGCGAGGGGTGTGTTGTTTGGGGTGTTAGGAAAGGGTTAGTAAAAGGATGACATGTTTATGCTTGATTTATGTTGATCGCTTGTGCATTTGAAAATGGTTTTGATGGGTTACTTGGGACAAGCAACGGTTAAGTGTGGGGATGTGACGAGTGGTCCATAGGACAACCCTTAATGGTGTTAAAAGACGTGTTAATCCCTCATTTAATCATGTAATTGGCTTGAATTGGATGACTACAGTTGCTTATGTTTCAGGTGCGTTTGGAGCTTAAAATGTGGGAAAACACTGCTTTGGATGGAATGGAGTGGATCGGGTCACACGAGGATGGAAAGAATAAACAAAACAGGAAACCCAGGGGCCCACCGTAAATTACGGTGGCTACCGTAATTTACGGCAGCCCCTGAAATCCCCCACTTCCACCGTAAGACAGTAGAGCAGCAGCGTAACAATATCCAGTCTACCGTAATTTACGGTAGGTACCGTAAATTACGGTAGAGCCAGTCGAGAAAAGCGTAACTGCCCTTTTAAAACCGTTTTCTGGTGTTCTTGGGCGAAAATTAGCTTTGGCAAGTGATTGGGAACATTTCTAAACATTTCGGTTTGTATTTTAATGCTTATGAACATTGATTTTGTTGGAAAGATGATTCACCAAGCCATGTCCGGCTAAACTTTCGGTGATCATCTTAGGTGAAGGTTTCTACTATGACTTTTGTGTGTTTCCTTTTATTTCTAGAATGATAAACTTGGTGTGTTTACTATGCTTATCATGGTGTATGAATGCTTGATTGTAACTTGTTAATTGATGTTTTGATTCTAGTGTAAATCGTACGTTCTTGGTGTCGTTGACAATCGAGATATCACGGGAAGGGTTAGGGTTGGATATTGATTAATTGATCATCGGGTAACAACCTCGCATTAATATAATCTGAGTACTGTAGGTCCCCTTGAAGTATGGATCTTTCACAGAATTGTCTTTCCAATCAAGAGTGCGGAATCCTCTTGATCAGAATATAACAGAATGAGTAGAAACAGAAATCACTTTCAAACTGGATCTTTATTGATTATCTATAAAACTGATTACAATCAATCAAGATCCCTAACCAACACTCAAATTCGTCCAAACCCTAAAGTTCTCACGAATTCTCACTCTAAATCTGTTTTGGCTGATTAACCTAAACCCTAAAGCTTAACCTTGTTTATATAACACAAGGTTTGCTACTTGGGCTAAGGTTCCTACATGGGTAAAGCCCAATTCGCCCCCCATCACCCAATGTGGGTTTTGTTTTGCCCAAACTCTATTATCTCACTAATACAAAGCTAAACCCGCTAACTGTTTATCGTTTTACTAATTACAAGATATCCAAAGACCAAATCTAAGCTGTTGTCACAAATATGCACCAACAAACTCCCCCTTGACAATAGCTTCATAAAATAACTTTGTCTTCAGTCTTCTTGCAATCTTCATGTAGTCTTGCACTGTCTTTGGTCTTTGGATAGCTTCAGCTTCAATAGCTTCTGTCAGCAACAGACTCCCCCTAAGCTGATGCATCCAATCACCAAATCTTCAAAAACTTTAGCGTTTGAGTAAACTCCAGTTCAGCATTTGTAAAGCAATCTTCAAACTCTTCATCTTGTCTGCAATATAGAAAGGAGGTTCTACCATGCATCCAATCAAACTCTCATCTTCACAGCAACTTCTCAGCAACATACCACTTCAATCTGTATACTATAAAACAAACATCTCGGGAAACCATAAGAATTTTTCAACAAAGTTAAATAAATTATTATTTTTCAAGAGATAGTTAAACTGTATCACAGATTAAACATTTTCAATTTCATCACCAACACGCAAAACTTTTTAATCACACACCCTATAACCCGCATGATTTAAAAATTTTGAACTCACTTTCTAACACCGTCTCCCCCTATCAGTAACAATTCCTCCAAGAATAACAGTTTTCCGTACATTAAGAATTTTAAACAGAAAAAAAAACACTATTTTTGGATTTTTATATTTTCTGAAAGCAAGTAAATACGAAAAGCAATAAACACTCTATTTTTGTGAGAATCACTGGTAAGAAGATCATATCAGCAAAATCAAACTGTTTCACACTATTAGATAATTCTTTATTTAATTTCTCATGAAAAGCAGTCCAAGACGATTACCAGTATGTTTATCCTCTTAAACAAAATGCATGAACATTTCAAGTATCATTACCGTATGATACGTTAAGGTAATTTTATTCTGATATATTAGTGTGTCCCACTTCAGGATATACCCCCGCGATCACGGTATGCACAAAGATTCATCGTCGTAGGTGAGTATACTGAATTCATCAGTTTTGTTTTTCAACGTTTAGATAATTGGTGAACAGGTCAGTACTTCCGTACAGCAGAGAGACCAATTTATCTAACGAGGGCTATGACAAATACCATTTTTGGTACAATTTATGCATTTTGCACATTTTGAATGACTCTCTATGAGAGCTTCTTCATTTTTGGGTTTTGGCATTTTTAGCTCTTTTAAGATATCCTGGGTGTGTCTAGGTCAGCATATATCTGGATGCAGCAGAAGGACACCCCTGATATCCCCAGATGAAATAACAGTATAAAGACCCAAAACCTCAGATTTTGGCAATCTATCAACACAAGATTTAAGGTCATTAAACCATACACCACTGATGTGTTCCCCACTCATATTCAGTTTATTTATGTTTATATCACATTGGTAAGTTGATTATTTCATGCTTTTTGCCTACTGGTACATCGTATGATGAAGCTGCTATCACACTTAAGCAATTTAATTTATTTCAGTGTGACAGTCTAACTCGCTGATGTACTATCATTTTTTCCTTTTCACACAGTGATAACTCATTTTTTATTTTCTATTTTTTATGTTTTTGATTTTTCAATGTTTTTGTATTTTTTTTTATTTTTAAGAAAAGCAGTAAACTATTTACAAAATTCTTATGAAAAACTAATTATTCAGGATTCCTCATCCCGTTGAGTTCGACTAAATGTTCAAAGCGAGCCCTGTCAAATGCTTTAGTATAAAGATCTGCCAGGTTATCTAGTGTGTCGACTCGATGTAATTCAATTAGTCGTTTTTCAGCACAATCCCGTATAAAATGATGACGTATGTCAATATGTTTTGTGCGACTGTGTTTCACGGGATTATTAGTTATTGAAATTGTGGCATTATTGTCTATCATAATAGGAGTACGAGTGAAATCCAAACCGTAATCGCGCATCTGCTGTTGAATCCAGAGAACCTGAGAGCAGCAGCTACCCGCAGCAATATATTCAGCTTCACACGTAGATGTAGACACACAAGATTGCTTCTTGCATTGCCAAGACACAATCCTGCCTCCTAAGAACTGACAACCACCTGTTGTAGACTTGTAAGCTGGGATTACAAGTTGAACAGAAATGTCATACACATACTTTGTTTGATGAATAAACATCCCATCCTCCTTCTGTTCAACTTGTAATCCCAGAAAGTAAGACAGCTTACCCATAGCGCTCATTTCGAACTTACTCTTCATCACCTGCTCGAACTCTTTACACATGTTTTCATCTGATGACCCAAAGATGATGTCATCCATGTACACCTGTACCAACAGAAAATCTTCCTTCTTCCTCTTGATGAACAGTGTACTGTCAATCTGACCTCTTTCAAAACCATTCTTGATCAGATGTGTAGACAGTGTCTCATACCACGCCCTAGGAGCTTGATGTAATCCATACAAAGCCTTATCAAGTTTGTAAACCCGATCTGGATAATCTGGATCAACGAACCCATCTGGTTGTGAGACATACACCACTTCTTGGACTTTCCCGTAAAGAAATGCACTCTTCACGTCTAGTTGGTAAACTTTGAAGCCCTTGAATGATGCGAAAGCTAGAAACAAACGAATTGCCTCCAGCCTTGCCACTGGTGCAAACACCTCATTGTAATCAATCCCTTCTTGCTGATTGAAACCTTTTACCACCAATCGAGCCTTGTTTCGCGTCACTATCCCTCTTTCATCTTTCTTGCACCTAAATACCCACTTAGTGCCTATCTCTCTTTCACCTTTAGGAAGGTCAACCAACTCCCAAACCTTCAACTTTGCAAACTGGGCCAATTCCTCTTGCATAGCCTCAACCCATGAATTGTCTTTAAGAGTCCTATGAATGTTCTTCGGCTCCTCTTGGGAAATAAAACAACTATACAAGCATTCGTTCACAATTCCAGTCTTTTCAATCGACACAAATAAGCCAGAATTCGCTGCTATGCTTCTTCTCGTCTGAACACCTGCATTAGGATCCCCAAGTATCATGTCAACTGGATGATCTCTATTTGCTCGTGTAGTAGCAACAACATCGACTTCTAGATTGTCACCCAGGTTTCATCCAACCTCCCCCTGAATATTCTGATTTGCAAACGGATTAATGAAATCCTCCCCCTGAATGGGTTCCGAGTCACTATCGCTTGAATCAGGATCAGCAGCACCTTGGGAAGTTTCTGGAGCATTTGTCATATCAACATTCGATCTAGGCATGAACTCGCCTTCATCGTCTCCACCAATCACTGCTTGAATCAACTGAGAATCATCTGCATTTGGAAACTCAGGAATATTAAATGATTTAAAAGTGCTTTCATAATCATATAATATAGCAGGACCACTCGTTGATTGTTGAGGTTTGTATGTAGTAATTTCAACATTGTAAACAACCTCAATTTTACCAGTTTTTAGATTAAAAACCCTTTTATTCGGTGTGCCAGGCACGTAACCTAGAAAGTAGCCATCGTCAGCCACCTCACCGAATTTTTATTTATCTTTATTTCGCACAATGGTGCAGGGTAATCCAAATGGTTCAAAGCCTTCTAAGTTTGGTTTCTTGTTAAACATCAATTCATGACAAGTTTTATTAAAACGTTTAACAGTCAAAACTTTGTTTAGGACGTAGCAAGCTGTATTCACAGCTTCTCCCCAGAAAAGAACTGGCAGCTTTGAATCTGAAAGCATCGTCCTAGCGGCTTCAATCAACGTCCTGTTTTTCCTCTCAGCAACTCCATTCTGTTGAGGCGTATAAGGAGCAGAATATTGATGTTCAATTCCCTTGCGAAGACAATAGAGATCCAGAATACGATTCTTGAACTCCGTGCCATTATCACTCCTTATCCTCTTAATCTTTGCATCATGGACGTTTTCCAATTTTGTAAAAAGATCTATCAACATTTCTGCTGTCTCATCTTTTGTACCTAAAAAGAAAACCCATGAATAACGTGAGTAATCATCTGTGACAACTAAACAATAGTACTTTCCACCTATGCTCCTCACGTTCACTGGACCGAATAAATCCATGTGAAGTAATTCATAAGGGGCATCTATGGAATTTACTATTTTTTATTTGTGAGGTTTCTTGTGTTGTTTTCCCTTTTGACATGGAAGACATTTATCTTCCACTTGAAACCTCTGCATTGGAACCCCTTTCACTAGCTCATTTTTAACATGGTAATTCATTTTTTGAAAGTGAATATGGGCCATGCGTCTGCGCCACAACATCGATTCAGCTTCAGATGCTTTTGATAGTAAACACGCCACCACAGCAGTTGGATCCTTAGCACCCATGTCCATGACATAAGTGTCATTTCTCCTTGGCGCTCGCATCACTATCCAATCGTCCGGAATCTTCAAACCTGGTTTCAACACTAATGCTTCATTCTTGGTAAAATGAACCGAGTGACCTTGGTCGCAGACTTGAGACACGCTCATCAGATTGTGTTTAAGCTGCTCAACATAATTCACTTTGTCCAGTGTGATCTTCCCATTGGTCACTTTTCCTCGGCCTGTAATTCTACCACCTTTAGTACCCGCAAAATTTACATGTCCTCCATCATAATCTTCAAACTCAGTTAACAATCTCGCATCCCCCGTCATGTGCCTGGAGCAGCCACTATCAACATACCATAAGTTGATAATCCTCCTTAGTAGCTCCTGCACACACCAACCAAGAAATTAGTTAGATTGGGGGACCCAAGCCTTAATGGTCTTGGGTCGTCCAAATTCACCAACCACTGGAACATCCATCCAATATCCATTACTCCTAACTGGAGTCTTGGATCTTAGACCAGTTGATGGAATTTGATTTTGATTTCCACTAGGTCTTTGGTCCTGAGGGTTCCTATATGTGTTTGGACTATTTGACCTTTGAAAATTGTGATTTCGATATCTTGAATTTTGATTCCAAGAAGCTTGATTTTCATAATTTCTAAAGCCATTGTTATAAAAAGTTCGACCACCATTATTTTGGTATCGATTTTGATATTGACCTTGACTTCTGAAATTATTTGAATTTCCATTAAAATTGTTCATTCTAGGTGAACTGCTTCTAGGTCTCTCATATCTGCCTGGTGGAGATTTAGGCTGAAATCTTGGTTGATTTCTTTGAAAACGAGGAACTTGTGGAGTTCCTTTTTCAGCCTTATCTACACCAACAGCAACATTCTCTGGTTGCTTATGAGCAGATTTCTTTGGAGAATTTACAACTTTCTCCTCAGGATTATCACCACTCTTCTCTGGTGACTTCTCTTTCTTCTTTTCACTCACTTGTGCTTCATTCTTTTTATTAGGACAGCAGCTAGCTACATGTCCCTTGGTGTGACATTTGAAGCACAATCTCTTTTTCGAAGACTTCTTATTTGAAGCCTTTGAACTAGATTCGGGTTTTGATGATGATGCCTTAGAAGGATTTGGTTCAGTTTGCTTAGTTTCAGAATTTTCTTTGTTCCTATTTTTAGCAAACTCTACATTAGATTCATTTTCAATAACAGATGTTTCGTTTTTCATGTCACTTCCTTGAACAAAATTAATACTTTTAACAAAAGTTGGATTTTTATTCTTAGGATGTGATGTTTTCTTTTTCAAAACAGGTTTGCTGTTATTATCCTTCTTAGCATCAGCACTCTCAAACACATTTCCTTGACTTGACGTGGAACTACTTGGTGATGTTGACACAAAGTCCATGAGATCATCTTCATCAGGCAAGAAAGAATAGTCATGCCTAACAGGAGGTGGAACTTCATTGAAACCATGGAATCCCACACTGGTTTTGTCATTACTTTTCTTCAAGCCACCCATCATATGTTTCATAACAAAAGTAGAGTCCCTGAACTGACCTAATTTCTTTTCAAGTTCAACAATTTTGAGTTGTGCATCTGACACTCTTTGCATTTTTCAGAAATCTCTTTTGTTTTCTCAGCCATCATTTCATGAGCTAAGTCTATAACTTGAAGTTTTTCGTTTAGTTTGCAGGTTAAAGAGTCAATTTTACTTTCATAACCTTTTATTTTCTTCAAGTATGAGGATTCATTTCTTTTAGCAAAAAAGTTTGCTTCTTTTATGTTAGACATCTCGCTTACTAGACTTTGGTTTTGTGTTGACAACCTGTCAACCTCACCCTGTAGTTCACGACATTTTAAACACACAGAATTAGACTGTACCTCTCCTGTTTGTTTGTCAAGATTGGCTATTAGCGCTGCAAGTTGAGCTTCAATTCTCTTGTATTTAGCTTCTTTTTCTTCAGCTTCATTTTCATGGTCAGACTTTTTCTTTTCTTCTTCAGCATCTGCTGTCTGAACAACCTTATCTACCTCAGCTTCACATTTGTTCTCAACTTTAGCATCATCTACTGTAGCTTCACTATCATCTACTGGCATTATCTCTGCCATGAATGCCTGAGTGACATTGTCATCATTCTCCAAGTGAACACTCCAGTCATATGAACCTTCTTTGGCAGTAGAGATCAGCGCTCTCGAGTTAGAGTTGTTTGAAGCATTCCTATTGTTTGAACTCTGACTCGAAGTCTCCTGTTTTTGTTTTTGACATTCCCTAGCAAAATGCCCATAACTTTGACAGTTGAAGCATCTCACTTTGGTCTTATCGAAACCAACAGTCTTTCCTATAAACTTCCTTCCCGTTCGGTTCATAAACCTCTTCACTCGTCTAGTAATCATGGCCATTTGCCATTGCAAATCCATATCTTCAAGATCATCAGGGTCAATCTGTTCGTAATCTTCATCTAAAGTGGCAGGATCAGATATCTTCCCCTGAATGTAGTTCTCATAAGAAGCAACGAATGAAGCAAGTAGAGCAAGATGCTCTTCAGCAGACTTCACACTCATTGGCATCGACTTAACACCACTGCTCTGCTTAGAACCTGATGTTCTCTTGGCTCCTGATGATCCTCCTGAAGCAGCTACAAAACACACATCACCATCCTCATTCACTGTGACCTGCTCATTCTCACACGATAGAACGCAGTAGCAGAGTCGCTAGAAGCGTTGTGAGATGAAGAAGATGTAAGCCCATTGTAAATCGCTGGATCTTGAACCTGATCATATCCAGTGTCTTTCTACTTCATACTGAGCTCATAAGTTCTCAGCTTGCCAACTACTTCTTCAAGCTCTTTTGTCTCATAATCTGCTTCTCCCTTGATCATGAGAGTGTAAATATCCCACTTGGTAGGTAAGGCATCGAGCAGCTTGTCATTCTTCTTTACGTCAGAATAGCAATCGATCTCATAATTCTCCATTTCTGACATCAGATGGTAGTAACGAGTGATGATGTCCTCAAGTGACTCATGTTTCATGAATTTGAAAACAGCAAACTGCTTCTTCAGAAGATCAACTTTGTTTTTCTTGACATCTGCATTTCCCGCATATCTTTTCTCTAATGCATCCCACATATCCTTTGAGTTTGTGTACTTCTTGAAAGTATGCTTGATGCTATCAGGTAAACACATTTTGATTGCAGCCAAGGCTCTCTTTTCAGCCTCATACATCTTTTTATCAGCATCTTCCATGTTCACATAGGCAGTTCTACGTGGTCTGCCCTCAAAGTCATGTGTAGGGTTTGTGTACCCATCTTCAATGCATATCCACATGCGAGTATCCTGATATTCAATAAAGGATTGAAAACGATCCTTCCAAGTCAAGTAATTTTCCACCTTCATCATCTTAGGTGGTTTATTGGTAGTGCCAACCTCATGCTCCATTTTCAAATTCTCATTCAAAGTAGACATGTTCGACATTTTAAACGTTGCAGACTGTTAAAACCGTACAAAATAGTTCCAAAAACAGTGGTTACCAAATTACACCGTTAGAATCGTCTCGAAAAAACGAATCCAATGATATCTAATGTCGAAAACACGAGGATGGAAAGAAGAAATAAAACAGGAAACCCAGGGGCCTACGGTGGCTACCGTAATTTACGGTAGCCCCTGAAATCCCCCAGTTCCACCGTAAGACAGTAGAGCAGCAGCGTAACAATATCCAGTCTACCGTAATTTACGGTAGGTACCGTAAATTACGGTAGAGCCAGACGAGAAAAGCGTAACTGCCCTTTTAAAACCGTTTTCAAGTGTCTTTTGAGGTCATTCATGATTTGAGACGTTTTTCTGGTGTTCTTGGGCGAAAATTAGCTTTGGCAAGTGATTGGGAACATTTCTAAACATTTCGGTTTGTATTTTAATGCTTATGAACATTGATTTTGTTGGAATGATGATTCACCAAGCCATGTCTGGCTAAACTTTCGGTGATCATCTTAGGTGAAGGTTTCTACTATGACTTTTATGTGTTTCCTTTTATTTCTAGAATGATAAACTTGGTGTGTTTGCTAGGCTTATCATGGTGTATGAATGCTTGATTGTAACTTGTTAATTGATGTTTTGATTCTAGTGTAAATCGTACGTTCTTAGTGTCGTTGACAATCGAGATATCACGGGAAGGGTTAGGGTTGGATATTGATTAATTGATCATCGGGTAACAACCTCGCATTAATATAATCCGAGTACTGTAGGTCCCCTTGATGTATGGATCTTTCACAGAATTGTCTTTCCAATCAAGAGTGCGGAATCCTCTTGATCAGAATATAACAGAATGAGTAGAAACAGAAATCACTTTCAAACTGGATCTTTATTGATTATCTATCAAACTGATTACAATCAATCAAGATCCCTAACCAACACTCAAATTCGTCCAAACCCTAAAGTTCTCACGAATTCTCACTCTAAATATGTTTTGGCTGATTAACCTAAACACTAAAGCCTAACCTTGTTTATATAACACAAGGTTTGCTACTTGGGCTAAGGTTCCTACATGGGCAAAGCCCAATTCGCCCCCATCACCCAATGTGGGTTTTGTTTAGCCCAAACTCTATTATCTCACTAATACAAAGCTAAACCCGCTAACTGTTTATCGTTTTACTAATTACAAGATATCCAAAGACCAAATCTAAGCTGTTGTCACAAATATGCACCAACAAGTAATTTGTTCCCTTTTATCATAACAAGTGTTTATGCATGAGTTTTGTCTATGTAACTCTTTCTAGTTGGATTTATGCATAATTGGTAATGGAAACCGGAACCTAAGATGGTCATTTTCTCATAATCTGATTAACAACCAATTTGATTTGCAATTTAGTTAGTAATTTAGTTATTAAAACCAAACATCCAAACTCTTGAATTTTAATTTCTGCAAATTAGGTTAATTGTAGTTAATTCACAAAGCTATAGAATCAATACACTTTCCACAAACTCACTATGTTCGATACCAATTTGTTGCTATCTACTAGTTGTAATTTGGATTAACTTTGCGTGTGACTACGACAACACGTCAAGCAGCGTGTTTTTAATCACGCTGAAATGGCACGAGGGTTTGATATTTTGACCAATGACTGTGCTCCTGTTCTTTGTTTGGCCAATAACAAATTTTAATGGTTTTTTTTTATTTAAATTCTATTTTACACCCCTTTTAATATAATGTCCACATTCCCACTACACCCATTTTTTGAAAACGCCCTATAATACCCCATTACTGACTGGGCTGCCACATGACACAAAATGTCCAAGGGTGAGGTGTTAACCAGTACACCTGATCTTAAAATAAAAGTATTTGGATGTGAGAGTTAGAAATATTTTTTTAATACAAAAAGCTTGATTAAATATACCTACTTAAAGAGCTCAAACTTTTTAGCACCAAATTGTCTGAATATATTTATTTTTTTATTATTGATTTATGTTCATGTTATATATTACATACTTTTCAAGCTGCAGCTAATATACCAAACATCTTTCAACAATTAAATTAGTTCAACTTTTAGCTCTGAAAAAGTCTCTGATTTTTGTTCTAAATAAAAGTTTAAGCTCTTTTTGTTCCAACTCCAACTAGCCTAATTACCAGATAAATATACTAAATATCATTAACAGGGGAGGATTTAAAGTCAACTCGGGGATTAACAGGAACTTGTTCGGTTCGTATTTTATAGTGTTAGTTTATATAAAGACTTCTGAAGGAATCCTTTAAAGTTTTGTGAGGGAACCTTATAAACAAATCTGAAGCAGGGGCGGACCTACATATGCCCGTGGGTGGGCGGCCGCACCCCTTGAAAAAAAAAATTTAGTGTTATTTTTCGCGAAAAATCCCGACCGCACCCCTTGAAAAATTTCGACCGCACCCCTTGAAAAATTCTGACCGCACCCCTTAGAAAAAAATGTTAGAATTTATATAAAAAAAATTTGTAAACAAGTTGGCCCACAATAAAACTTTTGTATTCCTATAACCCAACATCAAGCCCAATTGAATAAGTTTATGGTAAAACCCAACCCAAATAACTAAATCAATTAACAAAACATAACCCAATTACCCAAATAAAGCCAATCGCCCTTTCATCTCTCCCGCCCTCCCCCTTGCTGCAGCGACCAAGAAACAGATGATCAACCATTCAACCTGCAACAGGCTTCGATCGATCAGCCATTCAACCTGCAGACTAGCCGACCAGAGGTACGAATCCTTGATTTTATTCTTCAAGATTTTTTAATTTTGATAAGGTTTTTGACTTTTTGATAGGGTTGTTGTCTTGTTGATAAGGTTGCTGTATTGTACAATTAAGTCGGCAATTTGTCATTTATTGGGTTCAACGACAACAACTTGTTTACTTTATTAAATATTAAAAAAAGTTAGTGGATTGTAAGATTGTTGATTAAATATTAAGGAATTGAAATTACTAGTGGATTGTTAGAATTTATATAAAAGATTGTTGATTTCATTAAATACTAAGGAATTGAAATTAAGGAATATTGTTTATTTTGTATGTGATAGGGACAATGAGTAAAGATGTTATGGCGCGATTTCTCAACAAGAGGAAAGCGGATGAAATCGGATCATCTTCCGATTTTGTTGATGTGAATGATCTTCCCTCGGATCCTCATGATCGCAAGGCGATAGCATCATACAACGTGAATCAACGAGATGATATTAGAAGGGCATACCTACTAAGAGGACCATGTCAACCAACGGGTATTCAATATCCAACATCAACGTTTCAAGGTAAAGAGTCGAGAAAATTCAAACAAGAATGGTATGACCGAAAGGAATACAAGGGATGGTTAGAGTATAGTATAAAATCGGATCGTGTGTTTTGCTTATGTTGTTACTTGTTTAGGTCCGAATTTGGTGATCATAGAGACACATTTGTTTTGAACGGGTATAACAATTGGAAAAAAAGTACATGAGGTACTTACAAAACATGTTGGGTTAGTTAATAGCGCCCACAACAAATGTTTCCAAAAGTGTGCCGATTTACTTAACGAAAAGCAAGCGGTAAACACACAATGGGACAAAAGGACCCCTAAGGAGAAACGTGATTACAAACTTAGATTAAGTGCTTCTACTTTGCTTGGAAAAAGGTTGTTGAATGGCGGTTTAGCGTTTCGTGGTCATGATGAGTCAAAAGATTCATTAAATAAAGGAAATTTCTTAGAGCTTTTAGAACTAATGGGTGAAATGAATGAAGAGCTTGGTAAGGTTATCTTAGAGAATGCACCAGCGAATAACCAAATGACTAGTCCTAAAATTCAAGCGGACATTAAACATTGTTATGCTCAAGAGGTACTTAAACAAATTTTTGAAGATCTTGGTGATGATGTTTGTTCTTTATTAGTTGACGAATCATGTGATGTTTCAAAAAAAGAACAAATGGCGGTTGTTATTCGTTATGTTGATAAAGTTGGGATTGTTAAGGAGCGTTTTATTGGGCTTGTTCATGTCAAAGAGACAAGCGCATTAACACTTAAATCGGCTATTGATGATATGGTGGCACGTTATGGGTTGAGTTTGAAAAGGATTAGAGGCCAAGGTTATGACGGGGTAAGTAACATGTCGGGTGAGTTTAACGGCTTAAGAGCTCTTATTTTAAAGGAAAATGTTTCGGCTTTCTATATTCATTGTTTTGCACACCAACTTCAACTAGCTGTTGTGGCGGTTGCACACAAGCACACACCTATTTGGAGAGTAATTGAAACGATAACATGTTTAACAAATGCCGTTTGTGCATCTTCCAAGCGACAAGACATGCTTCGTGAAAGCCAAAGAAGACAATTGGAAAAAATGGAAGACGTGCTTTGTACCGGAAGTGGGTTGAATCAAGAAATGGCACTTTCAAGACCCGGAGATACACGTTGGAATTCCCACTATAAAACACTTTCGCGTTTGATTACTTTATATCCAAACATTATGGAAGTTCTTGGATGTATAGTAGAAACAGGTCAAACTCTTCCTTGTAGTAGACAAGCGGACGGACTTTTAGAGGATATGAAAAAATACGACTTTGTATTTTACATACACTTGATGGAGCATATTCTAAACATCACACACACATTGTCCCAATGTCTATAAAGAAAAGAACAAGATTTGATGAATGCAGTTAAATTGGTTTCTTCCACAAAAAACCAACTTGAAAAGTTTAGGTTGGAAGGATTTAATGAGTTCTTGGAGAAGGTTAACTCTTTTTGTGACATGTATGAACTTGAGGTGAAAAATTTAGATGATGAATATATTAACCCAAGATGGCCAAGAAGAAAAACGAACATCTCAAATCGGCACTATTACGAGTATGATTGCTTTAATGCGGTTCTAGATTTGCAAATTCAAGAATTTGGGAACCGTTTTAACGAGGTAACATTGGAACTACTTCTTTGTATGAGTTGTTTGAGTCCGTGTGATAATTTTAGTGCGTTTGACATTCCAAATATACTAAAGTTAGCCGGAAAGTATCCATATGATTTCGATGAAGCCGAAAAACGAAGGCTTCCGATTCAACTCGGAAACTACGTTGATTTTGTGAAAAAAGATAAACAATTCGCCAACTTGGATGGTTTGTCAAGTCTTGTAAGGTTAATGGTTTCAACAAATATTCACGTAACTTTTACATTGGTATATCGTTTATTGAAGCTTGTTCTCGTATTACACGTCGCAACCGCAACCGTTGAAAGATGTTTTTCGGCAATGAAGAATGTGAAGACCGACTTGCGTAATCGGATTGGCGATGAGAATTTAAGTGATAGTTGTATATGTTATATAGAGAAAGACTTGCTTAAGAAAGTACCTCTAGATGATGTTTTGGATAGATTTCAAAAAATGAAAACCCGTAGGGCGACTTTTTAAATATGTTTGTAACAATGTTTGACGTGTTTTTTATGATTATATAAATTTAAGTTTGATGTTCTTTTTTTACATGACCCGACCCCCGACCCGAACCGGTTTTTTTATGTATAAATCTAGACGCCTAAGATTTTAAAAAAAATTTCCGCACCCCCATGAAAAAAATCCTGGGTCCGCCACTGATCTGAAGATGGTCCATTGGTAAGTAGGCACACTTATTAAACCTCAGATCGAGTCTGGTAAAAGCCGTTTTTTGAGTTTTTTTCTTAAAAACGATTTTAGGGTTTAGTAACTTATGTCTTATCCGCCCTGTGTGTCGCCTCTGCAGTCAAACCCAAACAAAACACGCACACTGAACTGAAAACCCTTAAGTTGGCCACTGTTCGTCTATAGCCACCTGCCACCATTCGTCTCCACCCACAACAGCTTGCTCTCCGCCTCGCCATTCCTTTCCCGATTCCTTTCATTCACACAAATTTGTAGGTAATTACATTGCTTTTCATTGATAATTCCATGTGAAATTGGTTGTGAAACCTAGGGTTTAGATTTGTGCTTTTTTAATTGGTTGCTGAATTCTTCCATGTTTGTTTTATATTAAAAACTTGTGCTTTTTTGTTGGCACAAGAAAGAAGAAAAATTAAATGAACATGTTGGTAAAGGCAATAGTACTTTTCACAAAAGAGCCGTTGAAAAAGAGGAAGACTTACTTAAAGAAGCTTAATCTATACTTGCGTGTAATGAAAAAAAATCGGAGAAAGAAAGAAAAGAATATAGAACGCGATTAAGTGCTTCGGTTATGATTTCTTAAGGATTGTTAAATGGTGGGTTACCTTTTCAGGGTCATGACGAGTCTGAAGAATCCTTATATAGAGGACACTAGGTTAATGCCCGCGTTAAACACGGCTTCAACAAAAAGCGCACTAAACGCACTAAATAAGCCCAAACTATGATTCTTGGATTAAATATTAAATTTCGAAACCTGAACAACGCGACTCGTTTAAACCAAATATAGAACAACCTGAACCCGATTAACTCATAAACATATGAATCGGTTCTTGGGTTAAATATTAAACTTCCGAAACCTGAATAATGCGACCCGCTATACCCGAAACCCGATAAAATACCCCGAAGGATACCCCTTCTTACATCAACTACATATATACTCTTATCCATCAAGTCAATTTTTGTAAACACTACAATATTTCTTTCTTCTTAAGATACATTTCAAGCTTATAACTATAAATTTTATAATAACTTAACTATCTTCGAGAATTTCCACATAGTAGAATTGCATTTGGGTACATGTGGGGTCCACCTCACGGGAAATTTAAATCGCATCTATTGTAGCAAGAGCTTGATTAGTTGATGATACTGCCAACATACAACAGTTTGGCTGCATCAAAAAAATCCCATTAACCAAATGAAACCAATAATGTTGTACTCATTGTTATATCAACAAAATTTAGAATTTACCTTTTGAATGTAGGCACAGACCATATTCACAAGATCTTGCATAATCCCTTCAGATTAACCATCTATATATTCATTCAAGATTTTAAATTAGAAGTAGCTTATTTCATGTCACCTGAATTTCTTTTGATATGTACTTACCAACTGAAACTTTGGTAAGGTCGTATCAACCAAAGTCAAGATAAAAAAACAATTTTAAAATTCTTTATAATTTATCCATAGGCCTATGTAGGGATGAGCTAGATACCAACTGTACCGAAGGTACCGCCGTACCCAAAATCCCCAAAAATGAGCACCAGTACGAGTACCGAAAATACCCGATACGGTTCGGTCTACAGGTACGGGTTTGGAGCAATATTTGAAGGTAAAACAGGTACTGGAAATGTCAGTACCAAGTCGGTACCGAAAATATTTCGATTCAGGAAATTTAGTACCGGGTTGCTCATCTCTAGGCCTATGTTAAGGGAAAAGATACATTGCATAAAAAACAATTCTTCAAAATTATTTATAAATTATCCACAGGCCTTAGGCAAAACATTCAAAATTTACCATCTCAAGAATAGATATAAAGATGGATATGGATGCTTGAAATTTGTTTGGCTTGACCCGTTTCTTATTTTCAATATCTGCATATATAGTAACACAAAAGAATATTATCAGTATGGTACAAATAGAGTTTAAAATAATATTTGATGATTCAAATATATGTCTTTTATATAAATTGCATTCCCACTATCTAAACAAATGAATCGTTTGCGCTGCGCATAATTCTCCCATCACGAGTAGCCATAGAATAAACAAAAGAGGAGACTTGAATGCGACAATGATAACAAACGCCTCGTTTCAATGCGACAATGCTCGAATAACTAACTACGACATTTTGAGTTTCACAATTCCAACCTACCAGAATCAAGATCCATATTAGTAACAATATGATTAAACAAACATTACAAATGCTAAACAAATTAGTATACACAAGATCTACCTTGATCATATCTCGAAGCCCGACAAAAATCCATGGACCTTATTCAAACAAATTCCTACATTCTTCATCGAAGTTTTATACATCCACACACTGCCAACACAAACACTACATCATAAGCCTCATGCAACTTATTATGGTATCCGACTCTTAGTTTATTAATGTAAAAGCCATGAATATGAGTGTCTATGCAATCACAACAGCAATGTAAACCTAATGCAGAAAAGAATATCACCTCGGGTTCGCTACCATCTGAATTATAAATCCTCACGGTATAAACAGTCCCATAGCATCCAGACATTGCAGAGATCACTCCATCTGACCCAATGCCAAAATTCCGATCATATAACTTAACACCTTGCTTTGGAGTCAGTTTCAGACCCATTTAATCAAGATTATTAACCTAAAAGAAAAACAAATTTCTACATATGGTAAATCACAACCACTAAATATAAAGCAAACCTAATGCACATAAATAAATGATCAAAAAACATAAATTAATTACCATGATAAAGTCGTTACTATCATAGCTATATGATTGAACCTGTTTAGATCGAGCGAACAACAAAGATTTGGTAGCATTTATCTACAAAATTGCATATCTTATATGAACAAAAAATGAGTCAGAATTAAAATAGCATGCATAGTGATGTGCGCAATCACATTCTCTATTACTGAAGTGCGCAGCTAACATCATACATCATTCGCTTCCAAAATAATTATAATAAAGAACATTATCACACCATTCAACTCCATGTTAGCATCATACGAAAAAAAAAACAGAATGAATCATTGAAACCTAAAATCAGAATGAATCCATAAGATCTTATAACAAAAAAACAGAATTAAACCCTAAGATCAAAAGGAAACATTGAAACCTAACAAAAAAAACAAAATGAAATCGCAATCAAAGACTAAAATCAAAACAAAACCCTAAAATTGTATAACAAAAAATATCAACATCAACTAATCAAAAAGTGCAAAACCTTTCCCTTTGAAAGGATTACATTAGCAATCAGAAAAACTAACTTTACCTTGAATAAAATCACACGATGGTGATGAAGGGAAGATAACCACTGGTGAAATTAAAAGAGTTAATCCAGATGAGGAAATCGAATATGATAATGGAAGATGGAGAATCGCCTTGAGAGAGGAGAGGAACGAACGTGATTGTGAGGCTGGATAATTTAGGGTTTCCTCATATCATCGGACAAAAAAAGCGGAATGAGAGAGAGAGAGAGAGTAAAAGAAAACCGATTACGACAAACCAATCATAAAATAAGAAGATCAAGGAATCAAACATTACCGTCGATTGTTAACTATTGGGTATTGAAGATGGATTGAAGGTTGTCGCACAGGGTTGATTGAGATCCGGAGGAGGCAGATGATTTGGCCTTTATGGTTTTCAGGAAAAAAGTAACGAAGATTGAGAGAGAGAGAGAGAGAGAGAGAGAGAGAGAGAGAGAGAGTATAAGAAACTTCCCTAATACACTTCCTCTAATACTCGCACAACATTCAGCCACGTGTAATTCTTATGTGGATTAACCAAGGGGTGACATGTGTCCACCAATGGTTTAGTTTATTATAGATATAGATTTTTCAAAATTGTTCGGACAAATAAATGAAGCAATTGGTAAGGTCATGTTAAGTAATGCTCCCGGTAATAACCAAATGACAGCTCCATTAATACAAAAAAGATATTTGTAATTGTTTTGCAGAAGAAATGTTAAAGAAGATATTTGAAGAACTTAGGATGATGTGTTTTCTATATTAGTTGATGAATCCAGAGATATTTCTAAAAAGGAACAAATGGCTGTGGTTTTGAGGTATGTTGATAAATTAGGATTTGTGAAGGAACATTTTATTGGTCTTGTACATGTTAAGGAAACAACCGCTTTATCTCTTAAATCTGCAATTGATGAAGTGTTTGCTCGCTACAATTTAAGTTGGGTAGGGTTAGAGGCCAAGGATATGACAACGCAAGCAATATGTCCGGTGAATTTAATGGTTTGAAAACTTTGATTTTGAAAGAAAATTCTTCGGCATATTTTGTTCATTGCTTTGCTCACAAACTTCAACTTGTTGTGGCCTTTGCAAATAAACATTTTGAAATTTGTAAGTTTTTTTTGAAGAAATATCAGATTTGACCAATGTTGTTGGTGCATCTTGTAAACGAACAGATTTGCTAAGAAAAAGTCAAAGAGAGAGGTTGCAAGAGTCGGGGAATCAAGAAATGTCAATTGCAAGAGCCAGAGATACACATTGGAGTTCTCACGACAAAACACTTCTTCGTTTGCTTACTTTATATCCTTGTGTTCTTGACGTGCTTGAATATCTAGAAACTTCGGCATGTGATGATATTCACAAAGCACATGCATATTCAGTTATACGTGAAAAGTTATAAGTTTGTATTTTATTTACATTTGATGAAACATATTTTGGAAGTTACTAACTTATTGTGTGTCGCTCTTCAAAGAAAGAATTAAGATATTATAAATGAGGTTGAACTAGTTAGATCAACCAAAGAAAATTACAAAGGCATCCTTGAAGGCTTTGACTCGCTTTTGAAAGATGTCACATGCTTTTGTAAGTATGATATTGAGATGATTAACATGGAAGATGAGTATGGTGACCCGAAAAATAGAAGAAAAAAGACCAACATCACCAATCGTCACCATTTTGTGGTTAATAATTTCAACACGGTTCTCGATATGCAAATTCAAGAGCTTGGAAACCGTTTTAACGAGGTAACCACGGACTTGCTTACATGTATGAGTTCCTTGAGCCCATGTCATAGTTTTAGTTCCTTTACTAAATTAAATTTGTTAAAGTTGGCCAAGATGTATCCGCGTGATTTTACTTTAGATGAAAAAGACGATCTTATTGATGAACTCGGCCACTACATTGGTAATGTGAAAAAAGATAGTCGGTTAACAACTTGGATGAGATAAGTGATCTTGCCAAAAAGATGGTGGAAACAAGAAAACACATTGATTATCATTTGGTTTATCGATTAATGAAGTTGTCACTGGCTTTACCTGGTTGCAACGACAAGCGTTGCAACAAGTTTTTCTTCAATGAAGCATGTAAAGACGAAATTACGTAATAGGATGCGTGATGGATACATGGACAATTCTTGCATTTGCTACGTTGAAAGAGAGTTTTTATAACAAGTTTCTATCGAGAATGTAATGCAACGTTTTCAAAAGATGAAACCTCGTAGCATGGGTGGCCCGGAGGGGGTGCGGGGTGGGCGACGGCTCAGGGCCCAAACCCTCCGGGGGCCCAAAAGTTTATTTATTTTTAATAAAGTTACGCTATATAAATTAGAATATATAAGTAATGGATACGAAACTGATAAGATGAAGCCCATGGTTTGGTGGTTCCCATGTCATTTTATTAGCAAGTAGGTCTTGAGTACTAATCTTGATATCTTCATTTTTAGTTGATTTTTTTTCTTTATTACCCACGCATTAAATGCAAATGACATTAATTGACTAATTTTGTGTTACATTGAATCAAAATGAGAATCATTGTTATTTCTCAAATCTAGTTTAAAAATGCTTATTTATGTTAATTTATTAAAATATTATTCAATCTACAATTAATTTTGTGTGTTCCATTTTTTTTATGAAAAAAGTCTTTTTTTGTTTTTTTTCTCCTTTAACTCTGTGTGTTTTCTAAATAAATTTGGATAAGTTATGACGGTTTTACATGATCGTAAATAACATTTTTTTAAAGTTACGACGTAATTATTCCACATTTTTTTAATTTACCATTACAGCGTGTTTTCTTTCTACGTTTTGTTGCCCAAATGCGCGTGTGGTGTGCTTTTTATCTACGTTTCCACAAAATTTTAGTTCATTTTCATATATTTTAAACTTTTTTGTATATCTTTTTAAGAAGTTTATATTTTAGGGGCCCGTACTTTATCTTTGCACATGGCCTACATATTTTCTAAGATTTTTGGAGACGGCCCAACATCGTAGGGAACAACTTTAGGTATGCTTTTTATTTTATTCGTAAAGACTATCTTTTTTATGTTTCGTGTTTTTAAATTTATTACGACGATATGTTTTTTTCATTATTATATCGTATTTTTATTATATTATGAAACTCTCCTTATATTATGAACTTTACCTGACTCGAATCGTCGAACCGTTGCGTATTTTTTTTATGTTCGGACATATGATATTGGAACACTTAGAAAAGTAAACTTCTTGGAAAAAATTACTGGATCCGCCACTGATCATTAATCTATAATACTCATTTCTTATTTTATTTTACTTAAATTATAACATGTAACTTATTGACTCATACTCAGGGGCGGACCTACATATACCCGTGGGTGGGCGGCCGCACCCCTTGAAAAAAAAAAATTTAGTGTTATTTTTCGCGAAAAATCCCGACCGCACCCCTTGAAAAATTTCGACCGCACCCCTTAGAAAAAAATGTTAGAATTTATATAAAAAAAATTTGTAAACAAGTTAGCCCACAATAAAACTTTTGTATTCCTATAACCCAACATCAAGCCCAATTGAATAAGTTTATGGTAAAACCCAACCCAAATAACTAAATCAATTAACAAAACATAACCCAATTACCCAAATAAAGCCAATCGCCCTTTCATCTCTCCCGCCCTCCCCCTTGCTGCAGCGACCAAGAAACAGATGATCAACCATTCAACCTGCAACAGGCTTCGATCGATCAGCCATTCAACCTGCATACTAGCCGACCAGAGGTACGAATCCTTGATTTTATTCTTCAAGATTTTTGAATTTTGATAAGGTTTTTGACTTTTTGATAGGGTTGTTGTCTTGTTGATAAGGTTGCTGTATTGTACAATTAAGTCGGCAATTTGCCATTTATTGGGTTCAACGACAACAACTTGTTTACTTTATTAAATATTAAAAAAAGTTAGTGGATTGTAAGATTGTTGATTAAATATTAAGGAATTGAAATTACTAGTGGATTGTTAGAATTTATATAAAAGATTGTTGATTTCATTAAATACTAAGGAATTGAAATTAAGGAATATTGTTTATTTTGTATGTGATAGGGACAATGAGTAAAGATGTTATGGCGCGATTTCTCAACAAGAGGAAAGCGGATGAAATCGGATCATCTTCCGATTTTGTTGATGTGAATGATCTTCCCTCGGATCCTCATGATCGCAAGGCGATAGCATCATACAACGTGAATCAACGAGATGATATTAGAAGGGCATACCTACTAAGAGGACCATGTCAACCAACGGGTATTCAATATCCAACATCAACGTTTCAAGGTAAAGAGTCGAGAAAATTCAAACAAGAATGGTATGACCGAAAGGAATACAAGGGATGGTTAGAGTATAGTATAAAATCGGATCGTGTGTTTTGCTTATGTTGTTACTTGTTTAGGTCCGAATTTGGTGATCATAGAGACACATTTGTTTTGAACGGGTATAACAATTGGAAAAAAGTACATGAGGTACTTACAAAACATGTTGGGTTAGTTAATAGCGCCCACAACAAATGTTTCCAAAAGTGTGCCGATTTACTTAACGAAAAGCAAGCGGTAAACACACAATGGGACAAAAGGACCCCTAAGGAGAAACGTGATTACAAACTTAGATTAAGTGCTTCTACTTTGCTTGGAAAAAGGTTGTTGAATGGCGGTTTGGCGTTTCGTGGTCATGATGAGTCAAAAGATTCATTAAATAAAGGAAATTTCTTAGAGCTTTTAGAACTAATGGGTGAAATGAATGAAGAGCTTGGTAAGGTTATCTTAGAGAATGCACCAGCGAATAACCAAATGACTAGTCCTAAAATTCAAGCGGACATTAAACATTGTTATGCTCAAGAGGTACTTAAACAAATTTTTGAAGATCTTGGTGATGATGTTTTTTCTTTATTAGTTGATGAATCATGTGATGTTTCAAAAAAAGAACAAATGGCGGTTGTTATTCGTTATGTTGATAAAGTTGGGATTGTTAAGGAGCGTTTTATTGGGCTTGTTCATGTCAAAGAGACAAGCGCATTAACACTTAAATCGGCTATTGATGATATGTTGGCACGTTATGGGTTGAGTTTGAAAAGGATTAGAGGCGAAGGTTATGATGGGGCAAGTAACATGTCGGGTGAGTTTAACGGCTTAAGAGCTCTTATTTTAAAGGAAAATGTTTCGGCTTTCTATATTCATTGTTTTGCACACCAACTTCAACTAGTTGTTGTGGCGGTTGCACACAAGCACACACCTATTTGGAGAGTATTTGAAACGATAACATGTTTAACAAATGCCGTTTGTGCATCTTCCAAGCGACAAGACATGCTTCGTGAAAGCCAAAGAAGACAATTGGAAAAAATGGAAGACGTGCTTTGTACCGGAAGTGGGTTGAATCAAGAAATGGCACTTTCAAGACCCGGAGATACACGTTGGAATTCCCACTATAAAACACTTTCGCGTTTGATTACTTTATATCCAAACATTATGGAAGTTCTTGGATGTATAGTAGAAACAGGTCAAACTCTTCCTTGTAGTAGACAAGCGGACGGACTTTTAGAGGATATGAAAAAATACGACTTTGTATTTTACATACACTTGATGGAGCATATTCTAAACATCACACACACATTGTCCCAATGTCTACAAAGGAAAGAACAATATTTGATGAATGCGGTTAAATTGGTTTCTTCCACAAAAAACCAACTTGAAAAGTTTAGGTTGGAAGGATTTAATGAGTTCTTGGAGAAGGTTAACTCATTTTGTGACATGTATGAACTTGAGGTGAAAAATTTAGATGATGAATATATTAACCCAATATGGCCAAGAAGAAAAACGAACATCTCAAATCGGCACTATTACGAGTATGATTGCTTTAATGCGGTTCTAGATTTGCAAATTCAAGAATTTGGGAACCGTTTTAACGAGGTAACATCGGAACTACTTCTTTGTATGAGTTGTTTGAGTCCGTGTGATAATTTTAGTGCGTTTGACATTCCAAATATACTAAAGTTAGCCGGAAAGTATCGATATGATTTCGATGAAGCCGAAAAACGAAGGCTTCCGGTTCAACTTGGAAACTACATTGATTATGTGAAAAAAGATAAACAATTCGCCAACTTAGATGGTTTGTCAAGTCTTGTAAGGTTAATGGTTTCAACAAATATTCACGTAACTTTTACATTGGTATATCGTTTATTGAAGCTTGTTCTCGTATTACCCGTCGCAACCGCAACCGTTGAAAGATGTTTTTCGGCAATGAAGAATGTGAAGACCGACTTGCGTAATCGGATTGGCGATGAGAATTTAAGTGATAGTTGTATATGTTATATAGAGAAAGACTTGCTTAAGAAAGTACCACTAGATGATGTTTTGAATAGATTTCAAAAAATGAAAACCCGTAGGGCGACTTTTTAAATATGTTTGTAACAATGTTTGACGTGTTTTTTATGATTATATAAATTTAAGTTTGATGTTCTTTTTTTACATGACCCGACCCCCGACCCGAACCGGTTTTTTTATGTATATATCTAGACGCCTAAGATTTTAAAAAAAAATCCCGCACCCCCATGAAAAAAATCCTGGGTCCGCCACTGATCTGAAGATGGTCCATTGGTAAGTATGCACACATATTAAACCTCAGATCAAGTCTGGTAAAAGCCGTTTTTTGAGTTTTTTTCTTAAAAACGATTTTAGGGTTTAGTAACTTATGTCTTATCCGCCCTGTGTGTCGCCTCTGCAGTCAAACCCAAACAAAACACGCACACTGAACTGAAAACCCTTAAGTTGGCCACTGTTCGTCTATAGCCACCTGCCACCATTCGTCTCCACCCACAACAGCTTGCTCTCCGCCTCGCCATTCCTTTCCCGATTCCTTTCATTCACACAAATTTGTAGGTAATTACATTGCTTTTCATTGATAATTCCATGTGAAATTGGTTGTGAAACCTAGGGTTTAGATTTGTGCTTTTTTAATTGGTTGCTGAATTCTTCCATGTTTGTTTTATATTAAAAACTTGTGCTTTTTTGTTGGCACAAGAAAGAAGAAAAATTAAATGAACATGTTGGTAAAGGCAATAGTACTTTTCACAAAAGAGCCGTTGAAAAAGAGGAAGACTTACTTAAAGAAGCTTAATCTATACTTGCGTGTAATGAAAAAAAATCGGAGAAAGAAAGAAAAGAATATAGAACGCGATTAAGTGCTTCGGTTATGATTTCTTAAGGATTGTTAAATGGTGGGTTACCTTTTCAGGGTCATGACGAGTCTGAAGAATCCTTATATAGAGGACACTAGGTTAATGCCCGCGTTAAACACGGCTTCAACAAAAAGCGCACTAAACGCACTAAATAAGCCCAAACTATGATTCTTGGATTAAATATTAAATTTCGAAACCTGAACAACGCGACTCGTTTAAACCAAATATAGAACAACCTGAACCCGATTAACTCATAAACATATGAATCGGTTCTTGGGTTAAATATGAAACTTCCGAAACCTGAACAATGCGACCCGCTATACCCGAAACCCGATAAAATACCCCAAAGGATACCCCTTCTTACATCAACTACATATATACTCTTATCCATCAAGTCAATTTTTGTAAACACTACAATATTTCTTTCTTCTTAAGATACATTTCAAGCTTATAACTATAAATTTTATAATAACTTAACTATCTTCGAGAATTTCCACATAGTAGAATTGCATTTGGGTACATGTGGGGTCCACCTCACGGGAAATTTAAATTGGTTTCTTCCAAAAAAAACCAACTTGAAAAGTTTAGGTTGGAAGGATTTAATGAGTTCTTGGAGAAGGTTAACTCTTTTTGTGACATGTATGAACTTGAGGTGAAAAATTTAGATGATGAATATATTAACCCAAGATGGCCAAGAAGAAAAACGAACATCTCAAATCGGCACTATTACGAGTATGATTGCTTTAATGCGGTTCTAGATTTGCAAATTCAAGAATTTGGGAACCGTTTTAACGAGGTAACATCGGAACTACTTCTTTGTATGAGTTGTTTGAGTCCGTGTGATAATTTTAGTGCGTTTGACATTCCAAATATACTAAAGTTAGCCGGAAAGTATCCATATGATTTCGATGAAGCCGAAAAACGAAGGCTTCCGGTTCAACTCGGAAACTACATTGATTTTGTGAAAAAAGATAAACAATTCGCCAACTTGGATGGTTTGTCAAGTCTTGTAAGGTTAATGGTTTCAACAAATATTCACGTAACTTTTACATTGGTATATCGTTTATTGAAGCTTGTTCTCGTATTACCCGTCGCAACCGCAATCGTTGAAAGATGTTTTTCGGCAATGAAGAATGTGAAGACCGACTTGCGTAATCGGATTGGCGATGAGAATTTAAGTGATAGTTGTATATGTTATATAGAGAAAGACTTGCTTAAGAAAGTACCTCTAGATGATGTTTTGGATAGATTTCAAAAAATGAAAACCCGTAGGGCGACTTTTTAAATATGTTTGTAACAATGTTTGACGTGTTTTTTATGATTATATAAATTTAAGTTTGATGTTCTTTTTTTACATGACCCGACCCCCGACCCGAACCGGTTTTTTTATGTATATATCTAGACGCCTAAGATTTTAAAAAAAAATTCCGCACCCCTATGAAAAAAATCCTGGGTCCGCCACTGCTCATACTAATTAAGATCAATCTGATATATACTTGATCTTTAACAATCAAATGGATAGAAATGAAAATGGCGGTATATATATTGTCAAACGATCGAGTTAAACAGTTTATTCAGAAAAAAACCAACATTGTTTTTGTAGTAACTTAGTTTCATAGTCATACTCATCATACTCATACTCAGTATATCCCACTAATAGCAAAGCTAAGGTAGGGTCTGAGGAGGGTAAGATGTAGACAGCCTTACCTCTACCCCGTAGGAATAGAGAGGCTGCTTCCAGTGAGACCCCCGACTCAATAGTAGTTTTGCATCAAGCCTTGGACATAAGGCACATAACACTCAACAATTGAGACAACTGCCGATTAGTGCATGTACCCCCTTGTCTTTCGGCTATCAATGCCACCACATGATGCATGATTAACCATCCCCTCTTTTAACGTTATTTTCACAAAATTAGTAAAATACCGTTAAAAGTAGTGCACTTTCACTTTTGCCCCCCTAGCGCCCACACATTTTTATACATTATATGCGCATACTGCAAGCGGGACGTTAATATATTAATTATTGTAAAACTTCTATGATGAGATGATTTTAAAGGATAAGGTATCTGACCATACCCTATGATTTAAGAATAAGATAGTTTTACTAAAATAATATTTACATTTTATAAAGAGATAGTAGCTAGTGGTTGACTGGTTGTACATTTTCGACTTAGAAAATGTCCACATTGTGGTTCTTTACAATAGTTTTCTGTAAGACTGTAACTAATCTTCTTCATTTCCGTACACACTCAATTTTTTTTGAATATTCAGAGTCAAACCACAAGCGTGTCTAAAGTCCCCATATCTATAATGTTATATATAGGCCATCTTGGCATTCTAAACCTCACAAAAACATCTCACTTGCCTAATAATACGTACCCAAAATGAAAACATTCATGTCTTTTGCAAAACAACTACTTCTTTCACCCTTCAAACACTTCATCCATGCCGACTTTCATGAACTCTTTGAAAGGATGACACTCATCGACAAGTTTCTCTTCTTGGTACGTTAATGCTGCATGCATGTAATTAAACTTTCAATTAAACTTTTAATTTCCTATAGCTCATTTTGAGATTATAATACTTTGGCAGATCATTCATGGTGTCGATAAATCCGGGATAGGATGGCATCGTTTTCCTGTGTTCTTAGGTCTTACTTACTTGGCCATTCGCCGGATTCTTCATGATAAGTATAATCTGCTCAGTGTTGGGAAAACTCGGGTAGGGGTTCGGTTTGATACCGATGACGTTGATTTCAGGACCGCCAATGGAAAGTTTAACGATCCTTTAAATGAAAGTGCCGGCAGTGAAGGAACTTTCTTTGGCCGTAACATGCCCCCTGTTGATCAGAAAGAGAAGGTATATCTATATATATCGATGAACTTCAAATAACACATATTGACATATATATATATATATATATATATATATATATATATATATATATCATTAGCTAGTTATCTTTTCCAACTATTATTCTAAAATTGTATTGATGTTGAACTGGTCATTTTTTATAACCTTGACTGGTTAGGGTTTCTTTTAGGTTTTGATTGACAAAGAGCAAAAGAGAAATTTTATGTCCGTTTACTAAATATATATATATAGTCCTTCCTTCATAGCCCAGTGGTTGGGGGCCGGTTTGTCATCCTAGAGGTCACCGGTTCGACTCCCGCTTGTGGCGAAAGGGGGTTGGACACCCGTGCGCAATGATGGTGAAAAACCAACCGAGGAGGGTTTGATCCTGAGCGTCACTCCGGTTTTCATCCGGCTGTTACTCTAGCGAGGCAACTCGTATAGAGGCCGTACGGTTTCCGGGGGAAAGCCTTCGACCCAAGACTGGTTAACCCAGCGCTGGCCTTGCTATCTGGGCCCACGTTCTTGGCGAGGGTCCGCGATTTGCGGATGTGACAATTGTCACCATTAATAAGTTCACCTTTCAAATATATATATATATATATATATATATATATATATATATATATATATATATATATATATATATATATATATATATATATATATATATAATCAAGTTAGTCTTAATAGAAACGGGATAAAAAAGCAACCACGACGTCTTTGCTTGAATTCTCAAGCTTTCTAGACATGAACTTTTCCCAAAGTTTTATTTGTAATGTTTAGGCCATGCGTAGTCATAATGCCCCTTTGTGGGCGTTATGCGACACGTGGCGCGCCACGTGTGCGGGTGGGTGTTATGGGGCGTTATGCATTTAAGCCCGTAGTCATAAAGCCACTACCCATCATTACCTAATTATTAATTTTCAATTTTATTATTAATTATAAAAACTCTATTCTATTTTTTGATTGGCCAAATGAAGTAACCAAACAAAAATAACGCCGCGATATGTATCGCGCCGCCCACCAAAAAAAAACCCCATAACGCCGCCCGTCGCGGTGTTCAGGGCGTTATGGGGCGTTATGAGAGAAAAAGGGCGCCACATGGAGCCCCACTACACATTACCTTAGGATGATATTTAAAAAGATATAATACATGTATGTTTTTAAATCCTAGCACAAATCTATAGGTTAATCCTTAAATTTACGTAACATGTTTTGCAAAATAAATTAGCGATGAGTAGTTTGATAGTCATTTGGGTGATTTCCGTGTATTTAGTTAAGCATTATTAGGTCTACATGAGTATATTAGAGATAATCTACTGTCTCAACCCAACTTAATATTTAGAGCTTTGTATATCTATATATTTTAGGTTTTGTTCATATACTAACTAGGTTAGAACCACGTTTATTACACGAGTTGAATAAATGTAATTTTATATACTAAATTAAAACAATTATTCTTTAAAAATCTCGTTTATTACACGAGTTGAACAAATATAATTTTATATATTAAATAATAAAAAAAATATATCTCTAAGAACCCCATGTATTGTACTAAATAAATGTAATTTTATATACCAAATAATAAAAATTCGTGTATTGTACGGGTTGAATAAATCTAATTATATATACTAAATAATAAAAAAAATATATCTATAAAAACACTGTGTATTACATGGGTTAAATAAATGTAATTTTGTAACCTTGTATACCGCAAGCGTGGCGAATATATACTAAATAATAAAAAAAGTTATATCTTTAAAAACACCATATATTACACGGGTTAAATAAATATAATTTTGTATAGTAAATAATATGCTATTGGATTCGTTTAAAAAATCATAAATTTGGTTCTGTTTAATTTGAATCAAATCACAAACTTGGTTAAGTTTAATTCGAATTGATTAGAACCCCAATTTAAAAAATCAAAAACAGAATTATATTATTAGCTTCTCTTCCTAATTAGTGTTTTTTTTTAAGTTTGATCTAGTCTAATAAGTTATTTTGTATATTTTGTTTGTACTTTAATTTTTTTATATGAGCGTATTATTGTTTTTTTAAGTTTAAGATTATTGTTTTGTGTTATTATTTAAAAAATATCTTTAATTTATAACTTAAATTTGAAGATAATATATTATTAGAAAAAATAGAATGATTCTATCCGACATTCAAAGTAAGATAAGATTTAATATTAATTGATTGTTTATTATTTAATTAATTGATATAAGATAAGTATGAAAAGACAAGAAATTACAAATGTAATGTAGACGCCTTCAATGAATACACGTGTCACTTATTAGTTTCTTTTATTATAGTAGATAGATTAATCCAACTTAATAACTAGAGCTTCGTATGTCTATATTCATACTAAGTAATTGTAAATATAAATCTCAAGGTCAAATAATTTTGACACACGTGATTATTTAAAATTTTCATCAAGAGAATTATGCCCATCTTAAAAGTTAGATTAAAAATTAGATGTTTATTACTCTTGTAGATAATACAAAAAGTCATATATACCGATCGATCCACTGTCATTGTTCAAGATTTGTTATTCTTTCTTTCTTTTTTTTTTTTTTTTCTTTTCTTTTTCATTTGTAATGTAGTTATTGGCAGTACTTGATAATTCTAACTGCCACTCCGCTATCCCATTAAAACATCACGTATGGTCCACACCAACATTTATAAAATAAAATTAAAACTTAGTCTAAATACTATAAAGTTTATATAATATGTGTAATGACAATGACCTGACTTCCTTTTGTTAGACGGTAATAGCAGTTTTAACCGTCATAATTATCAATGAAATTAAAGTGAGATACGATATACACGAAACCCCTTAATTTATTTTCTTAATAATAACTTTTTACAACTAAATATCACCTAATTTTTTACTTACAAAAATTTAAACTTATATTTTCATGAGAAACAAATACCATGCCACTAGATCAATAGATCATAAGTACAAATCCTGTTTATTGATCACATGTTTGTCTAATTGGTACATATTAAACAAGGAGGTTTCGAAGATTTCATTCTTATTATACCTCATAAATTTTATAATCATTTTTATACGAGTGTCATCCTTTGCTTGTAGTCTTAGAGCTGGATTTTGATTTATCAAAATTAAAGCAACTAAATAACTTCTAGATAAAAATGTAACATGCAAAAAAGTTCGTTCATCTAATAGTAGTTATTCAATGCAACTCACAATAAACAAAAGAAATTTGAAATGGTAGTCGAGCTTTGAATGTACTAAAACGTATTTCTGTGTCCAGCTATTGAAGCCAGATCCGATGGTGGTAGCAACAAAGCTTCTAGCACGTAAACAACTTATAGACACCGGAAAGCAGTTCAACATGATTGCTGCTTCTTGGATTCAGTTCATGATTCATGATTGGATTGATCACCTCGAAGAAACAAACCAGGTTCAATTAATCAAGATATTATATAATCTCGTGACATAAGAAGGATGAACTCTTGTACTAACACATAATATGTTACCATGGATTATTATGATAACAGATTGAGCTTAGGGCGCCAGCAGAAGTAGCAAGTGAATGCCCTCTCAAATCTTTCAGGTTCTTAGAGACTAAAGAAATCGACACCGGTCTTTCTGAAATTAAGAAAGGTCATCGTAACATCAGAACTCCTTGGTGGTATGATTTCTATAATGTGATTAATCATATTTTAGAACCTTGCATTGTTAAAAACTCTCATTAATTAATAGTTATAAAAAAAGAGTTGATAAGACGTTCATTATATATTCAAGTTAAGAGCGGTATATATATGATATGTACAGGGACGGGAGTGCGGTATATGGAAGCAACTCAAAGGCTGCTCGTCACGTAAGAACGTTCATTGACGGAAAGCTCAAGATTGCAGAAGATGGTCTCCTTCAACACGACAACGATGGATTGCCCATAGCGGGAGACACTCGTAATAGTTGGATTGGGGTGTCAACTTTGCAAGCCCTCTTTATCCACGAGCACAATGCGGTTTGTGACGCCTTAAAGGTATGTGTGTATATGGTAAACATGTAGCCAGTTATTTTCAGTTCATCAGCTAGCTAGTGGCTTACAATATACTTATGTCTTTCAGAAAGAATATCCTTATTTGGACGATGAAGATCTGTATCGCCACGCAAGACTAGTAACTTCTGCGGTGATCGCAAAGGTCCACACCATTGATTGGACCATTGAGCTTCTCAAAACTGACATGCTTGTTGCCGGAATGAGAGCTAACTGGTAGTTACTTACTTTAAAATAAATAATTAATCTGGTCTTATGTCTTAATTTCATTCTTGAAATGAAGCATATTTACTAATATTTTGCTGAAATTTGATATATAAAGGTATGGGCTATTGGGGAAAAGATTCAAGGACACATTTGGGCATGTTGGAGGATCTATTTTGGGAGGTCTTGTAGGTTTAAAGAAACCCGAAAACCATGGGGTACCCTACTCCCTAACAGAAGAATTTACAAGTGTTTATCGAATGCATTCTCTCTTACCTGATCAACTTGTCATAAGGGATGTTAATTCCACACCAGTCCCTAACAAGTCCCCAAAGATTACTAAGGAGTACGTAAATCGCACCTAAGTTAATTTTTCTTAATTTGATTAGCAATTTACTTCTTTCTACCTTCATGTAATAACCAACAAATAAGTATGCTCATAGTTATTAATTTATATTCAGGCTTGACATGATCAATTTGATTGGAAAGAATGGAGAAAAGGAATTATCAAAAATTGGATTTACTGCACAAATGGTATCCATGGGACATCAAGCGTGTGGGGCGCTTGAGCTATTTAACTATCCAGTCTGGCTTAGGGACATTGTGCCTCAAAACGTGGATGGGACTGATCGCCCCGACCACATTGATTTAGCATCACTTGAGAGTAAGCTACTTTTGTCTTTCAATAAAGAATGTGTATATACATGATTGATTTTGATCCTAATATATGATCATGATGCGCACAGTTTATAGGGATAGGGAGAGGAAAGTAGCAAGATACAATGAGTTCCGCAGATCACTTTTCTTGATCCCAATCTCCAAATGGGAAGATCTAACAGAGGACAAAGAAGCTATTGCCACATTGCGTGAAGTGTACGGTGATGATGTCGAAGAGCTTGATTTGTTGGTAGGAATGATGGCCGAGAAAAAGATCAATGGGTTCGCCATTAGCGAAACCGCTTTTATAATCTTTCTAGCCATGGCCTCAAGGTATATATACAAATCACTAAGATAAAGTGAATCAAAACTGTAAATAAACAAATGGATAAATTATTTATACCAACTAAATATTGGTTCATGTGCAGGCGACTCCAAGCGGATAGATTCTTCACTAGCGATTTTAACGAAGATGTGTACACAAAAAAAGGGTTCGAATGGGTGAACACAACAGAGAGTCTGAAAGATGTGTTGGACCGAAACTATCCAGAGATGACCGATAGATGGATGAACTCAACAAGTGCTTTCTCGGTGTGGGATACTGCCCCTGAGCCTCATAATCCCGTACCAATTTATTTCCGTCTCCCCAAGTGATAATGCTTTGATGGAAAAAAATATGTTACATGTTTGGTATATATATATGTATAGGTATTGCATCTGTTGGGGGTGCCTTATTCAATATTTATTTGCTTAGTATGCTTTATTTAATTTTCTTATGGAATAAAAGAAAAAGTGATGTATATTGTATGTATCTTGATAAAATAAAAGGCAATTGGATTATTATATTGTTAACGAGAGGGGACTTTATGAATTCACTATAGTTGGAGAACTTTTCCTAACCTATAATCCGCCAATGTTGTCTACTAAGTTTGTGGATGAAAGTATGTTTTAAACCGTGATTAAAATGAATTAAAGCTAAATGATTTTGTTACAGATAGCAACAATTTTGATGTTTGTTGCAAACGACACAAACTGTTATATAGAATAAAGTTCATGTTTTGTTAGGAGTAATGTTTATGTTTTGTATATTTTTTTAAAGACAAACTTGTAATGAATCTAAAGAAAACAATGTATTTGGAAACGGTGATTCGAAAAGGGTCTGCATATTTACACACTTAAGTACCTATTTACACGCCCTTGTATAGGCCTCGTATTGGCCTATACTGGGCGTATAACCGTATTCAATTTCCAAGAGAATCGCTGATTATGTTATTTCATGTCCTGTATGGCTTGTATAGGCCAATACAAGGCGTATAGGCAAAAAAGATCATTTTACGTCTCGTATAGGCCTGTACTAAGCGTATATAAGGGGCTTTTTTAAACAAACATTTTTATATAATATTTATTGTTTTAGCAAAGTTTTATAATAAGATAACAAGTACTTTTTAAAAAAAGAGTAAACTACCATTTTGGACTCTATGGTTTGGGCACTTTTGCCATTTTAGTCCAAATCTCAAACTTTTTAAATCTGGGTCCCTGTGGTTTCATTTTTGTTGTCATTTTAGTCCAAAAGTTAAATTTGGCCAGATTCCCCAACTTAAACCCTGATTTTTTGTCTTTATCCTCAGGGGTATTTTCGTCATTGTAGATTTATTATAACTGATTATTGATTAAAAATAATAAAACCAAAATCAATCAACCTTAAGCACATCATCTTACCCAAATATACCCTAACACCATAAACCCCCACGACTTGCAATGAACACCCCACCACCACCACCTCCACCTCCACCACCACACCTCCACCGATGCACCTCCATCCCCGCTGCAAAATCACTACCGCCGCACCTCCAACCGCGCTGCAAAACCCCCACCACCTGTCACACCCCGATATTTACAGCTCAGCCCGGTGGGCCCGGTGGGGAGTATCGTGACGTAAGATTGATATTGTCATAGTCAAATATACACAGAATAGCACAGCGGAAGTCTTGGAATATAAAATATTATTACAAACCCAATTGTCAGAAAATACTGAAAAGATAATTACATTCGAGCTTGTAATATTAAATCCACAGGCGGATCTAAATCAATTACACAACGTATTCAACATACATAAGGCATTACGGACTTGCAAGATCCTCTACTTAACGCCAAGGAGCTTCCAGCCAATTACGTATAGTACGTGATGTATGTAAAATGCAACATATAAATTACATCAAATGAGGCATAAAACTAACCCTTTTTAAGTACTAATATTGGAAAAAGAGTGTTTTTGTCTTCCTTTTGTATTTTCAGGATTAAATGAGCTCAAAAACGCAAAAGAAGCAAAAAGACAGCTAAATCCAACATAAATACAAGAAAAGGAATATTAGTGGACTGCCCGACCCCTCAACGGCACCTTCCAAAGCAAAGTAGAGAAATCAGAAGACTGAACACGCCCCGTGCTCAGCCAGCACGGGGCCGTGCCCAAGAAGCAGCAGAAAAGACAAACCTATAGAAGCTTCTATTGCCCACCACGGGCCGTGCTCAGCGGACACGGGGGCGTGTCGAAAGTACAGCAGGCGCATTTATTGTAATTGCGAATTACAATTAATGAGGAGAGAGATTGTCAGACGGACACGGGGCCGTGCCCAGCGGACACGGGGCCGTGCCCAGCTCTCTGTTCAGCCTATAAATAGGAGTGCTTGGATTCATTCCATCTCATCCCTTGGCACACCACCTCTCTCACACTTCATCCACCACCCACCACCATCACAACACCATCATCCACCACCATCATCCATTGTCCATCGTAGAGTGTGTGAGTCGTCTCGGGATCCAAGATTGATCGTAAGAGTTCTTGACAATCAAGGCCATGTTTGCCTAAGTCTCTTACATCACTTGGTGAAGACAAAGTGTCTAGTATAATACTTTTTATTTCTAATCTTTTGCACTTTTTATTTGGTTTTGTATTAATGACTTTAATAACTAGTTACTTATGTTGAAGGTGATCTTTCCTTATCGTTTGTCCGTGGTGTCTTGGCATTATTTTACTGTCTATATAAAATAAAGGATTTTCACCATTCATATCTCCACGGTCTATATGGAGATATGTTGGCTACCTGGTCGGGGGTTAAGGGAACGGTTTGGTAAAGGTCTTGCCATTGTTCAGCGTTTAGAGGTCCTGCAATGGACCTGGGTCAAATTTAGTAGGACCTCCTTCAATACTTCACGGTATTGGATGGCGGGGGTCCAAACTCTTTGATCCCCTCATAAGTTAACTACTATTAATACTATAACCCGGCTATTTAGGACTGTATCCCTGCTGACTCAGACTACTTAGCCGAGGGTAACGTCACCGCTAAAAGCGGGGCCTACCACAATACTGCATTAATAACTTAATTCATTATCTTCCAATAATCCACCCTTTTAGGATTGTATCCCTGCTGACTCAAACTACTGGGGTGAGGGTAACGTCACCTTCAAAAGAGGGGCCTACTACAATAACTAAGATAATATCTTAATTATGTGCAAAAGTGCGGAAATAATCAAAGGTTATACTAGATACGAGTCGGAACCAAGTGATTCATCTTGTCTATCTGTTTTTCTTTTATTTTTATTTTCAGCATTTTAGTTAGTTTTTAATTTTCTTAGTTTAAAACATTTTTCTAAACTTTTATTTTGGTTAGACGTTGAGGATAAACCGGTACTAAAAGCTCTTGTGTCCTTGGACGACCTCGGTATCTTACCAACGCTATGCTACACTCAACGATGGGTACACTTGCCCATATGTGTGTTTAGTGTTAGTGAAATATAGTGTTTTATAAATTTAAAACTTGGCTAAAATAAGTGTTAAAAAGGGCTTAAAATACACACCTAAAATAAGTAACACTTCGCACGCATCAAGTTTTTGGCGCCGTTGCCGGGGACACAAGGATTTTAAGAAAGTTAGGAATCAACGGCCTAATCATTTTTTTTTTTTTTTTTTAGTTTTTTTCTTAGTTTTTCAGCTTCTGCAGAGCTCAGCACGGGCCGTGCCCGCTGAACACGCCCCCGTGCTCAATCATTGGAACTGGCAATCCTGTTTTACATCAGACAGTAAGCTGAACACGGGGCCGTGCCCACTCAACACGCCCCCGTGCCCAAGTTTCAGTTACTGAAAACAGAACCGTTAGATCCCGGCGGTTGGTAATTTCTGACATAAACATGAGTGATAGTAATTATTTTTACTTTCGGCACTCTTATGGTACGTGGTGTCAATTATGTGGTGGCGAACATGAAGAAGTAAAATGCTACTTCCTAAATTATAGGCCCCACTACATGAACCCACCAACTTCTCACAACCTTAAGAGGGGCGAAAGTAAAAATAAGCACTATTTCTCCCTCGAATGCGCCCAGCCAGATATTCTAGGGGAAATGCTCCTTGACGAGTTATTTCAACTAGAAGAGCTAATTCTGAAATGGTTAGAAGAGCTTGGGAAGGATTTTATTGATCCACCCCAAGACGATACCCATGAAGAAATGTTGGAACCGCATTCCGACAACCTCGTTGCTCCCGAAAATACCTTCGTACCTAGCAAAGACTTGGACGATAGTCGTCCCTGTGTCGATTGTGCCGTGAAGGACTCTCCATCGACTTCGTTCAGTGCATACATAGACCTGAGCGATTCGGCATACACCTTCTTTAACAAGAGCCCGGGAAAGGGTTGGACTTGTCCACCTAGAATGAAAATATGAATTACCCTCACCGACAACCTCTTGCGTTCTCGCCTTAGTCTAGGACAATTAAGGTATCTTAGGCACTTTGGGGTTGTTCCAACCAGTAAGGAACCACCCGATTTCGACGAAATCCTTAGAAGAAGCAAAACTCCATAAAACAGCCTCCAGACACGGGGCCGTGTCCAGGTCAACACGCCCCCGTGCTCATCAAAGAGATTCTCTGCTGATTTGGTCAGAATACGGACAAAATGTGTCAGGAATTCCTCTGCACACGGGGCCGTGTCCAGTCAACACGGGGACGTGTCCAGTGCACTGTCGTTTTCTTTAAATGCAGCCTGAATCCTGCTCATTTTTTACCACTTCAAAAGACAGAGATTCCTGGGATTTTCACTCATACCATCCTAGGTAAGTGCTAAAAGAAGGTTCCCAAAGACCCTCTTGTCCCTTCCACTTTTACTCATTTCCTCCTCTTTAAAAATTTTTCAAAATTTCCTCCATGGAAGCTTGGAAATCTCTTGATTCCAACCCTCTATGTGAAGTTTGTAAGATTATTTGCTAAGGATTCTTGTTTAAAGTTAGTTGTATAACTTTATTTTAAATTATCTAAGCCTAAAAACTAGCTAAAAAAATCATGAGAATAATTTAAAACTCCAAGACTACCTAGCATAAAATCCTGCAGACAAATGAACACGGGGCCGTGCTCAGTGAGCACGGGGCCGTGTCCGAGGATCTGTTTTGTAAAAATTTAGCTTTCTTCGGTTCCCTTCGCAGAAAATGGCAAGCAGAACAAGCGGATCATCTTCAAGAAGTAACCGACAAGGGAGGAGATCTTCAACAGCAGAAGACTCTCTTGTAAACTATGTTTACGCTCTAAGAGAGGCTATTGACGAAATGACGGGAGTGGATGAAGCATTGGTCGACCGTATCAACCATCTTACAGTGGGGCTGGAGGGCTGTCTCCATGAAGTAAACCTCTTGCACCAGAGGTTGAACCTTCTCGCCTCCCCGCCTTTGGTACCTATAATAACCCAAAGGGCGTGGAACATGGTACCCGAAGTTGTCATTCCAGCCGAATGGTACTCCATGCACCAAGAACCTTCGCGAAGAGTGGTGCAAGGATTCCCGGTGAATGTTCCCCCTCAACCACCAGCTGCGGAGGAAAATGAAGCCGCATTCTTCCTTCCTAGGGAAATCGAAGAATGGCTTTAAATAACACTTAGGGAAGAAATCATTCGGCTAAAAGTCCTACTATATCGGGAAACTATTCTCGAAATTTTCTTAAAATAAGTAGAACTTCTTATGATAACCTCGTGCACCTGCTGACCTATTTAGTTAAGTTTTAATTTTATCTTAATTTAGGACTATGTAAGTTCTCTCTATGATGAAATGAAATGATGGTTTTAAGGTTTGGATGGTTTGTAATGAATAAAACACACTCATGGTAGTAAAGGATGAAACACACTCATGGTTTGTAATGGTTTGTAATGCATCAGTACGTGTCACTTAGTCTTTTGAAAATACGTCAGTTTACACTGGTAAATACAATTAACCGACTCTTTTGAAAACATTTATGAAAATTGGTTTGGATGCACAAGGCATAAAATCTTTTATAACTTGGGACAATTATATAAAAATAATCTTGTATACAGATTTACATGCTTGTCGTACGTTCAGGGCCCACCGGGTTGAGCTGTAAATATCGGGGTGTGACAGATTGGTATCAGAGCCAACGTTTGAGTGAATTAAACACTAGCCTTTAGTGTTTACTCTCAAATGACACAGTAGCATATTCCTTAGACCCTCTGAGTCTAGACTTAAAATAGGAATGCTCTCATCCATATTAAGTAAACATTGTTTTCGATTTTATGTGTTTTGAATATGTCGCCAGACAAAGGAGCCGTTGATGGAAATTCTCCATGTCCGAAGCCTAGAAATGCCAAGCTTTGTACCATGGCTAGGATAAGCGTGCAACCGGTTGGAGGAAAGACCTTTATGGACCTATTCCCAAAATCAAACCTATTTAAACTCTTAACCAGACTTCGGAGTCCATACCAGAAGGTCCCTGAGGCTCCCATATTAAAGATGATACATGTGGATGCTATTAATCCCTATTTCCTATCTTCGAGTTTTGGAATTCCAGACTTGGACTATACCAGTCAAAACCCAATCCGTGATCCATGTCATTTCTTTAACCATTGAATCCTTGGATTCTATTTCTACAACGGATTCTGATTTGAAATGTTTATTTTATTCACTAAGATCTTCATAGTCGCTACTGCGTACGATAAATAAAGAAGAAGAAACAATCAGAATAAAGCAAGGAAGACATTAGAAAACCCTTCTTCCATCATATTTCAATTTTTCCTATTTAGTCCATGTATGGGCATTTGATTATTAAAGTCCTTTGTGGACATATTATTTCATCATAGTCCTTGTGGACCTACCTCTCCTGATAAGACTCTGTATATACGTTTATCTATTATAGTCCTTTCGAGGACATTATATTTCAATAATAGTCCCTTCGTGGGCATCATACTTCAAAATAGTCCTTTCATGGACATTATACTCCATTATAGTCCTTACATGGACGTGTTATTTCAATAAAATCTTTTTGTAAACATGTTATTTCATTAAAAATATTTTGTATACATGTTATGTCATCAAAGTCCCCTGGCGAATATAATAATTCATCATAGTCCTCTCGAGGACATATCGTTTCACTATAGTCCTAGTGTTGACATATCTTATAGTCCCTATTAGGACCTATCTTTTCTGTATAGTTCCTGTGCGGACGTTGGTTTATTATAATTCCCTAATGAACATATTTTTAATTTAAGTCCCTGTGAGGGCATCTGTTCAGCAAAGTCCTTTGTGCGCATGCTGTACCAATATAGTCCTTTTTATGGACACGTTATTTCATTAAAATCCCTTTGGGAATATGTTATTTCTAAATAGTGCTTCCGTGGACACAAGATTTCATTATAGTCCCTTAGTGGACATGATATTTCATTATAACCCATTTGTAGACATGACATTTCATTATAGTCCCTTAATGGGCAAACTGTTTCAATATAGTCCCTATGTGGACTTATAATATTTTATAGTCCTTATACGGACTTATATTTTCCTTTTAGTCCTTTGTGGACAAATAGGATACTGAAAGTCCTGATAAAGGCACTATTGTAGATTTCTTAATGATTTATAGAAAGTTTTGGAAATTTTTTACATGTATTCATTTCGTCCTTTATCAAACAATAGTATCAATTTTATTTGAACTTTATCGATCTGCTAAATAATTTCAAAAGATATTCTTAATGGTATAACCTAGCCAATATGTCAATACAGACATGCTATGATGGTAAAACCCTCTTAAGACAATTAATCCTTGTTAACATCTAAGAACATGTTAACACTCCTGGCAGTGTGACTTGAGAAATCACATCAGCCGTCAAGGTATTTGGACTATGTCCAAGCCTTAAAGCCTATATGATCGAATTAGATCATGGCAAGTATCATCAATATGATGATCATAATATAAACATCCATTAGTGGAGAAGTGCCTACGGGTTAAACTTGTTGTCTAATAAGACAACGACAGTTGTGGTCTACGAACCCCTGTCTAAAAATGTTGGACTATGTCCAAGCTTCATAGTCTAAAAATATCAATATGATCATGACTTATTTCATCTAATACGATGATCACGTTATTTAACATCCTTTAGTGATGTTTCACCTACGGGCTATATACTATATTGTCCATTAGTGACATTGACAAATGTGACCGTTATGGTCTACCGTCCAATGTGATGGGCAATGCCCAAACCTTATAGTCTATAAGATTGATAAGATCATGACTAATATCCTCAATTACGATAATTATGTATATATATATATATATGTATAAACATCCATTAGTGATGTCCAATGATTTGCCTATGTGGCAAAATAAATCGTCTTTCAAAGCAATGACAGATGTAGTCTATGACTCTCTGCCCAAAGGCGAAGAACTATGTTCAAACCTTAAAGTCCCTGATCAAATAAGATTGCGGCTTATATATTAATGTCCTCTGTGACAGGCCTTTTGTTCCATATCCTATATATCCTTCGTGACGGACTTATGTTCCATACTTAAAAGTCCTTGTGACGAGCCGCTGAGCTATACAAAATTGTCAAAAATGACAAGGACAGTTGTGACATTATGATTCCTTGTCTAAAAGATAATGGACTTGTCACACCCCAACCGATGGCGGAAACATCGGGGCGTGGCACTGAGCGAAACAAATTGTCCAGAAGTTTCCATAACAACTATATTTACCATATATTTAAAGCAACACGTCCCATACCATGTCATAAATGATAATACAATTATTACAGAAAAGATCTAGTCAAATTGTTCTGTTTCGACAACTCAGATTTTCATTACAGACAATTGTTTATTGTTGACCTAGGTCTTTCCTAGCCTCGATTTCACAGCAAATAAGCATCCTAAGCACCTGTCACATACGTTAAAGTAAAAGTCAATACACATATTGTAAAGGTGAGCATACAAGTTTGATAATAGCATATATAGTTCGAAGTCGTTACGCATAACCAGCACGTACACAGTGTAAGATGAGGCATGTTAGTTATCGACATGAACCTATCGATACCAATGATTGCGGGTTGACTGGCCAAGGCAGTTCGCGATACACACTCACCACTGTGAGCCATGTAGGTAATTGTCCTTAACAACCCCTGAGTGAACAGGTGCTGAGTCCAAACTAATAGTACTATCGTTGCTAAGGCGGGTAGACAGCATTCCATGTGTAAACATAACAAACAAGCATTCATCATGTAACACCCCAAAACCCAAATGTTTATATTCGTTAAATGTTATGATATGGCACATCAAGAAATAAATTACTAGGTTATTTGTAACATCCCGAAAATATAAATTCATAAAATTTGCAATTTTATTTGCAAATAAATTAGTAAAATAAACTAACTAGGGGATGCCACTAACCTAGTTAGATAATGACTAGTGAGTAGTTAAAGGACAAAAAGGGAACTAAAGGAAACTAGAGGGGCCAAAAGTGTTTGACTTGAAACAAGTTTTAAATAAAACATTTAATTAAAACACAAACACTCCTGGAGGAGTGTTTGAGTTCGATCAAAGCAGGGGAGGGCGACCAAGCTTGCCAAAAACCCTAAATCCCACAAAACACCTAAATTGAAGGTTCAAATCTGGTTCAAATCGAAATCCGGGTTGAGATTAGTGATCCCCATCACAAGGGGGTTGTAAGGTATGTAAAATTTTATGAAAATTCTCTGTTTGAAATTCTCATGAATTTGTGAAATCCAAAAATTAGATGATGCATGTTTGTGATTTGGTTAGATTAGGGATGATATAGTGTCTAGAAGTAAAACCTAGACAACTACATGTGAAATCATGTTCAAATTCAGGAAATTCCATGAACACATTGAAGGTGGGTTATGGGTTTTGCAAGAAAATGATGAACACTAGGGTTTGCAAAGCAATTCTAGTGTAAATTGATTTATAGAAACTGATTAAGATGACATGGGTGTTCATCATGTCCAATTCTGGTTAAATATTCATGAAATATGTTGTGTTATGATGAACTATTGTTAGATGAATTGAAAGAAATGTGGTGTTGATATGTTTGATGTTTATGTGTTAATGATACTTGTTGATTAGTAAGAAGATTTGATGAAATATGAATGAACTTGGAAGATTATGCATAAACTAGTTGTACATGGTGCCTAGGAAGTAGTACGCACACCACGTGTTTGATAAAATGTCCAAATGACAATAATATGTGAAGGTTATGTTATGATGATGTTGAGTATGCTATATGCTTGTTTGAATCGACTAATGAAATACATATGTGAGATATGAGCTTGATATGATCGTTCATATGAATAATCATGTATGCTAATAAGGATGTAAATGTAATGACATGAAAGTATAGGAATCATGTCAAGATGGATAGGAGCGTGGAAGGCTAACGGGCCAAGAAGACTCAAGTAAGCGAATGCAAATACGGACGCGTAAGGTAAGTGAATCCCGGACTTACACTTTAGATGTAAAATGTATTGTAGTATAATGATTATTGTGAATCATGTGAGAAAGTATGAAACAAGGGAAGTAATAAGGTAAGTTTACGGTAAATGAGTCGGAAGTGGTTAAGAAATAGTTTCTATTAAGTATAGGTAAGAAAGAAGCTTACATGATGGTATTATGCATAAAGATGAGATAAGTAGTTATACGCGTAGGTATGGGTTAATTTGTAGGTAAGTAATTGGGACTCATAGGAGAGTATGACTATAAACTCGTAAGTATGGAGAATTATGTGTATACGATTTACATGTATAGACATGTGTGTTTAGGACTTGTAAGTAATATTGTGTAGAATGTAAGTTGTAAGTACATGTACAAATAGAAAGGGTATGTATGCATGAATTGGAATTTAGTTATATGTATAAATGAATGAGACTTGTTATGCGTATACATGGATATGTTCGTATGAATGAAATATAATGATGCTAACCGTTTTTCCTATTGAGAATGAAATGGGAATGCAGGTATACTAGTGATGGAAGTTGAAGGTAGACACCAAAATCTAATGCGGGTGGTTTGAATGGATGGATGAATGGACTAACATAAGCGAAATCATGATATGTTGACGCCTAATTATGCATGTTTAAATTTTATATATGATGACACCGGTTGCTAATGAAGTGAATGTACGTGGTGTCTGCAGGTTGTACAGAACTGTGGATTATCATCAATGAGTGTAAAAGGTTGAAGATCGAGTCAAGATATGGACTGTACGAGTGGATGCGTGGTCACGTAATTTAATATAAGTATGTCAGATTTTATAAGTTTATAGAAAGTATTAATGTATTTAATGTAAAAGAGTGATTTAATGTATTTCTAAGTATGTTAGAATGAATATAATGAAAGAAAATTTTTAAGTTCGTATTTCTGCTGCGACTTTTGGGTTAAAACGTGTTAGGGCGTTACACATTAAGTCACGTATAACATGCGGTAATTGGTTACCGATTAAAGTATTGCGTAGTGTGTTCGATGTGATTTTGTATAAGTAACGTATGTAACACCCAAAAGTGCGTAAAGCAAAAAGGGATCGAGTATACTGACAGCGATTGATGGATTGAAGGGAGCGCTAGAGAGTAGGGTTAGCCTGAACAGATTGATAGCATAATGATAAGCGACGCGTAAAACGATACAGAGTGCAAGTGGGTAGGACAGCAGTTCGATTGGATGGTAGTCCGATCGGACAGCCGGTCGTTCGAGTGACAGTCCGTTCAGACAGTCGTCCGGTTGGATGACCGTTCGAGTGGATCGTTACTTCCTTTGGGAAGGATGTGTTTGTGTATGATGGCTTAACTTTTGAAGTTTTCGTTGTAGCATTCTAAAAACATTGAAGTATATCTACCTTTCAGGTCTATCGATCGAACGACCGTTCGATCGGGCGACAGTCCGATTGGTTGGGCACTTCAGAGAGAACAAGTTCTCAGCAGGTTGTCACTCGATCGGACGGGTGTTCGATCGGGTGGCATCCCTTGTGCATTGAACATGTTGAAAATTGTTTAAGTGTTGAAGTCAGAAAATCACATGGTCGAGTGGTAGTCCGATCGAATGGTAACCTGATCGGTCAGCCCTTCGTTCAATGTTCATCCTTCAAGGTTTTGAAAACAAAAGTTAAGTGTGGGACCAAGGTGTAGATCGAACGGATGACAACTCGTTCGGACGACAGTCCGATCGGACGGTAGTCCGATCGGACGGCATTCCGTCCTGGTCATTCCGTTCGTCTTACATTTGGTTGTTTTGATAGTTTGTCATTTTATCGAGATGTTTTGATAACGTGTTAAGCAACAGAAACCTCATCAATACTTGGTACCCCTGATCGGACAGGAATCACCCAAACCCAACCAGTTAACTGTTCGAGACGGTGTTCCATGTTTAACCCGAAATCGGTTGTCTCATGGATAGAATCCAGATCTTGAACCAACACAACCACAAGAATGAGTAGTAAGTCGGCACAAGCTCCGATTATATCGGTTTTGAAGGCATTGAGTGTAAAAGAGTTGAAAGAAAGTTGGAAAACCATATTTCAATCCTTTTTATTGAGAATATGTTTAGATCTATGAAAGATCTTTGTTTGTTTATGTGGAAATCGGTTAGATCTAAGTTGTTCTTGGTGGATTGAGGCCAAAACATGAAGTTCTCAAGAACACATGATGACGTCATCCTAGAACACCTTGAATCTTGATGATTTCACGGTTAAAAGTTAAGATTCAAAAGATAGAAAGGTGTAGAATCGTGTGTAGATCAAAGATGTACAAGATTTAGGTTGAGATCTTACCGGAATTGCGAGAAATCGCAGAAAAAGCAAGGTTAGAGCGCTGGTCGGACGTCAGAGAGCAAAAGTGGAAAGTTTGATGGTGACATGGGGTATTTATAGGGTTACCCAAAGTGGAAAGGAGCTGGTCGATCGATTGGCAGTCCGGTCAATTGGCTGATCGATCGAGCTGCAACTCGATCAGATTGCTGGTCGATCGGCTGGTCGTCCGATCGATCAGTCACCTGGTTTGAGTGTTCGGTGCGACAAGTTTCGCTGTTTCGATTGCGATAGCGAGCGTTGCGATGCGATAGAATTTCCTAGTTAAATTACTTTTAATCCCAACTACTATATCAACATACAAGCATCCTTATTTCGTGTTCGTTTAGCGTTTGCGATTTGATTGCGATTGAGTTTAGATTGCGTTTCGATTGATTACCACACATATCATAAATAAACATGCACAAGTAACACATAAGGCACACACACACATATAACAATAACCAAAATGCGTAATTCGAGTTGCGAGTGCGATTGCGATAGCGATAAAGCGATTAAACATGCGATAAACTGCGACTACTATGCGGTCATTAATAGATACTCCACATAATACAACTAAGGCGATAACAAAATAGACTATCTACAAGTCAAAGAAGTCAAAACAGGAATTGAGCAAGGAGAGACAGATCGCAATTAGCAATCTTTTCTTCCTTTGACTTCAATCTTGATTTTGACTTTGACCTTCGAAACACGGGGTGTTACAGCCTCCCCTAGTTGAGGGAATTTCGTCCCGAAATTAGGCCGAAGCCGTAACAAACAACTGTGGGTACTTCGCCTTCATGTCTCTTTCGAGTTCCCAAGTGAACTCTGCGCCTCGTTTGCCTTCCCATCGGACTTTCACAATAGGAATGCGCGAGCGTCTGAGCTGCTTGGTTTGGCGATCCATGATTTCGACAGGCTTCTCCACGAAGTGTAGTGTTTCGTTTACTTGGAGGTCATCGAGAGGTACAATTAAATCATGCTTAGCCAGGCACTTTCGGAGGTTTGACACATGGAAAGTCAGGTGGACATTACTAAGTTCCTCTGGTAGTTTGAGTCTGTAGGAGACTTTTCCGATTCTTTCAAGAATCTTAAAAGGTCCAACATATCGAGGCGCTAGTTTCCCTTTCTTGCCGAATCTGACCACACCCATCCAAGGTCCAACATATCAAGGCGCTAGTTTCCCTTTCTTGCCGAATCTGACCACACCCATCCAAGGTGATACCTTTAGGAGTACGTAGTCACCAACGTCAAATTCAAGGGGCTTGCGTCGTCTATCGGCGTAACTTTTCTGTCGACTTCGAGCTTTCAACAAGTTGTCTCGAATTTGGAGGACTTTGTCAGTCGTTTCTTGCAATAGCTCGGGACTGGTTAGTTGCGAGTGTCCGATCTCGTGCCACACAATAGGCGATCGACATTTTCTTCCGTATAAAGCCTTGAATGGTGCCATTTGAATGCTGGAATGATAACTGTTGTTATACGAGAATTCGACTAACGGCATGTATGCATCCCAATTACCACCGAAATCTATGACACACAAATGGAGCATGTCTTCAAGAGTACGGATCGTTCTCTCAGTCTGACCGTCGGTTTGAGGGTGGAATGCGGTACTTAGGTTAAGGGTTGTACCGAGACCAGCTTGAAACGTTTCCCACAGTCGCGAGGTAAACCGAGCGTAACGGTCAGAGATGATGTCACGAGGCGTCCCATGTCGACAAATGATCTCATTGGTGTAGATTCGGGCTAATCGTTCTACCTTGTAGTCTTCCCGTATTGGCAAAAAGTGGGCTGATTTGGTCAAACGGTCAACAACAACCCAGATGCTGTCGTGACCTGATGGCGCGCGCGGGAGCTTTGTTATGAAGTCCATAGCTATGCTCTCCCACTTCCAAATAGGGATCGGGGGTTGTTCGAGTAAGCCAGAGGGTCTTTGATGTTCAGCCTCAACCTTCGAGCAAGTCAGGCATTTTCCAACGTAGAGGGCGATATCTCTTTTCATACCCGGCCACCAGTACTTGTAGCGAAGGTCCTGGTACATTTTGTCGGCACCGGGATGAATAGAATACCGGGATTTGTGGGCTTCATCCATCAATATCTGTCGCAATTTGGTTCGTTTGGGGATCCAAATCCGGTCCAGATAATGGAATATCCCATTCGGCTTATTCACAAGATGGGCTCCATCGTGGTAGATTCTTTCCTTATCCACGGTGCGCTCGTTAAAACAAGCATGCTGGGCTTCGCGGATGAAGGTTTCGAGATCGTATTGTGCTCGGGTATTACGAATGCTAAGCAAATAACTCCGTCTGCTGAGAGCGTCGGCAACGACATTTGCTTTGCCCGGGTGATAACGAATCTCACAATCATAATCGTTGAGAAGTTCTACCCATCGGCGTTGACGCATATTAAGTTCCTTCTGGTCAAAGATATGTTGTAGGCTCCTATGATCGGTGAAGATTGTACACTTTGTACCATACATATTTAACGCCCTAACACGTTTTAACCAAAAATCGCAGCGGAATTACGAACTTAAAAATTTTTCTTTCATTATATTCATTTTAACATACTTAGAAATACATTCATTCACTCTTTTACATTAAATACATTAATGCTTTCTATAAATTTATAAAATCTGACATACTTATATTAAATTACGTGACCACGCACCCACAAGTACAATCCATGTCTTGACTCGATCTTCAACCTCTTACACTCCATGATGAGAATCCACAGTTCTGTACAACCTGCAGACACCACGTACAATCATATCATTAGCAACCGGTGTCATCATACATAAAATTTAAACATGCATAATTAGGCGTCAACGTATCATGCTTTCGCTTATGTTAGCCCATTCATCCATCCATCCAAACCACCCGCATTGGATTTCGGTGTCAACCTTCAACTTCCATCACTAGTATACCTGCATTCCCATTTAATTCTCAATAGGAAAACGGTTAGCATCATTAGATTTCATTCATACGAACATATCCATGTATACGCATAACAAGTCTCATTCATTTGTGCATATAACTAAATTCCAATCCATGCATACATACCCTTTCTATTCGTACATGTACTTACAATTTACATCCTACACAATATTACTTACAAATCCTAAACACACATGTCTATACATGTAATTCGTATACACATAAATCTCCATACTTATGTGTTCGTAGTCATACTCTCCTATGAGACCCAATTACTTACTTACAATCAAACCCATACCTACGCATATAACTACTTATTTCATCTTTATGCATAATACCATCATGTAAGCTTCTTTCTTACCTATACTTAATAGGAACTATTTCTTAACCATTTTCGACTCATTTACCGTAAACTTAACTTATTACTTCCATTGTTTCATACTTTCCCTCATGATTTCACAATAAACATCATACTACAATACATTTTACATCTAAAGTGTAAGTCCGGGATTCACTTACCTTACGCGTCCGTATTTGCATTTGCTTACTTGAGACTTCTTGGCCCGTTAGCCTTCCACGCTCCCATCCATCTTGACATGATTCCTATACTTTCATGTCATTACATTTACATCCTTATTAGCATACATGATTATTCATATGAACGATCATATCAAGTTCATATCTCACATATGTATTTCATTAGTCGATTCAAACAAGCATATAGCATACTCAACATCATCATAACATAACCTTCACATATTTTTGTCATTTAGACATTTTATCAAACACGTGGTGTGCGTACTACTTCCTAGGCACCATGTACAACTAGTTTATGCATAATCTTCCAAGTTCATTCATATTTCATCAAGTCTTCTTACTTATCAACAAGTATCATTAACACATAAACATCAAACATATCAACACCACAATTCTTTCAATTCATCTAGTAAGAATCCATCCTATCCATCATAATACATCAACAATCATGATTAATTAAACATGGATGATCATTCAAGTCATCATTCTTACCAACACAAATGGGTTTCACCTCTAATCATCAAATTAGCCCAAACCATGTATAATCTTGGTTCTATATCATGACATTAACAACTACTCATACTCAATTTCATACCAATTCACGATTTACAACATAACCCATCACATTCAAAGTCATCAAACACCAAAATTCTACTTACCTTATGTTCAAGAATGCATAGATGATCCAAAATCGAGACATGCATGGACTCAAGATCACATCTAGGGCTTGAATTTGCTAAATTTATGATAATTTGGGGTTTTCCCCTTTTCTCCTTCCTGATCCACGCGACACACACACCTGAATGTGTGTGTGTTTGTGTTTTAACCCTAATTAACCATTCAAGTTCCAATTTTAACATGTTTGCCCCCTAAGAATTCATTCCTTTATTATTTTTTAGCTACTTCATTTAACTAGGTTAAATAGCCTAGTTATTTATTTCATGATATATCCTATAGGAACATACGACAATATAAACATTCGGGTTTTGGGTTGTTACAACAGATAGTGTCGCCAAATCTTTAACGCAAAAACAACTGTGCCTAGCTCGAGATCATGGGTTGTATAGTTCTTTTCGTGGATTTTGAGCTGGTGAGATGCGTAGGTAATGACCTTGTCCCGTTGCATGAGAACGCAGCCAAGACCAAGGTTCGAGGCATCACAATAGACAATGAATTCATCGTTTCCGTCGGGCAATGTGAGAACATGAGCATTGCAGAGCATGCACTTGAGGGTTTGGAAGGCAGACTCTTGTTCAGTTCCCCAAACAAAAGGCTTGTCTTTATGCATGAGAGCGGTAAGCGGCACAGCGATATTTGAGAATCCTTCGATAAATCGTCGATAATAGCCCACTAGTCCGAGAAAAGAACGGACTTCAGACGGGTTCTTAGGTGTAATCCAACTCTTAACGGCTTCAATCTTCACGGGATCGACGTGAATACCTTGACTATTTACAATGTGACCGAGGAATTGAACCTCCTCCAGCCAGAATTCGCACTTGGATAATTTGGCATAGAGTCGATTCCCTTGGAGTAGCTCGAGAACCAAACGTAAATGTTGCGCGTGTTCGGCTTTCGACTTGGAATAGATCAAGACATCGTCGATGAACACGATGACGAAACGGTCGAGATAAGGTTTACACACGCGATTCATCAGATCCATGAAAACCGCGGGTGCATTGGTTAAACCAAAAGGCATAACAACGAACTCATAGTGGCCGTAACGAGTGTGGAAAGCGGTTTTGGGTATATCTTCCTCCTGGATGCGTAACTGGTGATAGCCTGAACGTAGATCGATCTTCGAGAAACACGTAGCACCTTGTAGCTGATCAAACAAATCATCAATGCGAGGCAGGGGATAGCGATTCTTGATAGTCAACTTATTCAGTTCTCGATAGTCGATGCACATCCGGAACGACCCATCCTTCTTTTTGACGAAAAGGACTGGCGCGCCCCAAGGAGAGGTGCTCAGGCGAATGAAGCCTTTCTCATGTAATTCCTGAAGCTGACTCGAGAGTTCACGCATTTCGGACGGTGCGAGTCGGTAAGGAGCTTTGGCAACAGGGTTGGCTCCAGGAATGAGGTCGATACGGAAGTCGATATCACGACTTGGCGGAAGTCCGGGAAGATCCTCAGGAAAAACGTTAGGAAATTCTATGACCACTAGGACATCGTTTACACCAGTTCTTCCTTTCTTTTCCTACTCCGCTACTACAATGTTAGCCATGAAAGCTCTATATTCCTTGTGGAGATACTTGCTAGCTTGGACACACGACATGAGCTTGAGACCTTTCGAAGCAGTTTCGCCATAAACACACAATAAATCACCATTCGCTAGCGAGAATCGAATCATCTTATCGAAGCACACAACTTCAGCATGGTTTTCGCGAAGAAAGTCCATGCCTATTATGACGTCAAAACTTCCGAGTTGCATCGGGATAAGGTCGATTGGGAAGATGTGATTGTTGAGCTCAAGAGTACAATCACGAAGAACAGAATTAACGGCGAAAGTTCTTCCGGTGGCGACTTCAACATCGAACATCGAGGGGAGATGGGAGCGCTTACGACTAAGAAGCTTCTCGAATTCAAACGACACAAAGCAATTATCGGCTCCAGTATCAAATAAACACAATGCATAAATACCATTCACAAGGAACGTACCATTGACTACGTTGTTGTCAGCCTGGGCTTGGCGCATGTTGATGTTTAAGGTTCTGGCGCGGGCGGCTTACTGTTGCTACTGAGGCTGTTGCTGCTGAGGTTGCTGCTGCTGGGGCTCTTGTTTCACAACCCTGTTCGGGCACATGTTTGCAAAGTGGTTGGGATCACCACATGCGAAGCAGAATCGGGCGTTGACCGCGGGGGACTGAGCCGTTTGTTGGCCTTGTGGGGCTGGGAGCAGAGCTTGATGAGCAGTGGCTTGCGCTGGTGCTTGACGGGGACCAGTACGGCAGTTAGCAGTGAAGTGGCCGTACATATTGCAGTGAGCGCAGAAACGGCAGGCGAGACCCACCGGGTGATGATAAGAACACGTTGGGCAAGCCGGGTGGGGGCCTGTCTATGCACGCTTTGCAGGCGGTGCATAGGTAACTGGTGCTGGGCCGTGGTGAGATTGCTGCTGAGCCGGGACGGCTTGGAGTGGAGCAGCAGTGGTAGTAACAGCACAATTCTTGTTGCTGGAGCTTCTGTTGTTGTTGTTCTTCTTTTGGCATGAGGACTTTGACGGTTGAGCGGCGGCGGTTTCGGCGGCTGGTGCGGCGGTGACTTGGTGCAGGTTCTTTGAAGCTTTATCCCAAAAACCAGCTTTTACTCGCTTGTCGTTGATTTCGGCGGCAAGGAAGTATGTTTCTTCGATCGTTGCTGGCTTTGCGGCATGCACAAAGTCTGCAACACAGTCGGGTAGAGCTCGAATGTACTTCTTGATCGTCATGTCGGGCGTCTTCACTTGATTGGGATAGATGATGCTGAGCTGCTTAAAGCGGGCAGTCAGGGCAGCGTTGTCACCTTCCTTCTGCTTGATATGCCAGAATTCGTCCTCCAGCTTTTGGCGTTCTTGGGGAGGGCATAATTCATCCATTATAATGGCCTTCAACTCTTCCCACGTCAGCTCATAGGCTGCATCGTTTCCGCGTTTGTTTCTCTCGGCCGTCCACCAGTCTAATGCGCGGGACTGGAAGACGCCGGTAGCGTTTAGAGTGCGGAGATTTTCCTGACATCCACTCTGGCGCAGAGTGACTTCGACGGAATCGAACCATTGAAACATAGCCGTTGGGCAATCTTCTCCAGTGAATTCCTTTGGACCGCAAGCCTTGAACTGCTTAAAGCTGAAAGCAGTCTTGGGAGCAACTTTAGGAGTTTCGGTTCTGGACTCCTCAGATGATTTGCTAACATTCTCATAAATCTCACTCACGATCTGAGGCACAACCTTTGCCACTTGTTTAGTGAAGATGGCAGCAAGGCGTTTGTCTCTCTGTTCCTGGCGAGAGAGTCGTGGGTGACGGGGTCCAGATGATGGTCCAGTTGACATTGTCTGCAACAGACATCGTCATAGGTCTCAGACACGTCATAATCGAATCTCACCTCACACGTCTAATACTACTAAAGCTCAGGAACACAGTCATATAACCACAGATTCACATAAGCACAGAAGCACATCAGCACGTGAGGCACAGAAACACAGAAGCACATAAGCACGTAGGACACAAAACACAGAAGCATACAAGCATGTAATTCACTTAGAGCACATGGGAGCAGTCAGAATACAGAAACCTATCATTCAAAGTTTGCGAGCGTTCGAGAAGGGCGTTCGCGCATAGCATAACGAGTAGTATAGTATGAATAATATAACAATCAACATAGCGTACGGTGGTTCCTTATGGTATTAGCGATTTGTCAGCGTTTTGAGATGGATAAGCAACGCAGGTCGTGCGTGTCGATCAAGGTGAAAGCGAAAATCGAATAAGTCTCCAAAAATTAAACACATAAGCAGGTAAATACACATATAAACACATTAAATCAATGAATCATCAGAGTCAGCAGTTGCGGGCTCAGAATCGAAACACACAAAAATCGAGAAATAGATCGTTTGCGGCTATTAGACATTGACTATCCAAAGTGATTCGACTATTCTCAAGTACTTGTTGCACATGCTTTGACCTTCAGGACTGTGCTTTTGCCTCGATTCTTGGGCGTCCGGCACGCGTCCCTTTAGTTTCAGCGTGACTTCAAGTCGTTGGAGTCCGTCGAGACTTTGGTGAGAGTTTTGTAAACCAAGTAAAGGTCGGAACAAATCGTCAAGGTTAGGGTTTCACCTCTAGCTTAACAGCTTCGTTCCTGTTTTGATAAAATAAAAGAGAATTATGCGTCAAAGTATGGATTTCACTCCCATTTCGACGCAATTTCTCATGTTTATAGATAAAAATGTGGGTTGAACAAGCAATTTAGTCGAGAGTTTGCGGTTTTCACACCTAATCTCGACTTAATTGCTCACTCATATTTGAAAATTCGAGTGCTGTGATAGTGTAGCGTAGGCAAGAATAGCGAGAAATAGCAAGTATGCTCACACATAATCCCTACTGGATATGCACGAGTTGGTCTGTTGGTTCCTAACTGTAGACTAGGTCTCTAAGACATCGACCCGGACTAGGTCGAGTCTTGCCTAATTCCCTATAGTTATGGCTCTGATACCAATCTGTCACACCCTAACCGATGGCGGAAACATCGGGGCGTGGCACTGAGCGAAACAGATTGTCCAGAAGTTTCCATAACAACTATATTTACCAAATATTTAAAGCAACACGTCCCATACCATGTCATAAATGATAATACAATTATTACAGAAAAGATCTAGTCAAATTGTTCTATTCCGACAACTCAGATTTTCATTACAGACAATTGTTTATTGTTGACCTAGGTCTTTCCTAGCCTCGATTTCACAGCAAAGAAAGCAAATAAGCATCCTAACAACCTGTCACATACGTTAAAGTAAAAGTCAATACACATAGTGTAAAGGTGAGCATATAAGTTTGATAATAGCATATAGAGTTCGAAGTCGTTACGCATAACCAGCACGTACACAGTGTAAAATGAGGCATGTTAGTTATCGACATGAACCTATCGATACCAATGACTGCGGGTTGACTGGCCAAGGCAGTTCGCGATACACACTCACCACTGTGAGCCATGTAGGTAATTGTCCTTAACAACCCCTGAGTGAACAGGTGCTGAGTCCAAACTAATAGTACTATCGTTGCTAAGGCAGGTAGACAGCATTCCATGTGTAAACATAACAAACAAGCATTCATTAAGTCACATATAACATGCGGTAATTGGTTACCGATTAAAGTATTGCGTAGTGTGTTCGATGTGATTTTGTATAAGTAACGTATGTAACACCCAAAAGTGTGTAAAGCAAAAAGGGATCGAGTATACTCACAGCGATTGATGGATTGAAGGGAGCGCTGGAGAGTAGGGTTAGCCTGAACAGATTGATAGCATAACGATAAGTGACGCGTAAAATGATATAGAGTGCAAGTGGGTAGGACAGCAGTTCGATCGGACAGCCGGTCGTTCGAGTGACAGTCTGTTCGAACGGTCGTCCGGTCAGATGACCGTTCGAGTGGATCGTTACTTCCTTTGGGAAGGATGTGTTTGTGTATGATGGCTTGACTTTTGAAGTTTTCATTGTAGCATTCTAAAAACATTGAAGTATCTCTACCTTTTAGGTCAATCGATCGAACGACCGTTCGATCGGGCGACAGTCCGATTGGTTGGGCACTTCAGAGAGAACAAGTTCTCAGCAGGTTGTCACTCGATCGGACGGGTGTTCGATCGGGTGGCATCCCTTGTGCATTGAAGATGTTGAAAATTGTTTAAGTGTTGAAGTCAGAACATCACTTGGTCGAGTGGTAGTCCGATCGAATGGTAACCCGATCGGTCAGCCCTTCGTTCAATGTTCATCCTTCAAGGCTTTGAAAACAAAAGTTAAGTGTGGGACCAAGGTGTAGATCGAACGGGTGACAACTCGTTCGGACGAGAGTCCGTTCGGACGGTAGTCCAATCAGACGGCATTCCGTCCTGGTCGTTCCGTTCGTCTTACACTTGGTTGTTTTGATAGTTTGTCGTTTTATCGAGATGTTTTGATAACGTGTTAAGCAACAGAAACCTCGTCAATACTTGGTACTCCTGATCGGACAGGAATCACCCAAACCCAACCAGTTAACTGTTTGAGACGGTGTTCCATGTTTAACCTGAAATCGGTAGTCTCGTGGATAGAATCCAGATCTTAAACCAACACAACTACAAGAATGAGTTGTAGGTCGGCACAAGCTCCGATTCTATCGGTTTTGAAGGCATTGAGTGTAAAAGAGTTGAAAGAAAGTTGGAAAACCATCTTTCAATCCTTTTTATTGAGAATATGTTTAGATCTATGAAAGATCTTTGTTTGTTTATGAGGAAATCGGTTAGATCTAAGTTGTTCTTGGTGGATTGAGGCCAAAACATGAAGTGCTCAAGAACACATGATGACGTCATCCTAGAACACCTTGAATCTTGATGATTTTACGGTTAAAAGTTAAGATTCAAAAGATAGAAAGGTGTAGAATCGTGTGTAGATCAAAGATGCACAAGATTTAGGTTGAGATCTTACCGGAATTGCGAGAAATCGCAGAAAAAGCAAGGTTAGAGCGCTGGTCGGACGTCAGAGAGCAAAAGTGGAAAGTTTGATGGTGACATGGGGTATTTATAGGGTTACCCAAAGTGGAAAAGAGCTGGTCGATCGATTGGCAGTCCGGTCGATTGGCTGATCGATCGAGCTATAACTCGATCGGATTGCTGGTTGATCGGCTGGTCGTCCGATCGATCAGTCACCTGGTTTGAGTGTTCGGTGCGACAAGTTTCGCTGTTTCGATTGCGATAGCGAGCGTTGCGATGCGATAGAATTTCCTAGTCAAATTACTTTTAATCCCAACTACTATATCAACATACAAACATCCTTATTTCGTGTTCGTTTAGCGTTTACGATTTGATTGCGATTGAGTTTCGATTTCGTTTCTATTGATTACCACACATATCATAAATAAACATGCACAAGTAACACATAAGGCACACACACACGTATAACAATAACCAAAATGCGTAATTCGAGTTGCGAGTGCGATTGCGATAGCGATAAAGCGATTAAACATGCGATAAACAGCGACTACTATGCGATCATTAATAGATACTCCACATAATACAACTAAGGCGATAACAAAATAGACTATCTACAAGTTAAAGAAGTCAAAACAGGAATTGAGCAAGGAGAGACAGATCACAATTAGCAATCTTTTCTTCCTTTGACTTCAATCTTGACTTTGACTTTGAACTTCGAAACACTGGGTGTTACACGACTAGGTCCAAACCTTAAACCTAATTGATGGTCCTTTTGTGACCTAGACTAAATGTAATTCATATACATTTAAATAACATTCATTAGGAATGTTCGTATCCTACTAGCCTATATGGTTTAATGATACCATGGCTAATGTGTGTTAGGTCATTAGGATGATGAATGGCTATTGTTATGCAACTAAGCAATTATTTAATTTGATGTTAGTACCAAGCTTCGAGTATGGCAAACTTGGATCAGACAAACAACAGTCGCGATACTAATGATGCGACAAATGCTAATGATGCAACAAATGTGAACCTCAATGTTAATGGAGTTAATCTCCAAGCTGTGATTGACGCAGCTGTTAGAAAGGCTATGAAAAAGGTCATGAAAAGGTTCAAAGAGCCGAATGCTACTTTCTCTAAAACACATTCCTCTGCTCATGAGAAGAGCTTTATTCATACTTCGAATGCGAAGAATAAACCAAATAAGATGATAGTGAGGAGCCCCGTTCCTCTAAAGGATGTACTTACGAGTACTTTTTCTCTTGCAAGTCAAGAGACTTTAATGGCGAAAAAGGGGCCATTGATTGCATGAAATTGTTGGATGAAATAAAAACCCTTATGTATATCAGCGGTAGTGCTGAGAAAGACATTGTGAGGTATGTATCACAGTCATTCAGGGGCGATGCCCTTAGTTGGTAGAAGACATTAATAAAGTCACAAGAAAGATACCCTTATACAATATGGGATGGTCCAAGTTTATGGACCTTATTAGGAAAAACCTGTTGTCTGCGACACGGAATGGAAAAGGTGGAATAAGAATTTTCTGACTCTCACCATGAAAGATCTAGACTATCGACATTATGTTACAAACTTTACGTCATTGTCTGGGATAGTGCCCTATTCGGTTAACCCAGAATCTAAGCGTAATGCATTATATATTGGTGGTTTAGCATCGGAAATAAAAGGGCATATTAAGGCTTCAAAGCCTGCTTCTTATAAATCCACTATGGATCTATCTCAGCCACTCACATTAGATGGGTTAAGAAGTAAATCAGTCAAAAACTGAGACTGCCGGAAAAAGGAAAAGGGAGGAGGATAACTCCCGGAAATCTAAGAAAAAGGGTAAGTTTGAGCTTAATAAGAACCAACAAAAATCTAATATACGCAAGACCTGCAGCAAAAGGCATTGGGGATAGTGTCGAATGTACCAAGGGCCAAAGCAATGAGGCATCTGCAAAAGGATTGGTCATAGGTCCCATGAGTGTAGAAATATAAGGAATGCAGTCTGTTTCGGCTGTGGCGTTAAGGGCCACACCAGAACTAACTGCCCTAAAATTTTCAAGGGAGGTATAGCTAAGTATAGAAATTCTATCAATGGAAGCACCTAAACTCTCCTGATAAATGCCATATGCAGTTCATATCAATAATGACACTAGGTACATCCCTTATCGTGAATCAATTGCTAAGAATTCTGTTTTGATACACGTGCTACTAAGTCTTTCATAGATCATAAGCTTAGCAAACTTTTAAGATTTTTCCCATAAGAACTCCATATTTTTAAGTATAAGGTAAAACTTACCGACGAAAATCATAGGAACCACTTCTTATATTCTTGTCGGAAATCTTCATTCATAAATCTAAAGTACTCTTTCTCCAGATAGAGTACGATAGTATATGTTATTTTATTTTGTTATCTCATTGATTTCTATCAACTGCGAATGCTAGACTATGTTTGATAAAAGCTCCATATGAGGATTGGCGTATCCTAGTGTGTCCCAAAGATTACTTCCATGCCTGATCAGTATGGAGGTTTAATGCATGGAACCACTAAGATATCCCAATGGTCATATTGTACTAAAGTTAGCTAATGGTATTCAAATAAGATATCCATATAGAAATGTCCAAATAAGTGTCACTAGTTAAAGCATCTATGCATTCATAAAGAAAACGTGTCATTTATATGGCACGGATAACGATAGATGAACTAAAGCCTGAGATTCAGAATATCTCTGTCATCTCTGTGAATCTCGATTGTCCTCTTCGTAGAAGTACCCTGTTTACCTCTTGAGAGGCAGGTAGAGTTAAGATTAATATCCCACTTAAAGCTGCGTCTATTGAAAAATCACCATATCGGTTAGTACCGATGGAAATGGAAGAACTAAGAGCCAATTAGATAAGCTTTTAGAGAAGGTTTCATAAAGCCTAGATTCAAAATTCTGAAAGCTCCGGTATTGTTAATTAAGAAAGACGGTTTATTATGCTTATGCATTGATTACCGCAACCCTATTTAGGCAACAATTAAGAATCGCCATCAACTGCCAAGGATCGTCGATTTGTTCGACGAACCGTGAGGTTAGCTATTCTTTAAGATTGGTTTAAGAAGTAGTTGGGATAACCATCTCACCTTAAATAAGCTCTCCTATAACTAGTAATTAGTATATAAGCATCAAGGATGCTCCTTTGGAGACCTTGTATAAAAAGGAATGTCAAACGTCCGTTTGATGAACAAAAGTTTAGTAAGTCCAATTATCAGGATCTGAAATTACCCTGGAGACAACGGATAGGATCATATGAATCTGTGATCGTCTGAAAGCTGCCAGTAATCGGTAGAAAATCAATATTGATGAGAGTCGCAAACCTCTTGAGTTCTCCATAAGGAACAAGATTCAACAGAAAGTACCACCCTAGAAAGGGGTTCTGCATTTTGATATAACGGACAAGTTAAACTCTAAAATATTTTGGACCATTCGAGAAAATTGAATATATCAAGATCGGTAACCTATAAGCTAAAACTTACCTAAGGAACTTGATGGTATTCAATGTGTTCCACACTGGTGAATTAAGGATATGTCTCGCCGATAAGTCAATAGCATTATCACATAATGATATGCAGATTAATGAAAACTTATGGTTTGATGAGAAACCAGTATCGATTAAGGATCGACAGGATTAGAAGTTTCGAAAGGAAACAGGTACCTATTGTATAGGTCAACTGGGCCCATAAGAGGCCTCAAATAGCTGTGAAGGTTAAGCCCATTATAAGACAGAAAGTACTTCCATATTTTTGAGTAAATCTCGAGGTTGAGATTTCTTTTATAGGGGTGAGGATGTAACACCTCGTAAAATCGCGTCCAATGATGTGTTGACACGTGTACTAAACCCTAATGAAGTCAAACGTTGATTAGTAGGGACTAATTTTTTGAAAAATTAAAAACTTTGAATATGAAAGGACTGAAAGTGTCAACCTGCTTAAACTAAGCCTCAGAATAACCTTACACGGTATTCATATTCACAAATAAGCCACTTGTTGATCAAGAGGAACCGTTTGCGTAAATATTTGAAAGTTTGCGCGACAAAGGGTTAAAAGCGTCAACATGATAATTCTTACCTCTGAGTGACATTTTAACAAACCCGGAGCATTATTATATCTGATTGTATTCTGGGGAATACATAATATTGGCCAAATAGGGCTTTAATGCCGATAAATGATTATATGCGCTAGTTTGTGCATTAAAAGGGTTAAAAGTGTCAACATGTTAATTCTTACCTCTAAATGACCTTTTAATGAACCCAAAGCATCGTGATGTTTGATAATACTCTCGAGAATGCCTAATATGGGTAACATAGGGCTTTGACGCTATAAAATGATGATGCGCGCAAATTTGCGCGTTAGAGGGACCAAAAGTGTCAACATCTAAAACTACACCTTAGAATGATAATTTAAGCGAACTGAAGCGTTGTGATATTTATGCATACGATCGGGAACGCCTAATATGAGCCATGAAAGGCTTTGATATCGTTAAAAACTATTACGCGCAACCTCGTGTGATAAAAAAGGACTAAAAGCGTCAATGTGTAAAACTACGCCTTTGAGAGGCCTTTTGAGCAAACCAGAAACTCCGTGATGCTCGATCATACTCCCGAATGTGCCTAATATTGGCCATGTAAGGCTTTTATGCCATTTCGTGATGATGCGCGCAAATTCACAAATTAAGGGGTTAAAAGCGGCAACGCGCGAAACTACACATTAAGGTGGTTTTTTAAACAAACCAGGAACTCCGCAATGTTCAGCCGCACCCCTAAGTATGCCTAAGATTTGCTGTTAAATGTTTTTGTATGTTATATTAATATTTCACTTAGAAACATAAAGTCTTGTGCCATAAACGTAACTTTTGAAAGTTAAAAGGTGCTGAAATCATATCAGGGACCAATTATGCCAAGCTGTTAAAGCTGAAACCCAGACTAGCATCGCTCATGGGTCGCATAGGTCTGCCGAACATTTGGTCATTAATGATCTATGTATCTTAGAAATAATAATATGTAAGAATATATAAACATTGTGCCAAAAGTGCAAGGTTTAAAAGTTTTAAAATGCACATGAAAGAAACAGGGACCAGGCCTGCTGCCGATGCGGGCCGCCAGCGAACCAAACAGCAGCCCAAGTTGCTGAATTCTTTGATTTTGATGGTTTTTCTCCTCTTGTTTCCCCACAAAACCATTTTTAATCAATCCATGGGTTGTACACTGATTATTAACAGCTGTAAAGACACCTGTAACAATCTTAAAGCAGCCCTAAACACATGGCAAGATCTGATCCAATCCCAAAAACTATAAATAGGTGGGTTTTTCACCACTTTCATTTACACCTTCATTCCAATCTTCCTCTATCTCTCAACCTGGAAGTTCCTGAATAATTAAGGAGCATCCTCTGAGTTATATTCAGTACCTAGGACCATATGTAAGTGTCCTTTCGTGACTAGTTTATTTTATTCGGCTTAAAAAGACGAAAATTCAAACGTTTATGATAAACGCTTTGACTTTAAGTTAGACCGTAAACGGTCAAGCCATTGTTCGCAACGAATATGGCTACGTAATCATAATTAGGTAGGTGTTAAACCCTCAAAAGGGCACCTCCTAAGAATCACGTTTGCTTGGTCAATTGACGAGTCAACATAATATTGTTTTAAAAAGTCAACGGGCCAGTTTTTCAAAATAATTGCGATATGAGTTTAGAAATGTTCTAAAATATGTTTTATCACTTAAACAAATTGGTAATAATTATTAGAACATGTGTAAACATGTTCGGCTCGTCAATTCCAGTTTTAGGGTCAGTTCGCAACCGAAAGTCATGAAGTTTGACTTCTGCGTTGACTTTTGATTATGAACCGAATTAGATTAGTTTGTTACTGATTTTAGGTTATGTTATGATCGTAATTTAATGTTGCATAACCCTATAAGGTTATATTACACGATCATTGTGACATCTGTGTCACTTCAACCATCATACAAATACCAAACCAATGAAATATTGTATTTCATACTTGGGATTTGTATAAATATGTGTATCGTTTGCACATATCAATTCTTGTTCGATTTCGAGCTCTAAATCGCTTTCTGGAAGGTTATACGCGAACTGATGCGTAAATATAACCAGTTTAATGCAACAAACACTCCGGAACAGTGACATAGGCTAAACATAGCATAAATATCCTTTACATAACTTAGAAAATAAGTTTTGGATGGTTTGGTGTGTTGAAATCAAGTTTATTCGATCGTAGGGACTATTTGTGTCAAACTACGAAAGTATGCCGATTCGTGTGGTAACGAACATTCCGGAACTTGATCATAAGTTAAACATACCATAAATATCCTTTACATAGCTTAGAAATAGGCTTTGAGGTGTTCGGTATGCTAAAATAAACTTTTTGGTCATTCAGGGACTAAAAGCGTCAAAAAGTGCATAAGTTTGCATTTTCGCGCATATCTTACGTTCTGAATATATCCGGACATCCAAAAATTTATGTAATCATTAAAATATTTTATTTTAGTGATTGGCATGATAAAATTCCATTCGTCGCGTAATTTGGATCGTTTTTCGCGTCCGTTCGTGTTTCGTCGTAATTAGCCGAACAACGCAACCGTACAACCAAACGAACCGACATCCAAGATATTTTTGAGCATGTTTCATGTTCCCTATACTTTAACTTCATTTTGGAGCCTTGAAATGAGGTTAACGGGCCTTAAACGTGTCAAAAATACATCAAAATGCATGTTTTTCAAGTGCAGGGGCTGTTTTTGACATTTTTGGAAACTACACCTAGGCGGGCCGCGTAAGATGAGCTTCATTCTTACGCGGGGTGCGTAGACTACCCAGTTCAGAAATCAGTTTCTGGTTTTGCAGCTTGTTTTCTGGGTTTTGAACATGGTTTTTAACAAACCATTAACTGGTTTTAAGGTCCCATAGTATCTTAAATCAGTGGGTGCAAGTGTAAGGTTGAGATTGAAGCTCGGGAATCGAGGAACGATCCTAACGGTTTACCGAAATCTATATAAACCCAAGCCCTATTCCATTTTCTGCACAATTTGGTCTGAATTCACTCTAAGTTGGGGTTCAAAACCTCATACCTGAGTATTTTTAGATCAAAACTTCCTAGCTTGGACCCTTTGTAAGTATTATTTCGTGCTTTTATGCGTTTTTAAGCATGAAAGTCAAACTGTGTTTGACTTTCTGCTTTGACCAGTCAATGGCCAACACGAAGTTCGTTTGAACTTCGTAACGTGAGCGTAATCACGATGGTCATGGTCCTTTGTGACTATACCTACTGATTACCACGTTATTTAGGCTTAGTGACGAGTCATAGATTCGGTCAAAATGCGCGTTTATGCGTATTTTGCAACCAAACTATTTTTGGGTATCAAGAACCTTTGTCTTGATATCAAACTTGTTTTCAAACTTCGTTAAACATGTTTTAACATGTTTAACTCGTTACTTTTAGATTAGTGCTTATATAGGGTCGTAAGATAAGCGGTCTAAACAACCGCTTAGACTTTCGAACCCGACCCGTTTGGTCAATCATTAGGATTCGACCAAACATATTTTGTGACCATAGTTGTATAGGGAATAACCTTCCGAATTTTTACCTTATGGTCACTTCGTTTAAGTAGTTGTATGATAGGTAGTTTATATGCCTTAGGTAAATGACCAAAATGCCCTTTTTACGCATAAATTCATTTTAAGCATATATAACCTAAATTTTTACATCTAAACTGATTAGGCAACATTATTAGACATATTAAGGCATATAATACTTGTCATAGAACTAGTTAGGCGGTCCGAACGCGTTTTACGCGAACGACACGTTAAAGTAGCATAAGCTACCTAAACGGGTCGTAATGGGTCGTAAGCACTTAGGTTAGGTTTCGATTTAGTATGTAGGCTTTGTTAAACCATATTACATGAGTTCCTGATGTGCGTGAGTGTTATTATATTTTAACCCCTTTTTACACGTTAGCCAAGTTTTAAATTTATAAAACACGATATTTTACTAACACCAAACACACATATGGGCAAGTGCACCCATCGTGAGCGTAGTATAGTGTTGGCAAGATACCGAGGTCGTCCAAGGACACAAAAGCTTTTAGTACCAGTTTATCCTCAACGTCTAATCAAATTAAAAGTTAGAAAAAATGGTTTTTAAAATAAGAAAAATAAAAACTAATTAAAATGCTGAAAAATAAAATAAAAATAAAAACAGATAGACAAGATGAATCACTTGGCTCCGACTCGTGTTTAGTGTAACCTTTGATTATTTCTGCACTTTTGCACTTTTTAAGAGATTATCTTAGTTATTGTAGTAGGCCCCTCTTTTGAAGGTGACGTTACCCTCAACCCAGTAGTTTGAGTCAGCAAGGATACAATCCTAATGGGTCGGATTATTGAAAGATAATTAATTAAGTTATTAATGCATATTATGGTAGGCCCCTCTTTTGAAGGTGACGTTACCCTCGGCTAATTAGTCTGAGTCAGCAGGGATACAGTCCTAAGTAGCCGGATTAAAGTATTAATAATAGCTTACATATGAGGGGATCAAAGAGTTTGGACCCCCGCCATCCAATACCGGTGGGTATTGAAGGAGGTCCTACTAAATTTGACCCAGGTTCTTGCAGGATCTATACACTGAACAAGGCAAGACTCTTACCAAACCGTTCCCTTAACCCCCGACCAGGTAGCCAACATATCTCCATATAGACCGTGGAGATATGGAGGGTGAAAATCTTTTATTTTATATAGACAGTAAAATAATGCAAGACACCACGGACAAACGATAAGGAAGAATCACCTTCAACATAAGAAACTAGTTATTAAAGTCATTAATACATAACCAAATAAAAAGTGCGAAAAGATTAAAAATAAAAAGTATTACACTAGACACTTGTCTTCACCAAGTGATGTAAGAGACTTAGGCAAACATGGCCTTTGATTGTCAAGAACTCATACGATCAATCTTGGATCCCGAGACGACTCACACACTCTACGATTGACAATGGATGATGGTGGTGGATGATGGTGTTGTGATGGTGGTGGGTGGTGGGTGGTGGGTGAAGTGTGAGAGAGGTGGTGTGCCAAGGGATGGTTTGCAAATGAGCCAAGCACCCCTATTTATAGCCTGAACAGAGGCTCGGGCACGGCCCCGTGTCCACCTTCTTCTCTATCTTCATTAATTGCAGTTTTTCTGCATTAGTTGACCACGCCCCCGTGTCCGCTGGGCACGACCCCGTGTGCATAAGCGTATCTGTACTATCAAGATTTCCTCAGATTCTGCGAATCTTAGAGTTGACCACGGCCCCGTGTCCGCTGGGCACGCCCCCGTGGTGGGTGATAGAAGCTTCTATAGCTTTGTCTTTTCTGCTGACACTTGGGCACGCCCCCGTGTTCACTGAGCACGGGGCGTGTTCAGCCTTCTGTTCTCTTGTTTTGCTTGGGAAGATGCTGTCGGGGAGGCTGGGCATGCCACGTTTGTTCCTTTCTTTGTATTTATGTTAGATTTAGCTGTCTTTTTGCTTCTTTTGTTCATTTGAGCTCATTTAGTCCTGAAAATACAAAAGGAAGACAAAAACACACTTTTTCCAACATTAGTACTAAAAAAGGGTTAGTTTTATGCCACAATTGATGTAATTTATATGTTGCATTTTGTGCACATCAAATACCCCCACACTTGAATCTTTTCTTGTCCTTAAGCAAAACTCTTTATAATGTGGCTTTATACTCCCAAATGGAATTGGTATAAGAGAAGGTTTCTGGGCTTGTCGTAGAGTGTCGAGATTTCCAAGATTCTATATTTAGTTTTATTTTTATTTATTTACAATCCTATTCGTCATGATTTATTGAAAACATTCCATAAGATAAATTACTTATTAGGGCATAGCATGCCTTTTTAAAATTCCACTTATATACAAGTTCACATACCTCACGGGGGATCACTCAACACTCGGCCGAAAGATGTATTTTAGTGGATCACTCGAGAGCGGCATGGAACTTACTCCTACCATAAGCTTGCCAAGCAATCAATCCTCCTCATTTTTAACTATACACCTTTGTAAATATCAAGAGGACTTTTGGGTGAAGGGTTAGACTTGGGTTAAAGGTAGGTGGTTGGGTTAGTGGTTAGTAAAAGGGCGAAAGGCGTAAAAAGCGTCGGTTTTCGTAAGACTTTTATTTTTGAAGTTTTTATTTTGATGAAGCCATTATTCAAACAAAGTTATTTTTGCTAAACTTGTTTGTTTATTTCTCTTTTGCTTCATCATTATCATTTTTTTAAGAAGTCATAAGAAAAACCGAGCTTGTTACCAAAATAAAGGGTTTAAAAATAAAAAGGTTTTGGTGGGTGAAATGGTGTTTGTTTTGGGTTATGAAATGAAAAGGTTTAGGCTCAAAGGGGTTAACTAGATGGATTTTGGGTAGGTGGTAAAAAAATAATGGTGTAGAAATAAAAAGGGTTAGTCCTAATGCCTCCATCATTTACTTACTCGGGTTTAAGTTGGTAAGGACCGGGAATGTATCGTCGTGAAGCGGCTATTCACACAAGAAACGAAAAATGAGCACTTAGTTTAAAGATATATATTTGTATGCTCAATAAAGGCTCAAAACTCACTTTTTGTGGGAATGGGTTTTTATGTGATCAAGTATATATAATCAAATTTTAACTAAGCTTGTCATGCCGTTTCGTAATTTTCTTATGTTGGTTCTTTTTATCACGACGCTATCGGTTGTAAATTTGTAAAAATATAACCTTTTTAGAACTTGAAATTCCCAAATTAAACCTAGACAAGTAAAGAAAATGGAAAATTTTTGAAAAAAAATTTGGGGTGATTAGCGGTTCCAATAGAGTTTTGTGTAAGGCTTGTTATTAGGACTTGCAAGATTCAAAGTTTTAGCATCCCCCCCCCCCCCCCACTTAAATTATACATTGTCCTCAATGCGTCCCAAAAATAAGTTTTTAGATTGATTGAATGTGTAAAAAGGTGTGAAAAAGCAAAATTTTATGTTACTGGGCGTCTGGACACGGCCCCGTGTCAGATGGACACGACCCCGTGGTCAGAGTGCCAGTAACAATTACTTACAGAAGGTGGACACGGGGGCATGTTGGCTGGACACGACCCCGTGTCTGGCAAAAGTCTTCAGAATTAAACAAACAGCAGGTCTGGGGAAGTGGGCACGGGGGCGTGTCGGCTGGACACGACCCCGTGTAGACAATCTGAAAAGGTGAAAAACAAGTTTTTGGCTTCGTTTTTCCTGCTCCGGCTTTAGTAGTACTAATATTTAGTACTCTAAGCCTCGTATGTACCTGTTTTTATCAATAAACACTACACCAAACCATAGCAAGCATCATAAATTACCATCGTTCAACATCCACATCACAAAGTTAAAAAGAAAAAAAAAACAAATGCAGAAAATAAAAAGGGTTAAAGGAAAGTAAATTGTTCAACACACGGCACGCAGGCCGGAAATTGTTCATAAGAAAAGTGGGGGTTAACCTGTGGGATCACCAACCAGCCGCTCCTGTCTCTACTCCTCCCGCCTAGTCCATGTCCTCGTCCTCATTGTCATCACCTCCTCCTCCGTGCCCCGCTATGTACTCCCGGATATTCCCAATGTCATCTTGGATGTCGGAAATGTTTCTCTCATTTGCTCCTACCCGGGTGTACGTGTTGCTCGCCATGTTATAGGTGTTCCTGGTGCACATGAGGTTTTCCTGCAATAAATCGTGTAAACTTTGGAAGTTAGGAAAACCGCCTCCTTGTGAGGAGGATTGGCCTGGATCACCGTGGGGCTGGTATTGGAAATGAGGAGGTTGTTGAAACTGTGGAGCGTGAAGGACGAGTGCCTCTTGCGGGTTCCATGCATGCCCTTGGACTCTTTGGAAGCTAACAGACCCGTCTTCGGCTTCATAGATCAAGTTCATGGAGCGGCAGATGTGTATGTCCACTCTTCCCGACCATGGACTCTTTTGGAATGATCTGGGCATGTTCATGAAGTGCTTGAAGAGACGGTAAATCCATCCCCCGAAGAAGATAGGGGTTGGTGGAGTAGCAAGCCGGTTCCAATGCATGTTGCGGAGCAGGCGGTACGGAACATCGAGGTGTCTGCGGTTGTGAATGCAATGAAGGACCACCAGATCTCTCAACCCAACAACGCCGCTGCTGTCATGCCTTTGGCTAAGAGAGTAAGTGAGGACCCTATGGATGTAACGGTAAAGCGGGTCCCTCAGCTTAGTACTCTTAGTGTTGCTCGGGTTGTAGTGCCCTTCTCCAATTTGAGTCCAAGCGGCTTGGCGCTCATATTCATCCAACTCTCGCACCCCTCCGGTGTTCTCTTCATTACCCGCATCTTCCTCCGGATACAACCCAACTATCGACCCAAACTGTGCCATCGAAATCGAGTACTTAGTCCCCCCACATCGGAATTCTACCCCATCATGGTCAAATGGGTCACACCTTGAATTGAACACGAATGTACTAAAGAATTCCAGATTTTACTTGGGGACCGAGCGAAGTCGAGTGGTCAGGGCGACTCTTAGTGGGCCGGTAACGAGGTTGTTAAACCGGTCAAGTTGGTTCACCAATGTTAACAGATCCATGCACACTTGTCTTGGGTATTCTTCCGGTCTGGTTCGAAGCACATCGTATCTTGCTTTAGCGTCCTGCTCAGTTGCATTGAACCTTGTGAATTTCTTTGACATCTGAAAGAATACACCAAACGTTAGCACGAAACAGTAAAAATTTCGGAGAAAATTGAAAACAGTTAGCTGGACACGGCCCCGTGTTCAGCGGACACGACCCCGTGTCCAGGAGTCTGTTACTCAAAAATTTCATTTTTCGACCCAGTCCCGAAAACTTGAAAATTTTTGGTCCAATAGGTGCGGTTTCCCCCGAAAATGAAACCCCAAGTGTCGTTTTTCCCAAAACAAACCGTTTACCCCTTCGATTTTATCTTTTTCGGTTCAAAAACAAGGGTTTGGGGTTTTTGTGAGAAATCGGGCAAAGCTATGAACAATACAAATGGATTTACTTCCTATAACACTAATCTAAACTAATGCTAACAGATTTATGCAGAAATTTGAGGTTCGATCCGGATGAAGTTCAAGAACCCTAGATTTTCCCCAAATTTTTGATGTTTTAACTACATGCAAATGCTTAATCTAACTACTAATGATGGTAGAATCATACCTTGATGTTGTTAGAAGTAGAGGAGACGTCGAAATCTTGTAGAAAAATCGCCCGAACCAGAGCGTTTTTGGGGAAACGGGGCGTGTGGAAATGAAGAAACTGTTTTGAAAAGGGTTTTATCCCGACAGTTGGGCGGACACGGCCCCGTGTCCAGCGGATACGGCCTCGTGCCGAGCAAAGTTGGAATTTTTTTTAGTGCTCGTGTGAGTGCCCTTATTTCCCAAAAACTTGGTTAGAAGACTTACCGATTTAGATGTCAACCCATTCGTTCGTAACTTACCAGGTATGATGTTGATGCTTTCATTCTTCGACCGTTTGAAGCGAGATTTCTTCCTCTTCATCCTCAATGAATCCTTGATAGAGTTTCAGCCGTTGACCATTGACTTTGAATGGGGGGCCATTCCGAGATTTAATTTCTACTGCACCGTGTGGGAAAATATGGGTGATGGAAAAAGGTCCTGACCACCTAGACTTTAGTTTACCAGGAAATAATCGAAGTCGTGAATTAAACAATAGAACTTGATCTCCTACTCAAAATTCATTAGGTTTAATGTGTTTATCATGCAAGTTTTTCATTCTTTCCTTATAAATTTCAGAGTTTGAATATGCATAATTCCTTAATTCGTCTAATTCATTTAATTGACAAAATCGATTTCTACCAGCAAATTCTAAATCTAAGTTTACATTTTTAATTGCCCAGTAGGCCTTGTGAGCTATTTCTACTGGCAAATGATAGCTTTTTCCATAGACGAGCTTATATGGGGTTGTACCTATTGTTGTTTTATAAGCAGTTCGAAAAGCCCATAAAGCATCATCTAATTTATCGGCCCATTCCTTTTTATTTAACCCTACGGTTTTTTCAAGTATTCTTTTTAAACCTATATTAGTCACTTCGGCTTGTCCGTTTGTTTGAGGATGATATGCTGTTGAGACCCTGTGATAGACCCTATATCTTGTTAAAAAAATTTCAAGTTGATGGTTGTAAAAATGGGTACCTCTATCACTTATTAATGCTTTAGGTGTTCCAAAACGAGAGAATAATTTTTTCAGAAATCTTACCACGACACTTCCATCGTTTGTTGGAAGTGCCTTGGCCTCGGCCCATTTAGACAAGTAATCTACTGCCACAAGTATATATTTGTTTCCTTTTGACGGTGGAAAAGGTCCCATAAAGTCGAGTCCCCACACATCAAAAATTTCACAAACAAGTATGCCATTTTGTGGCATTTTGTTTTTGGAAGAAATATTACCTGTTCTTTGGCAAGCATCACATGTCTTGACAAGACTTTAGGCGTCTTTGTAAATGGTTGGCCAATAAAACCCTGAATCAAATACCTTTCATGCGGTACTAGCGGCACCATGATGTCCTCCGTATGGACCTTCATGACAATGGCGGAGAATTCTTCGTGCTTCGCTACCATGTACGCATCGTCGGATGAGTTGGTCGGCACACATTTTGAAAAGATAAGAATCTTCCCAAAAATAGTGTTTTACATCAGCAAAGAATTTCTTTCTTTGATGATGTGGCCAACCTTTTGCGACTATACCGCTAGCTAGGTAGTTAGCATAGTCGGCGTACCATGGTTCTTGTCTGTATTCCACCATTTCTAGGGATTCTGTTGGAAATTTTTCATTATTTGCTCGTTCCTGGTTGCCTCCAAAGCTGGGTCTTCTAAGCGTGAAAAAGGATCTGCTGCGGTGTTTTCTGCTCCTCTTTTGTCTTTGATTTCAATATCAAATTCTTGGAGGAGTAAAATCCACCGAATCAAACGTGGTTTTGCGTCCTGCTTTTTGAAGAGATATCGAATGGATGCATGATCTGTATAGACTATTGTTTTAGAAAGAACAAGATAAGAATGAAATTTATCAAAAGCAAATACCACAGCTAGTAATTCTTTTTTAGTTGTTGTGTAATTTTCTTGTGCATCGTTAAGTGTTTTACTAGCATAATAAATTGGGTGAAAATGCTTTTCTTTTCTTTGTCCCAAGACAGCTCCAACTGCAAAGTCACTTGCATCACACATGATTTCGAAAGGAAATTTCCATTCAGGCGCTATCATGATAGGTGCATTGACTAGCATTTCCTTTAGGGTTAGAAATGCTTGATTGCAATCCTTGTCAAAGATGAAAGGGGCATCTTTTTCAAGTAATTTTGTTAGAGGCCTTGAAATTTTAGAAAAGTCTTTGATAAACCGCTTATAAAATCCGGCATGCCCTAGGAAACTTCTGATAGCTCTAACGGAGGATGGGGGTGGTAATCGAGAAATAGTGTCTATTTTGGCTCGATCAACCTACATTCCTTCGCTTGAGATTTTATGACCGAGTACTATTCCCTCCGTTACCATGAAATGGCATTTTTCCCAGTTAAGGGCGAGGTTAGTTTCCTCACATCGGGATAGCATTCGTTCAAGGTTATCGAGGCATTGGTCGTATGAATCCCCAAAGATAGAAAAGTCGTCCATGAAGACTTCCATTGTCTTTTCTATCATGTCATGGAAGATGGCTACCATGCAACGTTGGAAGGTTGCAGGGGCATTACATAGACCAAATGGCATGCGTCGATAGGCAAAAGTTCCATAGGGACATGTGAAGGTTGTCTTTTCTTAGTCTTCGGGTGCTATCGGGATTTGAAAGTAACCTGAAAAACCATCCAAGAAACAATAAAATTTATGACCGGATAATCTTTCTAACATTTAATCAATGAAGGGCAAAGGAAAGTGATCTTTCCTGGTTGCTTCATTTAATCGTCTATAATCTATACATACCCTCCATCCTGTGACAGTTCTCGTTGGTATTAATTCATTCTTTTCGTTAGTTATTACCGTCATACCTCCTTTCTTTGGAACTACTTGGACGGGACTTACCCAAGGACTATCGGAGATAGGATAAATAAGTCCGGCGTCAAGTAATTTGATGACTTCGTTTTTAACCACTTCTTGAACATTAGGATTTACTCGACGTTGTGGTTGTATTACCGATTTGTAGTCATCATTCATTCAAATTTTGTGCATGCACATGGAAGGACTTATTCCTTTGATGTCTACAAGCTTCCAAGCAATCGCATTTTTGTGTTTTTTCAAAAGTTTAATTAAATTTTATTTTTCTAAACTACCTAATTTAGATGAAATAATTACAGGTGATTTACCATCTTTGTCTAGAAAAGCATATTCCAAACCCTTTGGAAGTTCTTTGAGCTCAAGAGGTGGGTCTTTAGAAGACTCCTTATTGGGTTGTTCATTTTGATCAAGAACTTTAAAAGTTTGTTCTATGGCAACCTCTTCTTCAACAAAGTGGTCAATCTTTTCACTTGTATCGGGTGGTTCATCTTCATCTTCAATTAGGGGGTAATTATTGCCGAATGGATATTTCATTGATCGCTCAAGATCGACACTTTTTTTAAATGCCCCTAATTGAATAGATAGATTGTTGTTTTTCCGGTTTTTAAAAGCTTCGTGGGTTTTTACAAAGGGTCGTCCCAACACTAGAGGAGCGTCATCGAGGATGATAAAGTCGGTTGGGATTACCATTTGATTAGTTTGAACCAAGACATCCTCAACTACACCGATTGATTTTATTACTTTCCGATTGGATAGAAAAATGGGTATTTGAAGTGGAGAAAAATCACTAATACTTAATTTTTCGAAAATGTAGTTGGGCATTATGTTATCACAAAGATCTTTATCGATTGTGACATTACTAATAAACGAATTTTGAAAAAAAAAACATGGAACCGGTGCAATGTTGATTTCAAATGGGTCTTCTTTTATTAGCGAAGTTTGATCGTTAGTTAACTTAACGCTTACCGTTTCGTCAATTTTAGTGTTAGTGTTTAACTCTTTTAAAAACTTAGCATGGGTGGGTACTAAACAATGATTTTCAAAAGAAGGTGACAAGAGATTAATTTTTCAAAATTAGACTCTTCTTGAATTTTAACGTTAACGGACTCACCTTTTTCATTGTTTAACTCATGTGTTGGTTTTTCACTTATTTGTTCTTCCATTTTTACCTCTTCAACTATCTCTTCTTTATTACAAGTTAATTCTTCTCTTGCGCGGGACTCCTCTTCCCTTGCGCGAGATTCTTTTATGTAGCATTCGATAGTTTTAAGGTGTTCTAATATCCTATCGGTCACTTCGGCGATAGAGTAAGGATCGGGATTTTCAAAGCTTGAATCCGGTTGTTCGATCCTTTGTTCCTCATAATACTTATAAGAAGTAGATGGTTCATACCATTATTCTTCATTGTAAGTATATGGTGGATAAGGGTCGTAATTTTGTTCTTCATAATACTCATATGAGGTGGGTTGTTCACGCCATGGTTCCTCATAATAAGCATACGAAGGTGGTGGCTCATATCTTGGTTCCTCAAAGTACGAGTATGAAGGCTCATACCTTGGTTCATCAAAAATATGAGTATGAGGGAGGAGGTTCATACCTTTGGTCTTCATAGGATGTGTATGAAGTTGATGGCTCGTACATGGGCTCCTCATAGTAGGTGTATGAAGTGGATGGTTGAAATAAGTTACAATATTGAACCGAGTGAGTGTTACTGCAATTGGTGCAATAATATTCCCTATAATCATCCTCCTCATAGGTGTAGTTGTAACCTCCTGAGTATTGATACATAAGAATCACTCAACAGACCACAACAACGTCTCGAGACCAGAAACAAAAAATGAAAACAGAAACAGAGGCTGGACACGGCCCCGTGTTCAGGGTCTGTATCTGGGCGTTTTAATTAAAGTTACTGGTTTCGTTGAGCACGGGGGCATTTTCAGTGAGCACGGCCCCATGTTCAGGCTTTGTATCTCGGTGTTTTATGAAAAATATGCAGCACGGCCCCGTGTTCAGTGAGCACGGCCCGTGTTCAGGTTACTGTAAATGCAAAACTAAACTAAAATGCAGAAAAGTGTGCGCGCGTTTTGAAAAGGTTTTGAAAAACTGATTAGGCCACCGATTTTAAGCTTTCTTAAAATCCTTGTGTCCCCGGCAACGGCGCCAAAAACTTGATGTGCGTAAGTGTTATTATGTTTTAATGTATATTTTAACCCCTTTTTACACGTTAGCCAAGTTTTAAATTTATAAAACACGATATTTTACTAACACCAAACACACATATGGGCAAGTGCACCAATCGTGAGCGTAGTATAGTGTTGGCAAGATACCGAGGTCGTCCAAGGACACAAGAGCTTTTAGTATCGGTTTATCATCAACGTTTAATCAAATCAAAAGTTAGAAAAAAAATGGTTTTTAAAATAAGAAAAATAAAAACTAACTAAAATGCTGAAAAATAAAATAAAAATAAAAACAGATAGACAAGATGAATCACTTGGCTCCGACTCGTGTTTAGTGTAACCTTTGATTATTTCCGCACTTTTGCACTTTTTAAGAGATTATCTTAGTTATTGTAGTAGGCCCCTCTTTTGAAGGTGACGTTACCCTCAACCCAGTAGTTTGAGTCAGCAAGGATACAATCCTAAAGGGTCGGATTATTGAAAGATAATTAATTAAGTTATTAATGCATATTATGGTAGGCCCCTCTTTTGAAGATGACGTTACCCTCGGCTAAGTAGTTTGAGTCAGCAGGGATACAGTCTTAAGTAGCCGGATTAAAGTATTAATAGTAGCTTACATATGAGGGGATCAAAGAGTTTGGACCCCCGCCATCCAATACCGATGGGTATTGAAGGAGGTCCTACTAAATTTGATCCAGGTTCTTGCAGGATCTATACACTGAACAAGGCAAGACTCTTACCAAACCGTTCCCTTAACCCCCGACCAGGTAGCCAACATATCTCCATATAGACCGTGGAGATATGAATGGTGAAAATCTTTTATTTTATATAGACAGTAAAATAATGCCAAGACACCACGGACAAACGATAAGGAAGAATCACCTTCAACATAAGAAACTAGTTATTAAAGTCATTAATACATAACCAAATAAAAAGTGCGAAAAGATTAAAAATAAAAAGTATTACACTAGACACTTGTCTTCACCAAGTGATGTAAGAGACTTAGGCAAACATGGCCTTTGATTGTCAAGAACTCTTACGATCAATCTTGGATCCCGAGACGACTCACACACTCTACGCCCCCATGTCCGTTGGGCACGACCCCGTGTGCAGAAGCGTATCTGTACTATCAAGATTTCCTCAGATTCTGCGAATCTTAGAGTTGACCATGGCCCCGTGTCCGCTGGGCACGGCCCCGTGTCCGCTGGGCACGGCCCCGTGTCCGCTGGGCACGGCCCCGTGTCCGCTGGGCACGCCCCCGTGGTGGGTGATACAAGCTTCTACAGCTTTGTCTTTTCTGCTGACACTTGGGCACGCCCCCGTGTTCACTGAGCACGGGGCGTGTTCAGCCTTCTGTTCTCTTGTTTTGCTTGGGAAGATGCTGTCGGGGAGGCTAGGCATGCCACGTTTGTTCCTTTCTTTGTATTTATGTTAGATTCAGCTGTCTTTTTGCTTCTTTTGTTCATTTGAGCTCATTTAGTCCTGAAAATACAAAAGGAAGACAAAAAACACTTTTTCCAACATTAGTACTAAAAAAGGGTTAGTTTTATGCCACAATTGATGTAATTTATATGTTGCATTTTGTGCACATCAGTTCCCATACTCATTTGGTTTACGAAACCTCATTCTATCCGATTTTCCGATTTAGGTCCGGTTTATTTACATAGTTACCTATATTAGGTGTCGTTTGATTCCGTGATCCCTCTAGCTTTGCTTGGTTGTTATTCAAGACTTCTAAGCATCCTCAAGTGAGTACATAGTCCCCTCTTTTACTGTTTTCAATGTTTTGGGGTGAAACATGTGTACCTATTTGTTATGTTCATGATTTCAAAGTGTAGATTGATTATACATATTAGTACTTATCTTTTGACAAACTGAATGATTATTTATGGTTTAAACACTAATTTTTCAAAGATTATAAAATAAATTGTTGGATTGTACTTATTTTATACATTCACCAGACAGATTGGTAGTATGATATAGCGCTATAGGATTTGACACCCCATTCCTGTTGTATGGAATGTCAGAAACCGATATTTTATCCAAATAGGGATTGCCTTTGTGGTATTTCTATAGTCTCAAAGGTGTATTTTGATACACTAAGGTCTGAATGAATTCTTAATCACATTTTTGTTGTATATTTTGTTATACTCCCAAAGATATAGTTTGATATGCTCTCATATGTGATATTGTACAAAACAACATATATTTTGTTAATTACTAAAACATAGTATGATATGTTAGTTATAAAACCAAAGCATAGTTTAATATGTTATTCATAAAATCAAAGCATAATTTGATATGTTAGTTATAAAACCAAAGCATAATTTAATATGTTATTAATAAAACCAAAGTATACTTTTGATATACTACTGAAAACTATTATTTTGACAACTAAAGTATATTTAATATACTATCTGTTTAACTATTTTGGAACTGAAATATATTTTAATATATTACTTATTCGACTTTCTTAAAACCAAAGTATATTTTTATATATACTACAAACCTTTTTATCTAAACATTGTTTTACAAACAACATATTTTGTACAAACTCATTTTACTTAATTATTTAATTATCTATGCATCATTCTTTTACATCATCAAATTTCTTGTAAAATTTCACATGATTTATAAAAGAAAACATTTTTAAAGTTCATGACTATTTTTGTTAAAACATTTTTTTAAACTTACAAGTCATGAATCCTATTTTCAATAAAACTTATGTATCTCACAGGCATTTTTATGCTGACGTACCTATTTTTACATATGTTTCAGGTGCTGCTTTGTGACGATTGTTGATGCATGATACACATAGGATGGACTCGTGCCTTAGCGACTTTAAAATTTGAAAGACAATATTTGTATTTATCTGATTTGTAATAAAACAATGAGTTCATTAATTCAATAAAACGAAACTATTTAATCCATGGTTGTGAAACAATGATTCTGTTACGACACTCCCCGACGTTTCCGCCATGTTTTGTTGTTTTACGTGCTCGGGGTGTGACAATCATATTAGAAATCTGAGTTTTTGCACATGTTCCGTTATTATGCTTAACTTTGACTATTATGCCCTTATGTTATAAAAACGAGATTTTTGAAAATGTGAGAGGACAAAAAACTTTATTACTGATATATAAGTATGTCAAATAAATTTGACATTAGTTTCTGGTCTCAAACTAAAGTTATGCAAGATATCGTAAAATGAAACTTTTTGTTAATTAAATTACATTTTTAGCATAAATCATGTTTAAACCCAATTTTTGGCACCAAACTCATTACCTACTGTTTTGATATTATTTTTAGGGATTTTTTGAATTTTTGGTCAGATTATAAACTGACCATATCATTGAGTTATCGTATAATTCGATAAATGATGATAATACCCTTTCTTATTATAAAATGTGATTAACACATGATTAACATGTCAAACCTTTTCCTACTGATGTTATATGTTAAATAAAATATTTTAAACATTTAAGCTTGATCAAAATCTCAGATTTTCATAAACATCTCAAATATCGTCAATTACCGACTTTTACGATAATTAGGTGCATAGTATGGTTTAAAACCATAGTTAACACCTAAGACTTGTTACCTACTGATTTTATAATTAAATTTTAATACTTTAAACAGTAAGTATAAGTCTTGAACTCAGACTTCCAATTTGTCCTTAAAAACATATGTGAAATGACCAAAATGCCCCTACGGTGCATAGTTTGGCCATAAATGGTAAACCTCACTCATGTATGATATCTTACTGATATAACTTGATAAAATAAATATTTTCACTGAATATTTTAGACCAGAACCTCAGTTTATTATTAAACCTCTTTTATAAACTTTAAAATGACCAAAATACCCTTACGGGACTTAAATTGGTTTTAAATTCATGTGGGGCATAATTGTTACTATCCTACTGATATCACAACATATTTTAAGCATAATAACTTATGGAACTTGTACTTGACTCATCCGGTTACCCGTTATGCATATACGCGTTCGATACGATTTATGTAACTAGTTTGCATGAATTAGCCGAAACGGGTTAAACCTTATCATTTTTACTTCAAAATCCAGAATGTATTTAGTTTACCCATTTTATACAAGTCTCCATACTTGTCGGGTCTAAATTACATTCCAATCCGGTCATCGCTTAATCTAGCGTTTCGTACCGTAAACTTTTCTTTAAACTAACCGGTCTAAGTTTGTAACTTAAATAAGACCCGTTAGTAATCTAATAGGTTAATAAAACCTTCGTTCCAGATTAGAAGCCCCGGTAAAAGCTACTTGCACTAGTTTGAATAGATCATACGGCTGAGTAGATAAATCTTGCATTTAAAAGCTCAGGTAAATACTTTTAAATTATTTTCCCTTATACGGGCTTGGGATACGGTAAATTATTACCGCTTGGTCGGGTATGAAATATTTAATCGATTAGTGGTTAATTCATTGACTTAACCCGTTTTAATCTGTTTTGTTTGATATATAAACTTTTGAGGGTTAATATGACCGTGTCCTGGATATCCTCGACTCATTTCATTTGAAAATGGACATGACTTAAGCACGGGGTGTAGGCATACACCTGACAGTTGCGTATGTAAAAAGAATATAACCACACGTGAGGATAACTCCTTGTGGGTTTATATTAGTGGTGTGTCTATTAATCTTGTCTCGGCTTCTATCCCGGGCCCTGAACGTATGACAAACATATAAATCTGTATACAAGATTATTTTTATATAATTATCCCAAGTTATAAAAGAATATTTGTGCCTAGCGCATTTAAACCAATTTTCATAAATGTTTTCAAATGAGTCGGTTAATTGTATTTACCAGTGTAAACTGACGTATTTTCAAAAGACTAAGTGACAGGTACTACTCGTAATTGGCTGGAAGCTTTTGGGCATTAAATACAGGATCTTACAAATCCGTAATGCCTTATGTCTGTTGAACATGTTGTGTATTTGATTTAGATCCGCCTGTGGATTTAATATTACAAACTCGTATGTAATTATCATTTCAGTATTTTCTGACAATGGGGTTTGTAATAATATTTTTATTCCAAGACTTCAGCTGTGCTATTTTGTGTATGTTTGACTATGATGATATCAATCTTACGTCACGATACTCCCCACCGGGTCCACCGGGCTGAGCTGTAAATATCGGGGTGTGACACCACCACACCTATTCCCCAATTGTAAAACCCCCACCACCGCACATCCTCCCCCGCTGCACAACCCCCACCACTACAATCAATCACAAACCACAAAACCCTAAAACTCATCAGCCATCAACCCACCCAAATTCATACCAAACATATACAGATTCACAAACATTTCAACAAAAAACCAAACCCACAAAGCAACATTACAAAACATTCAACTAAACCCACAATTCTTAACAACAAATCAACAAAACCCATCAAAAAAATCGATCAAAGATTACCTTAGAACACAAATATGTTCTTCTTGAAGGGTGAGACCCAATAAAAGGTTTAATCTTTACAAGGGTTTTGTCTCTTAAAGCAATTCTTCCACAACACACAGGTGTGTGAACTTGTAAAGATGATGCTTCCATGGCTGCCCACCTTCACTGTTCTTGAATCTTGATCATTGTTCACCAACCAAATTTTCTATCTTTAAATACCCTAATTCATTTAGGGTTATCATAGATTCAGTTACAAAACAAAGGTTCAAGAGTAAGAAGATCACAGTGTTGCTTATTGATGTGTGATTCGAGATTGGACGGGTCAAATGTGAAGGCGAAGGTGGTGGTTGGTACGCCGGCCACATATGTGCAGGCGAAGGTGGTGATGGCAGTGGAGGTTTGATGACAGTGGTGGCTGGCGGTGGTTGTTGTTGGTGGAGAAAGGTGATGATTGGTGGTGGGGGTGGAGAGAGAAGTCGGTGATTGTTTCTCTCTCTAGAAAATGGGTTGAAATGAAGAAGATGGTGACAGAGGATTTGGGTTTTATTATTTTTAATCAATAATCAGTTATAATAAATCTACAACGGACCAAAATGTCCCTGAACAAAAAGACAAAATAGGCAGGTTGCAACAGTCAAAAATGGGGTTTTTGAATTTTGGACTAAAATGACAACAAAAGTGAAACCACAGGGACCCATATTTAAAAAAGTTTGAGATTTGAACTAAAATGGCAAAAGTACCCAAACCACATGGACCAAAATGACAGTTTACTCTTAAAAAAAACTGTTAAGTATCGTATAGTATAACCCTCATCTAGGTCTCGTACCAGTCTATAAGTGTAGTATAGATTCCATATAGGCCAATAGGTGTAGTATAGATTCCTTATAGGCCTATAGTACTTTAATACGATAGGTGTAATATCGTATAAAAATTGATAAATATTGTATAAAAAAATTTGTAATTTATTTAAAAAATACTTATTTTTATTAACCTTTGCTAAAACGGTTAATATTGGATAAATTGTTTGTAAAAAACGCCCCTATATACGTCATATATAGGCCTATACGTGGCATATACGGGGCAGGGGTCATATACGAGACCTGTACAAGGGGTCATGTACGCCACATACGTATAGACCTATACGCGGCGTATAGAAGCAGTCAGACCAGAGCTGACACTAGTCATGCACTGATTTTGATGTAACCCTTGGCCTATACGAGGCAAGAGGTGTGCAAATAGATAGCTGAGGTGTGTAGATAGTTTGAACCTTAAAAAAAAAAATCCCAAACGCCTTAACAACTCTATAATTCAAATACACCAAAGCAAAGAGAAGATCTCTATTGGCAGCTAAAAGGAATTCACTACTACAAAGGAGAAATAAAACAACGCATAACAAAAGAGAAACAAAGCAACGCTGCTACTGAAAAAGATACTTGTAACAAATTTATGACTGTTTTGAACGCTAAAAGGTATTTATTAATAGCAGTGAAATCTCTTTAACACATTGAAGGTTTGTGTAACATTTGGATCATAAGTAAACTCTTATTATTAGATACTCCATGGCACATAACTGTATCCTCGGTAAAAAGATGATATATATTTTTTTAGTGAATTTCAAGGATTGTCTTTTATCTTTATACCCATTTTCAGACGCTGTCCTTTATGTTTAAAATTGACGAGCTTTGTACTTTATGTTTCAAAATCTTGCAAGGTATATCCTTTGACCCTAAGAGCATTCACATCCTAACCATCAAATTATGTGAGGAGGGGTTTTTATATTATAAAGGGTATAAAAAGTGGTTGTGAGTAGAGGAGAGAGAAATTGTTACTGTTCATCTGTATATTTGGGGGGACACTGTTCACCCGTTATAATTTTTTAATATATTTTGAAAGTGGTTGTGAGTGGAAGTGAGAGAAAAATGTAATGATAATATTATTTAATTGAAAGGAGAGAGAAAAAGTATTTGTTTTTAGTGGAAATATATTGATATAGGAGTTGTTTTTTAGTGGAATGTATGTATAATTTGATGGATTGGATGTGAATGCTCTAACCAAGTTAGTTTTTTCTGTCAAATCTAGTCATGTGCATTGTACATGAGGGTAAAATTGTCTTTTCACCCTATAATATATTAAGTATAGACGTGTATACATAAACAAAAACATGATCTGCTTCTCTCTCTAGCTCTCTCTCTCTCTCTCTCTACCCCTCTTTCTCTACCTCTCCTTCACAGCACTCTTCAACATCACCATCACAAAACAACGATTGTCACCAACCCTCCACCACCACCATCCCCACAACACTGCCACCACCCAACCGGACCCCTAGATCGTCGGAGAACCACCTTAAACCTGAGCCATCTCTCTCTCTTTCCTAAACCCCACAAACAATTCATGATTAAAACCCAAAAAATCTCACATCACAAATTCAAATCAAGAAACAAATTTATCAAAGTCCTTGAAGACTTGCGTAAATCCAACCAAAATTTAAAGCAAGACACAAATTCATCAAATCCAAAATTCCCACTTAACAACCTGTGGTGGTTGGGTACAAACTTCCACGGCGGCACAGATGACGGCGAAGCAGATGACGATTGTGCAGATGAAGGCGAAGCAGATGACGATTGTGCAGATAAAGGCGAAGCAGATGACGGCGACGCAGATGAACCACCACCACCCCCGCCGTCCACCCAACACTACCTGCAGTTGAACCACCACGAAACCCCGTAAATCACCACCTAAAAACCGCCTTCCACTTCGTTTTGTTATGAACGAGATAGATTTGAGATCTGGTTTTGTTATAATATTATGACCACCACCCGCTGCCGCCGTACACTTTGTTTTGTAAAAACCCTGCCGTCGGATCACCAGATCTTGATCTTGAATATGTGTTTAACAAGAGAGAGAAAGAGAGGCTGTAGTATGAACGAGGAGAGAGAGAGACTTGAAGTTGTAATCTGGTTTTGGGTTGACGAGAGAGAGAGAGATGAGGTAAAAATTGTGTGTTTAACAGGGGAATTGATTTGGGGATAAATGATTAAATAGGGTTTGGGTTGGAGGAGGGTTGGTGATGGTCGTGGGTGTGGGTGTGGGTGTGGGTGGTGTGGGGTAGGGGTGGTGGTGGTGGTGTGATCTGATGTTGGAAAGTGGCGGAGATCAAAAGAGGGGTAGAGAGAAATGCTTTAATGGTGACTGTGGAGAGAAAGGGGTAGAGAGAGAGAGAGAGGCAGACAAGGTTTTGGTTTATGTCACATATTATATTAGTTTTGTTAGATTTATTTTTGTTTTATTTGTTAATTTAAAAAAATAAAAAGACTAAACTACCCTTCAGTGATATGATTTAACAGAAAAAACTAACTTGGTTAGGGTCAAAGGATATACCTTGCAAGATTTTGAAACATAAAGTACAAAGCTTGTCAATTTTAAACATAAAGGACAGCGTCTGAAAATAGGTATAAAGATAAAGGACAATCCTTGAAATTCACTCTTTTTTTTTTTAGGTAAAAGATGATATATATTGCTTTGCTGCTATATATGTAAAATTATTATTTTACCTAAACATATATTTTTTAATATATTTATTGAATTAACAGATAAAATATAATTGATTTGTTGATTTTTTTAAAATATGCCACAATATTGGTCAAAGTATTCTCCTTCGCTGTTAAAAAAATAAAATAAAAAACATTTTCAACTAAAAATATATATACCCCAACGATATTTTCACACTCCAAGTCTCCAAAAAGATAATAGATCATTGACCATATACCTCAACGATATTTTCACACTCCAAGTCTCCAAAAATATATATATAGTAGATCATTGACCAAATATGACCTAGCAAGCAATTCAAAGCTTGTTTTCATTTCAAAGTCAACTTTCAAGAAATTGACAATAGTTGGACGTTGGTAGCTAGTTTTTATTTTTTAATATATAATTGAAGTATAGAACCCTACCTTGCTAACTCATTCATATTAAAAACTTATTTTTAAAAAAGGAATAGCGTGCAGTGATTATAAAATATACAAAGGAGATGGACAAAAAACACTGACCTTGAGTGTGAGTACATGCAAGAGGACAAAGATATTCGGGAGAGTTATTCAAGACCTTTTAAACACCTTTGTTATCAATTGTTAGGTTTTCTCTTTGAGTGTTCTTGATATAATATATATTTACTAAAATGAGCAGCAAGAGAACCTCTAGTAAAAGAGGAAAGAGTACAAGAGTTCCATGGCATACAAGCACATATGGGTTTAGTTAAGAGTATCTCCAATGTTCCTTGGACAGTTGGACCCTTACGATGCGTTGGAGTTCATGAGTCCAAAGAAGCTTTTTTAGAAACTAGGTTCACTTTTTATAAAATATAATTACAAAATATATAATAACGAGACTCTCGTTCTTCGTAGGAAATACCATAGTACAATACTGATTGTAATAACTAAATAAAAAGAATATAAAATATAATTTTATATGCCAATCTTGATTCAAGCCGCATCTCTGGTGGGTCCTTCACGCGCATTTGATAGGATCCTAGACTCGAGTATTCATCATCTTGAGTCTTGAAAAATACTCCTTGACTGCAACAAAGAGCACACTAAAACGTTGACGATTTTGGTTGAGGCACGTGTTAAAAACGCTTCCCTTAAAACAGATTTCGCGCCTCTACTAAAGACGACGCGTCTGTCTCCCAAGGTACAACAGCCGAAGCAGTATGTACTACCGAAGATGGCCACGCGCCCGAGGTTACACCAGATAAAATTATAGTGTTAGAACTTGTGGAAAAGAATGATATGAAGATGATGAAATCGAATAGAGAAAACATATCTCTCTAAGTACCCAACACATAGGTCTTCAAGTATCTCCAAGAACTCTTCTAATTTTTTTTCTTCTAAAATTCCACTTTCAATTCTCTACTTGTAATTAGCTTAATCAAGTTAGGTACATAACCTACTTTGCATATCAGAGATATGGGGTAGAGAAGAGTATCAATTTATTAGATATTTTATTAGAGAAATAAACTCTAATAAAAAACTAATAAATTGACATAAAAACTCTACTAAAATTCTCACTTTATTAGAGATTTTATTAGAGACATAAACTCTAATAAAAACTAATAAATTGACATAAAAACTCTACTTAAGAGTTTATCACCCATAAAAAGAGTCTAGTAAATAATTATAATTTTACTAAATTATAATTTCACTAAATTAATATCCATACACACCATCTAAATTTCCAATAGCTTTTAGGTGTGGCGTCCTTATACGAGGGCATGAGTTTGTCTCGGTTCATACAATGAGGTTGGCCCAAAGTAAAAAAAAAAATATTTAAATATTGTGTGTAGTGGGTTGGTGATGATGTGGAAAGTAAAAAGGATAAAAATATTTGTAGTGTTGGAGATGAAATCGGGGTTTTTAAGGATTTTTAAGACTACGGGGTGTGGATGAGTGTAGTCCTCAAAGGATGATCCGCCACGTAGGCGTCCACGTAAGCGGGTGTGGGGATGGGCCTCTAGGGGGCGGTGTGCTAGCGCGGCGCCGCAGCCCGACGTCCCCCATACCGTCCAGTCTAAGAATATGACTTAATAATGATCTGATATACCATTAATCATCGCAAAACAAAGAGCGTGAATCTTAGAAAGTTGAATGGTTTAAACGTGGAAACAAAATCAAGACTTTGACTTTGAATTTTTCGTCACATACCAACACACAAACAAGCAATTAAAATCAGTCTATTGAATTTTTAGATCAATAAGAAAGAACTCGGAATCACCTTCTATCCATTGAATGATCTTTAGGAATTGTAGATATATATATATATTTTTTTTTTTGGTTTAAGAGTTTCATTCTTTTTTTAATCCAATTTTTTTTTTTTACATATATATTTCATTCCAATCATCAGGGCAAATTACATAAGGATAGCAGGTAGACGAGCAACAAACTGCGCCGCCATCCCTTTTTGAATATATTATATTGTTCCTTTAGAAAACATGTGGCCTAATCCTGCTTGAATGGCAAATTAAATTATTCATTCAATGTATCGGTTAATAACTAGAAGCTTGTAGATTGGAGACTTACATGGGTCTAAAAAGATTGGCCTTTCTTGTCATACTATTAAAGATACAATAGATAAAATAAAGGATAAATTACACTTTTCGTCCTTTATGTTTGTATCAGATTGCAATGGATAGCCTTTAACTTTAATAATTACAGTCACAATCCTTTATTTGTAAAACTCATTACACGCTACGTCCTTTGACTATAACCTGGTTAAAATTTTCAGTTAACTAGGGCATGTGCAAGGCACACGAGGGTATATTTGTAATTTTACCATGTTTAATAATATATTTAAATAAATAAACATCTCTTGTCTCCCGTTCTCAAATTCACAGTTTCTGACTTTCTCCAACGAACCCCCACCAACACCATCAAGTCCGCCGCCACCGCTATGACAGCCACCACCACCATATCCGCCGCCACCACCACCAAGTCCCAATCTCCACTACCACCAAAACCAACCCGTACGACCACCACCACCTAGAGGGAGTGGGAAACTGAGAAAGAGAAAGAAATGAGGGAGGTATAGGGCTCCGGCGACCCAACAATTTTTCCAGTAAGCTTCGTTTCAGATTTATGTCTTATTTTCCTTTACATCGACTCCCCATGAGTTGATACTTATTATAGAAAAATTGAACTTCATGGAAGAATAGCAGCAAATTGTGAAGGACCTATACCTTTATGTTTCAAATTCAGTTAGGCTTTGTTAATCCTGTGACTTGAAGTTTGGTGGATATTAATGGCAAACCCAACCTTCAAGTACTATGGTGCAATCAAGATTTGTAGAAGATAAATTTTGGAATTTGGCACCAGTAGACAGTTGTTCACCTACCCTGTCATAATTGTGTTTCTTAAAGATTTTGTTGATTAATTGCTTGTCTATCTAAAATTGGAGGTCCCTAAATATGTGATTAATTTGTTGTGTCTTTTGTTACGTACCAGGTCCATCCAAGTTCTGATGCTTATCTTGCAGCAATTATAAGTTATAAGGCTCTTCCTTTCAAGAAAGCTGAGAAGAAGCTTATCCATCTTATTCTACACGCTATTGAACTCGTACTTGGTATTATTGGGATTTATATGGCGTTCAAGAACCACAATGAAAGTGGTATTGCAAATCTATACAGTTTACATTCCTGGCTTGGTATCGGGCTTATTTCTCTTTATGGCATTCAGGTAATTTGGTGGAGGGGTTAGGGGCGGTGGGTGTGGCCAGAGTGGTGGCGGTGGTGGCGGCAGGATGAGGTGGTGGTGGCAAGATGTGGTGGTTAGGGTTTTAGGGTTAGGAAATTGGGGAAGAAGGATTGTATATGAAATTTTTTTGTTTTTATTTATTAAACAATTAAATAAAAATATGAATTGACCAAAATACCCTTAACTGAATAAACTTAATTGAAAAATTTAACTTAGTTAGTGCCAAAGGACGTAGGGTGTTATGAGTTTTACAAAAAAAGGACTTTGACTGTATTTATTGAAGTTAAAGGCTATCCGTTGCAATCCGGTACAAACATAAAGGACGAAAAGTGTAATTTACCCTAAAATAAATTGCTAATAAAACCAAAATTGGTCGTTCTTGTCACATTACTCAAGAAATCATAGATAAAATGAAACTACTAAAAATCCATAAGCGTAAATAGTCGGTGCACTTGCTAAGATGGCCCGCGTTCAAAAGAACGAGGCGGAATCAAATCTATATCTTTTGACCTCTTTTTGTCCAAGTTATAAAAACTTACAAACAGTGCCTAGAAGGGTGACATGAGGACGAACCTTACCTTTGTCCTATGCGATGAAAATGATGCTCCAGATGAGATTTCCGGTTAAAAACGCCTTATTTTTGAAGTCCAAGTAATAAAAAGTATATTTTCATAGTTGGAGAAGAAAAAAAAGGACGGAGAAAGGGTTGGATTAGTAACTAGAAAGTAAGTAGAAAGAGGATGTCAAATAACATAAAGGATCACAAATAACCTGGAAAGTAACTAGCACCGACGCCTAGAAAGAAATACAAACAAAAGAATGGGCCTGGTAGGTTAAGACACCAAGACTATGTTAGCTTTAGTTTGTCTTTACTCCCCCTCCCCTCAACTGAGAGAGTATCCACACTTTTTACATGTGCTATCACATATCTACGCATAAGTTCAAACCATCTCAATATTTCTAGCTCCCTTGTCTTATATAAGATGCGGACACTCCCTAGTTTCTCCCAACAAAAACTTCATCCCAATACTTCATTCCTTAGGCGATATAAGTGTTTCTAGCTAGTACGCTAATTGGAGGAGCGTTGAATATCTTGTTTAAAATATAATTTAATTTTTCTTTAATAATTTGCAATATTTAACATTTAATAATAATCTAAATACACAGTTATGTTTATTTTTGTAATATAAATTAGGGCTGCAAACGAATCGAACGAACACGAACAAGACCTTGTTTGTGTTCATTTGTTAAGAAATATATGTGTTCGCGAACCGTTCACAAACGCTTATCGAACGATATTTTATGTTCGTGTTCGTTTGTTAAGGAAATGAACTTGTTCGTGTTCGTTTGTGTTTGTTTGTTAATTTTAGGCAACGAACGTTGACGAACACAAATGATCACAAACTAATGTTCATGAACACAAATGGAACAAACAAACACAAACAATCATTTATGAATAGAATATATAATACACTGACACTTGGTAGACATTTAATTTGTCGGAAATTTGAAGTAATTAAATAAATATAAAAACTAAAAACACTAATGAACTATCGAACACAAACGAACAAGTTACCGAATGTTCACGAACATAAACGAACAAACACGACCTCTGTTCGTGTTTGTTCATTTAACTAAACGAACACAAACGAACTTCCCGCCAAACGGTTCACGAACTGTTCGCCGAACGTTTGGTTCGTTTGCAGCCCTAATATAAATGGTTTAATTATTAAATGTGGCTAATAAAAAAGAGAGAAACGTACAGGAATCCAAATGTTTAATCTGGGAGGACAGAACTACAAAACTTCATATAGCAGCAGCATTAATGGCAATTAGAAGGCACAAAATGGGGTGGTTCACATCACAAGGTAGAAAAAGATAGATATGTGAGGCTATGCAATATGGTGATGGTCCTCTCTTGGAGGATGATCCGCCACGTAGGATGGGTATGAGGATGGGGCAAAGAGGATGCAGGTATGGAAATGGGGGATGGACCTAAAATGTATATGTATATATTGTATGTATAGGTGTGTGAGAGAGGGGAGGGCTGTTTTTTTTTGTCATTTTGTGAACGTCGCCAACGTCCTGGAGAGGACGACGAGGACGCCGAACCGGGGGGGGGGGGGGGGGATGGTGTTCCAACGGCGCCGTACCGAGGACGGAGGGGGGACGACTGATGTGTGCCTACCCATGTTCATGCATAATAATAGGAGTGGAGTTTTCCACTTCTACATGTTTCCCTTAATGTTTCCTTTTGTCTCCCACGTTTCCATTACCTGCATTATTTTAGGCATTGATATTTCCTTTGCTTTTCCTATATATGTATTACTAGGTTATATACCCGTGATTTCACGGGTTATGGGTTGTTTTATAAAAATTTATATTTACAGAATAATTTATATATTTGATTTCTTATAATTGGATAACCTCTTCATACTAACACCACTTTAACGTCCTTTCTACCACGAGTTTTTCTTAACATGCCGCCTTGCTAACGTGACTGCTACGTCACTCTTAATGTCTCCTATTTATACCCTCCCACTCTTAATGTTTTATACCCGTGACTTTCACAGGTTATGGGTTATGCTAAAAAAATCTATATTTATAAAAGTACTTTTTTTGGTATGATTTTATATAGACGTGCCGAGGCAAATATGTAACATGTGCTTAAGTAACAAAAATCAACTTTGATCATAGCTTGAAGACATATCGGTAGCGAAATATATTCATATTTTAAAATATATTTAAGATAAAATAGTATGAAAACGATTTGGTCGTCAGATAGACCGAACCAACAACATTATATATGTAACCTCAAAAAAGACAATTGAAAATAAAATTCAATTTAAAAGGTATAAACTAAATCACACAATGAATTTTCATTTTTTATATACCAATGAACTTTATGGGATATGAATTGATTTTTAAAAATTTAAATTTGCAAAATAAAATTTTTTATATGATTTATTATAAATTGAACATTATTTTTTTTGTTGGGGGAAGATAAAAAAAAAGGATCCGTGGGTGGGTTTTTATTTGTTTGGATGATCCAAGTCCCACCCAACACTCCCAAAACACACTGGAGACTTACTGGCTTCCCCCATACGCTTCTTCAACTCTTCCAAAATACACTAACCACTACCAAACTCAAATCCTAGAATCTCTGGATTCGGTACCTTCTTCAACATACTGAGACGCGACAAAGATTACACTCAAGAAACGGTTATCAACTAACAATTATCAGAAATCTCTGCATTCGGTAACCTTTTTTTAAACTGATTTCTTGTTTTTCACAGATTTCATACTTTTATTTGTTTAATAATGTTAAATAATCAGAATCTAAGTGTCGGAAAACAAAAATAATGATGACCGGAACTTCAATTGTTTGTGTTGATATTCATTTGAAACCCTAAAACGGAGATTTTGAATGCTTGTGCTTGATTAATGCGCTGGTTTTTTAGAATTTTGCCACTGTTTGGTATTTGATGTAACATTTCTGGTTAGAATGATATTTTTTAGGGTTATGCTTGATAATGGTGATGTTTTTATGGTGTTTTTTCATGGTAATGTTTCTATGAACAACCTTATAATGCATACTTGAATGGTTATTAATAGAGAATGAGATTGTACAACTTGAATATGTTCGCTGAATTGAATGTTTAGTGTGTTCGGCTTGGTTTGGGCATGTGTATAAGATGTTCGATGAAATGCCAATAGTTTATTTTCATTCTATTTTGGTACAGAAATACAAATACTTCTTTTTATTGATAATATCATTGATTTTTTGTCTAATCATGTATAGAATTATTACTGCGTTTAATTATTAAACAGGAGAAATGTTCATATCATATGTTCCTGGCTTGGTTCTCATGTTTATATGTATATATAACTTTACAAAATTTGAAGTTATTGTGTTACACTTGTCTGGCTAGCCGCTGATTATATATGCAAGTCATGACCATCAATTGTCTAATTAAACAATTTTTTACTAATTCTCACTCTGCTTGATTATGAAAATATAACTACTTAAATTGGGTGCAGAAATGGATTCAACGAAGATACCTCCTTCGTTCTTAAAATTTATTGGAGAAGATATTGTGTTTTTGGTATGTTTTTCTTCTTTCGGTGGTAATGTGATATTGTTATTTGACATTATCATCTCACATCTTTGCTATTGCTTTATGTTTTGTATTGCTTTATTAGACCATACCATCTGACTTTGCAACTAATCTGTGGGGAGATAAAGTCCCCTATGGTAAAACAGTAAAAATAAGAGATGGTGGCAGTTTGAGGTTTGTAAGGATCAGAAACAGAAATGGAGAACCTATATTTACTGACGGATGGATTAAGTTGGTTAGAAAAAATGCTTTGAAATTAAATGATGGAGTATTGATAACAGCCACCGGGCCATACACATTCAATGTTTCATGGTTCAAAGAATATGTCTGTCAAAACTCTTATTTTACAGCACAACAAAAAACTGTACCAGAAATTTCTGTAAGTGACTTTATATTAGTTCAGTACTCGTTTTTAACAGCTGTCTAATATTTTCTAATTCTCTACTAATGATTTTTTGAATTTATTTTATAGCTTATGCCTCGTACATTTTGGAAGAACTTTTATGGTAAAAACTACAAGGGTGAAATGGCAAGGGTATATATTTGAGAAAGATTTTGGAATGTCAAGTTGGAAGCATGTTCGCATTGTTGTTGTTTCAAAGATGGATGGCGTAAACTGGTTGAGGAGGTGCCTTTGGAGAACGAACCATACTTGGTTTTTACAATGCTTGATTTGAAAACCTTTGAACTTTCTGTTTTTGATGCAGAGACTGGCACTGAAATCGTTTTCAAAAAAGATGACGTGGTAAGTACATCATGTGCTTTATTTTTAAGAAATTATTTATTATTCTTGTTATTAAACTTTTACACATTAAAAGTTATGACTTTTTTTGTGAAGGGTAAAGTCAAGGGTAAGATACATGCTGAAGAGGTTTTGGTAAGAAGTGGGAAGTGGTAAAAGCTTTGGACGAAGCGTACATGAACTGTGGGAAGTGGTCATGTGGTTGTTATTATAAACACTATGTGTAGTTTTTTTGGTTGGGCTTTATAGTCCTAGGTGGGTTGTTATTATAAACCTACTTGTGTAAATGTAGGTTACATGTAAATGCGTGTTTATTTGGTCTTTTTGGGTACAATAGCTTAACTAATTTTCATCTTTTGTGTTATGCTTAATAGTAATACACATCGTATGATTTATTAAACCTTAGTCTTGTCATGGTGATGTCTATAATAGATGACGAATTTTGGTACAACTTCATTTTTGTCGAATTATTTTAGATATGTTTAATATTACAAACTTGTTTCCAATCATTTGGTTTTAAAACGTCAAAAAGTTTTTTTTTATGATTTATAACCTGATAACTCTTCATGCTAAGACCCATGTTTGGCAAACCTTACCAAGAAGGAAAAAAACATAAATTCAATTACCTAGGACATTTAAGCGAGTCGTGTTAGGAAGTTGAACTTTTAATGGTTGTACGATCATATTACGAATAAACTTTAATGAATAATGATATTTCCATCACTACAACTGAAATATTCTTGAATAGTTGAACACCCCAAATCAAACTACTCATGTCGCAAAACAACCTAGATTGCAAAATTTAACAGTAAATAACGGGTTACATACCTCATAAAAGACGGTTCGTAGATAGGGTTCGAATATGTTTATTGTATTTTTCCTCTCTTTAATCGTACACACTCATCACACATAATTTTTTTTACTTTTACTTTTCAAATCATATGGCTAGAGCTTCACTCAACCCTATCTTGGGAAGTGGGACTGCAAGTTCCCAACATAGGGTTAAGTGAAGCTCTAGCCATATGATTTGAAAAGTAAAAGTAAAAAAACGTAATTTTTTATATTTGCAAAAGAAAATTTTTTATATGATTTATTATAAATTAAACACTAATTTTTTTTTTGGGGGGTAACATAAAAGAAGAAAACCACTTTAACGTCCTGTCCACCACATGTCTTTCTTACCGTGCCGCCTTGCTAACGTGACGGTTATGGTTTGTTTTAAAAAAAAAAATTGCAAAAAAAAATTTTCTAATTGATTTATCTTAAATTAACAATAGGAGTTTTTTAGAAAAAAAATTTAAAGGATTAATTTTTTGGCAAAAAGATTAAAAAATAGACAACACACCAAATCTTTCATTGTCTTCTTCACACATTCGCTCTCTACCTAACAAACCCTAAACCAGACTTCTTCCAAAAAACGCGGTGGTTTCGCCTGAGGATCCGATCACTCCGCCGTTCTACATCCAAGTTCAACATCAAGTTCAACATCCGGTATATGTTTTTTGATCTCATTTCTTGATTTTTTGAAGATTTTGTAGTTTATATGTTAAATAATCAGAATCTAAGTTTCCGAAAACAAAATCATGATGACCGGAACTTCAATCGTTTGTGTTTCAGTTTGATTTCTTGACTTGTTTGCCGATCTGAATAATGTTTATTGTATGTTTCATTTTTCATGTAACCCTAAATCCGTGATAATGATCAAACACTTATCTTCCGATTACATAATATAATAGTAAATATCTTGTTGGTGGTTGATGATTTTGTTTACTTCAAACCCTAAAACGGAGATTTTGATATATGGTCTTTCAACTCTTTAAGTTCTGTTTTAGTGTGGTAATTGAAAATTCTTACGAGTGATCATTGTGAATTAGATTGCACAAACTGTATATGATTGTTTTTACACTGTTTTCGGTCAAAAATCTACACTGTTTGTAGTTAAACACATTGCATAGATGATGTATTTGAGTTAAAACGATGGACTTTTTTGGGTTAAAATGGTGCTGGGGAAAGTTTGCTAATGTAAGAGGCTCTTCTTAAAGTTGTTTTCATGTTGTTTTGATGTTCATAGTTCAAGGTAGTCACTCACTTTAACTGTTATTGCATTCATTAGATACCCACAGGATTTCATATGGTTTTTATATGAATGCTATGAAAATCCTTGTAAAAATTCCTTATATTCAAGTTATGCATATGCTAGTGTATTTACCTTCCTAAATGTAAGTATCTATTTCATTTTGTCCAGATATGGATTCAAGAAAAAACGCTCATTCATTCATAGCGTTTCTTGATAAAGAAGAGCCTTTTTTAATGGTAATTTTTTTTAATTTCGTTGGATTGTTATATGAATATTTGAGGTTATCATTTGACATGTTTGCTATTGCTTTATTAGGAGATACCAAATGATTTTGCTTATAATATGTGGGGCGATAACATCCCATATTATAAAACAGTTGACATACGGGATGGTGAAAATTTGAGAAAGGTGCGTATTACGAAAAAAAAATGATCGGCCAGTATTTACAGATGGATGGATCTTGTTAGTTAGACATCATCAATTGAAATACAAAGATGGGATATTGATCAAGGCAGTTGGGCAGTTGAAATTTGAAGTATTGTGTTTTAAAGATTTGGTATGTCAGAACTCGTATATTACAGCGGCTATTGAATCAGAACTTGGAATGTCTGTAAGTGAATTTATATTAGTTCAGTACTAATTTTAAACAAATCTTTAATTTATTGAAATTCTATAGTAATAATTTGTTGAATTTCTTTTATAGGTAATGGCAGATAAATTTTTTAATGAGTTTTACGGCAAAAATTTCAAAGGTGGAATGGCCAAGGTATATTTTGGACAAAGATTTTGGAATGTAAGACTTGAAGGAAGCTCGGAGGGTGGTTATTTTAACGCTGGATGGAGTAAGGTGGTGGAAGAGGTCCCTCTAGACACTGACTATTTCTTGGTTTTTACCAGGCTGGATTCAATGACCTTTGATGTTTCGGTATTCGATCCTGACACCGGAACAGAAGTTTTTCTAAAAAAGGTTGAGGGGTTCTTTTAAAAGTATATATCGAAACACATTAATTAAAACTGTTTATAATTATACTGATTTTTGTCTGAGGTTTTTTAAAATTTCTAGTCTACTGCGGATGATGATATGATAGTTGAATCAAACTTGTCGAATGATGTGTGTGAAGATGATCGGGAAGGAAATCAAAAAGATGTAAGTATTGAAGTTGTTCATTCTGAAAGTGTTTTATTTGTTTAACATTTATGAATTTATTTATTTGAATTATTATTTAACTTTTACGTATTCATGCTTTATTAGACGAAGATACCTCCAAAAGTGTTTTATATGTTTAACATTTATGAATTTATTAATTTGAATTATTATTTAACTTTTACGTATTCATGTTTTGGTAATAAACTACTACAAATCCGGTACATCATTTATTTATTCGAATTATTAATTAACTTTTACATATTCATACTTATTCTTTTTTTTTGTGAAGGTTAAAGGCAAGTCCAAGGTATATGAAGCTCAGGTATTTAAAACAAAAAATGAATATTGCTCAAGTCATTTACCGTCTAATATTTATAGTAAAAGATTTATTTAAAAGTTATTACTTATTTGTGTTACCTTTGGTACAGACACAACGAAATCTTCGAAGCAGAGTTAAAAGGGTTGATGCAGCGGCAAGCACTGGTTCTCCGGTCTTGAAAACCACAGACCTGGTAGAAAACCAAATTCTAAGTTTTTTTGACATTTACAGTTTATATTTCATAGTAACAGATTTTTATAAAAGTTATTAATTATTTGTGTTACTTTTGGTATAGACACAACGAAATCTTCGAAGCAGGGTTAAAATGGTTGATGCAGCGACAATCACTGGTTCTCCAGTCTTGAAATCCACAGACCTGCTACAAAACCAAATTGTAAGTTTTTTTGACATTTTTTATTGTTTACATAGTTCATATATCTTAATTACATAGTGGCTTTCGCTCAATATGGTTTCTGCAATAAATGGGTTTGGGTTTAAATGGTGTGGTGATAATATAGCCGCTATTTGTTTGGTTATAATATAGGCGTTATTTCTTAATAGATAAAATAGTGGTTTGTTCATTTCGTTTGGTGATATAATACATGATTTATTTGTTTCATGATAATATAGTCATTTGTTCATTTGGTTTCATGATAATATAGGTGTTATTCGCTACATGATAATATAGTCATTTGCTCATTGGGTTTGATGATAACTTAGGAGTTATTTGTTTCGTAATAATATAGGTGATAATATTGTTTTGCGTGATAATATAGTCTCATGTTCCTTTTGTGATAATATGTTCTAATTAATTCAATTATGTTCAGACGAAGCGCAAGAAGACTGTTCAAAAAGTTAACCCACAATCACCGGTTTTGAACTTCACAAGATTTGCGTAACACAGAATTGTAAGATTTTATAGAATTTTTATTGTTTCCTTGTTCAACTTTTTATCCAAATCCTATATTTACTAATGACTAGAATATGTTGTGATTTTCAGCGAATACCAGCAAAAGTGTCATCTGTGTTGGACCTATCTCCTGATCATCTCAAAGAAGTCAGAATTCAAAACCTGACAGGTGAAGTCAAGAACATTATGACCAGATTGGAAAAACATCGCAAAGGGTTCCGGTATGGATTTGTTGGATGGTCGACTTACTTGAAGGCTTGGAAGATCAAAATTGGAGCGGAACTGTTTTTTGAGTTCAACAACTCAAGTAAGCTATTGAGATTGACAAAGGTTGTGGAGAAGCATTGTGTTAAAAAGAAGAAATTGCGAGCATGAGTGGGAAGTGTGCTTGTGGTTGTGGTTGTTTTTATAAACAATATATGGTAGTTTCTTTTGTTGGGCTTTAGAGTCCTAGTTGGTGTAGAAAAAATTGTGGCTAAATTAGACACGTTTTGGTTATTTTGGGTTGGGCTTTATGTAAATCAAGGTTAACAGGTAATTGCATGGTTGGTTGTTCTTTTTGGGTAGAATAGCTTGACTAATTTGGATATTATGTGTTATGCTTAATGGTAATAGACGATTGATAATTTATTAAACTTTAGTCTCGTCATGGTGTTGTGTATAATAGATGACGAATTTTGGTACAAGTTCATTTTTGTTTCAATTATTATAGATATGTTTGTAAACGTTTATGTGTTATACTATGAAACACTAATCAACTATAGTAACATGTGTTATGCTATGAAACAATAATATATAAAAACTATGCGTTTGATTACAAAACAAATTACATATACAAATACAAATTACAAGTAACTAAAAACTTCTTTGTATACAACATTAGATGTCCTATTAGTAAGGTTACCATCATTATCAAGAATTGATAATTTGAGTCCATCTCTGCTCTTGACTCTCGACAAAGCAACATAAAGTTGACCATGAGAAAATACTGGATTTTTCAAATACAAACCAACTCTGGATAATGACTGGCCTTGACTTTTATTAATTGTCATAGCGAAACATAAAGCAACAGGAAACTATCTTCTTTGAAATCTAAAAGGAACCTTCTTATCCGACGGTATTATACCAATTCTAGGAAGAAAAATTCGAGCACCAATGTTGCTTCCAGATATCACTTCTGCTTCAATAACGCGATTTCCAAGTGATATTACCTTTAAGTGAGTTCCGTTGCACAGACCATTTTTTTTTATCAATATTTCTGAGGAGCATGATTGGAACACCGACCTTTAGTACTAATTTGTGATTTGGAACACCAGAGATTTTAAGACCATTTAGTACGTTGGGAGAGTATAAACTTTGATCAAAACCATCATGTAGATTTTCTGTCTCACAAATACTATCGGAACTTAGGTATTCCTTGGAATCGCCTGGGAACATCAGCAACAACTGAGAATTAATTTCATCAACAACTTCATTCGTCGGTGCAAGAATCGCTCTTTCTTGATAAAAGCCAGAACTTTGGTAATTTTCAAGAAGAGAATGATAAACAAACTCTATAAGACTTTAAATTGGATCAACGGAATCCATGATTAAAAGATCATCGGGTATATCTATAATCGCATCACCATCATTAGATCCGCCTAGTTTCCCTTCACCCAAATCCAACAACCACTGACCAAACATTCGTATTTGCTCAACATCATGCATTCCACTTCCTGCAGTCAACCTCATGTTCTTAGTTAAAGTGAGTACTTTGCAGTGGTGCCATATGTACGAAGAAGTCAACGAAGCATTAACAATGTCTTGTCTAGTACCACCTTGAATGACAGGAAGAGTTTGTCGGAAATCTCCACCAAATACGATTGTTTTACCTCCAAATGGACTTTGGGAATTATGAGAACCATCACATTTCAATATGTCTTTTAGAGTTCTATCCAAAGCTTCAAAACCATGTCGGTGTACCATTGGCGCTTCGTCCCATATAATCAATGATGTTTTCTTTAATTGATTTGCAACATCACTGTTAGGGATTATAGTACACATTGAGTCTTCATTCAGATTAATCGGAATGAGAAATCGAGAGTGAGCTGTCCTACCTCCTGTAAGAAGCAAAGATGCAATCCCACTTGAGGCAACATTTAAAACAATTTCCCCTTTTGATCTTAGAGATGCAGATAACGTTTTCCAAAGAAATGTTTTACCGGTACCTCCATAACCGTAAACAAAAAAACACCACCTTTATTGTCTTCAACCGCTTTCATGATATCATCATAAAAAAATCTTTGTTCATCGGTTAATGAAACTAAAAGGTTATCAAACTGCTCTTGAAGATCAATTCTATCATAATCCAGCTCTTCAGTAATCAAACGATTATTTGAAGTAGAAATCAACTCATGATCAGGATAAGGCATTGTATTAAAATTTCGTAAGCTGGAATTATTACGAATTAAAATCTTCTCAATCTCTTACAATGTGAGATTTTTAACTTCATCATCAGTGAGGCATAAATCTGAAAAAAAAACACATTAAAGATATATTTTTTAGATTAATATAATCCAATCTATAAGAAACAAATATTTGTTAAAATCTAAAAGGAATCATCGGATAAAATAAAACATTTTAACATGATTATATATATAAATATATGTGAATGTGAATTATAAACATAAACATTATAAATAAACATAAAAATGAGTAATTGTCATAAAGTAGTTGTACCTGGAGACTTTAAAACCTGTCGTTGTTTATAGAGGATGCCATCTGATAATAATTCCCATGTTTTTTGCCATACACTTTCCGGCAAAGACAGAGTCTGGCACGTCAACATTGTAGCAAAGAGTGTGCGAAGATAATAACCGGAGCCTGAATGACTTGCTTCTTGGATAGCTTCTATATATTCCATGTCATCATCTAGTAGACCGTGAGCATAACATGCTTCTCTAAAGGTATTAAATTTACAACCATTTACAGTGAGGATATCATCAAAGGATCGAGGACCTTTAAGTTTGTTTAAAAGAATCCTCAAAAATATGCCTCCCCAAGAGTAGGAGAAACAGCATGAATTCTTCCAATTGCAAAACTACCCGGTTTCCGACGTTTCCAACAACGTTCATCCTTTTTAAACACAAACTTAGTAGGGAATTCAACGTAAGTAAGCTCTCGGGCAACTTCATCTCTTTGGTTACAATCCATCCAAGCTGAAAACATTGAACAATTCATTGACGGCCGATTGAGGACTAAGTCAATATCATCGTCTTCACCATATACAACATTTTGTTGGTTCGGAAGATGAAATGGGAGACGAATAACAGCTGGGTGCCTATAATGAACATGAAATGCGAATATACGCCATGATGCCTCACATGCAGACAAATATCGACAATCATAGTATTTTTTAATCTCATCAACCGGCGGGTCAGGTTCGTTTGATGTGTTACTTTCAACAATGGAAACGGTAACACGATCAGGCCCTTTGTTGATATATTTAAACAAATACTTTATAGATCCAGCTTGATTGCACCATTCAACATTGATGTGGGACTGATATCTCCTCAAAAGTGTTTTGTTGTAGGGAACAACAAATCTGTTATCTAGCTTAACTCCAGATTTTTCAACAAACATTCCTGAATCTCTTCTTCTATAGAGAGGAAAATCATCCATGCCGACAGACGTATGATCACGGAAACTCTTTGAAAAGCCCTTAGAACACTTATTATCTACCATGCATGGGCAGTTGACGTTGTGAGGACCACAAGGACCATGAATCATGAAATCACTGACAAGAGTATACAACTCTGGATCATCGTTTCGGTCAGGAATTTCAGCAGAAATGAGGGGATCAATGTGTTCAACAGTTGGAAACTTGTGATCGGGATGCATAAATAAACATATATGCGCATGCGACAACCCACGCTTCTGAAACTCCACCGTATAAACAACTACAAAAAGTAAAGAAAATAAAATATTAAATGTTTGTATTCAATTTTTAAATATTAAGAAGAAATGAAGCTTAATAGTAAATTTGTAAAAAATACCTGCTGAAACTTTGCCAAATATTGAGTTATCCTTCAAGTCTTTAATCAAAGCATTGAGCTTGATTTTAAACAATCTAGAGAGGATATCAGGCCTATCTTCAGGACTTAAATTGGTGTCCTTAAGATATCTTTTAATTTTAGGCCATTTAGGATTGCATGTCACGGTTATAAAAACATCTGGATATCCATACCACTTACACAGAGACATTGCATCCAAATAGTTCTGCATCATATACCGAGCACCTCCAGTGAATGACGAAGGCAATATGACACGCTTTCTAGTGTTGGATACATTTATATTACCATGGTTACGTAAATTGGAGAGGTTCTAAAAAATATCACATCTTAGAACCTTCTGTTGAAAACGTATGTAATTTAGTCGTTCAGTTTCAATCATGGTATACGCATCAACTAAGAATTGTTGAAATAGGCGACGTGAATTTAGAATTAATGAAAAAACACCATGCCTATCTTGTATCCTGTATGCAAAGAATTCTCTCATAGTGACATATGTTCGTTTGGTTGATGTAGAAGGAGTAACACCTCTATGAGGAATATCAATTCTGTAGCAATCATCACCATAAGGAAACAAAAGTGGATACTGGAGAGCAAGATACGATGGATGTAACTCACTAATACGTTGTAGACCACCAGATTTCGTTTCTACAATAATATCTCTGTTTTCTAAGGAATCGCCAATGTCACCAACAATTAAAGCTGCCACTTCAGAAGCAGTTGGTAAGTTGTATGTTCTTCCATCTTGTTGCCTTCTTCCAATGAGCCGCAACTTTAGCTCAGCATTACAGTTATCTTTAAAAAAATCTCTTACCATGCGATATGTTTTAACCAAAACATTCTCCGAGTCTAACATATTCTGTATATGTTGTATAACTTGAAGATCAAGATCCAAAGACGTTGATGAAGAAGCTCTATTAGATTCACTAAAGAAAATCAAAACATATAATATTAATTTAAAATTAAAAAAGATTCTTAAAAAATAAAATAGTTACATTGAATACGTACCCAAAAGCAGATTGTCTATTTGAAAGTTCATTGTCAGTATCATATATATAAAGCTGGGAGAATTTTGGTTTAGATCCGTCCTCTGGTAGAAGACTTCCCATTCTATGGTAATTCTGACCACCCAATCGGAATATATAAGGAGCATTGCCTCTGTTAATGGATTTATCAACTTTTCCGCCAATGGAAGTAAATGAGAACATGGAATTGTATCGACGGATGTTCTTGATGAATGACTTGCTTTTTGAATCCAATCCATTAAAAAGAGACTGATAACTTGGTGGTGCTTCCTTCATATTAGGAAGTTGAACTTTACCATATGCACAACAAATTGAATAACTTGAACTAAATTGGATTTTTGTACTCCCTCTACGAGCTTCAACATCCCATAATTTTGCTTGACATATTTGGCAAGTGACATTTTGATCTAAGTGATCAACATAATCTGTTGAAAAATATTTAAATAATATTTGTAAATTTGTAATAAGCAATTATAAAGTTGGAAGCAATTTCAATTAAAATAATTTTTTTGTATAATGTATATTTATGTAAAATGTACCTTTTGAGATGCCCACAAATTCGTCTTTTTAGTATCACTTTCATTCGATCGTCTTTTATCCAAAATAGTCTTTCTTAAATTTCGCCTTTGTTGACTGTTAAAATTGTCCATGGAATTATTTAAACCTGTAACAAAAAAAAATATAAAAATTAATGATGCAAAATAAAATAAAATAAAATGAAAATATTATGGTGTTACCATTTAAGTATTCTGCTGTAATGTCAGAGATATGACTTCTAGTATTTCCATTGGTAAAAGATAGTGAATTACATAAACGATTCTTTTTTATGACATTCTCTTTGTTCTTAGCCTTTCTTGTATCCAAATACAATTTTCGTAACTTTCTCCTATGATGACTCTCAATATTGGTAGAGTTTGTGTTTAAAACTGTACAAAAAGATAATATTTAAGATATAGGAATTTATTAGAAAAAATAAATAAAACATTAAACAAAATAATTACTGGGACGGTTAATAGATATTGGTGTAATATTTGAAAAGGGTGTTGTATTTGTGCAATTATTTAAACCTGTAATAAAATTATATAGAAACGAATCATGATTAAAAAAAGAAAATAAAAATAAGTATATGTGATAATGAAAATAAAAATTGGTAAGCGGTATATTTGTAGATTTGTAGATTTTTTATAATAAAAGATTTTTAATATAGTACCTGTTGTAATGTCAGACAAAGGGCTTCTAATACTTCCAATGGGAGAATTAGTAAAAGATATTGAATTACATAGAAGATTGTCTTTGATGACATTCTCTTTGTTATTAAAAACATTCTCTTTAACACCGTTGTTAATTTTTCTTCTATCCAAATACAGCTTTCTTAACTTTCTCCTGTGATGACTCTCAATATCGGTAGAGTTTGTGTTTAAAACTGTAAAAAAAATTTAATTAAGATGTAGGAAATTATTTGAAAAAATAAATTAATAAATCATTAAACAAAAAAATTATTGGGAGTGTTAATAAATATTCGTGAAACATTCGACAATGGTGTTGTATTTATATTGGAATAATGATGTATATCTCAGATAATAATAAAAATAAAGTCAAAAATTATATCTTACCTTGGAGGAAAAGAAATTCTACTAATAATTAAAGTTAAATCATAATCTGTTTAATATTACAAACTTGTTTCAATTCATTTGGTTTTAAAACGTCAAAAAGGTAATGGAAAAAAATAAAAATGTTAATTTAAAACACAATTGGAAAAAAAATATATACATGTTAATAATAAAACTAATTTTAACACAGATTTAATAAAATAAAACTAACACTGCTCAAACTAAAATTTAGAAATATAAAACCAAGGATAAATTTAAATAACCAAATCCAAAAGGCACAACCATCATTCCTACATCAAGTGACTTAAACAACATAAGTTTTCAAAAACAAATAATAGATATCCTAAACATGGAATAATAATTGTCTTAACAATGGATAGATGTGATCATTTTTCCTTCTTGGGAATCAAAAGTGACTTAGAGCCTTCATTCAAAGATAAAGGATCTTTACTTCCAGAGTCGTCACGATCATAATCTTCCGTAAGAACACACTTCAGCTCAGGTTGTGCCTTCATCTTTCCTGGCCTTTTGTTACGCAAAGCCATACCACCAGCACTTGAATCAATCAATGAAACCGGAGTCTCATAAACATTGTTCAATGGTATAGAATCCTTCAAATTCAAGAAAATAGATTTGTTAAAATACAAAAACGTTTGAAATTAGAAATAGGAATGTGTTTAAAAAAAATAGATAGTACCTTCTGGTTAGTAGTATGTTTTCTCGTCTTGCGCTTCTCTTTGCTATAAGTGCTGAATTCTAATTTAAATAGAAAATATGGATTAGAAATATAGAATTACAAAATCCAAAAGATTGAAAAAACAAATAGAAATAAAATGCGGACCTTCATTGCAACCTAAATCAGCTTTTGTTGCTGACTCGTCATGATCATAAGACTCCGCAAGATTACGCTTCAACTCGCAATGTTCACTTATCTTTTCAACATTTTTGGTAGCCAAAGATATTGATCCAGCACTTGAACCAATCAGTGACATCGGAGAATCATCCTTAATATGGAAATGAATTGAAATGAAAATAATATATTATTATAAAAAATAATAGTGATGAATAAGAATAAATGAATAAATAGATTTTGTCATATAGTTTGTTTAAAAATAATACCTTCAGATCGACAGTATCAACACTTGCAAAATCACCAGATGAGAGATTCATAGAGTTTGAAAGATCAACCTACATTATAAACAAAGAAGGCTATGTTAAATTGTTGAATAAAGAATGTAGGTAAAATATATTATAACTGTAAAAAATTAAGATCAATATAATTAGATACTTACATGGTCAATCCCTATCTTTGATTCAAGCTGAGAAATGATTTCAGGATCATCAGAAAATCTTTTGACAGTGAATGACTTGTAGTGATTCTGCACATTAAAGTGAGAAATCTCAACCTTAAACGCCATCTTTTTTCCAACCAAATTACTAATTTCATCCGGTAGCAAATTATCCGTTTCATCCTACATAATAATTTAAGATGTAAAAACAGTGGTACAATATGAGAATGTATAAATTATATAAATTGGGAAAATAATAAAGCCAAAAGAGATACATCAAGAAACTTATCAACCAACTCTTGAGCACTCTTTCCAAGTAATTTTCGAGCTACATGATCTAAGCAAGTTAAAGATGCAATACTAGTAGAATCTTGTAACCTAAGTTGAAGTTTCAACCTAAAAAAGAATAATAAAATTGGTATTAATATAGTATTGAAATATAAAATTTTAAATTTAAAGTTATCATAAAGTTAGAACTTTACCGGGGAACCACAGAAACACCTTTTTCATTGCAAACGTCATTTATGCATCGAATTGTCTGCTTCTCCTCAGTTAAATCTATTCCATCCTCTCCATCACTTATAAAATACAACACACTAACCTTCTTCATACAATCCTTACAAGAATTGTAATACCACTCAACACCACGAGGGAAACTTATCACTGTACCAAGCACAATCACATTCATTGTCTCCTGAATTTTATTAACTTCATCTATCGTCTTGAAATCAGTTCCAACCAAAAAATCATCATGAACAGTTTTGCCAACTTGAGATGAACCAAAAGGACAGCTTGAAGAACCAACATCCGGTCTTCTTTCAAGTAACCTTCAAATTATTATAAATATAATTATTCTATAAATTATAAAATATTTCAACATTATGACATAAAATAATATACTGAAACAAATAATAAAACAGTTAATTTGAAAAAATATGTACGTCTTACCTCTTTTGGAAATCAATTAACTCATCAATGCTTTCGTTCAGATACAAATTACTGTTTTGAAAAGAACTGGACACGTATGCCTTACCTACATATTTGACAAAAAAAATTCTATTAAAAAAATTAAGCATTGATAAGTACAACAATAGAATGTAAAATATATAGAATTTTAATGACAAGATAAAAGTAATTAAATAAGTATAAAACCTTCATGAAAGCTATATCTTCCAAACTGCAATATCACAAACAAATCACTCGGTTTCTGTTCCAAAAACTTTGACATTTGCACCGCATATTGTCCCCACAAAGTCAGATAAACATTAAGGAACTTACGAATACAAATTTAATAAAACATGAACTAATTGATAAATATATAAAGGAGATCAAAGAAATAAATAAATTATAACTCTAAGTCACGAAGTTGTAAGCTCATTTTTTTGTTCAATCTCCCATTACTGCTGGTATGATCAACCATAGGAAACCAACCATCAACATAACCAATGATATCTATAAACAAACAAAAGAATAAATTAGAACAATAACCATGGCGTAATATAAGTAAATAAAGATCAAAAGAACAAATTTTAAAATACGGTGGACTTACCAACAGGAGAGTCTTGCGGAATAGCACGATTACGAAGAACATCGAATGATGTAAAAGAGAATCCATGAATTGAACCACCAAAGTCATCAATGTTTCTGATGTCAGTAGAGAAATTGAAAAACAATTTATGTTTGTGGTTGGTTGGGCGGTACGGAGACACGTTGTCACCAACATCAAACTTAGTAACCATGACACAACTCTTTTCTACCAGCAATCTTCCATACTTTACAAGATAATTACCACCAACACTTGCTTGAATTTTGGTACCCTATCAAACAAATATAACCTTTTAAGATGAAACATAGGATATAAAAAGAAATTGGTATAAACTGATAAACTACCTCCTCATCCATGAGGATCAGTTCGACCGCATGAATAGCATTCTTGACTTTAAATGATAGTAGCTTCCAAAGCTTAAGTATGTGAACTTTAATAGTCACGTCTGTCTTGGTTACATCCAATTCATTAAGAGAAGTGATGGGAGGGTTCTCCATTGACCTTTATAGTTAAACATTTATTTTAGAAAACAAAATCTCTGATTCATAAACAAATTTTAGTTTTTAAAAGACTATATCAATTGTCTGAGGGTCTTTAAATGAACAATTGTTGTGAAACATTCAAGAAGTTTTTGGAATATATGAAATATCTCTCTATTATAAAACACTGTATAAATTGTGTGAGGGGGAATATTTACGGATGCATAGATCATGTTAGTTAGACATCATCATTTGAAATACAAAAATGGGGTATTGATTATTATTACTGTTAAAAATAATTAAATAATAAGAATTTGCAATATTCAAATACTTAATAAAAGCTTAAACATCTTTAAACAGAAGAACTTAATAATTTATGCCAGTTTTGGTCCTCTTCAAATCATAAATCATAAAGTAGTGTATAATTCACAAAAAATTAGAACTTAGACATCTTAAATTAAGTAAACTTAATTTAAAAAAAACATAAAACTCTTAAAACAGTCCATAAAACACATTTATATCTAAAACAGTCCATAAAACACCATAAAACAGCAAGAAGTAGTGTATAATTCACGAAAAATCATAAGAAAGTCTAAAACAGTCCTTAAAACATGCCCTAAAACACATTTTAGCAGTCACAAAGTGGAAAACTATCTAAATATGTCCCTAAGACATCATAAATCTCTTTAATCACCAGATTAAGAACATAATTCACAAAAAAATACAACTTAAACATCTTTACACAGAAGAAGTTAAGAATTTATGAAAGTTTTGGTCATCTTCAAAACTATTGTGACTCTTTTGACTAAAACACTAAGAAGTTAGTATAATTCACAAAAATCTTATAAAATTTGTAAAACATTCCCTAAATAACATGTATATCAGGAAAAATATAAATCAGACACCAAATCAGTAGCTAAAACACATTGATATCTAAATTTGTCCCTAAAACATCATAAATCACTAAAACAGTTCCTATGAGGTATTGTATAATTCAAACAAAAGTTGTTCAAAAATTTAAAACAGTCCCTAAAACACATTTATATCTAAAACATTCCATAAAACAGCATAAAATGTGTCCCTAAAACAGCAAGAAGTAAACTTAATTTAAAAAAAAAAACATAAAACTCTTAAAACAGTCCATAAAACACATTTATATCTAAAACAGTCCATAAAACACCATAAAACATCAAGAAGTAGTGTATAATTCACGAAAAATCATAAGAAAGTCTAAAACAATCCTTAAAACATGCCCTAAAACACATTTTAGCAGTCACAAAGTGGAAAACTATCTAAATCTGTCCCTAAGACATCATAAATCTCTTTAATCACCAGATTAAGAACATAATTCACAAAAAATTACAACTTAAACATCTTTACACAGAAGAAGTTAAGAATTTATGAAAGTTTTGGTCATCTTCAAAAATATTGTGACTCTTTTGACTAAAACACTAAGAAGTTAAGTATAATTCACAAAACTCTAATAAAATTTGTAAAACAGTCCCTAAATAACATGTATATCATGGAAAAATCTAAATCAGACACTAAAACAGTCCCTAAAACACATTGATATCTAAATCTGTCCCTAAAACATCATAAATCACTAAAACAGTCCCTAAGAGGTATTGCATAATTCACACAAAATCTGTTCAAAAACTTAAAACAGTCCCTAAAACACATTTATATCTAAAACAGTCCATAAAACAACACAAAATGTGTCCCTAAAACAGTCCCTAAAACAGCAAGAAGTAGTGTATAATTCACAAAATATTACAACTTAGACATCTTTAAACATTAATATAGCAAGAAGTAGTGGATAATTCAGGAAAAATCATAAAAATCTCTAAAACAGTGCCTAAAACATGCCCTAAAACAAATTTTAGAAGTCACAACATGAAAAAGTATCTAAATCACACACTTAAACACATTTTTATCAAAATCAGTCCATAAAACACATGTAATGGTTCAGTTCAAAGCTGAAATACAAATATGGAAAACTATAATATATCTAAATCAGTCACTAAAACACATGTAATAGTAAAAAAAATTAACAAAACGGACTAATAGCAAAATCGGTTCACTAAACATTAACATAAAACGAAAGTTAAGTTCAAAGGTGAATTTGACATACCTGATTTCTTGAAACAACAGCAAACCTTTCTTCAATCAATAACACCCTGTACAAAAATCAAGTTCAGAAACAACAAAAAATTCAGTTCAGAAACCACAAAAGATTAAAAAGTAAACAAAATTTAACAAAAAAAAAATAATACCGGAAGAATAAAGCAGATGCACAACGGAGAGGGAAGGAGAAATGGTTTGCCTTTAAAGACTTCATCAGAGGATGAGGGCAAAGAAGAGGAACACAATTTCAAACCTCAATCCGTGTGAATGATGATCTATACCGTCCGATTAACTTACAAATTCAAACACAGCCGTAGGATTTGTGTTTGTTCAATAAACTTGGAGTTTTATGCGAAGATGGGACTGAAAAATATGTCTTCGTTGAACAACAGGGAGACAGTAGGTGCGATTGTCAAATTTTGAATCCAAACTCGAAAGGGTATTCATCTGTAGGATGCAGAGAAGGAAAGAAGGAGAGAAGAAGAAGACGGCGAGGAAAGGGAAACAATTGGGGATTAGGGATTTGGCTTGTTCCTTTGACCTGCAGAAGAGAGAAGAGGATACTCTCTGCCCTCATTAATGCCGTTTGACATTTAGCAACTCTTCAAAAAAAAATAATAAACCGGAAATTGGATGAGATGACACGTGGACAAAATGAATGTGGGTGTGACAAGTAGGAAAGAGGTAAGGGAGGAGGGCTGTGGGAGTGACACATGGGATTTTTGAACCTTGATTTATTATAATAGGTAGATTGGTTTGCTATGAAAAGATATGAATGAAAAATATTAAAAGAGATTGTTCTCAAATCTTGTTTCCTGCTATTTTCTTTTGATGTTAATCCACTCAACGGATTATTTATCCCAAATCCGATTGGTTCGTATCAACGACCCCGGTAGTCTGAGTCAAGAGGTGAGAGAAATCGGTCACAAGATAAAAAGAAATAAATGGCATTATTGTTATGCATTGAAATGACTGAAAAAAACGAAACCTCCGACTGTCATAGAGAATAAAAAAGGACTGAAATCAAGAACTTGACAAAATAACATGGACAAAAACCATTTGCTCAAATTTTAACGTTTTTATCTTACATTGATTTTTTAACTACATCTTATTATTTTCATATCCGTGACCATAACTTGTAAAACTGTTCAGATATTTTTTTTGAAAAAGGAACTTCTATAGAAAAACCGACCCGAAGCGGGCGGACAACACCAAACAGACAACGACCCACATTTGAATTTGTTAAAGGGGTTGGCTAAATGCACCCCCCCCCTTTTTACTAAATGCACCCCCCTTTCCATAAAAAAACATTTTAAAACTTTTCAAATTTCACCCTTTAAAAATCCATGACTCACATTTTTTATAACATCCAGATCTCCTAAACAATGATCAAAATTGTTTGATTTTTTTTAGATATATTGAACAAGATTTTCTAAACAAACTCAAATCGTTGTATATTATTCACAATGTATAATGAAAAATTAATGTGAACAATATTTCGGTGCCACATTCTTTTTCCCACGAGTCCTCTAGCTTTTTTTTTCTCAAGTGACATCGTTATCTTCAAAGTATAATATGGGTTTTTAGATTAAAAAAAAACTGTTCAAAATCACAGATGATACACCAACCGATTCACTTCGTAAATGATCTATAACCAACTGAAATGTTCAAACTTGATTCAAAATAAATCGAATATCAATCAAAAGCAATTCAATTTCATCGAAACATAATCGAATCAATCCAAACATGCATCTAGAAGGTTCTTATCCATAAGTAACAAATGAAGTTTAAAAAAAAAATTTGCAATTAAAGTTTAACCAACATATTGTACACTTCGGTCTGGATTAGGGTTCATCAGCTCCCTATACCTGTTTATGCGAGATCTGTACATAACTTCCCAATCTGCTGCGACGTCACTTCGGTTCATACTCCAAAGATTGTTGGGTAGAGGCATCGGATAGTCACCTTCTAATTTAACATGGATGTTTTGTAAGCATTTATCAGTCCAAAAGGAGACAAATAGTTCTTTGTGATTGTTCAACCAAGTTTCTTCCAAGTAATGCAAAACACCTGTAATATTATGATGAGAACGCTAACAAAACAACAACAACAACAACAATAATTAAAAAAATACATGGATATTTGGTCAACATTGATTGAAGTTCTTTGTAATTTTCCTTGAATGATGTCAAAGTTGAAGACTCAATTGCTAGTAAAAGACTCCCACTTATGCTTTGACTTGAAATGTGACTTGCAATTCCTAAATATGCTTTGAGAAATATGAAATCTACAAAGTAATTGGGTGGCATCCGGAAAAATCTGTTGACATGCGTTCATGAGGGCAAACTCTCGGTCTGTAACTATAACGCGTGGTTGCATGTAGTTATCTAATATTGACTTTAAGCAATGTAATACCCACACGTAGATGTCCTTTGTTTCTTTATGCATAAACGCAAAAGCTATAGAAAACGTCTTACTGGTAGACGTTACACCAACAATTTCAAGAAACGGAATATTATACTTGTTTGTCTTATACGTGGCATCCATAAGCATCACATGTGGAAAAGCACGCAATAAGTCTAACGATGTCTGATGAGCGAAAAATAACGATTCCAACTCATTTGAAATACTATTGATGGAAGTATAATAAGTATAACCATTTTCTTGTAACCGAGACATAACAACCTGCATTGGGCTTTTTCCTTTATGGTTTATCTTTCGAATTTTATTGCGTGCATTGTATACGGTTTTAAGGGTAGAGACATTATCTTCATTTAGCTCCTTTATAATACCAAGAATATCTCGTGGCGCCACATGCTTCTTTGTCAACTCCGCTACTAATTGAAACTCATTACGTGAAAATCGCTCTACATATGCATGCCCTTCCATATGTTGTGCGGGCGGATGATTATGTTCATCTCGTATATGAACTAACTTCCAACAATCATTCATTTTTGTATATGCTCCGATCAATTCAAATGGACAGTTTATTTTTTTTGGTGCCAGTAGCTTTACTTGTACCTTTAACGGACCTATACACACCACCACGTTCACACATTAGTATGACTTTAGAATAACCATTTGGCTTTGTTCTTGATCTCTTAGTGACGATAACATAGCCAACATCGCGTGCGGTGTTTTGAACCCATTCCATCATCTCTTCACGAGATTTGAACTCCTAAAAATAAACTAATATTAGGATTGGGACATGACTACAGACATTATCAATACAAGCTTATAATCATAGCTTCATCCTTCAAATAAAAATTATACCTGATCGGTAGAAAATACAGACATCTTTTTGTATAACTCTTGATGTCGAACTGTGATAAACCGTGATAACTAATATCAGAGGCATAAACTAGAAAACAATTATTAACATTACAATAATATAGTACATATACTCTATATCAAACATTATGTACAGCAACGAATTGACTTTAATACATAAATATAACTAGCGGGATTTGACCGCGCGATGCGGCGGGAAGTCGTCCGTATTGGTTCGATTCGTTACGTAGGGGATTCGGGGTGGTAACGATTCGGTATTGTTATAGGACCTGCACTCGGTTTAAAGTCATGATATGTGCGTACCCCTTTTAAATTAAAAATGAATACCGGTAGTTCATCACGGTATTATCTTAAATAAAACTTTTTTTTCAAGAAAGTTTCTACAAGAACGGTGAAAAATATATATTAAGCACAGTCGTGTATTTCGCTTTACAAAAAAGATAATGAACGCGAGTTATCGAAGAAAAATCAAATTAAATAAAAACTACTTAGGTCAAAGACATATATATTTTAAAGTACATACCGATACCGGTATCGACCTTGTCGGTATTTGTTTTGTTCATCACGGTACTATTATGACACTGACACTTGATCAACCCTTAAAAAAATGACTTTATTTCGAACACAACTCATTCTCAATAAAATTTATAAAAATCAAACACAACTACGTATTTAGTTTTTTTAGCCAACAAAAGCAAGTCATCGAATAAAAGACAGATTATTAAAAAGTTAAATGGGTTAAAAACGTATATCATACATAATAGAGTGGTAAAAGAAATTAACAAAAGTCTATGATATAACTATTGTTGTTAAAAAAATAGAATATTATTAGGAAGAAAAAAAATTAAATATGACTTAAAAAACCAAATATTACTATTCATGCCAACTTTAAATTCATATGTATAACTAGTAGATGCCCCGCCCGCGTTGCCGGGCGATGACCGAATAATTCTCAACCAATTAAAAAAAGACTACTATAATTTTGCTAGGAAAAAAAAAAACAAAAACGATGATAAGACCGTAATTTTGGGCCCAGGGCAAAACTGTAATTTTTCAGGACTAATGAGCTAGTGTTAGGCAACTCCTTCACACGAAAAAAAATTAAATCGAGTAAACCAATTAAAAAAAAAACCTTTATAGTTTTGGTAAAAAAAACTAAAACGATGGGAAAAACGTAATTTTTAACTGAGGACCAAATCATAACTTTAATTCGGGGATAAACTGTAAACTAAATGGACCAACGGGGGAGTGCCAGGAAGTTGCCGGCACGACTGTAATTTTACACTGGGGGCAAACTTGTAATGTCACCAGGAAAACAAACAAAAACGATGGGGAAAATGTAAATTTAAGTTGAGGGTAAAATCGTAACTTGGCTGTGAGAAAAAAAAACTAATGGCAAAACTATAAATTTATACGGGGCAAAATCGTAATTTTGAACCGAGGGAAAAGTTGGAATTTTTAGCTGGGAGCGAAAGCGTAAATTTATTTTTAAGTGGGGGTAAAAACATAACTTTGAACTGATGGGAAAATCGTATTTTTAAGGGAAAAAACTAATGACAAAACTGTAAATTGAAACGGGGCAAAATCGTAATTTTTAACCGGGGGCAAAATTGAAATATTTAGCTAGGAGCATAAGCGTAAATTTATTTTTAAGCGAGGGCGAAAACATAATTTTTAACTGATGGCAAAATCGTAATTTTAAAGAGGGATAAAATCGTAAATTTGTTGGGCCAATAGGGGACTGCCTGGCACTATTGTCCCTGCCGCCCATTTAGCCCAATGAAAGCCAACAACTATTACCGTGTCGGCAGCCGACACTTGGTTTTGTTATTGTTGAAAATATATTAATAAAATGGAAGTCTTCATGCGCAATATATCAAACATTATGTACAGCAACGAATTGACTTTAATACATCCACAAATCGATTTGTGGTAAAGTTTGAACCGAAAAAAAAAAAATTAAGAAGAAGAACTATATTAATGAGAAAGATGAATACATACCAAGAACGCTCAATCAATTAGATTTTTGATGAAAATCAAAGTTGCACTAAATCGTTTTTCAAGGTCTCTCTTAATCTCCTTCTTCCAATCAGCAGGAATTTTGTTATGAAGCAGTTCTAATGTAAAAGAAAATACGTTTAGGTAAGTATTCAAATTATGGGAAGTGGATAAACCCCTATAAAAAAATAGGGATAGTTTCTTATGTAATTTTAAAAAAGTAGAAAACACAAGGGTTCATTGTTTTTATTTACAAATTTCAGGGGGAGGTGTAGCCGGTAAAAATTTAAAAAAAGGGGGTACATTTAGTAACACCCTTTGTTAAATTAATCTTTATTTTGCGACGAGGATGAATATTGTTTTGAGTGAAAAAACTTTCTAAAAGTAATGTAGTGAAAGTGTGAAACGAACCCCGAAATTAATAATTGTGTTCTGCACACGACAAAAAATGAGTATGATAGGCTAGGCAGACTTGTGTTTCTAACCATTATTTCATTTAAGATAAAAAATGAGTATGATAGGCTAGGCAGACTTGTGTTTCTAACCATTATTTCATTTAAGATTTTTTACAAATTGATTTATGTTTTGTAACAACTAGCCTATTAACATTATAGAGATAAGAAAGAGAGATTGGGGAAATAGATATCTTATTAATGTATCAAATGGATCACATATATGCCTCTATTTATAGGCTTACAAGGTGGGAGTTAAGTATAAGAAGAGATGAGAGTTAAGTATATGGATAGTCACACAATAAATAGGTAATAATTCATAACACTCCCCCTTGACTATCCAAGTGACAAAATAATATATTATTCTTATAATACGCTTGGTGATGTTGCCTCGTTAAAAACCTTGCCAGGAAAACCTAGTGGGATAAAACCATAGCTAAGGAAAAAAGAGTGCAGCGCGTATTATTCTCCCCCTGATGATTTAAGCTCCTTGAGTCGACGCATCCCGACCCCATGAACAAGTTTCTTGAATGTAGAGGTCGGAAGTGCTTTAGTAAACAAGTCTGCCAAATTGTCGATAGAACGAACTTGTTGGACAGTAATATCTCCATTCTTTTGCAAATCATGTGTGAAAAAGAACTTTGGTAAAATGTGCTTCATTCTGTCACCTTTGATGTATCCTTCCTTAAGTTGAGCAATGCATGCTGCGTTCTCTTCATGTAAAATTGTCGGTCCCTCATCTCTCGTAGAAATACCACAAGACCCACGAATGTGTTGTATTACACTTCTTAACCAAACACATTCTCGACTAGCTTCATGAATCGGCAATATTTCTGCATGGTTAGATGATGTGGCTGTGATGGTTTGCTTTACAAAACGCCATGAGATAGCAGCCCCTCCACTTGTGAATAAATATCCAGTTTGAGATCGTCCAGTGTGAGGATCAGACAAATACCCTGCATCTGCAAAACCAACCAAACTTGTTGCCGATTGGTTAGTAAAATACAACCCCATGTCTTTTGTACCTTGAAGGTATCGAAATACTTGTTTTACCTCATTCCAATGCCTCTTCGTAGGGCATGCACTATATCTTGCCAATAAATTTACAGAAAATGATATATCTGGTCGTGTATGACTAGCAAGAAACATTAGTGCACCAATTGCACTTAAATATGGTACTTTTGGACCAAGAATTTCCTTTTCATCGTTCGGAGGTCGGAATGGGTCTTTCTCGACATCAAGAGATCTTACAACCATTGGGGTACTCAATGGATGTGATTTTTCCATATAAAACCTTCCAAGTAACTTTTCTATGTAGTTTTGTTCATGTACAAGGATTCCACCCTTGAGGTGTTCGATTTGTAACCCAAGACAAAATTTTGTCTTTCCAAGGTCTTTCATTTCAAATTCTCTTTTCAAGCATTCAACCGCCTTTTGGAGCACCTTTGGAGTTCCAATTATATTCAAGTCATCAACGTATACAGCAATTATAACATATTCAGATTCTGACCTTTTTATGAAGATACACGGGCATATTGAATCATTTTTGTAACCTTCTTTCAACAAATACTCACTAAGGCAATTATACCACATACGCCCAGATTGTTTTAGCCCATATAATGATTTGTTTAATTTAATTGAAAGATGTTCTCGAGAACTGGATGTACATGAGTTTGTTATTTGAATCCTTCACGGAGTTTCATGTAAATATCAGTATCAAGTGAGCCATGGAGGTAGGCTGTCACAACATCCATTAGGCGCAGATCAATCCCTTCTTGTATTACCAGACTAACAAGATAACGAAAAGTTGTCGCATCCATCACCGGAGAATATGTCTCCTCATAATCAATCCCAGGTCTTTGCGAAAATCCTTGTGCTACTAATCGTGCCTTGTATCGTACGATTTCATTTTTCTCATTGCGTTTTCGCACAAAGACCCACTTATATCCGACTGGCTTTACACCTTCAGGTATAGGGACTACTTGTCCAAAAACTTCTTGTTTATTGAGGGAATCTAATTCTGCCTTAATTTCGTCTTTCCAATTTGGCCAATCATTTCTTTGTTTACATTCCTCAACATATTTTGGTTCTTGATCCTCATTATTTTCCATTACTTCTAGCGCTATGTTATATGAAAAACTATCATCGACGTCGATTTCATTTCGGTTCAATACCTTTCTAGACATGATATAATATATTGAGATCTCTTTGTTTTCAAGTACCTGAGGTTCTTCTAGAACCATCATGCCTAGTGTCTCTTCAGGAGACTCTTTTCTTGGCATTATCATTACCTCGACTGGACCATCTCCATTATTTGCTCCTTTTTTCTTTCGAGGATTTTTATCTTTAGAACCGATTGGTCTACCACGTTTGAGGCGTGCATTAGACTCATTTCCAACATGTTGTTGTCCTTCTGGGACACTTATTTTTACTGGAGCATTAGCAGCTGGTATGTGTGACTTATTTTTACTGGGACACTCATTTCAGTGAATACGTTTGGTACTTGATTTGCTAATGTTTGTAAATGAATTATTCTTTGAACTTCTTGTTCACACTCTTTAGTTCGAGGATCAAGATGAGATATTGATAATTCATTCCAAATTATATTATTATTTTTCAGCTGCTTTTCTTCTCCCCCTAATGTTGGGAATGTTGTTTCAACAAAATGACAATCACCAAATCGAGCTGTAAATAAATCACCTGTTGATAGCTCTAAATACTTAATGATCGATGGTGATTCATACCCAACATATATTCCTAACCTCCTTTGAGGTCCTATCTTTGTGCGTTGTGGTGGAGCGATAGGAACATATACGGCACAACCAAAAATCCTTAGATGGGAAATATTTGGTTCCTGACCAAAAACCAACTTTAATGGGGAGGAAGTGTGATAACTCGTTGGCCTGATGCGAATTAGTGTTGCTGCATGTAAAATTGCATGCCCCCAGGTAGATGCTGGTAGTTTTGATTCCATAATCATTGGTCTTGCAACCATTTGAAGTCGCTTGATAAGCGATTCAGCAAGTCCATTTTGCGTATGTACATGAGGTACTGGATGCTCTACACTTATGCCAATAGACATGCAGTAATCATTGAAGGTTTGGGATGTAAATTCTCCAGCATTGTCCAACCGAATTTTCTTTATGGGATAATCTGGAAAATGTGCTCTTAACCTTATTAATTGAGCAAGTGGTCGTGCAAATGCCATATTAGGACTTGATAGTAAACTCACATGTGACCACCTTGTTGATGCATCAATTAAGACCATAAAGTATCTAAATGGTCCACTGGGAGGGTGTATAGGTCCACATATATCCCCATGCATTCTTTCTAAAAAACTCAAGGATTCTGTCCCTACCTTAACTGGTGATGGGCGAGTGATTAACTTCCCTTGTGAGCATGCAACACATGTAATATCCTTAGATTGAAGAATCTTCTGGTTCTTCAAAGAGTGACCACATGAATTTTCTATAATTTTTCGCATCATTATTGATCCGGGATGGCCTAACCGGTCATGCCAAATGATAAAATTTTCTCGGTCTATAAACTTTTGGTTTATGATTGCATTTGATTCAACTGCACCAATTTTAGTACAATACAAACCAGAGGCAAATGCGAGTAACCTCTCTAATATGTGTTTTTTTCCCGAAATAATATTTGTGATTTGAAGGTACTCATCATGTCCCTTACATGTAGTCTCAAGATGATATCCATTTAGACAAATATCTTTAAAGCTTATCAGATTTCTTTGAGATAGTGGGGAAAATAAGGCATTGTTAATTTTGAGCAAAGTTCCACTTTGTAGAACTACATATGCTTCTCCAAAGCCTTCAATTAATTTTGTTTTACCAGATATAGTACCAACGCTTGCCTCTTTCATTGTTAAACTAGAGAAATAATCCATTTTCTTTAGGATTGTATGTGTAGTAGCACTGTCTATTAGACATACATCTTCACCATTAATATGAAGTTTAGTTGAATACTCCATATGCTTCAAAATAAAGCTTCACAAATAAAAGTATAATCTGGTTCAAACATAACAATTCCATAAAGTGCCCAAAAACACTTCAAAACAAAACATAACAAAATCCCAAACAAAATGTCTTAATAAAGCATAAAGGAAATAGCATAATTTTAAGTATAATCATTCACGCGTAGGGAAAATTGCAAGCATCCAACTGGTTTGTATCAGCCACGATATCACCAGAATCCAAATTAGCTTGCTTGATAAGGAAATCATCAAAATCCAGATTAGTTGCATTAGTATGGTCCTTTTCACCACTTGGGACAACATTTCCATCTTCATATGTGAAATTTGTCCCTATTCCTTTTTGTTTGTCTTTTATAGATTGTTGGTAAAGCTCTACCAAGTGTCTGGCTGTACGACATGTACCAGCCCAGTGGTTGTTACCACCACATCGATAGCATGCATTTGATGAGGTTCCACTTTTCTTTTTACCTCTTTCATCATTGGATTTCTTTTCATTATCATGCAACTTCTGGTGGGTTCTTTTGTTTTTTAATTGAACACCATGATAATTCCCCCGACCATATGTATGTCCACGACCACGTCCATGACGACGACCACGACCACGACTACGACCATGACCACACCCACGTTGATAGCCACGACCACGTCCGTGACTTCCACTTTGGTCATTATATGTTGCCACATTCACTTCTGGGAATGGAGTTGTACCAACCGGACGAGTTTCATGGGTTTTGATTAGTAGCTCATTATTTTGCTCAGCCACAAGAAAACATGATATTAAGTCACTGTATTTGGTGAAGCCCCTTTCACGATATTGTTGTTTCAAGACAATGTTTGAGGCGTGAAAGGTGGAGAATGTTTTTTCCAACATCTCCTTATCAGTAATATTTTCACCACATAGAATTAATTGTGACGTGATTCTAAACATTGCTGAGTTATACTCACTTATAGACTTAAAGTCTTGCAACCTTAAATTAATCCATTCATAACGAGCTCTTGGTAATATTACTGTTTTCTGATGGTCATACCTTTCTTTTAAATTGGTCCATAGGACTAGTGGATCTTTGATAGTGAGATTCATTTTTCAATGACTCATGAATATGGTGGCGTAAGAAAATCATTGTCTTTGCTTTATCTTGGGTACTCGTTTTATTTCCTTCTTTAATTGTATCCCCAAGGTTATTGGCATTTAGATGGATTTCAGCATCTAAAGCCCATGACAAATAATTTTTTCCATTGATATCTAAAGCCATAAACTCAAGCTTTGCAAGATTCAACATGATTCACTATATTAAAGAAATACATGTGGGTTAATGTATGTTATTCAAATTATAATCCAATAACAATATAATTTGTAATAACAATTACTCACTATAAAATAAAACAAGATTAATAAGATAATTATGTATTTTAGGCTATTTGTATAGTTTACTGATGTAACAATAAAAGAAAATGAGCCTTTATTTATATAAAAAGGATAAAACAAAGTTTTACCAACTTATTATAAATCTAGACAACTAAATATATAAAACACATGACTAACATTATTAGTGCTAAAAGCCTAACAAATGTCATCAGATTATAAACTTTTATTTATCATATCCAAATTTTATCTCATCATAGTTGGTATAAAAGGAATGTTTAACGGGGATAAGAAAACCAAAGGGGTTAAAGCCCAAGTTTGTCAAATCATTGTCATTTTTTAAAACATATTAAAAGAATCCGGAAGAAAGAATGAAATTATATCCTTTAACAAAACAGGTGGCCAGAAAGTTCATCAAATTAGTTCGTGTTGGCCAGTTGGTTTAGTTTATGAAATTCTTATGTGTATTGGGATGAAATAGATACAACAGTGAAGCGACATTGTATTACTTTTCATATTTAACATTAGTGTATTTATCATTAGTGTAATCAAATATGATATGACATAATAATAAAGGAAAATATGAGCTTTTAAATGAACTATATCTTTCTATGAAACCTTTTAGGATGCATTTAAAACTTTTGATTTTGAAAGATGGAATAAAATTATATGCATGTGCATTAAAACATTGTTTTGTTTCTTGATTTAATCCACCCACAAAGTCCATACTATACCGAACTTATTAATTATTAATTATTTTAAATGACAACATAAAATAAGTTTTATTATCAATTATAAAAGATAATGAAAATTAAAATGTAATGAGATGACCACCATCCTTTCGGCTTATAATAAACATGAATCAACAACGAGATGATCACCATCCTTTTGGTTTATAATAAACATGAATCAACATCCTTTTATTATGAATTTGTATAAACATATTAATAAACATTGAATATAAATCTCCTGACTTGCGTTAATAATAAACAATCTATGAACACAATATTGTATGAATTAAAATATATGTTTAAAAGCATGAATTAAAATATTGTATGAATTAAAATATATGTTTAAAAGCATGAAGAACAATGAAAAGTTAATTTACCTTATGATAGTACCATCCAACTCCAAAAGCAAGTCGTGCTGATAACGTGTTTTGTAACAACTAGCCTATTAACATTATAGAGATAAGAAAGAGAGATTGGGGAAATAGATATCTTATTGATGTATCAAATGGATCACATATATGCCTCTATTTATAGGCTTACAAGGTGGGAGTTAAGTATAAGAAGAGATGAGAGTTAAGTATATGGATAGTCACACAATAAATAGGTAATAATTCATAACAATTTAGATTAATTTTACTATTAATTGCAAATAGAATCTCTATATCTATACTTTTTATAACAGGAGAAATCCCAATGACATAAGAAAAGCTGATGTGTCAGTAGGAGGGGCTGTCCAACAATGTTTTTCTTATGTCATTATTACATCATAAAGTATAATATATAAATCACTTTAAAATACATTTAATTTAATTTCAAAGCACTGCCTTGTGTATTCAAATGTTAAAGGTCTGGCCCACATTCTAAAGGGCAAACCACTGCCCATCTACAAGAAAGTAGCAGATGGTTCCTTTGGCAAACGTATACCTAGCAGCAGCAGTTGTTGTTATCTTCCGTAATGCTTTTAGATCAGCAGATGTTTAAGGCTAACTACCGGGAAATTTAAATTCAAAAATGCATGGGAATAAGTAATTAGCAATTAATGCATGTCACTTAGAAACTCCTTTCAATCATCCTTCTTATATAAGGCTTTTCTTCTCATTTCCCTCTTCATATTTCATCACGCTTTCATTTTCTCTGATTTTGAAATTTGAAATTTAATCACAATCTGAATTCCGAAAATTATTCGAAAATGGAATCAGGGTTACAAGATGGATCTCATCTTCATTGATGAGAAGGTAATTTGTATCTCTGCTTTTCCGTTTTATTAGAGAATGTAGTGTTGTATGCTAAGAAGATACTTTCTATAAATGTTCTTCAGGGTGCTAAGATTCAAGCAGGTATTAAGAGTCATCTGATACCTGTTTTTGATGGACAGCTTCAAGAAGATGCTGTTGTGATTCTGTTGAAATTTGGTGTTGGTGAGAATAAAGATTTATATAAAGTAGTAGTGCAGCCTTATAAAATCAACTTTTATAGATGCACAACTGTTACTCCTATGAGAGATTGGCAAGGTGTTGAGTATGGTTTCAACTTCAGAGATTATGAAGATATTCTTCAAGGAGAGGCGTTAAAAGCTTTGAGTGTTGGTAGTGTATATTTTTGTAATCATGTCTTGCTTGTATAATATTAGACAGTTTTACTTATATTCTTGTATAATGTGATCATATAGATGTTGCTGGATCTGTGATTTGTTGTGGAGATCTTGAAATCTTTGATCGACCTCCAAAGGAGACTAAGAAGATGAATTTCGATATTGAAGACTTGGAGTAAGTTGTTGTTTACATGTGCAGTCATGTACTGATCATTGTTTGTATTTAATGATGTTAATAAATAAGATGAAGAATGTTGGTAGTTAATTTATGGCTCATTTGCTACTTTAATAAATGTCATATTTTTCCTTTGATTTTCTGTTTTTATTCATTCAATGTTGTTTTGATATTAGAGATTTTTAAAGAAATGGTTATAAATTAGTCTTTAGTATATCGTCATATGAATATTCTTTTCATGTAGGGGTAAGGTTTTGCGGTGTACTGTGTGGAATGATTATGCTCTGCAGATTAAGGACTTTATTTCTAAAATCCCACCTCATGAGCATGTGATGGTTGTTATACAGCATGGAAAGTGTAAGGAATGGAAAGGTATTTTTGTTACTTTCTGCAAATCATGACTATACTGTTTATTTCTGGCAATATAAAGACAAGTATACATTAAATATCTATATACTTTTCCATGTAGGTGAATATACTGTTCAAAGTGATAAGTTTGCAACACGAATTTTTCTGAATGAAGAAATTGATGAAGTTAATGAGCTAAGGAGGAGGTAATTTGTCAATGTAATTTCTATTGTATACAGATGTTCAAGTCAAATACTTGGTTTCATATTATTTGTTTACTAATTCTAATTATTTGTGGTATTCAAAAGGCTTATACTGAAGTTTGGACAAGGGAGTGGTTCTACTTCTCAAACAATACTATCGTCTCAGAGTGTTTTTCCATTGCATAAAGAATTTGTAACTGATGGTGTGAAGAAACATGTTGAGGAGATTAGTGAGATAGAAAAGGTTTCACATCTTTTTATATAGTTTGGTTATTTGTTTGGTTTGTCACCTGCATGTTTTTACAGGAAGTGTCTTGTGTTTTTACAGGAAATGTCTTGTGTTGTGGTTGCGACAATTAAGATTGTGCAAGAAGAGTATGGTTGGTTTTATGCTGCCTGTCGTAATTGTTTCAAGAAGGTGATGGGTAAAAGTGAATACTTGCAGAATGTTGAAAATGTTTCAGATGATATTGTTCGATTGCCTGTGACTTCTTTTGTTTGTCCCAAATGTCATAGTGAATGTACATCGATCACCACAAAGTAAGCAATGATGATTATTTAGTGTTATATTTATATAAGTAACATTCTAAGACTGATATTTGAATATAGTTTTGCAGTTTACTTAGTTAGTTGTGTATATTTCAGGTTCAAGGTGCAAGTGCGGGTACATGATGAGAGTGGTAGTGTTTCTTTTGTTATGTTTGATAGAGATGTTCAGAAGCTTCTTGGATTAGCGGCGAGTGACATAAGAAAGAGGCAGGTTAAGGCCAATGATACTGGATTCCCTCATGAGATATTTCGATTGGTTGATAAGAAGGCTGCATTTAAGATTGATGTTTCAGAGTTTTATCTTAAAAATGACTATTGTGTTTATACTGTGCAAAAAACATGTGATGATTCAGTAATAATTGCTGAGTTGGTTGGTGGAGATGGTAATGGTGATGAAAATACTGATGAGGTAGCATATAAAATTACTCTTTCAATCTATTTATTTTTCTTTTGAGTTTTAAACACTGGATTATGCAGTTTTTTATATGATATCATATATTATGATCCTTTAGGTTACTCAAGAGGTAGCTGACGTTGAAGATGTTAACCTTTCAGAATCTTCCCAGGTGTTTGCTGAACGAACTTCAAGGGTGAGTATTTATTTTTAAAGTATGTTTAGTATGTTTAAAAAGAGTTCATTATTTTATTAAATGAGATCAATAGTTGTTTTGTGATCTGTTGCAAGGATGCTGTCTCTGTTACGGCCGACTCTTCAGCCGTTGAAGTTGAAAAGGATTCTGGATCAAGTCCCAATGGAAAGCGGATGGCTCAAGATGCTGATGTTGTCAACGTTGGTGAGTTATCCACTAATGTGTGAAGAACCCGGAAGAAGCTGACTAAGCTTAACAATTAGATGCTTATGAAAAAACAATTCTTATGAGAGATAAGTAGAAACCACTTATTTTTGAAGAATCCTTGTGGTTTTTATTTATGTCTGTTAACTGTTGTTTTAATAAACTGTGGTTAAAAGTTTGGTTTGTAAGGGCTACGATGATGAATATGGTATGTAATGTCTACGGTTTGAATATCAAGTAAGGTTAACCTTTTGTTTGTTATATAATATTGTTATTATACATTATATACATTTTTGGTGATATTGATGGACTGGATAAGTAGTAGGGTTGTATATTATTGTCAGATTAATGAATGAAAATTTAATCAATTGGTTAGTTGGAAAACTATTGGGCTCTGAGATACATTAACATCTGTTAGAGGCTAAGCACTGTTATAGCGTGCTAACATCTGTTAACCCCTAAGCAATGTTAAAGATCCGTTAAAGGCTAAGCACTGTTATAGCGTGCTTCAACAGACCTTATGAGCTGTTGATTATCATCTGTTAAAGATCTTATACTATAGATCTTCTGTTGAATTATGTAATATCTGTTGGTGAACAACAGAACTTATGTTCATCATACATTTTGCTTCATCAGCAGAGGTTCTCTTTAGCAGACCTTTGCTTCAGCAGTCTTTGTCTTAACAGACCTTTTGGTTCATCAGCAGAGTTTGTTTGGCTATTGATGGACTGGATAAGTAGTAGGGTTGTATATTATTGTTAGATTGATGAATGAAAATTTAATCAATTGGTTAGTCAGAAAACTGTTGGGGTCTGAGATACATTAACATCTGTTAGAGGCTAAGCACTGTTATAGCGTGCTAACATCTGTTAACCCCTAAGCACTGTTAAAGATCTGTTAAAGGCTAAGCACTGTTATAGCGTGCTTCAACAGACCTTATGAGCTGTTGATCATCATCTGTTAAAGATCTTATATTATAGATCTTCTGTTAAATTGTGTAATATTGTAACACCACGTAAAAACGTGTCCAATTATGTAAAGACACGTGTCCTAAACCCTAATCATGTGAAAGATCGAGTTTGAAGGACTAAAGTTGTCAAACGGTGAAAATATGAAACCAAAGGGACTAAAAGTGTCAACATGCCAAACTTGTGCCTCTGAATGACCATACACGAAGAATATATTCTTAAACGAGTAATAATTTGGATGTAAGGAGCCGTTAATGAAAATAATCGAAAGATTATAAACTACAGGGGTTAAACGTGTCAACATGTTAATTCTTACCTCTGAATGACCTTTTAAGGAACCCAAGGCTTCGTAATATTCAAATATACTCACAAGAATAAGTGACATCAGTTTCACATGGTTTCGAGATCGTTATGCAAGTTTTCAAGAACTTGGGTTAAAAGCGTCAATGTATAGAAACTTAAGTTTGCAATGATCTTTTAACGAAACCGGGCCTAACGGGAGTTTGGTTATACTCCCATGTTCCTCTACAAACTAACTACAAGGGCCTTTTATGCCAAAAACAAGGTTATATAAAGTTTTGAAGGACCAAGGACTGAAACTGCCAAAGCTGAAATAGTTTGAACCTGAACAGAGGGTTGTCGCGGCCCGCGTAGACTCCCTTTAAGTCTTACGCGGCCCGCGTAAAAGTGCCAGGTCTGCAGAATGTTGACAGCTGCTGGTTGCAGCCTGTTGCACCGCCTTAGATGCCTGAATTCCAATACCAGGAGCTTGTTGTTGGTATTAGAATACTACTATGACACATGTTATCATCTGGGATCACTCCAAAACATCTGCTATGATCCAAATGCATGGCATTCACCTATATAAAGGGCCTTCATGTGAACTAGTCATTTGCTCATTCACTCAAAACTTTCACTACACTCTCATCTGGAGATACCTAGCCATAAAGGGAGCTCAAGTTTGTAGAAAAGATAGCTAGGACCCTATGTAAGTGTCGTAGTCCCCTTCCTTAGTTCAGTTTTTAGTTTAAAAACTGAAAAGTCAAAGTTATTGTAATTTGACTTTGACTTTCGGTTTAATCACAAATGGTCCAGCCACTGTCCGAATTAAAAGTGGTTATGTGGCCATAATTAGGTAGGTGATTAACCCTTAAAAGGGCACCTCCTAATTATTTCGTTTGCCTAGTTAATTGTCGGGTCAAACTATTAAGTTAAAAAGTCAAACTGACCAGAATTTTAAATAATAATTATAACTAACAATACAGAAGTTATAAATTATATTTTAACACTCTAACAACTTGGTAATTAGTATTAGAACATGTTTAAGCATGTTCAACCCGACAATTATCAGTTTAAGGTCGGTTCACAACCGAAAGCCACAAAAAGCTTGACTTTTGCTTTGACTTTCAGTTCTGGCCCGATTAAGCTTAATCCTTCCATGTTTTAAGCTTCCATTAGGACCACTTTATGTAGTAGTATAACCCCCTGAAGTTATATTACTTGGTCCTTAATACTTTGAATTATATGCTCATATCCGTTATTATGCTTATAAATGCCATTTTTGCCCTTTTGACATATAATCGAGATTTTTAGAAATGTGAGAGGACAAAAACCTTTGTTACTAATATATAAGTATGTCTCAAAAATTTGACATCAGATTCTGGTCTCAAACAGAAGTTATGCTTGATATCGTAAATTGAAAGCTTTTATTAATTAAATTACGATATCTTGCATAAGTCATGTTTAAGCATAGGTTTTGACCCAAAACTCATTACCTACTGTTAAGATATTATTTTTAGGTATTTTTTGAATTTTTGATCAGATTATAATCTGATCATATCATGGAGTTCTTGTATAATTCGGTAAATGACGATAATACCCTTTTATGCATAAAATGAGATTAACAAATGATTTGAATGCCAAACCTTTTCCAACTGATTTCATACATTAAATAAATTATTTTGAGCATTTAAAACTGATCAAAATCTCAACTTTCCATAAACATCTTAATTATCGTCAATTAGCGATTTCTTTACGCTAATTAGGTGCATAGTATGGTTTAGAACTATATTTAACACCTAAGACTTGCTATCTACTGAATTTTTAAATAAAATTTTATATTATTACAGTAGATACAAGTCATGAACTCAGACATCCAAAAATGTCCTTAAAAGCATATGTAAAATGACCAAAATTCCCTTTCGGGGCATAGTTTGGCCATATAGGGTAAACCTCACATATGTATGATATCTTACTGATGTAACATGATAAAATAAATATTTTTACTGAATGTTTTAGACCAGAACCTCAGTTTACTATAAAATCTCTTTTATAAACATTAAAATGACCAAAATGCCCCTACGGGACTTAAATTGGTTTTAAATACTTTTTGGGCATATATGTTAACATCTTACTGATGTATTAGCATATTCTAAGCATAATAACATATGAGACCTGTATATATAATTCATTCGGCTACCCGTTATGCATTTATGCATTCAGAGTGATTTATGTAACTAGTTTACACAAAATAACCGAAACGGGTTTAACCATATCATTAAATCTTCAAAATCCAGAATGTGTTTAGTTTACCCATATTATACAAGTATCCAAACTTGTCGGGTCTAAACCACATTCTATTCCGGTCTCCGCTTAATCTAGCGTTTAGAACCGTAAAGTATCTTTCAAACTAACCGGTCTAAGTCTTTGACTTAAATAAAGACCCGTTAGTATCCTAATAGGTTAATAAACCTTCTATACAGATTGAGTAGCTTTGGTAGAAGGTACTTTCATAAGGCTTTAGGAATATACGGCTGAGTTACTTCTTTCATCTAGCTCAGGTAAATACTTTTAACTTATTTTCCGTTATACGGGCTTGGGATACGGTATTATAATAATACCGCTTGGTCGGGTATGAAATCATTTAATCGGATTGTGATTAATAAATTTACATAACCCGTTTTAATCTGTTTTGTTTGATAACATAAACATTGGGGGTTAATACGACCATGTTCTGGATATCCTTGACTCATTTCATTTGTAAATGACCACGACCTATGCACGGGGTGTAGGCATACACCTGACAGATGCAAATGCTAAATAACCCACATGATGGGGATAACTCCTTTGTGGGTTTTATAGTGGTGAGTCGGTTAATCATGACCGGCTTCCAAACCGGCCCCATATGTATGACAAACATGTAAAACAGCATACAAGATTATCTTAAATAATTGTCCCAAGTATAAATGATTTGTGCTTTGTGCACTTAAATCAATTTTTATAAAATTCTTTCCAAACGACTCGGTTAATTGTATTTACCAGTGTAAACTAACGTATTTTTCCAAAGACTAATTGACAGGTACCTCAAGTAAATAGGCTGGAGCTACTAGGTGTCAATAAGAGGATCTTGCAAATCCTTAGATGCCTGGAGTCTGTTATTTCAGTTTCTTGTATTTTATTTTATGATCCGCCTGTGGATCTCTATTATAACCAAGTCTTTATATTCTTTTATTTGGACATTTGGACACTATGGTTTGTAATAGTAATTATTCACCAAGCCTTCCGCTGTGCTATTATATTGTGTGTATTGACAATGATGATATCAACTACGTCACGATACTCCCCACCGGGCCCACCGGTAATACGTGGAAATATTGGGGTGTGACATGTTGGTATCAGAGCCAACCTTGAGTGAATTAAACACTAACCTTTTGTGTTTAATCTCAATGACACAATAAGCACATTCCTTAGACTTCTGAGTCTAGGCATATGACCTAGGATTTATTCTTAACTTTCTATTTTATTGTTTATATATTGTTTTATTGTTTTGAGATGATTAATTAAAAATGCCACCACACGTACGAGGTAAAGGAAAAGGTCCGATGAGAGGAGGACCATTAAGCAATGCAGGACCCTCCCATAGGCGCACTCCGTCAGCATCTTTTTCTAGCTCTGATTCCCGGGATAACTGGAGACATTCTTTTGAACCGGCGAGGCACTCCGTTTCGCTAGGTTCCTCACCTTCCGATCCTCCATATTTTTGGCTACCTATTCAGGACGAGCCCCAACATTCGCACCATTCCCATTAATCATATCATTCACACCACTCTTTGCATTCTCATTCCTTTCACCATTCTAGTTCTCATGATCTTTATTCCCCGGGTCAATTTAACCCGAACGATTATCTTTACGAACCTCAAGGTTACAATCCTTTAGGACCCGAGGACCATTTCTCCCAAGATATGGAAATGGATGATGACCCCGACCCAACGCCGCCAACCGGGATACCAACTCATCCTATCAGCATCTCTAGCGGTTCTCCTTACCAAGGATCGCCATACCAAGGCCCCGACCCATGGGCCGAATGGTGGAACAAGTTTGAATGGGAATTCACTCCTTCTTTTCATAATTCTCCACAACTTCCATTGGAAGAACCATACCTTCAAGCGGTTTCTCCACCGCCTTTACCTGTTGAGGAACCACCTCAACCACCTCCCGAGCCACCTAGGCAAAGGAGGAACGCACGGATGTCCGTGCGAGGGGGACCTAGGTTCAGTTCCCCTCAAGCTTCGAGCACATACCCTCCAATCCCTGAGGATCCACAAATGGGTGGACCCTCTCATGCGGTGCCGGAAAATAATCCCCCGCCAGTTACACTTGCACCACCGCCACCGCCAGTTTGTTATGATAACCCCATACCGACTTACCAAGGTTCATCTGGGTATAACCCCTTTGAATATCCAAATCCTACGGATTGTGGATATCAGGCCCCTGCCCAAGATCCATATCTTGAGGCAGCTCAGTTTAATGCACTTTACCCTTCACCCTTTCCTCCATCATACCCAACAGGGTATCCTGTGCACGGGTATCAATACCCTCTTTACCAACAATAACCCCCACCTGCACAAATGCAAACTCAAGAAATTCTGCATAGGTTGGATCGGGTTGAACACAAAGCGGATGAAACAAAAAAAAAGCATAACAAATTTCTGAAGGGCCTTGCGAACCTCATAAAAGGCAAAAAGAAGTAGAAGTTTATTTTATTTAATTTTGTATTGTCTTTTCAATCAAGTCCCTGCGAGGACATTTTTAATTCTGTACTTGGTCCCTGCGTGGACTTATTTTCTTTTCTGTAGTCCCTACGTGGACAGTTTGTTATTTCAAGACCCATTTAGGGCATATCTTGTAATCATTTAGTTTTTCAATGAAATTTCTTTTGGAAAATTTTTATATGTATTTTATTACATCATCTTGTTAACATCATTTCAATTTACATTGATCTGCCAAAGAAATTCCAAAAGAAATCCTTAAAGGTATAACCTAGCCAATATTAATGGCTATGATGGTACAACCTTTTTAAGAGAATGATTCCTTGTTAACATCTGGAAACATGTTAACATTCTTGGCTGTGTGACTTGAAAGATCACACTAGCGTCCAAAGGTACTTGGATTCTTCCAAGCCACCTTCATAGCCTATATGATCAATGCGAATCATGGCTATTAAACATCAATATGATGTATAAAACATCCAATTGAGATGTAAGCCTTTGGGCGAAGGTGTATTCATGACAGTAATAGTTTATTTCATAAACTTCTATCAGAAGGGCGCTGAACTAAAGCTCGACCCTTAAAGATCACCGATCCAAGAGATCATGTTTTAATCGTCCTTGTGGCAAGGCCTTTTGTGCAATCTAAATGACCTTCGAGACGAGCCTTGTGCTATATGAAAATGTCTCTATGACATTGACGGTGGTGACTTATGTCTTCTGTCTGATAAAAATGCAGGATTATATCCTATTGATTGCTTATAATGGTTCAATTGTAGCCTAGGCAAATTTTGACTTGTTATTTAAAATGGTCTATATGGATTATTAATACCATGGCCATCTAATCATCAATACGATGATTCATTTTATAATCTAAATAAATCATTATTGTAAAATTTTAGTACCCAAATCATGGCTGGCTCTGACGAAGCAAACAGTCATCCGAGAGAAGGGAACAATAATGAGGCAAGGATAAATCTTACAAATGCTGAATTACAAGTAATGATTGACACAACAGTTACTCAAGCTGTGGATAAGATATTCAAAGAACCGAGTCATGTTCGGTCCAAAACTCATACAAAATCATTATCACATTCGCATGCATCTAAAAAGGATGAATCTCAGCATTCATTCAACCAGAGATCTGAATCTAAAAAGGTTGTGTTGAATCAGACTCCCAAGTACAACAAAGGTTGTCCCTACAAATACCTCGTATCATGTAAGCCAAGAGACTTCACGGGAGAAAAGGGAGCAATAGATTGTATGAAGTGGTTAGATGAAATGGAAATAGTGATTGATATTAGTGGGTGTGCAAAGGAGGACATCATCAAGTTTGTATCTCAGTCCTTCAAGGGTGACGCCCTAACATGGTGGAAATCCTTGGTGCAATCCACTGGGAAGGTTTCTCTGTATAACCTTTCCTGGAATAAATTTGTTGATCTTATGAAGGACACTTACTGTCCTCAACATGAAGTGGAAAGGATAGAGACTGACTTCCTCACTCTGGTGATGAAGGATTTGGATTGCAGGTCTTATGTGACAAGTTTCAACTCCATGTCAAGACTTGTACCGTATCTGGTCACCCCTGAACCTAAACGCATTACGCGTTTTATCGGTGGTTTAGCCCCAGAGGTTGAAGGAAACATCAAGGCTTCTAAGCCAGCTACTTATAGGTCTGCTGTAGATCTATCTTTGTCCCTTACTCTCGATGTTGTAAGGAGTAGGGCAAAGAAAACCACCGAGGAGGGGAAGAGAAAAAGGGAGGATGATCAGTCCCATCACTCAAACAAAAAGAAGAAAGGAAACTCTGGTTTTAAAAAGGGGCAGTCGGATGAAAATCCCAGATGTAAGAGGTGTAACAAGAGGCACTTTGGAAAGTGCAACCAGGACCCACAAGCTAAACCTTGTGGGATTTGCAAGAAGAAAGGGTACAAGACTGTAGAGTGCCGAAACATTAAGGATCCGACCTGCTATGGTTGCAACGAGAAAGGGCACATTAAGACTAATTGCCCTAAGAATGCCAAGAAGCTTGAAGAGGCAAAGAAGACCAATGCAAGGGTCTTTCAGATGAACGCCAGGGAGGCGGTGAACGACAATAACGTTATAACAGGTACCTTCCTCATTAATGATATTTATGCTAGAGTTTTACTTGATTCAGGTGCTGATATGTCGTTTGTAGACCATAAGTTTAGTAAGTTACTGAATCTGCCTATTAAAACTCTAGACATAAAATATGAGGTAGAACTCGCAGATGGTACCTTAGAAACGGCTTCAACTCTTCTTGATGGATGCGCTATATCCATTAAGAATCATTCTATCCCGCTATCCCATTTGCCAATGAAATTGGCTGGGTTTGATGTAGTTTTAGGCATGGATTGGTTATCGCATAACCAAGCTCAAATTGCCTACGATAAAAAGCTAGTTAACATCAAAACCCCTGATGGTGAATCCGTCACTATTCAAGGAGATACACAATATGGCACAAGACTGTAGAGTGCCGAAACATTAAGGATGCGACCTGCTATGGTTGCAACAAGAAAGGGCACATTAAGACTAATTGCCCTAAGAATGCCAAGAAACCTGAAGAGGTAAAGAAGACCAATGCAAGGGTCTTTCAAATGAACGCCAGGGAGGCGGTGAACGACAATAACGTTATAACAGGTACCTTCCTCATTAATGATATTTATGCTAGAGTTTTATTTTATTCAGGTGCTGATAAGTCGTTTGTAGACCATAAGTTTAGTAAGTTACTGAATCTGCCTATTAAAACTCTAGACATAAAATATGAGGTAGAACTCGCAGATGGTACCTTAGAAACTGCTTCAACTCTTCTTGATGGATGCGCTATATCCATTAAGAATCATTCTCTCCCGCTATCCCTTTTGCCAATGAAATTGGCTGGGTTTGATGTAGTTTTAGGCATGGATTGGTTATCGCATAACCAAGCTCAAATTGCCTGCGATAAAAAGCTAGTTAACATCAAAACCCCTGATGGTGAATCCGTCACTATTCAAGGAGATACACAATATGGGTTGCCGAACAATGTGTCCATGCTCAAAGTCTCGAAGTGTCTGAAGAACGGGTGTGTCATTTACATGGCACAAGTGACAGTGGATGACCCGAAACCCAAGATTGAAGATATTCCAATCATTTCGGAATACCATGATGTCTTTCCTGATGAGTTACCTGGATTACCTCCTGAGAGGCAAGTTGAATTCAGGATAGACATTTTGCTAGGATCTGCACCAATTGCACGAGCTCCTTACTATCTAGCGCCTACTGAAATGAAAGAGCTCAGAACTCAATTGGATAACTTATTAGAAAAGGGTTTCATACAACCCAGCTCTTCGCCTTGGGGAGCTCCTATATTGTTTGTAAAGAAGAAGGATGGATCGATGCGTCTATGCATTGATTATCGTGAGTTAAATAAGGTAACAATCAAGAATCGTTATCCTTTACCCAGGATCGACGACTTATTCGACCAACTCCAAGGAGCAAGCTTCTTCTCAAAGATCGACTTGAGATCTAGATATCATCAGCTCATGGTTAGAGCAGAAGATGTACCTAAAACAGCGTTCAGAACAAGGTATGGACATTATGAGTTCTTAGTGATGCCTTTCGGGCTCACTAATGCACCCGTAACATTCATGGATCTCATGAATCGAGTCTGCAAGCCATACTTAGATAAGTTTGTCATCGTCTTTATAGACGACATACTTATTTATTCTCGTAGCCAAGTCGACCACGAGAAACACCTTCGGTGTATCTTAGGATTGCTACAAAAGGAGAAACTGTATCCTAAGTTTTCAAAATGCGAGTTCTGGCTTCGCGAAGTCCAATTCCTTGGACATGTTGTCAGAGAGCGAGGTATCCAAGTAGATCCCGCTAAGAGAGAAGCCATAATGAATTGGGAAGCACCAAAGACTCCGACCGAAATTCGCAGCTTTCTGGGATTAGCTGGTTATTATAGAAGATTCATTAAGAACTTCTCAAGAATAGCTGCACCATTGACTACTCTGACCCGCAAGGATGTGAAGTTTGATTGGGGTCCAAAACAACAAGAGTCTTTTGAGATTCTTAAACAAAAATTGAGCAATGCCCCGGTATTGGCATTACCCGAAGGAATAGAAGAGTTTGTCGTGTAGTGTGATGCGTCACACACCGGTATGGGTTGTGTACTTATGCAGAAAGGCAAGGTGATTGCCTATGCATCACGACAGTTAAAAGTGCATGAAAAGAATTACACCACCCACGATTTGGAGTTGGGTGCTGTTGTCTTTGCACTTAAGCTATGGAGACATTATCTATACGGAACTAAATGTGTGATATATTCGGATCATAAAAGTCTCCAACACCTATTCAATCAAAAAGAGCTTAATATGAGACAACGCCGTTGGATGGAGACTTTAAATGACTACGATTGTGAAATTCGCTACCATCCTGGCAAAGTGAATGTAGTCGTTGATGCTCTAAGCCGAAAGGAAAGAGTTAAACCTATAAGGATTAATGCCAAAAGCATCGAACTAAAGAATAGCCTGAATGAAAGGCTGTTAGTCGCTCAGAAGGAAGCCGTTTTGGAAGCTAACCTTCCAAGTGAAAAGTTAGGTGTGACTACTGAACAGTTAACACCTGGCAAGGATGGAATCCTTAGAATGAATGGAAGATCTGGGTTCCTATTCATGGAGGGCTTCGTGATATAATCCTCCAGGAAGCTCACAGTTCCAAATACTCAGTTCACCCTGGAGGTGACAAGATGTATCAAGATTTGAAAGCTAATTATTGGTGGATAGGTTTGAAGAAATCTATTGCCACACATGTAGCTAAGTGCCTGACCTGTGCTCAGATTAAAGCTGAACATCAAAAGCCTTCAGGTCTGCTGCAACAGCCAGAGCTTCCCACATGGAAGTGGGAGATGGTAACCATGGATTTTATAACCAAGTTACCTAAAACAAGGCATGGAAATGATACTATATGGGTTATAGTTGATAGACTGACTAAGTCAGCACATTTCTTACCCATCAGGGAGACTCATAGCTCCGACAAGATTGTATCTCTCCATGGAGTGCCGGTATCTATTATATCCGATAGGGATACTAGATACACCTCCCACTTTTGGAAAAGCTTCCAACAATCATTAGGCACTCGTTTGAATTTTAGTAGTGCCTACCATCCTCAAACGGATGGACAAAGTGAGCGTACAATTCAAACTTTGGAAGACATGCTTCGTGCATGTGTCATTGACTTAGGTGGTAGCTGGGATGACCACCTACCATTGATCGAGTTCTCCTATAATAATAGTTACCATACTAGCATTCAGGCCGCACCTTTTGAGGCATTGTATGGAAGAAAATGCAGAACGCCTGTTTGTTGGGCAGAAGTAGGAGAAGCTCAGTTATCAGGACCTGATATAGTTATTGAAACAACAGACAAGATTGTCCAGATCCGTGATCTCCTGAAAGCTGCCAGGGATAGGCAGAAAAGTTATGCTGATATGAGGCGAAAACCTCTAAAATTCGAAGTGGGCGACAAAGTCTTACTGAAAGTATCACCCTGGAAAGGTGTGATGCGTTTTGGTATGAAGGGCAAGCTAAGCCCAAGGTATATTGGACCATTCGAGATCATCGAATGTGTCGGTAGCGTAGCGTATAAGCTAAACTTGCCTGAGGAGCTGAGTGGAATTCACAATGTATTCCACATCTGTAATTTAAAGAAATCTCTAGCTGATGAATCGCTAGCAATGTCTCATAAAGACGTACAGATTGATGAAAGCCTGAGGTTTGTTGAAAGACCAATATCGATCGAGGATCGACATGTTAAGAAGCTCCGAAGGAAACACGTGCCTATAGTAAAATTCAAATGGGATGCCCGTAGAGGCCCTGAATATACGTGGGAAGTTGAGTCCACTATGCGACAGAAATACCCTCACTTATTCCAGTAAATCTTGGGGTTGAGATTTCTTTTAAGGGGGTGAGGATGTAACACCACGTTAAAACATGTCCAATTATGTAAAGACACGTGTCCTAAACCCTAATCATGTGAAAGATGGAGTTTGAAGGACTAAAGTTGTCAAACAGTGAAAATATTAAACCAAAGGGACAAAAAGTGTCAACATGCCAAACTTGTGCCTCTGAATGACCATACACGAAGAATATATTATTAAACGAGTAATAATTTGGATGTAAGGAGCCGTTTATGAAAATAATTGAAAGATTATAAACTACAGGGGTTAAACGTGTCAACATGTTAATTCTTATCTCTGAGTGACCTTTTAACGAACCCAAGGCTTCGTAATATCCAAATATACTCACAAGAATAAGTGACATCAGTTTCACATGGTTTCGAGATAGTTATGCAAGTTTTCAAGAACTTGGGTTAAAAGCGTTAATGTATAGAAACTTAAGTTTGCAATGATCTTTTAACGAAACCGGGCCTAACGGAGTTTGGTTATACTCCCATGTTCCTCTACAAACTAACTACAAGGTCCTTTTATGCCAAAAATGAGGTTATATAAAGTTTTGAAGGACCAAGGACTGAAACTGCAAAAGCTGAAATAGCTTTAACCTGAACAGAGGGTTGTCGCGGCCCGCGTAGACTCCCTTTGAGTCTTACGTGGCCCGCGTAAAAGTGCCAGGTCTGCAGAATGTTGACAGCTGCTGGTTGCAGCCTGTTGCACCACCTTAGATGCCTGAATTCCGATACCAGGAGCTTGTTGGTGGTATTAGAATACTACTAAGACACATGTTATCATCTGGGATCACTCCAAAACACCTGCTATGATCCAAATGCTTGGCATTCACCTATATAAAGGGCCTTCATATGACTAGTCATTTGCTCATTCACTCAAAACTTTCACTACACTCTCATCTGGAGATACCTGGCCATAAAGGGAGCTCAAGTTTGTAGAAAAGATAGCTAGGACGCTATGTAAGTGTCTTAGTCCCCTTCCTTAGTTCAGTTTTTAGTTTAAAAACCAAAAAGTCAAAGTTATCGTAATTTGACTTTGACTTTCGGTTTAATCACAAATGGTCCAGCCACTGTCCGAATTAAAAGTGGTTATGTCACCATAATTAGGTAGGTGATTAACCCTTAAAAGGTCACCTCCTAATTATTTCGTTTGCCTAGTTAATTGCCGGGTCAAACTATTAAGTTAAAAAGTCAAACTGACCAGAATTTTAAATAATAATTATAACTAACAATATAGAAGTTATAAATTATATTTTAAAACTCTAATAACTTGGTAATTAGTATTAGAACATGTTTAAGCATGTTCAACCAGACAATTATCAGTTTAAGGTCGGTTCACAACCGAAAGTCGTAAAAAGCTTGACTTTTTCTTTGACTTTCAGTTCTGGCCCGATTAAACTTAATCCTTCCATGTTTTAAGCTTCCATTAGGACCACTTTATGTAGTAGTATAACCCCTTGGAGTTATATTACTTGGTCCTTAATACTGAGAATTATATGCTTATGTCCGTTATTATGCTTATAAATGCCATTTTTGCCATTTTGACATATAATCGAGATTTTTAGAAATGTGAGAGGACAAAAACCTTTGTTTCTAATATATAAGTATGTCCCGAAAATTTGACATCAGATTCTGGTCTCAAACAGAAGTTATGCTTGATATCGTAAATTGAAAGCTTTAATTAATTAAATTAGGATATCTTGCATAAGTCATGTTTAAGCATAGGTTTTGACCCAAAACTCATTACCTACTGTTAAGATATTATTTTTAGGGATTTTTGGAATTTTTTATCAGATTATAATCTGATCATATCATGGAGTTCTTGTATAATTCGGTAAATGACGATAATACCCTTTTTATGCATAAAATGAGATTAACAAATGATTTGAATGCCAAACCTTTTCCTACTGATTTCATATATTAAATAAATTATTTTGGGAATTTAAAACAGATCAAAATCTCAACTTTCCATAAACATCTTAATTATCGTCAATTAGCGATTTCTTTACGCTAATTAGGTGCATAGTATGGTTTAGAACCATATTTAACACCTAAGACTTGCTACCTATTGAATTTTTAAATAAATTTTTATATTATTACAGTAGTTACAAGTCATGAACTCAGACTTCCAAAAATGTCCTTAAAAACATATGTAAAATGACCAAAATACCCTTTCGGGGCATAGTTTGGCCATATAGGCTAAACCTCACATATGTATGATATCTTACTGATGTAACATGATAAAATAAATATTTTTACTGAATGTTTTAGACCAGAACCTCAGTTTACTATAAAATCTCTTTTATAAACATTAAAATGACCAAAATGCCCCTCCAGGACTTAAATTGGTTTGAAATACTTTTTGGGTACATATGTTAACATCATACTGATGTATTAGCATATTCTAAGCATAATAACATATGAGACCTGTATATATAATTCATTCGGCTACCCGTTATGCATTTATGCATTCAGATCGGTTTATGTAACTAGTTTAAACAAAATAACCGAAACGGGTTTAACCTTATCATTAAATCTTCAAAATCCAGAATGTGTTTAGTTTACCAATATTACACAAGTATCCAAACTTGTCGGGTCTAAACCACATTCTATTCCGGTCTCCGCTTAATCTAGCGTTTAGAACCGTAAAGTATCTTTCAAACTAACCGGTCTAAGTCTTTGACTTAAATAAAGACCCGTTAGTATCCTAATAGGTTAATAAACCTTCTATACAGATTGAGTAGCTTTGGTAGAATGTACATTCATAAGGCTTTAGGAATATACGGCTGAGTTACTTCTTTCATCTAGCTCAGGTAAATACTTTTAACTTATTTTCCGTTATACGGGCTTGGGATACGGTATTATAATAATACCGCTTGGTCGGGTATGAAATCATTTAATCGGATTGTGATTAATAAATTTACATAACCCGTTTTAATCTGTTTTGTTTGATAACATAAACATTGGGGGTTAATACGACCATGTCCTGGATATCCTTGGCTCATTTCATTTGTAAATGACCACGACCTATACACGGGGTGTAGGCATACACCTGACATATGCAAATGCTAAATAACCCACATGATGGGGATAACTCCTTTGTGGGTTTTATAGTGGTGAGTCGGTTAATCATGACCGGCTTCCAAACCGGCCCCATATGTATGACAAACATGTAAAACAACATACAAGATTATCTTAAATAATTGTCCCAAGTATAAATGATTTGTGCTTTGTGCACTTAAATCAATTTTTATAAAATTCTTTCCAAAAGAGTCGGTTAATTGTATTTACCAGTGTAAACTGACGTATTTTTCCAAAGACTAATTGACTGGTACCTCACGTAAATAGTCTGGAGCTACTAGGTGTCAATAAGAGGATCTTGCAAATCCTTAGATGCCTGGAGTCTGTTATTTCAGTTTCTTGTATTTTATTTTATGATTTGCCTGTGGATCTCTATTACAACCAAGTCTGTATATTCTTTTATTTGGATATTCGGACACTATGGTTTGTAATAGTAATTATTCACCAAGCCTTCCGCTGTGCTATTATATTGTGTGTATTGACAATGATGAAATCAACTACGTCACGATACTCCCCATCGGGCCCACCGGTAATACGTGGAAATATTGGGGTGTGACAAATATCCGTTGGTGCACAGCAGAACTTAGGTTCATCATACATTTTGCTTCATCAGCAGAGGTTCTCTTTAGCAGACCTTTGCTTCAGCAGTCTTTGTCTTAACAGATCTTTTGGTTCATCACCAGAGTTTGTTTGGCTCATGAGCTGAGGTTGTTTGGTTTAAGTAACAGACTTTTCTTTCAACAGTGGTTGTCTTCAACAGACGTTTTGGTTTGCAAAGTTTAGCGAAACAGATGTTGAGTTTGTCCCTTTGGTAGGAGCAGTTTTTAAAAAAACTGTTATTTGTAATTACAAGTTGTATACTATTTTATTAATTTTGAGTCTTATATTTCTTTTTGTTGAGTGACCCGGAAATGTAATGGAAAATAGTAATGTTTAGATGCAAAATATAGTAATGTTTAGTTGAAAAATATAAAAGGTAAAACCACAAAGTTTTGAAAGTATATACTAAGACTACATAACTTCATTCTTAAGTTAGTTTCCAAAGAAGAAATTTGTCCATCAAACATGTCAACTAAAACATAAATTATTAAAGGCTGAAAAGGTGTTCAAAGACCATGTCAACAAAATTCAAAGTGTATTTTATCTCCTGTTACACTTTTTTCTTCGACTATCTCAAACCTCAGCTTTTTCCCCATAGATATTCCCGTTTCATGCATGATACGCTGCCAGTTTGTATACATCACTAGATGGTTGTTGTCGTCAGGTCTTCTAGGATCTCTCCTAACAACCAGCTGTACTAAAAACTTCACATGACCAAATGACAGCACAGCTCTACGGTAATCATTTAGCTGGTGTTCTCGAACAAAGTTCCTCGGTATTGCCTGTAAAGGAAAATTCTTTCCTTAGTTATTCATTCAAAACAGCATATACTTTAAGTAATAACAGATAGATCCAAGATTATAAGTAAAATCAACCATATTAAAAGTAGATATGTAAATACCAGGCTGTGTGTCTCTAAAACATGGTATCCAAACTGTTTTTTATAACGTGGACGCTTTCTGCGGTGTTGGTGATTGATACGGCTGCAATGATGTTTTGTCTCCCCGTGAAGTCCAATCCCGTCTTTGTTAAAAACCTTCACAGTAAAGTTAAAGTCGTCTTCAAGAGTACTTCCCATCCATTGAAACAACAGTTGGCAGCTTTCCTCAATGTCATTTTCGAAGCAAAAAGTTGTCCATCCTGGTCCCATAAAACCAGCAGCTAATCCCTTTTTGTTTTCAGGAGAGAAAACATAATGCACATCAACTTTACTACTCTGCTTTGGTCCATGTACTTTTGCAACCAAGTTATCAATTTTTAATCTCCTTTGCGACAACAGCTTCAGCAAATCGTGTGGTAAATGCTATAATTTTCATACATTTCAGAAATGTCATATTAGATTTTATATAGGATACACAATATAAATTAGAAGTTTTTCTAACAGTCCAAAAGATACACTGGCAATATATAAAAATAAGGTAGCAATTTTTAACCTGCTTGCAGTATGTTTCTTCTTCAGCCTGTATCAAGCAACCATGAACATAATCTCTGTTCGAGCCATCATTTCTAATCTCCAATCCCTCATTGTTCAAAACATTTATCTCAAATTTTGCTTCCTTCAATTTTTTTAAACACAGCTTGTCTGTGTTGTTATTTCTATAAGTTTCAACAAACCGAGTCCATTCTGGCCCGTTTATCCTCTTACTTTTATGATCGATGCTCTGTACTGCAATCTTATACTTAAAACCTGTATAATCAACCAACTTTATTACTTCACACTTTCTTGGTAATTGGTTACTCATTATCCTTGGAAGTACCTATGTATATAAAATACACAACATTTAATATATCTTTAATTTTATAAATACAGTTTTTAGCATACAATTGTGATTTGAGCTAATTTGTTCTAAGAATATAGCTTACCAATCCCTCATTTAGGTCTGCCAATTCAGAGACGTTGATAATTATCATAAACTCCATCTGAAAGTAAAAAAATACAATAACAGTTAAATACTAAAACATAAAATCAGTTGTATCTGAAAAGCATTCTATTTAAGGTATAAAAAAATATCCAACACTCTGTAGGACCAAACTTATATGTTGTGCACTTCAATATGGTCCCTACAACCAACAATATGAATCTAACACTGTGTAAGATCAAATTTTTATTCTTGTATAATAAAAAAGTATTATATGGCAATAAAGTTTTCAAATATCCATGTTTGTGTCAACTTCAAACTTCAGTTTTTTTCAGCAGACAAGGCTATATTCACTTACAAATCAGACATATGAGTACTATAAACTGATTGCAGAATATTTTATCAAAATTAATATTGATAGAACAAATGTATCAACACTACATGGCAGTTCATACAATAATTCTAAAACCATTCGTAAAATTTACAACCAAATATTTATGAAACAATAATATTTCAGATTGTTATTTAGATGGAATGAATCAAAATGTAACTAAATAGGTTGATATAAATCTTATTATAAAATAAAGAAAACAAGTTCATATAAGTTTATCTATTTTAACATCAGTAGATTATGATTTTGATGTTTATATAATTTGAAATGAGGAAACTGAAAGGAACATGTCAAAGCATACCTGTAAAATACACAAGAGAACAAAAAAAAATACCTGATCTAAAACTTTAAACTTCTGATCGTCAACTCTGAAGAAGAAGAAACTGTAGAGTTTTTTCGCCGGAGAAGAAGAGGTGAGATTGTATTGGGATTGTTGAAAATAAGATATTTATCTATTAACTTGTAATTGTTTATTTATTTAACTTATAATAATCTTTAATATCGGGATTTAAAAGCTATTTTTAATTATATAAATATAAATATATCAAATTAATAGATAAGTTTTTCGTATTTAACATTTTAAATTTATAGTCAAGCAGTGGTTATTGCTGTGGAAAAATTGCCCTGTTTTAATGTAAAAGGGGGTAAAGTATAAATTTTACAAAACTTAATTTCAACCAACCAGTGTAAATGTAACATTTGTATTAACTCCATTTAATATACTTTTCATCTCCATTATTGAATATAAGCTCTAGAAAACATATTTGGAAGTTTTCTCAAATAACTTTCTTATCAAAATCGGCAAGGTTCTATTGTATAATATAGATTACACGCTATAAAATCAAGTATTGTTTCTTTGAATTTATTGTTTGTATTATATATGTTAGATTAATCATTATTTGATGTCATGAGTATGTATTTGTCACTGACGGCGTTTCATATTCTTTCTTGAAGCAAATAATAGTTGCTGTAATCCGATGTATTTTTATCGATTAAGTACTGCATTAACTTAAATGAAGTTACTGATAGCATTCTCTGTCACAATTTGTGCATGCATCTTCGTGATGTTGTCTTCTACATTATGATTGATAAATCAACCATATAATTTTTTGTTGATGCTCATTTGCTTAACTGTTGTGAGAGATGATGATTTTCGTTTTGTGCTTTGTTTTTATAATACCTTAAGTGTGTGATTATACAAATAGTCCGGTTAATATTTGGTACTTTTGTTTTTTAAGTGCTGATTTATTTTAAGAGATGTTAGTGATGTATATTTTATAATGTTGTTTGTCTATGACTTTTGTTGGATGCTGTTCATCTTTATAACTTGTAAGTTTATATTGTTTATTGCAGATACGAGTCTATCCAATCAAACACCATCCTTTTTACAATTCCTTAATGAAGATGATTTTATATTTTTGGTATGTTTTTTTAACTTTCTTGCTACTATTAGGATTCTACGTTAATTTTTTATGTAAGATGTTTGTTAACTACTGTTGCAGAATATACCACTTGATTTTCAGACTCTGTTGTGGGGCAAGGAGGTCCCGTATGGGCGAATTGTAGAGTTAATTGATGGTGACAAATCATGGTTAGTACGAGTAAGGAAGAGAGATGATCATTGTATATTTACGGATGGATGGACAAAGTTTGTTAGAGATTGTTATTTGAAAACGAAAGATGTTGTATTGGTGAAAGCTATTGGACGTTTGTCATTTGTTGTCTCATGTTTTAAAGAAAATATCTACGAGAACTCTTACATTTCAGCAAATATTATACCTGAAGTTGGCATGATTGTAAGTAACGATATATTATTTTGTTACTTACTATAAACATTTTTTGCTACCTCAACAACTTGCTAACATCTGTTCGCCCTTTTAATGTTTGTTTCCTTATAATCTTAACATCTGTTGATTAACCTTTTTAACATCTGTTGACTAAGTCTTTTAACTTCGGTTGACTAACATCTGATATTTAAGATCTGTCCACGTTGCAACCTCTGCTGGACATAATGGATGACAGTTGTTATGAAACCTCTGTTGGATAGCAACAGAGGTATGTAATAGTTGATAGCCAAACAGTGGTTAGGTTGTTAGTAAATACTGTAACTACTGTTGACTAACCCTGTTGAGTAATTCTCATTTTAACTTTTGTTGACTAATCTGTTGTAACTTCTGTTGCTCATTAGTTCATATCAAATTTGTAAGTCTGCACTAAATATTCCTTTGCTTCTTCTATAGCTAATTGCTGACAAATTTTGGAAACAATTCTATGGTAAAAATTACGAGTATGGGATGGCAACTATCTATGTTGGCGAAAGGTTTTGGAATGTGATGATGAAAGGATGGACTGATGGATGCGGATTTACTGATGGATGGTCAAAATTGATTGAAGAAGTTTCCATACCAGTTGAATCTTGGTTGGTTTTCACCATGATTGCATATAAAACGTTTGAGCTTTCCGTTTTCCATTCCGAGACTGGAACTAAGGTTTCCTTCAAGAAAGTTGATGTAGTTGTTTTGGATGATTCAGTTTATGGAGATGATGGGTTTGATTTATTGGGTGAGGTATAAAATTTTGATGATAAAATACATTGTTTGATAACATGACGGTGATAAGTAACTTTTATTGTAACACCCTAACACGTTTAACCTTAAAACGACGCAGCGGAATTTCGAGCCTTAAAATTTCTTTCATTATATACGTCTTGACATTCTTAAAATTCATTTTATAATATAACAACATAACTTATCATCACTAAATTACATATTTAAACATTCCCGTACAATCTATCTTGTGACTCGGTCTTTGATCGCTACTCCTTGTGAGGATAATCCGTGATTCGTACAACCTGCACCCATCACAAACATACGCATCATTAGCATACTTATGTACAAACAAGATTCATAATAATGTAGCCTTGCTATGTTCTATCCACAGAAACTTCTCATCCTGTTAACTTTCTAGTTTTAAGCATTCCATCTGGATGTCTAATCCTTGGCGAAACTTCAATAATGTACCTGCATTACATTTCATTCTCGAGGCACCTTGTGAATAATCGTCAATACATAAATGTATTGAAACCACATATACAATACATACATAACTACGTACATACATACATACCTTTAATTGCATACCTACGCATCTATTTACATACATACATGATTACATCTTCACATACGTACTTACATACATACATACTTACATACATACATAATTACATACATACATACCTACTCGCATACATACATACATACATATATACATACATACATACATACATACATACATACATACATACATACATACATACATACATACATACATACATACATACATACATACATACATACATACATACATACATACATACATACATACATACATACATACATACATACATACATACATACATACCTACTCGCATACATACATACATACATAACTACATACATACATACCTACTCGCATACATACGTTTCTTAACGCGTTTGACGCGTTTGCCCAAGGATTCTCTTTTACTAATTATGTAGGTAAATCCATACCTATATTTACCTATGCCTTTCTACTTAATTTGTTCCATTTTATGCTTGCGTACACACTCATCGCATCTCATAAACACTATAAAATGAGCTTAGAATACAATTCGGGACTCCTTGTAGGTTACAAGACTGATTACAGATGAATTCTGCACATTCAGTTGAACTGGCAGCTGACGCACGACCATGCGTCCCAACCGCACGACCGTGCGGATCCTACGACGTCGGGGGCACTAGTAGTGCACAAGCCAGTGCACTTGTTTACTCGGAAACGCACGACCATGCGACCCAGGCGCACGACCGTGCGCCACCTCGCGTCGGGTCAACTCGCGTAGACAGCGACTTAAGGCGTCGGCAAAAGTTGGAAAATGCACGGGGCGTCGGCGACGGCCATAGGGGCTTCGGCGACGGCCCCTAGAATCACCATTTGCTGCAGATCCGTTTCGTCGTCCGAAAACGCTAAAACTTGCGTAACTTTTAAACCGTTTACCTGTTTAACCTCCCGTTTCTTCCCACATGACCGTAAATTGATATTCTATCATGTGAACCTGAAATCTCATGTCTGGATTAAGAAAATTCTTAACTTATGCACTATCGACTTATTACCATTTTACAAGTTTTCCTGCATTTATCTCAAATAATCTGATTATTTGACCCCGACTCCTCATATACCTTATACTTTCAACGTTATTTATCATAAAGGACAGAATTCTTGTATGTCTTGCCTCCTCTTAACACATTTTCGCTCAAAAGCTTATTTTGACCCGTCATGGGTATTTACGCATTAAGTGGTCTATGACATACAAAACCATACTCCCCACTTTCATACTTGACCAAAACATTATACCAATCGAATAGCTTGTTTCCAATAGACATTTAGGGTCGTTTGCCCGTTATATCTATCAAGGGCGTTTTTGTCAACATTGCTCCATCCTTTACAACCAAGGACTTCATTGCGTATTTAACCAACCTTACCACTTGACGACAATTCTAACGCACATACCTTACTCGGATCAAAGCTAGATCCGTTTAATACTTCATCGATTTCATACAACTCATTCCTATTTGACCTCAATTATCATACCTAATAAGTCGCATATAATTTTACATAAACAACTAAGAAGTGATTACGGAAATCACTTACCTCATGCATTCGTGTTCATATTCGTTTCCTCGCCACTTCTTGACCCGTTAGCCTTCCGTGCTTGATTCCGTCTCGACATGATTCCTATACTCCCATGTCATCGAAATCACATTCTTATTAGCATATTTATTTGTACATGTTGACGATCATATCATTAGTCGTTTCTAACAAGCATAATACATGTAACCAAGTTCATATCATTTCCAACTCGTGTAATCCGTCATGTCATCGCATTAAACACATATACGTCTAACACGCACCGTATAACTTACTTTAATCTTACAATTATGACAGCACGTCTAACCATTCTTCTTATACACAGTTGACTTTTAGAAGTCAACGGTTCATTTAATTTAACTTTCAAATTATCATTATATACCCGTAACATCATAATAGCCTATACGGACAACACTATATACATTTCATCATACACTTGGCGTGTATACTACCTCCTAAGCATAGTGTACAACCAATTCATGCGTATTCTTTTAAACTCATACATAAATCATCAAATTATCCTTCTAAATCAACATGGATCATTCATGCATAACATCAAACATACTAGTATCACATTTCTTTCAATTCCTCTAACAAGAATCTACCATACATATCAAAATACATCAATATTAAGCAAGAATTTAGACATAGATGATTTACCCATGTCATCATCTTCACCATAACAAACGGGTTTCACCATTAAACATCAAATTAACCTAAACCATGCATAATCCATGTTCTATATGATGATTCTAACACACACCCGTCCTCAATTTCATACTAATTCGCAATTTACATCATAACCCACTTCGTGAAAGATCACCAATCTAACTTTTAAGACATACCTTACGATCCCCTTGTGAAAGTGATCATTAATCCATGTTCATTCATGAATTTAAGCCTTGATTCATCCTTCAATTTGAAGCTTTTTGAAGAACTAGGGTTTGGCTCCTTTGGAGCCCTCCTGATCGTTCCAGAACACACGAAATGTGTGTGTTTGTGTGTGTGTGGTTTGTTAATTAAAACATAGCTTTCCCCTTGTTCATCTTTGGTCCCTCTAGTTTGTTCCATTGTTTGTTTTGCTAAACATTTGACTAGGTGTAATAACCTAGTTATTACACTCCATTTTATTAAACATGGGGTCACCCTAACAAATTTAGTAATTCGAGTTTTGGGGCGTTACAAGTCTACCCCCCTTAAAATAGGTTTCGTCCCCGAAACCTTTCTCACTTTCATTTGATCCATACATAAAAGATCAAATACCTTTGTATTATCCATACATATCCTTACTTTACCTTCAACTCACATCATTCATTCTACATCACTATTACTCTCATTTCATGCATTAATTAATTCGCATAAGTATAGGTGTCATGCAAATTCATTATACGAGAGTTTAACCAATAAACCTTCCTTTAAACTCCTAAGATTTCCTTCTTAAGTTAACTGTTAGAAATCAAACATTCCCTTCATAGGTCATTTTCAATCTACCAATTCGTGCTTATCCAACATAAGTTAGACCTTTTACTAACCTCATCTCGTATCAGCAATCGACGATCCGTAACCCAGATCAATCCGCACTCTTCACAAGTACTAGCCGTACTGGGCTAGATTCCATTTACCCTTGTAATGTGCCTTTGCTCGTATGCATCCTTCCACCAATTCGATTAGTTTCATCATATCAAGGGTTCTAACATTATCATCAACAAAATTAGCAATTAGTACATTTCATTCAAACATTCGTTTTATTAGGTGATTACTCACCTATAATTCTTATACCATTTCTTACATACATGCCATAACGTGTCACGCATTTCATTCCTCACACGCAATCTTTCATTCCAGTTACTTATTTCATCAACCTTCGCAGTTTGACTTTTCAAGGCCAAACTGACATTTCTTATTTATCATACATCTATTGAGGCACACGTTTGTACTTCTTTCCATTCTTGCTTACTTGCAAGGACTTTCATTACATCAATTCAGTATTCTTGCCAAAACTTACCTTTCCCAATCATACTTAAATTATTGTCCGGGTCGTAGCCCGTTATCCATTACGACCCTTAAGACGCATCTACACATAACATGTTCAAAACTTCTTTCTTTCGTCAAAATTTAAGTTTGCGTCCAAACATTATGCTCGCCTACAAGCATAAAACTTACAAATCAAAACATTAAATATATCAAGTCTAAATGGCAGTTATCATTTAACCCGCATGACTCATTTGTCTCTTTAACCATTCTTGCACTCTAACATATTTGTGTATATAAATATAGATAAGTTTAAGACATAACTTGGATGATATTCGCTTTTTAAGGAATGTTTAATTGCTTATCTGTAATTATCTACACATTCGAATCTTTTCATTCTTATCATTCATTATGTTTCGAACCCGCCACGCGGTTCCTAACCTATGATTCATACTTTCATTCCTTTCATGTTTCGAATCCATCTCGTGGATTTCTAACATATCATTCATGCTTTCAATTCTTTCATGTCTCGAATCCGTCCCGCGGATTCTAACATATCATTCGTACTTTCATTTCTTTCATGTTTCGAATCCATCTCGTGGATTCTAACATATCATTCATGCTTTCAATTCTTTCATGTCTCGAATCCGTCTCGCGGATTCTACATATCATTCGTACTTTCATTTCTTTCATGTTTCGAATTCGTCTCACGGATTCTAACACATCATTCATACTTACATTCCTTTCATGTTTCGAATCCGTCTCGCGGATTCTAACATATCATTCATACTTTCATTCCTTTCATGTTTCGAATCCGTCTCGCGGATTCTAACATATCATTCATACTTTCATTCCTGAAAGTCTTACATTTCTCTTTACCCTCACGTCCACCTACTACCTAATTCTAACAGACATACCTGTAACAATTATCACGGTCTCACGAACGTCATATGTTTCTTGTGTACTGGCCAGGTACACAGTCCACATACTAGTTTCGTGTCTTCGTGTAATCGCCACCTTATGTCCGAAGAATTAAGTTTCGACACGTGTAACATTTGCGAACCTTCTTTACCATGTCATTATTATATTTCATTTAAAATTTTCTTTCACTTGCTTACTTATACCATTACATACACTCGCACGTTTAAATTTACGTACCTGGGGTCAATTTGTCTTATTACTTTCCTTGATGCCGGTTCTAGACCGCTTTCACGGATCCTCTTTTCCAAGCAATTATGCTTACTTTACACATAACATATTGTTAGTTTTCTTCAAACATACATACTTAAGCACATACTTACCTTTGTTTCTACCTTTAGATCTTGATCGAGTCTCGGATTGTACGGTTTTCTTATCACATGAGCACACAGGTTTGAGTTCAAGCATTTATCTTCTCATACTTGATTCATTCAAACCAGGGCTCTGATACCAACTTGTAACACCCTAACACGTTTAACCTTAAAACGACGCAGCGGAATTTCGAGCCTTAAAATTTCTTTCATTATATACGTCTTGACATTCTTAAAATTCATTTTATAATATAACAACATAACTTATCATCACTAAATTACATATTTAAACATTCCCGTACAATCTATCTTGTGACTCGGTCTTTGATCGCTACTCCTTGTGAGGATAATCCGTGATTCGTACAACCTGCACCCATCACAAACATACGCATCATTAGCATACTTATGTACAAACAAGATTCATAATAATGTAGCCTTGCTATGTTCTATCCACATATACTTCTCATCCTGTTAACTTTCTAGTTTTAAGCATTCCATCTGGGTGTCTAATCCTTGGCGAAACTTCAATAATGTACCTGCATTACATTTCATTTCATTCTCGAGGCACCTTGTGAAAAATCGTCAATACATAAATGTATTGAAACCACATATACAATACATACATAACTACGTACATACATACATACCTTTAATTGCATACCTACGCATCTATTTACATACATACATGATTACGTCTTCACATACGTACTTACATACATACATACATAATTACATACATACATACCTACTCGCATACATACATACATACATAACTACATACATACATACATACCTACTCGCATACATACGTTTCTTAACGCGTTTGACGCGTTTGCCCAAGGATTCTCTTTTACTAATTATGTAGGTAAATCCATACTTATATTTACCTATGACTTTCTACTTAATTCGTTCCATTTTATGCTTGCGTACACACTCATCGCATCTCATAAACACTCTAAAATGAGCTTAGAATACAATTCGGGACTCCTTGTAGGTTACAAGACTGATTACAGATGAATTCTGCACATTCGGTTGAACTGGCAGCTGACGCACGACCATGCGTCCCAACCGCACGACCGTGCGGATCCTACGACGTCGGGGGCACTAGTAGTGCACAAGCCAGTGCACTTGTTTACTCGGAAACGCACGACCATGCGACCCAGGCGCACGACCGTGCGCCACCTCGCGTCGGGTCAACTCACGTAGACAGCGACTTAAGGCGTCGGCATAAGTTGGAAAATGCACGGGGCGTCGGCGACGGCCCCTAGAATCACCATTTTGCTGCTGATCCGTTTCGTCGTCCGAAAAAGCTAAAACTTGCGTAACTTTTAAACCGTTTACCCGTTTAACCTCCCGTTTCTTCCCACATGACCGTAAATTGATATTCTATCATGTGAACCTGAATTCTCATGTCCGGATGCACTATCGACTTATTACCTTTTTACAAGTTTTCCTGCATTTATCACAAATAATCTAATTATTTGACCCCGACTCCTCATATACCTTATACTTTCAACGTTATTTATCATAAAGGACAGAATTCTTGGATGTCTTGCCTCCTCTTAACACATTTTCGCTCAAAAGCTTATTTTGACCCGTCATGGGTATTTACGCATTAAGTGGTCTATGACATACAAAACCATACTCCCCACTTTCATACTTGACCAAAACATTATACCAATCGAATAGCTTGTTTCCAATAGACATTTAGGGTCGTTTGCCCGTTATATCTATCAAGGGCGTTTTTGTCAACATTGCTCCATCCTTTACAACCAAGGACTTCATTGCGTATTTAACCAACCTTACCACTTGACGACAATTCTAACGCACATACCTTACTCGGATCAAAGCTAGATCCGTTTAATACTTCATCGATTTCATACAACTCATTCCTATTTGACCTCAATTATCATACCTAATAATTCGCATATAATTTTACATAAACAACTAAGAAGTGATTACGGAAATCACTTACCTCATGCATTCGTGTTCATATTCGTTTCCTCGCCACTTCTTGACCCGTTAGCCTTCCGTGCTTGATTCCGTCTCGACATGATTCCTATACTCCCATGTCATCGAAATCACATTCTTATTAGCATATTTATTTGTACATGTTGACGATCATATCATTAGTCGTTTCTAACAAGCATAATACATGTAACCAAGTTCATATCATTTCCAACTCGTGTAATCCGTCATGTCATCGCATTAAACACATATACGTCTAACACGCACCGTATAACTTACTTTAATCTTACAATTATGACAACACGTCTAACCATTCTTCTTATACACAGTTGACTTTTAGAAGTCAACGGTTCATTTAATTTAACTTTCAAATTATCATTATATACCCGTAACATCATAATAGCCTATACGGACAACACTATATACATTTCATCATACACTTGGCGTGTATACTACCTCCTAAGCATAGTGTACAACCAATTCATGCGTATTCTTTTAAACTCATACATAAATCATCAAATTATCCTTCTAAATCAACATGGATCATTCATGCATAACATCAAACATACTAGTATCACATTTCTTTCAATTCCTCTAACAAGAATCTACCATACATATCAAAATACATCAATATTAAGCAAGAATTTAGACATAGATGATTTACCCATGTCATCATCTTCACCATAACAAACGGGTTTCACCATTAAACATCAAATTAACCTAAACCATGCATAATCCATGTTCTATATGATGATTCTAACACACACCCGTCCTCAATTTCATACTAATTCGCAATTTACATCATAACCCACTTCGTGAAAGATCACCAATCTAACTTTTAAGACATACCTTACGATCCCCTTGTGAAAGTGATCATTAATCCATGTTCATTCATGAATTTAAGCCTTGATTCATCCTTCAATTTGAAGCTTTTTGAAGAACTAGGGTTTGGCTCCTTTGGAGCCCTCCTGATCGTTCCAGAACACACGAAATGTGTGTGTTTGTGTGTGTGTGGTTTGTTAATTAAAACATAGCTTTCCCCTTGTTCATCTTTGGTCCCTCTAGTTTGTTCCATTGTTTGTTTTGCTAAACATTTGACTAGGTGTAATAACCTAGTTATTACACTCCATTTTATTAAACATGGGGTCACCCTAACAAATTTAGTAATTCGAGTTTTGGGGCGTTACATTTATTATATTATGCTAATATCTTTTGAAATCTCATTTTGTAGGCTAAAGAGAAACAGCTTCTGGATTCCGGGGAAGTTGCTTTGGATGATGAGGATACTAGAGCTTCGGTTGGTAATTCTAAGCAGTTTACGAGTTTTGAGTATATTTTTAATGTATATATACACATGTAATATTTATATTTTATTATGATTTAAAATATGGTTTCTTATATATGATTCTTCTTATAAATATAGTTTGCTGATGATGGGCTATTTGATTCAAAGATTGCGCGTCTGGTTGATGAGTCAGATGTTAAAAATGCTGTAAATTTATAATTTTCTACGCATATATTTTATTGTATAATAAGTATAAGAAGTTTTTTTTAAATTTTGTTGTAGCCTGAAGATCATTCTGTAAAAATAGCTGATGATGTTAACGATCCGCAACTAGAGTCTAAAGATTTTCCTGTTCGTGACATTTCTGCCTCTTCAAGTGTTGTATCTAATGTAAGTGTTTATTAGTTTTATAATGTCTATTTTATTATTGTCTCAATATATTGATATTCTTCTGTATGATTGAGTCTTAAACTTCAAAGCTGAGTTGAGAAGATAGTTTGTGTTGATTAAGAAAGTTATAAAATTTCAAGAATTTAGAGTTGTTATATTCTAAATTAATTTACTTAGGTTGAAAAGATGCACAAACTTCGTGGCAAGACAATTTTAGAGGATAATGAAGCTGTTGATAGACCGTGTAAAGTTCGAAAGGTTCGTTTAGTATCATCCACTTCAGACTCAGTCTTACACTTCACCACACATGCTGAAGACAGACTTGTAAGCTTTTACAGTCGTTGCTTTGTTTCGTTATTTCAACAATTTCAGTTATATATCAATATTTTATAAAATTCACTATTCAATTTTTTGTTTTTTAGCATCTGCCATCAGATGTATCTTCTGCGTTGGATCTGCATACTGATAATCCTAAGCCTATAAAGATCCAGAATCTCAAATGTGAAGTCCAGTAAATGTTTACAACATCTCAAAAAACCAATACTGGATTCAACTACGCTGTTGTTGGATGGTCTTCTTATCTGAGATCTTTCAATATTGCTTTTGGTGATGAACTTTCGTTAGAGTTTCACAAGTCTACTCAATTGCTGAAGTTAAAAAAAGTTGTGCATACGGTGACAAAGATAAAGTCCTCTTAGTTTCATGTCATGATTGTTTGTGGTTGTACATTTGGTTCGTTGGTGGTACTAATTTTGCTTCTTAGACATGTTCTATATGTAGTTATGTCTATAAACAGGTTTCATTGTCAATGGGTGGGTGCTACTTTTTTTTTTGTGGATAGCACAATGAAAATACTCATATGTATCTTATATATTAACTGATGATGCATGTCTATAGTTGTCTTTTAGCTATAATAGATAACAGGTTTTGGTTCAATATCTATACACATATGTATATGTTCTATCAATATGTGTTATGCATGGTTTTCTAAGAAACGACCCGTGTTTGCACACGGGTCTTACTGCTAGTGTTAATAATAGAAGTGAATGAACAGTGATAAAGGGCATGGGAGGAATTTCACAACACCAGAACACGTGTCAGTCTTTTTTCCCTACCACCGTACATAGTCGATTCATCCTCATCAAACTTCATCACAAAGAAAAAGACCAGAGAATTAGAATGAACCCAAAATGTGAGAGAGAAAGATAAGAGGGTGAGTGAAGCAGCGGCGAGCCATCTACGGAAACGGAAACGACGGTGGTACCGAGGTTTTCGGTCATCGCAGCCATGGTCAACAGTCGCACCAGGTGGTGGCTAGGGTTTCAGTTTCCATTTCAGGCATTATTAGCATTAGAAACCAATGGTGAAGGCGGTTAGGGTATCACCACAGTGATGAAGATGGCTTCAAGAAGCTCCGGCGAGATACCTAGGGTTCCGGCTATATTCCGACGAATTCCCCGCAGAAGGATTAAAGCTTGCATGTTCCATTTTCATGTAGATTGGTGACCGATTCGTCTGAAATCATTCCGAGACATGTTTTTATGGCTTCCAGGTAGTCCTTTTATCGTTGCATTATAGTTATTTGTCCATGTGTAACCTATAAATTTTCACCTTACTTTGTGTTTTTAGCAGTTAGAATGTAGAATCAATTGGTTGTGTAAATCGTTCACCAAGATTTGTAAACTGTTTGTTTCTGGTGCTTTTTTCATTTCTCATTAAGATCTCAATTTAATTGCACAAAATGTTGTGCGTTGATGCATCATGTTCCTTGATAAGACTTCAATGCGCAATTTAAGTACTCATTTGCTTATTATTGTTTTGCTGATCCTGTTAAGCTCTTCAAAGATGATTCTGGGTTAGTTTTGGCCTTGATTAGGATATACAGTAACTTATTGTCAATGTTATGCTGGTATTATATAGTGATTCAGATGTGGAATCTATTATGTTTAAAACTATATTTTTATTTTATTTTTATGCAGTGATGCTCTTATGCACCTATACGTAATAATCATAGATCATTTTGGGCAACTTTCAGTTTGAAATTGTCTCATATTCCGTAACATTGGTAATCCCCGTCTTTAACAAGAAGCAAACTTATTGAACAACTCATAAGGAACCAACAAGTGGTTTCTGACCCGTAATTGGTGACGACGTTCATTCTTCAGCTAAGATCCGTTGGTGAGCCTTTCTCACAGCCATTAACTAGTGGTATTCGGTAACGATTTTCTAGAGTTGAAATGTTTATGTAGAAAGTAGGTGCGAATTGAGTACTTTGGGATGGGATTGTATATGGTTTGTTAAAATGTTCATATATGTAGAAATTTGGCGTCGAATGAGTACTTTGGAGTGGGATTGTATAACATGGTTTGTATAGCTTGTAGGTAAACTAATCAATCCCTTATGTACTAATGTGCTTTTTATGAGCATGCAAAACTAGGGATCAGGTGCAGTTTTAAGGTTTCGTGATGCTTATTTTGACTACTTTTTCATATAACGAATACATTATATTATACCTTATATTAAATCACAACTCGAAAGCCATAGTTTTGTTTGTTACCTTTATGTATTAGCCACGACAGTTTTACTTTTTTTTCACTTTGGCCTCCTCAGTAAGCTTCTATCTTTTTACTTGATGAATAAGAGAGACAACAAAGAGAAAGGCAATCCTTAATGAGAGACTCAGGCGCGTGCAGACTATCTAGCCATAAAAAAATGTCAATGACGAAGCTTTCCATGGTGCTATCGGTTGGAATGTATAGGCAGTGGTGGTGGTGCAGACGCAGCTCCGATGAATTGTGGTGTTGAAACAAGGTCGAAACAAAACGAAAGGGGACAATGGCTACATAGTGACAGAGTTTAGAAACCACAGCCGTGAACTTAGCCGGCTAGGGTTTTTATAAAAAATCCAGTGACCCCTTCGAGCGCGTGTCTCATTTCGAAGCTAGGAACTACGAGGTACGTGTAAATCCAATTACCTATCTCGCACCACCTCTATACAACTTTATGATACGTGTAATTTGAAGAATGTTACACAATCGTTATAAATTATCAGTCCTTCCACACTTGTGTTTTTCGTACGATGAGGAGAAGCTTCATTGATGTTTTCATTCCCCGTTTGCAAAGCGTGACTAGAAAAGATTGAAAAATTATTTATGCTTTCATTAGTTGGATGCTTAATTTGGGTTTTTCTTCATAAATATTGCTTTTATTTTTGTTCGTTTGTTTTGATTTCATATATACAGGTTATTATTATTAATGAAAAAAGAATAATTGGCATCCTTTTGGGTTTAACATTGAATTGTGACAAATTAGAACGTGGGCTGCCCTGCCTCTAAATATTCTTGACCCCTTCCACAAGGTCAAAATTATTTTTTTTTTGTAAGATTTTACAAAATGGTTACTCATTATTTTTAGTACAAACCATAAACATTATGTATTTATTCTAAGTTTTACCTAAGCATATTGGTTAATCAACAAAACTATAAAGATTTGATTAGCTGTATATTCTAATGGAAGTCGTTTAATTGTCTTAAATTCAGGTAAAGATTGCCAGATCTGAGAGATTCGAAGGCTGTATTATGAAACTGGTGACTCAACTTCTGACTCGCCAGGCATTTTCATGTCTGATTCACTAACTCAGCTCGGAATTGCTTCCACATTACAAATGGGAGTAGAAACTTAAGACATAAAAAAGCGATGGTCTTTAGTAGATAAACATATTTATGGACTCATAACTGGAAAAAAAAAATCAGAGTAAGCTTTGTAAGTTAACACTTCTGGGTATGTTGTAATGTTGCTGTAATCATCTTCTCCAAGCCATTGTTGAAGCATTTGCTGTCTCAAGTAAACTTTGTTTTTAATGGTTCTTTAATTTTTGTTTTCAACTCAAATTTCAAGCAAAATAATCGCATCTTTATTGATGCTTCTTTATTTTTTTGCCTAAATTGCAATTATATAGATTTGTGTAGCTGCTGTCAACTTCTAAATCCAATAAATCTACATTTGTTTTAAAACAACCTGTTTTGACCCGTACTCAATTTTGTTAATACCCATTTCGACTTGAACCAAACTGACCCCCTTTCAAATGACCTGTCTTAACCCGAAGCCGTTCTGACCCAAACGCACTCTGACCCATTAGCCCACCCGACCCAACCTGTCGTTTTGACCCGTACCCCTTTTTGTCAATACCCATTTTAACTCGAACAAAACCGACCTCTTCTAACCTGACCTCACTCTGACCCATTAGCCCGCCTTGCAGCTTGTATTTTCTAATATGTTATTGGATTTTTAATAGGTTATAATCAAGGTTCCATTTTGTTGGTCAGAACATTCTGTTGGTGGTGAGTCATATTGCAACTTAACGTGAATTTTATACCAAATAAAGTTTATAGAACGACTCGGTTTGGCGCCGCAACGCGCGCACGGTTTAACACTAGTTATTGAAAAAAATGGAAACTTATATTTTTAATGGATATTGATTTTATATTTAATACTAGTACTGGGTTAAAAACTCATTTATTACATGGGCTGAATAAAAAATATGAAATAGTCAAAAACAAAGATTTAGAAATTATAAAACGAAGAGATGAAATAAGAGAATTGAGAAAAAATAATAATGGGTAAAATAAAAGAGATGGAAAAAACAATGTTAGGCTTACATGCGATACTTGACACCATATTTAGTTATTTATTAGGTATCTAAATATACAAATTTCAAAAGTAAATTATGCTCTTCACGTCAAACAAAAAATATATAGGACCTCAAACACCTTTCTTTTTATCACTTTAGCAGGGTTTTAAACATTGATATGATTGTAGTTGGGTCACTTAAGACGCCCCACCGATTCACTCTAATGAGAGATTAATTTTGTCATGTTTTTTTTTCTTATCTAAATAAATGCATGTGTTTTGATCTAATCCAAACCTTTTGAAGTTGATTTCTTTAATACTTTATTATTATGTGTTTTTCATAGAAATCATAATGTCATCAGGAAAATACTTTGTATAAGTTTTTTGTATGTGCCCTAGATTGGAATGTTCTTAGGAAACTCTAGATAGAGTTTGTTCCATTGTGCTAAATGAGAATTTGTAGAACTAGAAAATAAGTAACGTTTGGAGCATACCAATTAGGCCAATTCATAAGTGTTTTAGGTGACGCACAAGAAAGAGAGTGATTACATGAATGAATAAAAAAGGTGATTTACTTCTTGGTGAAAAGCTACTAAAATAGCGTATCTTCCATTCGAGAGAGCTAGGGAGGAGATAGGAGAAAGAGTGATTTTAGTGTATTATGATTGTAGTGTAGAGAGTAGGGATATGTAAAAAACCGAATTAATCGAATCATAACTGAATTAATCGACAAAACCGAACCGAAAAAACCAAACCAAATAAAAAACTGGTGGGTCGGTTAATGGTTTTTTTTTTTTTTTTGAAAACCGAAAGTAGCGGGTCGGTTATGGTCATCATTTTTTCCATACCCACCATAACCGAACCGACATGTAATAAATCTTTGTAGGATTTAGGACTTTTCACCATATTTTTAATATTTAATGTTTTTGACTGAAGATTTTTAGTACTTATGGGTCATTTTATGGTTTTGGTTGAATGCTTATTTGAAATTATGAAATGTATCATGTCACTTTATTTGAATATTCGATAATAATTGGTACTTGTAATAAATACAGATATATTCCCTCTTAATTATCCTCTTAATTCTCCTCCTAATTCTCCTCATAAGTTATTATGTTTTCAGTTACATTTTGACTATATAAATTTTCAGTTATGTTTTGACTACATCATTGTATATATATATGTGTGGTTGGTAAATGAAAGACATACACTTCTCATTTTTCTTATTTTATTTCACGTTATCAGCACCTTAGCTCTATATCCACTCTAATTGTTGAAGATATCTCAAGTTCGGTTGGTGTTTTCATCTCCATTTGAGTTTCTGTTTCAACTACAAATTCACCATACCAGGTAACAATCATTCACGTCTCATGCCTTTTTTTTGTAGATATACAATAGATTCACTGGAATCACAAATATCAACATTTTTTTTTGTGATTCAGTGTTAAATCATTGACATAAAAACGAGATAGAATGATACATGATATGTACAGATTATTACAAAGCACAACAGAGTGTATTTTTCTAAAAAAAAAATTGTTTATCAAGGAAACTGGTTGAAAGATATATGCTCATTTGTTTATACGAAATTATACATAAACACCTTGATATTTTATATAATCTCTCCTCTGTACATATTATTAACCATTTTGTTTTTATTCAATAAATATATGTCATGTGTATCAACAAAGACATTTCTCTTGTATCCCTTGTTAAACAATATAATATCTGTGATGTAAATTGTAAAATTGTTAAATAAAGATAGATGTAGCACCGAATCATAAAATAAGGTTTGATATGGATTTCATACGCTTTTAGATCTGTAATTTAGGACCAACATCAACAAGCTTTTAGATCGATTTTTTTTAACAAGTAAAAGGGGGTTCTGCTTTAGATCCCGTAACTAGGAAACAAGAATACGTCCGGTGGTTTCTGCCACCATATATTACCTACCTACATGCAAAAGATCCCGTTTTATCGTCCCCATTACCGAGAAACACAGTCGCTGCCGCAGACGGCGGCGCCGCTGCGCCTCTACTGTAACGATCACTACCGTCGTCGACCACCTCTACCATCGTCTTCATCATCCAGCGTCATCATCAGTCTTCAACATCATTCCATTGCTACCACCGACGGCGCCGTCAAAACGACGAGAGAGAAAAGGAGCAGGTTTTAGTGTGGGGTGAACAAGTATAAGAAGGAGAGGGGTTTGGAGAGGTGTTTTCGCTGGAAAACGAGGTGCCGGAATATACTCCGATCGCCGGAAATGCCGCCCGAGGAAGGAGGGAGCAAAAGTTGATATATTAAAAAACAAACCTTGTGAATAGTAACTCCATTACTCCTCCTTTCTCCGCCATAATTATTTTTTATCATGTACGTGTGTGCTATGAGAAAATACGAATCTTCAAAAATCTCAAAGAAGGAGAGGGGTTTGGAGAGGTGTTTTCGCTGGAAAACGAGGTGCCGGAATATACTCCGATCGCCGGAAATGCCGCCCGAGGAAGGAGGGAGCAAAAGTTGGTGTGCGGCTGATTGTATTTTAGGGTTTGGAGAGGTGTTTCGTTGGAACACAGATTAAGTATAGAGTTAATATGGAATGCTCCTATACATATTATTATCATTACACTATACATATATAGATATTATATGTATAAATTAATTAAATAAATAATTGTCTCCTATGTCATAACATTAGGCTATTTTTTGTTTGTTCATTCATTTAATTTTATTTACACTATTTTGAATAAGTTTTATATAGACAACCCGAAGATCTCGTTGGTTTACATTTTATATATATATATATATATATATATATATAGGGTAATGCTACACAAGAAACCCTTTTTTTTAGAAAACTTTGGAAACCCATCATGTGGCCTAGATTGCTCCACATCAACATATGATTTTAGAGCTTTAAAGGGTATGATTGTCTTTTTATCATTTCATACACGCACCCCAATACACTTTAAGTCATTTCATTCACCATCATAAGTTTTATACTTCACCCCACCCTCTTACCAACTCCTTCATCTTTCTCTCTCTAAAAAACATCAAGAACACTGATTAGTTTCTCTCTCTCTTCATCAAATCTCTCTCTCATCGTACACCTCTCTCTCTTCCACCACAACACCATCACCACCGCACCACCACCACCACCATCACCACCGCACCACCATCTGTATTGTACCTCCGGCACCACCGTAAACACCTCCAACCCTGTTGCACAACCCCCACCACCGTTGCACCTTTACCACCGTCGGGCCGACCCCCGCTGCACAACCCCCACAACTGCCACCACCGCCCCTCCACCACCGGCATCCCCCAACCCCAACCCATATATTCAGTTCCTAATTTCAGATGTGGAACTGAATATATTCAACTCAAAATGGCACCAGATCTGAATGTTTCCATCATCAACTACTGCTCAAAGGTCACCGATGTTGACGAGCTCTTGAGATCGTATCAATCTGAACCCGAATGTTCTCCATCCAAAGATTATATTTGGGGGAATGATCTCCATCCGAATGTTGAACTAATATCAACTACAAAGGTTTAATTGTTTGTTTTTTGATTTAAAATTTGTTTGGATTAATTTTGGGGTTTTTTTTTATGTGTGAGGGTAATATTGTTAAATGATTGAAATTTTGAGCTTGGGGACTGTGTGGATGTTTGAGTCATGGATAAATGCTTTTGGATGCGTTGGGAAAGTTTATTATGTTAATATTATGATATGTAAATTGTAAATGGCTCGTTTCATATTACACGTTACATACTAAATTTCAAGTACATAAATGGCCGCTTTCATATTATACCTTACATGCTTGAATAGTTTGAATCGTTCAATAATCGACACATCTGTTTTTATTTTTAGACGTCCAATAATCGGCACATCTGTTTTTAGAAACGAAAAGCCAAGTTTGTCTTACAGCACAACCAACGTAACACGTGTTATAGTCTGAACTCCTGTTTCACAGCTAAGCCAAGTTTGTCTTACAGCACAACCAACGTAACACGTGTTATAGTCTGAACTCCTGTTTCACAGCTAAGCCAAGTTTGTCTTACAGCACAACCAACGTAACACGTGTTATAGTCTGAACTCCTGTTTCACAGCTAAACCATAGTAACATGTTATAGAGACAAGTATTAGGGTATGGCGATGTATTAGAGACATGTATTGGGGTATGGCGAATTAATTGCAGGTTTTTAGTTCTGTGTACTTTGTTAATTGTTGTTTCAGTTGTGTAAGATTAATTTGCAGGTTTTTATTTTTGTGTTAAAAAACTGTGCTTGGTTTGGTTGCTTGTTTGGGCTTTTGATCTGAATAGTAACTGTTTTTTGTTGGTTTGGTTGCTTTGTTTGGGGCTTTTGATCTGAATAGTAACTGTTTTTGTGATGTTATCTGAGAAAAAATATTTTCTGGCTATGAATGTGTTAATATTTATGTCTGGTTAACGACTTAACGGTAATATTATCTTTTTGTTATTAGGACGGTGATGGATTCAAGGGAAATAAGATCCAATTCTTGGGACCGTTGGTTTCGTCAAACGTGGATCAGATGCTCAAGGATCATGACCATGTTTATGTTACAGCACAACACAACTAACACGTGTTATAGGTTGAACTTCTCGGACATGCATGTGTTACATGTGACATGAAACCCATGTACAATGTAACACGTGTAACGTGTGACATGAAAACACATTTTTATAAATGTAACTTTTTGGAAATTTCAAGTACATAAATGGCCGGTTTCACATTATACCTTACATGCTTGAATAGTTTGAATCGTTCAATTTCATTTTACCCATTTCACCTTTTTTTCTTTTCAGCCGATTATAGAATATGGGTTTTGAAACACGAACACCAAGTATAATAGTTAATAGTTATCTCTGGTTAACGACTTAACGGTTATCTTATCTTTTTGTTATTAGGATGGTGATGGATACAAAGGAAACAAGATCCAATTCTCGGGACCGTTGGTTTCGTCAAACGTGGATCAGATGCTTAAGGATCATGACCATGTTTATGTTACAACACAACACAACTAACACGTGTTATAGTCTGAACTCCTGTTTCACAGCTAAGCTAAGTTTGTCTTACAGCACAACCAACGTAACACGTGTTATAGTCTGAACTTCTGGCTATGAATGTGTTAATATTTATGTCTGGTTAACGACTTAACGGTTATCTTATCTTTTTGTTATTAGGACGGTGATGGATTCAAGGGAAATAAGATCCAATTCTCGGGACCGTTGGTTTCGTCAAACGTGGATCAGATGCTCAGGATCATGACCATGTTTATGTTACAGCACAACACAACTAACACGTGTTATAGGTTGAACTTCTCTGACATGCATGAACGTAACACGTGTTACGTGTGACATGAAAACACATTTGTATAACTTCCCTGGCATAAGCACACCCACATGTTTACAAACCGTTTCAAGACCGACCCAAACAATAAAGCAAGGGTAGCCGCTGAAAAGCTAAGGCAGAAAAGGTAGCCGCAGAAAAGCTAAGGCAGACTGTAAAAGGAAGCTCCACCATTTTCTTAGTGCTATGTATTTTCGTTTACTAGTAATATGTAATGTGAGACTCTTTTTTTGTTTTGTCTAGTACATGATGTTAAAACGGTATGGACTTAACACATTATGGAAGTCTTAACACACATTATAAAAGAGGCTTAACACACGTTATATCAGGTATACTATGTTGTTATTAAGCTACTATTGGAGTTTATGCATCCATTCTGGAAGTCTTAACACACGTTATAATAGAGGCTTAACACACGTTATACATGTCAGGCGCGTAACACATGTTATAGTATGTATATACAAATCATGGTGTTTTGGAAACCACTAGCTTATACATGACACCATGTTGGGTTAAACCAAGATTATAATTCCATATTAACTTGTACACGTGTTACGATCAGTATATGCACATCATGGTGTTTTGCAAACCACTTTCTTATACATGAATACAAGTCGGGTTATAATGGATGCTTACATGTTATCATATGTATACAAGTGGGGTACAACAAGATTACGATATTAACTAAGCTCACCATTAAACTCATCGCCCCCGTCGACTGTTTTCACCCTTGTCACATGTTAAGCAATTACATGATCCAAACACACAAATTGTAACACATGTTAGATCAGTATATACACATCATGGTGTTTTGTAAACCACTAGCTTATACATGAATACATGTCAGGTTACAAAAAGATTATAACAGAGGCTTAACACATGTTATACGTTCCAAAATGTGCAAAACAAATGACCCGTTTCATATTATATATTCCAAAATTACCGGTACATGTGTTACCATAAATGGCTCGTTTCATATTACACGTTACATACTAACTTGTACATTTATTACTTGTACAAGTTTTACGCTCAGTATCCACATTATCGGATATTTTAAACATCAACAAAAATAAAATAGATATTACTTGTTTTTTTAATTAACAAAAGGTTAACACACGTTATATAGCGTTACAACAAGTGGGGTTACAACAAGATTACGATATTAACTAAGCTCACCATTAAACTCATCGCCCCCGTCGACTGTTTTCACCCTTGTCACATGTTAAGCAATTACATGTTCCAAACAGAAAAATTGTAACACATGTTAGATCAGTATATACACATCATGGTGTTTTGTAAACCACTAGCTTATACATGAATACATGTCAGGTTACAAAAAGATTATAACAGAGGCTTAACACATGTTATACGTCCAAAATTGTGCAAAACAAATGACCCGTTTCATATTATATATTCCAAAATTACCGGTACACGTGTTACCATAAATGGCTCGTTTCACATTACACGTTACATACTATCCACATTACCGGTACATGTGTTACTATAAATGACTCGTATCCAGAATCCGTGACCATGTAAAACCGTTAAGTCGTTGCCTCCAATGGCATTCTGCCCAAAACCGATACCACAGTCTGCAAGGCGCTTGCGGTTCTTTTGCCAGTTCGGGTCACATGTCCAGCAGTCATCAATGGGATTACCAGTTCCACATGAGAAGAATCCCAGTTTCCTTTCTTTCAGTGCTGTTTCTCATGCTCCTGCTCATCACAACAAACTAATATGTTGAATATGCAATCCCAGTTTACCGAAAAAGTAACTTTGCCTCTAATGAACAAAATGACTAATTGTTATCATAATCAACATATTATGATTAACACGCGTTATATATCATTCTAACAGGTGCTTAACACATGTTATGGGTTTGTCTTTGTAAATCAAGCAACCCAACAAAAAAACAAGTATTGTTAACAAAAAAAAACACTTACTATTCAGATAAAAAACCCAAGCAACCCAAACCTTTATGGGTTTGTTTCTGTAAATCAACACACGTTACATAACATTCTAACAGGGGGCTTAACACATGTTATGGGTCTGAGTCTGTGAATCAAGCAACCCAACAAAAAAACACTTACTGTTCAGATCAAAACCCAAACAAGCAACCCAAACCAACAAAAAAACAGCTACTGTTAAGATCAAAAGCCCCTAACAAGCAACCAAACCAACAAAAAAACCCGTTCAAAATCTCATCCTAAAGTTTTTTATTTATTTAAAATACATGAACATTAACCATGGATACCCCATTAACCATTACTAAAACACCTTCAGCACACAAATACATATTAACAACCATTTCAACAAAAAATCAAGTGTGAATTGATATTTCAAGAACACTTACCGGGCTAGACGAAGAAGGGTCTTCAAACCTTCATTATCTGCTCCCAGCCAACCCAAAATAAATCTGGAGTGAATCCCGAACTAAATTAGAACCAAACCTGAACATGAATCTGACCCGAGTCGTCTGTATGTGTGTTCAACCACCCACTGTCGCCGCTATCAACCACCAACACCGCAGAATGAACCAGTCACCACCTTCCACAAACCACCAGATCTGCAACCACCATCGTGCCTCACTCATTCCCCTGCCCCAACCATAACGGTCAACAACACCACCGCCACATCGCTGCTGCTGCCGTGGGTGGCTGGAAACCCACCAGTTTTCTCTCTCTCTTTCGATTTCTCTGGACCTCTTTTTCTCTTTCAATTTCTCTGGTACTCTCTCTCACGGCTCTCACTCTATCTCTAGGCTTGAAGGTTGTAAGTGTTGTGTAGAGAGAAGGGAAAGTCATGGGGGCTAGGGTTTTGATTTGGGGAGGAGAAAATGAGATCTGTGATTTTAGAGAGAGGGAATTGAGAGAGCTGAGATTTTGAAATGGATATGAAGAGAGAGAAAGATCATTGCATTAAAGAGAGATGATAGAATTGGACATTGGAGAGAGAAGGAATGTTTCTACCGAAAATACCCCTTCCACTTGTACTAATGTATTATATCATTTCTTTTAAATCTAATTCTTATAAAAAATTAGGAGAGCCATTGATCAAGTTAGATGAGAGACAATCAATGGCTCACATTGGGTTTCCAAGGTTTCTTAAAAAAGATGGGGTTTCCTATATAACCAAGCCCTATATATATATATATATATATATATATAAACCCATTTTAGAAACATGAATTTTTTTTATTTATAGATACCATGTCGAACTTATCAAAACTCGAATTCGTCGCACTTGACATCTCCGGAAATAACTACCTCCCATGGACCCTTGATGCGAAAATTCATCTAACAGCAAATAATCTAGGGGTGACAATCAATGATGAGAATCAAACATCCGCTCAAGATAAGGCTAAGGCCATGATATTCCTCCGTCACCATCTTCACGAAGACTTGGAGAGGGAGTATCTTACTGTTGAGGACCCTCTCGAGCTGTGGAAAAATATCAAAGAAAGATTTGATCACCAGAAGCTGGTCTTGCTCCCTAAAGCTCGTTATGAATGGCTTCATTTGAGGCTACAAGATTATAAAAGTGTTAGCGAGTACAACTCTGCCCTTTTCCGCATCACCCCTGAGCTTAAATTATGTGGTGAAAAAATAACCGATGAAGACATGCTTGAGAAAACTTTCTCAACGTTCCATGCATCAAACATGCTCCTGTCGCAGCAGTACAGGGAACGTAAATTTACAAAATATTCTGAATTAATATCATGTTTGTTGGTCGCGGAGCAAAACAACAAGCTCCTACTACAAAATCATCAAGATCGACCCGTCGATGCAAGCCCATTGCCAGAAGCAAATGCGGCAAATTATCAAAGCGGACGTGGGAGAGGTGGCGGTCGCGGCCGTGGCCGTGGACGGAGCAATACATGGCGACGAGAATCTCAAAATTCAAAATCTAGTAATGGCGAATCGAGTCGACAGAACACGGGACGACCTCCTAGAGGGAGAACTAGCGGGAGCCAAAACAATATATGTTATAAATGTGGAATGTCAAATCATTGGTCCCGCACATGTCGCACCCCCAAACATCTCGTTGAAGCTTATCAACAGATGATGAAAGAAACAGGGAAAAATGTTGAGACAAATCTGATTGAGAATGCACCTAAACTGTCATCTCCTACACCACTATCAGACACTCATCTAGACGCATCTGACTTCATTGAAAATTAGTGACATCCTATCGTTTGAACTTTATGTGATGTTTTTTTAAGACTATGGTTTTTCTTCTTTGTTTGGATCTTGTTTAAACTCTTATGGTATTTTATGTTTGAACTATTGTTATGGTTTCATTTAAAATCTTTGTGATGTTTGATTCATATTTGTGTGATGTGATTTTTTTTATATACTCAAGCAAGTAGTTCGTTATATTAATTTATTTTATTATTTCCAGAGTAAATATGTTTACAAGTTCCAATAAAGCTATCATTGGTGATGAATGTCTCGTAGATAGTGGTACTACCAACACTATTCTTAAACATAAGAAATTTTTCTCTGAGTTGTCTCCTGCAGAGACACTTGTTGGTACTATTTCTGGTGTATGTGATCTTATAGAAGGCTCTAGAAGAGCAAGCATCATATTACCATCGGGTACTAAACTAATTATAAATGATGCATTATACTCTAGTAAATCAAGACGAAATTTACTTAGTTTTAAAAGTATTCGACAAAATGGTTACCACCTCAAAACAACATCCGAAAATAATATTGAATACTTACAAATTACTTCAAATGAAAATGGCAAAGATACCATTGTAGAAAAGCTAAAAGCTTTATCCTCTGGATTATATTGTACTAATATTACTCCTATTGAATCTTACATGGTGGTGAGTAACCATAAGGTACTAGATAAAGACACATTCACAATATGGCATGACCGACTAGGTCACCCTGGTAACATAATGATGAGGCGAATAATTAAAAGTGAAAATGGGCACCCTCTTAAGAATTTAAAAGTCTCACAATCAAAAGATTTATCATGTGCGGCATGCTCTCTAGGCAAACTCATTACTCGGCCCTCACCAACTAAATTGACACAAGAAAACCCCTCATTTTTGGAAAGAATCCAAGGGGACATCTGTGGGCCTATACATCCTCCCTGTGGTCCATTTCGCTATTTCTTAGTCTTAATTGATGCCTCATCGCGATGGTCACACGTGAGTCTTTTAGCTACCCGAAATGTAGCATTTTCCCGACTATTAGCGCAAATCATACAGTTGAGAGCTCATTTCCCTGAAAATCCAATTAAAACCATACGAGTGGATAATGCAGGAGAATTTACATCCCAAGCTTTTAACGATTATTGTATGTCGATTGGGATAAAGGTTGAACATCCAGTAGCTCATGTTCATACACAAAATGGTTTAGCTGAATTATTAATTAAACGATTACAAATAATCGCTAGACCTCATCTGATGAGATGCAAATTGCCATCTTCTGCATGGGGACATGCTATTCTACATGCTGCTGCACTAATCCGATTAAGACCAACTGCCGATCATGAATACTCCCCATTACAACTGGTCTCCGGAAGAGAACCAAATCTGTCCCACCTCAAAATATTTGGTTGTGCGGTATATGTACCGATATCGCCACCACAACGTACCATTATGGGACCACAAAGAAGACTGGGCATTTACATCGGTTTTAACTCACCGTCTATTATTAAATATTTAGAACCATTAACGGGTGACATGTTTACAGCACGCTTTGCTGACTGTCAGTTTAATGAGACAGTATTCCCAGTCTTAGGGGGAGATAAGACTAAAGAAAGACTGGTAACACAAGAGTTAACATGGAATGCATCATCATTATCGAATCTCGACCCCCGAAGTGGTCAATGTGAATCTGAAGTCCAAAAGATTATACATTTGCAAAGAATTGCAAATGAATTACCAGATGCATTCACAGACACAAATAGGGTGACAAAGTCACATATACCAGCATCAAATGCACCTGCTCAAATTGAAGTAATCCCAGAAGCGATTACCATACAAAGAAAACGTGGGAGACCAATAGGTTCCAAAGATAAAAACCCACGTAAGCGAAAAGAGCAGAATAAATCAGTTGGTGAAAATTTAGTAAATGAAACCCTAGAAGAGGTAAATGTCCCAGAAGAGACAAATATAATTCCAGAGGAAAATGAAAATCCAGAAGACGCACTGGTACCAAATGAAAACGAGATCTCTATCAATTATGTAAAAAATAGTACAATATGGAACCGAAATGAAACACGTGTTAACGACATGTTCGCATATGCTATAGCAACAGATGTAATCAATGAAAATGATTACATACCTAAAACTCTAGAAGAGTGCATGCACAGAGTTGATTGGCCAAAATGGCAAGAAGCCATAAAGGCTGAGTTGGGTTCGCTTGAAAAGCGAAATGTTTTCGGACCTGTAGTCCGAACACCCATAGACGTCAAATCAGTAGGTTATAAATGGGTGTTTGCTATAAAAAGAAATGAAAAGAATGAGATTGTACGATACAAGGCACGTCTTGTAGCACAAGGGTTTTCCCAAATCCCAGGAGTTGATTATGAGGAAACGTATTCCCCTGTAGTGGATGCGATAACCCTTAGATTTCTAATTGGCCTTGCAATCTCAGAAGGACTTCAAATGAGACTTATGGATGTCGTCACTGCATACTTGTACGGGACACTAGAAAATGACATCTACATGAAAATCCCTAAAGGATTAAAAATGCCCGAAGCATTAAAATCAATACCTCGAGACATGTGTGTTATAAAGCTAAAAAGATCTTTATATGGTCTTAAACAATCTGGCCGTATGTGGTACAATCGGCTAAGTGAATATCTTGAAAAAGAAGGATACAAGTCTGATGTAATCAGTCCATGTGTTTTTATAAAAAGATCACTCTCAAAATTCACTATAATAGCAGTCTACGTGGATGATATAAACATCATTGGAGCTCCTGAAGAGATAGAAAAAACTGCTAATATATTAAAGAAAGAATTCGAGATGAAAGACCTTGGCACAACAAAATTATGTCTCGGCCTGCAGTTCGAGCATTTGCGCAACGGTACATTCATACATCAGTCAAATTACATCCAGAAGATGTTAGTATGTTTTAATATGGACAAAGCTCATCCGTTCAGCATACCCATCGTTGTCCGACCGCTAGATCCTCAAAAGGACCCTTACCGCCCTCAAGAAGAAGGCGAAGAAGTACTTGGTCCAGAAGTACCGTACTTAAGTGCGATCGGTGCTATTATGTATCTTGCAAATAACACGAGACCTGATATTGCATTCTCGGTACATGTACTAGCGAGATACAGTTCAAACCCAACACGTAGACACTGGAATGGAATAAAACACATATTCCGATATATTTGCGGGACACAAGACTTAGGTCTTTTCTACCAGAAAGATCAAAAGTCCCAGCTTATTGGGTATGCTGATGCTGGATATCTATCAGATCCACATAAAGCAAAATCTCAAACAGGTTATGTATTCACATATGGTGGCACAGCAATTTCTTGGAAGTCAACTAAGCAAACACTTACAGCAACGTCATCAAATCATGCCGAACTAATTGCACTATATGAAGTTGGTTGAGAATGCGTGTGGTTGAGATCAATGATTACTCACATACAAGAAGCATGTGGATTAGAACATATCAAGAAGGAGCCGACAATTATTTCACCAAAATTCTTCTCAATATATGACTTGCAGAAAGAATGGGAAATTGATGTTTGCCAAATCAAGTCAAGTGAAAATTTAGCTGACCTATTTACAAAATCTTTACCAAGAAACAGTTTCGAGCAACTATCACACAAGATCGGTCTCCGTAGATTGAAAGATGTTTGTTGAATTCGGGGGGAGAATTATACACACTGTACTCTTTTTCCCTTAACTAGTTTTGTCCCATTGGGTTTTCTTAGTAAGGTTTTTAACGAGGCAGTACAACTGATCCAGTAGTATCAGTTTATTATATAGGTCCTGAAGTATCTATTTAATATCATCCTGAAGTATGTTATTAACGGTGTATAATAAATAATAATATATATCTGAGGGGGAGTGTTATAAATACAGATATATTCCCTCTTAATTATCCTCTTAATTCTCCTCCTAATTCTCATCCTAAGTTATTATGTATTCAGTTACATTTTGACTACATAAATTTTCAGTTATATTTTGACTACATCATTGTATATATATATATATATATATATATATATATATATATGTGTGTGTGGTTGGTAAATGAAAGACATACACTTCTCATTTTTCTTATTTTATTTCAGTACTAATATTATAGATTATATGTATTTTTTTAATACTATGTAATATACTAATATATACAAATATGCAATAACAATTTATTCCATGTTAAAAAAAATTAAGCTATTTTTAGTTAAGCTAAATAAACGGTTAACCACCCATAACCGACCCGCTATAACCATCAAAACCGAATAAACATAACCACCATAACCGACCGATTATGGTTATTGTTATCCAATAACTGACATCGTGGTTATGGTTATGATTTTTGGTCAAAATCGTCCCAAACCGACCCAAACACACTATCTGCAATGGGCCACATCATCTTCTATTAGCCTTAGTGTAGTGGGGTGGTCTCCTAACCCACCTCACCACTTTGACGCCGACAAAGATCGTCAAACCACCACAGAGGGGGCACAAAGGGCATTCAGCCACCTTGGGCTCTAGCACATTAAAGAGCACGAGAGATTGTGAGTGTGGGGCCAGAATTTTTTCTAACCAGTCAAATCACCCTACTAACATGTCTATAAAAAAGATTAAAAAATTAATTCTGCTTGTAATTAAACGACTATGCCTTGTGAATGTGTAGTTAAAGACTCATTGTCTACGCAACAACGACGTGACAACTTTCTAGGTTTTTCACTATACGTACTTTTAGGGATTTTTTTAAAACAACAGTACCACTTTTTAGTTATTCTATTATACATAGTCTAACCAAAACTAAATAAAAAATAAGAATATAATTTTTTAATGATAAACACACAAACACCTAAAATCTACTTCTACAATTCTCACTTTATAATACTTAAACTTGTATCATTTTGATTGAAATAAACACTTATGCTAGTAGGAAAATTATTACTTTTATCCGAACCCCTAGCCCAGTTGGTCCCATGTGGTGGGTTTGGGCCGGTTCCTCCTTGGAGGTCACCGGTTCGATCCACGGCTGCGGCGTTATGGGGGGAGGACGTCCCAATGATGGATCGTTCCTATCGAGGCATGGTGCGATCCGGAGGGCAACCCGGTTTTACCCAGCTGTTACCCCAGCGAGTCTCTCGTGTGGGGGCAGTATGGTTTCCGGGCGAAGGTCAGTCAGAGCGGCAGCCGGGGCCCGATCGAACATCACGTCTGCGAATGCTGGGCTGACGGGTAACCGTCCTTGACGGGAACCCGATGACCAATGGTCCATGTACATATTGAAAGTCACCCTTCAAAAAAAAATGCTAGTAGGCAATACACCATCCAAAAAAGTATTAGATGATATTAATGTTTAGTTGTTTAAAACTAATTAATGTGTAGGAGGCATTAATTAAAAAGCAAATTAAATATCTGAAATAATTTATCTATGACCTATTGGTCTAGTGATATGACGTCTCTCTTACAAATGTAAGGTTGTGGGTTTAGTCCTTACAAGTGTAAAGTAATGATGGAATTAAGGTGTTAAAAATGTAGATGTTTGAAAAAAGATATCGATTACAATCTAACAAAGATATTTGAAAATCGATATAATCTATATCTATCTATATAATATAATAAATGAAAATGATTTGGGACACTTAGCATGTTGTGGTGGAACCTCAAGATGATTTGAGAGGGAATGCATATATAATATAATAAATGAAAATGATTTGGGACACTTAGAATATTGTGGTGGAACCTCAAGGTGATTTGAGAGGGAATGCATATGAATAACTCTCTAGAAGGATTATTTTTGGAAAATTATTTTTTGAAAAATATTAATGTATTCATTCTCTTTCTCAGATACTTATACATAACATGATCTTGTTACAAACCCCTAAAAATTGCTTTCTTCTGCCTCTTACTTCTACTTGAAGTATCCACAATTAAATCGATATCAGGTAAGCAAATCTTCTTTTAATTGTTGTTAATCAAAATAGGTTTGGTTCTTGTAACATATTGGATCCAATTATCTTGATTATCGAAGGTTATCTTGATTACAAATCCGTTCAGACTAGGACATTTTCTGTTCAGATTTGTTACATCGATTTAATCAAATTAGGCTTTCTTGTTGTTAAATTGTGTTCATCGATTTGATTTTTGTTCAAACTAGGCTTCTTTTTGTTTAATTTTCATATTGTTGCTTTCATAAATAGCTTCTTTTCTTCCAACCAAAAAATCGATTGTTCTTTGTAGAAGACTGAAGATCGGTGCTTTGTGTTCAATCTATTTCAACAAGTTTTGATTTTGTTTTATTTTATTTTGTTGATGTATGTGACATTTAATTTTATTTTTTAATTAAAATTGCAAGTAAGTGGTGTTAGAAGAAGAGGATTTCAATTTGGAGGCTAGTAAATTGAAGCAGTGAGCTCCTCAAACCAGAACCGCGTATGCGTTATCCAACCTTCATTCTCTGTGATTAAGGTACTAATTCAGTTGTATGAGTCTATTAGGACAATTATTTATTTTACTTCATTATGGTGGTTATCGAAACAAGTAGATTTGTTTTATTTTGAGTTTTGATATTGTATCTTTGTGAGTTTCTCGTGTAGTTAATGATTTAGGGCTAATGTATTTTTGCTGTTTTATTTAAAACTAGAAGGTTTAAAGACGCACAGCAAATGTTTGATGAAATGTTTCAACCAAAATTTCAAGATGTAGATTACCGGCCTGTGCGCTCTTTTCTCTCATTTGGACTTCTTTATTTTTCAATTAATCCCGAGGCATTACTAATTTTCCTCAATATAAGTTTTTTAGTAATTCTTACTTGATTCATATATATTTCCAGATGTATAAATACCCGATGAAAGTTTGTTTTCAATTTTTGTGGTAACTTGCATATTATGTTTTCAAACATCATCACTTCGTTGAATTTGTATTTTATACATGTTTTTTTATGTTGATAAGTAGGTATTTTTTCCGATATGAATGTTAGCTTGGATGATTCACGGTGAGACACTGGCATATTTGAGGGAATCAGATGTGTGACAATTTAGTATTTTTAACATGTTTTAACTTGATGGTGATTCTAAATTACTAATAGTACTCAGTAGAATAACATAATCTAACCCGTGAAGTGTTCTTAGTTTACAAATCAGAAAGTTTGAAGTTAAAATTGGAGCTTATCATCAACATTAGGCTGCTACAACAGTATACTAGTAAGGAATAAGGATCCAAACTTATCTATTTTCTAAATTTTATGAGTTTTAAGGAAAATAGGAAGATTAATGAAGATGTAATGGTTGAAATAGATCACAATAAGAAGTTCAGACACTTGGAGTTGTGCACTATTTTAATTTGAATATTTATTCAAATGCTTCATCTTTGGTAACATTTTAAAGTTTTATTTTGTGCTATTATCACGTTTTTATTAGGTTTTTATATTGATTTGGTATCTTATGTGTTTTGAGTTCTTTTAATTTGTTGTTTTAAACATTGTTTGTACTTGGAAAGTGGATCATGATCATTGGTGACCTGTATTTTGGTTCTTCAGATCGTGATTTTTTGTGGATTTGATCAACGAGGCTTAGAGGTAATGGATGTCTTTACGTTTTCTCGATTTTGGATCTAAAATTACGATTCTTCCAAAAGGGATGTTCTGGTTAGTGCTCAACATGATTATTTATGGATGTTGCGCATGTATGTGAAAGTTTTTTTTAACATATTATGTTTCTGTAGTCATTGTTGATAATGTAGAAACGAGGAAAATAAGTTTTTGTAATTGAAAAGTTTAGGATTAAAGATTGAAGAGACTATCTTACCAACCAAGTTGGGACATTGCGTAAGGTAGACTGGGGAGACCAGGTTCAACCATGGTAGTAACATCCTAGAAGGCTAAATACCACAATTTTGCATTCCATGATGCGGTAACCGGAAGCCATTCATGGATCCTTTTTCATTATGTCATATATACACAACTCACCACTGTCAATAGAGGTGGAACGATATCAACAGAAGGACTGCAACTATCACTATGTAGCGTCTTCGGAACAATAGAGGTGGAACGATATCAACCGAAGGGCTACAACTATCATCAGAATACAACAAAAGATACATCAAATATTGAAAAACCACAACCCTCCAAAGACATAAATGTTCAATATGATAGCTAAAATCATATCTACAAATATACCAACTCATCGTGTCTTTGAGGGAGGGATAAACCTGCAAAAAAAATGAGAATGAACATGTTCAATATGATAACTGCTGTTAGTTAAGGTTCGAATCAAAACCTAGGTCATCAAACAAACCAAGTGTTCATCATTGATAGTCTTCTAAACATAATCCCAATGAATATGACTTTCCATTAAACATAATCATGCGAGTTTAAAGAGGCTAAACAACAAATCGAGAACCAACAAAAAAAGTTACCTCAATTGGTGATAAAAACAATGAATAATTAATGAATAAAAACAACAACAAAAAATCTAACAACTTTTAAAAAGTTGGTAAATATGAACCATAAAGATACCTCGCCAAACAATCTTGAATTCCACAACATTTGGATATTCAACTTTCAACATATTAGGTCAACCATCATCTAAGAAACAATAAACACATATCACTATAAACAACTTAAAGAAAATGATTTCAATAAAACTAATCATGTTGAGGAATCATATAGTTTGGCATAACCATAACCAACAGACCATCGAGTAGACAAATCCATGCACACACAAAGAGAAACCACCTAGCCTTACTGGTTAAACAACTTAAAAAGTTGTTCATCTCAAAAAATTTCAACACTTTCAACACATAACCCCATACTGACCAAAACAGCCACCACTGTGGCGTAGCCACTGCTGCCATGTCGAAATCTTTGCCGGTTGAAGCTATGAATTGCCGGAAAACAACCACAAGTCACCGAATCTGTCACAACACCACACCCACGAATACTATGATAACCCTAAACTCGACACTATTAAAATTAGCCCTAAATTTATATAAATGGAAACAAATTTACATTAATGTATGGAGACATGGAGGCTGCTGCAACGATTTACATGCTCAATCACTCTTGAAGTTTGCCCTAATTGCTACTTCACGGATCTGGCTTTTAACAACTCAAGAGCAACAACTGATTTTGAGAAGGTGATCACCAAAGGAAAAGAATGGGAGAAGCTAGAGTTTAATTAGCGGAGCATGGAGTAGAGGGAGAGATTGACCTAATATTTTTGTTGGTGAAGGAGTCAATGTTGAGATATTAGATGATAGTGTTTTGTTAGGGTGAAGTAGAAGGGGATAGAGAAAGCAGAGATTAATATCTGAGAGGAGATGAATGAGGCGGTCAAGAAGAGAGAGAGAGCATAGATTTAGGTTTTAATTTCAATTTCAAAAGTGACATATGGAGCCAAATAAATGAATCAATGGGTGTTTTGAATTTTGAAACTGGTGACAAAGGCCCGTCCAAAACTTCATGGGCCCATGTGGGTTTGAAATTTGTAGTAATCCCTTAATAATAATAATAATAATTATTATATAATAGTATAGATATTATATTTAATTTAAATAATAATGACATAAGCAATGCGTTGTTGTGACAACCCGGACTTTCCCTTCATGTTCCACCTTACGTTGTAACTATGTGAATGTTAATGAACGTGATTTATTGTTGATTGCTTGAATATACGTGAAGATACTTGGAAATGATTAACTGATTCATATGTAAAGTGGAATGATATTTGATTCTTATAAAAACTGCACATCAAATAAATATTAGTATAGTCGCACACTGTCAGCATAACGACACACACCTACTATGACCGCACACCTCTTTAATTCGGACCCAGAACCCTAAAAGGCTTGCCCATAGGTGGCCGCACACCCTTCCCATTGGGCTTTAACGGACCGCACATTCATCTAATGAGGGTGTGTGGTATCTGGTAACTGGTATATATACTGATGTGATGCAAAACCCAAGAAAATCCTTAGCCAATCATTGTCGGCAGCAATTTCCTAAAACATTCTCTCTCTCCCTTTCACCAACATTCCTCTCTTTTTGGAAACCCTAGAAAAACATCCTACTTCTTCCTCCTTGAAGATTTTTGGCGCATCATCATCACCATCATCAACATCAGCATACCCTTTTTGGAAAACTTTTCTTCATCATTTGTAGACCTCTTTTTCCCACTCTCTCGCACACTTCCGGATTTAATCCAGGACGTGGTTGACCAACTTTAAAACAAGAAAATTACATGTCGATCAAAACAAAGGTGAGTTCACACACTTTACTAAAAGCATCTATTTCCAGTGGTTTGGAACGTATAACAACCCTCCAAAATATTTCCGACACCCTAAAAAGATTTAAAATATCCATATATGTCTTAAAATACACCCCGTATACGAAATACGACCCTAAATACCTTTAATTTTACAAAAACTAATTAAAAACAAAATTAAATGGGTCATCGCGGGGCGCGGCCCCCTTGTCTTTAGTCGTCGCGGGCCGCGACTAGGTAGACAGCAGGCGTAGCCCTAGGCCGCCACGTGTCTCACTCGGTGTCAAAGCTACCCCATGACCAGACAACCCTATGCCCTACACCCCCTACGTCGCGGGGTGCGACACCCCCTTTTTCCGTCGTGGGGCGTGACAGGGTCGACGAACAACCCTATATAAGAAGGCCCTCAGCCTTCAGTCTAACTCGTTCAATTCTCAAACATTATCTCTCAATTTCTACGTAGTAAGCACTATACTCGGGCATAATACCCCCCTAATTAATGAAGTTCTGCCTCGTTGTAAGTATCATAACCCGTGGTTATGTGTTAGATACGCTGCCCGATTGGTCCAGGGTTCCATAACGGCTGTCGAGGTTCTGCTCGACGTAGTCGTTGGAATGCCGTCTCGGGGAGGGTATTACTAATGTAAATATTGGGTTATTATACTAACGCGTGTGCATTTGTGTAATTAATAGATAATCACCAGGAAATCTTAAAGGAAAACCCTAAGACAGCAATGTGAGTAATCTCCTTTTTGTAAACCTTTTTGCAAATTGTTTTTACAAAACCTCATATGATTAACATTATATTAAACAGTGATTGAGTATTTGTATTCTACAATTATCGTCGGTATGTTGGGGTTTTGTATATAAAATTTGTTACTACATTGTGAGTAGTAACATGACCACAAGTCGGGTTGACAGTACCGTGGGTGGTAATTAAAGTAGATGGAAACAAATGTAATTGCGCGACCGCCCTCAATGCTGTAGACTGGTAAAACCTGTTTGATTAAACTGGGATTCACTCACCAGTATTTCCCACTGACAAAATGTTTTTAAACGCGTTTCAGGTAACAAAATGTGAAAGCCAAATAGAAGCCAGCTGGACAGCACTGAAGGCTTGGAAAAGTGGCAATAAAAGTTACCTAAATAAATAGATGTTTTTATTTAAATAAAATAGGGTTTATCCCTATGAAAATGTGTGTACTTGAAACTTGGGAATTTCCCATGTGTTTAATATTATAAAAGCGTGGTATTTTACTCTGATAAAATATTTCATAACTACGGTCCTGATGTAATTTCCACTGCCAAAATGATGAACACCGATACCACCGAAACTGGCCGCGGCCGCCCGTTCCCGGGTTGATAGGGGACGGGGGCTGTGACAGAATGGTGGTATCAGAGCTAAGCCACTGATTCAGCCACAGAAGTGTTCCGCTGACACCAAGATATTATTTAAAATGTTAGGAAATTATCTACAGAAATACATGCATATCTGTATTTTATTGTTGTGTGTTATTTGACTATTTGTTAGTTTACAGTATGAGTGATCAAGGACCCTCCGACGCCTATCGTTAGTTGTCTAGCTCACCTCAAAACGAAGGTAGCTCTTCACAGCCTACCCTCTCAGGGTATTCAGCTGACAATGAAGATGGGATATTCGTCTTCAAGGCTCAGTCTGAAGAGCCATTCCCTCCTAAAAAGAGAGGATGGTTCAGCAGAGGTGCGCATGAACGTAGGAAGAGGATGAAAAAGTTACAACAACAGCGAGTTTTAGCAGCCGCTAAGAGAGAAACAGATGCTCACACTCAAGATATGCTCAGTAGGAGTCTAGGAAATTTCCATATCTTAGCAACCAAAGTTGCCGACCCAAACCTGGAGCAACTCATAGCACCCCAGCCTTTACCACTGGAAATTGAAAATAACCTAGAAAATCAAATCCCAATGCCTGATTTTGACCCCACTAAGATACCTAGAGTACCAGCACCCAATCCCTTAGAGCCAGACTACGGCCCGTGGTTTGACGATCATAGGGATTATCAGCAACGCTACCCAATATCAGAGGAACCCATGTCAAACTTAGCAGCTTACCCAGGTCTGGACCCTCTAGATCCATATTATGATAATGATGAATACATTAGGGAAATCCTAGAGAATCCATATCCTCAGGAAGAACCCATGCCACAGTACCCAGATCCAGTACCAGTACCAGCACCTGCACCCCCAATGAGCACTGAGAATGTGCAAGAACTCCGAACCTTTGGTGAGGAGATTTTAGAAGAGAGCGAAATGATGAGACAAATAGGGGAACGACTCGTCTGGAAATACGACGAGCGTAATATGGATTTTTGGATAAACCCTTATCATTAGTAATAATAATAGTAATATAATAATAAATATATATATATATATATATATATAATATGTGTGTATGTATGAAAAAAAAATGATAATATATATGTTATAGTATAGACCACCTCGTGGTTAGTGATGCATACTAGTATTGTATTTTTATTCCAGTTGTATTCTAATAATTATAGATGCATACTATAAAATAGAGTAAGTCGCAATGCTCGATGATTTTGATCAACATACTTGTCGTGTGATTGTTTCAATTAGATATTGTCCTGTGATATTAATACTTGATAATTGTTTAAAATCTAGATGGCCGACGTAGCAAATCCAGAAAACCAGAATAATGGAAATCAAATGAATAATAGTGAAATTCGACACCTTGTAACTCAAGGAATTAGAGATGCTATGCCAGCTATTATCTAAAATGTTAGAGATGCAGAAAATAATGATAAAAGTGGTAATGGAAGTAAACAAACCCATACAGAACCTAGTTACAACGTGCACAATGGACCTATACTTCAAGTGCCCATTCCTAAAAGAAGAAGAACCATGTATTATGGTTGTTCTTATAAAGAATTCTGGTCTTGTAAACCAATAGAATTCTCGGGCAATGAAAGGGCCATTGTAGCTCTACGCTGGATAGAAAAGACTGAGGCAGTCTTAAAAATAAGCAAATGTGCAGAAAAAGATAAGATAATGTTTGCCTCCAATCTGTTCAAGAATTCAGCACTAGAATGGTGGAACACTATCATCCAGTCTAGGGGAAGTGATAGGGTTTACAATATGGAATGGGAGGAATTTAAAAATATGATAGAAAGGAAATTATGCCCTCCCAATGAAAAAGAACAGATAGCAAATAAGTTCCTAAACCTTAGGATGACTGGAGTGGATAGTAAAAGGGTACTACTTTATTCTTTGAATATGCTAGAATAGTGCCAACCCTTGCATCACCAGAACCAGTGTTAATCTCCCGCTACATCTGGGGATTAATCAGTGAAATTAGGCATGTAGTCAAGGTAGCTAGACCTCAAACTATAGAAGAATCTGTAGAACTAGCAAATACCTTGACTGATGAGTTAGTGCGTACACATGAAGAAAATCAGAGGAGAAACCTAGCTCAAAAGCTTACCCAAGAATTCCATTATGGAAATTCCAGCCGTGGGAAAAATGTAGGTTCTACCTCTGCACCTTACTGCAAGGCTTGCAAGAAGAAGCATTCAGGAAGATGCTCCACTTACTGCAATTTCTGCAAGATACCAGGACACAAGGAAGAAGATTGCAGGAAGAAACCTAATAATGGAATGTGCTTTAACTGTGGAGAAAAAGGTCACATTAAGCCGAACTGTCCAAAACTAGCTCCAGCCATGAACAACAAGACTACCAAAAATGCTAGAGCATTTGTTCTGACCGCAGAAGAAGCAAAGATGATCCCGGATGTGATCGCCGGTACATTTTTAGTTAATGATGTTTTTGCTAAAGTATTATTTGACTCTGGTGCAAACCAAAGTTTTATTAATACTTCATTTTGCAAACTTCTCAATCGACCATTAACTAAACTCCCACAAGAATGTCTCGTAGAAACAGCTAACGGGGAAACAATTAAGATTTCTGAAATCTTGTAGGGAGCAAGAATAGAATTTTTAAATCAAAATTTTATTGCAAACCTTTACCCAATGAATCTGGCAGGATTTGATGTTGTATTAGGAATGGATTGGTTAATAACCAATAAAACCAGTATTTTATGTGATTAAAAGTCAGTCCAAGTAAATTCACCAAGGGGTGAAAAGATCAAAATTAAAGGAGATAAGCCCTTTAGATCCACGAAATTCATCTCTGTGATGAAAACAGCAAGTTATGCTAAAAAAGGGTTATTAGTGTATATGATTTCTATAATCATTAACACTAAAGGAATAGAACTGAAAGATATTCCAGTAGTATCCCAATTTTCAGATATATTTCCAGAAGAATTACCAGGACTACCTCCAGATAGGGAAGTCGAGTTCAGAATCCACCTACTACCAGGAACAACACCAATTGCCAAAGCACCTTACCGTTTGGCACCCGCAGAAATGCAGGAACTGAAGAAACAGCTAGACGAATTGTTGGAGAAAGGATTCATACAGCCAAGCTCATCGCCATGGGGAGCACCGATCTTATTCGTAAAAAAGAAGGACGGATCAATGCGTATGTGCATTGACTACTGTGAATTGAACAAAGTCACGATTAAAAATCGGTATCCATTACCGAGAATCGATGATTTGTTTGATCAGTTGCAAGGAGCTCGATTTTTCTCAAAAATCGACTTAAGATCAGGATATCATCAATTAAAGATACAAGAAGAGGACATTCCTAAGACCGCTTTTAGAACAAGGTATGGCCATTATGAATTTACTGTCATGCCATTTGGTTTAACCAATGCCCCAGCTGCATTCATGGACATGATGAACCGAATATGTAAGCCACATTTGGATAAGCTCATAATTGTTTTTATAGATGATATTCTCATTTACTCTAAGAGTAAAGAGGAACATGCAAAGCATTTGCACGCACTTCTAAGTTTATTAAGAAAAGAAAAGCTTTATGCTAAGTTTTCGAAGTGTGAGTTTTGGTTAGAACAGGTACAGTTTCTTGGGCATTTAGTCAATCAAGAAGGAATTCATGTGGATCCCACCAAGATCGAGGCGATTACCAAATGGAAAACCCCTGAGTCACCAACCGAGGTTAGAAGTTTCTTAGGATTGGTTGGTTATTATAGAAGGTTTATTCGAGATTTTTCTAGAATAGCCATTCCCTTAACTAAGCTAACCTGTAAATCTGTCAAGTTTAAATGGGGACCAAAACAAGAAGAAGCTTTAGAATTCTTAAGCAAAGACTAACCAACGCACCCAAACTGGCGTTACCTGAAGAAACTGAAGACTTTATAGTCTATTGTGACGCTTCTAAGTTAGGTTATGGATGTGTATTGATGCAACGTCAAAAGGCTATGGCTTACGCCTCTAGACAACTTAAGAATCATGAAGAGAATTATTCAACCCATGATTTAGAATTAGGAGCTATAATTTTTGCCCTTAAAATTTGGAGACATTACCTTTACGGTAGTAAGTTTACCATTTTCACTGATCATGAGAGTTTAAGGTATGTTTTCGGGCAAAAGGAGTTGAATATGAGACAAAGACGCTGGATGGAGATACTTAGTGATTATGATTGCAATATCCAGTACCATGCAGGAAAGGAAAATGTAGTAGCTGATGCTTTAAGTCGAAAATATCACGAAAAACCAAAAAGAGTACGTTCACTTAAACTAAATCTGCAAGTAGATTTAAACGAACAGATTAGAAAAGCACAAGAATCAGTGATCAAGGATGATACTGAGAAATTGAAAGGAATGATTAAGGAACTAGAACCAGGAACATATGGAATTTGGAGATTCCATAAGAAAAGAATGTGGATACCCAAATTAGGAAACCTACGCCACCGTATATTAGAAGAAGCCCATAAGTCTAAGTATATGATGCATCCTGAAAGTGATAAGATGTATCAAGACTTAAGAAAGAATTTCTGGTGGATAGGAATGAAAAAGGATATAGCAGCATATGTTGCTGTAACACTCGACTTAAATTTCTATTATTTTAATCATAAAGTATGGGCCTTTTTAAACAAAATGCATATTTATAAAAAACATAGTTAAAAGCTAAGATGTACACTGTTTAGCGAGTTAACATAAGGACCTTCTAGTTCAAAGTATTCACAACTAATAGAGTTTACAAAACAACATTGTCTAGACAAGTTTAGATTAGTGCGGAAGCTTCAAAAATGGAGTTCGGTTCTTGATTTCACGCTTGATCGGCATCCGTAGCTAACAAGCATCACCTGAGGTCAAAACCACATAAATAATTAGTTTTGACAATGTTAACCGAGCCTAGACAAGTCCCAACGACATAATTATAACAAAAATCATAAAATTCTGGTTTTTTGGTCTGTCGCGCCACGCGCCAGACTCAGCCAAACCCTTCGCGTGCCGCGGGCAGCCCCGCATGTCGCGCCAGATCCTTGTGCCCCCGTCGCGTGGCGCCGGGGAGTGCGTTTTCCAGCAGGTCCAGTTTCTGGACCTGCATTTTGCCCAGCTCCGAAAATTTACAAAATTCTAACTTTAAACCATCATAACTTTTTACTCGGTTGTCCGTTTTAGTCGATTCTTTTTCCTATGCGTCCGTAATAAAATTACGGAACCTACCTTGCAAATTTCACGTTACAGAAAACAAATTACAAACAAATGATTTATAAAATCCTTGTTTCAATTATCCAACTTATTAGCAATAAGTGCAAAATACCATTTTTCAGTTCTAAGACTTTTTGGACATAATTACCCAAATCCCCGGGCTTATAAACCTTGGCGTATCCGCGCCATTCCATGGCTTTACGCTCACATTAGAACTTAATTCTTGTTTTCTCAAAATTTAAGCATTTCCGCTTCAAGCGACACTTACAATTTACTTCTATTGGTGACCCGATATCTCGGATTTGTGAACTTCTAGCATAACCAATTCATTTGCGTAGTACTATCCAACACTTAACGCAGTGTGAGACTTTTAAGTCTCTACACACATGATCCTTTTAAAAGCGTCATTTTGACCCGTTTGGTTGTCGAGTGAAAACCATCACTTTGATGACAAGCGAAACCATTTCCCAAAATCATCTCCAACCATTATTTTGACCCGTTTGATATATCGAGTGAGCTTCGTCACTTCAAGGACACATCAAACGCGTATGTTACACTACGACACCATTTATACACTATAACCAAACATTTATGCATAATGTAATGGGACTAAGGTCACGTATCTTTAGAGCAATCCTTTCAAACGCGTATCGTCACTAGCTTGTCCGCTTGATGTCCCGGTTTCTTTGCCTATAGAGTTCAACCATAGTTATTGTAGGATCGTTGTTGGACCCAAAATGAGTCGATCAGAGGCGTTCTACTCAAAATGAAAGGCGTAAACAGACATGATGAGTTGAATTCAGCTAGATATACACTTTTAACTATCGTTTATATTGATTTGGAACAGTTTTACAACAAGACGATAGTTCGACAGAGCTTCGCCGTCGGAAACACACATACAAGAACTACTTGAAACGAAATCAGGTCAAAGCTATTTATAGGCTAGGTGATTCCGCTTGAACATGCTCAAGCGGAATACCATTACAAGCGAAATCTCCATCTCAAGCGAAATAACCAGTGCAAGCGAAATAACAGATTTCGCTTGAACCTGCCATGTTCTCTTCAAGCGGAATTAGCTCTATGACTTGTTTTCTCGATCTTCGTGCCATATGCAATGCAAGACTCGATACAAGACGAAGTCGACAGACGCATGCACCAACAGACTCCCCCTCGAATGTTGACGAGTCTTAAAGTGTCGAGTCTTCAACGTCTTCAGTCTTTATCAGTCTGAACGTGTAAGCATCCTCAAACTTTATCTCTTTCTCCTCTTCAGCATCAACAGACTCCCTTCAAACAATCTCTCCTCGGATGTCTTCAGACTCCCCCTTTCGATATGTTGGGATCGCAGCCTGGCTTGTTAAAATTACAGAGTCCTCAGGTATCGGAACCTGGCTCTCTATCACATAGAATCAACTAACCTGCACATTCTCTACCCAAAAATAAATTTCACAAATTTAACAATTTACAAATTTATACACAGACTCCCCTCAAAATTAACCAGAAAGATTTATCAATGATTAGAACCTCAGATGACCACTTGTACCAAAAAAAATATTCAAAAAAATTTTCTCAATTAAAAACAAGCTCCCCCTCATCACATGCTCATCATGTTTAGCATTAGAATTTTGAAAATCAGCTCTCCAACATTAGTTGTCGAAAATCTTTTTGAATTTTTCAAACTTTATGCTAAAACACACTGAAAATCTTTTTGAATTTTTTAATGAAATGAAATGTAGTAAAGAAATATTTACAGACAATATTTTTGTGAGTTTGTGTAAGAGGATCATATCAGTTTTTGACAAGTCACAAGTACCGTTGAGCTTAGTTACACATTAAGAATTAAACAATTCACTTAGATTGCCGATATACTGATCCACTTAAATTTTCACACAAATTTCAACTGATTCAGGATATGAATTAGGTGTTTTAAGGACTTAAACTTATTCATGTGTCCCACCTCTTGAATATACTCCCGTATCCAGATCCCAATATTCAGTCTTACAAGTGAGTATACCACAGATGATATCTGTAAGGGGTTAGATGCGAAACCGTGAGAGCTCAGGTCAGAACTTCCGTTCAGCAGAGAGATGACGGTTCGACTTTTGGTGGGTCCCCTTTAGAGGATCTTTTTTACAACAACATTGATTAGCAATTTTATTGTCTTCATCATTTTATGCTGAGGGTGGCGCTATATTTCAAGCAAGCAGAAAGTATTCTCCGGGGACTAGGCCATTGCTTCCGCAAAATCAGAAGTCCCGAGATAATACCCCAGATATCACTGAGCATAAAGACCTAGTATCTCAGAAAGAGGGACCTTTCAAATGAGATTTCAGGGGTTACCTATATATCCAAGTAGTGTTCCCCACAAAATAAGAAAGTTTGAATTTAAGTTTATATCCCGAAAAAGTTTACTAAATGTGTAAAAACCTATCGGCATATCATCAGTGAGACTGTTTAAAGCTATATAATCATTACATTTCTTTAGCATACTGTAACTGTCTACTGATTTACTATCATTTCCTCTTTTTTGACACTAAAACTCATTTTTGTATTTTATCATGTTTTTGCTTTTTCAAATTTTCAAATGTTTTTGGATTTTCTGAAAATTACTCCCCCTAAAATTCAAAACCATTAAAGGAAATTTGAAAACAAACTATACAAATAAAGTGACAACTGATATCGAATTGCTTCAATTCGCCATCCACTTGGCATAAACAATCAGAACTTCCCCTTTCACAAAACTATTTTCTCATTATGATTTCAAAACACTTAAGTTTGTTTTAACCAAAATGATTTTTCCGGAAAATAAGTTTTGTTGATTTTACCACTTGTAGAATTAGGGGATAAACTCATCACTTTGTTTCTTTTCTCTTTTCAATATAATGAACCCCATATATTCTTTAACCATTTATAGTAAACCAAGTACAACTTAATGTCCCTGATTTACCACTTGTAAGTTGAAATCACTTCAACCACTTTGAAAAATATAACAATTTAAGAAAATATCACCTGTATTTTTACCAACTATAACCCTTGTAAGATTATCAACCAAGAAAGATGCCGATACCTGCTCCACGCTTACAAACCTGGGAGCTCCGGCAAGTCATACTTATCACTTATGAAAAACAGACATCCAAGCTTCACCAAACTTGGATGTTTCCTCCTCAACTTCTCTTGGGTAATAAGATGCCTTCTTTGTTTCATAAAAATCTTTTACCCCTTTGGCCTTTCCCTCGACCATTTTCCCAAACATCTATTTAACATTGCCATTAAAAGCTTTTTCAATATCAAATTCATTCTTTTCAGAATAAAATTGATTTGAGATTTCAACTTTTCCAACTTTTGATTTAAAATTCTCAGCCCTCAATGGTGGAAAATGAACATCATCCATTGGCGGTACTGATTTTTCTTCTTTTGACTCAGCTTGTGGCTCGTCTAACTTTGTGGAGTTAGATTCATCACCAAGTTTCTCATAAAACTACTTAACAACCCACATTTGGTTGTCATGTTTAGCTCTCTTTTGATAAAAATGAGTCTTTGAACATTCACCAACTTCATATGTTAAATTTTCAAAAATTTTGAATTTTTCAGTTGGTGGCTCATTTTTCTCAACAACCTTTTCTTTGAGTTTTTGAGAGACTTCCTGTTTTGTCTTTGTTGCTTGAGAACAGTTCCATGCAATGTAACCAACTTCATTGCACTTGTAACAGGTTCTTGTATCTTTTCTATGAAAAACTCCAGTCCCCATTCTCTTCTTCTCAGCAAGAAACTCCTGGTTTGACTGTCTCCAGAAAGGTTTCTTCTCTTCTTCCTCAGTGCTTCCTCCTGAAACAAATTTCATTTTTGATTTAAAATCTCGGACATATTTTTCATTTTTATAATTTTCTGGAGGAATAAAACCTAAACCTTTCTTTTTAAAATTACCGTTATGGTTTGGTTTCTTTCGATAACCTGAACCAGAACTGTAACATTTTTTCTTGTTTAAACGTTGTTGAACTCTTGAAGTGTATTTTTTAGGTTTTTCAGTAAGATTTACATCTTTTATTTCAGAAATATTAATTTCTGTTAATTTGAAAACCTTTTTGATCTTTTCAATTCGAACACTTCTTATTGGAAATTCCTCATCAGAATATAATTTGTCTGAATCCTTCAAGGTATATGCCACTTTGACTAATTCGTCATTCAAATTAGATTTTGATAACAGGAATTCTTTATTGTACACCCGTTTAACCGACGACTTTGAACTGTTGATCGATGAACTCGAACTTTTGTCAGACGAATTTGAACACCCAGACTCGGATTTTGACTCAGACTTTAACTCTGACTCCTCATCTGTATCCAACACCTGATCGACCATCTTTTTTATTAACTCGGACTCATGATCAGTGTCAAACGATGTAAAAACAACGTCAATGTTTTCTGGTAATTCATCGGTTATATCGGACTTTAACTTTATATTGACTGCCTTTTCGACTTGTTCCTCATTCGGTTTTCTAGGGGAATATCCTTCCCAAATCGGAGGCGGACACTTGTTATAACTAACACTCTGTTTCTTACCAGTATCCTTCTTCTTTGTCTTCTCTTCAATGAGATAATCAGAACTAGAATAACTCTGTAATAAACGTCTAATCCTCTCATTCTCAATCTTTTCATTTTCCAACTCCCGCTGCAGTTTTGCACATTCCTCAATGTAATGATTTATAGATTTTTGCTTCGTCATCATCACAGCATTCATCATAGTCAGTGCATCTTCTCTTTCTGAGTTAGTCTTTTGTAGACCAGTTACCGTTCTATTCAGCACATCGTAAGATTCTTTCACATAGTTGAGATTGAACAATAATTGTTCTTTCATCTTTTCTTGCTCACTGATGTGTGCAAAACTAACTATAAAATATGACCTAAATTAGACTCTCTAAACTAGACACGAAAAGCTTTAAATTTATAACTAAGACTCTTTAAACCTAAACCACACAATCGGCAAGTGTACCGATCAATGTAGTATAACCTAGCAAGTCCGAGTATCGAACCCAAAGACTCTATGTATTACGTAAACTAGACTCTAATAGACACTGACTGACGCGACTTAAACTTGTTTATTTGTTTGGGGGGGGGGGGGGGTTACTGAAAACTAAGGAAATCTATGTTAACTACTAAAACTAAAGAAATTAGAACTAAGACACGAACAAAGAACTTGGTTTGTATTCAGATGATATAAAAGACTACCTAGACTCGAATCCAGTTTGACTAGGAATGGACTTCTAATGGTATTAAAGTTGTATGGAGCCGGGATCGTAAGATACTAAACCTTAAGGTATTTCTATGCTAAGACTTCCCGACCCTTCTCAGGAAGAAACCTAGGAAACCCTACAAGGCTGTTATGAACACCGACTGTTAGACTTCCTCTCAGTCCTCTAACTATTCTAAAAGTGCCCTAATATGACTATCTACCTCTCAGCGCGATAATCTAAGGCAATTCTAGGTTCTGATTTGGTTTACTAGACACGGATGCAAGTAGGGAACTAAGATCGACTTCTCTCAAAACCTATCTTAGATATATATTGCACAGCGACCTAATAACTAACTCGAGCCTCTCAGCGACAAGTTAAGCAGAACACTTGATTTTATTAAACTACCGAATGTTACTTCTAAGGTTACTTACATGATTTTCACCCTAAAGGATCAAAGGTTTATTATGTGATATAGACACTCACCAAAACCTAAAACCCTAGCCTGATTCTATTACGTGATAAAGACCGTCACCAAGATTCAAGCGAAGCAAGAAACAGTAGTAAAATAATCGTCAAGCATGCATAAGCACCAAATCAGAAATTCTAGAACACGTTACTTTCAGAATCAATCCATACATAAACAATAATTGACCATTAAAAATCCAAACTTTAAATCAAACTATCATCTTGTCTAGGTAGTTAAACAGTTTAGCCAAGCATCTCGATTAACGTAAACAAATCAAAGATATCAACTATAGAATTCATCGTAACAAGTTTTAAACAAAGAATCGACTAAATAAGGGATTAGGTAACCCGATTAAATCTTCGATCTTCACTCTCGGCTCGTACCAATGATTCTGATGCTTCAAGATCTCCGATTCTCCGCCAAAAGTGCTCCCAAGTTGCTCTCAAAAACTCTTAATTCGTAATTTTTTTGTTTAGACTTTCAATTCTTGGTTTTTATATGAAACCCTAATGAGATAACAAATCAGGCGTATCAATCATGCCAGTCGCGTAGCGCGACTGGCCTTGTCCCTACTCTCGCTCTACGCCAGTGCGTAGAAGTCAACAAAAGTCAAATATCCTCTTCAGTCGCGTAGCGCGACTGACTTGCTTCATCTCTAGCGCTACGCTAGTGGCCAATTTTTGACAGAATGTTCACTTTGAAATCCAGCTTCAAACTCCAAAAACTTCAAATATATTCTAACACTTTTATGCATTGATTCCAAGACTTGACATTCGACACTTTCGCTCGGTTTTGCTCCAATTTCATCGCTTTTATGTATCAAGACCTGGAAAACGCAATAAAGATCAATAGTACGTAATTCTAAACTAAACTAAGCTGAAAATAACGATAAAACGTACAAACTATACACGATAAAAGAATGTATTTTACAATACATCAAATATCCCCACACTTACTCTTTTTTCGTCCCCGAAAAAGAATTGTGCAACGGAATCAGAGACAAATCATTACTTGGATCAAAATTTATTTATATCTTATTAAAACCAAGACTTGCGTTAGCCGCGATTGCGAATATACTGATCCTCTTAAACCCGAATCTACTCCTAAACCCTTATCATGTGAATTTAATTTAAGTGCGGTCAATCCACCTAGGGCCTCACACTAGAATCTACGGTCCACCTACTCCCACCTCAAGCTTATAGGACTAAAAGAACGATCAATTGACCAATTCCTAACCGTTTTATATCAAAACTACGAGAGTAAACAATCAAATTTTTTTCTTTTTTCCATTTTTTTTTTTCTTTCTTCCCGAATTCGTTTTGAATTCTTTCGTGAGACTAGACGATGCTTTCCCTTAACCCAGCGGTATTCCGGCTGTAGAGTCGCTATCCCCAATCACAGATTACATAGGTCTCGGTACTTTTATTCGGCAAAGCGATTTCACACATCCCAGAGGCAAACCGGCTGTAGAGTCGCTATCCCCAACTCGGAATACGTAGGCCTGTGTTACTTTCATTTAGTTTCCAGCTCACTTTTTTTTTTTTTTTTTTTTTTCATGATCACAAACTCTAACAGTTTTAACTTATAACGGTGCCCCTTATACTAATATTGACAGTTTTGATTTCCCATATTTCCCAGGCGAGAACCCACTAGCGGACCGACAATTAAGGTATATTAGATCAAAGGGACTTAAAACCAAACCCGGGCCTATCCACATATCCCAAACTAGACGCAAGCTTGATTTATTATCATCTCATATTATTATTATTCAATCCAAGCAAAAAAAAACATCTTTTCTATCATTTTCCGCTTTATTTGCAAACTTCTTTTTATTTCGAAAGACATTTTCTAATTTTTTCAATTTTTTTTTCAATTTTCAAATTTTTTAATTTTTTTGTTTTTTCTCAATAAAAGACTCAAATATTTACAAGTATCCCATCCCCACACTTAGAGATTGCATTGTCCCTAATGCAAGAACGAAAATACGACTCGACAACTACCTAAAAATAAACACAAAAGAAATAAAATACAAAGATAAAGAATTGGAAAAAGACTTAGCTGGTTAGGACAAAAGTCAGTGCCAGCTGTTCGGGTCTTAAATCCAACTAACGATCGTATAGCATTTCATTCGCGATCGTTAACTAATCTGCGTGGGTATATCAATATAGCAAGTCCAAAATCACCCGAATGGCAATTGAGTACGGGTGACACGATCCAAACCTGCATAATCAAAGCAAAACAAAACCCAACGCAGTACCTACTCGAAACACATAAAGACTCAAAAACTACTACTTTAGACTCATGGTACAAAATAAAAGACTCCAAAAATACAAACTCTACAAAATAATACCAACTTCTTACCTACTTACGGAGGATCATGGATGTGCAACTCACCATCCAACATAGCCCTCACCCTACGGGCTGCAACACTATCCTTCTTAACACTTCCCCCATCTCTCTCATACTCTCTCAAATAATCATCTGGCGGTTTGAATCTGAAAGTATCATCTTTGTAACTATCCCCACACTGAGCCTTGCTTAGTGCCTCAATCCTCGATTCTAAACTCACCACCCTTTTCTCCAAATCTTCCAACTTTCTATCTAGAGGATCCCCACACTTGAATCCTATCATCTTCTCTACACTCACATCCCTCATCACCTTCTCCTCAACTCTCTCTTCATTCTCACACTCTCCTACTAACGAAACCGCCTCAACTTTATCGCCCAAACCTCTCGAATGCATAACGTTAAACACCACCGACTCCTCACCCGCTCTAAGTGTAATGGTGCCTAAAGAGACATCTATGAGAGCTTTAGCGGTGTTCAAGAACGGGCGACCTAAAATTAGCGGTATATTTTCATCGGCTTCCATATCTAAAATAACGAAATCGGCCGGAAAAACAAATTTATCCACCTTCACAAGCAGATTCTCAACAATTCCCCTCGGGTACTTAACTGACCGATCGGCTAAAGACAATGTCATCCTGGTAGGTGAAAGCTCTCCTAGACCTAGCTTCTCATACAAGGAATAGGGCATTAAATTGGTACTAGCACCTAGATCAGCTAAAGCTCTCGTGTTGGTGTTACTACCAAAAAGACACGGAATAGTAAACACACCCGGATCAGTAAGCTTTTCAGGAAGCTTATTTGAAACAATGGCCGAACACCCCCCATGCAATGGAACATTCGACAACTCTCCTAACTTCTCCTTATTCCTAAGAAGGTCCTTTAAAAATTTTGCATATTTTGGCATGGACTGGAGTGCCTCTACAAACGGAAGATTAATCTTCAATTGCTTGAAGATATCTAAGAATTGCCCGTATTCCTTCGAATATTTTTGATTCTTAAGACGTGAAGGAAACGGAGCATATTGATGGTTCACATAAGGGGAAGGCCTAACAACTACGGGCTCTTTCTCTACTCTCTTCTCTCGAGACTCACCGGGTTGTGCGGTACTTGCTGGGCTTAACCTAGATTGCACTTTGCCGGGAGCCTCCATCTCAATCACCTCATCTATCACATCACCATCCTCATCTGCCTCTCTCTCCTCTAAACTAGGGTTCCCTACGATCTTGCCACTACGAGTGTAAATGGCATTAGCTTGAGCATTAGGGTTCTGTTGAGTGTTACCCGCAAATTTACCGGGTAATCTTTCTTCTAACTTCCTAGCAATATCACCTACAACCCTAGAAAGATCTTGAACCGCAGATTGGTGATTCCTAAGCATGAGATCATGTTCACTAAGTTTCTTTTGAGTGCTTTGATCCCTAGCAACTAACTGGCTCATCATAGCCTCCATCCTTTCCATACTACCCCCTACATCAAAACTCGAACCTTGACCACTTGACCCTCCATCCTTAACCTGCCCACTCGAACCGTCACTGAAAAGCGAACCTAGACCCCTATTTGGATTTTGAGCGATTTGAAAACCAGGCGGTCCACTTGAGCGAAAATTGTTATTATTATTATTATTACTACGCCACCCCGAGCCTACATTATTATTCCCAAACCCACTAGACTGGCTCCTACCAAAACCTCCTCCTACAAATCCAACTTGCTCCTCACCGACTAGCAAAGGACACGAACTAGTACCGTGACCTCCTCGACACAACTCACACTTATCTATCTTAGCCTGAATTTCCTTAAGTTGTCTATCCATATTTTCCAAAACAGAGGCCAAACTAGGATCCATAGTGACATGGTTCACCCCTCGGGCGGGTGCACTAGTAGTGGTATTTGAATTACCACTTTGAAACCTCTGATCGGATCGTGACTGTGATTGAGACTGAGCAAATGCCTCAAAACGCTCTAGACACTCAGGAACTGTAAGAATACCCATCATGTGCCCCCCTGCATTTGTATCAAATCTATCTCTAGTCTCCTGGGTAAGTCCATTGTAAAACTTCTCACATAGGGCCCAATCAGAAAGACCGTGCTGGGAGCAACGAGCGCAAAGGGTTTGAAACCTTTCCCAAGCAAGGTAGTAGGGCTCGTCGGGCCCCATGCGGAAGGAATGGATCTCATCTCTAAGCCGTGAAGCTTTGGCGGGCGGAAAATACTTGTTAAGAAAGGCTTGACGAAGCCCCGCCCAAGTAGTAAAGGTACCGGTTGGTTGAGAGTCCAACCAAGTAGCCGCACGGCCGGCTAGTGAGAATGGGAAAAGCTGTAAATATGTGGCATCATTAGGTGCACCGCTAAGGCTAAAGGTAGCTAGCATCCTAGAAAAACGGTTTATGTGGGCCGGGGCGTCCTCATCATCTCGGCCATGGAATTGGATACTATTGGTGATGGCCTGCATGGCATACGATGGGATTTGCCATGAATTTTCGTTAACTATAGGTGGAACAGTGATGGGTGAAGCAAGGCCGGTGAAATTCTGAGTAGCCTGCTGATGGACGGTTTGCCTAGGGTTTGCCATGTATTCTACGTTCTCTGGTTCACTAGAGGTACTAGAAGTGGGAGAATTGGGTGGGGAATCCTTAGGTGAATGGTTTAGGGAAGGTGGTGGAACGGTAAGTGGGATGGTGTCGAACTCTGAAAGATCAAGAAAAATGTGAGATGAAGAATTAACCTGTGGGAACGAAGAAGAAGATGATTGATTGACTGGTGGTGGCGGTGGTCCGTGCGAGCGTAGATGTGGCATCCACTGCTAGCAAAAACCTGAACACAAGAAAAACAAACTACTAGTTACTATGACTCAAGATAAGACAAAGACTCGACAAAACAAAGAAAACACGTAGCACGTATATATCAATTAAGTCTATCAAAGCTAATAAACGCAATTGCCAAGAGTCCCCGGCAACGGCGCCAAAAACTTGATGTGTGCAAAACTAACTATAAAATATGACCTAAATTAGACTCTCTAAACTAGACACGAAAAGCTTTAAATTTATAACTAAGACTCTTTAAACCTAAACCACACAATCGGCAAGTGTACCGATCAATGTAGTATAACCTAGCAAGTCCGAGTATCGAACCCAAAGACTCTATGTATTACGTAAACTAGACTCTAATAGACACTGACTGACGCGACTTAAACTTGTTTATTTGTTTTGGGGGGGGGGGGGGTTACTGAAAACTAAGGAAATCTATGTTAACTACTAAAACTAAAGAAATTAGAACTAAGACACGAACAAAGAACTTGGTTTGTATTCAGATGATATAAAAGACTACCTAGACTCGAATCCAGTTTGACTAGGAATGGACTTCTAATGGTATTAAAGTTGTATGGAGCCGGGATCGTAAGATACTAAACCTTAAGGTATTTCTATGCTAAGACTTCCCGACCCTTCTCAGGAAGAAACCTAGGAAACCCTACAAGGCTGTTATGAACACCGACTGTTAGACTTCCTCTCAGTCCTCTAACTATTCTAAAAGTGCCCTAATATGACTATCTACCTCTCAGCGCGATAATCTAAGGCAATTCTAGGTTCTGATTTGGTTTACTAGACACGGATGCAAGTAGGGAACTAAGATCGACTTCTCTCAAAACCTATCTTAGATATATATTGCACAGCGACCTAATAACTAACTCGAGCCTCTCAGCGACAAGTTAAGCAGAACACTTGATTTTATTAAACTACCGAATGTTACTTCTAAGGTTACTTACATGATTTTCACCCTAAAGGATCAAAGGTTTATTATGTGATATAGACACTCACCAAAACCTAAAACCCTAGCCTGATTCTATTACGTGATAAAGACCGTCACCAAGATTCAAGCGAAGCAAGAAACAGTAGTAAAATAATCGTCAAGCATGCATAAGCACCAAATCAGAAATTCTAGAACACGTTACTTTCAGAATCAATCCATACATAAACAATAATTGACCATTAAAAATCCAAACTTTAAATCAAACTATCATCTTGTCTAGGTAGTTAAACAGTTTAGCCAAGCATCTCGATTAACGTAAACAAATCAAAGATATCAACTATAGAATTCATCGTAACAAGTTTTAAACAAAGAATCGACTAAATAAGGGATTAGGTAACCCGATTAAATCTTCGATCTTCACTCTCGGCTCGTACCAATGATTCTGATGCTTCAAGATCTCCGATTCTCCGCCAAAAGTGCTCCCAAGTTGCTCTCAAAAACTCTTAATTCGTAATTTTTTTGTTTAGACTTTCAATTCTTGGTTTTTATATGAAACCCTAATGAGATAACAAATCAGGCGTATCAATCATGCCAGTCGCGTAGCGCGACTGGCCTTGTCCCTACTCTCGCTCTACGCCAGTGCGTAGAAGTCAACAAAAGTCAAATATCCTCTTCAGTCGCGTAGCGCGACTGACTTGCTTCATCTCTAGCGCTACGCTAGTGGCCAATTTTTGACAGAATGTTCACTTTGAAATCCAGCTTCAAACTCCAAAAACTTCAAATATATTCTAACACTTTTATGCATTGATTCCAAGACTTGACATTCGACACTTTCGCTCGGTTTTGCTCCAATTTCATCGCTTTTATGTATCAAGACCTGGAAAACGCAATAAAGATCAATAGTACGTAATTCTAAACTAAACTAAGCTGAAAATAACGATAAAACGTACAAACTATACACGATAAAAGAATGTATTTTACAATACATCACTCACTCAGTTTCTCATTTTTTCTGCACATTGCTTGCAAGATTCTAAACACTTTAAGCAAGGCTTGATGACTTCCACAATCTTTTCAACTTCGATTATTTTCTCCACTTCAACAACTTTCTCAGCTTCAATCACCTTTTCTGTTTCAACCATCTCCTCAGCAACAATTTTAACTTCTTCATTTTGACCAGTCTCTTCTTTTTGAGCAACACTTTCACTCTTCATTTTCTTTTGTTCTTTTGCTACTCGTCTCTCCTTCAGCTTCTTCAAGCGATCTGCAAAATAAAATTGAAAACTTTCAGGAGATAGATGAGTTTTTGCAACATTAATATGTCTTTCTTCCTCATCATCACCACTGTCATCAGTTGGAGATTGATCAAAATCTATTATCTTCTCAGAACTATTATCTGAAGAACTAGAATCAGATGGTGTTTGATCAAAAACAGTTGCTTCTTCAGAACTTTCATCGGATGAAACAGATTCTTTTTCTTGATTCTTCACATGAACACCAATCACTTTCATCCATTCTGTAAACAAATCAGGCTCTTGTACTATCTTTCCAATGAAAGCTTTAAAATTCCCATTCTCATCCGCAAACCTATCCCAGCTGAACCCTTTAGGTAATTTTTCATCATCTTGATTTATTAGACATGCTTTACTATCAGCTGAAATATATTTTTCCCAACTGAATCCTGGAGCCATTTTCTCATCATCTTGATCAATGATGCCAAAATATGCTTTCTTGTTTGCATCTTCGATCATTTTTCCATGTGCAGTTGGTATTTCCTTTTGTTGATATGGTTGATGAGCAACTTGTTGATATATGACTTTCCGATAGTAGTCATCTTTTCCAAAAGGATTCTTTGCTCCACTAGCTTCTTGATTTTTGCACTCTCTCTTAAAATGACCTTTCTCCCTGCATCGAAAACAAGTAACTTTAGATTTATCAAAACCTAAAGTAGACACATGTGCATCCAGAAAATCATTTCTCCCTGTGATCATTTTAAACTTTTCTGCTCTTCTCAAGACACTAGCTAGACACCATTTAATGTCCATGAGCTTCATCTCTTCAGCGTCTATCTGATCGTAATCCTCTTTTGTCAGCATAGGATTTCCGATTCTCCCTGCTACCAAACCTTCATAGGATTGCAGCACAGTTGCAAGTAACGTCATGTGATCTTTTACAATTTCTTCAGAAAAACTCTGACCATCTGGAAGATTCAATGCAATGTTGCACTGTATCACACAACCGTTTCCACTTTTTGAGCTTTGGGAATGAAAACTGGAAGTTGAACTCTTCGGATTACCACTCGGATATGAAGAAAATCCACTACTGTTGTTTGGATTTTGATCAACAATTTCAGATGAGTCTCCAGCACTAAAAGCAGTTTGAATTTTCGGACTCTTTTCAACCTCTTGAACATTTCCTTTGTAATACATTTTCACATCTTGTTGATTACTCGGATTATTCATCCTTGCAATCTTTTGCTGTTCAAGATCTTATCCCTCAATCTTCTCAATGAACTGAGAAATCGTCAAACCATCATATACACCAATGTTCTTTAAGATCATTAAAAATGTACCCCACTCTTTCTGAGGTAAAGCATCAGCTAGTTTGTCGACCCATTCCTCTCGATCTTTGGTTATACTTAACAACGACATGGAACGAACTAAGTGGCAATATCTTTCAATCAGTTTCTTTGTATCTTCTCCTGGCAGACTTGTGAATAGATCAAATTCTTTCTTAAGTAATGACTTTTTACTTTTGATCATATTCTCACTTCCCTCAAATTTGATTTTAAGAGCATCCCAAATTGATTTTGAAGTTTTGTCATGTTGAAGCAATACAAAGATATCTTCTTTAATGGCTTGCTGAAGTAGACTAATCATCATCTTTTCAGCTATGTACATGTCTCGTTCTTTGTCATTGAATTCAGAGAATTCTTTCTCAACTTGCAAATCAGTACGTGGTAGAACATACTTTTTCAAAATACACTCCCAAGATCTTAAATGATTAGCTTGAACCCAGTTCTCAAACCGATCTTTCCATCCGTAATACTCTTCAATGCTCATTAGCTTCGGGGGCTTTTGCGTAGTTCCAGTCTCGTTTTCCAAGTTCATGTTTTGAGTAATGGAAGCTGGAGTAGTCGGGGATGTCGCAAATGCGTTGTAAAATTCTTCACTCATGATTCGGAAACTTTTTCACAAACACAGTTACTTTCAAGCGAGATTAGGCTTCAAGTGAAATCACCTGCAAACAACTTCAAGCGAGATTAAGATTTCAAGCGGGATTAGTAATTTAAGCGAAATCACCTGATTTCGTTTGAATTTCAAGCAGAATATCAGGTTGAAGCGAAATAACAGATTTTCAAGCGGAATAAGGTATTCCGTTTGAAATGTCCCTCAACTTTTCAAGCGGAATTAAAAGACTCGTTCAAGCGAAATAAGAACTTTTGTCCATTTTTGTCATTTTTAAGCTGAATTTTGGTCTGATATTCTCAAGGGTTTGTTAAAACACAATTTCGCTTATGTTGTGAAAAATTCAGGCCATTTTAACCGTGAAAAGTTGTTTAATTTATCAAAGAAGGTGTAGAAGTAAGGGAATGAGATGAAATCAAGCTGAAAACTGCAGAACTCCTCCTCCTGAGCTCTGATACCACTTGTAGGATCGTTGTTGGACCCGAAATGAGTCGATCAGAGGCGTTCTACTCAAAATGAAAGGCGGAAACAGACATGATGAGTTGAATTCAGCTAGATATACACTTTTAACTATCGTTTATATTGATTTGGAACAGTTTTACAACAAGACGATACTTCGACAGAGCTTCGCCGTCGGAAACACACATACAAGAACTACTTGCAACGAAATCAGGTCAAAGCTATTTATAGGCTAGGTGATTCCGCTTGAACATGCTCAAGCGGAATACCATTACAAGCGAAATCTCCATCTCAAGCGAAATAACCAGTTCAAGCGAAATAGCAGATTTCGCTTGAACCGGCCATGTTCTCTTCAAGCGGAATTAGCTCTATGACTTGTTTTCTCGATCTTCGTGCCATATGCAATGCAAGACTCGATACAAGACGAAGTCGACAGACGCATGCACCAACAGTTATTTAGAACTCTCTCATAGCATATAACGCATAATTTTCCACACTAGTCAAATATGCACTTTTAGTCGGGTTTCTAATATTTATCCTCTCTTAGGCATTACATCAAACACCTAAAGAGCATGATTTCGTATAATTAAAAATCAAATTCTTGATTAACTATTTAGCCAAGATTTAAGCATCCTTTCACAATTTCATGCATATTTTCATATCAACAAGTCTAAATTCACACCATAGAGCTTAAATACACTAAGTTAACAATGTTAATCCTAGTGTTTAACATGATCCTACAAAACCCACTTGACACATGAGTGTAGGATCCTAATTTCACAACTATATTCATCAATTCAACAATGGCTAGGGTTTCGTTCTAGACATAATTTCACTCTCAATTTCATCCAAACAACAATCATGCAAGCTCAAATTCGAATTTCATGAGTTCATCCAAAATTAAGATGAAACCAAGTAGTGAGATTTCACATACCTTATGATCCCTTCGTCGAGGTGATCACTAATCTATATTCAGATTTCGATTTTGACTTGATTTGAGCCTCCAATTAGTGAGTTTTTGTGAGAATTAGGGTTTGAAGAGGAACCCCTGGTCGTCCCCTTGTTCTGTTCGATCCAGACACACACTCAGGTGTGTGTTTGGTGTGTGATTTACTTATTAAACATCCAAGTTTCAAGTTTTACAAATTTGGTCCCTTGACTTTTGTTTAGTTTATAATTTAGGCACTTTAATTCACTCATGTGTTACTACAAGATTCATAACTAACTAAGTTATTTATTTCCTAGTTAGCTTATTCTCGTTTATTTTGTACTTTATAATTCTAATATAAAGTTTTATAAATTTCGGGGTGTTACAAGTCCACCCCCTTAAAAAGGGTTTCGTCCCCGAAACCGGAGTACGTACCAAATAATGTATGGTAGAGTCGTTGCATCTCCTCTTCGGATTCCCATGTGGTATCCGAACCCTTCTTGTGTTCCCATTTGACCTTCACTTGATTAATCACTTTGTTTCTCAAGCTTTTCACTTTACGATCTAGAATCGCAATAGGCTTCACCGCGTAGTTAAGACTATTATCCACTTCAATGTCATCGTAATGAATGTAAGTTGTTTCGTCAGCTAAACATTCCCTGAGATGTGATACGTGGAATGTGCTATGTATCACACTCAATTCCTTGGGCAGTTCAAGACGGTACGCTACCTTACCAACCCGTTCGATGATCCTGAATGGCCCAATAAATCCCGGGCTTAACTTTCCCCTTTTTCTAAATCGAATAATTCCCTTCCACGGTGATACCTTCAGCATCACCTTATCACCCACTTGAAACTCAATCGGTCTTCTTCGTTTATCCGCATACGACTTTTGTCGATCCCGAGCCGCTTTCAAGTGAGCTCGGACCAAGTCGATTTTCTCGTTCGTAATTCGGACTACATCCTTATGGGCTAGCTCACGCAGACCAACCTCACCCGAACACACCGGGGTTCGGCACTTTCTACCGTAAAGCATCTCATATGGAGCCATACCGATGCTTGCGTGATAACTGTTATTATAAGAAAATTCGACCAATGGTAGATAGACATCCCAACTACCCCCGAAGTCGATAATGCATGCCCGTAACATATCTTCTAGCGTCTATATTGTTCTTTCACTCAGTCCATCCGTTTGTGGATGGTACGCTGTGCTGATAAACAATTTAGTTCCCATTTGTTCTTGGAATTCGCGCCAAAAGTTTGAAGTAAACCGGGTATCTCTGTCGGACACGATAGATATCGGTACCCCGAGGCGTGCCACTATTTCATTAGTATGTACCTCTGACATCTTTTCGGATGTATAAGTCTCACGGATCGGAATGAAGTGAGCACTTTTTGTCAACCTATCCACAACTACCCATATAGCATCGAAACCGCGGTTGGTTTTGGGCAGTTTGGTCAACAAGTCCATCGTGATTTGTTCCCATTTCCAGACTGGGATATCCAACGGTTGCAGTTTACCATACGGCTTTTGGTGTTCTACTTTGACTTGCAAACACGTCATGCACTTCTCCACATATTTTACCACATCCCTTTTCATTCCAGGCCACCAATAGTTTTGCTTTAAATAGTTATACATCTTGGTTGCCCCCGGATGAATTGAATAACGGGATTTATGGGCTTCGTCAAGTAGGAACGCCTTGGCTCCACACGAATTTGGAATCCATATCCTCCCAAAACGCGTCTTCAACCCTTGGTTACCATCCGCCAATTCTTTCAATTGACCAACTATCCTTTCCTTCTTCACATTTTCCTCCTTCAATGCCTCGATTTAAGATTTCCGGATTTGTTCAAGTAAACACTCGACTTAAATTTCTATTATTTTAATCATAAAGTACGGGCCTTTTTAAACAAAATGCATATTTATCAAAAACATAGTTAAAAGCTAAGATGTACACTGTTTAGCGAGTTAACATAAGGACCTTCTAGTTCAAAGTATTCACAACTAATAGAGTTTACAAAACAACATTGTCTAGACAAGTTTAGATTAGTGCGGAAGCTTCAAAAATGGAGTTCGGTTCTTGATTTCACGCTTGATCGGCATCCGTAGCTAACGAGCATCACCTGAGGTCAAAACCACATAAATAATTAGTTTTGACAATGTTAACCGAGCCTAGACAAGTCCCAACGACATAATTATAACAAAAATCATAAAATTCTGGTTTTTTAGTATGTCGCGCCACGCGCCAGACTCAGCCAAACCCTTCGCGTGCCGCGGGCGGCCCCGCATGTCGCGCCAGATCCTTGTGCCCCCGTCGCGTGGCGCGGGGGAGTGCGTTTTCCAGCAGGTCCAGTTTCTGGACCTGCATTTTGCCCAGCTCCGAAAATTTACAAAATTCTAACTTTAAACCATCATAACTTTTTACTCGATTGTCCGTTTTAGTCGATTCTTATTCCTATGAGTCCGTAATAAAATTACGGAATCTACCATGTAAATTTCACGTTACGGAAACCGAATTACAAACAAATGATTCATAAAATCCTTGTTTCAATTATCCAACTTATTAGCAATAAGTGCAAAATACCATTTTTCAGTTCTAAGACTTTTTGGACATAATTACCCAAATCCCCGGGCTTATAAACCTTGGCATATTCGCGCCATTCCATGGCTTTACACTCACATTAGAACTTAATGCTTGTTTTCCCAAAATTCAAGCATTTCCGCTTCAAGCGACACTTACAATTTATTTCTATTGTTGACCCGATATCTCGGATTTGTGAACTTAAACTTGTATAACCAATTCATTTGCGTAGTACTATTCAACACTTAACGCAGTGTGAGACTTTTAAGTCTCTACACACATGATCCTTTTAAAAGCGTCATTTTGACCCGTTTGGTTGTCGAGTGAAAACCATCACTTTGATGACAAGCCAAACCATTTCCTAAAATCATCTCCAACCATTATTTTGACCCGTTTGATATATCGAGTGAGCTTTGTCACTTCAAGGACACATCAAACGCGTATATTACACTACGACACAATTTATACACTAAAACCAAACATTTATGCATAATGTAATGGGACTAAGGTCACGTACCTTTAGAACAATCCTTTCAAACGCGTATCGCCACTAGCTTGTCCGCTTGATGTCCCGGTTTCTTTGCCTATAGAGTTCAACCATAGTTATTTAGAACTCTCTCATAGCATATAACGCATAATTTTCCACACTAGTCAAATATGCGCTTTTAGTCGGGTTTCTAATATTTATCCTCTCTTAGGCATTACATCAAACACCTAAAGAGCATGATTTCGTATAATTAAAAATCAAATTCTTGATCAACTATTTAGCCAAGATTTAAGCACCCTTTCACAATTTCATGCATATTTTCATATCAACAAGTCTAAATTCACACCATAGAGCTTAAATACACTAAGTTAACAATGTTAATCCTAGTGTTTAACATGATCCTACAAAACCCACTTGACACATGAGTGTAGGATCCTAATTTCACAACTATATTCATCAATTCAACAAGTAAATGGCTGGATTTCGTTCTACACATAATTTCACTCTCAATTTCATCCAAACAACAATCATGCAAGCTCAAATTCGAATTTCATGAGTTCATCCAAAATTTAAGATGAAACCAAATAGTGAGATTTCACATACCTTATGATCTCTTCGTCGATGTGATCACTAATCTATATTCAGATTTCAATTTTGACTTGATTTAAGCCTCCAATTAGTGAGTTTTTGTGAGAATTAGGGTTTAAAGAGGAACCCCTGGTCGCCCCCTTGTTCTGTTCGATCCAGACACACACTCAGGTGTGTGTTTGGTGTGTTATTTACTTATTAAACATCCAAGTTTCAAGTTTTACAAATTTGGTCCCTTGACTTTGGTTTAGTTTATAATTTAGGCACTTTAATTCACTCATGTGTTACTACAAGATCCATAACTAACTAAGTTATTTATTTCCTAGTTAGCTTATTCTCGTTTATTTTGTACTTTATAATTCTAATATAAAGTTTTATAAATTTCGGGGTGTTACAGTTGCCAAGTGTCTAACTTGTTCACAGGTCAAAGCTGAACACCAGAAACCCTCAGGTTTGTTACAGCAATTGGAAATGCCTGTATGGAAATGGGAATTGATAACAATGGACTTTGTTACCAAATTACCCAAAACAAGAAAAGGTAATGATACAATCTGGGTGATTGTAGACAGGCTAACTAAGTCAGCTCATTTCCTACCAATCAAGGAAACTTTTAGTATGGAACAATTAGCTAAATTATATGTAAATGAAATAGTTTCATTATATGGAATTTCTTTATCAATTGTTTCTGACAGAGATAGCCGTTTTACCTCTCATTTTTGGACAAGTTTCCAAAAAGCAATGGGAACCAAGTTAAATCTAAGCACCACTTATCATCCTCAAACGGACGGACAAAGCGAAAGGACAATTCAAACAATGGAAAATATGCTTAGAGCTTGTGTAATGTATTTCGGAGGTAATTGGGACGATCACTTACCATTGATAGAATTTTCTTATAATAACAGCTATCATACCAGTATCAATGCTGCACCACTCGAAGTACTTTACGGACGAAAATGCCGAACTCCAGTCTGTTGGGCAGAAATTGGAGAAAAGCAACTATCCGGACCTGAAATAGTGCAAGAAACAACTGACAAAATCATTCAAGTCAAGGAACGACAGAAAACAGCACATGATCGACAGAAGAGTTATGCAGATAACAGACGAAAGCCATTGGAATTTCAGGTAGGAGACAAAGTGTTATTGAAAGTCTCTCCTTGGAAAGGAGTGGTAAGATTTATCAAAAGAGGAAAACTAAGCCCCAGGTATGTTGGACCTTTTGAGATTATTAAAAGAATAGGACCTGTAGCTTATCAGCTACAACTGCCAGAGGAAATGGCAGGAATACATGATGTATTCCATATATCTAATCTCAAGAGATGCTTAGCTGATGAATCACTAGGGGTACCTCTTAAGGATATAGAGGTAAATAAGCAGTTAAAATTTGTGGAAAGACCTCTACAAATTGAAGACAGGAAGGTCAAGAACCTCAAACACAAGAGATTAGTGAAATGGGATTCCAAGAGAGGACCAGAATATACATGGGAGCTTGAATCGGAGATGCAAAGGAAATATCCACACCTGTTCCAGTAGACCTTGAGGACGAGTTCTAAAACAAGGTGGGGAGGATATAACAACCCTCCAAAATATTTCCGACACCCTAAAAAGATTTAAAATATCCCTATATGGCTTAAAATACACCCCGTATACGAAATACGGCCCTAAATACCTTTATTTTTACAAAAATTAATTAAAAAATTAAATGGGTCGTCGCGGGGCGCGACCCCCTTGTCTTTAGTCGTCGCGGGCCGCGACCAGGTAGACAGCAGGCGCCGCCCTCGGCCGCCACGTGTCTCACTCGGTGTCAAAGCTACCCCATGACCGGACAACCCTATGCCCTACACCCCCTACGTCGCGGGGCGCGACACCCCCTGTTTCCATTGCGGGGCGCGTCAGGGTCGACGAACAGCCCTATATAAGAATGCCCTCAGCCTTAAGTCCAACTCGTTCAATTCTCAAACATTCTCTCTCAATTTCTACGTAGTAGGCACTATACTCGGGCATAATACCCCCTAATTAACGAAGTTCTGCCTCGTTGTAAGTATCATAACCCCCGGTTACGTGTTAGATACGTTGCCCGATTGATCCAGGGTTCCGTAATGGCTGTCGAGGTTCTGCCCGACGTAGTCGTTGGAATGCCGTCTTAGGGAGGGTATTACTAATGTAAATATTGGGTTATTATACTAACGCGTGTGCATTTGTGTAATTAATAGTAGGGGTGTAAACGAGCCGAGCCGAGCCCGAGCTTTCCACTACTCGAGCTCGGCTCGTGATGTTTCAGTGAAGCTCGAGCTCGGCTCGGTTCGAGCCTAAAATTTTGAGCTGGAGCTCGGCTCGTAAGTAAAATCCAAAGCTCGAGTCCGGCTCGGCTCGGCTCGAGATGATTTGAGAACAATCTTAAACGAGTTCAAAGCTCGGCTCGTTTCAATATAGCTTAAACGAGTCAAAGCTCGGCTCGAGCTCGGCCCACCAATGTTATGTAATATATATATATATATATATATATAATTAATATAAAATTATGTTTAGGCTCGTTTAGGCTCGCGAGCCTAAACGATCTTTGTATGCAAAGCTCGAGCTCGGGCTCGATAGCTAAACGAGTCATATTTCAGGCTCGAGCTCGGGCTCGGGCTCGGGCTCGGGCTCGGGCTCGTTAAAGCTCGACTCGTTCAAGCTTTTTACCGATCCGATCCCGAGTAGCTCTCGAGCCGTTGCGCATCGTTTACACCCCTAATTAATAGATAATCACCAGGAAATCTTAAAGGAAACCCTAAGACAGCAATGTGAGTAATCTCCTTTTTGTAAACCTTTTTGCAAATTGTTTTTACAAAACCTCATATGATTAACATTATATTAAACAGTGATTGAGTATTTGTATTCTACAATTATCATCGGTATGTTGGGGTTTTCTATACAAAATTTGTTACTACATTGTGAGTAGTAATATGACCACAAGTCGGGTTGACAGTACCGTGGGTGGTAATTAAAGTAGATGGAAACAAATGTAATTGCGCGACCGCCCTCAATGATGTAGACTGGTAAAACCTGTTTTGATTAAACTGGGATTCACTCACCAGTATTTCCAACTGACAAAATGTTTTTAAACGCGTTTCAGGTAACAAAATGTGAAAGCCAAATAGAAGCCAGCTGGACAGCACTGAAGGCTTAGAAAAGTGACAATAAAAGTTACCTAAATAAAGAGATGTTTTTATTTAAATAAAATAGGGTTTATCCCTATGAAAATGTGTGTACTTGAAACTTGGGAATTTCCCATGTGTATGTGTTTAATATTATAAAAGTGTGGTATTTTACTGTCACACCCCCAAAATACCACATGCGGAAATACCGCGGGGCGTGTGACGTACCAGGATCTAGCCACCAATCACATTGAACTCATAGTTATATTTAAATAAAGATTTCATTTATTAACATAAAATGTTACAACGTTACATTATAATTCACAGTGTACAGCGGAAGCATAAATCATTCATTAAGTGTTTATAAACCACATGTAAAAGCCATTAGTCTTGTATTGTGTTTTCATGTATCTCGACCCATGACCACTCCAGCTTCCCAGACAGCAAGTTCCATTGGCCCGGCGATTAAGTCGATAGAAAAATGAGGGACTTCATGATAGAGTTTTGTCTAGTAAGTTAATGTTGTCGTCCTTCCTATGGAGGAGCGGAGGTACGTAATCTACCCAAGGAGATTACGCAGGTTCAATGTTGTCGTCCTTCCTATGGAGGAGCGAAGGTACATATTCTACCCAAGGAGAATATGCAAGTTCTATTTAATCTCTTTACCCATTCCCTAACCACCGGGAATCCCATGCCTTGTAGAAAGTGTGAACTCACCTCGGTTTGCTCGGTAGATACACGAAAAGGTCACTTTGAGCTATATGTGGTCAACCACGTCCTAGCATGGTTACCATACAAGTCAGGTCTAGGTTCAAGTAGTGAACGTATGTTTACACACAAACTAGCAAGTTACGAGCACATAACGGTCATGGCATACATATAGATCATGTTAAACAAATCAGTTAAACACATAAAAACCCATATTTATGCAATCAGGATGTATTGGGCTGAAGTAGCAGTGTAAGCCCACTTACATCTTGTGCGATTGGGTAGTTGAAACCCAAACAACTCCCAGGCCCAACATGTTGTGCGGTCAGCACAACCTTGTGCGACCCACATCATGTTGTGCGATCCAATGTTCACCCGGCCCAGTTTATAAATAAGCCCAACATGTTGTGCGGCCCAAATAATTTAAACAGTTTAATAATCTTGTGCGATCCAATAGAGCTTGTGCGACTGAATAAAGCTTGTGCGATTGACACATACTTGTGCGACGGGGTTGGGCCGCATGGCCCAAATCATGGCAATTGTGTGTGTGGCCCAACATATTGTGCGATCGGCACAGACTTATGCGATCCACAGTATGTTGTGTGATCATGCAATATATCATTGTACCCAGTGCTTTAACAGTTGTACCCTAGAATATCCTAGCTTGTGCGATTAGGAGCTTGTGCGACTAGAGGGAACTTGTGTGATCAGAATTAGCTTGTGCGATTGGTTAGATATGCGATTTGAAACTTATGCAAATCAGTTATATGCTTTTCCTCAAATCATGCAAAACAGTTACACATTCTATAATTGCACAATTTAAAATCACTCAATTTCTAATCAGTTATCGTGTACTCGAAACATAATTAAATCATAATCAACACCTACCATTCCAATCAAATCGGATCGATCATCAATAATTAAATCAGGAATCATGCATGTTCATACAACTCTAATTGTAATCTAATGAAGAACAGAAATTATTCGAATCAGTGATTTTTAATATCTAATATGCAACCCTAATCATTTCAACTTGATTAATAAGAAACGATCATACACACACCATTCATCATCGTTTAATTCAGTTTTATATTCAAGATCATATGAAGGATTCCAATCGTTAATCATCATCGACCACATCATGCATTTATCTTAATCAATTCTAACAGTTGGATGTCATAAGTTGTTTATCCAGAATTTCTACTAACATAATACCCTAACCATCAAACCTTAAGTCAAACGAAACCAAGCAACAAATCATATCATCATGAAATCAAGTGTAACAACAGTTAGGTCTAACCATAGAAATCGTGTACTAACCGAAAGTAAGATGGAACCGAAGACGGCTTGAGAGGTGAGACTACCGTTGGCTTCGAAGAGGGAAAGGTGTCAGTGCACTATGTCTATTGACTTCGTCTTGTATCATGTAATGAGATAGGATAGGATAACCAGTGCTCGGGTTGCGAGAAACTGTTTTTAGTGAAATAGGTGGTGATTCCGCTTGAAACTGACATGTGACATTTCAAGCGAAATCAGAATCAACAGATTTCGCTTGAATGTGTCTTGGTCCATTTCAAGCGAAACCTCCACACTATATATAGAACACTTGTCTATTTCATTTGGCACAGATCCAGAACTTTTAACAAGGTGCTGCCAAAATTTGTTCAGGTTTTAATTGTTGTTAAATCAATCATAGTGACAGATTAAAGAGTATCAAGTTGTTTCCACGTCCGTTTCATTGATTCTGCCTTTGATTCGGATATAAAGCTCTTCTGAATGACTATTTCGGGTCAAACAACGATCCTATAAGTGGTATCAGAGCTCAGGAAGAAGAGTTTAGCTTGATATCATTGATTTTCTGACTTCTACACCTTCTTTTTCAAATTGGACAAGTTTTACCGGTCAAAATGGATTGAATTTTTCACAGTACATGCGAAACAGTGTTTTAACAAAGCCTTGAAAGAATCAGATCAAAATTCGAAGTAAAAATGACAAAATTGGACCAAAAACTAGATTTCGCTTGAACGAACATTCATATTTCGCTTGAAATAATTAGCTGATTTCGCTTCAAACAGATATTCCGCTTGAAATCATCATCTGATCTCGGTTGAATCCAGTATTTCGCTTGAAGATTGATACAGATTTCGCTTGAATCTGTGATCTCGCTTGAAAGTGTTATATAAGTGTTTTCGCTTGAAGTGTCGTCTTGGGATTCCGTTTGAAAGTCTTATTTCGCTTGAAAGTTCAACAAGTGATTTCGCTTGAAATCAATATTTCACTTGAAAAGGGGAATTTTGTGTCGAAATCATTTCACGTCAACCGAGTGTCAGTCTGTATTGGAATATTTGATATTAATGATTCTGATTGTATTTGTTTGATTGTGTTCAGGTTTACATCATGGCTGAAGAGTTTTTCAACACGTTTTACAACGCGTTTACCTCGGATACAATGGATGCTTCAGAGGTTACACCTAAAGCGATAACTAAAACAATCAAAGACAACATCAAACATGACAACTTTTATGGAACCTATTCAAAACCTCCAAAGCTAGATAACATTGAAGATTATGTATGGTGGAAGGAAAGGTTTGTCAATTGGACGAAGGCATATGCACATGAGAGTTGGTTTTGTTTGAAGTTTGGATATGCTAACCCAACAAATGACAAAGGAGAAGAAATTCTGATTAAAGATTTTTCAGCGGAAGACAAAAAGAAATTTTCATACGGACAGAAGATGATTGCTTTGATTCAGCAATCAGTTCGAGATGACATTTTTTCATTATTAATACATGATGGGTCATCGCAGTCTGTGTGGAAAGCTTTGAAGGCAAAAGCTAAGGGGGTAAACAAATTCAGAAAAACAAAATCGCGTTATTAAAAAAAGAATTTGATTTGTTTGACAGTTTAAAAGGAGAGACAGTGAGGCAAATGATTGAGAGATTTTGCCATTTAAAAATTGAACTTGAAAGGTTTAAAATTGTGAAAACTTGAGAAGAAATTGTTGATAAAGTAATTGAAGCGTTACCACGAGCTGATCAGTGGCAAACGTTTGTTTTTATCTTGAAAAATGATGCTTTATATGATATGATTTCTCTTGATGCGTTGTTAGAAAAGATTGAGAGTCATGATCTGGAGCTACAAAAGCAAAACAAGATGAGTGGTTCATCACATCATCAGAATGTTGGTCTATACTACAAAGGCAATGTACCTTCGGAGAAAGTTGCTAGTTCACCAAAGACAGCATTCAGTGGTGAAAAGATGAAAGAACCACAAACAACCTCATCAAGTTATCATTCTGGATATCATTCATCTTCAAAATCAAGTTCTGATGAAACTGAGGAAATTCTGTGCAACATTGCTCTCAAACTGAAGAATTCTCCGTCGATGAGCATCAATGCAGCTAAACAGCAAATGAGTTTCCTTGCATCTGTTCTGGAATCGTATGAAGGTCTTGTAGCCGGCAAAATTGGAAACTCCGAATTGACCAAAGAAGACTACGACCAGATTGATCCGGAAGAGATGGAGCTCATTGACATCCGTTGGTGTTTGGCAAGTTGCATTCGCAGAGCTCAAAGATATATGGAGATTACCGGGAAGCAATCATTGGGTGGTCCATCAACAAAGCTTGGATTTGATAAATCTAAAGTGACCTGCTTCAAATGTAAGCAGAAAGGTCATTTCAAGAGAGAATGCAACAATTCTGCAGTTGGTGGAAATGAACATCCATTCAATGATGATTATTACCGAAAGGCAATCTACCACTGGAGCAAAGAAGAGCCAGAAATGATCGAAGATAAACCCAGAGAGAAGTCAAGAGCTTGTGCTATAATCCATCATGATGAAGGATTTGATTGGAGTCAGATTTGTCCAGAAGAAGATCGGATTGATTATCGATTCAAGATTAGAACAAAGGAAGATTCAGAAACTCCTTTAAAGAAACATGATCATTATGCTTTTGTTGCTGAGATTCAATAGGAAAGCAAAGAAAAAGACACAGTTGAGTTAAAAGAGAAAACTCGAGAAGAGATTTTAAAAGAGAAAACTGAGAGAGAAAGATTCATTGTGGGGTGCAGAATGGAGAAAATGTAGGAAGAATATGAGAATGCTGTTGCGAACAAAAGATGGGATAAGAAACAAGAATGTTATGTCAACAAACAAGGTGAACCGGTTGTTCCAAGAAGTGACATAGTTCATGATGATGTTCTCCTTGTTATTCCTCGATCCGGCGAATATTATTCCAATGTTGCAAAAGACAAGACATATGTGAAAAGGCTGGATAAAATCATCAGGGATGCTATGACAACAAAACTGAGGAAGAGGAATGAAGAAAGAATGAAGAAGAACATTGAGAATTTAGTTGATGATTTGAAGAAAGCTGCTGAGGAAGTCAAGGTTGAAGAAAAAGAGAAGGTTGTTGAAAAAGAAGCTGTTATTGAAGAACAATAAGTTGAAGTAGTCAAGAATTAGAATTTGGAAGCTGGTGATGCTGGTGATGAAGTTAGTGTTGAAGAAAAGCAGAATGATGCTGATCAGAAGCAGACAGAGACTGCAACAAACACCGAAGTGCCAATCACTGAGGTAAATTCTGATTCTAACATCTTGACTGAAATTGTTGAACAGTGCAAGAAATGCATGGAAAAGTGCAGTGCTTGTACTGAAAAAGACAAAAAGATCAGAACAAGAGATCTTGATTTCACAAAACTTGAAGAAGTTTTCAAAAACAAGTGCAAAGAAATGTTTGAAAATGAAAAGGTTTTAAAAGAAAATAATGAAACGCTTTCAGAAAAATATAAAAAATTAGAAAAATAGAATGAAGTTTTGAAAGAAAATGTTTTTAAAATGACAGAAGAATGTTTTCAAAAAGAAAATATTTACCAAGAAATGAAAAAGGAGTATGATTCAATAAAATTGGCTTATCACATTACAAAAGAATCATATGAAAAAGTAAAAAGTGAAATGAAACTTGTTCAATCAAGATTGAAATATTGTTCTGAAACATCAAATGAACTAAAACGAATGTATGAAATAAAACAACAAGTGGTAAGTTCTTATATTGAAGATGTTGCTAAACTTAAGCGCAAGATTGCTGATTTAGAACAGGATAACAACAAATTAAAAAGTTATCACGCGTCATCATATGTGCTTGAACGTATTTTCAACATAAAACCGGATGGGAAAGATTCTGAGCAAAACACGAAAGGTATTGGCTCAGAGTTTCATCAAGTTCCACCACCGGAAAAGTTTGTGTTTTATGATGAGGAAAAGGTCGAAAAAGCTTTCAACATGGTAGATCAATTGCCAGACAACATTGATATAACCTATTCCAAATCTGATGATTCTCATGATTCAGAGGTGGTAGGTAAGGTTGTTGAAAGTGTGTTGAAAGAAGAGTCAGGTGATACAGGTAAGTTTGAATCACAGGATGAAAATGAAGGAAATTTTCATGATGGATATCAGAAAAACACAAAATCCGAGAAAAATTTGAATGATGATTCAAAAGGATTGGTTTATACCATGATTGGATTGGACAAATTGTTCTTAGATGTTGTATTCCCGATTCAGAATGTGATTTCAGAAAAGGTTGATAAAGTTTTCAAAATGGTTGAGATTGAGAAATCTGAGATTTCAAAGTTTGCTGGAAAAGGTCACAAAACTTTTTATAACAAACCTGGTTTCAAAAAGAAAAACATTAAGGCTGGGTTGGGTTATAGGAAGAAACAGAATTGGAAGAAAAATGAGGTACCAAATTTTCAAGAAAAAATGAGTTTTGTTCAAGGAAAAAGTTTTGAAGAAGAGGAAAAACTCAAATTTAGAAAACAGTCTAATGAAGAGTTTTGTGCTCAAATGAAAAAAGCAACAACCACAGGTCAAAGATGTGTACATGTTTCAAGTGTGATCAGATAGGACATCTTGCACGAAAGTGTCCAAATCTGAAACCTGTGGATGTTGACAAAAAGAAGTATGAAAATGTTGAGAAACAGAAATCTGAGAATGTGAAACAAAGGTCGACCAGATTTGATTCGAAACAAACTTGGAGGTATAATACAAACAAGTTTGCTTCAAATCAAAATTGGAAATCTAACCCGAACAGGTTCGATTCAAGACAGACCTGGAATTCTCACACACCCAAATTCAGAACAACTCAAAGTTGGCAAAAATCAGTTGATATGACAAAACCACAAGAGTTTTGGAAACCAAAAATTGTTGTTCAAAATCAGAAGATTCAAAAAGAGTCACATTTTTACAAACGAGGTACTCCAAAAGGTCAAACATGGACTGTTAAGAAACAAGTGACTTCGGTAAATGATGAGAAAGTTGAAATTAAAGTTGAAACAGTCTTTGATGACAAAGACTTTCCGAAGTTAAATGATACATATTGTGTTGAAATGCCTAAGGTCCAACAGACCTGGGCTAAATTGTTCAAGTAATTGAATACTTTGAATGTGCAGGTGCTCAAAAAAACTAAAGATTGTGATAATGGAAGTTGGAGCAGCCTGGCACATGGAAAGGAGGAAGAGGCTGCTGGACCCTGTGTTGGTTGAAACAGGGAGTTTATTTGTTTTTCTGTACATAAATAAACAATATTTTCAAAAACCCTAAAAATTTGAAAAAAAATTAAAAACCAAAAATATGTTTTAGTTTGTTAAAAACTTGAAAAACCAAAAATATGTTTGTTTTTTAATTTTTGTCAAAAATAGAAAATTACAAAAATATGTGTTGATTGAATATGCCGAAACCCTCACGGCGGAACAAACATGATTAATTTCACAAGATTGAAAAACGGTTTTCAAACTGTAAATATCAATGTGTTGTAAATCATGGGGGTATGTTATTTGCTGCAAATCAGTGCATGAGAAGCAGAAAATGGATGGCGAGACAAAGCTAATAGTATTGGTTGTCAAATTTTCTTTAAATGATTTTGCATTTTAGGGGGAGAAAAATTGTCAGAAAATCCAAAAACATTAGAAAATTTGAAAAAGCCAAAAACATGATAAAATTCAAAAATTGAGTTTTTGTGTAAAAAGAGGAAATGATAGTACATCAGTAGACAGTTACAGTATGCTAAAGAAATGTAATGATTAAATAGCGTTAAACAGTCTCACTGATGATATGCCGATAGGTTTTTATACATTTAGTAAACTTTTTCGGGATATAAATCTAAATTCAAACTTGCTTATTTCGTGGGGAACAATACTTGGATATATAGGTAACCCCTGAAATCTCGTTTGAAGGACCCCTCTTTCTGAGATACTAGGTCTTTATACTTAGTGATATCTGGGGTATTATTCCAGGACTTCTGCTGAATGGAAGTTCTGACCTAGTCCCCGAATAATACTTTTCGCATTGCTTGAAACATAGCGCAGCCCTCAGCAAAAATGATGAAACAATAAAATTGATAATCATTGCTGTTGAAGAAAATATCCTCTAAAGGGGACACACCAAAAGTCGAAGCCGTCATCTCTCTGCTGAACGGAAGTTCTGACCTGAGCTCTCACGGTATTCGCAATTTAATCCTTTACAGATATCATCTAGGTATACTCACCTGTAAGACTGAATATTGGGATCTTGATACGGGAGTATATTCAAGAGGTGGGACACATGAATGGGTTTAAGTTTTTAATACACCTAATTCGTATCCTGAATCAGTTGAAATTTGTATGAAAATTTAAGTGGACAAGTATATCGACAATCTAAGTGAATTGTTTAATTCTTAATGTGTAAATAAACTCAACGGTACTTGTGACTTGTCAGAAACTGATATGATCCTCTAACGCAAACTCAAACAAAAATATGTTTGTAAATATTTCTTTACTGCTTTATATTTTCAGAAAAATACAAAAAGATTTTTGATTCTGCTTTATTTTCGACAACCAATGTCTGAAATGCTGAGTTTCAAAATCTAAGTAAGCTGATTGTGTTTCTGAAAATAAAACAAGTTCATTAATTTGAAACTTGAAATTTTTAACAAAAATAAAAAACAGTTTGTGATATCTCCAAGGTCATTAGTTTGGACTTGGATGATGAACTGTGAGGGATTTGGATTCTTTACTTGTTAAAATTGTCAGGTTACGATTCCTGGTTGTCTAAAATGTTTTTACTTATAAACGTATGAGTGATTGCAGATGTGATACCAGACTACGATCCCGAAAGCTGAGTCTAAGGGGGAGTCTGAAGACGAGCTCAAAGCAAGGGGGAGCTTGTAACCGGAAAGCAAGGTGTCGATCCCGAAAAGCATGGAAGCTTGACGAAAGGGGGAGCCTGAAGAAAGAAAGAGCCAGAGTTAGATCCTGGTACAACATTTGAAGATAGAAGTTGATCAAAGAAGAGAAAGATTGATGGATGGTTACAATGTTACAATTTGGAAAGAACTTGAAGACTGATCAAGACTGAAGATGTGTCATGAAAAAGAATAGACACTGAAGACTTCGTCAATATCCAAGGGGGAGTCTGTTAGTGCACTATGTCTATTGACTTCGTCTTGTATCATGTAATGAGATAGGATAGGATAACCAGTGCTCGGGTTGAGAGAAACTGTTTTTAGTGAAATAGGTGGTGATTCCGCTTGAAACTGACATGTGACATTTCAAGCAAAATCAGAATCAACAGATTTCGCTTGAATGTGTCTTGGTCCATTTCAAGCGAAACCTCCACACTATATATAGAGCACTTGTCTATTTCATTTGGCACAGATCCAGAACTTGTAACAAGGTGCTGCCAAAATTTGTTCAGGTTGTAATTGTTGTTAAATCAATCATAGTGACAGATTAAAGAGTATCAAGTTGTTTCCATGTTCGTTTCATTGATTCCGCCTTTGATTCGGATATAAAGCTCTTCTGAATGACTAGTTCGGGTCAAACAACGATCCTACAAAAGGGGTTTCTGCCGTCGAGTTGTAGGGAGAGGGAAGAGAATTAGGGTTTGAGGTTATCTTGTGTTTTGAAAAGATTATGAGGGTTTACATTCTAATCATGTGTGTATTCGTTGATGGTGGGCCGAAGCCATCACTCGGGTTTCATACGGGCCGTGGACTAGTCCTCCTCAAAGAAAGGTGTGTGTGGTCGTGCATGAGTTGTGCGACCCGAAGGGTATTGTGCAATCAGGGTTCCTATGCGATCAGTCCCCATCTTATCATTAAACAATCCACAATCTAATAACCCTTAAACATCTTATTCAAGTAGTTCACATAGCTATCACACAGAAAACAAGCACAAGACTCTTGAAAGTACGAGTTGTCACATCATCCCCAAGTTTAAAGAAATTTCGTCCCGAAATTTAGCACATAGTCACTGAGGAAGCTAGTTAAGTTGCATGGTTTCTTGGTTTTCTGGGGGTGTCACATCATCCCCCCGTTAGTTTGGAATTTCGTCCCGAAATTCCACAGTAGCTTCAGCCTCAGTAGTGGTTTCATTGTTCTCGAACAACTGGGGATATTTGTGTTTCATTTGGTCCCCTCGTTCCTAGGCAAACTCTGGGCCACGATGGGAGTTCCAACGAACTCGAATCAAGCGGTATTCTGGTACGTTTGAGAATCTTGACCTCCCGGTCCAAGATTTCCACTGGTTCCTCAACAAATCGCAACTGATCGTCGATAGTGAGTTCCTTGAGAGGAACTGTGAGGGTTCCATCTGACAGGCACTTCTTCAGATTCGACACATGGAATACGTTGTGAACTCCTTTAAGTTCGTCGGGTAGATTCAACCTGTAGGCTACCTTGCCACTTCTCTCAGTGATTTCAAAAGGTCCAACATGTCGCGGGTTGAGTTTGTCTCGAATACTAAAATGAACTACACCTTCCCAAGGTGAGACCTTAAGTAGCACTCGATCCCCAATCTGGAACTCGAGTGGTTTCCTGCGCTTATCAGCGTAGCTTTTCTGACGGTCACGAGCTGCCGCTATTTGTTGTCGTACTTGAGCGTTCTTCTCTGTTGTCTATGACGAGTTCTGGGCCAGTGATTTCGCTGTTTCCAACTTCTGCCCAACAAATAGGTGAACTACACTCCCGTCCACACAATGCCTCGAACAGAGTAGTCTGGATGCTGGTGGGGTAACTGTTGATATACGAAAACTCCACTAAAGGTAGGTGCCGCTCCCAGCCATTACCAAAATCGATTACACATGCTCGAAGCATGTCTTCAAGAGTATGGATGGTGCGTTCAGTCTGCCCCTTCATCTGGGATGATATGCTGTGTTCATGTCTAGAAGTGAGCCAAAGGATTTGTGCATCGCTCGCTACAAATCAGATGAAAATCGTGGATCGCGATCAGAGATAATGGAGGTTGGCACCCTGTGCCTAGCACCCACTTCTTTCAGGTAGATGACTGCAAGTGTAGAAAAGCTTATCTGTTTCTTTGCTGGCTTGAAAGTGTGTGCTGGTTACGTGAGATAATCAACGATCATCCAGGTGATACTGTTTCCGTTTCGAGTTGTAAGTAGGCTAGCGACCAAATCCATGGCAGCCTGTTTTCGCTTTTGATATAGGTGTTTCTGGTTGTAACACTTCACTTCGACTTTCCCACAAGTCAAACATCATTCCCCATGCCTAGCTAGGTGGGCCTCCATGCCCGATTACCAGTACAAGGTTTATAGATCCTAATATCTCTCATCAAAACCCAGATGACCAGAATATCGAGCTCAATGTATTTTGCTCAACACGAGTTCCCTATAGTAGTCGTATAGTGAGATCCACATTCATTCCATGAGGTAACGAGTATCGTCCGGCCTGTCAAAGGTTGCTTCTCCATGCCTCGCATGGGTTCAACTTGAAAATTCCTCTTCCTTCAAACAGAGCGAGTCTGATCAGGTAAGTTAGAGTCGATAGTGAGCTGCAAAGCTCGTGCATATTCAAGCTTCATAGTTGCAATCGTCCCAAAGTTCCCTCCAGCAATGCCATTAACTGATCTAGTTCTGACGAAGTCAAAATACACGGGAGGCCCTTGTAATCGGTCTAAATGACGCATTTGGTATCGTCCAAGTAATGCCTCCATCTAAAATCCCAAGGCCACGGTTTTCACCGTCAGTCGTGTGTCGTGCAGTTTCCCCCTTGTAACTCCATCACGTAAGTCATCACTCTCTCGTGTTGCGTTGGTGTGTAACTAGGACTCTGATTCGGACCATCATGGTATACCACTAAATCACCCGCACCCTCGGGTAAATACGATGCTTGGTGCATTGCAGAGTTGGGACTCGAAAGCTGAAAAGACGTCCTCCTGTTTCGTCTTCCACGAACACAGTACCCCACTATGCTAAAAGGATTTAAGCTGTGTGACCTTCGGAAATCTTGTGGGTAAGCTGCGTTAGTATCTAGTGGAACCAAGGAATTGCTGCATCCCCGAAGGAATCCTTGGTGTCGACCTGTTTATAACAAGCGGCATCTCAGCGAGATCCACGAGTATTCCCACTCTGCTGGTTACCTGATCAAAATGCATGACTTCGCACATAATGGCTCCTCCTACAGAAGCGCTGAAATCAGATACATATGCCACCCAGGGTGTTCCTTTCTCCTGATCATGATTCAGAACGTCATCAATAAATACAGTCGATTCATGTGATCCCTGAAGCTGCTCTGGTGTTGATCGACTCAATGATCATGGTGTACAAAGTTGAAATGGCTGCATTGCGTTCGACATGCTGTTCTAAGGGCATTCTCCTCTTGGAATTCCATCTGATAATAGTTCGTTCGTTTGCTAGCCAATCCTCGAATGGGAACTTGTTCCTTGCAACTGGTCGACAGGTGGCCAATACATGGCCTAGACAAGCGGCTACTAACTGTCACCTTAATAACTTCTCAATAAGCAGTACCCTACGAAAATCCATGGATCTAACTGGGGCTCCCCAAAGCGAAAGCTAGGTTCAACAAAACTCCTGCTCAATAATCCCTATAGCTGATTAACACAGTTCTTGCAACCCTCCTGGTGCAGGACGGTAAGAGTACGAGTAATTAGGGCTGCCTCTGACCTGATATTGATCTGATTCTCCTCCGGACGATGTGAGGGTACACCGGATAGTTCTTCTGGTAGCGCATAGGTAGAATCACGAATAAAGGATAGATCCTCGATCTTCTTTTCCTCAGCCTTAACATCAATAATAAGTGCTAACATAGCGGATAATCCTTCCGTGGACACTTCCAAGCTTTCATTGCAGAGTTGGCGCCAACCTTTTCACAATTTCGATAATTTGAAACAGATGACGATTCTCCACTAGGGAGAGGGATACGCGAAGTTTTCTTCTCACAGGGCACATCTGCGCGATGTATGGATTACCAATCCGTTCTAACTACTGCTTCAAACCATCAAGGATAGCAGGAGGAAAGTCAATGCCGATTGCTTGTCCCACAAGGTTGAATTTTTGCTGTAACACCTCGAAAATTTACGTCCTATGATGTGTTGACACGTGTCATAGGTTTGAACGTGTGAAAGAATGTTCTTGAAGGACTAAAGTTGACAAACAATGAAACTATGTAAATGTAAGGGTTCAAAGTGTCAACAATGAATAAATATACTTTACAATAACCGTACATGATTTTTATAACCTTAAACGAATGGATCATGGATCATACGAAGCGAATTGTGAAAGAAAGTGAGAGATTACAAACTACAGGGGTTAAATGTGTCAACATGTTAAGATATACCTCTGAGTGACCTTTTAGCAAACTCGAAGCCTTGTAACGATTAATTATGCTCACTAGAATGCACCATAAAAATATCACCAAGTTTCGTTACCGTATGAGAAAGTTATGATAAAATTCGTCTGTGAGGGTTAGAATCGTCAACATTGAAAATTTGGGTTTTTCGGGTGATCACAAAGTTACCCGAGGACTTGACATAGATGGTATAAGCCTTAAAGCCCCTAAATGTTAATTTTAAAGCCTCATAATGCAAGAATTGAAGTGAAAGCGACGTTTAGGAGGACCGAGGGCCAAAAGTGCAATTAAAGGAAACATTGTAACCTGATACGGGGATTGAGGCGGGCCGCGTAAGGTCATGAAGACCTTTACGCGGGCCGCGTGATAGGTACAGCGACAGAAACTAACAGACAGCTGTCTGTTGATGTTTTAACCGACTCAAATGCCATTTTGGCATACCATGGGCCTTCCTATACTGGTTTCTAGCCTCTAGAGACACATGGGAATGATCTAACATCATTGTAGAGTTGCATGGCATCAATCTAAGTGAGTTTGACTCACTATATAAGTCACGCAAGGTTGCAAACATTCTTGCATTCATTTCTGATCATTTGAGGAGCACAACAGCAGACACAAGACCTTCTTAATCCTTCATTAGTCACTTGTAAGTTTGTTTAACCTTCTTGTTTTGAGTTTAGCTTAGTTATTTAGCTAAAAGTCAAACCGTCGTAACTACGGTTTGACTTCAAGATAATTTATATTTGGCTCAGTATTATCTCGATTTAAAAGTACCGTTAAGTAGGTAATTATATGAGTATTAAACCCTTATAAGTGTACCCACTGATTCCAATCCTAACTAGGTCGTTTGTCGAGTCAAACGTTGTCCGAAAAAGTCAACAGAAATGCTAAACTTTGATTAAACGTGTAATTAACGATATGGAAGGCGTGTAACCTGTTTTATCATTCATATAACTTGGTAATAAGTGTACGGACTTGTCTAAACTTGTTTGATTCGACAACTTTCTGTTTTGAACCGATTCGGAGCCGAAAGGCGCATAGTTTAACTTTCTGCTTTGACCTCGATTCTGACCCGGTTTTGATAGGTTTAGACATGCCTTAAAGTTCCATTAGGACCTAGTTACATGTGTGTATAACCCTCTGCGTTTATACCACATAAATCCTTAATTGTCCGACGTTTCCGTTAAGTGCTTAAATATGGACCATAATGCCCTTATGACCATACAACGAGAATTTTGGAAATGTGAAAGTACAATAATCTTTGTTACTGATTATAAAACATGTCCCTAAATTTTCACATCAGTTGGAGGTCTAGATTAGGAGTTATGCTTAATGACGTAATTAGAACGCTTCTTAGTAATTAAACGGCGTCATTAGCATAAAGCCTATCTAAACCCAATTTTTGACACCAAACCTTTTACCCACTGATGTAATATAATATTTTGGGATTTTTGAAGATTTTTAATTATTTTTAAACTGATCATAAGCTAGGATTAGTGCCTTGATTCGGTAAATACCAAATATACCATTTTCGGCCATAAAATGAGTTTTACAAGTTCTTTTGATGCCAATCCAATTGCTACTAATTTTAAATAATAAATGTAGTGTTTTGAACCTGTTGAACTGATCAGAAAACTCAGAATCCTATATTAACCCGTAAATCGCTTAAAACGACATTTTACGCGTATTAAACGCATAGTTTGGGTTTAAAACTATTTTGGCATATAAGACTTATAACCAAATGTTATAACCTGTTAAGTTAAGTTGTTTTACTGATAAAATTAGACCCGGATCACAGAATTTTAATTAATCCCTTTTATAATCTTTAAAATGACCAAAATACCCCTACGGGGTTTAATATGAGATTAAACTCGTTTTGGACATAATGGAAGGTATCCTACTGATATCACAACATATTTAAGGCATGTTAACTTCGGAAACCTGTTTAGGACTCTTATGGTTACCCGTTACGCTTCATGCGCGTTCGGTTCGGTTTATGTAACTAGTTTACATAAATTAGCCGAAACGGGTCAAACCTTATCGGTTTTATCTCAAAATCCAGAATGTGTATAATATACCCATATTAAGCAAGTCTTCAAACTTGTCGGGTCTAAATCACATTCTATCCGGTCTTCGCTTAATCGTGCGTTCGAGCCGTATCTTTAAAACTAACTGGTCTAAGCTTAAGCTTAATTAAAGACCCGTTAGGATTCTAATAGGTTATTATAAACCTTCGTTCCAGATTAGGAGAACCGGTAAAAGATACTTGCACTCGCTGATTTTGATTTATACTTGCTCAGGTAAATACTTTTAACTTATTTTCCCTATACGGGCTTGGGGTACGGTATATAAAATACCACTTGGTCGGGCATTGAATCTTTAATTGTATGATGGTTAAAGTATTGATATGTCTCGTTTAAATTGTTTTGTTTGCTTAAAGCCTTTGGGGGGTTAATGACCATGTCCCGGATATCCCTGGCATCATTTTACGAAATGGCCACGACCTAAGCACGGGGCGTAGGCGTACGCCCGTCGGTGTCTCATTTAAATAATGTGGTGTGTCTATTGATCTTTAACCCGGCTCGATCCGGGCTACTAAACGCATAAGAAACATGTAAATCCTTTACAAGTATTATATTCAAATAATTATCCCAAGTTATAAAATATTATTTGTGCCTTGTGCCTTAAATGCATTTTCTTAAACTCTTTTCAAAATGAGTCGGTTGATTGTATTTACCAGTGTAAACTGACGTATTTTCTCAAAAAAGTTAAGTGCAGGTACTACGCGTAATAGGCTGGCTTCTCTCCTACCATCCACAATAAGTCTCGCAAGCTTGGATGTCATAGACTGTTGAACATTGTTTCCTTTTTATTTTGATCTACCTATGGATTTATATTCAACTATTTGTGATACTTAATATTACAATATTGTTTGGTTGAAATAAATCTATACTTTGCTTCCGCTGTGCATTTAAATATTGTGTTGTTTGACTATTATGTTACCAACCACGTCACGATACTCCCCTACCGGGCCCACCGGTGACACGTGGAAATCGGGGGGTGACAGGTTGGTATCAGAGCCAACGTTGAGTGAATTAAACACTAGCCTTTTGCGTTTAATCTCAATGACACAATTGCACATTCCTAAATCTTCGAGTCTAGACAAAGAACATAGGAATAATCCAAAATGTTTTTATTTTAATTTAAATTTTGTCCTTTATTTTTCCTTGTTATTACCTTGTTTATATTAACAGGTTTAGCAATGCCGCCAAGATTCAGGCGAGGAGATCGAGGAAAAGGGCCAATCAGCGCCCCTAACGACCACGAGGCCGGGCGTTCGCGCCGGCGAACTCCTTCTTCTACAAGGAGTGCAGATCCGCAAGAACCTTGGAGGATTTATGAGGAGCCTTCCAGACGATCTACGTCGTATAGCTCAACGCCTCCATATCATCACTCCTATGGGCCTCAGTCCGAGAATGAGCCCAACAACCCGCAACCTTCATACATACCCCTACAGCGATCATCATCGCACCGTTCCTTCGACGACCCTACTCCTGTCTTTCGGGGCCAGTTTAACCCGGCGGACTACCTACCAGAACAAGGGGGCTTTAACCCACTAGGACCGGAGGATCATTTTTCAGGTGAGCAAGCGATGGACATGGACGAGGACACAGATCCCGTCGAGCCTGCAACCGGAACCCCGAACCATCCTGTTGAGATCTCTGATGGTTCGTCTTTTCACGGAACACCATACCAAGGTCCGGATAGTCATCAGGCACGGTTCGACCGGTGTGAGTGGTACTTTACACCATCTTACCATTCATCACCTCACCAGCAGCCGCAACAGCAGCAGCAAGATCCCTCTGGGGATCCACGTTTCGAGGCAGTCACGCCACCACCTCCACCGCCGCCAGTTCATCTAGCACCTCCAGAACCACCAAGACGTAGGAGGACTGGCGCACGGATGTCATCACGAGCAGGGGATTTTCATTTTAGCACCCCTCAACACTCAAGTGGCAGCCACTACCCGCCACTATATGAAGAGCCACAGGAGGATGGACCTTCAGTTCTAGTATCAGAGGTGAATTCGGCACCTATTGCACCGTCACCATCGGGTTTTGGCAACCCTATCCCTGCTTATACTGCTCCGGCAGCATACAACCCATACGGACCGCCAGCATACCATAACTATAACTATGCTGAGGATCCTTACCAAGTGGCATCAAACTACAATGCCTTTCACCCAGAAGGACCTTATGGAGCCCCTTGGGGAATGGGACATCCAGCTCGTGGATATCAAGCACCTGCTCAGCCACCACTACAGCACCAGCCACCACGGTTTTCTCCACCAGAACAGGAGGATCTCCGTGAAAGACTGGGAAAAGTTGAGCGAGATTTACAGAGGGAACGTAGGAAGAATCAGGGATTCATGAGTGGCTTAGCAAGTTTGTTGAAAGGAAAGATGAAACGGGATCGTTAAATCCCAATATGTATTATTGTAATTCCTTGTTTAAATTAAGTCCCTGCGTGGACATTTACTAATTTATGTGTGTATGTAGTCCCTGCGTGGCATCTATCTTTGTACTTAGTCCCTACGAGGACTTGTCTTTATTAGTCCTTGCGTGGACATTTATTTTTGCAAACAGTCCCTGCGAGGACCTGTATTGCCAGTATAGCTCCTGCGAGGGCAAGTGTTTCTGTGCAAAGTCCCGTGTAGGGCAAAGTGTACTACTTTTAAGTTTTAATGGAATGTAAGTTTATAAATTTCATCTTTGCTATATTATGCATAATTAAATTATATATGAAATAAATAAATCGGAATCATTCCTTTTAAAAATCTATCTGCCTATTTTAATTTTTAATTAAGGATCTTAAAAAGGTATAACCTAGCCTGCATGTCATTTTAAGACCTGGCCAAGATGGTAAAACCTGTTAAAAAGATTCAAATCCCAGTTAACATCTGAAAACATGTTAACACTCCTAGCAGAAATGATTCGTTAAAATCACACGTGTTATTATTATATAAGGATCTTTTCAAAGATTCCTAACCCAACTAAATGATCTCTGAATCATGGGTTAAATCATCAGTAAATATGATCAGTTCTTTTTACCATCCATTGGTAATACAATGCCTACGGGCCCTTCTCATTTTCATATGAGACAAAAGACAGTAATAGTCTGTGACCCTGTCTGATAAAGGTAATGAACTATGTTCAAACTTTAAAAGCCTTGATTCTCTGAAATCATAGCTTATGATTAAATTTGTCCCTGTGACTAGGCCTTATGTGCTAATAAAACTGTTATTGTTTTATAATTAGGATAAATTATATTAGAAATCCTAAATAAATGTGAGTAATAAATTAACCATATATGGTCTATGTTTACCACGGTTAATAAAATTGCCATAAAAGACAATTCTATAATAAACTCACCAATAAATTATTGTCAAAATGTAACAGTTCAAACTACATGGCCGACTCAAACGAGATCAACAGTCACCCAAGGAGAGAGCATGATAATGCCCGAGTAAATGTGGCGGGTGCAGAATTACAGGCAATGATAGATAATGCCGTAAATCGAGCTATGGATAGACAGCTCCATGAATCCAGTGGTACCCGTGCAAGGACCCAATCTGCACCACACTCTAGAACACCCTCCAGGACCCACACTGCCCACAACAGTAATTCTCACCACTCATCAAACCAGAGGAGTGCTCCATCCCAAAGAGTCGTACAGAATCAAGAACCCCGTAATAAGGGTTGCTCCTATAAGTACTTCGTTTCGTGCAAACCCAGGGATTTCACTGGGGAAAAAGGAGCAGTAGATTGCATGACTTGGTTGGACGAGATGGATACGGTTGTGGATATCAGTGGTTGCAATAATAGGGATATTGTGAAATTCGTGTCTCAGTCTTTTAAGGGAGAAGCATTAGCTTGGTTGAGATCTTTGATCCAAGCTACAGGGAAAGTCCCGTTGTACAATATGACCTGGGAACAGTTCATGGCACTAATCAAGGAAAACTACTGCCCTCAACATGAGGTTGAAAAGATTGAAGTTGACTTCTTGTCGCTGGTCATGAGAAATCTAGACTGTCAGGCCTACCTTACCAGTTTTAACACTTTGTCAAGATTGGTTCCATATTTGGTAACTCCGGAACCCAAACGTATAGCCCGATTCATTGGGAGTTTGGCCCCGGAGATCAAGGCAAGTGTAAAGGCCTCCAGACCAGCTACTTTTCGGTCCGTAGCGGACATATCATTGTCTCTTACCTTGGATGCGGTCAGGCTGAAATCGCAGAGGAACACCGATACCGAAAAGAGGAAGCGTGAGGATGACAACTCACGGCGTTCAGACAAGAAGCATAAGGGAAACAATGACCACAAGAAGGGGTCAGGATTTAGGAAGGATGGTCAGCAGACGGGTGAAAAACCCAGATGTAAAATCTGCAAGAGACAGCACTTTGGGAAGTGCAGGTATGAATCGAATTTGAATTCACAATCGAAAACTTTTGCATGTGGGTTGTGCAAGTCCAAGGAACACAAGACCTTGGATTGCAAAAAGATGAAGGATGCGACCTGTTACGGTTGCAATGAAAGGGGGCACATCAAGACCAATTGCCCAAAATATGCCAAGAAGCCTGAGGAGGCTAAGAAGACCAATGCTAGGGTCTTCAGGATGGATGCTAAGGAAGCCGTCAAGGATGACAATGTGATAACAGGTACCTTTCTCGTAAATGATGTTTATGCGAGAGTGTTATTTGATTCAGGCGCTGATAAGTCGTTCGTAGATAATAAGTTTTGTGAATTGTTGAAATTACCTGTTAAGATCTTAAGTGTGAAGTATGAGGTGGAACTAGCAGATGGTACTTTAGAAACCGCCTCAACCTTATTAGATGGATGTTTCATATCCATTAAGAACCACTCTTTTCCTTTGTCCCTACTTCCTTTGAAACTAGCCGGTTTCGACATAGTTTTGGGTATGGACTGGTTATCTCATAACCAGGCCCAGATTAATTGCAATAAGAAGCAAGTGATGATCAAGACTCCGTCTGGTGAATCACTTACTATCCAGGGAGATACCCAGTATGGGCTGCCTGAGAAAATATCTATGCTCAAGGACTCTAAGTGTTTGAAGAAGGGGTGTGTCATCTACATGGCACAAGTGATTATTGAAGAGCCGAAGCCCAAGATTGGGGATATCCCCGTCATTTCTGAATACCTCGAAGTTTTCCCTGAAGAACTACCTGGTTTGCCACCAGATAGGCAAGTAGAATTCAGAATTGACATTATTCCTGGATCAGCACCAGTTGCAAGGGCGCCTTATAGGTTGGCACCAACAGAGATGAAGGAATTGAGAACGCAGTTAGATGATTTGATAGCCAAAGGTTTCATCAAACCTAGTTCGTCTCCTTGGGGAGCACCAGTTTTATTTGTCAAGAAGAAGGATGGATCGATGCGTCTGTGCATCGACTACCGTGAGCTTAATAAGGTCACTATCAAGAATAGATATCCCTTGCCCAGAATCGACGATCTGTTCGGTCAACTTCAAGGGGCAAGTTTCTTCTCTAAGATTGACTTAAGGTTAGGCTATCACCAACTGAAGGTTAGAGATGAAGACGTACACAAGACTGCATTTAGGACTCGTTATGGTCATTACGAGTTCCTAGTGATGCCTTTCGGGCTCACTAATGCAGCGGCCGCGTTCATGGATCTCATGAATCACGTTTGCAAGCCGCACTTAGATAAATTCGTCATTGTTTTCATCGATGATATCCTCATCTACTCGAAGAACCAAGCTGACCATGTGAAGCATCTTCACTGCATTCTGGAACTACTTCATAAAGAAAAGCTCTATGCCAAGTTCTCGAAGTGTGAATTCTGGCTTCGAGAAGTCCAATTTCTTGGACATGTTGTTAGTGAGCGTGGTATCCAAGTAGATCCCGCTAAAGTTGAAGCTGTCATGAATTGGCATGAGCCAAAGACGCCTACAGAAATTCGTAGCTTCCTAGGGTTGGCATGATACTATAGGCGATTCATTGAAAACTTTTCAAGGATTGCTGCACCCCTGACTTCGCTGACACGTAAGAAGATTAAGTTTGACTGGGGTCCTAAGCAGCAAGAATCCTTCGATATTCTGAAACAAAAGTTGAGCAATGCTCCAGTACTGACATTGCCTGATGGAATTGAGGAGTTTGTAGTTTATTGTGATGCATCACACACACCGGGATGGGGTGTGTGCTTATGCAGAAAGGCAAATTCATTGCCTATGCTTCACGCCAGTTAAAGGTGCACGAAAAGAATTACACCAACCATGACTTGGAGTTGGGTGCCGTTGTATTCGCACTAAAACTTTGGAGGCACTACTTATATGGAATCAAATGTGTGATCTATTCTGATCACAAGAGCCTTCAACATCTGTTCAATCAGAAGGACTTGAACATGAGGCAACGCCGTTGGATGGAAACTCTGAATGATTACGATTGTGAAATAAGATACCATCCCGGCAAGGCGAATGTAATCGCCGATGCCTTGAGTCGAAAGGAGAAGGTGAAACCCATTCGAATCAATGCCAAGCGCATGGAAATAATGAACAATTTGATTGAAAGGTTGTTAGCTGCACAGAAGGAAGCTGTGTTGGAAGCTAACTATCCTAACGAAAAGCTAGGGGTAACTGAGGAGCAGTTAACACTTAGCAAGGACGGAATACTAAGATTGAATGGACGAATATGGGTTCCAATTTATGGAGGACTTCGAGATGTTATCCTCCAGGAAGCCCATAGTTCCAAATACTCCGTTCATCCTGGAGCTGATAAGATGTACCAGGATCTAAGGGCGAATTATTGGTGGATAGGTTTGAAGAAGTCTGTAGCCACCTATGTAGCTAAATGCTTGACATGTGCGCAAGTCAAAGCCGAGCATCAGAAGCCATCAGGTTTGCTACAACAGCCTGAACTTCCCACTTGGAAGTGGGAAATGGTAACTATGGATTTTATCACCAAGTTACCCAAGACAAGGAAAGGAAATGACACAATTTGGGTGATCGTGGACAGACTGACTAAGTCAGCACATTTCCTACCCATTAAGGAGACTTACAGCTCCGACATGTTAGCCCAGTTATACGTTGATAAGATTGTAGCTTTACACGGCATACCTGTGTCTATTATCTCTGACCGAGATACAAGATACACGTCACATTTTTGGAAAAGCTTCCATCAATCTTTGGGCACACGTTTGAATTTTAGTACGGCTTACCATCCTCAGACAGACGGTCAGAGTGAGCGTACTATTCAAACATTGGAAGACATGCTTCGTGCATGTGTGATTGATTTGGGTGGTAGTTGGGATAACCACCTACCACTAATTGAATTCTCCTACAATAATAGCTACCACACCAGCATTAAGGCTGCGCCTTTCGAAGCCTTATATGGTAGAAAGTGTAGAACGCCCATTTGTTGGGCGGAAGTTGGAGATGTCCAGTTATCGGGACCAGAGATAGTGTTCGAAACGACGGACAAGATTGTCCAGATTCGTGACCGTCTCAAAGCTGCCCGAGATAGGCAAAGGAGCTACGCTGATCCCAAGCGTAAATCTTTTCACTTTGAAGTAGGTGATAAAGTCTTACTTAAAGTATCACCCTGGAAGGGAGTGATGCGGTTTGGTAAGAAAGGCAAGCTAAGCCCGAGATACATAGGACCTTTTGAGGTTATCGAACGTGTCGGGTCAGTTGCCTATAAGTTAAACTTACCAGAAGAGCTCAGTAGTATACACAATGTGTTCCACATCTGCAATCTGAAGAAGTGTTTCGCTGACGAATCACTGGTAATACCACATACAGATGTGCATATAGATGAGAGCTTGAAATTTGTGGAAAAACCATTGTCGATCGAGGATCGACAGGTTAAGAAGCTTCGAAGGAAGCATGTACCGATTGTAAAGGTCAAATGGGATGCCCGTAGAGGTCCCGAGTATACGTGGGAGGTTGAGTCCACAATGAAAGAAAAGTACCCTTATCTGTTTCAGTAAATCTCAAGGTCGAGATTTCTTTTAAGGGGGTGAGGATGTGACACCTCGAAAATTTACGTCCTATGATGTGTTGACACGTGTCATAGGTTTGAACGTGTGAAAGAATGTTCTTGAAGGACTAAAGTTAACAAACAATGAAACTATGTAAATGTAAGGGTTCAAAGTGTCAACAATGAATAAATATACTTTACAATAACCGTACATGATGTTTATAACCTTAAACGAATGGATCATGGATCATACGAAGCGAATTGTGAAAGAAAGTGAGAGATTACAAACTACAGGGGTTAAATGTGTCAACATGTTAAGATATACCTCTGAGTGACCTTTTAGCAAACCCGAAGCCTTGTAACGATTAATTATGCTCACTAGAATGCACCATAAAAATATCACCAAGTTTCGTTACCGTATGAGAAAGTTATGATAAAATTCGTGTGTGAGGGTTAGAATCGTCAACATTGAAAATTTGGGTTTTTCGGGTGATCACAAAGTTACCCGAGGACTTGACATAGATGGTATAAGCCTTAAAGCCCCTAAATGTTAATTTTAAAGCCTCACAATGCAAGAATTGAAGTGAAAGCGACGTTTAGGAGGACCGAGGGCCAAAAGTGCAATTAAAGGAAACATTGTAACCTGATACGGGGACTGAGGCGGGCCGCGTAAGGTCATGAAGACCTTTACGCGGGCCGCGTGACAGGTACAGCGACAGAAACTAACAGACAGCTGTCTGTTGATGTTTTAACCGACTCAAATGCCATTTTGGCATACCATGGGCCTTCCTATACTGGTTTCTAGCCTCTAGAGACACATGGGAATGATCTAACATCATTGTAGAGTTGCATGGCATCAATCTAAGTGAGTTTGACTCACTATATAAGTCACGCAAGGTTGCAAACATTCTTGCATTCATTTCTGATCATTTGAGGAGCACAACAGCAGACACAAGACCTTCTTAATCCTTCATTAGTCACTTGTAAGTTTGTTTAACCTTCTTGTTTTGAGTTTAGCTTAGTTATTTAGCTAAAAGTCAAACCGTCGTAACTACGGTTTGACTTCAAGATTATTTATATTTGGCTCAGTCTTATCTCGATTTAAAAGTACCGTTAAGTAGGTAATTATATGGGTATTAAACCCTTATAAGGGTACCCACTGATTCCAATCCTAACTAGGTCGTTTGTCGAGTCAAACGTTGTCCGAAAAAGTCAACAGAAATGCTAAACTTTGATTAAACGCGTAATTAACGATATGGAAGGCGTGTAACCTGTTTTATCATTCATATAACTTGGTAATAAGTGTACGGACTTGTCTAAACTTGTTTGATTCGACAACTTTCTGTTTTGAACCGATTCGGAGCCGAAAGGCGCATAGTTTGACTTTCTGCTTTGACCTCGATTCTGACCCGGTTTTGATAGGTTTAGACATGCCTTAAAGTTCCATTAGGACCTAGTTACATGTGTGTATAACCCTCTACGTTTATACCACATAAATCCTTAATTGTCCGACGTTTCCGTTAAGTGCTTAAATATGGACCATAATGCCCTTATGACCATACAACGAGAATTTTGGAAATGTGAAAGTACAATAATCTTTGTTACTGATTATAAAACATGTCCCTAAATTTTCACATCAGTTGGAGGTCTAGATTAGGAGTTATGCTTAATGACGTAATTAGAACGCTTCTTAGTAATTAAACGGCGTCATTAGCATAAAGCCTATCTAAACCCAATTTTTGACACCAAACCTTTTACCCACTGATGTAATATAATATTTTGGGATTTTTGAAGATTTTTAATTATTTTTAAACTGATCATAAGCTAGGATTAGTGCCTTGATTCGGTAAATACCGAATATACCCTTTTCGGCCATAAAATGAGTTTTACAAGTTCTTTTGATGCCAATCCAATTGCTACTAATTTTAAATAATAAATGTAGTGTTTTGAACCTGTTGAACTGATCAGAAAACTCAGAATCCTATATTAACCCGTAAATCGCTTAAAACGACATTTTACGCGTATTAAACGCATAGTTTGGGTTTAAAACTATTTTGGCATATAAGACTTATAACCAAATGTTATAACCTGTTAAGTTAAGTTGTTTTACTGATAAAATTAGACCCGGATCACAGAAGTTTAATTAATCCCTTTTATAATCTTTAAAATGACCAAAATACCCCTACGGGGTTTAATATGAGATTAAACTCGTTTTGGGCATAATGGAAGGTATCCTACTGATATCACAACATATTTAAGGCATGTTAACTTAGGAAACCTGTTTAGGACTCTTATGGTTACCCGTTACGCTTCATGCGCGTTCGGTTCGGTTTATGTAACTAGTTTACATAAATTAGCCGAAACGGGTCAAACCTTATCGGTTTTATCTCAAAATCCAGAATGTGTATAATATACCCATATTAAAAAAGTCTTCAAACTTGTCGGGTCTAAATCACATTCTATCCGGTCTTCGCTTAATCGTGCGTTCGAGCCGTATCTTTAAAACTAACTGGTCTAAGCTTAAGCTTAATTAAAGACCCGTTAGGATTCTAATAGGTTATTATAAACCTTCGTTCCAGATTAGGAGAACCGGTAAAAGATACTTGCACTCGCTGATTTTGATTTATACTTGCTCAGGTAAATACTTTTAACTTATTTTCCCTATACGGGCTTGGGGTACGGTATATAAAATACCGCTTGGTCGGGCATTGAATCTTTAATTGTATGATGGTTAAAGTATTGATATGTCTCGTTTAAATTTTTTTTGTTTGCTTAAAGCCTTTGGGGGGTTAATGACCATGTCCCGGATATCCCTGGCATCATTTTACGAAATGGCCACGACCTAAGCACGGGGCGTAGGCGTACGCCCGTCGGTGTCTCATTTAAATAATGTGGTGTGTCTATTGATCTTTAACCCGGCTCGATCCGGGCTACTGAACGCATAAGAAACATGTAAATCCTTTACAAGTATTATATTCAAATAATTATCCCAAGTTATAAAATATTATTTGTGCCTTGTGCCTTAAATGCATTTTCTTAAACTCTTTTCAAAATGAGTCGGTTGATTGTATTTACCAGTGTAAACTGACGTATTTTCTCAAAAAGGTTAAGTGCAGGTACTACGCGTAATAGGCTGGCTTCTCTCCTAGCATCCACAATAAGTCTTGCAAGCTTGGATGTCATAGACTGTTGAACATTGTTTCCTTTTTATTTTGATCTACCTGTGGATTTATATTCAACTATTTGTGATACTTAATATTACAATATTGTTTGGTTGAAATAAATCTATACTTTGCTTCCGCTGTGCATTTAAATATTGTGTTGTTTGACTATTATGTTACCAACCACGTCACGATACTCCCCTACCGGGCCCACCGGTGACACGTGGAAATCGGGGTGTGACATTTGCATCCCAACTAATATACGAAATGTCTATTGTCTTGTCGTCAGCCAATTTCATAGCAGGTTCAAATTCAAGGAGCATCAGGTCAAACGGAGCAAAGATGAGGCGATTAGCTGCTTTTACTAGTTACCATGTTGCTAAAGTCCTGGCGTCGCCCATGCCAATTCTAAATGCCATTCCATGAGCATCATTTCTAGCGTTGCTATTTTTCATTACAAGCATTTCAATTACTGTCGTTGTTCCTTTGGTCGTTGTCTTCTTAACTTAACCGCAGCCAATCCATGTTGTAGTCACTTTTCTTTCCTTACTGTAGGCTAGGGTGACGATTACCTTGTTGTCGCTGTGACTGCTGCTCCCAATGTCGTTGCTCGAAACGGAGTCCTACGATTCTTCGCCGTCGAGGTCCATCTTTCCATATTCTGAGCCACGTCCTAAAGTACTACTCACTGTGCTGGCAGTTACACATTCCGTGTCATAGTCGATTGTCACTGCTTATGTCCTGGTTGATTCACAAGAGTTGACTCCCATGAGCCGCTGACAAGGGTTAAGGATTCGCTTGAGACCAATTCGTTGGTACTCTTTGCTGGTAATCAAGGTCGTCAAAGTACTGTGGTCGGTAGGGTACTACGCTCATCCTCCTGTCCATGGGTGTTGCAAGTTGGCTGGGTATTACACGATATGCTTCCAGAGAGTTGCAGAAGTGATCGCACTTCGGAGTCTAAGTCGTTATCGCGCTAGATTCTAGCAAACAAAGCTAGGCGAGGAAGGTATAGACCAGTCATTTGACACTGAGACATCTCTCTCAGGGACGCTCATATAAGGACCTAACATTCTACACAGTTCGCTAGGCGTTCAGATGGGTGTGCAGGTAATACTCGATAGCATCGAGATTCGAAAGGATCCAGAGGTGAATAAAAAGTTCACGTTCGAGTAGGGGACAATCACTGCTATGACCCCTATAGGTTTGTTATGTTTACCTTGATCAAATAACGGAATGGAACCCATTTTCCACTTGTTAAGGCTCACTGGGACTCGCATGCACCCCACATTATTATTATGTGTGCACCCACAATAATATTATGTTTTGCATGCTCATCTCAGCTCCCCTTAACTCATGTCAAATGATTCCTAAAATTTGAGTAGTTAACAAAGGGTATCACGAAGCGTAAGTCATGAAGGTTTAGGGATATACCACCCTATCAGTCACATGCAAGTAATACACTAACTCATACTGTTGTGCGGAACGTGTAGTCACAGGCAATAACATACGTAAATGTTCACTAGTCATGCAGTATAATGAGTATACAAGAGACGAACCTTGTCATCTGGAGCTGAGTGTCATGGTCGTATTCACGTTTTCAGAACTGTTCGGTTATAGTCTGGTTTTACAAAAACATTTTCCCCCTTTTTAAAACCAAGTTCACTATAACCAATGGCTCTGATACCAATCTGTCACACCCCCAAAATACCACATGCGGAAATACCGCGGGGCGTGTGACGTACCAGGATCTAGCCACCAATCACATTGAACTCATAGTAATATTTAAATAAAGATTTCATTTATTAACATAAAATGTTACAACGTTACATTATAATTCACAGTGTACAGCGGAAGCATAAATCATTCATTAAGTGTTTATAAACCACATGTAAAAGCCATTAGTCTTGTATTGTGTTTTTATGTATCTCGACCCATGACCACTCCAGCTTCCCATACAGCAAGTTCCAATGATATGCACCTAAAGGCCTGCAAGGCATGTAACAACGAATCAACAACAAAGTTGAGCGAGTTCACAGTTGGGTGTTCGTTTTAAGTTGTTTCAAAACATAGTTTCTCTTTAGCTGGCTTACTTGCCGTGGGGGTTACCCCATAGTTGAAAATACGATTAAACAATCCCTTCTTTTCCAAACCCTAACCAGTGGGGGCTTCCCCATGTGAACCACTAGACCGTTACCATATCGACAACTGACGAACAATAAGTTGTGCCCTACGTCAATGTCTATCATCATTGACTAAGTGCCCAGATCCATTAGTACAGGCCCGTCCTACCGGCACGGTGTGAGGCTTGTCAACCCTAATAGCGCTATTAACTAATGACCCGCTCGCCATTGGCCCGGCGATTAAGTCGATATAAAAATGAGGGACTTCATGATAGAGTTTTGTCTAGTAAGTTAATGTTGTCGTCCTTCCTATGGAGGAGCGGAGGTACGTAATCTACCCAAGGAGATTACGCAGGTTCTATTTAATCTCCTTACCCATTCCCTAACCACCGGGAATTCCATGCCTTGTAGAAAGTGTGAACTCACCTCGGTTTGCTTGGCAGATACACGAAAAGGTCACTTTGAGCTATATGTGGTCAACCACGTCCTAGCATGGTTACCATACAAGTCAGGTCTAGGTTCAAGTAGTGCACGTATGTTTACACACAAACTAGCAAGTTACGAGCACATAACGATCATGGCATACACATAGATCATGTTAAACAAATCAGTTAAACACATAAAAACCCAAATTTATGCGATCGGATGTATTGGGCTGAAATAGCAGTGTAAGCCCACTTACATCTTGTGCGATTGGGTAGTTGAAACCCAAACAACTCCTCGGCCCAACATGTTGTGCGGTCAGCACAACCTTGTGCGACCCACATCATGTTGTGCGATCCAATGTTCACCCGGCCCAGTTTATAAATAAGCCCAACATGTTGTGTGGCCCAAATAATTTAAACAGTTTAATAATCTTGTGCGATCCGATAGAGCTTGTGTGACTGAATAAAGCTTGTGCGATTGAAAAATACCTGTGCGACGGGGTTGGGCCGCATGGCCCAAATCATGGCAATTGTGTGTGTGGCCCAACATATTGTGCGATCGGCACAGACTTGTGCGATCCACAGTATGTTGTGCGATCATGCAATATATCGTTGTACCCAGTGCTTTAACAGTTGTACCCTAGAATATCCTAGCTTGTGCGATTAGGAGCTTGTGCGACTAGAGGGAACTTGTGTGATCAGAATTAGCTTGTGCGATTGGTTAGATATGCGATTTGAAACTTATGCAAATCAGTTATATGCTTTTCCTCAAATCATGCAAAACAGTTACACATTCTATAATTGCACAATTTAAAATCAGTCAATTTCTAATCAGTTATCGTGTACTCGAAACATAATCAAATCATAATCAACACCTACCATTCCAATCAAATCGGATCAATCATCAATAATTAAATCAGGAATCATGCATGTTCATATAACTCTAATCGTAATCTAATCAAGAACAGAAATCATTCGAATCAGTGATTTTTAATATCTAATATGCAACCCTAATCATTTCAACTTGATTAATAAGCAACGATCATACACACACCATTCATCATCGTTTAATTCAGTTTTATATTCAAGATCATATGAAGGATTCCAATCGTTAATCATCATCGACCACATCATGCATTTATCTTAATCAATTCTAACAGTTGGATGTCACAAGTTGTTTATCCAGAATTTCTACTAACATAATACCCTAACCATCAAACCTTAAGTCAAACGAAACCAAGCAACAAATCATATCATCATGAAATCAAGTGTAACAGCAGTTAGGTCTAACCATAGAAATCGTGTACTAACCGAAAGTAAGATGGAACCGAAGAGGACTTGAGAGGTGAGACTACCCTCGGCTTCGAAGAGGGAAAGGGGTTTCTGCCGTCGAGTTGTAGGGAGAGGGAAGAGAATTAGGGTTTGAGGTTATCTTGTGTTTTGAAAATATTATGAGGGTTTACATTCTAATCATGTGTGTATTCGTTGATTGTGGGCCGAACCCATCACTCGGGTTTCATATGGGCCGTGGACTAGTCCTCCTCAAAGAAAGGTGTGTGTGGTCATGCATGAGTTGTGCGACCCGAAGGGTATTGGGTAATCAGGGTTCCTATGCGATCAGTCCCCATCTTATCATTAAACAATCCACAATCGAATAACCCTTAAACATCTTATTCAAGTAGTTCACATAGCTATCACACAGAAAACAAGCACAAGACTCTTGAAAGTACGAGTTGTCACATTTACTCTGATAAAATATTTCCTAACTACGGTCCTGATGTAATTTCCACTGCCAAAATGATGAACACCGATACCACCGAAACTGGCCGCGGCCGCCCGTTGCCGGGTTGATAGGGGACGAGGGCTGTTACAGAACGGAACAAACAACACTTTCCCTGGTTTGGGATTGCATAGTATCCTTGCTTTGGGATATGGTTAAATGTTATTTATATTTCATGAACAAACGTACTAAATGAAACTCTATCATGGAAGTCCCCACTTACTATACCGATTAGTCGTCTGGCCTGGCGAACGGAATATTAGTTGATAGCGCTATTAGGTTTCACCAACCTCACACCGTGCCTAGATAGGATCGGACATGAACTAATAGGCCTTGGCAAACCGTCAATGATGATAGACATTGACAAACAGGGCAACAACAACACAACGGGTTGCAAAGTGTTCGGTATTACGGAGTTTAGTAGCTTACATATGGGGTAGCTCCCCATGGCATGATATAAATGAGTAATTTAACAACACAAATTTTTGGAAATAAAACTGGATAAACCGTGAACTCGCCAACTTTATGTTGACACCCAACTACTGCATGCTTTGCAGGTACTCAGTGACAGCTCAGGAGCTTGCAACGGGGAGTGTAGTGGTTGCTTGACCCATGTTGGGTTTCTTAATAATAATTAAGAACTTTTGAACTCTTGTTTGAACTGCTTAACTTATGCTTCCGCTGTTAACTTTAAACGTTGTTTTTGAACTTTAAACTTTAGACTTTAGATGCTGATAGTCACTAATTGTAATGGTAGTGATGAAAAATGTTTTATTATAATTATTGTTCAATATGATTGGTGGTATGATCCTGGTCAGTCACACGCCTCGCGGTAATACTCCGCATGTGAAAATTGAGGGCGTGACAATTGTTGGCATATGTATAAGACTGACACCTCAGCTTCTGTTAGGTCAGCTATAACAACTCTCCCAAAATCCTTAAAACACCCCTATACGTCCTAAACTACACCCCGTATACGAAAAACGGACCTTAAATACCTTTATAATTACAAAAATCAAATAAAATCAAATTTGGTGGGCTCTCGCAGGCCGCGACCCAGTCTGACTAGGCCGTCGTGGGGCGTGACAGTTGGACACCAGTCCGCACCCGGTGCTGCCACGTGTCCCCCTGCGTGTGAAGGCTAGTAGGTTGAGTCGACCAAGCTAGGGCCTACTCTAGGTCCCTCGCGGGCCGCGAAGCCTTGTCTTAAGTCTCTCGCGGGGTGCGAGCTGCCCCTGATCAGACCCTATAAATAGAGAGTTCGTGCTCATTTGACAAATCATTCAATTCTCGAAATCTCTCTCAAACTTCTGCATAGTAATTATAATACCCGGGCATAATACCCACTAAAAAGCGAAGCTCTGCCTCGTTGTAAGTATTATAAATCCCGGTTACGTATTAGTTACCCTGCCCGATTGATCTAGAGCTCCGTAACGCATGTCGAGCCTCTGCCTGACTCAGTCGTTGGAGTTCTGTCTCGGGGGTATAGCTAATGTAAATTGGGTTATTGTACTAACACGTGTGCATTGTTTATTTTAATAGATTATAACCAGGAAGTCACAAGAAAGCAGTAGTATTATCTAAAATTGCAATGTGAGTACATCTACTTTTCGTAAACTGTTTTTACAAAACCTCAAATGTTTTAAAGTATAATTTACAGTGATTGAGTATTTGTGATTCTACAATTACTCTCGGGATGTTGGGGTTTGTGTACATTACTTGTTACTATACTGTGAGTTGTAGCATGACCACAAGTTATGATTGACAGTACCGTGGGTGGTAATTGGGTGGATTTAAACAAATGTAATTGCGGATGCCCTTAATACTGTAAATTGATAAAAATTGTTTTGATTAAATTGGGATGCACTCGCCAGTATTTCTTGCTGATAAAACTTTTTAAAACGCGTTTCAGGTAACAAAATGTGAAAGCCAATTAGAAGCCAGTTGGAGAGCACTGAAGGCTTGGAAAAGTGGCTATAAAAGTTACCTAAACAAGAAATAAGTTTTATTTCAATAAATTGGGGTTTATCCCTATAAACATATTTGTAATGGAAACTTGGGTTTTTCTCATGTATTTATTATCTATAAAAGTATGGTGTTTTACTATGATAAACTATTTTCTAACTACGGTCCTTATGTAATTCCCGCTGCCAAATTAATAAACACCGATACCACTAGCTCTACAAGCTCGCGGCCGCCCACCTCACGGGGCAGAGGTTGGGGGTTGCGACATCAGCTTATATTCTCTTAGCTTGTAAGTTTTTGTTCTGAAAAATAGTCCCTTATTAAACTAAAAGTTTATGGATGTGAGAGTTAGAATATATTTTTAATGGGAAAATCTTAATTAAAAACACCTAAAGAGCACAAACTTTTTAGCACCAAATTGTCTAAATATATTTCTTATTTTAGGTCTGTTTTATGTTCATATAATAAATTTCATACTTTTCTGCTGCAGCTAATTTGTCAAACATCTTTCAACAATCAAATTAGTTTCAGATTTTAGCTCTAAATAAAAGTTTAAGCTTTTAGCTTTCAACTTCAACTATGATTAGGTTTTTGTTCCAACTCCAACTTGCCTAATTACCAGATATACTAAATATCATTAACCTATGAGAACTCATTTCTTTTACTTAATTATGACATGTAGAAATGTTAACTTATTATTAGTTAAGATCGATCTGATATATACTTGGTCTTTAACAATCAAATGGATAAAATGAAAATGGTATATATTTTGTCAAACGACTTAAACAGTTTATTAAGAAAAAAACCTCTATTGTTTTTCAGTAACGTAGTAGTTTCATAATCAACGTTATATTAATTTTGTAAAACTAAACTTCCATGATGATATAATTTTAGAGGATAAATTATCTGACCCGGTCCTACCTCAAATAACATACTTGTGCTAAGATAATTTTTGTATTTTATATAATGCGCAGTGGCTAGTGATTGACTGGTTGTTCGTTTTTGACTTAGAAAATGTCCACATTGTGGTTCTTTTAGTTTTCTGTAAAGACTGTAACTAATCTTCTTCATTTCCGTACGTACACACTCAATTTTTTTGAATATTCAGAGTCAAACCACAAGCGTGTCTAAAGTCCCCATATCTATAATGTTATATATAGGCCATCTTGGCATTCTAAACCTCACAAAAACATCTCACTTTGCCCATCAAACACTTCATCAATACCCAAAATGAAAACATTCATGTCTTTTGCAAAACAACAACTTCTTTCACCCTTCAAACACTTCATCCATGCCGACTTTCATGAACTCTTTGAAAGGATGACACTCATCGACAAGTTTCTCTTCTTGGTACGTTAATGCTGCATGCATGTAATTAAACACTTAATTAAACTTTTAATTTACTATAGCTCATTTTGAGATTATAATACTTTGGCAGATCATTCATGGTGTCGATAAATCCGGGATAGGATGGCACCGTTTTCCTGTGTTCTTAGGTCTTACTTACTTGGCCATTCGGCGGATTCTTCATGATAAGTATAATCTGCTCAGTGTTGGGAAAACTCGGGTAGGGGTTCGGTTTGATACCGATGACGTTGATTTCAGGACCGCCAATGGAAAGTTTAACGATCCTTTAAATGAAAGTGCCGGCAGTGAAGGAACTTTCTTTGGCCGTAACATGCCCCCCGTTGATCAGAAAGAGAAGGTATATATATTAATCGATGAACTTCAAATTAACACATTTTGACATATATCACTTGCTAATTATATTTTCCAACTATTGTTCTAAAATTTCATTGATGTTGAACTGGTCATTTTTTATAACGTTAACTAGTTAATTAGGGTTTCTTTTAGGTTTTGATTGACAAAGAGCACAAGAAAAATATTATATCCCTTTACTAAATATTTTTTTTTTATCAAGTTAGTCTTAATAGAGACAGGATATAAAAAAGCAACCACGACGTCTTTGCTTTAATTTTCAAACTTTTTAGACACGAACTTTTCCCAAAGTTTTATTTGTAAGATGTTTAGGATGATATTTAAAAAGATTATACATGTTTTTTTTTTTAAATCCTAGCACAAATCTATACATATACCCTTAAATTTACGTAACATGTTTTGCAAAATAAATTACTGATAGTTGATAGTCATTTGGGTGATTTCCGTGTATTTATGTAAGCATTATTAGGTCTACATTAGGGGAGTATATTAGAGATCATCAATTGTCTCAACCAAACTTAATATTTAGAGCTTTGTATATCTATATATTTTAGGTTTTGTTCATACTAATTAATCCAACTTAATATAAATCTCAAGGTCAGATAAGCTTGACACACGCGATTATCTAAAGTTTTTATAATCATCAAGAGAATTCTTTCCATCTTTAAAGTTAGATTATAAATTAGATGTTTATTACTCTTGTAGATAATACAAAAGTCATATATATATATATATATAGATATATATATACCAATCGATCCACTGTCATTGGTCAAGATTTGTTATTCTTTCTTTCGTTTATTCATTTGTAATGTAGTTATTGGCAGTACTAGATATTCTAACTGCCACTCCGATATCCCATTAAAACATCACCTATGGTCCACACCAACATTTATAAAATAAGATTAAAACTTTTTTAGTCTAAATACTATTCTTTTTATATAATATGTGACAATGACCTGACTTCCTTTTTGTTTGATGGTAATAGCAATTCTATCCGACATAATTATCATTTATCAATGAGATTAAAGAGAGATATGATATACACGAAACCCCCCTTTTTAACAAAAATTTTTTACACATAAATATCATCTAACTTTTCACTTACAAAAATATAAATTCATTTTTTATAAGAAAAAACACCATCCTACTAGACCATTAGATCATGAGTACATATCCCGTTTATTAATCACACGTTTGTCTAATCAGTACAAATTAAACAAGCAGGTCTGGAATTTCATTCTTATTATACCTTAAAAATTTTATAATCATTTTTATACAAGTGTCATCCTTTGCTTGTGTTCTTGTCTGAAGCTGAATTTTGTCTTAATTTTGTATTACTATCAAATTTAAAGCAAGTAAATAACTTCTAGATAAAAATGCAACATGCAAAAAGTTCGTTCATCTAATAGTAGTTATTCAATGCAACTCACAATAAACATAAGAAATTTGAAATGGTAGTCGAGCTTTAAAATTAACAGAGAAAATAAATTAAAGACTTATAAATAAAAGGAGTAAATAGATTGGATTTTGGGTGAGACAAATGTACTAAAACATATTTCTGTGTGCAGCTATTGAAGCCAGATCCGATGGTGGTAGCAACAAAGCTTCTAGCACGTAAACAACTTATAGACACCGGAAAGCAGTTCAACATGATTGCTGCTTCATGGATTCAGTTCATGATTCATGATTGGATTGATCACCTCGAAGAAACAAACCAGGTTCGATTAATCAAGATATTATATAATCTCGTGACATAAGAAGGATGAACTTTTGTACTAACACATAATATGTTACCATGGATTATTATGATAACAGATCGAGCTTAGGGCGCCAGCAGAAGTAGCAAGTGAATGCCCTCTCAAATCTTTCAGGTTCTTCGAGACTAAAGAAATCGACACCGGTCTTACTGACATTAAGAAAGGTCATCGTAACATCAGAACTCCTTGGTGGTATGATTTCTATAATTTAATTAATCATATTTTAGAACCTTGCAATGTTAAAAACTCTCATTAATTAATAGTTATAAAAAAAGAGTTGAAAAAGACAATCATTATATATTCAAGTTAAGAGCGGGATATATATGATATGTACAGGGACGGGAGTGCGGTATATGGAAGCAACTCAAAGGCTGCTCGTCACGTAAGAACGTTCATTGACGGAAAGCTCAAGATTGGAGAAGATGGTCTCCTTCAACACGACAACGATGGATTGCCCATAGCAGGAGACATTCGTAATAGTTGGATTGGGGTGTCAACTTTGCAAGCCCTCTTTATCCACGAGCACAATGCGGTTTGTGACGCCTTAAAGGTATGTGTGTATATGGTAAACATGTAGCCAGTTATTTTTAGTTCATCAGCTAGCTAGTGGCTTACAATGTACTTATGTTTTTCAGAAAGAATATCCTTATTTGGACGATGAAGATCTGTATCGCCACACAAGACTAGTAACTTCTGCGGTGATCGCAAAGGTCCACACCATTGATTGGACCGTTGAGCTTCTCAAAACTGACACGCTTGTTGCTGGAATGAGAGCTAACTGGTAATTACTTACTTTAAAATAAATAATTAATATGCTCTTATGTGTTAATTACGTTCTTGAAATGAAGCATATTTACTAATATTTTGTTGAAATATGATATATTAAGGTATGGGCTATTGGGGAAAAGATTCAAGGACACATTTGGGCATGTTGGGGGATCTATTTTGGGAGGACTAGTAGGGCTAAAGAAACCCGAAAACCACGGAGTACCCTACTCGCTAACAGAAGAGTTTACAAGTGTTTATCGAATGCATTCTCTCTTACCTGATCAACTTGTCATAAGGGATGTTAATTCCACACCAGGACCTAACAAGTCTCCAAAGATTACCAAGGAGTACGTAAATCGCACCTAAGTTATTTACTCTTAATTTGAATAACAAGTTACTTCTTTGTATCTTCATGTAAACCAACAAATAAGTATGCTCATAGTTATTAATTTATATTCAGGATTGACATGATCAATTTGATTGGAAAGAATGGAGAAAAGGAATTATCAAAAATTGGATTTACCGCACAAATGGTATCCATGGGACATCAAGCGTGTGGGGCGCTTGAGCTATTCAACTATCCAGTCTGGCTTAGGGACATTGTGTCTCAAAACGTGGATGGGATAGATCGCCCCGACCACATTGACTTAGCATCACTCGACAGTAAGATACTATTTTCGTTCACCAAAGAAAGCGTACATACATGATTTATTTTGATCCTAACATATGATCATGATGCGCACAGTTTATAGGGATAGAGAGAGGAAAGTAGCAAGATACAATGAGTTCCGTAGATCACTTTTCTTGATCCCAATTTCCAAATGGGAAGATCTAACAGAGGACAAAGAAGCTATTGCCACATTGCGTGAAGTGTACGGTGATGATGTCGAAGAGCTTGATCTGTTGGTAGGATTGATGGCTGAGAAAAAGATCAACGGGTTCGCCATTAGTGAAACCTCTTTTATAATCTTTCTAGCCATGGCCTCAAGGTATATATACAAATCACTAATATAAATAAGATAAAGGGAATCAAAACTGTAAATTAACAAACTAATGGATCAATTATCTATACTAACTAAATATATTGATTCATGTGTGCAGGCGACTCCAAGCGGATAGATTCTTCACTAGCGATTTTAACGAAGATGTGTACACGAAAAAAGGGTTCGAATGGGTAAACACAACAGAGAATCTGAAAGATGTGTTGGACCGACACTATCCAGAGATGAGCGATAGATGGATGAACTCAACGAGTGCTTTTTCGGTGTGGGATGCTGCCCCAGAACCTCATAATCCAGTACCAATTTATTTCCGTCTCCCCAAGTGATAATGCTTTGATGGAAAAAAAATATGTTACATGTTTGGTATATATGTATAGGTTTTGCATATGTTGGGGGTGCCTTATTCAATATTTATTTGTTTAATATGCGTTATTTAATTTTCTTATGGAATAAATGAATAATATATTGTATGTATCTTGATTAAATAAAAAGTAAATTGCAAAACTCGTCCTTCAACTCCACCTCCCCTCACCTCCACCGCCGCCGCCACCTCAACTCCACCTCCACCACTGCCACTTCAACTCCACCTCCATACCTGTTTCCTCTTCTCCGTTCATCCACTCCAATCTTCCACCACCACCGCCGCAGCCACAGAAATCGTCGCTCCTGCTGTTTCCGTACACTTGGTCTGATTTAACAATACTCCCAAAATTAGAAACGGGTCGATTCTTGTTTATACTGTGCAATTGAAAGAAAACAGAGACACATATCGCCATACTTGATGATTTTCTAAAATCACCCGAAAAACAAACAATGGTTTTTACTTTTTTAGTGATTTAGGGTTTTTATGATGGAGGAGGCGATGTATATTGCGGGTTTGGAGTTAAAAGGACTCTTTTATAACAAGTTTCTTAATTACGACGATTATAAATTTTTTATGTTATATTTTTGTAAGTTTTCTCTTTGCAATTAATACATTCGATTCTTGTTTATACTATGAAATTGAGGTGGGCGGCGGCGGTGGTGGAGGTGGAGTTGAGGTGGGCGGCGGCCTTGGTGGAGGTGGAGGTGAAGGTGGGGTGGTGGTGGTGGAGTTCAGGTGGAGGTGGAGGTGGAGGTTATGTTGCGTTAGAGAGAGAGAGAGAAGGGGAGGTTGTGCGAGAGAGAGGGGGGATTTATATTTATGTTTTTTTAAATTATGTTGTTTATTATTTTTTTTATTATTTATTTTAGTGTTTAGGATAAAATGACTAAATACCTTTATGTGGGGTACATTTGGTCTGATTTAATCATGAAAAATAACAGAGTTAGGGATAAAGGACATAATGTGCAAGGGTTTGCAAACATCGAGTACGTTTTTGTACTTTTGAAGACAAATGACACACTTTGCAATCTGATGTTAATATAAAGGACGAGTTTTGTAATTTACTCTTAAATAAAAGGCAATTGGATTAGATATTGTTAACGAGAGGGGACTTTATAAATTCATTACCAATTAGAAGAGACTTTTCCGAACGCATAATCCGCCAATGTTAATGTCAGTCAATTAAGTTTGGGGACGAAAGTATGTTTTGAACCGTAAAACTAAAATGTATTAAAGCTAAATGATTATGTTACATACGGCATCAATTTTGATGTTTGTTGCAAATGTTTATTTTTTGTTAGCAGTGATTATATATAAATATTCAAATACGGTATTTTTTTTAAGCCAAACTTGTAAGGATCTACAGAAAACAATGTATTAGGAAACACTAATTCAAAATCAAAACTAAGACAATAACAAGATAAATCCATTAGCCACTATATAATTAAAATACGCCAAAGGAAATGGAAGATCTCTTTTTGTAGCTAAAAGGAATTCACTACTACGAAAGAAAAACAAAACAACACCGTACTAAAAAGATATAACAAATTTACGCCAATTTTGAACATCACAAATGGTAGTTTTTTAATATTAGTGAAAACTCTTTTAAATATGTAAGGTTTGTGTAACATTTGGATCATAACTAAAATCTTATTATTAGATACTCCATGTCACAGAACGTGTATTCTCGGTAAAAAAAAATGATATATATTGCTTTGTCACTATTATAGTATTATATTATAGAGTTAATTGCTATTTTAGTCCCTGAGGTTTTTCCAAATTTGCCATTTTAGTTCAAATAGTTTTATTTTCGCCTCTGGTTCCTGACTTTTCCATTTTATTGCCATTTTGATCACATACCCTAACTCCATCCAAAAACCCTATTTTTAACCAGGGGTATTTTGGGTATTTTCATTTTAAATCTTTTCAATTGTCATTTTGATACAATTATAAAAAATCAAAAAAATTCTAAAAAATCAAAAAAATTCTAAAAAAATAAAAATAAAAAAAATTCTAAAAATTCTAAAAATAAAAAAAATTCTAAAACTAAATAAATTCTTGAAAATCAAAAAAATTCTAAAAAATCAAAAAAAATCTAAAAAATAAAAAAATTTCTAAAACATTAAAAAATTCTAAAAATCATAAAACTTCTAAAAAACAAAAAAATTCTAAAAATCAAAAAATTTCTAAAAAATCATAAAAATTCTAAAAAATAAAAAAAATCAAAAAAATTCTAAAAAATCATAAAAATCATAAAAATCATAAAAAAATTCTAAAAAATAAAAAACAAATCTAAAAAAATCTAAAAACTCAAACAAACATATTTTAAAGTTTCAAATTCAAAAAATGACGATATATTCCTCGCCCAGACGAATAAATTTTCAAGTTTTATCTATTTTGTTGAGTGAATGAGTGGTCATGATGAGATATAAACCATTTATCCATTTAAAAAAACAAATTTCATTTTAAGTTGACATCTTTCACAAACATTCATACATTTCCACATTAATTATCACCCTTTTAGCCTTTTTATATATGTTTTCATAGCAAAACTATTTATTACAAAAATATTTTCATCTTTAGTTTTGTATCAATTAATATAATTTACTAAAATATAAATATCATGAAATATAAAATTTATAAACTAAAGCATAACATGCATGTATGTTAGTTAGTGGTTCTATCTCATTATAAGCACTCATTCACTCAACAAAATAGATAAAACTTGAAAATATATTCGCCTAGACGAGGAATATATTGTCATTTTTTTAATTTGAAACTTTAAAATATGTTTGTTTGAGTTTTTAGATTTTTTTATTTTTAAGGTTTTTTTTTATTTTTTAGAATTTTTTTGATCTTTTAGAATTTTTTTTTTAAATTTTTTGGAATTTTTATGATTTTTTAGAAATTTTTATTTTTTTAGAATTTTCTTGATTTTTTAGAAATTTTTTTATTTTTTAGAATTTTTATGATTTTTTTATTTTTTAGTTTTTTTTAATTTTTTAGAAGTTTTTTTATTTTTTAGAATTTTTTTGATTTTTTAGAATTCTTTTTTATTTTTAGAATTTTTTTTTATTTTTAGATTTTTTTTTATTTTTATGATTTTTTTATTTTTTTTATTTTTTAGAATTTTTTTGATTTTTTAGAATTTTTTTGATTTTTTATAATTGGATCAAAATGGCAATTGAAAAGATTTAAAATGAAAATCCCCAAAATACCCCTGGTTAAAAATAGGGTTTTTGGATGGAGTTAGGGTATGTGATCAAAATGGCAACAAAATGGAAAAGTCAGGGACACAGAGGCGAAAAAAAACTATTTGAAATAAAATGGCAAATTTTGACAAACCTCAGGGACTAAAATGGCAATTAACTCTATATTATATTATATTATACTACATATTATACTACACCATAAGCTACAGTACATAAAAAAATCCTTCCTATTAAGTTTATTTACAAGAATTACATAATGCTATTTGATTAATGAATATGCTATTAGAAATTGAACTTTAAAAGTTTTTCAACCTTTTTTTACTTTTCTTTTCACCATTATTTTCTGTTTTGTTTTTATTTAATCCTTCTTTTTTAATATTTACAAATGTATAATATGTTTTTCATGATTTGAATCACATATTCCATAAATGTGTTTTTAATATATTTTTTGAATTTACTTTTTTTGTTGTTGTCCATATATATGATTTACAGATTTCTAATTATAATTCAAACTTAAAATATTTAGTATTAACGTTGGTTGTAATAACAACTATGTTTGATTGAAAAAAAATATTATGAAATTTATGATCATTTTCTTTTATGATATAGCATTTATAATTTATGTTTAAAAAAACAATATGAAATTTATTAGCATTTTCTTTTATTTTACAACATGTATAATTTATGTTTAAAAATGTCAAAAGGTTAAAATTGAAGACATTACAATTATAACAGTTACATTATATATAATTTCTTGAACATAGACTCTTTGTATAAAACATAACTTTTAGAAAGAAATTAATAGATCTAATAATCAAGGGTGGTACCTATTATTAGGGGTGTTCAGAATTCGTTTCGAATTCAATAAATTCGAAATTCAACTTGATTCGAATTTGATTATCAAGGTTCGAATTCGAGTTGATTTGTATTCGAGTCCAGTAATCGAATTCGAATTGAATACCAATTTACAATTTTCAATTCGAAATTCGAATTCAATTTATATATAATATTTTTAATATGTATACAGACACATATAACTTCTAAATTTGGGTCAAAATATAAATTACATCCATAATCCATAAGTGACAAGTTTATTATTCATAAGATTTTCAAACCTAATGACAAATAGTCTATACTACTTATTTCTAAATTTTTACATAACTTAAATCGCTAGCCCATGGCTTTATATCCTAGTGGCATCTGGGGGTGGAATAAGACTTTGGGACCAATAGGTCTTGAGTTCGATTACAACAATGAGGGTTTTTCCCATATTAATTTGGTTTCCTCCTAAATTGGTGTATAAGCATTATGCCTAGTGGAGATGGATATGATCGGGTGGTTCCGCTGGTGGCACGACGATACTCAAGTGGTCAGTCAGTGATCCAAATTTGTCGTTCAAAAAAAAACCTTAAATCGCTACCAGGATATTTTAATTAATTTTGCACATTTTTTATATTTTATGTTAAATATAATAAGTTTGTAGTAGTTTTTAAAAATGAAAGTAAAATAATTTATTGTTTAGGATAAATATGAATTAAATAGAATGGGACAATTTATTCGAATTCGAGTTTCAAAAACAAATCGAATCAAATACGAATTCAAGTAAAAAAATAAATATTCAAAAAATTTGATTCGAATAATTCGAAAATTCGTTATTCGATTTGATAAACACCCTAGGTATTATGATATATAACATTTCCAATAAGTTTAGCTTTGGAACGTGCCAAAGTTGTTTTTTCTTTCTTTAATGTTTTGTCTTTTCTGTTTTATTTTCCATTACACCCCTAATATTACAAATTACAAATGTTGCTTTACGGAGTTGTACCCTATGCATGGAGAGATTTTCAAAAAAAAATTGATTTTTCATTTCTAACCCATTGCTTTTCTTCTTTTGAAATTTAATCCTAACATTTTTTTTATTTTAATCTTTGACCCCTTATAAGTTTCATCTTTCACAAATTATTCGTTTTACGTTTCGTCCTAAATTTTGTAAGTTAACACGCCACAATATGTGTGTGGGGTTCATTGTTTTCTTTTATATTTTCTTCTCTTTTGACAGGTTCATCGCAACACGTTATTTTTCCCCGTTCGACTTAGTTATTCTTTTATACGTTTTACGTTTCAGTCTAATTTCTTCACATTAACACACAACAACGGACGTGCATGGTTCAATGATTTTACGTCTGCTTTTCGTTCAATGTTATTTTTTTTCCTTTTTTATTTATTTTATTTTTATGAACTTTTCCAATGTTGGTGTTGCTAGCAATTTGTGGTATTGGTGCTACTTGATACGGTTTTACGAACCTTTTTAACCTATTAAGTTTTTTACCTATAATTTGTTTCGAGTTTACCCCTTTAATTCCTTTACTTAAAAAAAACACTATTTTTTACGTGCATGTTTTATTTACGTGTCGGTATAAATATGATTTGCTCTATGTTTCAACGTAGACGTAAACTTTTTCTGGAAAACGAGTCAGGTCAAATATAATATTTTTTCATTCAAAAAACCATTTTTACATGCATATTTTTTATGTAGTATAAATTTGAGTTGGTCTACGTTACGATTTGGGAGATGAATCCGGACAAATTTAATATGTATTCGTGCGTATTGTATGTTTCATAAATTTTGTTTCGAATCGTGTGGAGTCAAATTGTAGTTTCCTTTCAATGTATGACTCGGGTCACATATAAATTTGATTTACTTTACGTTTTGATCTAATCACGATGCTTAGATAGGTTACTTCAGGTTCAATCTGATACGTCAAAACGCGCATTTTCGTACGGTTAACGCATCACACGACGTTTGGACTAATCCATTCGATGTTTGCAATGTTCTCGCGCCACAACTCGCGCGAGTATTATTGCTAGTTTAATATATATTATATATGGGCACTCACGTTTAATAAACTTATCCCCCTAAACTTAACTTAATTTTGTTTAATAAACTTATCACCCTACACTTTTACTTAATTTTGTGTACACCCCTTGCAGTTTAGTTGGTTGTTTTTTCCCCTCTTTCTTTAACGATTTACACTCCACCATTAACCTTAGATAAATTTATCATTTTGTGTTTTAACGGATTTTTTCTAACTTGATTTTTATGGGTTTCGCTTTTATATCAACACTCCAAGCAAGTGATTTTTAAACGTGTTTCGACGTGAATTATCGTAATGTTGCTTTTAAATTGAGCGGTTGTTTGAAATACTTTTTAAATCGTTCAGTTTTTTAAACTGTCTGACACTCATATCTAAATACACCATTGTGACGTGGGTTTTATCTACGTTTATACCAATGGATTGTAACACGTGACTGTCGTGTTTATTTTTATATACGTGTTTGGTGTAAACTTTGTTCGAATAACTTGGCTTTCGTAAATATGTTCCGTATCTACGTTTCAAACCCACCGCAGAGAGTATATGTAAAATAATTATTCAAGCGAATCATATACTTTTAAATATATATTTAATTAACAAATAAAATATAATTGATTTGTTGACTTTTTAAAATATGCCACGATATTGGTCAAAGTCTCCTTAGCTGTTAAAAAAAATTAAACAAAAAACATTTTTAACTAAAAATATATACATCAATGATGTTCACACTCTAATAAAAATATAGTAGATCATTGACCAAATACGACCTAGCTAGCATTCAAAGCTTGTTTTCATTTCAAAGTCAACTTTCAAGAAATTGACTATAGTTGGTAGCTAGTTTTTAATATATAATTGAAGTATATAACCCTACCTTGCTAACTCATTTATATAGAAAGCTTATTTTTAAAAAATAATAGCGTGGAGTGATTATAAAATATACAAAGGAGATGGACAAAAATCATTGACCTCGAGTGTGAGTACATGCAAGAGGACAAAGATATTCAGGAGAGTTACTAAAGACCTCCATGACATATAAGCACATATGGGTTTATGGGTTTAGTTAAGAGTATATCCAATGAGCCCTTGGAGATGAGTCTTTGGATGCCCTTGGACGTTTATAATGAGTTGAGTTCATCCGTCCAAAGAATTAAGCTTTTATGTGTTGCGTCAGGGCCGGCTCCGAAAATCACAAAAAAAAAAAAATTGCCTCTGTTCGAGATAAAAAATTTAGGCCCTATTCGTAAATCTTCATATAACATAAACTCATCAATCATTCAATCATATATATATAAATACTAAAAATTCATAATACTACGATAATTGTTATGAAATAGATAAAACAAATTAACAAAAATAGTGTAGCAAAAATGATCAAAGTATCGAACTTACTTGCTAAGCAAACAGTGTGGTTCTCGTAGCGTTTTTTGAAGCAAAGCTCTCGATCAACTCCTTGTAATCCATAGTATCTAATATTTCACTTTCAATAGATATTGTCGTCAACCCGTTTAGCCTTTCTTGTGACATTGTAGAACGTAAATAGGTCTTCAACAACTTCAACTTTGAGAAACTTCTTTCTGCCGATGCCACGATTACCGGAATTGTCAACAACACTTTATATGCATTTATAGCATAAGGATAAGTAGTACTGCGTTGGAAGATATAGTCTAAAACGTCAAAAGGGTTGTCAATGTGTCTCGGTAAAAATCTAGTAATCAACTTCAACTCCGTATACAATTCTTTAGCATCAATATCGGATTCTCCTTCATACTTCAATGCATCTTCAAGGCGATAACAACACTCCTTAAGCTTGGCTTCATCAAGAGTCTTCAACTTTTTAGGAAACAAAAACCCAAATATTTTTTTGAGTTTTTGGTATTGTTCAAATCTTGTTTCAAGTGAAAAATAGCTTGATCAACAATACTTAAAAATAATTTACTCTAAAATCCCCCTCGGGTGAAAATGTTACTTCTTCTACACTTAACGATTCATCAAATTGTTTTTTCCGATATATCACACGTTTTTGACGAAATTCCGCATTAACACCTATTCATTTGCAATTTCTCTAGCTTCATCAAGTGCCTTAGAGAACCCCACTTATCTATAATTCTTAAAGAATTTAATTAATTTGTCCACTTCATCAATAGCAACATCAAGAACAACATCTTTTGTTTGCAACCGTTTGCTCACCACATTCACCTTTGATAATAATTCAAACCAAATGACAATTTGTGCCAAAAATTCAAAATCGCCAAGTTCATACTCTTCTAATGATTTAGCTTCACTTATGATTTTAGCATCTCTATCCGTCCCCCTAACTTCTCGCAAAGCTTTTCTTACATCTCCCAGTTGAGTTCTTATAGGCTTAATACTATCTATACGACTTTCCCAACGAGTTGTAGACAATGATTTAAGAGTTATTCCTTTAACATTGTCTTTCAAAATTTGCCACCTATTAATAGAATGGGCAAATATAGTATATAACCGTTGGATTGTTCCAAAAATTTCTTTAGACTTAGTAATTGTGTTAGCCATGTCACACAATGCTAGATTTAGACTATGACAACCACAAGCACTATAGAAAGCTCTATGTAACGGAGTTAGTCCTTCAACCCACGTGCGGCTCTTAGTCACCGTGCTAAGATCAGCCTTGACACCAACTTGCAACTCGATTCAATGACTTGAACAAAGGGGAACAAAGATTGTGAATAAAGGGAACACTTGTATTGCTTGAGAACTCTTTACAAAGGATGCTTTGTTACAATTTGGAAGGTGATTAGCAAATGAGCCAAGATCACCTATTTATACTTGTGGCTAGGTAATCTAGATCCTTCCTAATCTAGATATTTCTAAGTATAAATATCTAAGATATTTACAACCACTAATCTAGAATGATTAAGGAAAATATCCAAGATATTTTCCTAAGAATTCTCTAGTCTTTAATGATATTTTTAAGCATTGAATCCAGAATCTTCTAAGGAAAAATCTGCCATGGAAGTCCCTTGATGTTGGTAGAAAATTCCAGAATCCTGAGAGTTACGATCTGAAATTTGGCGGGCTGTGACATTCTCCCCCACCTAATCCGTCGACGTCCTCGTCGAGTCTTCATGGTACTTCTTGATCTCGTCTTTGAACTGCCATAATGAATCCTCCGTTTCCCAACTTGCTTCACTATCAGGTAAGTTCTTCCACTTGATCAAGTATTCCTTGTAGCTTGGCACTCCTCGTCGTCGGATGGTGTGGTCGGATACGATCTCGGCAACCTCTCTATCGAATGATGTTACAACAGCTGTTGGTGCCCGCTTGGATACTCCTCGATTTAAGTCTTTCTCATCAGCATGATAAGGCTTGAGATAACTCACATGGAAGACTGGATGAATCTTTAACTTGGGCGGTAATTGTAGTCGGTATGATACTTTGCCAACTCGAGCAACTACTGGAAAGGGTCCTTCATACTTTCTTACGAGTCCTTTGAGCACGCCCCTTAGTGACTTGAATTGTTGTGGCAAAAGTTTCACCGTGACTTGGTCCCCGACTTGGAATTCCACATGTCGCCTTTAATCATCCGCCCATTTCTTCATTCTCTTAGTCGCCTTGTCAAGGGAAGTACGAGCCAAGTCTGCTTGTTCGTGCCACTCCTTTAGACTCTTAAAAGCAGCTGGGCTATTACCATCATAACATGCGGCTAAGGCATTTGGAGTCAATGGTTGACGTCCCGTTACGATCTCGAAAGGGCTTTTCCCCGTTGCTTTGCTTCGCTGCATGTTATAAAAAAATGTGCAACATCTAAAAGTTTAGCCCAATCTCGTTGGTTAGCACTTACATAGTGTCGGAGGTATAACTCGAGTAATGCATTGACCCACTCTGTTTGCTCGTCGGTTTGGGGATGAAAGTTGGTTGAAAAGTTAAGTTCTGTCCCCATAATCTTGAATAGCTCAGACCAAAAACGCCCTGTGAAACGAGGATCTCGATCGCTGACAATGGTTTGTGGTATGCCCCAATACTTCACCACGTGCTTAAAGAAAAGTCTTGCTGTCTCTGCTGCGGTAACATCGGCTGGTGCGGGGATGAACGTTCCATACTTGGAGAATCTATCAACCACCACAACGATGCTCCCTGATCCTTTTGACTTTGGGAAGCAAGTGATGAAATCCATTGAAATACTTTCCCAAGGGCCATTTGGGATAGGTAAGGGCTCTAACAAACCTCCTGGTTGACGTTGCTCAATCTTGTCTTGCTGGAAAACTAAGCAAGTATTCATGTATGCTTCAACATCGTCTGCCATATGTGGCCAATAAAATGTACCTCCGATTAGTGTCAGCGTCCGTTTGATGCCTGGATGACCAGCCCACTTAGAATCATGGCATTCTTTCAACACGGTCCGCCTAAGATTGCCCCATCTTGGTACATAGAGTCGGTCTCCTTTGGTGAATAAAAGATCCCTTTTTAACCAAAATCATGTCGTCTTCCCATCTCGAGCTAAGGCGACAAGATGTTTGGCAAACGGATCTTGATTTAGGCCTACCTTGATCTAGTCTTGGATATCAATAGGGATGGCAAAAAAGCCCAAGCCCGATGGGTATACCCGAAACATACGGGCCGGGTATACCCGAAGCCCGATGGGTATGGGCCGGGTATGGGCTTAAAAAGGGAAAAAATTCGGGTACAGGTATGGGATTTAGTGATACCCGCCCGATACCCGGCCCATTTACCCGAATAATACCCGAAATAATCATATTATAAATTTCCGCACACATAAACTTACTACACGCACTTATTACTATAGGATTAGTTCACCGTGTCTTGCTATAGTCTCTTTTAAATAAATACTTGTCATTCTATCCGATGACTATGACTATCAAATTGTTTCTAAACTCTATATTTTGGTTGAAACACATTTGGATGTTGTTTTTAGCAAGTTCTAGTCAGTTATGTATTACCTCAACTATTCAACATATGTTTAACTAGGCAGTAAGTAACATTTTGGATGTTGTTTTTAGCAAGTTCAAGTCATTTATGTATTACCTCAACTTTCTTTTTGTTCAGCAATGAAATAGGCTAAACTGCAGTTTTTGTTGGCTACTGCATACTCTTTTTTAGGTAATATGGATGAGGAAGGAGAAGGGATTATAGACTATGATGGTTCCAATATACAAACACATGTTGATAGTAATCAACATAATCAAGAAGATCAACAAACAACCACAAATCAATCTCAAGAGCAAGGGAAACGAACTCATGAAGATTCTATTTTGTCCCAACGGGTATTTTTTAAGAAATTAACGGGTATACCCGATATCCGCGGGTATGCCCGATACCCGACGGGTAACGAGTCGGGTATGGGACAAAGAATTACAACCGGGTACGGGCCTGGGATTACCAATACCCGGCCCAAAACCGGCCCATTGCCATTCCTAGATATCAAATGTCGGGCGTGTAATGGTAGCAAGCTCAGCTTTGCGACTTAGTGCATCAGCCACAACATTCGCTTTCCCGGGCTTGTACTCTAAGACATAGTCAAATTCAACAAGGAAGTCTTGCCACCTAGCTTGCTTGGGACTTAATTTCTTTTGGGTTTGGAAATAGCTAGTGGCAACATTATCGGTTTTGATAACGAACCTTGACCCGAGAAGATAATGCCTCCAAGTGCGTAAGCAATGCACGATTGTCGTCATCTCCTTTTCTTGCACTGTATACTTCTTCTCGGTATCATTGAGCTTGCGACTTTCAAATGTGATCGGATGTCCTTCTTGCATAAGTACTCCGCCAATCGCAAAGTCCGATGCATCCGTGTGTAACTCAAATGGCTTAGTGACATCGGGGAGGGCTAAGACTGGTTCCGACATAATCGCCTCCTTTAATTCTTCAAAACCTTCCTGACAGCGTTGGTTCCAGTCCCAAGCTTTCTTTTTCTTGAGTAGATCCGTCAATGGTGCAGCCTTTGTGGAATAGCCCCTGATGAAACGACGATAGTAATTCACCAAGCCAAGGAATGAACGTAACTCAGGTACCTTGGTTGGTCGTTCCCATGCTTGAATTGCTTTAATTTTGGCATCGTCCATCATGAGTCGGCCCTCCTTGATTTTATGGCCCAAGAATTCAACTTCCTCTTGGGCGAACGAGCATTTTTCCAACTTAACATAGAGCTCGTTCTCACGTAATACCTGAAAAACTTGCCGCAAATGCTCCACATGTTCCTTTAATGTGCGGCTGTAGATGACTATATCGTCTAAGTACACCACCACGAACTTATCAAGGAAGGGGTGGAAGAGTTTGTTCATTAGATTACAGAATGTTGCTGGCGCATTAGTAAGACCGAAAGGCATCACCAAGAATTCGTACGAGCCATACCTCGTGATGCATGTTGTTTTTGCTTCATCCCCTTGGGCGATTCTTACTTGATAGTATCCCGAACGTAAATCCAACTTTGAAATTGCCAATTTGATCGAACAAATCAGCAATAAGAGGAATAGGGTACTTATTCTTTACCGTGATTTTGTTAAGTGCCCGGTAATCAATACACATTCGAAGGGACCCGTCTTTCTACTTTTGGAATAGTACCGGTGCATCGTATGGGGCTTTTGAGGGACGAATATAGCCAGCATCCAACAACTCTTAAGTTGTTTGCGTAACCCTTCCAGTTCTGGTGGTGGCATGCGATATGGGGCCTTTGCTAGCGGTTTAGAACCTGGTTCCAGCTCAATTTCGTGATCAACTTCTCTTCGAGGTGGCAGTTTCTTGGGTAATTCAGCTGATATGACATCCTTGAATTCTTCTAGCACCTTCTCGATCTCCATCGGCACAGCTTCCTTGGGCTTTTCCTCGTCGACCTTTGCTACCGCCAAGTAGCATGGTTCCTTCTTGTTGTATCCTTTCTTGAATTGTATGGATGAAAGGGTCTTTGATCCGTTCTTCGACCCGCTCTCCGTGCGCACCATACAAGTCTTCCCCTCATCCAGAATACATAAAGAGTTAACAAACGGCATAGGGAAAGCCCGTACCTTATCGAAGAATTCCATGCCAAGCACGATCTTGAAGTCATCCATCTCTACTACGGAGAAGTTAATAAGTCCGGCCCATTCACCAATACGAATCTGAACGTCCTTGGCCTCCCCATGAATTGGTTTGGCACTAGTATTGACGGTTTTCATCGCTCCTGCTCCTTTAGTAAAGTTTACACCAAGTCGCCTTGCTTCCTCTATAGACATGAAATTATGAGACGCTCCCGTGTCAACAAGGGCCCGAACTTGGTTGCCCAAAATGATAGCTTGTACGAATTGCAGCCCTTTGTTAGGTGACGGACGTGTTTCAACCATAGCCTTAATTGCGGTTAATATTTGCATCGATCCCATGCAAACATCTTCTTCCTCGTGACCACCTTCGGCTTCGGTAATAATAGCATGCAAGCTGGCTCACTTGGGGCAGTCTCGAGCAAAATGTGACCCATCACATATGAAGCACTTAGTATCATTGCTTAAGGTCTTTTTATGTAACACCCCGAAAATATAAAACCTTAAATTTGAATTAGTAAGGTTTTAATAAACTAGAATTTATTAACTAGGAAATCTAACCTAGTTAGATTTCTAGACTAAAAATAACTTAAAGTAAGGATAAAAACAACTAAATTAAATTATGTATCAAAGTTTAGGGGCTTAAGTTGAAACAATTGAAACTATCTTATTAATTTTGAATAAAAATCAAAAACCAAACACCCATTAAGGATGTCTGGTCGTGTAGAACAAGCAGGGGGCGACATCTCAAGCCCCAAACCCTAAAATCCACAAAAACTCTCAAATTGAAGGTGCAATTCTGGTCCAAAACGAAATCCGAGTTTAGATTATCGATCCTCATCACAAGAGGATCATAAGGTATGTAAAATTTGATGAAATCTCTAAACTTGAAAATCTCATGATTTTGGAAAATCTGAAATTAGATGTTGCATGAGTGTTATTTGGTTAGATTAAGGATGATATAGTGTCTAGAAGTAAAACCTAGACAACTACATGTGAAATCATGTTCAAATTCAGGAAATTCCATGAACACCTTGAAGGTGGGTTGTGGGTTTTACAATATGATGATGAACACTAGGATTTAGAATGCATATTTTAGTGTAATTCGATCTTAGAAAATGATTTCAGAAAATGCATGATGTTTAAATGATATATGAAGGCTATATTGATGATTAAGTTAGCTAACTAGCAAGCTATAAACTTGAATACGAAAGATATAAAATTCTGCCCTTAAAGTGTTTGTTGAAATGCCTCTATGAAGGCTTAAAACTGAAATTCTGAGCTTAAACGCATAATCATGATGTTTTGGTGTATTATGCGAATTATGATTTAAAGAGAGTTCTAAAACGCATCATAAATGGACTCTATAGGAACGGACCCAGGAGCGTCAAGCGGACAAGCGGGTGGCGAACCACGTTTAAAGGGCAAACTTTGAAGGTATGTAACTTGACCCGTTACATTTATTAGGTTTGATGATTTTAATGTGTAATTGAATCCTTGAATATGAGTTGTTTTGAATTACGCGATGAAGTCGTTATATTGATTGATTGTTTAAATTCGGTTGGTACTTGTTGGTAGTCGTCATAGGAGGGGATTCCGTAGGCGAGCCAAACGGGTCAAATAATCAAGTAAAACATGAATAATGTTTCGGAATATGATAGATTATTCTTTGATATAGACTGATAAACAATATGTTTAAAATGTTAAAATTTGATGTAGTGGTTTGTTAGAAAAGTAAATTCCAAAAGTTGGGTTTTAGTGAAATGAACCAAAAACAAACAATACATGGATTTCCAGGTACTACCGTAAATTACGGTAGTACCGTAATTTACGGTGAAGGCAGATATGTTACGGTGTGGGTCTCCTGTTTTACGGTGATCAAACAATTCCAGGACTCACCGTAAATTACGGTGATACCGTAATTTACGGTGGACTCAGAATAGCTTTTATATTTTTTTTATTATTATTCCAATGTGATGTTAAATTTTGTGATTACATTATATGATAACGTTAAACCTAATGTTTTTAACGATTTTGATCCTAGGTAAATTGATGGATCTTATGGGTGGCGATCAAGTGATTAGCGAAGAACCGAACACTACATTTTGAAGCTTCCGCAAATGTTTTTATCATACTTAGATTTTGTTCATGGGATGTAAACTATTAGTTTAAACAAATGTTCAAATTTTCCAACCTAGTCATTAGATGACTTAGGTTTATGTCATATGTTAAACTTATGATTCACTATCTTTTGGTATAAATTAGTGACTAATTCAAGTATAAAAACTAGGGTGTTACAAGTTGGTAATCAGAGCTCAAGGTTGTCAATAAGTGTTCGGTTCAAGCTTGATCGATCGTCCGGTAAGAATTAACTTATTTTGTTAATAAATTATGTATCACGTATAGAATAAGAGATGTACAAATATGCATGAAAAGAGTGCGTAAGCTCACTCAAAAACAAGAAATGCATGAAACAAGAATGATTAAATCAAGTATAAACTTGATTGAATCAAAACAAGAATGATTAAAACAAGCTATAAACTTGACTGAATTGAAGCAAGAATGATTAAATCAAGTTATGAACTTGATTAAATCAAAACAAGTAAAGCATGTGTTATAAATAGAATGTTTAACAATTTGTGTAAACATTTCAGAAATAGAGATGGCTGACGGAGGTAATGATAATGCGGTGCCAAGAGTCACCGAACAAATGAGGGAAGTGATTGCCGAAGAGGTTGGTAAGGCGATCGAAAACAGTTTGTCGGGCTTTATTGATAAAATTCAAAACACAATTTTATCAATAGTAGAAGATAGAATCAAGAAGCTAGAAGATGATTCAAATGTAGCAAAGGAAAAGCGTGGAGGACGAAAGCCTTGTTCATACAAGGAATTCATGGCTTGTAAACCACCAATATATAATGGGGAGGTTGATCCAATAGTGTGCCAACGATGGCTAAGTGACATCGAAGGGGTATTCGAGAGAACCCATTGTGACGAAGAAGACTACGTAGCCTATGGTACGGGTCAACTAAGGAGTCAAGCGAAAGATTGGTGGGATAACAAAAAGAAGGAGATTGGAAGTGAAGCGGCTAAGGCCATGACTTGGGAGGAGTTTAAGACGCCGTTTCTTAAACACCATAGTCCCAAGGCGGTCATAAATAAAATCAAGGAAGAATTCATGCAACTCAGACACAAAGGTGAATCCATAGACAAGATCATGGGGATGTTTATGGACAAAATGAAGTTCTGTGATGATTTGATAACGAATGAAGAGCAAAAGGTCTATTATTATCATAACATGCTAAGCGCGGAGTATAGAGAGTTCATAACTCCTTCAAAGTACGAGACCCTTACCGAGATTGTCAATGCTGCTCGGGAAAGGGAGATCGAATTGAAAAAGAGTATAGAACGGGGTGAACGAAGGGCACAAGATGTGAATCCAAGCCCTACCAAGAAAGCAAGAACGAATGAAACAGCAAAGAGATCAGATGCTAAAGGTAGTACATCAGGTTGCAAAATTTGTGGGAAAAATCATAAGGGTGAATGCCGTTACAAGGATAAGCCTTGTCCTATATGCAAGAAAACGGGACATATGGCTATGTCATGCCCGGAGAAAGTGACGGTTTGTTACAATTGTTATCGAACGGGTCACAAGAAGTCGGAATGCCCGGAGCTGGTTGGAAAGAAGGATGGGCAAGAACCGAAAGGTGAAGCCCCGAAAGCAAAGGCAAGATCTTTTCAACTAACCGCCGCAGAAGCAAAGGTGGAACCGGACGTGGTCTCAGGTATATTTGCTGTAAATTCAATTCCTGCACACGTGTTATTTGATACGGGTGCGAATAAATCCTTTGTTTCATATGGACTTATTCGACATCCTTCATTTGTTCTAACAAAATTACATGTGCCCTTAGAAGTAGAGATAGGTAATAACAAAAGCTTTATTGTTTGTGATGTATGTGAAAACTGTAAACTGAGCATTGATGATGAAGAATATTTGATAAATCTAATTCCGATGTCGATGGGAGAATTCCAAGTAGTCGTTGGGATGGATTGGCTATCTCAATACCATGCAAAGATCGTGTGTTTTCGCAAAGAGATAAAACTAACATCTCCGAGCGGAAAACACGTCACCATTTATGGCGAAAAAGGAGGCAACCCCATAGTATGTTCGATGTTGAAAGCTCACAAGCTCATGAAACGAGGATGCAAGGCATTTATGATATACGCTAATGAGCCCGAAAAAGAATCACGAAAGATTGGAGATGTACCGGTTATACGAGATTATGAAGATGTGTTTCCGGATGATTTACCGGGGATACCACCTGAACGGGAAATAAAGTTCGGGATCGAATTGATTCCGGGCGCAAAACCCGTAGCAAAAGCCCCGTACCGACTTGCACCGTCGGAATTACAAGAGTTGATGTCCTAAATTCAAGATTTGCTTGACAAGGGATTCATAAGGCCGAGTGTGTCTCCTTGGGGCTCACCGGTGTTGTTTGTGAGAAAGAAGGACGGGAGCATACGCATGTGTATCGATTATCGGGAGTTAAACAAACTCACGGTAAAGAACCGATACCCGCTCCCGAGGATAGACGACTTATTTGACCAACTACAAGGCGCGAGTTGGTTTTCAAAAATTGACCTTAGGTCGGGGTATCACCAACTAAAGGTCAAAGAAGAAGATGTGCCGAAGACGGCTTTCTGCACAAGATACGGACATTACGAATTTCTCGTGATGTCATTTGGGCTAACAAATGCGCCCGCGGCTTTCATGGACCTCATGAACCGGGTTTGCAAGCCAATGTTGGATAAGTCGGTCATCGTGTTTATCGATGATATCTTGGTGTATTCAAAAAGTGAAGCCGAACACGCACGCCACTTACAAGAAGTGTTAGAGACACTTAGACGAGAGAAGCTTTATGCAAAATTTTCTAAATGTGCCTTTTGGTTACGAGAGGTACAATTTCTCGGTCATGTCATAAGTGCCGATGGGGTTTTGGTGGATCCGTCAAAGATAGAGGCGGTGTCAAAATGGAATCCCCCGAAGAACCCTTCTAAAATTAGAAGCTTTTTGGGGCTTGCGGGATACTATAGGAGATTCATTCAAGATTTCTCCAAGATTGCGTCACCGCTAACAAAGCTAACCCAAAAGAAAGAAAAGTTTATTTGGGGTGAAAATCAAGAAAAAGCGTTTCAAACGCTAAAAGAAAAGTTAACTCAAGCTCCGGTATTGACATTACCGGATGGCGTTGAAGACATGGTGGTTTATTCGGATGCTTCATTATCGGGGCTAGGTTGCGTGTTGATGCAACAGGGCAATGTAATAGCCTATGCCTCGAGACAATTGAAGATACACGAGAAGAGATATCCCACGCACGATCTCGAGTTGGCTGCAGTGGTATTTGCATTAAAGATATGGATGCACTATTTGTATGGGGTAAAGTGCACCATATTCACCGACCACAAGAGCTTGAAATACTTTTTCGAACAGAAAGAGTTAAATATGCGACAAAGGCGATGGCTAGAAACGGTGAAAGACTATGATTGTGAAATACATTATCACCCCGGAAAGGCTAATGTGGTGGCGGATGCGTTGAGCAGAAAGGCGGATTATGTCCCAATACGAGTAAGATCGATGCAACTAGTGGTGACCTCGGGTGTACTTGAACGTATTCGAGAAGCGCAATTAGAAGCAATGAAAGAAGAGAATTGGAAGAAAGAAAGAATCATAGGCCAATCGAAAGACTTGTCGGATGGGCATAATGGGTTGAAGACTCGATCCGGTAGAATATGGGTCCCACATACTTGTGGAGTGAAGGCACTTCTACTTAATGAAGCTCACAAATCCCGTTATTCGATTCACCCGGGTGCGACCAAGATGTACAATGATTTAAAAAAAAATTATTGGTGGCCCGGAATGAAGAGGGACGTGGCTAAATATGTGGAAAAATGCTTGACATGTTTGCAAGTCAAGGCAGAGCACCAGAAACCATACGGTAAACTCCAACCGTTAGACATTCCGGTTTGGAAATGGGAACATATCACAATGGACCTGTTAACCAAGTTGCCTAAGACGAATCGTGGTTTTGATGCCATATGGGTAGTGGTGGATAGATTGACGAAAAGTGCTCACTTCATTCCAATTCGTGAGACTTATACGTCAGAAAAGATGTCAGAAGTTTATACCAATGAAATCATAGCACGTCATGGGGTGCCGGTGTCCATCGTGTCTGATAGGGATACCCGGTTTACTTCGAATTTCTGGCGTGATTTCCAAGAGCAAATGGGAACCAAATTGTTCATTAGCACTGCGTACCATCCTCAAACTGATGGACAGAGTGAAAGAACAATACAAATATTGGGGGACATGCTACGGGCGTGTATAATCGACTTTGGAGGCAGTTGGGATGTTCACCTACCGTTAGTCGAGTTTTCATATAACAACAGTTACCAATCTAGTATTAAGATGGCACCGTACGAAATGCTTTATGGTAGGAAATGTCAAACCCCGGTATGTTGGGGTGAAGTGGGTCCACGAGAACTTGCCCACCAGGATATAGTACGAGCCACGAATGAAAAGATCGATAAAGTTAGAGCACATTTGAAAGCAGCTCAAGACAGACAAAAGGCGTATGCTGATAAAAGAAAAAGGCCAATCGAATTCCAGGTTGGCGACATGGTCATGCTAAAAGTTTCCCCTTGGAAGGGTGTTATTAGATTCAGAAAAAGGGGGAAGCTAAGCCCAAGGTTTATTGGGCCATTTAAAATTATCGGGAAAGTTGGCAAGGTAGCTTACCGTCTTGAATTACCGGAGGAGTTAAGTGGAATCCATGGCACGTTCCACGTGTCACAACTAAGAAAGTGCTTAGCGGACGAAACGGACTATATTCATTACGACGATATCGAAGTGGATAATAGTTTGAATTATGCGGTGAGACCGGTGGAGATTTTGGACCGAAAGGTCAAACATCTACGAAATAAACAAATTGATCAAGTCAAAGTCAAATGGGAGCATAGGAAAGGTTCGGACACTACGTGGGAGTCCGAAGAGGAGATGCGACGTCTTCACCCTACTTTATTTGGTACGTACTACGGTTTCGGGGACGAAACCCTTTTTAAGGGGGGTGAACTTGTAACACCCCGAAAATATAAAACCTTAAATTTGAATTAGTAAGGTTTTAATAAACTAGAATTTATTAACTAGGAAATCTAACCTAGTTAGATTTCTAGACTAAAAATAACTTAAAGTAAGGATAAAAACAACTAAATTAAATTATGTATCAAAGTTTAGGGGCTTAAGTTGAAACAATTGAAACTATCTTATTAATTTTGAATAAAAATCAAAAACCAAACACCCATTAAGGATGTCTGGTCGTGTAGAACAAGCAGGGGGCGACATCTCAAGCCCCAAACCCTAAAATCCACAAAAACTCTCAAATTGAAGGTGCAATTCTGGTCCAAAACGAAATCCGAGTTTAGATTATCGATCCTCATCACAAGAGGATCATAAGGTATGTAAAATTTGATGAAATCTCTAAACTTGAAAATCTCATGATTTTGGAAAATCTGAAATTAGATGTTGCATGAGTGTTATTTGGTTAGATTAAGGATGATATAGTGTCTAGAAGTAAAACCTAGACAACTACATGTGAAATCATGTTCAAATTCAGGAAATTCCATGAACACCTTGAAGGTGGGTTGTGGGTTTTACAATATGATGATGAACACTAGGATTTAGAATGCATATTTTAGTGTAATTCGATCTTAGAAAATGATTTCAGAAAATGCATGATGTTTAAATGATATATGAAGGCTATATTGATGATTAAGTTAGCTAACTAGCAAGCTATAAACTTGAATACGAAAGATATAAAATTCTGCCCTTAAAGTGTTTGTTGAAATGCCTCTATGAAGGCTTAAAACTGAAATTCTGAGCTTAAACGCATAATCATGATGTTTTGGTGTATTATGCGAATTATGATTTAAAGAGAGTTCTAAAACGCATCATAAATGGACTCTATAGGAACGGACCCAGGAGCGTCAAGCGGACAAGCGGGTGGCGAACCACGTTTAAAGGGCAAACTTTGAAGGTATGTAACTTGACCCGTTACATTTATTAGGTTTGATGATTTTAATGTGTAATTGAATCCTTGAATATGAGTTGTTTTGAATTACGCGATGAAGTCGTTATATTGATTGATTGTTTAAATTCGGTTGGTACTTGTTGGTAGTCGTCATAGGAGGGGATTCCGTAGGCGAGCCAAACGGGTCAAATAATCAAGTAAAACATGAATAATGTTTCGGAATATGATAGATTATTCTTTGATATAGACTGATAAACAATATGTTTAAAATGTTAAAATTTGATGTAGTGGTTTGTTAGAAAAGTAAATTCCAAAAGTTGGGTTTTAGTGAAATGAACCAAAAACAAACAATACATGGATTTCCAGGTACTACCGTAAATTACGGTAGTACCGTAATTTACGGTGAAGGCAGATATGTTACGGTGTGGGTCTCCTGTTTTACGGTGATCAAACAATTCCAGGACTCACCGTAAATTACGGTGATACCGTAATTTACGGTGGACTCAGAATAGCTTTTATATTTTTTTTATTATTATTCCAATGTGATGTTAAATTTTGTGATTACATTATATGATAACGTTAAACCTAATGTTTTTAACGATTTTGATCCTAGGTAAATTGATGGATCTTATGGGTGGCGATCAAGTGATTAGCGAAGAACCGAACACTACATTTTGAAGCTTCCGCAAATGTTTTTATCATACTTAGATTTTGTTCATGGGATGTAAACTATTAGTTTAAACAAATGTTCAAATTTTCCAACCTAGTCATTAGATGACTTAGGTTTATGTCATATGTTAAACTTATGATTCACTATCTTTTGGTATAAATTAGTGACTAATTCAAGTATAAAAACTAGGGTGTTACAAGTTGGTAATCAGAGCTCAAGGTTGTCAATAAGTGTTCGGTTCAAGCTTGATCGATCGTCCGGTAAGAATTAACTTATTTTGTTAATAAATTATGTATCACGTATAGAATAAGAGATGTACAAATATGCATGAAAAGAGTGCGTAAGCTCACTCAAAAACAAGAAATGCATGAAACAAGAATGATTAAATCAAGTATAAACTTGATTGAATCAAAACAAGAATGATTAAAACAAGCTATAAACTTGACTGAATTGAAGCAAGAATGATTAAATCAAGTTATGAACTTGATTAAATCAAAACAAGTAAAGCATGTGTTATAAATAGAATGTTTAACAATTTGTGTAAACATTTCAGAAATAGAGATGGCTGACGGAGGTAATGATAATGCGGTGCCAAGAGTCACCGAACAAATGAGGGAAGTGATTGCCGAAGAGGTTGGTAAGGCGATCGAAAACAGTTTGTCGGGCTTTATTGATAAAATTCAAAACACAATTTTATCAATAGTAGAAGATAGAATCAAGAAGCTAGAAGATGATTCAAATGTAGCAAAGGAAAAGCGTGGAGGACGAAAGCCTTGTTCATACAAGGAATTCATGGCTTGTAAACCACCAATATATAATGGGGAGGTTGATCCAATAGTGTGCCAACGATGGCTAAGTGACATCGAAGGGGTATTCGAGAGAACCCATTGTGACGAAGAAGACTACGTAGCCTATGGTACGGGTCAACTAAGGAGTCAAGCGAAAGATTGGTGGGATAACAAAAAGAAGGAGATTGGAAGTGAAGCGGCTAAGGCCATGACTTGGGAGGAGTTTAAGACGCCGTTTCTTAAACACCATAGTCCCAAGGCGGTCATAAATAAAATCAAGGAAGAATTCATGCAACTCAGACACAAAGGTGAATCCATAGACAAGATCACGGGGATGTTTATGGACAAAATGAAGTTCTGTGATGATTTGATAACGAATGAAGAGCAAAAGGTCTATTATTATCATAACATGCTAAGCGCGGAGTATAGAGAGTTCATAACTCCTTCAAAGTACGAGACCCTTACCGAGATTGTCAATGCTGCTCGGGAAAGGGAGATCGAATTGAAAAAGAGTATAGAACGGGGTGAACGAAGGGCACAAGATGTGAATCCAAGCCCTACCAAGAAAGCAAGAACGAATGAAACAGCAAAGAGATCAGATGCTAAAGGTAGTACATCAGGTTGCAAAATTTGTGGGAAAAATCATAAGGGTGAATTGCTTTTTCCGCAACCAGCTCTTAGCTTCATTTTCCGCATTCTCCGGATAGAATTGATTTTTAATTTCTCTAATAAAATCAGACCAAGTGTTAAGGATACACGTACCTTTTTCAATCTCGGCGTGCTTATGTCGCCACCACAAGCCCGCGATTTCTTTTAAGTAGAGTGTGACTGTTTTGATCTTCGTGGCATCATCAGTCACATTTACACCTTCGAAGTATCGTTCCATCTCCCATAAGAAATCGTCAACAGCCCTTGCTTCCTGTTTGCCAATGAAGGGTGTTGGTTTTGGTACTTTGATTCTTGGAGTGAAGCTCACAAAGCTACTTCCAGTTGAAACCACGGCCCTGCTGCAATCGTTTACTTTAGTTTCCAGACCAAGAAGGCTTCGGTGCATATCCATTGATAAGTCATCCATGTCTTTGCGAAATTTATGGATTGCTTTCTCCATAGCCTCTTTGATGCTTTCATTTACTTTCAGCTGAAACTCAGCCTGAAACAACTCCATTGCAGCCTTCAAGTCGTCGAGAAGGTAACTAAAGCTTGTCTCCAACTCATCCAGGCGTTGTAGTGCGCCATCGACTTGAGCTCCGAGTCCGATCATCGCGGTCTCCATTTCAGCAACCCGTTTCTCCAAGGTCTTGTCCTTAGATGCACCACGATGTTTCCTTCCTCCATGGGGTGTTCCATCCCGTCCACGAGTCTCATCAACAGCAATATTGATGCCTACTCCTTTGTTGCCCGTATCAGCCATTTCCCAGCGAATCGACATGCTCTGATACCACTTGTCACGGAGTTAGTCCTTCGACCCACGTGCGGCTCTTAGTCACCGTGCTAAGATCAGCCTTGACACCAACTTGCAACTCGATTCAATGACTTGAACAAAGGGGAACAAAGATTCTGAATAAAGGGAACACTTGTATTGCTTGAGAACTCTTTAAAAAGGATGCTTTATTACAATTTGGAAGGTGATTAGCAAATGAGTCAAGATCACCTATTTATACTTGTGGCTAGGTAATCTAGATCCTTCCTAATCTAGATAATTTTAAGTATAAATATCTAAGATATTTACAAGGACTAATCTAGAATGATTAAGGAAAATATCCAAGATATTTTCTTTAGAATTCTCTAGTCTTTAATGATATTTTTGAGCATTGAATCCAGAATCTTCTAAGGAAAAATCTGCCATGGAAGTCCCTTGATGCTGGTAGAAAATTCCAGAATCCCGAGAGTTGCGATCAGAAATTTGGCGGGCTGTGACATCTAGGATTTTTTCTAAAAATCTAGTTTGAACTCCTTTGTTTTTTCCTCTCATGTTTGCCCCATTACCGTAGCCTTGACCACGCATATCACCAATATCTAGATCAAGCTACTCTAATTCCCTACATGTTGCTTCAAAAAGTCCTAAACCCATGGTATCATCAACAAACAAAAAACCTAAAAATGATTCCTCAACGGTCACAGAACTAGAGTTAAAATTCACAAACCTCACAATTATGGACATTTGCTCTTGGTGACTTGTATCAGGCGTGCAATCGATGATGATGGAGTAATACTATGCTTGCTTAACCTTCTTGATGATTTCGGTTCTAACTTTATCCCCTAATAATTGTATCAACTCGTTTTGAATATTGTGGCTAAGAAAGTGTACATGGCACTCTTCATTCAAAACTCGGCGCACATGTTCTTTCATAATCGGTCAAACTCTTCCAACATCTCAACCAAACCCAAAAAGTTTCCATTGCCTTTTTTATACAACTTCTCATTTGACCCACGAAACGCTAAACCATATTTTGCAAGAAACTTCACAAGTGCAACAATCCTTAAGATGACTTGTTTCCAATAATCTTTTTTCTTTTTTAAATTACTCATATGCCACTTTGTCAATTGTTTCTTTGCATTTCAACATTTGGCGCAATTCAAACCATTCATTCATATTCTTGAAATGTTCTAAACCAACTTCATGTTCTTTAAATCTACCACTAGCATGTCTCCAATCGTTATAACCTTCATCATCCAACCCACCTTTCGGATGCCCCGTTCAAAAAACTTTACAACAAAAACAATAGAGTTTGTCAAGTTTTTTCGAATACACTAGCCATTCTCTATCGCACGTCTCCCTATTTGATAGTTCTAGTGTGCATGGTATTAGAAAAATGTCTTCCAAATTTATCCACGGGGCCCTTAACAACATCCCTATATCTTTTTGGACCTTTCATAACCAACTCTTTAATCATGTCATTACTAAGCCCACCCCAATTTCTAGGATCAAAAATATCAATATCCGAAACGGGATTAACATCATCTTCACACATAGTAGCTTCTTCATCTACGGTAGCATTAACATTATCTTCACCTGCGTTCACGTTGTCTACACCTACGTTCATATTGTTTTCGCCCACATTAGCTTCTTCATCTCCTTTCACATTGTCTTCACCCACATTATCGTCACCCAAGTTAGAACTAGAACTTTGAGTTTCTTTTGAAAAAAACTTGTGTATTCGATTTTGTTTTACTTGGTCCGCCTTTCATTGCTCTTCCTCTAGCTTCTTCCTCTTACGTTTTTGATGGTCGGATAGGTGTTTGTATTTAGGAACGGGAGGCATAATTTCTACATATTAACGAAAAACATCCATTCAATCACAATTCACACGAAGTCTAATACATTTCACATCATAACAGTCTAACCTAGTTATTTTAACACGCTACGTTTCAAATAGTTTCTGTATTTATGGTTTTTTTTTCCTTTTTTGTTTGTTTACCATTCTAAATAAAAGATATTAATACACTTGTACTACAAACAGAACTGAACAAACCTCACTCATATGTTTTTTTTCCTTTTGTTTGTTACCATTCTAAATCAGTAAATCTAAATAAAAAATATGAATACACTTGTACTACAAACAAAATTGAACAAACCTCACCATATTCATTCAATTCATTTACAGCTATATGCCTGTATATATCATTATCATAATCCAAATTCTAATATATACATGCAAATTAAAAAAAAATTAGCATTCAAAAGTGAGCATACATGACGCCGCCAATAGGGCTTTCCACGTTTCAACAACAAACAAAAATCAACAAACAATGATCAACAAACAAACAAAAATCAACAAACAATGAAACAAATACCTCTTGGCTCCTGCTGCGAATCTGCGGATGATGATGATGATGATGATTATTATTATTATCTGCGAATCGCGATGATGATGAATCCCTACCGCGACTTTCTGTACTTGTGTTCGTCTGTTCGATCAGAAATCCCTGCCGACGTTTGGTTTCTTTACAAACTTTGGGGCCTGTACAGTTATAAGATTTAATGATTTGGGGCAGGGGCATGTACGCTTATAAGATTGGGCTATATATATAAAGAAAATTTAAAAAATTTTGGGCCCTTTTTATGATTTGGGCCATGTTCTCAAGCCCACCCGGCACATGGGGATAACCGGCCCTGTGTTGCGTCCTTGCATAAGAGCATGGGTTTGGCCCAAAGTAAAAAATATATATATATATTTAAACATTGTGTGTTGTGGGTTGGTGAGATGTGGAAATTAAGAAGAGTAAGGATGTTTGTAGTGGTGGAGATGAAATTGGGGCTTTAAGGAATTTTAAGGACATTAAGTGATATAGGGTGTGGCTTCTAAGTGCGATTAATAAGAGTGCACGTAGCAATAAAGATAGTCTTAGAGTTTCTTCTCATACAATTTGGTGTAAATAGATGCACATTGGTGGACTTAGGTAATTATGGGGTGCGGTTACAACCCATGAAGGTTTTTTTATCTTTCAGTATACATGCGATATAATCACAAACGACCCCCAATGAATTACAACATCGACTCCCGTGAAATTTGAAACTGGCTATCAAGAAAAAATATTTAAGGTTTTAAAGTTATGCAAATATATATAGGGGTAAGATCAAATAAAAAGTTGATTTTGCCTAAATAGGATGAGAAGGAATCTTAACCATTCATTTTTCAAATCAATGGTTAAGATGAAAGTGTTGGAGAAAGGATGAGTGCAAGGGTATATTGGGAAAATATTATTTATGGACTTTCTCTCTCCACATGCACGACAAATGCATATTCCACCCCCGTTTTTTAAACGTTCATAACTTTTTTATACGACATTATTTTTTCATAAAAATTTCACCATAAAATCGAGCGTCTTTTTATCTTTAATTTGAGTACCATATTGTTATAGAAAATATGAAGATTAAAAAAACCCACTAAAATGTGTTGTATTTCTATGTTGTATAACATTTTTTTTGTGCTGAATTTTTGTACTATATTTTTGTGCTAAATTTTTGTACTATATTTTTGTGCTGGATTTTTTTACCTTAATTTTTTTTCTCAATTTTTTGTGCTGGATTTTTTTGTACTACATTTTTTTGCTGAATTTTTTCGTGATATATTTTTTTGGATTAGAGTTTTTTGTGCTATATTTTTTTGTACTACATTTTTTGTGCTATATTTTTTTGTACTAGATTTTTTGTGCTAGATTTATTTTGTTGTATTTTTAAAAAACAAAAGGGGTGCCACATGTCATTTTCACTCCTATTTATAAGGACCAAAATGCCCTTCATTCCTACTTATTAGGAGTGTCACATGTCATCATCACAATTCTTCTTAGGCTACTTAGGCAAAATTCACTTTTTAGTGGATCCTTCCCCTATATATATATATATATATATATGGGAAAGGTTCATTTGAGAAGAAATTTAATGTGAGAAGAAAAAGAAGAAAAGGCATTTTAGTAAAATACTATTTCATTTATAACTCATATATATATATATATATATATATAGAGTGAGGATCATTTCAGAACCCAATTTTTTTATAGAACTTGCAGAACTAATTACAACCACTCATTTTATCTTATTTAATAATTATTTTAGAATTTAGTCTAAGGGTATTAACGTAAATTTATCTTTCATAAATCTTCTTATGATTTCAAATCTCCTTAATTATCTCATTGTGAGTATTCGATGGGATTTTTTTTGTATTGCATGAATTATCAAATTTTTTAATTAATATCCATTCAAATTTTTGGTTTTGACATCCCATTAATTATCATCAGATACATAGATTCACACGTTATTAGGATTAATTTGAAACAAATTATAATGTGTTTTGTTCTAACTTCATTCCTATTTTTTCTTTATCCAATTCGATGTTCACATCGATTCATTTTAACTTTTGGTTTCAAATGTTTTTTATACAGGGTTAATCAATTTCTTTTAGTAAGTGATCCACAAAACTAACAACAAAAGTCACTTACGAGTTACGAGTAGGCCTGCTATTTTTTTCTCACTTAATGTATTTTTCTTTTACTAAGTAATACGTTTTTTTTCTGGAAATTATACACATGTTTTCCACGTATTTACATATATGTAAAATTAGTTTATATGTGTAAACTACTTATCTACGTATATGTAAACCATATGAAATTCGTACATAGAATATATTTACATATATATAAAATAGCAAAGTTTATATATTATTTGTTGATGATGAATTTATATTTTCTTTTTTATAAATAATATGTTTTTTGTTCAAATTACCATATGTATTTCTCAAATATACATATACGTAAATTGTAAATGTAATTTACATTATATATGTAAACCATTTATTTACATATATGTAAATATATATTTACGTATATGTAAATATAGTTTATGCTTGTACGTAGACCTTAACATTGTGTGTTCTTACCAATTTTTATTGTGTTTAGCTTTTACAATTCTAATTTTTTTTATTGTGTTTAGCTTTAAAGATTTCTGGAGAATCTTTTATTTGATGTGAAATTAGTTAACCACCGTAAATATAGGATATGAGAGAAATTAGATATATTTTGAATTCAGCTATTTTTACTATTATACCCTTATCACATTAAAACTACTTCCTTAATTTTTCATTTAATTACAATTTTACCATAATCTATTTTCAACCATTGATTAATAGATCGATGGTTAAAAATAGTTCTTAAAGTTCTGCAAAGAATCCAACCCTATATATATATATAGGGGACCGCTAAAATGAGAACCACCTCCAGTTGTAAGAACCGCGATAACCACTTTGTAGCCATTAGATCAAGTAGATGGATGGATGAGATTAAAAGTATTTAAAAATAATATTAAGTATTTTTTGTCTTATTATGTATTTAATATTTTAATCAAAAAGGGTATTTAAGTAATTTTGTTTTTTTTGTCTTATTAGTTTTATTGTTTTTTAATACATTTTTGTCCCTATTGCATTAAATGTTTTTTTTTCTAAAATCAGATTTTTTTTTATTAAACAAACATATTAAAATCAGATTTTTTGATAAAAAAATTTTACGTGCGTTTTTTTACGACCCATTTTTTACGCGCGTTTTTTACGACTCGTTTTACGCTCCGATTTTTCACGCCGTTTTTTGCGACCGGGTTTTTAAGTGCCGTTTTTTATGGCCGGTTTTACGCACCGCCTTTTGCCGCGCCGTTTTTTACGTCACGATTTTACAAGCCGTTTTTACGCCTCATTTTTTACGTCCCGTTTTTACGTTTTTACGCCCGGCTTTTTCAGGCCTCGTTTTTTTACGCGCCGTTTTTACGCCCGACTTTTTCACGCGTCGTTTTTTCAACGCGCCGTTTTTACGTTAACGTTTTTTACGTTTTACGCGCCGGTTTCTTACGTTAACGTTTTTTTACGTTTTACGCGTCGGTTTTTTACGTTAACGTTTTTTTACATTTTACGCGCCGGTTTTTACGTTAACGTCTTTTACGTTTTTACAACTTACGCGCCGTTTTTTTAAGCGTTGTTTTTTTACGTTTTACAACTTACGCGCCGTTTTTTTAAACGTTGTTTTTTTAAGCGTTTTACGTAAAACTTTTTAAACTTTTTACGTTTTACGTTAAACTTTTTAAGTTTTACGTTTCACGTAAAACTCTTTACGTTTTACGTTAAAAAGTTTACGGTTTACATTAAAAAGTTTACGGTTTACAATAAAAAGTTTACGGTTTAAAAAATTTACGTTTTACGTTAAAAAGTTTACGATTTTGGCACTTTTTTCAAAAAAAATTTACACAAAAACGAATACACCAAAAAATCGCAACTCGGTAGATGTCTCAGATAGATTGTTATCATCATCGACTGGGAAAACAAATTAAAAAACAACAAAAATCAAAAACAATGTTTGGATTCTTGAAAAAAACGGGGTTTGGCTCAGATTTTTTCCGATAATCAGAGGCTGCAAAGTAGGGTTGCAGGTTCAAAAATCTACCATCCACCAACCGTGCCGCGCCATCGTCATCAAAATATACGTTTTTTTTTTTTGCATCATCACCGCCCAAATCCAAATGGATCAAAACCCACATAGTTCACTGGTCGAAATCTACCAAAAAGCACCAGATTCAAAACATTCAAAAGGAACCAAATTCAACATATTCAAACATTCAAAAGCACCATGAACATCATTCAAACAGATTCAACAGATTCAAACAGCACCAGATTCAACCGAATAAAACCCAGCACCAGATTCAACTGAATCAAACCCATATCGAAACAGATCAAACCCACATATCCAAAATTTCCACAAAACAGAACAAACCCACATATCAGATCAAACCCACATATCAAAAATCAAAGTTCATCAAAAAATCAAACTTCAAATCAAAAGTTCATCAAAAATCACAGATCAAACCCACATATAAAAAATCAACAGATGAAACCCACATATCAAAAATCAACAGATCAAACACAATTTATTTGAGATACCCATGAAGAAATCAACAGATGAAACCCACATACCCGATATGCTTAAACATGCTAAAGCAGGTTCTTGTGTCACAAGCCCTACCGGAGGAACACCACCGTCCCAAAATCCCCCAACCGCCGTCGCTCACAGCGGCGGCGCCGCCGCTAAACCGACGCCGGTCCGCCGGCCCACTCCCTTGTGTTCCTCTCTCTCCTTCTGTCTCTCTCTCTCTCTCTTCGTTCCCACTCCTTTTGTTAGCTCTGCCGGACTTGTGGCCGGAGAAGGGGAGAGATGATGGTGGTGAACGAAGCTTGGGAGAGAGAGAAATGACATTTTGAAGAGATGATGCTTTATGTCTGTTGCAAGTCAGACTAAAAAAGGACAATTGACAGGTTTAAAGTAAAAGACCAATATACCCTTTGAGGTGGTAAAATCTGATTGGTGAAGAGTGGTTCTCGCGGTTCTTACAACTGGAGGTGGTTCTTATTTTAGCGGCTCCCTATATATATATATATAGGGGAAGGTTTATTTGAGAAGAAATTTAATGTGAGAAGAAAAAGAAGAAAATGCATTTTAGTAAAATACTATTTCATTTATAACTCATATCATTAATTTTTAACTCTTTAATTAATTAGTCAACTAATCATTAATTATCCTACATATAATCTACAAAACCTACACATATCAAAATTTTCCTACATATACCCTACACATTATAGAATTTTATCCTACACAGTCGAAATTTATCCTACACACCTCGAAATATATGCTACACAACTCGTAATTTATCCTACATAACTAGTAATTTATTCTACACTTTAATTTAAGTTGTTTTTTTAATTTGGAAAAAGTATATATTTTGAAAAGAAGTTACAAATTTAATTTAGTTAGTTATTAAAGGGGAAGAATATAAATTAATGATTTTTGTAAGTTTAACAATATACCCTTATATTAAAATTAAATGCAAATATTAAATGAAGTAAAATGAAGCATTCTTATTGGTTAAAACTACTTTTTTTTCTTACAAAAAATTTCTTCTCATTTGAACCCTCCACTATATATATATATAATGTAAACTAATTATTAAACATAAAACCACTAAGCTCATTTTATACGATTAAACAAATAGGGGAAGGATCCACTAAAAAGTGGATTTTGCCTAAGTAGCCTAAGAAGGAATCTTAACCATTCATTTTTCAAATCAATGGTTAAGATGAAAGGGTATGAGAAAGAAGGAGTGCAAGGGTATCTTGGGAAAATCCTATTTATGGACTTTCTCTCTCCACATGCAAGTCACAAAAAAATTTCACCGTAAATTTCATAAAATCCTAAAATCGAGCGTCTTTTTTCATAAAAATTTCACCGTACCATATTGCTATATAAAATATGAAGACTAAAAAAATCACTTAAATGTGCTGTATTTCTATGTTATATAACATTTTTTGTGCTTAATTTTTGTACTATATTTTTGTGCTAAATTTTTTGTGCTGAATTTTTTTGTTTTAATTTTTTTTTCCTCAATTTTTTTGTGCTAGATTTTTTTTACTACATTTTTTGCTAAATTTTTTCGTGCTATATTTCTTTTTACTAGATTTTTTTGTGCTATATTTTTTTGTACTACAATTTTTGTGCTAGATTTTTTGTGCTAGATTTTTTTGTACTATATTTTTTTTGTTTATATTTTTTAAAAACAAAAGGGGTTCCAAATGTCATTTTCACTCCTATTTATAAGGACCAAAATGCCCTTCATTCCTACTTATTAGGAGTGCCACATGTCATCATCACAATCCTTCTTAGGCTACTTAGGCAAAATCCACTTTTTAGTGGATCCTTCCCCTAAACAAATAATCACATTTTAAACTAACCACTTTAACCATTTGAACTCAATAAACATGTAACTAATAAGCCCAATAACCTAATAGAAACTTGAAATTGCGGCTTTTGATTAACCGTTTCCACCATTGACTTTTCAAACAAAAGAATCGACTATTCAATATGCTATTGCCGCCCTAATTTCGCCCGACGACACCTATTGCCATCCCAAATCTGACCGGAAATACATGTTGTCGTCCCAATTCCGATCGATGACGCCTACTGGCGCCCCAATTGTGAATGAATACCCTTTATCCTTTGACCCAAATTTCTTATATGACCCAACCCTAGAGTATGTGACCGACGCGACCTCATCCGAACCGATTTTTAACCATCAATATATTTCTATTTATATTTTTCTGTTTTATTTATATTTTTAATAAAAGTATATGGATTTAAAGTTTATTATTAATAAACTTTGAGTTTATATATAATATTATTTAGATTAAGTTAAAAAGTTTATTTTACTAGCATATTATTATATATAAACTCAAAGTTTATAGATAATAAACTTCAAATCCATTTAATTTTATAAAAAAAATATAAATAAAACAGAAAAATATAAATATCTATACTATATAATAAAAGAAACCACTTTAGGGACACATGTCATTATTCTAAAGCATCATAGGTTTAATTTAAATTATTAAATTTAATATTTTTAAACATTTAAGAAATTACGGATAAAGTTCCATAAAATATCTTATTATTTATTTATATTAATTAATAGGTTAGAAATTATATCTTAATTCCTTAATTGTAGATAATTACTATTTAATTTAAATTATTAAATTAAGAGTAAAATGCACGGATAGTCCCTGTGGTTTTGTAAAATAACACCTACAGTCCCCAACTTTTAGAAATTACATCGGTGCTCCCTGTGGTTTGACAGTTTCTTACTCGGATAGTCTCTGGAGTGGATGAGGGTTAATTTTCTCAATGAAGTGGGTGTGAAATGACCTTAATGCCATTACTGTATTAAAAAAATATTAAAATATAAAGTTAACTCAAGTGGCCCCACCCTACCCTCACCCCCACCACCTACAACTCACATATTAAATGTATGTTCACATGACTGTTAAAACTCGTGAGAAAGTCGATGATACAACCTGCCTTCTAATCGATAGTTCAAATACTTTCATATTTATAAACTTGACAAACATCACAAGTTTTGATCATACATGACACAAAATTTTATTTGTATATCAGAAAAGCGTCTTAAAAATATCGTTTTAGTTAAATCTTCGTTATTAACTATTTGATTTTTTTATTTACTTAACCCGTGTAATACACGGGGTTATAACCTAGTATAAATATAAATAAAACTTTACATTATTTTAGTCAAATATAATTAATTAAAAAATAGACTCTCTAGATATTAAAGGACATTTGAGTCATTTTAGTAATACTTAACAAAAAAAAATTAACAAGGTTTGGCCTTAGTACTCAACATTGTGACAAAATTTGGCTTTAGTACTCAACATTGTAACAAATTAGAACATTAATACCTGATTTTGAAACAAAAAAAAACTATTAGTACCCAATATTAAAATTTGGCATAAACCACAAGAGTCAACGGTGTAATTTTTTCTAATGACAATTCCTTCATTCTCACGGTTCTTACAATATTTAGGATTTCTTTTATAATAAAACATCGAAACATGTTCTAATGACTCTATGATGGTTACAATTTAGCTCTAGTGTTGCCAACTGTAATAGCAAATGGCCAAATTTGAGATGCTTTATTATCAATAAAATAACTTTTTTAAAGCAATAACAAGACATTTCTTTACATGATAAATCATTGTAGCGCGCTAGATACTGTTTGGAAAGCTAAGCTTCATGGCCCTGTAAAAAGACGAAAGCTTAATTATTTCATACAGCAATATCTAGCTTGTCCCAATAGAATATATCGCAAAAGAAGCCATTGTTAGTTACAGACTATTAATGAAAATATATAAAAAATGTCCAACCTTAGTAACAAATTCTCCTTGTCAGCTTAAATAAATGTTCCTTGATGACTAGTCCTCAACTTATCATAAACTTAATGTGACATTATTATTGTACATGTTCTGGAACATCAATTTTATACGTTAATAACTAAATAAAGACTTTTAATTTAAACCAGTATCCACTCTACGCAGCGGATGGATTTTGTATAAAACAAACACGTCAAGAGAGTAAGTTTGGAATTTAAAAGAAAATTAAGTTAGAAAATTGCGTTATTGTGAAAATAAGTGTTAAGAAACACAAAATCTAAAAATAAAAACAAATGACCACAAAATATAGAACGACTATTGTTTGAAAGTTAATCCTAAAACTCATATGAGTTAAAAGTTGAAGAGCTAAAGTGAAAGATTGATATAATTAATTTTTATTAAAGTTTCGGTTTATTTTAGGTAATTATATTGTAATTGGTTTAGAAAATGTTTAATATCTTGGAGAGCAAGTTTAGTAGTATTATAAATTGGGGTCTAGGTTAATGTTTTTATTTCTCCATTTTCTTTGTAAGTTCGTATGTTCGTTTGATTGAATAGAAAGAGTCGCGGGTTTGTCCACCCAATATCTTGTGTTCGTGTTTGTTGATACGATTATTTGAACCGTCTGGGCCAACAATTGGTATCAGAGCTAGTTAAGCTCTTGAAGATTCAGAAACGATTAAGAACAAATACAATTGAAGATCGTGATTTGTAATATTACAAGTCGATTAGGAATATCCGTAGAAAGGTGAATTCCGAGTAAGCCATAGTCCGTGCCTATTGGATTTGATTTGATTTGCAAGAAAGAAAGAAAAATAAGGGAAGGTATTCTATTGAGGTTCGTATGGTAAAAGTTTATTAATATATTTATTATTCTTACTTGTGGTTTGCATTGACCAAGAAGGTCACAAAAGGAAAAGTTTTGTTTGTGGTTGTTGTACGTCTCACATCAAGAATAGAGATAGAAAAGAGTTATTTTTTGATTTGTTTTGTGGTTGTTCAAGGCAATAAATGTGTGGTGCTAAACAAAAAAAAAATATGTTTAGGATCTGACACAAAAAAAGGAACGATTTAATTGTTCTTTGTTAACAAGTTTTGTTTGATCGACAAGTCTAGTTCGATCAAGCACCAAGATCATGATCACAATCGGGTTTAGGTTCGTCTGAACATTGAAAAGAAAAATAAAACGCAACATTAAGTTTCGTTTAGCAAAATTGTTTTTGGGTAATCAAGAATGTTGTTCTTGATGAATTGAAAGATAAAAGAAAGTAAGTAAGAAAGAAAGAAAAGTTTGTAGTGTTTGGTTATTTATTAGAGATTTGTTTCGGGATCGGGAATCAATTCTAACTGAACATAACAAACAATAAAAGAATTGAAACGAAAGATAGAAAAGACACGATGGTGATTGGGGGACTTCTAGTATTAACGAAATCGAACTACAAAGTATTGTCGACCAAGAGGGAAGGATTTCTGAAATACTATGGCTTTTGGGATGTTATTGAATCTACAGTCGACGTAACTGTAGATGAAAGGAAGATGTATACCGCATTGAGGTACATATGCCAAACCCTACCAGAAGACATCTTAGTACAAGTAGGCATACTAATGAATGCTAAGGAAGTATGGCGTGCCTTGAAGATTCGATTTCTTGGAATTGATCATGTAAGAAAGGAAGAAAAGGAAAAAGCAGCTCAAGAAGCCGCTAAGAAAGAAAGATTTGGATGAGATCATTGATAAAGAAAGATTAGGATGTGATTGTTCAAGAAGAACAAACACGTAAGAAAGAAGCTCGGGAAGCTATAGAGAAAGAAGAAGCTTTGAAAGTTGCTTTGGTGTCACAACCCCCGATCCCTGGTTCCCGGGAACGGGCGACCGTGAGCCAGTTTCTGACGTGATCTCAGAGTTTTTGGTGGTATCAGTTTTATTTAGTCTTGCAGCAGAATTTACATCAGGACCGTAGTTAGGAAATGTTTATCAGAGTAAAACCACCAGATTTTATAATATTAAACAAATGGGATGAAACCCAAGTTCATAGTACACACGTTTTCATAGGAATAAATCCTATTTTATTTAATAAAAACATCTATTTTATTTTAGGTAACTTTATTGCCACTTTTCCAAGCCTTCAGTGCTGTCCAGCTGGCTTTTATTGACTTCACACTAAGTTACCTGAAACACATGTTTAAAATATTTTATCAGCAAGAAATACTGGTGAGTGAATCCCAGTTTAATCAAGTTTAAATAAAATGTCACAGTGAACAGTATTGAGGGCACATCCGCAATTATATTTGTTTCCAAGATATACCAATTAACATCAGTGGTACTGTCATACTCAACTTGTGGAAATGTTACTCCTTGACCATGTGTTAACAAATTTTGTATACAAAACCCCAACATACCCACTATAATTGTATTCTTACAAATACTCAATACGGTTATTCGCATGGAAAGATATGTAAGGTTTTGTAAAACAGTTCACAAAAAGGTTTACAAAAAGTGGATCAACTCACATTGCTATCTTAGACTTCTCGTGAGGTTTTCCTGGATATAATCTATAATTTATACAAATATATATTGGTTAGTATCATAACCCTTTAAAGAATATAAATGATACCCTCCCCGAGACGGTATTCCAACAACTACGTCGGGCAGAACCACGACAGTTGTTACGGAACCCTAAATCAATCGGGCAGCGTAACTATTATGAAACCGGGGTTATAATACTTACAACGGAGCAGAACCTCGCTAATTAGGGGTATAATACCCGTGTATTATAACTTCTCTACAGAAATGGTGATTTGAGATTGAAATGTGAGCGACGAAAAACGTAAACTGATACGTTCTATTTATAGTGGCTGATATTGACTTCCAGGCGGCCCGCGTAAGGTAAGGCTAAGCCTTACGCAGCCCGCGTTGACTCTAGTAAACTCAGTAGCTTAGCTGGGTCATCAACTAGGTTCGACACGATATCGACACGTGTCGGCTCAGGGATGCGCCACCAGTTAGAACGCGCGCGGCCCGCATGAACTTAATGAACCTATTACGCGGCCCGCTTTAACTTAAGAAGTCAGCAAAGTCAAAGTCTGGTTTGATACGGCCCGCGTGAAGTTGAGGTGAGGTCTTATGCGGCCCGCCTCAGCTTATAATTCAGATTTTTATTTTATTTTATATACTATAACATAACTAGGGCTCGGTTTTCACATACGGGGTATAATATAAAACATATTGGGACATTTTATAATATAATAGGGTGTCAAACATATTATAAGAGTGTTGGTTTTACCGAGGGTTGTTACATTCTCCCCACCTTAATTTAGAGCTCATCCTCGAGATCTACTGGAATAAATGCGGATATTTTCATTTGTAGAAAATGAGCTGACTTGGTTAACCTATCTACAATCACCCAGATTGTATCATTTCCTTTCCTAGTTTTGGGTAATTTAGTAACAAAATCCATTGTTATTAATTCCCATTTCCACACCGGCATTTCCAATTGCTGTAACAAACCTGAAGGTTTTTGGTGTTCAGCCTTAACTTGTGAACAAGTTAAACATTTAGAAACATAGACTGCTACGTCCTTTTTCATTCCTATCCACCAGAAATTTTTTCTTAAATCCTGGTACATTTTATTACTTCCTGGATGCATCATATATTCAGACTTATAGGCTTCTTCTAATATACGATTACGCAGGTTTCCGAATTTAGATATCCATATTCTCTTTTTATGAAATCTCCAAATTTCATCTATTCCTTGTTCCAATTCTTTTAGCATATCTTTTTATTTTCTCAGAATCATCCTTGATTACTGATTCTTGTGCTCCTCTTATTTGATTATTTAAATCTACTTGTAGATTTAATTTTAAGAGAACATACCCTTCTTGGCTTTTTATGATACTTTCTACTTAAAGCATCTGCCACTATATTCGCTTTTCCTTCATGATATTAGATATCATAATCATAATCACTAAGCATTTCTATCCAGCGTCTTTGCCTCATATTCAACTCCTTCTGTTGGTAAATATACCTTAAATTCTTATGATCGGTGAATATGGTAAACTTATTACCATAAAGGTAATGTCTCCAAATTTAAGAGCAAAAATTATAGTTCCTAATTCTAAATCATAAGTTGAATAATTCTCTTCATGATTCTTAAGTTGTATAGATGTGTAAGCTATAATCTTTTGTCGTTGCATCAATATAACCTAATTTAGAAGCATCACAATAGACTATAAAGTCTTCAGTTCCTTCTGGTAATGCTAGTATGAGTGTATAAGTTAATCTTTGCTTAAGAATTCTAAAGGATTCTTCTTATTTTAATCCCCATTCAAACTTAACAGATTTATAAGTTAACTTAGTTTAAGGGAATGGCTATTCTAGAAAAATCTCAAATAATTCTTTTATAATAACCGGCTAATTCTAAGAAACTTCTAACTTCAGTTGGTGATTCAGGGGTTTTCTATTTAGTAATTGCCTCAATCTTCGTTGGATCCACATGAATTTCTTTCTCAAACAATTCATCTAATTTAATTCATGCATTTCGGCGGGTGCCAAACGGTTGGGTGCTTTGGCAACTGGTAATGTTCCTGGTATTAAATGGATCCTAAATTCAACTTTTCTATCTGGAGGTTGCCCTGGCAATTCTTCTGGAAATACATCTGAAAACTGAGATACTACTGGAATGTCTTTAAGTTCTTTGCCTTTAGTGTTAGTGATTATAGAAATCAAATACACTATAGAACCTTTTCTTATAGAACTTGCAGTTTTCATTACAGAGATGAATTTTGTGGATCTAGATGGCTTATTTTCTTTAATTTTGATCGTTTTACCTTTAGATGAATTTACCTGAATTGACTTTTGATCACATAAAATACTGACTTTATTGGCTATTAACCAATCCATTCCTAAAACAATATCAAATCCGGCTATATTCATTGGATAAAGGTTTGCCCTAAATGTTTGGTTTAAAATTTCTATTCTTGCTCCCTGCAAGATTTCAGAAATCCTAATGATTTCTCTATTAGCTGTCTTTACTAAGCATTCTTGTGGTAGTTTAGTTAATGACTGATTTAGAATTTTGCAAAATGATGTATTAATAAAACTTTGGTTCGCACCAGAGTCAAATAATACTTTAGCAAAGACATCATTAACTAGAAACGTACCAGCGATGACATCTGGAATCATCTTGGCTTCATCTGCAGTTAGAACAAAGGCCCTAGCATTTTTAGTATTCTTGTTATTCGTAGATGGAGCCAGTTTTGGGCAGTTTGGCTTGATATGACCTTTTTCTCCACAGTTAAAACACAATCCATTACTGGATTTCCTCCTGCAGTTCTCTTCATTGTGTCCTGGTGCTTTGCAGAAATTGCAGTGGGTGTAGCATTTTCCAGAATGCTTCTTTTTGCAGATCCCGCAATACGGTGCAAAGGTAGAATCTACGTGCCTACGATTGAAATTCCCAGAACGAAATTCTTGAGTAAGCTTCTGGGTTAGGTTTCTCCTCTGATCTTCTTCTCTAGTACGAACTAGTTCATCAGTCAAGGTATTGGCTAGTTCTATGGCTTCTTCAATGGTTTGGGGTCTGGTTGCCTTGACTATATGTCTAATTTCTCTAATTAATCCCCAAATGTAACGGGAGATTAATACCGGTTCTGGTGATGCAAGGGTTGGCACTATCCTAGCATATTCAAAGAATGTCGTAGTGTACCCTTTACTATCTACACCAGTCATCCTAAGATTGAGGAAATGTTTGCTATCTGTTCCTTTTCATTTGGTGGGCAGAATTTCCTTTCTATATTTTCTTTAAATTCTTCCCATTCCATATTATAGGTTTTATCACTTCCTTTTGTCTGAAGGATAGTGTTCCACCATTCTAATGCTGCATTCTTAAACAGATTAGAAGCAAACAATATCTTGTCTTCTTCAGCACACTTACTTATCCTTAAGACTGCCTCAGTCTTCTCTATCTAGCGTAAGGTTGCAATGGCCCCTTCATTGCCCGAGAATTCCATTGGTTTACAAGACCAGAATTCTTTATAAGAACAACCATAAGGCATGGTTCTTCTTCTTTTGGGAATAGGCAATTGAAATACTGGTCCATTGTTTATACTGTTTTCTGGTTCAACAGGTCGCTTACTGCTATGTTTACTTTTATTATCAATATCCTTAACAGTTTGAAGAATAAATGGCATAGCATCTATAATTCCCTGTGCCACTATGTGTTTAATAGCACTATTATCCACTTGGTTTCCATTGTTATTGATACTCGGATTATCATTAACCATGTTAATGTTACTCTGGTTATTGTTATTCAGATTTCCTTGATTTTCTTCATCGGCCATCTGAATTTTAAACATTTATCCCATATTAATATCACAATTAATATCTTACTATAGTTAATCCCATGATACGCAGTTTTTCCAAAAGCGTAGATCATTGCTACTTTACTCTTTTCATATACTTATGCGTCTATTACACACTAGTACTGAAATAAAATTATAATACCAATAGAAATAAAAACACACTAGTAGTAATATGCATCCGTACACACATATTTTATTTTATTTCTCATTATCAATTTTTTAGGATCTTTTGGATTTCCACATATATGTAATTCACATATTGTAATATACAGACCATTCATAAGGTCAAAGTATTCAACAGATTCACAAATCAGACATCAGGTCATAGTATTATTTAGGGAATTCCATTATCATAACATATACTTCATCTCACCCGGTCTTGTCGGAGAGGTAATCTCATCTCACTCAGTCTCGCCGGAGAGGTAACCCCATCTCACCCGGTCTCGCCGGAGAGGTAACCTTATCTCACCCAGACAAGCTGGAGAGTCTACCGCACCATGCCCAGTTTTACCGGAGAGGTAATTATCATAGTATTTTCCACCCATAAACTTATTTCAAATCATGATCTTAAAAAGGCATCATTTACATCAAGAAATAAGGAAATTAGTATTCTCATGAGGAATCATATTCTAGAACCGAGTAGTATCAATAAACAAGAAATAATAGTGGCCAAGTGTTATTGCTTATTTATCATACAGGCACTGTTCTAGTCATTATCTTCACAGGATACCAATAACCATCATACTTTATTTATGCAAGCAATTGGTTTATCTCAAAGCTTCATATTAAGGCATAGCATTAAAAATTTTCTTGTACTTCTAGGCCTTATTCTAGTTTTATTGGTTCACTTTTGTTGTTCATCCGAATGTTTATTTATCATAAACGAATATCTAGTACAATTATACGAACAGATTGATTAAAATGAAATATTGTGATTTATATATTTATTACAAACTAGAACTAAAATTCGAAATATATTATTGGTTATACATCCGTAACTTATTTTAGTCTAACTAGGAATATTATGCTCAACACACTTTATATAAGGTTTATTCTATCTCTTTCTTCTTACTAGGTTATTATCAAAGGAACGAAGTTCTTTTAAAGTTTCTAGCTCGTAGGTGGCATGGGTGCTGATACTGGTTTGGCGGTTCAACTATAAGTTAGCATTTACTGCTGTAGTGGCTAACATGTAGAGATTTGCCCATTTTTCGTCTAATTTATCTTCCCAAGGTGGGTTACTACATATTTTCTGGGTTTCCTGAGACTTTTTCATATTCTCTTGACTTTTTCTAAAAATCCGACTTCTTTTACTAGGGGTAAGTGGATTTTCATACTGTGCTTTACGGACAAATATTCCTTCCTCAATATCTGCTGAATATCCTGAGAAATTTGTTTGGGATGAACTTCCCTTTTCTTTGGGTGAACTATCTAGTTTATGATAGATATCCGAAATTCTTCTCTTACTCATACTGTAAACTAACAAATAGTCAATTAATATAACACACATAATCACATAAATTATTTCCTAACATAGAATTTAAAATTTAAGTGTCAGCAGAACATTTCTTTGGCTTGAGCCAGTGGCTAGGCTCTGATACCACCTTCTGTCACAACCCCCGATCCCTGGTTCCCGGGAACGGGCGACCGTGAGCCAGTTTCTGACGTGATCTCAGAGTTTTTGGTGGTATCAGTTTTATTTAGTCTTGCAGCGGAATTTACATCAGGACCGTAGTTAGGAAATGTTTATCAGAGTAAAACCACCAGATTTTATAATATTAAACAAATGGGATGAAACCCAAGTTCATAGTACACACGTTGTCACACCCCGATTTCCACGTATCACCGGTGGGCCCGGTGGGGGAGTGTCGTGACGTGGTTGGCAACGTAATAGTCAAACAACACAATATTATTATGCACAGCGGAAGAAAATTTAAAATATGATACAACCGAATTTAATATTGTTTATCAATGTAACAATATCCGGAAGTTTATCCACAGAACGGATCAGAATAAAATAGAAATAATGGTTCAACAGACTTCAGGCATCCTAAGCTTGCGAGACTTTTTATTGATGCTAAGGAGACAATCCAGCCAATTTCGTTTAGTACCTGCATTCAGTCTTTTTGGGAAAATACGTCAGTTTACACTGGTAAATACATTCAACTGACTCATTTTGTAAAATGATTGAAAATTGGTTTGGATGCACGTGGCATAAACATTTTATTTAACTTGAGAGAATTATTTAATATTATAATCTTGTGAACGAATTACATGTTACTTATGCATTCAGTAGCCCGGATCTTGTCCGGGTTAAAGATCAATAGACACACCACATTATTGAGTTATACACTGACAGGTGTACGCCTACACCCCGTGCTCAGGTCGTGGCCATCTAATAAGATGATGCCAAGGATATCCGGGACATGGTCATTAACCCCCCAAAGGCTGTAAAGTAAACAAGACTGTTTAAACGAGCCGATCAAATTATTCAACTACCCACTTTAACGGTGGAGATTTGATGCCCGATCAAGTGGTATGCTATATACCGTAACCCAAGCCCGTATAGGGAAAATAAGTTAAAAGTATTTACCTGAGTAAGTATTAATCACAACAAGCAAAATGCACGTAGCTTTTACTGGTCCTCCTAATCTGGAACGAAGGTTTATAATAACCTATTAGAATTCTAACGGGCCTTTTATTAAGCTTAAGCTTAGACCGGCTAGTTTCAAGATACGGTTCTTACGCACGATTAAGCGAAGACCGGATAGAACGTGATTCAGACCCGACAAGTTTGAAGACTTGTTTAATATGGGTTTATTATTCACATTCTGGATTTTGAGATAAAACCGTTACGGTTTGACCCGTTTCGGCTAATTTATGTAAACTTGTTACATAAACCGAACCGTGCGCGTAATAAGCGTGACGGGTATTCATGGGAGCTATATACAGGTTTCCTAAGTTAATTCTGTCTCAAATATGTTGTGACATCAGTAAGGTGTCTTTCATTATGCCCGAAACGTGTTTAAACACAAATTAGGCCCTGTAGGGGTAGTTTGGTCATTTAAAAGTTTATAAAAGCGTTTAAGTAACAACCTGAGTTACAGGTCTGAAGTAATCAGCAAATATACTCAATTTGTTAAGTTATATCAGTAGGTTAAAGCATGTATGTGAAATTTATCATTTTTAACCAAACTATGCCTCGTAGGGGTATTTTGGTAATTTCACATAAGCCGAAAAGCTCAAAACTGAAGTCTGAGTTTATCAACCTTTGCTTACTGTTAAAATATTATAATTTTCCTCATATATCAGTAGGTATCAACCCAGGTATGTTCAATATGATTTTAAAACATACTATGCGTTAAAAACGCTAAATAAGGCGATTAAAGGCCATTACCGGGTTCGGTACTTAAATCTGATAACTTTATATTTCCAGAAGGCTTAAAATAATTTATTTATCATATGTGATCAGTAGCAGAAGGTTTGGAGTCGTTTAGATGTGTAAAACTCATTTTATGGCCCGTAAGGGCAAAACCGACAATTACCGGATTAAGCCTACGACTACTAGTTATGCTCAGCCTAAAATTAATTAAAAATCTTTAAAAATCCTAAAATAATATATTACATCAGTGGGTATTAAGTTTGATACCAAAAAGTAGGCTTAACTAGGCTATACGCTAATTACGCCATTTTATTAACATAAAGCTTTAAATTTGCAATATTGAGCATAACTCTTAATCTACAAGTCAAACTGATGTCAAACTTTGCATACAAGTTTATATATCAGTATTTAAGGTTTCTACATTTTTACATTTTCATAATTCACGTTTTAAGGTAATAAGGGCATAATGGTCAACATATGAGCAATTAACGGAAACACGCATATTAATTGGATAACTAATGAACCAAGGTGTATAATCACAGAGGGTTGTACTAACATGTAACCTAGTCCAATTAAAGCTCTGAGGAATTTCTAAAACATGCCTTAACGGGTCAGAACTGAAAGTCAAAGTGAAAGTCAAACTATGCGACTTTCGGTTCCGAACCGGGTCTAAACAGGAAATCGTCGGGTTGAACATGTTTAGACATGTTCTTATACTTATTACTAAGTTATAACAATGATCAAACTGGTTGTATAAGGTCTATAATGCTAATTATGCATAAATGACATTTTAAGCTTCCTGTTGACTTTTTCTAAACTAGTTTGACCCGACTTTTGACCTGGTTAGAGTGGTGATCAGGGGAAACCCTTTTGAGGTTTTATTACCCACATAATTACCAACTTATATCTACTTTTGATTCGAGAAATGACTGAGCCATTGTTGACTAATCTCGAAGTCAAACCGTAATTACGACGGTTTGACTTTTAGCTAATTACACAAGCTAAACTCAATTAAAGAAGGACTAGCAGACTTACAAGAGTCCTATGCACGAGATATGATCACTTGAGGCTGCTTGATAGCTCCAGAAATGATCCACAATGCAGATGAAGTGTGAAGAATGATTGTTGCAACAAGGTGCCCTTTTATAGTGAATTTACTCACCACAATGCATTGACAACAAGGTCTAGCTCACACCACAAGCTTCCCACATGTGTCCTAGAGGCTTAGGGGGTGTTTTAGGGGCCAGAAGATGTGAAAAATCGGGTAAAGGTCGCGCACAAAGGCAATGGCAGGCAACAGCCACGTTTTCCGGAACTGGGCATCCCTCGCGTGGCGCGAGGGAACCTCGCGTGGCGCGACGACCTGCAGAATTCAACATTCTTTATCTTTTGCGATTTGGTCCTTGGCCCTTCAAAACCCGATTAGGCACTTGTTTCTTGCATGGTAAACCTTTATAATTGATCTAGTAAGGCTTTAAAACATATACCCACTTTGCCAAGTCCCCGGGTAACTTTATTATTACCCGAAAAGTCCTAACTTCCAGCGTTTACGCTTTAACACTTCGCACACGAATTTGATCATAACTTTCTCATACGTTAACGAAACTTTATGAAATTTTTATAGTACATTCTAGTGAGCATAATTAACATTTACAAAGCTTCGGGTTTGTCAAAAGGTCACTCAGAGGTATAAATTAAACATGTTGACACATTTGGTCCCTGTAGTTTGAAATCTCTCACTTTTAGCTTCGTATGATCCGTGATTTATTCGTTTGAAGGTATGAGCATCGTGTAGGGTTAATGTACTTTATATTTATTCACAGTTGACACTTAGAATACGTATATTCACATACTTTCCATGTTTGTCAACTTTAGTCCTTCTATAATATTTCTTTCACACGTTTAAACATTTGACACGTGTCTACACATTATAGGACGTGAATTTCCGAGGTGTTACACACGTTTTCATAGGAATAAATCCTATTTTATTTAATAAAAACATCTATTTTATTTTAGGTAACTTTATTGCCACTTTTCCAAGCATTCAGTGCTGTCCAGCTGGCTTTTATTGACTTCACACTAAGTTACCTGAAACACGTGTTTAAAATATTTTATCAGCAAGAAATACTGGTGAGTGAATCCCAGTTTAATCAAGTTTAAATAAAATGTCACAGTGAACAGTATTGAGGGCACATCCGCAATTATATTTGTTTCCAATATATACCAATTAACATCAGTGGTACTGTCATACTCAACTTGTGGAAATATCACTCCTTGACCAGGTGGTAACAAATTTTGTATACAAAACCCCAACATACCCACTATAATTGTATTCTTACAAATACTCAATACGGTTATTCGCATGGAAAGATATGTAAGGTTTTGTAAAACAGTTCACAAAAAGGTTTACAAAAAGTGGATCAACTCACATTGCTATCTTAGACTTCTCGTGAGGTTTTCCTGGATATAATCTATAATTTATACAAATATATATTGGTTAGTATCATAACCCTTTAAAGAATATAAATGATACCCTCCCCGAGACGGTATTCCAACAACTACGTCGGGCAGAACCATGACAGTTGTTACGGAACCCTAAATCAATCGGGCAGCGTAACTATTATGAAACCGGGGTTATAATACTTACAACGGAGCAGAACCTCGCTAATTAGGGGTATAATACCCGTGTATTATAACTTCTCTACAGAAATGGTGATTTGAGATTGAAATGTGAGCGACGAAAAACGTAAACTGATACGTTCTATTTATAGTGGCTGATATTGACTTCCAGGCGGCCCGCGTAAGGTAAGGCTAAGCCTTACGCGGCCCGCGTTGACTCTAGTCAACTCAGTAGCTTAGCTGGGTCATCAACTAGGTTCGACACGATATCAACACATGTCGGCTCAGGGATGCGCCACCAGTTAGAACGCGCGCGGCCCGCATGAACTTAATGAACCTATTATGCGGCCCGCTTTAACTTAAGAAGTCAGCAAAGTCAAAGTCTGGTTTGATACGGCCCGCGTGAAGTTGAGGTGAGGTCTTATGCGGCCCGCCTCAGCTTATAATTCAGATTTTTATTTTATTTTATATACTATAACATAACTAGGGCTCGGTTTTCACATACGGGGTATAATATAAAACATATTGGGACATTTTATAATATAATAGGGTGTCAAACATATTATGAGAGTGTTGGTTTTACCGAGGGTTGTTACATTTGGCAAGTGAAGAGAAGGAAAGACTAAATAAACAAAAAGAAAGGATTGCTTTGGAAGAAGAAGAGAAGACGGTGAACCTTCAGATATGTTTTCATGACTCAAACGACCTTGAAGTTAAAGAAATTGTTAAGATCAGTGAGCAGCAACAAAGCAAGAAACCTATTACTAATCATGATGATGAGAGAAAGGATCTAGTAACGTATGAAAGGAAGGATGCAACCAACAAATCTGCACATTTAGAACCGTATGTGAAAATCAACAGTCGAGCATATGTTGAAGAAAAAGCGGAACCAAATGAAAAGTTCAGAAGAATAGTCAGAAAGAAAAGCCCAACAGGTTCTGATAAAGAAAGAAAGACTAACCTAGCTGCAAGTTTTGGGTTAAAGCCAGATTGCCAAGAATTTTTGTACAAGCAAAGAAAGAAAAGAAAATGTGAGGAAAAAGAACTTGTCAATTGAACAAGTGATGCAACAAATATTTGAAGATAGAAAAGTTCAAGAAAAGAAAGTGAAGAATGAATTTGCATCTGAGATATATGTGGATGGTTTGAATGATGAGCGTAAAGTACCTGTTAAACAGGTTTGTTATAAACAATTGAAAAGAAAGAATAAAAACATACCAATGGTATAAATGGAAGAGTTGAGAGTGCTATTTGGGATTCAAGACATTGGTGGTACAAAGTCAAGAAAGTTTGAGTCGGGTTTTAGGATTAAGGGGGGATGTTGAAAGTTAATCCTAAAACTCTTATGAGTTGAAAGTTGAAGGGCTAAAATAAAATATTGATATAATTAGTTTTTATTAAAGTTTGGTTTATTTTAGGTATTTATATTGTAATTGGTTTAGGAAAGGTTTAATATCTTGGAAAGCAAGTTTAGTAGTATTATAAATAGGGGTCTAGGTTAATGTTTTATTTGTCCATTTTCTTTGTAAGTTCGTATGTTCGTTTGATTGAATAGAAAGAGTAAAGGGTTTGTCCCTCCAATATCTTGTGTTCGTGTTTGTTGATACGGTTATTTGAACCGTCTGGGCCAACAAGTATTTTATTCTAGAGCCGGTGTTCCCAGCAAACTACTAAAGACATCGGTTTCGTACGAGTCACGATTTTTTCCTTTGAATTGTAAAGGATTTGTCAGATAATTACGAATATTTTACACAAAGAACAGATGCAATTAATCAAAAAGAGTTTTCATCCACCAAAAAATGCATAGCCGCCCTACATCAGTTGGCATGCAACTTCGAAAGTAAGGCAACAGAAGTAAACGTACACATCGGTGAAATTGCAGCCAACATTTCTCTACAAACTTTTTACATGTGTGTTATCAAACTTTATTCCAAAAATATATATATTAAAGGCCTAACGAAAGTAACGTCCAATTATTATTGCAATGTAGTTCACAAATCAAGGGATATCATGGAATGCTAGGCAACATAGATTAAGAAGCAGGTGACCAAGGATGTCCTGGAATGATGGGTTAAGCACTTGTGGGTGAACCAAGATTAGCTTGCAGGTGACCAAGGATGTCCTGCAACATAGATTACAAAGGTTCAAGGATTTACATGACAGACAAACTCATCGTATACTACGACCAAATTTGGTTAAGCACTTGTGGGTGAACCAAGATTAGCTTTTTGAAGTATTTTTATTTATATTTATGTGATGCTTTTATTTTTATTTTTGTTCATGTGAAGTTTTTATTTTTAATTATTAAATGTTTTATTTAATCTTTATTTTTAGTTTAGTATAGTTAATTTACTCTTAATTATAAATGAAATATAAAATATAAATAATACAAAAGTAATTTGATATATATATAAAATATAAATGTAAAAGTAGGTGATGATGTGGAATTAGTTAAAGTTTGTACATTGTAAGGAAAATGTGGGGTTTTAGGCGAATTTGAAAATCTAATGTAATGTTGAGGTGATAGTTTGTGAAATCTTAAATAGTTAAATGTCATTTTAGTCCCTGTAATTTGGGTCATTTTGCCAATTTAGTCTAAATGTTTCATTTTTCGCATGTGGGTCCAAAAAGATTTCACCATTGTCATTTTAGTCCACTGGGTTAACTTCATCCATTTTTTCTGTTAACGAGAAGGGCAATTCGGTCATATTATATTGCTGAATTGCCCTTCTAGTTAACATAATTACGTATAAAATGACCGAATTGTGTAGGAACTAGGTTCACTTTTTATTAAAATATTAATAAAATAAATAATAACGAGACACTCGTTATTTGTGGGAAATTCATCAAGTACAATACCGGTTACATAAACCAAAAGAACGAAAATAAAATACACAATAATTGTAGCAATCTTGATTCAAGCCAACATCTTTGGAAGAACTTCTTCCGCACCCTTTAGTAAACCTCCGCTGCAAGAATGAACAAACTGTCGTTGAAGGTTTTTGGTTGAGGCACGTGTTCAACACGCTTCCCTTAAAACAGATTCCGCGCCTCCTCTCAGACGGTCTGTCTCCCAGGGTACAACAACCGGAACAGTATGTGTACTGCCGGAGATGGCACTCGCGCCCGAGATTACACCGGGTATAATGGTGTTCTAATTTAGTAGAAAAATGTAAAGTTGTTTAGTTTGAGAGTTCTCCTCTCAATGTGACAGAAACTCGTTTCTAACACTTATGAGTTATTGAGATTCTCTAGTATATCTCATACCATATGAACCCAACGTTCATATATATATATACTTACAAAAGATGAAACATATTAACCATTAAGATTGTAATTAACAAGATCATCAATCTAGTAATAAACAATATTAATTTTGTAATAAAATGTACCATTAATATTGTAATTAACAAGATCATCAATCTAGTAATAAACAATATTGATGTACAATAAAATGGAATTAATGTGGTCAAATGAAACCGTCATATCAATTCATGACATTCTATTAACTAGTGAAGACCGGGTTGACTGACTTAACTGAGTTGCGCGCCACACGGATGCTACTACGCATACCAGGACGCCACCTGGTCATGCGCTATCCATACTCGTGCGCCACCGCGCACAACACTAGAACTCGCGCGGACACACAGCCTTGCGTAGTCGCGCGTCACATCGACATGTGCCATGCCATGGCATCCGCCTATGCCACCCAAGGGTGCGCCATAAGCGAACCCGCCATGTATTTGACCATGCGCTCATGGGCAAAAATACAAAGGCGGTGTGCGAAGTTCAAAGCGCACTACATAGGGCCTATAGCCCACGTCACGCGCGCATATGTACATGTGTGATGCACCCTTTGGGTGTCACACCCCAACCGATGGCGGAATCATCGGGGCGCGGCACTAGGCGAATCAGATTGCTCAAGAAAATCCATAACAACTATATTGCGATAATATTTAATACATTCGTTATCCCATACTAACAAATAATACAATCACATAAGTTATCACAGATTTCTTGCTCTCTCGAACAATGCAAATCCGACAACCTAGATTTAGTTGAGTTTCTAGACTCCCTAGCTTGATTTGGTATAGTCTGCGATCTAACCTGCAACATACGTTAAAATGTTTGTCAATACAAAAGCATTGGCGAGTATACAGGTTTGATAAGTATAGCATAATAGATTAAAAGTGCTGCGAATTTCCACATGCATAAACGTAATACACGACATATATACTCACAAAACTGATACTACCAACTAAGTCCTCGATGCTCGAATGTACGATGGCATAACTAGACCCCGTCGGGCGCAATAGTACTATACTAGTCTTGGTGGGACGTCGCGAGTATAAGCCCTAGCACATATGCAACTAGCATCACGTATATCTATGCATAACAGTTATTCGCAAGTGATAATTCGATTGCTTGAATAATTCGATTGATAAGTTCGATTTGTTAGAAACGTATGTTACACCCAAAATTCGATTAAAAAGGGGGTCAAGTATACTCACAGTGCGTATTTAGCGAGATTACAACTTGATTGAGTAGGTTGCGAGTATGTCTGTACTGATCCTTGAAGAATAGAGTAAACGATATACGGTTAAGCGAGATTACCCTTGAAAAGTTATTCATTTGATTGGACTGTTCCCATCCGTGCGGATGGACATGTTACCCGTCCGGATGACAAGTTATCCGTCCGGATGACATGTTATCCGTGCGGATAACATGTGATCCGTGCGGATGATGTGTCGTCCGTGCGGTCAATGTATCATCCGTGCGGACAATGAGTGATACGTGCGGACGGTCGTACGCGTGGTTTAGTATGTTATCCGTGCGGACAGTCGTACATGCGGATCGGCATGTCGTCCGTGCGGACAGCCGTACGTGCGGACAGTGGTGCGTGTGGACAACATGGCTGTGCGTGCGGATGGGCAGGTCATCCGTGCGGACTGAGGTCAGCCGTGCGGACTGACTTGTCATCCGTGCGGGCTGACTTTTCATCCGTACGGGCTGGCTTGTCTGGTTCGCACTCTGACCACCGTTTCTGAAGGTTTAACGGAGGGAAATACATTTGTTTTCATTAGGATAGTGTAATTTCGCACTAACACTTGAAGTTCCGTTAATTCCGACTCGTTCTAACGACCGGGAATCACCCCGTTCCATCAGATCTGGCCGTTCATGGTGGTTCTTCATGGTTAACTCGAAATCGCACAGATTTAGGTGTGATTTGTCATTAAAACATGTGGAAATCACCGGGATCTGAGTCGTTTATAGTGAAGTGAGACCCCAACTTGAAGTTCATAAGAACTCTTGGTGACATCACCTCAAAACGCCTCAAATCCGCAGATTTCACGGTTAGAATTAGAGTTTTGAAAGATAGAATGATGTAGAATCGAGTGTAGATTGTAGAAGTACAAGATTTAGGTTGAAATCTTACCGGAATCGCGAGGAAATCGAGAGAAAAGGGTCTTGGAGCGTGTTTGGTTGAACAGGAGCTGTCACATCACTTGAATAGTGGTGTGACAGGTTATTTATAGGCGAAAGAGGAGAGGAAAAGGGATCAGGCCCGGATGGCCCATCCGTGCGGATGGCCCATCCGTGCGGATGGCCCATGCGTGCGGATGGCCATCCGTGCGCATGTCCATCCGTCCGGATGGTCTATCCGTCCGGATAGACATCCTGACGGGCCGGACTTCTTCATCTTTGATTGATTTGATAGTTTTCGAAGCGCGTTCCTTTCGTAATTAATTTATATTATTATTATATCGTTATTATTATATTATAACATATATATATATCACTAGGGGTCGTATTTACGTATCCAAATCCAAAGTTTCGATAATCAACAATCGGTTTCCAATTCGAGCATGCGATTATTAGTGATGTTTCACGGTCATCAATGAGGGTAGTATGGGTCCTTTCTTGATGTCATCGTGAACGTTATTTCGTGTAGTGCCACAAAGACTGACGGGGTACCGTTTACTCGTATTGTCATCATCGTCATGACGACTGGAGCTACAGCACTCACCCGTGGGTCCTTGTCAGCGTTGATTGTTTACGTTCGACACATCACGGCCACTGAGGATGGTAGAATAGGTCCTCACTCAGTGCCTCCGTGAGTGTTAGTGTGATAGTAGTGTAGTATAATGATATTGTAGCTTGAAAATATACGATTATCCTTCGAATAGCGATATATACGTTATAGTTACATTATGATCCGAATCTCCGGTGCTAGGCGTAACGAGTTTAACGAGTAGTAACAACGCACAAAAGTGCGGGTTGTTACAGTCTCCCCTACTTTAGGAAATTTCGTCCCGAAATTAATCCAATAGGTAGACTTCTAAGAGCTGATTTTGTATAAGTAGCGATACAGCGAGTGATTGGCCGTAAGTTGACAGCGGGAACGTTTCGAATAAGAGAGAGATCGACTGCGATTAGCGAGAAGGCGACGCAAAGACGAAAGTATTAATCCCACGAGTTGGCATTCCCAAGTACCTTGTCTTGTGTAGAATTCGTTAGTTCGATGCGATTGTAATTTGAAAGGGTTTCTCATAACGTAGAGTTAACTGAGTCGATCGTTAACCAACGTTACAAGAAGCGTTCGTTTCAGATATTGAGAAGGGATTTAGGACGAAAAATCTTTTGAAAATTTTCCTTTTATCATGCGGTCAACAGAATCGATGTTAACCGATGTTGCAAGGAAGTTCAAGTTTCTAACATTTTAAGGAAATTGGAAAATGAGAACAAGGGTTACGAAAACTCTCCTATGACAGGGGTTCCCTTTGAAAGTCTTGTTTTTGATCTTGAAAAAGGGTTTTAAGGAAAAATTGAACTCATGAAGCTCCCTTTGAATATGGAGTTAAACTGATTCGATGTTAATTCCACCTTGTGAGAAATTTCACTTGTTCCATGGTTTTCATAAAAGTTTTATAAAAATCAGTTTTAACCTTTTGAAAAGAATGATTTAGCATCGCGCCCCACGTGGCACTTTCCCACGGAAGTTCGTTAATATGTTTAAAACACTTATATATAGGAATTACCAGCGGCGTATCCACCATGTTTTGCCCATATTACTTCCGTTCCGTGAGGCAGTGTCAGGTGTGCCAATATGACTTGGATAGAATTGCGTTTACTCGGCCCAATCAATGGAAAGTCGGACCGAGCATAGGATAGGATCGAATAGATTAATCCAGCGAGTTGATAAAAGAGAGGCGAATAGCGTGTTTTCGATTAGATTTCACATTACACCCACATGGCACGTTTCCACGGGGGTTTACTAACATGGCGAAACACCGTGCTTGACCAGGTTAGCTTTGCCTCGTGAAGCGGTGTCATGTGTACTTAATACCATACGAGCGATAGGCGGTAGATTATACGCGATAGGCGATCAGCGATTAGGTGATTAAACGAATTACGATAATCGATAATTGTTGCGTTGCAAGCGATGGAGGTATGCGATTTGATTTACGCGGTTCTGTTCGATTGATTAACACCACAGAGTCGGACTAGCATTAGACCCCACATGGCCTTTTTCCACGAAAGGTCGCTGATATGGCTAAAACACCCTGCCTTAACCATATGAGCTTCCTCTCGTGAGGCGAGGTCATGCGTTCTAACTTAGCACGAATATCACAGATAACGGTAGGCGATAACGATAGATTGATACACAACAAATGATATAGGCTCACGTGATAAGCGATAGAGATTTCGAGATACACATGATAAGCGATTGGAAATTTTCGAGTTCGATTCTTGTTTCGAATAAGCTTAACGTTTCGTCATGACGCATCACGGCTATCGAGGAGGGTAGAATAGGTCCTCACTCAACAATATCGTGAGCGTTTATTTGCTTGATTGAGATTCGTTGCATCTGACTTATGACCAGTCTTGCGTCGATGCAATTTGCCTGCGAGGTAGACTCCCCAGAGTCCATCGATGAGGCGATTGCATAGCGTTGGCAGACTTACGACAAGTCTTGCGATGATACGGTTTGTTACGCCTTGCGTTTGAGTGTAGCGTGTTGAAAATAATTACAATAGTATAATAGGTCTAATAACGTTCAACTCCACGTGGCACTTTCTTCACAGAACTTCGGTAGTATGATAAGGCATTCCTCGCCCGACCCCTACTACTTTCATCCCGTGTTTTGGTGTCACCTTTTGTCAAAACGCTATGGCACCTTTAGAATTCACCACGATCACCGTGCACTGACCCAGATAATCCCGTGTGCACCCGTGATTATTTGTTCCTTGCACGTTCATCGTACCTCGTTCTAAGAGTGTAGTGAGGGTAAAACACATTATTTCGTGATATAGTATATAGTATATAGTATGTGTGTGAATCTAGTCTAAGTGCGGCGCATAGAGACAATATCGAGTAATAGAGTAGGTTCAAAACATAGAGATTAACGTCGAAAATCGTATCATTACAACTTTATCCTACACTTGCTAGATGTCGGATGTTGAAGACTTTTGCTGGAGCTGTTGTTGTTGTACTCAAGTTCACGGTTCGATGCGGCAGTTGCGGGTGAAGTGACCGTAACGGTTGCAGTTATTGCAATAGCGACAGTCAGCCCCAACTGGATGATGATAGGTACATGAGTAACACTGAGGATGAAATCCAGTGTAGGCTCGTTTTGGGAACATCGGAACTGTTTGAAGAGGTTCCGGTTGCAGCAGTTTGGTTGTTGATGAGTTCGGGCTTGAAGTCTTTCGCTTGCGGCTGGGTTTGTCGGTATTTTACGAAGAAGTGTCGTCGTTGGAGGATTCGTCTGAAGACTCGCTTACGGGGTCTCTGGCTGATTTGTCGGAAGATCCGTTGGCAGATTCGTCAGAAGAGTCGGCAGCAGATCCGTCCGAAGAATCGTTAGCAGATCCGTCAGAAGAATCGTTAGCTGATTCATCAGAAGAATCGCCAGTAGATTTGTCGGAAGATTCGTCAGTAGATTCGTCAGAAGATTCGTCAACATGTTCGCCTGAAGGATTACTGGCGATTGCTTGATGAGCTTGTTTGACAGGATTCTTTGAGAATAATCCTTCCATGAGTCGTTTGTTGTTGATTTCTGCGGCTAAGCGGTAGGTTTCTTCGATGGTAGCAGGCCTTGCAGCTTCGACAAAATCACCCACACACTCAGGCAAGCCACGAACGTACTTCGCGATGGCCTTCCCTGGAGTGTTGACTTGACTTGGGCAGATTATGCTAAGCTGTTTGAACCTTGCGGTGTAGCCAGCATTGTCACCTTCGGTTTGCTTGATTTCCCAAAATTCGTTTTCCAGCTTCTGAATCTCGTGAGGAGGACAGTACTCTTTCTCCATGAGCTCTTTCAGCTCATTCCAGGAGAGAGCGTAAGCTGCGGAGATTCCACGTTTGTTACGTTCGGCGGTCCACCAATCGAGTGCTCGCGATTGAAATACTCCGGTGGCGCAAGTAGTACGGAGACTATCGGGACACCCACTTTGACGAAGGGTAACTTCGACAGAATCGAACCACTGGAGTAGTTGAGTCGCACCTCCTTCACCCGTGAATTCCATCGGGTCACAGGCTTTGAAGTGCTTGTAGAGAAAAGTAGATTGCGGCTCTCCTGTCTTAACGTCTTCCGAAGCTCGAGAGTGGCTGCGAGAGTGCACTTGAGCGGCAATTTGAGGACCAAGCTTACTCACTTCCTTGATTATAAGTGAAGCAATCCTCTTCTCGGCGCTTCGTTTGGCTTTTCTCTTAGCTACTCGTCTCGAGGTAGAGTTGTTGGAAGTCATCTAGACAGGAAGGGACTTGGAGTGAGATTCGATCATAATGATTTTCGAGTTTTGCGTTGCGATTGAGCGCATTCAAAACTTGGTGCGATAGTATAGTAATAAGAACCACATAGGAGCCACGTAGGAAACACGAAATTTCTAAGTTCTCACACAATGACTTGTTTGTTTATACGTATATATATATATGTATTTATATAGATGTAATTTGTAATCACACACCGACAGGTCGATTTAGAATAAGCGAGGTCGCGTTGAAGTGAGAAAACGAGAGCGAATGCGATAGATTATGCATTAGTTTTGTTGCGAACATTCGGATTTCGTTTTAGATTGCGATGACTGTGCGAATCGTGCGTTTATAAAGTAGGGAGTGAAAATCGTTACATCGAGAAATCGATAAAGCGTAAAGTTTCAAAATGTAAATAAGTTTCCATCCAGTTGTAAGGTTGGCAGGTCGTATACTAGAGTGCCTTGGGTGTTTAGGCGTTGACTACCCAAGGTAACCCAACTATGTTTAACAAGTTCGTGCGCGCGCGTTGACCTAGAAGACTCCATGCTTCCACTGGGATGCAGCTCATGGCATTCGTCTCCCTAGTCATCGCGTGGCTCGAGTTTTTGCAATAGTCGAGTCCTTGGTGAGAGCTTTTGAAAACCAGTTTATAGAGAATGGAACAACTTATTAAGGTACGGGTTTCACCCCTGGCTTAACAGTTTCGTTCCTAATTGTGGTTATGCTCCTCGAATAAATTCGTGAGTTCCACTAGATTTAGAAATGGAGACTTTCGTCGAGATGTGGATGTCACTCCTAACTCGATGAAAGGTCCTCGTGCTAGAAAAGTGTGCTGAGTGAGCAACCCTATCAAGAGTTCTTGGTTTTCACGCCTGATCTTGACTGGATCGCTCGGTTTCGTTATGCGAGTATTTTCGAAAACGTGTGTATTGTGTCGGCCTTAGGAAAGGCTAAGTAGTATTTCAGCCTTAGGAAAGGCTTCTTCGTGTGAAGTTGTAGTACGCGGGATTCACACAAAGTTGTATCTTTTAGCAATTTCGATCGAGAGTATCAAGTAAGCCCAGTACAAACCCCACCGGGTTTGTATGAGTCGGCCTGTTGGTACTTAGACTATAGACTAGGTCAATTTCTAAGACGTCGACCCGGACTAGGTCGAGTCTGACCTAATTCCCTATAGTTATGGCTCTGATACCAATCTGTCACACCCCAACCGATGGCGGAATCATCGGGGCGCGGCACTAGGCGAATCAGATTGCTCAAGAAAATCCATAACAACTATATTGCGATAATATTTAATACATTCGTTATCCCATACTAACAAATAATACAATCACATAAGTTATCACAGATTTCTTGCTCTCTCGAACAATGCAAATCCGACAACCTAGATTTAGTTGAGTTTCTAGACTCCCTAGCTTGATTTGGTATAGTCTGCGATCTAACCTGCAACATACGTTAAAATGTTTGTCAATACAAAAGCATTGGCGAGTATACAGGTTTGATAAGTATAGCATAATAGATTAAAAGTGCTGCGAATTTCCACATGCATAAACGTAATACACGACATATATACTCACAAAACTGATACTACCAACTAAGTCCTCGATGCTCGAATGTACGATGGCATAACTAGACCCCGTCGGGCGCAATAGTACTATACTAGTCTTGGTGGGACGTCGCGAGTATAAGCCCTAGCACATATGCAACTAGCATCACGTATATCTATGCATAACAGTTATTCGCAAGTGATAATTCGATTGCTTGAATAATTCGATTGATAAGTTCGATTTGTTAGAAACGTATGTTACACCCAAAATTCGATTAAAAGGGGGTCAAGTATACTCACAGTGCGTATTTAGCGAGATTACAACTTGATTGAGTAGGTTGCGAGTATGTCTGTACTGATCCTTGAAGAATAGAGTAAACGATATACGGTTAAGCGAGATTACCCTTGAAAAGTTATTCATTTGATTGGACTGTTCCCATCCGTGCGGATGGACATGTTACCCGTCCGGATGACAAGTCATCCGTCCGGATGACATGTTATCCGTGCGGATAACATGTGATCCGTGCGGATGATGTGTCGTCCGTGCGGTCAATGTATCATCCGTGCGGACAATGAGTGATACGTGCGGACGGTCGTACGCGTGGTTTAGTATGTTATCCGTGCGGACAGTCGTACGTGCGGATCGGCATGTCGTCCGTGCGGACAGCCGTACGTGCGGACAGTGGTGCGTGTGGACAACATGGCTGTGCGTGCGGATGGGCAGGTCATCCGTGCGGACTGAGGTCAGCCGTGCGGACTGACTTGTCATCCGTGCGGGCTGACTTTTCATCCGTACGGGCTGGCTTGTCTGGTTCGCACTCTGACCACCGTTTCTGAAGGTTTAACGGAGGGAAATACATTTGTTTTCATTAGGATAGTGTAATTTCGCACAAACACTTGAAGTTCCGTTAATTCCGACTCGTTCTAACGACCGGGAATCACCCCGTTCCATCAGATCTGGCCGTTCATGGTGGTTCTTCATGGTTAACTCGAAATCGCACAGATTTAGGTGTGATTTGTCATTAAAACATGTGGAAATCTCCGGGATCTGAGTCGTTTATAGTGAAGTGAGACCCCAACTTGAAGTTCATAAGAACTCTTGGTGACATCACCACAAAACGCCTCAAATCCGCAGATTTCACGGTTAGAATTAGAGTTTTGAAAGATAGAATGATGTAGAATCGAGTGTAGATCGTAGAAGTACAAGATTTAGGTTGAAATCTTACCGGAATCGCGAGGAAATCGAGAGAAAAGGGTCTTGGAGCGTGTTTGGTTGAACAGGAGCTGTCACATCACTTGAATAGTGGTGTGACAGGCTATTTATAGGCGAAAGAGGAGAGGAAAAGGGATCAGGCCCGGATGGCCCATCCGTGCGGATGGCCCATCCGTGCGGATGGCCCATCCGTGCGGATGGCCCATGCGTGCGGATGGCCATCCGTGCGCATGTCCATCCGTCCGGATGGTCTATCCGTCCGGATAGACATCCTGACGGGCCGGACTTCTTCATCTTTGATTGATTTGATAGTTTTCGAAGCGCGTTCCTTTCGTAATTAATTTATATTATTATTATATCGTTATTATTATATTATAACATATATATATATCACTAGGGGTCGTATTTACGTATCCAAATCCAAAGTTTCGATAATCAACAATCGGTTTCCAATTCGAGCATGCGATTATTAGTGATGTTTCACGGTCATCAATGAGGGTAGTATGGGTCCTTTCTTGATGTCATCGTGAACGTTATTTCGTGTAGTGCCACAAAGACTGACGGGGTACCGTTTACTCGTATTGTCATCATCGTCATGACGACTGGAGCTACAGCACTCACCCGTGGGTCCTTGTCAGCGTTGATTGTTTACGTTCGACACATCACGGCCACTGAGGAGGGTAGAATAGGTCCTCACTCAGTGCCTCCGTGAGTGTTAGTGTGATAGTAGTGTAGTATAATGATATTGTAGCTTGAAAATATACGATTATCCTTCGAATAGTGATATATACGTTATAGTTACATTATGATCCGAATCTCTGGTGCTAGGCGTAACGAGTTTAACGAGTAGTAACAACGCACAAAAGTGCGGGTTGTTACATTGGGTCTCCACTAGTGTTTGCCTTCAAGGAGTGCTCCTCCTTATATACCACTTTAAGGTTTGTCATTCCACCTAAGTGGGACAAGGTGACAAATCTCAATCCATTTTTCTCATCTTTGTTTGTTCCAAACATACAACTTCAAGCTTCGATATCTCATTCACCTCAGCTCTATTTGGACATAGTTTGAACACAAACCCATAAATAATTATTTATACAACACATATATAAATATTATTAATGTCCAAAATATTTAGTGAAAAACTCATTTTCACTAAAATTTCCAACAATCCCCCACATGAATGGAGATCGATTAAAACACACAAAATTCCCCGATGAAAACTCGACAGTCGAGTATTGCAGGATAGGTAGGTTTTGCCTTTGAACCTTCCTTTGTGAAGCATACTTAGTCTACTAGGGTTTTGTAGACGTGATGTCCTTGAACAACCCCCCATTTGTGTAAACGACAATATACATTCACACAATACTTTCCCTAGCCGGGCCATCCCCTCACTATCGTGTCCTATAATGGTCATGGATCACTTTCCTGGTTCTGCGGGAGCTCTAGGAATTATGCCCTAATTCCATTCGAAGCGACCACACTTCTCTCCAACATAGGTGATTTCCCTTTAAATCATTAAAAGCATTATGGTTTACTATGATTTACACAAATCATAAAACCACATATTATGCTTAACCTCACAACAATGTCACTGAATATTATAGGAATGGACTAGGACGTATTTAAACACCCTTTTATAGTTTTAGGGGGATATATGAAACATATAAACTAGCTCATATATAAACATATATATCAGCTACGCCCCCACAGTGACTACCCTTCGGTTCATGATTAAGTTGGCCTATTGAACCTAGATCTTGGGATCTCCAGTCAACTAGGTTAGGTTTCCCTCATGTCCCTTTTCCATGGCTTTAGTCCCATTCCACAACCTGATCTCTTATCAACCCACTGGTTGTTGGATCCAAAATTATCTTTGACTTCGCTAAGTCACCAACGACAATTTAAATTGAAATCAGTTGTTCTAACGTGTTTCTTGACTCGCTAGTCACTTTTGCCTTTAGTCGATTCATAAGACTTATAACTCGTGATCTCAACCTGGATCCAGTTATGTACCTTGTCTTTAGAATGACATGAAACTCAATTCATGGCTAGACACGTTTTCACCATGCCTTTGGTGTGTCATGACTGACATCTTACTAGATTTTGAATCTAACCAATTGGCATTCGAGTCCAATCTACTCGATTGACTCCATATAACCATTGTGTACTCCACTTGGTCATGCGTTTGCAATATATGCAAGTCACCCCCCACATTTAAGTGTAATTGGATAGCATCCAAATGGGGCGATGAAAGGTTCTCCCTTTCATTTCGAGTTTGAGAAAACTTCTCAACTACCATTTCCACATTCAAATGCAAGTCACCCCCACATTTAAGTGTAATTGGATAACGTCCAAATGGGGTGATGAAAGGTTCTCCCTTTCATTTCGAGTTTGAGAAAACTTCTCAACTACCATTTCCACATACCCTAAAGGGTTTGTTCCTTAAATGGCCTCCTCCCCCCACATTGCTTGCATTTTAATGAAGTTATATTTATAGTTTTGTTTAGCACAATATTCGTTCTTGTTGTCACACCCCCAAAAATCCACCTGCGGAGTATTACCGCTTGGAGGCATGACTGACCAGGATCCAGCCACCAATCATATTGAACAAGCATATAAGTAGTTATAAAAGTCCACCCAATACAATTGGTGTTCAAACAAAACATAGTTAAGTTGCAAGCGGAAGCATAAGTCTTAAATCAAAACATAAGTTTAATTGTTTCATAGTTTAACATGGCACACGGTCGTCCATGTCCCACAACGATCCTCCTCCATGCAAGCTCCAGTTTAAGAACCTAAGGACCTGCAAAGCATGTAGTAACGAGTCAACAACTAGTTGAGTGAGTTCACGGTTGGGTGTTCGTTTTAAGATGTTTTGAAAACAGTTTCCTTTAGCTGGCATCCTGCCGTGGGGGTTACCCCATAGTTGAAAGCGTGACTTGTTTATTCCCGGTTACTCTGGCAATCCTGCCGTGGGGGCTACCCCGTGTTAGTTATCTGGCATTTCGGCCGTGGGGGCTACCCCATGTATCTACTAGACTCGTTACCATATCGACTGCTGACTGTAGTCATGTTTAAGTGCCCTGAAACTGTCAATGTCTATCATCATTGACGTGCCCCAGATCCATTAGTTCACGCCCGTCCTCTGCGGCACGGTGTGAGGTTTGTCAGACCTAAATAGCGCTATCTAACTAATGACCCGCTCGCCATTGGCCCGGCGATTAAGTCGATATAAAAAATGAGGGACTTCGTGATAGAGTTTTGGTCTAGTACGAGTTATCTGTCCGTGAGGACGAGGAATTACATTCCTGAACCTTTACTGTCCTACCCAAGGAGGACGAGGAACCCAGTTCCTTAACCCCAATTCCCGACCCCTGGGAATCCCATGCTTTGTAGAGGGTGTGAACTCACCTTGGTTTGCTCGGTAGAAAACACAGAAAAGTCAAACAAGCAACGTTGAGGCTACTCACGTCCTATCATAGTTGTATCATACAATCAGGTTCGTATTCAAGTAGTGCACGTATGTTTCTAGCATAATGTACTCAAGTAACGTTCATGGCATACATGTTTAATCATGGCAGATTCACGTTCAACAGTAACATAAGGTCTGTACATTGGGCCCAAGAGTCCGGCCCAAAGCAACTAAGTCCGAAATGAATTGTAAGCCCAAACAGTTATATCTGCGTATTGTCTCGAGTCGCAATTAGGCGTTTGCGACTCGCAACCGGAGTCGCAACCATGGTTTCGGTCCATACTGTTTTGGTTACGAGTCGCAACTGGACTCGCAACGGTGGTTTCGAGTCACAAGGTTTGGTGTGCTGATCCGGTGTGGTTTCGAGTCGCAACCGGGTGTTTGCGACTCGCAACTGATGTCGCAACCGGGAGATTTCGACTCGTTGTGCTTGGTTTCGAGTCGCAATTGATGGTTACGAGTGGACAGGAGCTGATTCGGAACAGTGTACTATCCACTAACATTCTGATTTCATGCAGTTTGTACTATCCAACCAAATTCCTTAAACATGTTTATTTGTCTAGAAATTTCCTAAAATGGATCAAACAATTCAGGTTTCAAATATTCAACCATGTTCTTATGATATTCATCAAGTTCTTCATACATTCATCCTGTTCATCATCATTCAAATATTCAAGTAACTCATCTTCATTCATATGAAACAAGAATCATGAACAACTTATCAACAATTCACCCTAGTTGGCAAGCTTTCGGTTCTTAACACAAGAATACACAATCCGATTTATATGAACATCAACAACTAGTGTTTTAGACTACATTTAAACACAAAACATCATGAGTTCATTGTGCCACATATCCGAAATCAAGCATGTTCCGATTATCAATATTACCCACAATCGATTCACAAAACATCATCAATCATACCACTACACTAGTTAAATTATATCATTTGTAACATCAACATCATAAACATATAATCATTATCAACCGAATGTAAACTCATAACATAGGATATTTATGAACCGATTTCTTGAACACTAACTTAACATCAATGTGTACTATCAAACATGCTCAACCGATTATCATACATCATTATCAACTCAAAACACAATACACATTCGGTTCACACACATTATCAAGCATACATCACACTAGTTAAGTTCTATCATTCATACCCTTATTAAACAACCACAAACATCATAGATTCACTAACCGGTTGTGAGGTGGTGAAAGATGAAGCTTTGTTTGGTGTGAACAAGCAAAACCCGAGAATCCCTTTGGTGGTCGGTTGGTTGGATCCGAGATGGAAGAGGAGAAGTATGGTGCTTGGTGTCTAGGGTTTTAGTGTGAGAGAGTGGAGAGTGTGTGTGTCCAAGAAAATGGCAAGGATAGCTAGGTGCATAACATATATACTAACTTCATGTGGTGCACCCTAATGGGTTTCGAAATAGACTAAGGGGTGTGTGTGTGGCCCAACCGGCCCATGAGTGGTGTGATGTTTACTCGAGACCACATGGTCTCGAGTCGGGTCCTAGTTGTTTCGGTTCCTAGACATACTCGCATACATACGATCACAACATACACATAACATGACACATGATCATATAAGTTCACATAAATCATTCATTAATTCATCAAATCAGTTAGTCACTAATCGTTCAAGCATACAACGAAAGGTTCTAAATTTCGAGTTGTCACACTTGTGTCATCACATATTTTGAATGTTTAAAGTCAATTCAATCTCCGTCGAGCATATAAATTAACAAGTATTAGTCTAGCATGCTTTAGACCACAATACTCTAGCATGTGAACAGAAGATGCATCATTCTGATTCTTCACAGCCTTAAGAGATAACGCACTATCTCTTCCGAACATTCGTTTCTTAGTTTAGACACAATAATGAAATTTTATTTCACCATTCCAAAACCATCGGTTTTAGGAAGGCCTCAAAACCATAGTTAACTTCATCCATTAGGATCATAACTCGTTTGCCTTTTATCTCCAAGGCTTCATCATTGACTTCGTAAAGACTTAAACATAAGTCTTAATCCAAGTCACTTTAATGAAAGATCTTTGTATAAAATCACTTGAGTCTTGAGATATAGCCAATTAGATTGACTCTCAACAACAAAGCATTCACGTATGCCTATAGTGATATATACATTTACGTTGTTGTTTCATTAATACCATGTATTGGGATACTCTCCCAAATTGAGGACCAAGCCTCCACATAGTTTAAACAACATTGATGGTGGTAGAAGCATCTACAAGTCCATCACTATCGTAAATTTCCATTAATAAATTTTCTAAATTTATTAAAACATTTACAATAATAACATATATCTCTTTCATATGTTATATTCTTTGAAAACTTACATGTGCATTTCCTTGTTGATGCTCTCAACATTAGATGACATATCTCGTTTTCGTGTATTCCATCTCAAACCATACACCACGTTTCTCACGACGCCGTTATGCATTTGATGTTATTTGTGACTTATTACATAAGTCATGATCACAACCCGCTCGTTGTGTTTGTGTAAATTACTTTTTACACTTTGTATCAAAATGTGTATCCTTTTGACAACTTATTAGTAGTCCAAAATAACGAATACACGAATGATATCTAAACATCAAAAGCCAAAGTGTTGTTAACTTCAACACTTTTTACCGAAATAAACACAATTATTTCGTTCGGTGTCAAGTTTTGAGGTACTCCCTCATATTGGAACTCTAAACTTGAATAATCACAAGTTGTCCAAAATATAAAGTTGTTTACAATTAACTACTCGCAAGTAGTTGAGCAACTTATTATATTTATAACAACATCGAGTTATTTTTCACAAAATAGTTTTTCCAAGACTATTATATGGTTCAAGACGTTATACTTCTCGTGGAAGTATCGAATCACTTATAATTTGCAAAGACATGTTTTATTCGTTCAAAACATTTCTCGTTTTTGCAAGTGTTTTAATATTAAACTATATATTTCTGTTTTGATTACAAATCAAGACAATAAACCTTATAATAGTTTAATAAATAAATCAATTTCAAAACCGCTCGTTTGAAATAAAACGAATACACATCGTTTTAATAAATGGTTTATCATATTCAAACCATTTCTAACCGCTGTTAGATAATAACGATTATCAATCGTTAAAATGAGTGGTTTGTATGAAAACCAATTCTAATATGCTAATTAGAATTTAAATGTTTAACAAACATTCAAAATATTCGGTTTTATAAAGTAAACCGCTTCTAACACGCTCGTTAGAAATAAAGCGAATACATTTATTCACTTTTGGTTTACTTAAATGAACGTTTTCTAACACGCTCGTTAGAAATAAACACATGTCTTTTCTAACACGCTTGTTAGAAAATATATATAAACGATTACAAATCATCTTAAATAGTTTATCATAGTTAACCCGGTTCTAACCAGCTTTTTAGAAATTAACGATTGCAAATCGTTAAAAATAGTTGGTTATAAGATAAACTAATTCTAATACGCCCATTAGAGAATTAGACGATTATTTATAGCCATAAGCCGTTTTTGGTTTATATAAAAATAAACGTTTTCTAACCCGCTTGTTAGAAATAAACAATTGACAAAGTCGTTAAACCGTTTCTAACACGCTCGTTAGAAAATAAACAACTATCAAACTCTTTAAATCGTTTCTAACACGCTCGTTAGAAATAATCGATTACAAAATTTGTTTCGAAGTTTATAAAAAAATAAACTATTTCTAATACGCTCATTAGAAATAAACAAATAAAAATCGTTTAAACGTATGTGGAAAAAATCCGTTTCTAACTCGCTCGTTAGAAATTTAATAGTTTAGACGAAACCGTTACAAGATTTATTATCCAAAATAATTGTCTCCAACACGCTCGTCGGTAATTATTTGAAATAATAATATTTTCTAACACGCTCGTTAGAAAATCTAAACGTATATTTTCTAGCACGCTCGTTAGAAAATCTAATCGTCTTTTAACAAGTTAGTTTTACACAATCATCGTATCTAACACGCTCATTAGATATAAAAGATGATATTAAAACTTTCATTCTATACAATTCTAACACGCTCGTTAGAGACATAAAAAGTTTTAATGTCGTTATTCTTTCAACAACGTTTCTAACACGCTCGTTAGAAGATATTAAAACTAGTTATCTTACAAAATAATTATTTTCTAATATGCTAATTAGAAAATAAATAAATTTCAAGACTTTTAAAACCAACATTAATATCGCAATTATGGTTACTAAAAGCTTATTATTAAAAAATTAAACGTTACTAACATTTAATTTGAAAGGGGTTACAAAATACAATTTTCTAATACGCTCATTAGAAAATTTAGTATTTCAAAAACCTATTGAAATACATATTATTTTGTATATGTTCGGTTTTATCTAAACACGAACACAAGCCATGAGACTCCGAAACTTGAATCAAAACGTTCGTTTTACAACCCGGTATTCGGATTAAAGATTGTACTCCAATCATAAAATTAATCCGACTCATTGTACTAAATAAATATTTCCCAAAAATATTTTCAAGATTTTAACAAAAATCCCATAAAATATTTTAACTTTCGTGAACCTAAATCCATGTAGAGAAGGGATTTAAGATTGTGGCAACAATCTTCACGAAAGTCTGTTTTAAGATTGTAGGAACTAGGTTCACTTTTTATTAAAATATTAATAAAATAAATAATAACGAGACACTCGTTATTTGTGGGAAATTCATCAACTACAATACCGGTTACATAAACCAAAAGAACGAAAATAAAATACACAATAATTGTAGCAATCTTGATTCAAGCCAACATCTTTGGAAGAACTTCTTCCGCACCCTTTAGTAAACCTCCGCTGCAAGAATGAACAAACTGTCGTTGAAGGTTTTTGGTTGAGGCACGTGTTCAACACGCTTCCCTTAAAACAGATTCCGCGCCTCCTCTCAGACGGTCTGTCTCCCAGGGTACAACAACCGGAACAGTATGTGTACTGCCGGAGATGGCACTCGCGCCCGAGATTACACCGGGTATAATGGTGTTCTAATTTAGTAGAAAAATGTGAAGTTGTTTAGTTTGAGAGTTCTCCTCTCAATGTGACAGAAACTCGTTTCTAACACTTATGAGTTATTGAGATTCTCTAGTATATCTCATACCATATGAACCCAACGTTCATATATATATATATATATATACTTACAAAAGATGAAACATATTAACCATTAAGATTGTAATTAACAAGATCATCAATCTAGTAATAAACAATATTAATTTTGTAATAAAATGTACCATTAATATTGTAATTAACAAGATCATCAATCTAGTAATAAACAATATTGATGTACAATAAAATGGAATTAATGTGGTCAAATGAAACCGTCATATCAATTCATGGCATTCTATTAACTAGTGAAGACCGGGTTGACTGACTTAACTGAGTTGCGCGCCACACGGATGCTACTACGCATACCAGGACGCCACCTGGTCATGCGCTATCCATACTCGTGCGCCACCGCGCACAGCACTAGAACTCGCGCGGACACACAGCCTTGCGTAGTCGCGCGTCACATCGACATGTGCCATGCCATGGCATCCGCCTATGCCACCCAAGGGTGCGCCATAAGCGAACCCGCCATGTATTTGACCACGCGCTCATGGGCAAAAATACAAAGGCGGTGTGCGAAGTTCAAAGCGCACTACATAGGGCCTATAGCCCACGTCACGCGCGCATATGTACAGGTGTGATGCACCCTTTGGGTCTCCACTAGTGTTTGCCTTCAAGGAGTGCTCCTCCTTATACACCACTTTAAGGTTTGTCATTCCACCTAAGTGGGACAAGGTGACAAATCTCAATCCATTTTTTTCATCTTTGTTTGTTCCAAACATACAACTTCAAGCTTCGATATCTCATTCATCCCAGCTCTATTTGGACATAGTTTGAACACAAACCCATAAATAATTATTTATACAACACATATATAAATATTATTAATGTCCAAAATATTTAGTGAAAAACTCATTTTCACTAAAATTTCCAACAAATTGTCCTTCTCGTTAACAGAAAAACGGATGAAATTAAACCAGTGGACGAAAGTGGCAACGGTGAAACATTTTTGGACCCACAGGCGAAAAATGAAATCTTTGAACTAAACTTGCAAAATGGCCCAAACCACAGGGACTAAATGGCATTTAACTCAATCTTAAAATTTACACATTGTAGATGCTCTAGATCTATCACAACGATCCAAGAAAAACGTTTGCAAGCCTGTCCAAGAAATTGTTGGTAAACCCGTCACAAGTTCAGTGATTGTTGCAAAGTTATATCAGTAAATTCTTTCACAGATTACTTAACGTTATATCGGTAAACGTTTATGAGGTTTTGTGATTGTTTGATGGTCACAAATGTTACTACTATATAGATGTGCCAACTTAACTGATTTATAAGCAATAAGAATAATTTTATCCAACTTAAATTATAAATCAAACAGTAAAGTGCTGAACCAAGAGAACAGATCACCCGATACAGTCGATATGGGTCGCTAATGTGGCGATAACGCTAGAGCTTTTAGACGGTGATCATTAACGGCGGCGGCATGGCTGATGCCATGAAAGTCTGAGAATTCCTCAATGCCTTTCTGATTAAACAAACATATATAATACAAATATCACCGAACAACCCTTGAGCTAACCATCAAAAGAATACAAAGAGATAGATACAAGAATACAATTAGACTAATATCCTCTAGAAAGAAATTTTCCAATTTGTGATTCTTAATTTAGAACAGTTACCCTTCTTCATTTTCATATTGTTAATTGTTAAATATTCTGAGAGTCAACGTTAACGTGTCTTAACTACTCCCCGTATTCATAAGTGTATATATTCCCTGTTGGTACACTTGTAAATCTCACAAGAACATTTCACCTGCCCAGCCCTGCCCATCAATAATTCAATACCTCCCAAATGAAGTCATTCATGTCTTTTGCAAAGCATCTACGTCTTTCACCCACCAAACACTTCATCCATCCTGACTTTCATAAAATCTATGAAAAGATGAGACCCATCGACAAGCCTCTCTTCTTGGTACGTTAATGCTGCATGCATGCATGCATGTAATCAAGTTAGTACATAAAATAATTTATTCATTTTTCTGATTTTGATTTTGGCAGATCGTTCATGGTGTCGATAAGTCGAGGATAGGGTGGCACCGTTTTCCGGTGTTCTTGGGGCTTACTTACTTGGGTATACGTCGCAGTCTTCATGACAAGTATAATTTGCTCAATGTTGGGGATACTCCAGTGGGGGATCGGTGCGATACTTTAAAAGAAGGTGCCAGGAGTGAAGAAGGAACTTTCTTTGGTCGTAACATGCTTCCTGTTGATCAGAAAGATAAGGTATCGTGTTCTATAATATATTTCATTTTATTTTTCTTTTCTAGTATTTTTTTTTAAATCTCATTAATGTTGAATTCATAATTGGTGAAGTATGGTTAGGGTTTCGTGTAGCTTTGTTTTTTTTTTTAACGGTAAACAGAATCAATCTCGAGCACTCTCGGGGCACTCACTGGACCAAACAGAGTACTCCGAGAGTAACCTTAGTCCACCACAAATTCCGGGGAAAACCTGGTAACCCACCCGTCCGTAGGCACGACGGTGAAATTACCGACAAAACCCGTTTGGCTCAAGGATTGAACCCAGGTTTCCCTGGGTCTCCTATCATTTCCCATCAATGCCTCACTCTACACCAAGGGAGAGTTAAACCTGCATCTCCCAAAAGAAATGCAAGCCTTCTACCACTTGATCTAGAGATCATTGGCGTTTTGTGTAGCTTTTGATTTGTTAGTTTTTTTTTTCGATTTTAGACGTAACAGGTGATTTTTTTTTTCAAATGTCTTGTAAGATGTTTAGGATGATATATAAAGAGATATAGCATTTTTCATAGCATAAATCTATACATCCAATCAATCATACCGAGTATATAATCCCACTCATAGTCAGGCTAGTAGTGTGGTCTGGGAAGGGTGGGATGTAGACAAGCCTTATCTCTATTCCAAAGGATAAAGAGGCTGCTTCCGATAAGAACTCAACTCCAAAACCACATTCAACCATAAGCGTCAGTTGAATTATGAATAGGTATATAACTACTTTAAAAGCAACCAGAAAACATAAGTCTTGAAAATAAAATTTTTGAATCATATATCTATCAGTTATGTCTATCTTAAGTTAAATTATAGAATTGAGTGCTAGTCTCGCAAATAATATATAAAAGTACGATACACTAAGATTCATTGTTCAAGAATTTTTTATACCCTCTTGTTTTATTTGTTTTAAGTTTTTTTATACCCTCTTGTTTTATTTTTTTAAGTTAGTAATGTAGTAGTTATTGGCAGTACATGAACATTCTAACTACTACCTCCGCTAATGCATTAAAAATATGTAAAGTATAATAAAAACAGCAGGAGGGTTAAGACCAACAATGATAGTTGATTAAAAATATGTTTGAAAATATAAATTGTACAATGCTCGATCATGACATTAAATTTTTAACAAAAGATTATAAAGTGAAAAAGTATCTACTTGTTAAGAATGATAAATCAATATATAAAAAAAATTAGAAATGCATGTCACGTTTTTATTTATATCATTACCCAAGTAAATAGAAAGTTTTGTGTTTTTCCTCATAGTAACAGTTGTAGTAAAAACAAAATATATATTTCTCTCTTGAAATAATATCCTTGTCGTGTGTATTCTTGCCTGAAGCTGAATTAATGTTAGTATTATTGGAATTAACTAAATCAATTAAATAAACTTCATATAGAATATCGTAGAGAAGTTTTAATGTAAAGTGGGACAGGTGTATTAAGCCGTAGTTTTGTGCAGCTATTGAAACCGGATCCGATGGTGATAGCAACAAAGCTTCTAGCACGTAAACAACTTATAGACACCGGAAAACAGTTCAACATGATTGCTGCTTCATGGATTCAGTTTATGATTCATGATTGGATTGATCACCTCGAAGATACAAAACAGCTGGTTCGATTAATCAATATTATATTATCTTAGGAATTTATGATATAGAAGGATAAATTGAAGTACCAACATGGATGACTTAAATTACAGATTGAGCTTAAGGCGCCAACGGAAGTAGCCAGTGGATGCCCTCTCAAATCCTTCAAGTTCTACAAGACAAAAGAATTTGATACTGGTCTTTCTGACATTAAGAAAGGTTATCGTAACATCAGAACTCCTTGGTGGTATGATTTTCAACATATTATTAATAATAACTAGTAAATTTTACTTTTAATGCAACATGTGGTTTAATTTAGTAACGATAACTAGTTCCACAATAGTAAAACCCAATGATGATGTGGTGTTTTTTGGAGGCTAAAAACGAGAAACAACATCCTATTGTGAATGCTCTAATTAACGATATTATAGTTTTAATTATAATAATATTTTGGATGCATGATAATCAGGGTTACCTTACATTATAATATAATCGTACAGGGACGCGAGTGTAATATATGGAAACCACCGAAAGGATGCGCATCGTGTTAGAACATTCATAAACGGAAAGCTAAAGATTGCAGAAGATGGCCTCCTCCAACACGACAACAATGGATTGCCCATCTCAGGCGACATTCGTAACAATTGGATCGGGGTGTCAACACTGCAAGCCCTCTTCATCCACGAGCACAATGCCGTATGTGACGCCTTAAAGGTATATATAAGACAATCAACTAATCAAGTGGTTATTTTTAAATTTACCAGCTACTAGCATTTCTCACTTACAATATACTTATACCAATCAGAAAGAATATCCTTATTTGGATGATGACAAACTGTATTGCCACGCAAGACTAGTAACTTCTGCGGTGATTGCAAAGATCCACACCATAGATTGGACCGTCGAGCTTCTCAAAACCGACATGCTTGTTGCTGGAATGAGAGCTAACTGGTAATCACTTACTTTCATTGATCTGGTCAGTTACATTCTTGAAATGAAGCATATTTACTAACATTTTGATATATAAAGGTATGGGCTATTGGGGAAAAGATTCAAGGACACATTTGGGCATGTTGGAGGATCTATTTTGGGAGGTCTTGTAGGGCTAAAGAAACCTGAAAACCATGGGGTACCCTACTCGCTAACTGAAGAGTTTACAAGTGTTTACAGATTGCATTCTCTCTTACCAGATCAACTTTTTATTAGGGATGTAAATTCAACACCAGGCCCTAACAAGTCCCCAAATATTACTAAAAAGTAAGACCTTCACACTCAAGTTAACTTATATTTATAACCTACCTCTTGTTATAATCATGAAGGTTTATTGAATGCATGTTTAAGCATGCATGTTTGTTCATATAATAACCAATAAATAAGTATGCTCATAATTATGAGTTTACACGCATGCAGGCTTGACATGATTAATTTGATTGGGAAGAATGGTGAAAAACAATTATCAGAAATTGGGCTTCTAGCACAAATGGTATCCATGGGACATCAAGCGTGCGGGGCGCTTGAGCTATTTAACTATCCAGTCTGGCTTAGGAAAATTACGCCTCAAAATGTGAACGGGACAGATCGCCCCGACCACATCGACTTAGCATCACTTGAGAGTAAGCTACTATTTTCTTTCTTTCGTTCGTTCACTAAAGAATTGAATGTACGTGTGTCTAAGATATGTATGATGATGCACACAGTTTATAGGGATAGGGAGAGGAAAGTAGCAAGATACAATGAGTTCCGTAGATCACTTTTCTTGATCCCAATCTCCAAATGGGAAGATCTAACGGAGGATAAGGAAGCTATTGCCACATTGCGTGAAGTGTACGGTGATGATGTCGAACAACTGGATTTGTTGGTAGGAATGATGGCTGAGAAAAAAATCAAAGGGTTCGCCATTAGCGAGACAGCTTTTGTAATCTTTCTAATCATGGCGTCAAGGTATATATATAAGTCACCAACATAGGAGCATAAAAACCTTAAAAGACCAAACTGATTGATCGAGTATCATATATACATACTAAATATTTGTTCGTGTGTGCAGGCGACTCCAAGCAGATAAATACTTCACAAGCAAATTTAACGAAGATGTGTACACCAAAAAAGGACTTGAATGGGTGAACACAACGGAGAGTCTAAAAGATGTGTTGGATCGACACTATCCAGAGATGACCGAGAGATGGATGAACTCAACGAGTGCTTTTTCGGTGTGGGATGCTGCCCCAGAGCCTCATAATCCTATACCAATTTACTTCCGTCTCCCCAAATGATATTGCTTCGATGGAAAAGAAAATATTGTATTATTTTCTTACAGAAAAAAGAATATGAAGTTGTATTGTATTGTATCTATTTTGATGAAATAAAAGGTATATAAGAATATGAAGTTTTATTTTGCAACCCTCATTTTTTGCGGCCATTTTACGATCTTCTTTTTGTGACCGACTAACGAAGCCATTTTTACCAATTCCGGATCTCTTGTATATGTTTGACCATAAATTTGAAGACATATGAGGGATGGCAAAAATACCCGAGTGAGACGTGTATACTCGAAACCTGACATAAATATGATGGATATACCTCATACTCGACGGGTATTGGGCCAATTATGGGATTAGTTTTAAAAATTTTCACGGGTATGGGATTGGGTGATACCCAACCCGATTACCCGAAACCACATGCTCGTTTACCTGAACTATAAACCTGATCATATACCTTAATTTTTTAATTTATATTTTCATGTTTTGTTAACCTTTATCCATTAGTGACTTATTTTAGTATATTCATAATATGAAAAATTAAATTTTTTTAGTATATTTGTTTGATAATAGTATTTATATTTTATATGTTGTGAAGTATATATACATATAAGTGTATAAGTATTATAAAGTTATTATTAATTTATGATATAACTTATATGTATGTGATGTTGTATAAATAAAATTATATAATAATTATAATCGCAAAGAAATGTATTTGAAAATCCCAATGTATATCTTTTAACAAACTAATGAGTATACTCGATACCCGCTGGTATACCCGACAGGGTACAAGATCAATACGAAACTCAACTTGTATACCCGACAGGTAAGTACCCGACAAATACCCGGCGGGTATTGGGCCGGGTATGGGATACGATTTTACAACCGAGTATGGGTATGAGATTACCAATACCCGACCCGAACCCGACTCATTGCCATCACTATCAACTTTGTTTAACTAAAACTGACTTTATTGACCAAAAAATGGTTTCGGGAGATACATTTATAATTGATATAAATAAAATTAGTATAATAAGATAAACTATAAATGATTTGTTAACTTTCAAAAATATGCTGGTCAAAGTATTCTACTTCGATGTTAAAAGATTAAAAAAAGAAAACTTGTTGAATTACAAGATTTTGTTCACGCTCCAAATATGTAAGAAATATATGGTTGACTTGTTAAAAATCCAAAATTGACCCAACACTCAAGCGTTTTCACTTCAAATCAACTTTCAAGAATTGGAATTGATCAAAGCTAGTAGTTTCTAATCTTAGACCCCTACCTAACAATCAAATAGGTTTTACATTTTTAAACGAAAATGCTTAGACCCCTACCTAACAATCAAATAGGTTTTACTTTTTTAAACGAAAATATGTATAAATTTAGCTTATTTACAGACTCGTGTATTATATAGACTGAATAATGAAAACTTTTTGTATAGACTGAATAATGAAAACTTTTTGTTTATAAAGCATAATAATATAAGCCAAGTAGACTTACTTGATAATCATCCCACAACTTGATATATAACTAAATCATACGTCAAAGAAGTAAAATGACATTGGATAATGCTATATGGTGTGGAATAAAGCCTTCATTCTGGTTAATTTAAAGCGTCATGTTTACCACATGTAGGCAGAGGGGCTTCAACTTGGTTTAAAGTCCCCTTCAATTATTTCACAATCATTGTTTTTTATTTGATTTATATTTAATTTAAATTCATTCCCTTATTTTAAAAAATATAAAAATAGAATAAATTAAATTTTCCAATGTATTGTTGTAAATTCAGTTCATCTTTCAACCCATATTTACACTTCTCAATTCACATTTCACGTTTAAATTTATTCCCGTAATATAATAATTTAAAAAACAACACCAAAAATAAAATAGCATACTATAAATTAATTTTGCCAAATAAATTATATTAAAACAAACTATTAAAGAATTACAATTATTTTACTCATCATTGTCATCATCGACATCGCGACGAAACCACATGATTTTCCAGGGGCTGTTATGACTTAGGGCCCAAAACCATTAGACCCAATTTCTAGGATATTCATCTACAGTCGTAAAGTGACCAAACCCTATGGACGAAAATGACATTTTATTCTAATTTAATCATATTTTAAGCTTCCCTATATCAATACATAGTATCATGTAACACCTCGAAAATTCACGTCCTATAATGTGTTGACACGTGTCATAAAGTTTGAACGTGTGAAAGAATGTTATAAAAGGACTAAAGTTGACAAACATGGAAAGTATGTGATTTTACGGGTTCTAAATGTCAACAGTGAATAAATATACTTCATATTAACCCTACAAGATGTTTATAACATCAAACGAATAAATCATGGACCATACGAAGCAAAAAGTGATAGATTACAAACTACAGGGGTTAAATGTGTCAACATGTTTAAAGATATACCTCTGAGTGACCTTTTGACAAACCCGAAGCTTTGTAAATGTTAATTATGCTCACTAGAATGCACGATATAAATTTCATAAAGTTTCGTTAACGTATGAGAAAGTTATGATCAAATTCGTGTGCGAGGGGTTAAAGTGCAAACGTGAAAGTTAAGACTTTTCGGGTTAACCGGAAGTGTTCAGGGACTTGGCAAAGTGGGTATAAGTCCTAAAGCCATTGTGGGTAAATATAAGGGGGTCAAAATGCAAGAAATAACCTTGGTTGCCCTTTTGTGAAGCCAAAGGTCAAGTTGCAAACAATAGAAAAATGAAAAATCTGAAACTCAGGCCCAGGTGGCCCGCGTTAGATTTGTTAAAACGCGAGGCGGGCCGCGTCAGGTGCCCAGAACCGGAAAAAGGCAGCAGCTGCCTGCAAACGCGGAAAACCGATCCTTTTTCGACATTAATGCAATGTGGGCGACCCCTAAACAGTCCTAGACACTAGGAACACCTGTTGGATGGTTGTGGTCAGCTGATAGACTTGTGTGTCCAAGAATTGTGGTGGAATTTTCACTATAAAAAGGCCATGTAGTGCATCATTGTTCTTCACATCATTCTCTGCATTTCTGGCAAATTCTGGAGCTCAAGGCTGCTCTCAACTGATCACATTTCGTGCATAGGACTCTTGTAAGTCTGCTAGTCCTTCTTTAATTGAGTTTAGCTTAGTATTTTAGCTAAAAGTCAAACCGTCGTAATTACGGTTTGACTTCGAGATTAGTCAATAATGGCTCAGTCAATTCTCGAATCAAAAGTGGTTATAAGATGGTATTTATGTGGGTAATAAAACCTCAAAAGGGTTTCCCCTGATCACCACTCTAACCAGGTCAAAAGTCGGGTCAAACTTGGATTTAAAAAGTCAACAGGAAGCTTAAAATGTCATTTATGCATAATTAACATTATAGACCATATACAACCTGTTTGATCATTGTTATAACTTGGTAATAAGTGTAAGAACATGTCTAAACATGTTCAACCCAACAATTTCCTGTTTAGACCCGGTTCGGAACCGAAAGTCACATAGTTTGACTTTCACTTTGACTTTCAGTTCTGGCCCGTTTAGGCATGTTTTGGAAATGCCTCAGAGCTTTAATTGGATTAGGTTACATGTTAGAACAACCCTCTGTGATTATACACCTTGGTTCATTAGATATCCAATTAATATGCATATTTCCGTTAATTGCTCATATGTTGACCATTATGCCCTTATTACCTTAAAACGTGATTTATGAAAATGTAAAAGTGTAGAAACCTTATTTACTGATATATAAACTTGTATGCAAAGTTTGACATCAGTTTGACTTATAGATTAAGAGTTATGCTCATTATCGCAAAATTAATGCTTTATGTTAATAAAACGGCATAATTAGCGTATAGCCTAGTTAAGCCTACTTTTTGGTATCAAACTTAATACCCACTGATGTAATATATTATTTTGGGATTTTTAAAGATTTTTAATTAATTTTAGACTGAGCATAACTCATAGTCGTAGGCTTAACCCGGTAAATGTCGGTTTTGCCCTTACGGGCCATAAAATGAGTTTTACATATCTAAACAACTCCAAACCTTTTGCTACTGATCACATATGATAAATAAATTATTTTAAGCCTTCTGGAAAGATAAAAATATCAGATTTAAGTATCGAACCCGGAAATGGCCTTTAATCGCCTTATTTAGCGTTTTTAACGCATAGTATGTATTAAAATCATATTGAACATACCCGGGTTGATACCTACTGATATATGAGGAAAATTATAATATTTTAACAGTAAGCAAAGGTTGATAAACTCAGACTTCAGTTTTGAGCTTTTCGGCTTATGTGAAATTACCAAAATACCCCTACTGGGCATAGTTTGGTTAAAAATGATAAATTTCACATACATGCTTTAACCTACTGATATAACTTAGCAAATTGAGTATATTTGCTGATTACATCAGACCTGTAACTCAGGTTGTTACTTAAACTCTTTTATAAACTTTTAAATGACCAAACTACCCCTACGGGGCCTAGTTTGTGTTTAAACACGTTTCGGGCATAATGAAAGACACCTTACTGATGTCACAACATATTTGAGACATAATTAACTTAGGAAACCTGTATATAGCTCTCATGAATACCCGTCACGCTTATTACGCGTACGGTTCGGTTTATGTAACAAGTTTACATAAATTAGCCAAAACGGGTCAAACCTTAACGGTTTTATCTCAAAATCCAGAATGTGAATAATAAACCCATATTAAACAAGTCTCCAAACTTGTCGGGTCTGAATCACATTCTATCCGGTCTTCGCTTAATCGTGCGTACGAACCGTATCTTGAAACTAGCCAGTCTAAGCTTAAGCTTAATAAAAGGCCCGTTAGAATTCTAATAGGTTATTATAAACCTTCGTTCCAGATTAGGAGGACCAGTAAAAGCTACGTGCATTTTGCTTATTGTGATTAATACTTACTCAGGTAAATACTTTTAACTTATTTTCCCTATACGGGCTTGGGTTACGGTATATAGCATACCGCTTGATCGGGCATCAAATCTCCACCGTTAAAGTGGGTAGTTGAATAATTTGATCGGCTCGTTTAAACAGTCTTGTTACTTAAAGCCTTTGGGGGGTTAATGACCATGTCCCGGATATCCTTGGCATCATCTTACGAGATGGCCACGACCTGAGCACGGGGTGTAGGCGTACACCTGTCAGTGTATAACTCATTATTGTGGTGTGTCTATTGATCTTTAACCCGGACAAGATCCGGGCTACTGAACGCACAAGGAACATGTAATTCGTTCACAAGATTATAATATTAAATAATTCTCCCAAGTTAAATAAAATGTTTATGCCATGTGCATCCAAACCAATTTTCAATCATTTTCCAAAATGAGTCAGTTGATTGTATTTACCAGTGTAAACTGACGTATTTTCCCAAAAAGACTAAATGCAGGTACTAAACGAAATTGGCTGGATTGTCTCCTTAGCATCAATAAAAAGTCTCGCAAGCTTAGGATGCCTGAAGTCTGTTGAACTATTGTTTCATATTTTATTTCGATCCGTTCTGTGGATAAACAATCGAACGTTGTGATACTTGATATTACAATAACTAAATTCGGTTGTATTCTATTTTTAAATTTGCTTCCGCTGTGCATATTAAATATTGTGTTGTTTGACTATTATGTTGCCAACCACGTCACGATACTCCCCCACCGGGCCCACCTGTGACACGTGGAAATCGGGGTGTGACAGGTTGGTATCAGAGCCAATACTGAGTGAATTAAACACTAGCCTTTTGTGTTTAATCTCAGTTACACAATTGCACAATTCTAAACTTTCGAGTCTGGACATATAACATAGGACAAATTCTACCTTATTTGGTTTTTGTTTTGTCCTTTAAAATTTTATATATGTTGTTTTGTTATCTCATATTATAATGACAGGAATTAAAAATGCCACCAAGATTCTTCAGAAGGAGGGGACGAGGCAAGGGGCCGATCACCGCCCCTAACGATAATGAAGCAGGACCCTCGAATTTTCGAGCTCCATCTACCACGGAGAGTGATGATCCACGGCAAAACCGAAGGAACCTATTTGAGCCGGCCAGACGATCGGTATCTCACAGCTCTACCCCTCCGGTCCAAAACCCGTATGGGCCACAACCGGACTACGAGCCGAACAACCCTCAGCCTTCCTTCATACCATTACAACGATCCCTGTCTCATCATTCGTCCCGTCTTTCGGGGCCGGTTTAACCCGGTAGGCTACGTGCAAGAACCCGTGGGTTTTAACCCACTGGGGCCAGACGATCACTTCTCCGGTGATAATGCGGATGACATGGACGAGGATACGGACCCCGTCGAACCTGCAAGTGGTACTCCAAACCATCCAATAGAGATCTCTGACGGATCTTCGTTTCACGGATCATCCTATGTTGGTCCAGACAGCTTCCAAGCCATGTTCACTCGGCACGAGTGGTACTATACACCTCCTCGCCACTCACCGCCTCATGAGCAGCAGCAGCCGCAGCAGCAGCATCATCAAGATTCCTCTGAGGATCACCGATTTGTGGCGGTTACGCCACCACCTCCACCGCCACCAGTGCAGCCGGCACCTCCTCAACCGCCAAGGCGTAGGAGAACTGGTGCCCACATGTCGGCACGAGCAGGGGACTTCCATTTCAGTTCCCCACATCAATCCAGTGGCAGCCACTACCCGCCACATCAGGAGGACCCACAAATGGGTGGACCTTCACAGCCAGCTGTTCCACAGCCACCGCCGATGGGTTTTGACAACCCAATTCCAGCGTATACGGGTTCCATGGCATACAACCCGTTTGAACCGCCAAATCACCACAATTATGGTTACGCGGAGGCCGACCCTTACATGGTAGCGGCGAACTACAACACCCAAGGACCCTATGGATATCCATGGGGAGTAGGGTACCCAACACATGGGTACCAGATACCTCCTAGGCCTATTATACGGACGCAATCGCAACCGCCTCGGTTTTCTCCCCCAGAACGGGAGGAAATTCTTCAGAGGCTAGAGCAGGTTGAGCGAGAAAATCGCCGCGACCGCCAGGAGAGACAGAGCTTCTTCCAAGGATTAGCAAGTTTGATCAAAGGGAAGAACAAGAAGGATCATTGAGTCCTTCCAATTGTTGATTGAGCCCCTGCGTGGGCCTGTATTTGCTGTATTTGTATAAGCCCCTGCCCTGCGTGGGTATGTATGTGTGTTTGTTTGACCCCTGCGTGGGTCTATTTTCCGTTAACCCTGCGTGGGTATGATGTTTGCTTAAAGTCCCTGCGTGGACTAGTTTGCTTGTTTAGAGTCCCTGCGAGGACTAGCATGTTGATTGACCCCTGCGTGGGTAATTGTCTGTTGAAAAGACCCGTTTAGGGCAGCGTGTAATATTATAATAAATTAATGGAATGTTTGTTTTATAAATTTCATGTTTGCCATTATGTGCATATAAAAATTATAAATGAAATAAATAAATTAAAATCATTCCTTTTAAACGTTAATCTGCCTATTTAAATATTAATAAGAATCTTATGAGTGAAACCTAGCCTGAGTGTCATTATAATGACCTGGCCAAGATGGTAAGACCTGTTTAAAAGATTCGTATCCCTGTTAACATCTGAAAATATGTTAACACTCCTGACAGACGTGATTTATTAAAAAAAAATCACATACGTCATTTTTATAAAGGAATTCTTTAGAAGATTCCAAACCCAGTTTAATGATCTCTGAATCCTGGGTTTACATCATCAATTAAGATGATCATATTTTAACCATACGTGGTAATATAATGCCTACGGGCCTTGCTCTTTTCTAAATGAGCCAAAAAGACGGTGGTAGCAATGACTCCCTGTCAGATAAGGTGATGAACTAGGTTCAAACCTTAAAAGCCTTGATTCTCTAAAATCGTAGCTTATATTTCAAAATGTCCTCGTGACTAGGCCTATTGCGCCAGTATACCTTAATGTTTTGATTCTCTGAAATCATAGATTAAATAAAAATGTCCATGTGACTAGGCCTTTTGTGCCACAAATAAAACTGTTATTGTTTTATAATTAGGATAAATTATTATAGAAATCCTAAATAAATGTGATTAATAAATTAACCAAATATGGTCTCTGTTTACCATGGTTAATGAATTTCCCTAAGGGGCAATTCTATAATAAACTCCCAAATAAACTATTGTCCTTGTTTTCTGCAACAGTTCAATTAAAAAATGGCTAACTCGGACGAGGGTAATAGTCATCCAGTGGAGGTTAATAATGACGCCCGAATTAATCTAACGGGTGCGGAATTAAAAGCGATCATAGACGGCACTGTTAAACAGGCTTTGGAAAGGCAGTATGAAGAGTACAGTGGGACTCGTAGTAGGACCCAATCTACGCAGCCTTCAAAGCCACCGTCCAAGAAGGACGACCCAAAGAAAGATGATGATCGACGCTCCTCGAACCACAGTGCTCCATCTCAGCAGGTTATACGTAATCAAGGGCCCCATGACAAGGGTTGCTCGTATAAATATTTTGTTTCTTGCAAGCCCCGGGATTTCACTGGGGAGAAGGGAGCCATTGACTGTATGACATGGCTGGATGAGATGGATACGGTTGTAGACATCAGCGGATGTGCTGAGAGAGACGTGGTCAAGTTTGTGTCGCAGTCTTTTAAGGGTGAAGCATTAGCATGGTGGAGATCTCTTGTTCAAGCCACCGGAAAAATCCCATTGTACAATATGTCATGGGATCAATTTGTTGCCCTCATCAAGGAAAATTTCTGCACTCAGCATGAGGTGGAAAAGATAGAGTCTGACTTTCTATCTTTGGTGATGACAAACCTCGACTGTCAAGCTTACCTGACGAGCTTCAACACTATGTCTCGGTTGGTTCCGTATTTGGTAACCCCGGAACCAAAACGAATAGCTCGTTTTATCGGTGGTTTAGCCCCCGAGATCAAGGCAAGCGTTAAAGCTTCTCGGCCAGCTACTTTTAGATCCGTGGCCGACATTTCCTTATCCCTCACTCTGGATGCGGTCAGGCAGAGATCGTTGAGGAATAAGGAGGCTGAGAAGAGAAAACGTGAAGATGATGGTTCACGAAAGTCGAGCAAGAAGCACCGTGGGAGCGGTGACAACAAGAAAGGATCGGAGTCGAGGAAAGATGGGCATAATTCTAGTGAGAAGCCCAAGTGCAAAATTTGCAAGAAGCAGCACTATGGAAAGTGCAGACTGGAGTCGAACTCACAGACTCAGTCAAAATCTTATGCTTGTGGTATTTGCAAGTCCACGGATCACAAAACCTTGCATTGCAAGAAGATAAAAGACGCAACGTGCTACCGTTGCAATGAAAAGGGGCACATTAAGACCAACTGCCCTAAGTACAACAAGAAGCCTGAAGAGGCTAAGAAGACTAATGCTAGAGTCTTCAGAAAGGACGCCAAAGAAGCAGTTCTAGACGACAATGTCATAACAGGTACTTTCCTTGTAAATGATGTCTTTGCAAGAGTACTTTTTGATTCAGGCACAGATAAGTCTTTCGTAGATAACAAGTTTTGTAAATTGTTGAATTTACCTGTCAAAACCTTAAGCGTAAACTATGAAGTAGAGTTAGCGGATGGTACCATAGAAACCGTCTCCACTGTGTTAGATGGATGTGTTATATCCATTAAGAACCATTCTTTTCCTCTGTCTCTACTTCCCTTTAAGTTGGCCGGTTTTGACATAGTTCTGGGTATGGACTGGTTATCTCATAACCAGGCCCAAATTGTCTGTAACAAGAAACAAGTGGTGATAAAGACTCCGTCCGGTGAACCACTTACCATTCGGGGAGATACCCAGTATGGGCTGCCTGAGCAAGCGACTATGCTCAAGGCTTCAAAATGTTTAAAGAGGGGTTGTGTCATCTACATGGCACAAGTGATTATTGATGAGCCCAAACCGAAGATAGAAGACATTCCTGTCATCTCTGAATTCCCAGAAGTTTTTCCGGAAGAACTACCTGGTTTGCCACCAGATAGGCAGGTGGAATTCAGGATTGATATCATCCCCGGAGCAGCACCTGTTGCTAGAGCACCTTATAGGTTGGCGCCCACAGAGATGAAAGAATTGAGGTCACAGCTAGATGAATTACTAGCCAAGGGTTTCATTAAACCTAGCTCGTCTCCTTGGGGAGCGCCAGTCCTGTTTGTCAAGAAGAAGGATGGATCGATGCGTCTGTGCATCGACTATCGTGAGTTTAACAAGGTCACAATAAAGAATAGGTATCCTTTGCCTAGGATCGACGATCTGTTCGATCAGCTTCAAGGGGCAAGTTACTTCTCGAAGATTGATTTAAGGTCAGGTTACCATCAACTGAAGGTTAGAGATGAAGACGTGCATAAAACAGCATTTAGGACTCGTTATGGTCATTACGAGTTCCTAGTGATGCCTTTTGGGCTCACTAATGCACCGGCCGCGTTCATGGACCTCATGAATCGCGTTTGCAAGCTGTACTTAGATAAATTCGTCATCGTTTTCATCGACGACATTCTTATCTATTCGAAGAACCAAGCTGACCACGAGAAACACCTTAGATGTATTCTCAAACTCCTGCATCAGGAGAAGCTCTATGCCAAATTCTCTAAATGTGAATTTTGGCTTCGAGAGGTCCAATTCCTTGGACACGTGGTTAGTGAGCGTGGTATCCAAGTGGATCCCGCTAAGGTTGAAGCAGTTATGAACTGGCAAGAACCAAAGACGCCTACTGAGATTCGTAGCTTCCTGGGATTGGCAGGATATTACAGGCGTTTCATTGAAAATTTTTCAAGGATTGCTGCACCCCTAACTTCCTTAACCAAGAAGAAAGTAAAGTTCGTTTGGGGCCCTAAGCAGCAAGAAGCTTTCGATATTCTCAAGCAGAAGTTGAGCAATGCTCCTGTGTTGACATTGCCTGATGGAATCGAAGAATTTGTAGTTTATTGTGATGCATCACACACCGGGATGGGGTGTGTACTTATGCAGAAAGGCAAGGTTATTGCCTATGCATCACGACAGTTAAAGGTGCACGAAAAGAATTACACCACCCACGATTTGGAGTTGGGTGCCGTTGTGTTCGCACTAAAACTGTGGAGGCATTATCTTTATGGAATCAAATGTGTGATCTATTCTGATCACAAGAGCCTCCAGCATCTGTTCAATCAGAAGGAGTTAAACATGAGGCAACGCCGTTGGATGGAGACCTTGAATGACTATGATTGTGAAATCAAGTACCATCCTGGCAAGGCGAATATAGTTACCGACGCCTTGAGCAGAAAGGAAAGGGTTAAACCCATTCGAATCAATGCCAAGCGCATGGAGATAAAGAATAATTTGATTGAAAGGTTGTTAGCTGCACAGAAGGAAGCTGTGTTGGAAGCTAACTATCCTAATGAAAAGCTAGGGGTAACTGAGGAGCAGTTAACTCTTAGCAAGGACGGAATCTTACGATTAAATGGACGAATATGGGTTCCAATTTATGGAGGTCTTCGAGATGTCATCCTTCAGGAAGCCCATAGTTCCAAATACTCCGTTCATCCTGGAGCTGATAAAATGTACCAGGATCTAAAGGCAAATTATTGGTGGATAGGCTTGAAAAAGTCTGTGGCCACCCATGTAGCTAAATGCTTGACATGTGCGCAAGTCAAAGCCGAGCATCAAAAGCCGTCAGGCTTGCTACAACAGCCTGAACTTCCTACGTGGAAGTGGGAAATGGTAACTATGGATTTTATTACCAAGTTACCCAAGACACGGAAAGGCAATGATACAATATGGGTTATAGTTGACAGACTGACTAAGTCAGCTCATTTCTTACCCATCAAGGAGACTTATAGCTCCGATATGTTAGCCCAGTTATACGTTGATAAGATTGTAGCCTTACATGGCATACCTGTGGCCATTATCTCTGATAGAGATACTAGGTACACGTCGCATTTCTGGAAAAGTTTCCAGCAATCTTTGGGCACACGTTTGAATTTTAGTACGGCTTACCATCCTCAGACCGACGGTCAGAGTGAGCGTACTATTCAAACGTTGGAAGACATGCTACGTGCATGTGCGATCGATTTGGGTGGTAGTTGGGATAAGAACCTACCATTAATCGAATTCTCCTACAACAATAGCTACCATACCAGCATTAAGGCTGCGCCTTTCGAGGCATTATACGGTAGAAAGTGTAGATCGCCCGTTTGTTGGGCGGAAGTTGGAGATGTCCAGTTATCAGGACCAGAGATCGTGTTCGAAATGACGGACAAGATTGTCCAGATTCGTGACCGTCTCAAAGCTGCCCGGGATAGGCAGAAGAGTTACGCTGACCCTAAGCGTAAGGATTTTCACTTCGAAGTAGGTGACAAAGTCCTACTTAAAGTGTCACCCTGGAAGGGAGTGATGCGGTTTGGTAAGAAAGGCAAGCTAAGCCCGAGATACATAGGACCTTTCGAGGTTATCGAACGTGTCGGGTCAGTTGCCTATAAGTTAAACTTACCAGAAGAGCTCAATGGAATTCACAATGTGTTCCACATCTGCAATCTGAAAAAGTGCTTCGCTGATGAATCACTGGTAATACCGCATACAGATGTGCATATAGATGAGAGCTTGAAATTTGTGGAAAAACCTCTGTCGATTGAAGATCGACAGGTAAAGAAGCTTCGGAGAAAGCATGTACCTATTGTGAAGGTCAAATGGGATGCCCGTAGAGGTCCCGAATTCACGTGGGAAGTTAAATCCACGATGAAAGAAAAGTACCCTTACTTATTTCAGTAAATCTCGGGTCGAGATTTATTTTAAGGGGGTGAGGACGTAACACCTCGAAAATTCACGTCCTATAATGTGTTGACACGTGTCATAAAGTTTGAACGTGTGAAAGAATGTTATAAAAGGACTAAAGTTGACAAACATGGAAAGTATGTGATTTTACGGGTTCTAAATGTCAACAGTGAATAAATATACTTCATAATAACCCTACATGATGTTTATAACATCAAACGAATAAATCGTGGATCATACGAAGCAAAAAGTGAGAGATTACAAACTACAGGGGTTAAATGTGTCAACATGTTTAAAGATATACCTCTGAGTGACCTTTTGACAAACCCGAAGCTTTGTAAATGTTAATTATGCTCACTAGAATGCACGATATAAATTTCATAAAGTTTCGTTAACGTATGAGAAAGTTATGATCAAATTCGTGTGCGAGGGGTTAAAGTGCAAACGTGAAAGTTAAGACTTTTCGGGTTAACCGGAAGTGTTCCGGGACTTGGCAAATTGGGTATAAGTCCTAAAGCCATTGTGGGTAAATATAAGGGGGTCAAAATGCAAGAAATAACCTTGGTTGCCCTTTCGTGAAGCCAAAGGTCAAGTTGCAAACAATAGAAAAATGAAAAATCTGAAACTCAGGCCCAGGCGGCCCGCGTTAGATTTGTTAAAACGCGAGGCGGGCCGCGTCAGGTGCCCAGAACTGGAAAAAGGCAGCAGCTGCCTGCAAACGCGGAAAACCGATCCTTTTTCGACATTAATGCAATGTGGGCGACCCCTAAACAGTCCTAGACACTAGGAACACCTGTTGGATGGTTGTGGTCAGCTGATAGACTTATGTGTCCAAGAATTGTGGTGGAATTTTCACTATAAAAAGGCCATGTAGTGCATCATTGTTCTTCACATCATTCTCTGCATTTCTGGCAAATTCTGGAGCTCAAGGCTGCTCTCAACTGATCACATTTCGTGCATAGGACTCTTGTAAGTCTGCTAATCCTTCTTTAATTGAGTTTAGCTTAGTATTTTAGCTAAAAGTCAAACCGTCGTAATTACGGTTTGACTTCGAGATTAGTCAATAATGGCTCAGTCAATTCTCGAATCAAAAGTGGTTATAAGTTGGTATTTATGTGGGTAATAAAACCTCAAAAGGGTTTCCCCTGATCACCACTCTAACCAGGTCAAAAGTCGGGTCAAACTTGGATTTAAAAAGTCAACAGGAAGCTTAAAATGTCATTTATGCATAATTAACATTATAGACCATATACAACCTGTTTGATCATTGTTGTAACTTGGTAATAAGTGTAAGAACATGTCTAAACATGTTCAACCCGACAATTTCCTGTTTAGACCCGGTTCGGAACCGAAAGTCACATAGTTTGACTTTCACTTTGACTTTCAGTTCTGACCCGTTTAGGCATGTTTTGGAAATGCCTCAGAGCTTTAATTGGATTAGGTTACATGTTAGAACAACCCTCTGTGATTATACACCTTGGTTCATTAGATATCCAATTAATATGCATATTTCCGTTAATTGCTCATATGTTGACCATTATGCCCTTATTACCTTAAAACGTGATTTATGAAAATGTTAAAGTGTAGAAACCTTATTTACTGATATATAAACTTGTATGCAAAGTTTGACATCAGTTTGACTTATACATTAAGAGTTATGCTCATTATCGCAAAATTAATGATTTATGTTAATAAAACGGCGTAATTAGCGTATAGCCTAGTTAAGCCTACTTTTTGGTATCAAAATTAATACCCACTGATGTAATATATTATTTTGGGATTTTTAAAGATTTTTAATTAATTTTAGACTGAGCATAACTCATAGTCGTAGGCTTAACCCGTGTTAGGATCGGAGGCTCTCATGATAGTGTTTGTTTGTTTAAAATGAATTATCAATGAATATGAAAACATGTTAGGTGCAGCGGAAGTGAAAACAAACTCTGTAAACACAATCAAAGGAGAAAATAGTTTGATAAACAATTGCTTCTCATAGAGTCAAATGATTTACAAATCAAAGCAAAAGATTACAGATATACTTACAAACTATACTCCCCCTCAGCCTGATGCCCCAAGGTTGGTTGCACACAAGATGAAAGGATTAGACATGAGGAGAAGAACCCGCTCAGTCAATCAAATGTAACAGTACAGAGTACTGTTACATTTATAGGCAAACCAAACCACTGAGGTATCTCAGCTGACGTCACCATGAAAACGACGTCTAACAGCCTAACAACCTGTATCTACTGTCCTTACACAAACACTGCTAACCTAACCACTGACTATACATAAAACAAACAATTTACTAAACAACTGCTCTCCCTTTATGTCAGTGCTTTCCTCAAGGTTGATCAGTCCTTGACTGAGCAGTGCTTTATCATCAGTAGATAGGACCAGCAGTGTTAGATACTTCAGGGTTTTCATCAGTAGTTGAAAAGGCAGCAGCAGTTGAATATGAGCAGCAGATAGAGACCATCAGTTGTTACAAATCACTTTCAAGGGGAGAGCAGAGTGTAAACCGCTGCTTATTGTGAATCCTCTGTTGTGACCTGGTTTTGGCTTTACATTATCTGTTCCTCTGATAGGGTTCAATCCCAACAATCTCCCCCTGGAACAGATAATGCCAAAACCTTTCATTATTCAGGACCTTTATTACTCATCAAGAGTGCCTTAGCTTGTTCTTTGAATTTAGCTTCAAATACCTTTGCACTCTGGTCATCTTCATCCCTGCACAGTGTAAGCTCAAGGAGATCCTGGAAATCTTGAACACTAAGGCCTAGTGCTTCTTTCCTTGATATATGCTTCACATCGCCATTGGCTCTGACCAAGGTCAATACGTGAGTCTTTTGATCAGACATCCACTTTAGTATTTTAAAGCCAAGTGGGTTTCTTGGGAGAGACTTATTTGAAGATGAGTTGAGGGATAATGGCCTTGAAAACATCTGCAGACTTTCAGACATTCTTTTGAAAGCTTCTTCAATGACTTTGTCTGCTGCAGCTAGGGCTGTAAACGAACTGAACGTTCAGCGAACAGTTCGTGAACCGTTCGGCAGGAAGTTCGTTTATGTTTGTTCGTTTAATAAACGAACGAACATGAACAAGAAATTTCGTTTAATTAGTTAAATGAACGAACATGAACAGAGGTCTCGTTCGTTCGATTGTGTTCGTGAACATTCGGTAAGTTATTCGTGAACGTGTTCATGAACATTCGTTGATTTGCGTTCGTTTATGTTCGTATGTTTGTGTTTTAATTGAAGATCTTTGTACTTTCTTATATTTTATTTGTACTTTTTATATTATTAAACTTTTATTTATTTTATTTTCCTAACAATTAAACTAGGAAACCCACTTTCATCTTGTTTATGCATCATTTCCCTTTCATTTCTCATTATTTACATCCATGAATATAATCGACCTCCGTTCCACAATAAGGGATTCAAGTTCGAGTGCTACTCCCTGGGTCATCTATCTTTATCCTTCGTCGCGTTCGCCAAATTTATTTGCGTTCGTTTGTGTTCGTGAACCGTTCGCGAACACGCTTATTTCTTTAATGAACGAACACGAACATGAAATCTCGTTCGGTAAGTGTTCATGAACCGTTCGTGAACACATTTATTTCCTTAACGAACGAACACGAACAAGGCCTTGTTCGTGTTCGTTCGGTTCGTTTACAGCCCTAGCTGCAGCTATATCTTCTGCAGTTTCTTGTTCTATAAATTCTTGTCTTTCAGCTTCTGTCTTGTCTTTAGCAGTGTTTGGAGATGCAGGTTTGTTTAATGCCTTAAAAAGGCTTTGAAGCTTTGTTGAAGTTTCTTCTTTTAGATCCATTTTCGTGATGGTATCTTTGAAGTACTCTGCTTCCTTTTCTATTACCTCTTCTTCAGTCAGCTGTTCTCCCTCTTCTTGATTTGTTACAAAAGTAGACCGGAACAGTGTGTCGAGGTTTCCCATCTTCTGTTCAAGCTTCATCATTTGTTCTTGCTTTTTAGAAGTGCCTGAAACAGTTATCTTTCTTTTCTTCAGCCTTTCGTAGGCTTCATCAGTCTGCTGTCTTGACCATTTTGATATGGCTTCAGCAGTATCCATTTTTGCATCCATCAGCTCCCTTTTCTTTCTCTTATACTCAGCAGTGAAGTCAGCAATGAGCTTTTTGAATTTGTTCCAGTTTGGAGCATTTTTCTTCTTTGTAGGATCATTCTTGATTCTGTCAATCCTCTCAGCCTCATGCTTTAGAGCGATTATTGGCCATTCTTCAAACTGTTTTTCTTCAGCAGGATAGAATTTTTCTTTCATAATGTAGGCAAGATATTGTTTTCTTAGCTCTTTGTGTTGTTCAGCCTTTTCTTTGATTAGTTCCTGTGCAAATTCTTCCATCTGCTTTACCTTTTCAAGGAAGAAATCCAGTCTTTTAGTAATGCCTTCTTCGCTTAGACTTTCACGTTCACTTTCAAATTTAGCTCTTGCTTTAGCCTGCCTTGTCTTGAGTTTGAGGCAATCATTCATATCCTCTGGTGGCATGTAGCCTATGAGTGAGGAGAATCTTCTTTTTGAAGGATCCTCTTCTGTATAGAATTGCCTCATCTCATTTTTGATAGCTTCAAGTTCCAGTGGATATTTTGCAGCATTAGGATCATGTATACCCTCATCGGCAGTGATTGGCTTTCTTATTCTGTTGAAGAGCTTTGGCTGTGAAATAGAAGAGGTGAGAGTAGTGGTGGATGACTGACTAACAGCTGTTGAGACAACTGGTGTCTCAACATCTGCTGGCATTACAACTGCTGATATGTCAGCACTTGTCTTCTGCTTTTGAGCAGGGGATGGAAATGGTGAAGTTGGTGGTGATGGTGGTGAATCATCATCTGATATGAGATTTCTTCTCCTTTTTAATGAAGAAGGAGCAGATGATGGTTTGGGTGGATCAGTGGTGGTAGATTGGATAGCAGTGGTTTGTGGCAGTGATTGACTGACAGTGGTTGAAACAACTTGTGTTTCAATCACTGTTGTCATTACAACAGATGTTGTAACATCTGTTGTCTTCTGTTTTATGACAGGAGGCAGTGGTGGTGGTGTAATTGTGGATGATGGTGGTAGAGCAGTAGTTGTGGTGGTGTGTGGTAGAGTGATGTGTGTTGAAAGTGTGTGTGTTGATGACATGGCAGCTGTTTGGCTACTGACAGCAGTTTTTGTAACTGCTGCTGCAGCAGTTTTTGTAACTGCTGCTGTATCAGCTGTTTGACTAACAGGTTTTGAGACCTGTTTTTCTTTTTCCTTTTCTGGCACAATATGAAGGCCATGTTCTATTCCCTTCTTCTTCATTTGCCTCAACAGCTTGATATTCTCCCCCTTTTTGGCATTATCTGAAGGGGGGTTATCAAGGAATGATATGGAAGAAGGAGCTTTGCCAGAGACACTTTGAATGCTTGCCTTTATAGCCTTGATATCTGCTTGAGTGTCTTTAAATCTTGATTCAACCATGTTGGTCAGCATTTGTACTTGAATGGCATGCTTTTTGTCAGCCATAACTTGCTGTGCTTCAAGCATGGGTTGAAAAATATTCCAAAGCTCATTTGCAGCAGGTGCTTGTTGTGGAGCAGGTGCTTGAGCAGGAACAGCATTGGATTGTGCTTTCTGAGCTTTTAAAATCTCTTGCACCATCTCCTTTATTTCAGAAACTGATCCTTCAAGTTTTTCCACTCTGTCCGTCAATTCCTGATATCTTGAATCATCACCCAGTTTACTGGGATCATCTGAATCCCCACTAGCAGTGGTTATATCAATGTGTGTCTTAGGAACAGAGTCCCAAGAATCACCCATTGATGCCCCTTGTTCTCGGTACTGGGGACTTCTTTCTTCGGCACTCGATAAACCTTTGATGGTACCAGTGGTTAGATCCAACTCACTGGTGGTCACCGAAGTTGCCATGGAAGAAATTGCCTTCAAGGGAGTCTTACTTATGAAACAACTGTCCAACTGAGGATCTGTTGATCCACCAGTTGTAGTTGCTGCTCCACTTGAACTACCACCCAGAGTTACTTGTAACTCAGGGGGTGTAACCTCCTCAACTGTTGCTGGGATAGCAGGAGTAGTAGCATCAGACCCAGTCACTTGTAGGGGTATACTCTCAGTGATAGGTGATAGAGAGGAACTGGTTTGTGTCTGAGCTATAGCAGCTGCATGCAACAAAGGTAGCATGGATTGTGGCATTATTATTGGTGAGGGGATGGGAGTTGAAAGAGACATGTCCTTGGGATCAGGACTGAGGAAGATGGATCCAAGTGGATTCAGAGCTTCATATTGTGGTGTCCCTGTGCTTACAACCTGATCCTTTTGTGAGGATGCAGGAGGAGTTTTAGGCATAGGTTGAGATCTTTCTTCCAACTGCTGTGAGGAAGTAGCAGCAATGGTTTGTGGTGACTTTTGTGTTGTCACAGGCATTTCCTCTGGGATCTCATCTTCCAGAGTTGCCTTTGTTTTGGGTTTGGTGGGTTTTCTGGATGTTTTTCTTTTGGTCTTTTTGGTTATGTCAGGTGTGGGTTTCAAAGCAGTGGTTGTGCTGCTATGATCACCTGGAGCAGTGGGCTCAGCAGCTGATACCTGAGGAGCAGTTGTAACCACTAAAATCTGCTCAGGTACCCCTGCTTTTGTTTTTATTGGTGCCATCATCCTTGAAAATGTTTCTTTTGTTAAGCTTTTTATTTGACAATGAACACCTTGTTTTAGCAAATTTAAATTTTCCTTTTCAAATTTTTGTTCAAAATAGTAACTCAAAAATCTTGGAAAAAGTAAAAATGCTTTACTTTCAACATTTTTCACCATGTCATTGAAAATCTCCTGGGAGTAGTTGTAGTCCTTATTATTCAAAATAGCGTAACCCAGGCTTTGAATTTTCAATGGTATTTCGTTAAAAGATGTTGTTTTATTTGAAGCACACATCAAGAGTGTGTGAAATAAAAACCTGGGTGCAGATGGAAAATAACCCTTTTGTAGGGTATCTACCTTTGATTCTTCTGCATAACCCCTTTTCAGAAAATCAGCTTTTAACTCGTTTTTGTCAAAAGAGGTTTTACCATTCTGATCATCGAGTATGAAGACTTCTGATATCAATTGTGGTGTGATTTTGATCGCTTTTCCCTGTATCGAGGAGTTAATGGCAATGACTTTATCGTCTTGTTTTTCAAGCGTCGCCTTTTTCCAAAACTCTCTCTAGGTTTGCAGATATATGGGAGCATTTACCGTCAACAAAGTTTTGTACTTTGATCCAGTTATTGCATCAATGATGGAGTCGAAGGTGTGGTTGTCTTTGGGTTTTGTGAGTAAACCCAAATAATTGTGAGATTGTTTGAATGGTATTTCGATGGGTTCTTCGGCCGTTTGAGCGACCTCTTTGGAAGGTGATGGTGATTTAGGTTTTGATTTTGATTTTTTCATTGTTGCGGAGAATAACGAAGGAAGATTTTGGAGATTTTGAGAATAAGGGTTGGAAACTGCTATGAGAAGAGAATTTTTGGAATTCAATTCGACAGTGTAAAAACCCTGTTTGGGGTTTAGGGCAGGGTTTTATTTAAAAATGATCGCTGATGTGGCAGCGGTTATTAAGATCTGAGGGCTAAAAACTGACCACGTGTCAAACACTGATGAGACGGATGAAGTATGGAGAACAGTTGTTTTCAGAGCCACTGACGTATCAAGCATCAGTGGTTACAACGGTAAAAATTATGGGCAGTGGATGATTTTAACTATCAGTAGATAGCATATCAGTGGATAAGACACTGATTTTGAGCATCAGTGCTTTTCAAGAAAATGAAGGATCAGTGGTTAACTTTCAGCAGTGGACAGTGTTTAGAGATCAGACGTTAGAACAAAACAGTGGTTAGGGTAAATGGTATAATTCTGAAGGACAGGTGTTTCAGCAACAGTTTAGAAGATTTTCATTCAAGGTTTTGCCACATGTCAATTTTGAAAGACAGTGGATTAGTACCCCAGATGATGAAAACTTTTTACTAAGGCAACTCATTTTCGTTTAATATTCAATTAAAACATAAGCAACCTAGTAATTCAAGCACAGTTTGCAATCAACTTATGATGGAAATTTAGGAGCAAGCCTGAGTATGACATGATCATGACATATGTACCATTTCCTTTTGACCCATTTATGAGGACACAGATACCACCAAAAAATAAGGTATTACATCCTGACAGGAGCTGAACCTATTGTCAACAAAAACAAGCAAGAGTTCCAAATATATTATTTCAAAAAAATATGAATAATATATCCTGGTTATTTGAGAAAATAATTTGAAGGAAAAATGATTAAAGGACTTTCTGAGAACAGTATCAAAAAGGATCTGGTATGTTTTCAATGGAAAACATAATCATATCATTCTCAAGTTTTATGAAAAATGGTCAGTGGTTTGACATCAGTGGTAGAATTTTTGACAACATTTTGACCACTGTTTGGTACCATTTTCTTTGTCAGTTGATTGCAAACATGAGGACACATGGATATATTTTTTTAAAACATTTGTCTAGTCCTCTTTGGAGTTCATTTACTGGAATCAAAACCTTTTCCTGAACAGATGAATGCACATAGTTTCTTAATGACCATTATTACCCTAAACTTTGACTCCTAAGTGTTTTATGTTTATACTCTTTTCTTTGGACTTCAAAAGTTTTGAGATAAACACACTTCTGAGTTTTTGTGAATATTAGTCCAAAATCATTCTGCAGTAATGTTTTGAGAGACTTGATCATGTTTTCACAAGTTTTTCATCCAATCTCACATTACATATGATGCGGACTATGTTGACCCTTGTTTTCTTAATGTAGTTGAACATAGTTGATTTTGTCCTTTTTAGGAACTCAACCTGTTTTCAACACATAAGATCTAAATAACTAAAGTTTTAATTTCCCTCTATTAGTGTTAACAAAACAACAATGCTTTTATGAACATAGGTTTTGTTATTCTGAGGTTTGTACTTTAGTATTTAATGAAAACATCACAAATATCAAAACAACAGTTGAAATCAATTTTGAAAAATATAAAACAATCCCATAATTTTGACAGATATGTTCACAGATCTGAAAGCTATGGGTGACTTTTGCATGATATCACCTGTTGTGTGAAATTTGTGTGTTATATGACATCTTGGTTGATTTACAGAGATTTTGAATAACCATTTTGAACATGATTTAATCGATACTCTGTTTTTTCAACAAAATACAACCAACCTTAGTATCAATGAATTTTGAGCCGAACTGTTATGTCAAATTGATTGTTAGATCGAATTTGACTGTCCGGGCTCTGATACCAATTGTTAGGATCGGAGGCTCTCATGATAGTGTTTGTTTGTTTAAAATGAATGATCAATGAATATGAAAACATGTTAGGTGCAGCGGAAGTGAAAACAAACTCTGTAAACACAATCAAAGGAGAAAATAGTTTGATAAACAATTGCTTCTCATAGAGTCAAATGATTTACAAATCAAAGCAAAAGATTACAGATATGCTTACAAACTATACTCCCCCTCAGCCTGATGCCCCAAGGTTGGTTGCACACAAGATGAAAGGATTAGACATGAGGAGAAGAACCCGCTCAGTCAATCAAATGTAACAGTACAGAGTACTGTTACATTTATAGGCAAACCAAACCACTGAGGTATCTCAGCTGACGTCACCATGAAAACGACGTCTAACAGCCTAACAACCTGTATCTACTGTCCTTACACAAACACTGCTAACCTAACCACTGACTATACATAAAACAAACAATTTACTAAACAACTGCTCTCCCTTTATGTCAGTGCTTTCCTCAAGGTTGATCAGTCCTTGACTGAGCAGTGCTTTATCATCAGTAGATAGGACCAGCAGTGTTAGATACTTCAGGGTTTTCATCAGCAGTTGAAAAGGCAGCAGCAGTTGAATATGAGCAGCAGATAGAGACCATCAGTTGTTACAAATCACTTTCAAGGGGAGAGCAGAGTGTAAACCGCTGCTTATTGTGAATCCTCTGTTGTGACCTGGTTTTGGCTTTACATTATCTGTTCCTCTGATAGGGTTCAATCCCAACAACCCGGTAAATGTCGGTTTTGCCCTTACGGGCCATAAAATGAGTTTTACATATCTAAACAACTCCAAACCTTTTGCTACTGATCACATATGATAAATAAATTATTTTAAGCCTTCTGGAAAGATAAAAATATCAGATTTAAGTATCGAACCCGGAAATGGCCTTTAATCGCCTTATTTAGCGTTTTTAATGCATAGTATGTATTAAAATCATATTGAACATACCCGGGTTGATACCTACTGATATATGAGGCAAATTATAATATTTTAACAGTAAGCAAAGGTTGATAAACTCAGACTTCAGTTTTGAGCTTTTGGGCTTATGTGAAATTACCAAAATACCCCTATTGGGCATAGTTTGGTTAAAAATGATAAATTTCACATACATGCTTTAACCTACTGATATAACTTAGCAAATTGAGTATATTTTCTGATTACATCAGACCTGTAACTCAGGTTGTTACTTAAACTCTTTTATAAACTTTTAAATGACCAAACTACCCCTACGGGGCCTAGTTTGTGTTTAAACACGTTTCGGGCATAATGAAAGACACCTTACTGATGTCACAACATATTTGAGACATAATTAACTTAGGAAACCTGTATATAGCTCTCATGAATACCTGTCACGCTTATTACGCGTACGGTTCGGTTTATGTAACAAGTTTACATAAATTAGCCGAAACGGGTCAAACCTAAACGGTTTTATCTCAAAATCCAGAATGTGAATAATAAACCCATATTAAACAAGTCTCCAAACTTGTCGGGTCTGAATCACATTCTATCCGGTCTTCGCTTAATCGTGCGTACGAACCGTATCTTGAAACTAGCCAGTCTAAGCTTAAGCTTAATAAAAGGCCCGTTAGAATTCTAATAGGTTATTATAAACCTTCGTTCCAGATTAGGAGGACCAGTAAAAGCTACGTGCATTTTGCTTATTGTGATTAATACTTACTCAGGTAAATACTTTTAACTTATTTTCCCTATACGGGCTTGGGTTACGGTATATAGCATACCGCTTGATCGGGCATCAAATCTCCACCGTTAAAGTGGGTAGTTGAATAATTTGATCGGCTCGTTTAAACAGTCTTGTTACTTAAAGCCTTTGGGGGGTTAATGACCATGTCCCGGATATCCTTGGCATCATCTTACGAGATGGCCACGACCTGAGCACGGGGTGTAGGCGTACACCTGTCAGTGTATAACTCATTATTGTGGTGTGTCTATTGATCTTTAACCCGGACAAGATCCGGGCTACTGAACGCACAAGGAACATGTAATTCGTTCACAAGATTATAATATTAAATAATTCTCCCAAGTTAAATAAAATGTTTATGCCATGTGCATCCAAACCAATTTTCAATCATTTTCCAAAATGAGTCAGTTGATTGTATTTACCAGTGTAAACTGACGTATTTTCCCAAAAAGACTAAATGCAGGTACTAAACGAAATTGGCTGGATTGTCTCCTTAGCATCAATAAAAAGTCTCGCAAGCTTAGGATGCCTGAAGTCTGTTGAACTATTGTTTCATATTTTATTTCGATCCGTTCTATGGATAATCAATCGAACGTTGTGATACTTGATATTACAATAACTAAATTCGGTTGTATTCTATTTTTAAATTTGCTTCCGCTGTGCATATTAAATATTGTGTTGTTTGACTATTATGTTGCCAACCACGTCACGATACTCCCCCACCGGGCCCACCGGTGACACGTGGAAATCGGGGTGTGACATATCACATATTAGTTTTCTCGTCCTTTTCTTTTCTTTTTAATTATTGGTGATTCTCTCATGAGGCGGCGAGAAGAGACCTGGACAGCTGTGGTGTATCGAAAAAGGAGAGCGCCGGTGACTACCTTTTACGTGACAAATCTTCCGGGTGGGGTATTGAACACATTGCTCTTGAAAGCTTTCCAGCCACATGCGAATATTAAGGATGCATATGTGGCCCAGAAACGTGATTCTAGGGGTAACTTCTCCTACTTCGTCAAATATGAAGATGTAAAAGACATGGAGATGACGTTAAGGGGCATGAACACTGTGGCAATCTTCGAAGCAAAACTAAGTGTCTTATTAGCGAAGTTCGACAAAGACCACAACAAGTTCAACCATCACATTCCAAAAGGACAATCGGGGAAGAGTAATCCCATACCAAAACCTCATAACACGTACATGTATATTCCCAAAGAGAGCACAAATGGGTTATCCGTCATCTTTAGTATTATTTTCGAGGAACAAATCGCCTTCCTAGAAAATAGGAGTATTATGAACGGTTGGTTAAAGAGGAATAAGAAACAGGGCTTTTTTCAAAGTAAACATTGAGAAAATGTATGACTCGGTAAGTTAGAAGTTCTTAAGTTCGGTTCTAGGTCAGTTGATCTTCCCGATTTCATGGAGGAAGTGGGCTTTGGCTACGGTTACTTCGCCACTGGCTTCCATTCTTGTGAACAGATCACATACCGATGAGTTCAGTTGTTATAGGGGGTTGAGGCAGGGAGGACCCCTTATCACATTTCAATTTGTGATAGTCATGGAAGCATTATCCGAAGTAATTATGAAAAAGGCATGATGGATTAGACTATATAGAGGTATTTCTTATACTCAAAATGGGCCTTCGTTATTTCATTTTTGTCTATGCAAATGACGTGTTATTCATGGGGAGTGGTCATTGTCTAACACAAAGAATCTAAATAGAATTCTTCGGTGTTTTTACATTTTCTTCAGTCTTTATGGTATATGTGGTGAAGTGTAGCTTGTTTGGTATTAGGGTTGGGGATGCAAATGTTTAGGATTAAGATGTAAAGTGGGTACTTTTCCTTTCATTCACTTGGGGTTGCAAGTCGGAGCGAATATGAATCTTGTTAGACATTGAAAGTCGGTGATAGATGTGTTCAAAAGACGTCTATCGCCATGGAAGGAAAAATCCTTATCGTTCGGGGGGAATAAAATTAGTAAAATTGGTTCTAAACGCGCTCCCAACCTATTTTTTTCTCTATATATAGAGCTCCTTTTTCAGGTTATAAACCAATTTGAGAGGATTCATAGAGATTTCTTGTGGGGGTCTACCTCGGATCGGGATAAGATAAGTTTGGTCGGGTGGAAAAATGTGACGGCTCCAAAGGAGTATGGTAGTGTCACACCCTGATTTATTGGTGGGCCCAAACTTGGGGTTTATGCGTGACGATTGACATAGATATTCACATTTAGCACAATGGAAGTCTTGGGATTAAAAATAAGTATTACAAAGTACAAGTGTCCGAAAGTTCAAAAATAATATACAGACTGAAAGTGTACTAAAAGATCCACAGGGGGGTCGAAATAACAAAATGATTACATAAAGACTACTAGGCTTTTGCGTGGTTCGCAAATTCCCATATGCAATTACCAAGCAGCTCCAGCCTATTCCGTACTTGTTAACATGCGCTTAGTCTTTTGAAAATATGTCAGTTTTCACTGATGAATACAATTAACCGACACATTATGAAAATCTTTTCAAAATCATTTTATATACCATTTGGTATATCATTTTTTATAAATAACTTGGGACAAACTATATCTCTTGTTACCAGTATTACATGCTTGTCATTACATATGGGGCCAGGAACTAAACTCTGATACATGATTAACCGACACACCACTTTAATCCCCATATTGGGTAAGAAAAATATTTTATCATAGCATTAGCATCTGTCAGGTGTATGCCTACACCCCGTGCTTAGGTCGTGGCCACTTTCAATTAAGTGAGCCGTGGATATCCAGGACACGGTCATATTAACCCCCAATGTTTAAGTGATCAAGCATAACTGATTAAAACGGGTTATTTGGATTTTGGACACATTGCTCATTGATCTTATACCCGACCAAGCGGTAAATAATTTCACCGTATCCCAAGCCCATATAGGGAAAATAGATTAAGAGTATTTACCTGAGCTTATCCTTTACAATCCAAAGATATATAAGCACGGCGTTTAATCAAGACAACTAACACAAGTGCAATTTACTGGAGGCTCTTAGTCTAGAAAGGACGGAACTATGGTCCGTTAGAATGTTAACGGGTCTTATTCAAGTCATATGACTTGGACCGGTTAACTTATAATAAATAGATACGGTTCGCTAGATTAAACAGAAACTGGATAGAATGTAGTTTGAACCCTTACAAGTACTAAGACTCGTATAATATGGGTCAAACAATCATATATTCTGATTAGAACTGATTTGGAAAGGTTTAATCCAATTCGGCTAACTTATATAAACTAGGCTATATAAGTCAACCATACGCGCATAGGAGGCATCGGGTGATCGGATGGGTCCATGTCAAGTCTAATATGCCATAACATGTTCAATATAATGTTACATCAGTTTCAAACTAAGTTTACATGTTTATTATCTTTCAAATTCATTCTATGCGCAAAAGGGCATTTTGGTCATTATTTAGGCATATAATAAGGACTTGCATAAAAACCCGACAAACAATATGATCAAATAGCATAACCTCATAGGGTTATTCCATACACTAATATGATCATAATACAACCTCAAATCAGTAGCTAAACTAACTTAAACGGGTCAGAATCGAAAGTCAAAGCAGAAGTCAAACTGTTTGACTTTCGGTTGCGAACCGAGCTCTAAGTAGAAATTGATGGGTTGGGCATGATCTAATATGTCCTAATATGTTATACAAACTGATATAATGTCAAAAATTAAGGTTTCGATACGTATAAGTTCATTTAACGTAATTTACAAAAATCTGTGTTTTGAATTTTATTTAATAAAACTTTGACCCGTCATTTGACCAACTTAACGTGATCTTCAGGAGGTTCCCTCATGGGGGATTAACACCTACATTATTACGATCACAAAGCCATGTTGGATTCGAACATTGGCTTGAACGAAATGGCCATAACCGAAAATCAAAGCAAAAGTCAATTTGCTTGACTTTCAGCTAATAACTTAGCCTAGAATTGAAACAAGACTAGGGAGAACACTTACAAGTGTTAAAGGGAAAGATTAAACTTCAGAGAAGGAGGCTTCTTAGTCCAGAAGTAGCTCCAATGAGTTAGAGAGAAAGAAGTGAATGGTGCAAGTCTTGAAAGGCCAAAATCATGGCTATTTATACTTGCACAAGGCTCGTATGATCATGCCACATGTTAGCAAGCTTCTCAGATGATCACTAGTGTCCACATAGGTGGAAGAAGCAGGAGAAGTGTGACAAATTCGCGAGTTAAGTGGCAGGGAACAGCTGCAGATCCTGCCAGCTGCATTATGCCAGCGCGCAGCCCAATGCGGACCGTATGAGGTGTGACATACGGTCCGCATGGGTTTTCTAGCACCTAGAATTTAAATTCCATGCGGACCGAATGGACTGAGTCATGCGGTCCACATGAGGTTTCCAGAATTAAAAAAAAATGAATGTCTTACGGACCGTAAGGCATATGCCTTGCGGTCCGCATTGGACCATCAAAGCCAAAAGTTTGGCATTTTGTCACAAATGACCACTCCACATCCAAATTTCCACATTTTCATATATATAGTCCCTCTCGTCCAAATAATTTGGCATATTTGAGAGTTGATTGGACGCGTGTTGTTATATTATTCGTTATAAATTTCCGAGGTGTTACAGGTAGGGTGCATTGGATCTTTAAGAGACGCGAACATCACCATGATATCCAAATGGTGGTGGCATTTCAAGATCGAACGAAATAGTTTATGGCGAAAAGTGATTTGGGTTCTACACCATAGACCGAGTCATGGAATTTTATTCCGTGTAGACTTTCGATCAGTAGACCGTGGAAACAGGTATATAAAGTGGCTCAAAACTTGGAGAGTTACGAGATTGATTTGGCAGGTTTGTTTAAACGCAACCTGGGTCATGGGTCGCCCATTGTCTTCGTGAAAGATCGATGGCTTGTCGATGAACCTTTGTGTAAAAGGTTTCCAACTTTGTATAACTTGGGAGGCAATAAGCATGTCATGGTTGCTCGTAGAATTTTTGTAGCATACGAGGCGACAATCATAAACTTTCATTGGACCTAGAACCCAACTTCGGGGGAGGAAAAGTACCAGTTAGAGGCTTTGTCTTCCATCCTAATGTTGGTGGACCTAAGGGGCGGTGAGGATGGTTGGACTTGGAATCTCAGGCAGCTTCTCTATCAAAAGCTTGAGGAGCCAATTGCAATATTTTGGTCGTACGGTTGTTGGGTCAGGCTTTGAATGGAACGGTTGAGTTCCAGTTAAAGTAAACTTTCTTATGTGGAGGATTACTTTGGGGCGGGTGCCGACCATGGTTGCCCTTCGCCGGAGGGACATACAACTAGAGTCTTACGTGTGCAAGTTTTGTGGTGAGGAAGAGGAATCGGTGGAACACTTGTTTGTGGGGTGTTGGTTTGCTCTTGCAGTGTGGGATTTCATAGCACAATGAACCAAATGTCATCAGCTTCTCTCCTTCGGCATAAAAGTGGAAGAAATTAATATATTCAATTGTTCAAGTTACATTATGGGGTATATGGAGGAGCCGTAACAATATGGTCTTTGATCGGAAGGAAACAAACTTAGAAGGCGTGAAACAAGAAATCTGTCAATTGGGTTTTCTTTGGTTTAAGAACAGAGCTAAGACACCCGATGTAACTTGGGATCAATGGTGTAATATGGAAGTATCTTGTATGGGTATGTAATTTTCGTTTCTTTTGTACTTGATGTGGTCTAGTTCTTAGTCCAAGATGAATGAAAATTACAGTATTGGTCTTTCAAAAAAAAGTTTCTCATCTTATACAAAAAAAAAACACCTTATTTTCAAACCTGCAATTTGAAGTTACAATTGACAAAAAGAAATCAAAATTTGGAGAAGTTAAAGAAGTGTCGGTTTTAACTAACGGTGTAAATGAGGTGGGTTACTCATTAGCTATTCGGGATCGACTTGAAAAAAACTCGAAACGAGTCGAGTTTAAATAAGCTCGAGCCAGAGCCTGCGCCTACAAATAAGTTTGTTTTACTAAACATGTCTGAGCCCAAGCTTCACTTGAGCTCGAGTCGGCTCGTGAGCTTAAACAAGCACATTATTTATGTAATTTGTATTTAATATATTAAATATGTATTTTGTATAATAATTATTGTTTATAAAATTATGATAAAATAACTAAATTGTCTAAAAACAATAAATAAAATTAATATAAATCAATTAATTAATAATAAACAAACCAAACTCAGCTACCCACAAACCAAGCTCAAAACATAATCAAGCTCGGGCTCGTTTCCTTTTCACCGATGAATTTAAACAAACCAAACTTAGCAGGCTCCAGATTTTCGGTTTGAACCAAACTACATTCCCAACAAACCACCAGATTAACCCGACCCGTAAAGAAAAATAGCCGTTATAAAGAGCTCCTCTTCAACGTTTATATCTTAATTAATATCTTATTATATTCATTCCTCCATCATCTTCATCTTCAACTTCATTCACAATCAATCATCTAACAAACCCCCGTGATTTATTTCAATATATTGTTCTCACTTTACAACTCACATTTTCCGGCATCGGAAATATGGAACTACATAACGCCGGAGCACCCACACCAACACTAACGCCGTCAAAATCAAAACCCTCACATAACTCAAAGCTGCCACAAAATCAAAATTCCACCGCCAAAACAACAAGCCCTAACCCTATGGCTTCAAAATCTCCGGCAATCAAATCGGCGATCAAATCAGCAGCGAAGAAACCGATTCCAGTGACGTCACCGTCACCTCGGTACAAAATTCGCCAGCGGAAGTTTGTGGTGGCGAAGAAGAATCCGAAAATTGAGAAATCCGAAACCCTAGATTCCGTAAACTGTAAGTGCAAAGTAAATTCTAAGTTGAAAAAGTGTGCGTGTGTTGCTTATGATACTCTTAGAGCTTCTCAAGATGAGTTTACAAAGATTAAAGATGAACAGAAGGAAAACCTAATTGAAAACCCTAATTTGGTAACTGAGTTTGAGGAAAAATTGGGGGAAACTGAAAGTGAGGTTGATGAGGTGTCTGGTGAGAGAGTGAGTGCACAGGTGAAGAGGAGGAGGGAGAAACTGTTGGAGGTAGCTAGGCAGAGTGTTCCGGATGCTGGGCGGGGTAGAGTGTTGCATTTGGTGAAGGCGTTTGAGAATGCGTTGACCATAAGTAAGTCGAAAACGGATGAGGAAAGTGAAGGTGTGACTGGGAAGGTGAAGAAATGGGAGCTGCCTGGATTGAGACCCAAGGCTGATACTGAATTCTCTTGTTCGGATTGTTTTCTTACGCCGGAGAGTTTGGGGTTGGATTCGCGTGGGTCTTGTTGCTCGTCGGGGAGTGATCGGAGTAAGCCGAGGTTGGAGTTGTTCAATTTTGTTAACTGATTGTTAGAATTTAACTTTAGAATGTTCTCATTGTTATTTAGATTTGATACTGAATGGGTTGTTGTTGTTGTTGTTGTTGTTCTTTGGTCTAGTGTTTCAAACAGGAATTCCAGTGGTGGGAGGCGGAGCAGACGAAATGTATGTTAGCTTATTTTATGGCTCTTTGTTATGAATATGGTGTTTGTTTTGTTTGCTTTGATATGATATGATGAAACTGAGTCATGATATTGGTTTTGTTGATCATGTAGAGCTCTGAATCCTCTGCAACTTCTAGAGGTAGAGGGAAGAGAAGAACGGTTAAGACGACTCCTCAACAACCCTTCAAGCTCAAAACTGAGGTTAGTTTTCTGATCACTTATGCAATTTCAATGCCATTAGTTTAGAATGCCATATGCAATTTGAATAAAATGTCTACTAGTTGAGCCCGAATTGCTGGCTTTTAAACAACAGCTCTTACGACTATCAAACAAGAAAGATGTTTTTTGTAGTAATTTACCATTTTTGCATACAGCAAAGAGGAAAATCAAAGCAAGAAGAGTTCCAAAAGAAGGTGCAAGAGATGATGAGTGAGCAGGAGAAGCAGAGAATTCGTATTGCACAGGGTCTCCCGTGGACAACAGATGAACCAGAGGTGAAGTTGTTTTACATTATCATTTTTTCATTAAGACATTATCATAAACCCTTTTAACTCATAGTTTGAGTAATTTCAGAGTTAAAGAAAGTACTAGGCCTGTTGATTTAGTTCTACATAGCGACATGAGGGCCGTTGAGCGTGCTGAATTTGACCATCAGGTATAATTATTACAAGATTGAACCTGATGACTAAGGTGAACTGACTAAATGCTTTGATGGCAGGTGCAAGAAAAGCTCTCATTCATTGAGCAATTCAAACTTGATAGAGAAAAACAGCAGAAGGTAGAAATCTAACATATATTATGAATTTATACTTTTATATTGCATTGCATGGATTGATTGAATGAATGATATGCGGTGCTTGTGTAGTTAGCAGAAGAGGAAGAATTAAAGAGATTGAGAAAGGAGCTTGTGCCAAAGGCTCAACCTATGCCCTATTTCGATAGACCTTTTGTCCCAAAAAGGTATATTACATTTGAATTAGTAGACAGTCACACCTCAGAAAATGCTAAAAGTTTTAGAAACTTTTTTTTTGCGAAAATGCTAAGGAACGAACAGGCTTTATGGACATAATATAAAACTTTCATAATAATCCAAATTTGTTGATTCTTTGTTTAATGCAATCCTTGTTTAGCAAGACAGTCACACCTCAGAAAATGCTAAAAGTTTTAGAAACTTTTTTTGCAAAAATGCCAAGGAACAATCAATCAATCAATCAATCATACCCAGTAAAATCCCACAAATAGCAAAGCTATTTGTAGGGTCTGGGGAGGGTGGGATGTAGGCACACCTTACCTCTACCCCTAGGGATAGAGAGGCTGCTTCCAGAGAGACCCTCGGCTCCAAAACACCCAGGAAAGAAATAAATTAAGCATGAGGTGTGTGTGTATGTGTATGAAGCTACGAATGTAGTATGAGTTGCGAAAAAGTGCATGGTAGAACAAAACAAATATGACAACACAAAACAGTCTTTACACATAGTTACATATCTACGACCATACACTACACCTAGAAACACAACTGAACAAAACATCCTAAACACATAGATACTTATGTACGACCATACACTACACCTAAAAACACAATTGTACCCTCTCCTAGAAATCCTTAACCTTGATCCTACGTCTCCACGAGCTCCTATCATGGACCATGTTCTCAGAGAGGTGCAATTTTTGCAAATCCTGCCTAATCCGCTCATCCCAAAAATGCCAAGGAACGAACAGGCTATATGGACATAATATAAAACTTTCATTTTAATCCAAATTTGTTGATTCTTTGTTTAATGTTCCTTGTTTAGCAAGATGAAGTCAAACACAATGAATGGTCAGAAATCACATTTTTTTGTTGTATTTTTGTATTGTAGGTCAGAAAAGCAACCAACCATGCCCAAACAGCCAAAGATTTATAACCCTCAGCATAAGAAAATGCATGGTGGTCACTAAGGGACTCGACTCCCTCCTTCATTACCTTAAGCTTGTGCTTGTCGTGTTTGATGCAAGTGTGGCTCTTCTTGACTATTTTTACTTGAAAAGCTGATTTCAGTTCTTGTACATTAGTATACCTTGAGCTTGTGCTTGTCGAGTGTTTGATGCGAGTGTGGCTCTTCTTTACTATTTTTACTTGGAAAGCTGATTTCAGTTCTTGTACATGAGGTCATGAGTATAGTCTTTGAATTTTGTAAAAATTTTGGAAGTAACATAAAAATTTGAGAAAAATGCCCGAATAGTCCTTGTGGTTTGCTTCGTTCTCAGATAGTCTCTGAAGTGGATGGAGATTAGTTTTTGGTGTTAAGTAGGTGTGAAATGACCTAAATACCCTTAATAAATACTTAAAAATTATGTGGGACCCACCACCAACCCCACCCTCTTCATCTTCCCCAATCTTTACCACCTTTCACAACCACCTCACCCAACCGGAAAAACGCAATCCGTGTTGAATTAACGATTAATTTTAAGAAATTTAATCGTATGATAGCATCGAAAGCTTTCTTTTCTAATCTTTTTTTTTACAATAAGCAGAAATTATAGAATTGAAAGCGATTACTGTAAGGGTCGACCCGCCCAGCATGTCTTCTACAAGCTCAGTGGCATCGTCGGGTCGACCGGCCCAGCACAATCATGCTCCTGATACATCGGGTAAAGAATAATCCGGAAGCAAATCAGGCATGGATAAATCTCGTAACAAATGGTCAACATTCTCATCTCTCCTATACTTATGTTAAACGTCACACCATCGGCTTTAATATTATTGTTTCGCATTTCCTCGAAAAGCATCATCGCCTGATCATTTTCTCTAGTATCGTGTATTTGTTTCTAAAGAAGTTATAGTTATTTTGAATTGTATGGTTAATTTTGTTACAGACCGGAGATAGTGAATACTTCGCTACGGCATCGTGGGTTTGGCGTTGTTGTTCAACAAGGATTGCATTTTACGGCGGAGTGTGGTGGTGGTGGTGGTGAAAGGTGGAGGTGGTAATGACTGGGAAAGATGAAGAGGGTGGGGTTGGTGGTCGGTCCCACATTATACTTAAGTATTAATATTTCTTTTAACTTTTTAATTATTAATTTAACAAGTAAGGGTATTTAGGTCATTTCACACCCATTTAACACCAAAAACTAATCTCCATCCGCTTTAAGGACTATCCAAGAAAGTTAACATAGTTAATGCTAAAGAACGTAGGGTGTAATGAGTTTTACCAAAAAAAAAAACTTTAGGTGTAATTATTGAAGTTAAAGGTCATCCATTGCAATCCGATACAAACATAAAAAACGAAAAGTGTAATTTACCCTTTTATAAATGTACCTTTTACAAGTATAAATATTTAGTAAACTTTTTATATGTTCGCTTAAAGTTAAACTAATGATTTGTTCATAAAATGAAATTCCTTGTGAAATAAATACCATTAAAATAAAATCCTCGATACAAACCAATTACCCAAAACCAGCCAAGGAGGGCCGCAATGAGCGGTTGACCTGCCACGCAAGCAACACAAACGCAACGTTGATGTTGGTTTAATTTTTGAAACCAATAAACGATAACGTAAAGTTTGAGTGTTTAAAAAAGGGCCAAACTATCTACACACCAAGTGTGTATCTACACACCAAGTGTGTAGATAGTCACCTTTAAAAGGTGTTTTTTGTCTTTATATGCACACCCTGCAGTGTCGAACTGTAGCCAAAACGCGGCGTTTTGGTCAGGTTAACCAGACAAAGACTGATGGGTATCTGACGGGTCTGTTGACCGGACCAAAACGCCGAGCTTTGGCAGCGTTTTGGTCCTGTCAACCAGACCGGGTGTCAGTCTTTTGTCTGGTTGACAGGACCAAAACGCGGCCAAAGCTCGGCGTTTTGGTCCGGTCAACAGACCCGTCAGTCTTTTTCTGATTAACCGGATTAAAACGCCGCGTTTTGGCCACAGTTCGACACTGCAGGGTGTGCATATAAAGACAAAAAACACCTTTTTAGGTGTGTATATAGTGAAATAGCTGTGCCAATAGGTAAACCCTTAAAAAACTACCAACCTAAAAAGCCAACAAAAGAAGAAAAAAATACCAAAATGCCTTAAAAGCTGCTTATAAGAAACTACAAAAGCTTCAAAACTCCAGGAGAACAAAATCCATACAAAACATATCAAAAATACATAGCAACTTAAGCAAGAATAGAAAAGATAAACATAGAAATTCAACTCTAAATGCAACTATTGGAGCCATGAATTCAAGAACTTCAAAGCTCAACTTGAAAATTTTAAAAACCATCTTATACCTACTCATCCTCTGCATCTTTCTTCTTTTTCTTCTTCTTCTCACTTTTGCTTGGTTCTTGACCATCTTCAGTGTCTTTACTTTTCTTTTTCTTTTCGGATTTATCGCCATCTCCGTTCTCAGCTACATCCCCATCTTTCTTCTTTTTCTTCTTCTTCTCTGTAGTCTCCCCTTCCACCTTTTCCTCTTCAGCTGCATCCCCGTCTTTCTTCTTTTTCTTCTTCTTCTCTGTCGTCTCACCTTCCGCCTTCTCCTCTTCTGCTTCAACCTTCTTTTTCTTGGACACTGGCGTTTCATCAACTTCTAAATCTTCTAACTTACGTTTAACCCCTGCATCACCATCTTCATCATCCTTATCCTTCTTCTTCTTTTTCTTCTTCTCACTGTCAACTTTCATGGTATCTGCAGCTTCCTCCACAGCTTGTTTGGCTGCAGGCGCAGCAGCAAGGCTAGCAACGATAGAGTCACCACCAGTAGGAAGAACAACGTTCCTCGTCCACTCAGCCGGAGTTTTCTCATTCGGTTTTCCATGTTTGCTCAACTTCCCTTCAGAAATCAGCTTCTTTTTCATCGAAGCAGTAGGACCCAACCCCCATTTTCTAGGATAGGTATCTCTATCCATCACCACCCTCTTAATCTTTGCTACAACACCATGATCACAAGTGGCCATTACAGCGGTAGTCATCTCCGCTATACCTAACGCTATCGCCTCCCCTTTCGTCGTCATCAAAACCACTTCCTCCCCGTTCTCAATACCATTCTCAAACCTCAACAAACCCGGAATCATAAACTTAGCACCATAACAAATAGCATTCACCGCAGAATCCTTAACCACTAATCTCTTATAACTAGTCAACAACACCTCCAACGGCATAATCACACGCCTCAAGTAACTCTCATCTCTGTAATTATCATACATCCATTGAGCATCCATAACATCGTGCATAGTAATCATGTTATCCTTCTCGCCCATGATACCGGACCGAACCCTTCTCAACTCCTGCATATGCCCACCGACCCCCAAAATCAACCCTAAATGAACACACAGAGTCCTCACATAAGTCCCGGCCTCACAACTAATCCAAAACACAACCAAATGCTTCTCAGCATCATACTCCAACAGCTTACTCTCATAGATAGTCCTAATCCTAAGTTGCCGTTTAACCGCGGAAATCAAAGGTGGACGTTGAAAAACCGCACCCGTCAACGTCTCGAGTGCCCGAGCCACTTTGGCAACATCAGGGACAGCAGAATGTAACCTAGCAACACAAACATACTCTTTACCAGCACCTTGCTGAGACTTAACTAACCTAGTGGCTCTATCAATGCAAACAATCAAATTACCAGTGACTTTGGGGTCGAGTGTGCCGCTGTGGCCCGTTTTCTCGACCCGGAGGATGCGTTTAATCCAGGCAACAACCTCGTGTGAGCTAGGGTTAGCAGGCTTATCGAGGTTAATGACACCATACCTGATGTATTCAGCGAGAGGACGCTTCAGAGGAGAGTAGCCGGAGGGGAGAGGAGTGTAGTGGCCGGTACGGACGTTCAATCGGTCGTAGTTTTTGAGGAGAATGGGCCATTCGGATGTGTCGATTGCTGGTGTGAAGCTTTGTGGTTTGATCAAGTAATCTTCGGTGGCGGCGGGGGGGGTTTCGGTGGTGTCTTTGGACTTGCTCTTCTTTTTCTTCTTATCGGAACGGCGGAGCTCAACGTCGGACATGGTGGATGTTTGTGGCGGTAGGAGTTGCCGGAATGGTGGTGGCTAGGGTTTTAGGAAAAGAAGAAATGGGTTTTTAGGGTTTTGAGATTTTATAGGGTGGGTGATTTTTTTTCTGATGTTTAATAAATGTTTAATAGGTTAAATTTTTATTTCAACAGGACAAATTATACAATGATAGCAAGTAAACGGGTAACAAAATGTTTCGACATCCTCTTCTAAATGGAAAACCCTGATTGAGTTTTATTTACAATATCAGAATAGGGTAAGGTTCATGCGAGAACCAATGTGAACACAAAATAAAATAAAAAAAACACTCAAAAAAAATTAATATTTTTTTTTAAAAAATAGCTATATTTCGTTACCATAAAAAAAAACTTTTTTTTTCGAGTAACAGTTATCCATGCACATGTGCATATGTATCATTACTTCAACAAATTCGGTAATACATTATCAGGAATAGACAATTGCACTTTAATTTACAATATCATTATTAATACACTACATTTTACATTACCAATATTAAAAATGCACATGTGCATCATTAGGTATAACCATGATATAACGTGTTTTGGTACAAAAAGTTTGTGATTTTAAATGGAGGAGTAGGCTCATATACATGTTTTTTGGTTAGTTATATCTAGTGGTTGATGGTTTGGTTATAGTTGTCAATTTATGATGTAATATGTTGATTGGATGGTATAAATGGTGTTTACATACATGTAATAAAGTGAAAATATTGGTAATGGTATTGTATTATGGATGGTAGAAGGTAATGGTATTGTATTATGGATGGTAGGAGATAATGGTAGTGTATTATGGAGTGTATGATAGATGAAAGGAAAAGTGTATTCAAAGTAGTATACCAAAAAAACACCTTATTTCATGTTGATACATATAGATGCACATGTGCATTTCTAATATTGGTAATGTAAAAAGTATTGTATTACACATGGTAGTGTAAATGAAAGTGCAATTGTCTAAAAGTTGAAATGAATTACGGAATTTGTTAAAGAAATGACAAAAATGCACATGTGCATGTTTGTGTATTATGGATGGAATAATAGATGAAAGAGAAAGTAGTGTACCAACACACCTTATTTCATTTTGATACATATAGATGCACATGTGCATTTCTAATATTGTTAACGTAAAAAGCAGGGCTGTCTCCGAAAATCACAAAAAAAAAAAATTGGCCCTGTTCGAGATAAAAAATTTGGGCCCTATTCGCAAATCTTCATATAACATAAACTCATCAATCATTCAATCAGATATATATAAATACTAAAAATTCATAATACTACGATAATTGTTATGAAATAGATAAAACAAATTAACAAAAATAGTGTAGCAAAAATGATCAAAGTATCGAACTTACTTGCTAAGCAAACAGTGTGGTTCTCCAAGCGTTTTTTGAAGCAAAGCTCTCGATCAACTCCTTGTAATCCATATCTAATATTTCACTTTCAATAGATATTGTCGCCAACCCGTTTAGCCTTTCTTGTGACATTGTAGAACGTAAATAGGTCTTCAACAACTTCAACTTTTAGAAACTTCTTTCTGCCGATGCCACGGTTACCGGAATTGTCAACAACACTTTATATGCATTTATAGTATAAGGATAAGTAGTACTGCATTGGAAGATATAGTCTAAAACATCAAAAGGGTTGTCAATGTGTCTCGGTAAAAATGTAGTAATCAACTTCAACTCCGTACACAATTCTTTAGCATCAATATCGGATTCTCCTTCATACTTCAACGCATCTTCAAGGCGATAACAACACTCCTTAAGCTTGGCTTCATCAAGAGTCTTCAACTTTTTAGGAAACAAAAACCCAAATATTTTTTCGAATTTTTTGTATTGTTCAAATCTTGTTTCAAGTGAAAAAATAGCTTGATCAACAATACTTAAAAAATAATTTACTCTAAAATCCTCCTCGGGTGAAAATGTTACTTCTTCTACACTTGACGATGTTCTAAACCAACTTCATGTTCTTTAAGTCTACCACTGGCATGTCTCCAATCGTTATAACCTTCATCATCCAACCCACCTTTCGGATGCCGCGTTCTAAAAACTTTACAACAAAAACAATAGAGTTTGTCAAGTTTTTTCGAATACACTAGCCATTCTCTATCGCACGTCTCCCTATTTGATAAAATTCTAGTGTACATGGTATTAGAAAAAAATGTCTTCCAAATTTATCCACGGGGCCCTTAACATCCATATCTCGTTTTGGACCTTTCGTAACCAACTCTTTAATCATGTCATTACTAAGCCCACCCCAATTTATAGGATCAAAAATATCAATATCAATATCCGGAACCGGATTAACATCATCTTCATCTACGGTATCATTAACATTATCTTCACCTACGTTCATGTTGTCTTCACCTACGGTCACATTGTCTTCGCCCACATTACCTTCTTCACCTACGGTCACATTGTCTTCGCCCACATTAGCCTCTTGACCCACATTATCGTCACCCAAGCTAGAACTAGAATTTTGAGTTTCTTTTGAAAAAAACTTGTTTATTCGGTTTTGTTTTACGTCGTCCGCCTTTCTTTTCTCTTCCTCTAGCTTCCTCTTCTTACGTTTTTGATGGCCGGATGGGTATTTGTATTTAGGAACGGGAGGCATAATTTCTAAATATTAACAAAAAAAACATTCATTCAATATTTCAATCACATTCACAAGACATCACTTAACAAAAAATATACATTCATTCATTATTAACAAATAACATTCATTCAATATTTCAATCAAAAAAACGAAATCAAAAAGAAAAAAAAAACATATGAAATCAAAATCGAAATCAGCAACTGATATTAAGTTTATAGGTTATTAACATACCTCCGATTGAAATCAGAATACATATTAACTGTTAACATGCCTCCGATTGAAAACATATGAAATCAAAAACGAAATCAGCGACTGATATTAAGTTATTAACATACCTCTGATATAAAAAAATATTGCAATTGAAATCACAGCCGATCAGCGATTCAGCGTCTTGCGTCTTTTTGTTTCCCAGTTTCCCTCGTCCCCTCATATCAGATCACTTATATTGGCCTTATTGTTTGTAATTGGTTATTGGGCCTATTTCAAAATTGAATTCACTGCAACCGTATGGGCTTTAGTGCTTTACATGTGAAACTGATCTAGTAATTGGGCATATTTCAACATATACAGGAATTTTAGTTTTTTTTTTGGGCCCCATGCTGGTTTGGGCCCTGTGCACAGGCCCATCCTGCACATGGGCTTAGCCGGCCCTGGTAAAAAGTAGTATATTACACATGGTAGTGTAAATGAAAGTGCAATTGTCTAATATTTGTAATGAATTACGGAATTTGTCAAAGAAATGATACAAATGCACATGTGCATGGATAACTGTGACTCGAAATTTTTTATTTTTTATTTATTTATTTTTTTTTGTAAACAAAATATAGCGATTTTTACAAAAAAAAAATAGTAAAAAAAATTGGGTATTTTTTAGATTTTTTTTTAGGTATTACTGTTTGTGTTCACACTGGTTCTCGCGGTTATCGCAATAAAAGGTGGTTCCTAACGGATCCTTCTCCTATCAGAATATAATGTATACATAATAATAATTTATAAAATATTAATTGAGATTATATCTAGACAAACACTTTATATAAATCCGGACACGTGTTATACTCTTTCACTTTTCTCTTCTCACAATTTTGATGGATAGCGTCCAATCCGTTCCCCTCTCATGCATCTCTCTCCAATATTAGTTTTCATGTCAATCTATAGATTTATAGGCGCCTGCGTTATAGAGGCTGGTGATAATTATTGAGATCGAAGCACAAAATTTGAAGTCAGAAATGGAATTCACAATTGCATAATCATTGTCGGTGAAGTCTTGTTTTTCAATTACAACAATAAAGAATGCAAAATTCGAAATCAATCATGGTGATTTTTTTCTTAATTAAATTCTTAAACCATAGGAAGATGTACATAGATATCAACTAGCGGGATTACCATGTTTCACAGTGGATGTGGCGGACTCATGATTATTTTTAATGGGGTCTATTTTTTTCGGTGTTCAAAATATTCATAACAAAACGTTAAAATTTTCGGGTAGGTCCTCGTTCGGATCGGGTTAGAGCGTGGTTTGAATTAGATTAAAAAAAAAAACAGATGAAAAACGAGCTAAACAATGATTGAACACATGACCTCTTGTTGGTAAAGAGGGGGGTTTACCACTACACAAGCTTTCCTTTTCTTTCTTTGGTGTCCACCTAATTGTATTTATGATGTCCTTATAAAATTTAATATACCGGATCTACGAATTTTTTTAAAAACATTGGGGTCCTAGGACCCCGATCCGCTCTATGTGAGTCTGCCCCTGACAGTGGACTTTCTGACTGTATCGGTTTCTTTCAATATGGTAGTATGGTACGGTACAACCACTCAACAAAGTAAACGAAAAAATTATGCCCAAGAGTATATCGACACGTGTTTTACATCTATCGAAAACCATATAAATGAATACAGACTGGTGTTGTTCGGCCAGTATCAGTTCGGTTCGTCATTGTACTATTAGCGTAACAACATATCTAGAAATACTCTATTGCGAATATCACACCGCCACGCCATGAAATCCACAAAAACAAATACTTAATGGTAGGGCTGTAAACGAACCGAACGTTCAGCGAACAGTTCGTGAACTGTTCGGCGGGAAGTTTGTTTATGTTCGTTCGTTTAATAAACGAACGGACATGAACAAAAAATTTCGTTCAATTAGTTAAATGAACGAACATGAACAGAGGTCTCATTCGTTCGATTGTGTTCGTGAACGTTCGGTAAGGTGTTTGTGAACGTGTTCATGAACATTCGTTGATTTGTGTTCTTTTATGTTCGTATGTTTGTACTTTAATTGAAGATCTTTATACTTACATATATTTTATGTGTGTTTTTTATATTATTAAACTGTTATTTATTTTATTATCCTAACAATTAAACTAGGAAACCCTCTTTCACATTGTTTATGCACTAATTCCCTTTTATTTCTCATTATTTACACCGGCGAATACGATCGAACCCCATTCCACAATAAAGGATTCAAGTTCAAGTGCTACTCTCTGGGCCATCTATCTTTATCATTCGTCGCGTTCGCCAAATTTATTTGTGTTCATTTATGTTCGTGAACCGTTCGCGAACACGCTCATTTCCTTAATGAACGAACACGAACACAATATCTCGTTCGGTAAGTGTTCATGAACCGTTCGTGAACACATTTGTTTCCTTAACGAACGAACACGAACAAGGCCTTGTTCGTGTTCGTTCGGTTCGTTTACAGCCCTACTTAATGGTATCAATGTTTAGATGATAGTTGTTGGGTTCCCCTTGGTAAAAAAGAATCAATTATATTTGGCCATTTTGAATAATGTGTTTATCGAATTACGGATAAAATAAGCACCTCCTAACAATACACTGGAGAAAAAAAGTAAACAGTGTCACTTTAAAAATAACACTAAAGCGTAATTCACAAAGTAAAATTTATATATGAATGTAGATATAAAAGCATGTCGTAATGACATACTCAAATTTTATCATATCTTAAACGTTATAAGCGAAAAACAAAATAAACTTTAATGGTCGTATGACAACTGTATTAAAGTTTAATGCTAGATATATATATATTGGCTAAAGAAAAAGAGTGTTAGGGCCCCTGTGATAGCTCTATTAAAGTTAGGGTTAAACATAAAGGTGTAGTGTCACACTTCAACCGATGACGAAAACATCGGGGCGTGGCACTAAGCGTTCAGATTGCTTAAGAGTTTCCATAACACTAATAGTTTCGATATAGATTAATTAAATTTAAACATCGTCTAAAAGTCAACACGATCAACCACCACATAAAGTATCAAAATTACATTAAAACTCAATCATTGTTCAAAATTCCCAATTTAACTAGTTGAGTTTCTAAGCATCATCCTAGTTTGTCTCTTCCGCGTCCAAACTTATCAACCTGTAACATGTATTAAAATACTATCAACAAAATGTTGGCGAGTATACAAGTTTGAGTACGTAATAGCATAATAGTTTAAAACGTTCCAAAACTCGTATCCGCCATGAAAACATATAACAAGTTTCACCATGCTAAGCTAGCGCCGTCCAAGTGATAACCCAAGTTTCCAATGCGTTAAATGCCATTCCCAAAGACTAACGGGAGGTTAAATGTCTCCTCCTAACAATACCCCAAATACTAACGGGGAGGTGCATTACTCCTATAGCGCTACCATTGTTAAGGCGGAGCTACACACATGGATTAAACGTTCACATAGCATAAAAGTCTCAAGTATCACAAGTTTCATGTTTCACGTTTAAAGGGATAGAGTATGTAAGTTTCAAGTGTCAAGTGTTTTTTATATAGAATACATGTTGCATCCCAAAAGTGTTTAAAACAAAACGGGATCGAGTATACTCACAGTGGGTGCTAAGTATGAACACCGACTAATTGGATCAAAGGGAGCACTGGAATTATGTCACGGCCCCCGATCCAGTTTCCCGGTTCGGATGTCGCGGAACAGAAAACCCGTGGTATTGGTGTGTCATTTGGCAGCGGAAATTTTAACAGGATCGTGTAAACTGAAAACACCCATTTATTTTATTTCAAGTTTTGGGACAAACCCCGTAATTTATAATAAAGGAATTTCACTGGGAAATCCTCTGATTACAAAAACATGTTTATTTATTTACTGAGCCACTTCATTCAAGCTGGCGTGCTACGCGGCACTTTTCCTTGTTTACAGTAAATCACCTTAAACATGTTTAAAAAGATTGTATCAGCGGGAAAATACTGGCGAGTCATTCAAATTGCACAAAATGACACATTGTTACAATTTACATCATTAAGAGTTTTCACATTTGCCCCTATCTTATAATTAGCTGGTTCAGTTGTCACTCGACCGGATCTATTACTGTGATCATACCACTATTGGGTCCTGTCACCCAAAAGCGACGTATATCACTAATTAGGCTCGCCCACCTAAAGTGATAAAAACAGCAGTAATGTGCACAATACCCCACTTACTGCCAGTAACTTAAGATTAGCAAAGACTTAATCACTGCAAAGTATAACTGGAAAACATTTAGGGTTTCATAAAGCAATTTGATAAAAACAGAATGACTCACATTGCAAATTTAGACGGACAGAGTTTGCCTACTGATTAAGCCTGGTAACCTAGTTAAATAATGCAAATGAAACTACGTTAGTAACTTAATACAACATTTACGATAATTTCACGAAATCAAAACCCTCACGACGAATGACAAAGTATAGCCCGAATTCAGGCAGCACTTAAACATCCATCGGATCGGTTTCAATCGATCGGACATTGTATCGTAGCAGTGATCGAGTTATTACCCCGTTATTGCAGCGGCGTTTCGACTCTTTGAACGTGATTTTAAAGCAGATTATGGAGGTTTTGAAAGAAATTTTCGAGCACAGCAGCCTGCCCATGCAACGACCTATTTATAGCAGATTTTTGAGTTTGTCACGGCCCGCGAAGGCCTTAAGGCCCATCCTACGCTCCCCTCGAGGGCCACCCTAGCTACGGCTAGGGCTGTCGTGTCAATCCCTAGGTCTGCCACGTGTGCGACACGTGGCCTTGATCTTTATTCGGAGATTTGCATGGCTGTCGCGCAGCGCGTAGACCTCCCTTAAGTCTTTCGCAGCCCGCGACAGCTTAATAAATTTTTGTTTTCTTGATTTTTCATAAAGATTAGGGTTTTAGGGGTCTGGGTTTTCACTTAAGGGGTGTTTTAGGATAGTTTTGTGCCGGTCCTTACAAATTAGCCTGATTATAGTATCACAGTATAAGCGTTGAACAGAATTGTGCGAACATCGACTAAAAGTGTCTGACCGGTCTCTTGAGCGGATGGTCATCCGGTCGGATGACCATTCGGTCGGATGACCGTTCGATCAGTTAGTGCATTTTGCAAAATGTTTCAAACTTTTGAAGTTTTCGTTGTAGTATAAATTCAAGTCATTCGATCGGATGACCGTTCGGTCGGATGACTGTTCGAGTGAAAGTTTGATAGTTTAAAGTCCCAATTCAAAAGTTTAAGTGTTGAAGGCTGTAGGGAACAGGTCGCCTGGTCGGATGGTCGTTCGATCGGACAATCATCCGATCGGACGATCATTCGATTGTTTTGATCTTGTTCCTTTGAAACTTTTGTAAAATTCCTAAGTTTGAGTTTAACAGAGATGACATGTTAACATATCCGGACAATGGAAGACCCACCAAGGTTCAGCTTGCCTGATCGGATGGGAATCACCCCGTTCGATCAGGGCAACTATTCTTGACGGAGTTTTATGTCTGACCCGTAGGTTGGTCATCTCTCTGGTGGAAATTCGTTATCGAGCCGACTCCAGACTAAGGAACAGGTCCTAGGCCTGTTTTGGTTCCAGATTCCACCAAGTTGAGTAGAAAAGTTAAGAAAGTTGAAGAAAAGTTGAAAAGGATAAATTTTCCTTTGAGAAAATGTTAAGGTTTGCAAAGGTTCATGTCTAAATGTGTGAAATACAGGTGAATCTGCACCATTCCCGAGGAGATGACGTCATTCACCTGATTACATAGGCAACCCGTGATGATGTCACCTTCAAGAGTCCAAATCGAGTGATTCCGTGAGGGAACTCAGTGATTTTGATTGAAGGAATGGTGAAGGGTTGTGTAATGATGAGAGAAGTACAAGATTTATGGAGAAAACTTACAAGAATCGCTTGAAATCGATGGAAAAGTGCCTTAGAACGAGAGAGTGCGTCTGGTCGGATAAGTCTGTCACATCAAGTGATGTGACATGAGGTATGTATAGTGCAGAGAGGATAAGGCGGTGGGATGACATGGATCGGATAACTGTTCGATCGAATGGCCATCCGATCGGATGGTCATCCGGTCGGACGGTCATCCGATCGGATGTCCATCTGGACAGCTGTCACGACCCCCGACCCACCCTGGACGGAATCGAGAGTCGCGAACAGTCCAGTGGTACCGGTGATTATTTTAAAAACGTTGCAGCGGAAATTTCCTCAGAACCGTGAGTTAGGAAAAATATCAGAGTTTAGAAACACCGGATTTTATTTCAATAAATAAATAAATAAATGGGATAAACCCATGTTTTATAATGGTAGCTTTAATAAAATAATTTTTATTATATAAAACAATATTTCTTATTTTGATTTAAATAAATACATAAGCCACTTCTTGATGCCTTTCAGTGCCGTATCCATCTCTTACTCCAATCTACTGTTATTACCTGAAACGCGTTTTAAAAAGGTTTTGTCAGCGGGAAATACTGAGTGAGTTCATTCATTTTACTAAAACGACACATTTGTTATAATATACAGTATTAAGAGCGATTACAATGTTTCTGATATCAAGCCAATTACCCACGGTACTTGTCACTCGACCCATTGGCCCATTCGTCCAATGGTGTCTGTGGCTATGGTCATATCCCCCACTGGCTGCCCCAATGGTGACGATTATCAAGTAATGTATACAAAACCCCACATACCGGCTGTAACTTGGTGATTACAAAGACTTAATCCCCGTAATTATAACTTTGAAAATAAACATGATTTTGTAAATAGATTTGATAAAAAGAGAGAATGACTCACAGATAATCAGGCAGATTCATACGGACAAAGTTTAGTTTACAGATAAGCCTTTGATATATTGCAGATTTGTACAAGCAGAGCTTAGCCTATTACTTAGCCTTGGAACCTAATGCATACGAACTAGGTAGATAACTTAATACAGCATTTACGATAATCCATGAGATTAAATTCTCACAATGAATGTCAAAATGCAATACTTTGTCCATCGAATTAACGATGATCCATTGAATTAACAATGAATGACAAGGTATAATACTTTACCTATCGAATTAACGATAATCCGTTGAATTAACAACGAACGATAAAGTATAATACTTTACCTATCGAATTAACGACAATCCGTCAAATTAATGACGAACGATAAAGTATAACCCTAATGTGGGCGGCACTTAAACATCCCTTGGATAGTTTAATCGATCGGATAATGAATCGTAAGAGCGATTGAGTTAATACCCTGTTCTGCAGCACCCCGCTATACTTAATTTGAGTTTTGTGGGTGTTATTTGAAGTAATTTGGACAGAACTCGAAGAATTTTACGAATTCTTTCGTCGAACAATTGCCCAGAAGTCAGTCCCAATGCCTGCTATTTATACACGAAAAGTGACTAGCTTACGGACCGTAAGCTTGTTGAGGTTGCGGTCCGTATGGCATCTTACGGACCGTAAGACTCACAGCTTTACGGTCCGTAAGGGACTAAAAGCTGCTATGTGGTTGCCACGTATGGGTGTAGGCTAGCTGAGTAGATACTTTTCGAAATTTCCTTGTTGCCTACGTTTTATATGGATAATCGTCAATAGGGTTTAACCCCCCCTGAGTTTTAGGGGCCCTAATCCTGATTCTGATTGTTCTGAAAATTTTAGGGTTTGCGTAGAATCACTTGGGTGTCTTAATTAGGGTTTCTTTTTGGTTAAAATAAAATAAGAAATATTATTTTAATGAGAGTTGTTTTATCAGGGGTCTGGGTTCATACTTACGGAACGTTTTTAGGATGTTTTTGTGTGAGTCGTTACATTCTACCCACCTTAATAAAAATCTCGTCCTCGAGATTTACTGGAATAAATAGGAATACTTTTTCTTCATCTCAGATTCCAGCTTCCAAGTGTATTTGGGTTATGATATTTCTTTTGGAATTATGTCATCTTTTAGTTAATAGTATTAGGGTAGATGATCCAGAATTGAAATATTAAATTTTATGAATATGAGTAGGATTCAATGGTTCAACTGAATTAGTTCAAGAAATCGATGATAAACGAATGAAATGAAATGATAAAATGTTCAAAGTGACTAGGTTTAAACCAAAAGATATATGATCAATAAATTCTTTAAAATGAATGTGAAGGACTTTTAGAATCAATAAAATTCTTTGTCAAAAGAAAGCTTACTTTGATTGAGGAAGACGTAGAACTGACAGGTTCCAAATGAAATCAAAGCATGAAAAATGATTTGTCAAATATTTATGATATGAGAAATCAAAGTGTTGAAAGGAATGAATTGCAAAGATATATCAAAAGATAATAGAGTTAGTGTATTATTTTAAAGTTTCAAATTGTTTTAATTGTGAAACATTGTGATAGTACACTTTTAATGACTATACTTTTCATACTATCTCCTAGAAATTGAAATATAATAAGAACAAATTATTTTGATTTGACCAACCATTATACTTTTGTAAAGCAATTTGAATATATATATTATTTGTGTTCTTATCTGAACCGTATCTTATATATATCACATATAAATATTATGTAATATATATATTATTTGTTATGCATTTTTACTATATGTAAATGGTCACCACTTTTAAATAAATATTATTTTAGTATTTTATCATACTATGTAAAATAATTATGTAAGATATATTACAAAATACCGTAATGAAGTCATTATGTTTACAAAATATTATTTTGTAAAAGAAATCATTATTATTTATAATGTTAAATAAGATTGGTAAAAATATTTATTATACAAAATATTTATACATATATTATACTTAGTGGGTCGATTCTATGGGATTACTTATTTGCCTTTGGAAATCATATAACTTTTGTGAATGTATTTACAAATGTTGTAAATAAGTGAAAACAGAGACTATTCTTATATAGTATAAGGTTCCCTTAACCCAGCGTAGTTGATGATTTTTGTATTATTCTTATATGGTTATTTTCTTGCCCGAGTGTTATGGTACATAGTTACCACAAAATATGTAATACATAATTATTTATATAATTTTATTCATCCCTCTAATTCTGGTATTGTTTTATGAAAATATATCTTTCTCCAATATATATATTTTCATATAAAATTAAAATTTACTAAATATGTATGGTGACTAGTCATTATCATGGTTGGATATTGGTTAGTGCTGCCTTGTTTAAGCATAGGTGGCCAATCCATGCCTAACTAAGGCTAGGTTACCCAATATCTGCCCTTGACAATAATCCTGGTATTTTAAAATAATACTAACACTTATTATTATTAATATTTTCTTACTAATAATAAAACTGATATTAGTATTACATAGAAAAATTTCTAATAAAAATGGTGAAATTGGCCGTCCCCAGGATCGAACCCGGGTCTAGGCCACACCCTTTCGCGCTCTTAGCCAATCGAGCTAAGTGCCTAGTTTGTGAAAATCTCCATTTTGGTTAAATATAAGCACATGTACCATAAATTCGGTACTTTTTATTATAAGTCACTCACTTATATTGACTAAGTTTTTGCTTATCCTCCTTATGATGACTAATAAGAATATAGTAATACTATTAGGCAATCACTTATGTAAGTTTCCAAAAATAATGTTTTTCGATTGAAGATGTTAAAGTAATAATTATCACGAAAGGCTAGATTGATATTTGTAAACAAATCATTTAAGAGATATAAGATATATTAAAATATGACAAGAACTTGTGTATTATTATCTTATCACACGATTTGTGTTAAGATAACTTTTTATAAATATTCGTATATGATATATATAAAATGAGAAAATTTTATGAAAACGTTGGTACAAGGTGACCGTGATCAAAGAAATGATTTAGTGAAGTCGAAGACCAATTAGGCATTTTATAGTTCTAGAGAATTGAAGTGTTTGTTGGAGAATATGATATCTTTAAATCCATCATATGGGAATTTGAAATGAGCAAGTTTAAACAACTGAAATCGGTTTAAACAAAACGAGTTTATATAGGAAAGTTCGGACATGGTCATAATAGAAACCATGGATGCTAAAGAAAATTGAGTTTTTTCAAAAATTTATTGACTTGATATTCTGAGTCATTGTTTAGCAACAATGTGGTTTACTGTACCAAAATCAAGTCTAACTAAAGGATATTTGAGTTTGGATAAAACGACAAATTAGAATGAATCCTTTTAGTGGAAATTTAGAATTTAAACGAACCATATGTGTAATAAACGGTGCATGTGTGGATTTACCAAGAAATGAAATGAATCAATATCCGCTATTATGAAATAAGTCCTTCTGGTATGATGACCGTTAGGAAAAGTAGAAATGCAAAAGTCAACTTTTTATATGCAGAAGTCAGAATTTTCAACAAAAGAAATATAAGAACTTCTATCTGGAATTTCGAATGATAACCGTTATTTAAATGATATTATCAGGGAATGTCAAAATTAAAATGAAAATAGAGAATTTGCAAAAGTATATGACTCCTTTTTCAGTGCTAATACTTATGACTCTGATTAGACTGTGCACCGATGTTTTTTTGTGAAATCTTGTTCTAATATACCTCAGCGAAATTTTATGTTGGTTGTAGGATCATATGAAAAAGTGCTGTTTTTAGTTCTTCTACTGACAGAATTAATATTGGTGTTATCGTGCCCAATTTATATTTTCCAAAGATCTTGCCTCGAAAGTTGTGTGTGATATATTTTAACTTCTGAGGACTTATAATTAAATTTTCATGTGTTTTCTTGTATATTATCACGACTTTACATGCTTCTTATTTGCGTTAATAGTTTATGATACCGCTTTTAGAAATTCTTATACTTTTGATGGTATCTCAATTTAATGGGTTTCCTTTGTTTATTTTATCATACAAACTACAAGACAGATGATCCAACGAAATAATCGGAAAAGAGATTCTTAATAAAGGAATCTAGACACAAATGCTTGTGCTTTATTCCAAATTGTCAATCCTTATGGTTTTTGGATTTTCTTATAGATATACATATCTATTAAATCATATATTTCATATACTGAATTAAACATACCATCTATCGGTCAATGTATTTAACAGATTCATATTTCAAAACCAGTCAAATATCTTGATTATGATACTATTTTAGGGAACTCTTGTCACTCGTGTGACATATTATATATTCCGTCTTATCCGATTCGCGCCGGAGCGGTAATTCCAATATATCCGATCAAACGGGAGAGTCTTATTACCTCATACCCAGTCTTGCCGGAATAAATATTCTATTTCCCATAAATAGTATCTTTTCAAAAAGTGCCTATCTTTTTAGGGCTTTTATTCAGAATTAAGGAAATTTGTATTTCCATAACATATCTTATTATTATATTGATCTTTACACGATTCCGGTGACAGTGTCAATTTAATCATTTTTTTCCAATTAGTGACTCAGGTCATATTACTGTTGATTATTCTTTCAACTAGTAATTCTGGACTTAGTTATCCCGTGATATTACTTTATCAAATATATTACTTATGGCACAAAACCATTTAACCCAGAGAATGACATATATCATTTTATTTCAAACTACTATAACTTATCAAATATAATATGTTAATTTACTTAAATAATTGTAATATAGTTATTTGATTTAATTTAAAAAAATATAATCTCCGTATAGTAGAATATATTATACTTGACTATTTTATTATGGGATACATTAATTAAATTTATTTTAAACATTTATTAACTTTATTAATGATTCAATGTTTAAAATAATATTAGTCATAGGCTATGGTTACTGATGCGTAGTTTCTATTGTGATTGTGGTTATGCTATTATTAGCTAACTTTCTATTAGAAAATAACTTTAATTACTGTAAGTATAACTGATAAATATTTTAGGATTTTGAAAAGTCTTTGTAATTATAATTGTATCACAAAAAGGTGATAAAACTATGAAAATAGAGTGGACTTACAAACTGTGAGAAAAGAAATGAACTTACCAAAATCCATCATATTTATTTACACAAATACTTAGCTTATTGTGAAGCTAATATTAAGGCATCTTTTCTTAAATTTGAGTCTAAATGCTACCAATTAACATCAATCCCCTAACTCTTTTATATAAATTTAGGTATTATTATTACAACACCTAAAGGCGTAAAGCAGTGGCTTTGCTTAGTGGCTCTGATACCACCTTCTGTCACGACCCCCGACCCACCCTGGACGGAATCGAGAGTCGCGAACAGTCCAGTGGTACCGGTGATTATTTTAAAAACGTTGCAGCGGAAATTTCCTCAGAACCGTGAGTTAGGAAAAATATCAGAGTTTAGAAACACCGGATTTTATTTCAATAAATAAATAAATAAATGGGATAAACCCATGTTTTATAATGGTAGCTTTAATAAAATAATTTTTATTATATAAAACAATATTTCTTATTTTGATTTAAATAAATACATAAGCCACTTCTTGATGCCTTTCAGTGCCGTATCCATCTCTTACTCCAATCTACTGTTATTACCTGAAACGCGTTTTAAAAAGGTTTTGTCAGCGGGAAATACTGAGTGAGTTCATTCATTTTACTAAAACGACACATTTGTTATAATATACAGTATTAAGAGCGATTACAATGTTTCTGATATCAAGCCAATTACCCACGGTACTTGTCACTCGACCCATTGGCCCATTCGTCCAATGGTGTCTGTGGCTATGGTCATATCCCCCACTGGCTGCCCCAATGGTGACGATTATCAAGTAATGTATACAAAACCCCACATACCGGCTGTAACTTGGTGATTACAAAGACTTAATCCCCGTAATTATAACTTTGAAAATAAACATGATTTTGTAAATAGATTTGATAAAAAGAGAGAATGACTCACAGATAATCAGGCAGATTCATACGGACAAAGTTTAGTTTACAGATAAGCCTTTGATATATTGCAGATTTGTACAAGCAGAGCTTAGCCTATTACTTAGCCTTGGAACCTAATGCATACGAACTAGGTAGATAACTTAATACAGCATTTACGATAATCCATGAGATTAAATTCTCACAATGAATGTCAAAATGCAATACTTTGTCCATCGAATTAACGATGATCCATTGAATTAACAATGAATGACAAGGTATAATACTTTACCTATCGAATTAACGATAATCCGTTGAATTAACAACGAACGATAAAGTATAATACTTTACCTATCGAATTAACGACAATCCGTCAAATTAATGACGAACGATAAAGTATAACCCTAATGTGGGCGGCACTTAAACATCCCTTGGATAGTTTAATCGATCGGATAATGAATCGTAAGAGCGATTGAGTTAATACCCTGTTCTGCAGCACCCCGCTATACTTAATTTGAGTTTTGTGGGTGTTATTTGAAGTAATTTGGACAGAACTCGAAGAATTTTACGAATTCTTTCGTCGAACAATTGCCCAGAAGTCAGTCCCAATGCCTGCTATTTATACACGAAAAGTGACTAGCTTACGGACCGTAAGCTTGTTGAGGTTGCGGTCCGTATGGCATCTTACGGACCGTAAGACTCACAGCTTTACGGTCCGTAAGGGACTAAAAGCTGCTATGTGGTTGCCACGTATGGGTGTAGGCTAGCTGAGTAGATACTTTTCGAAATTTCCTTGTTGCCTACGTTTTATATGGATAATCGTCAATAGGGTTTAACCCCCCCTGAGTTTTAGGGGCCCTAATCCTGATTCTGATTGTTCTGAAAATTTTAGGGTTTGCGTAGAATCACTTGGGTGTCTTAATTAGGGTTTCTTTTTGGTTAAAATAAAATAAGAAATATTATTTTAATGAGAGTTGTTTTATCAGGGGTCTGGGTTCATACTTACGGAACGTTTTTAGGATGTTTTTGTGTGAGTCGTTACAACAGCCAATCCTTGTTCACTAGATTTCTGATTTCGGTTCGATTTGCGAGCTAGATTAAGTGTTACGTTGCGTATTATTGTGTAACAAAAATTTCCGTGTTTCAAGTCTACGTATAAGCTAGCTAGTAAGTGTCAAGTTTCAAGTTTCTTTTTTAACCAAAGTGTCAAAGTTTCTTGATCAAGCTTCTCGTTCCATAAGCATCAAGAATCTCGTTCAATAAGTATTAAGAATCAAGTATCAAGTCTCACCAAGAATCAAGTTTCATAACGTTTAATAAGTATCAAGCATCAAGAGTCGAGTTTCAAAGTATTACGAAGTTTCACAAATGTTTCACATAGTTTAACATAGTTAAGTCTCAAATAGTATAGGGACTAGTCTTGCCAAAAGATAAAAGTCTGGGGACGTAGGGCGTTACAGTCTCCCCTTCTTTAGGAGATTTCGTCCCCGAAATCTAAGAGGAAGATTGCTCAAAGAGTTGTGGATACTTGGTCTTCATCTCACTCTCGAGTTCCCAAGTGAATTCGGCGCCACGCTTTCCTTCCCATCGAACCTTGACTATGGAAATTTTGTTGCGCCTTAGCCGCTTGGTTCCTCGGTCCATGATTTCGACCGGTTTCTCCACAAAATGTAAAGTTTCGTTTATTTGCAAGTCTTCGAGGGGAACCTGAAGTTCCTCGTTGGCTAAGAATTTCCTGAGGTTTGATACGTGGAACGTTGGGTGTACATTGTTTAGTTTTTGTGGCAGGTCGAGTCGGTATGCCACCTGATCGATGTCGAAAGGTCGGTCAAAAACAAGTTTAAAATTTGGTCCTAGGTACCTTTACTAGCAAGGGTAAGTAGGTTCGTCTCCACAGGGAATATGTGGTTAGTGTTGATTGTAGAAACCTAGATTAACTAAAACTAAGAAAAACTATTGCTTTGATTGCGTTTTGAGATTTTTAATCGAGAAGAATTAAGAAAGTTATCAATTTTAAAGAAAAGCAACCCCCTCCGGATTTCCGGTTCAATGATTCACCCAAACCTGTTTAATTAGATAGATACCAAAAGGTCTTGTTAACGGTTTAATTTGATTGATAATCAAAGACAAGTTTTTAATAATAACCTATGCAATTTAATTACCAAATCATAAGTGCCAAGAACCCACCCAATAACCAAACTACTCACGATGCAAGAAAACCGAATGCGAATGGTAAAAGATGAATAATTGCAACACTCACAATTCTTTTAAACAAAACTAAACCACAAGTATTCTTCAAGTTATGAAAAACAATCCAAAAAACTAAATAAACAAGGTTTGAGTTTCACATACATGAACCATCCACCCGGAGGTGGTCACAAAAGAATCTAGCCACTCATAGTCATGATTTGATCTTCTTGGTTGTCTTGGATGTTTGATTGCATGAAAGATGGATGAAAATTGAGGTTGTGAACTCCAAAATTCGTCCTTGGGAAGTGGAAAACGGCTAGGGTTAGTCAATCTCTCGTTTTGGGGTTGGAGATATATTAAAATAAAGTAAAATCCTGAATTTTCGTGTGGCTATCTGATGTCAGCACAAGGTTGCGCCCCCCTGGAACAAGGTTGCGCCCCTGACTCACTGGCGTCTGTATTGCGTCCAAACTGACACCAGGTCGCGCCAAACTGGTTTCTTCTTGCGCCAAGTACTGGTTTCTCACCATTTTTCGCATTTTTCAACTCCCAACTTGTGTGTAAGCTTCTAACCTTCATAAATCTTCCCGAAAACCTCCCATTTAGCTTCAAAATCCATCCGTTAAGCTCCGGGTACCTACAAGTAGAAACACATTCAAAGTAACCATGTTTTATGATAATAAACACTTAAAACCTTATATTTACACATGTTAAAACACGGTTATTCACCCTTCTATCACCACCTTGCCAATCCTTTCGAGTATCGTGAAAGGACCCACGTAACGAGGGGCGAGCTTTCCCTTCTTACCAAAGCGAACTACTCCCTTCTAGGGAGATACCTTGAGAAGAACTCGGTCTCCAACATCAAACTCCAGAGGCTTACGCCTTTTATCAGCATAGCTTTTTTGTCTGCTCCTAGCCTTGATCAAGTTATCAAGGATTTGAAGGATCTTATCCGTCGTCTCTTGAATAATTTCAGGGCCGGTAAGTTGCTTGTCACCAACCTCATGCCAACTGAGAGGAGTTCGGCACTTGCGACCGTATAGAGCTTCGAAAAGAGCCATCTGAATACTGGAATGATAGTTGTTGTTGTATGAGAACTCGATCAATGGTAAATGTACATCCCAATTACCACCAAAGTCGATGACACAAGAACGTAACATATCCTCTAGGGTTTGTATAGTGCTTTCAGTCTGTCCATCCGTTTGAGGATGAAAATATGTACTAAAATTCAAAATGGAACCCATAGCGGACCGGAAAGTTTGCCATAGACGTGAAGTGAATCGACCATCACGGTCGGAGATGATGTCAATGGGTATACCATGACGACATATGATTTCATCAGTGCAGATTCGAGCAAGTTTCTCCACTTTGAAATCTTTGCGGATCGGAAGAAAGTGGGCTGATTTGGTCAAACGGTCAATGATTACCCATACACTATCGTGACCGGCAGGTGTACGAGGTAGCTTAGTTATAAAGTCCATAGCGATACTATCCCATTTCCAAACAGGGATTTCGGGTTGTTCAAGAAGTCCTGAAGGACGTTGATGTTCGGCCTTAACCTTCGAGCAGGTAAGACACTTCGAAACGTACGCGACGATATCCTTTTTCATGTCAGGCCACCAATAAGTCATACGCAGATCATGGTACATCTTATCAGCACCCGGATGAATAGAGTATCGTGATTTGTGAGCCTCATTCATAATGAGCTCATGAAGGTTATCGCGATCCGGCACCCAGATGCGATTGAGGTAGTATTGAAGTCCATCATACTTTGTTTCAAGTTGATTAATCGTAGCGCCTCGAATTTCCACTTCTAGGCTTCCTTCGTTTGCGGACGAGTATTGAGCTTCACGGATACAAGCATGAAGATTACTAGTGATCTGAGAACAGAGAATGCTACTAACATGAGTCTTACGACTAAGAGCGTCGGCCACGACATTCGCTTTGCCAGGATGGCAGCGAATTTCACAGTCGTAGTCGTTAAGCAACTCTACCCATCGTCGTTGACGCATGTTCAGTTCCTTTTGGTTAAAGATGTGTTGCAAGCTCTTATGGTCAGTGAAAACCACACACTTAGTACCATATAGGTAGTGTCGCCAAATCTTCAACGCAAAAACAACTGCGCCAAGCTCTAAATCGTGGGTAGTATAGTTTTTCTCATGTATCTTGAGTTGTCGGGAGGCATAAGCGATGACCTTGTCCCGTTGCATGAGCACACAGCCTAGGCCATGGTTCGAGGCATCACAATACACCACGAAATCATCATTTCCATCAGGACGGGCAAGTACGGAAGTGTTACAAAGAAGGTTCTTAAGATTTTGTAAAGATCCCTCTTGCTCGGGACCCCAAGCAAAAGGTTTCTGTTTCTGAGTCACCGAAGTGAGAGGAACGACGATCTTTGAGAAGTCTGAGACGAACCGACTGTAATAACCCGCCAATCCTAAGAAGGAACGCATCTCAGATGCAGATTTAGGCATACTCCAATTCTTCACAACTTCGATTTTAGAGGGGTCAACATGAATTCCTTGTTTACTAACAACATGTCCAAGAAATTGTACTTCATTGATCCAAAACTCACACTTAGAAAACTTTGCGTATAAGCGTTCGCCTCGTAATAGTTCTAACATAAGACGTAGATGGCGTTCGTGATCAGCTCGAGTTTTCGAATAAATAAGAATATCATCAATAAAGACTATCACAAAACGATCAAAATAAGGTTTACAAACACGATTAATGAGATTCATGAACACGGCGAGTGCATTGGTCAAACCAAAAGGCATGACCACGAACTCGTAGTGCCCATAACGAGTGCGAAATGCGGTTTTGGGGATACCTTCTTCGAGAACACGGAGCTGATGATAACCAGATCGAAGGTCGATTTTTAAAAAGCAGGACGCGCCTTGTAGTTGATCAAAGAGATCATCGATACGAGGGAGAGGGTAACGATTCTTAACGGTGAGTTTATTAAGCTCGCGGTAGTCGATACACATACGAAACGAACCATCTTTCTTCTTGACGAATAGCACAGGGTGTAAGGACCTTCAAATATGTCCCAACATGACCCATAAGCGAAAACCCGGACCCCTGAAACCCTAGCGTACATGAAAAACTGAGAAAACAAAAAATCTGGTCTTCAGGCGGGCCGCGTAAAGGTTAAGCATGGCCTTACGCGGGCCGCGTCAACCTTAAGTTGACCAGATAAGCGTTACAGTCCACGTGGCATCCACCTGGCAACCCTACGCGTGACCCAGCAAACCTACACGTAGACTAGGTGGCCACGCGGGCCGCGTGAGACCCATTTTTCACCTATAAATTACCTGGACATCGAGCTTTCATTCTGTGTCAAAAATTTTAAACAAAATCGAAGTTCTACTGCTCAAAATTCATTTTCAATATAGCAAGGCGCTATTATGATACAGGGTATTAACTCGATCGCTGCTACGATTCAATGTCCGATCGATTGAAACTATCCAATGGATGTTTAAGTGCTGCCCACATTAGGGCCAAACTTTGTCATTCATCATGAATTCGATGGATGTTTAAGTATTGCGCTTTGTCATTCGTTGTGAGGGTTTTAATCTCGTGAGTTATCGTAAATGCTGTATTAGTTACTGACCTAGTTCGTGTGCATTGTTATTTAAATTAGGTTACAAGGCTAATCAGTAGGCTAAACTCTGTCCGTTTAAATCTGCAATGTGAGTCATTCTCTTTTATCAAATATATTTTACAATACTCCAATTATTTTCAAAAGTTATAATTACAGGGATTAAGTCTTGGTTATCTTGAATCACTGGCTAGTGGGGTATTGTGCACATTACTAATTTGTCACAGTTAGGCTAATAAATCCTAACAGTGATAATCATCACTACTTGGGGAAAAAGACCCAATAGTGGTATGACCATCGTCACCAGGAGGTGACACGGCGCCGGATAAAAATAAGATAGAAGCCATTGTAATCGCTCTTATGCTGTAATTTATAACTATGTGTCATTTTATTAAATTTGAGTGACTCGCCAGTATTTCCCCGCTGATAAAATATTTTCAAAACATGTTTCAGGTGACTACTGTGAACCAAGGAAAAGTGCTACGGAGCACTAACAATCTTGAAGTAGTGGCTCAGTTTAATAAATAAACATGTTTTGCAAACCAGGGAATTTCCTAGTAAAATTCCTCTATTGTAAAATTACAGGGTTTTATCCCGAATTATGAAATAAAATAATCGGGCACTTCAAGTTTTAAAAAGATCCTGTAAAATCTTCCGCTGTCAACTCAATTAATAATTACCACGGGTTTCTGTCCCGCGGCTCCTGGACCGGGTCAAACCGGGGCGGGGGCTGTGACAGAAAAAGGTGGTATCAGAGCCACTGATTTAAGCCAATTAAGTAATTAGAAATACTTAATTTTTCCTGATTACCATCTTGTGATTACGTGTTTTATTAACTGACTACTTGTTAGTTACAGTATGGGTAAGCAAAGACTTTCGGACATCTATCGTCAATTAGATAGTTCACCAAAAGATAAGGGAACTTCATCTCAATCAAATTCCTCAAAATACTCAGCAGATACTGAGGAAGAAATATTTGTTCGTAAGGCACAGTTTGAGAAACCACTTACCCCTAATAAAAGAAGTTGGATTATTAGAAAAAGTCAAGAGAAAATAAAGAAGTCACAAACAAAAGAAGTGATAATTAATAAGGAAACTCAGGAAACAGGTAATAACCCACCATGGGAATATGAGTTAGACGAACAATGGGCAAATCTCTATATGTTAGCCACTACCGCAGTAAATGCTAACCTATAGTTGAATCGACAAACTAGTACCAGCACCCATATCAGCTATACGCCAGAAACTTTGCCCATTAAATAAACAACTTAGTAAGAAAAGATAGACTAAAATAAATTATCCCTTAGTATATTTTAAATTTCAGTTGTAATTTGTAATTCGCAAATATTTAATTTAATCAATCTATTTGTATAAATACTTAATTGTTCTGATTACCATTTTGTGATTCTGTGAAAATTTAATTTACAAACTTTTAACCTAGAATTTTGTGTGTTTCTTCATATCTGCTAAACAGCATAAATGAGTTGTTTGAAGCTCTTCAGAATCTCATTCTCTATTCTGTTAATGTGGAAATTTCCAGAGACTTTACCAGTTACTGTGCTGATGTTGAGGAACCTATGGAATTTCAAGCCCAGCCTCCGGAGAAACCCAAGCCAAAGAAAAGAAGAAGAATCGTGGGTTGGAGGCGTGTGCGCAGAAGGAAACCAGTAACTCGGAAAATTGCCAAGATGGAGGACCCAATGGATAAAGGGAAAGGAATAGAGATTGGAGAAAGCTCAAAGCAAGCCGAGGAAATGCCATTGTGGGAAGAATTGGACCGCAAACTGGCAGACTGTGATATCCTTAAGCCTGTCAATGAAAACCTTTTTACTTATCCTGCTGAAACCCAACTCCCAGTAAATTTGGAACTGGCCATCCCAGATCCCCTTGTCAATACCCGACCTTTAGGAGAAATGGAAGAATGGTGGACCAACGATTGGTAATTCCAGAATCTTTTAAACAACCCTTATACCTTTCTCCCTCAGTTTGACCCCGAGCCTGCACCAAACCCACCGATGAGCATTGAGAACCTGGCTGAACTCCGCCATTTTGGCGAGGAGCTGGTGGATGCAGGAAATCGAATCCGGGAGGTGGGAGAACAGATCTCCTGGAAGTACGAGGAGAGGGAACGTCGCTTCTGAGATGCCAGCTGAAGAAACACTAGATCAACGACCGGAATCGAATAATCTAGAGGGTTTGGATCTGCATAAAAGGGGGGTTGTTTTCTCTCGTTTGATTCGGTACAACAGACCTTCTTTTCCGATGAACTCTGCAAAAAAGAAGCACCGTTAGCCTCGCCAAGGGGAGAAAGGGGTTCCCTCCTTGACCCGACTCCGGTGTGAGAATAAGTATGGGTTATGAAGAAGAATATGTATTGTAGAAGTGTGTGTAACTTGAATTTCATACCTGAACAGTTCTCGTATTTATAGCCGGGAGTTTGGGCGGGAAAACTCGTTAGTGAAAAGTTAACGGAAGATGCTAACCCCGTAAGCGGTTACATCTCCTTCCGTTAAGCTTCTCGATCTGACGTGAGTGCACACGGATCGCTGATTAGATCTATGGCTGGGGATTTGCCACGTGGAAAGTGATTAAGTGGAGTTTTCTCTCCAATTACATGCCATCGTTGTGATTTCAGTAGTGTCTGGGATGACGACACGTGTCCAGACGGTTATAACCGTCTGGTGGTGCACGATTGAGTTTCTTCTAGAAGATTATTGCCATAATCTTGTGTGACTCTTTTATCGTGTGGTCACCAGTCACGCAAATAATATCCAAGTCTGGATATTATTAAGCGGAAGGGTTTAACTTGGGATTTTCATCCTTTGTTTATAGAGAAAGGCGCAAGGATTTATGATTTCCTTTTGGCACGCAAGTATCGTCTGCTATTTGTCTTTTAAGCCTTCTTTACAGGACCAGTGCGCGGCCGCGCAAGGTCAGAAGGGATGATTGACCAAGTTGTGGCATGGTCTTGAATACTTGTTATAAGGTTTTTGGGACCTTAGCCCTTCAAGTCCCCCCAGTCTAGTGCTGCTCTTATGCAAGTAAGTGGAGCACTGGACTTATGAGAGGGAAATGCTCTTTGGCGCGAAAGTAGGGAATCTTTTTTTTTTTTTTAAAGATTTACTTTTGTTTTGCTGAGAAGATTTTGAAAATCTTTGACTTTAGGTGGGGGAGGTACAGTAAGGACTGTGTGACAGGCTGTCACTGTCAGGTACACCTCACTATCTGTGGTTTACACGCGCGCGTGAGATCGCGTTTGTGTTGTTTGTCACTCACCCCTGTCAGTTGGGTAACTGTGATATCCGAAAAAGGTGCTATGGCAGTTACCGAGGCTTATTTATGGCGGTGAGTATATAAGGTTGCTTGAGTTGCCCAATTTTAATCATTACGTTTGTTGAAAACTTTTCCCCTTCCTTTATTCATTAACCGTTTGAGAAAAAAATTTCCAATTCTTCGTCTTATGTCAACCGGAGAGTATCACGAAGATTTGTCAGAGGAAATGTCTGCTGAACTTCCACCGCTGAAATGGCCTAGGGCAACTTTTGACGGCCTGGTTCAAAACCTCAGATTCCCGGAGACCTGGGGTGCCCGGTACCCTGAGGAGGGTCAGACAGCAGCAGATGCTCCGGCTGGGTACATTACTCTGTTTTGGGATTTCTTCTGCGAAGGCAATTTCCGTTTGCCTGTAACAAAATTTTTCCTTGAATTTCTTGATTTTTACAAAATTCACATCTCTCAATTGCATCCAATCGGTATGGTTAGGGTTAGGCCTTTTGAGTTTGTATGCCAGTCGATGCATATTGAGCCGACAGTTCTTCGATTCAGGGTTTTTCACCAGATGCACTGTACCCAAGGGTTTTACTCGTTTGTCCAAAGATCGTCTGCGAAGAAAATTTTACAGCATCCTCCAAAATCTTTCCATGACTGGAAACAAAAATTCTTTTTTATCAAGGCAAGGGTGATTCCGATGAGGATGGTTTTAAGGGGAAAGGAAGACGTCCCTATTGACACGCTTCAGACCCCTGTTGACGAGAATTGGTACCAAGATCTGAAGGAGGTCCCTAACATTGCTTTGCCTGAGAAAGCCCTTGTTGGTGCTAGTATGAGTTTAAACTGGAAGATGGACCGGGACGACAAGCCGGTGTATACGGAGGAAGGTCATGGTATGAATGAGTTTCCCCTTTTTTGCCTTTCTCCCCCCCCCCCCTTTTTTGAACCTGCCTTCCTTCTTCTGCAGTTGTTTCTTTGTATGTTGTTGCATATAAGAGAGAAGGCAGAATAATGGGTACCATTAAGAAGAAACCTGATGAAGAGCTTTGGTACCATCGAATTGTGAGGAATTTCGTTCTTCCGCGGGATGCGGATTTGACCGCACAACCTACTGCTGGTACTGGTAAGGTTGCGCATACTGTTTGTTGTCTTATTTTCATTGCACGTCTGAATGAACTTGTTCCTTGCGCTTTTATAGGTGAGTTGTCAAATTTGGGCATAGGCCCTGAGAAAAAGAAACGCGCGACAACAAGTAATGTTGCGCCGAAAAAGGGTGATGCTGAGAAGACTCAATCTTCTAAAGCTAAAAATGTTGGGGAGAAGAAAGGTATGCGCCATTCTTCTGACAACTGGTGTGATTATGTGGTGGTTTCTGATTCTTTGGAGGGTCTTGCGCCTGCAGTTACGATTAGGCGACCTAAACCGGAACCAAGGGATTCTGCTGACGTTCCTCAATCCAACCCAGAGGATCCAATTGATTTAGAATCCAGTCCTGAGCATTTGGTGCAAAGGGGAGCAGGCAAAAGGAAACAGACTGATGCGGAGGCCGAGGGTCAGCCTTTAAAGAAGGTTCAAAGGAAGAAAATTACCAGGAAAGGCAATCTTGATGCTTTTATTCCGGATTCCGCTCCTAGTAAGTGTTCCCTTTACTCTTTTCCCTTACATGCTTTAGATATTTATGGATTCTGTTTTTCCAGAAATCCCTGTTTCTCCTGTTCCCACAGAGCCGCCGCCTGTGGTTAATGAAGAACTCCCACCCTCTCCCCCGCGTGCTTCCATTGCTGATCAATTGAAGACTGCCGAGGTTCCTGAGGGTGGCGTGGAGAAGACTGTTGAGGCTGATAAGCCTGTTGATGTTTCTGTAGAAGCTGAGAAGGTTACTGAGCCAGGAATTATGGATGGTGTTGATAATCCACAAACTTCTGAAGTTGTTGCCCATGATTCGGAGAAAGAAAAAACTGTCGAAGAGACTCCTGCTTCAGTTTTCTCTCCTAAACCCTCTGATGTTTTGCCTGAGCGTGTTGAAAAGGTTACTGCTGAGAAGCAAGGCTCATTTTCTGGAACCGGCGAGGATTCTCCTATCCGCCCAGAGGAAACCCCGAGGGATTATTATTACCGAACTTATACAGAGAAAAATGCTTCTGACCCGCATGCCCCTGTCTGGAATTTGAAGAAAGGTGACACTTTCTTGGATTGGCACGTGTGCCGGGATTGGTTGCAAGGAATATTTCCACCGGGGGAAATTAAGTTCCAAGAGAGTCGTCAACACGAGCAAACTTATCATTCCTATCTTGAGGAAGTTGCTTACCATTCTTCAACCACTTATCGCATAGTGCGCGAGTGGCACAGTATGCATAAAGAGTGGGACTCTTTCAAGACATCAAAGAAGAAACTTGTTGATGATGAAAACTGATTCGCCCAGATAAAGGCTTAGTTGGAAGCTGATCAGGATAAATTTGAAGCTGACCGGAAAACTGAGGAATGGTCAGTTGCGGGTTGGAAAAGAAAAGCGGAAGCTGAAGCCACCCTTCTTGCTGAAGAGCGAAAAAATTGGAAGAGAATTTGTGAGAAAGACAATGCTGAGAAGATGAATCTTCGCAATGTCATCAATAATCTCAAGGCTGAGGTTGAAAGATTAAAGAAGCAGGATGCGGAGATAGAGAAGCTGAAAAAGGAGAAAGCTGAGGTAGAAGCTGCACTGGAGGAGGCGCGTTCTCATAGGGAGCGTAGTGAGCAACGAGAGGTACAAGCTTGCGCCACTCTTGTTCTTAGAGATAAAGAGTTAGAAAAACTTACTGCTTTGCTTTCTGACCAGGAACAACTTAAGAAGGATCTGGAGCTTGCGCATTCTGAGAAGACTGAAACCTCCCGCCGTTTGACTGAAGTTGAAGAGAAGCTGGAAAATTCAGAAACGGCGCGGGTTACAGCGGAAAGCAAGCTTGAACCTTTGAAGAATGATATGGCCTGGTTGAAAGATCGCGGTATTGCCTGTGTAAGTTTCCTTTTCTCCTTTTCTTTGAAAAATGTTATTGCGCTTTTTTTTTGTTTATTCTGCCTTTATCTCCCATAGGTTGCTGAATCGGTGTTGAATTCTGAAGAGCTTGATAAGACGGTTGCGCGTTTGGTGATTGCTGCGCGAAATGACGGGTACTCTCAAGGCTACGCTGAGTGTTCCCATTATGTGAATAGCGCGTTAAAGGTTGATTGGGATAGTAGCAAGTCTGCTATTTATGGTGTAAACACCAGCGCTGAGCTTTTAGCTTTGAAGACAGAATTCAACAACTTACAGCTTCCTGTGATGGATCTTATAAACGTTGCGCTGCAATATGACGATCACGTGGCGCAATTAAAAGAAATCTTTCCGGATGAGGGTGAAGATTTAGCGCAGGTTTGTTTCTGAAATTGTTTTGAACAATTTGTTGTAGTATTTGGGATGTGTATCCCTTTTGTTGATGCGCTGTTGCGCAAGTAGCTAAAACACTGCCGTGTTTGGTAGCTTTTTGGGGCATGTTTGTACGCTGAAAACAATATGTCATGATTTTTAATTTTACAATATCTTGCATGAGTACAATTACTTTGGTTGAGTAAGGCGAATGAAGTTGGTATAAGCTCATGTGTGAACGTTTGGTCGTTTGTGACGTAATCACTGACCGTTCATGAGGCTTTATTTTATTTTTACCATTATGTTTTTGCACTTACTAAAAGGAATTGCATGCACTTTGTAAAAGAAAAACACAAGAATGAAAAAACTTTGATGTTTATTCCTGGATAGGGCGCAGAGGCCATTACAAAGTTTTTTTGATAAATATATGAGACTTAACTTACTCTATGTTCTCGCGCTATTTTGATAAGTCTTGTCTTTTCGCGCATATACCATAGAGTCTCTTCTCAGTTCTTTGCCCTTTTGCTTGGGCCCTCCTCTCCCCTAGTTATCTGTTTTATCTCCTTGCGCACATTTTGAAGCAAATGTGTGAGTTCGCCGCTTTTGAGGGCTTTCTCTATTTCTGTGCGTAAGGAGATACAGTTGTTAGTGGTATGACCGCTGTCTTTGTGGTACTCACAGTACTGGGCAGGGTCTTGTCCACGCTTGTTTTTCATGGGGATCGGCGGTTTGAACTGGTAATCTTCTGTACTCAAAACTTCTGCGGGGGTTTTTGTTAAGGGAGTCCATTGCCTCTCCCTGTTCTCCTGTTTGTTCTCCCTCTGCGCAGTAAGTTTGTTGATCGTTGTTCGAGCATCCTCAGATGAATGGTTTCCTGAACCAGAGTTGCGCCATCCCTTCTTGTATTTTCTCCCACCATTTGAGCTTAAGTCGGAGGGTCGGTTATGTGGTGGTGGCGGCCTATTAGTGGTCAGGTTCTTCTCTGTTTGAGCGTACACCTTGGCCGCAGTCATAACCTTCTCCCAGCTCTTTGGGAGACCCTCTGTTCCGGATAAGACCTTTATCATATCATCGCAACGAACCGCGTACTTGAACTGCAAGCGAATTAGTTGCTCATGGACTCCCCCGATCTCCAGGACTTCTTTGTTATACTGAGTGATGAAATCCTCTAGGCTTTCGTCGTCATGGCGCCATATGTTCATCACGTCGGATGTGTCTCGTTCAGATCGTCGCTGTTGACTGAAATGAGTCAGGAATTTCTTGCGCAGGTCTTTCCATGATGTGATGCTTCCGATGGGTAAATTATCGAAAAAAACTGCTGCAGCGCCGGTTAGGGTCTGTACGAACAGGTGACACCATAATGGTAGAGTCCAGCCCCCAACCAACCCTGCGCTTGTAAAAACCCTCAAGTGGTCATCGGGGTCTGTCAACCCATTGAATTTTCCCACGTTGGATGGTAATTTAGCTTTCTCAAGTGGAGCTAAAGCTATTTCCATGATGAACTTTGAATTTTCTGTTGCTTTCGCAGGTCGGTAAATCAAATCATAGTTATGTTCTGCCTCAGGGTTATAAACCGCACGAGGTCTGCATTTGTTGTAATTTGGCTGCAGTCGGTCGAACACACTTGTATTTTCACTTAAACCGTAAGTTGGATCAGTTTCATCGGTGTGGGTATTTCGTTGAGAACCCAACCTATTGTGAACTGATTGTCTTCGGTGAGGGTGTGATTCATCACGATACTCTCTCTAATGGCTCCCTGACTGGGTGTACTCATATTTTGATGTGGATCTGGAATAAACCTCTGTATTCTCGGTGTGAGATGGACCTCACGTTGAGAAGCATGAGCACGAGATCCTGGCCTTCGCGACTGAGTTTGAGGTGCAGTTTGTGCACACAGCTGTGTGTATACTGCATTCAAAGCTCCTTGAGACCTAACATACCAGGAGATTGGAGTTTCTCCTGGAGGCAAAATTGAGTGAACAGGGTTTTCTGGTAACACCCCTGGAGTGACAGGTTCATTTACTCGGTTGGACTGAACCTCGTTGTCATCCGAGTCATCCTCTGGAATTCCTTCCACCTGAAAGTTGTTTCCGACGTTTGGCCGAGGGCCGTTTTGCCGATGAGACGACGTTTCTTCCATATGCAAATGGAATCAACAAAGTGAATCGAAACGAGATAAAACTGATGAAACAGAGAAATCGGTAGGCGCCAATGAAGAAACACTAGATCAAAGACCGGAATCGAATAATCTAGAGGGTTTGGATTAGAGATGGGATTGGTACAGTACCCGTACCTATACCCGTACCAGTACCGAAAATACCGGTACCGAATTTGAACAAAACTAGGTACCAAATACCGTACCAAATATATAGGTACGGTACGGGTACGAGTACGGGTACTGGTACGGGTATTTTCGGTACAGTACCTGCTTGGTACCATTTTGTTTTTATTTACTTTTTGAGCACTTGTACGAGTACTAAATAGGTAAAATTGACATGAGTACCAATATAGTACGAGTACCAAATAGGTAAATTTTAGTACGAGTACCAATACGAGTACACTATAAATACCATAATATGAAATAAAACATAATACAAAAAAACTTTTAAAGGTATACATAGAATTCGGTACCAGTACCCGTTTTTACCCGTACCCGTACCCGTACCAATACCGAAAGTACCGAATACCAAAATCAATAAAATTGGGTACCGATACATGTACCAAAAACCTAAAATCGGTACGGGTACAAGTACGGGTACGGGTACGGTACGGGTACGAGTACGGGTATTTGGGAAAAAAAGCCCATCCCTAGTTTGGATCTGCATAAAAGGGGGGTTGTTTTCTCTCGCTTGATTCGGTACAACAGACCTTCTTCTCCGATGAACTCTGCAAAAAAGAAGCACCGTTAGCCTCGCCAAGGGGAGAAAGGGGTTATCTCCTTGACCTGACTCCGGTGTTAGAATAAGTATGGGTTATGAAGAAGAAGATGTATTGTAGAAGTGTATGTAACTTGAATTTCATACCTGAACAGTTCTCGTATTTATAGCCGGGAGTTTGGGCGGGAAAACTCGTTAGTGAAAAGTTAACGGAAGATGCTAACCCCGTAAGCGGTTACATCTCCTTCCGTTAAGCTTCTCGATCCGACGTGAGTGCACACGGATCGCTGATTAGATCTATGGCTGGGGATTTGCCACGTGGAAAGTGATTAAGTGGAGTTTTCTCTCCAATTACATGCCATCGTTGTGATTTCAGTAGTGTGTGGGATGACGACACGTGTCCAGACGGTTATAACCGTCTGGTGGTGCACGATTGAGTTTCTTCTAGAAGATTATTGCCATAATCTTGTGTGACTCTTTTATCGTGTGGTCACCAGTCACGTAAATAATATCCAAGTTTGGATATTATTAAGCGGAAGGGTTTAACTTGGGATTTTCATCCTTTGTTTATAGAGAAAGGCGCAAGGATTTATGATTTCCTTTTGGCACGCAAGTATCGTCTGCTATTTGTCTTTTAAGCCTTCTTTACAAGACCAGTGCGCGGCCGCGCAAGGTCAGAAGGGATGATTGACCAAGTTGTGGCATGGTCTTGAATACTTGTTATAAGGTTTTTGGGACCTTACCCCTTCACCAGCAGATGGTGATGGTGTGGTTGTGGTTGTATAATAACAAAATAATAATATAATCATAAAAATATAATCGTGTGAAATAACTTAAAAAATAAAACTTTTGTAAGATAACAGGTGTGTACGGAAGCATATTATAATATATAAAAATGGAAGTCGAACAAATCGACAATTTTGGGTTATACGTGTTAGTGTGATTATGTGCGATTATTTTGTTATGTTTGATTATTTTCTGCTAATCACTTATATAAATTAATTACCAGATGGAACACGCTGGTAATAAACCCGTTAATGAAGCTAATCATTCTGAGCAAAACAATGAAGATCAATTTCTGAATAGGCAAGATATCGAGAATATCATTGCTCAGAGAATAGCCAATGCTATTCCAGCAATCCTTGCTGCCACCTGAAATCCAGTTGAACCTCAACAAATTATTCCTAGCAAACGTACACACGGCGACAACTTTAGTAATAGTGTAAACGGAGGCGGCAATCATACTAATAACAACAACGATGGGATGCAAGCCCCACTCCTTAAGAAAATGAATGCTGCAACGCCTGGTTGCACTTATAAGGAATTTCTTGCCTGTAAACCGGCTGAATCTGCAAGCAACGAAGGGGCGACTGCTGCACTGCTTGGTTAGAGAAAACCGAGGCGGTAATTAAAATAAGTAAATGTGTTGAGGAAGACAAAGTCATGTACGCGTCGCATCTTTTTAAAGAAGGGGCGCTAGAATGGTGGAATACAGTACTTCAAGCCAAAGGAAGTGATGTGGCCTATGCCATAAGTTGGGAAGAATTTAAGCGACTGGTGGAAAGAAAATTTTGTCCCGAATATGAGAAGGAACAGATGGCAAATAAATTCCTGAACCACCGGATGGTGGATGTTAATTGTCGAGGATATACTTCGACATTCTTCGAATATGCTAGAGTGGTATCAACCCTGGCTTCGCCAGAACCGGTACTTATTTCTCGCTATATTTGGGGTTTGATGGGCGAAATCCGTGATATCGTTAAAGTTGCGAGACCTCGCACAATTGACGATGCAGTGGAATTAGCCAACACTTTAACTGACGGACTAGTGCGTACGCGAGAAGAAAACAGAAAGAAGGAGGTGGCCCAAAAGATTACCCAGGGATTCCGTATGGGTAACCGTAGCAATTTTAAGAAAAAGGGAACTGGGCAATCTTCCACTGTTTCATTTTGCAATGCCTGCAAAAGAAAGCATTTTGGAAGATGCTAAGGGTATTGCAATTTCTGCAAAATTCCGGGGCATCAAGAAGAAGATTGCAGGAAAAAGAAATCCACAATCTGCTACAACTGTGGGGAAGCTGGACATTTTAGGCCAGACTGCCCGAAATTGGCCAAACCGGCTGATAACAAAGCCAAACCTGCAGAAGGAACTACCAAGAGAAACGCAAGAGCCTTCCAGTTGACTACTCAGGAAGCAGAACTAATTCCTGACTTGATAGCTGGTACGTTCCTAGTTCACAACGTTTATGCAAAAGTATTATTTGACTCTGGTGCAAACCAAAGTTTTATAAATACTTCATTCTGCCAAGCTCTTAACTTACCATTAACCAATCTTAGGCAGATTTTTACAGTCGAAACGTCAGATGGGAATTCTGTTAACATAGATAAGGTTTTGCGAGAAGGAAAGATAGAACTCTTAGGCCATAAATTCTCTGCAAACATGTTACCTATGAATTTAGCCGGATTCAATATAGTATTAGGAATGGATTGGTTAGTAGCCAACCATGCTCGAATTCTCTGTGATAAAAACTCCATAGAAATTCATACACCCACAGGAGAGTTAGTGGTGATTACAGGAGATAAGCCACGAAAGCCACTGAAATTCATTTCAGTAATGAAGTTGGCCAGTTATTCAAGAAAACAAGAAGTAGTGTATATGATTTCAGTAATCATTAACACGAAAGGTAAGGAAATTAGAGAAATTCTGGTAGTATCAAAATACTCGGATGTCTTTCCGGAAGAACTACCGGGATTACCACCTAATAGGGAAGTAGAATTTAGAATTCATCTAATTCCCGAAACTACACCGATAGCCAAGGCACCTTATCGGTTAGCACCCACCGAAATGCTAGAATTGAAAAAGCAATTAGATGAATTATTAAGCAAAGGATTCATACAACCTAGTTCATCCCCGTGGGGAGCTCCAGTGTTGTTTGTGAAAAAGAAAGATGGATCAATGAGAATGTGTATCGATTATAGGGAATTAAATAAGGTTACAATTAAGAATCGATACCCATTACCTAGGATCGATGATCTTTTCGATCAACTTCAGGGAGCTAGATACTTTTCTAAGATAGATTTACGCTCTGGATATCATCAATTGAAGGTACAGGAAGAAGACATACCTAAAACTGCTTTCAGAACTAGGTATGGTCATTACGAGTTTACAGTCATGCCCTTTGGACTAACAAATGCTCCAGCTGCATTTATGGACATGATGAATCGGATCTGTAAGCCGTACTTGGATAAATTTGTAATTGTCTTCATCGACGATATACTCATTTATTCCAAAAATCAAGACGAGCACTGTCAGCACCTGCATGCACTCTTAACTCTGTTAAGAAAGGAAAAGCTTTACGCCAAATTCTCAAAATATGAATTTTGGTTGCAGGAGGTACAATTTTTAGGTCACATGGTGAATTACGAAGGTATCCACGTAGATCCTGCTAAGATAGAAGCAATTACCAAATGGAAAGTCCATAAATCAGCTATGGAAATTAGAAGCTTTCTAGGGTTAGTTGGATACTATAGACGATTTATTAAGGATTTTTCCAAAATAGTTGTGCCATTAACTAAGTTAACATGTAAAGCAGTTAAGTTTGAATGGGGACCTAGGCTAGAAGAGGCTTTTAAGGTTTTAAAACAAAAGTTAACAAACGCCCCAATTCTAGCCTTGCCAGAAGGAACAGAAGATTTCGAAGTTTACTGCGATGCTTCTAAGCTAGGATTAGGATGTGTACTAATGCAACGCAAAAAGGTAATTGCGTATGCCCCAAGGAAATTGAAGAAGCATGAAGAAAACTATACGACTCATGACTTAAATTAGGAGCCATAATTTTTGCCCTTAAGATTTGGAGACACTATTTATATGGAAGTAAATTTACAGTCTATACAGACCATAAAAGTTTAAGATACATATTTGGGCAAAAAGAATTGAACATGAGGCAAAGGAGATGGATGGAAATCCTAAGTGACTACGACTGTGATATTCAATATCACGAAGGAAAGGCGAACGTAGTTGCAGATGCCTTAAGTCGTAAGTATCATGAAAAGCAAAAGCGAGTTTGTGCTCTTAGATTAAATCTACAGTTAGATTTAATGGAACAACTGAAAAATATTCAAGAAACAGCAATCAAGGATGATGCTGAAGGAATGAAGGGACGAGTAAAAGAATTCGAGCAAGGAAGTGATGGAATTTGGAGATTACATAAGAAAAGAATTTGGGTACCTAAGCAAAGAGAATTAAGAAATAAGATTTTAGAAGAAGCCCATAAATCTAGGTATACCATGCATCCTGGTAACAACAAGATGTACCAAGATTTAAGAAATAATTTCTGGTGGATAGGAATGAAAAAGGACATAGCTAGATATGTTTCAAAGTGTCTAACTTGTTCACAAATTAAGGCAGAACACCAGAAACCCTCAGGTCTACTACAACAATTAGAAATGCCGGTATGGAAATGGGAACTTATAACCATGGACTTTGTTACTAAGTTACCCAAAACCAGAAAGGATAATGATGCGATTTGAGTAACTGTGGGTCGATTAACCAAATCAGCTCATTTTCTACCCAGGAAGGAAACCTTTAGCATGGAAAGGTTAGCCAAATTGTATGTAGATGAAGTAGTATCCTTACATGGAGTTCCACTCTCCATTGTATCGGATAGGGATAGTCGTTTCCCTTCCCATTTCTGGACAAGTTTCCAGGAAGCTATGGGAACCCGACTAAATTTAAGCACTGCATACCATCCTCAAACAGACGGACAAAGTAAAAGGACGATCCAAACCCTGGAGGACATGCTTATGGCATGTGTGATAGATTTTGGTGGAAACTGGGATGATCACCTACCCTTAATCGAATTCTCCTATAATAATAGTTATCATTCAAGCATCGAAGCTGCCCCATTTGAAGCACTGTATGGACGCAAGTGCAGAACTCCAGTTTGTTGGGCAGAAATAGGAGAAAGTCAATTATCAGGTCCTGAAATCGTGCAAGAGACCACCGAAAAGATCACTCAAATCAAGGAAAGACTGAAAACGGCTAGAGATCGCCAGAAGAGTTATGTTGATAATCGACGCAAGCCACTAGAGTTTCATGTTGGAGACGAGGTACTCTTGAAAGTTTCTCCTTGGAAAGGAGTAGTTCGGTTTGGTAAGAAGGGAAAGCTAAGTCCAAGGTACGTAGGACCATTCCCTGTAATCAAACGAATAGGACCTGTTGCTTATAGCTTACAACTACCAGAGGAACTAGCTGGAATACATGACGTATTTCATGTATCCAATATCAAGAAGTGTTTATCTGACGAATCTCTGGTAGTGCCTCTTCAAGACATAGAGGTAAATGAAAAGTTAAAATTTGTTGAGAAGCCATTATAGATAGAAGACAGAAAAGTCAAGTTTCTCAAGCACAAGCGACTAGTACTGGTCAAAGTCAAGTGGGATTCAAAGAGAGGACCTGAATATACCTGGGAACTGGAATCGGAGATGAAGCGAAAGTATCCTCACTTATTTCAGTAAATCTTGAGGACGAGATTTTAAATAAGGTGGGGAGGATGTAAGGACCTTCAAATATGTCCCAACACGACCCATAAGCGAAAACCCGGACCCCTGAAACCCTAACGTACATGAAAAACTAAGAAAACAAGAAATCTGGTCTTCAGGAGGGCCACGTAAAGGTTAAGCATGGCCTTACGCAGGCCGCGTCAACCTTAAGTTGACCAGATAAGCGTTACAGTCAACGTGGCATCCACCTGGCAACCCTACGCGTGACCCAGCAAACCTACACGTAGACTAGGTGGCCACGCGGGCCGCGTAAGGATCAAGCATGGGTTTATGCGGGCCGTGTGAGACCCATTTTTCACCTATAAATTGCCTGGACATCGAGCTTTCATTCTGTGTCGAAAATTTTAAACAAAATCGAAGTTCTACTGCTCAAAATTCATTTTCAATATAGCAAGGCGCTGCTACGATACAGGGTATTAACTCGATCCCTGCTACGATTCAATGTCCGATCGATTGAAACTATCCAATGGATGTTTAAGTGCTGCCCACATTAGGGCCAAACTTTGTCATTCGTCGTGAATTCGATGGATGTTTAAGTATTGCGCTTTGTCATTCGTTATGAGGGTTTTAATCTCGTGAGTTATCGTAAATGTTGTATTAGTTACTTACCTAGTTCGTGTGCATTGTTATTTAAATTAGGTTACAAGGCTAATCAGTAGGCTAAACTCTGCCTGTTTAAATCTGCAATGTGAGTCATTCTCTTTTATCAAATATATTCTACAATACTCCAATTATTTTCAAAAGTTATAATTACAGGGATTAAGTCGTGGTTATCTTGAATCACTGGCTAGTGGGGTATTGTGCACATTACTAATTTGTCACAGTTAGGCTAATAAATCCTAACAGTGATAATCATCACCACTTGGGGAAAAAGACCCAATAATGGTATGACCATCGTCACCAGGAGGTGACACGGCGCCAGATAAAAATAAGATAGAAGCCATTGTAATCGCTCTTATGCTGTAATTTATAACTATGTGTCATTTTATTAAATTTGAGTGACTCGCTAGTATTTCCCCGCTGATAAAATATTTTCAAAACATGTTTTAGGTGACTACTGTGAACCAATGAAAAGTGCTACGGAGCACTAACAAGCTTGAAGTAGTGGCTCAGTTAAATAAATAAACATGTTTTGCAAACCAGGGAATTTCCTAGTAAAATTCCTCTATTGTAAAATTACAGGGTTTTATCCCGAATTATGAAATAAAATAATCGGGCACTTCAAGTTTTAAAAAGATCCTGTAAAATCTTCCGTTGTCAACTCAATTAATAATTACCACGGGTTTCTGTCCCGCGGCTCCTGGACCTGGTCAAACCGGGGTGGGGGCCGTGACACAGGGGCACCCCACAGAGAGGTACTTGGACGTATAAAGCCTTTGTCGAGCAATTCTTGCAGTTGGCTGGATAGTTCTTGCATCTCAGATGGTGCAAGTCGGTAAGGAGCCTTGGCGACAGGAGTCGAACCAGGTATGAGGTCAATACGAAAGTCGACAGATCTAGGAGGAGGAAGACCATGAAGATCTTCAGGAAAGACGTCAGGGAAATCACACACTACTGGAACATCGCTTATGCTCTTTCCCTTGCCCTTTTGTTCCACTACGTAGGCCAAGAAGGCAAAGTACTGCTTACGTAAATATATGTTCGCTTGAGTGCATGACATCAACTTTAGTCCTCTAGAAGGTCGGTCTCCATAGACGTGTAAAGTATCACCAGACGGGAGAGGTAAACGAACGTACTTCTCATGGCAAGCGATCTCGGCATGATTCTTACGCAACCAATCCATGCCGATTATGACGTCGAAGCTACCCAATTGGATGGGTATGAGATCGATAATAAAGACGTGGTCGTTAAGAGTCAAGGAACAACCACTGAGAATAGAATCAACTAGAATACACTTACCATCGACAATCTCGACAGAGAACTACTTAGGTAGTTTAGAGCGTGCACAGTTTAACAAAGATTCAAATTCTACGGACACAAAGCTTCTGTCGGCACCAGTATCAAATAGTATCGAAGTGTAAAGATTATTGATGAGAAACGTACCATTAACGACGTCATTGTCGTTACGAGCCTGGTTTGCATTGATGTTGAATGCTCGTCCTCGAGCGGCTGGCTGTTGCTCCTGGTTCAGTTGGGGGCATTGGTTACGGAGATGGGTAGTGTCTCCACACTTGTAGCATGCACGAACGTTTGCTGGTCTGGGGTTCTGCGGAGGAGCTGGGAGAGCTAGCTGAGCTGGTTGAGCTGGCGGTGCTTGCTGGGCCTGATTGGCTTGGCGGCAGAATGGAGTTGTGTGACCATAGCGATTACAGTTGGTACACAGATGGCAAGCGGAGGTTGCAGGATGGTGATAGTTATAAGTTGCACACTTGGGATGCACCCCTGTGTACGACTTCTTGTTATTCTCCGAAGCAGGAGGATTAGCAGCAGCAGGCATAACAGTATTTCCCGTAGGGTTTGCATTCGTAGTAGGGACAATTGCACTGCAACCAGAACCTTGAGACTTTCAAACTGTTTATCACGTACCCGATTGTTGTTCAAACTTGCTGCAAGACGGTAGACTTCTTCAATAGTCCCGAGCTGAGCTGCTTCAATCGAATCACGCATGGCAGGAGGTAACCCATTAATGTACTTGGTTATTATGCATTTCGGAGTGGAAACCAAGTGAGGCATGATGATGCTGAGTTGCTTAAAACAGGTAGCGTAAGCCAAATTGTCATCTCCAACCTGCTTGAGGTGCCAGAACTCTTCCTCAAGCTTTAGCTGTTCATGGGGAGGGCAGAATTCGAGCATCATCAATTCTCACACCTCAGGCCATGGAAGAGCATAAGCTTCTTCATTACAGAGGATGTTTCTCTCGTTTGCCCGCCATTCGAGAGCCTTTCCTTGAAACATGCTAGTTGCACTCCTAGTCTTTAAGTGTTCTGGGCAATCGCTGTTGATGAAGGTAACCTCGATGCTGTCGAATCACTCCAGCATAGCAGTCACCCCATCGCTGCCCGTGAAAGGCTTAGGGTTGCAAGAGACAAAGTGTTTGTAGTTGAAGCTCACAGGCTTTGGTTTCTCCGCTTTAGAATCCACATAGGAGGGGGAGTGTTTGATCCCTGGATCTCAGAGACGATCTTAGGCACGATGCGAGCAATCTGATCGGCCATGAAAGACATCATTTTCTTCCGAGAGTTGGCCCTGGATCTCTTGAGAGAGTCGGATAGTTTACGGGAAGACATCTAAAGATCCAAGAAAATGATCGTATAAGTCTAGATCATAAAGTCTCGTAGTATATAGTTTCACACACGGTCGCATAAAGACTCAAGTTTCACACATCATAAAGCGTTCAACAAGTTTCACGTAGCATAAAGGTTCAACATTCTCACCACAAGTCCGCAAAACAATGACCTTCGCATGGCACGTGGTACGAAAGTTCGGTAACATGCTGGAAACACTTATATATAGGAAGTACCAGCGGCGTATCCACCATGTTTCAACCATGTCACGTCCGCCTCGTCATTCGGTGTCATGTTAGGTATCGTGTTTTGCCACTCATAACAGTACACTCTATCATTTTCAGGTGCTTCAACCAGTTTCGTACACATAGACCAAGCAAGTAGTTTCACATAGCATAACGTTTAACATAATCATCACACGTCTGCAAAACACCGAATTTCGCATGGCACGTGGTACGAAAGTTTGGTAACATGTTGGAAACACTTATATATAGGAAGTACCAGCGGCGTATCCACCATGTTTCGACCATGTCACGTCCGTCTCGTCATTCGGTGCCATGTTACGTATGGTGTTTTGCTACCCACATCAGTACCTTCCATGACTTTCACGTACTTTTGCCAGTAGTTTCACATAGCATAACGTTCAATCATGTTCCCCATAGTTTAATCAAGGCTTCCACATAGTACAACACAATGAGTAAAGCTTCATCAATTTAGTTCGATCCTGAGAGATTATGATTATTGTTTTAGATTGCGGAAATACGTGCGATTCGTGTAAAAAGTCCCAATATGAACAAAGAATCAAGTTTAAAACCACATATAAAACTGAGATAACATAAAAAATAGGCTCATAAAACATAGGATTGTTTCGGGTAGAGGAACGTTGACTAACCAAAGTGAATCAAACCCCTCTCGAATTGAGGCAACGTGCCTTGACTTACTTAGACAAATACGTCATCGATGTTAGGCCTACGATATTTGTCCTTTTGGTCACTACACGTCCTTAATTGATTGGGAATTTCGAGGCTTTGGCGAGATAGAAAATCAAGAGTGGGTCTAGTCATCAAGATGTGAGTTTCACCTCTAACTTGACAACTGCGTACCCTAGTAGTGTCGGTACTTATCACTAGATAAGGCCTACTAGAATATAATATGGAAATTTCCCTTCAAAGTTTGGATGTCACTCCTGACTTGAGGGTAAATCTCGTGTAAAATACAAACGCTACACAGTAGTGTTTTCAAAGCGTCCAAGTGTGTATTGTGTTAGCCTTAGGAAAGGCATGTAAGTTTAACAGGAAATGTGTTGCTAGGAAGCAAGTACGGTAGAATGCACAAGTCTTAAACAACAGATAAAGGTCAAGTTTCCTAGAACTATAGACTAGGGAAAGTATTCCTACTTTTCCTAATTCCCTATAATTATGGCTCTGATACCAATCGGTCACACCCCAACCGATGGCGGAAACATCGGGGAGCGGCACTAAGCGTTCAGATTGCTCAAGAGTTTCCATAACACTAATAGTTTCGATATAGATTAATTAAACTTAAACATCGTCTAAAAGTCAACACGATCAACCACCACATAAAGTATCAAAATTACATTAAAACTCAATCATTGTTCAAAATTCCCAATTTAACTAGGTGAGTTTCTAAGCATCATCCTAGCTTGTTTCTTCTGTGTCCAAACTTATCAACCTGCAACATGTATTAAAATACTATCAACAAAATGTTGGCGAGTATACAAGTTTGAGTACGTAATAGCATAATAGTTTAAAACGTTCCAAAACTCATATCCGCCATGAAAACATATAACAAGTTTCACCATGCTAAGCTAGCGCAGTCCAAGTGATAGCCCAAGTTTCCAATGCGTTAAATGCCTTTCCCAAAGACTAACGGGAGGTTAAATGTCTCCTCCTAACAATACCCCAAAGACTAACGGGGAGGTGCATTACCCTTATAGCGCTACCATTGTTAAGGCGGAGCTACACACAAGGATTAAACGTTCACATAGCATAAAAGTCTCAAGTATCACAAGTTTCGTGTTTCATGTTTAAATGGATAAAGTATGTTTCAAATAAGTTTCAAGTGTCAAGTGTTTTTGATATAGAATACATGTTGCATCCCAAAAGTGTTTAAAACAAAAAGGGATCGTGTATACTCACAGTGGGTACTAAGTATCAACACCGACTAATTGGATCGAAGGGAGCGCTGGAATTAGCCTGATTATAGTATAACTATATAAGCGTTGAACAGAATCGTGCGAACATCGACTAAAAGTGCCTGACGGGTCTCTTGAGCGGATGGTCATCCGGTTGGACGACCGTTCGATCAGTTAGTGCGTTTTGCAATGTTTCAAACTTTTGAAGTTTTCGTTATAGTATAAATTCAAGTCATTCGATCGGATGACTGTTCGAGTGAAAGTTTGATAATTTAAAGTCCTAATTCAAAAGTTTAAGTGTTGAAGACTGTAGGGAACAGGTCGCCTGGTCGGATGGTCGTTCGATCGGACGATCATTCGATTGTTGTGATCTTGTTCCTTTGAAACTTTTGTAAAATTCCTAAGTTTGAGTTTAACAGAGATGACATGTTAACGTATCCGGACAACGGAAGACCACCAAGGTTCAGCTTGCCTGATTGGATGGGAATCACCCCGTTCAATCAGGGCAACTGTTCTTGATGGAGTTTTATGTCTAACACGTAGGTTGGTCATCTCTCTGGTGCAAATTCGTTATCGAGCCGACTCCAGACTAAGGAACAGGTCGTAGGCCTGTTTTGGTTCCAAATTCCACGTGTCACCGGTGGGCCCGGTGGGGGAGTATCGTGACGTGGTTGGCAACATAATAGTCAAACAACACAATAGAATAATGCACAGCGGAAGCAAAAGATAATTAATATTACATTCCGAATATAAGTAATGTCAAAGTATTACAACGGAAGGTAAGGGATCCACAGGCGGATCAAACAAAAGATACTAAAACTGTTCAACAGACTTCAGGCATCTAGAACTTTCAAGATTCCCTAATGACGCCCTGAGCTCCCAGCCAATCATGCATAGTACCTGTCACTTAACCTTTTGGAAAATACGTCAGTTTACACTGGTAAATACAATTAACTGACTCATTTTGGAAAAAGAGTTTGAAAAGTGATTCTAGTGCTAACGGCACAAAATATCTTGACACATTGATTAAAATGCACAGAGGCAAAATTAATCTTTTATACTTGGGACAATTCTATTAATAAAAATCTTGTATCCGATTTACATGGTTGTCCAACATTTAGGGCCGGTGATTATACAATACAAGCCGGACAAGATTAATCGACACACCACAAATATGAGCTCACAAGAAGTTACCCTTACGAGTGAGTATACGTTATACATATGCAACAGGAGGTGTTATGTCTACACCTTGTGCTTACGTCGTGGCCATTCACTTTTTAAAATGAGCCAAGGATATCCAGGACACGGTCATTAACCCCCAATGTTATTTGTTATCAATCAATACAGATTAAAACGGGATTTTTCAATTTAATCATCTCCGATTAAAAGGTTTCTACACCCGACCAAGCGGTATTTTTATAATACCGTATCCCAAGCCCGTATAAGGGAAAATAAGTTAAAAGTATTTACCTGAGCTAGCAATGCAATTTATACTCAGCCGTATATTCTAATCAGCAAGCACGAGTACTTCTACTGGGGCTCTCAATCTGGAACGAAGGTTTTATTAACCTATTAGATTCCTAACGGGTCTTATTTAAGTCGTAACTTAGACCGGTTAGTTTTAAGGAAAGGTTTACGGTTCAAACGCATGATTAAGCGAAGACCGGAATAGAATGTGATTTAGACCCGACAAGTTCGAAGACTTGTATAATATGGGTAAACTAAACACATTCTGGATTTTGAGATAAAAAGGATAAGGTTTGACCCGTTTCGGCTAATTTATGCAAACTAGTTACATAAACCGAACCGAACGCGCCAGAGGCGTAACGGGTAACCATAAGGGTCGCGAACAGGTTTCCTAAGTTAATATGCTTTAAATATGTTGTGATATCATTATGATATCTTCCATAATGCCCAAAACGAGATTAATCATTAATTATGCCCCGTAGGGGTATTTTGGTCATTTTAGAGATTATAAAAGGGTTTTAACGTAACCCCGATGTTCGGGACTGAAGAAATCAGTATACAACTTATTTTTAACAGATTACATTATTTGGTAATAATCCTTATATGTCAAAAATGGTTTTAAGCCTAAACTACGCGTATAATACGCGTATAAACTCGTTTTAAGCGACGTACGATTAAAAATATGATTCTGGGTTTTCTGATTAGTTAAACAGGCTCAAAATATTACATTTATTATTTAAAAATCAGTAGCAATTGGATTCGCGTCAAAATTCCTTGTAGAAATCATTTTATGACCGAAAAGGGTAAATTCGGTATTAACCGAATTAAGGCGATAAGCCTAGCTTAAGACCAGTTTAAAAATAATTAAAAATCTTCAAAAATCCCAAAATATTATTTAACATTAGTGGGTAAAAGTTTTGGTACCGAAAATCGGGTTTAGATAGGCTATGCGCTAATCGCGCCGTTTAATTAATAAAAAGTTTATTAATTACGCTAATGCGCATATCTCCTAATCTAGACCTCCGATTGACGTGAAAATTTACGTACATGTTTAATAATCAGTAACTAAGATTATTGTACTTCCACATTTTCAAAATTCTCGTTGTATGGTCATAAGGGCATTACGGTCCATTTTAAGCATTTAACGGAAACGCACGAACGAATCGGATAATCAACGAAACAAGTACGGAGACTTATACTATCATGCAACCCTACTCTAATGAAGCACTAAGGCATCTTCGAATCCAACTAAAACGGGTCAGAACCGAAGTCAAAGCAAAAGTCAAGGTTTTGCGCATTTCGGTTCCGAATCGGGTTTAAACATAAATTTGTCGAGTCGGGCAAGCGTAGACAAGTTTCTATACTTATTACCATGTTATATTAAGGTTAAAACAGGTTACACACCTCTCGGATCATTAATTGTGCATTAAATCATAATTTGCATTTCTGTTGACTTTTTCGGTCAACGTTTGACCCGACAAACGACCTAGTTAGGTCTGGATTCGGTACGTGCCCTTATAAGGGTTTAATACCCATGTAATTACCTATCTAACGGTACTTTTAATTCGGGTTACGACTGAGCTATCGATAACTAAACCCGAAGTCAACCGTTTAATACGATATGTTGACTTTTAAGCTAAAAACTAAACTAGAATTAATTTAGAAGGGATTAGAGACTTACTAGATGATTAGTGGATGACTAGGAAGGCTCTTGATCAGTTGCAAGCTCCCCAATAATCAGAATGCTTGAAATGATTTGTGAATGAAATGTGGTGAGTGAAAGGGTCCTTATATAGTGGGTTTAACACCACAATTCATTGACACAAGGGTCTAAGATCAACCACAAGTGATAAACACATGTCCCTAGTATGTAGGGGGTGTCTAAGGTTCATGCATGAGCAATAAAAACCGGCCAAGGGAGTAACAATCGCACACAACAGCCAACTGTGGGTTCTGCTGTCGCTGGGCGCACCCTCGCGTAGCGCGAGGGGCTGTCGCGCTACGCGACGCCTTCGTCTGATCAGAATTGTGATTTTGTTTGCTAATCGGTCCTTGGCTCTTCAAAACTCGAATAGGTACTTGTTTTATTGCACTTTAAACCTTTGTAATTTATCTAGTAAGACCTTAAAACATATACCCACTTTGCCAAGTCCCCGGGTAACTTTATTTTCACCCGAAAAGTCTTTTCTTTCGACGATTACGCTTTAACGCTTCGCACACGAATTTAATCATATCTTTCTCATACGTTGACGAAACTTTACGAAATTTTTATGGTGCATTCTAGTGAGCATAATTAATCGTTACAAGGCTTCAGGTTTTCTATAAGGTCACTCAGAGGTATATCTTTAACATGTTGACACATTTAACCCCTGTAGTTTGTAATCTCTCACTTTCTTTCACAATTCTCTTCGTATGATCCATGATCCATTCGTTTAAGGTTATAAACATCATGTAGGGTTATTGCAAAGTATATTTATTCATTGTTGACACTTTGAACCCTTATAATTACATACTTTCATTGTTTGTCAACTTTAGTCCTTCAAGGACATTCTTACACACGTTCAAACTTATGACACGTGTCTACACCTTATAGGACGTAAATTTTCGGGGTGTTACATCCTCACCCCCTTAAAATAAATCTCGACCCGAGATTTACTGAAATAAGTAAGGGTACTTTTCTTTCATCGTGGACTCAACCTCCCACGTGAATTCGGGACCTCTACGGGCATCCCATTTGACCTTTACGAAAGGTATATGCTTCCTTCGAAGCTTCCTTACTTGTCGATCCTCAATCGATATAGGATGTTTATCACATCGTAAATCCGCATACCAATTTGTGATAGTGCTCCTTGACTTATTGGCGGAACACATCTTCCAGTCACTAGTGTGCAATGTATTTCGAGCTCCGTCAAACTCCTTAAGTAGGTTTTAGCTTACAAGCTACTTGATCTTGACACATTCGATTTCCTTCGGATGATTTACCTTTATTCAGAGCTTAACTAGCCTGATAATTTCACAAATTTGATACACCCTTCCTGGGTGATATCTTTTGTTAAACCATATTCCTTACTAAGAACTTAGGAAGTTTGCTATTTTCATAACTCCTCGATTTCTTGCCATATACCGGCAACCTACAATCGATTATGGATTTGTATAATCTTATTTGTTGTCCCCCAGGCAACTTTCAGATCTTGATAATTGGACTTACCAATTCTCTATCTAACAATAGATGTTTTAACATTCCATCTATACTAAGTCTCCAAAGGAGTCACCTTAATACTTATATGGCAGTTATTATTGAAAAGCTTATCTTAAGGTGAGGTGATTATTCCAATCATTGCTCCAAATTAATCTTATGGAATAGCTAATCTTTACAGTTAGTCGAACAATTCGACGATCCTGGGTAGGTAATAGCGATTTTTAATTGTTGCCTAAATAGGGTTGCGGTAACGAATGCATAAGCAAAATGAACCGTCTTTCTTATCTAATAAATATCAAACTCTGAGAATATCGAGTTAGGCTATTTGAATCTCCTATCTTAAAATTTACTTAATCAGGTTTTCGGTTATTCCATAATCAATATGGAGTTCTTACAACACTCTAACCCAAAGTGGGATGTTAATCTTAACTCCATCTGTCTCCAGGGGCAACAGGGTAAACTTAGAAGAAGATAATCAAAGTACAAGGAGGTTGCAGAGATTTTTCATATCTCAGGCTCCAGTTCACTCATCGTTACTTGTGTCGAATAAGTGACACATTTATGTTACTAGTCCACGAATTCCTTAATCAGGAATATTTACTTGGAAAAATTTTCCATTTTTGGATATCTTCCTTGAATACTACTAGTCGACTTTAGTACAACATGATCGTTGGGATATCTTAGGGGTTCCATGTATTAAACCTCCATGCTGATCAGACATGGAAATAATCTATGGGACACACTAGGATACGCCAATCCTCATATGACACTTTTATCAAAACATAGTTTGGCATTCGCAGGCGATAGAAAACAATGAGAAAAGAAAATAATTAAAATACATATGTTGTCGTACTCTATGCAAAGAAAGAGTGATTTCGAATAGATATTAATATAAATATAGGATTTGTTGGAGCATTCTCAACGTAACATCGTCACTTTCTACCGGGCATTAAATGACCGGAGTCTTAATCAGGTGGAGACAACCGCTCTCAACCTTTATCATTCATAATATATTTATGCATGCCAGTATTAAATAAGTTTCTACATAAACTGCTTGATAACAAAAGGTACATATTATACTATTATTATTCTGCCCTATCTCTTGGGCGTTCATCCTGACAACTCGTGCGTTTGTTATCTTGGCCTACTCGGGCTTCTTCTGATTCCTAGGGCAGTTGGTCTTGATATGCCCCTTCTCGTTGCAGTTGTAACATGTGGCGTTCTTTAACCCCTTGCAATCTAAGGTTTTGTGACCCTTGGTCTTGCAAATTCCACACAATTTAGTGCGTGGGTCTATTGTACATTTTCCAAAATGCTGCTTTTTGCAGTTATTGCATTTGGGTCTGTTATCAGACTGACTCGAGTTCTTCCTAAACTCGGAATCCTTCCCGCGCTCCGAGCTTCCCTTTTTCTTCTTGTTAGTTTGATGAGAGTTTTCCTCCTCTCTTTCACTTCTTCTCTCGCCAGAAGCCTTAACAGACTTAATTCTGATTGCGTCTAAGGTGAGAGATAAAGATAAGTCCACCGCGGACCTATATGTGGTTGGCCTAGATGCTTTAACATTTCCTTTTATCTCTGGTGCTAGGCCTCCAATGAAACGTGCTATGCGTTTAGGTTCAGGGGTGACTAAATAAGGAACTAGGCGGGACATAGTGTTGAAACTTGTCACATATGCCTGGCAATTCAAATTTTCCATGACCAAGGTCAAGAAGTCTGATTCTATCTTTTCTACTTCATGCTGGGGGCAATAGTTTTCCTTGACTAATACAACAAATTGCTCCCAAGATAAGTTGTAGAGTAGAACTTTCCCCGTGGCTTGGAGCAAGGATCTCCACCATGCCAACGCTTCTCCTTTAAATGATTGTGAAACAAATTTCACAACATTTTGCTTCGCACAACCGCTGATGTCAACAACAGCGTCCATCTCATCGAGCCATGTCATGCAATCGATGGCCCCTTCTTCTCCTGTAAAGTCTCTGGGCTTGCAGGAGACAAAATATTTATATGAACAGGCCTTAACTGGTGCCTCTTGATGAAACACAACTTGTCTAGACAGAATACTCCTTTGATTTGACAAGTCATGAACATCGTCCTCCCTTAACTCATGTGTGTTAGAAGGGGGCGTACTACGAGCCGCAGATAGAGTCTTAGAGTGGGTATCACTTGACTCATCATACTGCCGATCAAGTGCTCGAGTAACAGCATAATCTATTATTGCCTGTAGTTCTGCTCCAGTTACATTAATTCTGGTAGTATCATTGTCCTCCTTCATGTGGCTGTTAACTTCATCTAATCCAGCCATGTAGCTTGATTGCTACATAAATATTAACAATGATTTATTCAGAGATTATTATGGAATCATCATCTTTGACGATTCATCAACCATGGTAATATAAGCCATATTGGTTAACTTGTTAGTTATATTTAATTAGTATTTTCCATTATGATTTATCCTAGTTATGAAACATTAAGGATATTAAAGTGGCGCATAAGGCCTAGTCACAAGGACAGTTCTAAATTTTGTAAGCCATGATTTCAGAGAATCGAGGCATTAAGGTTTGAATCACGTTCATTACCTTCTCTTGACAGGGAGTTGTAGACTCCAACTGTCTTTTGTCTTTTGGGACAATAGATATAGCCCGTGGGCATTTCCCTTCTGAGGGATGGTTATAATATGATCATCTTCTCAGATGCTATTAGTCGAGATCGTATGGATCCTACCGACTATTATGCTTGGACCTGGTCCAACATTTTTGGACAGGAGGTCAAAGACCACCACTGTCGTTGCCTTATCGGACAACAAGTTTAGCCCATAGGCACTTCATCACTATCGGATGTTTCTAAAATGATCATCTTATAGGATGACACAAGCCATGATTTCTAAGTCACTAGGCTAGATAAGAAAATTGGAAGAATCCAATATAAGGATGACTGTTGTGATTTTATCGAATCACATTTGTCAGGAGTGCTAACACGTTCTTAGGTGTTAACAAGGATTTGAATCTCTTGAGTAGGTTTCACCATCCTGGCCGCGTAGGCTAGGTTTCACCTTTAAGATTCTCTTTAAAATGCCTACTGGCAGGGAAGGAAGGATATTTATTTTATTCAGGATTTTTATCATAAATCCTAATTTATAAGTTAATAATAGCACAATGGCCTAGTCGCGTAGACAAGTTTAATTTATAAGCCATGATCGTCTGGGATCGAGGCATTTAGTAATAGCACAAAAGGCTTAGTCACGTGGACAAGTTTAATTTATAAGCCAAGATCGTCTGGGATCGAGGCATTTAGTAATAGCACAAAAGGCTTAGTCACTTGGACAAGTTTAATTTATAAGCCATGATCGTCTGGGATCGAGGCATTTAGTAATAGCACAAAAGGCTTAGTCACTAGGACAAGTTTAATTTATCCATTATATGAAAATAAAAGTACAGAGTTGCCCTAAGCGGGTCTTTGAAGGGATAATGTGTCCTCGAAGGGACTGAAAGATAAATATGTCCTTATAAGGACTATTAAGGAAACGATCTTCTGCAAAAGGAGTTTCTTCTTCATTCTATTTCTGAATGCTTTTTCCTTGGATGCTCGTTTCATCCTGGCCGCGGTACGAAGCTCAGCATCTCAGGGCTCCGGGTGTGGAGAACTCCTATTACGGCTTCTTCGCTTGGCGACGTATCCAATAAAAATTTTGGAAGTAAAAATTTCCAGATTAGGATTGAGAATAATCCTATGTTAAGTCTAGACTCAGAAGTTTAGATTGTGCAATTGTGTAACTGAGATTAAACACAAAAGGCTAGTGTTTAATTCACTCAGTGTTGGCTCTGATACCAACCTGTCACACCCCGAATTTCCACGTGTCACCGGTGGGCCCGGTGGGGGAGTATCGTGACGTGGTTGGCAACATAATAGTCAAACAACACAATAGAATAATGCACAGCGGAAGCAAAAGATAATTAATATTACATTCCGAATATAAGTAATGTCAAAGTATTACAACGGAAGGTAAGGGATCCACAGGCGGATCAAACAAAAGATACTAAAACTGTTCAACAGACTTCAGGCATCTAGAACTTTCAAGATTCCCTAATGACGCCCTGAGCTCCCAGCCAATCATGCATAGTACCTGTCACTTAACCTTTTGGAAAATACGTCAGTTTACACTGGTAAATACAATTAACTGACTCATTTTGGAAAAAGAGTTTGAAAAGTGATTCTAGTGCTAACGGCACAAAATATCTTGACACATTGATTAAAATGCACAGAGGCAAAATTAATCTTTTATACTTGGGACAATTCTATTAATAAAAATCTTGTATCCGATTTACATGGTTGTCCAACATTTAGGGCCGGTGATTATACAATACAAGCCGGACAAGATTAATCGACACACCACAAATATGAGCTCACAAGAAGTTACCCTTACGAGTGAGTATACGTTATACATATGCAACAGGAGGTGTTATGTCTACACCTTGTGCTTACGTCGTGGCCATTCACTTTTTAAAATGAGCCAAGGATATCCAGGACACGGTCATTAACCCCCAATGTTATTTGTTATCAATCAATACAGATTAAAACGGGATTTTTCAATTTAATCATCTCCGATTAAAAGGTTTCTACACCCGACCAAGCGGTATTTTTATAATACCGTATCCCAAGCCCGTATAAGGGAAAATAAGTTAAAAGTATTTACCTGAGCTAGCAATGCAATTTATACTCAGCCGTATATTCTAATCAGCAAGCACGAGTACTTCTACTGGGGCTCTCAATCTGGAACGAAGGTTTTATTAACCTATTAGATTCCTAACGGGTCTTATTTAAGTCGTAACTTAGACCGGTTAGTTTTAAGGAAAGGTTTACGGTTCAAACGCATGATTAAGCGAAGACCGGAATAGAATGTGATTTAGACCCGACAAGTTCGAAGACTTGTATAATATGGGTAAACTAAACACATTCTGGATTTTGAGATAAAAAGGATAAGGTTTGACCCGTTTCGGCTAATTTATGCAAACTAGTTACATAAACCGAACCGAACGCGCCAGAGGCGTAACGGGTAACCATAAGGGTCGCGAACAGGTTTCCTAAGTTAATATGCTTTAAATATGTTGTGATATCATTATGATATCTTCCATAATGCCCAAAACGAGATTAATCATTAATTATGCCCCGTAGGGGTATTTTGGTCATTTTAGAGATTATAAAAGGGTTTTAACGTAACCCCGATGTTCGGGACTGAAGAAATCAGTATACAACTTATTTTTAACAGATTACATTATTTGGTAATAATCCTTATATGTCAAAAATGGTTTTAAGCCTAAACTACGCGTATAATACGCGTATAAACTCGTTTTAAGCGACGTACGATTAAAAATATGATTCTGGGTTTTCTGATTAGTTAAACAGGCTCAAAATATTACATTTATTATTTAAAAATCAGTAGCAATTGGATTCGCGTCAAAATTCCTTGTAGAAATCATTTTATGACCGAAAAGGGTAAATTCGGTATTAACCGAATTAAGGCGATAAGCCTAGCTTAAGACCAGTTTAAAAATAATTAAAAATCTTCAAAAATCCCAAAATATTATTTAACATTAGTGGGTAAAAGTTTTGGTACCGAAAATCGGGTTTAGATAGGCTATGCGCTAATCGCGCCGTTTAATTAATAAAAAGTTTATTAATTACGCTAATGCGCATATCTCCTAATCTAGACCTCCGATTGACGTGAAAATTTACGTACATGTTTAATAATCAGTAACTAAGATTATTGTACTTCCACATTTTCAAAATTCTCGTTGTATGGTCATAAGGGCATTACGGTCCATTTTAAGCATTTAACGGAAACGCGCGAACGAATCGGATAATCAACGAAACAAGTACGGAGACTTATACTATCATGCAACCCTACTCTAATGAAGCACTAAGGCATCTTCGAATCCAACTAAAACGGGTCAGAACCGAAGTCAAAGCAAAAGTCAAGGTTTTGCGCCTTTCGGTTCCGAATCGGGTTTAAACATAAATTTGTCGAGTCGGGCAAGCGTAGACAAGTTTCTATACTTATTACCATGTTATATTAAGGTTAAAACAGGTTACACACCTCTCGGATCATTAATTGTGCATTAAATCATAATTTGCATTTCTGTTGACTTTTTCGGTCAACGTTTGACCCGACAAACGACCTAGTTAGGTCTGGATTCGGTACGTGCCCTTATAAGAGTTTAATACCCATGTAATTACCTATCTAACGGTACTTTTAATTCGGGTTACGACTGAGCTATCGATAACTAAACCCGAAGTCAACCGTTTAATACGATATGTTGACTTTTAAGCTAAAAACTAAACTAGAATTAATTTAGAAGGGATTAGAGACTTACTAGATGATTAGTGGATGACTAGGAAGGCTCTTGATCAGTTGCAAGCTCCCCAATAATCAGAATGCTTGAAATGATTTGTGAATGAAATGTGGTGAGTGAAAGGGTCCTTATATAGTGGGTTTAACACCACAATTCATTGACACAAGGGTCTAAGATCAACCACAAGTGATAAACACATGTCCCTAGTATGTAGGGGGTGTCTAAGGTTCATGCATGAGCAATAAAAACCGGCCAAGGGAGTAACAATCGCACACAACAGCCAACTGTGGGTTCTGCTGTCGCTGGGCGCACCCTCGCGTAGCGCGAGGGGCTGTCGCGCTACGCGACGCCTTCGTCTGATCAGAATTGTGATTTTGTTTGCTAATCGGTCCTTGGCTCTTCAAAACTCGAATAGGTACTTGTTTTATTGCACTTTAAACCTTTGTAATTTATCTAGTAAGACCTTAAAACATATACCCACTTTGCCAAGTCCCCGGGTAACTTTATTTTCACCCGAAAAGTCTTTTCTTTCGACGATTACGCTTTAACGCTTCGCACACGAATTTAATCATATCTTTCTCATACGTTGACGAAACTTTACGAAATTTTTATGGTGCATTCTAGTGAGCATAATTAATCGTTACAAGGCTTCAGGTTTTCTATAAGGTCACTCAGAGGTATATCTTTAACATGTTGACACATTTAACCCCTGTAGTTTGTAATCTCTCACTTTCTTTCACAATTCTCTTCGTATGATCCATGATCCATTCGTTTAAGGTTATAAACATCATGTAGGGTTATTGCAAAGTATATTTATTCATTGTTGACACTTTGAACCCTTATAATTACATACTTTCATTGTTTGTCAACTTTAGTCCTTCAAGGACATTCTTACACACGTTCAAACTTATGACACGTGTCTACACCTTATAGGACGTAAATTTTCGGGGTGTTACACCGTGATGATGCCACCTTTAAGAGTCCAAATCGAGTGATTCCGTGAGGGAACTCAGTGATTTTGAAGGAAGGAATGGTGAAGGGTTGTGTAATGATAAGAGAAGTACAAGATTTATGGAGAAAACTTACAAGAATCGCTTGAAATCGATGGAAAAGTGCCTTAGATCGAGAGAGTGCGTCTGGTCGGATAAGCCTGTCACATCAAGTGATGTGACAGGAGGTATTTATAGTGCAGAAAGGATAAGGCGGTGGGATGACATGGATCGGATGACTGTTCGATCGAATGGCCTTCCGATCGGACGGTCATCCGGTCGGACGGGCATCCGGTCGGACGGGCATCCGATCGGAGGTCCATCCGGACAGCCAATCCTTGTTCGCTAGATTTCTGATTTCGGTTCGATTTGCGAGCTAGGTTAAGTGTTGCGTTGCGTATTATTGTGTAACAAAAGTTTCCGTGTTTCAAGTCTACGTATAAGCTAGCTAGTAAGTGTCAAGTTTCAAGTTTCTTGTTTAACCAAAGTGTCAAAGTTTCTTGATCAAGTATCTCGTTCCATAAGCATCAAGAATCTCGTTCAATAAGTATTAAGAATCAAGTATCAAGTATCAAGTTTCAAGTCTCACCAAGAATCAAGTTTCATAGCGTTTAATAAGTATCGAGCATCAAGAGTCGAGTTTCAAAGTATTACGAAGTTTCACAAATGTTTCACATAGTTTAACATAGTTAAGTCTCAAATAGTATAGGGACTAGTCTTGCCAAAAGATAAAAGTATGGGGACGCAGGGCGTTACATGCAGGGGGTACAAGGGTAATAAATTCATTAAAAGACAAAAAAATCACAATTCACCCCCTGCAAAAACGTATATGTATAACTATAACTTTTACCCCTTGTGTTGTGGCGGGAATTTGATTATCACATAGTACCTACACTGAGTGTAACTATAGCAACAGAAAGAGAACGTAATACCATGAGGATAAGCACACCGAAACATCAACGTACGTATTCGGAAAAATCATCAAAAGACGAAACAATAAAAGCCAAAAAAAGAATATACCGGTTCATAAAATAGGGATATTGGTAACAATATTATTCGGTTAGAGTCGGTTTGGTTCGTCACGTTAGTGAGGAAAAACACTAAAAGGCAAAATACGAAGAGGAATAACAACAGAGGGATTAAAAATATATATTGGTAAAGTTAAAGTAGAGGGTCTAAAAATGTATATAAGCAAAGTTAATTTATGAAGGAAAAAATATTATTAGAGTAGAAAGGCTAAACATGTATATTAGAAAAGTTACAGTTAAGAGATTGTATAGGAAATATAGTAAAGAGATTGTATAGGAAATATAGTAAAGAGTAATTAGAAAATCCACTAAAAGACAAAACCCTAAACTATTGTAGCTAAGAGTTGTGTTTTAGTAATAATAATAATAATAACGGTAGAGTGACGAACCGAGTCAATGTAGTATTTAGAATGATTTTATTAGACAAAATTTGCCTGATGTAATTCAAAAAATTAAGTCGTGTTTTATGTCGATCGAAAATTATAAAAACAAATAGTGATGTTGGTTCCGATAACACCAATATTGATATCAATGTTTTTGGTCAGTACCGACTCAGTTCATCATTGTACCAGTGTACAATTATTTCGAATACAACTCCGTTTAAAAAAAATATAGTGAAACGTCGATGAAAAATTTAACACAATCACGCATTTAGTTATTATAAAAACCAACGAACGAAAGTTGTAAGGAAAAATAAAATTATTCAATTAAAACGCATATTGTTCATAGTAAAGGGTGTTTAATTAAAATATAAAAATCAAAAAACATTAAGAAATACACTTTTTTTTATAATTTGCAATTGTAATATAGTCATTTTGTTCACCAACCTCTTGGTTCAGTAATTTAATGTTTCTAACACATGAAAAATATTCTTTTTTCTGGAAAAAAAAAACCATTGAAAATGCATACAATTAATGTTACCATACAAATACATGAAGAAAATATGTGGGCTGGTAATTCTGGCACGAACACGATAACATGACACAAACCTATACGAAGTTAACAAGTTTCGTGTTTAACCTCAACAGGTTTCGTGTCTATAGTAGGTCGACACGATAAGACCTGTTTAATTTCTTGCCATGTTAGTGTTTACCTATTTCGTGTCCGTGTCTTAACAGGTCGTGTTCGTGTCTTTACAGGTCACGTCAGACACGATATGACCTGTTAAGACTTAAGACAGTTATTGTTATGGGTGTAATTTCTGACCCATATCCTGATGGTGTATCTTGATATTTTATGATGTTGCGACCAGGATACTGAACCAGTATATTGGTAACATCCTGCGTGGGTATCCTACTCGCTACTAACGTTGTTCTTTGGTTGCAAGGTACGAACGGATATGAGGACTTAGTATCCCTGAAGACTCTCTCAAGGAATGAATCCGAATAACATTCTATGGAAGGTAAAATAATAGATGGCTATGAGGTTATTCGTTATTATGTGTTTATTTAAAGTTATATGATGTCACCATTTACTAACATCTTGGTTATTTATGGTGACCGCAGATAATCGGATTTTCATGATGAACAAATCAACGGGGATTGAGTCGGAGACCAAGAATTGTACGGGGATGTGATCACTTGTTTGAAATCGTTTGTATATAATTTTCTTGATTATGTTTGAATGAGATAAAAGATTTCAATTAAGTCGATTCGGATGGCTTATTAACAAGTTGTATGACTGTTAAGAAAAGAAATTGTAAGGCTCGTATTTCCGCTACGTCGTTTTGTTTAAGATATTACGTGTTAGGGTCTTACATGTATGTATAAAAACAAAAACAAAAATAAAATTAAAACACACACATAGTGTGTGTGTGTGTGTGTGTGTGTGTGGAATGTACAGGAGAGAAAGAGAGGATCCTCTCTTTAGCCCTAAATAACAAAATTCAGCCAATTGAAGATGAAACTGAGGTGGTTTTCCTTGCATGATTGAGGATTTTGAACCATCACTCGAAATCTAACATGTTCTCAAAATCCTATTTCTTTATTAGGTTGTTAATGTGAACTGAAAGGTGATTGCTATTATATAATTGGTTTTGTAAACACTTAATTAATCAGAATCAGATAATTTTCACAAAACCAAATGGTTTAACTTGAATGAGCTTCTGATGTACCACTTCTACCCAAAGGTGATTTGATACATCTATTTATTGTTCAAGTATTATAAAAGCTATGTTAATTATGCATTACAAACTTGAATGTCTTATTTCTGGCCAAAGCTGATTTAATTCATTAATGTCTAGCATACTTAATAAGTGCATAACTAAGGTATTGTCTTATTTCTGGCCAAAGCTGATTTGTCACAATTATTTTGCACACATACTTAAATGATTTCAGTTCTGTCCAAAGATGATTTGTCTTCGTTTAAGTAGAATTTTCAAATTAATCTATTATTTTGATGTTAGTAATAGACATGTCACAACTTCTTCAAATAATGATCCTCACATTAATGATCCTTCATTAATCTTATGATCATATTTTGTCTGCCTAATTTTTTAGTACCCATAACATTGTTCACTGTAACTTTCTTCTATAAATTAGTATTTCATCCACTCTAATTCCTAAACCTAATATATTTTACTTTACTTAAAGTTTCTATAAAATTAGCTCGTAAATTAAATCCTTGATTATTTTTAAGACACGATAATCTTATTGCTCTCTTCTGATAAAAATGCCACAGAAGAAAAGTAGAGCATGATGAAAAGGATAAATCGAACATGATGTCTCTTATGATAATCAAGAACTCTCTAACAAAATGCTATCACTAAAGTTAATCCAGATTAAGTTTTTCCTAAGACTAATCCAATTTTATGGAATAATCAGAAGAACTCCTAAGATACATGTCTTCATTTCAAATTCTACACTATAAGGTTAAGTGACATTCATGAATACATCATAAGGTACAGTACCCGTAAAATAAAGGGCTTACACATGGAAATAAGTACATTTTTCCACTACATTACATGCTAAAATTTTCACTTCTACAATTTGATGCCTTATAAAGCAACTATAACACTCAGAAGTACCAAAGGAAATGGAGTGTGTTGATGAGCAACAAATGTACATAGAAAGAAATGTTAGAAACTGGAAAATAAGATGTTATTCGCCTTACAACCACTAAAACCTTAAAAGAGGATACTTCTAAGGTCCATATTCAAAATATAAGTACAAAATTCCAACTCTATGGTTCTTTAAAGAAGAATCTCACTGTAGAATTATGCCATTAGACTAGGCATAAGCAACAAGACTATCCATAATTCAAAAGAACAATTGGATGAATTAATTAGGTAGTCGCCTACTGATGATATTTAAGTCTGCTAATCTTAATATTACAATTAGCACATGATAAGTTGACTCTAGTTCTATACGTTTCCTCACTAGAATTAAACACATAACTAACATGAGAGTTAGTGACAAATTAAATGTTAAGGCTATAAGTACCATAATAAGCAGTCTTCTAACAACGCTTTATGATACCTTACATATTCTGGAAATTAATCAGAATTAAGTATCAATACGAAAGCTATATCATGACAGTTGTGAGGTTTACATAGCCAACATAAAGTCACACTTACCTTAAACTCTCATATTTTTTGTTCTCAAAATTTGGATAGAAACATTAATAAGATGAAACTATATGATACTTTACACTTTCCCAACTTTTGTTATCATGCAAATGAGAATTTAACAAAAGGAAAATGAGACCTATAAATTTCATCCGTTATAACCGAAACTCATGAGAAATCATGACATAGTTAATGAGGATGATTTTTTTATCTAATCTCATTCTAAGTGATTTTCAATCATGATGTTAAAAGCCTAAATTGTAACATCCGACAAAATGGGATTCCAAAACCGACCTGTTTTAAATTTTCTTTTTTTGAATTTTATATAACCATCCCGTTCGAAGTTTGGCTTGTCATACACTCTATGAAAATACACACACACGCACATATATATATATATATATATATATATATCTAAATGTGTATATACAAACAACATCCATGAAATAAAAACGTATCATGAATATACATATAAATATTTTGGTTAGTTAAAAATTATATCATTACAATGAGACTAAACATGAGTGTTTTTAATAAGTATCGAGCATCAAGTGTCGAGTTTCAAAGTATTACGAAGTTTCACAAATGTTTCACATAGTTTAACATAGTTAAGTCTCAAATAGTATAGGGACTAGTCTTGCCAAAAGATAAAAGTATGGGGACGCAGGGCGTTACATGCAGGGGGTACAAGTGTAATAAATTTATTAGAAGACAAAAAAAAATCACAATTCACCCCCTGCTAAAACGTATATGTATAACTATAACTTTTACCCCTTATGTTGTGGCGGGAATTTGATTATCGCATAGTACCTACACTGAGTGTAACTATAGCAACTGAAAGAGATAACGTAAAACCATGAGGATAAGAACACCGAAACATCAACATACGTATTCGGAAAAATCATTAAAAGACGAAACAATAAAAGCCAAAAAAAGAATATACCGGTTCATATAATAGGGATATTGGTAACAATATTATTCGGTTAGAGTCGGTTTGGTTCGTCACGTTAGTGAGGAAAAACACTAAAAGGCAAAATACGAAGAGGAATAATAACAGAGGGATTAAACACATATATTGGTAAAGTTAAAGTAGTGGGGCTAAAAATGTATATAAGCAAAGTTAATTTATGAAGGAAAAAAAAATATTAGAGTAGAAAGGCTAAACATGTATATTAGAAAAGTTACAGTTAAGAGATTGTATAGGAAATATAGTAAAGAGCAGGATGTGTAATTAGAAAATCCACTAAAAGACAAAACCCTAAACTATTGTAGCTAAGAGTTGTGTTTTAGTAATAATAATAATAATAACGGTAGAGTGACGATAACACCAATACTGATATCAATGTTTTTGGTCAGTACCGACTCAGTTCATCATTGTATCAGTGTACAATTATTTCTGTCACACCCCCGACTTCCACGTGTCACCGGTGGGCCCGGTGGGGAGTATCGTGACGTGGTTGGCAACATAATAGTCAAACAACACAATTATATAAATGCACAGCGGAAGAAAAAGGTAAATATATTACAATCCGAATATAAAGTAATATCCAAGTATTACAACGGAAAGTAAAGGATCCACAGGCGGATCAAATAAAAAGAAAACTGTTCAACAGACTTTGACATCTAGAGCTTGCGAGACTTGATTAATGATGCCTGGAGTAGCCAGCCTATTTCGTCTAGCACCTGCACTTAGCCTTTTTGGAAAATACGTCAGTTTACACTGGTAAATACAACTCAACTGACTCATTTAGAAAAGACTTTGAAAATTGATTTGAATGCACTTCGGCAAAAATATCATTTATAACTTGGGACAATTATTTGTAGATAATCTTGTATACAGTTTTACTTATTTGCCGTCCATTAGCACCGGTTAGAAGAGCCGGTTTAAGTTAACTGACACGCCACAGGTATAATACCCACAAGGTTGATTCCTTTAGTGGATTACCAGTTTTTACATAATGCATCTGTCAGGTGTACGCCTACACCCCGTGCTTAGGTCGTGGCCATTTCGTAAAATGATGCCAAGGATATCCGGGACATGGTCATTTAACCCCCAAGGGCCATACATCAAATAATACAGAACAAAGCGAGTTATGTAAATACATTAATCACAATCCGATTTAAATGACTACATACCCGACCAAGCGGTACTTTTATAGTGCCGTATCCCAAGCCCGTATAGGGAAAATAAGTTAAGAGTATTTACCTGAGCAAAGTATAAATCCAATACAGTAAATGCAAGTACTTTTACTGGGCTCCTAATCTGGAACGAAGGTTTATAATAACCTATTAGATTTTCTAACGGTTCCTTAATTAAGCCTTAGCTTAGACCGGTTAGTTTCAATGATACGGTTCGTACGCACTATTAAGCGAACACCAGATAGAATGTGATTTAGACCTGAAAAGTTCGGAGACTTGCTTAATATGGGTATTTCATACACACTCTGGATTTTGAGATAAAACCGATAAGGTTTGACCCGTTTCGGCTAATTTATGTAAACTTGTTACATAAACCGAACCGAACGCGTAATAAGCGTAACGGGTATCCGTAAGATCCATATACAGGTTTCCTAAGTTAATATGCTCCAAATATGTTGTGACATCAGTAAGATGTCTTGTATTATGCCCGAAATGAATTTAAACACAAACTATGCCCCGTAAGGGTAGTTTGGTCATTTTCAAGGTTATAAAAGAGTCTAAGTATTTACCTGAGTTACAGGTCTGATATAATCAGTAAAAATACTCATTTTACTAAGTTATAACAGTGGGGTATTGTATATATGTGAAATTTATCAATTATAACCAAACTATGCACCGTAGGGGCATTTTGGTAATTTCACATGAGTCGTAAATCTCAAAACTGAAGTCTGAGTTAAACAACTTTTGCTTACTGTTAAAATATTATAATTTTCCTCAAATATCAGTAGGTATCAACCCTTGTATGTTTAAAATAATTCTAGTACATACTATGCGTTAAAAACGCTTAAAAAGGCGATTAGAAGCCATTTCCGGGTTCGATACATAAAGCTGATATTTTTATTATTCCAGAAGGCTTAAAATAATTTATTTATCATATGTAATCAGTAGCAAAAGGTTTGGAGTCAATTAGATATGTAAAACTCATTTTGTAGCCCGTAAGGGCAAAACCGATAATTACCGGGTTAAGCCTACGACTATGAGTTATGCTCAGCCTAAAATTAATTAAAAATCTTCAAAAATCCCAAAATAATATATTACATCAGTGGGTAATAAGTTTGGTATCAAAAAGTAGGTTTACTAGGCTATACGCTAATTACGCCGTTTTAGTAACACAAAGCTTCTTAATTACGCTAATGAGCATAACTCTCAATCTATACCTCAAATTGATCTCAACTTTTGGGTGCAAGTTTAAATATCAGTAATTAAAGTTTCTACTCTTTTACATTTCCAAAAATCATGTTTTAAGGTGAAAAGGGCATAATGGTCAACATCTGAGCAATTAACGGAATCATGTGTATTAATTGGTTAACTAATGAACCATGGTGTATAATCACAGAGGGTTATACAAGCATGTTACCTGGTCCAAATAAGGCTCTAAGGTATTTCTAAATCATACCAAAATGGGTCAGAACTGAAAGTCAAAGTATAAGTCAAACTATGCGACTTTCGGTTCCGAACCGGGTCTAAACTGAAAATTGTCGGGCTGAACATGTTTAGACATGTTCTTACATTCATTACCAAGTTATATAAATGATCAAACAGGTTGTATGTGTTCTACATTGCTAATTATGCATAAATTGGAATTTAAACATTCTGTTGACTTTTTAATTACAAGTTTGACCCGACATTAGACCTAGTTAGAGTGGGAATCAGGGGGAACCCTTTTAAGGGTTTATTACCCACATAATTACCAACTTAAAACTACTTTTGATTCGACTAATCACTGGACCATTAGTGATTAATCTTAAAGTCAACCGTTAATTACGACGGTTTGACTTTTAAGCTAAAACTAAGTGACACCTTTATGTTACTAGTCCACGAATTCCTTAATCGGAAACATTTACTGGGACAATTCCATTCTGGATATCTCCTTTGAATACCATTAGTTGAATTTAGTACCATATGACCTCTCGGAATATCTTTGTGGTCCCATGCATTAAACCTCCATACTGATCAGGCATGGAAGCAATCTATGGAACTTAGTAAGATACACCAATCCTCATATGGCGCTTTTATCCTACCATCTGGGATTCGGAATCGATAGAGATTAAAGAGATATCAACTATATATGCTGACGCACCTCCTCTTAGAGAGAGGACATTTCGAGAACTTTACGACTGAAGGTTTCTGATAGTAACAAAAGAAATGATTCTTTCGATTTCGTCTGTAACTTTTACCTTACACTTAATATCTGGGGTTCTTATGGGAAAATTTCTAAAAGTTTGCTAAGCTTAAGATCTTATGGGAGACTTAGCAGCATCTTAACCCAAACGTATCTCCTTGAGTGGTCAAAGGCTCACCATAAGGAGTTTTGATAACTACTCGCTTCTTATCATCCACGATATGGGCTTGGCTACCAGACGACCAACCCATTCCTATCACTATATCGGGTCCTTTATTAAGTAAATGGAAACGACGACAGCAGAAAAGAATGATCCCTAATGGATATAAAACATCCATCTAATATTGCTGAAGCAGTCTCTGAGGTACTATCAGTCAAATTTTTTTTTTACTTCACATTTAACGCTTAGAGTTTTAGCAGGCAGATTTAATGATTTACAAAATCTATCGTCTACGAAAGACTTATCTGAACCTGAATCAATTAATACTCTAGCATGAGCGTTATGGATAAAGAAAGTACCTGTCGTGACATTGTTATCCTGAACAGTCTCTTGAGTATCCAGTTGAGAGCTTCCAGCTTCGATCTTCTTAGCTTCTTCAGGCTTTTTAGCGTAACTAGGGCAGTTGGTCTTAATGTGCTCTTTCTCATTGCAACCATAGCAGGTTGCGTCTCCCAATCTCTTGCAATCCAAGGTCTTATGCTCCATGGACTTGCAGATTCCACAGGGTAGAGGTTGAGATTCAAATCTGCATTTCCCGAGGTGGTGTTTCCTACAGGTTTTGCACCTGGTCTTTTCACTGGTCTGCTGTTTGCCCTTCAAATCCTTCCCAGACTTAGTTATTCCTTCCTTGGCAGCCATAGGGCAATTAGTACTGATGTGCCCTATTTCATTGCAACCATAGCAGGTTGCGTCCTTTATGTCTTGGCACTCCAAAGTCTTGTGCTCTTCCTTATTACAAATTCCACAAGGCTTAGCTTGCGCATTTAAAGTGTCTTTTCCTTTAGTCGCCTTCTTTGGGCAGCTGGTCTTTATGTGCCCTTTTTCGCCACAACCATGGCAGGTCGCATCTTCCATCTTCTTGCAATCCAAAGTCTTGTGACCCTTGGTTTTGCAAATTCCACATAATTTAGCACGTGGTTCGATGGTGCATTTTCCAGAATGTTGTTTCCTGCAGTTATTGCATTTGGGCTTTGCCTCTTTTGGCTTGGACGGTTTATGGTTTGAACCGGTCTTACCCTTTTTACAACCTTTATTTGGGGTATTATCGCTCTTTCGCTTATGATCCTTTAATATACGGTCTACGGCTTTGTTTACGGCTGTATCTAACATAGCCTGCCACTCGGTGCTTGTTAAGTTTAGTCTTGCATCATCATTCTGATCAGTTGGATGATTGTGAGCTTCAGAGGAGTCAGCCATGGTGAAGCTTTGGGGGCTACAAACCAAGTAGTAATAATTTGTTTAATCATATAGCGAATTGTCGAATTTGATGAATAAATAGCCATGGTGCAATTAAACCATATAGGTCACTAGATAGTATTTAATTCATTTGATTATGCTTTGCCTAAGTTTTTAAATAAACCATCTTTGGCGTTTAAACGGAATATAATCCTTCATATTTATTAGACAGGGGACATGAGTCACGACTGCCAATGTCATACTGACATTTCTTATATATAGCTCAAGGGCTTGTTCCAAAGGACTTTTGATGGCTCAGAGGCCTTGTCACTAGGGAAATTTTAAAACATAATCAATGATTCCTTTGGATCGGAAAATTTCATAGTTCGTTGTCTTGACAAGAAGTTATGAAATAAAAACTACCTTTTTTTATGCATTCATCTTTGCCCGTAGGTATACATCGCGAATGGATGTTTTGATGCGTACATCATGTTCGACGTTTATTAGCCATGATTTCCATCGATCGCTTATGCTAAAAGGGGTTTGGGAGTTCCTAATATAAAGATGACAAGTGTGATTTTATTACATCACCTTTGTCAGAAGTGTTAACATGTTTGCAGATGTTAACAAGGATCTGAATCTCTTTTTAAACAGGTCTTACCATCTTAGCTAGGTCTTTAAAGACATTCAAGCTAGGTTATACCCTTTAAGATTCTCTTTTAAAATTTATACTGGCAGGAAAGGAATGGTATTTATTTTATTCCGGATTTTCACTATCAATCCCAAATTATAAGTTAGTAATAGCACAAAAGGTTTAGTCGCGTGGACAAGTTTAATTTATAAGTCATGATTCTCGTAGAATCAAGGTATTTAGGCTCGAACATTGTTCACTGCCTTTGCTTGACAGGGAGTTGTAGGCTACCACTGTCTTTAGTCTCAGAGGACGTTAATTATAGCCCGTGGGCACTTCATCCATAAGGGATGATTATATAAATGAGGGAATTTAGAATAACCCACTTAAGAATGACTTATGTGATTTCACCGTATCACATTTTGTCAAGCATGATAATATGCTTTCAGTTATTTAACAAAGGTTTTGAATCTCTTGAATAGGTTCTACCATCTTGGCCTTGTCTGCAGTGACATTTAGGCTAGGTTTTACCTTTAAGATTCTTTTTAATATTTAACGTAGAACAATCTTTCTAAATTGAACTGTTAACAAGAATCTGAATCTAATTGTGGAACTACCATCTTGGCCCTGTCTTAATGTGACGTATGGCTAGGTCTCGTCCTTTTTAGATTTTGCCATTTTATCATAATGGTAGATCTTATAATATAGGAATGATATTTTAAATATAATCGTTCCTTTAAAATTTAACAAGTATATGGGTGCCCTAAACGGGACTTCTAATAAAATGACTTGCCCATGCAAGGGCTAATCAGAAAAATAACAAAAGAAGTAATCAAAGCCAATGAAACGAATTTGGATTAGTCCTATGTTCTTGTCTAGACTCAAGAGTGTGCAATTGTGTAACTGAGATTAAACACAAAGGACTAGTGTTTAATTCACTCAGTGTAGGGTATTGTATATATGTGAAATTTATCAATTATAACCAAACTATGCACAGTAGGGGCATTTTGGTAATTTCACATGAGCCGTAAAGCTCAAAACTGAAGTCTGAGTTAAACAACTTTTGTTTACTGTTAAAATATTATAATTTGCCTCAAATATCAGTAGGTATCAACCCTTGTATGTTTAAAATAATTCTAGTACATACTATGCGTTAAAAACGCTTAAAAAGGCGATTAGAAGCCATTTCCGGGTTCGATACATAAAGCTGATATTTTTATTATTCCAGAAGGCTTAAAATAATTTATTTATCATATGTAATCAGTAGCAAAAGGTTTGGAGTCAATTAGATATGTAAAACTCATTTTGTAGCCCGTAAGGGCAAAACCGATAATTACCGGGTTAAGCCTACGACTATGAGTTATGCTCAGCCTAAAATTAATTAAAAATCTTCAAAAATCCCAAAATAATATATTACATCAGTGGGTAATAAGTTTGGTATCAAAATGTAGGCTTAACTAGGCTATACGCTAATTACGCCGTTTTAGTAACATAAAGCTTCTTAATTACGCTAATGAGCATAACTCTCAATCTATACCTCAAATTGATCTCAACTTTTGGGTGCAAGTTTAAATATCAGTAATTAAAGTTTCTACTCTTTTACATTTCCAAAAATCACGTTTTAAGGTGAAAAGGGCATAATGGTCAACATATGAGCAATTAACGGAATCATGCGTATTAATTGGTTAACTAATGAACCATGGTGTATAATCACAGGGGGTTATACAAGCATGTTACCTGGTCCAAATAAGGCTCTAAGGTATTTCTAAATCATACCAAAATGGGTCAGAACTGAAAGTCAAAGTATAAGTCAAACTATGCGACTTTCGGTTCCGAACCGGGTCTAAACTGAAAATTGTCGGGCTGAACATGTTTAGACATGTTCTTACATTCATTACCAAGTTATATAAATGATCAAACAGGTTGTATGTGTTCTACATTGCTAATTATGCATAAATTAGAATTTAAACATGCTGTTGACTTTTTAATTACAAGTTTGACCCGACATTAGACCTAGTTAGAGTGGGAATCAGGGGGAACCCTTTTAAGGGTTTATTACCCATATAATTACCAACTTAAAACTACTTTTGATTCGACTAATCACTGGACCATTAGTGATTAATCTTAAAGTCAACCGTTAATTACGACGGTTTGACTTTTAAGCTAAAACTTAACTAAGAAAGGATTAGTAAACTTACTGAAGTCCTAAGCTTGATTAGTGATCACTTGAGAGAAGACTTGAGCTCCAGAAATGATCCAAAGTGCAGATGAAGGTGTGATTGAAATGTTGCAACTTAGGGGCTTTATATAGTGATCAAATCACCACAAAATGTTGACATCTAAGTCTAGCACTGACCACAACTCACTAACAAGTGTCCCTAGAGGTTTAGGGGTGGTTTAGGGGTCAAGCAAGATGAGGAAAATCGTTTAAAGATAAGTTGAAACGTTTAAAACAGCCAACAACCAACTTTCTGCATCTGGGCATACCTTGCGCACCGCAAGGGTATGGTTGTTGAGGTGCGCATGCATGTCATCAGGGCCAACAATCTCTTTTTCAGTTTGCATCCTTGGCTCTTGGTCCTCCGAAAGGTCAATTAACTTATTTTCTTGCACTTTGAACCCTCTAAATTGACATATAAGGGCTTTAAGACATTTACCCACTTTGTCTAGTCCCCGGTTAACTTTATTGTCACCCGAAAGGTCATAACTTTCAACTTTGACGCTTTTAACCCCTCGCACACGAATTTTATCATAACTTTCTCATACGATAACGAAACTTGGTGAAAATTTTATCATGTATTCTAGTGAGCATATTTAATCGTTACAAAGCTTTGGGTTTGCTAAAAGGTCACTCAGAGGTATTCTTTAAACATGTTGACACATTTAACCCCTGTGGTTTGTAATCTCTCACTTTCTTTCATATTTAGCTTCGTATGATCAATGATTTATTCGTTTGAAGGTATAAACAGTATGTAGGGTTATTGTAAAGTATATTTATCCATTGTTGACATTTTGAAACCCTATAATCACATACTTTCCATGTTTGTCAACTTTAGTCCCTCTAGAGTATTCTTTTACACGTTCAAACTTATGACACGTGTCAATACATTATAGGACGTGAAATTTCGAGGTGTTACAATTTCGAATACAAATCCGTTTAAAAAAAATATAGTGAAATGTCGATGAAAAAATTAACACAATCACGCATTTAGTTATTATAAAAACCAACGAACGAAAGTTGTAAGGAAAAAAAAAATTATTCAATTAAAACGCATATTGTTCATAGTAAAGGGTGTTTAATTAAAATATAAATATCAAAAAATCAAAAAAAAATTAAGAAAGACACTTTTTTGTATAATTTGCAATTGTAATATAGTCATTTTGTTCACCAACCTCTTGGTTCAGTAATTTAATGTATCTAACACATGAAAAATATTCTTTTTTCGGAAAAAAAAACATTGAAAATGCATACAATTAATGTTACCATACAAATACATGAAGAAAATATGTGGGCTGGTAATTCTAGCACGAACACGATAACATGACACGAACCTATACGAAGCTAACAAGTTTCTTGTTTAACCTTAACAGGTTTCGTGTCTATAGTAGGTCGACACGATAAGACCTGTTTAATTTCTTGCCATGTTAGTGTTTACCTATTTCGTGTCCCTGTCTTAACAGGTCGTGTTCGTGTCTTTACAGGTCACGTCAGACACGATATGACCTGTTAAGACTTAAGACAATTATTGTTATGGGTGTAATTTCTGGCCCATATCCTGATGGTGTATCTTGATATTTTATGATGTTGCGACCAGGATACTGAACCAGGATATTGGTAACATCATGCGGGGGTATCCTACTCGCTACTAACGTTGTTCTTTGGTTGCAAGGTACGAACGGATATGAGGACTTAGTATCCCTGAAGACTCTCTCAAGGAATGAATCCGAATAACATTCTATGGAAGGTAAATTAATAGATGGCTATGAGGTTATTCGAATTTTTACGAACGGTCGACTCACCCAAGCTACTGAGACACGGGGCTACCCTATGCTAGGGGGTACCCCTCGCGCCACGCGAGGGAGATGTTTTCCCAGTATATATAGAGGAGTTTGGCACTTGAATTTGGGCGTTGGTTCGACGTTAAAATTCGATTCGTACACCGAGATCTCGTCTGATTACTCTAAAAACACACACAATCATGAAATTCTGCCGCGATAACAGGGTAATAACTCGATCACCGCTACGATTTAGTGTCCGATCGATAAAAACCAATCCGATAGATGTTTAAGTGCTGCCCCAACTCGGGTTATGCTTTGTCATTCGTCGTGAATTCGATGGATGTTTAAGTATCGCACTTTGTCATTTATTGTGAAGGTTTTGATCTCGTGAGTTGTCGTAAGAAGTTGGATTAAAGTTACTGACCTAGTTTTTGTGTGCATTGTTATTTGAATTAGGTTAACATGCTAATCAGTAGGCTAAACTCTGCCCGTTTAAATCTGCAATGTGAGTCATTCTCTTTTTATCAAATTGCTTTGCAAAACCCTAAATGTTTTCCAGTTATAATTACAGGGATTAAGTTTTTGTAATCTTCAATTACTGCCGGTATGTGGGGTTTTGTATACATTACTTGTTTCCCGTCACCATTGGACAACGGGTTAGCCAATGGGTGATCTGACCATAGTCACAGATACAGTCGAGTGACAAATACCGATTTGGGGTAATTGGTTGATATAAACAATGTAATCACCCTTAATACTGTATATTATAACAATGTGTCGTTTTGTGCAAATGAGTGACTCGCCAGTATTTCTCTGCTGATAAAACCTTTTTAAAACATGTTTCAGGTGATCTGCTGTGATTCAGGAGAAAGTGTCGTGTAGCACTACAAGCTTGAAGAAGTGGCTTAATAAAAATAAAGAAACATGTTTTTTTGTAAAATAGGGGTTTCCCAGCGAAATTCCCTTATTGTAAATTACGGGGTTTGTCCCTAATTATGAAATAAAAGAATCGGGCATTTTCAAGTTTTAAACGATCCTGTTAATAATTCCGCTGCCAAATTAAATAAATACCACGGGGTTTCTGTCCCGCGGCTCCTGAAACGGGTAAAACCGGGACGGGGGCCGTGACAGAAAAAGGTGGTATCAGAGCCACTGATTTAAGCCAATTAAGTATTTAGAAATACTTAATTTTTCTGATTGCCATTCTGTGATTATGTGAAAATTCAAGTTGCAAATTTTTAACTTAGAATTTTGTGTGTTTTCTTCATATATGCTAAACAACATGAATGAGTTGTCTGAAGCTCTTCAGAATCTCAATCTCTATTCTGTTAATGTGGAAGTTTCCAGAGACTTTACCGGTTATCGTGCCGACACTGATGAACCTATGGAATTTCAAGCCCAACCTCCAGAGAAACCAAAACCGAGAAAGAAAAGAAGATTCGTGGGCTGGAGGCGTGTGCGCAGGAAGAAACCAGCGACACGGAAAGTTATAAAGACGGAAGATCCCAAAGATAAAGGCAAGGGAATAGAGATCGGAGAAAGTTCCAGGCAAGACCAAGAAATGCCATCTTGGGAGGAGCTGGACCATAAACTGGCACTTAGCGACCTCATCGGACCTGCCGATGCAAACCTCTTTAATTACCCAGCGGAAGCACAACTTCCAGTTGATCTAGAGCCTGATATCCCAGATCCTATTATTCACTCCCAACCTCTACCAGCAGAGCTAGAAGAGTGGTGGACCACCGACTAGCAGTTTCAGAATCTCCTAAATAACCCTAATACCTTTTTCCCCCAGTTTGACCCGGAGCCTCCGCTACATCCACCTATGAGTACCGAGAACCTGGCTGAACTCCGCCACTATGGCGAGGAATTGGTGGACGCATGGAATAGAATCCAAGAAGTGGGAGAAAGGATATCATGGAAGTACGACGAGAAGGAACGTCGCTTCTGAGGTGCCAGCTGACGGGGATGGTGTGACTGTGTGGTTGTATAATAACAAAATAATAATAATAAAAAAAATATAATCCTGTAAAATAACTAAAAATGAAACTTGTGTAACATAACGGGTGTGTACGGACGCATATTAGAATATATAAAAATATGAAAGTCGAAAAATCGACAATTTTGGCTATATGTGTTGACATGGTTATGTGTGATTATTTTAGTACAGTAGAAACTCTATAAAATAATACACTTGGGACCACCAAAATTTATTAATTAAAAGAGTTATTAATTAATCGATAAATTAATAATTACTAATTTATATATTAATTAATATTTTATTAATTTATAGTAGAATACTTAATTTACAAACAGGGGTTCCAAATCCAGCAAAAATAAATGTATTAGATGCAATGAATCTTGCAATTTCAGCATGGACTATGGATGTTCGTGCAAATACAATTGCGAACTGCTTTCGTCATTGTAAACTTCGATCAACAGATAACATGACTTTTGAGAACTCAGATGAAGGTGGTGAAAGCACTCAAGAAATCCAGAATTTGATCAAAGAGTTGGGTTATCGCAATGCAATGGATGTCGAAGATGTTCTGACTCACCCAGAAGAAAATGTAGTTGCACAGTTGTTGACTGATGAAGAAATTATTGAAAGCGTTATTGGAATTAATAAAGATGATATCGATGAAAAAGATGATGAAAGTTCTACAATGGAGCCCCCTTCGCGAAACGAAGCTATTAAAGCGGCAATCATATTGAACAATTTCTTGTTGAGCTATGAGAAAACAACACCAGAAGTTCTTACCATGCTAAGGAAAATTAGAGACGAGATTCAAGGGGAAATTGATTTCAACAAAAAACAAAAGACAATTGAGTCATTTTTCAAGAAACCTTCATAAATCATTCATGTAATATGCTATATATAAGGAATTATTAATTTATATTTTATATGGGGTCTAAAGAAATTATCAAAAATGTATTATCTTATAATTTTAGCGAATTATTAATTTAGCACCCTATCCCCGAGTCGGGACCGGCAAAAAATATTATCTTAGAGAGTTTATTAAATAATCGAGTATTAATTTATCGAGTTTCTACTGTATGTTTAGTTGTTATTTAAAATTGTGCTAATCACTTATATATATTAATTACCAGATGGAAAACGCTGGTAATGAACAAGTTAACGAGGGTAACCAATCCGCGCAAAACCATGAAGATCAATTTCTGAATAGGCAAGATATCGAGAACATCGTTGCTCAAGGAATAGCCAATGCTATTCCAGCAATTCTTGCTGCTGCCCGAAATCCAGTTGAACCTCAACAAATTATTCCTAGCAAACGTACTCATGAAGATAACTTCAGTAATAGCGTAAATGGAGGCGGTAACATTAATAATAATGATAATGATGTACTACAAGTCCCAATTCTTAAAAGAATGAAAGCTGCAACGCCTGGTTGCACTTACAAGGAATGCCTTGCCTGTAAACCTGTTGAATTTGCAGGAAATGAAGGGGCGACTGCGGCGCTGCGTTGGTTGGAGAAAACCGAGGAAGTAATTAAAATAAGTAAATGTGCCGAGGGAGATAAAGTCATGTATGCTTCTCACCTTTTCAAAGAAGAAGCATTAGAATTGTGGAACACGGTGTTGCAAGCCAAAGGAAGCGACATAGCCTATGCCATGAGTTGGGAAGAGTTTAAGTGTCTGGTGGAAAGAAAATTCTGCCCAGAATATGAAAAAGAACAAATGGCGAACAAATTCTTGAGCCACCGAATGGTGGATGTTGACTGCAGAGGGTATACTTTGAAGTTTTTCGAATATGCTCGAATTGTTCCTACTCTGGCTTCGCCAGAGCTGGTACTTATTTCTCGCTACATTTGGGGTTTAATTAGCGAAATCCGTGATATTGTTAAAGCTGCGAGAGCCCGCACGATCGATGATGCGGTGGAATTGGCCAATACTTTGACAGACGGACTGGTGCGTACGCGAGAAGAAAATAAAAAGAAGGAATTGGCTCAGAAAATTACCCAAGGATTCCGTGTGGGTAATAATAGCAATTTCAAGAAAAGAGGAACTGGGCAATCTTCTACCCCGTCGTTCTGCAGGAACTGCAAGAAGAAACATTTTGGAAAATGTAATGAAACCTACAACTTCTGCAAAGTTGTAGGGCACCGGGAGGAGGAATGCAGGAAGAAAACAAAGGTCTGCTTCAACTGTGGAGAAGCTGGGCATTTTAGACCAGAATGCCCTAAATTGGTCAAACCAGCAGATAACAAGGCTAAACCTACTGAAGGAACTAATAAGAAGAACGTAAGAGCCTTTCATCTAACCACTCAGGAAGCTGAATTGATTCCTGACGTAATAGCTGGTACGTTTTTAGTTCACAACGTTTATGCGAAAGTATTATTCGACTCTGGTGCAAACCAAAGTTTTATAAATACTTTGTTCTGTCAAGCTCTTAAGCTACCCTTAACAAAACTTAGACAAGTTTTTACAGTAGAAACGGCAGACGGGAACTCTGTTAACATCGATACGGTTTTGCAAAAAGAAAATATAGAACTTTCAGGTCATAGATTTTCTACAACCCTATTACCCATGAATTTAGCTGGATTCGATGTCGTGTTAGGAATGTATTGGTTAGTATCCAACCATGCTCGAATCCTTTGTGATAAGAACTCCATAGAAATTCGTGCACCCACCGGAGAAGTAATCATGGTTACAGGAGATAAGCCGCGAAAACCCATAAAGTTCATTTCAGTAATGAAAGTTGCTAGTTATGAACGAAAACAAGGAATAGTGTTTATGATTTCGGTAATCATTAGCACTAAGGGTAAGGAACTTAAGAAAATTCCTGTAGTATCAGAATACTCGGATGTATTCCCAGAGGAGTTACCGGGATTACCACCAGATAGGGAGGTAGAATTTAGAATTCATTTGATTCCTGGAACTACACCCGTAGCTAAAGCACCCTACCTATTAGCACCCACTGAAATGTTAGAACTGAAAAAGCAATTAGATGAATTGCTCAGTAAAGGATTTATACAACCTAGTTCATCCCCGTGGGGAGCGACCGTGTTGTTCGTGAAGAAGAAAGATGGTTCGATGCGAATGTGTATCGATTATAGGGAATTGAATAAGGTTACAATTAAGAATCGATACCCATTGCCTAGGATTGATGATCTTTTCGATCAACTACAAGGAGCTAGATGTTTTTCTAAGATAGATTTACGCTCCGGATATCATCAATTGAAAGTACAAGAAGAAGACATACCTAAAACTGCTTTCAGAACTAGGTATGGTCATTACGAGTTTACAGTCATGCCCTTTGGATTAACAAATGCTCCGGCAACATTTATGGACATGATGAATAGGATCTGTAAACCGTATTTGGATAAATTCGTAATTGTCTTCATCGACGATATACTTATTTATTCCAAAAGTCAGGACGAGCATTGTAAGCACCTACATGCACTCTTAACTTTGTTAAGAAAGGAGAAGCTTTACGCCAAATTCTCGAAGTGTGAATTTTGGCTACAGGAAGTACAATTTTTAGGTCACATGGTGAATCACGAAGGTATTCACGTAGATCCTGCTAAGATAGAAGCAATCACCAAATGGAAGGTCCCGCAGTCAGCTACGGAAGTTAGAAGTTTTCTAGGATTAGCTGGATACTATAGGCGCTTTATTAAAGATTTCTCTAAGATAGATGTGCCATTAACTAAGCTAACTTGTAAAATAGTTAAGTTTGAATAGGGACCTAAGCAAGAAGAGGCTTTTAAGATTTTAAAGCAAAAGTTAACAAACACCCCAATTCTTGCCTTACCTGAAGGGACAGAAGACTTTGAAGTTTCTTGTGATGCCTCTAAGTTAGGATTAGGATGTGTACTAATGCAACACAAAAAAAGGTAATTGCCTATGCCTCAAGGCAATTGAAAAAGCACGAAGAAAATTATACGACGTATGACTTAGAATTTGGATCGATAATTTTTGCCCTTAAGATTTGGAGGCATTATCTGTATGGAAGTAAGTTTACAGTCTATACAGACCACAAGAGTTTAAGGTACATATTTGAGCAAAAAGAATTAAACATGAGGCAAAGAAGGTGGATGGAAATTCTAAGTGACTACGACTGTGATATTCAATATCACGAAGGAAAAGCAAATGTAGTAGCAGATGCCTTAAGTCGTAAGTATCATGAGAAACAACGACGAGTTCGTGCTCTTAGATTAAGTTTACAATTAGACTTAATGGAACAATTGAAGAATGTTCAAGAAACAACAATCAATGATGATGCTGAAGGAATGAAAGGAAGAATAAAGGAATTGGAGCAAGGAACTGATGGAATTTGGAGATTCCACAAGAAAAGGATTTGGGTACCTAAGCAAGGAGATTTAAGAAATAAGATTTTAGAGGAAGCCCATAAATCTAGGTATACCATGCACCCTGGAAATAATAAGATGTACCAAGATTTAAGGAATAATTTCGGGTGGATAGGAATGAAAAAGGACATAGCTGGATATGTATCTAAGTGTCTAACTTGTTCACAAGTTAAGGCAGAACACCAGAAACCTTCAGGGTTACTTCAACAATTAGAAATGCCTGTTTGGAAATGGGAACTAATAACCATGGACTTTGTTACTAAGTTGCCCAAAACCAGAAAAGGTAATGACGCGATTTGGGTAATTGTGGATCGATTAACCAAATCAGCTCATTTTCTACCCATGAAGGAAACCTTTAACATGGAAAGGTTAGCAAAATTATACGTAGACGAAGTAGTATCCTTACATGGAGTCCCACTCTCCATTGTATCGGATAGGGATAGTCGTTTCACTTTCCCATTTTTGGACAAGTTTCCAAGAAGCAATCGGAACCCGACTAAATTTAAGTACAGCTTATCATCCTCAAACAGACGGACAAAGTGAAAGGACGATCCAAACCCTGGAAAACATGCTAAGGGCATGTGTAATAGATTTTGGTGGAAACTGGGATGACCACCTACCCTTAATTGAATTCTCCTATAACAATAGTTACCATGCAAGCATTGAAGCTGCCCCATTCGAAGCACTGTATGGACGAAAGTGCAGAACTCCAGTTTGTTGGGCAGAAATAGGAGAAAGCCAATTATCAGGTCCCGAAATCGTACAAGAAACTACCGACAAGATCACTCAAATCAAGGAAAGACTGAAAACGGCTCGAGATCGCCAAAAGAATTATGCAGACAATCGACGCAAGCCACTAGAATTTCAAGTCGGAGACAAGGTACTCTTGAAAGTTTCTCCTTGGAAAGGAGTAGTCCGGTTCGGTAAGAAAGGAAAGCTAAGTCCAAGATACGTAGGGGCATTCCCAATAATCCAGCGAATAAGACCAGTTGCCTATCGCTTACAACTACCAGAAGAGCTATCCGGGGTACATGACGTGTTTCATGTATCCAACCTCAAGAAATGTCTATCTGACGAATCCCTGGTAGTACCTCTTCAAGATGTAGAGGTAAATGAAAAATTAAAATTTATTGAGAAGCCACTGCAGATAGAAGACAGAAAGGTCAAGTTTCTCAAACACAAACGACTAGTGCTGGTCAAAGTCAAGTGGGATTCTAAAAGAGGACCTGAGTACACTTGGGAGCTGGAATCGGAAATGAAGCGGAAATATCCTCACTTTTTCCAGTGAATCTCGAGGATGAGATTTTTATTAAGGTGGGGAGGATGTAACAACTCTAACCACAAGTTCTAATTATTATCTTATTTTGTCCAATAGGAAGCCCTAATTGAGACCCCCGAGTAATCCTGCATAACCCTAAAATTTTCAGAACAATCGGAATCAAGATCAGGGCCCCTAAAACTCAGGGGGGGGGGGTTATTTCCTAGTTGATATTATCTAAACTGTTTTCGATAGAATTCGAATTTTTACGAATGGTCGACTCACCCAAGCTACTGAGACACGGGGCTACCCTATGCTAGGGGGTACCCCTCGCGCCACGCGACAGTCCCTCGCGCCACGCGAGGGAGCTGTTTTCCCAGTATATATAGAGGAGTTTGGCACTTAAATTTGGGCATTGGTTCGACGTTAAAATTCGATTCGTACACCGAGATATCGTCTGATTACTCTAAAAACACACACAATCACGAAATTCTGCCGCGATAACAGGGTAATAACTCGATCACTGCTACGATTTAATGTCCGATCGATAAAAACCAATCCGATAAATGTTTAAGTGCTGCCCAAACTCGGGTTATGCTTTGTCATTCGTCGTGAATTCGATGGATGTTCAAGTATCGCACTTTGTCATTTATTGTGAAGGTTTTGATCTCGTGAGTTGTCGTAAAAAGTTGGATTAAAGTTACTGACCTAGTTTTCGTGTGCATTGTTATTTGAATTAAGTTAACAGGCTAATCAGTAGGCTAAACTCTGCCCGTTTAAATCTGCAATGTGAGTCATTCTCTTTTTATCAAATTGCTTTGCAAAACCCTAAATGTTTTCCAGTTATAATTACAGGGATTAAGTTTTTGTAATCTTCAATTACTGCCGGTATGTGGGGTTTTGTATACATTACTTGTTTCCCGTCACCATTGGACAACTGGTTAGCCAATGGGTGATCTGACCATAGTCACAAATACAGTCGAGTGACAAATACCGATTTGGGGTAATTGGTTGATATAAACAATGTAATCACCCTTAATACTGTATATTATAACAATGTGTCGTTTTGTGCAAATGAGTGACTCGCCAGTATTTATCTGCTGATAAAACCTTTTTAAAACATGTTTCAGGTGATCTGCTGTGATTCAGGAGAAAGTGCCGTGTAGCACTACAAGCTTGAAGAAGTGGCTTAATAAAAATAAAGAAACATGTTTTTGTAAAATAAGGGTTTCCCAGCGAAATTCTCTTATTGTAAATTACGGGGTTTGTCCCTAATTATGAAATAAAATAATCGGGTATTTTCAAGTTTTAAACGATCCTCTTAATAATTTCGCTGCCAAATTAAATAAATGCCACGGGGTTTCTGTCCCGCGACTCCTGAAACGGGTAAAACCGGGACGGGGGCCGTGACATCTAGCATACTTAATAAGTGCATAACTAAGGTATTGTCTTATTTCTGGCCAAAGCTGATTTGTCACAATTACTTTGCACACATACTTAAATGATTTCAGTTCTGTCCAAAGATGATTTGTCTTCGTTTAAGTAGAATTTTCAAATTAATATATTATTTTGATGTTAGTAATAGACATGTCACAACTTCTTCAAATAATGATCCTCACATTAATGATCTTTCATTAATCTTATGATCATATTTTGTCTGCCTAATTTTTTAGTACCCATAACATTGTTCACTGTAACTTTCTTCTATAAATCAGTATTTCATCCACTCTAATTCCTAAACCTAATATATTTTACTTTACTTAAAGTTTCTATAAAATTAGCTCGTAAATTAAATCCTTGATTATTTTTAAGACACGATAATCTTATTGCTTTCTTCTGATAAAAATGCCACAGAAGAAAAGTAGAGCATGATGAAAAGGATAAATCGAACATGATGTCTCTTATGATAATCAAGAACTCTCTAACAAAATGCTATCACTAAAGTTAATCCAGCTTAAGTTTTTCCTAAGACTAATCCAATTTTATGGAATAATCAGAAGAACTCCTAAGATACATGTTTTCATTTCAAATTCTACACTGTAAGGTTAAGTGACATTCATGAATACATCATAATGTACAGTACCCGTAAAATAAAGGGCTTAAACATGGAAATAAGTACATTTTTCCACTACATTACATACTAAAATTTTCACTTGTACAATTTGATGCCTTATAAAGCAACTATAACACTCAGAAGTACCAAAGGAAATGGAGTGTGTTGATGAGCAACATATGTACATAGAAAGAAATGTTAGAAACTGGAAAATAAGATGTTATTCACCTTACAACCACTAAAAACTTAAAAGAGGATACTTCTAAGGTCCATATTCAAAATATAAGTACAAAATTCCAACTCTAGGGTTCTTCAAAGAAGAATCTCACTGTAGAATTATGCCATTAGACTAGGCATAAGCAACAAGACTATCCATAATTCAAAAGAACAGTTGGATGAATTAATTAGGTAGTCGCCTACTGATGATATTTAAGTCTGCTAATCTTAATATTCCAATTAGCACATGATAAGTTGACTCTAGTTCTATACGTTTCCTCACTAGAATTAAACACATAACTAACATGAGAGTTAGTGACAAATTAAATGTTAAGGCTATAAGAACCATAATAAGCAGTCTTCTAACAACGCTTTATGATACCTTACATATTCTGGAAATTAATCAGAATTTAGTATCAATACGAAAGCTATATCATGACAGTTGTGAGGTTTACATAGCCAACATAAAGTCACACTTACCTTAAACTCTCATATTTTTTGTTCTCAAAATTTGTATAGAAACATTAATAAGATGAAACTATATGATACTTTACACTTTCCCAACTTTTGTTATCATGCAAATGAGAATTTAACAAAAGGAAAATGTGACCTATAAATTTCATCCGTTATAACCGAAACTCATGAGAAATCATGACATAGTTAATGAGGATGATTTTTTTATCTAATCTCATTCTAAGTGATTTTCAATCATGATGTTAAAAGCCTAAATTGTAACATCCGACAAAATGGGATTCCAAAACCGACCTGTTTTAAATTTTCTTTTTTTGAATTTTATATAACCATCTCGTTCGAAGTTTGGCGTGTCATACACTCTATGAAAATACACACACACACACACATACACACACACACACACATATAGGGGAGGGTTATCTTGAGAACAAAGATTTTTGTGAGAACACTAGGAACAATTTCCATCCATAGATCATCCTAGATTAAGGGCTAAGATTAGAGGGGTTTAAATGAGGAGGAAACTTAAAGTAAAATACTAAAGGGGCATTATTGTAAAATTACATTCAATTAACATTCACACTCAAATTCACCTTCTTCTCAAAATCAGATCTCATCTTCCTAGATCCTAATTCATTCTTTTCCTCACGAAATCAATCTACAAATCAAATTGTGTCTTCAATAACCCAAATCAACGATGATTATCTGTGAATTTTTATGATTTCAGTAATTAGAAGGGTAGTTTAGCGGCGAGATTGGAACAGAGTGAAAATAGGGGGAGGATTATGGCCAAGGTGCCTTCTTGGTTCATGAATAAAAATATGCTAATTGAGAGTTCTGGCTAATCAGATTGTTTCATCCTTATGTAAGTATTATATTTGTTAGACTTTCTTCTGGGTTTATGTTTATTTATGGATTTATATTTTTTTAGACTTTCCTCTGAGTTTATGTGCTAACATCGTTTTTTCTACAAAATATAGTTTTAGGTTTAGCTACATTTTGGGTAACCAATTGGTGGGAATTTGATATTTACGTTTAATTTTGAATTTATGTGATAATTGTTGGTTTTCTTGTTTCCATTGCATCGTGAACTGTATGATACATCTTTCTCATGCTTTTTTTTATTTACCCAATCATTTATGTACTTCATTACTGATTTTAATTTAAGAAAACAAATACATGTAAGTTAAAATAAATAAGTATACATATAAAGGTTTACACATGTGTACATCATAATAGTAGAAAGGATAAGCATAATTATAAAAGTTTACACATGTGTAAATCATGATAATTAAATAAAATAATTATAGATATGAACATTTACACATGTGTAAATCCTAGTTAACAAAATAAGCATAGATGTGCAGATTTACACTTGTGTAAATCTAAATAAGCATAGATGTGCAGATTTACACATGTGTAAATCTAAATAGTTAAAAAATAAGCATAAATATTACTTTGTTTTAAGGTCACCCAGGTTTGGTTTTCCTAATTGTATTATTACTCTGTTTCATCAAAAACAAGTTAGAACTCTTAATGTGATTGAAAAATCGTTCTATTTTATGTGTTTGGTGTTGTGGAGGTAATATAGGAAATTGAGTATTGATTTGACGAAAATCTCTACTATGTTTTCATAAATTGTGTTTTGAGATCATGAAATTAGGGCTGGAATGTTCTTGTTGTCTGTATCATGATATAATTATATGCAATTTAACTTAATGGAGCATCCACTTGAGTTCTGGTATATATATTGCTTCCACATTGACAAATTTACATTGCTATCAGTTCTGATTTGATCTAATATGTGATTTTGAACTCTAATCCATGATTAAACAAAAACAAAGAGTTACACATGTGTAAGTGTTTCAAACCGAAACTTACACATGTGTAAAAATAGAAACACTTACACATGTGTAAATAGAAACTTTGTAAAACAAATTTACACATGTTTAACTGAGAATTTGTACATGTGTAAAACAGAAACACTTACCCATGTGTAAAACAAATTTACACATGTGTAAATCATCTTAGTTAATATTGCATTTTTGTGATTAAGCAATTTACATATATTTTACACATGTGCACATTGAAACAATGGTATTACAACAGATGAACATGATTATTGGGCAATTTACACATATGTAAGTAGGTTGTTTACACATGTGTAAGTGTGCAGTTCTGCTCATTTACACATGTGTAAGTCAGCCCTATTATTTGTTTAGAATAGCAGTAAAGACAGATGGCTTAATAATATTGTACTTTTGTCACTTTGACCAGGCATATTTCAGAAAAAAAAATGGTACATTCTACTGTTGGTTTTAAAATGGCAAAGAGAACTTTGAGAGTTCAACTGTAGAAGCCTAGAAAGTGATACAAAGATTGTACTTTGAAAGAGAATATTCACCGAGAAGACATCATCAAGAAGACTAGATGATATCATGGATTATGACTTGTCTCTATGTTACTGTCGTTAGCATATATCAAGGATTATAACTTATGTTTTCATGGTATCATGGTTACCGTATGTCAATGATTACGACTTGTTGGACAATTTAATGTTTTAGATTTTTTTGTAATACTATTTTGGTTTAAATCCTACTTGGTGGTAAATATAATACTTTTAGTTTTTGCTTAATACTATCTTGGATTAATTATCAAACGATGGTAGTCGTGACCGTTGCGTTTCTGCAGCCACGCACATATCTACAGCCACGTTTCTGCAGCCACACGTTGCGTTTCTGAAGCTGCGCACTGCAGCGTTACGGCAATCGTGCCCCTGCATTACTACAGTCACGCGCTGTGTTTGATTCTTATAATGCACTATGGTGTTACTATAAGGAGAACTTTAAAATCAGTCTACAAACTACAATATATTAATTCATGGTTATAAAAAATTTGAACCCAAAGCAAGTTAAAAATCTTATACCATTAAAATTGGTTGCTTAAAAAGTTTGGCTACAGTATGAGATGCATCAAAAAGAAACAATGATTTGTCATTGTAAAAGATGGTTACATTTTGTCACCATAAAAAGGAATCACATTTTTAATTTTGACATAAAAAAATTGATTGAATTATACAAGAATATAAAGTATGTTCCAATATGCCAATATGTGATTTTAAGAAGGTTTTTGAATTCCTTCTCTTTATCTATTTTTATATATATGACGACAAACAAAAAAGTAGTTCGAAACTGAGTTTTGAGTGGAAATTTACAAGTAATCAAAGTATAAACGTATGCGCATATGCAGCCGAGCGCTGCAGCGTTACGGCAACCGCGCCGCTGTGTTTCTGCAGCCAGCGGTGCTACATTTTTGTTGCGCTGTTACTGCTGCTGCATTTCTGCAGTCGGCGCTATTGCCTTAAAACATTAAAACAACCTCAAACATTAGTAGACACAGAATCACATATTTGTTTGTTCTTCATCCACATTTCTCTAACAGAACTGTACTTAGTAGTTACATATAATAAAGTGTTTTATGTTTGATTTATGATTACATTCTTTTTCTAAGATGGGTACAAAGAATGAAAAACACATAAGAATCCTTGCATCACCATCAACATTCTCATTCATCTGATGTAGCCTTGCAAGCCAACTGAACATCTTATATGGACTTGAGACAACCTTTTCATTCAATATCACACACATACGCATACGCATACATGTCCTCATATCTTCCAGTATTGAAATAGCCTTTTACAACAGTAGCATATGCTAAAAGTCTATGAACACGACTCATGTCGATTAACCTGTCATAATCTTGCTCGTCAGTTTGATCCTACCAAGTCTACATGCATTTGAAATGTATTTTTTTATCTTGAAATTTGGTATCAAGGAAGTACTTTTTCACAAAGAATATAGAACAACACTTACACATGTGTAAATCTGAGCAGGATGGGATGCAAGCAATTCATAGTTACACATGTGTAAATCTGAACAAGATGGGATGCTCATATCAGCTCCAACACTTGCTTCATCCAAATCTTCAAATTGTTCCTCATGATTGATAACACTTAATATAGAACCCTTGGTTCACCTCACACAGTTACAATATCCTCTTAGTTGGTCTTAGATGAACCTACATCACAATATAAACACACGCTCGTAGTCATTATCAATAACATTATATAACCTTTACAATTACACTTTGTAAAAAAACTAAGATAAAGAACCTCAGTTAACATTTGTGGCTGAGTTTTGATATCAATCTTAGTCATGGAACCATGCTTCATCAATCAATCATGTGATTCATCAATACTTACATATGATTTAGGATAAATTGTACTTGCACTCCAGCAAATAAGAATTAATTAGGGCAAATTACAAACTCAATAGGAACATGTGTTAAAATCGTGGAACAAAACCCACAATACATAAACAGAGTAATTGATACCAAAATCTAATGAACAATAATTAGTGAATCTAAAATCGATTGAACAATTAATCAGTGAATCACATATTGATTTGAGCGAAAATCAATGAATCCAAAAACCATATAAAAAATTAACAATTGACGAAGATACCTGCAGATTAGGAACAAAATAGTTTAAGATCAATTACTCCAAACCATAATCCATTGGATAAGATTCCTGATTGAAGATCATGTGCCTAGACTAAAGATCGTGTGCGTAGATTGGAAAAAAGTAGTGCTGGAATTTGGGTGTTAATGGAAACCAGAGAGTTGTAGGGAATTTGTTTAATTACCACTTTAACCTTTTAATTAAAATACAAGGGAATTAAATGAGTGGCTGAGATTTGTTCTCATGGTTCTCACAAAAGATGAGTGTTCTCATTTAAATTCTCCCCTATATATATATATATATAAATGTGTATATACAAACAACATCCATGAAATAAAAACGTATCGTGAATATACATATAAATATTTTGGTTAGTTAAAAATTATATCATTACAATGAGACTAAACATGAGTGTTTTTAATGTAATTTGTGAAAGTTTAGACTTGCAGGGACTGTTTATGCTCTACCATTAAACATTAAAACCAACAAATGTTTTCATGATCTGAAGTTTATTATTTCAAAAAAAAATATCATGGAATATCATGTACTTAGACTGCGGGGTATGGGGCGGGAGTTTGGGCGTGGGTAGGGGGAAAACGCCCAAGCCACCACCCCGGGTGGGCATGGGTTTCGGCGTGGCCCTTGGGGCATGGGTTTTAAGCCGGGCGTGAGGCGGTTTGGCCATCCTAGTTGGCTGAATATCATTGGCTCACCCGCCACGTCATAGCGGGCCATCCCAAAAGTTTTGAATTTTTAAATTCAAATCGTTGGCTTGGCCAAGCGGTCACCCCAACCGTTCACCCAAACCCCAACATCCCCTATAAATACCCCCAAACCCCAACCGGGTGGTCCATCCCAACCCCCACCGTGGTCCCAAACATTCGATATCCCCACCCGCTGCCCCAGCCGGTCACCACAAACTCAACATCCCACGAACCCGCTATGGCATCCTGGACCCACGACGAAGAACTTGCCCTAGTCACAAGCGTCGTTGACGCTATGAAGGGGCGGCCACCGGGCCAAACCAAATATTGGACGGAAGCTTTCGCGGCCTACCGACTAAACGTCGGTAACGACCGCCACAACATGAACGCGTGCCAACATAAATGGCGCGAGCTACGTCCCAAGCTCGAGCGTTTCAAGGCTTACTACGAAGCCGTTCCCGGGGGCGAGTTAAGCCACGAGGACCGGGTGGCGGTGGCTAACATAGAGTTTCGCGGCAAGGAAAAAAAGGCGTTCGACAAGATCGACCTTTTTGAAATTTATTTAACGCTTTAGGTTTCTTATTTTGTAATTTTTAGGTTTATGTAATTTTATAAATATTAATGAAGTTGTATGTTTTTTTTTATAAATGTTTGTGTGATTTTTTTAAATTTTGTATATTTTTTTTTAAACTACCCTGCCACGCGGTGCACCCAACCCAAGCCCAACCCACGCCCCACCATACCCCGCGGACATGTACCAGGCAGTGGGGGGGGGGGGGGAGGGCTCCCATTCCACGTGTCAGCACCCGCCCCAACCCAAGCCCCACCATACCCGCAGTCTTACGTCCATGTAGCAGTAAATAAATAAAAAATAATAATAATACAGTTCAAGAGATATACTTAAACTTAAGCTGACTATTTTCTTTTGAAAACCAATTGCCGCCAACCTAGTGTTAACAACGAAGACTTCTGTCTTGCCATTTTTGTGCTTAATCAATGCTAAGAACACCCGTAGTGGGGGGTTATTTTTCAAAAAAAGCAAAAAAAAAACGCCCCCACTCCCATTACATAGGGCGTTTTGGGGGGTTATTTTTGAAAAAAAATTGTGTTAGCGTTATTATTAAAACGCCAAGAAGGGAGTGTGATGGGTTGACTGATCTTTGACTGGCCAATAAGAAATTAGTTAGTTTTTTTTTTTTTTAATGATTGGAAGGGGCATTATTTGGGCATTATCCCCACTACACCACTTTATGCTATAATGCCTCATGCTGACTGGGTTGCCACGTGTCGGATAATGCCCAGTGTCAGATAATGCCCCATGGTGGGGGCATTATAACAATTTACCACTACACATGGTTTAATTAATCGGTGATTTTATTGATGACGGGTTCCAAGGTTACGAAACAGTGAACCTAGACATCCTTATCGTACACCCATGTTTCGTATCTTGGGAAACTTCGACATTTCCTCAACCCGAGCCACTATATATATGAAACCACTCAAGCTCCAAACAGTGTACCAATTTCCCCACCTCTCACTAAACGACTGAACGACGTCGCGGTGAACGACGTCGCCGCCCGCGACATCGTTCGAACACCTCTTACCGGAGTAAACTGAGCACGCCGGAGACGATCGGAGGACACGACTTCGCCGGATATCGAGAAGACGACCGGAGCCGTACGGGGATCAACGGGAGTTGTTTCTTGCGTTCGGTATACCTCCTCTTGTTTTCTCACTCTCTAGACTTACGCCGGAGAAACCCGAAACCATCGGAGCTCGACTACAAGTTCGCCGGAACCGGAATTTACGTCAGAACTCGTTGCGACATCGTTCGGTATAATTCCTATTATCCATTCCATTTTCCTTGAGATCTAATATTTGAATTTTTTTCATAATATGCATCTAAGGTCAACAGTAATGGAATTTTTTTTTAGAAGTGGTGTATTTTGAAAAGATTTTTAGGATAATGGGGAAGTCAAACAAAAAAAAGGTTTTTGGTGTATCCGCTGTTGCTAATAGCGGATTAGGAAGGGAAGTAAATTGTGTTGCAGCCCTGCTCAGGCAGGTGTCATATGTTTTTCTAATCCTCTATTGAGAATAGAGGATTAGGAGGAAACACTTAACCATGGTTCCAGCCTCACCCGAGACCAAACATAACCCACTTAAAAACCTAAACCCAGTTACAAAACTTAACCTAGTTAAGTTTTTAAGTTATACTTCCAGCTAACAACCTTGGATTCCTCCTCTATTATTAAAGAGATTCTGGCACATCACATGCAACCTGAGTAGTCTGCCTTCTTCTGGCCATGAACATGCACCATTCACATCCATTGCGGAACATCACATGCATATGTTGAATGGTTTTAATTGAGTGCTTTAACTTTACAGCTTTTGCAGGTTGTTTGATGTTGAACATGGTTATGGAGGGTTGAACATGATGTTAGTTGGGTTTGATGTGGCAACACCCAGCTATGGGGAGGGTACCTCACATGTTGGAGGGGCAACACTGGATTGGGAAGCCGGTTATAGAACTTCATTTGAAAATGTTGAAAAAAGTTAACTGGGTTAAGTTTTGTAACTGGGTTTAGGTTTTTAACCGGGTTATGTTTGGTCTCGGGTGAGTTTGGAACCATGGTTAAGGGTTTCCTCCTAATCCTCTATTGAGAATAGAGGATTAGTAAAAACCTCCTGAGAAAGCTGACACCTCTTGAGCATGGCTGCAGAACGGGCTACTTTTCATTCCTAATCCGCTATTAGCAACAGCGAATACACCAAAAACCTTTCTTTTTGTTTGACTTCCCCATTATCCTAAAAATCTAATCAAAATACACCATTTCAAAAAAAAAAATTCAACAGTAATGATCTGAAAGTTTAAAAAATATACATATATGAACAAGTAACAGTGGGCTTTGAGTTTGGTTAATTAAAGAAGAAACAACGGTTGGTACTGTTCGATTTGTTTTGTTTTAAAATGAAGAAGGCATGGTATTTACGTAAATTAAGGGTCAAATGGGTTTTCTTTTAAAAGCTCAATAAAATATAATATGTTTAATCATAGTTTTTACTTTTCAAGTAGTGTGAGTCTGGATTGATATTATTTATTTTAATTTTATCAGTTCATTTGAGTTTAACTAATAATAATATCAATACTTATTTTAACCGGTGGTTTTTTTTATTCCTTTACGTAACGTAATTTGGGATAAAATCCATATTATATATATATATATAGTCTTATATATTTTTTAAACAAACAAGTAAAGTTTGTGTACTAAGTTGATTGGTAAAAAAAATAATATTGTAGTAAATTATGGTAAATTTAATCTTTTTATTTTGTCCCTCTAGTTCTAAATTCTTAGTTCTGTCAGTATTGTAGCTCATAATAATTATATGATAGTAATAACAATTTTGATCCAAATAAATTAATTTTGTTGGAAACTATCAACAGTTAGATCTATACGTTTTTTTAGACATCAGAGATAACTTTTAGTTATATTATAATGTTTTAAAACATGATTACAAATATTATGATAACATGTTTCGAACGAGTTAAATTATAAAAATAACTATTACGTAAATCCTAAACATTAGGATTACTTATTTAATCCATAAATAATAATGAGTCATTATGTGTTATTTTAAATAATTAGTATAATCACTCTCATTCGTACTTTTGGATTCCCCATCTTTACTCGTGCGTTATTTCAAAGAATCTCTATACGCAATCAATATGAGTATACTCGAACCCGTTTTACTTTTAACACTTTTGGGTGCAACATGTATTCTATATAAACACACGAAACACTTGAAACTATTTAAATCACTCTCTATCCCTGTTGAACATGAAACTATATGATGTTTGTTAATCCCGTATGTTATGTAAAGTATTCGTGTCTATATGCTCATTAACTTCATACAAGCCTACCTTAACAATTATAGCAGTATAGGAGTCATGCACCGCCCACGAGACTTGGGGTATTGTTAAGTTAAACTATTTTACCTCCCGTTAAACTATTGGGATAGGCTATTTTAACGCATTGAAAACTTGGGTTTGAATATATACTTGACACCGTTTCAACATACTAGTAATTTGCATATCGTGATTCATGTTGGATACGAGCCGTTAGATTATTTCAAAAGTATTTTTATGCTATGTATCAAACTTGTATACTCGCCAACTTTTTGTTGATATTTTAATACATGTTGCAGATTGATACACAAGTTGATGCTAAGTGAAGAACAAGACTTAAGTGGACATAGAAACACGCTTAGACTAAATCTATTTTTATATTTGAAATAATGTTGTCTTTCTTTGATTCTTGTATAACATTTTAGCAATTTATGAAATCTAAATTAATTTATATTGTCACATAGTGTTATGATGTCTCTTGCAATCTAGCTTTCGTCTCATCCCGATGTTTCCGTCATCGGTTGGGGTGTGACATAAATCATTACTTGGCTTAAGTATGGGTCCACCATAAGTTATTCATTGACATTCGTGCAACTTATTCCAAATGGAATATTCAGACATAATTCATTTGTCAATTAAATACTATCAACTTGTATCTAAATTTGTTTCACATGGCCCACAGTCTTAAAAGAAATCTATTCATATATATACTTAATAAGATTTCTATTAAATATGTCCCTAAGTTTCTTATGACATGTGGACATTAAGGAAATCAAATAAAGTCTAACATGTGTATGATAGGTTCCCACGTCACATACCTAATTGAAACTTCTCTTGTAGCATTTCTAGAGGTATCAAAGATCAGTGGGAGCATTAAGTGTCTTAATAATAACTTGCAATAGTTGCAATAGGTGGGGGAGTGAAAACTTCAGATTACTTCAATTTACACCTCTTGTACAAGACACTGCTCCATATCGACACTGTTCTATCAAAACTTGTCTCCTTAAAATCTAATGCTACTTTTACAAAAGTTTCATTGTTGCTTAATTATGGGCACACTTAGATTTCTTACATAAACTAACATAATCCTCAACAAGAGAAACTACAATGACTAACGTCATTAATTTGTTTTTCTCTTTAGAATCTGTTGGTCGTTAAATAATGACCCTAAGCATGCTGAGTTCCTAAAGATTTCTAAGGTCAGTGGGAGCAGTCAAAGTCTTTAACATGACTTGCAAGGAATGCAAGAGGCGATGGGAAGAGAGTCATTAAATTTTACTCCGAATTTAACTCCTATTACACCTCTTGTACACCATACTGCACCAACTCTTACAAACTTAGAATCCTGAAATGATAGAAACCTAACCAAGAGCTAATCCATAAAGCTGAAACTTCTATTAAACCCAATAATCAACTCAGAAGGTCATGTAGGTTTAAAAACCTACTAACTTTGATGATTACATAACTTCCCTAACTGAAGTTGAAATGGATTTTGGAAAACTTTACTGATCCTATCTCCTCTAATTAAGCCATTAGCGTCAATCAATCTTCTATATGGAATAAAACTGTTTTCTAGTAAAACTGATTTTATGTGTTCGTATAACGTTTGGGTTTTGATTGAATTGCCTAAGAGTGTTCATAACTAAACCAAATCCTGATATAAAGGTTAAGACATGAAGAAGCATGATTGATTGTCAAAGGTTATACTCAGGAAGAGATAAATTATCAAAGAATCTTTCTTACCTATCTTACAAAATATTTCTTTGAGGATCATCACTGTTTTAGTAGCTTATAACAATCTAGAGCTACGTTATGAACATTAAAACAACTTTCCCTAACAACTGGCTGACATATTTACATGTTTATATAACAACCTGAAAGTTCTAAACTTAAGGTTAAAGAACATTTTGTCTATAAGCCGATAAAATCCATGTATGGGTTAACGCAAACATCAAAATGTGATGAAATCTTAATTTAGTTATTTTCATCAAGAACCAAGTGGATTAATGTACCTACCTCAATATGAGTGGGAGCAACTAAAATAAACTTGTCCTTATATAGATGACATTCTTTTGACAAGTATATGTTACATAAGTCAAAGCATTGTTAACACAAACTTTGATATAATAGATCTTAGGGATATCTATTACGTGATAGATATCATAACATACAGAGATAGACCCAACGGGACATTAGTTTCGTTCCATAAGTTTAACCTTAAATGGGTCCTTACATATGTGACAAACAATACTACTCTCCTTTAGAGGATAATAGGAGAAATGAGATTATTTCCTTATGCTTCATTAATTAGAAGCCTTATGTAAGTTCAAGTCTATACGCGTTTAGATTTTACTCACATTGCAACACACTAGATATGTCTATATTAATGTGAAGCATCTAATAGAGTATTACAATATCTTTAAAAGAAACGAGAGGCTATAATTTAAGGAAGAAGTGAGAACTCAAACCGTTGATTACTCTAACTTTGTAATATTGAAAGATGACAAAATGTAATTTCGGGTATATCCTTATGTCAGCAGACAAAACCTATCTCATGGAGGGGTCATAATGGACTGATATCAACAACCTAAGTTATAACGACATAATATATTGTTGATCACAAAGCAATAGTCACTAAATGTTGTTGGGAATTTATCAGTGGACTCATAAGTTTATTAACTCCATATAAATTATACATTGAAGACTTATTGTGATAAAGCAGCTACCATGTCTCCTTTAACAGTAACGGTTCGAGAGGTGTTGCATTAAATTTTGATACGAGATTAATTATTCGTTTATGAACGAATTGAGAAAACTAAATCTTTGTATCGAATGCATTCATGATATGCTTAACGATCCTATAACTGGAGGTCTATTACCCATAAGTCTTATTAAGAGGGCTCACAAAAGAGACGGGTTTTAATCGATGACCATGTTCAACTGCATATCGTACTATGAATAACTAACTTTTAATGAATTTTCCTCATCAGTTTGATTTTGTATGTCTCTAACATATGTTATGCAGATATAATGACATATAGACAAATATAAACACAAATCAAACGTTAAATGGCTTACTTATTTGATCATAATTGTTAGATTTTAAATTGAAGTTGTAGTATGATTAATGGGGGTCCTGAGTCGAATTATGATTCGACGCCTGTATTTCTCTGCTATGATTTTTGGTTTAAAGCTAAAATGAGTATTAATTTCTGATCAGACTTATCTAATGCTCATGATAAATTATTATTCGGCTAAGTGGGAGAATGTAAGATTAAATATTTATTTATATGTATTTAATCCAGTAGTCATCATTATCATTTATATAATATAGATTAAAATATACTAAAACCTATAATAAATTAGTTGGTAATTGTTGATGGGCCAAATTACCATTATTAACTAATTGGGTTTCCCCTTGGGTGTATATAAGGAGATTATTAGGGAGAGATTAGAGTTAGACATTCATAACATCACACTCAAAATCGCCCCTCATCTCTCTCCATTACTACGAGTTCTTCAACCCTAAAGAACTCGGTACTACTATCATTAACATACATCCTAAAGGGGAACCAGATCATCTTGACAAGTATGTCAAACTCCATGGCTGCGTCTCTGACTGGATTCTCTGCTGGTCTGTTTGCTGTATCAGGTATTATTTACATGTTTTCCCTTATGTTTAAACAAAACTGATCAACAATAAGTTTTATGTTTTAATATAAAAAAATATGGGACCAAAATATCCGATTGCTTAAAATGTTGATGTAAACGGGATAGAGGGTTACAAAATGACTTATGATTAGGCTAATAAGAGTGACGCTGGAAAGAGAAATAACAATGGAGGTGCTAGAGAGAGAAAGTTCGTTGAAATAGACCACCAAGACGAAGATAACCTGCAAAAACTACCTACTACTACAAAGTCACAACCACAATCGGGTATCATTGAAATCAAGATAAGTTATCAAAAACTAAAAGCGATGTAGCGGCATAAATTCTAAAATTTAAATAGTTTCAAAATAAATAACGAAATCTACATATAAACACGATGTGGAGCTGTGTTGTTGATAAAAGAACCTATTCAAATCCAAAAAGAATAGGCAACGATGAATATAGTTACCAAGTTGCAGTCTGAGAAACCGATTATGAAGAATGGACCGATTAAGAGTTTGGGAAAAAAATGTCGGGTCATAGGTGACCCAAAACACCGCTTGTTGCTCCGTTTAAGAAAATAAGCATAAGGCGAGAAACCCACATATCCGATGCCCTCAGAGAAGTGACATTGTCTTCGAGATCGATTTATGGGAAGAGGATCTATTGGCATCATCTTTGGGATTAGCACTTTTGGACTTATATTTCAAATTAGGAAACTTTAAACGTGAATGGATACTCAATTCGTTATTGTGAATATATTAGTTGTAAACCTGCCGTTAAGCGGGGGGCTTTTTACTTGTTTTAACAAATTAATACACTTTTCAAATCGAGTAAATTGCGATTTTGGCCCTTGTGGTTATATTACTTTTACCATTTTAGTCCAAAAAAGAATTTTTTAACATTTGAGCCCAAACGTCTTTTTTTCTAACCCTTTTGGCCCCTAACACTAACCCCATCAATTAAATGTCAGGGGCCAAAAAGGTTAGAAAAAAAGACGTTGGGGGCCCAGATGTTAAAAAATTCTTTTTTGGGCTAAAAGGGTAAAAGTGATATAACCACATGGGCCAAAATCGTAATTTACTCTTTTAAATTTATAAACTTTTTAAATATTTTAATAAATATATGTTTATCCCCTTTTTAAAAAAATTGAATTAAAAAAAAAACCCACCCCAAATCAAACCATCTAATTCTAACGGATAAAATCAAAATACATATTCATGATCACGAGTTAAACTAACCTTTAACGCGAAAAAAAAAAAGAGAAAAGGACCAGTCCTAGTGTCAAGTCTTGAGTGTGTGTTTGATGTTTGAGTCATGTTACGGAAGACTTATGCATATCAGCCTTAGGCCGTGGGGTATGGTGGGCGTGGCTTTGGGGGCATGAGTTGACACGTGAAAAACAAACCCAAACCTACACTGTAACACCCCGAAAACGGGTTTGGTAATTAACCCACGTTAATACTAAAAGACGGGTAAAGTGTCGCTAGTAGTAAAAATAACCCGGTAAATATTTGGGAATTAATAAGAAATCCTAATATTAGATACAAGCGAAACAAAGTTTTGATGAATTGAGTTTATAAGAGCCCGAGTTAACGGGACTTAAAATAAAACGGGTTATAACTCCCGGAACCCACTAAATAACTAGGAATATCAACCTGGTTAGTCTAGTGTCTTAAAAATAATGAGGAACTTGATGTAGTAACCTTTATAAACTTGGATAAAGTTGAGGGACTAAAATGGTTAAAGTGGGAAAATGGGTTTTATTAATTAAAATCTAAAAACACCAAAACACACACCATTGTGTGTGTTCTGGTCGTACAAAACACAGAGCCAAGAAGAGCTCTTAAGCTCAAACCCTAAAACACATAAATTCATCAAATTGAAGGAGCAAATCAAGTCCAAATCAAAATCCGAGTATGAATTAGTGATCTCCATTGAAAAAGGAGTCACGAGGTATGTAAATTTCTTGGTAAATCTCTAGTTGAAATTCTGAGCAAACCTAGAGAATTCGAATCTAAGCTTGCATGTATGTTGTTTGGATGAAATTAGGGATGAAACTATGTCTAGTAGTAAACCCTAGCCATGTAATTGTTGAATTGATGTTCATTGTTGTGAATTCATAATCATACACTCATAAGTCAAGTGGGTTTTGATTATGTAGAAAAGATGATAATATAGTTGTGTTAGAAATCATCATAAGTGATAGTAGATGCAAGATACTTGAACAAATTTCAAGTTTGAGTATTTGATCATACATGATAATGGTTGAATCTTGATGTTAATCTTGGTAAAAATGACTAATTGTGAACTAGTTAGCAAACGTGTAGAATCATGCCCATTAGGTGTTTGTTATAATGCCTAAATGAGAACTAAGTGTTGATAATGTGCCTAATTGAGTCTTGTGAACTTGATAGTGCAATCATATGTGTTAATTGGTGATTTGACTTTTAAATAGTCAAACCGATCATTAATAAGATCGAATGGTATTTGTGATAGAAAATATGTAAGATGGAATGGTCATAATTAATGATGACTAATATAACCGTCTTACGAATTATAATGATAGTTTGACGCTTGACAAGCTAGGTGGAGGCTTGGATAGGAGGCGGGTCAAACGAAGCAAGAATGGCGGAAAAACATAATTCGGATGCAAGGTAAGTATAGCTTACACTAGTCTTAAATTGTGGAATGTTTTCTTATCATATAAATATTGAATGAGATGTCTAAACGATTGAAATATGATGTTCCGTCGTGTAGTCGAACGGAACAAGCAAATCAAAGATGATAGAAACCATAATAATGGTTAAAAAGAAGTAAATCGATAAATTGGTCATATTATGTCGAAAGAAATACACGGTTTATAATTAAAATTCCCGTACGGTGTTAAACGGGAAGAGTCATGTAGAGGAGATGATAATAAATATCATTTCGCAAAGTTAAATGGTCTTTTCGGCCAAACGGGTCAAAAGGTGTAGACAACACCTTTTGACTATATAGACTAATGATTCTTTTGTCGAGTCATATGCTTACAGGAATAGATATCCAATGGATATTCGCATCGTTCTTAATTAGCGAATATAAAGCAAGGTAATAAAATCAGGTCTATTTGTTGATCCGAGCCAGGTACGTTTATTTATGATGTATGTAAAAGCGCTAATTTGGTCGAATAATCGGTGATAACCCTTCATTGTAAAAGAAGGACCAAAATCGACCAAAACGCCCTTGTAGGCTAAATTGAACAAACAACCCTTAGCGGTTGTTTGGAAAGGAGTCTTATGATTAAACAAAAGTTTAGAACGAGTATAGGTAGTGAAAGATGTAATTCTTGGGCTAAAAGACTCCATATGAGTCTTTGCCGTAAAATGATATTTCAAGGGAAATAAATCCGGAACACATAGATATCTACTTTAAATCCAACACACATTTAGTTGTGATGGAAGAGTACTAGATAAGAAATATAGGTTACAACGCTAGATTTGAATAAAAGTGAAAATTGAGTTTAAAAGTGCTTAAATTATCCTTAACGGGTCATAATAAGCATACGAGCGAAAACGGGTTTAAATTGTGTAATAAACCTATGATTAGAATTTAAAAAGGTAGGTAACATTAAATTAAAGAGATGTATGTGATATAGAAGTCAAACAAATACGTTTGTTTGATAAAATGCGTAAACGGGTCAAATTTTGGTAAAAGAGTAATAAGCCGAAGACTTAAAGGTCTTAATTTTTATCAAGCCGGATGTCGGATTTTAACTCCATATGATGGAGAATCAAATTACAAACATGTAGGAAGAAACGGTAGGTTAAACGGATAAGCGGTTTGAAAGATACGAAAGATTTCGTGTCAAATTACGACGAAATAGAGAATCAGGATGCAGAGTCCACCGTAATTTACGGTCCCACCGTAAATTACGGTGGAGTTAAATTGTTTACGGTGCAACTGGTCTGATTTACGGCAGAAGAATGGAAACCCAGGGGCCACCGTAATTTACGGTCCCACCGTAAATTACGGTGGATATAATTTTCTTATATTTTGTTTTTTTCATTTGGAAATCAAATGTTTCCCGGACATTGTTCGGACCTGATTTAAACTTCGTAAGACTAAAGCATTTCATGTTTATGAAATGTAGGTACGCCTTGGATGCCGGAAGACGATCAAGCTCAGCGAAGAACCGAACACAATAAAGACACACGCTTCCGCACTTTGCCACGTTGTAAAATTTAAACAACAAATTTGATCATGTTACCTAGAATAACTTATGAATTGTTAAAGTTTAAATAAACCCGTATTTTTATAGTATGTGTAGCCTTAACTACACATCTAATTGTTGGTATTCACACGATAAACGTTAAATAGAAACTAGGGTGTTACAAGTTGTCATCAGAGCCTTGGTTTAAGAGATTCGAGTATGGTTGGGAGGAACCATGCTTGGACTTAAACCTTATGCTCTTGACAAAGAATAGTGTTCGGTTCGAAGCTTGATCGCAAATCCGGTAAGTACAAGTACGTTATTAGTTAGTATGCTTAAGTGTTGTAAACAACACGTAGAGCTATCGTGTGGTATACGTTACCCCAATTTAAATGATTGTTAGGGTTGACGAAAATACGCGCGTTGACGTGTATAGTAGAAAATGCCTTGTATTATAATACGGGCGATTATTGAAGTTTACTTTACTAACTTTTGTGAATGTTTTAAATGAAGGACACTCGCGTTTGAAGACGACGAGAGTCAAACAAATTATGGATATGATGATGGAACGGTCCGGGGTACGACAGAAAGAGCATACTCATTAAGGACCAAAATCGCGTAACGGTCGCGAACAAGACTAATGACAAGAGAAGCCCGTTAGGGCAAGCATCACCAGGTGCACACTTTTAAATTTAATCGCACGAGTCGTTATATGCAACAAACACGCAAGTAACAACGGTTGCATACACATATGACAGAACTTGGAAAACCTGATTTCCAAGAGAAATTTAATAGGAAATGTGTTATTCACAATGATGAATAACAAATGAATAACAAGACTTGTTTATATAGAAACTTGGACGAGAGTGATCATCCAAGCAAGTATTCTCAATACAAATCCTATTGAGAAAATTTATGATCACATCAATGAATGCGAATAAATGTTCATAAAAAGGGACATTGTACATGTTCAAGGATAAACGATTAAAACTAATAATTGTTAACTAACAATTAAATAGAGTTTTACCAAATGAAACCATAAACATGGAGACAATTTGAGGAGTTACTTACATGGGACGTGATGTGGTAATTATAATAAGGTCACGCGTACCACGTGTTGATCGCTTACTCTGGCCAAGTAAGTAGTGAACACATGATAGCATGAGCTTCTTATAATGAGCGCAGTTATGTCCGATGTGGTAATGGCGGGGTGAATGGGACTAATTAAAAAGTACCCAAATGAAGCAGATAAGCAAGATATTTGAAAATAATGTAAACGCACAACCGAGTGACGGGAGCGTGTTACATTAGGATAATGAGCCCGAGTGAAGGGACAAACAAGCATGTAAAATGATTTAGACAAGTATTGGGAGGGAGTGTACTTACACTCGAACCCATAAAACGCAAGCATGTAAAATGATTTAGACAAGTATTGGGAGGGAGTGTACTTGCACTCGAACCCAGAAAATGCAAACATGAAAAACGATTTAGACAAGCGATGGGAGGGAGTGTACTTACACTCGAACCCGGAAAATGCAAATATGTCCCTTAACGGGTCATTTTTTTTTTTTTTTTTTTGTAAAACGTCGAACTTAAAGACAAAGTCAGAATATAAAAATGAAGCAAGGTCTTAATGCATACCGGGAGGATTGCAATAATAACGATCTTGGTAAAACACCCGGTTGATGGGTAAGAATTAAACACATGCGTAAACCGAGAAACGAAAACACGAATTTAAAGTCAAAGGACTCGGATCATGAGTTACGACTAAAAGACCATAAAATTTCGTAAACAGAAATTCTGATAATTATATTCAACTATTTTGAGATTGAACGGGTTGAATAAAGTATAATGCTTGAAGGCGTAAGTAAGCGCAAGCCGGATAACGATAAGCTTGAGACAAATGAATTTCAAACGTAAAAAGAGTGCTTTGACACCAAATATATATTTTAATAAGACACGAGCAAAAAGAATGATCTACGGGATCCACATAACCTTTAGGATTATAAACAACGAGAGAAATATGGACTAAAACGACCCACGGGTCATGATTAGAAAGAAGTTATAAGGACTTCGCCTTAAAGAGGTGAATGTCTAATAAAAAATAGCCCATAAGGCTAAGTGATAAAACCTACGGGTTAGATGGAATAAAGCGAGGAAATCAGTTAAAAATCCCCGCATACAAAAACTAAGACTGTAAAGGATTAAATTACGGACTGTCAATATCCCAGTATGGATGATTGACACGAGTTAAAGAAAAGATCCAAAAAACTAAAACTTCGGTTTTAGTAAGAAGTAATGTTTTTACAAACATAAATTCTGATAGGAATTTAAATAGTAAGCATGAAAGATACAAGTCTTGACACTGATAGGCGCAAGATGATAAATTCGAAAAGTGATATTCTCAAAAAAATGAAAGGTTGATACAAATTAAACATGATGTGACACGATCACGGTTAGGAAATGTAATGTGAAGTAAAATCACATTATAACCAAGCGAGTGATAAAAGTAACTGAACTAATAAGACTAGTTAATGAGACCGGTTAAGGTCATCAATTCAAATCAAGAAATTTGGTTTGCTTGTAAGCGGTAGATTCGGTATAGCTGAACCGAATAGATAAATTGAAAACAAAAGAATTTGTTGCTAAAAGTGAAAGATTTCACTAAAGATCTTAAACGGGTCAAATTAACGGATTCATAAGGAATTCGAGGGTATATGAAAGCGATGGATATCGCTAAGTTAACTGAACTAGTGGAAATAACGAGACTACGTTATGTCGAAGTTACATTATGTCATATGACATACGTAGAGGTCCGGTAACCAAAAAGACATTACCATAATTTTCTGGTAATGATAACAATTGGTTAAAGTAGGAGTAATGCTTAAGAGATTATTCAAGTCAAACGCATTGGGTTTAGAAACTCAATGAACTAGATAAGCAAGGTTTCGAGGACGAAACCTCTTTAAGGGGGGTAGACTTGTAACACCCCGAAAACGGGTTTGGTAATTAACCCACGTTAATACTAAAAGACGGGTAAAGTGTCGCTAGTAGTAAAAATAACCCGGTAAATATTTGGGAATTAATAAGAAATCCTAATATTAGATACAAGCGAAACAAAGTTTTGATGAATTGAGTTTATAAGAGCCCGAGTTAACGGGACTTAAAATAAAACGGGTTATAACTCCCGGAACCCACTAAATAACTAGGAATATCAACCTGGTTAGTCTAGTGTCTTAAAAATAATGAGGAACTTGATGTAGTAACCTTTATAAACTTGGATAAAGTTGAGGGACTAAAATGGTTAAAGTGGGAAAATGGGTTTTATTAATTAAAATCTAAAAACACCAAAACACACACCATTGTGTGTGTTCTGGTCGTACAAAACACAGAGCCAAGAAGAGCTCTTAAGCTCAAACCCTAAAACACATAAATTCATCAAATTGAAGGAGCAAATCAAGTCCAAATCAAAATCCGAGTATGAATTAGTGATCTCCATTGAAAAAGGAGTCACGAGGTATGTAAATTTCTTGGTAAATCTCTAGTTGAAATTCTGAGCAAACCTAGAGAATTCGAATCTAAGCTTGCATGTATGTTGTTTGGATGAAATTAGGGATGAAACTATGTCTAGTAGTAAACCCTAGCCATGTAATTGTTGAATTGATGTTCATTGTTGTGAATTCATAATCATACACTCATAAGTCAAGTGGGTTTTGATTATGTAGAAAAGATGATAATATAGTTGTGTTAGAAATCATCATAAGTGATAGTAGATGCAAGATACTTGAACAAATTTCAAGTTTGAGTATTTGATCATACATGATAATGGTTGAATCTTGATGTTAATCTTGGTAAAAATGACTAATTGTGAACTAGTTAGCAAACGTGTAGAATCATGCCCATTAGGTGTTTGTTATAATGCCTAAATGAGAACTAAGTGTTGATAATGTGCCTAATTGAGTCTTGTGAACTTGATAGTGCAATCATATGTGTTAATTGGTGATTTGACTTTTAAATAGTCAAACCGATCATTAATAAGATCGAATGGTATTTGTGATAGAAAATATGTAAGATGGAATGGTCATAATTAATGATGACTAATATAACCGTCTTACGAATTATAATGATAGTTTGACGCTTGACAAGCTAGGTGGAGGCTTGGATAGGAGGCGGGTCAAACGAAGCAAGAATGGCGGAAAAACATAATTCGGATGCAAGGTAAGTATAGCTTACACTAGTCTTAAATTGTGGAATGTTTTCTTATCATATAAATATTGAATGAGATGTCTAAACGATTGAAATATGATGTTCCGTCGTGTAGTCGAACGGAACAAGCAAATCAAAGATGATAGAAACCATAATAATGGTTAAAAAGAAGTAAATCGATAAATTGGTCATATTATGTCGAAAGAAATACACGGTTTATAATTAAAATTCCCGTACGGTGTTAAACGGGAAGAGTCATGTAGAGGAGATGATAATAAATATCATTTCGCAAAGTTAAATGGTCTTTTCGGCCAAACGGGTCAAAAGGTGTAGACAACACCTTTTGACTATATAGACTAATGATTCTTTTGTCGAGTCATATGCTTACAGGAATAGATATCCAATGGATATTCGCATCGTTCTTAATTAGCGAATATAAAGCAAGGTAATAAAATCAGGTCTATTTGTTGATCCGAGCCAGGTACGTTTATTTATGATGTATGTAAAAGCGCTAATTTGGTCGAATAATCGGTGATAACCCTTCATTGTAAAAGAAGGACCAAAATCGACCAAAACGCCCTTGTAGGCTAAATTGAACAAACAACCCTTAGCGGTTGTTTGGAAAGGAGTCTTATGATTAAACAAAAGTTTAGAACGAGTATAGGTAGTGAAAGATGTAATTCTTGGGCTAAAAGACTCCATATGAGTCTTTGCCGTAAAATGATATTTCAAGGGAAATAAATCCGGAACACATAGATATCTACTTTAAATCCAACACACATTTAGTTGTGATGGAAGAGTACTAGATAAGAAATATAGGTTACAACGCTAGATTTGAATAAAAGTGAAAATTGAGTTTAAAAGTGCTTAAATTATCCTTAACGGGTCATAATAAGCATACGAGCGAAAACGGGTTTAAATTGTGTAATAAACCTATGATTAGAATTTAAAAAGGTAGGTAACATTAAATTAAAGAGATGTATGTGATATAGAAGTCAAACAAATACGTTTGTTTGATAAAATGCGTAAACGGGTCAAATTTTGGTAAAAGAGTAATAAGCCGAAGACTTAAAGGTCTTAATTTTTATCAAGCCGGATGTCGGATTTTAACTCCATATGATGGAGAATCAAATTACAAACATGTAGGAAGAAACGGTAGGTTAAACGGATAAGCGGTTTGAAAGATACGAAAGATTTCGTGTCAAATTACGACGAAATAGAGAATCAGGATGCAGAGTCCACCGTAATTTACGGTCCCACCGTAAATTACGGTGGAGTTAAATTGTTTACGGTGTAACTGGTCTGATTTACGGCAGAAGAATGGAAACCCAGGGGCCACCGTAATTTACGGTCCCACCGTAAATTACGGTGGATATAATTTTCTTATATTTTGTTTTTTTCATTTGGAAATCAAATGTTTCCCGGACATTGTTCGGACCTGATTTAAACTTCGTAAGACTAAAGCATTTCATGTTTATGAAATGTAGGTACGCCTTGGATGCCGGAAGACGATCAAGCTCAGCGAAGAACCGAACACAATAAAGACACACGCTTCCGCACTTTGCCACGTTGTAAAATTTAAACAACAAATTTGATCATGTTACCTAGAATAACTTATGAATTGTTAAAGTTTAAATAAACCCGTATTTTTATAGTATGTGTAGCCTTAACTACACATCTAATTGTTGGTATTCACACGATAAACGTTAAATAGAAACTAGGGTGTTACATACACCCATGGGGTATGGTGGGGCTTGGGTTAGGTTGGGGGCTTGGGTTGGGGCAATGAGTTTGGTTTGACCATTGAGAGTCCGCCATGTCACCTTGCTAACCCGCCCCATGCCCGGCTTCAAACCCACGCCAATGGGCCACGCCAATGGGCCACGCCCAAACCACGCCTCAACCCAAGCACCCGGGGTGGTGGCTTGGGCGTTTTCAGCTAACCCAAGCCCCATACCCCACAGCCTTAGATGCACCTTTATACGACTCAAATAAAACATTTCGATCCATATCACAGAAACACGAATTGCAACTTAAGGCATGTTTGGCTAAGTTTTTTGAAACAATTTATTGACTTATTGGTTTTTTGGAAAAGTAAGTATGAAGTGACTTATTGACTTAATGACTTTTCCCCCTCACATACACCTTTATTGCCAAACATCATTTTGGAGTTTATGACTTTTAAAAAAACCAATAATTCAATAAGTTATTTGAAAAGGTTAGCAAAACATGCCCATACTCTTATACAAAATACATACACATTGCTAGTTTATACAGCAAAACATTTTAATACATATGCTTTTTTTTTCTATATATCATATTTATTGATATTTAACGAAAATAAAATGCTATAAGTTCACCCACCATCAGTGATAAAACATCTCAAAACCCTAAACCCATTTCTCTTCTCACCCAAAACCCTAACTCCCTCCGCCACCGCCACAAACATCCACCATGTCCGACGTCGAGCTCCACCGTTCTGATAAGAAGAAAAAGAAGAGCAAGTCCAAAGACACCACCGAAAACCACCCCGCCGCCGCCGACGATTACTTGATCAAACCACAAAGCTTCACACCTGCAATCGACACATCCGAATGGCCCATTCTCCTCAAAAACTACGACCGATTGAACGTCCGTACCGGGCACTACACTCCTCTCCCCTCCGGCTACTCTCCTCTGAAGCGTCCTCTCGCTGAATACATCAGGTATGGTGTCATTAACCTCGATAAGCCTGCTAACCCTAGCTCACACGAGGTTGTTGCTTGGATTAAACGGATCCTTCGGGTCGAGAAAACGGGCCACAGCGGTACACTCGACCCCAAAGTCACTGGTAATTTGATTGTTTGCATTGATAGAGCCACTAGGTTAGTTAAGTCTCAGCAAGGTGCTGGTAAAGAGTATGTTTGTGTTGCTAGGTTACATTCTGCTGTCCCTGATGTTGCCAAAGTGGCCCGTGCACTCGAGACGTTGACCGGTGCGGTGTTTCAACGACCACCGTTGATTTCCGCGGTTAAGCGGCAGCTTAGGATTAGGACTATTTACGAGAGTAAGCTGTTGGAGTATGATGCTGAGAAGCATTTGGTTGTGTTTTGGATTAGTTGTGAGGCCGGGACTTATGTGAGGACTTTGTGTGTCCATCTAGGGTTGATTTTGGGGGTCGGTGGGCATATGCAGGAGTTGAGAAGGGTTCGGTCCGGTATTATGGGCGAGAAGGATAACATGATTACTATGCACGATGTTATGGATGCTCAATGGATGTATGATAATTACAGAGATGAGAGTTATTTGAGGCGTGTGATTATGCCGTTGGAGGTGTTGTTGACTAGTTATAAGAGATTAGTGGTTAAGGATTCTGCGGTGAATGCTATTTGTTATGGTGCTAAGCTTATGATTCCGGGTTTGTTAAGGTTTGAGAATGGTATTGAGAACGGGGAGGAAGTGGTTTTGATGACAACGAAAGGGGAAGCGATAGCATTAGGTATAGCGGAGATGACTACCGCTGTAATGGCTACTTGTGATCATGGGGTTGTGGCGAAGATTAAGAGGGTGGTGATGGATAGAGATACCTATCCTAGAAAATGGGGGTTAGGTCCCACTGCTTCGATGAAAAAGAAGCTGATTTCTGAAGGGAAGTTGAGCAAACATGGAAAACCGAATGAGAAAACTCCGGCTGAGTGGACGAGGAATGTTGTTCTTCCTACTGGTGGTGACTCTATGGTTGCTAGCCTTGCTGCTGCGCCTGCAGCCGGACAAGCTGTGGAGGAAGCTGCAGAGACCGTGAAAGTTGACAGTGAGAAGAAGAAAAAGAAGAAGAAGAAGGACAAGGATGATGAAGATGGTGATGCAGGGGTTAAACGTAAGTTGGAAGATTTAGAAGTTGAAGAAACACCGGTGTCCAAGAAAAAGAAGGTTGAAGCAGAAGAGGAGAAGGCGGAAGGTGAGACGACAGAGAAGAAGAAGAAAAAGAAGAAGAAAGATGGGGATGCAGCTGAGAATGGAGATGGGGATAAATCCGAAAAGAAAAAGAAATCTAAAGACGCTGAAGATGGTCAAGAAGCAAGCAAAAGTGAAAAGAAAAAGAAAAGTAAAGAAGCTGAAGATGGTCAAGAAGTAAGCAAAAGTGAGAAGAAGAAAAAGAAGAAAGATGTGGAGGAAGAGTAGTTATATAATAAGACGGATTCATGAATTTTCAAGTTGAGCTTTGAAGTTCCTGAATTAATGGCTCCATTAGTTGCTGCATATTTCTGGAGATAACCACCAGTTTCAGGCAGCAATTCTTTTCGAGTTGAATGTCTATGTTTTCTCTTTTCTGTCTTGTTTAAGGTGCTATGTGTTTTTTACATGTTTGTAAGGATTTGACTCTACTAGAGTTTTGAAATTTTTGTAGTTTCTTGATAGCAGCTTTTAGGGCATTTTGGTTTTCTGTTTTCTTTTGTTAGCTTTGATGGGTAGATAGATTTTTAATCACCTAAACTTAACATCTATAGTGTATAGTGTATTAAATAAAACCTGCTTTGGGACACATGTCACTCACTAACAGCATCAAAAATGTCAAGGTCCAAAAGTGTTAATCCAAAAGATGATGCAAACCGATCCTCTTCCCCACAAATCCAAAAGTGTTGATCCAAAAAATGATGCAAACCGATCCTCTTCCCCACAAATTGATCAAGACAATGTGAATCGATCCTTATAGTTGCGTTAATCGATCCTTGTAGTTGCTCTCGATTCTCGAATAGCGACTTACGATCCAAGGCCCACAACTACCTTTAATCCCCACCAACATTTGAGTTGTGCTCCCCAACTTAATTTCATTTACAAATAAAATCATTCTCATAAACAGAACAAATAAATTGATCCAATCACTTACTTCCTTTCATCAACAAAATAATCCTGAAAACAAATGAAACCTCTTCTCCTTAACCTCTTTACAAAGCTTCAAATAACCTTTCAAAAGCGGCCTCAAAATCGGAATAAAATCTACTAATACTCAAAACTCTGCATCAATCGACTTCGTTTGCCATTCAACGCCTTCAACTTCACAAACAACGGATCATCCTCACTCTCAAACCTCCTATAAAACATAATCCTAAACATATTATTGCTTTGCTGCAATGAAGCGGATATGGTATGGCTTCATGTCGCTAATCGATGCAAAATTCCCCACATCTTTGCTTTTAAGAGGGGAGTCCCCTCTCTTACGCATAACCAATCCTTGTGTGCCACGTCAACTCCCCTCTTAAACTCCCCTAACACCCTAAATTGATGGCGGCACTCCCCTCTTAGGGGACTTGGTTTTTTTTTTATTTGTTGTAATTATGCATGTTTATAAAAAAATATTAATAAAAATTAAATAAAATTTAACAAAAGACATTTCAAAGTAGAAAATAAAAATAAAAATTAAATTCAAACTAGAAAATTAAAATTACATTCAAACTAGAAAATAATAATTTTAGAAATCGCGCGGCCACCCGTACTTGTTAGCGATGTCGCGTTTTCGGGCGAGGATGAACGGCAACATATTTGGCGGAGCATCGTCGTGCGGCTTGATGAATGTTTCCATATCTCGATCGTAATTGTAGTTTTTCATCGTCTCGCGTTGTTCCGATATGAGCTCGAGAGCCTGCGACTCTCTTTTCTTCCTCAATTCAATCGCCTCCAATTCAATCGCGTGCTTCTTTTCTTTCATGGCGGTGTACTCTTTGAATTGTTCCGCCAACTCGGCCGAGCTTCCCTCGGACGATGTCGCTTGACGCTTGTCTCGCCGTTGTGCTCTTTGTGGCGAGGGGTCTTCGTTCATATCGGGTATGGAAGGGTCCACCTCAACGGGCTTTCTTTTATTTCCTGAACCTTCCCCTTCCTCACCCAACAATGGGACTTATTTGTCGTGTTTTCGAACGACCTCCCACGCCTCGACATGTTGAAAACCGTTCGGAAATCTCTCTTTAAATTCTTTTAAAGCGACTTTCATCACGTCGAGATCCTTGACTCCGCTTCCTCGTGTGCGATCCTACATATTATAAAATAATAAGTGTTAAAAAAATATGAACTTAGTAAAGCACTTGCACCGCTCGAACCACCACGAGACGGTTGCTTGCCCCGTCCCTTAGTTTTTTTCTTGGCTTCGCGGGGTTGGTTCTCCATTGCTCGGTTTGAAGTGGGTGTGGTTTGAGAGTATAAAAAATTAGTGAAGTGGGTGTGGTTTGAGAGTATAAAAAATAAGAAGTGGGTGTGGTTTGAGAGTATAAAAAATAGTGAAGTGGGTGTGGTTATTTATATTTGTTTAAAAAGTGAATTTTTTTTTTTTAAATTCGACCGTTTAAAAATTCGACCGTTCCTCAAACATCGTGCCAATTCAACGCGGTGAAGAAGTGCCGAACCCACTCCCCGAATCGGGTCCCCGCGGTGATGGCGGTGGTGTTCCCGATCGGGGAAGGTGGTCACCGAACCCACTCCCCGAGAGTGCCCCGGATACCCTAACATTCTGGAATTGTTAGACCTGCATAACAACCTCCAAGTTGATGAAGAAGGCAGTAAATGCAAATATATTCACAACATGTTGGTATATTTAGAAAAGACGCAATGACAAGCCTTTCAACCAGATCAACGGTTCTCCATCCAAGCTCATAGCGAACATCATGACTCATCAATTTCTATGGGTGAAAAATAGATCGAGCTTGTAGGATTTAGATTTGGCAAAATGGGTTTCTTTTTTTTTTTTGTTTTTTTGATCAAGCTTGTTTTTTTGTTGGTTTTAAGGTTTACGTTTCTACATGGCGTCTCTTGTTTTGGTGTTTATATTGTGGGTTTCAGATTCTTGCTAGCCCATTTTTTATTTTGCATAATGTCTGTCTTAAAAAGAAAGAAAAAAAATAAACTAAACTAAACTAAAAAAGATTTTGAAAATTTTTGTGTTACAATATGACCGGACGGTGTGGGAGGCGGCAAGGGGGCGTGGTGGAGGTGGCGTTGGATTTGCCCTCGGCGTGGATGGTGGTGAAGTGGCCTTGTTTGATTGGGCTAAAGAACTAGCCTATAATTTACAAAAACAATTTCTATAAAAACCTTATATATTAAACCAATCCAACATGTTTCTTCTTACAGACACACATAACAAATCCAACCTATTTCTCCATACAAACACAATTTTCCACTCTCAACTCAACCTATTTGTTGGTGGGTTGACCCGTTCTTTAACTGAAGACAAGATTCACAAATCACAAGGTTGGCTAATAAATCATGTCTATAATTAGAACTTGTTGCAGCATTCTTTCTTTTGCCACCTCATGAACTTGAGCATCTTGAGCTACATTTTGAGCACGAAGAATCATCAGATCAGATCATGCGGCTTTTGTGGATGCAGTTCTTTGTTGTTTCCGTCCTTGATTTCTAACCTTAAGATCATCCTTTCCTTTAACTGTGATTCTGAAGAACAAAGTGCTCTTGTCAAGGTAAGAGTTATATGTGCTCTCTTTGATTATCCTTTATTGAATTTCAACATTGGTTAGATTCTGTTTGCTACGCCCCGCTTGCGGTATGCTCATATAATGTATATATGCGTGGGCGCTCGGGGGGCAAAAGTGAAAGTGCACTAATTTTAACGTTATTTTACTAATTTCGTGAAAATAACGTTAAAAGAGGGGGACGGTTAATCATGCATCATGTGGTGGCGTTGATAGCCAAAAGACAAAGGGGTGCATGCACTAATCGGCGTTTGTCTCAATTGTTGAGTGTTATGTGCCTTATGTCCAAGGCTTGATGCAAAACCACAATCGAGCCGGGGGTCTCATTGGAAGCAGCCTCTCTATTCCTACGGGGTAGAGGTAAGGCTGTCTACATCTCACCCTCCTCAGACCCTACCTTAGCTTTGCTATTGGTGGGATATACTGAGTATGATGATGATGATGATGATGATGTTAGATTCTGTTTGCACACCGCAGTTAATTAGAAATACTGGCTTTTTTTTTCATTAGTTTACTTACGAGAAGCTACTTGAACAAGAAAATCAAGGCCATGCCAGTATTCAGATTGTGTTGCCTTACTCTTCCAAAGCACAAAAGCAGGGCTTGATGTTATGGCAGACTAGGGCTGTCCAAACTGCTTGACGATCGGGGATCGCTCGACGATCGCTCGAAAAATGCCCGAAAAATGCTCGTTCGATTCCCGCTCAGTTTGTAAATGAGCCGCTCAGATCGGTTCGATTCAAATTCAATCCAAGCATGAGCAAAGGTCCGCTCGCTCGTTGATGCTCGGTTTCGCTCGAATTATTCTTATTAAATAATTAATATATATATATATATATATATATATATTATAGATTGTAAAGATTAAAAGCCCAAAAAATATACTAGCCCAACTTAATAGTTAGGAAAATTGGCCTGTAATAATCTCACCTAGAACTTATTGGCCATTAATAATCCCACCTCAGAATATTCCTCCCACCAGTCCCACATTTCACCTATTTTTCCTACAATGGTCCCCCGTTAAAAAAACTTAACGGAGTTAAGCTTTTTCCAAATTACAAACAGATGTTTTAGGTTTGATCAGAACGACGGTACGAGTCCATTGATGTAAAACTTGCCTCGAAACGGTGCTCCAAACGATGAAAACGGCGCTTCAATTCGGGTGTTTAAATTTCCATTTAACAAAAATCAAGTCACTTGGAGCACCATTTCGAAGCAAGTTTTACATCAATGGACTCGTATCTTCGTTCTGATCAAAAGCCCTGTAATTTGGAAAAAAACTTAACTCCGTTAAGTTTTTTTAACTGGGGACCATTGTAAGAAAAATAGGTGAAAGGTGGGACTGGTGAGGGGAATATTCTGAGGTGAGATTATTAATGGCCAATAAGGTCTAGGTGAGATTATTACAGGTCAATTCCCCTAATAGTTAATACCAAAATCTAACCCTAAATCCCTAATTCCTAAAACAATCACATAAACTGATTGTTCGAATGTTCGATCTGCATATCGCCGCTGCCACACACCAAAATCTAACCCTAAATTCCTAATTCCTAAAATAATCTCATAATCTGTGGTTGGAGATGATCAAGCTTAAAGAACAAGTTTATGGCTTTTGAGCTAAATAACAATATCTATTTCACACTTTATTTTGTGCTTCTTAATATTGTTAAGAACATTTTTAGAATCATGATTTTAGTTATGTATTTCTTTTGTTAGTAAGGTGTTGGACATGTTTTAATTAAGTTAGGATTTGTTTTTGTTGAACGCAGCCTTATAATAGTCTTGATTTCAGTTTTTTTTTTTGTTTTTTTTTGCTACACATGTTTTAATTTTGGTGCTGAGAAAAACCGAGCGAAACCGAGAAAAAACGATCCGTTCGATTCAAATTCAATCCGAGCATGAGCATCACTTTTGTGCTCGGTTTTGCAAATTCGATCGGATCGGATCGGTTGTAATTCAATCCGAGCATGAGCAGACCCTCGATCGGATCGGATCGGCTCATGAACACCCCTATGGCAGACCCCTTACTTGAAGAAAAAGCAATTAGCTTTATAAAGGAAAAAAGGTACGCATATTAGTGAGTTATTTTTATAGATACATTCTTTACCTCACACGTTAATACCCAAACAGAAGAAGCATGCGGTCAAAGGTTTGCGGATTTGGAGAATTTATGATGCGTTGGATATAGGTCTTAGCCGATAATTATGAAGATAATTATGTGTATTATTATTAGATAAATATTGTATAGAAATGCGTTTATCTTTTCCAAAAATACAGCTAGGGTTGTTTTGTATGTGCTCTATATAAGGAGCCTTTGTTGATCAATAATATTCATTCACAATTCATACCATAAACCCTTTTATGGTATCAGAGCTTCGGTTCTGAGGTTCTTTTCTCCTTCCCTTCGTTTTTTTTTCAAACCCTAGCCGACCTATAACAGACTTTCAGTTCTGTTCCAGCCACTGCGATGACCATACCAGCCGATTCCCCTGAATCTTCCCAAAAAACCGTCACCCCCCTTCACCCTGCCTACTCAGTTACGAATATCCAACATAAAACTCGTACACTTGATGGCACGAAGGTTCCCTATTCATCCTGGACAAAGCTGTTCAAACTTCATGCAGTCACTTACAAGGTGCTTGATCATATAGATGACACAAAACCACCGCCTGATACGACTCCTGTGTACCCTCCTGGAAAGAAATCGATGCCCTCGTTCTGCAATGGATATACGGCACGATATCAGACGATCTTCTTAGCAAAATTATTGACACGGAAACTACCGCACGAATATCTGGGCGTGTAAATGTCAGATACTGTAAAGCACCCGCTAAACTCCGATACAAAGTAGGGTCGGAAAAAGGTGCACCATCTGTGGCACTGAGTTTAGCTGATAAGTCAACCGGAGTAGTACACGGCTTACAATTGGACATGGACGCCCGAGAGATGATGTCTTTAGCATATTGTTCTTGGGACAAAAATAAACCATTGGGCTGTCGTGTAACCTTGATGTCCAAAAAATGAGGCAAGTGGCCCAAATCTGTCATAGCAAACTCCCGAGACAGAGTATAGATGAACTCCTATAACAAAGTGGTAGTAGAGGTTGTGACAACAATATCATCAACATACAGCAGTAAATAAGCAGTCTCTGACCCACGATGATAGATAAACAATGAATTATCACAAGCACTGCTACAAAATCCATGAGAAAGGATATAATTAGCAAAACGGGTGTACCATGCCTGTGGTGCTTGTTTAAGACCATACAATGATTTCTTTAGGCGACACACAAATTCTGGATGCCGTTTGTCAACAAAACCCGTAGGTTGATGCATGAAAACAACCTCATTTAGAGTACCATGCAAAAACGCATTCTTAACGTCCAATTGATGGATAGGCCAGTCTCGTGAGATGGCCAAAGAGAACATCGTCCTGATAGTGGCTGGCTTAACAACCGGGCTAAAAGTTTCATCACAATCCACCCCAACTGTCTGAGATTTACCATTAACAACCAATCGAGCCTTATAACGTTCCAACGAACCGTCTTGTCACACCCCGATTTCCACGTGTCACCGGTGGGCCCGGTGGGGAGTATCGTGACGTCATGGTTGGCAACGTAATAGTCAAACAACACAATATCAATATGCACAGCGGAAGCAATTTAAAGTATGATACAACCGAATTTATTATTGTAATATCAATTGTCACAATATTCGGAAGTTTATCCACAGAAGGATCGAACATAAAATGGAAACAATAGTTCAACAGACTTTTAGGCATCTTAAGCTTGCGAGACTTCTATTGATGCTAAGGAGACATATCCAGCCAATTTCGTATAGTACCTGCATTTAGCCTTTTTGGAAAATACGTCAGTTTACACTGGTAAATACATTCAACTGACTCATTTTGGAAAAAGAGTTTGTAAATTGTTTTGAATGCACGTGGCACAAAATATCTTGACACATTGATTAAAATGCACAGAGGCAAAATTAATCTTTTTAACTTGAGAGAATTATTTTAATATCATAGTCTTGTGAACGATTTACATGTTACTTATGCGTTCAGTAGCCCGGACGTGACCGGGTTAAAGATCAATAGACACACCACTTTAAGTGAGTTATACACGGGAGTACGCCTACACCCCGTGCTCAGGTCGTGGCTATCTCGTAAGATAATGCCGAGGATATCCGGGACATGGTCATTAACCCCCCAAAGGCTGTAAAGTAAACACATCTGTTTAAAACGAGCCGATCAAATTATTCAATTAACCACTAAGCGTGGAAGATTTGATGCTCGATCAAGCGGTACGCTATGTACCGTAACCCAAGCCCGTATAGGGAAAATAAGTTAAAAGTATTTACCTTTGCAAAGTATAATCCTTAATTGAATAAATTGCATATAGCTTTTACTGGGCTCCTAATCTGGAACGAAGGTTTAATATAACCTATTAGAATACTAACGGGTCTTTAATTAAGCTTAAGCTTAGACCGGTCAGTTTTAAAGATACGGTTCGTACGCACGATTAAGCGAAGACCGGATAGAATGTGATTTAGACCCGACAAGTTTGAAGACTTGTTTAATATGGGTTTATTATTCACATTCTGGATTTTGAGATTAAACCGATAAGGTTTGACCCGTTTCGGCTAATTTATGTAAACTTGTTACATAAACCGAACCGAACGCGAAATAAGCGTAACGGGTATCTGTAATAGCCATATACAGGTTTCCTAAGTTAATATGCTTCAAATATGTTGTGACATCAGTAGGATGTCTTTCGTTATGCCCCGAACTAATTTAAACACAAACTATGCCCCGTAGGGGTAGTTTGGTCATTTTAAAGTTTGTAAAAGCGCTTAGATGTTTAACTGAGTTACAGGTCTGATGTAAACAGCAAACATACTCAATTTGATGAGTTATAACAGTAGACTAAAGCATATATGTGAGATTTATCATCTTTAACCAAACTATGCCCCGTAGGGGTATTTTGGTAATTTCACATAAGCCGAAAAGCTCAAAAACGAAGTCTGAGTTAATCAACCCTTGCTTACTGTTAAAATATCATAATTTGCCTCATATATCAGTAGGTATCAACCCGGGTATGTCTAATATGATTTTAAGACATACTATGCGTTAAAAACGCTAATTATGGCGATTAAAGGCCATTTCCGGGTTCGATACTTAAATCTGATATTTTTATATTTCCAGAAGGCTTAAAATAATTTATTTAACATATGTGATCAGTAGCAAAAGGTTTGGAGTCGTTTAGATAAGTAAAACTCATGTTATGGCCCGTAAGGGCAAAACCGACAATTTCCGAATTAAGCCTGCGACTACGAGTTATGCTCAGCCTAAAATTTATTAAAAATCTTTAAAAATCCTAAAATAATATTTTATATCAGTGGGTAAAAGATTGGATACCAAAAAGTATGTTTAACTAGGCTATATGCTAATTACGCCATTATGTTAACATAAAGCATTAGTTTTGCGATAATGAGCATAACTCTTAATCTACAAGTCGAACTGATGTCAAACTTTGCATGCAAGTCTATATATCAGTATTTAAGGTTTCTACACTTTTACATTTTCATAAATCACGTTTTAAGATAATAAGGGCATAACGGTCAACATATGAGCGATTAACGAAAACTTGCATATTAATTGGATAATCAATGAAACAAGTACAGAGGCTTATACTATCATGCAACCTAACCCTAATGAAGCACTAAGGCATTTCCGAATCAAACTAAAACGGGTCAGAACTGAAGTCAAAGCAAAAGTCAAGGTTTTGCGCCTTTTGGTTCCGAACCGGGTTTTAACAGGAATTTGTCGAGTCGGGCAAGCGTAGACAAGTTTTCATACTTATTACCATGTTATATTAAGGTTAAAACAGGTTACACACCTTTCGGATCATTAATGGTGTATTAAATCGCATTTTGTATTTCTGTTGACTTTTTCGGTCAACGTTTGACTCGACAAACGACCTATTTAGGTCTGGATTCGGTACGTGCCCTTATAAGGGTTTAATACCCATATAATTACCTATCTAACGGTACGTTTAATTTGACATACGACTGAGCTATCGATACTTAATCACGAAGTCAACCGTTAAGCACGATATATTGACTTTTAAGCTAATTATAAAGCTAGAATTAATTTAGAAGGGTTAGGCAACTTACAAGGTGATTAATGGTCGACTAGGGATGATTAGAAAGACTTGGGATCAGCTCTTGTGCTTCACAATTGCTCAGAAGATGAATGGTGAATGTTTGCAAGATAGTGGGTCTTATATAGTGCCTTCAATCACCATAATTTGTTGACAACAAAGTCTAGGGCCATCCACAATCGATTAACATCTGTAACTAGTGTCTAGGGATGTCTAGGGGCCATGCACATGCAAGAGAAACCGGCTAAATGGGTCACAAATGCGCATAACAGCCGACAGCAGGTATTCTGGTCGCTGGGCACCCCTCGCGTAGCGCGAGGGCCCGTCGCGCGACGCGACGCCCTCTGCAGATCAGCCTTTTGATTTTGTTTGCAAATTAGTCCTTGGCTCTTCAAAACTCGAATAGGCACTTGTTTTATTGCATTGTGAACCCCCACAATTGATTTACTAAGGCCTTAAAACATATACCCACTTTGCCAAGTCCCCGGGTAACTTTATTTTCACCCGAAAAGTCCTAACTTTCGACGTTTACGCTTTAACGCTTCGCACACGAATTTGATCATAACTTTCTCATACGTTAACGAAACTTTATGAAATTTTTATGGTGCATTCTCGTGAGCATAATTAATATTTACAAAGCTTCGGGTTTGTCAAAAGGTCACTCAGAGGTATAAATTAAACATGTTGACACAATTGGTCCCTGTAGTTTGAAATTACTCACTTTAAGCTTCGTATGATCCATGATTTATTCGTTTGAAGGTATGAGCATCTTGTAGGGTTAAAATACAATATGTTTATTCACTGTTGACACTTAGAATACGTATATTTACATACTTTCCACGTTTGTCAACTTTAGTCCTTCCATAATATTTCTTTCACACGTTTAAACTTTATGACACGTGTCAACATATTATAGGACGTGAATTTTCCGAGGTGTTACACGTCTAACTTAAACTTGTGTCGAAAAAGCCACATGCACCTGATAATAGGCCTGTCAGGAGGACGAGGCACCAATTCCCATGTGTCATTCTCCTGTAAAGCTATAAATTCAGATTGCATAGCGTGTACCCAATTTGGATCGGCAAAAGCTTTGGTGTAGGAGGTAGGGACAGGGGAAATAGTGGTCAAAACAAGGCTGTGAAGGGCTGGAGGAAGGGAACCAGATTTGGACCTGGTGGTCATCGGGTGAATGTTGGAAGGGGGAGGCTGCGGAGTAGCAGCGGACTGCAATGGAGCAGCCGGAGCTGACTGCGGAGCTGGTTGCTGAGGCGTAGCAATAGAGTGCTGCTGTTGGGCAGCAGTTGGGTGGGCTGTGGATGGTACTGAAGTACCCGGAACAGCTGATGTGGGACGTTTTCGACGAGTGTATGTAATCGGGAAGGGTATGGTGGTCGGGTGAGGCTGTTTAGGCAATGATGGGCTGGGCTGATGAAACTGAAAGAGAGGTGGCATGGGATCATCAAGAAATTGATAGGAGGTGGGTGGGGTAGGAATGGTGTAAGGAAATGTATGCTCGTCAAACGTGACGTGCCGGGAGATATGGACTCTACCGGTGGTGGGATCAAAACAACGATACCCGCGAAAGTCGGGAGGGTAACCAAGAAAGATACACCTCACAGAATGACTATGAAGCTTATGAGGTTGAGTGGCAGAAGTGTTGGGGTAACAAGCACATCCAAAAACACGTAGATGATCATAAGTGGGATGGCGTAAATAAAGGGCATAGGTGGGAGTGAAATAGTTAAGGCGTTTTGTGGGGAGAATGTTGTGTAGACAGGCTGCGGTATGAAGAGCTTCCACCCAGAAAATAGGAGGAAGTGAGGCATGAATGAGCAAAGAACGAATGATATCATTTAGACACCGAATCATCCGTTCCGCCCGGCCGTTTTGAGATGAGGTTTGGGGACACGCAAAACGAAAAAGGAGTCCGTGTTGGTGAGCAAAGGTTTTGAAAGCAGTGTTATCAAATTCACCCCCTAAGTCACATTGAAAAGTTTTAATAGGACGATTAAACTGTGTGGCTATTAAACAGTGAAATTTGACAAAGGTAGGGAAAGTTTCAGATTTATATTTTAAGGGATAAACCCATATGAAATGTGAGAAGTTATTAATGAGTACCATGTAGTATTTATAGCCAGTTTTACTAAGCACAGGAGATGTCCACAAATCACAGTGAATAATATCAAATGGGGCAAAAGTAAAAGAATTGGAAGTGTAAAAAGGCAATCGTTTACTATTAGATAACTGACAAGAATGACAAAAAGTAGACTTTGTCTTATTACATTGAAAATTGAAATTACGACTAAGAATATCTAATACTTGAACACCAGGATGTCCAAGACGATCATGCCAAGGGTGAGAGGCGGAAGCAAGAAAGTAGGCTTGTGGAGGAAGTTCAGGAGCTGTGAGAGGGTAAAGGTCTCCTGTGCTATTGTGGCGCGAAAGAATTTGCCCAGTTGGAAGATCCTTCAAAGTAAAACCAAATGGGTCAAATTCAATAGATAAATTATTATCGCGAGTAAAACGGCGTACATAAATTAAATTTTTGACAACTTTTGGGCTATAAAGGATATTGGGTAGGATATAGGTTTGGTTGTTTATGGTTTTAAAACCTGTGCCAGATCCATGGATGGGTAAACATTCACCATTGCCAACCAGTAATTTACTGCAAACAGGAGAAGATAATGGGATGGAAATCATACCTTGTTCAAAGGAGACATGTCTCTCTGCCACGGTGTCCATATTAAGAGTTGGGTCTGGTTGCTGAAGTTGCATCGAGGTGAAAGCTGCCTGAAGATCAGAGGGGCACAAGGCATTATAGCCAGGTTGCTGTGGTGGTCCAGCAGAGGGAGCCATAGGCTGGTTGTCGCAACCCCCGATCCCAAATCCCCGGGAACGGGCGGTCGCGAGCCAGTTTCGGTGGTATCTCGTATTGTCTAATTTGGCAGCGGAATTTACATCAGGACCGTAGTTAGGAAATATTTTATCAGAGTAAATTACCACATTTTATATAAATAAACATGTTGGGATAAAACCCAAGTTTTTATTACAAACTGATTGATAGGGATAAATCCCATTTTATTTGAATTAAAACGCCTTCTTTGTTAAGGTAACTTTTATAGCCACTTTTCCAAGCCTTCAGTGCTGTCCAGTTGGCTTCTAATTGGCTTTCACATTGTGTTACCTGAAACGCGTTTTAAAAACATTTGTCAGTGGGAAATACTGGTGAGTGAATCCCAGTTTAATCAAGGAACATTAATTTAATTTAAACAGTATTGAGAGCGATTACAATGTTTACATCTACCCAATTACTCATTCAGTACTGTCAATCCTGACTGGTGGGTCATATTACACATTGGCTAACTCTTCGTCCAATGGTAACGTGTCTCACATTTTGTATACAAAACCCCAACATACCGGCAGTAATCGTAGAATTACAAAGACTCAATCACTGCTAAATTGCATTGTAAAATAGTTAAGGTTTTGTAAAAACTGTTTACAAAAAGGAGATTACTCACATTGTTGTCTTAGATTTTCCGTAAGGGTTTCCTGGTGATAATCTATAATTTACACAAATGCACACGTGTTAGTATAATAACCCATTTTAACATTAGTAATACCCTCCCCGAGACGGCATTCCAACGACTACGTCGGGCAGAACCACGACAGCCGTTACGGAACCCTAGATCAATCGGGCAGCGTATCTAATACGTATCCAGGGGTTATAATACTTACAACGGAGCAGAACTTCGCTATTTAGGGGGTATACTACCCGTATAATAAGCCTACTATTCAGATTTAAGAGAAAGAAATCGATTTTGAACGATTCTCGACTGAAATCCGATGGCCTCTATATATAGGGCCTGTCTTCAGCTTTTACGCGGCCCGCGTAAATGTAGGCAAGAGCCTACGCGGCCCTCGTCAACGCTGGTCAACAGCGTAGCCCATCCGGATCAGCGCATAGATCTGCCATGTGTTGGGCCACGTGGCGGCCCAGGGTCGCGCCAGGTTTTAAGTTTACGCGGCCCGCGTAAGCTTAAGGGGTGGCTTACGCGGCCCGCCTAAACCCCAAAAATTTCAATTTTAATTATTTTTATTAATATTTAGGGTATTCGGGGCCCGTTTTCACGTATGGGGTGTATTTAGGGACATCTTGGAATATTTTAAAATATATTAGGGTGTCGGAAAAATTATGAGGGTGTCGGTTTTATTGAGGATTGTTATATCCTCCCCACCTTGTTTTAGAGCTCATCCTCGAGATCTACTGGAACAAGTGTGGATATTTTCTTTTCATTTCAGATTCAAGCTCCTATGTGTACTCAGGTCCTCTTTTGGAGTCCCACTTTACTTTGACCAGAACTAGTCTCTTATGCTTGAGGTTCTTGACTTTTTTGTCTTCAATCTGTAGAGGTCTTTCTACAAACTTGAGTTGTTCATTTACCTCTATATCCTTAAGAGGTACCATCAGCGATTCATTAGCTAAGCATTTTTTGAGATTCGATACATGAAATACATCATGTATTCCTGCCATTTCCTCTGGCAGTTGTAGCTGATAGGCTACAGGTCCTATTCTTATAATAATCTCAAAAGGTCCAACATACCTGGGACTTAGCTTTCCTCTTTTGATGAATCTTACCACTCCTTTCCAAGGAGAGACTTTCAATAATACTTTATCTCCTACTTGAAATTCCAATGGTTTGCGTCGGTTATCAGCATAACTCTTCTGTCGATCCCGTGCTGCTTTCAGTCTTTCCTTGACTTGAATAATCTTGTCAGTTGTTTCCTGTACTATCTCAGGTCCAGATAGTTGCTTTTCCCCAATTTCTGCCCAACAGACTGGGGTTCGGCACTTTCGTCCATAAAGTGCTTCAAATGGTGCAGCATTGATACTTGTGTGATAACTATTATTATAAGAAAATTTATTAAAGGTAAGTGATCATCCCAATTACTTCCAAAATCAATTACACAAGCTCTAAGCATGTCTTCCATTGTCTGAATTGTTCTTTCGCTTTGTCCGTCCGTTTGAGGATGATAAGCTGTGCTTAGATTTAACTTGGTTCCCATGGCTTTTTGGAAACTTGACCAAAAATGAGAGGTAAAACGGCTATCTCTATCAGAAACAATCGATAAAGGTATTCCATGTAAAGAAACAATTTCATTTACATATAATTTAGCTAATTGTTCCATACTGAAAGTTTCTTTCATTGGTAGGAAATGACCTGACTTGGTTAGCCTATCTACAATCACCCAGATTGTATCATTACCTTTCCTTGTTTTAGGTAATTTGGTAACAAAATCCATTGTTATCAATTCCCATTTCCATACTGGCATTTCTAGTTGCTGTAACAAACATGCGGGTTTCTGGTGTTCAGCTTTAACTTGTGAACAAGTTAAACATTTAGAAACATAGGTTGCTATGTCCTTTTTCATTCCTATCCACCAGAAATTCTTTCTTAAATCTTGATACATTTTATCATTTCCTGGATGCATCGTATATTTAGACTTATGGGCTTCTTCTAATATACGATGACGTAGGTTTCCTAATTTAGGTATCCACATTCTCTTTTTATGGAATCTCCAAATTCCATCTGTTCCTTGTTCTAATTCCTTAATCATACCTTTTAGTTTTTCAGTATCTTCCTTGATTACTGATTCTTGTGCTTCTCTTATCTGATCATTTAAATCTACTTGTAGATTTAATTTAAGAGAACGTACCCTTTTTGGCTTTTCATGATACTTTCGGCTTAAAGCATCTGCCACTACATTAGCTTTTCCTTCATGATACTGAATATCACAATCATAATCACTAAGCATCTCCATCCAGCGTCTTTGTCTCATATTCAACTCCTTCTGTCCGAAAACATACCTTAAACTCTTATGATCGGTGAATATGGTAAATTTACTACCGTAAAGATAATGTCTCCAAATCTTAAGGGCAAAAATTATAGCTCCTAACTCTAGATCATCGGTTGAATAATTCTCTTCATGATTCTTAAGTTGTCTGGAGGCATAAGATATAACCTTTTGACGTGGCATTAATACACATCCATAACCTAATTTAGAAGCGTCACAATAGACTACAAAGTCTTCAGTTCCTTCTGGTAACGCTAGTATGGGTGTATTAGTTAATCTATGCTTAAGAATTCTAAATGCTTCTTCTTGTTTTGGTCCCCATTCAAATTTAATGGATTTACAGGTTAACTTAGTTAAAGGGATGGCTATTCTAGAGAAATCTCGAATAAATCTTCTATAATAACCGGCCAATCCTAAGAAACTTCTAACCTAGGTTGGTGACTCAGGGGTTTTCCATTTAGTAATCGCCTCGATTTTTGTTGGATCCACATGAATTCCTTCATGATTGACTAAGTGTCCAAGAAACTGTACATGTTCTAACCAAAATTCGCACTTTGGAAATTTAGCATAAAGCTTTTCCTTTCTTAATAGACTTAAAAGTGTGTGCAAATGCTTTGCATGATCCTCTTTACTCTTAGAGTAAATTAGAATATCATCTATAAAGACAATTATGAATTTATCCAAATATGGCTTACATATTCGGTTCATCATGTCCATAAATGCGGCTGGGGCATTGGTTAAACCAAATGGCATGACAGTAAATTCATAATGGCCATACCTTGTTCTGAATGCGGTCTTAGGAATATCCTCTTCCTGTACCTTTAATTGATGTTATCCTGACCTTAAATCGATTTTAGAGAAAAATCGAGCTCCTTGCAGTTGATCGAACAGATCATCGATTCTCGGTAATGGGTACCAGTTCTTAATCGTGACCTTGTTTAATTCACGGTGGTCAATGCACATACGCATTGATCCGTCCTTCTTTTTAACAAATAAAATCGGTGCTCCCCATGGTGACGAGCTTGGCTGTATGAATCCTTTCTCTAATAATTCATCTAATTGTTTCTTCAGTTCCTGCATTTCTGCGGGTGCCAAACGGTAAGGTGCTTTGGCAATTGGTGCTGTTCCAGGTAGTAGATGGATTCTGAATTCAACTTCTCTATCTGGCGGTAGTCCTGGTAATTCTTCTGGAAAGACATCTGAAAACTGAGATACTACTGGAATGTCTTTTAGTTCTTTTCCTTTAGTGTTAGTGATTATAGAAATCAAATACACTATAGATCCTTTTCTTATATAAGTATATAACTTGCAGTTTTCATCACAGAGATGAATTTTGTGGACCTAAAGGGCTTATCTCCTTTAATTGTGATCGTTTTACCTTTTGGTGAATTTACTTGAATTGACTTTTGATCACATAAAATACTGGCTTTATTGGTTATTAACCAATCCATTCCTAAAACGACATCAAATCCTGCCAGATTCATGGGATAAAGGTTTGCCACAAACTTTTGATTTAAAATTTCTATTCTTGCTCCCTGCAAGATTTCAGGAATCCTAACAGTTTCTCCATTAGCTGTCTCTACGAGACATTCTTATGGTAGTTTAGTTAATGACTGATTTAAGAGTTTGCAAAACGAAGTATTAATAAAACTTTGGTTTGCACCAGAGTCAAATAATACTTTAGCAAATACATCATTAACTAAAAACGTACCAGCTATCACGTCTGGAATCATCTTGGCTTCATCTACAGTCAGAACAAATGCTTTAGCATTTTTAATGTTCCTGTTGTTCGCAGTTGGAGCCAATTTCGGACAGTTTGGCTTGATATGACCTTGTTCTCCGCAGTTATAGCATATCCTGTTGATCGCTTTCCTCCTGCAGTCTTCTTCCTTGTGTCCTGATATTTTGCAGAAGTTGCAATATATGGAGCATCTTCCAGAATGCTTCCTTTTGCAATACTTGCAATAAGGTGCAGATGTGGATCCTACATTTTTCCCACGATTGGAATTTCCAGATCGGAATTCCTGGGTAAGTATTTGGGTTAGGTTTCTTCTCTGGTCTTCTTCTCTAGTACGGATTAATTCATCTGTCAAGGTATTTGCTAGTTCTACAGCTTCTTCTATAGTTTGTGGTCTAGCTGCCTTGACTACATGTCTAATTTCTCCAATTAATCCCCAGATGTAACGGGAGATTAATACCGGTTCAGGTGATGCAAAGGTTGGTACTATTCTAGCATATTCAAAGAATGTGGTAGTATAACCCTTACTATCTACCCCGGTCATCCTAAGGTTTAGAAACTTATTAGTTATATGTTCCTTTTCATTGGGAGGGCAGAATTTCCTTTCCACCATATTTTTAAATTCTTCCCATTCCATGTTGTATATCTTATCACTTCCTCTTGACTGGAGGATAGTGTTCCACCATTCTAAGGCTGAGTTCTTAAACAGGTTAGAAGCAAACATTATTTTATCTTTTTCAGCACACTTGCTTATTTTTAAAACTGCCTCAGTCTTCTCTATCCAGCGTAGAGCTGCAATGGGTCCTTCATTGCCTGAGAATTCTATTGGTTTGCAGGACCAGAATTCTTTATAAGAACAACCATAAGGCATGGTTCTTCTTCTTTTGGGAATGGGCACTTGAAGTACGGGTCCATTGTTCACGCTGTTTTCTGGTTCAATCGGTCGTTTGCTGCTATGTTTACTTTTATTATTCGCTTCCTGAATCGTTTGAATAATAAATGGCATTGCATCTATAATTCCTTGTGCCACTATATGTTGAACGGTACTATTATCCATTTGGTTTCCATTGTTATTGATGCTCGGATTCTCATTAACCACGTTAATGTTACTCTGGTTATCGTTATTCAGATTATCTTGATTTCCTTCGTCGGCCATCTGAATTTTAAACATTTACCCCGTATTAATATCACAAAATAATATTAATATAGTCAATCACATGACACGCAATTTAGCCAAAAGCGTCGATCATTGCGACTTTACTCTATTTCCATATAGTATGCATCTATTACACACCAGTACTGAAATAAAAATTACAATACCAACTGAAATAAAATTACACTAATAGTAGTAGGCATCCGTACACACATATTTTATTTTATTATTATTATTATTATCGTCGCCATCCTCACATTCACGGATATGGATTCATCCAGAGATCCATATTGCGCTCGTCGTACTTCCAGACGAGTCGCTCTCCCACCTGCCTCATTCGTTCACTACTCTCTAGAATTTCCTCACCAAAAGTCCTAAGTTCTTGTACGTTTTCTGCACTCATTGGGGGTGCAGGTTCTAGGACTGGGTTCGGAATCTGAGGTGCGGGTTCCTGGTATGGGGGTGTAGGTGCCTGAAATCGGTAAGGATCTTCTAAAATCTCCCTAATGTATTCATCGTGGTAATAGGGATCTAGGGGATCCATACCTGGGTAGGCTCCTATATTCTGCATGGGTGTGTCTTCATGTATCGGGTAACGTTGCACATAGTCCCTAACGTCATCCCACCAGGGATCGTAATTTGGGTCTAGGGGGTTTGGTGCCGGTACCCTAGGGATTTCTTCCGGATTGAAGTCATGCATCTCTACTTGGTTTTCAAGATTTTCTATCTCCATGGGTTGGTCAGGGATTGGTGGTTGTGGTTGGGGTGCTATTATTTGCTCCAGATTAGGGTCAGCTGCAGCGGTCGCTAAGATATGGATATTGGCTATACCCCTATTTATCATATCCTGGGCATAGGCATCAGTTTCTCTTTTAGCTGCCGCTAGCATTCTCTGTTCCTGTACCTTTTTCATACACTTCCTACGTTCGTGTGCCCCTCGACTGAACCATCCCCTCTTTTTCTGAGGAAATGGTTCCTCGGACTGAGCCTTAAACACAAAGATTCCTTCTTCCGTATCAGCAGAGTACCCTGAGAGGGCAGACTGAGAAGAGGAGGTGCCTTCGCTTCTAGGCGAACCAGACAATTGACGATACGCGTCAGATGGTCCTTGGTCGCTCATACTGTAAACTAACAAATAGTCAAATAACACACAACAATAAAATACAATTATGCACGTATTTCCGTAATTTATTTCCTAACAGATTGATGTCAGCAGAACACTTCTGTCGCTGAATCAGTGGCTTAGCTCTGATACCACCTTCTGTCGCAACCCCCGATCCCAAATCCCCGGGAACGGGCGGTCGCAAGCCAGTTTCAGTGGTATCTCGTATTGTCTAATTTGGCAGCGGAATTTACATCAGGACCGTAGTTTGGAAATATTTTATCAGAGTAAAATACCACATTTTATATAAATAAACATGTTGGGATAAAACCCAAGTTTTTATTACAAACTGATTGATAGGGATAAATCCCATTTTATTTAAATTAAAACGTCTTCTTTGTTTAGGTAACTTTTATAGCCACTTTTTCAAGCCTTCAGTGCTGTCCAGCTGGCTTCTAATTGGCTTTCACATTGTGTTACCTGAAACGCGTTTTAAAAACATTTGTCAGTGGGAAATACTGGTGAGTGAATCCCAGTTTAATCAAGGAACATTAATTTAATTTAAACAGTATTGAGAGCGATTACAATGTTTACATCTACCCAAGTACTCATTCAGTACTGTCAATCCTGACTAGTGGGTCATATTACACATTGGCTAACTCTTTGTCCAATGGTAACGTGTCTCACATTTTGTATACAAAACCCCAACATACCGGCAGTAATCGTAGAATTACAAAGACTCAATCACTGCTAAATTGCATTGTAAAATAGTTAAGGTTTTGTAAAAACTGTTTACAAAAAGGAGATTACTCACATTGTTGTCTTAGATTTTCCATAAGGGTTTCCTGGTGATAATCTATAATTTACACAAATGCACACGTGTTAGTATAATAACTCATTTTAACATTAGTAATACCCTCCCCGAGACGGCATTCCAACGACTACGTCGGGCAGAACCACGACAGCCGTTACGGAACCCTAGATCAATCGGGCAGCGTATCTAATACGTATCCAGGGGTTATAATACTTACAACGGAGCAGAACTTCGCTATTTAGGGGGGTATAATACCCGTATAATAAGCCTACTATTCAGATTTAAGAGAAAGAAATCGATTTTGAACGATTCTCGACTGAAATCCGATGGCCTCTATATATAGGGCCTGTCTTCAGCTTTTACGCGGCCCGCGTAAATGTAGGCAAGAGCCTACGCGGCCCGCGTCAACGCTGGTCAACTGCGTAGCCTATCCTGATCAGCGCATAGATCTGCCATATGTTGGGCCACGTGGCGGCCCAGGGTCGCGCCGGGTTTTAAGTTTACGCGGCCCGCGTAAGCTTAAGGGGTGGCTTACGCGGCCCGCCTAAACCCCCAAAATTTCAATTTTAATTATTTTTATTAATATTACGGTATTCGGGGTCCTTTTTCACGTATGGGGTGTATTTAGGGACATCTTGGAATATTTTAAAATATATTAGGGTGTCGGAAAAATTATGAGGGTGTCGGTTTTATTGAGGATTGTTATACTGGTAACCTGTGAAGTGGGCCTGAGAGGACTGATCAGTGGGCTGCTGTTGCTGGGCCGAAGCTGCACTGTTGGGCCGGTTTATGGGCCAAGGAGATTGGGTTGGGTAGGGACAAGGTGGAGTGTTCCACCATGCCCATTGTGGGTAACCGGTATTGGTAAAGGGCCAGGGAGTTGGAGGCTGTGGAGACTGATTTGAAGATGTCCGCTGCTGTTGCTGCGGCTGCCGAGAACTACCACGGCCTCGGCCACCAAAAAAATAATTATAGCAATTATATCTAATAGTTATGGTGTTTCTTGTTTAAATTGAGCATAAGATACTTAAAACTCAATCAGAAGATAAACAGTAAACCGAAAAAGGTCAACCTTAATAGTTCAAAACGAGGTGAGTGCACCCTCTGAAGTTAACAAACCAAACTCGAGCTTGTTTTTACAGTCCTTTCACAAGCACAAACTTTTTTTTCATACTGCAACACTTTACTAATTTGAAGTTAGAAATTATAGGCGAATTAATGCTGATATGCGAAATAGGCTCATACATGAGTGTATAAAGTGGATAAGCTTGCGTATCTAATATGTATAATCTGTCCTGACATGTAATTGTATATGATACTTAAAATTGCCCTTTAACAAAGGCGAATTATAATGCTGATACGCGAAATAGGATCACTTGGTGTACTCACTCTCATAGAGAGGTATTTAATGTAAAAATGCCTACAAAAACTAAACCTGCCACATTTTGTGGTGTCATTAACTAGAAAAGAGAAAATAGTTGGAGCACTTGTTTCCTTTTGTACTTTCTGTCCACAGTTTGTTCTTTGGTTGTTGACTGATCCCCTAGCAATTCTGCAGCTGCATTGACTTTTCTTTAGGGTTTTGACATTGTAATTGAAATGAAAGATCTTCATGTTCTATTATGGTTTCTAGTGGTGGCCATGAATTTTTGTATTGGTGATTTAGATTTTAGACAAACATCTCTTCTAGTTTCTCGAATTGTGTGATCCTGCAAGTTATAAATAATCCTCTTTTGATAAGTTTTAAAGATGAAACCAACTATTTGTCAATGCTGGAAGATCTTTGACTATTTGTCTGCAAGAAGGGGACTTTTTTAGAGTTGGGTTGACTAAAATTAGACTTTGAACTTTGCACATAGTGTATTATTAAGGGATAATAAACTTTAATAATCTCAACTATTTGCCATTGGCCGGCAACAATCCTAGCTACAAAAATAAACACCGATGGTCCCACCTTTTAACCTGTTGTCTACCATTGGACCTTTTCTAACTAAGCTGTAACCCAATTAGACTCTGTTTGTTTGCATCTGAATGACATCTGAATGGAAACAATCAGAGGTTGGCTCTGATTCGGTCAGAGGTTTTGGTGTTTGGTTCAACATCTGAATGGCATCTAAATGAGAATTTCAAGCTCTTAACCATTCAGATTTGAGGAGTTGCTGAACCATTCAGAGGAGTGGAGCCTCTTATTCAGTCAGAGGCTCTGATTCACCAAACAGGGCCTTAGTTTTTTGGTGACGTGGACACTAGCATGGCACAAACCATTGTTATTTGATGAGGTGGCTGCTTATCTAGCACTCTCATCACCAACTTACCTCCAATTAGTTTTCCGGTGTAAATTTCTTTTAGAAATGAGTCGTGTCCCAAATACGTTTTATTGCCTATTTTATGTACGTTTTGAAATAAATTTTGTTCAAAAACGTGCGTTTTCATTAGACGGTATAAATTCAAATTATTTTACGTTTCGACGTCGCCGCAACGCGCCGTACCATTTTTTAACAAAAAAAAAACTATTTTCTTACGCGTTTATATTAATGTACGTGGCGATATAAATTCAAGCCGGTTTACGTTTCTACCTAAATTTCTTTCACAAATAAGTCGGGTCAATTAGTCAAATATAATACGCTTTCGTGCTTGTTTTTATCTACGTTTTCAGTTGGTCAACGTTTTATTAGATGGTATAAATTTTAGTTGCTTTCAGTTTCGACACCCGTCGCAAAACGTTGAGGAATTTTCTAGTTAACTACTACATTTAATAGGTGTAGCCAAGTTGTTGGAAGCGGACAAGAGTGGAGATTAGGCACGGAATAAAAAGTCAAAAGTCAAGAACCCTAACCATAGATACATTACATACACCTATATCCAAAGCTCAAATCTTATAGATTCACAAAATTTCTTGCTTCTGCGGTTGATCCACCAACGGTTACTACATCTTTCTTTGTATTTTCAGGTAGAGGAATATGATAAATTGATAATTCTTTTCTTTTGGCGTTTTTTGTTTCGATTTATTTGAAATGATTGGAATGAGTTCGTTTTGTTTATTAAGATGATTTTGTTATTGATTGCAGATGAGTCACTTATTAAATCATAATTCAGCTGATAATCGTAAGTTTTACCTTTCTAATCCTGCCAGTTGCTACTTGTTTGACTTTAATTATTGACTAGAAGCTGAAATTAGCACACTGCTCGTATTAAAGTTAGGGTTTTGGTGGAAAATCTTGCATTATTTGGAAACAAATTGCATTTGAAAGAAGCTGAATTTAAGCATGAATTATATTCCATATTAAACTTTGATAGTTGTTAAAGTAATTTGCAATAATTGTATGGCATTTGGTTACGTCGGGCTAATACGGGATTACACGGTCCAAGTATAGTATTTTTGTTAATTTCTTTTTGTTGTTGAACTGGTTTTAAAGGGAGAATGTAGCTCCATAGGAATGTAGTGGATATCTCATGTAAAATTTTCAAAACAGTTTATGTATTATGTTTAATTAAGGGGAATCTTTTTTTCGGCATACCAGATGGAAGCAAAGGTGTGGAAGTTTTTGTTGGTGGGTTGGCCCGATCTGTAACTGAAGACAAGGTTCATAAGGTTAGCTAACTCTTTATACTCATCAAGTGAATACGTTTTGTCCATAAAAATAACTTCTTGCTGCGTCCGTTTAGTTAATAGGTTGCGAAACTTTACAGTGTTACATTTGATGTTTTAACTATGTCAACTCTCAACCCTTTGTTTCTGTCTCTTTTAGGTCTTTTCAACTTGTGGAGAAATCATGGACATTCGCTTGATAAAAGATCAAAACGGCAGCCTAAAGGTTTGTTCAATAGTCTGCCCACAGGCCACAGTTATCTTTTCTCATCATCCGTTTCTCTCTTTTGAAAGCTTACATATCTGTTTATGTGCATATATACACAGGGGTTTGGCTTTGTACGCTTTACAACAAAAGACGCTGCTGACAAAGCTCTAAAGGAGTTAAATGAATCTATGGTAAAGAATAATCTCAAACAAATTTACCGATAATTTGTAAAACCAACTTGTATCTATCACATTGTTACAATTTTTTCTAATGCTATAGCCTTGTGTTTCAGCTAGAAGGGAAAAAGATTGGTGTTCTCCCATCAGCTGGACACGATACACTTTTTTTGGGGAACCTTAACAAAGGTTTGTTTTAATCTCGTCATAATACCGTAAACGTTAATGATTAAAGTCTTTAGTTCCCCTTATCTTAGCTATTTTCTTTGTTTAGGGTGGAGCGCTGATGATTTTAGTAACGTTGTGCGCCAGGTAATATATATTGTTTTTGTTTTTTAGTTATCAACTAAACTTCTATAGTTCTACTGATTATAATGCCACGTCACCAACTTATTCTTGGTGGTTATAGGTTTTCCCAGATGTTGTTTCCATTGATCTTGCACAGCCAAGTGGTAGTGAGACAATTAGCAAAAAGTTCAAGAACCGTGGTTTCGGTTTTGTGAAGTTTTCGTCTCATGCTGTAAGTCCCCTGTTTATTTAAATAGTTCAAAATTGCTGATAACAAACTAACAGTATTATACATTTATAATCAGGCTGCAGCACGCGCACTTAAGGTTGGTGCTAAGCCAAATTTTGTTCTTGGTGGTACTTTGCATCCATCTGTTAAGTGGGCTGAAGAGGATGCTGGAGTTGATACAGAGGAACTTGCTAAGGTGTTTATTATTTTCAGTAATTTATCATGCATGATTCTTTTGAATTATCTGATGTACATTGATGATTTTTTTTTTAATTTCCAGATAAAAATAGCATTTATCAGAAACTTACCATCTACTGCTGATGAAAACTACTTGAAGTTACTCTTTGGACCCTTTGGGAAGGTTAGAGATACCGTGGTTTATTTATTTATTGATTTTTTTTTTAATTTAAAGTATGTAAGTTGTAAGATTTAATGGTTTGCTTATGTTTCAGATAGAAAAAGTGGTGGTACACAACAAGGGCGCTTCTAGTGTCGGATTTATTCATTTCTCTCAACGATCAGTAAGTGGCAAAACTTAATTTAGCATGCAGTTTGACATATTAATCTTTTTTTGATGTTATTGTAATTGCTAACTTTGTTTCCATAAATAGCACCTTGATAATGCCATAGGGGGGCTAAATGAAAAAACCGTCAAAGGGCCAAAGGGCGGTCCATCATTTAAGCTACAGGTATTGTAAGCAACTGTAGGTATTCAATAAGTTATTTACATAAGCATAACAAACAAATATGAGATATGATAATAGGTTGAAGTTGCAAGGCCCATGGACAAGAAACGGAAAAGGGTTTATGAAGATTCCCAAATCACTCAGTCGCTTGAGATTTTAAATAACTACAAACCTCAAAATTATGAGTCAGTCATGAGTTCTTTCAATGGCTACCGTGACGACACAGTTCAAAAGGTTTGTTAGATATTAATGTCCTTTTTCAAAAGAATAATATATCTGGTTACTTACACTTTGATATTCTTTTCTGCTTATTTTTAGGATCCTATAGTTGCTGATCCCCATGAAGCTGCTGTTCTTCTGCTACCAGTGGCTGTTAGAGATCGGTTACTTCGAGTTTTACGACTCGGTATTGCTACTCGATATGATGTAATGTTATCCCCTGATTTAGTTTTCTGTTTTATCTTTTTGTTGGAAAATATGCTTGGGGGAGTTGACATTTGGCTTTATAATATTTTTATTTGTTCTTTTGCAGATCGAAGTTGAATCCCTAGCTAATCTAGCGGAACTACCGGAATCTACAGCCATATTAGTTCTTGATCAGGTCGACTACATCTGTACTATTAAATATTAAGATCTCTGTTATGTTATACACATGTAATATGTTTCAATTCTTCATAAATTAATTATGCTATATCTTTCTCTACAGTTTATGTTATCGGGAGCAGAAGAGCATGACAAGGGAGCATATCTGACTTCACTAATTTCAAAGGTACATATTAAGTTTTGGTTTTAGCCAGAATTTCACACACACACACACACACACACACCCACACACACACACTTAAAACTTCAATATATTGTATATATCCTTTTGAATATCTTACATGCCCTTTCAAAACCCTGAAACGCTATCTTCTTCCTCCATTATCTATTCCACTAGAAGTAATCCTACACCAATAAATTCCCATTTTACCCTCAGTAATTAAATTTTTTAAAGCATCATATGTATAGAACCCCAAAACAACCAAAAGAAATCCACTAATTTAACTGCTCTTCTGCATGGTGCAAAAGCAACAAAATAAGAACCAGTTATATGATTGTTAAGTAAAACTCTCAATTAATTTAACGTGTCAAAAACATCAAAGCCCTCATACTGAGATAGCTTATTCTCTTGTAGTAATAGCTACCTAAATATGAAATGTAGAAACAAAAATGCACTGCGTCATTATTCTACCTACCCAACTGAACCATCTTAACCGTTTTTTTAGAACAATTTATTACTAAAACAAATATTCATCTATTACAAAGCTACCCGCATTCACCTTCTGCAAGATGCAGAAAAACAGGAAAAAACACAAAAGGGCCAACAGACCCCTAATCTAGTTTTAGCAAAATTGAATTTTTGCAAACTCTAGCAAAATCATTAAAAGCTTACAAACCTTAATCAAAAGTATCATCTTCAATGCCCCGTGAGAGTGAGAACATGCAGGAGGAACTCTCTTTTGGAGCTCGGTTTGCTTGTTGGGGAAGAAGGGTAAATTGATCATAGAATTTGTTAAGAGTGTTAAGTTTTAATGTGTAAAATTCTTCCTTGGTTTTATGGCTCTAATTCCCAGAGTTCCAACACAAATAATTTGTATTTCGCATACAGTACCAGGTGGACAAACTTGGATTGAATCAACTACCTTTAAATATGTCAAGATTAAGGGACACTAATGTCAGGGAAACAGTGGGCCTGGGCCTCTCTGGTAGGGCCCATCTTCCAGCTCTTGATTCTCTTGGCTTGCCTCTTGACCCAATTGTGCCTAGGTTTGTTTCTTGCATTCGACGTAACTTGGTTTATAATATATAGTTCACATTTCTAAAGAGCAATTTGATAAACAGGAAAAGCTTCAGTTTTTTTTTTTAATATTTGTTCCTATGCAATTTTTATAGGACCCAACACAAATAAGGAAAAAAGTAAACACAAAAGTCAACCTGTTATTAATGTTGATCAAGTGGCACCGTTTCCCAATAATGCTTTATTAAGCCTAATTCAATAGTTAATCAAACATTTATTAAATAATATTCCTATCCACACACCATACTATATATAAGCTCCTGTAATGTAATAGCATAATTTTCACAAATGGAAACAACAGTTTCACTGCGCACAAAACTAATCAGAGTCTAGGCTAATTCTAAGGTTCAGACATAGTAAAGGATAAAAGACGGCTGGGTTGGGTAACATGTTAAAAAGTTCATTAAAATGGAAACAGGTCAAATTGGCCACGGGTCGGGTTGGGTGGGCTGACCCGTCGGCTCAGACACTTTCTCCGTTTTCCAGTTTTTCATTCTACAGTTTTATATTTTGTTCGATATATTTTTTCTGTTGCTGAAAAAGCGAGTCATTTTTCTAAAATAACCTTGCTTCAAGTTTTTCAGGTCTTAACTTAAATGTAATGTATAAATATATAATATGATTACACATTATGACAAAAGCATTTGATTACTATCCAGATATCTCAATCTGAACCTCGGTATGGATAGCTTGTACCTGTCAACCAAAACAAATGTTATATACTTATAACCTTTGAATGATTACAAATTACAAATTAGATAAATTCTCATCATGTGAACACGATAAAATAAAATCTGAATCTTGGTTAGATAAATTGTTTTCTGCTGACTTGAAGTTAATTGTTCTCGTGTATTGAATTGTGTATAATGCAGGTCGGATGGTTATGCATCTCGTTATTCTTCATTAATTTCAGAATATGGTGCGCCAAGTCATGCAAGTGTTTTAAAAAGAGATGAAATAAGTCCATTACGCTTTCATGAATTACCCGCTTCTTCTTCCGCCACTGCTTCTTACAGTCGATATATGACAAACTCAAATCTCCCAACCGCTTACGGAAACATGGAGGAAATGAGCCCCAACCCGTCACACCAAATCCCGGGCTCATCTTCAATATCTTATGCAAATCATGCACAAGATCCGTACACAATTCCAGCTTATGTAAAAGGCGGTGATGGTGCAGCTACTCGTCCGCAAATGAGATTTGACCCGTACACTGGTGAGCCTTATAAATTTGACCCGTTTACTGGTGAACGCATTGTTCCAGAAAACTCGTATGAGAATGCATACCGACTATGAAGAAATTGTTTGTGATGTTATATGAGTTGATGTCTGTTTTAGGTAATGCAGTTTATGTCGGTCTCCGAATTGAGAAATGTACATCACTGGAGTTGTTTTCAGTTTTCGCTTTTCAGCGTAATTTAATTAATGTTTTTGTGAGCAACGAAAGGGGAGTGGCGTTTGGCAGGATAAAGTGGTTATGTATCTATCTCATTATTCTTCATTGTAAAATGAATACTATATAACCATAGCAGTAAGTGGAGTTCTAGAGTCTTAACAAATTTAGAATAATTATATTGTTTTTTGAACGGCAGACCAAAATACTAGACTATGATTGCAATCAATGGTTTGTAATATGCAATCAAATATTTCCTTCAACGCCAGACAAATATGGTCTGCATGAACAAAACCCGACTAAGTGAATCTTGTCCGAAAAAAAGTAGAAGAGTCAAAACAAAACCTGACTAAGTGAATTTGAGGTTTACGGTTTGACATTCGTGGGCAGGTCACGGGCATGCAGAAGTTCTGTTTTACCAAGCCATTCGAACCAAACTTTGTACCCAGAGTGTGTGCGCGTATGAGTGGAAGTAAAATCCGACGGAAGTAGCTTAAGCATCATGGTTTTTTACTTAGAAACACTTCATTTGTACACCCGCCGATCATGGCATTTCCTCATTTCAAATTCCATTTCAAACACACTACTTTTATTGTTTTGAACACAACTTAGTTCATAGGAAAGTTGTTATCACAGATAGCGTAAAGCCACCTACTACTAATTATATATCTCATATATTAAAAAATCATTTGTATTTAAAGTTAGCAAGAAAATTTCTTTTTCAACTACCAGCTTCTTCTTTAGCTTATGCAAATGAGATTTTACCAGTAAACTGGTCAACCTTACACAGTCTGATTGTCCTTGCTCGTATGATTATGAGAACATGTTGAGTAGTTGGATTTACTTACAAGAAAGTTGAATCATGATAAACATTGATACAAGTTAGGAGGTGTGGAGTTTACACTTTATGACCGGCCCTGAGAATTCGTGTACCCTATTCGAGCTCGAAAACAGGCCTTAACGAAATTGGGTATTGGGCTTACTAAAGGTCAATGGGCTAATAACTAATCTAAACCATAAGAATAGTTTTGTAAGTGGACTATGTTGTGTTTGTGTGAGTATACCATATTAATTTTTTTTACACATACATATCGGTCCCTGGCTGGTGGTCCTCCCCGCCCACCCCAAGCCCCCCCCCCCCCCCCCTAATACACTTGTTTGAGATTATTATGATTTTTGGCACCTAGGAACTTTGGGTGGACCACGCGGTTCCAAGAAGGCACCACACTCTTAAGGGGGTCTCTTGCCTGGTCAGTGTGGATCTTCTTTTGTCACCTTAAAAGAAGTTGCTTCGGATTTGCGTAGTGTGGATTTTTTTAGTTACCTTAACGAAGTTGCTTCGGATTTGCACGGTTGATGAAAAGTGGCATGTAAATTGATTGTCAATAAGTACATATCATTGATGGTAACCAACCCTCAGAAGTAACTACTCAACAATAGTAATAATGATCAGGGTTGGCCCTAAAAATTCGTGTACCCTATTAACTTTATATATAGATATACATATCGGATTTTTTTTTTAAATAGATGGTAACCAACCCTCAGAAGTAACTACTCAACAATAGTAATAATGATCAGGGTTGCCCTAAAAATTCGTGTACCCTATTAACTTTATATATATATATATATACATATCGGATTTTTTTTTAAAATAACGTGTCCTGGCCGGTGGTCCTCCTCGCCCACCTTCAGGCCGCCCCTGACAGTGACCAACATCAACTAGGTATATATCAATGGAAAATGAGAGTAGTAGAAGCTTAGATCAGCAACAACTACTATAAATAGTGTGTGTTAGGGGTGGATTTCTAAATGATCAGTGATCCTTATTTACTGTTGGGTTTAGTGATCCTCAATTCTGTCTGAAGTAGTGATCCTCAGAAGTGTTGCAGGATCAGGATTATGGATCACAATAAGGATCCCTGTACTAACGATTGTCTACTTTGAATTCGTAATTGTTTTGCAGGAGTATCAACTTGGACTTGGTCTTGGCGATATTCCTGGAGAATATTCTAAGTCTATTCCGCACGTGCTTGGCCAGAAATGGACGTTATGGAGTCGTGGAGGACTTGCACCATTTGCGGACAATTAGTTAGGCTAGATATTTTCTAATTTTAAGGGGGTAGCGAGCTATCAGATAGAAGACTTGGCTATTTTTGGCTACACACACACTCATACAATCGCTCTCATCAGCTCTCGCTAACACACTTGGCGATTACACATATTTTTTACACAATACACTATAGTGATCCTTGTACTTAGCTCGCTATCATCCGAAGTTGTAATACATTTCTTGTTTAATTTGAGTTGGTGATCGGTAGTTTCCATCACCCGAGGTTTTTTATGCCGGAGATCATTCATTGATCAAGGGCTTTTTCCTCGTATAAATCTTCGTGTCACTTGTTCATTACACTTCATAGTGATCCTTATTGTTGTTCATCAATTCAAGCATCATACCTCACAACAGAAAGTTTGGTTACATTGTCATTGCTTGATTTTTGACCAAAACAGTTTGGCGCCCACCGTGGGGCAATTGGTGCTTCATTCCTAGAAAGATTCGTGTTTTTGTGGTCATTTCGATTTGCTACAACCAAACAGATGGCTTCCTCAGTGAAGAATACTTCAAGTTTGATGCCCTCATTCAGTTCTTCACAAGGCGTTCCTCCTTTGCCTCCACCACCTTCTGGATCCCAGAAGAATGCTGAGAATGCTGCGAAGAAACCAACTCCTATTTTCCAAAAACCACCTACTTCTTCTGTTTCAACTAATCCTACTACTAATGATCTTTATGCCCTGATTTTGCAGATGAGGAATCATGCACAAGAGCAGGATAAAACCAACGAAAGGATCCTCCGGGAGATCGATGAAATCAAGAAACAGAAGAAATCAGTGGAGGATCACTCCCCTTTGATGCCAAGGTCGCTGAACTTCGACACTCCGGTCATAACTTCCCAACACTCAGCAGTTCCAGACGTGCAATACTTGGGTGAACTACCAGGAAGGCGTTATGGAACAACAACAATGAGTCAGGCATTTGGCTCTTACTTCCAGCCGCAGGAATCTTCTTCTCAGCCATCAGGATCCTCCTCTCAGCACCAGGGATACTTCACGTCAGGAGGATATGTGGGAATGCATGCAGTACAAGGATCCTCCCAGGTCCAAGGATCCCCCCAGGTCCAAGGATCCTCCCAAGTACAAGGATCCTCCCAGGTCCAAGGATCCTCCCAGGTCCAAGGATCCTCCCAAGTACAAGGATCCTCCCAGGTCCAAGGATCCTCCCAGATCCCAGGACCCTCTTTGGTCCCAGGATCCTCTTTGGTCCCAGGATTCCCCCTTGTTCAAGGATCCTCCCTGGTCCCAGGATCCTTTCAGGTTCAAGGATCATCTCAATTCCAAGGATCCAACCTCCTTCAAAATCAAGGATCCTTGAGAAGTATGCAGCCTCAGAACTCGGACGTTCATCAAGGAGACTTCATACCAATGCAGACCATTGCCTCATCTGGTCCATCAATCATGCCAGAGTCTCGACAAGATGGATTCACATCCGCAATTCCAAACTCGAATCCTGTGGGAGGTAACACTTTTAATAATTTATATAACACTAACCATGGCTTTATGCAGGATACAGGTATCAATCAGGCCATGGCTAGGGAGCTACAAAAGCTTAAGGATATGATATCCAGTGTACCAGGAGTGGTTAAACCCATTCCTGAGATTGCGGATGGTAGCCATAGGATATCTCGTTTTGCACCACCTTTATGTGATGCTGAGATACCTAAAAGATTCCAGATACCATCAATGAAGCTATATGATGGTTCAACAGATCCAGAAGAGCATGTAGCTCAGTACAGGGAGAGGATGGAGATCAATCCAATTCCTGAAAGGTTGAAAGAAGCATGTCTATGCAAGGGATTTGGATCCACACTTACAGGATCTGCTCTTAAATGGCTGCTAAGTCTTCCCCCTTACTCTATTACTTCATTTGCTAATTTAGTTAACTTGTTCAATAGTCAATTCTCTTGTAGTAGAAAGTTTGAACGATTAACTAGTGATTTATATAGGGTAACACAAGGTCAAAATGAATCACTTAGAGATTATATCACTAAGTTTAGTAAAGAATCCTTAGATATTCCTAATTTGGATATTGCTACGGCTGTAGAAGCCTTTAAAATGGGATTGCTTAGGGATTCATTATTCTATGATGATCTTGTTATGACACCTTGCAGGAATCTTGATGAAGTAAGGACTAGGGCCCTTAGGTTCATCCGCCTAGAGGATGACAAAAGGATCCAGGACTGGTTGACAGGATCCTCAAAACAGGATAAACAAGGATCCTACTTCCGGAACAACAAATCCAAGTCCTACAACAGATCTGATAACCAGAATGTGCACGCAGTGGAACAAGAAGAGGATAATGAGGATTATCCTCCTATTTCTGAATATTGTTTTTCTGTTGATAACAATGAACTAATCCTTGCAATGCAGAATCTAGGTGAGAAAGCTAGGTGGCCAAGGAAAAGTGATAAACCAGCTGCTACAAAGGATAAATCCAAGTGGTGTGCATATCATGAGGATTTTGGGCATCTCACTGAAGAGTGTATTGCACTTAGAAAGGAAATTGGTTACTTGTTGAGCAAGGGGCATTTAAAAGAACTCTTGGGACGAAAGAAGTCAAGGACCCAGGATCCTGAAAGGATCCCGGAAAGGGCTCCTGCTCCTCCTGCAGATGCACAAGTCATAAATTTCATATCCGGTGGATCAGACATCTGTGGTACATCCTTCTCAGCAGCAAAAAGACGCGCTAAGGAAACCAAGATGGATAATGGAGACAGACCCGTCCGGACCTCCGTTGTCACCCAGGATAAAGTCATTACTTTTGATGAGGATGATCGTGTTGACATCCAGGATCCTCATCATGACGGTCTTGTAATTACATTGTTTATTTCTAACCACTTTGTTCGCAGGATCCTTATAGATGGAGGAAGCTCTGTGAATATCATTCAGCTGGATGTTCTCAAGAAAATGAATATCCCAGAGTCTGATATTATCCCAAGATCCTCAGTACTTGTGGGATTCAGTGGGGAAACAAAGAATACATTGGGGGACATCAAACTCCCAATCTATATTGAAGGATTGCATTCTTATCAAAAGTTTTGTGTTATTGATTGTTGTCGTGTTGTAATGTTATCCTTGGCAGGCCATGGATACATGATATGAAGGCAGTCCCATCCACCTATCATCGGTGTGTAAAGCTTCCAAGTCCATGGGGAGTGGTGAAAATTGAGAGTGATCAACAGGAGGCTAATAATTGCTATACCTCATCAATGAAACCAGCCTCAAGACCAAGGGAGCAATAGCAATTAAAGTATCCTTCAAGAGATGTCTTGGAGGCAAGAGAACAGGATTTGAAAGAAATCCTCATGGATCCTGATGATCCTGAATCCAAGATCTTCATAGGGTCAGGGATCCTTAGCGATATTGAACGGGAGCTAGTATCCTTTCTCAAAAGAAGGAAAACCACCTTTACCTGGAAACATGAAGACATGACATGTATATCTAAAGATATAATTACTCACAAACTTGGCTTTGACAGGTCATTCAAGCCAATTCATCAAAAGAGGAGGAAGTTTGCACCTGAAAGAAATGCTATTATCCAGGAAGAGCTAGATAAGCTACTTCGAGCAGGTATGATTAGAGAGGTTAAGTATCCAAGATGGTTGTTGTTCAAAAGAAAAATGGAAAGTGGAGGGTATGTGTCGATTTTACAGATTTAAACAAGGCATGTCCCAAGGATCATTTCCCATTACCTGTAACGACTCTCATCAAAAGTCATAATTACTAAAGTAATTTGACCAATAGGAAACCCTAATTAAGACACCCAAGTGATTCTGAGTAAACCCTAAAATTTTCAGAACAATTGGAATCAGGATCAGGGCCCCTAAAACTCAGGGGGGGTAAACCCTAGTTAACGATTATCCAAATTACGTGCTGTCCAAGTTGAATTTTGAGAAAGTGTCGACTCATCTGAGCTAGTCCCACACGTGGCAACAATATAAGCATTTTGTGTACCTTACGGACCGTAAGGTCATTAAGCTTACGGTCCGTAAGCTTGGCAAAAACCGTGTATAAATACAGAACATTGGCAATTGAATTCTGGATCTGAAAAGTCGTAGAAATTCCAATTCTACGCTGAGATTTCGTCATTTTACTCTCAAAAAATCACAATTAACATACACAGGCACTAAATTGATGCTGCAATCAGGGTATTAGCACAATCGCTGCTACGATTCATTGTCCGATTGATCCAAATATCCAATGAATGTTTAAGTGCCGCCCACATTAGGGTTATACTTTATCGTTCGTCATTAATTTGACGGATCATCGTTAATTCGATGGATAAAGTATTATACTTTGTCATTCGTTGTTAATTCGACGGATCATCGTTAATTCGATGGATGAAGTATTGCACTTGGTCGTTCGTTGTGAGAATTTGATCTCGTGAGTTATCGTAAATGCTGGATTGATTACTAACCCCAAATTGTGTGCTTGTTATTGAAATTAGGATAAAAGGCTAATCAGTAGGCTAGGCTCTGCCCGTATAAATCTGCAATGTGAGTCATTCTCTTTTTCTCACAGTTTGTGAGTCATTCTCTTTTTCTCACAGTTTGTGAGTCATTCTCCTTTTCTCACAGTTTGTGAGTCATTCTCTTTTTATCAACTGTTTTACAATACTCCAAATTATTTTCAAGGTTATAATTACAGGGACTAAGTCATGGATATCTTGAATTACTGGTTAGTGGGGTATTGTGCACATTACTAATTTCTCCCAGTTAGGTTCATTGACCTACTCGGGATAATCACTGTTAGGTTCATTGACCTACAGGGATAATCGTCACTATTTAGGTTCATTGATCTAAATAGTGGTATGACCATCGTCACCATTGTGACAGAAGGCCAGATAAAAATAAGATAGAAGCCATTGTAATCGCTCTTATGCTGTAATTAATAACTATGCATCATTATGCAAAATAGAATGATTCACTCAGTATTTCCCGCTGACAAAACCTTTTTAAAACATGTTTCAGGTGATCACATATGATCTAGGAAAAGTGCCATATAGCACTACAAGCTCAAGGAAGTGGCTCAGTATAAAATAAAGAAACATGTTTTGTAAAATAAAAGATTTCTTTGTGAAATCAAATGATTGTAAATTACCGGGTTTATCCCGCGTTGTGAAATAAAATAAACGAGAAATATTTACATTTTAAAAGATCCTGATGAAAAACTTCCGCTGTAAAACTCAATTAAATAAATACCGCAGTATTTTCTGCCACGGCTCCTGAAACGGGTCAAACCGGGTCGTGGGCCGTGACAGAAAAAGGTGGTATCAGAGCCATTTATTGAGCCACTGATTTAAGCCAATTAAGTATTTAGAAAATACTTAATAATTTTTATTAATTGCTATTTTGTGATTATATGTTTTAATTATTTGACTAATTTTGATTAGTATGGGCAGATTTTTATATTTTTTTAACAATATTGTAATAATTATTGCTCTATCATCGTTAATCGAAAAACATTATATATAAATTTACTTGATTATATATGGAATCACCTAATTTACAAATATAGTATTACTATATTGCAGTAAAGAAATTATATTTAATGTATACTCTTATTTAAAATTATTGTTTAGTTATTTATTATTAATAATAAATATATTAATAGTAGTAGTATTAAGATTATTTTTAAATACTAGGATTATTATCAAAGGCAGATATTGGATAGCCTAGCCTTAGTTAGGCATGGACTGATCACCTATGCTTAAACAAGGCAGCACTAACCAATATCCACCATGATAATGACTAGTTAATATATATAAATTAAGTCATCATACTTATTTAGTATATAAATTTTTATATGTTAACTACTGTAATAATAAATATAAATCTTTAAATATCCTGATTTAAAGTTTAGTATTTTTATTATTTACAGTCTAGAAAATTTATAAATAAATTACAAATAAAACCTAGTATGTTTTAATTTTCAGTTGGTTTGGTAGTATGAAATACTATTTAACAAAGTTGTTCTATAAAATTTTAGTATAATTTAATAATTATGTGTATTTTGTTAAATAGCATGAGTGATTTGTCGGAAGCCCTTCAGAATGTAAATCTCTATCCAGTAAGAATCGAAGTTTCCAGAGATTTTAATAGGTATATTCCAGACATAGAAGAACCTATAGAATTTAACGCTTTACCTCTCGAGAAACCTAAGCCTAAGAAAATGGAAATTGGGGAAAGCTCTAGGCAAATTGAAGAGTTACCATCTCAAGAAGAAATAGATTTTATAATGGCAACCGATGATACTATTGAGCCTGTTAATGAAAATAATTTTATGAACTTAGAACCATCTATTCCAAATTCTTCAAATCACTGGAATATAGACGAATGGTTGGATAATGAAATACTGTTACAAAACCATCCTTATAGGCTTTTTCCTAAGTACAATCCAGAACCTTTACCAAATTCACCAATAAGTAACGAGAATAGGAGTGAACTTCATCATTTTGACAACATGGATGCTGGGAATAGAATCCAAGAGACTTTGGGACAAATCTCCTGGAAATACGACGAGAAGAAACGCCGTTACTAAAACATCATCTGATAAAGGATAGGGGATTATGAAACGGTGGTTGTGTAATAGTAATAGTAAAATCAGTATGTGTAAAATAAATAATAAAACGGGTGTATATAGAAACATGATATAAGGAAATATTAGAAAAGTTACAATTTTGTTTGTATATTCGTTTATGTGATTATGTGCAACTAAATTGTGACATTGAATTAATTCCTTTATACTAATTATGTATCTATAAAATAGATATCAGATGGAAAACGCTAATAATGAACCAGTTAATGAGGGTAATCAATCTGAGCAACAATCGGGGAACCAATATGTGACTAGGCAAGATATAGAAAATATCATTGCTCAAGGGATAGCCAACACTATTCCAGGAATAGTTGCCCAAGAGATAGCCAATGCTATTCCAGCAATCATTGCTGCTGTTAAAAATCCAATTGAACCTCAACAAGTTATTCCTAGTAAACGCATTTCTGAAGATAATTTCAGTAATAGCGTAAATGGAGGTAGTAATCATGTTAATCATGATAATGAACCACGGCAAGCTCCGCTCCCTAAGAAAAGGAAAGTTGCAACGCCTGGTTGCACTTACAAGGAATTTCTTGCTTGTAAACCCACTGAGTTTGCAGGCAATGAAGGAGCGACTGCGGCACTGCGTTGGTTAGAAAAAACCGAGGCAGTAATTGCCATAAGTAAATGTGCTCAGGATGATCAGGTCATGTATGCATCAAATCTTTTCAAAGAAGTAGCGCTAGAATGGTGGAATACGGTGTTACAAGCAAAAGGAAGAAGGAAGGCGTATGCTATGAAATGGGAAGAATTTAAGAGTCTTGTAGAAAGAAAATTCTGTCCTGAGTACGAAAAAGATCAAATGGCAAATAAGTTTCTAACCCACCGGATGGTAGATGTAGATTGTCGAGGGTATACTACGACATTCTTCGAATATGCTAGAGTAGTACCAACCCTGGCTTCGCCAGAGCCGGTACTTATTTCTCGTTATATTTGGGGATTAATTTCCGAGATCCGTAATATTGTCAAAGCTGCGAAACCTCGCACAATTGATGATGCAGTAGAATTAGCCAATACTATGACTAACGAGCTAGTACGGACAAGAGAAGAAAACAGAAGGAAGGAAGTAGCCCAAAAGATTACCCAAGAATTCAGTTCGGGTAACCATAACAATTTCAAGAAAGGAGGAAATGGGCAATCTTCTACTAGTCCATTTTGCAATTTTTGCAAAAGGAAGCATTTTGGAAGATGCAAAGGATATTGCAATTTTTGCAAAATTCCGGGACATCAAGAAGAAGACTGCAGGAGGAAGAAATCTTCAGTCTGTTACAATTGTGGAGAAGCTGGACATCTTAGGCCAAATTGTCCAAAACTGAATAAACCATTTGACAATCAAGCCAAACCGTCAGAAGGAGCAAAAAGGAATGCGAGAGCCTTTCAGCTGACTACTCATGAAGCCGAGATGATTCCAGATGTGATAGCCGGTATGTTCTTAGCTTACAACATTTACCTAAAAGTATTATTTGACTCTGGTGCAAACCAAAGTTTTATAAATACTTTATTCTGCCAAACTCTTAACTTACCATTAACCAGCATTAGATAAATTTCTACAGTAGAATCGGCAGATGGGAATTTAGTTAAAATAAATAAGGTTCTGCAAAATGTAGAAATAGAACTTTTAAGTTATAAGTTTTCTGCAATCCTATTATCTATGAAATTAGTTGAATTCAATGTTGTGATCATTATCTGTGATCAGAATTTCTTAGAAATTCAATCAACCATCGGAGAAGTAATTATGATTACAGGAGATAAACCATGTAAGCCTATGAAGTTCATATTAGTAATGGAAATTGCTAATTATGAACGAAAGCAAGGAATAGTATATATGATTTCAGTAATCATTAATAATAAAGATACAGAAATTAAGGAAATTTCTGTAATTTCAGAATACCCAGATGTATTTCCAGAAGATTTACCTGGATTACCACCAGATATGAAGATAGAATTTAGGATTTATCAATTCCAGGAATTTTACCGATAAACCAGGGAACCTTATCGGTTAGCACAATATTGGTTGTTAAGAAAAAAAAAAGAAAAAAAAAAGAAAAGCTTTACGCCAAATTTTCGAAGAATAAATTTTGGCTGAAGTGCAATTCTAGGTCATATGGTGAATCATGAAGGTATTCACTTAGATCTTGCTAAGATGGCAGTAATTACCAAATGGAAGATTCTGCAAACCGTAATGGAAATTAGGAATTTTGTAGGTTTAGTATTATAGACAGTTTATTAAGGAATTTTCAAAATAGCTATACCATTAACTAAGTTAACCAAAACTACAATCCTAGCCTTACCAGAAGGAACAGAAGATTTTGAAGTATACAGTAATGCTTCAAAGTTATGATTTGGATATATGTTAATGTGACGCAAAAAGGTAATTGCGTATGCCTCAAAGCAATTGAAAAAGATACGAAGGAACTATACCACTCATGAGTTAGAATTAGGAACCATAATTTTTGCCTTAAGAATCGGAGACATTATCTGTATAGAAGTAAGGGTACTATCTATATGGATTATAAGAATTTAAGATATATATATTTTAGGCAAAAAGAATTTGAGGCAAAAGAGATGGATGAAAATCCTAAATAACTACAACTGTGATATTCAGTATCACGAAGGAAAGGATGAAAACGGCAAAAAGATAGTCATAAGAATTATGCAAATAATAGATAAAAGCCGTTGGAGTTCGAGTTGGAGACAAAATATAATTGGAAGTATCTCTTTGGAAAGGAGTTGTTAGATTCAGTAAGAAAGGAAAGCTAAGACCAAAGTATGTAGGATCATTTCCAGTAATTCAACATATTGGACCAGTTACTTACAACTACCAGGAAGGTTAGTTGGAATACATGATATATTTTATATATCCAATCTCAAGAAATGTCTATCAGACGAATCTTTGGTAGTACCTTTCCAAGCTATAAAGTAACAAATAGTGTTAAGTGAAGTAGGATTCAAAGACAGGATCCTAATATACTTGGGAACTGGAATCAAAAAGGAAGAGAAAGTATTCTCAATTATTTCAGTAAATCTCGAGGACGAGATTTTTATTAAGTTGGGGAGAATGTAACGACTCTCATCAAAAGTCATAATTACTAAAGTAATTTGACCAATAGGAAACCCTAATTAAGACACCCAAGTGATTCTGAGTAAACCCTAAAATTTTCAGAACAATTGGAATCAGGATCAGGGCCCCTAAAACTCAGGGGGGGTAAACCCTAGTTAACGATTATCCAAATTACGTGCTGTCCAAGTTGAATTTTGAGAAAGTGTCGACTCATCTGAGCTAGTCCCACACGTGGCAACAATATAAGCATTTTGTGTACCTTACGGACCGTAAGGTCATTAAGCTTACGGTCCGTAAGCTTGGCAAAAACCGTGTATAAATACAGAACATTGGCAATTGAATTCTGGATCTGAAAAGTCGTAGAAATTCCAATTCTACGCTGAGATTTCGTCATTTTACTCTCAAAAAATCACAATTAACATACACAGGCACTAAATTGATGCTGCAATCAGGGTATTAGCACAATCGCTGCTACGATTCATTGTCCGATTGATCCAAATATCCAATGAATGTTTAAGTGCCGCCCACATTAGGGTTATACTTTATCGTTCGTCATTAATTTGACGGATCATCGTTAATTCGATGGATAAAGTATTATACTTTGTCATTCGTTGTTAATTCGACGGATCATCGTTAATTCGATGGATGAAGTATTGCACTTGGTCGTTCGTTGTGAGAATTTGATCTCGTGAGTTATCGTAAATGCTGGATTGATTACTAACCCCAAATTGTGTGCTTGTTATTGAAATTAGGATAAAAGGCTAATCAGTAGGCTAGGCTCTGCCCGTATAAATCTGCAATGTGAGTCATTCTCTTTTTCTCACAGTTTGTGAGTCATTCTCTTTTTCTCACAGTTTGTGAGTCATTCTCCTTTTCTCACAGTTTGTGAGTCATTCTCTTTTTATCAACTGTTTTACAATACTCCAAATTATTTTCAAGGTTATAATTACAGGGACTAAGTCATGGATATCTTGAATTACTGGTTAGTGGGGTATTGTGCACATTACTAATTTCTCCCAGTTAGGTTCATTGACCTACTCGGGATAATCACTGTTAGGTTCATTGACCTACAGGGATAATCGTCACTATTTAGGTTCATTGATCTAAATAGTGGTATGACCATCGTCACCATTGTGACAGAAGGCCAGATAAAAATAAGATAGAAGCCATTGTAATCGCTCTTATGCTGTAATTAATAACTATGCATCATTATGCAAAATAGAATGATTCACTCAGTATTTCCCGCTGACAAAACCTTTTTAAAACATGTTTCAGGTGATCACATATGATCTAGGAAAAGTGCCATATAGCACTACAAGCTCAAGGAAGTGGCTCAGTATAAAATAAAGAAACATGTTTTGTAAAATAAAAGATTTCTTTGTGAAATCAAATGATTGTAAATTACCGGGTTTATCCCGCGTTGTGAAATAAAATAAACGAGAAATATTTACATTTTAAAAGATCCTGATGAAAAACTTCCGCTGTAAAACTCAATTAAATAAATACCGCAGTATTTTCTGCCACGACTCCTGAAACGGGTCAAACCGGGTCGTGGGCCGTGACATTACCCCACATTGACTCCATGGTGGATGCTACCGCGGGTCATGAGTTGTTAACTTTTATGGATGCTTCATCTGGATTTCAACAAATTCAGATGGAACCATCCGATCAAGAGGATACAACCTTTATGACCCCAACTGGTATATACTGTTATATTGCTATGCCATTTGGATTAAGGAATGCAGGTGCTACTTATCAAAGGCTAGTCAATATGATGTTCAAGGAGCAAATTGGACACACTATGGAAGTCTATATTGATGACATGGTGGTTAAGTCCAAGAAAGCTGAGGATCATCTTAAACACTTGGAGGAAGCGTTCAATATCCTTGATAAATATAATATGAAACTTAATCCTTCTAAGTGTCATTTTGGTGTAAAGGCATGTAAATTCTTAGGATATATGGTGACAAAGAGGGGCATTGAAGCAAGTCCAGAGCAGATTAAGGCTATTGTGAATATCAAATCTCCTGCCAATGCTAAGGATGTGCAAAGGTTGACTGGCAGGATCGCAGCCTTGAACAGATTCATATCCAAATCCTCAGAAAAGTGCAAGGAGTTCTATGACATCCTGAGGAAGAACAAGAAATTTGAATGGACTGAGAAGCATGAAAGTGCCCTTAAAGCTCTTAAGGATTACCTATCCTCAGCCCCAGCCTTGATGAAACCAGAAAAGGGAGATGTGTTATCCTTATACTTGGCGGTATCCTCAAAAGCAGTAAGTGCGGTCCTTGTTAAGGATCACCAAGGTACACAACATCCTGTTTATTATGTAAGTAAGAGCTTACTTGATGCTGAATCCAGGTATTCACATTTAGAAAAACTTATCCTTGCATTAATTATGGCATCACTAAATTAAGACATTATTTTGAGACCCATGCCATTATTGTTAAAACTAATTTCCCAATTAAGAATGTTCTCAGGAAACCTGAAATGTCAGGAAGGATGGCTAAGTGGGCAGTGAAGCTTAGTGCATATGATATAAGTTATGAGCCCAGGACAGCCATTAAATCCCAAGCATTAGCTGACTTTGTGGCAGATTTCAGTAGTGATTTGCAAAAGGAAGCTGAATCAGAAGTCCAGCAGCTAGAGGAAACCAAGGATCCTTGGATACTGTTCACTGATGGATCCTCCAATGTAAATGGAACAGGGCTTGGAATACTACTAAAATCGCCACAGGGGGACATAATACCCCACTCCATAGCTTGTGAATTTCAAACTACCAACAATGAGGCTGAATATGAAGCCTTGATAGCTGGTTTGCAAATTGCAAAGCACATGAGCATCAGGTATCTTGAGGTACATGTAGATTCTTTATTGATCACTAATCAATTTAATGGATCCTATGCTGTTAAAGGTGAAAAGCTAATCAAATATTTGGAGATAGTCAAAGAATTAGCACTCTCTTTTGTATCCTTTAGTTTGACACAGGTACCAAGGGAAGAGAATGCAGAAGCTGATGCATTAGCCAATCTAGGATCATCTTTGAAAATTCATGAGGATATCAAGATCCCTATTATCCATATCCTGACCCCTGCTATCAAGGATCATGTAGCTATGGAGATAGGAGAAGATTCTGCAATCATACCTAGTGATAATACCCAATCTCATTCAGGATCATGGATACTCCCAATCATGAGATACATACAACATGGAGAAATTCCTACAGGAGAAAACCCAAGGGCTTTCAAAATTAAGGTATCTCAATTTACAATATTAAATAATATGTTGTATAAACGATCTCTTGCAGGACCATATTTAAGATGCATTGAGGATCCTGAAATTCAAGAAGTCCTAAAGGATTTCCATGAAGGAGATTGTGGAAACCACACTTGGGGCAGGGCATTATTCTCAAGGATCCTGAGGACAGGATACTATTGGCCCACTATGAAGAAGGATGCTGTGGAGTATGCCAAGAAGTGTGATCCTTGTCAGAGGTGTAACACCCCGAAAACGGGTTTGGTAATCAATCTCTGTTCATACTAAAAGACGGGTAAAGTACCGTTAGCAGTAAAAATAACCCATTAACTATTTGGATTTAAATAAGAAATCCTAATAATTAAATACAAGCGAATCAAAGAATTTAAGAATTTAGTTTATAAGAGCCCGAGTCAACGGGACTTAAAATACAACGGGTTTTTAACTCCCGGAACCCACTAAGTTAACTAGGTAAGATTAACCTAGTTAGTAATGGGTAATTAAATAATAAACTATGAGTTATAGTTTCATTTATGAATATCTAAACTTGAGGGACCAAAATCGTGAAAAAGGAAACAAGTTTTATTTAATAAAAAAAAATAACACACCACACACACTAGTGTGTGTGGATCGATCTCCAGGAGCGACCAGGAGGGTGAAAACCCTAGAACTCAACAAATCTTGCAAATTGAAGGTTCAATTCAAGTCCAAATCGAATTCTAAACATAGATTCCTGATCCTCATCACAAGGGGATTACAAGGTATGTAAAATTTTGAGAAATCTTTCAACTTGAAATTCTCATGAATTTTGAATAATCTGAGATTCTAGTTGCATGTTTGTTATATGGATAGAATAGGAACATAGTAGTGTCTAGGAGTAAACCCTAGACAAGTATATGTTGAAATCATGCTTAGCTCAAGTCTTTGTTGATACCAAATTCATGTATGAGATGTTTTTAGGGTTTTGATTTCAAAAGAATAGTGTTATGATGTCAAGAACAAGCTTAAACTGAAAGCTGAATTCAAACGATTCTTGATCAGAATTTACAGCCGATTTGTATTGGCTGTAACCTGGACAAAACCTGATAAAATCATGTGTTTCTTGAGTCTAAAATGTAATTCCAGGAAATATCTTTAAAACCCCACTGGAATCGCATTTTTTCGACGAAAATTGAGCGTTTTATGAATTTTTCCGTATCAAAGGTTCAAGCTGCGTTTTCTGGCAGAATTTGCAGCCCATTACGAATGTCATAACTCAATTTAGGAATTGAGTTATGATCTCAAATTTGTACTGTAGAAAGTGCTAAGTGATTAGAAAAATTGCCAATTGGAATTTCGTCAATCGGATAAACGAGGAATTTTAAATGAATTTTTCCGTAAGCTGCAGTCAGAAGTGACGAATCTGATTGCAGCTTAGTAAATGAATTTTCACGAATTTTTGGTAAAGAGTTAGATCTTGAAATTTTAACTCAAGGGCTAACCCTCCGAGAGGTACGCCACATAAAAAAATCATAATTTTTGAAGACTTGTAAACAGGTTAAACAAGTCACCAAAAACAGCCAATTTTCATTGATATGAAATGCCTAAATGAAATCGCGGCTTACTAGTTAGTATGTAAAAATTGATTTTTTTTGTTAAGAGTTCGGATGAAATATGCCTAAGTGAGTACAAAGAACCAAATGTGCATATGAATATATTGGTAAGTCAATTGACTTTTAAAAGTCAAACTAACCAATGATAAAGTCAAATAGTAGTTTCGACATAGAAAATACGTGAGGTGGAATAGTCGTGAATTGAAATGACTAATCTAACCACCTTGTGAATGATGATAGTTTGTCGCCTAACGAGCTAGGTGGAGGCTTGGGAAAGAAGCGGTTAAACGAATCAAGCACGAGAAGAAAAGCATATTCGGATACGAGGTAAGTAAAGCTTACACATTTGTCAATTCCTGGAAAATATCTTATTGTATTGATTTCGGGTAAGATAGACAAACACTAGAAAAGTGATGTTCCGACATATAGTTGTATGGAACAATATAAGTGAAAATGATAGGAAACCACATTGATGGTTAAAAAGGATTTAAATTGATTAATCGTTTATACCATAACGATTAGAAAGATGAAATTTTATGGTTACCTCATAAGGTAAGCCAAACGAAAAATAAGGAAAACAGTAATTTGGGGATGCGTTAACAATAAACATTTGTTTTTGAAAGACACATTTGGCATAAGCCATAATGGGTCAAAGGAGTTGAGAAATGGGTTATAGGTGGACAACCATACGGTGTAAACCGTAGTGCGTCAATTGGATGAGACGGTAATAAATATCGTCTTGCAAAGATAAACGGATATTTAGACCAAACGGGTCAAAAGGTGAAAATATCATCTTTTGACAAAATTGACTAACGATTACCGTTGAGTTGTATGATTTCAGGAGCCTATATAGAATGGATATTTCCTTCACTATTAATTAGTGATTTCTAAATCAAGGTATTAAAACGGGTTAATGCATTCATCCGAGTCAGGTATGTAAAAGGGTTTAATTCATCTTTTAGAACTTGAGGTTCTCGAAGAGTTAAACAAGGTCAAAATTTGATATTCGGTTATCTAAAAGGTAAACCGAATAAGTTAAGTTATAATCGTAATGTTTTAGAAATATAATGGTTTCTAAATAGATTTATAGTTAAAAGATAGGATTTTGGAGTCAAACAAACATGTTTGTTTGATAAATACACGAATGGGTCAAATTTAGTAAAAAGGGTAATAAGCCGAAGACTTAGAAGTCTAAAATTTTATTTAACCGGATGTGAGATTTTAACTCCATATGATGGAGAATTAAATTACAAACACGTAGGAAGAAACGGTAGGTCAAACGGATAAACGGATTGAAAGATACGAAAGTCCTCGTGTCAAAAACGGCAAAATGGAAGAAGCTGATGCAGAGTCCACCGTAACTTACGGTGGTACCGTAAGTTACGGTGGGGATTAAAAATGTTACGGCGGTTAGCTCCTGCTTTACGGTGGAGTGTTTTCAAATCAGGGCTACCGTAAATTACGGTGTCCACCGTAATTTACGGTGGACCCTGATCAAAAATGTATTTTGATTAGTTTTGTTTCCCGGACTCGTTTAGATACATATTAAATCCCGTATGACTAAAACATTTCATGTTTTTATGAAATGTAGGTACTTTTGGATGCCGGCAGACGATCAAGCTCAGCGAAGAACCGAACACGATAAAGATACACGCTTCCGCACTTTGTAACGTTGTAAATTTTAAACAACGAATTCGATCACGTTTTGTTGAATAACTTATAATTTGTAAAAGTTTTAACAAACCCGCATTTTTGATGTATATGTAATCATTAATCACATGATTATTTTCGCAAAAATATACGTTAAACCTAGATTTATAACAACGGGTGTTACAAGTTGGTATCAGAGCCTTGGTTTAAGAGATTCGAGTATGGTGGGGAGGAACCATGCTTGGACTTAAACCTTATGCTCTTGACAAAGAATAGTGTTCGGTTCGAGGCTTGATCGCAAATCCGGTAAGTACAAGTACGTTAATAGTTAGTATGCTAAAGTGTTGTAAACAACACATAGGGCTATCGTGTGGTATATGTTACCCCAATTTAAATGATTGATATGGTTGACGAAAATACGCGCGTTGACGCGTATAGTAGAAAAAGCCTTGTATTATAATACGGGCGATTATTGAAGTTGACATTACTAACTCTTGTGAATGTTTTAATTGAAGGACACTCGCGTCTGAAGATGACGGGAGTTGAACGAATTATGGATATGATGATGGAACGGTCCGAGGTATGACAGGAAGAGCATACTCATCAAGGACCAAAATCGCATAACGGTCGCGAACAAGACTAATGACAAGAGAAGCCCGTTAGGGCAAGCATTACCAGGTGCACACTTTTAAATTTAATCGCACGAATCGTTATATGCAACAAACACGTAAGTAATAACGGTTGCATACACATATGATAGAACTTGGAAAACCTGATTTCCAAGAGAAATTTAATAGGAAATGTGTTATTCACAGTGATGAATAACAAATGAATAACAAGACTTGTTTATATAGAAACTTGGACGAGAGTGATCATCCAAGTAAGTATTCTCAATATAAATCCTATTGAGAAAAGTAATGATCACATCAATGAATGTGAATAAATGTTTATAAAAAGGGACATTGTACATGTTCAAGGATAAACGACTAAAACTAATAATTGTTAACTAACAATTAAATAAAGTTTTACCAAATGAAACCATAAACATGGAGATAATTTGAGGAGTTACTTACATGGGACGTGATGTGGTAATTATAATAAGGTCACGCGTACCACGTGTTGATCGCTTACTCTGGCCAAGTAAGTAGTGAACACATGATAGCATGAGCTTCTTATAATGAGCGCAGTTATGTCCGATGTAGTAAGGTCAAGATGAATGAAATTTAAAGGATCCTTAGGGTCAAGAAATCTTATGGGCATACTCATATAAATGGTTTTCGCGGGAACCATAAAAACGATGTATGGCGCACATAGAAATAAAAGACCCAAGGAAATTCGTGACATAAGTCATTTTGATGAAACAACCATGGTAGACAAAAAGGGCAATGTAAAACCAAAGTATAAATGACCCGCGGGGTCATAGAAACAAAGGTATTGCCCACAGGGGGAAAAACGATCAAAAACCATGGTAGACAAAAAGGGCAATGTAAAACCAAAGTATAAATGACCCGCGGGGTCATAGAAACAAAGGTATTGCCCACAGGGGGAAAAACGATCAAAAACCATGGTAGACAAAGAGGGCATTGTAAAACCAAAGTATAAATGACCCGCGGGGTCATAGAAACAAAGGTATTGCCCACACGAGAAAAAAAAAACGATCAAAATCGTTGACTTTGGTCGTAGTAAAGAAATGATGATGATGATAATCATCATTCATAGTTTAAAAGACTGTCAAGGATGGTCAAATAAAGAATAAAGGTTTGGTTGAATAAAGGCGAGGGCTTCCGCTAAGACAACCAAACAAATTAAAACGAAAACTTGATGTATACTAGAATGCTTGCACTAATAATGACTTCGGTAAAGTACCCGGTTGATGGGTAAGGATTTAAACATATGCGTATACCGAGAAACGAGAACACGAATTTAAAGTCAAAAGACTCGGATTATGAGTTATGACTAAAAGACCATAAAATTTTGTAAACAGAAATTTTGATAATTATATTCAACTATTTTGAGAATGAACGGGTTGAATAAAGTATAATGCTTGAAGGCATAAGTAAGCGCAAGCCGGATAACGGTAAGCTTGAGACAAATGATTTTCAAACGTAAAAAGAGTGCTTTGACACCAAATATATATTTTAATAAGACACGAGTAAAAAGAGTGATCTACGGGATCAACATAACCTTTAGGGTTATAAACAAATGAGAGATCTACGGACTAAAACGACCCACGGGTCATGATTAGAAAGAAGTTATAAGGACTTCGCCCTAAAGAGGTGAATGTCTAATCAAAAATAGCCCATAAGGCTAAGTGATAAAACCTACGGGTTAGATTGGATAAAGCGAGGAAATCAGTTAAGAATCCCCGCATAAAACTAAGACTGTAAAGGATTAAATTACGGACTGTCAATATCCCGGTATGGATGATTGACACAAGTTAAAGAAAAGATCCTAAAACTAAAACTTCGGTTTCAGTAAGAAATAATGTTTTTACAAACATAAATTCTGATAGGAATTTAAATAGTAAGCATGAAAGATACAAGTCTTGACACTGATAGGCGCAAGATGATATATTCGAAAAGTGATAAAAAAAAATGAAAGGTTGATACAAATTAAACATGATGTGACACGATCACGGTTAGGAAATGTAATGTGAAGTAAAATCACATTATAACCAAGCGAGTGATAAAAGTAACTGAACTAATAAGACTAGTTAATGAGACCGGTTAAGGTCACCAATTCAAATCAAGAAATTTGGTTTGCTTGTAAGCGGTAGATTCGGTATAGCTGAACCGAATAGATAAATTTGAAAACAAAAGAATTTGTTGCTAAAAGTGAAAGATTTCACTAAAGATCTTTAAACGGGTCAAAATAACGGATTCGTAAGGAATTCGATAGTATATGAAAGCGATGGATATCGCTAAGTTAACTAAACTAGTGGAAATAACGAGATTACGTTATTTTAAGTTGCACTAAGTCATATGAGTTACGTAGACAATTAGTGACCAAAAAGATGTTACCATGCTTATCTGGTAATACTAATAATTGGTTAAAAGTATAAGTAATGTTTAAATGATATCTCTGATCAAATACATTGAGTTTAAACTCAATGAATTATGTAAGAAAAGGTTTCGAGGACGAAACCTCTTTAAGGGGGGTAGACTTGTAACACCCCGAAAACGGGTTTGGTAATCAATCTCTGTTCATACTAAAAGACGGGTAAAGTACCGTTAGCAGTAAAAATAACCCGTTAACTATTTGGATTTAAATAAGAAATCCTAATAATTAAATACAAGCGAATCAAAGAATTTAGTTTATAAGAGCCCGAGTCAACGGGACTTAAAATACAACGGGTTTTTAACTCCCGGAACCCACTAAGTTAACTAGGTAAGATTAACCTAGTTAGTAATGGGTAATTAAATAATAAACTATGAGTTATAGTTTCATTTATGAATATCTAAACTTGAGGGACCAAAATCGTGAAAAAGGAAACAAGTTTTATTTAATAAAAAAAAAATAACACACCACACACACTAAGTGTGTGTGGATCGATCTCCAGGAGCGACCAGGAGGGTGAAAACCCTAGAACTCAACAAATCTTGCAAATTGAAGGTTCAATTCAAGTCCAAATCGAATTCTAAACATAGATTCCTGATCCTCATCACAAGGGGATTACAAGGTATGTAAAATTTTGAGAAATCTTTCAACTTGAAATTCTCATGAATTTTGAATAATCTGAGATTCTAGTTGCATGTTTGTTATATGGATAGAATAGGAACATAGTAGTGTCTAGGAGTAAACCCTAGACAAGTATATGTTGAAATCATGCTTAGCTCAAGTCTTTGTTGATACCAAATTCATGTATGAGATGTTTTTAGGGTTTTGATTTCAAAAGAATAGTGTTATGATGTCAAGAACAAGCTTAAACTGAAAGCTGAATTCAAACGATTCTTGATCAGAATTTACAGCCGATTTGTATTGGCTGTAACCTGGACAAAACCTGATAAAATCATGTGTTTCTTCAGTGTAAAATGTAATTCCAGGAAATATCTTTAAAACCCCACTGGAATCGCATTTTTTCGACGAAAATTGAGCGTTTTATGAATTTTTCCGTATCAAAGGTTCAAGCTGCGTTTTCTGGCAGAATTTGCAGCCCATTACGAATGTCATAACTCAATTTAGGAATTGAGTTATGATCTCAAATTTGTACTGTAGAAAGTGCTAAGTGATTAGAAAAATTTCCAATTGGAATTTCGTCAATCGGATAAACGAGGAATTTTAAATGAATTTTTCCGTAAGCTGCAGTCAGAAGTGACGAATCTGATTGCAGATTAGTAAATGAATTTTCACGAATTTTTGGTAAAAAGTTAGATCTTGAAATTTTAACTCAAGGGCTAACCCTCCGAGAGGTACGCCACATAAAAAAATCATAATTTTTGAAGACTTGTAAACAGGTTAAACAAGTCACCAAAAACAGCCAATTTTCATTGATATGAAATGCCTAAATGAAATCGCGGCTTACTAGTTAGTATGTAAAAATTGATTTTTTTTGTTAAGAGTTCGGATGAAATATGCCTAAGTGAGTACAAAGAACCAAATGTGCATATGAATATATTGGTAAGTCAATTGACTTTTAAAAGTCAAACTAACCAATGATAAAGTCAAATAGTAGTTTCGACATAGAAAATACGTGAGGTGGAATAGTCGTGAATTGAAATGACTAATCTAACCACCTTGTGAATGATGATAGTTTGTCGCCTAACGAGCTAGGTGGAGGCTTGGGAAAGAAGCGGTTAAACGAATCAAGCACGAGAAGAAAAGCATATTCGGATACGAGGTAAGTAAAGCTTACACATTTGTCAATTCCTGGAAAATATCTTATTGTATTGATTTCGGGTAAGATAGACAAACACTAGAAAAGTGATGTTCCGACATATAGTTGTATGGAACAATATAAGTGAAAATGATAGGAAACCACATTGATGGTTAAAAAGGATTTAAATTGATTAATCGTTTATACCATAACGATTAGAAAGATGAAATTTTATGGTTACCTCATAAGGTAAGCCAAACGAAAAATAAGGAAAACAGTAATTTGGGGATGCGTTAACAATAAACATTTGTTTTTGAAAGACACATTTGGCATAAGCCATAATGGGTCAAAGGAGTTGAGAAATGGGTTATAGGTGGACAACCATACGGTGTAAACCGTAGTGCGTCAATTGGATGAGACGGTAATAAATATCGTCTTGCAAAGATAAACGGATATTTAGACCAAACGGGTCAAAAGGTGAAAATATCATCTTTTGACAAAATTGACTAACGATTACCGTTGAGTTGTATGATTTCAGGAGCCTATATAGAATGGATATTTCCTTCACTATTAATTAGTGATTTCTAAATCAAGGTATTAAAACGGGTTAATGCATTCATCCGAGTCAGGTATGTAAAAGGGTTTAATTCATCTTTTAGAACTTGAGGTTCTCGAAGAGTTAAACAAGGTCAAAATTTGATATTCGGTTATCTAAAAGGTAAACCGAATAAGTTAAGTTATAATCGTAATGTTTTAGAAATATAATGGTTTCTAAACAGATTTATAGTTAAAAGATAGGATTTTGGAGTCAAACAAACATGTTTGTTTGATAAATACACGAATGGGTCAAATTTAGTAAAAAGGGTAATAAGCCGAAGACTTAGAAGTCTGAAATTTTATTTAACCGGATGTGAGATTTTAACTCCATATGATGGAGAATTAAATTACAAACACGTAGGAAGAAACGGTAGGTCAAACGGATAAACGGATTGAAAGATACGAAAGTCCTCGTGTCAAAAACGGCAAAATGGAAGAAGCTGATGCAGAGTCCACCGTAACTTACGGTGGTACCGTAAGTTACGGTGGGGATTAAAAATGTTACGGCGGTTAGCTCCTGCTTTACGGTGGAGTGTTTTCAAATCAGGGCTACCGTAAATTACGGTGTCCACCGTAATTTACGGTGGACCCTGATCAAAAATGTATTTTAATTAGTTTTGTTTCCCGGACTCGTTTAGATACATATTAAATCCCGTATGACTAAAACATTTCATGTTTTTATGAAATGTAGGTACTTTTGGATGCCGGCAGACGATCAAGCTCAGCGAAGAACCGAACACGATAAAGATACACGCTTCCGCACTTTGTAACGTTGTAAATTTTAAACAACGAATTCGATCACGTTTTGTTGAATAACTTATAATTTGTAAAAGTTTTAACAAACCCGCATTTTTGATGTATATGTAATCATTAATCACATGATTATTTTCGCAAAAATATACGTTAAACCTAGATTTATAACAACGGGTGTTACAGAGGCATAGTAATATCCTTCACCAACCAGCAGAGCTCTTGCATCCTATATCCTCTTCTTGGCCATTCATGAGATGGGGAATGGATATAGTTGGAAAGCTTCCTAAGGCACCTGGTGGAAAAGTATTCATGCTTGCTATGACTGATTACTTCTCTAAGTGGATAGAGGCTGAAGCCTTTGCTCAAGTCAGAGAAAAGGAAGTTATATCCTTTATTAAAAGAAACATTATTACTAGATTTGGTATCCCTTCTGAGATTATTTGTGATAATGGATCCCAATTTATTGGGAATAGAACCACTAACTTTTGTGACAGTTGGGGTATTAAGATGATAACATCAACACCAGTCCATCCACAAGCTAATGGTCAGGCAGAGTCATCCAACAAGATCATCATCAACAATTTGAAGAAGAAGCTTGGATCCAAGAAAGGAAAATGGGCAGAAGAACTACCTTATGTGCTTTGGGCTGATAGGACAACTCCCAAGAATGCTACAGGCCAAACTCCATTTTCTTTGGTATTTGGGGCAGAATCAGTGATCCCTACAGAGATGGTGGTTCCAACTGCAAGAACAAGCATTCGTGATCCTGAAGAAAATGCTGAAAACTTGATTCAAGACTTGGATACTATAGAAGAAATCAGGGATTTAGCAAGGATAAGGATGGCCAGTTATCAACAAAGGATGGCTGGAGCTTACAACAAAAATGTCAGGCTCAGGAAATTCCAAGTTGGGGATATGGTATTAAGGAAAGCATTTCAAAACACCACCAATCCTGCTGATGGAAAGCTAGCACCAAAGTGGGAAGGCCCCTATTTGATTGAAGCTGAAGCAGGAAAGGGGGCATATCGATTGCTAACAATGGAAGGTGATTTGCTACCTAGAGCTTGGAATGCTGTCCATTTGAAGAAATATTTCATGTGATCATGATTCGTGATCCTTACCAGACAAGTATCCTTGAAGGATCCCCACTGACAGATGATCCTCTTTCTGGTAACATTCCAATCTCAAACTATTTCATTCTTTTTATTCTCTTACAAGGATAAGGATCCTGCGTCCTTTATCCTCCTTTTACTTGATTCTGAGTTTTGAAGGTTTAGGTATCCTTAACTAAGGATTGAATATCCACAGAAGTATCCAGTTATTTGGGCTTGACCCCAGTTATTTGGGCTTGACCCCAGGTCTTTGGGCTAGTCCCCAGTTTGGGCCTGTCCCCAGTTTCGCCAGTAACGCACGATGATCCTGGTATAGTTCATGGCAATGGGACCAGTACCCGCTTTAGGGGCTGACAATTTCATTGTACTGGCTATATTCAGGATCCTACGTATAATGGTAGACGTACCATACATCCGTTCCTAAGGTTTCTAACGTTTTCACGTTAGCTAAGGTTTTGGCATTTTCATGTCACTAAGTTTGGATAGTCGCCAGTGAGGGCCATACTCCAGTTTACATACGATCCTTTGGGCTTGTCCCCAGTTATCCTTTGGGCTTGTCCCCAGTTATCATTTGGGCTTGTCCCCAGTTATCTTTTGGGCTTGTCCCCAGTATATTGGGCTTGTCCCCAGAATTGTTGGGCTTGTCCCCAGTTACTAACATTCATCTTATATTGGCTCAATCCCAAGTAATATCTTATTTCAGGCTTGTGAAGATAAATGACTAAGGATTCTTGATCCTTACTCTCAACTAAGGTTTGTATCTTGGGTTATCCTAATTTTAAGTGTTAAAGGATAGGATCCTAACTTGGATTCTCAGGTGTGATCCTTAACTATTTTGATTTTATTCATTATGTACTTAAGTGACACTTATCCTTTGACAACTGAACTTATTATCCTTAAACTATTTTTATGTGAGCCTTGATCATATCCTTAACTCTTAAGGGATATTTTTTAAATTTTCCCTTACTTGATGAGTTTAAACGACATGGACATCACAATAGATTGAAAAATAAAATAACAATAAGGATATCAACACAGGATATAGCCAAAAAGTTAAAGTCATTTTATTCACAAAAGCTTAAACCCTTTTAAGGTTGTCAAAATTGCCAACCCACGTTTCTACCAGCAAAACGTGGCCCGTCCACATGGGTTGGCAAAGGGTGTCCATTGTTTATAGGTCTAACAAGTGCAGGAAATTAAAGACGGTAGGATCATAATGGTTTCATCCCCCAAACAGAGGATCCCTCCACCATTTGTAATCATACCTATTGTTCAAAGGATCATCCATGACCCTCAACCCTAATTACTATTGTTCAAGTACAGACCAACCATTGTTTATCAAAACATCATCAAAACAAAAAACCATAACCAAACTAAAAAATGGGCTCCGGCTATGTCTAGAAGTGTCCATCATTGCCCATTATTGCAGCCTACACCTTCGCTGCATCACCATCTCCAGCTCCACTAGCTTCACCACCATGATCCTTGCCACTGCCTCCAGCCTCGATTGTCAGGATCTCCTCAGCCTACTCCTCGTCATCCAGCTCAGCCAGCCTTGCCTTCCAGCCTTCCACATCCCAGTTGCTCCTGTCAAAGGCAGGATCCTGAGCTTCTTGGGCCATTTGTAGCTTGGTCTTGTACATGGCTATGGCAGCGGAGACCTTAGCATCCTCCGTGATCTCGCTCTTCTCATAATCAAAATTAATCAGGATTATAGCTGTCTGAGCCTTGGCATCTTTGAGATCCTTTTGGAGGTCAGCAATCTTAAGATCCTTGAGCAATGCGACTTGTTGGAGGTCAGCAATCTTCTTGTCCTGCTCCTCGACATGCCCAACATAGTCTTCAATCTCAGCAAATTTCTGCAAAGAAGATAAAGAACAGTTCAAGAACAGGTGATCCTCAAATGAGCTGGATACCTAAAGCAGGGACAAGGATCCTTACATCGTTGAAGTATTCAAGGAACTGGTGGCGGATCAGGGGCAGACCTTGCAGATCCTCAGCTTCAGAGGCTTTTCTTTTCTTGCCACCCCTTCCTTTAATGGGTGCCTTGGGGATCGAAGCAGTTGGGCTGGCAGGAAGCTTCTTCTTGGAGGATCGTACGGTGTCAAGCTCAATGACACTAAATTTGGAAGCAGATCTTGATGACTTTCCAGCGCCTACACCCCCAAAACAGATAAGTGTCCTTATTCTATTCATATATAACTATTTATTTAAACATTTGAATATAAAAAGAACAGGATACTTACTTGACATGGTGACAGAGCCTGAGGATACCTCTTGAGAATCCTGGGTGATTGTCTTGAATGATCTTGTTTCAGGACCGAGTCTTCTAAAAGCAGCAAGTCTCCCCTTGGTGGCAGCTGAAGGAATAATATGCGAGAATGTGCTAGCTGTACAAAAGAAACAAAAGCATATTAGTAATCATTATCGGAAATGAGCTTACTTAGTGATCCTTCTAAGGATCCTCCTACCCTACCATGGGTGCTCCATTTCCTTGGCAGATCCTTTTCATCCGGGATAGAATCCCTTCTGACGAAGAAGAACCGCCGTTTCCAGTTGGTGTCATTTTTAGTAGCTTTAAAGAGGGATGTTCTTCTTGTGATCCTTGCCCGGTGAGTTTCGGAGCATCATTTTTGACGAGATGATGGTAAAGAAAGAAAAGCAGAGTAAGAGAAGGAAGAAAAGGAAAAGAGTTACCTGCTTAATCGTCGGATGAGAATATAAAGGGAGTTCTCTTGAACTTAAATGTGAAATGATCCCTATCTCTAACTCCTATTTATAATGATGATTCTGCAGGATAGTCATCTCACTGACGTCATGATCGTAACGGCTAGTCCGACTCCAACGGCTAGTTATCTGATTAATTCGTTACGGATAAGAACAAAATATAACTAATTTATTTACATAATTACTCCTTATATTTTGGGGGCAATTGTTAGGGGTGGATTTCTAAATGATCAGTGATCCTTATTTACTGTTGGGTTTAGTGATCCTCAATTCTGTCTGAAGTAGTGATCCTCAGAAGTGTTGCAGGATCAGGATAATGGATCACCATAAGGATCCCTGTACTAACGATTGTCTACTTTGAATTCATAATTGTTTTGCAGGAGTATCAACTTGGACTTGGTCTTGGCGATATTCCTGGAGAATATTCTAAGTCTATTCCGCACGTGCTTGGCCAGAAATGGACGTTATGGAGTCGTGGAGGACTTGCACCATTTGCGGACAATTAGTTAGGCTAGATATTTTCTAATTTTAAGGGGGTAGCGAGCTATCAGATAGAAGACTTGGCTATTTTTGGCTACACACACACTCATACAATCGCTCTCATCAGCTCTCGCTAACACACTTGGCGATTACACATATTTTTTACACAATACACTATAGTGATCCTTGTACTTAGCTCGCTATCATCCGAAGTTGTAATACATTTCTTGTTTAATTTGAGTTGGTGATCGGTAGTTTCCATCACCCGAGGTTTTTTATGCCGGAGATCATTCATTGATCAAGGGCTTTTTCCTCGTATAAATCTTCGTGTCACTTGTTCATTACACTTCATAGTGATCCTTATTGTTGTTCATCAATTCAAGCATCATACCTCACAACAGAAAGTTTGGTTACATTGTCATTGCTTGATTTTTGACCAAAACAGTGTGTATCAACAACTTGGGCGCCGTAGATGCGCGGAAACTCGACCTCCACCCGTCCGAAGGCACGACAGTGGAATAATCGGTAAAACCTCGCATCCCATCCAAGTCGAACCGACGCCACCCCTATTTTCTTCACCTGGATGCCGCAGAAAATAGTTAGGAGAGTGGAAATCAAACCTGGGTCACAAGGAACACCAATTCTTTGCCCAACCATTCCACCAGTACCTCATTGGCACATATGATACTTGTTAAATGTTTTTTTCATAGGAAAATATTCATCTCTGTTTTCTCATTGAGTTATCCTATTAAAAATTTAAGGATAATACTAAAGTGTTGATGGTTGCCTATGTTGTTTTACCGACACAAATCGTCGTTTTGTTTGTTATTATTTGAAATTACTGTTTTTGATCATCTTTATGGGGTTAGGATCAAATACAAAGGATAAAATAAATAAGAAGGGTAAGAAGGATTCTAGTCCATTGATTTTAGATTTGGAGGGTTGAGATTAGTTGTAGAGAAAAGAAATATAATAGAAGGGCATAAAGGGAATCCTATATTTATAGATTTTCTCTCTCCACATGCAAGTCACATGCCAATTCCCCCATCGATTTAAAACGTCCATAACTTTTTCATACGACATTTTTTTAAAAAAAAATTCACCATAATAACGAGCGTTTTTTATCTTTAATATGAGTACCATATTATCATATAAAAATAAAATAAAAAAATTCATTTTTACTGGGTTTTTTTTTGCATTGTGTTAAAGGTTCAGGTCATTGTGTCTTTTAACTGGGTTTTGGTCAGTAGAGTTTCTATACATATTGTTATTATCAAAACCTATAACACAATGTTAATTTGGGTTTTATCCATTGCGTTTTTATAAGAACCTGTAACACAATAAATGACACAATGAAGATGGTGTTATATCTGGGTTTTCTATAAATTGTGTTATTGGTTCAGGTCATTGTGTTTAATATGTTATTCATTGTATTTTAATATGTTGTCCATTGTGTTTTAATAATTTGTTCAATTTTTTTTATTATCTTTGTTCATTTTGTTTTAGTTTGTTGTGTATTATGTTTTTAGTTTGTTTTTCATTGTGTCTTCATCTGCTCTCCATTGTGTTTTTTATCTGTTGTCATTAATTGTGTCTTTTATCTGTTGTCATCAATTGTGTTTTTATTTAGTCTGATACTTATTGTGTTATATGTTATCGTCATTGTGTTATACGTTATGGTCATTGTGTTTTAGTATGTTGTCCATTGTGTCTTTATCTGTTGTCATTGATTGTGTTTTTTATCTACTTTACAATGTGTCATACATCATGTCTATTGTGTTATTATTAAAACCTATAACACAATGTTAATTTGGGTTCTATCCATTGCGTTTTATAAGAACCTATAACACAATTTATGACACAATGAAGATGGTGTTATATCTGGGTTTTCTATAAATTATGTTATTAGTTCAGGTCATTGTGTTTAATATGTTATTTATTGTGTTTTAATATGATGTCCATTGTGTTTTAATAATTTGTTCAATTTTTTTTATTATCTTTGTTCATTGTGTTTTAGTTTGTTGTGTATTGTGTTTTTAGTTTGTTTTCCATTGTGTCTTCATCTGCTCTCCATTGTGTCTTTTATCTGCTGTCATTAATTGTGTATTTTATTTGTTGTCATCAATTGTGTTTTTATTTAGTATGATACTTATTGTGTTATATGTTATCGTCATTGTGTTATACGTTATGGTCATTGTGTTTTAGTATGTTGTCCATTGTGTCTTTATCTGTTGTCATTGATTGTGTTTTTGATCTACTTTACATTGTGTTTTACATCATGTCCATTGTGTAATATGCAACTGGGCTTTTGAATTTTTTATTGAAAAATATAATAATATGGTACTCATATTAAAGATAAAAAAAACGCTCGATTTTATGGTATAATTTTTTAAAAAAACAAATGATGTATAAAAAAGTTACGGACGTTTAAAAATTGGGAGGGGGGGGGGGGGGGAATAACATGTGACTTGCATGTGCATATTCTCTTTCCTCTTGTAGACAAAATTACCCTTTCCATTTAATTCCTCTTAGGACACTTGTCACTCTCTAGTGGCTTCTTACCCTTCTTATTTTTAAATACTTTGTATTATAACTCAACCCCATCTTTATGTTTTCTTTTTTGATAAAATTAAGGAGATGGATAGTGACATAGGAAAGGACAAACCCGAAACTACAAATCACTAATTTATTTAATGTTTTAGATACGCCAAAAACACGTATGCATGTGTCAATAACAGAAAAAACAAAAGCATCACATTTTGTTTTTGCAAATATAAATTTAACTTTTGTAGTAGGAGGAGAAGAAGCGACAAAAATAGGTACAATGATATATGTGTCATGTGAATGACTAAAATTCAAAGCGGGCCTTGTGGTAGTGGGCTCAACCGACCAGAAAACAAAGGGAATAAAGGGAAACCCTTCTGGCACATGGACTCTTAACCTCACCCAAAAGTGGCCCGATCTATTAATGTCACTTTGGTTTGGTTTGGTCCTCCCCTCTTCCTTTCCGGCCCCTTTATTTCAAATATCCCGATGAATAGTTTTGTAGCATCTACAATGTATGGATGCTTGCTAGGTGGAGGAGAGAGAGGCGAGAGGGAAGAGAGAGAGAGAGATCCGTCTGGAATAGGGGACGTGAGTGGACGAGGTATGTGAGGAAGAGGGAGGGGATGGATGTTGAGGTGGTGGTGTCCACCTTTTTTTTCTCCCGTTGGAGATACTCTAGTGGTTTTATAATCTTTTAATTGTTATTCTGTAAAGAAATAACGTGTTAGGATCAAGTTTTTTATTTTGCGTCCAAAGGTATCTTAAGGATTAGGATCGTTTTTAGTGATTTGTTGGACAGGTTGTTTTGACCGGGCGGGGAGATTGAACTACCTCCCTAGGGTTTTGAACACCTCCTCTAGAGTGGGACGTCAGACCGTCAAATAACATCGACAATTCAACAACGAGTAATAGACTTTGGGTTACATCGGTGAAGCATGGTGTTTCGACACAAGCGAGAATGTCCAAATGAGTGACAAGGGATGACCAAAAAACACGAATCAAGTGGAAAAACCGGAAACATGACGGGTGGGTGTTTTGGACTTTTGAGGCCATTTATAGCTTTACAGTTTGTTTTTATATTTAAAAGGGTATAAATCTTAAAAGAATTTAACATTTTTTTTTCGTTTAACAATGAAAATGCATAAATGTGTTAATGATGAATAGTGATAATCATATATGTCAACTTTTGAAAGTTTTTTTTCTTAAAACACTTACAGTATTGAGATTTCACATAAAGTATTCGCATAACTAAAAATAGTTATATTGTTATTAAGATAAAGAGTTTGGAAATGTGTGGGCACTAATGTATTTATTAACAATATAAAATCACTCGCTTGATGAAATCGTTAATTATTCTTTTAAATCTGATTTGTTCATTTAATTCATAAATATATTACTAAAATGAAATTGTTACTAAAAGTCATCCATACGAACACGATATATAAATGTATATATAAGACAAATTAAGAACAATATAATCATCATCTCATCATCATCATACTCAGTAAATCCCACTAATAGCAAAGCTAAGATAGGGTCTGAGGAGGGTAAATGTAGACAACCTTACCTCTACTCTATAGGAATAGAGAGGCTGTTTCCAGTGAGACCCCCGTCTCGATTCTAGTTTTGTATCAAGCCTTGGACCTAAGACACATAACACTCAAATAATCGGGACAGAGACTGATTGGTGCATGTACATCCGTGTCTTTCAGCTATCAATGTCACCACATGATGCATGATTAACCATCCGTCGCTTTTAACGTTATTTTCATGAGATTAGTAAAATAACGTTAAAGTTAGTATCATTTCACTTTTGCCCCCGAACGTCCACACACATATACATTATATGTGCACGGGTAAGGTTATTGTAAAAAATGTTAAAAGTGTGAGAAATGTAAGAAATATTGTGGAGATGACATGTGTCCTAAATCTAAATTAATTCAAAATGGTAAACAAGTAATTTTATCATTAATTCAATTAATTAAAAACTTCCCATAACCGTCACTTAATTATAGGAACTAGATTTTTTTAAAAGATCTTTATAAACACCATTCAGCAAGTATATAACACCATTCAGCAAGTATATAACACCATTCAGCACATATATAACACCATTCAATAAGTATATAACACCATTCAGTAAGTATATAACACTATTCAGCACATATATAACACCATTCAATAAAGTATATAACACCATATAATAAAGTATATAACACCATTCACCAGATATATAACACCATTCAATAAAGTATATAACACCATTCAGCACATATATAACACCATTCAATAATCATTACATCTCTGTATCATCTTCTCCACTTCCGGCACCACCACTGCCGCTCCGCCGCCGCTGTCGTGTAGAGAGAGAAAGATCATCTGGTCGTGCGATGTAGAGAGAGATCGCACGACCACCACCACTGTAACTTCCTGCACCACCACTGCCGCTGCCGCTCCACCGCCGCCGCTCCACTGCGTTGTAGAGAGAGATCGAAATTGTAGAGAGAGAGATCATCTGGTCGTACGATGTAGAGAGAGAGAGATCGAAATTGTAGTGAATTTGATTTACAGTTTCCTATTTTGAATGGATATAAAGACTTTATTACCCCTATAATTTTCAATTCAGTCCAAAAAAACAAATTTTACAATTTGGTCCCTATTAATCTCAACCATTAGATCAAAGATTTAATGGTGTAGATTCGTTTTTATCCTTCTCACATTTTTGGTCTTTTATACAGGAACCTTTATCATATGTGCACAACGCAAACGGTTCATAAAATTAAGAACAATATAACTAAGTAGATTTTTCATGCTTCAAATGTTTATGAAAATATTATTTAGGTGTAAGATTAATGAAGGGGAGTAGTAGTCATCGGTAGGCGTAATGGATAGAAGTAGATAAAGTCATAAAACAATGTTGTTGTTGATATCAAAGTATATTTAATTGCTTCGAATATAATCACGTGCCTTAGCTGCCACAGGGCCTTTGCAAGCTACAACCTTAATTCACATGCCACCCAACCCAACCCAACCCAACCCAACCTCTCTTAGGGTACTCGGGGCACTCCCCTAAGAGGGGAGTCCCCTCTCTTATGCCAAACCAATCCTCGTGTGCCACGTCAACTCCCCTCTTAAACTCCCCTAACACCCTAAATTGATGGCGGCACTCCCCTCTTAGGTGAATTGGTTTTTTATTAAAAAAAAAAAATAAAAAAAAAGAAAGAAAACTTCTCATTGGTCCACTCATCCTCTCTCCTCCCTCTCTCCTCCCCCTCTCTTCGGTGAATCCCCACCCATTTCACTCCCCTAAACCACTCACCTAAGTGATGGCGGCGGTGTTCCCCTTAGGTGAATGGGGTCACCGAAGGGGTCCCCGATGGGTGCCCCGGATACCCTTAGTTTAAAATTTTGTAGTCAACTTGCTTCTATATTTTAATTTCATCTAAAGTAATGCTTTAAATAATCGGACCCGTTTTTCTGACATTTTATGGACCGGCAGGTGTTTTCACCGTTTTATTCGGTTTATTAAAAACCAAAAGGATTGATTTGTTAGCCACTAATCTAATAGTATCAAAGGTTTTCGATTTAACCGATCAAAAAATGTACGTCTAAAGTGAAAAGTGAAATTAATAAATGTGTACTTTAAAGCAAGGAGAATATTTTTCTTTAAGAGTAGATTTTCTATCATTTAGTTGAAAAGTTCCTCCTTATCTACAATTTTAGAAGAAAAAAAAAAATAATTCATCTCAACTACTAGCAAGCTATGATTAACAGGCTATTAGTTAAAAAGAGTATATTAATTTTTATATTTTTATCCAATTTGATGATAAAATGGTAGGAAAAAAATAAGTTAGTACCATGTAAAGTAATTACTTCGGTTCACAAAATGTGATTTCGAGCACCCACAATGTTGAGAAATTATGCGTGTCTGGATACATGTGACAAAAAAGATGTATATCCACCTCATAAGTTTGTACATTGTGGCACATGTCCGCTTGAGAAGTCTATAGACTTGGTCCGAAATTTCGTACAAGGTAGTCAGGGGCGAAGGATAAGAGGGGCGGGGAGGGGCGCCCCCCCCCCCCCGATTTTTTCGCTCAGTAGTGTTATATATGTAGTTTTCGTATAGAAATTTGTGGGTATATACGTTTTCGCCCCCCCCCCCCCCCCCCCCCCCCCCCCCCCGGTTCTATAGAAATTTTTTGGTATATACGTTTTCGCCCCCCGGCCGAAAAATTCAAGCTTCGCCACTGAAGGTAGTCCCACCATACCCACATGCACGCACACACGCACATATATACACACATATATAATATTTTTAGCGAGGTTTGTGGGAGTTTACACATTACGGGAAAAGTGAGATTTATAATGAAAGTTATGATATTTGATATGTCGCATAAGTGGCATTTTATGAAAGTCTAAAATTTTATAACATTTTGGATGCTCTTGTACCAATTTAGTGTAAAAAATTACACAATTGGATTCCAAATTTGGAAAAGTTTATTATATTAAATAGTTATATAAATTTTAAAATCATTTTTAGAATATCTAATATATTGATTGATTTAGAATAGAAATTGCATAGAAAGAAGACAAAAGCCATCGGGGGGCCTAACTCACGAGTCATGAGCGGCAACGAGCATAAGGCTATCCAAACATGACCCACTATTGGTATGGTATCCATCGTAGGCCACCCTGTCCTTGCACCCACGGTGTAAACCTCGCCTTCTAATTAATAAATGCATTTAATCACCAAACAATATTTGGTTGAGGACTTTATGGTTTTTCATGTGACTCACTCACATGAATGTTATATTTCTAGATCACATCTCACATTATTATTATTATTATTATTATTATTATTATTATTATTACTAGTTTAGTTTCCCGAGTGACACACGGGTATAACAAATAATATTTATATAAAGTTTAAAGCTATAACTAAATAAGATAACATATTAGTGTAAATAAGTGAGAAATCTATACAATATATTAGAATTCACAAAATATATAAAAAATTCATGAATCTCTAAATATCTCCTTACATACAACATTGTCTATTTTATTTGTAATATTGTCGTCTCTATAAGCATTGTCGGTAGTATATTGTCGTCTCTATAAGCATTGTCGGTAGTACAAACTGCAAGCTAATAAAAATGGTTAGAGTGTTAGACACAAAAAAGTTCCAAAACACGTTAATAGTATACATATCTAAGGTAATATATATCATACCATTTACAATGTCATATAAATGAGTTATTTCATTCTAACGGTCATCGCCTACATAAGAATTAGCCATTTTTATAGGTTTGTTATTTCATGTGTGTTTTATATTTTAATAAAAATAAATCATGGATAATAAAAAAACTTGCATTACTATTAATGTGAAATATTTCCTTTTAAATGTTTTTTTATGATATTTTTCCTGGATAAAACATAAATATGTAAATAATTTAAATACATGTAAACAAAAAAAAATATTTTTTCATTCGCATGAATGGTAAATAGGAATCACGCTAACAAATCATCTATGTTTGGATTAAATTCATATGTTTAAACTATTATTTCCAGTTTTTTCTATATATTCGTAACATAAAATTATTTTTTATCATTTTTATTTGGATTTGCAAAATAATATTTAGATTAGATTAAATTCATATGTTTAATTATTTTCCGTTTTTGCTATTTATTCGTAACATAAATTATTGTTTTTTTATAATTTTTATCTGAATTTAATTTGAAAAATAATATTTAGATTAACTAAACTTCAATGTGTTTAATTGAGTGTGGTCTATATCTTCTTGTGATGCATTGTGTCATATGACATATCTTTGAAAAATATAATTATGTAAGTACGATAACAATTTTTAATTTTAAATTTTGTCATACCGTTGAAAAATCTAATTATCTAAGTATGACAACAATTTTCGAATTTTAAATCTAAAAAGTTTCTTGAAACCGTGAATTATGTATTATAAGATTTAATATTGAATAATTGTTTCTCTTATGAAATTTAAAGAATTTAATTTCAAATTCAAAGTAGGATAAAATTTAATATTAAAGTAGGATAAAATTTAATATTAATTTATTATTTAATTCATATAAGATAAGTATGAGATTGAGGCTAATAATTTAAATTAAGTAATATTAGATGGTCTAGAATAATGACAAGTGTCCTTTTATTGGTTTCTTTTATTATATAGTAAGATAAGATTATTATTATTATTATTTGTATTTTTAACCTTGAATGTAGGAGGTGAACTACCAAATGAGGATTTAGAGGTGCGGAATCAGCTTTAGCAACAAAGATAGTTTTTAGTTTTGTTACATTGTGTAACGCCCAAAAATCTAAAATAAAGTATTGAATACTTTTGCGGAAAGTAGGCCCATTTTTGTTTATTTGTTTTATTTTACTTTATAATATCCACTTGAGTACTTCTGTATAATTTAAACACCAAAAATACAACTCAATTACACATGAGTTTTCTTAGATTTTTTTTTTTTTTGCCATGACCCGTTCGTAAAATGGACCACCCTTACGAACAAAACCTGATTAAATATGTACTAAAATTAACTTGACTCAAAATAACTATCCATATCCAATCAAGTGGTTAAAATAACAAAAGTTTAACTCGAAAAGACAACATATAAAATATTGCATAGTTAGGAACTTAGGATAACTATGAGAATAAGGAACTCAATGACGCCCAATCTCCTTCTCATTGACCTGATTCCAAGACTTGACCACCCTTGCCTTTCATCATACTAATCTGTTACGACATCACCAAACCATTAATCATGAATATATGTTCAAATATTTCTATGGTACATATCCACGACCACATATATACATATATGTTTATAGGTATTTTGCTCAATGAGACTATTTATGAACAACCCATAATTTCACTTATCTTTTGGGTCGTCGATTTAAGCTACTCCTTCATCCCTCTATTTCTCCCAAAATAATTTCCTCGATGTGATTTCCCAATATGATATGCAATCGGGGACTATTCGCTTAATCCACATGTCTTGGCCACTTAAATGAATAATCAACTTGTCGTACCTACACATTACCACCACACTGGATTAGTCAAAGCTAAGTGACGACTCGTGTATTTGATTATTCAATTATAATTCAAAAATATAAATATATTTAAATCGATGTATATCACACTCCATTCCAGAAATCAACTCGCATAATGGGTTAAAAGGCCAACTTTGCACTTCTAGGTTTTCCTCCATTATCCGACCTGTCACTAGGTCCTTTCACCTCCAAGAAACCCTGTTAACTTCAAATAACAAAACACTACAAGACACTCCATTAATAGGTCAATTTACACCATAAAAATGAAATACCATTATATGTTGTAATACACTTAACAACATACACGATCATTATTTTAGTGTTATTCCAACACATACTCTTACTATATTTATATTCATAACACCTGCCTTTAGTATGTAAACTCCTTGTATTAAAATTTCTTTTACATTAAAACACCCAATAAAACATATTAATACTGGTTAGACATTGTACAATTAACCCAAGGGACATAACTCTAAACTTGGGTAAAATTCCATGATGTCGAAGGCATTTGTCAGGTCCGTAGGCCCACCAGCTAAGCGTATGATGCGCCCAAATTTTGTTCCCCATCTTGATGCAACTTGTGTGGTTCAAACCCTATTGGTTTTAAACCATTTTCACCATTCATAGTGCACAATGACCATATATTTACCATCCCATTGGTTATTTACCTCTCGATTAACAAAATCATGTAACTTTCTTTGAGATTTAAAGATCTCATCTCCATTGATCGCCTAATAAATAACAACCATTCCCACCTTAAAGTAAATGTCAATCTATTTTCAAGTTATTCTGAAAGATCATCTCAATCATTACAACTCTATACACATTCATTACATAATTTAACGCCTACATTATGCTCTCAAAGTTAAACATTTTCAAGTTTCAACATAATTCCTATCTTACACATAGTAGCATATAATATGCATATTGAAGTAACAATAATTCACATTATATAAAACTAATTATAACCCATTAGTTTCTACAACACAATTAGAGTCACTCACCTTCGCCCGTAGGATTGTTCGTATATTGAATTTCTCCATTGACCAATTGACGTCCTGAAGTAGAACTCATAATATTTTATAATCAAGTTCATAATATATCTTCTCGTTTAAGCAATATTGGTTAGTTCAACACACCAATCATTATGTTAACTTGGTTACAATCAACAACTCTTTACATCTCATCTTCAGCAACTAATACATAAGCTTTTAATACTAAATCTCACTCAGACATTTTATCAAACACATGGCGGGTTTCAGATAATGATTTTATACAACAACTTCATTTGACATATAAAAACAACCCATTTCGTTAATTATGAACACAATCAGTTTTTTTTTTTATACAGACACCAGACTATTATAGTTGCATAGATTATCATCTTTTCGTAAAGTTCATAATAAACTCTTATATTTTCAACTATAGTCTTTGAAACTCTTAACATGCAAACATACACCTTAATTAACACTGGTATTTCTTGTTTTATTATTATTTTCTTTTCTTCTTTTTTTTTCAAGCATAATTTGGTCACCATTAAAATCTTACTAACCAACATCAACCAAAATATCAAGTATGTAACATCAAATCCTCTATAATCCAAAACCCCTACATTAGGACTAGGGTTCTTATGATGTGTTTTAACTTCTATACTCACTTGTTTGAATCACTTTTCATTTTCTAATCACCCAAAATGTCACGGCCCCCGGCCCGGTTTGACCAGGTCCAGGAGCCGCGGGACAGAAACCCCGTGGTATTTATTTAATTTGGCAGCGGAATTATTAACAGGATCGTTTAAAACTGAAAATACCCGATTATTTTATTTCATAATTCGGGTTAAAACCCCGGTAGTTTACGATAAGGTGATTTCACTGGGAAATCTTTATTTTACAAAACATGTTTCTTTATTTATATTGAGCCACTTCCTTAAGCTTGTAGTGCTTCGCGGCACTTTTCCTGGATCACAACAGATCACCTGAAACATGTTTGAAAAAGTTTTTGTCAGCGGGGAAATACTGGTGAATCATTCTTTTTACTAAAAACGACGTGTTGTTATAATTTACAGTATTAAGAGCGATTACAATGTTTATACATATCAACCATCTACCCACGGTATTTGTCACTCGACCACCTATTGGCTATCTCGTTGTCCAATGGTGTCTGTGACTATGGTCATATCACCCATTGGCTAACCCGTTGTCCAATGGTGATGTATACAAAACCCCACATACCGGCTGTAATTTGGAGATTACAAAGACTTAATCCCTGTAATTATAACTTTTGAAAACAATCATGATTTTGAAATCAAATTTGATAAAAAGAGAATGACTCACATTGCAGATTTAATACGGGTAGAGTCTAGCCTACTGATTAGCCTTGTTAACCTAGTTTAAATAACAATGCACACAAAACTAGGTTAGTAACTAATACAGCATTTACGATAACTCACGAGATTAAACCCTCACAACGAATGATAAAGTGCGATACTTAAACATCCATCGAATTCATGACGAATGACAAAGCATAACCCTAATGTGGGCAGCACTTAAACATCCATTGGATAGTTTCAATCGATCGGACATTGAATCGTAGCAGCGATCGAGTTATTACCCTGTTGTCGCGGCAGCGTTTCGTGATTTGTGTGTGTTTTGTAGTATTTGGACAATATCTCAGCGTAGGTATTGAGTTTTAACGTCAAACGAATGCCAGAAACCAAGTCCCACACCCCTATATTTATACCTGAAAAACAGCCCCCTCGCGTGGCGCGAGGGGCTGTCGCGTGGCGCGAGGGGTGCCACCCTACCATAGGGTAGCCCCGTGTCCCAGTAGCTCAGGTGAGTTGGCCGTTCATGCAAATTCGTTTTACACGTAAAACTATGTTGATATTATCAACTAGGGTTTACCCCCCCTGAGTTTTAGGGGCCCTGATCCTGATTCCGATTGTTCTGAAAATTTTAGGGTTTATGCAGGATCACTTGGGGGTCTTAATTAAGGTTTCCTATTGAACCAAATATAATAATAAATAATAGTTTTGGTGAGAGTTATTACATTCTCCCCACCTTAATAAAAATCTCGTCCTCGAGATTTATTGGAACAAGTGAGGATACTTTCGCTTCATTTCTGATTTCAGCTCCCAAGTGTATTCAGATCCTCTCTTCGAATCCCACTTGACTTTGACCATCACTAGTCGCTTGTGCTTGAGAAACTTGATCTTTCTATCTTCTATTTGTAATGGCTTCTCAACAAACTTTAACTTTTCATTTACCTCTATATCTTGAAGAGGTACCACCAGGGATTCGTCTGATAGACATTTCTTGAGATTGGATACATGAAATACATCATGTACTCCAACTAGTTCTTCTGGTAGCTGTAAGCGATAGGCAACTGGTCCTATACGTTGGATTACTGGAAATGGTCCTACGTATCGTGGACTTAGCTTTCCTTTCTTACCGAACCGAACTACTCCTTTCCAAGGAGAAACTTTCAAAAGTACCTTATCTCCGACTTGAAATTCCAGTGGCTTGCGTCGGTTATTGGCATAACTCTTTTGACGATCTCGAGCAGTCTTTAGTTTTTCCTTGATTTGAGTAATCTTGTCGGTGGTTTCTTGTACTATTTCAGGACCGGATAATTGACTTTCTCCTATTTCTGCCCAGCAAACTGGAGTTCTGCACTTTCTTCCATACAGTGCTTCGAATGGGGCAGCTTCGATACTTGCATGATAACTATTATTATAGGAGAATTCGATCAATGGTAGGTGATCGTCCCAGTTTCCACCAAAATCTATCACACATGCCCGGAGCATGTCTTCCAGGGTTTGTATTGTCCTTTCACTTTGCCCGTCTGGTTAAGGATGATATGCCGTACTTAAATTTAGTCGGGTTCCCATTGCTTCCTGGAAACTTGTCCAGAAATGGGAAGTGAAACGACTATCCCTATCCGATACAATGGAGAGTGGAACTCCATATAAGGACACTACTTCGTCTACATACAACTTGGCTAACCTTTCCATACTAAAGGTTTCTTTCATGGGTAGAAAATGAGCTGACTTGGTTAATCGATCCACAATTACCCAAATCGCATCATTACCTTTTTTGGTTTTGGGTAACTTAATAACAAAGTCCATTGTTATGAGTTCCCATTTCCATACAGGCATTTCTAGTTGTTGAAGTAGACCCGAAGGTTTCTGGTGTTCTGCTTTAACTTGTGAACAAGTAAGACACTTAGAAACATATTTAGCTATGTCCTTTTTCATTCCTATCCACCAGAAATTATTTCTTAAATCTTGGTACATTTTATTGTTTCCTGGATGCATGGTATACCTAGATTTATGAGCTTCTTCTAAAATTTTATCTCTTAATTCTCCTTGTTTAGGTACCCAAATCCTTTTCTTATGGAATTTCCAAATTCCATCACTTCCTTGTTCTAATTCCTTTATTCTTCCTTTCATTCCTTCAACATCATCCTTGATTGCTGTTTCTTGAACATTCTTCAGTTGTTCCATTAAATCTAATTGTAGATTTAATCTAAGAGCACGAACCCGTCGTTGTTTCTCATGATACTTACGACTTAAGGCATATGCAACTATATTTGCTTTTCCTTCGTGATACTGAATATCACAGTCATAGTCGCTTAGTATTTCCATCCATCTTCTTTGCCTCATGTTTAATTCTTTTTGCCCAAATATGTACCTTAAACTTTTGTGATCCGTATAGACAGTAAACTTACTTCCATACAGATAATGTCTCCACATTTTAAGGGCAAAAAATATGGCTCCTAATTCTAAGTCGTGAGTTGTATAGTTTTCCTCATGTTTTTTCAATTGCCTTGAGGCATACGCAATTACTTTCTTGCGTTGCATTAGCACACATCCTAATCCTATCTTAGAAGCATCGCAATAAACTTCAAAATCTTCTGTTCCTTCTGGTAAGGCTAGAATTGGGGCATTGGTTAACTTTTGCTTCAAAATCCTAAAAGCCTCTTCTTGCCTAGGTCCCCATTCAAACTTAACCGCTTTACAGGTTAGCTTAGTTAATGGCACCGCTATTTTAGAAAAATCCTTAATAAAGTGCCTATAGTATCCAGCTAATCCTAAAAAGCTTCTAATTTCCATAGCTGACTGTGGAACCTTCCATTTAGTAATTGCTTCTATTTTAGAGGTATCTACGTGAATACCTTCGTGGTTCACCATGTGTCCTAAAAATTGCACTTCCTGTAACCAAAATTCACACTTCGAGAATTTGGCGTAAAGCTTTTCTTTTCTTAACAAAGTTAAGAGTGCATGCAAATGCTGACAATGCTCGTCCTGACTTTTGGAATAAATAAGTATATCGTCGATGAAGACAATTACAAATTTATCCAAGTACGGTTTACAGATTCTATTCATCATGTCCATAAATGTTGCAGGTGCATTCGTTAATCCGAAGGGCATGACTGTAAACTCGTAATGACCATACCTAGTTCTGAAAGCAGTTTTAGGTATGTCTTCTTCTTGTACCTTTAATTGATGATATCCGGAGCGTAAGTCGATCTTAGAAAAGTATCTAGCTCCTTGAAGTTGATCGAAAAGATCACCAATCCTAGGTAATGGGTATCGATTCTTAATTGTAACCATACCCAAATTCTTAGAAAAAGGACTAAAAGACGATAATATCAATCCATACCCAAATTAACAGATAGATACCTTACCTTAATGATTAATATATAACTACACCTAGCATCAGCATCATAATTCCAAAACAAAAATTATACTGAAGCTAGTAACTTAACTATCCGTTTTCAGTACCTTTTCTTGTAGTCCTTCTCACTGCAGTCTTCATCTCCATTGATGATCTTTCAAAGCTCATTGCCAATGGTGGCTTCTTGTTCTCTTGGTGACTACTTCGAGAATATGCTTGTTTAGATTGGAGGTTTTAGTTTGGTTCGATTTTAACTTTCAATGGTGACTTTGTTGACCATGTCATTGAAAAGCTCTTCGGATGGTTCGACTACCATAACACCCTAGTTAAGCCTCTCCGAATGCTTTAACTTGGCGCAAAATTTTCCACATTTGAACAAAGCATCAAGATTCTTAACCACAATTGTATCCGCATCAAGGTACACCACTGCAGTAATAAACAACATTTCTGAAGCCTTGACTAAAAAAATTAAGCTCCATCATAAACTATGATAATTAACTATTTTTATGCTACACTTTAACTTAACTATTTTTGTTTGTTACCCCTGAAAAATTCAAGCTTACACTTTAGTATTTAGATTGATAAACCGAGTTGACTTTAGAAAGTCAAAGTCTGCAAGAATTTTTTTGCTGATATTGACTGTAGAAAGTCAAACTATCACAAATTTCTTTGGGATTGAGGTGAAGGCTATAGGGAATGTAGAAGATGTGGTAGAGAATATCATGAATTTAACTGGGAACCTTAAGGGGGTGATGCTTAGAACAAATGATAACGCAAAGGCTTTATCTCTATTGATCTTATCGGTTCAGATATATCTAAGACTTCAAACCCGACCCAGCCAAACCGTTTTGCCAGGCTTAGTGTGTACCCACCATATCTAACTTAACCCAACTCAATTACAGAAACACACCTTAACAAAAGCAACACCATAGATGTATCAATTATCAAATCAATACAAATAATGTGAGCCTAAATTTGATAACAAAACAAATCTGAAAGTAAAAGACCAACAAAGCAAATCTTCTTCCTAACTAACTTTACTCTTACAAAAAGCCCTAATTCTGACCGACACCAATCAATCTTTTAACTTGAGCACATCAAAGAAAGTTGGCAGAATTTACAATATCCAAATGTTTTTTATCAGTGTGGTTCTTTTTCAAATCAAGAAACTCAAATATATCAGCATGCCATGGCTCCAAATAGATAGTTTGTCGGGCATCTATCCATGTACTTTTACAATATCCAAGTGCTTACTTTTAAGGGTCTGCCATCCAAACATATCCATGTACATATCCACTGTAACGCTTGTAATGGTATGCTTGAACCAATGTTTGACCAAAGTCAAACCACTGTAACGCTTGTAACGATGTTTGACTACTGTTTGACCAAAGTCAAACAACTGTTGTTAAAACACTTTTGGGTTAAAACAATGTTTGAAACCACTGTTGGGTTAAAACAGTGTTGTTAAAACAGTGTTTTGAAACCACTTTTGGGTTAACAGTGTTTGAAACCACTGTTGGGTCAAAACAGTGTTTTGAATCCACGTTTGGGTTAACAGCGTTTGAAACCACTGTTGGGTTAAAACAGTGTTTTGAAACCACTTTTGGGTTAAACAGTGGTTTCAAACACTGTTTTAAACTAACAGTGGTTTCAAACACTGTTAACCCAAAAGTAGTTTCAAAACACTGTTTTAACAACAGTGTTTTAATCCAACAGTGGTTTCAAACACTGTTTTAACCCAAAAGTGGTTTCAACACACTGTTTTAACAACACTGTTTTTCATTTTCAAATGCGAGATTTGGATTATGACCCATTTGCTTATGAACGGGTCAACATGGATTAGTTGAACAAAAAATTATCAAAACGGGTCAAAAGTGTAGGGGAATGAATATTCATACCTGTACTCGGCTCGTTTTTAGCATTTCCCCAAAGGTTGGTCCAGTAAGGTTCAGCTTTGTCATTAGATTTCATCATTCTTATTCTAGCTTGCTCCTAAAAATCAATAAACGTAGTTTCTTAATACTAATTGACTCGTTTGTTACCAACAACATTTGTGATTAAAGTGGTTTTATATACTTCTTACCAAAATCTTATTTTGTCTCTTTTCCCATCGAGTGATTGCCTGCCAGCCAATACATAAATAACAAACAGCAGATCATGAGTTTTATTCACGGCAACCAAAGCTCATTCATGGTCTTACCATTCTAAAAACATCCGCGGATGAACCCATTCCTGCAAGCATCAAGGCAACCTGATCCAAACCCAACAACCTTCATTTGTTATATAACATTTTAAACACATCGAGATTAATAATTAACAGTAGGGCGGGATCACATTCACTCTTTCAACTCTCCGCATTTCATCTTCAAGCAAGGATAGTTGTGCACACTAAACAAATTAAAATTCAAGATTATAAGTCTATAACTAACGCACTACTCTTGGCATTTGATTAAGTCCACGATTGCAAGAAACCATGAGACTACCATTGTTCTTGTAAGCTCCTAAATATAAACGTATTGCAATTCAAGATTATCAAACGACTGATGGCAACACGCTAAAATACCAAAAAAATAGACATTTTTAATGAAATTGCCACCAATTTGACAACAAATTCGTTAAAAAGCAACAAAAAACATGTTTTCAGCATATGTAACAAAATAATCACCATTTCAACCACAAAGTACTCGATCGTATAGCTTTACCTCCTTTCAAAACAACAGCTAACCTCCAAACCCTTGTTTCCTAATCAACCCATAACCTTAAAAAATAAATTTTGAGAACAACATGAACATTTCATTGAACACCTTAACTGAATAAACATATACTTATGGATAAATGAATATTCAAGTGTCAATTGTCGAATAAGGTATATAACATTCTGAACATTTAGAACCGGTAATCAAGAAAAATATAGCCTCGAAAACAAATGTTTTAAAACAAACCAATATCCATTGAAAAGAATAAATAAATAAACAAATACCTGCGATGCGATGTATATTGATTATAACGTGAGAAGAAGGTTGTGGTTATTCACGCCGGCCTTCGACCAATCCCAAAAACATTATCTTTAACGGGTAAAATAAAATATAGTTAGCTAAAAGGAAAATATCATATGGGTTGAGGGCCCCAAAACAGTATTCTTAATTCACAAAACCTTTACAACAATTTTATTCAAAATGATTTACTAATATTGAAATAGTATAACTTACTTAAACATAATGTTTAATTTATTCATAAAAAAAAATCAAACAAAGTGTTTTAAGGTCTAAAGATTGAAAACTCGACATGTACCACAAATTACCAGTTTTGACCTGAAATTGCTTTGGCATAACCTCCTAGAGTCCACTAACTTTTTGCCATTACCTGGTATTCCTTCGAGCTGCCTTCGAGTTGCCTCAGTGATCATACACATTCCCCCTATAAAACTGATGTCACAAATTCTTTATCAAGGCTCTCAATGATTTAGATTATTATTGCGATAATATTATTTATGATATCATTATTAACAAATTAGTTATTAATAAAAAAAATGGAGAAAACCTTTCTGGGTTATCCTCAACCTAACCCGGCCCTATTTTGAACCACTACCTTATCCACCCACCATTTTAGCACCTTTATAAAGAGCTGGCAAATATGGAATCATCAGCCCAATTTCCATCACTTGGAGGTTGGAGCTCCAATTCCAACTGTCCCATAAATTCCATAATTTTTATGTTTTGTGTTGAGTTGTTTTTCCCTTAATAAAAAATATTACAATTTTAAAATCTAGCAAGCATCATTTAATTATATATATAAAAAATTTGACATTAACTATGATGATCTTTTATGAGAAAAGAAATTACCAGCGAAAGAAATTACAACTTTAAAATTTAGTGAGCATCATTTAATTATATATAAAGAAAATCTTCTGTTAACTATAATAACTATCTTTTATGAGAAAAGAAATTACCAGTGGCAAAAATTACAACATCTGTCATTAACTCTTCACCATGATCCTTTGTTTTCACCACCTGAAAATATGTATTTGACAGGAATCAATTTAAAATTCAAGAAAGTTAATAACAAAGAAAACTAAAAAAAAGTAAGAACCTGTGTCACATCGGTCTGTGGGGGCAAAATTATGCATCTGTCTCTGATTTAGTGACATTTGGACTTATTTAAATGTTGGGATTGAACCCTGCCAGAGGAACAGATAATGAAAGCCAAAACCGGATCATGACAGTGGATTCACAATAAGCAGCAGTTTACACTAAGTTTTCTCCCTTGAAAGTAATTATAACATCTAATGGTCTTGCATCCACTGCCCGGATACAACTGCTGCTGTTCTTCTAACTACTGATGAAGCTAGAAGACTGCTGAGAACTAAGCACTGCTGGTACAATCTACTGATGACAAAGCACTGCCCAATCAAGGACTGATCAACCTTGAGGAAAGCACTGACATAAAGAGAGAGCAGTAGTTTAGTATATCATCTGTTTCATGTATAGTCAGTAGTTAAGGTTTAGCAGTGTTTGTATAAGACCAGTAGATACAGGTTGTTAGACTGTTAGACTTCGCTTTCATGGTGACGTCAGCTGAGATGCCTCAGCGGTTTGGATTGTCTATAAATGGAATAGTACTCTGTACTGTTACATTTGATCGTCTTGAGTGAGTTCTTCTCCTCAATTCAATCCTTTCATCTTGTGCAACCAACCACTGTAGTATCAAGCTGAGGGGGAGTCTAGTTTGTAAGCTTGCATGATAATCTTTTGCTTTGATTTGTAATCTTTCGACTCTATGAAAAGCAATTGTTTATCAAACTATTTTCTCCTTTGATTGTGTTTACAAAGTTTGTTATTCATTTCCGCTGCACTTTATATTGTTTAATACTCATTCAATTGTTCAAATCATACAAACAAACACAATCATGAGAGCCTCCGATCCTAACAATTGGTATCAGAGCCTGGACAGTCAAATTCGATCTAACAATCAATTTGACATAACAGTTCGGCTCATAATTCATTGATACTAAGGTTGAGTGCATTTAGTTGAAAAACAGAGTAATGAGAAAACCATGCTCAAAATGGTTATTCAAAAACTCTGTAAATCAACCAAGATGTCATATGACCCACAAATCTCACACAACAAGTGATTTCATGCACAAAACACTCATGGTTTTTAGATCCGAAACATATCTGTTAAAACTATGGGATTATTTCTTATTTTCAAAATTGATTTCAACTGTTGCTATGAAATATGTGATGTCACTTTATTAGATGATAAAGTTGAACCTCAGATTAACAAAAGCCTATGTCCATAAAAACATTAGTGTTTTTGCTAACGTATAAAGAGGGAAATTAAAACTTTAGTCATTAGATCTTATGTGTTGAAAACAGGTTGAGATCCTTATAAGGAACGATTCAACTCTGTTGAAATACATTAAGAAAACAGGGGTCTAGATAGTCCGTATCATATGTAATGTGAGATTAGTCAAAAATTTGTACAAATATGGCTAAACCTCATAAAGCATTACTGTAAAATGATTCTGGATTAAGTATTCCTTCAATAAAGACCTCCCAGTAAGTATTTCATTACTTATAAATGGGAAGGGTAAAAAGGGAAGAAGATAATCATAAAAGCTCAGAAGTGTGTTTATCTCAAAACTTTTGAAGTCGGAAGAAAAGAGTATAAACATAAAACACTCATGAGTCAAAGTTTGGGGTAAAAATGGTCATCAAAGCAACTGTGTGCAGTCATTGGTTCAGGAAAAGGTTCAGGTAACCATGGTATTTCCAGTGAATAAGCTTTCAAAAGAGGACTAGACAAACTTTTCTAAATAATCACGTAGTAACAAAGTCTATAACAGGATTTTGAAAAATTCATGTGAACATGTGTCCTCATTTCTGTTGTCAATCATTCATCAAGAGAATGGTACCAAACAGTGGTCAAAATGTATTTAAAATTTCATAGCACTGGTGTCAAACCACTGACCATTTTCATAAGCTTGGGATTGATATGATTAAGAGTTTCAGTGGAAAATTAATACCAGATCCTTTTGTTGATGTTTTCAGAAAATCCTTTGATTTAAAAAAAAAGGGTTTTCTCAAATAAAGCAGGATATATTATTCTTTATTTTTTTTAATAATATATTTTGAACTTTTACTGGTTTTTGATAGTAAAAGTTTCAATCTCCTGTCAGGATAGATAACCTTTATTTTTGTTGGTTAAATTATCCTCAAGCAGATCAAAAGAAATGGTATAGTTGTCAAGGTCATGACAAGCTCAAGTTTGTTCTTACTTTATAAAAAGGATTGATTGTCAACAGATCTTAAAATACTTGGGCACTCATGTTTTAATTCAAATATTATAACAAGGATGAGTTGCCTTGGTAAAAAGTCTACATCATCTGGGGTACTAAACCACTGTCAGAAATTTGAAAAAGCTTCAAATGTGCAAATGACTTGTGGTAAAACTTTGAATGAAAATTCCTGTAAAAGTTGCTGATATAATGTGCTTTCAAATCATCACCATTATTTTACCTCTAACCACTGTCTTGTTTAACCATCTGTTTACTAAATACTGTCCACTGCTGAAAGTCAGCCACTGATCCATCACTTTCTTAGCAAACACTGATGTTCAAAATCAGTGTCTTATCCACTGATATACTATCTACTGATAGTAAAAATCATTCACTGTCATATTGTTACCGTTGTAACTACTGATGCTTGGTACATCAGTGGCTCTCAAAACAACTGTTCTCCATTTTTCATCCATATCATCAGAGGTTGACACGTGGTCAGTTTTTAGCCATCAGATCCTAATAACCGCTGCCACATCAGCGATCATTTTTCCCCCTAAATAAAACCCTGATCAAAACCCCAAACAGGGTTTTACACTGTCGAATTGAATTCTAAAATTCTCTTCTCAAAGCAGTTTCCAAACCCTCCATCTCAAATCATTCTCTGTTCTTCTTCTTCCTTTTTTTTTCAAAATGACGAAATCAAAGTCAAAATCAAAATCAAAACCAAAATCACCATCATCTTCCAAAGAGGTCGATCAAACGGCCGCTGAATCCATTGAGATACCATACAAATCCCCTCACAACTATTTGGGTTTACTTACAAAACCCTCAAACAACCACACCTCCGATTCCATCATCGACTCACTATCTGAATCAAAGTACAAAACTTTGTTGTTAGCAGATGCTCCCATTTACTTGCAAACCCAGAGAGAGTTCTGGAAAAATGCTACGCTTGAGAAACAAGATGATAAAGTAGTAGCCATAAACTCTTCGATACAGGGTAAAGCGATTCAAATTACTCCGCAATCAATCTCAGAAGTCTTCAAACTCGATGATCAGAAAGGAAAACTTCCTTCGATAAAAACGAGTTGAAAGCTGATTTTCTGAAAAGGGGATATGCAGAACAATCAAAGGTAGATACCTTACAAAAAGGTTACTTCCCTTCTGCACCAAGGTTTTTATTTCACACACTTTTGTCGTGTGTTTCAAATAAAACAACAGCGTTTAACGAAATACCATTAAAGATTCAATGCCTGGGCTATGCTATTTTAAATAATAAAGATTACAACTACTCCCAGGAGATCTTTAATGACTTGGTAAAAGATGTTGATAGCAAAGCATTTTTACTTTTTCCAAGATTTATAAGCTACTATTTTAAACAAAAATTTGAAAAAGAAAATGAAAATTTGCTAAAACAAGGTGTTTATTTTCAAATAAAAAGTTTAACACCTGAAACATTCACTAGAATGTTGGCACCAATAAAAACAAAAGCAGAGGTGTCTGAGCAGAATTTAGCAGTTACCACTGCTCCTCAGACATCTGCTGCTGAGCCTACTGCTCCAGGTGATCATAGCAGCACTATCCCTGCTTTGAAACCCACACCTGCCACTACCAAAAAGACCAAAAAGAAAACATCCAGAAAACCCCCCAAACCCAAAACAAAGGCAACTCTGGAAGATGAGATCCCAGATCAAATGCCAGTGACAACACAAATGTCACCACAAACCACTGCTGCTACTTCCTCACAGCAGTTGGTAGAAAGATCTCCACCTTTGCCTCATACTCCTCCTGCATCCTCACAAAAGGATCAGGTTGTAAGCACAGGGACCCCACAATATGAAGCTCTGGATTCAATCGGATCCATCTTCCTCGGTCCTGATCCCAAGGACATGTCTCTTTCAACTCCCATACCCTCACCAATAATATTACCACAATCCATGCTACCTTTGTTGCATGCAGTTGTTATAGCTCAGACACAAACCAGTTCCTCTCAATCACTCATCAAAGAGAGTACACTCCAACAAGTGACTGGGTCTGATGCTGATACCTCTGTTATCCCAGCAACAACTGAGGATGTTACACCCCATGAGTTATAAGTAACTCTAGGTGGTAGTTCAAGTGGAGCAGCAACTACAACTGATGGATCAACAGATCTTCAGTTGGACAGTTGTTTCATTAGTAAGACTCCCTTGAAGGCAATTTCTTCCATAGCACCATCGGTAACCACCAGTGAGTTGGTTCTAACCACTGGTACCATCAAAGGTTTATCAAGTGCTGAAGAAAGAAGTCCCCAGTACCAAGAACAAGGGGCATCAATGGGTGATTTTTGGGACTCAGTTCCTAAGTCGCACATTGGTACAACCACTGCTGGTGGGGATTCAGATGATCCCATTAAAGTGGGTGATGATTCAAAATATCAGGAATTGACGGGCAGAGTTGAAAAACTCAAAACATCAGTTGCTGAGATAAAGGATATGGTGCATCAGCTGCTAAAAGCTCAAAAAGCACAATCCACTGCTGCTCCAGCTCAAGCATCTGCACAACCTGCACTTGCTCCAAATGAGCTGTGGAATATTTTCCAGCCCTTACTTGAAAAACAAAAACAGATGGCTGATTAGCAGCATGAGATACATGTGAAAATGTTGACAAACATGGTGGAGTCGAGATTTAAAGATACTCAAGCAGACATCAAAGCTATCAAGGCTCATCTCCAAAGCACTTCTGGAAAAGTTCCCTCTACTATCCTTTTTATGGATAACCCCCTTGCAGATAATGCCAAAAAGGGGGAGAATGTTAAACAGTTGAAGAAAAAGGGAATTGAAGATGGTCTGTATGTTGAACCAGAACAAGGAAAATAGCCATCTAAAATCTCAAAAGATTCAAAATCTCAAACTTCCATCCAAACAGCTGATACAGCAGTAGTTACAAAAACTGCTGTCAGTAGCCAAACAACTGTCATCTCATCAACACACACAACTTCACCAGACACCACCAAAACCACTGCCATACCACCATTTCCTGCCAAAAAGCAGAAGACAACAGATGTTACAACATCTGTTGTAATGACAACAGTGGTTGAAGCACCAGTTGTTTCAACAGCTGTTAGTCAACCATCCACCACTTCTCTCATCATTCCTACATTACAATCAAAATCCTCTTCATCCGCAAAGCTCTACACCAGAAAAAGAAAACTTACTCAGCCAAATTAGGACAAATATGATCCCACTGCTGCAAAATATCCGTTGGAACTAGAAGCTATAAAAAATGAGATGAGGCAATTCTACACTAATGATGATCCTTCAAACAGAAGATTTCCTTCACTCGTTGGCTTCATAGTTCCAGAAGACATGGATGAATATCTTGAGCTCAAAGCAAGACAGGCAAAGATAAGAGCCAAGGTTGAATGTGAAGGTCAAGGTGATGAAGCCATTGCTGAAAGATTGGAACTTCTGCTCACAAAATTCAAACAAATAAAAGATTCTGCACAAGAGCTGAGCAAAGAAAAGGCAGATCAACGAAAAGAGATGAGAAGAAAACTTCTTGCATACATCATGCAAGAAAAATTTTATCCTGCTGAAGAAAACCAATTTGAAGAATGGCCAATAGTGGCTTTAAAGCATGAGGCTGATAGGATTGATAGAATCAAGAACGACCCAAGAAAGAAGAAAAATGCTCCAAATTGGAGCAAATACAAAAAGCTCATCACTGACCTAACAACTGAATACAAAAGAAAGAAACAGGAGTTGGTGGATGCAAAAGTGGACACTGCCAATGCCATATTGAAGGGGTAAGGTCCCAAAAACCTCACAATAAGTACTTGGGACCATACCACAACTTTACTTTGCAGCCTTGTACCTTGCGCGGCCGCGCACTGGTCTCACAAAGGGAAGACTTAAAGAACAGTCAACAGTCAACACTCGCGCTCCCAAAGGAAATCATAAATCCTTGCGCTTTCTCCCATAGACAAAGGATGAAAATCCTGAAGTAAACACTTCCGCTTATATATCCAAACCTGGATATTATTTACCCAGACTTGGGATTTATTTGTTCAGCTGTCTCCACACAATAAGGTGCCACACCAGATTACAGCAGTAATCTTCTAGAAGAAATACAATCGTGCACCACCAAGACAGTTACAACCGTCTGGACACGTGTCACCATCTCAGGCGTCCCTGAATTCACAACGAAAGCATGCAATTGGAAAGTAATCTCCACTCGATCACTTTACACATGGCAAATCCCCAACCTTCGATCTAAGCCACGATCCGTGTGCTCTCACGTCGGATCAATAAGCTTGACGGAAGGAAATGTAACCGCTTACGGGGTTAGCATCTTCCGTCAACTTTTCACTAACGGGTTTTCCCGCCTAAACAACTCCCGGCTATAAATATGAGAAACAACCCAGGTATGGATTCAAGTTACACACACTTCTCAAATACATCTTCTTCTTCATAACCCATACTTATTCTCACACCGGAGTCGGGTCAAGGAGAGAACCCTCTTCTCCCCTTGGCGAGGCTAACGGTGCTTCTTTTTTGCAGAGTTATCGGAGACGAAGATCGGTTGTACCTGAATCAATCGAGAGGAAACTAACCTTTTATGCGGATTCAAACCCCCTAGATATCTCGGTTCCGACCATTTATCTAGTGTTTCTTTATTGGCGCCCACCGATTCCTCTGTTTTATCAGTTTTCATCTCGTTTCGATTCAGTTCTTTCATTCTCTGTTTTTCCCATGGCAGAAAATTCATCATCTCATCGGCAAATCGGTCCTCGACCGAACGTCGAAAACAATTTTCAAGTAGAAGGAATCCCAGAAGATGCCTCGGATGACAACGAGGTTCAATCCAATCGAGCAAATGACCCTGTCACTCCAGGAGTGTTACCAGCAAACCCTGCTTAATCAATTCTGCCACCAGGAGAAACTCCAATTTCCTGGTACGTTAGGTCTCAAGGGGCACTAAACGCAGTATACACACAACTGTGTGCTCAGACTGTTCCCTTAACTCAGTCACGGAGACCAGGATCTCGTGCTAACGCTTCTCAACAGGCAGAGTCAACTTGCGACAATACAGAAGGTCATGCCAGATCCACATGAAAACGTGAGTACACTCAGTCAGGAAATTACCAGAGAGAACACCATGGTGAACCACACCCTCACCGAAGACAATCGGTTCATGATAGGTTGGGTTCCCAACGGGACACCCACACCGATGAATCCGATCCAACATACCGTTTAAGTGCAAACACCAGTGTGTTCAATCGACAGCAGCCAAACTATAATAAGTGCAGGCCTCGTGCGGTTTATAACCCTGAGGCAGAACACAACTATGATTTGATTTACCGCCCTGCAGAAGCAGCGGAAAATTCAAAGTTCATAATGGAAATAGCTTTAGCTCCGCTTGAGAAAGCTAAATTACCATCCAACATAGGGAAGTTTAATGGGCTAACAGACCCCGATGACCACCTGAGAGTATTTACCAGCGCAGGTTTGGTTGGGGGTTGGACCCTCCCACTATGGTGTCATCTATTCGTGCAGACCCTGACCGGCCCAGCACGAATCTGGTTCGATAACCTACCAACCGGACAGATCGAATCATGGAAGGATCTGCGCGAAAATTTTTTGACACAGTTCAGCCAGCAACGGCGTTCCATTCGCGATACATCCGACGTCATGAACATTTGGCGCCGTGATGACGAAAATCTGGAGGATTTCATCACCAGATACAATAAAGAGGTATTGGAGATTGGCGGTGTTCATGAACAACTAATCCGTGCTCAATTCAAGTACACGGTTAGATATGATGACATGATTAAGGTCTTATCTAGAACAAAGGGCCTCCTAAAAAGTTGGGAGAAGATAATGGCGGCGACCAAGGTTTACGCGCAAACTGAGAAAAACCTTACCACAAATAGGCCACCGCCACCACACAATAGGCCCGCGGACTTAAGCTCAACCAGCGAAAGGAGGTTTAAGAAATCATGGCGTGAGTCTGGATCAGGAAGTCGTTCCTCTGAAGATGCTCGCGCAACAATTAACAAACTCACCGCGCAGAGGGAGAACAAACAGGAGAATAGGGAGAGACAATGGACTCCCCTAACAAAGACCCCGGCGGAGGTTTTAAGTACTGAAGACTATCAATTCAAACCTCCGATCCCAATGAAAAATAAGCGTGGACAAGACCCGGCACAATACTGCGAATATCACAAAGACAACGGGCGTACCACTAACAACTTCATCTCTCTACGCACAGAAATAGAGAAAGCCCTCAAGAGCGGCGAACTTACACATTTACTCCAAAATGTGCGCAAAGAGATTAAGCAGATAACCCGGGGTGAGGAGGGCCCAAGCAAGCGGGCGAAAACTTAAAAGATAACTCTATGAATTTCCCGCGGAAAAACATGCTCCATCAAGTAAAGCGGAAATGATAGAGAGTAAGTTAAGTTTCACATAATTATATTAGCAAAACTTTGTAAAAGCCTCTGTGCTCTATCCTTAAATAAAAGTGCAAAGTTTCTATTATTTCTGTGTATACAAAGTGCATGCAATTTCTTTTAGTAAGCGCAAAAACATTATGGCAGTTCTAAAAAAAGCTTCATGAACGGTCAGTGATCACGTCACAAACGGCCATAAGTTCAAACATAAGCTTTATACCAACTTCATTCGCCTTACTCAACAAAAAGTAATCGTACTCATGCAAAAATATTGTAAACAAACAGATAGAAACATCATACTATTCTCAGCGTACGAAAACGCCCTAAAAACTTTCAAACACGGCAGTGTTTAAGTTACTTGTGCAACAACGCACCAACAAAAATAGGGGTTTACATCCCGAATATTACAAGAAAATTGTTCAATACATTTTTTAACCTACGCTAAATCTTCACCCTCATCCGGAAAGATTTCCATTAGTTGCGCCACGTGATCATCAGATTGCAGCGCAACATTTATCAGATCCATAACCGGAAGTTGCAAATTGTTAAACTCTGTCTTCAAGGCAGCAAGCGCGGCACCAGTATTCACGCCGAAAGTTGCAGACTTACTGTTATCCCAGTCAACCTTTAAAGCACTATTCACATGATGGGAACATTCAGCATATCCTTGCGCATACCCATCTCTTCGCGCAGCAACCAACAAACGAGCAACGGTTTTATCCAACTCTTCAGAGTTCAACACAGATTCAGCAATCTGTGAAATCAAGTAAAAATGAGTATCAAGAAAGTGCATAAACAGTTCCGCAACAAAAAGGAGAAAAGAAACTTACACAGGCAATACCGCGATCTTTCAACCAGGCCATATCATTCTTTAAGGGTTCAAGCTCGCTTTCCACTGTAACCCGCGCCGTTTCTGAATTTTCCAACTTCTCTTCAACTTCAGATAAACGGCGAGAGGTTTCAGTATTCTCGGAATGCGCGAACTCCAGATCCTTCTTAAGTTTTTCCTGATCAGAAAGCAAAGTAGTAAGTTCTTCCAATTATTTATCTCTAAGAGCAAGAGTGGCGCAAGCTTGTACCTCTCGTTGCTCACTGCGCTCCCTATGAGAACGCGCTTCTTCCAAAGCAGCTTCTGCATCCGCTTTCTCCTTCTTCAACCTTTCTACCTCCGCATCCTGATTCTTCAGTTTTTCAACCTCAGCCTTGAGGTTATTAATGATATTACGGAGGATTGCCTTCTCAGCATTATCTTTTTCGCAAATTCTCCTCCAGTTTTTGCGTTCCTCGGAAAGGAGAGCAGCTTCAGCTTCCGCTTTTCTTTTCCAACCAGTAACAGACCATTCCTCAGTCTTGCGCTCAGCTTCAAACTTGGCCTGATCAGCTTCCAATTTAGCCTTCAGCTGAGCCAGGCGTTTCTCATCTTTGGCAAATCTTTTTTGAGACACCATAAAGGTTTCCCGATCCTTATGCATACTATACCACTCACGCACTATGCGGTGAGTGGTAGAGACGTGAGAAGCAGTTTCTTCAAGGTAAGATTGATAGGTTTGTTCATAAGACCGGCCTTCTTGAAACTTGATGTCTCCAGGCGGAAGTATCCCCTGCAACCAATCTTGGCACACGCGCCAATCCGAGAAAGTGTCACCTTTCTTTAAATTCCAAACAGGGGTGTGAGGCTCAGAGGCATCTTTCTCCATATAAGTCCGGTAGTAATAATCTCCCAAGGTTTCTTCTGGGCGGATAGGAGAATGTTTACCAACACCAGCAGATGAGCCTTGCCCTTCAACTGTCACCTTCTCAACATGATCAGGCATAGCATCAGAAGGTTTAGGGGAAGAAGTTGAAGTTTTTCCAGCAGTTTGTTCTTTCCCCAGATCTTGAGCAACAGTTTCAGGGGATTGTGGCTTACCAGCACCATCCACCACACCTGGATCAACAACTTTTTCAGCCTCTATAGCAATATCAACAGGCTTCTCAGCCTCAACAATATTCTCCACACCACCATCAGCAACCTCTGTAGGCTCTAACTGGTCAACGACAGAAGCACGCGAAGGGGTGGATGGAAGCTCGTCATTTACCACAGATTGCAGTTCTGTGGGAACAGGGGAAACAGGAACCTCTGGAAAAGTAACAAAAATCTGTAAAGATTTAACGCGCATAAAGAAAACAAGAAAAGACAACACTTACCAGGAACAGATTCTGAAATGAAAGAGTCAAGATTCCCTTTCCTGGTAATTTTCTTCCTCTGAATTTTCTTAGAAGGCTGACCCTCCACATCAGTATCAGCTTGTTTCCTTTTACCAGCCTTCCTGTGCACCAAGTGTTCAGGACTAGAATCCAAATCGATAGGATCACTTGGGTTGGATGGGGGAATATCAAAAGAATCCCTTGGTTCAGGTTTTGGTTCTCGTACAGTTACGGCAGGGATAAGACCCTCCAAAGAATCAGAAACCACCACATAATCACACCTGGAGTCAGAGGAACGGCGCATACCTTTCTTCTCGCCAACATTCTTTGCCTTCAAAGATTGAACTCTAACAGCCTCACCCTTCTTCGGCGCAGAGGTAGAAGTCGTTGTGCGTTTCTTCCTTTCAGGGCCTATGCCCAAATTCAACAACTCACCTACAAAGGCGCAAAACAACAATTTACCCACAAGCGCAATAAGGAAAACAAAAACAGATATAAGCTTACCAGCACCAGCAGCTGGTTGGGCAGACAGATCCGCATCCCGCGGAAGAACAAAGTTTCTTACAATACGATGGTACCAAAGTTCCTTTTCAGGTTTCTTCTTGATAGTACCCATTCTTCCACCTTCCCTCTTGAAGGCAACAACATATAGTGAAACAACTACAAGCAAAGGATAGCAAGTAAAAAAAAAATGGAAATGGAAAAAATCCCAATCTTACCATGACCATCCTCGGTGTACACCGGTTTGTCATTGCGCTCCATCTTCCAATTTAAACTCATGCCGGCTCCAACAAGAGCTTTCTCCAGCAAAGCAATGTTGGGCACATCCTTCAAATCTTGATACCAGTTCTCATCAATAGGGGTCTGAAGCATTTTAATCGGAACATCTTCTTTCCCCCTTAAAACCATCCTCGCCGGAATCACTCCGGCCTTGATAAAAAATAATTTTTGCTTCCAATCGTGAAAGGATTTTGGGGGTTGCTGTAGAATCTTCTTTGCAGACGCCCTCTGAGCAAACGAGTAAAACCCTTGGGTACAATGCATCTGGTAGAAAACCCTAAATCGGGGAACAGTCGGCTCAATATGCATTGTCCGACACACGAATTCGAAATGTCGAACCCTAACCATGCCAATAGGATGAAGTTGGGAGATGTGCAGGTTGTAAAACCCAAGGATCTCAAGAAAAAATTTAGTAACAGGCAAACGAAAGTTGCCTTCACAGAAAAAATCCCAAAAAAGGGTAATATACCCAGTCGGAGCATCTGCTGCAGTCTGCCCCTCTTCAGGGTACAGAGCACCCTAGTTCTCCAGAAATCTGAAATTTCGAACCAAACCATCAAAGGTCGCTCTAGGCCACTTTAATGATGGAAGTTCAGTCGACATTTCTTCAGAAAGATCTTCTTGATGTTCTCCGGTTGACATAAGAAGAAGGAATGATAAATCTTTTTCTTAAAAGAAAGGAACCGGGAAAGTTTCAACAAAATAATGATTACACAGAAGAGGTTACTCAAACGTTATATATACTCACCGTAATAAATAGCATCGGTAACCGCCACAACACCTTTTTCGGATGTCACAGTTCTCCAAGCAGCAGAGAGAGTGAAAACCAAACGCGTTTACACGCGCGCGTGCAAGACACGAGCAGTAAAAAACAACTGACAGTAACAGGCTGTCACCCAGGTTCACTGTACCAGCCTCATTTAAAGTCAAAGATTTTCAAAAATCTTTACAATAATCAAAATGAATCTTCTTCCGGAAGTTTTCTTATTTTCGCGCCCAAAAGTTTTCCTCTCATAAGTCCAGTGCTCTACTTATTTGCATAAATACAACACTAGACTGGGGGGACTTGAAGGGGTAAGGTCCAAAAAACCTCACAATAAGTACTTGGGACCATACCACAACTTTACTTTTCAACCTTGTACCTTGCGCGGCCGCGCACTGGTCTCACAAAGGGAAGACTTAAAGAAAAGTCAACAGTCAACACTCGCGCGCCCAAAGGAAATCATAAATCCTTGCGCTTTCTCCCATAGACAAAGGATGAAAATCCTGAAGTAAACACTTCCGCTTAAATATCCAGACCTGGATATTATTTACCCAGACTTGGGATTTATTTGTTCAGCTGTCTCCACACAATAAGGTGCCACACCAGATTACAGCAGTAATCTTCTAGAAGAAATACAATCGTGCACCACCAAGACAGTTACAACCGTCTGGACACGTGTCACCATCTCAGGCGTCCCTGAATTCACAACGAAAGCATGCAATTGGAAAGTAATCTCCACTCGATCACTTTACACGTGGCAAATCCCCAACCTTCGATCTAAGCCACGATCCGTGTGCTCTCACGTCGGATCAATAAGCTTGACGGAAGGAAATGTAACCGCTTACGGGGTTAGCATCTTCCGTCAACTTTTCACTAACGGGTTTTCCCGCCTAAACAACTCCCGACTATAAATATGAGAAACAACCCAGGTATGGATTCAAGTTACACACACTTCTCAAATACATCTTCTTCTTCATAACCCATACTTATTCTCACACCGGAGTCGGGTCAAGGAGAGAACCCTCTTCTCCCCTTGGCGAGGCTAACGGTGCTTCTTTTTTGCAGAGTTATCAGAGACGAAGATCGGTTGTACCTGAATCAATCGAGAGGAAACTAACCTTTTATGTGGATTCAAACCCCCTAGATATCTCGGTTCCGACCATTTATCTAGTGTTTCTTCACATATCAAAATGGTCAAAGCAGCATACTGATGAAGCCTATGAAAGGCTGAAGAAAAGGAAGATAACTGTTTCAGGCACTTCAAAGAAACATGAACAAATGATGAAACTTGAACAACATATTGAAAACCTTAAAACACTGTTCAAGTCAACAGAAAATCCTATTCTTGTGTCAAACCGAGAAGAAGGAAAACAGCTGACTAGTGAAGAGGTAAAGGAAAAGGAAGCTGAGTACTTCACAGAAACCATCATGAAAATGGGTCTAAAAGAAGAGAGCTCAGAAAAACTTCAAAACCTTTTTAAGAAGGTTTTAACTAAGCCTGCATCACCAAATACTTCAGAAGTTTCAGACATTGAGCCAGATCAACAAAAGAGACAGGAGCAGATAGAAAAGGAGACTGCAGAAGACATAGCTGCAGCAAACAATGTCATTGAAATGGCTTTCAAACGAATGTCTGAAAGTCTGCAAGTTTTCACAAGGCCAACATCTCCCAACTCATCTTCAAATAAATCTCTCCCAAGAAACCCATTTGGTTTAAAAATACTAAAGTGGCTCTCTGATCAAAAGACCCATGTATTGACTCTGCTCAGAATCAATGGTGAAGTGAAGCATATATCAAGGAATCAAGCACTAGGCCTGGGTGTTGAAGATCTACAAGATCTCCTTGAGCTTACACTGTGCCGGGATGAAGATGACACTAGTTCTCAGGATTTTGAGCTGAAATTTAAAGAACAAGTCAAAGAACTTCTGATGAGGAATAAAGATCCAGAATAATGAAGGGTTTTGGCATTATCTGTTCCAGGGGAGATTGTTGGGATTGAACCCTGCCAGAGGAACAGATAATGAAAGCCAAAACCGGATCATGACAGTGGATTCACAATAAGCAGCAGTTTACACTAAGTCTTCTCCCTTGAAAGTAATTATAACATCTGATGGTCTTGCATCCATTGCCCGGATACAACTGCTGCTGTTCTTCTAACTACTGATGAAGCCAGAAGACTGCTGAGAACTAAGCACTGCTGGTACAATCTACTGATGACAAAGCACTGCCCAATCAAGGACTGATCAACCTTGAGGAAAGCACTGACATAAAGAGAGAGCAGTAGTTTAGTATATCATCTGTTTCATGTATAGTCAGTAGTTAAGGTTTAGCAGTGTTTGTATAAGACCAGTAGATACAGGTTGTTAGACAGTTAGACGTCGCTTTCATGGTGACGTCAGCTGAGATGCCTCAGCGGTTTGGATTGTCTATAAATGGAATAGTACTCTGTACTGTTACATTTGATCGTCTTGAGTGAGTTCTTCTCCTCAATTCAATCCTTTCATCTTGTGCAACCAACCACTGTAGTATCAAGCTGGGGGGAGTCTAGTTTGTAAGCTTGCATGATAATCTTTTGCTTTGATTTGTAATCTTTCGACTCTATGAAAAGCAATTGTTTATCAAACTATTTTCTCCTTTGATTATGTTTACAAAGTTTGTTATTCATTTCCGCTGCACTTTATATTGTTTAATACTCATTCAATTGTTCAAATCATACAAACAAACACAATCATGAGAGCCTCCGATCCTAACATTAAAAATACTCATTTATAAAATATAAGGACTATGGATATTTTAAAACATTTACCTGAGTTCAATCTCAGTTAATTTTCTTTAAGTCAAAAGCAAAGATCATTGACTGCAGCAACCCGACAATCCTAAACCTGTCAAAATATTAGGTATACATTCATTCAAATATGAAGAAAATAGTATTAACATGAAAATTATTAACATGAAAATTATTAACATGAAAATTAATTAGAACTCAAAAGGGATGTTGGATATAGGAAAAATTAAAAAAAAAGAGGTTAACTACAAAACGATATGTTCATTTCTTGTGAGATCCTGGCAATACATGTTACACTCTTGTTATTCAGAAGACACGCATCTATTAGACAGTTAATTGCACCATTACTTGATCAGCACTTATGAAGCATCGTAACATCGGACCTTAATCATTATTGTATCCGTTTAACAGTTAACTCTTTCAATCACACCCTCTTTTCTGTATGCACTTAACAACTATTATGTAGTTAAACTTGTTAAAGTGGGATGTTTTGAAATTTTAATGACTTAGAAAAGTACTTGATAATTTCAACAACCACCACTCAATGCTTTCCCCAATATCAAATAAATACAAAATGCGAACGATCCTTGGATAATTATATTGAAAATCCACATAAATAACAATATAGATGGGAAAAACACTTACAACGACATCGGGCATACACCTTCCCAGTCACATGCCAACATTCTTCCTGGTCATTCTAATACACTTTGTATTTCATCCATAAACATTAAATATATAGTATGCTTTGAGCAAAGTTCTCTGACAGCCTTAATGTAACACTTGAAAGAATTATAACCTGAAAAAAAAAATCTATTTCCATCAATTTATCTCAATAAAAATGCAAATATGAAATAAAAAATACAATAAAGGAGCCAACCATCACAAGGCGTCGGTAATCTTCTCAAATCAAACATAACACAACAAACCAAAAAAAGTTTGGAAATTTTCTCAATGGCTATAATAATGTTCGCTATACGTTTCAAGAATAAGTCAAAATATTAACAATTTACCCAAAAAAACACAAAATTTGATAAAGTTAAAATATTAACAATTTACCCAAAAAAAAACACAAATTTTGATAAGGTTAAAATATTAACAATTTACCCAAAAAAAACACAAAATTTGATACCTTGTGTTGTAATGACACTTCAAAGTTCTCTTCTGTCTAATCTAGTGGAAACAGAGAAGATGAACCAGTAAAAACGTTGTTCAAAATAATTAGGGTTCTTAAAACAGACTCAAAGCATAAGAATATTGTAATAAATAACAATTCTTATCAATATCGTGATAACTGAAATCGAAGATTAAGACATAAATAAGTTATTTTGACTACAATGGAAATACGAACCGTAGATGATTCAAAAGCACCAGATTAGAAAGAAGTTTTGAACAGAAGTTCATATCAACAATGATCTGCCCAAACCTGAATAATATATCAATATTGAAATTATACCTTTGTGGAGACGACATTTGTTTGTCAGAAAAGAAAACAAATCGAAGATCAACAAACCCTAGGTTATAACGAATGAACAATCAGAACGAAGATTGAATGTTAAATATTGATAAAATCATCATGTTTAGTTGAAAGTATTTGTGATCTGACCTTGATTTGAAGCCTTGATATGAACTCCAACCTTTAAGACCAAGTTATGATTCAATCAGAGTGGAATTTGTCAAAGAATGATTAGGGTTTAATTAGAAAGTTTGTAAGAAAATAAGAAGACATATAATCAAGAATTGACTGATAAAAAAGAGAATCGTACCTTGGTGAAGGGATTCAATTTTGAGATGGATGAGAGGGAGATGTAAGATTGAAGATGAAGAAACCCTAGAGCTGCAGAAGAAGAACGATGTTCGAAGAGTATGAGAGAAGAATGATTATATTTGGGCGGACAGAGAGGCATATTTGAGCGCCCATTAAAATCCCTATACTTTATTTTGAATTTTGAAACTAGAGCCAAATTTTTGAACGGGCAGTGGTTTGAATGGGCAGTTGTTTGATGCAGGGTTTTGAATGGGCAGTAGTTTAATGCAGGGTTTGAAGAAAGAGTGTGGGCCACCTTTAGTGGGCAGACCTTTAAATAAAGGATGTGAGGCAGTGGTTTGAAAAAAGAGTGTGGGCCACCTTTAAATAATGGTTTCTAAATATACAAAATGGAATTATGACATCATCATTGACAAGTGGCATAGCTTAGAAGTTGACACTAAGGCAGATTTATATCAGCTCATAATCTCTTATTATAGATAGTATAGATTATTGATCTGAATTTTTTTATTGAAATTTGAATATTGGAAATCTGATTGAAGATATTTTACGTTCAAGAACGTAATAACGATAATAGAAGTGACTGCTCAGAATTTTAAACTGAGTTTACGTTTGATTGATCGGAATTTTAAACGTAATAACGACAAAAGAACTGACTTATCGGTTTTAACTTTCTTCAATCGTCTCTACAATTGTCGTCTTTGCCGGAAAAATTCCGCTCAGTCAAACATAGTTTAACATCGGCGAATACCGTAGTCACTTCTTCAAACGTAATTTACGTTCTTGAATCACGAACAATAAACATGCCGGAAACCGGTAAACTTGATTGAAATCCGTTGCCATTTACTATGTTTTTCTTCTCCCATGGTTTGCAATTAGGAAATTAAATGTTCTTGATTATTAGAAGGTTCTTCAATTTATTTTATATATCCCTCACACATGTGTATATAGAATTTGTTAGGTTTTGATGTATAATCGTCTGATTTTTATACTTATTTTCGATTTGATGCTTAATTGTGTAATTTTGATGTTTGCTATGAGCCTGTGTAATATGTATATATGATTACCCAAAGTCGGTATGACCCGTTATCGGGGATGTATACACGCACATCTTAATACCCCGCGAAGTAAGTGTTAATTGTTTATTGGAACGTATGCCATGTGTATATTTGTATGTGTGCCTATGTGTGTGTGTGTGTGTATATATATATATACACAAATGGATAGATAGTTAGTTCATAGTCATATTAAGAAGCATTTATATTGTAATGAAAAATGTGTATATAAACTGTAGGTTCACATAAAAAAAGTTGTTATATAAAAGTGTGTATAACTAAATTTGATTAAATAATTAATGTAATTGTCAATTCTTGGTTTGTTTTGCATTCTAATTTATAATATCTAAATATTGCAATGAAATACATATATATACAATGTAGTTGCAAGTAGGAAAGGAGCCCAAAAAGCAAAGTAGAGTATATGTATGTAACCTTTCATGAATATTAGTTATTTTTACTTTTAATCTTTAATTAAAGAGAGTTTACATATGTATAAAAAGTTAAAATCCTTGAAAGTATATGAAGAGAAAAGATGCCCCTTTGTGTGCAAAAGAAGATATGGGATGGACTTAACAACACTTCAAACCTTGCAGATGAGGTTTGAATTTTAAGTTATGGACACTTTATTTACTTTCTTAGTTGATTTGTTTTTTCTTTTTGATTTTTCAGCCCATTTAGGTTTGTTATTTTGTTAAAATCATTGGTAGCAATGTTTTATGGATTTTTTTGATACCTTCATCCAACTTATGATGGTATTTGAGTTAATTTTCACATTTAGTATAAGTTGGAAATCTCTAAATTTATGTCAAAAGTGGAAAAGAATGGCGGAGAATAGTTTAGTGGATTATTGGTATTTCAATTTATTAACTTAACTTTTGTAAAATAGCGAAAAAGGAGAGGGTTGTAGAGTGTGCTTTCATATGTTAAGGAGATCAAATTCCTACTCGATATAAATTCTACTAATAGGAAGTGTTGTTGGCAATCACTTTTTAACTTATAAAGAGTAATTGCAGGTGGTGTCAAAGTTTAGTTGATTTGAATCCAAAGGAAGCGTAACCAAAAAGTTGCAAACTCCATCCAGTGTTGCTCCTCAAAACACATTCTGTTTGTTGAAGTAAAATATCTTAGTGTGGTGTAATATGCTGGGGATAAAGCAAGATGAAAAGTATGATTTGCATAAATTTAAGAAATTTCGCATTTTATATAGTGATACTAAAGACAGTCATAATTAACATCCCGCCGCAATGCGCGAGTTAACATAAACTCGTTTAATACAAAGGACAACTGACAATTAAAACATACTAAGGTTTATTGTAGACTTATTTATTTACTGGGTAAAGTTTCTGGCTTGTAGGTGATATGGGTGCTAGGACTGAGTCAAGGTATTTTAAGATTTGCATTTACTGCTACAGTGGCTAGCATATAGAGATCTGCCCATTTTTCATCTAACTTGTCTTCCCATGGTGGGTTACTGCCTAGTTCCTGGGTTTCCTGATTAACTCTCATTTCTTTTGGTTGTAATTTCTTTATTTTCTCCTGACTTTTCCTAATAATCAAACTTCTTTTATTAGGAGAAAGTGGTTCCTCATATTGTGCCTTTCGAACAAATATTCCTTCCTCAGTATCTGTTGGGTATTTCGAGGATGAAGTTCCTTTTTCTTTCGGTGAAGTATCTAATTTATGGTAGATTTCTGAAAGTCTTTGCTTACCCATACTGTAAACAAATATTTAAAATAATAAAACACGTAATCACAAAAATGGTAATCAGAAAAAATTAAGTATTTTCTAAATACTTAATTGGCTTAAATCAGTGGCTCTGATACCACCTTTTTCTGTCACGGCCCCCGGCCCGGTTTGACCCGGTCCAGGAGCCGCGGGACAGAAACCCCGTGGTATTTATTTAATTTGGCAGCGGAATTATTAACATGATCATTTAAAACTGAAAATACCCGATTATTTTATTTCATAATTCGGGTTAAAACCCCGGTAGTTTACAATAAGGTGATTTCACTGGGAAATCTTTATTTTACAAAACATGTTTCTTTATTTATATTGAGCCACTTCCTTAAGCTTGTAGTGCTTCGCGGCACTTTTCCTGGATCACAACAGATCACCTGAAACATGTTTGAAAAAGGTTTTGTCAGCGGGGAAATACTGGTGAATCATTCTTTTTACTAAAAACGACGTGTTGTTATAATTTACAGTATTAAGAGCGATTACAATGTTTATACATATCAACCATCTACCCACGGTATTTGTCACTCGGCCACCTATTGGCTATCTCGTTGTCCAATGGTGTCTGTGACTATGGTCATATCACCCATTGGCTAACCCGTTGTCCAATGGTGACGGTTATCAAGTAATGTATACAAAACCCCACATACCGGCTGTAATTTGGAGATTACAACGACTTAATCCCTCTAATTATAACTTTTGAAAACAATCATGATTTTGAAATCAAATTTGATAAAAAGAGAATGACTCACATTGCAGATTTAATACGGGTAGAGTCTAGCCTACTGATTAGCCTTGTTAACCTAGTTTAAATAACAATGCACACAAAACTAGGTTAGTAACTAATACAGCATTTACGATAACTCACGAGATTAAACCCTCACAACGAATGACAAAGTGCGATACTTAAACATCCATCGAATTCACGACGAATGACAAAGCATAACCCTAATGTGGGCAGCACTTAAACATCCATTGGATAGTTTCAATCGATCGGACATTGAATCGTAGCAGCGATCGAGTTATTACCCTGTTGTCGCGGCAGCGTTTCGTGATTTGTGTGTGTTTTGTAGTATTTGGACAATATCTCAGCGTACGTATTGAGTTTTAACGTCGAACGAATGCCAGAAACCAAGTCCCACACCCCTATATTTATACCTGAAAAACAGCCCCCTCGCGTGGCGCGAGGGGTGCCACCCTACCATAGGGTAGCCCCGTGTCCCAGTAGCTCAGGTGAGTTGGCCGTTCATGCAAATTCGTTTTACACGTAAAACTGTGTTGATATTATCAACTAGGGTTTACCCCCCCCCCCCTGAGTTTTAGGGGCCCTGATCCTGATTCCGATTGTTCTGAAAATTTTAGGGTTTATGCAGGATAACTTAGGGGTCTTAATTAAGGTTTCCTATTGAACCAAATATAATAATAAATAATAGTTTTGGTGAGAGTTATTACACAAAATTTCATAGATTGTTGAAAATAATGTAACAGGTTCATTCATATACTATGTCTTTGATGTATTGAGCTGGTTATTGTCCTATTGTCGTCTTTGGGCTCATGTTATCGTAGGACTTGTTATGAGAATGGGCCCTGGCCTGTTTGTTATTGGTAGTTGGGCTTGTAGTTTTGGGCCTGGTTCTAATATTGGGTTGTTAGGTTTGTTGATAAAGTGGTTGTAACAGATTTCAAATTCTGTAAGTTTGAGGGGGCAAAGTGGACATATTAGAGGGCTGCGATCATCTCTCTTCATATTTTTGGACCAAAGTGTAACTTCATATATTTGCACAGATAAAAGGCTCTCATCAATTCACTTGTAAAGATTAACCCCCAATTTTCTTTGATGGTTCTCTTCCAGTCGTTAACCTAAAATCACACACAGTTTTCTCCATTCAAGATAGTCGCTCCGTTCAAGTTATGATCAGATGTAGATTGGTTGTGAGTCTTGTTCAGCTGATGGTCCGATTGTGTTTTCAACACCGTAGAAGGGTTGAAGATCTTGTTGGTTTATGCATTTTGTATTGTTGAAGATCTTCTGGATATTCATATTTTGGTATTTCTGTATCCTTTGTTAACCAGTCTTGTATGGTCTGGTTATTGTTGATCCTGTGTTGGATCTTGTTATTTCACATTTCGTTCTATGATCAACAGATATTTTATCCGTTGATCCTGTATTTTGTATATGTTGTTTTAGATCTTACATAAGTAAGATCTAGGGTTTGGGGGGTGTTTTTCGGTTTGGGTTAAATAATAAAATTTTATGTCATGTTTTGTCGCTCCTTTTGTGTTTGGTGTTGTTATTTATGGCCTGTATAGAACTGTCATACCGTTTTTTACATGGTATCAGAGCCGTAAGGCTCTGGTCACCGCCCTTCCGCTTGGTTCTTGATCATTGTTTGATTAGGGTTCGCGATCTTAAAACCCTAGTTCTTGGTGAAATCTGGTGATTGGCGGGTTTTAAGTGATCGGTTACATTTGATCTTGAAGTTTTAACGGTTGATTCAAGTTTTTTGGTAACATCTTATCTATAATTTTCTCTCTAGGTTTTACATCTCTATAGCTTTGTTGGTACGTGTTTAGATCTAGGGTTCTTATGTGTATTGAATCCGTTAGATTTAGCGTCGTTTGATAAGGGTTATTATGTTGATAATCTGGTTTGTGAGCTAGAATTCTCTAGAGATTTATTCATTTTTCGAGTTGTGTTATCTACATTGTAAATCTGAATCGGTCTTTGTTCTTGATGATTATTTATGACCATTAGCGATTCTAACTGGGGATAGCAGTCGATGTTATTGTATCTGATTTTTAGGATTTCATTTAAAACCTCCGTTGTATCTAGTTTGTGCATTGGGTTTTATTGTATTCAATAAAATCATCTTAGTTTGAATTTGATCAGTCATGAAATTGTGGAATCACAAGCGAAGTGGATTTACTCGTAGGTTACATTGATTGATTATGGTATTTTCGTTGTTCGAAGGTTCAAGATTTGTCTGTCAGATAGATTTGTTTGTCTTGGTTTAAAATGCTAGATTGCTTTTTTGGAAAAGATCCATAATAGCATTAATAGAGTTCTTATGTTCATAAACCCTATGTCATAGTGTTCTAGGTTAGTTTTTTCAGACAATGTTGTTCTTGGTGACTAAGTATTTGGGGTTCTTGAAGAACTCATATTTCTGAGGGGAAGGATACAAGTTATCTTTGTACATGCAGCTCAGAAAACCCTAAGTGAAGAACGATGGAAATCTACTTGAAGTTTGTGTGAAGGTCCTCGTAACCGTAAGTGAAGGATACAGTTGTTGGTGTGTCAAGAAGATACCCTAGTTAGGGGGCTTTCCAAGGTTCGGTCGTTCTATACTTTTCTGTTCAGTTTTATTGTCACACATATATCATTTTTAGGCATATTTTCCGTACTGAGTTAGATGGACCAGTGTGTATTGCTTTGTTGTGTGATAATTTGCTTGTTGTGTATCGCATTAGTATGATGTTTTGAGTATTTCTTCATTCTGTCACATGATTGTTCAACCCCATATGATTAGGTGATGTGTTCTTGAACCTGTAATGTGCTATGTGATATTATTGATTTAACTGTATAAGTTTTGTATGGTTATCAACTTATCATTTGGCTTGCAAGATTGTTGGTTATTGTCATCATTGTGTGGTATAGTATTCTGGTCATTGCCTTTGCATTGTTTGTCTTGGTAAATTACGTGTTGTTTGTGTTAACGATTATCACATAGCTATGTTTTTTTTAAAAATGATGGATTTGCAATCCTTGATAGAACGACTAGTGGAATTCTTTAGACGACTTATGCCAACTATGGTTTGTTTGATTGTCTTTGCCAATATGTTATTTTAGCTAGGTTCTTTGATCTTTGCATATTTTGTTACCTTGTTAGTGTCTGTTCTGCTTTGATCTTTTGTTGAAGTGCATACAGGTCAGATCTGGTGAGATCTGTTTGATTCTGGTATGACACAAACTCTAAGCAGAGCTTATTGAAGTTTGGAAGGAGATTGTTGACTTCTTTTTTGAAGACCTGTGTTAGTCTCTGTAACCCTAGAAGGTTCAGGGCAAACTAATCGGGTGTGCTTGATTGTGGCTTGGCCAGATTGTGTAGTTCTTGAAAACTACAAATTTGGTCTCTCTAGGAGTTAAATGCACTCTCTGTATGATCTTTCTAATTTTGTCCTGTTTTATTTTTGTTGATTATATTAGTTGAAGTCAGGGTAGTGAGGACCGGCATCTACTTGCTTGGTCATTTGTTCTGCGTTCTTGTCTGTCTGTCATCTGTATTTTTTCTGTGTTTTTTTTTCATTGATTGTGTTCACAGTTGTTGTATTGGTTTTGTGTCTTAGATTGTGGCTCCTGAGTAAAGGCATGTCCAGGAACCTTAGAGTGATGAACCTGGAATCTTGTCCCTGACTCAACTTCGCCTTAGAGTTGTTCTCTGTTTGTATTGGGGTTGTTTTTCTGCTTCTTTTGTTGGATTGTTCTGTGATATTTCTGTCTGTTCAGGGTCTTTCTTGAGTGTGATTATATGGTTTTAGACTAGTATATTAAAAATCTTGCTATACTCATGAAGATTTGAAATGTTTGTGTAGTAATGGGCTTGTTTCTTGTAGATTTTGTATAGATTATCGTGTGGTAATCTGTAGGGTTGTCTTGTGGGAGTTTCATGTTGTATTTGATTAGAGATTTGTTGTATTTGAGTATCGTTTCTTGCTTCTTCAAGTTTAAAGTTGGTTATTGTTGTTTGATGCTCATGTTTACAAGTCTTGTCTTGTTTTAGAAGTCGTATGATTTTATGTTTATCAGATGTGTGGTCTGATAATGTTATGTTTTCATATGCTTTTGTGATAATAAGTATTTGGTCATTGAATCTTTTGATTCTGTATTCTGGTTGTGTTGTTCAGAAAGTTGTATCTTTGTATGTGTATCGTCTTGTTATCTTGCTAGCGTCTTTGTCTAGAAAGATTGCTTTTGTTTTTTTATCTTCTTTATAGAAAACTGTCTGTGCAGTGTGTATGTTCATTGTTTGATTCTCATGTAATATTCTAATTTTGTGGTTATATCGCCTTGTGCTTTCGTTAAGTTTAGACCTGAAAAATGTTGTTGTTTTGTGTTGTGTGAATCTTTATCTTGGGTCATGTGTTTCAGTTCTGTTTTTGGACTGTAGAAGTGTCTTCTGGGCATAGTCCGTATGTATTAATGTCTTTTGTTGAATGATTAGTCAAACCATGTGGTTTGTATGTTCTCTAATATGTTGTATTGCCAAGATTGTTCTTGATGTCTATGTCTGCTTATCTATAGTCTTGTTTGTATGGTTAGTTGAGCTGTGTGGTTCATGTTTAACCATTGGTTTTGTCAAGATTATTTGTATATTTGCCAGTCTTGTATGCTATCTCTGGTGAGATGTATTTTTTTCTGATTGCAAATTGTGTATTTCGTGTTAATCAGAATTTGTTTGACTGCATCTTATTGTCTTGCGTATATCTCTTTATTCTTAGCCTTGTGTGTGGACATTAAATCATGTGATTTTGTGTTTCTTTTTTGTTTAGGCTAGAATTGTTGTCTGATATAGAAGTGTATACTTCTCATATATCAGAGTTGTATGAATCTTGTGATTCGTGGCTGTTGTGATGTTAGCTTGTATTTTTTCTCTTGTGCAAGAGATATGTTTCTGGTTATAAATGTATGTGATTGTACATTTTGCTAGTGTATGTGTAGGCTATCATTGTTGTATGGTGTTCTTTATCATAACAGTTTATCTGTTTTTTGTTGACTGGTTATGATAGAGAGTTCTTTGATTTGTTGTTTGTATTTGAGGTGTGTTACTTCAAGGAATCACATGTCTTGTCTCTTCTTGTAGCTTGTCATGTTAGGAGTTTGGTTATAGAAATCCTATTTTTGACTTGTTTCTCTATGCTATTCTGTATCAGGCTCTATTACAAGTGGATAGGGTTGGATTTTGCACTGCATAGTTTTTTATAAATACTTGGTGTTAACTGCAATTTGCCTGTTAAAGCTTTGTAATAGTGCTATGTTGTTTTCTATGAGTTCAGTTTTATGAGAGGCATAAACACTTTGAAATAGATCTAGAATCTGAAAAAAAAAATTAATTACTTGTGAAATAATTGATCTTGTTAAGGTTGATTCTGAGATTCAAGTTGTTGATATTCTGAATAAAGGTCTGAGTAGCAAGGTGCATGATACTATATGTAATAAGCTCGGAACGGTTAACATATTTAGTATATGAATGATGGGGGCATGTTGAAAATAATGTAACAGGTTCATTCATATACTATGTCTTTGATGTATTGAGCTGCTTATTGTCCTATTGTCGTCTTTGGGCTCATGTTATCGTAGGACTTGTTATGAGAATGGGCCCTGGCCTGTTTGTTATTGGTAGTTGGGCTTGTAGTTTTGGGCCTGGTTCTAATATTGGGTTGTTTGGTTTGTTGATAAAATGGTTGTAACAGATTTCAAGTTCTGTAAGTTTGAGGGGGCAAAGTGGACATATTAGAGGGTTGCGATCATCTCTCTTCATATTTTTGGACCAAAGTGTAACTTCATATATTTGCACAGATAAAAGGCTCTCATCAGTTCACTTGTAAAGATTAACCCCCAATTTTCTTTGATGGTTCTCTTCCAGTCGTTAACCTAAAATCACGCACAGTTTTCTCCATTCAAGATAGTCGCTCCATTCAAGTTATGATCAGATGTAGATTGGTTGTGAGTCTTGTTCAGCTGATGGCCCGATTGTGTTTTCAACACCGTAGAAGGGTTAAAGATCTTGTTGGTTTATGCATTTTGTATTGTTGAAGATCTTGTGGATCTTCATATTTTGGTATTTCTGTATCCTTTGTTAACCAGTCTTGTATGGTCTGGTTATTGTTGATCCTGTGTTGGATCTTGTTATTTCACATTTCGTTCTATGATCAACAGATATTTTATCTGTTGATCCTGTATTTTGTATATGTTGTTTTAGATCTTACATAAGTAAGATCTAGGGTTTGGGGGGTGTTTTTCGGTTTGGGTTAAATAATATTATTTTATGTCATGTTTTGTCGCTCCTTTTGTGTTTGGTGTTGTTATTTATGGTCTGTATAGAACTGTCATACCGTTTTTTACATAGATTTAAGATGAGATTCGAAACACACACATGAACACCAATAACCTTAAAGTTTTAGGTTGAAGTATACATACCGATGATTGCTGCTACATATATTCATGATAGATGATGACCTTCTTGGTGAAATTATCATCATTTACTCGTTTGATTACTTAATTCTCCTGAGATTATTGCATTCTTCTCCATGTCGCACCATAGAACACACACACAACCTTCTTTTTAGTTCCAGAAGATACATGGGTTTTCACCAAACCATCTAATAAGCCAAGTGGGGTTAGCACATTTAGTCCCTCTTGTTCTCATATGATTCATTTACTACACAAACCTTTAATCTTTTGTTAAAAATACTTCTTTTATTTAAAAAAAATTACTTTAATGAAACAACACATCTGATACTTAACTATAGTTAATAAAACCACAAAATGTACTCTTTTATCATGTATAAATAATTTCTTAATAAATAAGTCCCTTGGTAAATCAGGTTCGTGAACCTATAGTTGTACCTGAAATTGGGATGTCACACATTGTTACGATTTAATTACTACTTGACCCGTTTTCTTATTCCGCTAATGAAAATTTTTAAATCCACTAATCCAGCATCGGGTAAAAGATTTATATAAATCTTATTGAAACCTTTTGACTTTGTCGTCTTGAACCTAAATAACATTTGTGACATTTATCCCATTTTGCCATTATTTATTTGTCTCACTTCATTAAAGATCGAGACCGATGCCAATTTGGTGTTTAGATACGTGTCATGGTATAAATTTGCATGAAAACATTGAGAAGAAACATGTTTTTGGGTAACACAAGTCGATATCATCCTTTTGCTCATAAAATTATTTTATGTGTAGGATTAGATAGGTGGAGGTCATGAGTTCAATTTTTATGGTGTACAAATTTAGCCATTTAAAAGAAAAAAAATATTTTATGTATCTATTTTCTCTTGTGCATGTATAAAAACATATCCTTTATAGAAATAAAAATTGAAATTGAAAACTTGAAAGTACATATTGTTAGGTATCATATCAAATTAGGCTCAAGCGGAAGCGAAACAATTGCGCACATACACTGGCAGAAAATAAAAAACACGAGAATTTACGTGGTTCGTTCAAGGTGACCTACGTCTATATGTTACAACCAGGGTTTCACTTTTATTAGATGCTCAAAACTGTTTACAGAATGACACAGACTACAATTACATCATGTGTATATAGAACAAGATTAGGATTAACTACTTAGTCAACAAGTTAACTATGTGAGCCTTAGGGTCAGCTACCCTAAAGCATACGAACCCAACAAGTACGTTAAAAGTGAATACTTGAAAATAGTTACATGAAAAAAAATAGATAGACGAAAATAAATAAATAAACAACACTTTCAAAGATAATCTAACAATAAGTAAAAACAAATAAACACTTAAAATTTGTTTATCTATGTTATAACTAACAGAAAAAACTTAAAATAAAATCTTAGTCTCCTGTAAATATTAAAAAAAGATTATATTATATTATATATATTTTTCTAAAAGTTGACAAACTTAACATCTCAAATATATTTTTTTTTGGAAGGCAAACATCTCAAATATATAACAATCTATCTGTCCCAATGATGGATCGTATCCTACCGAGGCATGGTGCGGTCTTGAGGGCAACCCGGTTTTACCAAGCTGTTACCCCCAGCTAGTCTCTCGTGTGGGGGCAGTATGGTTTCCGGGCAGAAGTCAGCTTGCGCGGCGGCCGGGGCCCGATCGAACATCGCGTCCGAGAGTGCGGGGCTGACGGGGGAATGTCTTTGACATGAAACCGGTGACCACTGGTCCAGTACATAGAAAGTCACCTTCCAAAAAAACATGGGTTTGGTAATAGTGAGTGTGATGTTGAAGTAAAGAGTAAGGTGGTGTACAATATGCATAAGAAGTTGTACAAAAATGAATGAAGGAGGGTGGGCAGCGGTGCAGAAACTGCTGGGAATGTGCAGAACATGCGGTACAAGTGATACTGCCTCACTGTCTCTCACATGCTGGAGTGAGTGAGTCTAATTAAGGTACAATCCTGTTTTGCATGTGGCCTTCCATGTGCATGCGCCGCTTTGCGCACTACGCACCCCTCCTCTCCCTGCTGGCTGGCCCATCCCCATTTCACATGCCCCCTTTACGGAGGCCACCCCCCTCTTCATTCCCAATTCCCTCTTTTACCCTTCTTTCAAATATCTTTCTTTCTATCCCCTTGTCTTTTTTCTAATCATACATTTTAACTTACAAGTCTTTTAATGAAAAATTAAACAAACCCAAAAAAACCAATCAGAAAACAAGTCTACACAAAAACTCACGATGAAGTACAAAGAGGCTCACATAACAACTAGCCAGATTGAAACACGTGTAAAACATGGACCAGACTAGTTGGCGGCCAAGATTTTGCTGCCCCCTTTACCGCCGGCTAATTTAGTCTTTGTTTTGTTTATCAGTCAGCTGATTTAGCTTGTGCTTTTTCATTCACCAGTTGAATTTAGGTACGTTTTACACGTGTCTTTTTATTGTTTTTGGTGGACCCTATTATGCTATTGATTTTTCTTTTGCAGGCTAAATTTTAGCTGTCTTAGCCGGGCGGATCCTGTTTGGTGTCATGTGATTGGTTTATTTTTGTTTTTGTCTATATTTTTAACGCATTCATATGCATGTCTATTTTGTTAATTTTTAAGGTTGACTTGTCTATTCATGTTAACCATACACTAATATGATTCGTACCCAAGTTTGGCTAGGGATTGCATACAAAAAGCAAGCATTCGTTATCTATTTTCATTGAAATCTTGTTAACAACACGCTTTCTGAATAGATCAGTGTTATTCTTTGATATAAAATTTTACAACCAAAGAATAGAAGGAAACCTAAAAACTTAGGAAGATTATAATAAATATGAATTGAACATATTAGATTGTAGTCATATACTCGTCTTATTCTCGTCTTAAGGTTGAGTCATCAATGACATGACCTATAAGGTGCCTACTCCCTAGCTATGAATGAGTAATAAAAAGGTCGTTATCAAGAGTATAATTAAAAGCAATGAAAACACACAAAAAAAAGCTATATCACGACCTCTTAATCTATCAACCAAACATGATGGAAACACAAACACGATATTATGAAAACATAATGATTAATTAATGTTTTTATATGCTTAAAAGCAGCCACCCCATGAGAATTTTGGTCACGACACTTGTCCAACATGTAATTATTAAAATATAAAAAGGCATGAAATTGATGAAACATGGGTGATAGGAATATATAGAATAATAGGACAAGGGGTATTTTGGTAATATAAGAATGGAGATGGACCCTAATGTGGTGCTTTCACATGTGCCAATTTGCAGGATAGCAGGCTTTGTAGGAGATGGGTTCCATCTTTTCCCGCTATAAATCTTTCAAAGTCAAGTGAGATACCAATCCTTTGTCGTTTTCTGACTATTTACACACCCATTCACTTTCAACCATGTATAAACATACAAACACAATAATGGAATTTTATCCTTACATTATACACCATTTCTTACGGTGAAAATGTATTTTTATCAATGTTTAATAACAAAGGTATAAACATATAACCCATTTTACCATTTATCTTCACTAATATATTTATTTTAATAATGTAATTTGTGTTTAATGTATAAATAAACCTCTCCAATTAGAATTTATGAAATTCACTAGATGAGCTTTATAAAATATCTCTCACACATCACTCTATCTATATATACATCCATCTTTATCATTTATCATTTTTTAAGAATATTCAAATATTAACTTCAATTACAATATTTAAAAAGCATAAACTATGAACATTGTTTGTTTGTTTATTTTCTAAATTCCAATTTCACTCTTTATATTATAAACTAACTAGGTTAGAAGCCTGTGTATTACACGGGTTGAATAAATGTAATTTTATATATTGTATGGGTTAAAAAAATGTAATTTTATATATCAAACTAGGTTATAACCCCGTGTATTACACGGGTTAAGTAAAAATAAAAAAATCAAATAGATAATAATGAAGATTTAACAATTATAAAACGATATTCTTAAGACGCTTATAAGATATCCAAACAAAATTTTGTGTCATGTACCCGATTTTTATAAAATGCACGAAGAAGGCGTGTATCGATGAGGGAGTTGCAGGTGGTGAGGGTGAGGGTGAGGGTGGGGTGGGGCCAGTTGACTTAACTTTATCTTTTAATATTTTAATATTTTTAATACAGTAAGGGCATTAAGGTCATTTCACATCATTTTAACAGAGAAAACTAACCCCCATTCACTCCAGGAACTATCTGAGTAACAAACTGTCAAACCACAGGGAGCACCGGTGTAATTTCCAAAAGTTGGGGACTATAGGTGTTATTTTACAAAACCATAGGGACTATCCGTGCATTTTACTCAAAATTTAATAATTTAAATCTAACTTATAATAAAAGACTCCAAATAATGTCACATGGCATTCTCTCCTTCAACTTCATAAATTTTATTTATATTTGTTTAATAAATTATTTTTAATATTAATATTAATTAATAACTAATATATAGATATCACTTATTTTTATCCTTATCTTTATCTAAAATTAATAAATAACTTCAATTTTGCAATTTAGACCTTTTGTTTTTTTTACTTTTAACCCAAAGTTTTTATCTTTTGCAATTTAATCCTAACTCTTTTTTATTTTCAATTTTGGTCCACCATACTTTTCATTTTTCCCAAGTTTTTCGTTTCCTTGTAAATTTTGTGAGTTAACGCACCGCAACGCAACGTGCGTGTGGGGTTCAACATTTTTCGTATATTTTTTCCGTTTGACTGGCCCGTCGCGTCACATCTATTTTTCTGCGTTTGACAAATTCGTCCAACACGCGGTCGTGGATGGACTTAGTTGTTTTTTTTCTCAGCAACGAGCGTGCGTGATTTAAAAATTTTACGTCTGTTTTTCGCTCGGCGTTATTTTTTTCCCATTTTTATTTATTTTGTTTTTACGAGTTTTTACGGTGTTGATGGTCGCTGACAATGGTATAGTATTGCTACTACTTAACACAATTTTATGATAACCGCTGCAACGCAGTGGCTTAATACTAGTTAAATAATAATTATCTACAATTAAGAAATTAAGATATAATTTCTAATCTAGTAATTAATATAAATAAATAATAATATATTTTATGGAACTTTATCTGTAATTTCTTAAATGTTTGAAACATATTAAATTTAATAATTTAAATTAAATTAAATAATAATTATATACAATTAATGATGATATAGAATAATAACTAGTGTCCCTATATTGGTTTCTTTTATATTATATAGTATAGATATACAATTTTAGCTCATTTAACTCTCAGTAACTCCGTCAGCTCTAACAAAGATGAATATGTATCGGTATCGGTATTCTCATATAAATTCTATTAAAATGAAGTTAGAATTCAAATTTGATAGTAGGGATATGGTAAAAAGTGTCTAAAATGTAAGAAGGGTAAGAAGTGTTTTAAACCATTGGATATTTGATCTAATGGTTGAGATCAATACGGTATCAAAATGTAAATTGTGTTTTAATTAGAAGGGCCTTATGTAAAATTGAAGGGCATTAGTGTCTTTTCCAATGTTTCAAATATGGTAACCGTATCCTACACAACCAAAACCCCTATCAATCTCCTAAAAAACAAGCGACGTTCCCGTAAAAGCTAAATTTTGTATATTTTCCGTCAATCTAACTACAGAGCAGGAAACATAGAAGGGTTTTATAGGTAAACGGTGCATATTGTTCGACGCCAAATTCCTGTTGAACTAAAGTGTTTTATATTTTACTAATCACATGACATTCTTGTTCTATTAACAGTAGAATCAAGAATCAAACGAGTGTTTTATGGATTCAAAAACAGGAACGATGAAGCCATCGGGTTTGAAGAGGAAGCGAGAATCAACAATTTCGAAACCAGGTTAGTGTTTTATTGGGGATTTGATGTTCGGTACAGTGCATGGTTGTCAATGGTGTTTATTGAAGTTTGGGATGTTGTTAACAACCCAGTTAGCACTTTAGGGTTTTTTAAGGGATTTATTGGGTGTTATATGTGATGTAGATGGGGTGATAGTGTAATATAAGTAGATTTACGGTTGTTTTAAAAGGGGTTGAATTTCAAATCGGTCGGTTCTGTGTTTTCTCTGTTTTGATTATTGAAGGGTGTTTTAAATGGGGGTTTTACAAATGTAGTGTCTTTTGCAGTGTTATATGCAAGAATGAAGGGGGTTTTAATGGGGGTTCTATGTTAAATTGGTCTGATTGCATAAAACACTTCAAGTCTGATTCTGTCATAGTGTTATATGTAAATGGTGGTTGTGGATGCCAATAATGCATAAAACACTACACTTTTGATATAGTTGGTGTCTTCTAATCACTTTATTGCATAAAACACTACATTTCTGATTTAGTTGGTGTCTTCTAATCACTTTATTGCATAAAACACGACACTTCTGATGTTGAGACAGTGTTATGTGGAGATGGTGTCTGTTGAATACTTTATTGCATATAACAATACAAGTCTAAACTATGTTATTGCAAAAAACACTACAAGTCTGATTCTGACATAGTGTTATATGTAAATGTAGGTTGAGAATGACAATATTGCATAAAACACTACACTTCTGATGTAGTTAGTGTCTGCTAATCACTTTATTGCATAAAACACTACAAATCTAATGTTGGGAGAGTGTTATATGTCGATGGAGTCTGTTGAATACTTTATTGCATATAACACTACAAGTCTAGTCACTTTATTGCATAAAACACTACAAGTATGATGGTGACATCATTGCATATAATTTGGAATTCCTGGTTCGATAACTAATTGTAAAAAGGATTTAATTTTAGTCCGGAGAAGCGGCCGAATACCGAGATTCAAAATGGGAAAAGGATTCCATAACACAATTGGACAAAGCATCCAGTTGAGCGATTCGGATAATGATAACGTAATGCAAGAAGGTATATGTAAAATAGAAAACTACGCATGTAAAAAACAATTTGATGGACACTTTACTTTTAGTAATTTGTTATGCACTATCACGTTTTGTCGGAATTCTTGCACCAAGTCTCACCAAAAAAATACGACGCTTTAATTTTAGTAATTTGCTGGTTTAAAATAACAAAATGTGTTCGATTTGCAGCTACAACAGCACCCGATGCAAACAGCGATGACGACTTCGAGACACCGCTTCCGGTACCATTCGCGGAAGGTAAGAAGTTGATTAATTCAAATGAAATGTCGGTGTTTTTCGTATGATAGGGATCATAGTATAACATGATCTAAATGTTTTTTTAGTTTCAAAAAAACACCCTACACCAGCTGATACAAGACACCGTGACACAGCCGACGACGACTTCGTGACGCAACCACCAATGACAAATCAATCAGGTAACTTTGCACACAAAATTTGTAACCAACTCAGTCTTTTCATTTTCATTGTAAATATAGTATAACTGATGTGAATATATGGGTTACAGCTGCCAAATCACAGCCGGTCCGCGACAATGTTGACCACCAACAACCATGCGACGGAAAAAGACGTAAGTCAACAGCGAGTAGGAGGAAGTCGATGATACCACCAGCGTCATTCAAATCAAAAAAATATGAGCCCTTCACCGGGCCAAAAATTAAACTGAAGACGTCTTCGGAGAACCTTGTTATATTGGTCAACAACTTGAATAAACCACAAAAAAAGAAGGTCATAGAAATGGGATTCGGTACATTGCTGAATTTCAACATACGACATGTACCGACACGGCTTGCATATTGGCTGGCAAGCAACTATGACGACAACGCAGGAGTGTTGAACTTTGGCGAAACCCGTTTACGGATCACAGCAAATTTGGTGAATACAATATTCGGAATACTAAACGGGGGTATAAAGATTGTAGAAAAAATAAGAGCGAGGGACAGCAATCCGGTTGTAAAAGAATGGAGGGACCAGTTCAATGATAACACTAAAGTGTCGCCACTCGGGCTGAAGGACATGATGGTTAAAGACACTTCAAGTGACCGGGTGTTTGAATTGAACTGGTTGGTGTTGTATAATACTATACTTGGGGAGATAAGCGCATGCAACACAGTTAATCAGCGATTCTTGGAATGCGTGGACCCAAATGTTAAAATATCGAGCTTTGATTGGAGCAGCTACATGATAACCTGTTTAGATCGCACGGTGAATGCATGGAACCGAAAGAGGAATGACACTTTTAGAGGCCCGATCGTGTTACTAGCGGTATGTGACTCTACTCTATTGTTCATGATATGAGACTGAAACACTAAATGCATAAAACACCACAAAAACTTTATTTAACAACATAAAATTGGTTACATCAGCTACAATTTCATACAAAACCATTAAAGTCTATTAAAACACTAATAAACTATGTTACTATGTATAACACTACAGTCACATGTATTAGATTACAAACAAGTCTGTTTTGGAACAATACATTGGATATACTGTATTCTATAGCATATTAAACAGTACAATCATAATAAAACACTACATTTACAGACAATTCACTATGTAAAACACTCTTTTGAGCATACGAACCATTTATTATGTATTACACCCTTTCGAGGCTCGTATTGAGTACCCTTCCTAGCTGTGAAACCTCCCGCCTTAGCATATCTTTGGTAAAAAAGAAAGGCATTTTCCAGCGAATCAAACATCATATGCATCTGAGGTTTAATCAAATCATCAACATCTGGAATAAATGTCCTCCTTCCAGAATTTGGGGACACCTGAACATTACCAACGGGCTGGTATGTAGGAATATCTACAACGAAAAATCGACACCTCAGTGGTTTATAAAAACAGTTATAAGAACATGTTTCTAAATTTGATAAAAACACTATATGAAGAAATAACACTATCTGTTTCTACAACGAAAAATCGACACATAAGTGGTTTATAACACTATCCTGTAAAGACACTATACAGCTTAATTAACAAATAATCTGTTGATTTAAAACACTTAATAATAATAAAACTCTATGACGAATAAAAAAATTATGTCTGCACAGAATATAACAGTATTGGTGTGGGGTAAAACACTATGAAAAGAAATTAAGATTCCTGTACATAATATAACACTATATTTTGTGGATACAAACACTATACATCTAAATATAAAAAAAATTAAATAACTCTGTTAATGATAAAACACTACAACATAAAATTCAATGTATAAAACACTATAAAGGGGAATTCAGATGTGTGAATAGAATATAACACTATTGTTCATACATATGACACTAAACACCTAAATATGAAAAAAAAAAATATCTTTGTTAATTATAAAACACTACAAAAACTTACTAAAACAAAGGTAAACAATTCAATGTATAAAACACTATGAAATGAAAATAAGATGTGTGAACAGAATATTGATCATGCATATAACACTACATATCTAAAAAACTATAAAACAGAATATTGATCATGCATATAACACCACACTATAAAACACTACGGATCATGCATATAACACTAAACATCTAAAAATAAAAAAAATAATAAAAAAAAGTGATCAAGAAAAAACAGTAAAAAAACAATACCCTAAACAACTTAATGTATAAAACACTACATACACACAAAATCAAACCATACTAATGTCCTGTAAAAACGGCAATCTAAAAAACAAAACGTCGAACAAATAACACTAATTATCGGAACATAACTATCCTGATAACTATTAAGAGATTAAAATACTATGATACACATGTACCTGCATCGCCGGACTCCATTAAAATTGATATAAAAGACCAGAATCGAAGAAGGGCGCAGATGTTAAACAACTGTATTGTCTCTATCGATTTGATAAGCCTTGTTGTATTTATAATTGATGATGAATGATACGTAGATAACAATCGTATTGTATCTTGCAAAAAAAAAATACAAAATTCGATCCAATCCCTAAACAATCTCATCGACAGTTATTTTTTTTTCAGTTATATTGTAAATCAATTAAATGACAAAAATGTACAATTACTAATCTACCCTTTTGAATTAATTAAGAAGAGGGACACTTGTCATTCCCAGATTATTTCTTACACTTCTTACAAAAGACGGACTTTGTACAGGATCATTTACCTTTGATATCATAAACTATACTATCATTGATAACATAGTAAACCAAAACGATAACAACTAAACTGAATTCCTGCCACGTCATGCTAAACAAACATAAACAACTAAATTTAACCAACTATATACTTTTCCTTTAGGGTGAAGGGAGTCGATGCGGCAAACCCACATCACCGAATCGGCAATGGGCGGCAAACCACCGCCAACCCATTTGCCGCATGAGGTGTTTGTCGAAATGGGGTGTTTTCGGTGAGGCATTACCGAATCGGCAAGGGGAGGAAGAAGAGAGAGAGGGGGTGTGGGGGTGGGGTCCATTCCTATCTCAACCAATCACAACTTTTTCCTTTTTTTAAAAAAAATAGTTTACCACTTCACCAAGTGTTTAAACCATTGCCAACACTTTTCACCAAAGTTTAAACACTTTTGACTGATTGACATGACGCGCTCTGATTGGTCGGTTTTTTGGTTTGCCACTCCAAAGTGTTTAACCACTCCCTTCAACCTTATATACATACATCCATTTGTTTCTGCCACGTCATGCTAAGAAAACATAAACAACTAAATTTAACCAACCATATATTTTTTACCTTTAAATACATACATCCATTCACAAAACAACAAAAGAAGAATGGCACGTTCGTAAATACTTCCGAACCCCAAGGCCAAACCAAAACAATCCAATTACTTAAACCCCAAAACGTTCACCATCCTCCGTTATATCAAACCCCAATCCAAAACGGAATTCTCCCTACAAACAATCATGGGTTCAACGCCGAGAAGATTAAAGAATATTCCGGCAAAAAAAGTACCACCATCTTCACACTACAAAAAATCTAAACCCCAAGCCCAACATAACAAACCAACAATAACCAGAACATCCTCTGTTTCCGACAAACTCGAGGCTCTCAAAAACCTCTTACCCACACAAGAATTCGACGACACGTCATCCGCCGACAAGTTGTTCGAAGAAACCGCTGATTACATTCTTCTGTTACGCACACAAGTCTCCATTTTACAGAAGTTAGTCGATTTTTACGGAAGCTCTTCTTCTTCTTCGTCGCTTGTACAGCAGTAATTAATTAATTATTACATATAAGATTTTTAATTTCAATTTTTTACTTAATATTATGGATCAGAGGAATTACAGAGAGCCTTTTTTTTTCTTTTGTCTATTTATTTAATTTGGTATTGACTTTAGATTTTGAGTTTTGAATGCATGTTTTAGGAGTTTAAATTCTTTCTCCGGTACGAATTATTTTAGTTTTTTTATTCGCCTAATTTGTTGATTAATTTTAATTTATGAGTTGATTTGGGATTTGTATGGTTGATTTTGAAAATTATTGATAAAATCTAGAAGAGAGAATGTGAATTTGGTTGTGATGTGAATCTGTGTATTTTGGTAGGCCCGATGGGTTAAATTAAATGTTTTTTTTAATTGGTCTTGGTGGATAGATCCACCGTGACAGAGGTGGTGGTAAAATAACCGTTAATTTAGACTCTTTGCGGGAGTTGCGGACTTGCGGCCCAACCACATCCAAGTTGGCCATGTGGGGCATCTAGGGATGAGATCATTCCAATACATGTTTGGTACTTGTATCGTATCAAACCAACACCGTATCGTAGTTATGAAAATTGAAAATGAGCTCATATCTAATCCCAATTGTGCCGATGATGACCGATTGGTACCGGTACTGGACTGAACCGAGACGGTACCTCAAATTACCGAAACCGAAATTGAGCTCACATCTAATCTGAACTTATCGGTTAGTGTCGGTACCGGATCAAACGAGACCGTATCTCAAATTACCAAAGCCAAAATTGAGCTCACGTCTAATCCGAATTGTACCAATGATGTTTGGTTGATGTCGATACAGGGCCGAAACAAGACCGTATCACAAAATTATTGAAACCGAAATTGAGCTCACATCTATTTTGAACTCTATTTTGAACTGTAATGATGATGGCCGGTTGGTACCAATACGACATTGGTAACGCAAATTACCAAAATTGGAAATTACCGTATGACATGGCACGTGGTCCCTGAAGATCACTTGCCGTTACAAGTTTTCCAGGTTGTGGGTCGAGTTTGTGTAAGATTAAATATATTATGTTTTAATATTTAATCTAGTAGTCATTATAATCATTTACATGATATAGATCAAAATATACTAGTTAGGTGCCCGCGCGATGCGGCGGGAGCGACACTTTGCATTGTAGTACTCGTTTTTGGTAGTTTTCTTAATGTGGTGGATGTCCGTCATAAGCGTTACTTTATCATTTTCTTATTGTTATGGGTGTACGTCATAAGCATTACTTTATCATAACATCAGAAGTCGTAGAAGGGTACCGATGTTGATGATGGTTTAAGTGGCGGGCCCACATGATCCGTTCCCACATGTTGCAAAGCTTTTTGAGGCATAAACTGATGAGGGCACGGGTAAAACCTCAATAATTCCGATGACCACCAAATCAATTCAACTTTACAATCAAAGTGTAGGGAATTACTCGCCACAAAGAGTTGCTACAAAATTGATTAAACAAAATAAAATGATTGAAAACTTTGTTTATTAAAGATAGAATATATCTTTTCTGGATAAGATCAAGTTTATTTAAAATTACTTATTTAAAGTAGTTATCTAAGTTCTTATTTCCACTACAATTCATTAAAACACATGTAATCTAAATGGAAAATTAACAATTTATACATGAAAATCAACTCAAGTGTTTAATAGAAACATCACAAAATAGAATTTTGAATCTTGATGCATGAAGCATTGCCCCCATAGCGTACACTGTCATCAGTATTGTAGTAGCGAGCTTTAAATTTCAAGATATGATGAATAACAATGTACTTATTTTTTAGTCTGTAACAAGGACTAACAGCTACATCATCACAATTTCCTGCACATTGCAACAGTAATATCTTTGTCAATTTTACAAAATCAAAGCTACCAGAAATATTTCTGAAATGAAAAAGAATACCATTTCAATCCATGATCCTTTTTTATCTTTTAGAGCGCACTTCAGGAACGCGACAATACCTCTTTTGAGCTATAGCATATGTTCTTTTGTAGTTTCTATTTTTTATTTTGTCACACAGCTTTAATGAACAACAATATTGTTTGTCTATATTTAAAAAAGGCACAAACGTCCTTAGAAAAGTACACATTTCAGATATATGTATGAGAACTAACCTAGGGATAGTGCCACGTCACCGTCGGTCGTATTCTATCGCTTGTCTAAGAGCTCTTGCAAAATCTTTGAATGTGGCCTCAATTATATGGTGATAACTTTTCACAGCAAGCTGTATTCATATGTTAAAGAAAATATGCTTTAGAAAAGATGATAAAAAGTTGCTTAGACAAGTAGCAGTTCCAAACCATTTATTTATAGAAGCGTCAATCTTTGTTGTGTTTAGATCGAAAATGGGTCAAACCAAAAACTCAGTCAAAAAAGAATTTTTATTCATACACCTAAATCATTTTACTCAACGGTTTACCTGTTACCACAGTAATGGCCACCACCACCTACAAGAAAATAAATATCCGACAAAGAAAAACAATATAGTCCTTATATCTTCACTACCCAAAATTTATAGATAATAATAACTTACTCAAGCTCATTTGGATCAGTGAGATCAATGGTGTTTGGTTCATAGCTGTAAATAACACTAACTTTACATCAATCAAGAGCAAAAGTAAACTACCTCTATTTTGAATATTAAATCATTTGAAGAATACAAGTATTCTAACTAATGATAGTAATTAGCTTACGTTTTAATGTCAGCCAACAAGAGGAAAGCTTATAATGAATGAGGGAACCAGATGAAGAACACAAACATTTAAATGACTTTCATCACAACAAATAGATACCACATAGTCACATATAGTTCAATTGCAGAAAAAAACTATTGGAGCGATAAGAAGCATGGTGAAAAAAACTAACAAGTGGAAAGCAAACCGAAACAACATTCCACATTGACAGATTCATTATCATCCCAAATCCCAATCGAAGACACGAACAGACGAAGAGCGCCAATGTAATTGAAAATCGCTCGAATCCTACAAAATTAAGGTCACCTTTATATATTAGCAAAAGAGTATTATCTCTTTAAACTAACCAAATATATAATACACCGATACAATGCAACTCTACAATATTAAGGTCACCTTTATAAATCTTTGGTTGTTCAGGTGTTGGTGTTTAGAGAACTCTACAAAGTAATTCTTGTGAGTTAAAGTCGCAATAATCGGATAGTCTGTTCCAAATACGAATCCAAACACCTCCTCGTATTCTTCATGCATATGCATTTTTTAAAGAATAAACATGGGTAAAAGTGCATAAAAGTCATGTACATGTATTCATAATAGTCTCAAGAAGTCTATTTTGTTCAAAGATTTGGAAATGATGTCCAAACCAAAAATGATGCTTGCTATTAGTGACCTGATCTGCTGCAAAACACATATGTGGTTGTTAGTCAGACTGCTCTCCATGAAGACCATATGGTCAATGTCAATGAACAGTTCAGGATTCACCATAGCTAGTTTCATTGATAAAACCTGCAGGGAAAGAGAAGTTATAAAAACTAAAGTTTAAAATTCAAGCATTTAGTCGTATCACCAACCAAACATGAAATGATTAATCATATGACATCCGCCATAATCTACTTTTAAATCCAACTTAGACTAATAAACAAACCCGTTAATAGTGATACATAGTTTGATGGTTTCAAAGTAACCGAACAAATTAATATTATACAAAAGTTCCTTTAGCAAAAATATATACCAGCTATTAGTGAAATCCAATCCAACTACAAAAGTCAAACAAAGAACCTTCATTAAAGAAAAAGTATAACGTTCATAAGAAATACATATACACCTACAAAGAGTAACCTTAAAAAGTGTTCATTAATCATCATAATGCATAATGCATAATTCATATCTCAACTGCAATAGATATACTATGTTTGGTAATTACAATTGAATTAAACAGGCTTTAATTACAACTTCAATACCTGAGAATTCTTGTGATGATTGGCAAGGCGAGAATGGCATTAATAGTGGCTGCACCCTAGAAAAATCCATAAAAAATCAAATTGTAAAACACATAGTACAATAAACAGTACCTTCAAGCCCCGTTTCATGCCCCGGTTTTATCTATTCCGGTTGTTGTATATGCTCTGTCCTGATCTATTCTGACATGTGCTCCGTTGGTACATCTCCATGAATTAGGTTTTCAACCTCCTATTTACAAAATCATGAAACAAATTCAACGAATTCTTAACAAATCAAGTCAAATAAGACGTGTAACGATTAGTGCACGCAGATTTGTTCAACGAATAAAAAAAATTAGGGCTCTATCGAACGATACATTTGGGTGTGTGTACTCTCACTAATCGAGAGAGAGAATTAAGGAAGAGAAAGTATGTTTAAATTCTGATATGGGATTAGGGTTTACTGCATGTTTTGAATAGGGGATGGGAGATTTAAAAGCTTTATTAGTTGTACCATATGCTACGATGGTGGTGGGGTTTCGATCGGTAGAGGGGTCTTGGAGAGAGAGAGAGAGAGAGTAAAAAGTAGAAAACATACCTGATGGTTGCAGTGAATGACCGGAGGTGTTGAGAGAAAAGATTATGGAGGGGGATTTAGGAGGCGCAGGTCTTGAGGGGATGAAATGTCGGGGGTTTAAGTTGAGAGAAGAATGGTTTTGAATTTTGGATTAGAAATAGGAATAATCGGATTATATAGTTTCAATTTTCAAATGGTAGGGGAAATTCATGCTGATAGAGCTGTTAATTGGAATTTTGTTAAAAAAGGTATTGTTTATGATGGGTACCGTGATTATATGTGTATCAAAAAAGTTGAATGAATAAACAACTGTTAGAGATGATAAAAAGTAGATGACCAATGGCAAAGTCAAACTATATAATTATAAACAAAAATAATAACTTACAAAAAAAGGAAATAAACATGTATGTGGATATGTAATGTCTACTGTTTGGTAGTAGACACTTCTATCATTGGTTTGCCGACTATATTAGTTTTTATTTTCTTCTTTAATTACTTGTACACCAAACCATCATCAACTTTTACCTTTTAATTCGTGTGTCGATATTGAACAAGACAACTACCGAAACGTCGACAAAAATGTGTAGGTCGTCATGTTGTCTTTGGATTTTTTTAAAACATTATAGTTTATAAGATATGTCAAGAATATGTAAAAAAAAAATTTAAGTTTGTTGTGAAGGGGAAAAATGTAACTAATTATCTATAATTTTGCTAAAAGTCAAGGATTTAAGTGCAATAAGTTTAGGGGCTAAAAATAAACAATGTTTAAAAGACCAAATTACCCTCATTTTAGGGGTCTATCTATAAATAAAGGGGGGGAAAGTTCTTATTTTTTTGGTATCTTAAAATACCCCTCCCTCATGCATTATAATATAGTATAGATAATAACCTATTAAATAATTAGTTGGTAATTGTTGATGGACTATATTACCCTTATTAACTAATTAGGTTTCCTCCTGGGTGCTTATATAAGGAGAATTATGTAGAGGTCATAAGGTTACACACTTAATCAGATAACCTTATCACAACATCATCATCATCGACCTCCTCTCCTATAGCCGATTCCCTTGTCGGTTTTCTTAGTCCCCATCATCAGTTAGCACCCTAAGTAGGAACCAGATCACACTGACAATTATGTCGAACGGGATGTCATCTTCTCTGACTGGATTCTCCACTGCACTGTCTGCTGTAACATGTATGTTTTCATGTTTTCCATTATGATTAAACAGAACTGGTCCAACATGTGGTATCAGAGCATATGTTGATTAGTCAGTTCTGTTTTCTATCCGTAAATCTGGATTAAAACTGGAAAACAGGTTTTAAAACGATAATTAAATTCGTTTTTTCTGTCATCCGAAATCATTAACTGTTCGATTTCTGTCATCCGGAATGGCATCTCGGATGACATGTTCATTCTTATGTTACTGTCCGAAATCATAATGTTCAAGTATTGTTTAAATGATTGATAAATTCCCAGATTTCGGATATAGTATTAAGGTTATTTTGTTGGTGCACTAAATGTCTGCTGATTACGTCATTATCAAGTCTTGTGTCTAGGATTGTTTGAATGATCACACCATAGGGTTTAAGTTAGGGTTTTTAAGGTTTAAACATGAGATTTCGCTTGAAAGGTAATGTGTTTGCTTGAAGCGAAATCACAACACATGATTTCGCTTCAGACTGTCTCAAGCGAAATGTTGTACTCTATATATAGGTGTGTTGGTCATTTGAAGCGATAATAGTTGTCATTGTATGTGAGTCAAGGTGCTGCTGAATTTTTGTCAGAAAATCAGTGTAAAGACTCAAAAGGCATTAATAGAAAGAAAATTAAGAGGAACAAAGCTGTTATGACTTTATGTGCATTGATTCCGCCTTTACACATAGAGATGAACGCCTTAACTGACTTTTAGAGGTCGTACAACGGTCCAACATATTTTTATTTAGGGTTCATCATGTTCTTAGTTAAAATTCGAAATTTCCTTTATGTTTTGGAATATGATTTGAATTGTGGAATTTTTTCCTAATTTTGATCTAATTTTATCTAATAAGGTTTTCGAAATCTGTTAATAAGATAAACAGATTATGATTTTTCGAAATTTTCTAATAAAATTAGATCAATGATAAAATAGGAAACTCTATCACAATTCCTAAGATTTCGAATTTTCTGTTATGTTTTCACATTAACAGCTGTAACAGCTTAAAGATCATATTACGAATGATCATTCCGGATGAACATTGTTCGCCCATTACGGATCAGCAACCGTCTGATCATTCCGGATGAACATTGTTCGCCCATTACGGAAGCATCACGGATGATCAAAGAACTGACCATTTCGGATGAATCTCGGACTAAGCATTACCATCCGAAATCATCCGAAATCCATCACGGATCATCAAGAACTGACCATTTCGAATGAATCTCGGACTGAGTATCATCATCCGAAATCATCCGAAATGACTCGACTTACGCGTCTTGGACACATCCGAAATCATTCGAAATCATCCATTTCGGATAGTCCGAAATGATTCAAAATTAGTCATTTCGGATGAATCCAAGACATGATTCATCCGAAATCATGAGTGTTCATAAAATTTGGCAGTTAATGTGAACTAACGGGTGGTTTGCTATTAAATAATTGGTTTTTGTAATTACTTAGTTAGTTAATCAGAATCAGATAATGTTTTACAAAACCAAAATGGCTTAACTTGAATGAGTTTTTGATGTATCATTTCTGGCCAAAGCTGACTTGATACATCTACTTATCATTCAAGTATTACGAAAGCTATATTAAGTGTGCATCATAAACATGAATGTCTTAATATCTGGCCAAAGCTGATTTAATTCTTTCATAGATGGCATACTTAACAAGTGCATAACTAAAGTGATTGTCTCAATTTCTAGCCAAAGCTGATTTGTTACAACCACTTTGCACATATACTTAAATGATTACACTTCTGGACAAAGCTGATTTGTTTTCGTTTAAGTAGAATTTTAACTAAGTCTATTATTTTGATGTTAGTAATAGACAATATCACAGCTTCATAATGTAAAATGGTCATTATTTATGCCTGCCTTAGTTTAACATGCCCTTAGATCACATTAGAACTTCTTCATAAGTATCATAACTTGCTCATCTTATTTCCACTATCAGCACCAAATCAGGGGATTCCACCTTTGACTGGTGATAACTTTGCTGCATGGAAGGATGCCCTCATGCTTACACTTGGATTGCTGGACTTCGATTATGCTCTAAGAGAGAATAAGCCAGCGGACCTTACCACTCAAAGTACTGCTGCTGAGCAGATAGTTCATGAAAAATGGACTAGGTGTAACCGCATGTCTCTCATGTTCATGAAGCAGTCCATCAGTAATGCAATCAGAGGAGCCATTCCAGATTCTGAAGATGCTAAAACCTACTTGGAACATGTGGAGGCGCAGTTCAAAGGGACGTCTAAAGCACACGCTAGTACCCTTATCCTCAAGCTGGTGACAACTAAGTATGATGGGAGGAGCGGCATTCGCGAGCACATCATGATGATGAATGACATGGCCAATAAGCTGAAAGGGCTGGAAATGGAGATCAGTGATACCTCAAGTTTGGTCAATGGTACCTCAAGTTTGATGAAGTCATGAAGAAGCAAGGTTTTATGAAGAATCAAGTGAATCAATGCACCTACCTCAAGATGAGTCGGAGCAACTTTACTATACTTGTCCTTTATGTAGATGATATTCTATTGGCAAGTAATAGTTTAGACATGTTGCATGAGTCGAAGCGGTTACTCTCGCATAACTTCGACATGAAGGATCTCGGAGATGCTTCTTACGTCATTGGCATCGAAATTCACCGAGATAGACACAAAGGGATCTTAGGATTGTCCCAGAAGGCTTATATAGATCGTGTTCTTACACGTTATAACATGCAACAGTGCAAACCCTCCGTCGCTCCAGTAGTTAAAGGAGTTGTTTTCGGTTCATTCCAGTGTCCGACAACAGAGGTTGAGAAGGAGCGAATGAGCCAGATACCTTACACGTCAGTTGTCGGGAGTTTGATGTATGCTCAAGTCTGTACTCGCCCAGATATTGCTTATATTGCTGGAATGCTAGGCCGTTATCAGACTAATCCTGGCCTAGATCACTAGAAAGCAGCTAAGAAGGTACTTCGATATCTGCAAGGGACGAAAGACTATAAACTGACTTATAGAAGAAGTGATCATTTAGAAGTGGTGGGCTATTCTGATTCTGACTTTGCCAAATGCAAAGATGACAAGAAATCCACTTCGGGCTATATCTTTATGTTAGCAGGCAGCCCTATCTCTTGGAAGAGTCATAAACAACAGTTGACCACAACTTCCACAATGATGGCGGAGTATATTGCTGTTTATAACGCAACCTGTCATGGAATGTTGCTTAGAAATCTAATCACTGGACTCAAAATCGTTAATTCCATTTCTAGACCATTGAAGCTTTACTGTGATAATTCAGCTGCCGTTAGTTTCTCGAACAGTAACAGTTCGACTGGAGCTGGTTTATATCTCGATACAAAATATATGTTCGTACGTGAACGAGTTGAGGAAAATAATCTTTGTATCGAGTATATTAGTACTAAAGATATGCTTGCGGATCAGATGACTAAAGGTCTCCCTCCTAAGGTTTACGAATAACATGTTCGGAATATGGGATTTAGTAAAGACCTTATTTAAGCATATTGTACTAGCTTATGTTTTATGATTAATGAAATTTCCTCAGTTTGATTTTGTATGTCGCTTAGAATATGTTCAACCGGTATAATGGCATATAGACAAATAAAGTTACAAATCAAACAAAGGGCTTATGCGTATTTTGATCATGACGATTAGGTTTTAAATTAAGGCTATAGTATGACTAATGGGGGTCCTGAGTCGCATAATGATTCAAAGGCTGTATTTCTCTGCTATAGTACTTGTTTAAGGCTAAAATGAGTGTTAACTCCTGATCATGCTTATCTAATACTCATGGTAAATGATTACTCGGCTAAGTGGGATAATGTAAGATTAAATATATTATGTTTTAATATTTAATCTAGTAGCCATTATAATCATTTACATAATATAGATCAAAATATATAATAACCTATTAAATAATTAGTTGGTAATTGTTGATGGACCATATTACCCTTATTAACTAATTAGGTTTCCTCCTGGGTGCTTATATAAGGAGAATTATGTAGAGTTCATAAGGTTACACACTTAATCAGATAACCTAATCACAACATCATCATAATCGACCTCCTCTCCTATAGCCGATTCCCTTGTCGGTTTTCTTAGTCCCCATCATCAGTTAGCACCCTAAGGAGGAACCAGATCACACTGACAATTATGTCGAACGGGATGTCATCTTCTCTGACTGGATTCTCCACTGCACTGTCTGCTGTAACAGGTATGTTTTCATGTTTTCCATTATGATTAAACAGAACTGATCCAACAGTTTGGGTTTACCCCGAACCCGCGGGAGGTCCAAGTGTATATCTCTTCACATAACATCCCACTTAATAATATGTGACATGTTTTGTTTTGTCATAGACTCAAAAGAGAAGCGGTACCCCGGATATGCAAACACTTCTAGGGTACGTACACTCAAGGCCGGCTTGGAGGGGGTGCGGGGTCGGCGACGGCACGGGCCAAAACCCTCCGAGGGCCCAAATCTTTTTGATTTTGTATAGAATTTACGTTGTATAAGCTAGAATATATATATATATACTAAATCAAAAGATGACACAAACAAGCTCTTGTCGGGATGGTTATTGCCTTGCTTAAACAACAAGGAGCCGTGGGTTCTAATCCTGGTGTCTCCAAATTCTCTATTTTAGCTTCACTTTTTGGTTTTTTAGCTGCATATGACTTTTAGTGCCTGCTTTTGTTAACTACATCTTTTTCATTAGTTAATAAACTACTAACTACACTTAGCTAAAAAAATAACTATTTAAATTACTTTCACATAAATTTTAGTGATTAAATAATTGATGAGTTTATAATATATGGAAATTTGCGAATAGGGCCCAAAATTTTTATTTCGCACCGGGCCAATTTTTTTTATTTATTTTCGGAGACGGCCCTACGTACACTTTCCTTTATATTTGAGTCTCTCCCCATAAACACTTCTAGGGTACGAGTAGCCACTACCACAAAGCGGTCCAACACCATTGAGATTATTCAATTTTCAAAACATATAGCCATCGCATCATGTCCTCTTATCTTTATTATAAGAACGTCTCTTTACGCTTATTTTCCGAGTTTCATTTAATGAGAGAAAACAAAAAAGATTTGAAAGGAAATGATTTTTAGTTGTGTTCCAGAGTTTCATTAAAGGAGAGAAAATGAGAGTTTTTTTGCCTAAAATTAATCTTTCTAATTTGGAAAGAAACGGAGAGAAAAGAAAAGAAAATACCTGATACAACATATTTAGTTTTTGACGCTAACAGGCGTTCAAAACTGAATTAAGTTTATATGAATTAACTATTATACCTCGAAAAAGAACTAACGGTAAATAAAATAAACCCTATCTCATTTTCTTTTTGGGTTGTATTATTGCCCCCGCCGTCGATGACATTCATCGACTCTCATACCTTGTACTATTTTCCACAAACAAAAGCAAATTAATGTACCATTAGAATCCCACTTATCTAGAAAGATAAGCCTTTCCATTATCTCGAAATATAGACTGATAGAGAGCTTGTCAAGATCGAATCTTGGACAAGAACACGATAATCAAACTAAGGAAAAAGAGAAAATCAATCGCAAGAAGTAGAATCAATCTAATCACTAGCACTCATGATTCTGAATTGAAATTTGACCCAAGAAATAAAGTTGCGTTGAGATATCCTCCATCAAGTTCTGCACCGAGGTGCGGTTTTCTTGAAAACAAACTTATTCCTAGCCAACCATATGTGCCACAGGGTAATATAAAGCAAAACAAAACTAATATTCTTGCCATTTTAGACCTCATAAACCTAGTGGCTTTGTCAAACAAACCTTGTACATAATCTATCACACCCCCAAAATACCACTCGCGTAAACACCGCAGGGCGTGTGACGTACCAGGATCTTAGCCATCAATCACATTGAACTCATAGGTATATGTAAATAAAACTTTCATTGATTAACAGTAAGTGTTACAACGTTACAATATTTCACAGTTTACAGCGGAAGCATAATTCATTCGTTAAGAGTTTATAACCACATGTAAAAGCCATTTGTGTTGTGTTATGTTTCCATGTATCTCGACCCATGACCACTCCAGCCTCCCAGACAGCAAGTTCCGGTCAATATGCACCTAAAGACCTGCAAGGCATATATCAACGAATCAACAACAAAGTTGAGCGAGTTCACAGATTGGGTGTTCGATTTAAGTTGTTTACGAAAACATAGTTTGTCTTTAGTTGGCTTACTTGCCGTGGGGTTTACCCCATAGTTGCAAATATGATTAACCAGTTTACCCTGTTTCCCAAACATATCCATAGTTGGTGGGGGCTTCCCATGTGAATTACCAGTTTACCCTGTTTCCCAAACCTTTTTACGATATTTAGTGGGGGCTTCCCATGTGCGTTACCAGACCGTACCATATCGACTACTACGAAAATAAGTTGTGCCCTAAGTCAATGTCTATCAGCATTGACCCTTTGCCTTTAGTCCATTAGTACACGCCCGTTCGAACGACACGGTGTGAGGTTTGTTAAACCTAATAGCGCTATTAACTAATGACCCGCTCGCCATCGGCTTCGGCGATTAAGTCGATATAAAGTGAGGGACTTCATGATAGAGTTTTGTCTAGTAAGTTGTAAGGTTGTTGTCCTACCCAAGGATGACGAACGTACGTATTCTACCCAAGGAGAATAAGCAGGATTTATAGTGGCATCCTACCCAAGGAGAATACGCAGGATTTATAGTGGCATCCTACCCAAGGAGGATATGTAGAATTCCGTTTTAGTTTCTTAACCCATTCCCAAAACCACTGGGAATCCCATGCCTTGTAGAAAGTGTGAACTCACCTTAGATTGCTCGGTATGTTATGTTATGTTATGTTACCCGTTCCAAGTTGATCAACCATACCCTACCGTGTTTACCAAAGACAGTCAGTTTTGTACACACATAAATCACGTATTCATCATACACGTTTCACAAGTTATAAGCGAGTATGGCACATATCATCCTTCATGTTACAGCTAGTGTTCGAGCCATAAGTATATCCACATCACAAGTTCGTATCTCTAAATGTCACCTATTAACCGTTCGGTATACACCCAAGTAATCATGCAACACAACAAGCATTTGGGTCACAATCAGTTTCGTATTAGGATAAATTACACTTTTCGTCCTTTATGTTTGTAGGTAGTTGCAATGGATGACCTTTACCTTTAATAATTACAGCCACAGTCCTTTATTTGCAAAACATGTTACACCTTAGGTCCTTTGACCCTAACCAGGTTAAATTTTTCAGTTAAGTTATATCACATAAGGGTAATTTAGTCTTTTAACCAATTAAATTAAATTAAAAATGGTTTAATAAAAAAAACAATAAACTAAAATATATATAACACATCTCACATCTCAGATCTGAGATCTCTTTCTCAACCCTTTCTTCCCCAACCAAACCCACCACCATCTGCCACCACACCACCACCGTTATGCGGCGTCGCCAAACTGCTGCCGCCACCACCACCACCCCAACCGGTTCCGTCACATCCTTCTCTCTCTCTCTCACATAACCCTAACCATTAAAACCCCAAGTATAAAACCCAGATCCGTCACATCGCAACCTTTTGGGGCGTTTTTGTGTGGCCGTTGATTTGTCGTCGGAGTTTTAGATCTACCTGCACTGTTTCGTTCTCCGATGGTCCAAGTACTTTGTCGAGCTTTCATCTGAAATTAGCTAGGAAGAAAGGGGATGGGAGATAAGATGGGACTGGAGGTGGTACCGTTGGAGAAGGAAGAAAGGGGATGGGTGATAAGATGGGACTGGAGGTGGTGATCGGCGGTAGTGGCGGCAGTGGTTTCCCAGGTTCAAGATCAGATGATTGGGGTGATCAGTTTGAATATTCTGGGTTAAGCAATGGTGGAGATGTGATGGAGGATTGGGGTTTGTTTGATCAGTCTTATTGGTTGAGTAATTCTGATCAACAACTTAATTATCTTCTTGGATCCTATCTTCTTTGATGACTCCAGGTTAAGTTAACTCAATTTCCGATTGATTGAATCCATTGCAATACTCAAGTAGTTTTGGTGTTGAAAGACGTTACATTTGGTATAAACTTTTTAACTTGTGTGAAGTTTCTTTAATTGGGTTTCTATTATCTTACTTGTAAAACTTTATGTTTGATTGCCCACTGGTTCCGTATATGTGTTCAAAACTATGTGTTGATGGTGGTGACTGATTAGCAGTGTTTGTTCTTTGATCGATATGCAAAACCCAATTTTGTGAGCCAGATTTGGGGGTGTTTGGTAGTGGTTACAGACGGTGGCTGTCGGATTTGAGCTAAATTTTGGTGGTGTTTTGTAGTGGTTGTCGGTTTTGGATATGTCAGCTAGATTTGGCGGTGGTTAGTGGTGGTCAGAGCAGTGGTTTTATTTCCAGATGATTTAAAGAGGGGTGAGGGGGAGAGTGTGAGTTGAGAGAGAGATGAGGGGGGTGATGGTAAATATTAAAGCTTTGTTTTAAATTTTAATTTAATTTAATTGGTTAAAAGACTAAATTACCCTTATGTGATATAACTTAACTGAAAAATTTAACCTGGTTAGGGTCAAATGACCTAAGGTGTAACATGTTTTGCAAATGAAGGACTGTGGCTGTAATTATTAAAGGTAAAGGTCATCCATTGCAACTACCTACAAACATAAAGGACGAAAAGTGTAATTTATCCTTCGTATTACATGTTAATTAAACTTCAACCATTTGGCAGCCCTTTACGGTGCTCGTGGCAATTGTGCGGCCCAGCTGATGTTGGGCCCAACAATGTAAGGCACACCCCATTGATTTCAAGCCCCACCCGCATTCTTGTGATCTGTTACGCAGCCCATTACTAACCAGAGGTGTGTGGCCCAATACCCATGTTACCCAACAAATATGTGTGCGGCCTTATTTAGGTAACGGCCCAACTAATACGAGTCCAGCCATGTATGTTGGATCTGTGTCACTTGTAGCTGGTACGGCCCAAAATAATGAAGCATGTGCAACCATATGATACTCATTATCATCTAAACAAACCACATATAAGTTCACAGCCCATCATATCACATGTCTTCACTATTTTATTTTAATCCATTTTAATCATCAAGAACCACTATTTAATTATATGGCCAACAATACTCTATATTATATCACTGACTTCCTATTTGTTCTATTAGACTTTTGATACAATCACATGCAATCTGGATAAAACCCTTCTAACAAACACTAAATGTGCCGACAACCCATAATGATCACATGTGATGACACAATTTATTTTATTGAACCGAGATGAGTTTATCAAGTGAGGTTTATGACAGTTACACACAATTCGAAGATCACAGACTTAAATCATACAGCCTAATAATTACTATCATCATCATCGACATTGACAAACACATCTTATACAATCAATAAAACTCATGTAATCATACCCGTACATCACATGGGATCGCTCATAAAAAAAAAACATACAATTAATCAAGACCGAAGCAAGTATGATTATACTAACCAAACGATTGTAGAGTGTGCACTAGAGCAAGTAGGGGGAGGGTGCTTCTTCGAGTCCTCAGGCTGTTGTCGCTAGTTCTAGGAGTCTAGGGTTTTGGTTTTTAGTTGTGAGTTAATCAGGAACATAATACGTACATCATATAGATAAGGGTTTGGAGCGGTTACCTCTTTAGCCGAAATGGGCTTAAGCCCAAGCACTTGGGCTGCCATAATCTAATAACGTATCTGCCACATAGTGGCGGTTTGGGCTTCTAGTTCGCGGGTTTGGGATGCGGCCCGTTAAAACAATTGTCTATTCAGAACACAAGGGTGTGGCCCAACCATATATTCGACCCAAAGATTGGCCCACTACACGTTACTGACTACGTTATAACTTAACACGTTTTATCAAGGTCACGGGTGTTGAACAGATTTGTTAAAACAAGAACAAGAAAGGAAATAATAAGAGGAATCGGAATCACAAGACCGAAGGCACTAACCTTAAAGTTCGGGTTGTCACATAATTGGCCAAGTTAAACTCTCGGCCTGACACGAAATCCGTTTCCAAATTTCTTGAGCGTATTGACAATTGATGAAAACATGATCTAGAAATTCCTCTATACCGCAAAGACAACACCTAGTAGAGCTCAGAAAAATACGTAAGGTTTCATGTGTTTAAGGGTTTTTTATTAGTTTTGTTCAATGGAGAATGCAAAAGGACCTAATTTTCCTTGAACTTGTTAAATTTAAAATGGGTTAAGTATTAGTACCCTAGTTTGTTACAAATTGAAACATTAATACCTTAGAATGCTACTTTAAACTAGACCTTACTTCTTAGTACCCTAGGTTGTTACTATGGGGACTAACAGAGTAATTAACTCTTGAGTAAACTGCGAAAATGGTCCATGAGGTTTGGACACTTTCGTCACTGTAATCCAAAACTCAAACCTTTTGAATCTGGGTCCCTGTGATTTTAATTTTGTTGCCATTTTCAACCAAAAGCAAAATCTGGTCAGATTTTTCAGTTAACATCAAGCTTTTATGTATTTTTCCTCCCTTTTAACGAAGGGCAAAATGGTCTTTTGACGTTTTATTATAACAAATTAAAAAAATATGACAATTTCGCCCTTCGTTAAAAAGGAGGAAAAATACAAAAAAAGTTGGATGTTAACCGAAAAATCTTACCAGATTTTGCTTTTGGATGAAAATGACAACAAAATTGAAACTATATAGACCCAGAATAAAAAAGTTTGAGTTTTGGATTAAAGTAAAAAAAATCTCCAAACCTCATGGACCATTTTCGCAACACCAGTCTTGGATTAAAATGACAAAAGTGTCAAAACTCTTTTAAAAATAAATGATGGGAGCTATAATGGAGCTGTGCCCTAACTTCCTCCTTCTTCTTCCCACCAGGCAAATCCCATCGGTTGTTTAAACATCCCCAAGCCTTGCCAGCAGCGTTACCAAATCAAATCAAGCTTAGTCACAGGTAAAACTCGAAACCCATCAACCTTATTTATCTACAATGCCTATGAAATAAATTTCATTGCTTAATGAAATAGATTTACTAGAAACCAAATTTCTCCTTATGTTTATTATATTTTAAAGGGTAATAATTTGTGAAGGATTTTCAATACTGATCTTCTTCATGTCAAAATTCAAATTGTCATGATTTATTTATTTAATCCAAAACGTTTGGTTTTAGTATTTGCAGTAATTTTGTTGTATAAATAAATAAATGTCAGGTAAGGTTGATTCATGGATGCAAGAAGGGAATCAGTGGAGTTAGTTTTTCAAATGTCTAATATTCTTGACACTGGGTTAGACCGCCACACCCTTTCTATCCTCATTGCCCTCTGCGACCTCGGTTTTAACCCGGAGGCACTTGCTGCAGTCGTTAAGGAGTTCCGCACTGACCCACCCAAGACCTCCTCAACACCGTCAAGTAATTGATGTATATGTTAGCTTTATGTACGTCTTATATCGTTTCAGGATCCAGTTTGAGGATTTCAGTTTTATATTTTGTAGTTAACATGTGAAAACATCCTACTATGAATGAATATTCTTGCAGTTTCTATGTTTGTGTTTGTTACACACCCACATTTATTCATACTTGCTACATCATGTCTACCTATACAAACCCAGAGAGATGCATAAGGACACGAACAAACATTGTGTGTAAGGTCTAGTGACAGCAGTTAGACTACGTTTTTTGCTTACGCAAATATTCATATGTTACATATATAGGCTTGAGAAGGGGGCAAGGTCCAGCGTATTGGAAGGATGGCCAAAAACGGCGAGGTCTTCTCATTATTTCGGTTGAGGGATGCAAGTCTTAGATTGGTTTGCAGCTTGTGAGGAAAGTTAGGGCTGGCAAAATGTGTCGTGTTGTGTTGAACGGGTCATGTTTGAAACTGGGTGGTCACATGTGAACCAACAACATTGGTTCATACTGAGGGTCTGCATTTCCAAGCATTCATAACAAGTGTTTGAAGAGTTAAATTAGAGAGATTGTTAAAGTTAGTGGATCCAACATCAGTATATATGTGAATTGTAAGTAAACATGCCAAGTGGGTGTCTAATTAAAGAGAAAGAAACGTTCTTGGGTTCTAAGTTGGTGTTTTATTTTGGGATGAATTGGCTACACCCATGAATCCGTTGTACCAATCATTGCATGTTCTATAGATTATAAGTTTAGATATACCTTAACATTTGCTTGATTACTACCTTGTGTCTTCTATACTTGGCTAACCAAGCAACCCCCTTCAAGCATGCCATTGCAACATTAAAACCGTTACCCAGCCTTGACGATGGTTTGAGATCATGGTGTCTCCATATTGAGTGCATTGGTCACATAGTTATATTAATCTGGAATTTGTGTGGGTTGGTCCTAGTATTCTTGCTTATTTGATATTTGGACCTGGATGTTGTGCATGCCAGTCTTGATGATTGATACAGATGAGTAGTCACATGATGTCTTGTATATTTATTAATTATGTTTATGTATTTCTGTCTTCGGATATGGGTGTACCTTCAATGTCATACGGTTTATTAAATGTGATTTTGATATCGTATCCATGAATTTATTGCTGTGATTCTTACCAGTTATTTTTGTCAACAGTTATGTAGCTGTATCGTTGGTTGATTTTTTCTCCGTTCATACTTTTGATATCCATATATGTGGTGCGTTTATTTTTCGTGTGTGACCATTTTAAGGATTCTATGTATAGATGGTGAAGAGAGAGGATTAAGGCTTACAGTATTTAACTATTTATAGTTTTGTTAACAAACTTGACAATTTAATCCAACATCTCGTAATTTAAATGAACTTTTGGATTCTCGTGAGATATTGGACGTTGAACTTTGGATTTATAACATTATGATAGAAGGTTGTATTGACTATGATTTATTAGTGTAGGTTGTTACAGACATCTCATGTCATGTTTTTTAGTAGTTCAAGCTTAGCTGGCATGGTTCAAACTAGTGAACCAACAAACTTAAGTGATATGTTTATGAAGGTGACTATAATATGATTTTATTTTTCCATATTTTTTTTGTAAAGATGCCAGAAATATAACTGATTTTGTTGCTTTTTTTTTTTTTTCTTTTTTGCTTTGAAAATATGTTGTTTGTAGGTGATAACTTATAAAATGCTTATGATATTTCCCATTTCAGGTTCACTTCATCTTGATCAAGAAACCCAAAGTATGTGACTTGAGGGAAGAAGGAAACAAGTTCATTAGTTTCTTTTTAAATTTTCACATGAAGGGCCTTGACTTGGTGAATCTTTTTGTAATTTCGACATGAGAAGACAATTTTTCTTTCCCTTTTGGTATTGGACTAGCTTTGATGTATGTATACTTATTGTCTGTATACAGTTTGAAAGTTATAAGCATCATGTAATATTGTTAATGCAATTGAACACATGATGTCCAACAACTTCAGGAAGACAGGAAGGACATATCGCAAAGTACTCTTTGATTGTCAAAAACAATCGCGATAAAACATGTGTACACCTCACCTGCAAAAACACATAAAACTTCATCTGGTAAATTTATGTGCCTAGAATGATGTGGTAAATAAAGAATGATGCAAGAAATATAAGTATGTGTTCCCTAAAACGGTAGTGATTATATGAATAGCTTCTGCCTTCTAGCAGAGATCACCACTAGCTTCTATCCATAATGATATAGTGATAGGAGCATTTAATTAACAAATCGTCAATATATAACGTTCCAAGGTAAAGAAACATCCTAGGTATGGGTGGCAAGTTATGACACGACATAAAATGCAACACGGCAATAATTAAGCTTTAGGTTGTTATGTCTAATTTGTTTAATAAATGAGTTGTGTTGGGTTGGGTTGATTTGTTTAACCCGTTTAATTAAATAGTTCGACCCACCGACCCATTTACCTATACCAACACTGTTAACAATTTACAACTTGATTACAACTCATTTACAATTGTCTGACTCGTTTGATTTATCTAGATAAATGAGTTAAGCGGGTCATGTTTGCATTACATAAATTTAAGTGTGTTCGGATCATGGCTCCTATTTTTTACATGAATAAATATGTTTTGATTCAGGTTTAGTGATATCCTGTCAGCTCGACATGATGAGTTTCCTGGTCTTAATTTCAGTGGCTATATTTAATATTAAGAGTTGTAATAAAAAGAATCACAAATGGGGATGTAGCTCAAATGGTAGAGCGCTCGCTTTGCATGCGAGAGGCACGGGGTTCGATCCCCCGCATCTCCACTTTTTGTGAAGCATTTTTTTTCCTGTACATAAATTCCAACTTTATATTAATTAAAGTTTCATTTGACATGTAGTTAAAGTTTTATTTAAACCAAGTAAGGATTTTATTTACACTGATAATTTTATTTAAGTATGTTTATTAATTTAATGAGAAGGGTTTAGTAAAATCCATTGTTTTCATAGTCCTGTCAGTCAGACCGGACTATGAACCATGCCCTTCACCAGTTCGGTTCATTGTTCGTGGACCATTTGCTTCTTGACTGATCAGTTTTGGCGGTTTACAGTTGAACCGGAAAACCAAGTTCAACGGTAGGATTGGTATTGCTGAAACTGTTTTTTTTTTCTTTTTCTTTAAGGGGATCAAACACAATATTTTGTACATGATGGGTGTATATCAAACCTGTTTGGGCTGTTAATTACTATATTTTGGAAACAAAATGCTATGTTTACCAAGTATATAAGACAATATCATTATTATTGAGTCAGTTGTTTTATAAGTTTTGGCATTACAGTTACATCCTCAACCACAGCTGGTAATCTGACCCCTTATCAACAAATTTTTGCCAGCTCCCATCCAAATCAATTTCTTTTGATGGATTCCAATCAAAATGACCAAGCTTCATCACCAATGTTTCTCCTATCCCCGCCACATACCCGTCATTATTCGCATGGTAAATCTTCACTGGACTCCTGCAGTGGATCCCAGCCCGTTTTCTTGCCTCGATTAATTCCGTTATAACATCACGGAGCCCAAAATCAAAAAAATGGTCGTAAAATATCACAGGCTGCAAAATAGTCATAAAAAAATAAAGCTAAAACACGGTGTTAAAAAAAGTTTAAAAAATAAAAGAAGCCGGTCACTCTTATTACAAACACACAAAATTACCGTTCCGGGATGGGTTAAGATGTATGCATATCCTTGCATAAGCTTATCTCGTGGGAACGGCCAATGACCCTGTAACAAAACAAAATATATATAAAACTTCTTTAACTAATATTCTTACATTTAAAGCTATCATATAATTAAAAGGTATGTATTGACCCAAACAGGAAGATTTGGAGTGGACCTGTGTTGATCCAGTATCATGATTTTCCACGAATGTGACAGCGCGTGAGGGCCACCATCCCATTACCCCAGTTGGTTTTCCATTAGGATCTATTAATCTCCAATACTGGTTATGCAACGCAGAATGAAGTATTCCCTGCAGAGTACAATAACTGTTACGGTTATGCGCTTTTTAATTGGATTTATGTAAAAATTCTCCAGTAAGGATTTAGAGTGTGTCCCAAGTAACAGCCTAAATAAAAAACTCCTATCTTCTACAAAAAACAAATGTATTACCTTTGTTGTGACATCAAATGCAGATGAGGTACCACCAGTGGCGTTGATCCAGTTAATCACACGTTGACGATGTGCATCTGAGAACATATCATCAAATTCACCGCCAAATAAATAAGTCAACTCACTAAATCAAACATGATCAGCTAAACATTTATACGAGGTTAATATTGTGTTTTTTAACCTTGGTTGTAGCATAGATCACCGCCTTCGTAAGCCAGGCTATCCCAATATTCCCCAATGGCAAATGCAGGATTTGAAGCTTCAATGTATTCCTTCACATATTCACCTGAGAATCCCCTGTGACGCAAAAATTATTCATCTTTAATAAACTCCCTGAAGAAAATTACTAACAAAAGTGCGTATATGAAGTAAAAGCAATAAATTTCAGATAACGGAAGCAAAATCGGTTCACAACACTCACCTCACAAAGTCAAGGCGCCAGCCATCATAACCAATATTGTTCTTGAGCCAGTTCAGCCACTCTTTGACATCATTTCTTACAAAATTCTGCGAATGATCAATGTTTGGTGCTGCATGAAATATGTCACCTGCAATTCGTAACATGAACAGATAAATGGCATGACTTTATTTAAAACAACAGTAGCTTTTCATCTATTAAGGGTTATAAAGAAAATAACATGAACAGATAGCTTGTTTTATAGTAGCCTAAAGATATTAAGGGTGAATTGTATATATTTGTTGTAAATAAGTATATCTATACCAGTTGAAGGATTTCCACGACCCTGGAAATTTGGATCATCGCAAACAATTGCCTCGGGTCCCCATGCAAGCTTCCCACCAAATATGTTCCATACTCCATTTGCACTCTGAGACCAATATAAGACACCAAACTTATACAATGAGATATTCTGTCTAACCAAAATAATCGAAATCAACCTATACGTAGTTCACCTGTTTATGAGCGCATCGATGATTTAGTACAACATCACCCAGTACCTATGATACATGAAGCAAATATATATCAATCTCCAGAAAGGATAAAGAGATGGTTATTGAAATGATGATTTTAGCACATGTATCTGAAAATATCATCAACCCAAAAACATAGATGTGTATATAGACTATAGAGAAAAAAATTGTGTCTTTTTTAATTTCGTTTCCATATTATTATATTATATTGTATATAAAAGAGCATGGTGTTAGCACCAATGGTCTTTTTGAATGTTGACTTTGGCCACCAAACTTGGTTTGGTGGTCAAGTTTGGCCCTTGCAGTTTTTTTTGGTGAAATGGTTTTTTTACTCTTTTTGAATGTTGACTTTGGCCACCAAACTTTGTTTGGTGGTCAAGTTTGGCCCTTGCATTTTTTTTTTGTCTTTTCGTGAAATGGTTTTTTTAGTCTTTTTCAATGTTAACTTTGGCCACCAAACTTTGTTTGGTGGTCAAGTTTGGCCCCTGCAGAGCTTTTTTTTAGTGAAATGGTTTTTTCCCCTCAAGTTTCAAAACTGTTAATTTTGCCCCTCTCAAGTTTGGGTCAAATATAACTAATTTTTCTTATTTATCGTAATGAACCGAAACTCTGAACAAAATCGATACGTGTATTCGTCTTTTAGGTTTTCTCGATGGTCCGACGAAAAATTAGTTGGGAAAGGAGTTGTGTTTGCATCAGTATTAGTTTTTGTCTCTTTCGTTTGCTATATCGATTGTCGGTATCGTTTCAAAACTATAACGAATCGAATTAATACCGACTTAAATTCCACCGCTAAGCGCGGGGAATGTCACTAGTTATACCAGAAGATTGTGGTTGTGCATCTCCTCTATGCAAAACTTCAGCTCCTCCTGAGTGCCATATGATGAGTTCAAGTTGTAGAGATCAGAAGGCATATACCCTGGAGTCATCAATCATTTTAATTCAAATTTCTTTGGTATAATGTGTTCCGCAGAAGAAAGTAATGAAAAATATGTGTATAAGTAATGAAGACCTTGTGGAGCAACAGATTCAGTTGGTGGAGGCAACCACACTGATGTTATCCCACATTTGGATAAATCGGCAGCTTTTGGAGCCAAATCCAGGTACCACCTTTTTCTACAGCTTTCCCAATTAAAACCTTGAAACTTCATAATTCAAAGTTTTATAAGATACTAATTAAAGAAAAAAATATTATAGCAAATTTATAACAAGTTACTAACCACAATCTCACGCCCCGTGCCAGTTCCTGGTTCTGCGTGACATAAAGAAAAACTGAATTACGCATAATAGATGGGAAGCGAAGGGTTAGTTACTAAAGTTACAAGATGAAAAAAAGTACCTAATTTTATTTCTTCTGGAGTAATTGTCTTCCGTTGCAGAGCACGTTCTAAAGCCTTGCGTTTCTTTTGAATTACCTCTTTCTCTATTACATGATTCGTTAACGTGTCCCAGTCTTTCGGTTTTGCTTGCGCAATTGACCATACTTCAGCAGGATTAGGCAATTCCGAAGACTTAAAGTTTGATGTGTTGACTTCTGAATAGTTGATCTTTCTAGGAGGGAACTTTTGACGAACAGAACCGATCCTTCGAGCCATCCAGTCCGGTATTTCTCTGCGCGGGCCATCGTTAATCAGTTTCGATTTCTGTGACTCATCATCGATTAGTAGGGCTAATCTTCCACCGTTGACCATTACTCCATCTTCATCCATTTCATCTAGCGGTGTTTTCGTTACTGTCATCTTGTTACGCATTATTATTGACAAAAGTTTTTGTTGCTTATGCTTAGATGTAGCCAACTCCTCAAGTAATTGATGCATTTTGTTTTCTAAGGCTTCCTGTCTGGATTTCGCCTCGTAAAGTGCTTTTTTAGCTGTGATTAAGTCATCTTCATCGACTTCTTCTAGTATGGCATTATCTATAGAAGCCTCACCAGAATCACCCTGTACGAAAATAAACACACAATAATCTTAAATTTCAATTGTGGACATTTGGTTTATCTGTATAACGTATTACCATACCATACTACAGCGCACTGCAGCCCTTGATTTGTAAAGGTAGCCACTTTTATGTAAGGATTTTCTGCAAAAGCTACATGTAGAATTCTAACGAACGGTTCAAAGTTTAAAAAAAGTAAACAGAATAAAAATGTAAGTTAAAAAAATATTAAACCTTTTACTATTGGAGTGTTTTGTACAGGTCAGGGAATATTTCTTGCGATGAACAACATGCATATTAGACCCAAAAACGCTCGTGGAAATAAAAGGGCGGTAAGTAAGCGGCGGCCTGAAGGCGACATCTGCTATTAAGATCGTAGCCATTTATCCCTGTCAAGAGAATAAATCGTTGCAACAAAAGCTTAGGTTTACAACAAACAAATATTACCATCTATGAGCACCAATTAATCGAAAACCAAACGTAAACATAAGATCAACGCCACCACATAATATAATAATGTAATATCCAAATGTAGGCAGATCAACAGACACTAATTAAGTTCTTCCCAATCATTCATAATACCTAATGATTAGATTACACTATGACTTTTCATAAGGTAACTAGCCAAAAGTTATTCAATAAATATTTATTAGAAGAATTTGATTTGATAAACAAAATCATATTAAAATTATCATTACAAGAAGACTAGGTTTGACTTAAATATCAACAACGAACAAACAGATATGTAAAATATAACAAGTCAAATCAAAATGAAAACAATTAATTAATATGACAGAAGTTCATTGAACCGACATATTAATATCCATAGATATCTACGTAAAAAAAAAGACTAAACACAGATCAGGAACACATTACACATTCAACAGCAAGATTATCTGACTGACCTGAAAATTGGGAATATTATTGAGCAGCAGCAGCAGAAAAAGGTGAGTAAAGTATGTGAAGGGTGGATCGAAGAGTAATAGGGTTTGGGAGGTGGATAGCAGAAACATGAATAGAAATCGGCAACGGAAGCGGGAAGAGTTGAGGGGAAAAGCAGAGTGGCTTTTCGGTGCGGGTGCCGCACGGGATCTCGCCATAAAGCACTGCTGTGCTGTGCTGGTGTAGTGTGGAGGGTACACTTTCGTGAAATGACTTTGCTGCCCCCCTTACTCAACTCACACTAGGGATGAGCATATGTCACCGAATACCGATCCCGTACCGATCCTGATCCCGATCGGTATCCACTTTTTGGCGTTTTCGGTATCGGTACGGTACGGTATCGGTATTATACCGATACCGACCCTCAAAATACGGTATAATACCGATACCGTACCGATACCTAACCGACATGTTTCAGTATCGGTATCGGTACCTAGTTTGGGTGAAATTCGGGATCAGTATTAGGCGGTATCGGTATCGGTTCGGTATCGGATACCGATATGCTCATCCCTAACTCACACCTCATTACCATTTATTGTTACCGGTAGAGTGTCCGCGTGATGCGCTCACACTTTGCATTGCGACACTTGGTTTTAGTACTTTTTTATTCATATAAAATTATGGTAGCATTTGTCGTAAGTGTTACACATGTCTGGTAGTTATTAAATTTGATATTTAAATTATCAAGTACTCCAAGAAACCTTTGATGTAATAAAGAAACACACGAATAAAATAAGTCTTAAATATAATTTTTTTTTAAAAGAGAACTTCATTAAAAAACACCCAAGCCCGAAGACCGAGCCGGGAAACAACTAAACAACTACATAATTACAAATTTACACCAATCCGACCACGAAATAGGATTGCACTTAGTTCTATGTTTATACCACAAAAAAAACCCAAATATTTAACTTCACTAAAAACAGAGTCCACCTTAACCTCCAAAGCCGAAAAAATCGCCTTGTTCCGAGCCAACCACAGACACCAACAAGCGATACTAATGATGCCTTGAAAAAAAACCTTCTACCCAGCTTTAATATTTCCGGTTTTATGAAGATCCAGCAGGTCTTTGAGCGAAAAAGCGAAGATGAGAGGGATTTGACACCAATGACTGATTTTCTACCATAATACCGAACCCACGACGCACGAGATGAAAAGATGGTCCGCTATCTCCTCCTCGGATTTGCATAAAGGACAAAGCCCATCGCAGACTACTACTCCCCTTCTACGGAGCGCGTCCGCAGTGGGAATTCTACCCATTTCCTCTCTCCAAACGAACTGTAGGATCGTTTTCAGACCCAAATGAGTCGATCAGAAGAGTTTTTCTCAATACGAAAGGCAGAAACAGACGTATTGAGTTCAATTCAGCTAGAATATCACTTTAACTGTCGATTTGATTGATATAATGACGATATACAGTGAGACGACACTTCGGCAGCACTTCGTTGCTCAGACCGGAAAGTTCAAGAACCACTCAAACGAAATCAGGCACAAGGTATATATAGGGGAGGTAATTTCGCTTGAACATGTCTCAATGTAACACCCATCAAATTTTACTTGAATTTAATAATAATTCACACCATTTTAGATAAAGATGTTTAGTTATAACATAAATTCCATAAGTAAGTTCAAAAGTGACAAAACCTTAGTCAACTAAGGTTTAAGTTTAAAACATTCTAAAGTTGTTTAATAATTTGTTTACATCCCATAAACCTAGTCTATTAAAGCTTTAAAATATTGCGGAAGCTTCAAAAGTCGTGTTCGGTTCTTCGATATTTGCTTGACCGCCATCCGTAAGATCCACATCTTCACCTAGGGTCAAAACCACTAAAATATTAGTTTTGACATTAATATATAGTACATAAACGCAAGTTCCAACGACTAAATGTGAAAAATAAAATATAATTTTTCTGGGTCCACCGTAACTTACGGTGTCTACCGTAAGTCACGGTAGTCACTGAGGGACTCTGGTCTGCCGTAATACAGAGGAAATCCATCGTAAGGCTTTTGGCCTCTATCGTAAGTTATGGTGGTACCGTAACTTACGGTAGCCTCTGCAAATATATGTTTTGAATGATTTGGTTGTCTTGCCCAAACCAATTCCTCATATCTTTCGTTCTAACAAACCAACATACTAATTTCTTGCATTTTGATATGTCAATTATCAATCAATAACTAAAGACCAATCAATCATAATACGAAGCAATATCCATGCCTTAATTGATTATTTGACCCGTTTGGATCACCTACAAAATCAATTCATTTCATGTTATTGTTTCATATCGTTGTATGGAATTTATTCACATCGTTTGTTGACATAAACGATGTTTCTATCTGTTTCATTTAGTTTGGCTTAGTCTATAATCATGTCCTTGTCATCTATTACTATTGTAAACTCCCAGGGTTCGGATGTTATTACACTCCTCCCTATTATGACGCTTATCTTTCATTACGTTCTCGGGTTCGAGTGTGCGCGCACCCCTTCCCAAGGCGATATTTATCATGATTATTTTTACCTCGATGCTCAACGTACAGTTTCAGTACCTGTTATAAACAATAGAACTTTTATTATTACCTATTTTTATTTTTCAAAGCCTTGGTAATTTCGTTAACACTAATGTAGAATGTTAAATAATTCGATATAAAGCGAACGATTTATTTGCACTTGTAATAATTAAAAATTCATGCTGAAATTTAATTTGCAAGAGTATACCTGAAACGACATCAGGTTCAGCTTTAGCCTCTGTGGCTGTTATATAAAACAACTTTGTCCTTGATTTCTGGGCATCAGATTTTGTGTCGGTTGTGTCCTTGGTTCCAAGCCTCTCTGGACATTTAGACTTTTTATGTCTTGGCTTACCACATGTGCCCTTGTGAATTTTTCCACAAAATCTACACTGATGTAACACACTTTTTGTAACTCCCTTCTTAAGAGCTTTATTAGACTTGGACTTCTTTACGGATCTTGGATTCATATCCAACACCCTCCTTTATTCTATTTCTTGTAGTATGCAAGTCTTTTAATTCAGTCATCATATCGTTTACCACCGGCACGATTGTGGTTTGTAATCTATCAATATACTGTGATAGACTATTTTCTAGAACTTTTCCGACCTCCTCGGAAATCTTAGCTTTCATTTGTTCAGTCAATTGAGATGTCAAATCATCTCCGGTTACTCCAGACATTTCTTTAACTGAAACATCCATCACGATTTATCAATAATTATTTGATTCATTTCCATCTTATTATACGGAAGTTTATATCACTCTCATTCTGTCACACCCCCAATTTACACATGCGGAGTACCACCGCTTGGAGGCGTGACTGACCAGGATCCAGCCACCAATTATACTGAGCATTGATCAACGGTAAAAATATTCACCAACCACATTAGTCAGTAAACATCACAGTTTAAGGTTTTAAAGATTTAAATTCGAATAATAGTTTAAGTAAGCAGCGGAAGCATAAACCAAACAGTTTTCAAAACAAGGTTCATAGTTTAAAGATTATTTAAAACCCAACACACGGGTTAAGACGACCACTACACATCCCCAAGCTGCAAGCACCTGATTCACTGGTTACCTGCAAAGCATGCAGTAGGGTGTCAACAAAAATGTTGGCGAGTTCACGAGATGTCCAGTTTTAGCTTTTCAAGAGTAAAGGTAGGTTGTTTAGGTAAAACATTTATAATCACGTCATGGGGAGCTACCCCATATGAAAGCTACTAAACTGATGTTACCGAAACTGTTGACGAGAAGATTTTTGTGCCCCAGGTCAATGTCTATCGTCATTGACCGAGATGCAAGGTCTATAGTTCACGCCCGATCTCCCCCGGTCACGGTGTGAGGTTGTCAAACCTAATAGCGCTATCAACTAATAACCCGTTCGCCCCCGGCGATTAATCGGTACTATAAGCAGGGACTTAATGTGATAGAGATTCGTTTAGTGTTGCTAGTTGTGATTTATAAATAATACCCAAACGTATCTCCCCCGGATGTAGTAGTACAAGAGTACCGTTTGCATATTCCCCCGGAAATTATCAATTTGAAAACATTATTTAGTTTGTTCGTGTCCCTCCCTGGGACGCATGCTTTTAGTGTGTGAACTCACCTTGGGTTGCTCGGCAGTTTAGTTTACTCGGTTAAGTATGCTGGTCACCACGTCCTAAATGGTTACCAGTATAGGTCAAGTTTGGGTATAAGTAATCACGTATATGGTACACGTATCTAACACATAGCACACCAAAACATACAAGGGTATTGGGCCTTAACACTTGATCAGTCAATCAGTTACATTCAATCCAGATAAACAGTAACAGGGAAAACATGCAGCCCAAACGTTTAGGTGCGGCCCAATAACGAAAACAAGCACCCTACTCGAGACAAGATGGTCTCGAGTCGAGACCGATAGGTCTCGAGTCGAGACCGATAGGTCTCGAGTCGCAACCGATCGATCTCGGGTTGCAGCTGGGTGGTCTCGAGTCGAGTGAGCAGGAGTCGGAACCTTAGAAGTCTCGAGTTCTGTCTCGAGTCGTCTGGGGATGGTCTCGAGTCCAATTGCTTCGGTCTCGAGTCGAGACTGAAGGTTTCGACTTGCATACATGGTAACAAAGATGCTTCTAGAACTTTTGATGTGTTGGCCAATAGTATTTCGATTTCATGAGGCTGTGTACTTATCCAATAGCATTCCATAAACATGTTTCTTTGTCTAACATATGATCAAAATGGATCAAACATACAATATTCAAATATTCATGTCATGTTCAACAAGTTCATCATTTTAGGGTTTTCATCATTTTACAACTTGATAAATCGAACAACCCTATCCTAGCATGTACTCAAATCAGCATCATCGACTCCTGAATCTAGCATACATTCCTCGGATTACAAGCATACACATACACACTCTTATTGTCCTAATCACCTTGCATGTCACCTAATCATTTTCTTATTAAAACATGAACATATCCCCATTGATCAAGATAAGCATAAACCACAATAGTCACAACCTAGTTATCCTTATTCATGTTATTCATTAATCATGTTATGTTATCTACAACTAAACATCGAGTTAGCATAATAATCATCTAATCTTTTTAACCCACTTAGCCATATAGAAATATGCACATCATTCATCAATCACACACCTTGTCACACATAAAAGAAACACTAACCGGATGGTGTTCGAAAGTAGGAGGGGAAAAACGGTTGCGAGATGGCCCTTGAGTGGTGATCGATGGCTAGTGTCCGAGCTCCAAGCTACCACTTGTTGAATCCGAGAGAATGGGAGTTGATTTGTGAGTCTTTTAGGGTTTTTAGTGAGAGAAAGGATGAGAGGAGAGAGAGAATGGATAAGGGGATGTTTGGGATTTGAGATGATGATTGTTCTTTTCCAAAAGAGGTGGTATCGGTTACATATGTGGGGTTTTATACCCATTCCGAGCATGTGCACCCTAAGGGTTTTCCGGGTGGGCTCAAGTGCACGCGGCCCAACCGATTTGGTTCACTCGAGACCGGGTGGTCTCGAGTCGGGTCCATGGTGGTCTCGAGTCGGGTCCATGGTGGTCTCGGCCCACTACCTACTTATGTATATATATATATATTTATCGCATATACCTAATTAGTGCAAGGATCACATAGGATATAAAGATAAAACACAACTTCCATTTATTAACATATATATACACACAATGTAATTTCAAGGTAATTGTTCGGGAAAACCTAGAGTGTCACATTATCCCCAAGTTTTAAGAACTTTCGTCCCGAAAGTTAAGGCAGCCACTGACAAGCTAGTATAAGTGAGAACGTTTCAACGGGGTGTCACATCATCCCCCCGTTAGTTTGGAATTTCGTCCCGAAATTCGGTTGTAGCTTCAGCGCTGGGAGTTTCATTTGGGAACAGCTGGGGATACTTGTGCTTCATCTGGTCTTCCCGCTCCCAGGTAAACTCTGGGCCACGGCGTGAGTTCCAACGAACTCGCACGAGAGGTATCTGGCTACGTTTGAGGGTTTTGATCTCACGATCCGTGATCTCAATTGGTTCCTCTGTAAAGTGTAGTTGTTCGTCAATAGTGAGTTCCTTGAAAGGAATGATGAGTGTTTCATCTGACAGACACTTCTTCAGATTAGACACGTGGAAGACGTTGTGCACAGCACTCAGTTCTTCAGGCAGATTCAATCTGTAAGCGACCTTACCGATCTTTTCGGTAATTTCAAAGGGTCCGACATATCGCGGATTAATCTTGCCCCGTTTTCCAAAACGAACCACACCCTTCCAGGGTGAGACTTTGAGTAGGGCTCGGTCACCAACCTGGAACTCTAGCGGTTTCCTATCCTTATCCGCGTATCTCTTCTGACGGTCACGAGCTGCCGCCATGCGTTGCCTAATCTGGGCAATCTTTTCTGTAGTGTCCACTACATGTTCCGGGCCTGTGATCTGGCTGTCACCAACCTCCGCCCAGCAGAGAGGCGATCGGCATTTACGACCGTACAATGCCTCAAAGGGTGCCGCCTGAATGCTGGTGTGGTAGCTGTTGTTGTAGGAGAATTCCAGTAACGGTAGGTGCTTCTCCCAATTCTTGCCGAAATCGATCACACATGCCCTAAGCATGTCTTCGAGGGTTTGGATGGTGCGTTCAGATTGCCCATCCGTTTGTGGGTGGTAAGCGGTGCTCATGTCTAAACGTGAGCCAAAAGATTTGTGCATAGCTTGCCACAACTCAGAAGTAAAACGTGCATCTCGATCAGAAATAATAGAGGTTGGCACTCCGTGCTTCGAAACCACTTCCTTTAAGTATACCTCTGCTAGGGTAGAGAACTTGTCTGTCTCTTTAATAGCCAAGAAGTGGGCAGATTTAGTTAATCGATCCACTATCACCCAAATGGTGTCATTTCCGCGTTGAGACCTAGGCAAGCCGGTAACAAAGTCCATGGAAATTTGTTCCCATTTCCACTGTGGAATCTCTGGTTGTTGGAGTAGGCCTAATGGTTTCTGATACTCCGCCTTGACTCTTGCACAAGTTAAACATTTTCTGACATAGGTTGCTATGTGGGCTTTCATGCCAGGCCACCAATAGGTAGTCCTTAAATCGTGGTACATCTTATCTGAACCCGGATGCACTGAGTAACGGGACTTATGGGCTTCATCCATCACAAGGTCACGTAAATTTCCATAAAGCGGAACCCATATGCGCCCGGCTACGTAGTAAGCACCGTCTTCTTTTTGTTCCAATCGTTGTCTCGATCCTCGTAGGGACTCAGCCCTGATGTTCTCGGCTTTCAATGCTTCAACCTGAGCATTTCGAATCTGATTAGGGAGGTTCGAGTGGATAGTGAGCTGTAAGGCACGAACCCGGTTGGGTTTGGTCTCCTTTCTGCTGAGGGCATCGGCTACCACATTAGCCTTGCCTGGATGGTATTTAATCGCACACTCGTAGTCATTTAGGAGTTCGACCCATCGGCGTTGCCGCATATTCAACTCCTTTTGTTCCATTATGTGCTGGAGACTCTTGTGATCAGTGTAAATCGTGCACTTGGTGCCGTACAAGTAGTGTCTCCAAAGCTTGAGCGCGAAGACCACATCTCCAAATTCTAAGTCATGCGTCGTGTAGTTCCGTTCATGGACCTTGAGTTGTCGCGAGGCGTAAGCAATAACTTTCTCGCGTTGCATCAACACGCAGCCAAGTCCTTGAATAGAAGCATCGCAGTAAACGACGAAGTCGTCGGTACCTTCATGTAAGGAAAGGATAGGAGCACTACAAAGGTTCTTCTTTAGTTCCTGGAAGGCAGATTCCTGAACATCACTCCATTTGTAAGCAACACCCTTCTGAGTGAGGGTCGTCAGTGGTTGAGCGATCTTAGAGAATCCCTTGATAAATCTTCGATAGTATCCTGCCAATCCCAAGAATTGGCGAACTTCGGTCAGAGTCTTAGGTATGGGCCAATTCTTAATGGATTCGACCTTAGCGGGGTCAACATGAATCCCTTCCTGATTGACGATGTGCCCAAGGAAATGGACTTCTCTAAGCTAGAAATCACATTTCGAGAATTTGGCGTACAGTTGTTCATTGCGAAGGAGTTCGAGAATAAGACGCAGGTGTTGTTCATGCTCCTCTTGACTATTTGAGTAGATTAAGATGTCGTCGATAAACACAATTACGAACTTGTCGAGGTAGGGTTTGCATACTCGGTTCATGAGATCCATGAAGATCGCAGGTGCGTTGGTCATTCCGAAAGGCATAACAAGGAATTCGTAGTGACCATAGCGGGTTCTGAAAGCAGTCTTAGAGATGTCCTCATCGCGGACTCTCAGCTGGTGATAACCCGATCGCAGATCGATCTTGGAATAATAGCTCGACCCTTGTAGCTGGTCGAACAGGTCGTCGATACGGGGGAGTGGATAACGATTCTTGATGGTAACCTTGTTTAGTTCGCGGTAATCAATGCACATTCGGAATGTGCCATCTTTCGTTTTGACGAAGAGCACTGGGGCTCCCCAGGGTGATGAGCTAGGACGGATAAAACCTTTGTCCAGAAGTTCTTGCAGTTGAGTAGAGAGTTCTTTGAGTTCTGTGGGAGCCAGACGATAAGGTGCACGAGCTATAGGTGCTGCTCCGGGAGCTAGCTCGATTTGAAATTCGACCTGACGGTGAGGAGGGAGTCCAGGTAGTTCTTCCGGGAATACCTCAGGATAGTCGCGTACGACTGGAAAGTCTTCAATCCTGTTTTCCATTTTCTGTGTGTCGGCAACGAGTGCTAAGATAGCGGTGTGCCCCTTTCGTAGACACTTCTGGGCCTTTAAGAATGAAATGATGCCTGTGACTTCTCCGCTCTTGTCGCCTTGAACTATAAGAGGTTTGCCAGGGGGACGGGGAATACGAATAGCTTTCTCTTGGCAGAGGATTTCAGCTCGATGTTTGGATAACCAATCCATACCAATGATGACGTCGAAGCTTCCAAGAATAATGGGGAAGAGATCGATACGGAAGGTCTGACCAGCCAATTCTAATTTGCAGTTACGTATTACGTGTGAGGCCTCGAGGTTTCTACCATTAGCTATTTCAACGATGTGCTTAGAGCTTAGCGGCGTAAGAGTGGTCTTAAGTTTCTTACTAATACGTAGGGATACATAACTAGCATCTGCTCCAGAATCAAACAATACGGAAACATAACGATCATTAAGTAGGAACTTACCCGCTACAACGTTGGGGTCATTCCTCGCTTCTCCAGCTCCAATCACAAAAGCCCTTCCTCTTGCACCATTCCCAGCATTGTTGGCGTTGTTGTTGTTATTTCCCGCACCCTGATTGGGGTTGTTCTGGTTTAACTGGGGACAATTCTTCTTAATGTGCCCCTCGGCTCCGCACTGGAAACAACCCTTGATGTTCCCATGATGTTGCTGCTGCTGTGGTTGATTCTGCCTTGCGGGATGAGGGCTCCGACAATCCTTGGCCTCATGTCCCATCTTGTTGCACCGCTGGCACTTGTTCTTCGCACAGGGCCCATTGTGATGTCGATTGCACTTGTTACTGTTAGTTGCATTTTTAGGCACGTTTTATAGCATATTAATATTAAAAATTCACCACATATCATGCATATTTCATAGTCGTACCTCATTATTTTGTTAAACACTTGTTTTTGCGGAACGGAATCTACTTTGGTTTGTTTTTGTAGATTTTGAGTGATTGCGGGTGGTGAAGATGGATCTTTAAAAGCAAAGGAGTCATGGAATGTAAAAGGCAATTGTTGGTGGTTTTAAATGGAGGACGGTTAAGAGCTCAAGATAGAGTTTAAAAATGTATTATGAGAAACACAAGTCCAGCAAAAAGTTGTTATACAATTTACAACAGTCAAATTAAATTGGGCTTCACTTATAATCTCCTTGGGCTAAATTTGGATAGCCATTTCAATATTGATTGAGATTATTATCTTAATAAAAAAAAAATGGAAGCCCAGTTTAGAAAAAAAAAGGGAAGATATCAAAAAGCAACAACTTGAACGAAAAAGAGGGGGTAGCAAATCTTTGGCTGGCATTGGAATTCGAAATCGGAGAGAAGAAACAGACTTTTGTTTTTCTTTTGGTGATTTTTCTAGAACATCAACTAGTTCTACAGTGATTGTTTTCGTAGGTTGGTTTTTTTTTATGATTAGTTTCCTATTTGACTTGATTCAACTAGCCAACATGTCCGGCTAGTCTTTTACGATTTCGACATCGGGGATTATTTTCTTTGATTTGGTTCATAAACTTATGTGAAACGGTTATGTTAGATCTGATTATTTTAGTGGTTTGTTTATATGATTCTTGTTTTTATACGGATTCGATCCGGAAAACATTAGATTGTTAATAAACCTGATCAACTTATTAATTTTTCTAATAAAGTTCAATCAATTTTTAGAACTCCAATAAAGTTTTAATTTTTGACACAAGGAACAAATAATATTTTGAGTTTGTCTATGAACCCAAAATTATTATAGAATCATACAATATAATTAAACACTCCGAACGGCGTGAGTGTTTGATTGTAATTGATACTTCTATCACGCAACCCGCACACTAAAATCCGAACGGCGTGAGTTTAGAGTAGCGGGTTGGCTCTAATCAACGAACGGCATTTGGTTAGACAATAAATAGAGTGGAGGTCCGAACTGCGTGACGTCTAGTGTTGATACAAACTATTATTTAAAAAGGATCATTGCACCGTGACCGTTAATGATCGTAAGTCGAACCGAATCAAGAAATTGCCCTGGTGTTGAAATTAGTTTTTAACATCTGAATTTTTCCAACCACTTTCATTAGCTTTTCTCTTTAATTTAAAAATTATAAATTGTTTTTACATTTTAGTTAAACTAAAAACCCCCCTTTCAAAACAACCGTATCTGTGTCTAAAACGTTTTTGGCATAATCAATTAATTAATCTGTATCCCTGAGGACACGAACCCTACTTCCATTTATACTATTTTTAGTGTGTTTAGTGGGTTTTCTTATTATTTTATTTGCTGGATTCGACACCCAACAGTTACATTTGGGGAGATGGCCCTGATAGCCGCCCTGCTGCTGGGGGCCCTTGTTGTTTTCAGTTTTCCTTTGCTGAGCCGGGGCCTGGGTAGAGTTAGCATCCTTACCCTGGTTTCCATCCCACTTTCGTTTGTTGTCATTAGAAGTTCCAGCAGTAGCACTGATCCTTTTGGGCAGCTTGCCCTCCTCCACAGCCTGATTGGTGAGTTTGTGAGCAAGACGGACCACAGGCTGTATGGTATTGAGGTTGGCTGAGGTTACATGGCTCCGGATTTCTGGGACCAAACCTTTGATGTACAATTCGATCCTTCGATACATAGGTCGGGACATGTTTGGGCAAAGTGCAGCATAGTCGTTGGACTGCTTGGTGTAGGTCTCAATCTCTGATCCAACCATCTTGAGCTCGTAGTACTCGTTCTCGAGTTTGTGGATGTCATCCCTGTGACAGTACTCTTCTTTGATCATGTCTTTGAAATCTTCCCATGCAGTAGCATTAGCAGTTTCCAGACCAAGCATCTGAATCTGTGCTTTCCACCATGAAAGCGCGTTTCCTTCAAGCGTACCAGTCGCGAACTTAACCCAGTTAGCAGGGGGACACTCGCAGACAGCAAAGACAGCTTTGGCCTTTTCAATCCAGTGCAGATGGCCTATGGCACCCTCAGTGCCGTTGAAAGGGAGAGGCTTGCCATCCATGAAGGTTTTGAAAGTACAAACACGTGGTTGCGCAGGCGCTTGCTGACCTGTTGTGAGAAGTGAAGCGAATAGGCTTAGAGGTGAAAAGACGATGTGGGGGTAGGGTCTAAACACCCTAAAGTAACGAGTTTACCTCCAGGGTGAGTTGCGAAAGCTGCAGCCACCGTGTTGAGCAAGTTAGTGAATTGAGCCTGAGTCATGTTAACGCTTCCTCTTCCGCGTCCACTCATTGTCTTCATACCCAGAAAACACAGTATGAGTGTGATGTCGTAATGTAGCGAGAATGAGATAGAAGAGAAATGTGTATCTATCTAATTAGGCACACTAGTATGTATAGTAGAGCAGTCAACATAAGATAAACAAGCAAGTAAACACAAGTCCGAGCTAGGAGGTCTAATATGCTGAGTCTTGCCCTTGGAGTGTAGTGTCGTCACGAGTCACGGGTTATAGTCTGGTTTTTCTCAAAAAGACTCTTCTTTTTAAAACCAAGTTCACTATAACCAATGGCTCTGATACCAATCTGTCACACCCCCAATTTCCACATGCGGAGTACCACCGCTTGGAGGCGTGACTGACCAGGATCCAGCCACCAATTATACTGAGCATTGATCAACGGTAAAAATATTCACCAACCACATTAGTCAGTAAACATCACAGTTTAAGGTTTTAAAGATTTAAATTCGAATAATAGTTTAAGTAAGCAGCGGAAGCATAAACCAAACAGTTTTCAAAACAAGGTTCATAGTTTAAAGATTATTTAAAACCCAACACACGGGTTAAGACGACCACTACACATCCCCAAGCTGCAAGCTCCTGATTCACTGGTTACCTGCAAAGCATGCAGTAGGGTGTCAACAAAAATGTTGGCGAGTTCACGAGATGTCCAGTTTTAGCTTTTCAAGAGTAAATGTAGGTTGTTTAGGTAAAACATTTATAATCACGTCATGGGGAGCTACCCCATATGAAAGCTACTAAACTGATGTTACCGAAACTGTTGACGAGAAGATTTTTGTGCCCCAGGTCAATGTCTATCGTCATTGACCGAGATGCAAGGTCTATAGTTCACGCCCGATCTCCCCCGGTCACGGTGTGAGGTTGTCAAACCTAATAGCGCTATCAACTAATAACCCGTTCGCCCCCGGCGATTAATCGGTACTATAAGCAAGGACTTAATGTGATAGAGATTCGTTTAGTGTTGCTAGTTGTGATTTATAAATAATACCCAAACGTATCTCCCCCGGATGTAGTAGTACAAGAGTACCGTTTGCATATTCCCCCGGAAATTATCAATTTGAAAACATTATTTAGTTTGTTCGTGTCCCTCCCTGGGACGCATGCTTTTAGTGTATGAACTCACCTTGGGTTGCTCGGTAGTTTAGTTTACTCGGTTAAGTATGCTGGTCACCACGTCCTAAATGGTTACCAGTATAGGTCAGGTTTGGGTATAAGTAATCACGTATATGGTACACGTATCTAACACATAGCACACCAAAACATACAAGGGTATTGGGCCTTAACACTTGATCAGTCAATCAGTTACATTCAATCCAGATAAACAGTAACAGGGAAAACATGCAGCCCAAACGTTTAGGTGCGGCCCAATAACGAAAACAAGCACCCTACTCGAGACAAGATGGTCTCGAGTCGAGACCGATAGGTCTCGAGTCGCAACCGATCGATCTCGGGTTGCAGCTGGGCGGTCTCGAGTCGAGTGAGCAGGAGTCGGAACCTTAGAAGTCTCGAGTTCTGTCTCGAGTCGTCTGGGGATGGTCTCGAGTCCAATTGCTTTGGTCTCGAGTTGAGACTGAAGGTTTCGACTTGCATACATGGTAACAAAGATGCTTCTAGAACTTTTGATGTATTGGCCAATAGTATTTCGATTTCATGAGGCTGTGTACTTATCCAATAGCATTCCATAAACATGTTTCTTTGTCTAACATATGATCAAAATGGATCAAACATACAATATTCAAATATTCATGTCATGTTCAACAAGTTCATCATTTTAGGGTTTTCATCATTTTACAACTTGATAAATCGAACAACCCTATCCTAGCATGTACTCAAATCAGCATCATCGACTCCTGAATCTAGCATACATTCCTCGGATTACAAGCATACACATACACACTCTTATTGTCCTAATCACCTTGCATGTCACCTAATCATTTTCTTATTAAAACATGAACATATCCCCATTGATCAAGATAAGCATAAACCACAATAGTCACAACCTAGTTATCCTTATTCATGTTATTCATTAATCATGTTATGTTATCTACAACTAAACATCGAGTTAGCATAATAATCATCTAATCTTTTTAACCCACTTAGCCATATAGAAATATGCACATCATTCATCAATCACACACCTTGTCACACATAAAAGAAACACTAACCGGATGGTGTTCGAAAGTAGGAGGGGAAAAACGGTTGCGAGATGGCCCTTGAGTGGTGATCGATGGCTAGTGTCCGAGCTCCAAGCTACCACTTGTTGAATCCGAGAGAATGGGAGTTGATTTGTGAGTCTTTTAGGGTTTTTAGTGAGAGAAAGGATGAGAGGAGAGAGAGAATGGATAAGGGGATGTTTGGGATTTGAGATGATGATTGTTCTTTTCCAAAAGAGGTGGTATCGGTTACATATGTGGGGTTTTATACCCATTCCGAGCATGTGCACCCTAAGGGTTTTCCGGGTGGGCTCAAGTGCACGCGGCCCAACCGATTTGGTTCACTCGAGACCGGGTGGTCTCGAGTCGGGTCCATGGTGGTATCGGCCCACTACCTACTTATGTATATATATATATATTTATCGCATATACTTAATTAGTGCAAGGATCACATAGGACATAAAGATAAAACACAACTTCCATTTATTAACATATATATACACACAATGTAATTTCAAGGTAATTGTTCGGGAAAACCTAGAGTGTCACACATTCAATCATAGATAACGTGTTATTCCTTCTCGGTTTGGTCAAGTATATATCTTGCCTTACCTTTCTTACTTAGTGTATTTTCCCGGGTTCGAGCGTATTCATACACTCCTCCCATCTTTCCGTCATCTTGAAATTGAAATGTTTACACTAATTGTTAAACATTTCATTTATGACATATGCGTCATTCATTTTGATCTAGCCAAGTTCACCACTTGCTTAAACCATTTATGCTTAGTGCACTTTTCCAGGTTTAAGTGTGTAAACATGCACTTCCCGTGCACATCAATTCAAATTTCCTTTTTTTTCTAGTATTCTAGTAAGTCTATTAAAGCAATTAATTCTTACCGGACGATCGATCAAGCTTGAACTGAACACTTTGTTGACAACCTTAAGCTCTGATTACCAACTTGTAACACCCATCAAATTTTACTTGAATTTAATAATAATTCACACCATTTTAGATAAAGATGTTTAGTTATAACATAAATTCCATAAGTAAGTTCAAAAGTGACAAAACCTTAGTCAACTAAGGTTTAAGTTTAAAACATTCTAAAGTTGTTTACAACCCATAAACCTAGTCTATTAAAGCTTTAAAATATTTCGGAAGCTTCAAAAGTCGTGTTCGGTTCTTCGATATTTGCTTGACCGCCATCCGTAAGATCCACATCTTCACCTAGGGTCAAAACCACTAAAATATTAGTTTTGACATTAATATATAGTACATAAACGCAAGTTCCAACGACTAAATGTGAAAAATAAAATATAATTTTTCTGGGTCCACCGTAACTTACGGTGTCTACCGTAAGTTACGGTAGACACTGAAGGACTCTGGTCTGCCGTAATACAGAGGAAATCCATCGTAAGGCTTTTGGCCTCTACCGTAAGTTACGGTGGTACCGTAACTTACGGTAGCCTCTGCAAATATATGTTTTGAATGATTTGGTTGTCTTGCCCAAACCAATTCCTCATATCTTTCGTTCTAACAAACCAACATACTAATTTCTTGCATTTTGATATGTCAATTATCAATCAATAACTAAAGACCAATCAATCATAATACGAAGCAATATCCATGCCTTAATTGATTATTTGACCCGTTTGGATCACCTACGGAATCCTCCAATATGGTGACTACCAATGAGATCTTATCAATCCTTGAACTATTATTCAATTTAGCGAACACCATCGCTTTAGATCAACATAACTTTTGTTCTACGACTCAACTACACATATACTAGTTATCAAATTTAACCAATGTAACGGGTCAAGTTACATACCTTTAGTGCATACCCTTCAAACGCAAATCGCCACCGGCATGTCCACTCGACGCTCTGGTATCCTTTCCTATGGAGTTAAATCACGATTTGTTTAGAACTCCATTTCAACCATATATCGCATAATTTGTCCAATCATCACAATCATGCATTTAAACTTTAAATTTCAGTTTTGAGCCTTCTTTGGGGCATTTTTACAAACACTTAACGGGCAGAATTTTATATCATTCATGATTCAAGTTCATAGTTTGCTATTTAGCTAACTTATTCATCAATAAAACTTTCATATAACTTTTAAACATCATAATTTCAGAAATTGCTTTCTATGACCATATCACACTAGAACAATCCTTTTAAACCCTAGTGTTTACTAGTTTTCCACAAAACCCATGAATCACCTTCATGGTGTTCATGAGAATTTCAGGAATTAGCCATGATTTCACATGTTATTGTCTAGGTTTTTACTCCTAGACACTATATCATCCCTAATCAAACTAAATAACCAACATGCATTCAGAATTTTCAGAATTCCCAAATTCATGAGAATTTCAAGTAGGAGATTTTTAACAAATTTTACATACCTTATAACCCCCTTGCTATGAGGATCAATAATCTAAGCTCATATTTCGTTTTTGATCAGATTTGGACCTTCAATTTGGTTGTTTTGTGAAAGTTAGGGTTTTGGAGAGCTTTGGTCGCCCCCTTCCCTCCTGCCTGGTCGATCTCTCACACATCAGTGTGTTTGAGATTTTATTTCTTTTGTTTTATTAAAATTAGTTTCAATTTAGGCACATTAGGTCCCTTGTCTTTTGTTTTTATTTTGTTTTTAACCCTAAACTACTCATAGGTCATTAACTAACTTGGTTAGGGTCATTTACTAGTCAGTTTATTTTACTAATTTATTTGCAACCAAATTGCAAATTTATAAATTTCACATTTTCGGGATGTTACACTCAAGCGGAATTACGTTCAAGCGGGATTAGCTTCAAGCGAAATTACATATGTTAATTTCGTTTGAAACTGCCACTCACCCTATATTTGACATTTTCCTCGTATTTTGTGCCCTGAACTATCTAAATACAAATAAGACTCGATACAAGACGAAGTCGACAGACGCATGCACCAACAGACTCCCCCTCGAATGTTGACGAGTCTTAAAGTGTCGAGTCTTCGCATCTTCAGTCTTTATCAGTCCTCGGGCTTTTCTTTTGAAATATCTGACACTGTAGGCATCCTCATATCTTCTCTCTTCTCTTTTCATCACCCACAGACTCTCCTCGAACAAATAAACTTTCAGATCTCTTGATTTCTTAAGTTCATCAGCATCAGCAGCTTGAGTGAACTCCAGAATCAAAACTTGGCTCTTTGTCGTTCAGACTCCCCCTCTCAATAAGCTGGGATCGCAGTCTGGAATTCTTGTTCAAGATCAATTCCTGGCTCTACCATTACCTGCACAAGTCTCTACCTAACAATAAATTTCACAAATTTAACAATTTGACAAACTTATAAATCACTTGCAGGTATCGTTTTCTCATCAACAATTTATTTTTGGGTAAATTTATTTATAACACATTTTATTTCAAAATCAATTCTCCCAACCCAATTGTCATCATGTTTAGCACTTGAAATTTTGAAAATCAGCTCTCCAACACCAGTTGTCGAAAATCTTTTCGAATTTTTCAAAATTTATGCTAAAACTCACTAAAACTTTTTGATTTTTTTAATGAAATGAAAATGCAATGCGGTAAAGAAATATTTTCAAACAATATTTTTATGAGTTTGTGTAAGAGGATCATATCAGTTTTTGACAAGTCACAAGTACCGTTGAGCTTAGTTACACATTAAGAATTAAACAATTCACTTAGATTGTCGATATACTGATCCACTAAAATTTTCACACAAATTTCAACTGGTTCAGGATACGAATTAGGTGTATTAAGAACTTAAACTCATTCATGTGTCCCATCTCTTGAATATACTCCCGTATCCAGATCCCAATATTCAATCTTACAGGTGAGTATACCACAAATGATATCTGTAAGGGGTTAATTGCGAAACCGTGAGAGCTCAGGTCAGAACTTCCGTTCAGCAGAGAGATGACGGCTCGACTTTTGGTGGGTCCCCTTTAGATGATCTTTTTTTACAACAGCACATGATTTGCATTTTTTAATGTTTTATCATTTTTTATGCTGAGGGCAGGCTTTTATTTCAAGCAAGCGTAAAGTATTCTCCGGGGACTAGGCCATTGCTTCCGCAAAATCAGAAGTCCCGGGATAATACCCCAGATATCACTGAGCATAAAGACCTAGTATATCAGAAAGAGGGACCTTTCAAACGAAATTTCAGGGGTTACCTATATATCCAAGTAGTGTTCCCCACGAAATAAGCAAGTTTGAATTTAAGTTTATATCCCGAAAAAACTTACTAACTATGTAAAAACCTATCATCATATCATCAGTGAGACCGTTTAACGCTATATAATCTTTACATTTCTTTAGCATACTGTAACTGTCTCCTGATGTACTATCATTTCCTCTTCTTTGACACCAAAACTCATTTTTCATTTTATCATGTTTTTTACTTTTTCAAATTTTCAAATGTTTTTGGATTTTCTGAAAAATTCTTACTCCCCCTAAAATGCAAACACATTTAAAGAAATTTTGAACACAAACTGTACAAGTAAATTGACAACCGATATCGAATCGATTCGATTCAATTCGCCATCCACTTGGCTTAAACAATCAGAACTCCCCCTCACAACAAACTATTTTCCCATTGATTTCAAAACACTTAAGTTTGTTTTAATCAAATGGTTTTTCCGGAAAATTAGTTTTGTTGATTGATTTTACCATTTGTAGGTTAGGGATTCATCATATTGTTTTTTCAAAATACCACTTGTAAGAAAGATAAATCAAGTACAAGTTAATGTCCCTGATTAATCTTGAAAAATAAGTACCACTTGTAAGAATAGTCCAATCAAGTTCAACCTAATGACTTTGATTAACCTTCTAACAAAATCACAAACTCTTTTTCAACCACATGGCTTACCAACCAATACCACATGTAGGTTGAATTCTCAAGATGCCGATTCCTACTCCTCACTTACCAACCTGGGAGTTCCGGCAAGTCATACTAATGAACAATTTTCAATAATGATGCTGATTCATGCTCCACGATTACCAACTTGGGAGCTCCAGCAAGTCCAGATTTTTACTGTTCATAATAGGTACCATCCCAGTCACAAACCTGGGATGACACAACGTTACCTGGTTTCTTCAATTTCTTCTCATAAAATTCTTTAACTCCTTTGACCTTCCTGTCAACCATTTTTCCAAAAATGTTATGAACTGTGGAGTTAAATGCCTTTTCAACATCAAAATCTTTCTTTTCAGAAAAGAATTGATTTGAAATCTCAACTTTACCAATTTTCTTCTTAAAATTTTCAGCCCGAAGTGGTGGAAAATTCACATCATCCACAGTCGGCACTGATTTTTCACCTTTTAATTCAACTTGTGGCTCATTTGACTTTGTGGAATCAAATTCATCGCCAGACAATAGCTCCTCTGATTTTGACGAATCAGAATCATTGCTAGAACTATCATCAGATTTCTTAACAACCCATTTTTGGTTGTCAAGATTTGCCCTTTTCTTGTAAAACCTGTTTGAACATTCACCAATTTCAAAAGTTGAATTTTTGAAAAGTTTAGTTCTCTCAATTGGTGGTTCAAACACAACTTCTTTATCTTTCAGTTTACGAGAAACTCCCTGTTTTGATTGAATTGTCTTGGAACAATTCTTGGCAATATGACCAACAGTGTTGCATTGGAAACGGGTTCTTGTTTCTTTCATCTGATCATCATTCTTCATCTCTTCTTGCTTCTTCGCAAGGAATTCTCTGTTTGACTGTTTTCTGAACAGATTTTCTTTCTCTTCTTCAGTTGATGTACCTAAAACAAATATCATTTTTGATTTAAAATCTCGAACATATTTTTCATTTTTATGATTTTCTGGTGGAATAAAACCAAGTCCTTTCTTTTTGAAATTACCGTTATGGTTTGGTTTCTTGTGAAAACCAGAACCAGAACTGTAACCCTTTTTCTTGTTTTCTCTTTGTTGAACTCTTGAGGTGTACTTTTTAGGTTTATCAGAAAGATTTATATCTTTTATTTCAGACATATTAATTTCTGTTAGTTTGAAAACCTTTTTAATCATGTCAGGTTTGACACCTCTTATTGGAAATTCCTCATCAGAATATAATTTGTCAGAATCATTCAAAGTATATGCAACTTTGAATGTTTCGTCATTCAAATTAGATTTTGATAACATGAATTCTTTATTGTAAACTCTTTTGCCTTGTTTGATGGTTTGACACGGAGTGCTGGACTCAGACTTTGACTCTGACATAAACTCCGACTTTGACTCCTCAGTTTCATCTTTATCCAACACCTGATCGACCACTTTCTTTATTAACTCGGACTCATGATCAGTATCAGATGACATAAACGGGACATCAATATTATATGGCAATTTAACTGAAGACTCCGACTCCCACTTTAAGTTTGTTGCCTTTTTGACTCTTTCTGAATTTGGATTTCTCGGAGAATATCCATTTTCAAGTGGGGGTGGACACTTGTTGTAACTGGCACTGTGTTTCTTACCAGAATCTTTCACTTCAGTATCCTTCTTCTTTTCTTTCTTCTTTTTAGAAATCTTTTCTTCAGATACCTTCTGTTATTCATTTACTTCATTATCTTCAAAAGCTTTCATGCCTTCCACAGTAGGATAAATCATGTCAATGACATAAGAAGTACATGAGTAACTTTTTAACAAACGATTAACCCTTTCTGTTTCAATCCGTGTCTCCAGTTTCTGTTCAAGCACAGCACATTTCTCAATGTAATTGTTCACCACTTTCTGCTTTATCATGAAAGCTCCTTGAAGTGTCTTCATTGCTGTTGCTTGTTCTTCGCTTGATTGATTGTACTGATTCATTGCTTTGTTCAGAACATCGTATGATTCCTTCAACCTGTTTATGTTGTTAATCAATTCACTGTTTTTCTTCTTTATGATCTCACAGGTTTCACAATTCACATGAATCTTCCTTGCATCAACTTCTTCATCAACTTTAAACTTTGGAACTTCCACCTTTTTCCTTATCACTGGTATTTCTTCATCATCACTGCTAACTGGTGTTTTGACCTTTTTCTTTTTTCTTTTTCCTTTTAGCTTTTTCATCTTCACTGTCACTCTCTTCCATCATTTTAAAATGAGTTGCCATTCTTCTTGCATGATACTCTCTATCATCCTCACTATCTTCTTCAACTCGAGCGACAAAAGCTTTTTGATGTGAAGTTTTGTTTGGATCATAATCATCCCAACTAAAACCTTCCCAGTTAAATCCTTCTGGTAACTTTTCATCATCTTAGTTTATCAAGCATGCTTTATTATCAGCTGAGATATATTTGTCCCAACTGAAACCTTCCGTTGGCTTTTTGTCATCCTGATTCACCATACAAGCTCTCTTTGAAGATTCTTCAATCACTTTTCTTCCATGTGCTACTTGTGGTTCTTGTTGTGATTGAGATACTTGATGATAAATGGCCTTCCGGTAGTAATCATTGTTGTTGAACGGATTTTCAGCTCCACTTGCTTCGCGATTTGTGCACTCCCTCTTGAAGTGTCCTTTTTCCCTGCAACGAAAACAAGTAACTTTAGATTTATCAAAACCCAAAGTAGAAACATTAGCATCACATAAGTCATTTCTTCCTGTGATCTGCTTAAATTTCTCAGCTCGTCTCAACACACTTGCCAAACACCACTTTATGTCCATCAATTCCATTTCTTCAGCATCAATCTGATCGTAATCCTCTTTTGTAAGCATTGGATTCCCGATCCGACCTGCAACAAAACTTCCATATGACTCCAACACAGTTCCCAATAAAGACATGTGACTCTTAGTTACTTCTGCTGAATAATCCTCACCATTCTCCAGATTCAGTACAATGTTGCATTGTAGCTTCTTGCCATTCTTTGTTGCAGAAAAGTTTGGATCAAAAGATGGATATAATGAAAAACTTGTGTTGCTGTTTGATCCTTTGGATGAACCTCCCGATGAACTTTTTGCATTGAAGGCTGTTTCAACCTTCGGTGACATGTTGGTGGATTTATCACTGACACCACCTTTGTAATAGAGACCAATGTCTTGTCCACCATCGAAATCTTTCATTCTTGAAATCTTTCTCTGTTCCATCTCCTGAGCCTCAATCTTTTCAATGAACTTGCTCATTGTCAGACTGCTAAAACCTTTCTCGTTCCTCAACATCATGAGATATGTGCCCCAAGTCTCATATGGCAAAGCATCAGCTAATTTTTCAATCAACTCTTCATTATCTTTGTCGATGCTCAATCTCTTCATGTTCGCTAACAAATTGCAGTATCTTTCAATAATTTGCTTTGTGCTTTCATTTTTCAACCCACGAAACAGATCAAACTCTTTCTTCAGAAGTGATTTCTTGTTTTTAACCATATCTTGGCTTCCAAGAAACTTCGATCTTAAAGCTTTCCATATTGAATAAGAAGTTCCATTGTGTTGCAATAAGACCAAGATATCTTCTTTCACAGCTTGTTGTAGTAGACTTAACATCATTTTCTCATCTTTGTATTTCTTTCTATCTACAGCGCTAAGGTCTTTAATTGCAATAATCTCTTCTTCATCATTCGTAGGTCTAATATATTTCGTTTCAACACATTCCCAAGCATCTAAGTAGTTTGCATGTACCCAATTCTCAAACCGTCCTTCCCAACCTTTATACTCCTCAATGTTCATGAGCTTAGGCGGTTTTTGCATAGTCCCCGTTTCATTTTCCAACATCGTGTTATGTGCAAGAGTAGTCGGGGTAACTGGAGTAGCGAATGCGTTGTAAAATTCTTCTTCCATGTTTTGGATTTTCAAGTTTCACAAAACAGGTTGTTCAAGCGAAATTACACTGTTCAAACGAAATCCCTTTCAAACGGTAATAGCACTTTCAAACGGAATACCACCTTTGAAACGAAATTACCAAGTTCAAGCGAGATTACTAATTTCGCTTGAAGTCACTCAAACGGAATTACCACTTTGAAGCGAAATAGCAAGTTTCAAGCGGAATCAAGAGAACTTTTCAAGCGGAATACCGGTTTCAAGCGGAATTAGAGACTAATTCCGTATGAAGAGCTGCTGACGTCATCATCTCGCGCTGGTTTTTCAAACGGAACTACGAATTTTGTCACTTTTAGATCGAATTTTAGCCTGAAACTTTCAAGGTTTTGTTAAAACAGCATTGCACACATCAAGTGTGAAAATCAAGACATTTTGACCGTAAAAAGTTGTAAATTTTGAAAAAGAAGGTGTAGAAATCAGAATTTTCAACTGAATTGGTAAGAACTCTTCTTCCTGAGCTCCGATACCATTTGTAGGATCGTTTTCAGACCCAAATGAGTCGATCAAAAGAGTTTTTCTCAATACGAAAGGCGGAAACAGACGTATTGAGTTCAATTCAGCTAGAATATCACTTTAACTGTCGATTTGATTGATATAATGACGATATACAGTGAGACGACACTTCGGCAGCACTTCGTTGCTCAGACCGGAAAGTTCAAGAACCACTCAAACGAAATCAGGCACAAGGTATATCTAGGGGAGGTAATTTCGCTTGAACATGTCTCAAGCGGAATTACGTTCAAGCGGGATTAGCTTCAAGCGAAATTAACTTATGTGATTTCGCTTGAGTGTGCCATGACACTTCCAAGCGAAATTACATATGTTAATTTCGTTTGAAACTGCCACTCACCCTATATTTGACATTTTCCTCGTATTTTGTGCCCTGAACTATCTAAATACAAATAAGACTCGATACAAGACGAAGTCGACAGACGCATGCACCAACACGAACACGTTGTACTTGATCGGAATCCACTTACACCAGTCCAAAATAAATCTGTTGCCATTAGCCACGACGCTTTCCAGCACTCTTCTAGCAAAACTAACGGAAAAGAGGCCCGATTTATCACCCAACCATTTCCAAGTATCGATACTGTTGATCAAGGAGGCCGAAGAGAGATCCGCTTTTAAGGCATTCAACTCCCTAGCTTCGTCTTCAAGAACCGGGTCATGCTTCCACAGCCATTCCCCATGCAAATGATCCCGAACCGCACATGTTTTAACCATTTCCAACGAGAACAAGTAGGGAAAAACCTCTTTTAGGGGGACATCCTTCAGCCACGGGTCCAACCAAAACAACACGCAGTCACCTCTACCTATCGAACCCCTAAAGAAATTAGGGAGCCGGATATTACCTGTAACAACTTTCACCAAAAGTTCTAATTTGTATCTTATTTTGTCCAATAAGAAACCCTAATTAAGACCCCCAAGTAATATTGCATGACCCGTAAAATTTTCAGAACAATTGGAATCAGGATCAGGGCCCCTAAAACTCAGGGGGGGTATTTCCTAGTTGATATTATCTAAACAGTTTTCGATAGAATTTGAAATCTAACGAACCGTCGACTCACCCAAGCTACTGAGACACGGGGCTACCCTATGCTAGGGGGTGCCCCTTGCGCCACGCGACAGCCCCTCGCGCCACGCGAGGGAGCTGTTTTTCCAGTATATATAGAGGGGTGTGGCACTTGAATTCTGGCGTTGGTTCGACGTTAAAATTCATTTCGTACACTGAGATATCGTCCGATTACTCCAAAACACACACAGAGCACGAAACGCTGCCGCGATAACAGGGTAATAACTCGATCACTGCTACGATTCAATGTCCGATCGATTGAAACCAATCCGGTGTATGTTTAAGTGCTGCTCAAACTCGGGTTATACTTTGTCATTCGTCGTAAATTCGATGGATGTTTAAGTATTGCACTTTGTCATTTGTCGTGAGGGTTTTAATCTCGTGAGTTATCGTAAATGTTGAATTAAGTTACTAACCTAGTTTTCGTGTGCATTGTTATTTAAATTAGGTTACAAGGCTAATCAGTAGGCTAAAACTCTGCCCGATAAACTTGCAATGTGAGTCATTCTCTTTTTATCAAAAATTGTTTTCGTAAAACTCTACTTGTTTTCAAAGTTATAATTACAGGGATTAAGTCTTTGTAGTCTTCAATTACAGCCGGTATGTGGGGTTTTGTATACATTACTTGATAACCATCACCATTGGACAATGAGTTAGCCAATGGGTGATATGACCATAGTCACAGAAACAGGTCGAGTGACAAATACCGTTGGGTAATTGGTTGATATATAAACATTGTAATCGCTCTTAATACTGTACATTATAACAATGTGTCGTTTTGTGCAACTTGAGTGACTCGCCAGTATTTCCCTGCTGATAAAACCTTTTTAAAACATGTTGCAGGAGATCTGCTATGATTCAGGAAAAAGTGCCGTGTAGCAGTACAAGCTTGAAGAAGTGGCTTAATAAAAATAAAGAAACATGTTTTTTTTGTAAAATAAGGGTTTCCCAGTGAAATTCCCTTATTGTAAATTACGGGGTTTATCCCTAATTATGAAATAAAATAATCGGCCATTTTCAAGTTTTAAACGATCATGTTAATAATTCCGCTGCCAAATTAAATAAATACCACGGGTTTCTGTCCCGCGGCTCCGGAAACGGGTAAAACCGGGGTGGGGGTCGTGACAGAAAAATGTGGTATCAGAGCCACTGATTTAAGCCAATTAAGTATTTAGAAATACTTAATTTTTCTGATTGCCATTCTGGGATTATGTGAAAATTTATTTACAACATTTTAACTTAGAATTTTGAGTGTTTCTTCATATATTCTAAACAGCATGAATGAGTTGTCTGAAGCTCTTCAGAATCTCAATCTCTACTCTGTTAACATAGAAGTTTCCAGAGACTTTACCGGTTATTGTGCCGACACTAATGAACCTATGGAATTTCAAGTCCAACCTCTGGAGAAACCTAAGCCAAAGAAGAAAAGAAGATTCGTGGGCTGGAGGCGTGTGCGCAGGAAGAAACCAGCGACACGGAAAGTTATAAAGACGGAGGATCCCAAAGATAAAGGCAAAGGAATAGAGATTGGGGAAAGTTCCAGGCAAGACCAGGAAATGCCATCCTGGGAGGAGCTGGATCATAAACTGGCACTTAGTGACCTCATCGGACCTGCCGGTGAAAACTTCTTTAATTACCCAGTGGAGGCACAACTTCCAGTTAATCTAGAGCCTGATATCCCAGATCATATTATCCATTCCCCACCTTTACCAGCAGAGCTAGAAGAATGGTGGACCACCGACTGGCAGTTTCAGAATCTCCTAAATAACCCTAATACCTTTTTCCCCCCAGTTTGACCCGGAGCCTCCACAACACCCACCTATGAGCTCCGAAAACTTGGCAGAACTCCGCCACTATGGCGAGGAGTTGGTGGACGCATGAAACAGAATCCGGGAAGTAGGGGAGAGGATATCCTGGAAGTACGACGAGAGGGAACGTCGTTTCTGAAATGACAGTTGACGGGATCGTGTGTGGTTGTGGGAATGTGTGTTTAATAATAATAAAAATATAATTATGTGAAATAACCTAAAAATAAAACTTTTGTAAGATAACTGGTGTGTACGGATGCCTAATATAATATATAAAATATCGAACGTCGAAAGATCGACAATTTTGGCTATACGTGTTGATGTGATTATGTGCGTTTAATTTATTATGTTTGGTTGTTATTTATTTTATGCTTGTTTGTTATTTATTTTATGCTAATCATTTATATAAATTAATTACCAGATGGAACACGCTGGTAATGAACCTGTTAATGAAGTTAATCAATCTGAGCAAAACAATGGAGACCAATTTCTGAATAGACAAGATATAGAGAACATCGTGGCTCAAGGGATAGCCAATGCTATTCCAGCAATCCTTGCTGCTGCCCGAAATCCAGTTGAACCTTAACAAATTATTCCTAGCAAACGTACTCATGAAGACAACTTCAGTAATAGCGTAAATGGATGCGGCAACATTAATAATAATGATAATGATGTAGTGCAATCCCCAATTCTTAAGAGAATGAAAGCTGCAACGCCTGGTTGCACTTACAAGGAATTTCTTGCCTGTAAACCCGTGGAATTTGCAGGCAATGAAGGGGCGACTGCTGCACTGCGTTGGTTGGAGAAAACCGAGGCAGTAATTAAAATAAGTAAATGTGCCAAGGAGGATAAAGTCATGTATGCTTCAGACCTTTTCAAGGAAGAAGCATTAGAGTTATGGAATACGGTGTTGCAAGCCAAGGGAAGCGACCTGGCTTATGCCATGAGTTGGGAGGAGTTTAAGCGTCTGGTGGAAAGGAAATTCTGCCCTGAATATGAGAAAGAACAAATGGCGAACAAATTCCTGAGCCACCGAATGGTGGATGTTGATTGTCGAGGGTATACTTCGAAGTTTTTCGAATATGCTCGAATTGTGCCTACTCTGGCTTCGCCAGAACCGGTACTTATTTCTCGCAACATTTAGGGTTTAATCAGCGAGATCCGTGATATTGTCAAAGCTGCGAGACCCCGCACGATCGATGATGCGGTGGAATTGGCCAACACTTTGACAGACGGACTGGTGCGTACGCGAGAAGAAAACAGAAAGAAGGAATTGGCTCAGAAAATTACCCAAGGATTTTGTGTGGGTAACAATAGCAATTTCAAGAAAAGAGGAACTAGGCAATCTTCCACTCCGCCATTCTGCAGGAACTGTAGAAAGAAACATTTTGGAAAATGTAATGAAACCTGCAACTTCTGCAAAGTTGTAGGACACCGTGAAGAAGACTGCAGAAGGAAAACAAAGATCTGCTACAACTGTGGAGAAGCTGGGCATTTTAGACCAGAATGCCCTAAATTGGTCAAACCAGCAGATAACAAAGCCAAACCTGCCGAAGGAACTACCAAGAAAAAACTTAAGAGCCTTCCAATTGACTACGCAGGAAGTCGAACTGATTCCTGACGTAATAGCTGGTACGTTCTTAGTTCATGACGTTTATGCGAAAGTATTATTTGACTCTGGTGCAAACCAAAGTTTTATAAATACTTCATTCTGTCAAGCTCTTAAGCTACCCTTAACAAAACTTAGACAAGTTTTTACAGTAGAAACGGCAGACGGGAACTCTGTTAACATAGACACGGTTTTGCAAAAAGAACTTATAGAACTCTTAGGCCATAAATTTTCTGCAAACCTATTACCCATGAATTTAGTTGGATTCGATGTCGTGTTAGGAATGGATTGGTTAGTAGCCAACCATGCTCGAATCCTCTGTGATAAAAATTCCATAGAAATTCGTGCACCCACATGAGAAGTAATTATGATTACAGGGGATAAGCCGCGTAAACCCATGAAGTTCATTTCAGTAATGAAAGTTGCTAGTTATGAACGTAAGCAAGGAATATTGTATATGATTTCGGTAATCATTAGCACTAAGGGTAAAGAACTTAAGGAAATTCCTGTAGTATCAGAATACTCGGATGTATTCCCAGAAGAATTACCAGGATTACCACCAGATAGGGAAGTAGAATTTAGAATTCATCTAATTCCTGGAACTACACCGATAGCCAAGGCACCTTATCGGTTAGCACCCACCGAAATGCTAGAATTGAAAAAGCAATTAGATGAATTACTAAGCAAAGGATTTATACAACCCAGTTCATCCCCTTGGGGAGCACCAGTGTTGTTCGTAAAGAAGAAAGACGGTTCGATGCGAATGTGTATCGATTACAGGGAATTAAATAAGGTTACAATTAAGAATTGATACCCATTACCTAGGATTGATGATCTCTTTGATCAACTCCAAGGAGCTAGGTATTTTTCTAAGATAGATTTACGCTCTGGATATCATTAGCTGAAAGTACAAGAAGAAGACATACCTAAAACTGCTTTCAGAACTAGGTATGGTCACTATGAGTTTACAGTCATGCCCTTTGGATTAACAAATGCTCCTGCAGCACTTATGGACATGATGAATAGGATCTGTAAACCATATTTGGATAAATTTGTAATTGTCTTCATCGACGATATACTCATTTATTCCAAAAGTCAGGACGAGCATTGTGAACACTTGCATACACTCTTAACCTTGTTAAGAAAGGAGAAGCTTTACGCCAAATTCTTGAAGTGTGAATTTTGGCTACAGGAGGTACAATTTTTAGGTCACATGGTGAATCACGAAGGTATTCATGTAGATCCTGCTAAGATATAAGCAATCACTAAATGGAAGGTCCCGCAATCAGCTACGGAAGTTAGAAGTTTTCTAGGATTAACTGGATACTATAGGCGCTTTATTAAAGATTTCTCTAAGATAGTTGTGCCATTAACTAAACTAACCTGTAAAACAGTTAAGTTTGAATGGGGACCTAAGCAAGAAGAGGCTTTTAGGATTTTGAAACAAAAATTAACCAACACCCCGAATCTTGCCTTACCAAAAGGGACAGAAGATTTTGAAGTATATTGTGATGCTTCTAAGCTAGGATTAGGATGTGTGCTAATGCAACGCAAAAAGGTAATTGCGTATGCATCAAGGCAATTGAAAAAGCACGAGGAAAACTATACGACGCATGACTTAGAATTAGGAGCAATAATTTTTGCCCTTAAGATTTGGAGACACTATCTGTATGGAAATAAGTTTACTGTTTATACAGATCATAAGAGTTTAAGATACATTTTTGGGCAAAAAGAATTGAATATAAGGCAAAGGAGATGGATGGAAATTCTAAGTGACTACGACTGTGATATTCAATATCACGAAGGAAAAGAAAACGCAGTTGCAGATGCCTTAAGTCGTAAGTATCATGAAAAGTAAAGGCGAGTTCGTGCTCTTAGATTAAATCTTCAAGTAGATTTAATGGAACAACTGAAAAACATTCAAGAAACAGCAATCAAGGATGATGCTGAAGGAATGAAAGGAAGAATAAAGGAATTAGAGCAAGGAAGTGATGGAATTTGGAGATTCCATAAGAAAAGGATTTGGGTACCTAAGCAAGGAGATTTAAGAAATAAGATTTTAGAGGAAGCCCATAAATCTAGGTATACCATGCACCCTGGAAATAATAAGATGCACTAAGATTTAAGGAATAATTTCTGGTGGATAGGAATGAAAAATGACATAGCTAGATATGTTTCTAAATGTCTTACTTGTTCACAAGTTAAGACAGAACACCAGAAGCCCTCAGGTCTACTATAACAATTAGAAATGCTTGTCCACCTTAACCTCCAAAGCCGAAAAAATCCATAAAAAATCCGACCACGAAATAGGATTGCACTTAGTTCTATGTTTATACCACAAAAAAAAACCCAAAGATTTAACTTCACTAAAAACAGAGTCCACCTTAACCTCCAAAGCCGAAAAAATCGCCTTGTTCCAAGCCAACCACAGACACCAACAAGCGATACTAATGATGCCTTGAAAAAAAAAACCTTCTACCCAGCTTTAATATTTCTGGTTTTATGAAGATCCGGCAGGTCTTTGAGCGAAAAAGCGAAGATGGGAGGGATACGACACCAATGACTGATTTTCTACCATAACAGTGAAGCCACGACGCACGAGATGAAAAGATGGTCCGCTATCTCCTCCTCGGATTTGCATAAAGGACAAAGCCCATCGCCGACTACTACTCCCCTTCTACGGAGCGCGTCCGCAGTGGGAATTCTACCCATTTCCTCTCTCCAAACGAACACGTTGTACTTGATCGGAATCCACTTACACCAGTCCAAAATAAATCTGTTGCCATTAGCCCTGACGCTTTCCAGCACTCTTCTAGCAAAACTAACGGAAAAGAGGCCAGATTTGTCACCCAACCATTTCCAAGTATCGATACTATTGATCAAGGAGACCGAAGAGAGATCCGCTTTTAAGGCATTCAACTCCCTAGCTTCGTATTCAAGAACCGGGTCATGCTTCCACAGCCATTCCCCATGCAAATGATCCCGAACCGCGCATGATTTAACCATTTCTGTCATGGCCCCCGACCTGGTTTGACCCGGTTCAGGAGCCGAGGGACAGAAAATCCCGTGGTATTTATTTAACAGCGGAAGATTTTACCAGGATCTTTTAAAAACCTGAAATTTCCCGATTATTTGATTTCACAATTCGGGATAAACCCCGGTAGTTTACAATCATATGATTTCACTAAGAAATCTTTATTTTACAAAACATGTTTCTTTATATTGAGCCACTTCCTTAAGCTTGTAGTGCTTCAGGGCGCTTTTCCTGGATCACAACAGATCACCTGAAACATGTTTGAAAAAGGTTTTGTCAGCGGGAAATACTGGTGAATCATTCTTTTTACTAAAACAACGCGTTTGTTATAATTTACAGTATTAAGAGCGATTACAATGTTTCCAAATATCAACCAACTACCCACAGTATTTGTCACTCGACCATCCATTGGTAACCTCAGAGTCCAATGGTGTCTGTGACTATGGTCATATCACCCCTTGGCTAACTCGTTGTCCAATGGTGACGGTTATCAAGTAATGTATACAAAACCCCACATACCGGCTGTAATTTGGTGACTACAAAGACTTAATCCCTGTAATTATAACTTTGAAAATAAACATGCTTTTGAAAGTAATTTGATAAAAAGAGAATGACTCACATTGCAGATTTATATGAGCAGAGCTTAGCCTACTGATTAGCCTTTTAACCTAAATTTAATAACATGCACACGAACTCGGTTAGTAACTAATATAGCATTTACGATAACTCACGAGATTAAACCTTCACAACAAATGACAAAGTGCGATACTTAAACATCCATCGATTTAACGACGAATGACAAAGCATAAACCCTAATGTGGGCAGCACTTAAACATCCATTGGATAGTTTAATCGATCGGACATTGAATCGTAGCAGCGATCGAGTTAATACCCGGTATCGGAGCAGCGCCTCGCTAATATGGAAAGTAATTTCGACTTCAGAGTGATATACTTTCGTTTTTGAAAGTTTGTTTCGACACCAGTGGACTGTGCATGCAACAAGCTATTTATAGCTGAAATTGAGGCCTCACGCGGCCCGCGTAAGCCTTTGGCTTACCTTTACGCGGCCCGCGTGGCCGCCTAGTCTACAAGTATGCTTGATTGGTCACGAGTAGGCTAGCCAGGTGGTTCGATACGTGGCTTGGAGACTTATCCGGTTATATTTCAAGTTGACGCGGCCCGCGTAAACTTCCCTTAAGGTTTACGCGGCCCGCGAGAGGACTAGAATTCTGAATTTCTTGATTTTTAATATGGATTAGGGTTTCAGAGGTCCGGGTTTATTCTTACGAGTATTTTTAGGATAATTTTGAGAGTCCTTACATTCTCCCCACCTTATTTAAAATCTCGTCCTCGAGATTCATTGGAATAAGTGAGGATACTTTCGCTTCATCTCTGATTCCAGCTCCCAAGTGTATTCAGGTCCTCTCTTTGAATCCCACTTGACTTTGACAAGTACTAACCGTTTGTGTTTGAGAAATTTCACTTTTCTGTCTTCTATTTGAAGAGGTTTCTCAACAAATTTCAACTTTTCGTTTACCTCTATATCTTGGAGAGGTACTACCAAAGATTCGTCTGATAGGCATTTCTTGAGGCTGGATACATGAAATACGTCATGTACTCCAGCTAACTCTTCTGGTAGTTGTAAACGATAAGCAACTAGTCCTATACGTTGGATTACTGAAAATGGTCCTACGTATCTTGGACTTAACTTTCATTTCTTACCGAACCGAACTACTCCTTTCCAAGGTGAAACTTTTAATAGTACTTTGTCTCCAACTTGGAATTCCAACGGCTTTTGTCTATTGTCTGCATAACTCTTTTGACGATCTCGAGCAGTCTTTAATCTTTCCTTGATTTGTGTGATTTTGTCAGTAGTTTCTTACACTATCTCGGGACCTGATAATTGACTTTCTCCTATTTCTGCCCAACAAACTGGAGTTCTGCATTTTCGTCCGTACAATGCTTCAAATGGGGCCGCTTCAATGCTTGAATGATAACTATTGTTATAGGAGAATTCGATCAAAGGTAAGTGATCGTCCCAATTTCCACCAAAATCTATCACACATGACCTAAGCATGTCTTCCAGAGTTTGGATTGTTCGTTCACTTTGTCCGTCTGTTTGAGGATGACATGCAGTGCTTAAATTTAATCGAGTTCCCATTGCTTCTTGGAAACTTGTCCAGAAATGGGAAGTGAAACGACTATCCCTATCCGAAACAATGGAGAGTGGAACTCCATGTAAGGATACTACTTCATCTACATACGACTTTGCCAACCTTTCCATGCTAAAGGTTTCTTTCATTGGTAGAAAATGAGCTGATTTGGTTAATCGATCCATAATTACCCAAATCGCATCGTTACCTTTTCTGGTTTTGGGCAACTTAGTAACAAAATCCATTGTTATGAGTTCCCATTTCCATACAGGCATTTCTAATTGTTGTAGTAGACCTGAAGGTTTCTGGTGTTCTGCCTTAACTTGTGAACAAGTAAGACATTTAGAAACATATCGAGCTATGTCCTTTTTCATTCCTATCCACCAAAAGTTATTTCTCAAATCTTGGTACATTTTATTGTTTCCAGGGTGCATGGTATACCTAGATTTGTGGGCTTCTTCTAAAATCTTATTTCTTAATTCTCCCTGCTTAGGTACCCGAATCTTTCTTTGGTGGAATCTCCAAATTCCATCAGCTCCTTGTTCTAATTCTTTTATTCTTTCTTTCATTCCTTCAGCATCATCCTTGATTGCTGTTTCTTGAAAATGCTTTAGTTGTTCCATTAAATCTAACTGTAAATTTAATCTAAGAGTACGAACTCGTCGTTGTTTTTCATGGTACTTACGACTTAAGGCATCTGCAACTACATTTGCCTTTCCTTCGTGATACTGAATATCACAGTCGTAGTCACTTAGGATTTCCATCCATCTCCTTTGCCTCATGTTTAATTCTTTTTGCCCAAATATATATCTTAAACTCTTATGATCTGTATAGACAATAAATTTACTTCCGTACAGATAATGTCTCCAAATCTTAAGGGCAAAAAGTATGGCTCCTAATTCTAAGTCATGAGTTGTATAGTTTTCCTCGTGCTTTTTCAATTGTCTTGAAGCATACGCAATTACCTTCTTGCGTTGCATTAGCACACATCCTAATCCTAGTTTTGAAGCATCACAGTAAACTTCAAAATCTTCAGTCCCTTCTGGTAAAGCTAGGATTGGGGCATTTGTTAACTTTTGGTTTAGAATCCTAAAAGCTTCTTCTTGCTTAGGTCCCCATTCAAACTTAACTGATTTACAGGTTAGCTTAGTTAATGGTACAGCTATCTTTGAAAAATCCTTAATAAACCGTCTATAATATCCGGCTAAACCTATAAAACTTCTAATTTCCATTGCGGATTGCGGAACCTTCCATTTGGTAATTGCCTCTATCTTAGCAGGATCTACATGAATACCTTCGTGATTCACCATGTGTCCTAAGAATTGCACTTCTTGTAGCCAAAATTCACACTTCGAGAATTTGGCGTAAAGCTTTTCTTTTCTTAACAAAGTTAAGAGTGCATGCAAGTGCTGACAATGCTCGTCCTGTCTTTTGGAATAAATAAGTACATCGTCGATAAACACAATTACAAATTTATCCAAGTACGGTTTACAGATTCTATTCATCATGTCCATGAATGCGGCAGGTGCATTCGTTACTCCAAAGGGCATGACTGTAAACTCGTAATGACCATACCTAGTTCTGAAAGCAGTTTTAGGTATGTCTTCTTCTTGTACCTTCAATTGATGATATCTGGAGCGTAAATCGATCTTAGAAAAATATCTAGCTCCTTGAAGTTGATCGAAAAGATCATCAATCCTAGGTAATGGGTATCGATTCTTAATTGTAACCTTATTCAGTTCTCTATAATTAATACACATTCTCATCGAACCATCCTTCTTCTTTACAAACAACACTGGTGCTCCCCAAGGGGATGAACTAGGTTGTATGAAACCTTTACTTAGTAATTCATCTAATTGCTTTTTCAGTTCTAACATTTCTGTGGGTGCTAACCGATAAGGTGCCTTAGCTATCGGTGTAGTTCCGGGAATTAGATGAATCCTAAATTCTACTTCCCTGTCGGGTGGTAATCCTGGTAACTCTTCTGGGAATACATCTGGGTATTCTGAGACTACAGGAATCTCCTTAAGTTCTTTACCCTTAGTACTAATGATTACTGAAATCATATATACTATTCCTTGCTTTCGTTCATAACTAGCAATTTTCATTACTGATATGAACTTCATGGGCTTACGTGGTTTATCTCCTGTAATCATGATTATTTCTCATGTGGGTGTATGAATTTCTATGGAATTCTTATCACAAAGAATTCGAGCATGGTTGGCTACTAACCAATCCATTCCTAACACAACATCGAACCCAGCTAAATTCATTGGTAATAGGTTTGCATGAAATTTATGACCTGAAAGTTCTATATTTTCTTTTTACAAAACCTTATCTATGTTAATAGAATTTCCGTCTGCCGTTTCGACTGTAAAAACCTGCCTAAGGTTGGTTAATGGTAAGTTAAGAGCTTGGCAGAATGAAGTATTTATAAAACTTTGGTTTGCACCAGAGTCAAATAATACTTTTGCGTAAATGTTGTGAACTAAGAACGTACCAGCTATCACATCTGGAATGAGTTCTGCCTCCTGAGTAGTTAATTGGAATGCACGAGCATTCTTCTTGATAGCTCCGTCGGTTGGTTTAGCTTTATTGTCTGCTGGTTTAACCAACTTAGGACATTCTGTTTTAAAATGTCCGGCCTCTCCACAGTTATAGCAGATCCTTGTTTTCTTTCTGCAGTCTTCTTCGCGATGGCCTGCGACTTTGCAAAAGTTGCAGGTTACATTACATCTTCCATAATGTTTCTTTCTGCAATTCATGCAGAACGGCGAAGTTGAAGATGGCCCTGTTCCTCTTCTCTTGAAGCTGCTATTATTACCCGTACGAAATCCTTGGGTAATTTTCTGAGCCAGTTCCTTTTTCCTGTTTTCATCTCTTGTGTGGACCAGTTCGTCAGTTAGGGTGTTAGCTAATTCTACCGCATCGTCAATAGTGCGAGGTCTCGCAGCTTTAACGATATTACGGATTTCGCCAATCAATCCCCAAATATAGCGAGAAATGAGTACCGGTTCTGGCGAAGCCAGTGTTGGTACCACTCTAGCATATTCAAAGAATGTCGAAGTATACCCGCGACAATCTACACCCATCATTCGATGATTTAGGAACTTATTCGCCATTTGATCTTTTTCATATTCGGGAAAAAATTTTCTTTCTACAAGACTCTTAAATTCTTCCCAGTTCATAGCATACGCCATCATCCTTCCTTTTGCTTGTAACACCGTGTTCCACCATTCTAGCGCCCCTTCTTTAAAAAGATTTGACGCATACATAACCTTGTAATCCTCAGCACATTTACTTATTGTGATCACTGCCTCGGTTTCTCTAACCAACGCAATGCCGCAGTTGCTCCTTCATTGCCTGCAAATTCAGCGGGTTTACAAGCAAGAAATTCTTTGTAAGTGCAACCAGGCGTTGCAGCTTTCATTTTCTTAGGGAGCGGAGCCTGCCGTGAATCATTATTGTGATTGGTATGATTACCGCCTCCGTTTACGCTATTACTGAAGTTATCTTCAGAAATACGTTTGCTAGGAATGATTTGTTGAGGTTTAACAGGTTTCTGGGCAGTAGTAAGTATTGCTGGAATAGCATTGGCTATTCCTTGAGCAACGATATTTTCTATATCTTGCCTAGTCATAAATTGATCCTCCTGATGTTGCTCAGATTGGTTTACCTCGTTAACTGGTTCATTATTAGCGTTTTCCATCTGATAATTAATATATATAATTTATTAGTATCGAATAAATAACAATTATACACAAAACAATCATACAAATTTCATAACACACATATAGCCAAAATTATCGATTTCTCGATTCCCGTTTTTTATATTTTATAATATGTATCAATACACACCATTATCTTACAAAGTTTTATTTGTAGTTATTTTACAAGATTATATTTTACTATTTATTATACAACCACAGTCTCACAACCCCACTATCCCTTGTCAGTTGGTATTTCAGTAACGACGTTCCCTCTCATCGTATTTCCAGGAGATCTGTTCTCCTACTTCCCTGATCCTATTTCCTGCATCCACCAGCTCCTCGCCAAAGTGGCGGAGTTCAGCTAAATTTTCATTGCTAATTGGTGGGTTTGGTATAGTTTCTGGGTCGAATTGAGGGAGAAAGGAATAAGGACTGTTGAGAAGGTTTTAGAACTGCCAATCATTGGTCCACCACTCGTCCATTCCTAGAGGTTGGGTGTGGATTATAGGTTCAGGGATTGCTGGTTCCAAGTTCATTGGAAGTTGAGTTTCAGCAGGATAAGGGTCGAGATTATTATTGATAGGCCTGACGATATCACAACTTGCCAATGCACGATCCAATTCCTCCTGAAATGGTAATTCCTCGATTTGTCTAGAGCTTTCCCCAATTTCTAACTTTGTCTGCCTAGAACCTTCTCCAATCTCCATTTCTGTCTGCTTAAAACCTTCCACGGCTTCAATCCCCTTTCCTTTATCTAAAGGATTTTCTATTTTGGGAATCTTCCTAGTTGCGGGTTTCCTCCTGCGCACACGCCTCCATCCCACAAATCTTCTCCTTTTCTTAGGCTTGGGTTTCTCTAGAGGTGGAGCGTTGAATTCCATAGGTTCTTCTATATCGGGTATATAACCAGTAAAATCTCTAGAAACCTCTATTTTCACCGGATAGAGATTTAGATTTTGAAGGGCTTCAGATAAGTCATTCATGCTGTTTAGCATATATGCAAAATACACAAAATGCTAAGTTAAAATTTTATAACAAAATTTCATAGATAACCTTTAAATATTATTGCATACCGTGTGACTAATTTAATACAAGGACAACTGATAATTAAAACATATTAGGGTTTATTGTAAATTTATTTATTTACTGGATCAGGTTTCTAGATTATAGGTGATAAGGGTGCTAAAACTTGAATCAGAGTATTTAAAGATTTGCATTTACTGCTACAGTGGCTAGCATATAGAGATCTGCCCATTTTTCATCTAACTTGTCTTCCCATGGTGGGTTACTTCCTAGTTCTTGGGTTTTCTGATTAACTCTCTTTTCTTTTGGTTTTGATTTCTTTATTTTCTCCTGACTTTTCCTAATAATCAAACTTCTTTTATTAGGAGAAAGTGGTTCCTCATATTGTGCCTTTCGGACAAATATTCATTCTTCAGGATTTGCATAGTGTTTTGAGGATGATGATCCTTTTTCTCTCGGTGTAGTATCTAATTTATAATAGATATCCGAAAGTCTTTGCTTACCTATACTGTAAACAAATATTCAAATAATAAAACACATAATCACAAAATAGCAATCAGTAAAATTAAGTATTTTCTAAATACTTAATTGGCTTAAATCAGTGGCTCTGATACCACCTTTTTCTATCACGGCCCCCGACCCGGTTTGACCCGGTTCAGGAGCCGCGGGACAGAAAATCCCGTAGTATTTATTTAACAGCGGAATATTTTACCAGGATCTTTTAAAAACCTGAAATTTCCCGATTATTTGATTTCACAATTCGGGATAAACCCCGGTAGTTTACAATCATATGATTTCACTGAGAAATCTTTATTTTACAAAACATGTTTCTTTATATTGAGCCACTTCCTTAAGCTTGTAGTGCTTCACGGCGCTTTTCCTGGATCACAACAGATCACCTGAAACATGTTTGAAAAATGTTTTGTCAGCGGGAAATACTGGTGAATCATTCTTTTTACTAAAACAACGCGTTTGTTATAATTTACAGTATTAAGAACGATTACAATGTTTCCATATATCAACCAACTACCCACAGTATTTGTCACTCGACCATCCATTGGTAACCTCAGAGTCCAATGGTGTCTGTGACTATGGTCATATCACCCCTTGGCTAACTCGTTGTCCAATGGTGACGGTTATCAAGTAATGTATACAAAACCCCACATACCGGCTGTAATTTGGTGACTACAAAGACTTAATCCCTGTAATTATAACTTTGAAAATAAACATGCTTTTGAAAGTAATTTGATAAAAAGAGAATGACTCACATTGCAGATTTATATGAGCAGAGCTTAGCCTACTGATTAGCCTTTTAACCTAAATTTAATAACATGCACACGAACTCGGTTAGTAACTAATACAACATTTACGATAACTCACGAGATTAAACCTTCACAACAAATGACAAAGTGCGATACTTAAACATCCATCGATTTAACGACGAATGACAAAGCATAAACCCTAATGTGGGCAGCACTTAAACATCCATTGGATAGTTTAATCTATTGGACATTGAATCGTAGCAGCGATCGAGTTAATACCCGATATCGGAGCAGCGCCTCGCTAATATTGAAAGTAATTTCGACTTCAGAGTGATATACTTTCGTTTTTGAAAGTTTGTTTCGAAACTAGTGGACTATGCATGCAACAAGCTATTTATAGCTGAAATTGAGGCCTCACGCGGCCCGCGTAAGCCTTCGGCTTACCTTTACGCGGCCCGCGTGGCCGCCTAGTCTATGAGTAGGCTTGATTGGTCACGAGTAGGCTAGCCAGGTGGTTCGATACATGGCTTGGAGACTTATCCGGTTATATTTCAAGTTGACGCGGCCCGCGTAAACTTCCCTTAAGGTTTACGCGGCCCGCGAGAGGACTAGAATTCTGAATTTCTTGATTTTTAATATGGATTAGGGTTTCAGAGGTCCGGGTTTATTCTTACGGGTATTTTTAGGATAATTTTGAGAGTCCTTACAATTTCCAACGAGAACAAGTTGGGAAAAAACCTCTTTTAGGGGGACATCCTTTAGCCACGGGTCCAACCAAAACAACACGCAGTCACCTCTACCTACCGAACCCCTAAAGAAATTAGGGAGCCAGATATTACCTGTAACAACTTTCACCAAAAGTTCTAATTTATATCTTATTTTGCCCAACAAGAAACCCTAATTGAGAGCCCCAAGTAATATTGCATGACCCCTAAAATTTTCAGAACAATTGGAATCAGGATTAGGGCCCCTAAAACTCAGGGGTGGTATTTCCTAGTTGATATTATCTAAACAGTTTTCGATAGAATTCGAAATCTAACGAACCGTCGACTCACCCAAGCTACCGAGACACGGGGCTACCATATGCTAGGGGGTGCCCCTCGCGCCACGCGACAGGCCCTCGCGCCACGCGAGGGAGCTGTTTTTCCAGTATATATAGAGGGGTGTGGCACTTGAATTCTGGCGTTGGTTCGACGTTAAAATTCACTTCGTACACTGAGATATCGTCCGATTACTCCAAAACACACACACAGCACGAAACGTTGCCGCGATAACAGGGTAATAACTCGATCACTGCTACGATTCAATGTCCGATCGATTGAAACCAATCCGATGAATGTTTAAGTGCTGCTCAAACTCGGGTTATACTTTGTCATTCGTCGTAAATTCGATGGATGTTTAAGTATTGCACTTTGTCATTCGTCGTGAGGGTTTTAATTTCGTGAGTTATCGTAAATGTTGAATTAAGTTACTAACCTAGTTTTCGTGTGATTGTTATTTAAATTAGGTTACAAGGCTAATCAGTAGGCTAAAACTCTGCCCGTTAAACTTGCAATGTGAGTCATTCTCTTTTTTTATCAAAAATTGTTTTCTTAAAACTCTACTTGTTTTCAAAGTTATAATTACAGGGATTAAGTCTTTGTAGTCTTCAATTACAGCCGGTATGTGGGGTTTTGTATACATTACTTGATAACCGTCACCATTGGACAACGAGTTAGCCAATGGGTGATATGACCATAGTCACAGAAACAGGTTGAGTGACAAATACCGTTGGGTAATTGGTTGATATATAAACATTGTAATCGCTCTTAATACTGTACATTATAACAATGTGTCGTTTTGTGCAACTTGAGTGACTCGCCAGTATTTCCCTGCTGATAAAACCTTTTTAAAACATGTTTCAGGTGATCAGCTGTGATTCAGGAAAAAGTGCTGTGTAGCACTACAAGCTTGAAGAAGTGGCTTAATAAAAATAAAGAAACATGTTTTTGTAAAATAAGGGTTTCCCAGTGAAATTCCCTTATTGTAAATTACGGGGTTTATCCCTAATTATGAAATAAAATAATCTGGCATTTTCAAGTTTTAAACGATCCTGTTAATAATTCCGCTGCCAAATTAAATAAATACCACGGGGTTTCTGTCCCGCGGCTCCTGAAACGGGTAAAACCGGGGCGGGGGCCGTGACATTACCCAACATAGGCTTATTGATAACAGAGACAATGCTCTGCCAAACACCTCCAAAGGAACTCTTAACCGGAAGAAACGACCAACCCGACCCACCGGAATGAATAGCATCGACCACCTTAACCCAAAGGTTTTCCTTTTCACGCTTATATCTCCATCCCCACTTACATAAATGAGCCATATTAATGCTATCGAGCTTACTAATCCCCAAACCCTCGTTATTCTTCGACGAAGCAACTCTATCCCAAGCCACCCAATGAGTCCTTTTAATCTCATTCGATCCTCCCTAGAGAAATTTTTTGATCAAACCCTCCAGATCCTTAACAACTTTCACAGGCGCTTTATATAACGAGAAGTAATAATTCGGAAGACTCTGAAGAACTGAACGGATAAGAATAATTCTCCCACCGATATAAAGAAATAAAGATTTCCACAGAGCGAGCCTAGACTCGAAGATGTCATACACCAGTTTCCAGTTACTAATACGATTCATATTCGCCCCCACGCATCGTCCCAAAAGCATTCAAATATCTGGAATGCAAGTGATAAGACTTAAACATACAAACATATATCCCATGTGGGTTGTAAGTTTTTTTTTTTGAACGGCGATTTTATTATCAAAGCTTAAGCAAGTTGCTCAAGCGGGGAAATACAAAGTACATAAGTAAAATAAAGATAGGAGACCCCTATGTGTTTGCTACATTCGGGACAGCAAACACACTTACAGTGGAAACTTGTTAAAACTGAAACCTCGCCATTTTGCCCAATCCAGTTCCTGCACATTAGCCCTCGACCGAATCCATAAGAAAGAGCATGCTTTTACTTTGCCAATGATTCTAGACACTGAACTGTTAGTACCTTTGAAAATAAGTTCGTTGCGAGTTTTCCAGATCATCCAGCAGGTTGTGGGTTGTAAGTAATAACTAATAATGTTTGAGTAGGTATAAAAGCCCAACCGATCAGATCATGTCACCTGTCTCCAAAGGACTTCTGGCCAGAACTAAATCTAGAAAGTCATCTGCTCTCTTGCCACCATCTTTTTCTAGAAATCAACACCACAATGGTGTTTTTTCACATCTTTAAATTATATAAAAGTTTTGTAAATTTATAATTCTATATCTGTTCAGACTTCAGATGGGTTAGTTTGGATATGTATGCTTCAATCATTGTGTTACGTTGAGTCTTGAATAAATTATATGGAGTTTTCGTTTCAAACTAACTTCACACCTTGAATTGAGCCATCGATTTCCAATTCACAAACCACTTTTTACAAAGGTAAATTTGGAGTAACTGAAACAATGAGTTGCAAATCTTGACTTGTGGTGCACACATGATGGTGTATGAAAATGAAGGCCACCCATTTAACAAAAGGTTTCAACTATAAATAAAGTAGCCAAATTTGATTCACTATAAAAGTCTAGATGGTGCAATTTACTTGTCATTACATTACACTAGTGTAAAGAAGAAATATAGTTTAACTATGAATTTATATAAAATAAAAATAGTAATATTGCACGAATATTTTATTTCTCAATCTATGATTATCTCTTTATAATTGAAAGGAAAAAACACATCAATATGCACATGTACATATAAGTATATAACTACCTCTAGTCAACTAACCTAACATGAAATCCGGATTAACTAGTTCCAGGATTAAAGAAGCAACGACAAAATGAGCCACTATGATTTAAAAAATACCAACCCTTATTACTTTAACTTTAGATATATGTTAAAAAAAAAACACCAACCCTTATTACTTTAACTTTAGATATATGTTTTTATACATTGTTAGTGTTTCATGGATGAAAAACTTATAAAAACTACAATTAGCTTTATTGTTCATATGCGACTTAAACTCATTTTTGTTCGAAATATTATATGAATATTAGTTATTTAAATCAGCCATCCTATTTATTTTTCTCTGACATGTTATCAAGGTTGATACTGTAGAAAAAACTGCTTAGTAATTGAAATTGAGGCAATATAGATACTGATTCAATTTTTATACTTCGTGACTCTTTGAGCTGCATTTATACAAAATTATATGTGGACTAGCTATAAAAAACAAGCTCCCGGCGAGGATCGAACTCGCGACCTTTCGCTTACGAAGCGAACGCACTACCACTATGCTACGGAAGCTGTTGATAGAGCTAGCTATATTTTGGACATTTCAGAAACGTAATCGTAGATTTTGGTCTGGAAATAGGACTCAATTGGGCTAAAAACAAAACCCGGTAGCTCCCGGCGAGGATCGAACTCGCGACCTTTCGCTTACGAAGCGAACGCACTACCACTATGCTACGGAAGCAGATGTTGTTATTTTTTTAAACATAAAAACTAATATAATGATCCATTTCGCTCCCTAAACTAGAAGCCAACTCTCTTTTATTGTAGGACTCGGATCGACTCTCAACAGATCCGGGTCTTAGTTAAGAGTTCACTCCACCATTCCACCTTTATTAGATCAAGTTAGTTGCCCCACTTTTCAAATTCGAATCATGGTCGTAAAAATCCCAACTAGTCTCTGATTAGTCGCCGATTAATCACTAATCGAGGTTCACCGATTAATCACTAGGCGGTCAATGGCGCTCCTATTCTGGCCAAATTTCGACCAAACCTTATAAATTCCCGTTAATTACTTAAAAAATGGGTGAATGAGCTGTTAAAACATGTCTACTTAAAAAACTACATATAAAAATGTGTGTGTGTGTATATATAACTAAAAGTTACATATAAAATCCCGATCCGATTAGTCCCTATTAAAGACAAATTACTTTTTGAGTTCCCGTGTTTTAGTGGTTTTAACCACCTGAGTCAAAAATAAAAAAGTTTAACGCTTCGAGCCCCTAACCGCTTGAATTGAAGTGTTTGGTATCTAATTTCGCAGCTTTCTCGTTGAATCGCGGAAACCCTAACGTATGCGTACCATTGGTAAGATCAGGTATTGCTTATATTGCACGCCTGATATTTAATAGATTAAGTTTCAGTTTTGTTTTTTATAATATGTTTAAATAAAGCGATATGAAATTGGGAGAAATTTGGTCACAACATTGCTTGCATTGAAAATGTATAACAAATTTCAAACACCTTTCACCAATAATATCACAATACACATTTAACTAATGGTCATACATTGTACAATACATGCTGCTTCAGTTATTACAATTCCATGAGTTGAAGCAAACAAGATATACATACATAAATGCAGTTAGTTTGTATTATAGTTTATACGCCTTCAATAAGCTTTTTTCGCTTTGCAAATACATGTTTTCGCTAAACTAACTTTATGCTTCTAAACCAAGCGAAGATAAACCGCACAAGATTTCAACTTCTACATGGTAAATAGTCGTCTGCAATGCGGCCTCACGGGCCAGTCCTGCAGACGCGTTACCTCAAAGTTGACAACCTCACTAATCAAATCTTTAAATATTAACCGCTCTATATCCAACACCACAGCTGGAACCTGATGACAATGTTCATCCCAGTCTTGTGACCTTTTATTCACATCCACATTTAGGATGTTTGTAACTTCATCATCTTCATCATATCCGCTTATTTCTGATTTGTTTTGCAGACCGTCTAAGTCTGCTCATAATTCTTTCAGTAACTTATCTCCATTCAGAACTTTTCCTTTGTGTGGACCGAAAGGACCTAACATGGCTAGTTTGTGGCTAAGAACGTCGTTCACTGTATCAAATACCATTTTTCTTCTGATTTTTGATCCTGTGAAGTTTTTGTTGTATAGGCCGTCTGTAAGCTCTGTGCATGCTTTAGTTTTCTCTAACACGTGGAACAAACCAGGGTTGATCAAACTGACAGTTGGATGAAGTTGAAGTATTGTGGTTGTGCGGTCCAGGTCTTTTAAGCATCCCGAGGCTAATATGATATCTTCTACGTATCCGCGATCTCCTGTTTCACCATCGCATGAGGATTTTACTGTGCGATTGACAGTAGAATCATCAGTGTGTGTGTTCAACATTTCAATTTGGTGAACTAAGTTCTTTACGCTTTCTAGTTTCATTGTGTTGAACTTAGAATACTGATCCGGGCTTGTTCTGTTTGCCAACTTATTCGTTCTTGATTGATCTTGTATTTCTTCATAGTGTAAGTTCTCAACATCTGAAATGAAAAGGAGATGAAAAGGTTAATACTTGGTATATGAATTATGAAATTAGGTAGATAGATTTCGTATGCGTACCATTAAATGCAATAGATTTCTTCTTTACTGGTGATGGTGTGTCTTCTGTGTAGAATGCATCAAGGACCGAGACCGGGCTGGGTTGTTCCATGGTATGTTTAGCATGGTCAACTGTCGGCTTCTCTTCAGTCAACCTTTCCGTGATATTACTCTGTTGAAAAAAAGGTAACATTAACTCAAATCACTGCACTTCGTGCGTGTGTATGTGTGTGTGTGAATTTGCATCAGTTAAACAGATTAAACTATTAAAGTACATTCACTTACCCTCTGGTTTTCCTTGGGTCGAAACGGGCTAATGACCTCTTGGGCCCACTCGCTGCTCGCTACTTCTGAATCATTTCTTGATTGGAAGGAAACTGTATCACTTTGTTGACTTATATATCTTGTTTCACTACTGTCTTGCAGTGGATCCATGGATTTTGCTTTTGAGTTTCTGTTTGTTGAACCCGGTATTGTTCGTTGCATACTGGGTTGCTTCTTGGGCCTGGTCCAGTCGGACGATGACCCATGCTGCATACTGTTCTTTGCTCTCTGCAGTCTTGGGCTCACAGCTCCAGAATGTTCTGGAAAACTCGAAGTTGACGGTGGTCTACCCGTTACTTTCCTGTCTCTTAGAGTCGGATCTTTCAACCGATTCCTACCAACTGGTTCCTTTCTGGCATCTGCGTGTTTGACCTTTCGTTGACTTGTAGTAGGAGAAACTGGTTGGTCAACTTTCTGGCTCAAACTATCATCAATGCTGCTGTTATCCAACGCGTGTTCGTTATTCTCTAACCTCTTTTTTGCCTTCTGCATTGCTTCTAGAATCTGCTTAAGCGCTCTGATATCCTTCCCAGCTGTTTTATACTCGTTTTCGGTCAACCGTTTCTCAATCTCATCATAAATTGACCGGGAAGCCTGTTCGGCTCGCGACGGGCTTTCCTTAATCTTGAACGGGCCCCGACCACCGCCTTCCTGCTTCCATGGAGCCGTTTCCAGGGGTATTCTTGTAATTACATGATTGACTTTGACTTTGACTCCCCTTTGTGGAGAAACAGAAGTAGAGTCATGCTTTTGTTTGTCCTCTTTTCTTGATCTTGAATTGATTACCGGTTCTTCATTTAAACAACTGTTTGTTTTCAACGTTTTAGTTTCATCATTGGTGGCAGTTAAAGCTTCCAAACCCATCAATCTCGCCACAACACTTGACGGTCGCTTATTACTTATCAGATCATTGGCAGAATTATTGATATACCCTTGTCTGCTATCCAACGATAACCTCGGAAGCTCTTTGATCTTCATATACTGATACCGTGACTCCCGCCCGTCACACGAAAACCGTGCTGTCTCCCTGAGGTTTTGATTGCTTCTGTCGTGTTTTTGAGGCGAAAATGGCCTCGGAGAGTCGATATGCTTCATTGCGGTGCCTACTCGTTCGTCTTTTGCGATTGACACTACACGGGGTTCTCTCGTCATTGAATCTTTGACTACAGCTCGGATATCAGGTGATAGTATAGATAAATTTGGTTTTTTTCGGTGTGAAAATGGGGATGAAGAGGATTCGGAGATGACACTTTGGCAAGAAGAGGATACTTCTGTTTGAACTCTTTTGCTATAATCTAATGATGACATGACAGTAGACGAGCTGGAAGACGAAAACGAGTTTCTTGGCAGTTCAACGGAGACCCTGTCTTCCTCTTTTGAGACCACCGCCTTTGCGGCTTTATCCTGCAAATGAAAAAAACGAGTTTCTGTTGTTAGTATTTCTGCAACTGAATTAACTACTTTTAAAAATCACTCTGTAATTTTATGTAAAAACAAGATAAAGATATGGTCCAAGTGAACGATTTTGGACAAAATTTTCGCAAAGAAAATACAAGTTTGGTGACTATAATCTAAAGTTTCGATGCATACCTTAACATTCTTGACCTCTTTTTCACCATTGTCACTTTGACCTACATATAGATTTGCAAATGGTTAAGATATTATTGAAACAAGGTGCTTAACATATGATGATTATACATATATGCACATATGGTATATAGCTAACAAATGCTGCAACAAGTATTACTTGTAGTTAATATCAACATCTAACGATTTTAAAGTTATCAAGTTATGAATTTACATCAAGATAGTTGGTAAACGGGCAACAAGGTGCGCCGCTACACTGGTTAGAACATCTAAAATCTTATAAGCTATACTAGCTAGTTAGATGCACTAGTCAACCTATTTTAGCACTCTGTAATTCTATTTAATAGTAATCAAGAAACATGTTGTCTTATAAATATCTTGCAACAATCTTGTAAAGGGTACCCGAAATTCATCCATCTTTCTGTTACTTGCTATATCTACTACTGTCTTAGATGGATGGCTGGGATTAATTATGAAAATTGCTTATAATAATGTTTTGACACAACAATAAGTTGTTTGGGACTGCTAATACAAACTGCTATGTAATTATTTGTATGTAAAATAAGCTGTTACAGATAAAAATTTCAATAAGCAATCTCAAACACCTAAAAATAAATTGAACACAAATATTCTTATATATTCATACCTTGGGGTAGCTTCTTCTGGTTGTGGCTATGGCGGCGTTGACCAAGAAGATATCTCCGGTCAAAGATCTGAAAAATCCCATTCATGCATCCTAATTGCTTCTGCAGCTCTTGTGTATCATCTCTTCTTAAGGTAGTAGACATTTGCTTGCACCACAACAGATTCTTGATTTCTTCTTCTAATTTGTTAATCAAGACTTGAAGATGTTATGAAAAGATGATTGGATTGATATCATAAGATGCTTTCTTTTGTTGGGTGCAAACTAAAATATGCAAAGTTTGTAGCTTTTTTAGGTTCTTGAAAGAAAGACTGCTAGCTAGAGTTGCTGCACAAGGGTATTTGATGAAATATATGGAGGCATTGTTGTTATTTTTGTGGGAATTGAATTGGGTGTCAAATTTTAAGAATGAGAGGGAAACTTGCTGTCACTATATATGTATATCCATATATTTATAAACATTATTAATTTAACTAACAAATTCTAGAGAGAGAGATGAGTTAGTGGGTCAGATCTGCACTGGCCTTCCACTTTTCCATGTGGACAGAATAATGTGGGTAGGGTCTGGACTCTGGCTTCTTCATGTGGTGTTTGTCAGGTGAATACAAGTAAAATGCATGTATGCACTGGCAACTTCAACTTCTAAACCCCTTTGCCAAACATATCTCTTTTCCAAAATGACCAAATTACCCTTCTTCCAACAATCCTATCCTTGTTTCTGGTGGGTTGAATAGTAATTTCTCATAACTTCACTGTTCTTTAGGAGACCCCTCAAGTTATTAAATGGAAATGCAATGCATGCATCCTTTATTTAATTCCATATTTTTAAAAGCAGCCATGCAACAAAGACTTGTACTTTATGCAGTAGTAAAGTCATAAAGGGTGTATGAGTAAAATTCTTTTTTAATTATCATATGGACATTGAATGTCTGTCTAGTTTCACCTCATCTGATGTTTCTTGCTTTATTTTTTTTGTTTTGCATGTTCCTTTTGTACATTTCTTTTTAGGTTGTTTGCCATTGGTGCATTTACCATAGGTGTACTTTATGCATAATTAGTAGTAATCTTTCTTGAATGACACCCCCTTGATGGACCACAAATATCCTCGGAAATCAAGGAAGCTCTACTAGTGGTAAACTTGGACCAGTGAGTTATGGTCTGATTCTGGAAAACCATCAAGTTAGACTAGTACCGCAGGTACTAACTTGTACTTTTGTTTCACTTTGGAGCTTTTGCACCAAACTAGAAATGCATTAGGTGCCAAATTCTCACATCTTCTTTATGACATTCTTTTATGGGATGGGATGGGAAGAATAACCTTCATCATGTGAATCCATGTACCTATTGTTGCATCTAGTACAATGATTTACATGGGTGTACAACTACAACTCTACAAGTCATGTTATGCATGTTGTAGATGAAATGAAGGTACAAGTGTTATTGCATGAGGTACAAGCTAGCAATGTGAAAGGAGTGATAAGAAGAGGGTCATTGAAGTGTGTATTATTGTTGTTGTAGGCACATGATGACACCTTCAAGCTCCTAACATTTCTCCCCTACCCAATCACCATGTGCATTAACACGTTTTAAAGTGGTGTTATGAAAGTCAAATCATTGGTGGGCATGGATGTCGAATCAAATTATTTATAATAATGACTACATGATCGATCGTTGATAAGAATCTTGTGGATCATGATTGATGCTAGCAATATTTTACATGTTAAGATCTATGTATGCACATATAATTATATAAACCGAGCAGGACACAAGTCTTATGTGAGTGATCATTGTTTTCGAGATCTCATCAAGTAAAATCATCGATCGAAGAAATTAAGGTTGTGTCGGGTCGGGTCATGTTTTTTTAAATCTGTAATGAAATTGATAAAGATGTAATAGGCATGAAGAAAAAAAAAACATTTCATGTTAGATTTCAGAATATGTGGAAATGGAGAACATTATATAAAGGTTAAGCATACACATTATTCTTGTAATTCATGATTTTATCAAACAAAGAACTGGATATAAAAAAAATAAAAAATAAAAAACCCTTGTTTGTAGCAAAAATACAAACAAATCTCTAATAACTTGCTAGAAGACAGAAAATTGTAACAATGAATTGAGGTTTACTTAATATGACTCTAGAGTCTAGACTATTACAATTTAGTGAGCTCATAATGATATGACTTAGACTGTTCCAACGTTTTGGTGTGCCGGGCGTTTTGGTTTGGTTGATTAAGGTTTATAGAGAAAATGCAGGGACCAAAGTGTAAAATGCAGGGACCTTCTTCTTCTCTGTCTTTTTCTCCGGCTGAAATTCCGGCTTCTTCTCGGTCTTCAGGTCCGATTTGCAGGACCTATACTGCTTCCTCTCCGATTTGCAGGGACCAAACATGTATAAACCAAAAACTTTAAACAATCAAAACGCCGCTAAATTTCTCGCGCCACACCCCCTTTTTCATTTATAGCGCCCAACGTTTTGGTGTGCCGGGCGTTTTGACGGCGCCATGACCGGGCATACCGCCCCACTACGCAAGTCCTTATGATTAAAGAAAAGTATCAAACGTGATGTTTTTACGTGGCATGACAATTTGTTGCAGGTATGAAAGAGAGAAATTTAGGCTATTGGCTATAGGTAACGTTCGGAATTCATTTGATGACAACCATCATATTATACGTACCATACGTGTTTTAGAAAAATAGAAGTAACTTTTATTACCTTTTCATATAAACTTTTTCATATGTTTATAGTGAGCGACACGACAAGTATAAACGAGAGAAAATAACCTCTGACACATTTACAAAGTTTTATTGACGAGGTGATTGTCTATCATGTTGGTTCAGTTCTGTTTTGAACATAATGTAAAACATGAAAACATACCTTTGATTGCATCAGACAGGCCAGCGGTAGTGTTTGACATGATTGTCAGCTTGATCTGGTTCCTCCTTAGGGTGCAATCTAATGATGGTGATGAAGAAACCGAATAGGGTTCGGTTGGGAGAGAGAGGCGAGATTGATGTTATGTGTTATTAGGGTTTGTGTAATTGTCTAACCCTAGAACCTCCACATTATTCTCCTTATATATGCACCCAGGAGGAAACTCTGATTAGTTAATAAGGGTAATTAGGCCCATCAACAATTACCAACTAATTATTTAATAGGTTGTTATATATTTTGATCCATATAATGTAAATGATTATAATGGCTACTAGATTAAATATTATACCATAATATATTTAATCTTACATTCTCCCACTTAGCCGAGTAATCATTTACTATGAGTATTAGATAAGCCTGATCAGGAGTTAACACTCATTTTAGCCTTAAACAAGTACTATAGCAGAGAAATACAGCCGTTGAATCATTATGCGACTCAGGACCCCCATTAGTCATACTATAGCCTTAATTTAAAACCTAATCGTTATGATCAAAATACGCATAAGCCCTTTGTTTGATTTGTAACTTTATTTGTCTACATGCCATTATGCTAGCTTGACATATTCTTAGAGACATACAAAATCAAACTGATGAGGAAAATTAACTAATACTTAGTCATTCATAGTACGATATGCAGTTGCGCACGGCCATCAAATTAATACCCGTCTATGAGCTCTCTAAATAAGACTTATGGGTAATAGCCCTTCAGTTATAGGATCCTTAAGCATATCATGAATGTATTCGATACAAAACTTAGTTTCCTCAATTCGTTCATAAACGAATAATTAATTGCGTATCGAAATTTAATGCAGCACCTCTTGAACTGTTACTGTTCAAGGAGTTATGGTAGCTGACTTTATCACACTAAGTCTTCAAAACATTAATTATATGGAGTTAATAAACTTATGAGTCCACTGATAAATTTCCAACAACATTTAGTGACTATATTATGTCGTTATAACTTAGGTTGTTGATATCAGTCCATTATGACTTCTCCATGAGATAGGTTTTGTCTGCTAACATAAAGATATACCCAAAATTACATTTTGTTATCTTTGAACATTACAAAGTTAAAGTAATAAACCGATTTTAATTCTCACTTCTTCTTTAAATTCTAGCCTCTCGTTTCTTTTTAAAAATATTGTAATACTCTGTTAAATGCTTCACATTAATCTAGACATATCTAGTGTGTTGCAATGTGAATAATATCTAAACGAGTGTAGACTTGAACTTACATAAGGCTTCTAATTAATGAAGCGTAAATAAATAATCTCATTTATCCTATTATCCTCTAAAGGAAGAGCAGTATTGTTTGTTACATACGTAAGGACCCATTTAATGTTAAACTTATGGAACAGAACTAATGTCCCACTGGGTCTATCTCGGTATGTTATGATATCTATCACGTAAGAGATATCTCTGAGATATATTATATCAAAGTTTGTGTTAACAATGCTTTGACTTATGTAACACATACTTGTCAAAAGAATGTCATCTATATAGACAAGTTTATCTTAGTTGCTCCCACTCATTTTGAGGTATGTACATTAATCCACTTTTCTTGATGAAAATAATTACGTTAGCTTTTCATCACATTATGATGTTTGCATTAACCCATACATGGATATTATTGGCTTACAAATAAAGTGTTCTTTAACCTTTAGTTTGAAACTTTAGGTTGTTATCTAATGAACATGTAAATGTGTCAGCCATTTGTTCGGGAAAATTGTTTATAATGTTCATCTAATGTAGCTTTAAACTATTATAAGCTACTAGAACAGTGATGATCCTCAAAGAAATCTTCTGTAAGATAGGTAAGAAAGACTCTTTGATAATTCATCTCTTTCTGAGTGTAACCTTTGTCAATTAATCATGCTTCTTTGTGTCTTAATGTTTACATTAGGATTTGGTTGTGAACACTCTTAGGTAATTCAATCAAATCCCAAACGTTATTCGAACACATAAAATCAGTTTTACTAGAAAACTGTTTTATTCCATTCGGAAGATTAATTGACGCTAATGGCTTAATTTGAAGAGATATGATCAGTAAACTTTTCCAAAATCCATTTCAACTTCAATTAGGGAGGTTATGTAATCATCAAAGTTAGTAGGCTTTTAAACCTAGATGACCTCCTGAGTTGATTATTGGGTTTATTAGAAGTTTCAGTTTTATGGATTAGCTCTTGGTTAGGTTGCTATCATTTTCAGGATTCTAAGTTTGTAAGAGTTGGTGCAGTATGGTGTACAAGAGGTGTAATCGGAGTTAAATTCGGAGTGAAATTTAATGACACTCTTCCCCCCGCCTCTTGTATTCCTTGCAAATCATGATAAGGACTTTGACTGCTCCCACTGACCTTAGAAATCTTTAGGAACTCATCATGCTTAGGGTCAATATTTAACGACCAACAAATTCTAATAGAGAAACAAGTTAATGACGTTAGTCGTTGTGATTTCTCTTGTTGAGGATTATGTTAGTTTAGGTAAGAAATCTAAGTGTACCCACAATTAAGCAACAATGAAGCTTTTGTAAGAGTATCATTAGATTTTAAGGAGACAAGTTATGATAGAACAGTGTCAAGATGGAGCAGTGTCTTGTACAAGAGGTGTAAATTTAGGTAATGTAAAATTTTCACTTCCCCATCTCTTGCAACTATTGCAAGTTATTATTAAGACACTTAATGCTCCCACTGATCTTTAATATCTCTAGAATGCTACAAGAGAAGTTTCAATAAGCTACGTGACGTGGGAACCTATCACATATACGTTAGACTTTATTTGATTTCTTTAATGTCCAGATATCATAAGAAACTTTAGGGACATATTTAATAGAAATCTTATTAAGTATATATATGAATAGATTTCTTCTAAGACCGTGTGCCATATGCGACAAAATTTAGATACAAGTTGATAGTCTGTTAAATGATAAAATGAATTATGTCTGAATATTCCATTTGGAATAAGTTCCACGAATGTCAATGAATGACTTATGATGGACCCATACTTATTCCTTAAGCCAAATCATATTTTAGGGCTTTAATGTCATGATTTAAAATCATTTAGAATGAGATTAGATAAAAAATCATCCTCATTAACCATGTCATGATTTCTCATGAATTTCAGTTATAATGGATGAAATTTATAAGTCTCATTTTCCTTTTGTCAAATTCTCATTTGCATGATGACAAAAGTTGTGAAAGTGTAAGGTATCATCTAGTTCCATCTTAGTAATGTTTTAATCCAGATATTTAGAACAAATAAGATGAGAGTTTAAGGTAAGTGTGACTTTATGTTGACTATGCAAACCTCACAACGTTCATAACTTTGCTTAATTATGATACTATATTCTGATTAATATTCAGAATATATAAGGTATCGAAAAGCGTTGTTAGAAGACTGCTTATTATGGTTCTTATAGCCTTAACATTTAATTTTGTCACTAACTCTCATGTTAATTATTTGTTTGACTTCTGGTAAGGAAACGTTTAGAACTAGAGTCAACTAATCATGTGTTAATAGGAATATTTAAAAATTAGCAGACTTAGATATCATTAGGAAGTGACTACCTAATTAACTTATCCAACTGTTCTTCTAAATAATAGATAGTCTCGTTGCTTATGCCTAGTCTAATGACATAATTATGCAGTGAGATTTTCCCTTGAAGAACCTTAGAGTTGGAATTTTTACTGGTAATTTGTCTATGGGCCTTAGAACAATCCTCGTTTAAAATTTTAAGTGGTTGTAAGGTGAGTACCAACTTATTTTCCAGTTTCTAATATTTATTTCTTTGTACATATGTTGCTTATCAACACACTCATTATACTTTGGTACTTTTGAGTGTTATAGTTAATTTATAAGGCATCAAATTGTACAAGTGAAAATCTAAGTATGTTATGTACTGGAAAATTGTACTTATTTCCATGCGTAAGCCCTTAACTTTATGGGTCATGGTATTGTACATTATAATGTATTCACATATACCACTTAACTTTATAGTTTAGAATTTAAATGAAGGCATGCATCTTAGGAGTTCTTGTGATTAAACCACACATAATAGATTAGTCTTAGGAAAAACTTAATCTGTAATAACCTTAGTGATAGCATTTATGTTAGAGAGATCTTGATTATCATAAGAGACATCATGTTCGATTTGTCCTGTTCATCATGCTCTAATTATCTTCTGTAGTACCTTTACCAGAAGAGAGCAGTAAAATTATCGTGTCTTAAGAGATAATCAAGGATTTAATTTAAGAGCTAATTCTTATAGAAACTTTAAATAAAACAAAACATTTTAGGTTTAAGAATTACAATGGGTGAGATATTGATTTATAGAAGAAAGTTATAGTGAGAAAAGTTATGGGTACTTAAAATAAGGCAGACGAAATGATCATAAAAAATAATGAAGGATCATTAATATAAGGATCATTATGTGAAGAGGTTGTGATATGTCTATTACTAACATCAAAATAAAAGACTTATTTAAAGTTCTACTTAAACGAAGACAAATCAGCTTTGGCCAGAAGTGTAATCATTTAAGCATGTGTGCAAAGTGGTTGTAACAAATCAGCTTTGGCCAGAAATTGAGACAATCACTTTAGTTATGCACTTGTTAAGTATGCCATCTATGAAGGAATTAAATCAGCTTTGGCCAGATATTAAGACATTCATGTTTATGATGCACACTTAACATAGCTTTCGTAATACTTGAACGATAAGTAGATGTATCAAATCAGCTTTGGCCAGAAATGATACATCAGAAGCTCATTCAAGTAAAGCCATTTTGGTTTTGTAAAACATTATTTGATCCTTACTAATTAACTAAGTATTTACAAAACCAATCATTTAATAGCAAACTACCTGTTAGCGCGGATCGAACTCCGCGGTGAGTTCGCTGGGGGGTGCAGGGGAACAGCATGCCCCCGCACGGGGTTCGGGGCGGAGCTCGAGCTGAATTTTAGTTCATATCAACTGCTTAATAAAGTAATGGGATTTTGGATAAGTCTTGGTTATGAACACTCATGATTCCGAATAAATCATGTCTTGGATTCATCCGAAATGAATGATTTCGAATCATTTCGGACTATCCGAAATGGATGATTTCGAATGATTTCGAATGTGTCCAAGACGCGTAAGTCGAGTCATTTCGGATGATTTCGGATGATGATGCTTAGTCCGAGATTCATCCGAAATGGTGATGCTTAGTCCGAAATGGTCCGTAATGATCAGGCAGTTATTGATCCGTGATGGACGAACAAAAGTTCATCCGGAATGCTCATCCGGAATGATCAGACAGTTATTGATCCGTGATGGACGAACAGATGTTCATCCGGAATGTTCATCCGGAATGATCAGACAGTTATTGATCCGTGATGGACGAACAGATGTGCATCCGGAATGTTCATCCGGAATGTTCATCCGAAATGTGTTACTCAAGCCATAAAATCCTTAATTTAAGCAGTTATTAATTGATAAGGTTCAAAATCCGAAATTTTGGGATTATGGGATTATGTTTCCTGTTTAAAAGTTAGTTATATTTATCTGTTTATTTCAAAAATTATATCCATTAATAAAATTAACAGATTTCGAAAAATTGTTAAGTAGATAAAATTAGATCAAAAACAGGAAAACACCCAATAATCCAAATTCATTCCAAAACTTAAGGAATTTTCGAATTTTCTTATGAACATGTGATGAACCCTAAGATAAAACATTCAAATATTCATCCGAAATGCATCCGTAATGATGAAACCCCAGATCCGAAATCATCCGTAATGATCCGTAATGATCAGAGATGATCCGTAATGATCCGAGATGCATTCGAGACGATGAAGCCCAGATCCGTAATCATCCGAAATCATCTGTAATGAGGATTTCAGATGGCAAGAACGGAATTTTATTGGGTTTTCAAAACTGTTTTCCAGTTTTTTATACCAAATTTCGGATACAAAACAGAACTGACTAATCAACATACGCTCTGATACCACATGTTGGTTCAGTTCTGTTTTGAACATAATGTAAAACATGAAAACATACCTTTGATTGCATCAGACAGGCCAGCGGTAGTGTTTGACATGATTGTCAGCTTGATCTGGTTCCTCCTTAGGGTGCAATCTAATGATGGTGATGAAGAAACCGAATAGGGTGTTCGGTTGGGAGAGAGAGAGAGTCGAGATTGATGTTATGTGTTATTAGGGTTTGTGTAATTGTCTAACCCTAGAACCTCCACATTATTCTCCTTATATATGCACCCAGGAGGAAACCCTAATTAGTTAATAAGGGTAATTAGGCACATCAACAATTACCAACTAATTATTTAATAGGTTGTTATATATTTTGATCCATATGATGTGTTCAAAATGTAACATATAAATTTCATCAAATGAGGTATAAAACTAACCCTTTTTAGTACTAATGTTGGAAAAAGTGTGCTTTTGTCTTCCTTTTGTATTTTCAGGATTAAATGAGTTCAAATTAACAAAAGAAGCAAAAAGACATCAAAATCTAACATAAATACAAGAAAAGGAACAAGACGTGGCATGCCCGACCCCACAACAGCATCTTCCCAAGCAAAACAAGAGATCAGAAGCCTGAACACGCCCCGTGCTCAGCCAGCACGGGGGCGTGCCCAAGTGTTAGCAGAAAAGACAAAGTGGTAGAAGCTTAGCTTCTATTTCCCACCACGGGGCCGTGCTCAGCGGACACGGGGCCGTGGTCAACTTTAAGATTCGCACAATCCAGCAAATCTGCATAGTACAAAGATTCTTCTGCATCACGGGGTCGTGCTCAGCGGACACGGGGGCGTGGTCAACTAAAAAGACAAAACAACATTAAATGAAGAAAGAGAAGGATGTGGACACGGGGCCGTGCCCACTGGACACGGGGCCGTGCCCGAGCTTCTGTTCAGCCTATAAATAGGAGTGCTTGGCTCAAGCTCAAACCATCCCTTGGCACACCACCTCTCTCACACTTCACCCACCACCACCATAACACCATCATCCACCACCATCATCCATTGTCCATCATAGAGTGTGCGAGTCGTCTCGGGATCCAAGATTGATCGTAAGAGTTCTTGACAATCAAGGCCATGTTTGCCTAAGTCTCTTACATCACTTGGTGAAGACAAAGTGTCTAGTGTAATACTTTTTATTTCTAATCTTTTGCACTTTTTACTTGGTTTTATATTAATGACTTTAATAACTAGTTGCTTATGTTGAAGGTGATCTTTCCTTATCGTTTGTCCGTGGTGTCTTGGCATTATTTTACTGTCTATATAAAATAAAAGATTTTCACCATTCATATCTCCACGGTCTATATGGAGGTATGTTGGCTACCTGGTCGGGGGTTAAGGGAACGGTTTGGTAAAGGTCTTGCCATTGTTCAGCGTTTAGAGGTCCTGCAATGGACCTGGGTCAAATTTAGTAGGATCTCCTTCAATACTTAACGGTATTGGATGACGGGGGTCCAAACTCTTTGATCCCCTCATAAGTTAACTACTATTAATACTATAACCCGACTATTTAGGACTGTATCCCTGCTGACTCAGACTACTTAGTCGAGGGTAACGTCACCTCCAAAAGAGGGGCCTACCATAATTTGCATTAATAACTTAATTAATTATCTTCCAATAATCCACCCTTTTAGGATTGTATCCTTGCTGACTCAAACTACTAGGGTGAGGGTAACGTCACCTTCAAAAGAGGGGTCTACTACAATAACTAAGATAATCTCTTAATTATGTGCAAAAGTGCGGAAATAATCAAAGGTTACACTAGATACTAGTCGGAACCAAGTGATTCATCTTGCCTATCTGTTTTTCTTTTTATTTTTATTTTCAGCATTTTAGTTAGTTTTTATTTTTTATTTTTTTAGTTAAAAACATTTTTCTAAACTTTTTATTTTGATTAGACGTTGAGGATAAACCGGTACTAAAAGCTCTTGTGTCCTTGGACGACCTCGGTATCTTGCCAACACTATACTACGCTCACGATGGGTGCACTTGCCCATATGTGTGTTTAGTGTTAGTAAAATATCGTGTTTTATAAATTTAAAACTTGGCTAAAAATAAGTGTTAAAGGGCTTAAAATATACACCTAATATATATAACACTTCACACGCATCAAGTTTTTGGCGCCGTTGCCGGGGACACGAGGATTTTAAGAAAGCTTAAAATCGACGGCCTAATCGGTTTTTCAAAACCTTTTTAAAAGCGCGCACATTTTTCTGCATTTTAGTTTAGATTTACATTTACAGTAGCCTGTACACGGGGCCGTGTTCGCTGAACACGGGGCCGTGCTGCACATTTTCATAAAAACACCCAGTAACAGTAGCCTGAACACGGGCCGTGCTCACTGAACACGCCCCCGTGCTCAACGAAATCAGTAAATTTAATTAAAACGCCCAGATACAGATTCTGAACACGGGGCCGTGCTCACTGAACACGGGGCCGTGTCCAGCCTCTGTTTCCGTTTTATTTTTGTTTTCTGATCTCGAGACTTGGTTGTGGTCTGCTGAGTGATTCTTATGGATCAATACTCAGGAGGTTACAACTACACCTATGAGGAGGATGATTATAGGGGTAATTATTGCACTAATTGTCGTAACGCACGCTCGGTTCAATACAATCACTCATATCAACCATCCAATTCATACACCTACTATGAGGAGCCTAGGTACGAGCCATCAACTTCATACACATCCTATGAAGACCAAAGGTATGAACCTCCTCCCTCATACTCATATTTTGATGAACCAAGGTATGAGCCTTCATACTCATACTTTGAGGAACCAAGATATGAGCCACCACCTTCATATGCTTATTATGAGGAACCATGGCGTGAACAACCCACCTCATATGAGTATTATGAAGAACAAAATTACGAACCTTATCCATCATATGCTTACAATGAAGGACAATGGTGTGAACCATCTACTTCATATGGGTATTATGAGGAACAAAGGGTCGAACAACCGGATTCAAGCTTAGAAAATACCGATTCTTTTTCTATAACCGAAGTAACCGATAGGATATTAGAACACATAAGAGTTATCGATCGCTGTATAAAAGAATCTCGCGCAAGGGAAGAGGAGTCCCGCGCAAGAGAAGAATTAAAAAAAGAAGAGATAACCGAAAGTGTAAAAATGGAAGAACAAATAAGTGAAAAACCTACACATGAGTTAAACAACGAAAAAGGTGAGTCCGACAACGTTAAAATTCAAGAAGAGTCTAATTTTGAAGAAATTAATCTCTTGTCACCTTCTTTTGAAAATCATTGTTTAGTACCCACTCATGCTAAGTTTTTAAAAGAGTTAAACACTAACACTAAAATTGACGAAACGGTAAGTATTAAGTTAACGAATGATCAAACGTCACTAATAAAAGAAGACCCATTTGAAATTAACATTACACCGGTTCCATGTTTCTTTCAAAATTCGTTTATTAGTAATGTCACAATTGATAAAGATCTTTGTGTTAACATAATGCCTAACTACATTTTCGAAAAATTAAGTATTAGTGATTTTTCTCCACTTCAAATACCCATTTTTCTATCCAATCGGAAAGTAATAAAATCAATCGGTATAGTTGAGGATGTTTTGGTTCAAACAAATCAAATGGTAATACCAACCGACTTTGTCATCCTCGATGACGCTCCTCTAATGTTGGGACGACCATTTGCAAAAACACACGAAGCTTTGAAAAACCGAAAGTTCAACAATCTACCTCTTCAATTAGGGGCATTTAAAAGAAGTGTCGATCTAGAACGGTCAATGAAATATCCATTCGGCAATAATGACCCCCTAATTGAAGATGAAGATGAACCACCCGATACAAGTGAAGAGATTGACCACTTTGTTGAAGAAGAGGTCGCCATAGAACAAACTTTTAAAGTTCTTGATCGAAACGAGCAACCAAATAAGGAGTCTCCTAAAGACCCACCACTTGAGCTCAAAGAACTTCCAAAAGGTTTGGAATATGCTTTTCTAGACAAAGAGGGTAATTTACCTGTAATTATTTCGTCTAAATTAGATAGCTTAGAAAAAGAAAAATTAATTAGTCTTTTGAAAAAACATAAAAATGCAATAGCTTGGAAACTTGTAGACATAAAAGGAATTAGTCCTTCTATGTGCACACACAAAATTTTGATGAATGATGACTACAAATCAGTCATACAACCACAACGTCGAGTAAATCCAAATGTTCAAGAAGTGGTTAAAAACGAGGTCATCAAGTTACTTGACGCCGGACTTATCTATCCTATCTCCGATAGTCCTTGGGTAAGTCCCGTCCAAGTAGTTCCAAAGAAAGGAGGTATGACGGTAATAACTAACGAAAAGAATGAATTAATACCAACGAGAACCGTCACAGGATGGAGAGTTTGTATAGATTATAGATGATTAAATGAAGCAACAAGAAAAGACCACTTTCCTTTGCCCTTCATTGATCAAATGTTAGAAAGATTATCCGGTCATAAATTTTATTGTTTCTTGGATGGTTTTTCAGGTTACTTTCAAATCCCGATAGCACCCGAAGACCAAGAAAAGACAACTTTCACATGTCCCTATGGAACTTTTGCTTATCGACGCATGCCATTTGGTCTATGTAATGCCCCCACAACATTCCAACGTTGCATGGTAGCCATCTTCCATGACATGATAGAAAAGACAATGGAAGTCTTCATGGACGACTTTTCTATCTTTGGGGATTCATACGACCAATGCCTCGATAACCTTGAACGAATGCTATCCCGATGTGAGGAAACTAACCTCGCCCTTAATTGGGAAAAATGCTATTTCATGGTAACGGAGGGAATAGTACTCGGTCACAAGATCTCAAGCGAAGGAATGGAGGTGGATCGAGCCAAAATAGATACCATTTCTAGATTACCACCTCCATCCTCCGTAAGAGCTTTCAGAAGTTTCCTAGGGCATGCCGGATTTTATAGACGGTTTATCAAAGACTTTTCAAAAATCTCAAGGCCTCTAACAAAATTACTTGAAGAAGATGCCCCTTTCATCTTTGACAAGGATTGCAACCAAGCATTTCTAACCTTAAAAGAGATGTTAGTCAACGCACCTATCATGATAGCGCCTGATTGGAAATTTCCTTTCGAAATCATGTGTGATGCTAGTGACTTTGCAGTTGGAGCTGTCTTAGGACAAAGAAAAGAAAAGCATTTCCACCCAATTTATTATGCTAGTAAAACACTTAATGATGCACAAGAAAACTACACAACAACTGAAAAAGAATTACTAGCTGTGGTATTTGCTTTTGATAAATTTCGTTCTTATCTTGTTCTTTCTAAAACTATAGTCTATACAGATCATGCAGCCATTCGATATCTCTTCAAAAAGCAGGACGCAAAACCACGTTTGATTTGGTGGATTCTACTCCTCCAAGAATTTGACATTGAAATCAGAGACAAAAGAGGAGCAGAAAATACCGCGGCAGATCATCTTTCGCGCTTAGAAGACCCAGCTTTGGAGGCGACCAGGGACGAGCAAATCAACGAAAAATTTCCAACAGAGTCCCTGGAAATGGTGGAATATAAGGAAGAGCCATGGTACGCCGACTATGCTAACTACCTAGCTAGCGGTATAGTCACAAGAGGATGGTCACATTATCAAAGAAAAAAATTATTTGCCAATGTGAAACACTATTTTTGGGAAGATCCATATCTTTTCAAAATGTGTGCCGACCAACTCGTCCGACGATGCGTACATGGTAATGAAGCACGAAGAATTCTCCGCCATTATCATGAAGGTCCATACGGAGGGCATCATGGTGCCACTAGTACCGCACGAAAGGTATTTGATTCAGGATTTTATTGGCCAACCATTTACAAAGACGCCCAAAGTCTTGTCAAGACATGTGATGCTTGCCAAAGAACAGGTAATATTTCTTCCAAAAACGAAATGCCACAAAATGGCATTCTTGTTTGTGAAATTTTTGATGTGTGGGGACTCGACTTTATGGGACCTTTCCCACCATCGAAAGGAAACAAATATATACTTGTGGCAGTAGACTACTTGTCTAAATGGGCTGAGGCCGAGGCACTTCCAACAAATGATGGAAGAGTCGTGGTAAGATTTCTGAAAAAATTATTCTCTTGTTTTGGCACACCTAAAGCCTTAATAAGTGATAGAGGTACCCATTTTTGCAACCATCAACTTGAATTTTTTTTAACAAGATATGGGGTCTATCATCGGGTCTCAACAGCGTATCACCCTCAAACAAATGGGCAAGCCGAAGTGACTAATAGAGGTTTAAAACGAATACTCGAAAAAACCGCAGGGTTAAATAAAAAGGAATGGGCGGATAAATTAGATGATGTTTTATGGGCTTTTCGAACTGCTTATAAAACAACAATAGGCACAACCCCATATAAGCTAGTCTATGGAAAAAGTTGTCATTTGCCAGTAGAAATTGCACACAAAGCCTACTGGGCAATCAAAAATGTAAACTTATATTTAGAATTTGCTGGTAAAAATCGATTTTGTCAATTAAATGAATTAGACGAACTTAGGAATTATGCATACTCAAACTCCGAAATTTATAAGGAAAGAATGAAAAATTTGCATGATAAACATATTAAACCTAATGAATTTTGGGTAGGGGATCTAGTTCTTTTGTTTAATTCACGACTTCGATTGTTTCCTGGTAAATTAAAGTCTAGGTGGTCAGGACCTTTTTCCATCACCCATATTTTCCCACACGGTGCAGTAGAAATTAAATCTCGAAATGGGCCTCCATTTAAAGTCAATGGCCAACGGCTGAAACTCTATCAAGGATTCATTGAGGATGAAGAAGAAGAGATTTCGCTTCAAACGGTGGAAGAATAAAACATCATGCCTGGTAAGTTACGAACGATTGAGACAACAAAAGCGGTAAGTTTTCTAACCAAAACTTATGGGAAACAAGGGCACTCACACGAGCACTAAAAAAAAAAAAAATTTTTCAAAACTTTGCTCGGCACGAGGCCGTGTCCGCTGGACACGGGGCCGTGTCCGCGCTGCAGTCGGGATATATCCCCTTTTTCAAAACAGTTACTTCATTCCACACGCCCCGTTTCCCCGAAAAAGCTCTGGTTTCAGGCGATTTTTCGCAGATTTTCGACGTCTCCTATCGCTCTAACAACATCAAGGTATGATTCTATCACTTTTAGTAGTTAGATTAGTTACTTGCATGTAGTTAAAACACCAAAAAATTGGGGAAAAATCTAGAGTTCTTGAAGTTCATCCGGATCGAACCTCAAATTTTTGTTTAGATCTGTTTGCATTTAGTTAGATTAGTGTTATGGGAAGTAAATACACTTGTATTGTTCATAGATTCACCCGATTTCTCACAAAAACCCCAAACCCTTGTTCTTGAACCGAAAAAGATAAAATTGATAGGGTAAACAGGATATTTTGGGAAAAACGGCACTTAGGGTTTCATTTTCGGGGGAAACCGCACCTATTGGACCAAAAATTTTCAAGTTTTCGAAACCGGGCCGAAAAGTGGAATTTTTTAGTAACAGACGCCTGGACACGGGGCCGTGTCCGCTGAACACGGGGTCGTGTCCAGACCACTGTTTGCAGTCTTGTCCGAAAATATTTCTGTTTCGTGCTAACTTTTGGTGTATTCTTTCAGATGGCTAGGAAGTTCACAAGGTTTAACGCCAACGAGCTAGATGCTAGAGCTCGATACGAGATACTTCAAACAAGGCCAGAGGGATACCCGAGGCAAGCATGCACGGACCTGCTAACCTTGGTGAATCAAATCGACCGCTTCAACAACATTGTCACGGGACCACTCAGAGTAGCCCTAACAACTCGACTCCGTTCCGTCCATGAATGCACGTTGGAGTTCTATAGCACCTTCACATTCAACTCGAGGTGCGACCCGTTCGACAATGACGGGGTAGCATTCCGATGTGGCGGAACGAAATATTCGATCTCTATGGCTCAGTTTGGATCGATTGTCGGGTTGTATGCGGAAGAGGATGCGGGAAACGAAGAAAATACTGGAGGAATGAGAGAGATTGACGAAAACGAACGCCAAGCTATTTGGGCTCAGATTGGTGAAGGGTACTACAATCCGAGCAGCACTAAGAGTATGAAGTTGAGGGATCCGCTATACAGATACATTCATAGGCTCCTCGGCTACTCTCTTAGCCAAAGGCATGATAGTAGTGGCGTCGTTGGGTTAAGAGATTTGGTTGTCCTCCACTGCATCCACAACCGCAGGCCGTTCGATGTTCCGTTCCTCATGCTCCAAAACATGCATCATAACCACCTTGCTAGTGCACCGACTCCTATCTTCTTTGGGGGATGGGTGTACCGTCTCTTTAGGCACTTCGCCCACATACCTAGGTCATTTGAGAAGAGCCCATGGTCGGGTATGGTAGATATACACATATGCCGCTCAATGAACCTGATTTATGAGGCGGAGGACGGGACGGTGAGCTTTCAAAGGATGCAAGGTCATGCATGGAACCCGCAAGAAGCACTGGTCCTCCAAGCTCCGCAACATCATCAGTATCAATACCAACCCCATGGTGATCCGGGCCAATCATCCTCCTCCGGAGGCGGTTTTCCTAATTTCCAAAGTTTGCATGATTTGTTGCAGGAAAACCTTATGTGCACCAGGAACACTTACAACATGGCGAGCAACACCTACCACCGGGTCGGAGCTATCGAAAGAAACATATCCGATATCCAAGATGATGTTGGATACATACGAGACCACATTGCACGCCATGGAGGGGATGATGATGATGATGACGATGCCATGGAGTAGGCGGGAGGAGCGGAGGAAGAGGAGGTTGTTTGATGGTTCCCCAGGTTAACCCTTTTCCACTCTTGAACAATTGATGGCCTGCGTGCCAAGTGTTGAACAATTTACTTTCCCCTAACTTCTTTTATTTTTCTGCATTTTTTTTTCTTTTTGACATGGATGTTGAATATTGGTAAAAGTAGGATGTTGCTATGGTATAGTATGGTGTCTATTGAATAAGCAGGTACACACGAGGCTTAAAGTGCTAAACATTAGTACTACTAAAGCCAGGACAGAAAAACCGACGAAAGAAACCTGTTTTTCAACTTTGCAGACTGTCCACACGGGGCCGTGTCCAGTCAACACGCCCCCGTGCCCACTCCCCTGAACCGGCTGATTGTTTTATTTCTGAAGACCTTCACAGACACGGGGTCGTGTCAAGCCAACACGCCCCCGTGTTCACCTTCTGCAAGTTTTCGTTACTGGCACCTGAACACGGGGTCGTGTTCACTCAACACGGGGTCGTGTCCAGGTAGCCAGTAACACAAAATTTTTGCTTTTTACACCTTTTTACACATTCAATCAACCTAAAAACTTATTTTTGGGACACATTGAGGACAATGTGTAATTTAAGTGTGGGGGGGATGCTAAAACCTTGAATCTCGCAAGTCCTAAATACAAGCCTTACACAAAACTCTATTGGAATTGCTAATCACCCCAAATTTTTTTCAAAAATTTTCATTTTTTTTACTTGTCTAGGTTTAACTCGGGAAATTCAAGTTCTAAAAAGGTTATATTTTTACGAATTTACAACCGATAGCGTCGTGATAAAAAAGAGCCAACATAAGAAAATTATGAAAATGCATGACAAGCTTAGTTAAAATTTGATTATATATACTTGATCACATAAAAACCCATTCCCACAAAAGTGAGTTTTGAGCCTTTATTGAGCAAACACTTACATATCATTTTACTAAATGCTCATTTTTCGTTTCTTGTGTGAATAGCCGCTTGGTTCTTACGACTCTAGAACTTGCCATGACGATACATTCCCAATCCTTACCAACTTAAACCCGAGTAAGTAAATGATGGAGGCATTAGGACTAACCTTTTTATTTATACACCATTATTTTTCTTTTTTTTTTTACCACCTACCCAAAATCCCCCTAGTTAGCCCCTTTGAGCCTAAACCTTTTCATTTCATAACCCAAACCAAACACCCTTTTACCCACCAAAACCTTTTTCATTTTTAACCCTTTGTTTTAGTAACAAGTTCGGTTCTTCATATGACTTTTCAAAAAAAAAAAAAAAAATTGTGTTGATGATGAAGCAAAAGAAAATAAACAAACAAGTTCATCAAAAATAACTTTGTTTGAATAAATAGCTTCATCAAAAGAAAAGTTACAAAAAATAGAAAGTCTTACGAAAACCGACACTTGTTACGCTTTTCGCCTTTTTTCTACTAACCACTAACCACCAACCCAACCACCTACCTTTAACCCAAGCCTAACCCTTAACCCACAAAGTCCTCTTGATATTTACAAAGGTATATAAGTTAAAAAGGAGGAGGATTGATTGATTGGCAAGCCTATGGTAGGAGTAAGTTTCATGCCGCTCTCGAGTGATCCATAAAAATACATTTTCGGCCGAGTGTTGAGTGATCCCCGTGAGGTATGTGAACTTGTATATAAATAGAATTTTACAAAGGCATGTTATGCCCTAATAAGTAATTTATCTTATGAAAAGTTTTAAATAAATCATGACGAATAGAATTGTAAATAAATAAAAATAAAACTAAATAAAGAATCTTGGAAATCCCGACACTCTATGACAAGCCCAAAACCTTCTTTTCTACCCATTCCATTTGGGAGTGTAAATAGCCACATATTAAAGAGTTTTGCTTGAGGACAAGCAAAGATTCAAGTGTGGGGGTATTTGATGTGTTCAAAATGTAACATATAAATTTCATCAAATGAGGCATAAAACTAACCCTTTTTAGTACTAATGTTGGAAAACGTGTGCTTTTGTCTTCCTTTTGTATTTTCAGGATTAAATGAGCTCAAATTAACAAAAGAAGCAAAAAGACATCAAAATCTAACATAAATACAAGAAAAGGAACAAGACGTGGCATGCCCGACCCCACAACAGCATCTTCCCAAGCAAAACAAGATATCAGAAGCCTGAACACGCCCCGTGCTCAGCCAGCACGGGGGCGTGCCCAAGTGTTAGCAGAAAAGACAAAGTGGTAGAAGCTTCTATTGCCCACCACGGGGCCGTGCTCAGCGGACACGGGGCCGTGGTCAACTATAAGATTCGCACAATCCAGCAAATCTGCATAGTACAAAGATTCTTCTGCACCACGGGGTCGTGCTCAGCGGACACGGGGGCGTGGTCAACTAAAAAGACAAAACAACATTAAATGAAGAAAGAGAAGGATGTGGACACGGGGCCGTGCCCACTGGACACGGGGCCGTGCCCGAGCTTCTGTTCAGCCTATAAATAGGAGTGCTTGGCTCAAGCTCAAACCATCCCTTGGCACACCACCTCTCTCACACTTCACCCACCACCACCATAACACCATCATCCACCACCATCATCCATTGTCCATCATAGAGTGTGTGAGTCGTCTCGGGATCCAAGATTGATCGTAAGAGTTCTTGACAATCAAGGCCATGTTTGCCTAAGTCTCTTACATCACTTGGTGAAGACAAAGTGTCTAGTGTAATACTTTTTATTTCTAATCTTTTGCACTTTTTACTTGGTTTTGTATTAATGACTTTAATAACTAGTTGCTTATGTTGAAGGTGATCTTTCCTTATCATTTGTCCGTGGTGTCTTGGCATTATTTTACTGTCTATATAAAATAAAATATTTTCACCATTCATATCTCCACGGTCTATATGGAGGTATGTTGGCTACCTGGTCGGGGGTTAAGGGAACGGTTTGGTAAAGGTCTTGCCATTGTTCAGCGTTTAGAGGTCCTGCAATGGACCTGGGTCAAATTTAGTAGGATCTCCTTCAATACTTAACGGTATTGGATGGCGGGGGTCCAAACTCTTTGATCCCCTCATAAGTTAACTACTATTAATACTATAACCCGGCTATTTAGGACTGTATCCCTGCTGACTCAGACTACTTAGTCGAGGGTAACGTCACCTCCAAAAGAGGGGCCTACCATAATTTGCATTAATAACTTAATTAATTATCTTCCAATAATCCACCCTTTTAGGATTGTATCCTTGCTGACTCAAACTACTGGGGTGAGGGTAACGTCACATTCAAAAGAGGGGCCTACTACAATAACTAAGATAATCTCTTAATTATGTGCAAAAGTGCGGAAATAATCAAAGGTTACACTAGATACTAGTCGGAACCAAGTGATTCATCTTGCCTATCTGTTTTTCTTTTTATTTTTATTTTCAGCATTTTAGTTAGTTTTTTTTTTTTTTTTTTTTAGTTAAAAACATTTTTCTAAACTTTTTATTTTGATTAGACGTTGAGGATAAACCGGTACTAAAAGCTCTTGTGTCCTTGGACGACCTCGGTATCTTGCCAACACTATACTACGCTCACGATGGGTGCACTTGCCCATATGTGTGTTTAGTGTTAGTAAAATATCGTGTTTTATAAATTTAAAACTTGGCTAAAAATAAGTGTTAAAGGGGCTTAAAATATACACCTAATATATATAACACTTCACACGCATTACCATATAATGTAAATGATTATAATGGCTACTAGATTAAATATTATACCATAATATATTTACTTACATATGATCAATGCATTACAGAGAAATTTACCGAACTTACGCAGAAGGTAGCGAATATTCGTGAAACCCAGTTGGAGCTACAAGCTTCAATCGATGCGCTATACGCGCGTTATAAAGCGGAAAAGGAAATCAAACAACTAGATTAGCTCTTATTATATAATGTTATGTTATTCCGTATGAATTCTAGTTGTAATTAACGGTAGATTTTGTATAACGGTCTAATACATTCAAACAGATATTAAGTAACTCTCAAATATATAACTTACGTCGCCTTAATGTTTACTTTTGATATTAACCATGATGCCTGCGCCACAACGTGAGTGCGCATCATACTAGTTTATTATAAATTAGCACCTAACATGTCTTCCTTTTAAATAGCAATATAAAGGAACAAACAAGGTAGATCGTTATCATTAACTATAAACCTTAATCAACCAAACCATCCATGTTCATGCAAAGATAGAAGTTTATTTGTGACATAAAATATGATCACGTGCACCTATGGAACGAGGGATGTATCCATGTTCATGGGGCATTTGCACAAGTTATATAATGCTAGACACGTTTTGGGTGAAAATTACTTTTTTAGACGACCTATTTGTCGCTAACACTTAACATGGTGTGTATTGAATCATTGCTTTGCACTTCTACTTTTACATATTACACAAACAAATGGTTTAATTTAAAAATATATCGGTAGTAGGAAAATATTAGATAAAATATTACATGTTTTTTGAAGGTAGATATGCAAATAATTTAAGTTGATAGCTTTTTGCATATGGAAATTATTATATCTTAAAAAGGGGTCACAAGCCATGTTACAAGTTTTTGAAGAAGATTCCCTTTTAATCACATGATTCAACATCACGAAAGTTCCCTAGATCTACAATTGGTTGCTAAGTAACATACTTTATGTTGCTAAATATAAAATTTTCACATAAATTGTGATTAAATCATATTACATTATATACTATGTAAATAGAAAAAGAAAAAGACAAAAAGTTTAAACAATATTTGCATACTTTTATGGTTTGTACGATGACGAATATAATAATTTGCAATAAAAGCTTATTATATTAATGTATGAGATATCGATGATGCAAAAAAAAAAAAAAAAAAAAAAAAAGAGATAAAGGGACATGATGGAGATTCCATCATCGGTTAAAGTTTTGGAATTTAGTGTGGGGGCATAACAACAATCCTTTGAAATGCGTATGTTCCTCTGGTGAACGGATCATGATCAGGATCCACAGTTCCTTTTACTCTGTTTCATTAATAGAAAAATGGAGAAAATCATTTTTTATATTTTAGAGTCATGTGTCCTACCGGTATTCCTTATCAATTTGTTTTGAGATCATGTTAGTAATCAATTTGTTTTGAGATCATGTTTCAGGGTCGACCCAAAGAATTCATTTACCTTATTCGAGCTTAAAAAAACGTGCCTTTAGGTCTTAATGAAATTGGGTATTAGGCTCATTAAAGGTTTAAGTCTAATGACAATGGACTAATAACTAATCTAAACCATAAAAATAGTTTTTTAAGTGGGCCGATTGCAATGGGCTAATAACTAATCTAAACCATAAAAATAGTTTTTTAAGTGGGCCGATGTTGGTGGTTGTATGAGTATACCTATTAATATATTTATTTTTACATTTACATATCAGATTTTTTTTAAATGACGTGTCCTTCGAAGTATTGGGCCCTTGTCGGTGGTCCTCTCCGCCCACCCTAAGGGCCGGCCATGTCATGTTGTAATCAATTTATTTTGAGATCATGTTGTAAATAAGACACACGGTTATAAGACACTCTTAGAGGGTGTTTGGGATTACGTTTTGAAATGATTATTTAATTATTGCGTTTGTAAAACATAAATAATCTAAAAAAGTGTTTGGATGAAAAAGTAATTAGTTGCCTCCAAAACGCAGTTTTGAAAACCAGGGTTTGCTCAATCATTTTGGTGGCCTAAAGCAAACCCGAAATTCAGGGCCCCCAACTCCTAGTTTGTGTTTATTTTCTTTTTAAAATGACTGGATTCTTATTCCCAGTTTCTATTTAAAAAAATAATTATAGTCGGTAACTCCCTATAGACTATAAATTATAGCCAGTTATTTTTATCAATTAAGGAGCCCAAATTCAAATTACACCAGAAGCCCAATTTCGTAATAACTCATAATTATATATAATTTTCCCTTAAAACTGGAGGCCCAATTATACAAGTGGTGGCCTAAAGTATTGGCTTTATTATAATTGCCCAAGAGCCGGCATTGTTGAAAACGCAAAATCTATTTTGAAAACGCATATTCTATTTTGAAAACGCAACACCAAACACCCCCTTAGTATGAGATTAGTCAAAATTGAGCACATATAACACTCTTAGTATGAGAATAGTCAAAATTGAGCATATAACTAATTTTTCGTTATGCTTTGATTCGGTTTAGTTTGGTTATGAGATTAGTCAAAATTGAGCATATAATTGATGTTTCGTTTTTTCAGTTACTAAAAAGAGGTGGGATTAGTTTGGTTGATACACTTAGTCAATTAACCAACGACTTTGTACGTGGATCGATTCACGCCTGTTTTGGTTAATAAATCAATTATATTAAGGTCATATGATGTAACACCCGTTCTTATAATTTAAGGTTTAATGAATCTTTTACGAAAACAATCATGTAATTACGATTACATATGCATCGGAAATACGGGTTTACTAAAAGATTTACAAATCATAAGTTATTCTACATAACGTGATCGAATTCGTTGTTTAAAATTTACAACGTGGCAAAGTGCGGAAGCGTGTATCTTTATCGTGTTCGGTTCTTCGCTGAGCTTGATCGTCTTCCGACATCCAAAAGTACCTATATTCCATAAACATGAAATACTTTAGTCATACGAGTTTTAAAACGTGTCTAAACGAATCCGGGAATTTAAACTAAATAAAATATACTTTGTTTCTGGGTCCACCGTAACTTACGGTGACACCGTAAGTTACGGTAGCCCCTGAAAGTCTATCCTTCCACCATAACTCAGTATGTAACCATCGTAATCATATCAGCTCCACCGTAACTTACGGTGGCATGACTAAATCAAGTATACGCAATCATATGTCTTTTTCTAGATTAATAACGACATAATTAATGTGCAGCGATTTTCTATACAGCTGCTGTAATTGACCATTATGACCCATTCAAAGTCCGAACTAGATTAACATGTTCAAAGATGGATCGTAGAAAACTTCAATACCTTCGCAAGCATATAAGGTACACCTTCTAACGAATTTTCTATGATTTTATATGATTTTTATAAAATCAGCACAGCAACTATATTTTCATTTTTCAAACAGCTTTCAAGGTTTTGAACAGCTGTTTAATTCATTCTTTTGGCCTATTTAACAACCACATTTGTTTCTTATGATTGAAAACAGTAAAAATTTACTTCATAAGCTTTCCGAAAAGGTATAGAACACCCAAATCGGATAAACGGTTGATTTTATATGATTTTTTTAAGATTAGTCGAAATCCGTATAAAAAGCTGCGGAAATTATGTTTAGGGTCATTTTAAATTCGAACCAAACCATCAAATGCAACCCATTTCCATGGCTAAAACCCTTATTAAACTCTTGGTAATGGTTAGGAACCTATAACAAATATAATGACCATCGTTCGTAACATTTGGTTTACCTATTAAGGTAACCAAAAACTTATTTTAGACTTCGTTTAACTCTCATTAGCCTTACATTTAAATGAGAGTTATCTTATTATGTGTACCTGGCTCAGATCATTACATTGACCCATTTAAGTACCTTGCCTCAATATCTACTAAGTAATAGCGATGTAAATATCCACTCGATATTTATTTCTGAAATCAAATAACTCATCAAACCATTAGTCGATATTGTCAAAAGGTGATATTTTCACCTTTTGACCCGTTGGTCTAAATGACCGATAATATTGGCGAGATAAAGCTTATTGCCATCTCGTCTACACGACTCGTTCCGATTTACACCGCACGGTCGTTTTAACTATAATTCACCTCTTAACGCTTTTTGGCCTAATAAGGCTTACGAAATATGTATCTTTCAAAACCAATAATTATTATCAACAAGTGTCCAAATTTCAATTTTACCCTTATTGGTTATCTTGTTCCGTACGACTACACGCCGGAAACACCATATCTCAACTTTCCATTTGTCTTGTTCGAAATCAAAACAACAAAAGGACATTCTAAACTATATGACTAGTGTAAGCTATACTTACCTCGCATCCGAATATGCTTTTCTTCTCGTGCTTGATTCGTTTGACCGCTTCTTTCCCAAGCCTCCACCTAGCTCGTTAGGCGACAAACTATCATCATTCACAAGGTGGTTAGATTAGTCATTTCAATTCACGACTATTCCACCTCACGAAACTACTATTTGACTTTATCATTGGTTAGTTTGACTTTTAAAAGTCAATTGACTTACCAACATATTCATATGCACATTTGGTTCATTGAACTCACTTAGGCATATTTCATCCGAACTCTTAACAAAAATCAATTTTTACATACTAACTAGTAAGCCGCGATTTCATTTAGGCATTTCATATCAATGAAAATTGGCTGTTTTTGGTGACTTGTTTAACCTGTTTACAAGTCTTCAAAAATTATGATTTTTTTATGTGGCGTACCTCTCGGAGGGTTAGCCCTTGAGTTAAAATTTCAAGATCTAACTCTTTACCGAAAATTCGTGAAAATTCATTTCCTAAGCTGCAATCAGATTCGTCACTTCTGACTGCAGCTTACGGAAAAATTCATTAAAAATTCCTCGTTTATCCGATTGACGAAATTCCAATTAGCGGTTCTTTTAATCGCTTAAAACTTTCTACTGTAAGAATTTGAGATCATAACTCAATTCCTAAATTGAGTTATGACATTCGTGATGGGCTGCAATTTCTGCCAGAAAACGCAGCTTGAACCTTTGATACGGAAAAATTCATAAAACGCTCGATTTTCGTCGAAAAAATGCGATTCCAGTGGGGTTTTAAAGATATTTCCTGGAATTACATTTTAGGCTCAAGAAACACATGTTTTTATCACGTTTTGTCCAGGTTACAGCCAATACAAGTTGGCTGTAAATTCTGATCAAGAACCGTTTGAATTCAGCTTTCAAATTAAGCATGTTCTTGACATCATAACATTTTTTTTTAGTGATCAAAACCCTAAAAACATCTCATACATCAATTTAGCATCAACAAAATCTGAATTTACTTGAGCTAAGCATGATTTCAATCTATACTTGTCTAGGGTTTACTCCTAAGCATTTAAATGTTCCTATTTCATCTACATATCATACATGCATCATCAAATTTCAGATTTCCCAATTTCATGAGAATTTCAAACAGAGAATTAACATCAAATTTTACATACCTTACAACCCTCTTGCAATGGGGATCAATAATCTATGCTTGATTTTCGATTTTGACTTGGATTGAGCCTTCAATTTGCAAGTTTGGTGAAGATTTAGGGTTTTGATGTGTGGGGATCGCCCCCCTGTTCTTCTTGTACGACCAGACACCTCCTTGTGGGGTGTTTGGTGTGTTTTATTTAATTAATTAAAGTTAAGTTTCAATTTTAACAATATTGGCCCCTCTAATTTGGTTAGTTAATTAAGTAGGGCACAACCTACTTATTTCTAATAATATTCCCCACTTAATAACTAGGTTTAATATTCCTAGTTAACTTTGCGGGTTCGAGAATATTTATGACTAAGTTTATTTCGGGTCCCGTTAACTCGGGCCTTCTATCACTTTATTTCTTAAAAGCTTTTTATTCACTTCAAATAAATATTAGGATTATTAAATAAATTTCTAATATTTGCCAGTTTACTTTTACCACTAACGGTACTTTCCCCGTCTTTAGTATTAACGGGGTTTAATTACCAAACCCGTTTTCGGGGTGTTACATATGAAAAATCAACATATTAGACTATGTGTAATGGAACAACACTCACCACCACAAAAAGGCGTGGAACACCGCCCTATAGGGCTTTTTGTTTGGGGCGTGATGGGCAAGTGGGTGGCACAAATGTGTGTTGAATTAACATAAATGCTCCGTCAAAACCTTCCGACTCATCTTATTATAAAACAAATGGAATTCTAGTATCACCATTACACATTTTAGTGCATATGGTTAGTGAAATCATATTGTCTACGTGACAGTTAAATGACATGCATTTTTTAATTTTTAGTAAAACCATAACGCATAACCTTTATTCAAACGAGAGAAAACAAAGGCAAGTAATATGTTATTTAATAAAAATAGTATTTTTTGGAAAATTAGTATTTTTTGGAACAACGATATAATTTTATTAGAAGGACGGAACTAGCAACACGCTAGAATCGCAAAAGTACAAGATAAACACCAAAAACAACGTACATCCAAACAAGACCCTTTACAGTAAATAATATATCATATATAAAAAAATGTTGATTTAAAAGTTAGTTTAGTTACTTCGATTATTTATATCTTTAAACCAAACCCTAAAAATTGGTTTAAAACTATAATCAAACACTTGCGTTCTGAATTTGGTTCAATGATCTTTTTTCTTCTCACGACAATTTCTAACTTATTTGTACGGGGTCCATTCTTTTAGTTTATTCTTTATGCTAATTGAAAAGATATCTATTTAAAAACATCTCAAACAAGCTAAAAGCTTTAGCTTATTAGTTTATTCTTTATGCTAATTGAAAAGATAGCTATAATTAAAAACATCTCAAAAAGCTAAAAGTTTTAGCTTAGTTTAAAATACATTGAAAAGTTTGTCTCTGTTAGATCTGAGTTTGGTTTTGATTGTATTTTACGTTTGAAATTAAGATGGAAATGAATGAGTTGTGCAGCGGAATTAAGATGGAACCAAACTTTGTATACAATCAAACGAGAGTATTGCTTTGATCAAAACACTTTTCACAATGAACCGAAAGATTGAATTTACTTTCAACAACGATTACAAAGTAATGCTTGATACAAACTCCCCCTCAGCCAGAGCTCAGCGTTTGTTCGTGCAGGAAAACAAGTTTGCAAAGAGCTAATAGAACAGTACAGAGTACTGTTCTATTTATAGGCACTAGCAAACCACTGAGCATCTTAGCTGACGTCACCATGAAAGTGACATCTAACCTCCTAACAAACTCTAACCTCTGATCTATACAAACACTGCTATACTAACTACTGCTATTACATTTCATTTCATTACATAAAAGACACTTAAACAGCTGCTGCATCCTTCCACTGCTGTGAACCCGGCAGTGCTTGTCCGGATCAGCAGTACTTGACTCAAGGCAGTAGATTGAGCAGCAGGACTTTAGTCTTCTATCAGTTTTTACAAGAGCACCAGATTAACGGTCAGTGGCTTGTACGATCAGTAGATAGGAGGTCAGCAGATGTTGAAACCACTTTCAAGGGGAGATATTTGTATGAAACATCTGCTTATTCTGGATCCACTGCTCTGACCCAGTTTTGACTTTAATTATCTGTTCCTCTGGTAGGGTTCAATCCCAACAGTCTCTTATTAAGATAATTATTGCACTTGTGTATATTGCTTTTAAATCACATTATTAATAAATGTTATGCAATGTTGAAAAATGGTTTGTAAAATCAAATTGAACCTAATAAATTTCAACTCCAAATTTCATGTTACCCGACCCATGAATTTCTAACGGATAATAAAAGAGACAAACCAAAATAACTACTTTTGAAGCTTTGCAATCTTCTGATGAGTCACAAAATCATACTCTGGTGAAGGTACAAATCTTTTTATTTTTCAACGGCAGGTACAAATCTTTTTCATGTTCATGTTCATGGCTGAGTTAGATCATGGGCTGGGCTGGTATCCTATAGCAAATCTAAATTTTCATTTTTTGGCTATGAAAACTAGGCTTGTCAGGGGCAGACACAAGCCCAGCCCAAGGTGGGCGGGCGCACCCAGGGGAAAAAAAAATTAGTGCTAAGTTCCGTCGAAAATCTCGTCCGCACCCATTGGAATTTTTCGTCCGCACCCCTTGGAATTTTTCGACGGCACCCTTGAAATTTTTCGTCCGCACCCCTTAGGTAAAAAGTGTTATCAATTTATATTTTAAAATTTTTTTAGTAAACTTCTATTTAAAAAAAAATACGACCTAAATTATATAACTTTTAATACCTAACTAACTAAACCCAAATATCCATACCTTTACCCACTTATAATTCCTAACTAGCTAGCCCACTAAGTTTTAGCCCATTAACCAAACCCAACAATATTTCAAACTATAATAAAATAATTAAAGCCCAAAACCTTTAGAAATTCTCTCCCGCTCTCTCTCTTGCGTCCCTGCACTTCCAACGAACAACATCACCCAACGATAACAGTCCAGCAGCCGGCGACCACTGTAATCAGCCACCATACCACCGTCGTTTGACACCAAATCTAACCGGAATCCGAACACGGGTAATAAAGTTGTTAAATAGATTTGAAATTTTGTGTGTTTTGACGTTGTTTATGGTTGTTTAGATGATTTTTATGGTGATTATGTTGTTTATATATTTTTAGGGTGATTACAACTTACGTAATGATTTCTAGGGCTTGAATAGTTGAAAATTAAAATTAAATTTAAAACATTATGTTATAGAGCGATGAACTTATGTTATATAGAAAAAGAATTGCTTAAGAAATTAGTTTTAGATGATGTTTTGGATAGATTTCAAAAAATGAAAACCCGTAGGGCGTCGACGTTTTAATTATGTTTGTAACAACGTTTGACATGTTTTTGATGATTATATAAATTTAGTTTGATATTCATTTGTTTTACATGACCCGACCCGACCCGACCCGACCCGATACGAACCGATTTTTTTACTTATATACCTAGGGGCCTAAAATTTTTAAAAATGTTCCGCACCCCCATTGAAAAATTCCTGGGTCCGCCACTGAGGACTGTCCAAAAAGCTCGCGGCTCGGAGCTCACTCGAAGCTCGCTCGGATTTAGCTCGGAAAAAGCTCGCTCGATATGGCTCGGTTTGAAAGTGAGCCGAGTCGGCTAGGTTAGAAAGTGAGCCTAGCTCGGCTCGGCTCGAGACGAGCCAAATTGGCTCGGTTTGGCTCGTTTGATAGCTCGGCTCGGCTTAGCTCGAATTATTTTACTTATAATATATTTTATTTTTATACACATATAATATATTACAAAAAAGTTATTATTATTTACATGTATTTAGGCTTGTATTTTGATATCTATAATATATTTAAAGGTTGATTGCCGTGCTAATGAACAAATATTGTATTTACTTGAAATATAAAACTTATCTTGCGTTGTTGAACGTGATTTTGGCTTGTAATGTATTAGGTTGAACTTATTTTGAATATGTTCTTTTGGAGTATTGAATAATATTTTAGAATACTGAGTTTTGAGAGCTATGTATTAATTTTTGTTTTTAAAATCGAGCAAACCAAGCCGAGATGAGCTAGCTCGGTTTAAAACCAAGCCGAGCCCGAGCTTAGATTTTCAGCTCGGTTTCAAATCCGAGCCGAGCCAAGCCAGCTCGGTTTATAATTGAGCCGAGCCCGAGCTTGCCCTAGCTCGGCTCATGAACAACCCTAATGAAAACTAGGGTAGGGATGAGCGTGGTACCGGTATCGTATCGAACCGGTACCCAATATCGAAAATACCGGTACCGAAATTCATCAAAACTGGGTACCGGTACCGAAATATTCAGTATGGTACGGTACCGGTATTTGAAGGTAAAATTCGGTATTTTACCGATACCGTACCGAACCGGTACCGATACCAAAAATGCTAAAAAGTGGGTACCAGTACCGAAAAAACTCGGTCGGGAAATTCGGTACAGGTACCCAGTATCAAATGCTCATCCCTAAAACAAACTAACACGAACAAGAAATTTCGCTCGTTTAGTTTAATAAACGAACATGAACAGAGGCTGGCGTTCGTGAACGTTTGGTAACGTGTTTGTTTGTGTTCGATAGTACATTAGTGTTTTTAGTTTTTATATAAATTAAATACTTTAAAATTCCGACAAATAAAATATTTAATAAGTGTCAATGTATTATATATTTTGTTCATGAACGTTTGTTTGTGTTCGTTTGTTTCTATTTGTGTTCATGAACATTAGTTTGTGCTCATTTGTATTCATTAACGTTCGTTTTCGTTCGTTGCCTAAAATTAACATACAAACATAAACAAACACGAACAACTTCATTTCCTTTAACAAACAAACACGAACATAAAATCTCGTTTGGTAAGCGTTCATGAATAGTTCGTGAACACATATATTTCTTAATAAACGAACATGTACAATGTCTTGTTAGTGTTCGTTCGGTTCATTTGCAGCCCTACACCCAGCCTAACTAAAACTTATTATTTTGGGCCATTTATTTTCAAATAAAAAAACGAACACAATCGAACTTCTCGTCGAACGATTCACGAATTGTTCACCGAACGTTTGGTTCGTTTATAGCCATAGCTGGGTGTTAGAACATCACGCCCCTCCCCGATTCCTCTGAATTTTGGGGCTAGCAAGAACCCAACCCCGCTCATCACTCATCAATACAAAGGATTTGGAGTGTTGCGAGAGGAAAAACCCTACTTGGAGGTGAGGGATCTTATAAAAAGTTTGTCAAGTTTTTCCAAATATTTTTTCGTAAAAAAAATTAGCGACCAGAATATTGCGACCAAGTTTTGTCATAATCTATGGTAATAGCCTTTTTTAAATACAATAAAATATAAGAATAACTTGGAACCAAAGTTATGTAAAGAATGATTAAAACTAATAATAGGGTAATTCAAATATAGATATTAAAAACTTGGTGTTAAACTGAAAACAATCCATAACCAAACACTTAAGACTTTAAACTTGAATAAATATCAACAAAAATATATCAGCACCCAAAAAGTTTAACTAAAACCCTAATTGTCAAACATTAAAACTTCTTCTTCATCCTCATGAACTAAAACTTTAACTTGGTACGACGCCAGTGCCTGCGTTTAGCATTGTACTTGATGGAGTTGCCGGTGCGAAAAACAATCCATTTAGGAATAGGCTTGTTCTGCCTCTTCTTCTTCCCTAGCTTCTTCTTGATCTTGAACGATTTGTGAGACGGCTGCAAACATATAAAAAAATATATAATCAAAAACACCAAAACATAATAGGTTTTAAGTTTTTAACATGCATGAAAGTTTGAATATGATCATAGACAAAAGAATCACCATGGTTGGTAAAAGTAAAAAACCCTAGAAACAGGAAGAAAATACTTTAAACCTTCCGGCCTCAATTTCAAATATATAGGGTGTTGTTGATGGATCTAAATTTCACTTTACCCCCTTTATTCATTAAACTAACTACATCATTCCGGCCCATTACTTGTACAAACATTATTCATTAAATTACGTAGCTACATCATTCCGGCCCATTATATATATTACTTGATATATGGTTGACCAATAACTATAAAGATCAATTTATGAAAAAAATTGTAAGAATATTGTAAACAATTGTAACTTTTGTTCTAACTATGCTATATAATTTATATTCCTTACCTCACAATCTTTTTAAGTGTCGATATCTGCAACCACCACATACAAGTGCATTATATATTTCTCTATTTAAAATTAGTTTTTACTTTGGTTTGAAGGAAGGAGGTGTATATATCATCATCTGTAAGATATTAAGGTGGTATGTTTCACCTCATCATCATCATGATACTCAGTAAATCTCATTAATAGCAAAACTAAGATAGGGTTAGAGGAGGGTAAGATGTAGACAACCTTACCTCTACCATGTTGGAATAGAGAAACTGCTTCCAATGAGACCCCCGACTCGATAGTAGTTTTGCATTAAGCCTTGGACATAAGGCACATAACACTCAGCAATCAGGACAAAGGTTGATTAGTGCATGTACCCTTTTGTCTTTCGGTCATCAACGTCACCACATGATGCATGATTAACCATCTGCTGCTTTTAATGTTATTTTCACGAGATTAGTAAAATAACGTTAAAATTAGTGTAATTTCACTTTTACCCCATGAGGGGCCACAACTATATCCATTATACGTGCACACGGCAAGCGGGACGTTTGATCTACTAGAGACAGAAAGAGGAGATATATAAAGGTTGGATGGTCCATATTTTGTCAAAATAAGTTGGTATTAATTCACCTAGTATAGTGATTATCTTCTTCTGTCTTTTTCTCTCAAGTTTTTCGTTTTCCTTGAACAAAATAGCAACCAAGTTATGACGTGGTTGTTGTATCATATGTTATGTTTCTGACATCAACTAGGAACTAGGAAGTATCATTTTCAATCAATGTAATGATTTTTGCCTAAGTGAATGAACTCCTGAAGTAAAAGAAAGCCAAGGCCCAGCCCAGCCCATGCACAAGTGAAGCCCAAATAAAAGTGCCCTAATTGACGACAGAAGTTCCCCTACAAATAACTACTCAGGCCGCGTCTCTATTAATTTCTCCAATATCGCCGGCCGTTAATCCTTCTTTGTCACTTGTAATTCATTCTTCTTTCTAAGTATTTATTTATTTATTATACTTCAACTTTTGATTTGAAGTAGATTCATAAAATGCACAAGTACTAAGGTGTCGTAATTACATAATGTGTACGATGGCCTGTTTATTTGTTGTGCTATAGAATTGGGAACCGCTTTGCAGCCTTGATCTAACTCTGTTCATTGCTGCCTGTATCGCCCGCACATATCTCACCTCACCAACAACCGTTTTCTTGTTTTTATTTCTTGATTTTTTTGATAATTTGATCTCCGGTCATCTCTTTTAACTAATACGTACCCTGATCAAGAAACCAGATTGAAGATCTTCAAATGCTGGACATGTCAAGATAGTCAATCAACTGGTTGATTGAATAATTTTTTTTTTTAATGTCATTTAAACAGATATTCATTAGTATGAAGGTGTATCCTACCATTAATAAATGCACATTAGAACACGTGCTAAGTTACCAGTCTTAATCGTATGTTTAGTTTATTTATATTGATGTCTTCTAGGAGTTTTGCTAATGGGGCGTGTCCAGCCAAAATGAGTTGGCTCTTAAAATCTTGGGTAAAAAATGTGTTCAAGTTACATGTTAAACTGGTCAATTTTGAACATGTTCAATACAATTCAAGCCAAACTGTGTCTGAACAACCTTTAACCATCCAAAATAGGTCCTGGTTAAAATAGAATGATTTTTAAAATATCATATGACCAAAGCAGCAAATGTTGTTGAGAAATGATAGCCAAATTCTAAAAACGGCTATAAAAAGAGATTGTATTTATTTAATTCACTAGATTACCCAACCGCGCATTGCTGCCAACCAACTTAAAAAAATCGATAAACGGAAGTGGGTGCAAAACAAAACTTATTACATGTCAAGAAGAAGAATTAGAAAAAAAGGGTCTTAAGGTAGACTCGAACCCGTGCCATGTGTCGAAAAGGGCAAAACGTGACAACCGTCACTAAACCAGGTGAACGTTGACTTTAGCCTTGACTTTAACCTATCTATAATGATATTATAACTTTTTTTTTGAAAGACTGACATAAAATTTTGTTAATTATAGCAAGATGTTACACACCATAATTACAAGAATCACCAAACCCAAAATGAGTTTACATAACTATTAGCCAAAAATGCTGAACCGACTCCAGTCTTTCCATGTTAGTGTCGCCTCCTTTGACCGATTTTTTACCCACAAAAATGCCAATGATTTCACCTCATCCAGAACTTTTGTGGTGCCTGGGATTGCTTGCCCAAGTGTAACCTCATTTCTCATCCTGCAAATACACCAAAACGCTACAAGTACGATGGCGTATAACGTTTTTTTTTTCCTTTTTCTCGACCATGGACTAAAACCATGCAAGACTAATAAATCTTTAATGTTAAAAGGAATGATCGGAGGTATCATACACCAGCCCGCGATGTTCTGCCAAATGACTTGGGCGAAATGACATGACACGAATAACTGAGGACCTGTTTGTTTACCTCTTAATAGAGCTCTTAATGATTCAGTACTTAGGGGCTGTTTGGTAGCCTCTTAATGATTCCATTAAGAGGCTACATCTGAATGGGACAGTGTTAAGAGTGTTTGGTTTATTAAGTGGACACCTCTTAATGGTTCATGGGCCTCAGAGCGATTCAGGGGCTGTTTGGCAACATCTGAACCAATAAGTGCTGAATGAATAAGAGGCTCTGAACCAGTAAGTGCTGAACCAGTGAACTGCTGTTTGGTTGCACATCTGAATGACCGTGTGAAAATACATTTTTACCCCTCTAAATACTCAAACCAAACAACATACACACATAAACAAAAGGTGCAGACTCTCATATTCTTTATCTCCTTCCTCTCAAAACCTTCTTTTTCCTCTACATATACACACATACATAACTCAAATCAAACACAAAGAAATCAACCCCTCACCCAAACACCCAACCCTCACCTCTTAAACCCCCCCCCCCCCCCTCTCCGATGATCTCCTGCGACGGCAGGCGGTGCCGCCGCCTCTCACGGCGGGCGGAGCCGCCGCCTCTCACGGGGTGGTGATTTTGTTCAGCCGACAACCCCCCTTCTTCTTCTTCTCCGCTGATGTGCAACCGGGGACGACAACAACCACCACCACCGTCTGGTGGTGGTGCGGCGACGCACACAGGGGCGGAGAGAGAGAAAGACATACGTAGAGGAGAGAGAGGACGACGGCGGTGGAGCCAGTGACGGTGATGGCGGCTGTGGAGGAGGAGGCCGATGATTGTGGAGGAGTGGAGAGGAGAGGAGATGGGGCTGTGGAGAACTCGTGAAGGAGATGGGGGCAAAGGGCATACAAGTCCAATGTTTCATTCAGATGTGGTAACTAGCTGAACCATTCAGACTGAATGGAACCCATTCAGAGGTGATGTCTTAATGAACCAAACACCTTTACATCTGACCGAATCAGATGTGGACCTCTGAATGGTTCCATTCAGACCTAAACAAACAGCCCCTCAGTTTTAAAACATCGCTGAATGAAAAACAAAGACCTAACACGTTCCAGCATCTTCTCTTGTCTTCTGGCGACCATCATCCAAGCAAATCAACTGTCGATTCCAAGCAAAACTTCGATCACAACCAGGTATGTTCGATGCTCTGTCTGCGTTTTGAAAACTAGGGTTTTTTTAACTGGGTCTAATTTCTCTTCTCTTATCTTCTCTTCTGGCGACCACTTGCGTTTTTTTAGTATTGATTCGCCAATATGAAAGATCGTTTTAGTATTTGATCAACAATCATCGTTTTAGTTATGCAAGATCGTTTTAGTTCATGTTGCGATGTATGTTAGATAGGGAAGATGTGTTGTGAAGCCTGCAGAGTTTTTATACAGTATACATGGGTCTAATTTATTAATCAAAAGTATGTTTAAAGATATTCAATGTTTGACAAGACTAAACGATTTTACTTTTCATATATACTAATTTATTAATCTAAAAGTATGTTTAATGGTTGCATTCTGTATAGTAATTTATTAATCTTCTGTATGTTTATTTGAACTTTTAGTTGCTTAATTTGATTAGTTCTGTAGTTTAGAAAACGATTGTGTTAGATGGATTGGCTGGGATACACAAATGCTTATAACATGAAACGGGTCAATTACTCAATTTAGGTACTTTTATGGTAACGGGTCTACCAAATAAGTACTAACCTATAACGGCTATCGCCTTCACATCGTCCCTTTGTAAGGCTTGATGCAGAGGCGTCTTTGAGAATTCACGTACCCTGTTCGAGCTCGAAATAATTACTCAATTTAGGTACTTTTATGGTAACGGGTCCTCCCCGCACACCATCATAGCCGCCCATGGCTTGACGAAAGTATATGCTTGCATGTCTTTATTATGTGATCTTGTCACCACTTAGTTCTACCCATTTAATATCCATATTTGCATAAAGAGATTCAAAGATTGATGCTTCTAGATGCTTATTCATATAAGAACAGTTTTTTGCAGGCCAAACTGGGCTGCTTGTGCAGCGTGGGCTGGGGCTGTTGTGTTGTACAACATTTAAAAAGTTAAATGCAGAAAATATTTTGAAAATTTATGAAAGTAATTTTTTTTCTAGTAATATTGATTTTAAATTGTATAAAATAATATTTAAACAAATAAAAGTTTAAAGTCTCAATATGTATCGTTATGGGAGTGATGGTTTACTTAGGATTTGGAGGATATACATATGGAACTCCTATTAAAATATGATGGTTGATAATAATCATTTCATGTGTAGGTAATCTTCTACACAGTGTCATGAGTTGATGCGTCTTTCACGTGATGCATTTGTACTATTGTGCAATCATTTTAAAGAAAAAAATTGGTTGAAAAGTAGTAGGTCAATAAGTTTTGAAGAAAAGTTGGCTATGTTTTTAACAGTCATAGGCCATAATGAACGTTTTCGAATGGTTAAACGAAGGTTTCAGCACTCAACAGAAACAATTCATAGATGTTTTCATAAGGTCCTAAATGCAATGATGAGTTTTGCAAGAGAAGTTATAAATCCAACATCTTCTAATGCAATCGCAAATACCTCAGAACGACATAGAAAGCTAAAACAAATATTCCCTGGAGCAATAGGTGCGCTAGATGGAACTCTTGTACATGCAGTCGTGCCTGTTGATCAACAGACTCGTTATAGGGGAAGAGGAAAGGGTGAATGCTTTCAGAATGTCTTAGCAATTTATGATTTTGATATGATATTCACATTTGTATGGGCCGGATGGGAGGGGATTGCACATGATTCACGAGTTTTAAAAGAAGTAGCATTTAACCCGACTTTCGGGTTTTCCTTCCCCCCACCAGGTTTTTAATCATTTTAACTTTAATTATTTATAAATTACCTATTGTTTATGGAACAGTTTTGATACTGGTGTTTACAGATAAATATTATCTTTGTGACGCTGCATACACCAACACTCGTGGATTTATGACTCCCTACCGTAATACGAGATATTGGTTAGCCGATTTTCGACGACAACGTGCGTTAACTAAGGAAGAAAAATTCAATCATGCCCATGCACAACTCAGAAATGTTATTGAGCGCTCGTATGGTGTTTTGAAGGCGAGATTCCCAATCCTAAAGCAAATGGCTCCCTTTTCTTTTCCAATCCAAAGGGACATAGTGATCGCCTGTTTCGCCGTCCATAATTTTATAAGGAAATGCAATATTCGTGATCAATTATTTGTGGAGTATGGCTAGAACACTGTGTTTTCTGAAATACAAGGTGGAGAAAATGTTGGGCAGTTCGTTCACGACATAGAATGGGGTTCACAAGACATCGAGTATATGACTACTTTGCGTAACCAGATAGCTAGTCAACTAATTTGAAATGTTTAAAATTAAAATTCTACGCAAATTATTAATTTCTAGTTGAATTTTAGTATGTTTTTAAGAATTTTGAAGGATTTATATGTAATTTGGATTTTCTATAATGTTATTTGTTTTCATTTTATTATTATTAATCTTCCAGAACTGTCATTCAGAGCACTAACCAAACAGATACATTTCATTCAGAGGGGTAAAGTAGTCATTGTGCATAGTCATTCAGATGTCCAACCAAACAACACTTTTTGGTTCAGCACTTCCTGGTTCAGAGTCTCTTACCCATTCAGACCTCTTACTGGTTCAGCACTTACCCATTCAGAGGTTGCCAAACGGCCCCTTAATTGTCCAGACTATTTGTTTTGCGAGCAGATATCTGAATGATTCAAACAATTGCCTCTGAATGGTTAAGCATTATACCGAGTGTAAATGGTTAAGACATCTAATCTGAATTGGTTAGATATTTGCCTCTGAACGGTTAAGCAATATACTAGCTCTTAATGGTTCCGATTTCTTACTGGTTCATAACTAATCTTAAATTAACATGTTAAAACATCAATTTACACTTTATTATTCGTTTATGTGAAGATTAGAACCGGAAGTTACTTAAAACATGTTTAACATGCAATCTAATGAGAATAGCTTGTACTCGGATTCTAACCCTGATTTTCAACAAACCATAACTTGATCTAAAGTAAATCAAATCCTATGAATTTTGGGTCTGAGACTAAGTAAGTACAAAGAGTATTGTACAAAAAAAAGGTGGTTTCATAATTTTTTGGTGAGTATAAGGAAGTCAAAAGCAATTTATAAAACCGAAGGTCGAATCTGATATCAGGACACAAACATTAGGTTATATTCCCAAAGTCATAACTTATTCAGGAGTAAATTACTTTTTAAGCCCATGTATTTTAGTGGTTTTAACAACTTTAGTCCAAAATCAAAAAGTTTAACGCTCTGAGTCCCTAACCACTCATTTTATAACATTTTGAATCTAACTTTTTAACACTTGTACTTTTGATTTTGGACTCAAGTGGTTAAAACCACTAAAACACAGGGACTTAAAACGTTATAAAATGAACGGTTAGGTACTCAGGGCGTTAAACTTTTTGATTTTAAATTTAAATGGTTAAAACCGTTAAAACACATAGACTAAAAAGTAATTTGCTCGTTATTCAATATAGGTCCAAATGACCTGGATTTTTTACTTTACGAAATTATATGAGTCTAGTAGCTTTCCAATTGGTCTTGCATTTTTTTGGATAAAAACTATTTTTTTACCAAACTTTAACATTACTGTCGCTAAAAATAAGTTGTGACTACTTAGTGAGTTCAACAAATTTTCATAACGTTTGTACTCACTAAAAAATTAAGTTAGAAGTATACTTGAAGACATGAAGACATGACACACGTGGGATGTTTTCATAAAATTTTTATAATTTAATTCCATCATTTGGCTAGTCAGTAAAATCCGTGAACATACCTTAAACCTGACTAGAAAACTTAACTCTTAGATCTTGTTTATGTAGGAATTAGGTTCATCTTTTGTAAAATATAATTACAAAATATATAATAACGAGACTTTCGTTATTCGTAGGAAATATCATAGTACAATATCGGTTGCAATAATTAAATAAAAAGAATATATAATATAATTATATATACCAATCTTGATTCAAGCCGCATCTCTGGTGGGTCCTTCACGCGCACTTGATAGTATCCTAGACTCGAGTATTCATCATCTTGAGTCTTGAAAAATACTCCTTGACTGCAACAAAAAGAACACTAAAACGTTGACGATTTTGGTTGAGGCACGTGTTCAACACGCTTCCCTTAAAACAGATTTCGCGCCTCTACTAAAGACGGCGCGTCTGTCTCCCAGGGTACAACAGCCGAAGCAGTCTGTACTGCCGGAAATGGCCACACGCCCGAGGTTACACCGAATAGAATTATAGTGTTTGAACTTGTGGAAAATAATGATATGAAGGTGATGGAATCGAGTAGAGAAAACTTATCACTCTATAATTCCCAACATATGGATGTTCAAGTCTTCACCACTTCTCCAAGAATTATTCATACATATTATCTTTCTCTTGTAGTTTTCTCATAATTCCAATGAGTCACATAGCCTACCATTTTTTTTACAAGAGTTGTGTGTTGTGAAGAGTTTCTCTTAAGTGGTGATTTTATTAGAGACATAAAACTCTAATAAAAGTTTCACTTAATTAGTGATTTAATTAGAGCCATAAAAACTCTAATAAAAGTTTAACTTAATTAGTGATTTAATTAGAGCCATAAAAACTCTAATAAAAGCTAATCAAGTGATATAAAACTCTACTCAAGAGTTTCACCATATGAAGGAGTTTAATTAGTAATTCTAATTTCACTAAATTATAAATTAACTAAATATCCATTCACAAATTTTCCCAACAATCCCCCACATGAATGAAGATTGTTCAAAACACATAAAATTTCCAATGGAACCTCGACAGTTGAGTTTTGCATACGATAGGTAGGTGTTACAAAGTGATTAAGTCCACTAGCTCTGAGTAGATCTCGATGTCTTTGAACTCGTCTGCCGTTTGTGTAGACGACAATACACTTCACACAAGACTCTCCCTAGTCGGGTCATCTCCTCATAGTCGTGTCCAATAATGGTCGTGGAACACTTTCCTGGTTCTGCGAGAGCTCTAGGAATTGTGCCCTCAATTCCATTCGAAGCGACCCCACTTCTCTCTAACATAGGTGATTCTCCTTAGATTATTAAAAGCATTGTGGTTATCGTGATCTATCCAAATCATTTACCACATATTATGCTTAGCCTCACACTTATCACTTTTAGGAATGGACTAGGAAGTTTATTAATCTTTATAATAAACTACCTTATTAAATGCGTAGGGTTATTCCCCCACAGTGACCTCGCTTATTCATACAATTAGGTTTTTCTATTGAACTCAATTCTTGGGATCTCCAGTCTACTGAGTTAGGTTTCCATCATATGAACTTCATTTTTCAAGGAGTAAAATGCACGGATAGTCCCTGTGGTTTTGCAAAGTTTCACCTATAGTCCCCAGATTTTGGAAATTACACTCCTAGTCCCTGTGGTTTGACAGTTTGTTACGCTGATAGTCCCTGGAGTGGATGTGGGTTAGTTTTCTCTGTTAAGTTGGTGTGAAATGACTATAATACCCCTTACTTTTATTATAATATAAGAAAAAATCATACATACACTCTGACTCTCTCTCTACTCTCTCTCAGGAAACCCCCCACACCACCTGCCGCCACCAGCACCACAACTTGCCACCACCCTCCCCCACACCACCACCACCAACCCCACACCACCACCTTCACAACCATCATCGCTATCATCTTTATCATCGGTTGAATTTGTTTAACATCGGTTGAATTTGTTTAACAGATTCTGTGTATGTCGAACCAATCACCACCTTCACAACCAACAACCACACAACCTAACATGGCTGCCACTACCACCGCCTCCCACCCAATGCCCTCGTTTCCACCAACAACATCATTTTGAACTGTCAACGCACCTCTGGTCAAAATCAGACCAAATTCAAACCCTAAATCCAAACCCCCAAATTCAAACCTTAGTCAGATTTTGTCGCCGGAGTCGTGGTGGTTATAGTTGGTCTAGTATCACTCCCACCATTATTAGAAAAGAAGCCAGATACAAAATCAAAATTCTAATCTAGTCATTAATGATGGTGTGTATCAGAATAGAAGCCCTCGTCCGTCGACGATCCTGTATCACTCCCACCACCATCTTTCCCATCCTTACCATTGTCGGGTACTTACCTGGTTTTAGATCTCATCTAGTGGTGGCAGCCGGAGGTGGCTACGGCTGGTGGTGGCAGCTGGAGGTGGTCGATAGGTGGTGGTGGCGGCAAGTTATTAGGGTTAGAGAGAGAAAGAAAGAAAGAAAGGAAGGAGAGAAAGAAAGCTGGGGGTGGCCACGGTTAAGGTTTTGTATTTTAAATGATTAATAATTAGTTTTTTCTTATTTTTTAATAAAGGTAAGGGGTAATTTTGTCATTTGACATGGACTTAACAGAGAAAACTAACCCACATCCACTCCAGGGACTATCAGCGTAACAAACTGTCAAACCACAGGGACTAGGAGTGTAATTTCCAAAATCTGGGGACTATAGGTGAAACTTTGCAAAACCACAGGGACTATCCGTGCATTTTACTCTTTTTCAAGGGCTTCAGTCTCATTCCACAACTTGATCTCTAATAAACCCTCAGGTTGTTGGATCCATAACATTAGCAAATAACTTTGCGTATTTGAGATCAATTGTCATGATGTGTTCTTAATTCGTAAGTTAATTTTGCCTATTGTCAACTTCTAAGACTATAACCTCAGTGGCCATCTGAATCTGGTTATAACATATGTCTTCGTAAGATACGTGTATCATTTAAGGCAAACACATCTCCATTATGCACTACGACCTTTGTGTCCTCCACTTAGTCGTCTATTTGCAATGTTAGATTGGATTACAAAATCCTTATTGCTAAAAACAAATGCAAGACACCCCCACATTTAAGTGTTATTGGATAACATTTAGATGTGTTAATGAGAACCATTTCTACATACCCTTATAGGGTTGTTTCTTAAATGGTTCCTCCCCCACATTTCTTGCCATTTGATCAACATTTCCGTAACACTACTTATGGCGACATTTATACACATATGATTGAACAAGACCAACCTTATTGTATTAGTGAATTCAACTCATATTGCATTAGCTTACACAAGCTTCCGAGCTGACCAAAGCAACACATGCCATTGTCATAAGTTTGTCACCAACTTAGAATAATTCTAATTTAACATCTAGAATAAGCTTAGACAATGAGTTCTCCTCATTAGCTTTTCGAACAAACTTTTAAAAGTTACATGTCATTTCCTTATAATGAATGAAAAATTCTCCCTTAATTTTGTCTGTACACAAATTCTTTTTGTGTTCATACACATTTGAATGTTTAGAGTTAATTAGTCTCCTTCAAGACCCATAATTAACCAAGTACTAGTCTAGCATGCTTTAGACTACAATACTTTAGCATGTGAACAGAAGATGCATCATTCTGATTCTTCACAGCCATAAGGATATCATAATATCACTTTGCAACATTCATCCCTTGTTAAGACAAAATAACGAGACTTAATCATAATCCTAAAACATCAATATTTAGGAAGGTCTCACAAATTTCATCATTCATTTAAGGAACATAACTTGTTTACCTTTGATCTCTAACAATCTACCATTGACTCATAAGTACTTAAACATAAGTCTTAATCCAAGTCACTTGGTGAACACATTCATCACCAACAAGATGAATGTTTCTCGTCTACAATCACTATTATGTGTGAGATAGAGTCAACTAGATCGACACTCAACAACATGGCATTCATAATTTTTCCATAAGTGATTTGTACACATCTATTGTTATTCATTAGGAGATATGTATATTTAGGATGCTCTCCCAAATGAAGGTAAAATCTTCATATAGATCTAACAATAATCAAGTGGTAGACGTATCTACTTATAAATCTCGCAAGATTTATTAAAGGTATACAATAACATATAGTATTTTTTACTTTCATATGTTAGAATTCACACTTGTGAATTTTTTCAATGACTTCTAATGAAGTATGCGACATGAATGTCGTTAGTGTATTTCATCTCAATACACTCACTACGTTCTTTCATTACTCATTCATGATGTGGTTATACATTTGATGTTTCATCTTTGACTTTTAGTCAATGTAACAACTCTCAAGTTGTTTATGTCCAAGTATTTTCATGTCTTGTCCGTTTAAAACCATATTCTTTTAAACAATGTATAACCGACGTTATAATTATTTTCCACAAAATAATTTATACGTCACAACCACTAGTGATTTATTTCTTTGTAAAAAAAATTGCATGTGTTATCCGAAGATATTGAACACAAAACAATAAAATACATTTGAGACTAAATCATAAGTGCCAATCACTTTTGAAATTTAAATGGAAGCATAGACAATATGGAGACATCAAATAGCAAAGTGTTTTTATCTTCAACACTTTATAATCTGACCGAAACCTTCTCAACAATATCGTCTCATGGCATGTCTTGAGGTACTCCCTCAATAAGACTCCATGCACTTGTAAGTACAAGTTCCTCATTTCATCTTTAAACTTTAAACTTGGACAATTGTTCTCAAAACAACACTACGTTGTTACAAATACTACATTTAAGTAGTAAACTTGAACAATTAAATTTGTTCACAACGACACCAAGTTGTTTTTCACCAAATAACATTTTCTAACACGCATGTTAGGAAAAAATGTTATAACAAGCACATTATAGAATCGAACGTTTACATAAAACGTTTTCCAGAGATATAGTTTATAAAATAAACCATTTCTCATCATCTTTAATGCACACATAGGCAATTAAATGTTTATATAAAACATTTATGTTCATTATGAACAATCTCTAACCTCGTATTCGTGATACACATTTTCTAACACACGTGTTAGAAAATTTAAGTCATTTTATATATATATATATATATACAAAACATGACCAAATTAGAGCATTAAATGTCATGATTAAAACTCATCAAATGTCATCATTAAAACTCTACTCAAGAGTTTCACCATATGAAGAGTTAAAAGTCTCAATAATTATAGATTTAAACTCTAATAAAACTCATCAAATATCATCATTAAAACTCTACTCAAGAGTTTCACCATATGAAGAGTTAAGAGTCTCAATAATTATAGACTTAAACTCTAATAAAACTCATCAAATGTCATCATTAAAACTCTTCTCAAGAGTTTCAACATATAAAGAGTTTAATTAGTAATTCAAATTTCGTTCAAATGGATTTAGAAATCACAAATTAAAGTTGGTGATAAATCTCACACAACTACATCATCACTTTATGGTGATTTAATTTTTTTGAATCCAATCAAACATCAACTTTTATGTATGACCTTTTATTTCTAAATCATACAAAGCATTAAAATCAATGCTACAACAAATTACTTATATAAAATGTTATCATAAAACATTTCAAAGCATTTGTATTTTAACCATTTTTAACAATCATGTTAAAATGAAAGAAATTCTAACGCGCACGTTAGAAATATTAACATTTCCACAAAATGTTAATTCAACTTGCTAAAACCACATATATGGTTCAAATAAATAAGTCATTTCTAATACACACGTTAGAAACTAAACAATTAAAAATTGCTTCCAAACTAACGCGTTTCATGAATGTTTCTAACACACATGTTAGAAGACAAATGATTACAAAATCATTATAAGACTTATTTGTTCATATCAATCCATGGATGGATGAAGAGTCTACTTTAAATAGATACTTAATTAGAGACATAAAACTCTAATCAAGTAACATAAAACTCTTATTTAAAGACATAAAAAACTCTATTCAACAGAATTTAACGTTTCAAAAACGTATGGTTTACACCAATAATTCCGGTCTAACACACATGTTAGAGAATTTAACGTTTACAAAAAACGTATGGTTCACACTAATACACCCAATCTAACACAAAAGTTAGAAAAATTAACGATTCCCAAAATCGTTTAAAAAACCAAACGGTTGAACCAAAACTATTCGTTTTGTACCACGGTATAGGATTTAAGATTGTATCTCAATCTCAAGAAATCCAAACACAACAAGTTGTACTACATACATATTTCCCAAAAGAAAATATTTATAAGATCATAATCTTTAAAATATTTTTTTTATTATAAATCCTTTTGTGAACCCAAAATCCTTATAAATACGGTTTTAAGATTGTAGCAACAATCTCATAGAATCTGTTTTAAGTTTGTAGGAATTAGGTTCACCTTTTGTAAAATATAATTACAAAATATATAATAACGAGACTCTCGTTATTCGTAGGAAATATCATAGTACAATATCGGTTGCAATAACTAAATAAAAAGAATATATAATATAATTATATATACCAATCTTGATTCAAGCCGCATCTCTGGTGGGTCCTTCACGCGCACTTGATAGCATCCTAGACTCGAGTATTCATCATCTTGAGTCTTGAAAAATACTCCTTGACTGCAACAAAAAGAACACTAAAACGTTGACGATTTTGGTTGAGGCACGTGTTCAACACGCTTCCCTTAAAACAGATTCCGCGCCTCTACTAAAGACGGCGCGTCTGTCTCCCAGGGTACAACAGCCGAAGCAGTCTGTACTGCCGGAAATGGCCACACGCCCGAGGTTACACCGAATAGAATTATAGTGTTTGAACTTGTGGAAAATAATGATTTGAAGGTGATGGAATCGAGTAGAGAAAACTTATCTCTCTATAATTCCCAACATATGGATGTTCAAGTCTTCACCACTTCTCCAAGAATTATTCATACATATTATCTTTCTCTTGTAGTTTTCTCATAATTCCAATGAGTCACATAGCCTACCATTTTTTTTACAAGAGTTGTGTGTTGTGAAGAGTTTCTCTTAAGTGGTGATTTTATTAGAGACATAAAACTCTAATAAAAGTTTCACTTAATTAGTGATTTAATTAGAGCCATAAAAACTCTAATAAAAGATAATCAAGTGATATAAAACTCTACTCAAGAGTTTCACCATATGAAGGAGTTTAATTAGTAATTATAATTTCACTAAATTATAAATTAACTAAATATCCATTCACAAATTTTCCCAACAGTTTATACATATTTTTTTCTTGACCTATTAGCCATGATTAAATTATAAACAATGTAAAAACCCAAATTTACCCCTAACAAACAGTCCGAGTTCGATTGTCACGAAAGATTGAAGGTTCACCATGAGAAAAACAAACCATAAATCATTCAGAACATATATTATTAATTTTTGAAAAAAAAAATACCAAACATAAAGGATAAAATCAAATATTACAAACTTAAAAAAGAGAAAACAACTATAACATTCAACTAACCTCTGTTGTTTGTTGAATGATCGGAGTCCGATTATTATCCAAGATTTAGGGGTTCACATGAAAATCAAAATAAACAAAAATTAGTAAGTTTGATAAATGTCCAAGACATGATTAATGTTCATAGAAACTACATAAATCAGAGAATGTAGATGATGATAACAAAACCTCTGATCTTGATATTGTTTGCAAAAAAAATATAAATGTTCAATCGCTTAGATTAAAGATGCACAGTAGATAAACAACAAACTAAAACAACATACCTTCAATTTTATGATCGGATCTACAAAATTCAGAACAAAGAAGAAGTTAATAGCATTCGTAGAAATGTTTATAAAATCAACTTTCTAAATAATCGAATAACAAAAATAAAGCAGATTTAGCGTCGATTAGGTATATTTACCTATGATTTTGAACAAATCTTGTATAACCACTGAGATCTTGAAAGGATTGTAGAAGAAAGAGAAGAGAGAAAATTGAGATGTTGGTAGGTGAGATGCAAAGAACAATAATTGAGACCTAATTTATTGGATCCAAATAAGGTAAGTGGGTCTGTTTGGAAACCGAATTCTCCTACCCGAAATGTAACACCCCGAAAATGGGTTTGGCAATCAAACCATGTTAACAATAAAAGACGGGTAAAGTACCGTTAGCGGTAAATTTACCCGGTAAATATTAGGATTTAAATAAATAAACCTAATATTAGATAAAAAGTGAACAAATCCTTTTGAGGAAATTAAAGTGGATAAAAAGGCCCGAGTTAACGGGACTTAAAATAAACCTAGTTATAAACTTCCCCAAACCCACTAAGTTAACTAGGAATGTTTAACCTAGTTAATAAGAGGAAATATGGGTTTAAGATAAGTAGGTTGTAACCTACTTAATAATTAACCAAACATGAGGGACCAAGTTAGATATTTGGGAAAAGCTTATTAATAAAACAAAAAAATAAAACACACACACACATGTGTGTGCGTATGAACGACCAGGAGACAAGCTCCATGGGAGCTAACACTAAACTCAACAAAACCTTCAAATTGGAAGATTAATCGAAGGCCAAATTCGGAATTGAATACATAGAAACGATCACCAAGTCAAGGGGATCGTAAGGTATGTCGAATTTCTAACATTCATGAAGTTGTGAAAATTAGTTAACTTTGCATGATGCGATCTATGCATGAATCGTAGAGGCTATGGCCGAATTAATGAAGTGTGATTGCTTAGGAACAAACCCTAAGTATAAATTTGAAGTAAAATTGCTATGATATGAATAATTTGAGGATTTACCACACCTAGACAAGTGGGTATTGATTATGTAGTGAAGATGATGATAAGTTTGTGTTTAAAATCATCATAGTTGATAGTAGAAACAAGGTACTTGAACAAATTACATGATTAGGTATTTGTTCATACATGATTGAAATGGATTTTTATGATATGATGACGTTAGTGTTAAACTTGCGATTAGAATCATCATGTTAATTAGTAAAGACAAGGTACTTGAACAAATTAGGTGTTTGAGTACGTGAATCATAATTACCATGAATTGGGTTTAGTATAAAAAGGATGGAAATGATGATAAATTCATGTTAAAAATGATGTTTGATATCATCATGAGTTAAGAAAGATTAATGTTGTGTTAGTTCGATGGATTATGGTTATAAAACTTGGTTAATAAAGCGGATAAATGGTAGCCTAAGAATGATGTTACCGGGTAATTGACCAAGTAATAAAACTAGTAGTTGAATTACATTGTGTACCTACTTTCGTCAATAGGCACTTGGACTTTTAAAAAAGTCAAAATGACCAAAGATATGATCAAATGATAAGTTCGACATAAAACCCGTAGTATGGAATAGTCGTAAATGATTATGACTAATCTAACCATCTTGCGAATTATGATGATAGTTTGACGCTTGACGAGCTAGGTGAAAGCTTGGAAAGAAAACGGGTCAAACGAATCAAGAATGAAGAAAAAGCATGATCCGGGTGCAAGGTAAGTATATCTTACACTACTCTTGAATTATAGAATATTCTCTCATCCTATTAACTACGAATAAGATAAGTTAACAATCGTGGTATAATGTTTCGACGTGTAGTCGTACGAAACAAGATAACTGAAGATGATAATAAACCATGTTTAATGGTTAAAAAGGAATAATATGGTTAAATAGTCAAGCAATGACTAATAAATATAGAATTCTTGATGGATACCTTATATGGTAAACCAAAACAAACGATAAGGGTAAAACGGTAATTTTGGTCATACGTTGACTGTAACCGTTAGTTTTTGAAAGACACTATGATGTAAGCCATAATAGGCCAAAAGTGTTAAGAAATGAATTATAAGTAAAATGACCGCACGGTGTAAACCGGAGCGAGTCATATAGACGAGATGGTAATAAATGTCATCTCACCAATACAATCGGTCACCTAGACCAAACGGGTCAAAAGGTCAAGATACCACCTTTTGACAGTATCGACTAATGATTACCGTCGAGTTATATGATTTCAGGAGTAAATATCGAATGGATATTAGCATCGCCATGACTTAGCGGAAATTAAAGCAAGATATTAAACGGGTCAATATATTGATTCGAGCTAGGTATGTGTAATAGAATAAACACTCAATTAGAACGTATGGTTCAATGGGTGTTAAACGATGGGTTACTTTAATGAGTAAACCGAATGTTTTAAATGATGGTCGTCGTGTTTTGGAAAGCACAATGACTTTTCAAACAAGATCATAACTAGAACGAAGGATTATGGGTCAAACATGCTTTCAAAAGACTTCATCGTAAATGAGAGGCTAAAAGGGACCAAAACGCCCTTGCAAACTAAATTGAGCTAACGACCTTTAAAGGTTGTTTGGAAATGAGTTTTATAATAAAATGAATACTTAGAATAAGTATAAGAAGCGAAAGATGTAAATCTTTGGTCAAATGACTCTATATGAGCCTTTGCCGTAAAATAACAATCCGAGGAGTAAGACTCGGATTATATAGATCACCACATTAAATCCACCACAAATATAGTTGTAGTGGAAGATCATTTGATAAGAAATGTGGATATATGAATCTATAAACGAATGAAAGCAATTCGTGCTTAAAATATGCTTAGATACCCTTAACGGGTCAAAATAAGCATATGAGCGAAAATGGGTTTAAAAAGGTATATAAACCCATGATTGGAACCTAATATGTTAGACAATAATGAATTTAATAGGTTCATGAGAAATAGGGGTTAAACAAACTGGTTTGTTTAATAAATACATGAACGGGTAAAAAATTTAGTGATTTTATTTTAATCCGAAAGCTTAAAAGTCTAAAATTTTGTTAATCCAGATGTCGGATTTTAACTCCATGTGATGGAGAATTAAATTACGATCACGTAGGAAAAAGAATCGTGTAAATCGGATCAATAACGAAAGAGTAATGCTCGTTTTCGTAAAATCAGGCTTGGCTGGGAATATGCAGAACTAGCATCACACATTCTGTCAAAATAGGACCGTGGCGTCGCGCCACGGCCAAAGCCCTTGGCCGTCGCGCGCGGCGACGGGAAAAAATGTTGAAAATTTTGATTTTTTTGTTTATTTCGATTATTTGACCCAATTACCTTGTTGTACTTGTTATTTAACTATCAAAACTGACTTCTAAGTTGGTTTTGATCATAGGTGAATGTCGAGAGTCCCGGATGAAGATCAAGCGACGAGCAAGAACCGAACACACGTTAAATGAAGCTTCCGCGTCAAATCTTGATTTGTGTTGTTATAAGTGAATTATGTAAACACTTATAAATTTGTTTTTGAAATGTTGTAAACATTTGGGAATGTTGGTATAACAAGTTTTTGTAAAGTCACATTTTAGCATTAAAATGTGTATTTTATTATTAAAATCTTGATTTATAAGACGGGCGTTACAAGTTGGTAATCAGAGCCCAAGATTAAAAGAATAAAGTGTTCGGTCCGAGGCTTGATCGCAAATCCGGTAAGTACATGTATATTAATGATTTAGCATGCTAAAGTGTTGTAAACAACACATAGGGTTATCGTGTAATACATGTTACCCCAATTAAAATGATTGATATAGTTGACGAAATTACGCGCGTTGACGCGTATAGTAGAAAAAGCCTTGTATTATAATACGGGCAATTATTGAGGTTGATATTATTAACTCTTGTAAATGTTTTAGTTGAAGGACACTCGCATCTAAAGAGAGCGGGAGTCTAACAAATTGTGGATTTGATGGAGGAACGGTCCAAAGTACGATAAGTAGAACATGCTCACCAAGGACCTAAGTCGCGTGGCGATCGCGAACAAGGCTAATGGCAAGAGAAGTCCGTTAGGGCAAGCATTACCAGGTGCACATTTTAAATTTAATTGCACAGATAGTAATATGCAACAAATACGTAGAGATTGAAAGTTGCATATGTAGGTTAAAAACTTGAAAAAAAAACTCGAATAGAAAACCTATCCGGGATATTGTTTCCAAGAGAAACAAATAGAGGCATTACTTACATGGGGTGTAATGTGGAAATTATAAAAAAGGTCATGTATACCAGGCGTTGATTGCTTACTCTGGCCAAGTAAGTGGTGAACACGTGGTACCATGAACTTTTTATGATGGACATACTTACATCCGAAGTAGTAAGGACAGGGTAAATGGGACAAATTAAAAGTACCCAAATGAATCAAATGAGCAAAATATTGGATAATAATGTAAACGCACAACCGGGTGACGGAAGCGTATTACATTAGGATAATGAGCCCGAGTGAAGGGACAAAGATTAATGTAAAATGATTAAGATATGCATTGGGAGGGGGTGTACTTACACTCGAACCCGGAGAATGCAAACATGTAAAATGATTAAGATATGCATTGGGAGGGGGTGTATTTACACTCGAACCCGGAGATTGCAAACATGTAAAATGATTAAGATATGCATTGGGAGGGAGTGTACTTACACTCGAACCCGGAGAATGCAAACATGTAAAATGATTAAGATATGCATTGGGAGGGGGTGTACTTACAATCGAACCCGGAGAATGCAAACATGTCTCTTAACAGGCCATTTTTGTAAAACGTCAAACTTGAGGACAAAGTTGGAATATAGAAGTAAAACGAAGTCTTAATGCATACCGGAAGGGTTGCAATAATAATGACTTCGGTAAAACACTCGGTTGACGAGTAAGGAGTTAAACACATGCGTAGACCGAGAAACGGGAACTCGGATGGAAAGTCAAAAGACTCGGGTTTTGAGTCATGACTAAAAGACGACAAGATGACGTAAATAGAAATTTTGATAAATTATGTTCAACTATTTTAAAGTTGAACGGGTCGAACAAAGAATGAAGTTTGACATCCATAAATGATAAAATTTCACATGAATAAGTCAAACGGGTTGAATATAATATAATGCCGGATGGCATGAGTAAGCGCAAGCTGGATAACTGTAGCGTTAAATGCAAAAGAATAAGGAGCCCGGTAATGGGACATAATCAAATACGAATATATGTAAACTAGATAACGGTGAGCATAAGATGAACCGACGCATGAATGACGTGAGAAGTCATAAAGTCGGAAAATTTTTCCGAAATGACAATTGAAGGGGATAAATCCTTGGACGTAAATTCCTTGGAATTGACATGAGTTAAAAAGAAAACGTGAAACTAAAATACAGTTTTAGTGAGAAATAACGTTTTAACAAATATGAATATTATGAGACGAAACCGTAAATGGTTAATATTAAAGGATATAGGTTTTAACATCGATAGGTGTAAAACGATACGTTTGAAAGAAGGATTTTCAACGATGAAAAGTCGACGTAAACTTAAACAAGACGTGATGAAATTACGGTCACAAAAAGTGATATAAAATATACTCACGTCGTAACGTGAGTTATGAGATATGATATCAGAAAAACATGCAAAAGGCCAGGTTGGCAATAAGATATACCCGCATGACGGGGCATAAAGTGACGGCAACTAATCAGTCTAGCCGGTAAAACCTTTCAAAGTCAGATTAGTGTTACGATTTATACAAAGCACTTGTCGATATAAGATTAGCTTGAAGTAAGCATGTTGAAAATAAATATATCCGAGTGATCAGATGACAGCTCGGTCAAATAAGTAACCAGAATAAGAAATACAAAATGAAAGTATCGGCCTACGAGGCCATACACATAAAAGGTGTATACGCTTTGAAACCGAAAACACATTACCATACTTCCCTGGTAAGAGTATTATGTGCGAGCAATGCTCAAGTGATCACCGAAGTTAAGGTTCAGATGATTTAAACTAATAAAGTACGTGAGAAAGGTTTCGGGGACGAAACCCCTTTAAGGGGGGTAGACTTGTAACACCCCGAAAATGGGTTTGGCAATCAAACCACGTTAACAATAAAAGACGGGTAAAGTACCGTTAGCGGTAAAATTTACCTGGGAAATATTAGGATTTAAATAAATAAACCTAATATTAGATAAAAAGTGAACAAATCCTTTTGAGGAAATGAAAGTGGATAAAAAGGCCCGAGTTAACGAGACTTAAAATAAACCTAGTTATAAACTTCCCCAAACCCACTAAGTTAACTAGGAACGTTTAACCTAGTTAATAAGAGGAAATATGGGTTTAAGATAAGTAGGTTGTAACCTACTTAATAATTAACCAAACATGAGGGACCAAGTTAGATATTTGGGAAAATATTATTAATAAAAAAACACACACACACACACATGTGTGTACGTATGAACGACCAGGAGACAAGCTCCATGGGAGCTAACCCTAAACTCAACAAAACCTTCAAATTGGAAGATCAATCGAAGGCCAAATTCGGAATTGAATACATAGAAACGATCACCAAGTCAAGGGGATCGTAGGTATGTCGAATTTCTAACATTCATGAAGTTGTGAAAATTAGTTAACTTTGCATGATGCGATCTATGCATGAATCGTAGAGGCTATGGCCAAATTAATAAAGTGTGATTGCTTAGGAGCAAACCCTAAGTATTAATTTGAGTAAAATTGCTATGATTTGAATAATTTGAGGATTTACCACACTTAGACAAGTGGGTATTGATTATGTAGTGAAGATGATGATAAGTTTGTGTTTAAAATCATCATAGTTGATAGTAGAAACAAGGTACTTGAACAAATTACATGATTAGGTATTTGTTCATACATGATTGAAATGGATTTTTATGATATGATGATGTTAGTGTTAAACTTGCAATTAGAATCATCATGTTAGTTAGTAAAGACAAGGTACTTGAACAAATTAGGTGTTTGAGTACGTGAATCATAATTACCATGAATTGGGTTTAGTATAAAAAGGATGGAAATGATGATAAATTCATGTTAAAAATGATGTTTGATATCATCATGAGTTAAGAAAGATTAATGTTGTGTTAATCCGATGGATTATGGTTATAAAACTTGATTTATAAAGCGGATAAACGGTAGCCTAAGAACGATGCTACCGGGTAATTGACCAAGTAATAAAACGAGTAGTTGAATTACATTGTGTACCTACTTTCGTCAATAGGCACTTGGACTTTTAAAAAAGTCAAAATGACCAAAGATATGATCAAATGATAAATTCGACATAAAACCCGTAGGATGGAATAGTCGTAAATGATTATGAATAATCTAACCATCTTGCGAATTATGATGATAGTTTGACGATTGACGAGCTAGGTGAAAGCTTGGGAAGAAAACAGGTCAAACGAATCAAGAATGAAGAAAAAGCATGATCCGGGTGCAAGGTAAGTATATCTTACACTACTCTTGAATTATAGAATATTCTCTCATCGTATTAACTACGAATAAGATAAGTTAACAATCGTGATATAATGTTCCGACGTGTAGTCGTACGAAACAAGATAACCAAAGATGATAATAAACCATGTTTAATGGTTAAAAAGGACTAATATGGTTACTTAGTCAAGCAATGACTAATAAATATAGAATTCTTGATGGATACCTTATATGGTAAACCAAAACAAACGATAAGGGTAAAACGGTAATTTTGGTCATACGTTGACTGTAACCGTTAGTTTCTGAAAGACACTTATGATGTAAACCATAATAGGCCAAAAGTGTTAAGAAATGAATTATAAGTAAAATGACCGCACGGTGTAAACCGGAGCGAGTCATATAGACGAGATGGTAATAAATGTCATCTCACCAATACAATCGGTCACCTAGACCAAACGGGTCAAAAGGTCAAGATACCACCTTTTGACAATATCGACTAACGACTACCGTCGAGTTATAAGATTTCAGGAGTAAATATCGAATGGATATTAGCATCGCCATGACTTAGCGGAAATTAAAGCAAGATATTAAACGCGTTAGTATATTGATCCGAGCCAGATGTGTAATAGAATAAACACTCAATTAGAACGTATGGTTCAATGGGTGTTAAACGAAGTCTAAGATAGACAATGAGTTACTTTAATGAGTAAGCCGAATGTTTTAAATGATGGTCGTCGTGTTTTGGAAAGCACAATGACTTTTCAAACAAGATCATAACTAGAACGAAGGATTATGGGTCAAACATGCTTTCAAAAGACTCCATCATAAATGAGAGGCTAAAAGGGACCAAAACGCCCTTGCAGGCTAAATTGAGCTAACGACCTTTAAAGGTTGTTTGGAAACGAGTTTTATGATAAAATGAATACTTAGAATAAGTATAAGAAACGAAAGATGTAAATATTTGGTCAAATGACTCTATATGAGCCTTTGCCGTAAAATAACAATCCGAGGAGTAAGACTCGGATTATATAGATCACCACATTAAATCCACCACAAATATAGTTGTGGTGGAAGATCATTTGATAAGAAGTGTGGAAATATGTATCTAGAAACGAATGAAAGCAATTCATGCTTAAAATATGCTTAGATACCCATAACGGGTCAAAATAAGCATATGAGCAAAAATGGGTTTAAAAAGGTATATAAACCCATGATTGGAACCTAATATGTTAGACAATAATGAATTTAATATGTTCATGAGAAATAGGGGTCAAACAAACTGGTTTGTTTAATAAATACATGAACGGGTCAAAAATTTAGTGATTTTATTTTAAGCCGAAAGCTTAAAAGTCTAAAATTTTGTTAATCCATATGTCGGATTTTAACTCCATGTGATGGAGAATTAAATTACGATCACGTAGGAAAAAGAATCGTGTAACTCGGATCAATAACGAAAGAGTTATGCTCGTTTTCGTAAAATCAAGCTTGGCTGGGAATATGCAGCACCAGCATCACACATTCTGTCAAAATAGGACCGTGGCGTGGCGCCACGGCCAAAGCCCTTGGCCGTCGCGCGCGGCGACGGGAAAAAATGTTGAAAATTTTGATTTTTTTGTTTATTTTGATTATTTGACCCAATTAACTTGTTGTACTTGTTATTTAACTATCAAAACTAACTTCTAAGTTGGTTTTGATCATATGTGAATATCGAGAGTCCCGGATGAAGATCAAGCGACGAGCAAGAACCGAACACACGTTAAATGAAGCTTACGCGTCAAATCTTTATTTGTGTTGTTATAAGTGAATTATGTAAACACTTATAAATTTGTTTTTGAAATGTTGTAAACATTTGGGAATGTTGGTATAACAAGTTTTTGTAAAGTCACATTTTAGCATTAAAATATGCATTTTATTATTAAAATCTTGATTTATAAGACGGGCGTTACACGAAACAATGCGGATCCCGCGTCCAATTTTGAGGCAAAGTGTGAATTTAGAATTTTATAATCCATTCCCTCCCAAACTCACAAAACACCTCAACCATAGGTTGCCACATAATCAAAAAGCTCCAAAATCACATGCCACATGGCCCAAATCCATCTCATTTATATATATATATATATAGATAGGGAGGAGCTCATGCGAGAACCACCTTTATTGTGAGAACCGCGAGAACCAATGTGAACACAACCTAAAATAGCTAAAAAAACAAAAAAAAAACCTAACCCCCCACCCCCCCTCCCCCAAAAAAAAAACCTAACCCCCCCAAGCTAAATGCTAAAAACTAAAACCTAAAAAAAACCTAACCCCCCCCCCAAAGCTAAAATGCTAAAAACTAAACCCAAAAAACCTAAAAAAATCTAAAAAAAATCTAATTTTTTTTTTTGAATTTTTTAATATTTTTTATGTTAAAATCGCTACTTTTAGAAGAATTATTTTAAATTTTTTTTTGGCTTCGAAAAGTAGCGATTTTTTTATAAAAAATATTTAAAAATTCAAATTTTTTTTTTTGTGATTTTTAGCTATTTTTAGGCATTTTTGGCTGTGTTCACATTGGTTCTCGCGGTTCTCGCAATAAGAGGTGGTTCTCGCATGATCTTCTCCCTATATACATATATATATATAGGGGGCCGCTAGAATGAGAACCACCACGAGTTGTAAGAACCACGAGAACCGCGCCCCCCGGGTGGCCGTTGACCACGAATTTTTTTTTACACCTAGATCCGTATATTTTAACACCGGTGGTAAATTTTGGGTTCAAACGGCGCGCCCGAGGGGGTACTTTTTTACGCCCAAAGTTTGGTTAAAAAAAAAGAAAAATTAAAAAAACCCAAACTTTGGGCGTAAAAAAGTACCCCCTCGGGCGCGCCGTTTGAACCCAAAATTTACCCCCGGTGTTAAAATATACGGATCTAGGTGTAAAAAAAATTTCGTGGTCAACGGCCACCCGCGGGGCGCGGTTCTCGTGGTTCTTACAACTCGTGGTGGTTCTCATTCTAGCGATCCCCTATATATATATATATATATATATATATATATAGGGGAAGGTTCAAATGAAAACCACTAGTTATTGTGAAAACTCGAAAACTAATTAAAAACCACTAAAAAGGAGGGGGGGGAGACTTTTAATGAAGGAGGGGTAAAATTGGAAAAAAAAATATATAACATTTCCCATTTCTTCATACGTTATCATTTTAAAACAAAAATGGCACCATAAGATCACAAATTTTTGTATCTTTCATTCAAGTATATTCGAGCATATTTTTTATGACATAAAAAAAGATTTATGGTGTCGTCTTGTTTTCAATACTATTATTATAGTAGTGCACATGTGCAATATAACATGTACTACAATTGTATTACATGCTTAAAATTAGCTTTTTGAGTCTAGTTTAGCTTTTAGGGTTAGTTTTTTTGGAGGTTTAGGATTAGGATTAGGTTTTTGGGTGTGGGGGGAGGGGGGGTTTAGGTTTTTGGGGGGTGGGGGTGGGGGGGTTTAAGTTTTTTTCGGGTTTATGTTTAGGGTTTAGTTTTAGGTTTTCGGGAGGGTGGGGGTGGGGGGTTAGGCTTTTGGTGGGAGGGTGAATTTAGGTTTTTTTGGGGGGGGGGGGGTGGGAGTGGGGGGTTTAGGTTTTTGGGGGGTGTCGGTGGGGGGTGGGTTAAGTGGTTTAGGCTTTTCGTATTAGTGTACTACACATGTGCAGTACAACAAAAAAAAAAAAATTTATATTTTTTTTTGAAATTGTTTTTTTCATATATAAAACCAGCGAAATTTATAAAAAAAAATTGAAAAAAAAATTTTGTGTGTGTTTTTTAGGCTTTTTTTAGTTAGTTTTCGAGTTTTAACAATAAAAGTGGTTTTCATTTGAACCATCCCCTATATATATATATATATAGGATTAGGTTCAAGAGTGAACACTAGTGTAGCTTGCGAACTGAGTGAACTAATCCTGGCCATACACGTGTGTAGATCAATGGCCAAGATTTGGTGTTGAAATACACTAGTGTATTTTACGATTTGATGATGAGATCCTGGCCATACACATATGTAGATCAATGGCCAGGATTTGTTCACTCAGTTCGCAAATACACAGGTGTTCACTCTAGAACCCTACCCTATATATATATATATATATATAAGTATCCGCTAAAATGAGAACCACCTCGAATTGTAAGAACCGCGAGAACTTTTTGATCCGGGGCGAGGTGGACCAAATTTTTTTTTTCATAAACGTAGATGCATGTATAAAAACAACATTTATAAAAAAAAAATTAAAAAAAAAAATGTCGTGTGTGTAGTTTTGAGCAACACAAGTTTGTGTTTACGGGACCCGTAAATTTTCCGTTTAAATTTACGAGTCCCGTAAACACAAACTTGTGGCGCTCAAAACTACACACACGGCATTTTTTTTTGAATTTGTTTTTACAAATGTTGTTTTTATACATGCATCTACGCTTATGAAAAAAAAATTTGGTCCACCGCGCCCCCTACGGTGTAGTTCTCACGGTTCTTACAACTCGAGGTGGTTCTCATTTTAGCATTCCCATATATATATATATAGATGTGAAAACGTACTTACTACTAAACAAATATTGAAACTTCACAAACTAACATCACGCTTATCTAGTAACTGCTTATCTAGTAACCATGGTTGCAAAAGTCGCTAGGCGCTCCCTAGTCGATCGACCGAGGAGTTGAGAGTACTCGGCCTAGGCGGAGAGTACTCGGGGAGTACTCGGACATGTTAAATTATAAAGAAATTAGTTTTTAGAAATTATATATATGTCAAATAACATAAATTTACTAATATCTAGAACAAAATACATGAAATTGAAATTAATTCTTTAATATGATAGGCATAGAAATTATGTTTTATTAGTTTTAAGTCAAACTCGGTCCGAATTGACCTACTAGATACGATTTTGGCTGAGGTTAACCACGTTTGACCGATTTCGAGTAATTAGGCGGAGGGGAGCAAACGAGCCGAGCGGCTTGCGAGCTACTCGAGATCGGCTCGAGAAAAAGCTCGAAACGAGCCGAGCCTTATCGAGCCCGAGCCGAGCTTGAGCCTCAAAACAAAGCTCGTTTGTTTATCGAGCCCGAGCTCGAGCCTCACATGTGAGCTCGTTAGGCTCGTCGAGCTTTATCGAGCCTTAGTGTAAACGAGCCGAGTCGAGCTGAGCTTATTTAAACTTGTTTACAAGCCGTCATCGAACCTAAAAATAAGCTTATTTAGTAAACGAGCCCGAGCTTTACTTATCGAGCTCGCAAGCCTAAAAAGTATATTATTTATATTATTTTTATTTAATATACTAATTAATAGATAATAAACGAGCCGAGCCCGAGCCAAGCTCGAGCTTGATAAAATACAAACGAGCCGAGCTCGAGCTTTGAAAACAAAGCTCGAATCGAGCCGAGCTCTCATAAGTTAATCGAGCTCGAGCCTGGCCAAGCTCGGGCTCGGCTCGGCTCGTTTGCACCCCTAGGCGGAGTCATAGAAAGTCGCCTCGTCAGCCTACCTTGTAGCGACTACTCGTGGAGTACTCGGCCTCAGAAACCTTGTTTTACAACCATGCTAGTAACTGAAACTTGTCCCTTTGTGTGCTACCAATATTGTAGCCATCGCGTAGGATGACATTTACAACTTTTTAAAAAAACCTTGTTTAGATAACCTAGCAACGCTATCATATGAGTATCACGACCCCTTTATTTTTTTGTTTCTATACTTTTAACCGGGGGAAAATGTGCTACTTGACAACCATTTTACATTACTACTTGTATATGTGTCTGCAACTGTTTAAATTGATATGATTACATAAGCTAGCATTTTTATACTTAGAGTCCCTATGACTTCAGAATCGTTTAACTCCTCGATGGAGTTGGTGAACATGATTAAATAGTACTATTTTGGGCTAACAACGCTGCTCTTGTCGTGCTACTACTAGCTAAAGTACACGAACGACATAGGGAGACACCTGGGCGAATATCTCCAACACTGATAACATATTGATGTCCCGTAACAAGCATTAACCGGGGCACCATATATCAACATGTCAGTAGGTTTGATTTGTAACTTATGTGTTTCATTATCTTTTTATAAATAACATTCACTAATAACTTGCAAGCAACAATAATTGAACTAATTTATTGTTATATCGAACTATAAAATCTGTGTGCTCACAGACTTTATATTTGATCGTTTTTAGCATATTTTTTCAGGTGAAAACAATTGAGATGGCTATGGACTTGAATTTAACCACTCGGTTAAATCATCATCTTGTATGATGCACAACTATATAGTAAGAACTAAAAGAAGAAAAACTAAAAAAAAAAACATTGAAGACTTGTACTATGTGCCTGAAGCACGGTACAACACTGTTCTTAACATGAAATTTGTATATATGAAATTACTAATATATTATGTTTACCAAGCACGCATTCGGTATCCCCATTAAGGCCCACATCTTCACTCTCACGGTTCACTTATTCCACTTCTCTCTTTTTAAACCCTAACTCCTTGCAACCGCTTAGCAAGTTTCTTCGAACAACTATCTCCCTTTCTCTCTAAACCCTAGATCAATCTTATGGTGGCTGCAATATGTTAAGAGTCAGCTACAGCTCACAATATGTTAAGGAGTAAATTTCTTGTTACGGGCCTTTTAATTTATTTTGAGGGTGCCTTCGGATTTTCTAGAGGGGCATGTTACGAATTTTCCTCAGGTGTTTACTTCTTTAAAATAAAAGTCTAAGTTGAGTGGGTGTCTATGCCCTCTGACCAAAGCATGCGTCTACCCTTGCCTTGATCTACCATTAAAGAGCTTGTCATGTCACGAAGGGGACATCCTGGTGGTTAAGGTGTGTACCTCACAAACGAAAAGGTTGGGGGTGTGAATCCTGCAGACATGTTTTGGAATAAAAAATGCCTAGCTACTTAACTAGACCCATAAGTAGCGTAAGTACCCACATAGTACATACATACCATACTGTCACGGAGTTAATTCTTCAACTCGCGTGCGGCCTTAGAACACGGTCTAAGTAAGCCTAGCCGACTTGGTGTCGTTGGGTTTTGGTTATGAAAGATGCTAAAGGGAACGTTGGATCGCAAGAGTATTGCTTGTAGTACTTGAACACAAGTATACAAGATAAAAGCTTTGTATTAACAAAGGGAGATTACAAGTGTGCTAGATGTTTACAAGTATTTGGGGATGTTTCAAATGAGCCCCCATGATCCCTATTTATACTACATTGATCACCATCTAGAGTGTTCTATATCTAGAACACTCCTTACATATATCTAAGATATTTCCTACTAAATATCATGATATTTGCTGAAATCTAGATCCTTCCATGGCAGATTTTTATGACTGTTTCGTCTAGCCATTTCTAGCGGGTTCTAGAGTCTTCTTTGCTGGAAGTTTATGTGTTTTGTGCCCCTTACGTTGCTGGAAGAGTACGGGCTGTTCCAGAGTCTTCCAGGCGGCTCTTGAAGCGTGTAGATGGCCCCGGAAGGTTCTAGAATGCTGAATTTTTGGGCTGAATTTTAGCGGAGCGTGACAATACGCTATCTGCAAGCCTAAACACCCAAATAATAGCATGTTGTAACTTGTACACTAGTCTCGATCAATGAGGTCCTTGGTTGCTCGTCAACCTTAGCAAACACGGTTGTGATGAAAAAGATTTCGTATGATATATATGGCGACTCTTTGGTTTATTTGGAAGGCAAGAGATAACTAGCTCTTTGATTTTTTATTATTATTTTTTTAATTTTAATTTCTTGATCATATATGATAAATACAAGGTCTAGTTAGGCGGGTTTTTTTAATTATTATTCCAAACATGTATTCTGAATATGCCAACGATTAATTCTAGCTTAACAGCATTAGCAAGAACTTCAATCTCCTTATTGGATATTTATTAACATCCAACTATGGGTTGCAAAACCATATTACGACTTCATATGCTCACTCACCACTAGGGGTGCAAACAAGCCAAGTTATTATTTTCTGCTTTAAAAAATAAAATAACAGCGAAAATCAATGAAAAAAATTTGCTCAGAATTGCCTTTATCATCAAATGGTGATGTAGGGCAATGGAACCAACCATTGCAAGGCTTAGGTCATCACAGCAAGAGTTGCACCAGCCGGGAATCGAACCCGGGTCTGTACCGTGGCAGGGTACTATTCTACCACTAGACCACTGGTGCTTGATGTTTCGATTAGAAAGTTCATCAATAATTAGCTGAGTTTAGATAATTAGGAATGGCAAGTCATTCAAATATTATTTTTTATTACATTCAAGTACTTGTTAGATATTATTAAATCATGTATTAGCACAGTTCAGTTTAGTGAAGGTTCCCTTTTTTATTTTCACATGCCTTTATGGATGTAAATATACAAATATGATTTACATAAAACTTTTCCATGTCTGGTTATATATTTATAGTGTCCAAACTACAAATTAAAAACATATCATACCAACACAAATGATCAAACATACGGTTAGAAGTTGTAAAAAATAGTTCTAACATACGACTACAATTAGTTCAAACATACGAATCACTACTCCAAATTCTTCAAACAAGTTCCTAGCAAAACTTACCCCAACAACAAATACTGCACCCAAGCCTCTCTTTTGCCTTCATCTAAAGTCCAAAACGTCATCACCCTACTACCATCATCTTTTATCTTATCAATTGCTTTAAACTTTTCCAGTAGAGTCAAAGATGTCATTTTTGAGAGCTCAGAGGGGACCATCAAAGCTTTCTTTTTTTATGTCAAGTTCAAATTTTATGTCTTCACTAACTCGGCTGAAGTTTCTTTAAGACGATCACCAAATAATCAAATAGAACAACCACATCAGTGAAACTCTTAAATATTTTTGATGAAGAGTATGCAATACGTGGTTCATCCATTACGTATTTGACTACCAACATGTAAAGTGAAAGTACACCAAGTCAAAATCAATGTCCTCCTTTGCTTACGTTTGCGGGTTGTTAAACTAAGGGGCTGTTTGCTAGCATCTGAATGGTCATTAAGAGGCTACATCTTAATGGAGCGATTAAGAATTTTACCAATGAGAAGGTAGAAGAATGTGACATGTGATGATTTACCATTCAGAGGTTACCTCTTAACCATTCAGACTTGAGGTTACCTCTTATTCATTCAGATGTTTTAAACCATTAAGAGGTAGCATCTGAATAGTCATTAAGAGACTAACAAACAACCCCTAAGTCGGGCCATTTGCTATTTACACACTACAAAAACACGATGAGTTAACATTCAGTCTCAGGTTCTGTAAAAATTGCTACAATATATTAAACCTAATTTGATCAAAAGAAACAATAATGAAGAAACAATAAAATCTCAAATAATCTAGTTGGTGAAACACCATCCAGTCATTACGATGATTCCAAGAAATTACTACAAAGATTACTGTCTAGATTCAACAATTAGCAAATGATATAACCATGAATCGAATAATTAATAAGCGAGAAAAGAGGGGAATACTCTCACCAACAAAATGGGATTCTCTGCGTGTGAACTTAAGGTTTAGGTCTTACCAATAATTTGTCTTTTTTACTTGGGGATGATTACTTATCTTTTTAATTTGATTTGCATCACAAATTTCACCCAAAGTTTACATAGTTTCACTATTAACCCAAATATGTGTAAGACGTTTTAGTTTGCCATATTACTTTCTTGTAGTTATGAGTTTTTACTCACGTTTTTTCACTTTTAGTGTGCAATGGTGTCATAATTTTTCACTACTCATCACCCTCATTAAAATAATATTTCAAATAAATAAATAAATAAATAAGACAAAAATCTAATTGGTTGTCAATTGGTGAGGGCCACCAATCTTCTTGCTCACGTCCGTCGTCCCCCTAACCTTCCCCACGTTCATGCTGGATAACGCCTTGGGTGAATTGATGTTTGATGTGGGCAACGTAGGCTGCCCATGGCATGGTTGTTAGTTGGTTACGGATGGTCAAACAAATACTTTACTAATAATCAACACAATACAATAAAATTTAACATAAATATATCTAATTTCATAAATCCAAATTGTTCTGTATTTTGTGTACAAAACTAGGACGCTACAGTTGATTGATAAGAGATGTCATATGTTACATAAGATGTAGCGTATTGTATTGTACTTGGAGGGTTTGTTTTTGGGTCTAGCTTCTTGCTATTCCTATTTGTTAGTCTCTAATAATATTATGTCGTTAAAAAACCTTAGATCATAAAGATCTATCATAAACGAATGATCAATTTTCCAATTAGTTGGATTATTTATACGCATAATGATATATATCGGTTCTCAGTATAATGTATAATGATAACTGAACCCGGATGGCCGGGCTCCGGGCTCGTATAGTATTTGTTGCCCTTAAAAAATCAATTATTCATTCTGTACGTTTATTTCCGAATTTTCTATTTTTTCGGACCCATTAATGTTTTTTTTAATCAATTCTTTGACATATTTGTGATAATTTAAACAAGTACAAGTGAAGAAATTCATACTCTTCTGTCTTCTCAGTCTATGGCCGGTAAGCAAAGAAAGACCAAACGCATACTTTGAACAAACGAAACTTCAAAGCAATTGACGACAAAAAATGAAATAATAATAACAATTGACGACAATGACCAAACCCAATATTTCAGGAAACACCATAACATGTAACTTTCATAGAAGTTTAATTTAATGCACAAAGTACAAGTCATAGAGTGTGAACATAAAGGCCTTAACGCCGGCTAATGAATTAAACTAAGTAAAAATAGCGGTTTCTTCCCACCTTCCTCAAGACTTTCTTGCAACACGTTTTGACAGTTGACCGACTCTTTAATCACAATCTTTATATAAACTCACATCCTCCATTCTTCATGTATTCATTCAAAGCCATAACAAATCTTTCTTACTAAATAATCTAACCCATTTAGAAAATCATATTATTCATCCCATTTGTACCTACAACATGAGTTTCATGATAGTTGATTTGATCCAATACTTCAGGGACACCCGATTCTATTTGTTTTCATCTCAACATTCCAAGGTTCCACTTGAGAAAACAACGGCCCATGATCCCATACTATCAAAAACACACCTTTCTTTCACCAACAACAAGACCACCTTTGACAATCACAGTGTCCACGGAGATGATTTGGAGTTACTGATGGTGAATCTCGGTGTTTCAGGCTGCGAAAAGCTACCCGAGGTGTTGAATACTGAAGATGTGTTTAATATTTTTGAAGAGGAAGAACCAAGATTGGATGAAGTGAAAGAAGCATTTGATGTTTTTGATGAAAACAAAGACGGGTTTATTGATGTACAAGAGTTGCAGAGAGTTATGTTGGTTTTGGGATTGAAGGAAAGAATGGAGATTGAAGATTGTAGGAGGATGATCAGAGCGTTTGATGAGAACGCCGATGGTAGGATAGATTTCGATGAGTTTGTGAAGTTGATGGAGAATTCTTTCTGTTGAACTCTAGAGTGTTGTTGTTTACCATTCGTTTATTGATCATATTTTTCGAAAGATATGTATATGATTCTTTCTTGATTTTGTATTCGACGTATGGATTCGAAGGGTTTATCGATTATTATTTATTCTACTGGTTTAGATTCAAGCAGATTTTCGCAGTGTTTTAAAAACCGGTTCAAACCGGCCGGCAGAACCGGTTAAACCGCCTGATACATCTGGTTGAGCCGCTCGATACACCCAATTAAACCGTTTGTGAGCCAAATCCAGTACGGTATAAAAACCGGATTTTAAAACGGATGATGTAAGTAAAATTGTGGTGGGCTAGTTCAAAGTTTAAGCCCTTTTGCATATTGTTTGTGATCTATGATAGGTTCGGCCTCAAACCAACATAGTCAGTGGCTTTCAAATAAGGTTGTTCAAATTGCTTGGCGCTCGACGCTCGTTCGATGTTCGCTCGAAAAATGTTCGGAATTTGCTTGTGTAGTTTAGCTCGATTGAAAAAGACGCTCGGTTCGGATCAGTTCGGTTTGTAAACGAACGAGCATGAGCAAAGGTCCGCTCAGTTTGTAAACGAACGAGCATGAGCAAAGGTCCGCTCAGTTTGGTTCGACTCGGTTGGCTCGTTTTATATTTTAATGTATAATTTTTAATTAAATGATTAGAGGTCCAATTAATAATGTTTGATCCAAGATTCAAATATGAACCATTTAAGTAGTTAGAATTGAATTCCAATATCGATAGTCCATTGTCCAATACTCCAATTTCCATTTGAGTATTTGACTCAAAATGTCAAATACTGACATGTGAAATGTCACTCGATACTTAAGTCTTAACCCACCATTTAATTCAGAAGTACATAATCCTAATCAAAACCTCCAATCGGCCATCATTATTTGATTTCTCTATTGCCAACTCGCTAGGGTTTTGCTTCATATTTCATTCGATTTCAAACCTCCGATAGAACTAGGGTCTACTTCAATCAATCGACGATTCAATTTCCCACTAAGTTAATCTCTCAATAGAACCAATTAAGTGTTTTTTTTAATTCTTCGTCATTTGTTAAATTTACAAGTGTGTTCTAATTGGAAGACACCTCACGGACGAAAACTGCACTTTACTTTGAAAACCAACGTCCCCATCGTCACATTCCTTTTTTTTGTTATAAGACGCTCAATACTCGCTCGGCGTTCGGTCGAAAAATGATCGGATCGAAAGACGCTCGTTCGACTTTGACTCGGTTGAATAAACGCTCGGTTCGATTCGGTTCGGTTTGTAAACGAACCGAGTACGAGCAAAGGTCCAATCGGTTCAGTTCGACTCGTGAACAAACCTACTTTCAAACAACAAACTACAGTATATCACATTACCTAAAGAAGGTCAAATTTGTGTCAAAGAGTTTGGAAGAGTTGGAAAAAATCCATTTTTGGCCAAAATCGGTTCGGGTTCAAAATCGGGTTGTTTTTTTTCATAATGGGCTCAAACCGATGTGCCCAATACAGTTCGGGTTAAGTACCGAGTTTTTTTACCGGTGAAACTCTAGGCCCCATTCAAATTGGGTTGGGTCCAAACCAGTTCCAAAACTGTTTTCTTAATTTTTTTTGAACGACAAATTTGGATCACTGACGGACCACTGGAGTATCATCGTGCCACCAGCGGAACCACCCGATCATATCCATCTCCAGTAGGCATAATGTCTATACACCAATTCAGGAGGAAACCCAATAAATATGGGAAAACCCCCCTTGTGGGAATCGAACCCAGGACCTATTGGTCCCAAAGCTTTATTCCAACCTCAAGATGCCACTAAGCTATAAAGCCATGAGCAACCGTTTTCTTAATTAAGCATTTAAATTTATAACAAATACAAATAACTAAAGATACTTCTTTACTATTACTTAAAGAATTTTTAAAATACACATACCTAAAAACAACATATTAATTAATACTTAAAAACTTAGATAAATATTACAAAATTAATTAAACCTGAAGTCGACTATAAGCTTCCTAATTTATAACTTAGTAAACGACCTTTCGTTAACTTGTGCATATTCGGCACATGATCTTCAACAACTGTCTCATCGTTTTATCGTATCCCAAATTGTCCATCCGTCAAAGGTAGAGTCTGTGAAAATCTTTCAAGCACTGACGATATCCTCGTCGTCTTTGACGATTTTTGAACATTTGTACGCTGGGTTGCAAAACCCATTTCCTCGTCCAATATATATCCTTAACACGCTCCAAAAAATTAGTACTTAATCTATCCATTGTACCCTCCTCATGTAAGTGTAAGGTTCTAACATATACAAAAACAAGTCCCAAGGCTTACTTCTCGTCTTCGGTACAAACACGATCACTAGGGATTAAAAAACCAGTGGTTTTGTTAATGATCCGAATGCAAAAACCGATTTAAAAAAAAAAAAAAAATCTAACCATTGAAATTTCAAATACAAAACTAACAACAAATAATTTAAAAATCTCAAATATAATGGAAAACTAAACAAGTTCTTAATATTCGTTATGAATGTTTTTTTTTTTTTTGACATTGCCGCCTCCATTTCTTCAATTCTTGACTCCTCAAAATCCTCGCCTTCGTGAGTTCTTTAATAATCCTCGCCAGTGGCGTCTCTGATAATTCATGTACCCTGTAACTGTTCGAGGTCAAAAAAATGCGCCCTTATATCTTAACGATAAACAAGGCATTTAAGAGAATGACAAAATCGTATTATTCGATAAACAATATGTAACATCCGCCAAAAACGGATCTCCGATACCCATCCGTTTTGAAAACCGGATCCTAAACGAACTTTTTTTATTTATATTAGATGTCGCGTATTTAGAAACTACTATAACTAGTTTTTTCGGGTTTAAAATATTAATTTTATGAATGAAACTTGTTAGTCCCGTTAATAATTACAAAAGAAATAACTAACCTAGTTATAAATTTTAGATTAAACTAATTTCCTAATTGAAGGGGCTGATTTGGTAATTATTTAGAACTTTTAAGTGCAGGGACCAGTTGTGCAATTATTGGAAACTGTTAAATGAAACTCAATAAAAAAGAAGAGAACCAAGGGACTCGAACCCGGGTCTCACCTAGCCCAAAGAAGTAACCAAAATACGCGCCACTGCACCAAAGATCATTTTATGTATATTGTTTGATTCAATTTCTATTTATTAACATATATATCAGTTTAAAAAAAACACGTGCCCCTCAAAATCACGGGCTCTATGCGGAAGTCCTCCCGGCACACCCTCGTAGCCGCCCCTGATTCCCGCCTAGATTTCTTTCGCCGTTTCCATTTCTTTATTCTTCGCCACCCCTTCAGTATTTTCTTCCTTTAAAAGATTAAAGAAATCAATTTCTATTTGACGGGTACTACGTGACATACCTAGGTTTGAAGTTGCCTCTAAACCAACAGAAGATTAAGCACTAGATGAAGCTATTCGAGAACGGGAGTGTTTTTTTTTATCATTTTTTCTTGCGAGTGGAGAGCGTTTTTTTTTTTTGGTTGTGACTCAACCAAAACACCCCAACCTATTTATACTAGTTTAGGGGAGCCTTATAGTTGACAAATAGAAAAAAAGAGTCAAAAACACCCCTAAACGGTAACCAGCTATATAGTTGTTAGGATCATCCCAACGAACAAAATCAGTAAACTAGTTTTAAAATCATTTCTTTTTCAAATATCCAAACCAATTTTGATGAAACCGGGTTTAAAAAAAAATTACAACCTGGTCCCTAACCGGTGGGCATTGGCGGACCTAGTAAGAGGCCAGGGTGGGCGGGCGCACCCCCTGAAAAAAAATTTTTAGTGTATTTTATAAGGTAAAATTCTCCCCGCACCCCTTGAAAATTTGGTTAAACCCCTTATTCGCACCCCTTGAACCCTTGAAAATTTGGTTAAACCCCTTATCCGCACCCCATGAAATTTTTTTCTGGGTCCGCCACTGCCGGTGGGTCGGGTTGGGCCCAAACCGCTTTTTCAATACTGGGCCTGGTCAAGGTAGGTTAACGAGCCTAAACCGGTTAATTTGTACACCTCTAGAGTTTGGGTTGTGCACAGTTTGGTTATTAGCCTCAACCAAGATCGAAACCGAAGTTATCGGTTAATCTATTTTATTAACCAATCGTTTTTCGGTTAATCGTTTCAGTTTACTCAGTTAGTTTGTCGGTGTTTTGTTCTGTTCCGTTAATTTTGGTTCGTATCTAAAACCAAACTTGGGCTAATTTTTTTCCTTAAATATAAGAAATAGAGGAATAAAACATGGAATGCATGAAATTGAGGTATAAAAGCTAGATATATGTGAAAATAAGAATGGTTCTACTTCATTAGTTTCGATTAATTGAGGGCACAAAAAAAATCCATAAATGATTTCGGTCAATTCTACTTGTAACACCCGTCTCATTTAATTAAGATTTTAAATAAAAACACGCATTTTTAAAAGTCAAAATGCATTACTTCGAAACTTAGTTATAATAACAAGTTACAAGGTTACGGTATTCCAATTTGAGAACTAACTAGTTTAAACTTTCAACATTTAGTTTAGTGATTATAGAATAAACATAGTTCAAAACAAGATTAGATTAGCGCGGAAGCTTCAAAAACTTGTGTTCGGTTCTTGAATTCTTGCTTGATCGGCATCTAGAGTGAGACAAACATCACCTAATGTCAAAACCATGTTAAACATTAGTTTTGACAACAATATAACATGAATAAACAAGTTATGGCATCATATAATTAAAAACAAACATAAAATTTTAATTTTTGGTCTATCACGCCACGCGACAGACTTCATGTTATCTTTCGTGGGCCGCGAGCGCGCCCGCGTGTCGCGCCAGAACAAATGACTCCCTTCGCGTGCCGCGGGTGAGACCGTTTTCCAGCGAAAGCAGGTTAAAATCCTGCATTTTTGCCCAACACCATTTTCTTTCAATTTGTCAACTTCTAAGGCTCATAACTTTTTACCTACATATTCGTTTTAGTCGATTCTTTTTCCTACGAGTCCGTAATAAAATTACGGATCCAATCATTCAAATTTTACGCATCGAAACCCGGTTTATAAACAAATCGTTTACAAATTCATGTTTCGATTGTTCGACCCATTTGCTATGTGGCATAATTTTTATCATTCAGTTTTATGGATTTGCTAGACTTATTTACCCATTCCCGGGCTTATCAACTTTGGCGTATCATCACCATTACATGGTTTTACGCTCGCAATAGAATTCCATGCTCGTTTTTCTACATTTCAAGCATGCCGTTTTATGCGATTTTGCAAGTTATTTCTAATTGTTTGACCCAATCTCAAGGGTTCATAAAATCAACTTGGTGCAATCAATCCCTTGGGATATCGCATTCTATCACTAACATATTTATCCATTGTTTGACCCGTTTGGTTATTTGATGAAGTTCATCACTTCAACTATATATCAAGCTCACATAATATGCTAATTCAAGGTCAACTAACAAAAATACATAATCAACATAATATAACGAAACCATAGTTCGTACTTGCATAATTCATCAATATTGGTTTATAACCATAATCACCCATTCCCGGGCTTGTGAACCTTAGCGTATCACTTCCATTCCATGGGTTACGCTTTTATATCTCAGATTTAACGAGTGACGTTTAAGTCACTTCGAATATTACCATTTCAATCATTATTTTAACCCGTTCTTTATCTAGTGAGTTACATCACTTTACTTACATTCCCAATATGACTAGTTAAACAATATTATCAATAAACATATCTAACCAACTATTTATTTTGACCCGTTTGGTTTGTCGAGTGAATTCCATCACTTCTTAGACTTACCAACGATCATAAATTCACTATTTCGACATCATACATATTCCAACCTTTTCTCTATAACAACATTAAACATATCTACAACTAGGCTTGTCTACATAAATGTAACGAGACGATAAGTCGCGTACCTTTAGTGCTTTTCCTTCAAGCGCGTATCAACTCCGGCTCGTCTGCTTGAAGATTCAATTCTGCTGCCTATAGAGTTCAATCATCAACTTGTTTAGAACTCTTATTATTTCCTATAACGCATAATTCACCATAACATTCAAATATGCATTTTTACTCAAAATTTCAACATCTAGTTTTCTTTTAGGCATTTCAACAAACACCTAAAGGGCATAATTTTACAAAATCAATAATCAAGTTCCTTGACTAGTTATTTAGCCAATTTTGAGCATTTTTCACAATTTCAATATCTAGTTTACACATCAACACTTAGACTCATTTCATTGAGTTCGAATAACACTAGATTGATAATCATAATTCTAGTGTTCATCATCTTTCTACAAAACCCATTTAACTCATAAATGGATGATTATGAATCTCATGTTTATTGACACTAATGCATCAAACTATTGACTAGGGTTTGTTCTAAATCATGAATTTATCATAACTTCATTCAAAAATCAAACATTCAAGTTCAGATTTTTACTTCATGTGTTTATCAAGTAATCAAATCAAAACCAAAAGACTAAATTCGACATACCTTGTGATCCCCTCACTTAAGTGATCACTAGTTTGAGCTTGGTTTTTGATTTGAACTTGATTTGGCTTCTCAATTTGAAGAAATTTGTAGATTAGGGTTTGAGTTTTGAGGAGCTTTCATGGCTCCTGTGTTTTCTTTATGATAAGAAAACGCTCTTAGTTCAGTTCGGTAGAACACGGGTCTCCAAAACCCGATGTCGTAGGTTCAAATCCTACAGAGCGTGATTCGGATCTTCTTCGATCGAATTCAACTGAAACACTAACTGGAACTGGAACAGCAATCTTAATTTGACCTCCTGGATATTAAAGAAAGGAGGAGGTCAATAAAAAAAGAGAGATGTTAATTAATCAAAGGTCCAACTGATCGCCACGCCTGTATTGTAAATATGCAGTTACAAATAATCCAGCCAAAGTAATAGGAATTAGACCTAACACGATTCCAAATAGAAAAACTTCAATCATTTTGTACGCGACCAGAACACACACAAAGTGTGTGTTTTGGTGTTAAATATTTAATAAATAAAAATCCATTTTAACTTTTGTCAACTTTAGCCCCTTTACTTGTTCAAGTTTTATAAAGGGCCTTTTTAACTAGATTTCTTATTAAATCCAAGAATTCATGACTAACTAGGTTATTTATACTAGTTATTTTATCTTGGCTTTTACCGAGTTTTAATGTGTATATATATATAATCTATATTTTTGGGGTGTTACACTACTTTTAGTTAAATTTGGTTTGATTTAATTGGTTTTCAATTCGGTTTTGGTTAACGGTTTGGTTATTGCTCACCCCTAATAAAAGTAGCGATTTCATGGTTTTCGGGATTTTCTATTTGAGGAATAATTTGGTGATTATCTACCCTAATTAGATGATATGATTTGGCTATATTCTTTTATAATTACCCTAAGTATACTTATATAAATAATTGATCAATCATACATAACTGGAGGGTTCAAATGAGAAGAATTTTTTGTAAGAAGAAAAAAGAAGAAGTTTCAATCAATAAGAATGCTTCATTTTACTTCATTAATATTTGCATTTAATTTTAATATAAGGGTATATGTCACGGCCCCCGACCCGGTTTGACCCGTTTTAGGAGCCGCGGGACAGAAATCCCGTGGTATTTATTTAATTGAGTTTAACAGCGGAAGTTTATCATCAGGATCTTTTTAAAGCTAAAATATTTCCCGATTATTTTATTTCACAACTCGGGATAAAACCCGGTAATTTATAATCTTGAGATTTCACAAAGAAATCTTTTATTTTACAAAACATGTTTCTTTATTTTATACTGAGCCACTTCCTTAAGCTTGTAGTGCTTCGCGGCACTTTTCCTGGATCACAACAGATCACCTGAAACATGTTTGAAAAAGGTTTTGTCAGTGGGAAATACTGAGTGAATCATCCTTTTTACTAAAATGACTCATTTGTTATAATTCACAGTATTAAGAGCGATTACAATGTTTTTATATCAACCAACTACCCTCGGTACTTGTCACTCGACTCGTTTCTGTGACTGTGGTCATATCACCCATTGGCTAACTCGTTGTCCAATGGTGAAGATTATCAAGTAATGTATACAAAACCCCACATACCGGCTGTAATATGGAGATTACAAAGACTTAATCCCTGTAATTATAACTTTGAAAATAAACATGCTTTTTGAAAGTAAATAGAGAATGACTCACATTGCAGATTTAATTGGGCAGAGCCTAGCCTACTGATTAGCCTTTTAACCTAAATTTAATAACAGGCACACAATTCGGTTAGTAACTTAATACAGCCTTTACGATAACTCACGAGATTAAACCCTCACAACGAATGACAAAGTGCGATACTTAAACATCCATCGAATTAACGACGAATGACAAAGCATAACCCTAATGTGGGCAGCACTTAAACATCCATTGGATATTTTAATCGATCGGACAATGAATCGTAGCAGCGATTGAGTTATTACCCTGTATTGCGGCGTCGATTAGTGATCCGTGTGTGTTAATTGTGGTAAACAGAACGTAACTCAGTGCCTAAAATGAATTTCTTCGTCGAACGAAAAACAGAATGAAAGTGCCAGGCCCTTCTATTTATACCCAAAATTTGCACCTCCCGCTAGTCGCGGAAGAATCCGCGGTACGTGCCGCGTATCGCCTGGGATGTCAAAGTAGGGTAGGCCTGCTTCGTCACCTATCTAGCCCTGATGAGTCGACAACTTCGTAAAATTCGAATTTGACAGCGTTTTATAAGGATAATCGTTAATAGGGTTTTACCCCTTTGAGTTTTAGGGGCCCTGATCCTAATTCTGATTGTTCTGAAAATTTTAGGGTTTGTGCAGAATCACTTGGGTGTCTCAATTAGGGTTTCCTTTTGGACAAATTAATTTAATAAATATGACTTTTGATGAGAGTTGTTACATTCTCCCTACCTTAATAAAAAATCTCGTCCTCGAGATTTACTGGAATAAGTAAGGATATTTTCTCTTCATTTCTGATTCCAGCTCCCAAGTGTATTCTGGTCCTCTCTTTGAATCCCATTTTACTTTAACTAGCACTAATCGTTTGTGCTTGAGAAACTTCACTTTTCTGTCTTCTATCTGAAGAGGTTTCTCAACAAATTTTAACTTTTCGTTTACCTCTATTTCTTGAAGAGGTACTACCAAAGATTCGTCTGATACACACTTCTTGAGGTTGGATACATGAAATACATCATGTACTCCAGCTAATTCTTCTGGTAGTTGTAAACGATAAGCAACTGGTCCTATACGATGAATCACTGGAAATGGTCCTACGTATCTGGGACTTAGCTTTCCTTTCTTACCAAATCTAACAACTCCTTTCCAAGGAGAAACTTTCAATAGTACTTTGTCTCCAACTTGAAACTCCAACGGCTTTCGTCTATTATCTGCATAACTTTTCTGGCGATCTCTAGTCGTCTTCAACCTTTCCTTGATTTGAGTAATCTTATCAGTAGTCTCTTGCACTATTTCAGGACCTGATAATTGACTTTCTCCTATTTCTGCCCAACAAATCGGAGTTCTGCACTTTCTTCCATATAGTGCCTCAAATGGGGCAGTTTCAATACTTGAATGATAACTATTGTTATAGGAGAATTCAATTAAAGGTAAGTGATCATCCCAGCTTCCACCAAAATCTATTACACATGCTCGGAGCATGTCTTCTAGAGTTTGGATTGTCCTTTCACTTTGCCCGTCTGTTTGGGGATGATATGCAGTGCTTAGGTTTAGTCGAGTTCCCATTGCTTTCTGGAAACTTGTCCAGAAATGAGAAGTAAAACGACTATCCCTATCCGAAACAATGGATAGTGGAACTCCATGTAAGGATACAACTTCATCTACATACAACTTTTCCAATCTTTCCATGCTAAAGGTTTCTTTCATAGGTAGAAAGTGTGCAGATTTGGTTAATCGATCCTCAATTACCCAAATCGCGTCATTACTATTTCTGGTTTTGGGTAACTTAGTAACAAAATCCATTGTTATGAGTTCCCATTTCCATACAGGCATTTCTAGTTGTTGTAGTAGACCTGAAGGTTTCTGGTGTTCTGCCTTAACTTGTGAACAAGTAAGACACTTAGAAACATATCTAGCTATATCCTTTTTCATACCTATCCACCAGAAATTTATTCTTAAATCTTGGTACATCTTATTGTTTCCTGGGTGCATGGTATATCTAGACTTATGGGCTTCTTCTAAAATCTTATTTCTTAATTCTCCCTGCTTAGGTACCCAAATTCTGCTTTTGTGGAATCTCCAAATTCCATCAGCACCTTTCTCTAATTCTTTTATTCGTCCCTTCATTCCTTCAGCAACATCCTCTATTGCTGTTTCTTGAAAATGCTTTAGTTGTTCCATTAAATCTAACTGTAGATTTAATCTGAGAGCACGAACCCGTCGTTGTTTCTCATGATACTTACGACTTAAGGCATCTGCAACTATATTTTCCTTTCCTTCGTGATACTGAATATCACAGTCGTAATCACTTAGGATTTCCATCCATCTTCTTTGTCTCATGTTTAACTCTTTTTGCCCAAAAATATATTTTAAACTTTTATGGTCTGTATAGACAGTAAATTTACTTCCGTAAAGATAATGTCTCCAAATCTTAAGGGCAAAAATTACAGCTCCTAATTCTAAATCATGAGTTGTATAATTTTCCTCGTGCTTTTTCAACTGTCTTGAGGCATACGCAATTACCTTCTTGCGTTGCATAAGCACACATCCTAAGCCTAGTTTTGAAGCATCACAATATACTTCAAAATCTTCAGTTCCTTCTGGTAAGGCTAAGATTGGAGCATTGGTTAACTTTTGCTTTAGAATTCTAAAGGCTTCTTCTTGCTTAGGTCCCCATTCAAACTTAACTGCCTTACAGGTTAGCTTAGTTAATGGTATAGCTATTTTGGAAAAATCCTTAATAAACCGTCTATAATATCCAGCTAAACCTATAAAACTTCTAATTTCTATTGCAGATTGTGGAACCTTCCATTTGGTAATTGCCTCTATCTTTGGAGGATCTACATGAATCCCTTCGTGATTCATCATGTGTCCTAAAAATTGCACTTCCTTTAGCCAAAATTCACACTTCGAGAATTTGGCATAAAGCTTTTCTTTTCTTAACAAAGTTAAGAGTGCATGCAAATGCTGACAATGTTCGTCCTGAGTTTTTGAATAAATAAGTATATCGTCTATGAAAACAATTACAAATTTATCCAAATACGGTTTACAGATCCTATTCATCATGTCCATGAATGCTGCAGGTGCATTCGTTAACCCAAAGGGCATGACTGTAAACTCGTAATGACCATACCTAGTTCTGAAGGCAGTTTTAGGTATGTCTTCTTCTTGTACCTTCAATTGATGATATCCGGAGCGTAAATCTATTTTAGAAAAATATCTAGCTCCTTGAAGTTGATCGAAAAGATCATCAATCCTAGGTAATGGGTATCGATTCTTAATTGTAACCTTATTTAGTTCTCTATAATCAATACACATTCTCATTGAACCATCCTTTTTCTTTACAAACAACACTGGTGCTCCCCACGGGGATGAACTAGGTTGTATGAATCCTTTACTTAGTAATTCATCTAATTGTTTTTTCAATTCTAACATTTCCGTGGGTGCTAACCGATATGGTGCCTTGGCTATCGGTGTAGTTCCTGGAATTAGATGAATCCTAAATTCTACTTCCCTATCCGGTGGTAATCCTGGTAACTCTTCTGGGAATATATCTGGGTATTCTGAAACTACATGAATCTCCTTAAGTTCTTTACCCTTAGTACTAATGATTACTGAAATCATATATACTATTCCTTGCTTTCGTTCATAACTAGCAACTTTCATTACTGATATGAACTTCATGGGCTTACGCGGTTTGTCTCCTGTAATTATAATGACTTCTCCGGTAGGTGCCTGAATTTCTATGGAATTCTTATCACAAAGAATTCGAGCATGGTTGGCTACTAACCAATCCATTCCTAACACAACATCAAATTCGGCTAATTTCATAGGTAATAGGTTTGTAAAAAAATTATGACCTGAGAGTTCTATATTTTCCTTTTGCAAAACTTTATCTATGCTAACAGAATTTCCGTCTGCCGTTTCGACTGTAAAGATCTGCCTAAGTTTGGTTAAAGGTAAGTTAAGAGCTTGGCAGAATGAAGTATTGATAAAACTTTAGTTTGCACCAGAGTCAAATAATACTTTGGCGTAAATGTTGTGAACTAAAAACGTACCAGCTATCACATCTGGAATCATCTCGGCTTCCTGAGTAGTTAACTGAAAGGCTCGAACATTCTTCTTAGTAGCTCCGTCGGCTGTCTTGGCTTTGTTGTCTGCTGCTTTGACCAATTTAGGACATTCTGGTCTAAAATGTCCCTTTTCTCCACAGTTATAGCAGATCGTTGTTTTCTTTCTGCAGTCTTCTTCACGATGTCCTACCATTTTACAAAAATTGCAGGTTTTACTACATCTTCCATAATGTTTCTTTTTGCAATTTTTACAGAATGGCAAAGTTGAGGATTGCCCTGTTCCTCTTCTCTTGAAGCTGTTATTATTACCCGTACGAAATCCTTGGGTAATGTTCTGAGCCAGTTCCTTCTTCCTGTTTTCATCTTGCGTGCGTACCAGTTCGTCAGTTAGGGTATTAGCTAATTCCACAGCATCGTCAATCGTGTGAGGTCTCGCAGCTTTAACGATGTTACGGATTTCACTAATCAATCCCCAAATATAACGAGAAATGAGTACCGGTTCTGGCGAAGCCAGTGTTGGTACCACTCTAGCATATTCAAAGAATGTCGAAGTATAACCGCGACAATCTACACCCATCATTCTATGGTTTAAAAACTTATTTTCCATTTGATCTTTTTCATATTCGGGACAGATTTTTCTTTCTACAAGACTCTTAAATTCTTCCCATTTCATGGCATAAGCCTTATTTCTTCCTTTAGCCTGTAGCACCGAGTTCCACCATTCTAGCGCCCCTTCTTTGAAAAGGTTTGACGCATACATGACCTGATCATCCTGAGCACATTTACTTATGGCAATTACTGCCTCAGTTTTCTCTAACCAACGCAGTGCCGCAGTCGCTCCTTCATTGCCTGCAAACTCAGTGGGTTTACAAGCAAGAAATTATTTATAAGTGCAACCAGGTATTGCAGCTTTCATTTTCTTAGTGAGCGGAGCTTGCCGTGGTTCATTATCATGATTAACATGATCATTGCCTCCGTTTACGCTATTACTGAAGTTATCTTCAGAAATACGTTTGCTAGGAACGATTTGTTGCGGTTCTATTGGATTTTTAACAGCAGCAACGATTGCTGGAATAACATTGGCTATCCCTTGAGCAACGATATTTTCTATATCCTGCCTAGTCATATATTGATCCCTCGGTTGTTGCTCAGATTGATTAACCTCATTAACTGGTTCATTATTAGCGTTTTCCATCTGATAATTAATATATATAATTTATTAGTATCAAATAAATAACAATTACACAACACAATTATACAGAGTTCATAATATCAATATAGCCAAAACTATCGATTTTTCGATTTCCATTTATATTTAATAGTATGCATCAATACATACTATTATCTTACAGAATTTTATTTGTAGTTATTTTACAGACTGATAAACACAACCATAGTTCCATAAATCCCCTATCCTTTGTCAGATGATATTCTAGTAATGGCGTTCCCTCTCATTGTATTTCCAGGAGATCTGTCCCCCAATCTTTTGGATCCTATTCCCAGCATCCATTAGTTCTTCGCCAAAGTGGCGGAGTTCAGCCATATTCTCGTTACTCATTGGTGGATTTGGTAAAGGTTCTGGATTGAACTGAGGAAAAAGCTTATAGGGATTGTTTTGGAGCTGTATTTCATTAGTCAACCATTCGTCTATTTGCGAGTGGATTGAAGGGTTTGAACTAGCTGGTTCTAAGTTCATTGGTAGTTGTGTTTCAAGAGAGTGAATAAAAACATTTTCATTAATAGGCTTAATAATATTATAGCTTGTCAATATAAAATCTAGCTCTTCCTGAGATGGTAACCCCTCACTTTGCCTAGAGCTTTCCCCAATTTCCATTTTCTTAGGCTTAGGTTTCTCGAGAGGTGAAGTGTTGAATTCTATAGGTTCTTCTATGTCTGGTATATACCTATTAAAATCTCTGGAAACCTCTATTCTTACTGGATAAAGATTTAAATTCTGAAGGGCGTCAGACAAGTCACTCATACTGTTTTGCAAAATACACAAATACTAAGTTAAAAATAAAATTTTATAGAAAAACTTTTAAATATTATTTCATATTGGGTAACTACCAAAACAACTGAAAATTAATACACACTAAGGTTTACTGATTTATTTACTAGGTAAGGTTTCTAGATTGTAGGTAATCCGGGTGCTAAAACTCTGAGTCAGATTATTTTAAAGATTTGTATTTATTGCTACAGTGGCTAATATATAGAGACCTGCCCATACTGTACACAATTAGTCAGATAATAAAACACATAATCACAAAATAGTAATTAATTAAGTATTTTCTAAATACTTAATATGCTTAAATCAGTGGCTCTGATACCACCTTTTTCTGTCACGGCCCCCGACCCGGTTTGACCCGTTTCAGGAGCCGCGGGACAGAAATCCCGTGGTATTTATTTAATTGAGTTTAACAGCGGAAGTTTATCATCAGGATCTTTTTAAAGCTAAAATATTTCCCGATTATTTTATTTCACAACTCGGGATAAAACCCGGTAATTTATAATCTTGAGATTTCACAAAGAAATCTTTTATTTTACAAAACATGTTTCTTCATTTTATACTGAGCCACTTCCTTAAGCTTGTAGTGCTTCGCGGCACTTTTCCTGGATCACAACAGATCACCTGAAACATGTTTGAAAAAGGTTTTGTCAGTGGGAAATACTGAGTGAATCATTCTTTTTACTAAAATGACTCATTTGTTATAATTCACAGTATTAAGAGCGATTACAATGTTTTTATATCAACCAACTACCCTCGGTACTTGTCACTCGACTCGTTTCTGTGACTGTGGTCATATCACCCATTGGCTAACTCGTTGTCCAATGGTGAAGATTATCAAGTAATGTATACAAAACCCCACATACCGGATGTAATATGGAGATTACAAAGACTTAATCCCTGTAATTATAACTTTGAAAATAAACATGCTTTTTGAAAGTAAAAAGAGAATGACTCACATTGCAGATTTAATTGGGCAGAGCTTAGCCTACTGATTAGCCTTTTAACCTAAATTTAATAACAGGCACACAATTCGGTTAGTAACTTAATACAGCCTTTACGATAACTCACGAGATTAAACCCTCACAACGAATGACAAAGTGCGATACTTAAACATCCATCGAATTAACGACGAATGACAAAGCATAACCCTAATGTGGGCAGCACTTAAACATCCATTGGATATTTTAATCGATCGGACAATGAATCGTAGCAGCGATTGAGTTATTACCCTGTATTGCGGCGTCGATTAGTGATCCGTGTGTGTTAATTGTGGTAAACAGAACGTAACTCAGTGCCTAAAACGAATTTCTTCGTCGAACGAAAAACAGAATGAAAGTGCCAGGCCCTTCTATTTATACCCAAAATTTGCACCTCCCGCTAGTCGCGGAAGAATCCGCGGTACGTGCCGCGTATCGCCTGGGATGTCAAAGTAGGGTAGGCCTGCTTCGTCACCTATCTAGCCCTGATGAGTCGACAACTTCGTAAAATTCGAATTTGACAGCGTTTTATAAGGATAATCGTTAATAGGGTTTTACCCCCCTTGAGTTTTAGGGGCCCTGATCCCAATTCTGATTGTTCTGAAAATTTTAGGGTTTGTGTAGAATCACTTGGGTGTCTCAATTAGGGTTTCCTTTTGGATAAATTAATTTAATAAATATGACTTTTGATGAGAGTTGTTACAGTATATTAGTAAACTTACATAGATCATTCATTTGTATTCTTCCCCTTTAATAACTAATTAAATTAAATTTGTAACTCCTTTTCAAAATATATACCATTTTTCAAATTAAAAAACAACTTAATTTAAAGTGTAGAATACATTACTGTTTATGTAGGATAAATTACGAGTTGTGTAAGATATATTTCAAGGTGTGTAGGATAAATTTCGACTGTGTAGGATAAAATTCTATAATGTGTAGGGTATATGTAGGAAAATTTTGATATGTGTAGCTTTTGTAGTTATATGTAGAATAATTCATGATTCGTTGACTAATTAATTAAATAGAGAAAAATTAATGTGATGAGTTATAAATGAAATAGTATTTTACCAATATACCATTTCTTCTATTTCTTCTTTCAATATTTTTCTTCTCATTTGATCCTCCTCCTCATACATAATACCTTGCATCATTTTCATTAGTTAATACTTTGTAATTTAGGGGTGAGCATATTAATCGCCATAACCAATAACCTAACCATAACTGACATAACAGAACCGATAATCGACATAACCAATGGTTATGGTTATGAAGTTTTGTTTAACCAACCATAGTTTATGGTTACAGTTATGAAGCTTGGTTAACCGATATAACTAAAACTGAACCAAACTTGTAATGTTAGGTCTATATAATGGAATTATGGTTTACAGTAACCATGCAAATTTTTTTTACTAAGATAAAAGTATGTTAGTAACAAAATAATCTTGATATAGAAGCCCTTTATTTTGATGAAGAATTGAGGTGCTATGATCATTAATTTAAGTTGATGACTTTACACAATTCTATCAATGAAAATCACTTTCAATGCATTTGCATATGAACATACAATGAAGGGTGGTGAAGGGGTATGGTCCCAAAAAGCCGCGCAACCCACTACAAGGTCGCGCGGGACCATACTCCTTAATCAGCAATTTTCTTGATTGCCAACCTCGCGCGGGTTACAACATATCTGTGTAACGCTGCGCGAGGCCCACATAAGAGTAAACTCCAGTTAGCAACACTTGGCATTCTAGAAAGAACATCTGAAGGCCCATGAAGCTCGCGCGAGGTGATAACGTGCTCAGCAAGAATCATGCGTAACTTCGGCGCTAGGCCTTTCCAGATAGTACACAAGGTACAAGTGGCAGAATAAAAGAGCCAATCAGGGTCCTTCTGTTCCTGCGCAATCGTGCTCCACGATCGTCTGACATGCAGGAGACAAAAAGTACTTAAGGACGCCTATGTGGCACCAATCACAGGACAGAGACAACTGCCCCACGATCTCCACTTACCTGCTGATGGCAGAAGGGCGACCAGGCCGACAACAGTGACACGTGGCTCCAATCACGTTGCGCCAACTCCATAAAGCTCCTAGAAGCCACTAACGGTCGACACCAGTAAGACAAGGAGCATATCCTCCATGTTGTCACCTTCCGGCCCAAGGCCCATCAGCCCACACCCTCTTACACCTCTCCGGCTATAAATAGAGACCTTCACTTCACAGGTTAATTCATTCTATTCCCCCTGCTCTCACTTAATACTTAATTCTTCTCTCAAATACAGTCGCTTATTCTCACGCCGGAGCCCGGTTAAGAGGGAAACCCCCACATTCCCCTCTTAACGAGTAACAGTGTTTTGTTTTGCAGATAAACCACGATCATTAAGGAGCTCAGGAAACATCAGGAAGATTAACCATCATGGTAGAAACATAAACCAAACTGATCAGTCCCATAATTAGTTTTGTGTTTCTTCATTGGCGCCCACCGATTTTTTCTACAACCACTTTCATCTTCTTATTTCCTGAGTTTCTCATTGTTTTTTCCTTCCTTCGATCATGGCTGGTCAAGGAATCATTCCTGAGTTCGTTGGTCTTGGAGCAAACCCTGATGCAGCGTTGGGGCCGGATAACCAAAACATCCAACCCCAGCACGTCGAAGAAATCGGCGAAATCGAGATGACCAATACTGGGGGTCCGCGCGGGAGCTTCACCCGCATCGCTCAAGCTACCCCAGGAAACAACGGTGCCGGACCTTCGAACCCAGCTCCACCTCAGAATATCTCAGCGCTACTAGGGCTACCAGAGGGCGAAACCCCAGCCTCATGGTACGCCAAGCAACTCGCCACCATTAACGCGGCATATCAATCCTTGAGCGCGCAACAAGCAGTTCTAACGGCAGAACCTTCCTTGGTTACACCAACCGGCCCAAGTCACGGGCCGCGCCAGATGCCACCACCGCAAAATATCCAAGGAAGAGCCAACAGACCTCCCCCTACCCGAAGACTAAGCGTGCAGGACACGCGCGATACACGGGGGGAGACAGAAAGCTACTATGACGAACCGTCAAACTTCCAAAGAGGCCCAGTTCATAGCCGGCTCACGCCGCGCAACATGAACGATGAGTGGGAAGAAACTGACCCGAATGATCCAACCTGGGAGAACGATGACGAATCTTCGGTCTTCAATCGTTTGCAAAGAAATCACGAGTACTACAAACCAAGGCAACACATTGGTTATACCGAAGAGGCGGAGCGTGATTTTCGCCTCGCCTATCGACCAGAAGAAGCTATAGAGCATTCAAAGTTCATCCCAAAGATAGCACTAGCGCCGCTCAAGAGAGAAAAATTGCCTCCGACTGTCGGAAAGTTTAACGGATTGACTGATGGCTCAGAAGCGGTTATCCCGGCATAAGTTGGCCTGCCCTCTCCGCGTTTGACAGCAGTCAACGCAATCGACAACGAGGCAGAGCATCGTCTTGACTTGGATTTGCTAGAAGAAAGGCGCGAAATTGCGCGAATTAAAGAAGCCAAGTACAAAACACAACTGGAGAGGTACTACAACGCGCGAGTCCGCATCTGTACCTTCACTCCAGGGGAATACGTTTTTCGAGACAACGAAGCCTCAAACGCTGAACGCCCAGGAAAGCTAGCACCCAAATGGGAAGGCCCATACTTGGTGCACGAAGTGCTAGGAAAAGGGGCTTACAAATTGCGCACCCTGGATGGACATATCATCCCGCGCACGTGGAATGCGCAACAACTGCGCAAATGCTATATGTGACTACTCTAGGCCCTGCGCCTTTATCCACTAATGTTGGCCACGCGCCTTTTACTTTTCCATGTAGGCTACACGCCTTTTACGTTACAAGCAATGTATGGCCTAAGCGGCCATTTCCAAGTTAAATGAAAGCATACGACATGTTTTCTTTTACGCTGACTCCTTTCGTTACAAATGCATGTTAAACTTCTGATTAGCACGAAAACACTCCAGTTACGCTCGCCCAAGAGCCACTCTTACATTTATTCGCGCTAACTTAACCAAAGTTTCTAACAACAGTGCAATAATTGTAACAGGAAAGGATTAAACAAACATCATATTTAATACAAGCGCAACCGCGCAACAGTTATATAGACAACGAGGTGTTCTTTCCATTTAAAACTAGCGCGACCGCGCAAGAGCTTACATTCAAATCATTTACAAAATTACAAGGCACAAAGCCTAAAAAGTACTAGCCTATTCAAAGCTATCATCAGGATCATCGTCACACTTGCCACCATCACCATCACCTTTTCCATCGCCATCACCACCCGCAGGTGCCTCCTCATCCGAGAGCTCAACAGTCTCCGGTGGATCAAGGATATTCTTCAGCCGCTGGCACCAGTCATCATGCTTCAGCGCATCAGTAACCAAGTCCATCACCGGAATGGATAGATGATCATAACCATGTTCCGCGCGGGCTAGCTCAGCCTCAGCTTCATCAGTCACTGAGCAATGACTAGTATCGAACTCCTGTCCAAGCATAACTGATGCATGTTGCGCACATTCAACATAGCCTTTACGGTGACCAACTGCGAGGGAAGCATCTATAACGGCCGCAACAGCCTTATCCAATTCACCAGCATTTAGAATGGAGTTGGCCATCTACAGCAAACGCAATACCTTAGCCAACAGGTATAAATAAATCAAATTAAAGTAAAAAGAGGAATCATACCAGCACCATTCCACGACCGCGCAGCCACTCGGCTTCAGAGGCCAAAGTATCCACGATACCTTGAACTTCAGAGTAGTTGTTTTGTGCTACATTAAGAGCAGTGGTACTAACATCACGCGCTTCTTCAGCTCGTTGCTTGGCCTCCTCAGCAGTTGCAGCCTTAACCTTCTCCGCCTCAAGATCGATCTCCAAGGATTCACATTTATCAACCTGATCATTCAGGCGGCGTCTCAGTTCTGCGATCTCGACATCCTTGGCCTGCAGATCCTTATCCTTGCCCGACAACTGAGCCTTCACCTCAGCCAACTCAACCTAAAAAGAAGGGACTTAGGCTATTTTACAAACAAGCACAGGAGGAAAAGGTTAGAAGTTTGACAAACCTCAATCTGCTCCTTAGCAACCTGCACAGCCTGCGCACCCTCAACCTTCGCCGTCAACTCCACAACCTTGGCTTCAAGGTTGACAATCTTATTTACGAGCCGCGGCCGCGCGCTCATTATCCTTCTCGCATATGCGCTTGAACTCGGCTTTCTCCTTAGCAAGTTGCTGTTCAGCAGCGTGAAGTTTATTTTTCAGGCCCTCGCGCCCCCATTCTTCGGCCTTCTTATCAGCCTCAAGCTTGGCCCTCTCTTCATCAAGGGCAGTTTTCGACTTCTCAAATTCACTAATACGCTTCAGCATCCGCTCTCGGTACCTCTCCCAGTCCGTCCACTCCCTAACCATTGTTCGCCACTCCCGTACAATCTCCTGGTTAGCAGCGCGAGCATTCGCCTCCCCAAGCATATAAGTACGGTATAGCGCCTCGTGAGTCTTCGCCCTCTGCCGGTTAACCTCTCCAGGAGTGAAGGAGTTGAAGAACCAATCGCGGCAAGGGCCGAACTCTTGAAAGGTGTCCTTTTGCCGCAAACTCCAGGGAGCCTGATGGGGGGCATTACCGCGTTCCGCTTCGGTATAACTTTTATAGTAGATATCACCGACGGTATCCTTCGCCCCGATAGCTTGCGGATTATAACCCCCAGCGCCACCAGAACTCGCGCCACTAGAAACATACGGACCAGATCCCCCCGTGGAAGTCACCTTAGAGCGATGGGGGATATCAGTATGCGTAGGGAGGGTAGGTTTTTCAACCTCAGGTTCTTTTCGCCTCTCTTGGCGAGGCTTGGCAGACCCCGTGACGCTCAAAACCTCCGGACCCTGCGCTTTCTCGTGGATAGTGATAGCGGCGGCACCGGTATACCTCAAGGAGTCATCAATAGGCTTTTCAACAGCCTTTTGCTTCTCCTCCATTTCAGAGGCTTTCTTCCTCGCCCCCTCAGCCTTCCTATCTTCTTCGGCTTTCCTCTTCTTCTCTTCATCCGCGTTCTTCCTCTTATCCTCATCAGCTTTCCTCCTACGCTCTTCATCATTTTTCCTCTTCTCTTCGACAGCCTTCGCCTTATCACCTTCAGCAACATGTTTGTCTTTGGCAGTCTCAGCCCCAGCAGCCTTGGAAGATTTAACGGTAATCTTTGGCCTCTTCGGCTCGGGATCCGAAATTATAACACCCTTCTCAGGGGTTGTCTTCTTAACCTCTGCAAAAACAACGTGTCAAAAAGAGCGAAGGTAACAAAATAACGTAACTAAAGAACTAACCCGGAGAAACTTTGTAAAACGACCGCAAGTTGCTCCGCTTCCCAATCAGGGGAACCTCACCAGCTCCGGGCGCAGCTGAGACACCAGCAGTAGTTTCGCTTCTAACTCTTTTTCTGCTGATCAACTTTTCAGCAGCCTCTTCTTCTTCTTCCTCGTCTTCATGCGCAACAGAGGATGGAGTAGCGCCAGCATCCGGGTTACGAGAACCCACGCTACCCCCACTCTTCGAGCTACCCGCTCCAGCTTTCTTCTCGCCTGCGCGCGACAAGCCTTCAAGTGAGTCACTAATTATCACATAATCTTTCAAGTTACTCTGACGAAGCCAAATAGTACCTTTACCAGCAGCACCAGCAACTGCGCGGCTACTCCCACCTTTTTTACTTGTCACTTCAGGCCCGATGTTGATCACCTTCTTCTTCTTGGGCGGTTTTTTCTTCTCTTGAGGGTCGATGCCCAAGTCGCGCAACACACCTGCAAAGACGTTAGACCACGAACTTAACTCCCCATTCGAAGATCCTACAGACTCCTCGCTGGAAAGATAGACAACCTCTTTCCCAGCAGAGGTCACAGAGCGCAGAGGACGGGGTTTAGGTATGTGCGCACCTTCAGTTGCAGTAGGCGGCGCGGAAAATGCATCAGCAAACGGGTACATAAAGTTGCCCCTAATTTGTGCATACCAATACTCCTCTCCAGCTTGGAGCGGGCGCACGCTCATAGACCCACCAAAGGTAGAGAACGCAGCTTGATACAGGCGCGCCTCTACAAGACAAATTGTATAAATACAGTTGTGAAACGAATATCAACAAAACAAACGAATTAACTAACCTTCATCCTGGAACTTCAAGACAGGGACGTCTTGGCTCTCAGGCGGCCATTGATCACTCATCCGCGCCGCAACAAGTACATTTTCCCCAAACACCCGGTTGGGGGTGGCAGTAAGCTCCCGATACCAAGCCTCAGTCTTGGGGATCGCCAAGTCTTCTTTCACAATAGCTTCATTCCAGTCGCGAAATGTCATGGGTATCGGAATTACCTCCTCTCGGATATAGAAAAACTTAGGTTTCCAGTCATGGAAACTCTTAAGAGGGTTTAAAAGTATCTTCTTCGCCGTGCCTCGACTGGCGAAGGAATAAAAACCCATATTCCTCTGAAGTTGGTAGAAAACCCGGAATCTATCAACAGTTGGCTCTATGCCATGAGCCCAACACAGGAACTCGAAATGTCGAACCCGAACCATTCCGGGTGGGCTCATTTGAGATATATGGAACCCGAAATATTGAAGAATATGAGCCATGAAGTTAGTCGCCGGCAACCGGAAGTTGCCCTGATGGAAAAAATCTTCGAATAAAGTGATGTACCCCGGCGGTGCATCAGCGGCCGTCTGGTTCTGGCCGGGGTACCGGGCATCCCACTCCGGTGGGAACCGGAAACTACGTGAAAGCTGTTCAAAAAGCCCTAAACCCCACCGGAGAACAGGCACATGACCTTCTTCTCCGTGATTATCTTCATGTTGTTCTTCAGCCATCGATAGGTAAACAAAGGTCTTGAAGGTTCTGGAAACAAGCTTGATAATCTGCTACGATGTTCTTCGAGAACTTGAAGATCTGCTGCAACCGTGTTCTTCAAACTTTGAAGATTCAAAGAAGTTTGAGAGGAAGTAAAAGAATAGTAGAAGAGAAAAGTAATGAGCCTCACATCTCTCCGGATATATATACCCATCGCATTTAATGCGATGGGTAACCGTGCCGAAACCGCCGCAAACAAGGCCAATCAGAAAGCGCCACGTAAGACGTGTTTCCCGGAGTGACGGTTACCACGCGCGCGTGAGCCTCACTCTCCTGACGAAAATCTGAACCGTCAGCAACAAGTTGATGACAACCGTCAGAGGTCAACTCAGTCATCACCAACCACGACTTTTACACCAACCTGTCAGAAAATTCGAATTTCGAGGTTTTTCCCGCCCAAAGTCATTAGAAACTTCGTGTTAAAGCCAACAACAAGCCTGGTAGACGCACCGTAGTAACCAACAACTTACACGCGCGCCGTCTACCAAAGCCAAAAGCATCATTTTACTTTATTTTCTTAAGTCCAGAGCTCCAACCACTTGCCTTGCGCATGGTGCAGCACTGGACTGGGGGGACTTGAAGGGGTATGGTCCCAAAAAGCCGCGCAACCCACTGCAAGGTCGCGCGGGACCATACTCCTTAATCAGCAATTTTCTTGATTGCCAACCTCGCGCGGGTTACAACATATCTGTGTAACGCTGCGCGAGGCCCACATAAGAGTAAACTCCAGTTAGCAACACTTGGCATTCTAGAAAGAACATCTGAAGGCCCATGAAGCTCGCGCGAGGTGATAACGTGCTCAGCAAGAATCATGCGTAACTTCGGCGCTAGGCCTTTCCAGATAGTACACAAGGTACAAGTGGCAGAATAAAAGAGCCAATCAGGGTCCTTCTGTTCCTGCGCAATCGTGCTCCATGATCGTCTGACATGCAGGAGACAAAAAGTACTTAAGGACGCCTATGTGGCACCAATCACAGGACAGAGACAACTGCCCCACGATCTCCACTTACCTGCTGATGGCAGAAGGGCGACCAGGCCGACAACAGTGACACGTGGCTCCAATCACGTTGCGCCAACTCCATAAAGCTCCTAGAAGCCACTAACGGTCGACACCAGTAAGACAAGGAGCATATCCTCCATGTTGTCGCCTTCCGGCCCAAGGCCCATCAGCCCACACCCTCTTACACCTCTCCGGCTATAAATAGAGACCTTCACTTCACAGGTTAATTCATTCTATTCCCCCTGCTCTCACTTAATACTTAATTCTTCTCTCAAATACAGTCGCTTATTCTCACGCCGGAGCCCGGTTAAGAGGGAAACCCCCACATTCCCCTCTTAACGAGTAACGGTGTTCTGTTTTGCAGATAAACCACGATCATTAAGGAGCTCAGGAAACATCAGGAAGATTAACCATCATGGTAGAAACATAAACCAAACTGATCAGTCCCATAATTAGTTTTGTGTTTCTTCAGGTGGAAAACTAGAAAATTCCGCCGTACCACCACACTAATGACTTAGTTTAACCAATTGATGACTTTACACAATTCTATCAATGAAAATCACTTTCAATGCATTTACATATGAACATACAATGAAGGGTGGAAAACTAGAAAATTCCGCCGTACCACTACACTAATGACTTAGTTTAACCAAAAAGTATAGTCTTGCCTGTCTTATAGAAAAGACCCAAGCTAAGTCCAAATAATGCATACCCCTAATTATTTCAAACCTTCCTTGGTTGATTAACCAAAATTGACTTCATAACCAAAGTTCAGTTATGGTAATGGTTAAGAAAATCCCACAACCGAAGCTAGTGGTTAATGTTGTGGTTAATGGCAAAAACCAAACCAAACTTACTCATGCAGATCCCTACTCTGTATGATAGTAGAGCTTCTTGTTTTATTCTTTTCTCTCACTCTCATCTTTCTCTACTGCTACCATCTTTGGATCATGGTTGGATGACAACCTCTTCCTAGATTGTCCCTCTTTTATGACACTTCCTTTTCTTTTCACTCTCACTCCTTGTCATGGAAATATTATACACACATATGCATACATACACATATAAGGTTTTATTAATCTTTCTCTTGTCATAATAGTCATAGTTTTTGATGTTGTAGTTCTAGAATTTGTCACAATAACCTTGCATTGTTGCCTCTTATTACTACGTTATGGCCTTAGATTCTTCATCGCGGGTTTTTTCTTACTGTGAACCATGATGTTTTTTAGATTGTATTTTGTTTTTATACCAACGTCTTCATTATTTTTGGCTCGAGTTTCCTCCGCTCTAACTAGTGGGAAGTATTAGATGAAATATATTATATATGATTTATTGTAATTATTATTACCATAACAATGGGATATATTTTGTTTAAGTTTCCTTTATAATATCCTCATTGAACTCCTATAAATCATTTATAGTTGAACAAGAACGCAGAATATTTACCGTATTTATATATCTTGAAAACTTTTTTGGTTAATTATCACTTCCATAACAATGATCAACTCGGTTCAACTTCCGTTGGTTAGTTCATCGGGCTAGCGGACATGGTTCACGGGTCTCTGCTTCACATATGTTCGATCTGAATGTAAGAGATTCAGTTGGTAGTTCCAGACAATTATTTCCTTGGTTTAGATCACAAAGTTCTATTTAAGGGTAGCGATGATACAACCTTGCAATGCCCAGGGCCGGCTCAATTAATTTGAGGGCCCTAAGAGAAAAACCAAAGATCTTTTCAACATGTGATTATTATGTTTTTAAAATAAAATATTTTTAATTTTTAGATGCGGAATTCAATCTTTATGTTCCTTGTGAACATAATTGAAATCATGATTTTCTCCTAATTGATTAGTTATTAATCTTTTTCATAAATGTTATAAATGTTGATGATATTATGTACTGCCTTTCAAAATGGTAAGATTTTTTCAAAATTAAATCACATTAAACAATTGAGTGTGCTGAATAACTTGATATTGTTGTGAAACTAGCCTAATAGCAAAGAAAGAAGAAGAAAATAATAGGGAGAAGAGATCTAATATTTCATTGATTGAGATGTCTCTAATACAAGAGATACAATGTAGTATATATAGGAGAAGAAAACTTGGAGAAGAAGTCAGTCTATTTTAGGAGTTGATAACCATAATAATACAATAATATATTTATAACACTCCCCCTTGGTTATCAACTTAATACGCTTTGAGATGATGCCTCGTTAAAAACCTTGCTAGGAAAACCCAGTGGGATAAAACCTCAGCTAAGGGAAAAAGAGTGCAGTGTGTAATGCGCATTATCTCCCCCTGATACTTCTGGATCAGGTATGTTGCCTCATTAAAACCTTACTAAGAAAACCCATTGAGATAAAACTTAGTTAAGGGAAAAAGAGTGCAACTTGAATAAATCTCCCCCTCATTATAATATGTATCCTTTAAGTAAAGTGTGTCCATCATCTTCGAAAGTTGCTCAAAACTTTTGTAGAATGATTTATCGTTTGATGCCTTGAAGTGCAATCCTTTATATTGAGTAATGTTGTAAAATCTTCTTGTGAGACTTCTAGTGCTTCCTCTTGCGAACAAATACCATAAGATCCAAGACTATTTGTGTTACATTCTTTATATTTACAAGACTAACAGAACTGTAACACCCCCAAAATACCACCTGCGGAAACTCCGCGAGGCGTGTTACTCATCAGAGTTCGAGCCACCAATCACATTGAACCAATGATAAATATTTAAATAAAACATGTTATGAGTTACCAATAGAAAATGTCTAACATAAAGTTACTCCCAAAGAGTTGAGTAGCGGAAGCATATAATAAATCGTTTAACAATTGTTTCATAAGAAATGTTCAAAACCAATGTTTCACTTATAAATTAATCCAAGAGCCTCGATCCATGACCACTCCAGCACTCCCAGATAGCAAGTCCACGTCACGAATTCTAATGACCTGCAAGCATGCAGACAAGTGTGTCAGACGACGCTGGTGAGTTCAAGGTTTTGTTAACGTGTGTAGTTACCAGATTTCTGTTAAGTCAACTCATCGTTTCGTTTTGAAATTGTTATTAACGTAGGAGAGTCTTATATACTGGAAGTGTGTCCAATATATACCATGGGAGTGTGCCCAATATAACCTGGGAGTGTGCCCAATATAACCTGGGAGTGTGCCCAACCCCAATGCCCCTAACCAAGCATTGGTAATGATGTTCCAAAACCACCGGGACGCATGCTTAGAGAAGTGCAATGAACTCACCTTGATTTGCTCGCTTAGACAAGCTACTCGTTAAATAAATTCAATACTCACGACCTAGAAGAGTGTTTGGTAATGATCAGTTTTACAGTTTGTTTACACATAGATCACATCAGTGGTTGTCACGTATGGCACGTATAACAGTTAAGCAACCACTCAAGCAAAGAACAATGATTATTCAAACAGTTGATCCAATAGTACATAGTATCGAGTAGTCCAATCAAGTTACAATTCTGATTACCACATATCACCACACATACATATCCGATTGGCAGTTTTATTCAAGATCCGATCATATAATGTATAACTTATCAAGTAGCCGATATCCGATTATATATTACCATTCCCGATTATCTAACATGCAACTTATCAAACCCCACATAACCGATTAACCTGACATGCATCCTAATGATTTACCCACCATCATTAGATTCTAACAATTAAGTAAGCACCATGTGCGGCCCACTCAAGGTTATTATCATGTGGAATCCTTTAAGGTATTAATTAACCATTTACACACCTATAAACAATCATATCCCTGACAATTCTCATGCAAATAAGAAAAACATGGCTGACAACCATGAAGTGATCTTTATGTTATTTGGCTGCCCTTTTTAATACAAATCACATGCTTCTGACATGTATCAATTTCCTATAATTCCTTATCACATGAGCATGTTTATTATCACAGCTAGATTTCAGTTTCTCAACCATGTAATATCCATCAAGAACCCTACTATATAATGTAATCTACAAACGTAATACATCATGCATGAGCAGCCTATATCTTTAACATTCAGATCGGTGATACTAAACTAAACACATACTCGGTTCGCATTGATAAACAACATTCAAACATATTTCGATCATATATTTTACTAATGAGTATTACAATTATATCCGCACTAGAACTATCATAATAACTATAACACCAATCAAGGTTACACAAACAGGAAATCAACAAGCAAGAATCACTTGCCGAAAACTTGATTAATCACGGTGCAGTCACCAACAGAGGGGGGGGGGGGGTCTCCACTGACTTTGTGCGATCTAGGAAGACTAGGGCGTATGATTTGTTTGTTGATAATAGCGTAGGGTTTGTTTGTGGATACATAATATAATAAAGTGTATAGTACGTATGCTAGTTGAGCCAGGAAGTCTAGGGTGGTTTAAGTTGTTGTCCAAAGTGGGCTCAAGCCCAAATGATTATTCGAATAACAAAGGGCTATTGTGTTGCAATAATTTGGGCCGTACGTTAGATGTATAATGGGCCGAGATTAACTGGATAATATAATTAATGATGTGACCCACACTAATCACCCGGTTATTGTATAATCAAGTTCAATGAAGTTACACGGACAAAACGTTTAACGTAGATGGAAGGAAAAACAAAAAGATTGGAAGTACCTAAATAATACGAGTTGTCACATCATCCCCAACTTGAAGGAAATTTCGTCCCGAAATTTAGTAAGTAAACACTGAGGAGTGAAGTGGGGAAATCAAGATTGTTGCGGGTTCTGCTCAGTTGTGACATCATCCCCAACTTGAAGAGGAATCTCGCCCCGAGATTCACCAGTTACATGGGATCTAGAATTGCTAGGCTTGGTCTTGTCCTTGGGGAACAAATGTGGATACTTAAGTTCCATTTGGTCCTCGCGTTCCCACGTGAACTCCGGACCACGTCTTGAGTTCCAACGAACTCTCACAATAGGTATACGGCTGTGCTTACGAACTTTGACTTCTCGATCCATAATCTCAATTGGTTCTTCGACAAACTGCAACTTGTCATCTATTTTCAGCTCTTGATATGGTACCACTAATGGGTCGTCAGCATAGCACTTCTTTAACTGTGATACATGAAATACGTCGTGAACATTGCCCAACTCAGTGGGTAACTCCAACCTATAAGCCACCTTACCAATACGCTCAAGAACTTTAAACGGCCCAACATAACGTGTATTCAGCTTGCCACGCTTCCCAAAGCGTACAACCCCTTTCCACGGCGAGACTTTCAGCATGACACGGTCATTCACTTCAAACACCACTTCCTTGGCACGCTCGTCAGCATAGGCCTTCTGGCGGTCACGAGCAGCTGCCATACGTTCCCTGATTTTCACAATCATATCCGAAGTTTCGAGTACCATCTCAGGACCTGTGATCTGACTATCACCCACTTCAGCCCAGCAGAGAGGTGAACGGCACTTCCTCCCGTACAGTGCCTTAAATGGTGCCGCTTTGATGCTGGTGTGGTAACTGTTATTGTAGGAAAACTCTACCAACGGCAAGTGCTTCTCCCATCCTTTCCCAAAATCAATAACACATGCCCGCAGCATGTCCTCTAATGTCTGAATAGTACGCTCACTCTGACCATCTGTCTGTGGATGATAAGCCGTGCTCATATCGAGACGTGAGCCGAACATCTTATGCATAGCCTGCCATAGCTCCGAAGTAAAACGAGGATCTCGATCAGAAATAATAGAAGTCGGCACCCCGTGCCTAGAAACTACCTCTTTAAGATACACTGCTGCGAGCTGCGAATACTTATCTGTCTCCTTGATTGCTAGGAAATGTGCTGACTTTGTGAGACGGTCGACAATCACCCATATAGTATCGTTCCCAGCCTGTGTTCTAGGTAACCCCGTAACAAAATCCATAGCGATCTGTTCCCATTTCCACATGGGTATCTCTGGCTGCTGAAGTAGACCCGAAGGCTTCTGGTACTCGGCCTTGACCCTAGCACAGGTCAAACACTTACCCACGTAGGTGGCAATAATAGCTTTCATGTTCGGCCACCAATACAAAACCTTGAGGTCTTGGTACATCTTATCAGACCCTGGATGAATGGAATATCGCGACTTGTGTGCTTCGTCCATCACAAGTTCTCGAAGATTACCAAATGAAGGAACCCATATCCGTTCCATGAAGTAGTAGATATCGTCAGACCGTTGCTCGAACTTCTTCTTGTGTAGACCTCGTAATCCTTCAGCTTCGATATTTTCTTCCTTTAACGCTTCAATCTGAGCTGAACGAATCCGGGCAGGTAAATTAGAGTGAATAGTAAGCTGTAGGGCACGAACACGCTTCTGTTTCGGTTCCTTGCGACTAAGAGCATCGGCTACAACATTAGCTTTACCCGGATGATACTTGATAGCACACTCATAATCATTAAAAAGCTCAACCCAACGCCGCTGCCGCATATTCAACTCCTTCTGGTCGAAAATATGTTGAAGACTCCTGTGATCGGTATAGATGGTACACTTGGTACCGTACAGGTAGTGCCTCCAGATTTTCAGCGCGAAGACTACGGCTCCTAACTCCAGGTCGTGTGTCGTGTAGTTCTTTTCGTGTACCTTCAACTGTCGAGATGCATAAGCTATCACCTTGTCTCGCTGCATCAACACACAGCCGAGACCCTGAATAGACGCGTCGCAATAAACCACAAAATCTTCAGTACCCTCTGGTAGAGATAAAATCGGTGCACTGCACAACTTCTGCTTTAAGAGCTGAAAAGCTTCTTCCTGGTTCGATCCCCACGAATAAACAACTTTCTTTTGAGTCAAGGCGGTGAGAGGCTGTGCAATCTTCGAAAAATCCCGAATAAAACGACGATAATACCCCGCGAGACCAAGAAATTGACGCACCTCCGAAGGATTCTTTGGTGGCGCCCAATTTCGTATAGCATCGATCTTGGCAGGATCCACATGAATACCCATTTCGTTAACGATGTGCCCGAGGAAATGCACTTCCCGAATCCAGAAGTCACACTTAGAAAACTTTGCATACAGTTGTTCCTTCCTCAAAAGTTCCAAGATGAGACGAAGATGGCGCTCGTGGTCTTCCTTGTTCTTGGAGTAGATCAAGATGTCATCAATAAAAACGATAACGAAATCGTCAAGGTAAGGTTTGCACACGCGATTCATGAGATCCATGAAAACTGCTGGTGCGTTGGTCATCCCAAATGGCATAACCAAGAACTCATAGTGACCATACCGCGTTCGAAAAGCCGTTCGAGGCACATCCTCCTCTCTAACCAGTACCTGATGATACCCCGACCTTAAATCAATCTTGGAATAAAAACTGGATCCCTGTAGCTGGTTAAACAAGTCGTCGATGCGAGGCAGAGGATAACGATTCTTGATCGTCACCTTGTTGAGCTCACGATAGTCGATACACATACGAAAAGACCCGTCCTTCTTCTTTACAAATAACACAGGGGCTCCCCAAGGAGATGAACTAGGACGAATGAAACCTCGGTCCAATAATTCCTGAAGTTGGTTCGACAATTCTTGCAACTCTCCTGGTGCAAGACGATACGGAGCACGAGCAATCAGCGCTGCTCCTGGCTGAAGATCAATCTGAAATTCCACCTGACGATGTGGAGGTAGACCGGGGAGTTCTTCAGGAAAGACATCAGGAAACTCTCGAACAATAGGAAGGTCTTCGAGTTTCCTTTCGTTAGTCTGAGAATTAGTAACCAGGGCGAGAATGGAAGGATAGCCCTTTCGTAGAAAACTTAGGGTCTTCATGGCTGAGATAATACCTACTGTAGCGCCGCTACGATGACCCTGGACCGATAGAGATTCACCACTGGCAAGGGGAATACGAACGACCTTCTCCTTGCAAAGAATTTCCGCCTGATATTTGGATAACCAATCCATTCCAACAACTACATCGAAGCTCCCAAGAGTGACAGGAAGTAGGTCAATGTCAAATACTTGACCTAAGAGATCTAATTTGCAACCCATGAGAACATGTGACGCTTCGATAGTTTTACCATTCGCTATTTCTACTATATGCTTAACAACAAGAGGCGTAGGACTCAATCCTAGACGTCTACTAAATTCCAAAGACACATAACTCCAGTCGGCACCTGAATCGAATAAAATAGAAGCATAAACACCATTTACTGAAAACGTACCAGTAACCACATTGCCGTCGTTTCGAGCTTCACCAGCTCCAATAGTAAATCCGCGACCACGCGCCACGTTGCCCCCATTGTTGCCATTGTTGTTGTTGTTCCCAGCGTTATTGTTATTCGGGCGGTTGTTGTCGTTAGCGTTTTGATTTAACTGAGGGCAATCCCGCTTAAAGTGACCCTCGTCCCCACACTGATAGCACCCCTTCCTGAAGCCCTGATTCTGCTGGGGTGGTTGTCCCTGCTGTCTCTGGTTCTGCTGGTTCTGTTGCTGCAGGTGTTTGGGCTGTGGGGCCCTACAATCTTTGGCCTCATGGCCCGCTTTACCACACCTGTTACATACCCGTCCACACTGCCCGAAATGATGATAACCACACTTGTTACACCGTGGCTTCCTCCCTACATACGAACCCTGACTTTGGCTACCTCCCTGGCCTTGATTGACAGAAGACGACTGGCTGATGTTGCGGTTGCTATTGTTGTCTGGCCTTTTCTGAGTCTGACCCGCACTGGATGCTTTGTCGTAATCGTTCCACTTCCGCTTGTTATCATTAGCGGATGCAGTGGCAGTGGGTGCAGCAGCAGTAGTGGTTGAAACACGCGGTGGTAACGAGTTACTCTCTACCTCTTGATCCACAATCTTGTGGGTCAAACGGACAATCTGTGTCAAATCATTGAGATGGGCTGCAGTGACCAAATTCTTCACACGCGGAGGCAACCCCTTGATGAATAACTCAATCCTCCGAGACATAGGCCGGGACAAGTTCGGGCACATGTCGGCCAGTTCATACGATCGCTTCACATACGCTTCGACTTCAGATCCTACCATCTTCAAGTCATAATACTCGTTTTCCAACTTCTGGATCTCATCCCGAGGACAGTACTCCTCCCTGATCAGTTCTTTGAAATCATCCCAAGTTGTGGCATTCGCTGCCTCGATGCCCAGCAACTGCACTTGGGCATTCCACCACGTTAGGGCACCATCCGCCAAGGTACCCGCAGCATATTTCACTCTGTCCCCAGCGGGACAGTTACATATAGCAAACACAGACTCTGCTTTCTCGAACCATCTCAAGAGTCCCACAGCCCCTTCAGTGCCGGTGAAGGTCTGTGGCTTACAGTCCATGAACGTTTTAAACGTACAGACAGGCTGATTGTTCTGAGGTTGCGCTTGCTGACCTAAAGGATGAAAGGAAACACATTATAGGAGTAAAAAGACGTGTACGCGATATAAGAGTAAAGAGTACTTGGTACATTCCGTACCAGCTTGATAGGCTGCTAAAGCCTCAGCCACACGGGTGTTGATTAGGTCAGTCAACTCAGCCTGAGTCATGTTAATGTTGCCACGTCCGTGTCCTCGTCCACTCATGATTCTATAGATAGAGATGAACCGATTTAGGAAATTGAAACGAGATAGAAATCAAGGATCATGTTGATATCTATGCACTACCAAGTTCACACATAATAAGGCAGAACCCTTCTCACACTTGATAAGCCTCACTGGGACTTGCATGCACCCCACGTTATTATTAAGTGTGCACCCATAATAATAAGGCAATTTGCATGCTTGTCTCAACGCCTCTTAGCTTGCGCTCGAAGTTTCCCCCGTTCACACAACCCAACGATTGATATCACAAGTTTACAATTCACATAAGTCGAAGAGTAGTGTCACACTATCAAGTCACCATAATATCAAATGTATCGTTTCATGCAAGTTATGAGTGTGTGACTACTAAGGAAGTAATGCATAAGCTAAACAGAAGACGAACCTTGCGATCTGGAGCTGAGTGTCATGATCGATTCTTCGAAGGTATTCGGTTATAGTCTGGTTTTATAAAACGTTTTAAAACCTAGTTCGCTATAACCAGTGGCTCTGATACCAACTGTAACACCCCCAAAATACCACCTGCGGAAACTCCGCGAGGCGTGTTACTCATCAGAGTTCGAGCCACCAATCACATTGAACCAATGATAAATATTTAAATAAAACATGTTATGAGTTACCAATAGAAAATGTCTAACATAAAGTTACTCCCAAAGAGTTGAGTAGCGGAAGCATATAATAAATAGTTTAACAATTGTTTCATAAGAAATGTTCAAAACCAATGTTTCACTTATAAATTAATCCAAGAGCCTCGATCCATGACCACTCCAGCACTCCCAGATAGCAAGTCCACGTCACGAATTCTAATGACCTGCAAGCATGCAGACAAGTGTGTCAGACGACGCTGGTGAGTTCAAGGTTTTGTTAACGTGTGTAGTTACCAGATTTCTGTTAAGTCAACTCATCGTTTCGTTTTGAAATTGTTATTAACGTAGGAGAGTCTTATATACTGGAAGTGTGTCCAATATATACCATGGGGGTGTGCCCAATATAACCTAGGAGTGTGCCCAACCCCAATGCCCCTAACCAAGCATTGGTAATGATGTTCCAAAACCACCGGGACGCATGCTTAGAGAAGTGCAATGAACTCACCTTGATTTGCTCGCTTAGACAAGCTACTCGTTAAATAAATTCAATACTCACGACCTAGAAGAGTGTTTGGTAATGATCAGTTTTACAGTTTGTTTACACATAGATCACATCAGTGGTTGTCACGTATGGCACGTATAACAGTTAAGCAACCACTCAAGCAAAGAACAATGATTATTCAAACAGTTGATCCAATAGTACATAGTATCGAGTAGTCCAATCAAGTTACAATTCTGATTACCACATATCACCACACATACATATCCGATTGGCAGTTTTATTCAAGATCCGATCATATAATGTATAACTTATCAAGTAGCCGATATCCGATTATATATTACCATTCCCGATTATCTAACATGCAACTTATCAAACCCCACATAACCGATTAACCTGACATGCATCCTAATGATTTACCCACCATCATTAGATTCTAACAATTAAGTAAGCACCATGTGCGGCCCACTCAAGGTTATTATCATGTGGAATCCTTTAAGCTATTAATTAACCATTTACTCACCTATAAACAATCATATCCCTGACAATTCTCATGCAAATAAGAAAAACATGGCCGACAACCATGAAGTGATCTTTATGTTATTTGGCTGCCCTTTTTAATACAAATCACATGCTTCTGACATGTATCAATATCCTATAATTCCTTATCACATGAGCATGTTTATTATCACAGCTAGATTTCAGTTTCTCAACCATGTAATATCCATCAAGAACCCTACTATATAATGTAATCTACAAACGTAATACATCATGCATGAGCAGCCTATATCTTTAACATTCAGATCGGTGATACTAAACTAAACACATACTCGGTTCGCATTGATAAACAACATTCAAACATATTCCGATCATATATTTTACTAATGAGTATTACAATTATATCCGCACTAGAACTATCATAATAACTATAACACCAATCAAGGTCACACAAACAGGAAATCAACAAGCAAGAATCACTTACCGAAAACTTGATTAATCACGGTGCAGTCACCAACAGAGGGGGGGGTCTCCACTGACTTTGTGCGATCTAGGAAGACTAGGGCGTATGATTTGTTTGTTGATAATAGCGTAGGGTTTGTTTGTGGATACATAATATAATAAAGTGTATAGTACGTATGCTAGTTGATCCAGGAAGTCTAGGGTGGTTTAAGTTGTTGTCCAAAGTGGGCTCAAGCCCAAATGATTATTCGAATAACAAAGGGCTATTGTGTTGCAATAATTTGGGCCGTACGTTAGATGTATAATGGGCCGAGATTAACTGGATAATATAATTAATGATGTGACCCACACTAATCAACCGGTTATTGTATAATCAAGTTCAATGAAGTTACACGGACAAAACGTTTAACGTAGATGGAAGGAAAAACAAAAAGATTGGAAGTACCTAAATAATACGAGTTGTCACAAGAACTATCTTTCATGGGTTAGTAAAACATAGACACATATCATTCTTACCTTTAGGGTATCGACATATCTGTTTTACCATTCAAATGTCTCCTCATTGGACATGTGCTATATCATGTTGATAAATTCAAATAAAAAATATATATTATCATGCACAGCTAGAAATTTAAGTTAATGCACAATTGCACTTTAGCCATGGTACTTTTGAAATGAGAATCTCTACTTTGGTAGGAGATGATAATAATCATTTCTTATAAAAAGTGTCTGAACAACCTTTAACATACTATAAGGTTGAGCTCTCTACAAACTAAAATGTCCCAGCAACATCTTCTAGATGTAATTTGATAGATGAATAAAAGTATGATTACAAATATACTTGAACTGCAAGTCGAGTAATAGTTAGACTGTGCTAGGGTCATTAAAAAATTCCCCTTCTAAAAGCTCGCCAGTTTCTCTTGATGATGCTCAGACATCATCACTGTAAATTGCGATTATAGTGAACTTTTAAGAAAGAACATTTGATAAAGATGGATAATATTATCAAACTTATATTGCTCTTTATCAGAATATATCATGAGTTGTACAACACTCAACTTGACTATTTTAGTTCATACTATCTTTAACTTTATAAAGATACATTCTTGAGGACTTGAAATCAATGCTTCAGGCATTTGTAATCATATACATACTTCTTTCAACTTTGAAAAACAATGTATGTGCATTCACTCTTTAGGAGTTCTATTACATATACCTCCTCATTGATTTCTATATCATATGCAAGGATGTCTTGAATATTTAATCCATATTGTACCATGCTTATACATTGTACATTAAGATGCCATAATAACCAGGCACAAGTTTTCTATGTATAGTTATTGGTGCACAAGAATTACATCTTTAAGATGTTTCAACTAACCTTATAAGCACCTAAATGCTTTACGATACTCATCAGGAGTTCCAATTATATTCAACGTATTCAAATATGAATTTGTATACAACGATCATATCGTTCTCGAGAACTCATTTTACATGATTTTTGATAATTCAAATCCTTGAGTAACTTTCATGTAAACTTTTAGTATCAAGTGATACATAACATTCATAAGACGCATATCAATTCTCTCTTTATATTACCAGACTAATAAAATATTGGAAAGTCATTACATCCACCACTAGAGAATTGAATGTGTCTCATTATAATCAATCACGGGTTTTTGCGAAAATCCTTGTGCACCATATTTGCCTTATCTCATTTAATTTGATTTTCACATGATTCGCATAAAATCCCCATTAATATCCAACATACTTTACAAATTCAGTTGTATGGACTGTTGGTCCGAAAACTTTCCATTTCATTAGAGAATTTAAATTTGCCATACTTTTGCGTCTTTTCATTTTGGCCAATCATTTATGTATTTTCATTGATAGGCAGATCTTAAATCTTGATCCTCGTCATTTCATCATTTCAAGCGCTATATTATATACAAAAGTATAACGACGTCGATTTTTATTTCGATTCCATACATTTCTTAGACACGATACAACTTATCGAGATCTCTTTATTTTCAGGTACCTGAGGTTCTTCTTGAACCATCATGTCTACTGTCTCTTCAGGAGATCTTATTACTATAACCTCGACTTGACCATCTTAATTACTTGCTCCAATTTTTGAGGAATTTTATTATTGGAATCAACTAGTCTACCACGCTTCAGGCGTGCAATAGATTCATTACAAACATGTGGTTGTCCTTCTAGGACACTCATCTTAATTGGAGCATTAGTAGTTGGTATATGTGACATAGTCACCTTTTTAAGGTCAGTGAATGCGTCTGGTAATAGATTCGCTAATCTTTGTAATTGAGTTATCCTTTGAACTTCTAGTTCACACTTTTAGTTTTGAGGATCAATGATAATTCATACCAACTCATTTCTTTTCCAACTGCTTTTTATCTCCCCCTAATATTGGGAATTTTAATCCATTGAGATGGATATCAATTAATTGAGTTGTAAATAAATATCTCGTGAAATGCTCTATTCGTTACCATATATTCCCAAACACCTTTTAAGGTCACGTCTTTGTGCGTAGTGGTGGATCAGTTTCAATATATACCGTACAAACAAAATCTTAGAAGGGACATCTTTGGTTCCTGACCAAAAACCAACTATAATGGGGAGAAACTATTACAACATGTTGGCTTGATGTGAATTAATGTTATTGCATGTAAAATTACATGCATTCATATATAAACATGAACTTGCTCTCATGATTATTGGCTTTGCTATCAATCGTAGACATTCAATGATCGTCTTAACAAAAGCAATTTGTGTATGAACATAATCTACAGGAAGTTCAACACTTATTCCACCGATCATTAATAGCTAGGGAAATAAACTTATCATCACTACTAATAAATACATGCAATCTGGAATATTGTGTTAGCTATTTTATTAGCTAAGCCATAAATTACACAAACATCAAGTTGTGAATTTGATAACCATTTAGACGATGCATCGATTTAAAACACTAAATGGTTTCATGTTGAGATATGCATATCCCTTAATCACTTCCAGAATATTTAGGGATACACACCCTTAATTAGCAAATACATAATTTTCCTTAAGAGCAAACAATACATGCTATCAACTAGAAGAATCTTCAAGTTCTTCATTATGTTTCACATCATCATTGATTCGGTGTGGTCTAACCGGTCATGCCAATTAATTAAATAATTATGATCTATAAACTTCTGGTTTATGATCGTGTATGTGTTACTTGCTCGTATGTAATACAAAACATAAGATACGAGAAAATGTAGTACAACTTTAAAGTTCAAACCATTATGTTAATAATCATGATCCATAAACTTCTAATTTATGATCGTGTGTGTGTTAGTTTCATTATGCGAGAAAACATCGCATTATCATTGCAAACTATCGTGTTATATAACTTTTTTTCCTTTTACCATTTTGTTCTCATATAATCACTCTTATAATGTGCTACGTCTAGTGGTCAATCTCATTATAACCATTATTACAATTCTAATAGCCGAGCTCACTATTAACTTGGCTATCAAAGGAATTCTGATGATTGGTCTCATTTTAGCATGGTAGTCATAACAAAATTTTCAATTATGTCCATGATAACGACATTTTCAATGATCATTATATAATCACATTTGCTTCAGGGAATGAAATAAAACAAGAACAAGCTTCATAGCTTTCCGTTATTTACTCGATCACACATATATGAAATCATTTCAAACTTTTCATATGATATTGTTATTTCAAGAGCATATCTCAGGTGTGGTAAATGGAAAACTGTATCTAGTTTATCCTTAGAACAATCTTCTTTTCTCATTCTATAATTTGAGAAAATGTTAAATGACCAAGTTGTATTAGATTTATTGGTCTTATCCTTAGAACAATCTTCTTTTCTCATTCTATAATTTGAGAAAATGTTAAATGACCAAGTTGTATAAGATTTATTGGTCAATATCTTATGACCTTTTGTAACTTGATAATGAGATTTAGAGAGTATGACACACTTCGAATATCATATCTAAATATATTAATATTATTTCATGAGAGTGATAATAAACCATAAATTTTAGTTTTTCATTTGTTTTATCCAATTATATCTACCTACAAAGAATCTATTGCATATAGATGACATATGGTACAAAGTTAAATTATGTAATTTTCAAAGCTATAACATGTCAGCATATAAATCAAGTATATAATCATAATGTTCTTAAACAAAATTACGATGCTGATAAAAAAATCATTATAGATCATTCTCTTATTTATCATTATCAACCAAGTGATTTTCATATTATCATTCTATAAAGAACAAAACTGATATGATGAAAGACACCATGAAATAATACAATTTGAATAACAGATTAAACTTATATATACACATATGTATGCAAATGATATTCATGGAATCTTAACAAATTTTATACATAAATCATTAACTTAGTGTGATTGCAATCAAGTTCATACAAAAGTTGACATAAAGTTCTATCTTTTTTTATTATATAAAAGGATATTTGATTTTAAGGTAAACCATAAATTTAAATCAAACAAAACAATGACGAGTATCAATACAAAACATACATATTAGAATGCAATTTTACTTTTAAAGCATTCATTAAAAAATAGAAAATTATCATAAAAGTTAATTTATACTTTTCTAGTAAAAGTTTAATTCTTCAAATTGTAATCGTAAAACTAACACATCGTTTATCATTTATAACTTTGTCAGAGTTAATTCATAAAACTTTATGACAATTATTACTATATTAATTAAAATAATATAGTAAACAAAACGCTAAAGGTTAATAATATAGAAAAAAAATTTAATATGCTTGTTGAGCCCGGCTTTAACATGGGTAATCCCAACAATGTGTATCAACGTGCACAGGAGTTCTACCGTGATTTTTCAACTGATATTATACAATGATTAATTGATTAATCATACTTATCTCCCTAACTTGATAATTCACATAATAAAATTATTTAATGAATAGAAAAATAAAACATTAATAAAATTATTTAATGAATAGGAAAATAAAACATTGTATAACATTGTGAGCATCTCATCTAAAATTATGGGTTCAAGATAATAAAACATGATTCTTAAAACACTAATGTTATGAATCCATAAAAACACATACAAATTCACTTTTCAATAATTAAGGATAAAGTAAACTAATTTTTTTTTGTTATGTATCCATATAGGAAGATAATAATACCAAAATTGTATTTGTAATTTCCAAAGTTTATGCGTATCATGAATTTATGTAATGATCAGTTGATAGTTAAGAAAATCTTTTTTTTATTTATTTTCTATTTTTTTTTTACCGAATCATGTCACAAGTGACAATCAAATACAAAACATATATGGTTAGTCGCATACACGTGAATATAAAATTCCTTTGTCAGTGTAACAAAATTTAGAATCTACCTTTTAATGTATTGAATCTAGTATAATAAGTTATGAATAATTTGAAAGTTGGTTTATATGATTATTTAATGTATATTAATAAAAGAAGATTCAATAAAAATTACCTTTTTTTCTCGAATGATGACACTTTAGCAAGCTGTGGTTCTCAAACTGCCCAGATAAGCATTCACGCCGTTTACGGTGTTTGACAGGGTAATAAGGTACGTAATGACGACTATAGAAACAAGGGTTCTAGAACGAGCACTGTCGTGCTGATAACGTGTTGTGAAACTAGCCTAATAGCAAAGAAAGAAGAAAATAATAGGGAGAAGAGATCTAATATTTCATTGATTGAGATGTCTCTAATACAAGAGATACAATGTAGTATATATAGGAGAAGAAAACTAATTGGAGAAGAAGTCAGTCTAATTTAGGAGTTGATAACCATAATAATACAATAATATATTTGTAACAGATATTATATTTTGGCAAACCCTTATATAGAAAAACTTTTGTTAGAATTTTGAGATGGCCTGATCTATTCGCACACGGCCTTTGTCTTTTTGCACACTCAAAGCGCCCCGCTTTGGCCATAGCGGGGCGCTTTGGCCATGGTCAACAGACAAGGACTGACTTTATTTTCCAACTTTTCCAAACGACAGGCACATGGCAAAATCATAACGAGAAAGGTCAAAGATATTAATTACCTTTATTTTCCAACTTTTCCAAACGACAGACACATGGCAAACCACAGCTGGTAAAAAGTTGGCAACCACAGCTTGCACTGTAGGCTCTCAACCCGTCTTCCTTACGTTTTAGTTCCCTACTCAAAAGCTCAATCGCATATATTGAAACCTTTCTGAGAATATATGCAAGCATGTGCTGCTTCTTGTGGTGCGTCATCACTTTTCGGAGGCTTGTTTCAAAGCTACTACTAATCTCGGTGTATTGTCTATCAACAACATGATCAACATACAGTACAAGTTTATCCAGTGTGTTGCGATGACTTGGAAAGTGACTTTTTAGTGTTGCATGCATGCCCTCAACCCTGTTGGTCGTAGTTTGGTGAAAGTTGATAGTTTTGTTAATCCAGCATGATACAAACTTTTCACGGTACGGATCCAACCAGGATTTCTTCATATAATCAAAAACCTCTAAAATTAAAAAAAATGTAAATAGTCAGTTTTTGTTATTATATAAAATTTGAACATAATTATGTAAGAAATACCTACGTTCACGGTCATCTTCTTTCAGCTGTGCTTCAAGGTTTTCCAAGTTATACCTGTATATTTCCTCGGTCGTAGACTCGCACAATAACCAAAAACTACGTACGAATTCTTTCCAATCCTTGTCAGATAATTTCTTCTTGCTGTTCTTATTAATATTTTGTTGAATATGGAACCGACAAAGATACTTATGCGCTTTTGGAAAAAAATGTTCACACGCGTTCATTAGCGCAAAATCCCTGTCTGTTAAAATCACGCGCGGTTCCATACATCCTACCAGCATAGACTTGATCCTCTGCAACACCCATAGGTAGTTCTCTGACTTCTCAGCGGAAATTACCGCACAAGCAGCCGTAAACGATTTGTTTGTCGACGTCATGCCTACGACCTGAACAAATGGCAGGTTGTACATGTTCGTTTTGTAGGTGGCGTCAATCATTAGCACATGCGGGAAGGCACACCACATAGTGAATGATCTTTCGTGAACAAAGAAGACATCTTCAACTTCGTTCGATATCTCATTCGTGCGCATGTAATAAGTGTAATTTTTTTCGAGAAGAATGCTTTCAAGTTTTTGCATCGGAGACTTACCGACATTTTTTTCGGCGTTGATCTTCTGAACAACGTTGTGTATATCTTTCGGAATAAGCTTTCTAGCCGGATTGTTTTTTGTCAGCGTTCGCCAGATACTTTGGTTGGGAATGTCTTGCTCTGCCAGCTCCTTAACCAGTTTTTTATCCTCCGAAGAAAGCCTTCTCGCATACGCGTGACCCTCTAAGTTTTCAATAGGAGTGTGGTTATGCTTCGCCTTCGTCACCTCGATCCTCCAAACACTTCCGGATGATTTCGAAAACCCGATCATCTCGAACGGGCAGCCTATTTTCTTGCTACCCGTTTTCCTCTGTGTAGCTATACTCTTATGCTCCCCACCAAAAGTACATTGAAACCAAATCTTGTAATTCTCTCCTCTTTTATTCGACCTCTTAACCACAATGAGGTAACCGTTGTCTTTTGCCGTGTCTTGTACCCAACGCACCAACTCTTTACGCGACGAAAAGGTCTGCGTTGTATCAAACGAAAACGTAACCGAGTAACAGCCTTCATCGTCAACAGACACATCCCCCGGCTCACCATCGTCACCGAGGTCCGAATATACTTGATGTTCAAAGTTGTGCTCGCCACCGTAACCGAAATTCGAATAACCTTGTAAGCTCTGTTGACAACCGTAACTGTCGTTTGGACCACACTCCTGCTGTACAAAGTTGTACTCGCCACCGTAACCGAAATTCGAATACCCTTGTTGTGCGTAAGGGTCCTCCACAGGGGTATTCAAATCCAGCGTCACCGTGTTATCACGATAACGAATGCCAGATATAACCTCTGCCTCCCTCAAGTTGGACGAGACCGGTTTCTCATACGAGTCAGAAATAGCGGTCCCCTCGTAAGAATCAGGAACAACTGTCTCGTCAGAATATTGACCGAAAATATAGTTGTTTAACCACGACATCGTTTTTTCAAGAGATGTAACTAATACAGCAAAACCGCGCGTTATTTTGAAGAAACACAACGGATGGGGAATAAAGGCAATACAGACCTTTGATCTGAAATGAATGAAAATTAATGTCAGGAACTTAAGTTGTGTCTGCTATTTTTGATCTGAAATGAATGAAAATATATATCGAACATTGTCTCTGTCTCAGAGGTTGCTTTTAAAAGGTAAAGTGGGTGAAATTTGGGGTCGAAGCGCCGCGCTATGGCCAAAGCGCGGCGCTTAGGGTTAACGACAAACCTCATAATCAGCTTTATGTCTCTCAAACAGTAACTCATGTCTCAAACGTCAATCAAGTCACCTTTTGTCGATCTAAGCGCCGCGATATGGGCAAAGCGCGGCGCTTTGAGGTGTGAAAATAATTTTGGCCGTGTGCAATTAGCATAACCCTTTTGAGATTCCAAACCTTGTGAAGTCCCTAGACAATAGCCTGCTTTCATTATAATATGGGTTTGGCCCAGACAATTCCACTGTTCGGTTTGCAACTATATGAACTAGTTTAATACCTGTCTAGTATTAGTTATAACTAATATAGATTATTAATTCCACGGGTACCTTAACTATTTACATGTGTTTTAATTATAACTAATATAGATTATTAATTTAACAATTCTTGTTCTCTAAGGTAAAACAAACAATGGTCCCTTTTAATCCAAAACTTTTAAATATCTAATGGTACGATACCGTGTTAAAAAAGACGAACGGAACTGTCAAAACCGAACCATTAACTGACCGACTGGACAGTGACCATCTCTAATAAGTCTAGTGAAAATGATCATCATGTATTTTGGATGAAACTGATGAATATTTCAAATTTAAAAGTAAAATAACTACAAAATTCCTACACTAATTCACTTCATATGACATATCCAAACAGGTTTCTTTATTTCAACAAGCAATTAGAACTTACAAGTTCCATTTATTTTATTTTTCCATCGTAACTGAAAGCAACAAACAACATGAAATGAAATCATTTTTTCGCTTCTTCCATCACTCATCACTCGGATTCAGCTCAAAGGAATTCATATAATGGGGGTCGTTGTGCGGTAGTGGTGGTGGTGGCAGCAACGGCGACTGAATTCTGGTCATGTCCGTTTCCCAAGCTCAGGCTCAGATCGATAGCAGGATGTACCAACGGCTGTAGACCGGATGTCCTTGGTAACACCATGGATGTATCTCCAACACCATTTTTATCACCACCTGTAAATCCAAAAATGTATAGCATACTTTAACTTATTATAAAATGTGAAGGTTGATTCATGTAATATTTTATAAAATGTAATATTACAAAGGAGAAAGTGGAGTTTTGATAAGCGTTTGTAAGAGTTCTTTGAAATATGTTTGATAGAAAACTATGCATTTAAACTTTTTAAAAATTCAAATAAACACAAGTTATTAAAGAAAAATTAAAATACATCTTAAATAAAAATATCGTAATGAATTAATTACCAACATAAGGACCGTTGATCATCGGGGCCACAACATTCTGCACAGATGATCTTTTCAGAGGGTGATTAGCCGATATAGACGAATAAAAATCAGGAATATTGTGAGCTATCATAAGACGCCATTGATTTATCACACGATCACCCATCAACATGGCCATTTCAGACCATCTGTTCTCAGTAAACAATGTATCTTCAGGCTTAAACATCTTTATCCATCTTAATCTACAACTGTTGCCTAAATATTTGTACACACGCATTAATAAATAAATAAGTTGTTAACTGATTATATTAAATAATGAATCAAAAGGTATAGAATGTTTAATTAATTACTGGTTCTTTGAGGGAATCCAGCTGCTATTGTTTTCCACACAAATTTCTGCTTATGACTAGCAATCACCTCCACTAGCTTACAATCCTCTAACAAAGTCCAGCGGCGGCGAGATACACTTCGGCGACGCCTTCGAATGTTGTCGCGATCGCCTCCTTCTTTTGTTCTTGTAGGGTCTTCGGAGGCATCATCAGAAATAATAACCACTTCCTGACTGTACATGTAAATAAATCAAGATGATAAAAATGTAATCTTTATACCCATTTGGTAAAACAAATATATTTGCAGTGGCGCAACATGAACATTTTAGTCGAGTCATAAGGTCATTTTCTTTACATGTTACAATTAGCAGGCCCAGCTCATGTTTTTCGTTAAAAAAAACTCGGATTTTATGTTTAAAAAAAACTCGTTAACAAATTCCGGAGACGAAGTCAGCAGACCCTTTTGACCCTCTCTGGTTCCGCCCCTGGACTTTTACATACCTAATGGTTTCTTCTTCATCTGTGGATATCAAGCTTGTGCTCTTTCGGTTGTCATGACCATTAAAAACACCTCCTTGATTACTGTAAGAAAAATAAATGCAATCTTTATCATATCATAATCTATCAGCTAAATTAAAAAAATAAAAAGTAAAACTCAATGGTACGAGGTTACCTTTGAGGAAAGAGCTCCATTGTGGTTGTGGGTTTTTTCTGTTTGTCCGATTATCTCTTTATAGCAAAAACCCATGGTTCAATAAAAACGAGGAGGGAGAGAGATTGCAGAAGAAAACAAAAACACACACAGATGAAAATGTTCCACATGAATGACTTGATGATACTCATGTCATCTATAGATCACATGTACTTTATCCCGCACGGTGTTTTTGTAAACCTGGCATCGAGACCCCTATATTTTTGTTTAATACATGGGGCTGCTATACACACTGCACTCCCACACTGTTTTCAAATGGGCGTTTAAGGTTGCACCCAACTGCCGTTTGAAAGCTAGAGCTTGAGGATTCGTCGAACACCCATTTGAAGGTTGGGGTTTGCGTCATAGCCACCTACCGCTAAATGTTCATTTGAGTTTTTCATCGAAAGGTTATTTGAGTTTGAGAGGATACTAACATACTAACTACTAATCCGGTTAGCGACATCCTAATCGTACGCCATTAAAAAAAAGTGTGTAAGGGTTGGCAATATTAATTTCTAAGGTGCTGTATTCTGTTATAAAAATCGATTATCTTGATATTAAATGAACAAAACATATAATATAGCCAATATTCATAAAACGTGATGAAGCAAATACATTGTTGGATATACTTTCATGATTTGAAGTTGTTATCATTACTTTAGATAATGTTAACTAGCTAATTTTGGTTTATTAAAAAAAGCATTAATACATTTACAGTAAACCTTTTTAAAAATTCATACAAATTATCTGTTGTGTTTATTCACCTTTATATAAATGTAACATTAACAATCTTCAATCACAATTTTCCAAAAATTTATTCCTCTAAAAAATATTATTATATGTTCACATGAACACCACCTTTTATAATTATTTCCAAAAAATTATTCCTCTAAAAAATATTATTACATTTTCACATGAACACCACCTTTTATAATTATTTTCCAAAAATTTATTCCTCTAAAATATAATATTACACTAGGGTAGTAGTCCGCGCATTGCGGCGGTACATACCATGAGCATTAGATCGGTATCGGTTTGGGTCGGGTCGTTACAGTACTTAAACATGCACTCGGTATAGAAATCAGCACCTATTTTACATCGACATAAAATGATTAAAGCGAACATCGACACCAGCACTCATGTTCGATATAGAAAGCAACACCTGTTTTACATCCACATAGAACGATAAAAATGAACATCAAACTAAACATCGAGTTCAATAGAGAAATCAACACGTGTTTTACATTGACATAAAACAATAAAAAACGAATATTGATACCAACGTCGATGTTATTCGAACGATATCGAACGGTTAGATCGTGAAGATACCGATACCCAATTCAATTATCATCACAGAAATGAGTAATGTATTATTAAAATATAAATGAATGCTTTAAATTAGAATAAAATAAATAGATAAATACTTAAGAAAACATTAAAATATAAATAAATATTTAAAAAATCTAAGACACTATTCATGAAGAGTTTTGTTTAATATGTACTAGTGAGATTTCCCCGCGCTTCGCGGCGAGAATTTATTCGGTATCAGCTCGGTTCGTTACAAAACCTGCATTCGCTATAGTAATTGAAAAGGAAAGCATTACATCGATAAACAACAATAAAAACAAAAATCGATACCGCTATCGATATTGTTCAGTTCATATTGGTTCAATTCGTTTGCATTCTATGTTTATTTTATTCAACATTGCGATATATTGTTTTTGAAAACAGATACCGTGTCGCTATCGTACCAAAGCGAATCAAAACCGATTGAACAACATCTGTATCGAAACCCGAATTTGTTTTTATTGTTTTTTCTTTCGATAAACTAATAACATATCGCTACCATATCATACCGAACTTAACCCAACAATATCGTACCGGTATGCAGTCATTTTTTATCAGAAAAAATATATGTTTAAATCAATTAAAGTAATAAGAAAACAATAAAATAAGGAGAACTTAGAAAAAAAAACAATATTAAAATCTATGTTTATTTTATTTCAACATCGCGATATATTTTTTTTCAAAACAGATACACTGGTTCTATCGTACCAAACCGAATCAAAATCAATTGAACATCTGTATCGACAACCATAATTATTTTTATTGTTTCTGCTTTTGATAAACTGATAACGTATCGATAATATATTGTATCGAATTGAAAAACATCGTATCGGTATGCATTCATTTTTATGTGATAAAAAATATACGTTTAAATTTAACTAAAGTATCAAGAAAATAATAAAATAATGAAAATCTAGAAACAAAAAAAAATTAAGTAAATTTTAAATCACTGTTCATCACCACTTACAAATAATATGTATAATTTTCACATGAACACCATCTTTTATAATTATTTTTCATAAACAAGTTATTTTTTATAATAAACTTTGGTTTTAAGTGGATGATTATTGTACAAAAGATCTAATTTGTACGAAGTGTAGAAACATTTAAATACGGGTTTGATGATCCAATATTGTTGATTCATAAATTTACTTTGCCTCATGATTTTCAAACGGCTATAACGTTTTAATACGATAATACTTTAAAAAAAATACATCGTATTAGAGAACATTTTATTCTCTTTAATTTGATTAGTCAATTGCTATATTTTTTTAAAATCTTTTTTACAAGATACGTGATTATAGATTCATATAAATCATTAAATGAAAACTTAAGTTTTTATGCTTTATTACGTGATTAATTATGTAATATATATACGACATTACGTGGTTATTATAGGTTAATGAGTTAATGTTTGTACTACATTTATACTTTTAAATAACAAAGAGGTGGAGATCTCAATACCACAAGGTGCAAATATATGAGTATTTAGAAATATGTTAATTTGCTGTTCAAAATATATATTTATTAATAATTTATTTTATGAAAAATAAAAAAAAAAAATTACTTGTATGTCTACTTAATAGTATTATAAATATTTGTACCATCAATTATAATTTAATAACTATAAAAGATATGGATATAATTATAGAAAAAATTACATCACTGGTTCTTGTGGTTTCTACCAAATTTCAATGTCAGGTACTAATAGTTTTTTGTTGCAAAATTAGGTATTATTGTTCTAATTTGTCATAATGTTGAGTACTAAGGCCAAACCTTGTTACAATGTTGAGTACTATTGTTAACTTTTTTGTTAAGTCTTACTAAAATGACTAAAATGTCATTTAATAACTAGAGGGTTTATTTTTAAATTAATTATATTTGACTAAAATAATTTAAAGTAATGTTTTATTTATATTTTTTATAAAATTAAATGGATTTGAACTTTATTATTTATAAACTTTGAGTTTCTAAATAATACGCTAGTAAAATAAAATTTTAACTTAATCTAAATAATAAAACAAGTTAAGATTTATAAAAATGACTAAAACAAATTTCTGATATAGGAATATAACAGTTTTATAAGTTGAAATAAATATGGGGGCTTTGTTTCTGATTGCATTTTTTTAGCTATTTCTGTATATGAATCTTTTCTTTTAGTATGAATTTATCACAAACACCTACGTTAAAAGTCATACAAAATTTTCACCTCCATCAATTTGGTTTAAACAATTGAAAAAAAAAACTATGAACAAAATATTTTGTAATTTTTATTAATTATTTATGTATATGGGTGAAAACTTTTAAAAATAAATTTTTTATACGGGTGGAATTTGACAAATTTTAAAGTGATTTTTCATAGGGAATGTATGATAAAAGAGTAGGTACATTTATCCGGTCTCAATTTTAGTAAAAGTCTAATTTTAAAAGAGAGAAAGATAAAAATATATTTGAAAAGGTGCCTGAAAACTTTCTGCCACAATTAAAACCAAAATTAGTAGCATAAAAGTTAAATGTCACTAAAAGTGTGTATAAAGAAATATGACATAAGTAAGGTGCCATTAAAACCTAAATTGGTAGTATAAAATTTAAACGCCACTAAAAGTGTGTATAAAGCAAATAAGGCATAAGCAAACTGCCACTAAAACCTAAATTAGTGGCATAAAAGTTAATATCATTAAAAGTGTGTGTCGCTAAATGGCAATTTGTTTGTAGTGAATTTAATTCATATTAAGAATAAGAGTTACATAGAAATGTAATTTTTAAAACATGATTGGGCTGTGGTTAAAACCAGTAAAACCACTATACAGTGTAGTGAAAGTAGGTGAAGGAAAGTAGTCCGGTGATATGTTAGTGATGAGGGAGAAACCTTATGGCGTGGTACTTAAAAAAATGAACCATTACACATAGCTTTATGGTATCTAGCTCTCTATACTTTCATTGTTAGACCATGTGTAATGGTTAAAGCCTCTATCACGGCCCCCGACCCAGTTTTACCTGGTTCAGAAGCCGCGGGGCAGAAACATGTGGTATTTGTATTTTAATTTGGCAGCGGAAATATTAACAGGATCGTTTAATCTGAAAATGCCCAATTATTTTATTTTACATTTTGGGACAAACCCCATAATTTACAATAAAGGAATTTCACGGGGAAATTCCCTGTTTACAAAAACATGTTTATTTATTTATTTATTTATTTCCTGAGCCACTTTATCCAAGCTAGTAGTGCTACGCGGCACTTTTCCTGATTCACATTAAATCACCTGAAACATGTTGAAAAAGATTTTATCAGCGGGGAAATACTGGCGAGTCACTCAATTTGCATAAAATGACACATTGTTATAGATTACAGTATTAAGAGCGATTACAATTGTCCCTATCTTATAATTATCTGGTCCAGTGTCACGTCATTTGTGACTATGGTCATACCACCATTGGGTTCTTTCTCCCAATAGTGATGATTATCACTGTTTAGGTTCATTCACCTAAAAGTGAGAATAGCGGTAATGAGCACAATACCCCACTTACTGTCAGTAATTTAAGATAACAAATACTTAATCCCTGTAACATATAACTAGAAAACATTTAGGTATTATAAAGCACATTTGATAAAAAGAGAATGACTCACATTGCAAGTTTAGTTGGACAGAGTTTCGCCTACTGATTAAGCCTGGTAACCTAGTTAAATGACAATGCACACGAAACTAGGTTAGTAACTTAATACAACATTTACGATAAACTCATGAAATCAAAACCCTCACGACGAATGACAAAGTATAGCCCGGATTCGGGCAGCACTTAAATATCCATCGGATCGGTTTCAATCGATCGGACATTGTATCGTAGCAGTGATCGAGTTATTACCCTGTAATCGTAGCAGCGTTTCCCTACATAAATCTATGAAAATGAGCAGAATGTTTCGTTTTTTGAAAAGTTTTTCGAACACAGATGAAAGCCCCATGCACGACCTATTTATAGCTGAAATTTGAGTCTCTCGTGGCCCGCGGAAACCTTAAGGGAGTCTTATGCAGCCCGCGAGGACCACCCTAGCTACGACTAGGGCTAGCGTGTCACGCGTAGGCTTACGACGTGTCTGACACGTGGCCTAAAGCTTATCCGTATCATCAACAAGCTGTCACGGCCCGCGTAAGCTTAGCTTAATTCTTACGCGGCCCGCGTGCGACTAGAAAATTTGAATTTCTTGGTTTTTCGAAAGGATTAGGGTTTCAAGGGTCCGGGTTTCTACTTACGGAGTGTTATGGGACATTTTTGCAGGTCCTTACATCCTCCCCACCTTATTTAAAATCTCGTCCTCGAGATTTACTGGGATAGGTAAGGATACTTCCGCTTCATCGTTGATTCCAGTTCCCAGGTATACTCAGGTCCTCTTTTTGAATCCCACTTGACTTTGACCAGCACTAATCTTTTGTATTTGAGGAATATGACTTTTCTGTCTTTGATTTGAAGAGGTTTCTCCACAAATTTCAACTTTTCATTTACCTATATGTCTTGAAGAGGTACTATCAGGGATTCGTCAGATAAACATTTCTTAAGATTGGATACATGAAATATATCATGTACCCCAGCTAGTTCTCCTGGTAGTTGTAGTCGATATGCAACTGGTCCTATTCGTTGAGTAACAACGAACGGTCCAATGTACCTTGGACTTAGCTTTCCCTTCTTACCGAACCGAACTACTCCTTTCCAAGGAGAAACTTTTAAGAGTACCTTATCACCAGTTTGGAATTCTAGCGGCTTCCGTCGATTGTCTGCATAACCCTTCTAGCGATCTCTAGCCGTTGTCAGTCTTTCTTTCATTTGAGTTATCTTGTCGGTGGTTTCTTGTACAATCTCGGGGCCTGATAATTGACTTTCTCCTATTTCTGCCTAGCATACTGGAGTTCTGCACTTTCGTCCATACAGTGCTTCGAATGGGGCAGCCTCAATGCTTGCATGATAACTATTGTTATAGGAGAATTCGATTAAGGGTAGGTGGTCGTCCCAGTTTCCACCAAAATCTATTACACATGCCCTGAGCATGTCTTCCAAGGTTTGGATCGTCCTTTCACTTTGTCCATCTGTTTGGGGATGGTATGCAGTACTTAAATTCAATCGCGTCCCCATTGCTTCTTGAAAACTTGTCTAGAAATGTGAAGTGAAACGACTATCTCTATCTGATACAATGGAGAGTGGAACTCCATGTAAAGATACTACCTCATCTACGTATAACTTTGCTAATCTTTCTATGCTAAAGGTTTCTTTCATTGGCAGGAAATGAGCTGATTTGGTTAATCGATCTACAATCACCCAGATTGCATCGTTACCTTTCCTGGTTTTGATTAACTTAGTAACAAAATCCATTGTTATTAGTTCCCATTTCCACACAGGCATTTCTAACTGTTGAAGTAACCCTGAAGGTTTCTGGTGTTCTGCCTTAACTTCTGAACAAGTTAGACACTTAGAAACGTACCTAGCTATGTCCTTTTTCATTCCTATCCGCCAGAAGTAATTTTTCAAATCTTGGTACATCTTATTATTACCAGGGTGCATTGTATACCTAGATTGATGGGCTTCTTTTAGAATCTTATCTCTTAAATCTCCTTGCTTAGGTACCCAAATTCTCGTTTTATGGAATCTCCAAATTCCATCAGTCCCTTGCTCTAATTCCTTTGCTTGTCCTTTCATTCCTTCAGCATCATCCTTGATTGCGGTTTCCTGAACGTTCTTCAGTTGTTTCATTAAATCTAATTATAGATTTAATCTTAAAGCACAAACTCGTCTTTGCTTTTCATGGTACTTATGACTTAGGGCATCTGCTACTACATTTGCCTTTCCTTGGTGATATTGAATATCACAGTCGTAGTCGCTTAGAATTTCCATCCATCTTCTTTGCCTCATGTTTAATTCTTTTTGCCCAAATATGTACCTTAAACTTTTATGATTAGTGTAGACAGCGAACTTACTTCCGTACAGACAATGCCTCCAAATCTTAAGGGCAAAAATTATTGCTCCTAATTCTAAATCATGAGTCGTGTAATTTTCCTCGTGCTTCTTCAACTGCCTTGATGCATACGCAATTACCTTTTTACGTTGCATTAGCACACATCCTAACCCTAACTTAGAAGCATCGCAGAAGACTTCAAAATCTTTTATTCCGTCTGGTAAAGCCAGAATTGGGGCGTTGGTTAACCTTTCCTTTAAAATTCTAAAGGCCTCTTCTTGCTTAGGTCCCCATTCAAACTTAACTGTTTTACAAGTTAACTAGCGGAACAGCTATCTTAGAAAAATCCTTAATGAAACGCCTATAATATCTGGCTAATCCCAGAAAACTTCTAACTTCAGTAGCTGATTGCGGGACCTTCCAATTGGTGATTGCTTCTTATTTTGGAGGGGTCTACGTGAATTCCTTCGTGATTCACAATGTGTCCTAAGAATTGCACATCTTGTAGCCAAAATTCACACTTCGAGAATTTGGCGTAAAGCTTTTCTTTTCTTAACAAAGTTAAAAGTGCATCCAGGTGTTCACAATGCTCGTCCTGGCTTTTGGAATAAATAAGTATATCGTCGATGAAAACAATTATAAATTTGTCCAAATACGGTTTACAGATCCTATTCATCATGTCCATAAATGTTGCAGGAGCATTTGTTAGTTCAAACGGCATAACTGTAAACTCGTGACCGTACCTAGACCGAAAAGCAGTTTTAGGTGTGTCTTCTTCCTGTACCTTCAGCTGATGGTATCCGGAGCGTAAGTCTATTTTAGAAAAATATCTAGTTCCCTGAAGATGATCGAAGAGGTCATCAATCCTAGATAATGGGTATCGATTCTTAATTGTAACCTAATTCAATTCTCTATAATCGATACACATTCGTATGGAACCGTCCTTCTTTTTCACGAACAACACTGGTGCTCCCCAAGGGGATGAACTAGGTTGTATGAATCCTTTGCTTAGCAATTCATCTAATTGCTTTTTCAGTTCTAACATTTCGGTGGGTGCTAACCGATAAGGTGCCTTAGCTATCGGTGTAGTTTCAGGAATTAGATGAATTCTAAACTCTACTTCCCTATCAGGTGGTAATCCAGGTAGCTCTTCCGGGAATACATCCGGGTATTCCGATACTACTGGAATTTCCTTTAGTTCCTTAATTTTAGGGTTAATAATTACCAAAATCATATACACTATTCATTGTTTTCGCTCATAACTAGCAACTTTCATTACTGAAATGAACTTTATTGGTTTATGCGGCTTATCTCCTGTAATCAGAATTATTTTTCCCTTGGGTGTATGAATTTCTATGGAATGTTTATCACAAAGGATTCGAGCATGGTTGGCTACTAACCAATCCATTCCTAACACGACATCGAATCCGGCTAAATTCATAAGTAGCAGGTTTGCAGAAAATTTATGGCCTAAAAGTTCTATCTTTCCTTCTTGAAAAATCTTATCTATATTAACAGAATTTCCATCTGTCGTTTCTACCGTAAAAATCTGCCTAAGTTGGGTTAAAGGTTGCATAAGAGCTTGGCAGAACGAAGTATTTATGAAACTTTGGTTTGCACCAGAGTCGAATAATACTTTTGCATAAACAGTACAGGTCGAAATGGTATTTACGACTTAGGGCATCTGCTACTACATTTGCCTTTCCTTGGTGATATTGAATATCACAGTCGTAGTCACTTAGAATTTCCATCCATCTTCTTTGCCTCATGTTTATTTCCATTTGCCCAAATATGTACCTTAAACTTTTATGATTAGTGTAGACAGCGAACTTACTTCCATACAGACAATGCCTCCAAATCTTAAGGGCAAAAATTATTGCTCCTAATTCTAAATCATGAGTTGTGTAATTTTCCTCGTGCTTCTTCAACTGCCTTGATGCATACGCAATTACCTTTTTACGTTGCATTAGCACACATCCTAACCCTAACTTAGAAGCATCGCAGAAGACTTCAAAATCTTCTATTCCGCCTGGTAAAGCCAGAATTGGGGCGTTGGTTAACCTTTCCTTTAAAATTCTAAAGGCCTCTTCTTGCTTAGGTCCCCATTCAAACTTAACTGTTTTACAAGTTAACTTAGTTAGCGGAACAGCTATCTTAGAAAAATCCTTAATGAAACGCCTATAATATCCGGCTAATCCCAGAAAACTTCTAACTTCAGTAGCTGATTGCGGGACCTTCCAATTGGTGATTGCTTCTTATTTTGGAGGGGTCTACGTGAATTCCTTCGTGATTCACAATGTGTCCTAAGAATTGCACCTCTTGTAGCCAAAATTCACACTTCGAGAATTTGGCGTAAATCTTTTGTTTTCTTAACAAAGTTAAAAGTGCATGCAGGTGTTCACAATGCTCGTCCTGGCTTTTGGAATAAATAAGTATATCGTCGATGAAGACAATTATAAATTTCTCCAAATACGGTTTACAGATCCTATTCATCATGTCCATAAATGTTGCAGGAGCATTTGTTAGTTCAAACGGCATAACTGTAAACTCGTGACCGTACCTAGTCCGAAAAGCAGTTTTAGGTGTGTCTTCTTCCTGTACCTTCAGCTGATGGTATCCGGAGCGTAAGTCTATTTTAGAAAAATATCTAGTTCCCTGAAGATGATCGAAGAGGTCATCAATCCTAGATAATGGGTATCGATTCTTAATTGTAACCTAATTCAATTCTCTATAATCGATAAGGTGCCTTAGCTATCGGTGTAGTTTCAGGAATTAGATGAATTCTAAACTCTACTTCCCTATCAGGTGGTAATCCAGGTAGCTCTTCCGGGAATACATCCGGGTATTCCGATACTACTGGAATTTCCTTAAGATCCTTACTTTTAGGGTTAATAATTACCGAAATCATATACACTATTCATTGTTTTCGCTCATAACTAGCAACTTTCATTACTGAAATGAACTTTATTGGTTTATGCGGCTTATCTCCTGTAATCAAAATTATTTTTCCCTTGGGTGTATGAATTTCTATGGAATGTTTATCACAAAGGATTCGAGCATGGTTGGCTACTAACCAATCCATTCCTAACACGACATCGAATCCGGCTAAATTCATAGGTAGCAGGTTTGCAGAAAATTTATGGCCTAAAAGTTCTATCTTTCCTTCTTGCAAAATCTTATCTATATTAACAGAATTTCCATCTGTCGTTTCTACCGTAAAAATCTGCCTAAGTTGGGTTAAAGGTTGCATAAGAGCTTGGCAGAATGAAGTATTTATGAAACTTTGGTTTGCACCAGAGTCGAATAATACTTTTGCATAAACATCGTGTACCAGAAACGTACCAGCTATCACATCGGGGATCAGATCTGCTTCCTGTGTAGTTAACTGAAAGGCTCGCGCGTTCTTCTTATTAGTTCCCTCAGCAGGTTTAGCCTTGTTGTCAGCTGGCTTGACTAGTTTAGGACATTCTGGTCTAAAATGTCCAGCTTCTCCACAATTGTAGCAAATCGTTGATTTCTTCCACCTTCATTCTTCTTCTTGATGCCGCGGTTATTGCAGAAATTGCAATACCCTTTACATTTCCCAAAATGCTTTCTTTTACAGGTACTGCAAAATGGAACGGTGGAGGATTGCCCGGTTCCCTTTCTCTTAAAATTACTACTATTATTATTATTATTACTCCCATGAAATCCTTGGGTAATCTTTTGGGCCAATTCCTTTTTCCTATTCTCTTCTCTTGTACGCACCAATCCTTCTGTGTTGTCCAGTTCAACAACATCGTCAATCGTGCGGGGCCTCGCAACTTTAATGATATCATGAATTTTGCTAATTAAACCCCAAATATAACGAGAAATAAGCACCGGTTCTGGCGAAGCTAGAGTTGGTACAATTCGGGCATACTCGAAAAATTTTGAAGTATACCCTCGACAATCAACATCCACCATCCGGTGATTCAGGAACTTATTCGTCATTTGTTCCTTTTCATAGTTGGGACAAAATTTTCTTTCCACCAATCTTTTAAATTCTTCCCAACTCATGGCATAAGCCACATCACTCCCCTTTGCCTGCAGCACCGTATTCCACCATTCTAATGCTTCTTCTTTACAAAGGTGGGATGCATACATAACCTTGTCTTCCTCTGCACACTTACTGATTTTAATTACTGCTTTGGTCTTTTCCAACCAACGCAATGCGGCAGTCGCCCCTTCATTGCCTGCAAATTCGACTGGCTTACATGCAAGAAATTCTTTATAAGTGCAACCAGGTGTTGAAACTTTCATTTTCTTAAGTATTGGGGCATGAACCACATTATTATCATTATTGTCGCCTCCATTTACACTGTTACTGAAATTATCGTCGCGAGTACGTTTGCTATGGTTGCCTTGTGAGGGTTCAGCATGACTTTTAACAGCAGCGACGATTGTCGGGATAGCATTGGCTATTCGCTGGGCAACGATATTTTCTATATCTTGCCTATTAAGAAAATAACCCTCATTGTGTTGTTCAGATTGATTAACTTCATTGACCGGTTCATTTATTGCGTTTTCCATCTGAATAATTGTCAATATGTACAAGTTATACAAATTATTGTCACAAATTGGATAACAATTAAACACAACAAAGCAATCACAACACAGTTAAGTCGACATGTACAGCCAAAATCGTCGACCTTGCGACATTCATATATTTTTATAATATTATGCATCGATACAAACCGTCTATTTTACAAAAGTTTTATTTTTAGTTATTATTATACAAACACACAACCACCGTTAGCTGGCTCTTCAGAAATGACAATCCCTCTCGTCGTACTTCCACGTGATATTTTCCCCCACTTCCCGAATTCTATTTCCTGCATCCACCAGTTCCTCGCCATAGCGGCGTAGTTCAGCAACGTTTTCCGGGTTCATGGGTGGAAATGGTGCAGGTTCAGGGTCAAACTGGGGAAAATAAACATTTGGGTTATTCATGAAGTTCTGAAAATGCCAGTCGTTTGTCCACCATTCTTCCAGCTAGCCTGTAACAGGTTGGGGGTTGACAATGGGGTCTGGAATGGCAGGTTCCAAATTAATTGGAAGTTGTGATTGGGCTGGGAAATTGAAAAGATCTTCGCCGGCTGGTCCGATGAGGTCACAATTCGCCAGTTTCCTATCAAGCTCTTCCCAAGGTGGCATCTCCTGGGCTTGACTGGAACTTTCCCCTACTTCCTTTCCTTTCCCTTTGTCTTTTGGATCCTCTGTCTTCTTCACCTTCTGGACAGCTGGCTTTTTCCTTCGTCCACGCTTCCAGTCCAGGATTCTTCTCCTCTTTTTAGGCTTGGGTTTCTCCTAGGCTTGGGCTTGGAACACCATGGGCTCCTCAGTATCCGCTTGATAACCGGTCTGGGCTCCGGTTATATCCATATCAGTCGCATGGATTGTAAAGTTTCGAAGTGCCTCCGACGGTTCATTCATGCTGAAACATGAAGAAACACACACACAAATTTAAGTTAGAATTTTATTTGTTCAATTAAATTTTTCACAGAATCACGAAATGGCAATTTGAAAAATTAAGTATTTCAAAATACTTAATTAGCTTAAATCAGTGGCTCTGGCTCTGGTACCACCTTTTTCTGTCACGGCCCTCGACCCAGTTTTACCTGGTTCAGAATCCACGGGACAAAAACCTGTGGTATTTGTATTTTAATTTGGCAGCGGAAATATTAACAGGATCGTTTAATCTGAAAATGCCCAATTATTTTATTTCACATTTTGGGACAAACCCCATAATTTACAATAAATGAATTTCACGGGGAAATTCCCTGTTTACAAAAACATGTTTATTTATTTATTTCCGGTTCCATTTTATCCAAGCTAGTAGTGCTACGCGGCACTTTTCCTGATTCACAGTAAATCACCTGAAATATGTTGAAAATATTTTATCAGCGGGGAAATACTGGCGAGTCACTCAGTTTGCATAAAATGACACATTGTTATAGATTACAGTATTAAGAGCGATTACAGTTGCCCCTATCTTATAATTATCTGGTCCAGTGTCACGTCATTTGTGACTATGGTCATACCACCATTGGGTCCTTTCACCTAATAGTGATGATTATCACCGTTTAGGTTCATTCACCTAAAAGTGAGAATAGCAGTAATGTGCACAATACCCCACTTGCTGTCAGTAATTTAAGATAACAAAGACTTAATCCTTGTAACATATAACTGGAAAACATTTAGGTGTTATAAAGCACATTTGATAAAAAGAGAATGACTCACATTGCAAGTTTAGTTGGACAGAGTTTCACCTACTGATTAAGCCTGGTAACTGTAACACCTCGAAAAAATTCACGTCCTGTAATGTGTTGACGCGTGTCATATGTTTGAACGTGTGAAAGAATGTTCTGAAAGGACTAAAGTTGACAAATATGAAAAGTATATGAAAATACGAGTTCTAAATGTCAACAGTAAATGAATATATTGTACATTAACCCTACATGATGCTCATACTTTCAAACGAATAAATCATGGATCATACGAAGCTAAATATGAAAGAAAGTGAGGGATTACAAACTACAGGGGTTAAATGTGTCAACATGTTTAAGTTATACCTCTGAGTGACCTTTTAACAAACCCGAAGCTTTGTAACGGTTAATTATGCTCACTAGAATACACGATATAAATTTCATAAAGTTTCGTTATCGTATGAGCAAGTTGTGATCAAATTCGTATGCAAGGGGTTAAAAGCGTCAACGATGAAGTTTAGAACTTTTCGGGTAACAATAAAGTTAACCGGGGACTTCTTGAAGCCCCTAAACATCAATTTAGAGGGCTCAAAATGCAAGAAAATGAAGTCTAAACAAAGTTTGAAGAGGCAAGGACCAATGCATAAAACTCTAAAATTTGGAGATTTGATTAGAAGGGCCTCGCGCCACACGAAGCCCCAGGGGGGGGGGGGCCTTCGTGTCACGCCTAGGGCTGTCTGATCCGAATTTCTTGGTTTCTTGTCTGCCATGGCCCTTGTAATCAACTTTTATCCTATTTTCCTCATCTTGCTTGACCCCTAAACAACCCCTAGACACTTAGGGACACTTGTGGATGAGTTGTGGTCAGTTGTAGACTTGTGTGTCAACATTCCATGGTGAGTAATTCACTATAAAAGGGCCATGAGTTGCAACAAATGCTTCACACCTTCATTCTTGCATTCCTGATCAATTCTGGAGCTCAAGACTTCTCTCAAGTGATCTCTGGTCGTTCATAGGACTCTTGTAAGTTTGCTTAACCTTTCTTAGTTAAGTTTTTGCTTAGTTTTAGCTTAAAAGTCAAACCGTCGTAATTAACGGTTGACTTCAAGATTAATCACTAATGGTCCAGTGATTAGTCGAATTGAAAGTAGTTATAAGTTGGTAATTATGTGGGTAATAAACCCTTAAAAGGGTTCCCCATGATTCCCACTCTAACTAGGTCAAATGTCGGGTCAAACTAATTATTAAAAAGTCAACAGGATACTTAGTTTCTAATTTATGCATGATTAGCAGTGTAGAACACATACAACCTGTTTGAGCATTATTATAACTTGGTAATTAGTGTAAGAACATGTCTAAACATGTTCAACCCGACAATTTTCAGTAAAGACCCGGTTCGGAAACGAAAGTCGCATAGTTTGACTTTTGCTTTGACTTTCAGTTCTGACCCGTTTAGGCATGTTTTAGAAATGCCTTAGAGCTTCATTTGGACCAGGTTACATGCTAGTATAACCCTCTGTGATTATACACCATGGTTCATTAGTTAACCAATTAATACGCATGATTCCGTTAATTGCTCATATGTTGACCATTATGCCCTTTTCACCTTAAAATGTGATTTTTGAAAATGTAAAAGAGTAGAAACCTTAATTACTGATATATAAACTTGTAACCAAAATTTGACAACAGTTTGAGGTGTAGATTGAGAGTTATGCTCCTTAGCGTAAATTGAAAGCTTTATGTTAATTAAACGGCGTAATTAGCGTATAGCCTAGTTAAGCCTACTTTTTAATATCAGAATTATTACCGACTGATGTAATATATTATTTTGGGATTTTTGAAGATTTTTAATTAATTTTAGGCTGAGCATAACAAATAGTCATAGGCTTAATCCGGTAATTGTCGGTTTTGCCCTTACGGGCTATAAAATGAGTTTTACACATCTAATCAACTCCAAACCTTTTGCTACTGATTAGATATGATAAATAAATTATTTTAAGCCTGCTGGAATAATAAAAATATCAGATTTCTATATAGAACCCGGAAACGGCTTCTAATCGCCTAATTAAGCGTTTTTAACGCATAGTATGTACTAGAACTATTTTAAACATACAAAGGTTGATACCTACTGATATTTGAGGTAAATTATAATATTTTAACAGTAGGCAAAAGTTGTTTAACTCAGACTTCAGTTTTGAGCTTTACGACTTATGTGAAATTACCAAAATGCCCATACGGTGCATAGTTCGGTTATAATTGATAAATTTCACATATATATTTTACCATACTGTTATAACTTAGTAAAATAAGTATTTTTGCTGATTATATCAGACCTGTAACTCACGTAAATACTTAAACTCTTTTATAACCTTTTAAATGACCAAACTACCCCTACGGGGCATAGTTTGTGTTTAAATTCGTTTCGGGCATAATAAAAGACATCTTGCTGATGTCACAACATATTTGAAGCATAATTAACTTAGGAAACCTGTATATGGCTCTTACGGATACCCGTTACGCTTATTACGCGTTCGGTTCGGTTTATGTAACAAGTTTACATAAATTAGCCGAAACGGGTCAAACCTTATCGGTTTTATCTCAATATCCAGAGTGTGTATGAAATACCCATATTAAGCAAGTCTCTGAACTTGTCGGGTCTAAATCACATTCTATCCGGTCTTCGCTTAATCGTGCGTACGAACCGTATCTTTGAAACTAACCGGTCTAAGCTTAAGCTTAACTAAAGACCCGTTAGGATTCTAATAGGTTATTATAAACCTTCGTTCCAGATTAGGAGAACCAGTAAAAGCTACTTGCAATTTGCTTATTGTAATTATTACTTTGCTCAGGTAAATACTTTTAACTTATTTTCCCTATACGGGCTTGGGTTACGGTATATAAATTACCGCTTGGTCGGGCATCAAATCTTCCATCGTTTGGTGGTTAATTGAATAATTTGATCGGCCCGTTTAAACAGTTTTGTTACTTAAAAGCCTTTGGGGGGTTAATGACCATGTCCCGGATAACCTTGGCATCATTTTACGAAATGGCCACGACCTAAGCGCGGAGTGTAGGCGTACACTCGTCAGTGCATAAATAGTTGATGTGGTGTGTCTATTGATCTTTAACCCGGTACGTCTGGGCTACTGAACGCATAAGGAACATGTAATCCGTTCACAAGATTATATATTTAAATAATTCTCCCAAGTTATAAAATGTTTATGCCACGTGCATCCAAATAAATTTTCAATCATTTTCCAAAATGAGTCAGTTGATTGTATTTACCAGTGTAAACTGACGTATTTTCCCAAAAAGATTAAATGCAGGTACTAAGCGTAATTGGCTGGGATTTCTCCTTAGCATCAATAGAAGTCTCGCAAGCTTAAGATGCCTAAAGTCTGTTGAACTACTGTTTCCATTTTATTTTCGATCCGTCTGTGGATAAACAATCGACTATTGTGATACTTGATATTACAACATTATATTCGGTTGAATTATATCTTACAATTTGCTTTCGTTGTGCATATTAAATATTGTGTTGTTTGACTATTATGTTGCCAACCACGTCACGATACTCCCCACTGGGCCCACCGGTGACTCGTGGAATCCGGGGTGTGACAGGTTGGTATCAGAGCCAACACTGAGTGAATTAAACACTAGCCTTTTGTGTTTAATCTCAGTTACACAATTGCACATATCTAAACTTTCGAGTCTAGACAAAGAACATAGGAACAATCCAAATTTGTTTCAACTTACTTTTCTTTGTCTTTAGTTTATATATATTCTTGTCGTTATCTCATGTTGTATTGACAGGATTAAAAATGCCGCCAAGATTCTTTAGACGTAGAGGACGAGGCAAGGGGCCAATCACCGCCCCCAATGATAATGAAGCCGGGCCTTCGCATGTGCGAGCTCCTTCTACCACCGAGAGTGACGATCCTCGACAGAACCGGAGGAACCTCTTCGAGCCGGCTAGACGGTCGGTTTCGCACAGTTCAACACCTCCTGTTCATAACCCTTATGGGCCACAGCCGGAGTATGAGCCCAACAACCCTCAACCTTCCTACATACCTTTACAGCGATCCTTATCGCACAATTCCTTTGGTGACCCTACACCTGTTTTTAGGGGCCGGTTTAACCCGGCAAATTTTATACAAGAACCAGTGGGTTTTAACCCACTGGGGCCAGAGGATCATTTCTCTGGCGATCACGCGGAGGATATGGACGAGGACACGGATCCCGTCGAACCTACCAGTGGTACACCGAACCATCCCATAGAGATCTCGGATGGATCTTCTTTTCACGGATCACCCAACGGTGGTCCAGACAGCTTTCAGGTGAGGTTTACTCAGCACGAGTGGTACTTCACACCCTCGCATCATTCGTCGCCTCATCAGCAATAGCAGCAGGATCCCTCTGTGAATTCACGGTTTGTGGCAGTCACGCCACCGCCTCCACCACCACCAGTTCAGTCGGCACCTCCACAACCGCCGAGGCGTAGGAGAACCGGAGCGCGAATGTCCGCGCGAGAAGGAGACTTCCATTTTAGCTCTCCTCGACAATCAAGTGGCAGTCCTTATCCACCACATCAAGAAGATCCACAAATGGGTGGACCTTCGCAACCAGTTGCACAGCAACCACCTCCGATGGGTTTTGATAACCCGATTCTAGCATACACGGGTTCTATGGCGTAAAACCCATTTGAACAACCAGCTCATACCAACTACGGTTACGCTGAAGCTGACCCATACATGGTAGCGGCCAATTACAACGCCTTTAACCCGGAAGGACCGTATGGAGCTCCTTGGGGAGCAGGGTACCCAGCTCATGGGTACCAGATACCTGCCAGGCCTATAATATGGACGCAATCGCAGCCACCACGGTTTTCTCCCCCAGAACGGGAGGAAATTCTTCAGAGACTGGATCAGGTCGAGCGAGACTTTCACCGCGATCGCAGGGAGCGACAGACTTTCTTCCAAGGATTGACAAGCCTAATAAAGGGGAAGAGCAAGAAGGACCACTGAATCCTTCCAATTGTTGTTGAGCCCCTGCGTGGGCCAGTCTTGCTGTATAAACCCCTGCGTGGGTATCCTTGTTTGTTTTGACCCCTGAGTGGGTCTATCTTTCTGTTCACCCCTACGAGGGTATGTTATTGTTTAAGTCCCTGCGTGGACTATTATGTTATTTGTGTAAGTCCCTGCGTGGACTATTATGTTATTTGTGTAAGTCCCTGCGTGGATGATGTGTGTAAAATGCAACATATAAATTACATCAAATGAGGCATAAAACTAACCCTTTTTTAGTACTAATATTGGAAAAAGAGTGTTTTTGTCTTCCTTTTGTATTTTCAGGATTAAATGAGCTCAAAAACGCAAAAGAAGCAAAAAGACAGCTAAATCCAACATAAATACAAGAAAAGGAACATTAGTGGACTGCCCGAACCCTCAACGGCACCTTTCAAAGCAAAATAGAGAAAACAGAAGGCTGAACACGCCCCGTGCTCAGCCAGCACGGGGTCGTGCCCAAGAAGCAGCAGAAAAGACAAATCTATAGAAGCTTCTATTGCCCATCACGGGGCCGTGCTCAGCGGACACGGGGGCGTGTCGAAAGTACAGCAGGCGCATTTATTGTAATTGCGAATTACAATTAATGAGGAGAGAGAGTGTCAGACGGACACGGGGCCGTGTCCAGCGGACACGGGGCCGTGTCCAGCTCTCTGTTCAGCCTATAAATAGGAGTGCTTGGATTCATTTCATCTCATCCCTTGGCACACCACCTCTCTCACACTTCATCCACCACCCACCACCATCACAACACCATCATCCACCACCATCATCCATTGTCCATCATAGAGTGTGTGAGTCGTCTCGGGATCCAAGATTGATCGTAAGAGTTCTTGACAATCAAGGCCATGTTTGCCTAAGTCTCTTACATCACTTGGTGAAGACAAAGTGTCTAGTATAATACTTTTTATTTCTAATCTTTTGCACTTTTTATTTGGTTTTGTATTAATGACTTTAATAACTAGTTACTTATGTTGAAGGTGATCTTTCCTTATCGTTTGTCCGTGGTGTCTTGGCATTATTTTACTGTCTATATAAAATAAAGGATTTTCACCATTCATATCTCCACGGTCTATATGGAGGTATGTTGGCTACCTGGTAGGGGGTTAAGGGAATGGTTTGGTAAAGGTCTTGCCATTGTTCAGCGTTTAGAGGTCCTGCAATGGACCTGGGTCAAATTTAGTAGGACCTCCTTCAATACTTCACGGTATTGGATGGCGGGGGTCCAAACTCTTTGATCCCCTCATAAGTTAACTACTATTAATACTATAACCCGGCTATTTAGGACTGTATCCCTGCTGACTCAGACTACTTAGCCGAGGGTAACGTCACCGCCAAAAGCGGGGCCTACCACATTACTGCATTAATAACTTAATTCATTATCTTCCAATAATCCACCCCTTTAGGATTGTATCCCTGCTGACTCAAACTACTGGGGTGAGGGTAACGTCACCTTCAAAAGAGGGGCCTACTACAATAACTAAGATAATCTCTTAATTATGTGCAAAAGTGCGGAAATAATCAAAGGTTATACTAGATACGAGTCGGAACCAAGTGATTCATCTTGTCTATCTGTTTTTACTTTTATTTTTATTTTCAGCATTTTAGTTATTTTTATTTTTCTTAGTTTAAAACATTTTTCTAAACTTTTTATTTTGGTTAGACGTTGAGGATAAACCGGTACTAAAAGCTCTTGTGTCCTTGGACGACCTCGGTATCTTACCAACACTATACTACACTCAACGATGGGTGCACTTGCCCATATGTGTGTTTAGTGTCAGTGAAATATCGTGTTTTATAAATTTAAAACTTGGCTAAAATAAGTGTTAAAAAGGGCTTAAAATATACACCTAAAATATACGACACTTTCACGCACATCAAGTTTTTGGCGCCGCTGCCGGGGACACAAGGATTTTGAGAAAGTTTAAAATCGACGGCCTAATCAGTTTTTCAAAACCTTTTTAAAACGCGCGCACATTTTTCTGCATTTTAGTTTAGTTTGCATTTACAGTAGCCTGAACACGGGGCCGTGCTCATTGAACACGCCCCCGTGCTGCATATTTTTAGTTAGATACCCAGATACAGAGTCTGAACACGGGGTCGTGCTCGCTGAACACGCCCCCGTGCTCAACGTGACCAGTAACTTTAATTAAAACGCCCAGATACAGATCCTGTACACGGGGTCGTGTTCACCAGACACGGGGCCGTGTCCAGCCTTCTGTTTCAATCTTTGTTTCATTTTCTGGTCCCGAGACTCAGTTGTGATCTGCTGAGTGGTTCTTATGGATCAATACTCAGGAGGTTACAACTACACCTATGATGAGGATGATTATAGGGGTAATTATTGCACAAATTGTCGTAATACACGTTCGATTCAAAATAATCACTCGTATCAACCATCCAATTCATACACTTACTATGAGGAGCCCAGGTACGAGCCATCAACTTCATACACATCCTATGAAGACCAAAGGTATGAACCTCCTCCCTCATACTCGTATTTTGATGAACCAAGGTATGAGCCTTCTTACTCATACTTTGGGGAACCAAGATATGAGCCACCACCTTCATATGCTTATTATGAGGAACCTTGGCGTGAACAACCCACCTCATATGAGTATTATGAAGAACAAAATTACGAACCTTATCCATCATATGCTCACAATGAGGGACCATGGTGTGAACCATCAACTTCATATGGGTATTATGAGGAACAAAGGGTCGAACAACCGGATTCAAGCTTAGAAAATAATGATTCTTTTTCTATAACCGAAGTGACCGATAGGATATTAGAACACATTAGAGTTATCGATCGATGTATAAAAGAAGCTCGCGCAAGGGAAGAGGAGTCCCGCGCAAGAGAAGAATTAAAAAAGGAAGAGATAACTAAAAATGAAAAAATGGAAGAACAAATAAGTGAAAAACCGACACATGAGCTAAACAACGAAAAAGGTGAGTCCAATAACGTTAAAATCCAAGAAGAGTCTAATTTTGAAGAAATTCATCTCTTGACACCTTCTTTCGAAAATCATTGTTTAGTACCCACTCATGCTAAGTTTTTAAAAGAGTTAAACACTAACACTAAAATTGACGAAACAGTAAGTGTTAAGTTAACTAATGATCAAACTTCACTAATAAAAGAAGACCCATTTGAAATTAACATCACACCGGTTCCATGTTTCTTTCAAAATTCGTTTATTAGTAATGTCACAATCGATAAAGATCTTTGTGTTAACATAATGCCTAACTACCTTTTCGAAAAATTAAGTATTAGTGATTTTTCTCCACTTCAAATACCCATTTTTCTATCCAATCGGAAAGTAATAAAATCAATCGGTATAGTTGAAGATGTCTTGGTTCAAACAAATCAAATGGTAATCCCAACCGACTTTGTCATCCTAGATGACGCTCCTCTTGTGTTGGGACGACCATTTGTAAAAACTTACGAAGCTTTGAAAAACCGGAAGTTCAACAATTTACCTCTTCAATTAGGGGCATTTAAAAGAAGTGTCGATCTCGAACGATCAATGAAATATCCATTCGGCAATAATGACCCCCTAATTGAAGATGAAGATGAACCACCCGATACAAGTGAAGAGATTGACCACTTTGTTGAAGAAGAGGTCGCCATAGAACAAACTTTTAAAGTTCTTGATCGAAACGAGCAACCAAATAAGGAGTCTCCTAAAGACCCACCACTTGAGCTCAAAGAACTTCCAAAAGGTTTGGAATATGCTTTTCTGGACAAAGATGGTAAGTTACCTGTAATTATTTCGTCTAAATTAGATAACCTAGAAAAAGAAAAACTAATTAGCCTTTTGAAAAAACACAAAAATGCAATAGCTTGGAAACTTGTTGACATAAAAGGAATTAGTCCTTCTATGTGCACACACAAAATTTTGATGAATGATGACTACAAATCTGTCATACAACCACAACGTCGAGTAAATCCAAATGTTCAAGAAGTGGTTAAAAATGAAGTCATCAAATTACTTGACGCCGGACTTATCTATCCTATTTCCGATAGTCCTTGGGTAAGTCCCGTCCAAGTGGTTCCAAAGAAAGGAGGTATGACGGTAATTACTAACGAAAAGAATGAATTAATACCAACAAGAACCGTCACAGGATGGAGAGTATGTATAGATTATAGACGATTAAATGAAGCAACAAGAAAGGATCATTTTCCTTTACCCTTCATTGATCAAATGTTAGAAAGATTATCCGGTCGTAAATTTTACTGTTTCTTGGATGGTTTTTCAGGTTACTTTCAAATCCCGATAGCACCCGAAGACCAAGAAAAGACAACTTTCACATGTCCCTATGGAACTTTTGCTTATCGACGCATGCCGTTCGGTCTATGTAATGCCCCCGCAACGTTCCAACGTTGCATGGTAGCCATTTTCCATGACATGATAGAAAAGACAATGGAAGTCTTCATGGACGACTTTTCTATCTTTGGGGATTCATACGACCAATGCCTCGATAACCTTGAACGAATGCTATCCCGATGTGAGGAGACTAACCTCGCCCTTAATTGGGAAAAATGCCATTTCATGGTAACGGAGGGAATAGTACTCGGTCACAAAATCTCAAGTGAAGGAATGGAGGTAGATCGAGCCAAAATAGATACCATTTCTAGATTACCTCCTCCATCCTCCGTAAGAGCTATTAGAAGCTTCCTAGGGCATGCCGGATTTTATAGGCGGTTTATCAAAGACTTTTCAAAAATCTCAAGGCCTCTAACAAAATTACTTGAAAAAGATGCTCCTTTCATCTTTGACAAGGATTGCAATCAAGCATTTCTAACCCTAAAGGAAATGCTAGTCAATGCACCTATCATGATAGCACCTGATTGGAAGTTTCCTTTCGAAATCATGTGCGATGCTAGTGACTTTGCAGTTGGAGCTGTCTTGGGACAGAGAAAAGAAAAGCATTTCCACCCAATATATTATGCTAGTAAAACACTTAACGATGCACAAGAAAATTACACAACAACTGAAAAAGAGTTACTAGCTGTGGTATTTGCTTTTGATAAATTTCGTTCTTATCTTGTTCTTTCTAAAACTATAGTCTATACAGACCATGCAGCCATTCGATATCTCTTTAAGAAGCAAGACGCAAAACCACGTTTGATTAGGTGGATTCTACTCCTCCAAGAATTCGACATTGAAATCAAAGACAAAAGAGGTGCAGAAAATACCGCAGCAGATCATCTTTCGCGCCTAGAAGACCCAGCTTTGGAGGCAACCAGGGACGAGCAAATCAACGAAAAATTTCCAACTGAATCCCTGGAAATGGTGGAATTTAAGGAAGAACCATGGTACGCAGACTTTGCTAACTACCTAGCTAGCGGAATAGTCGCAAAAGGGTGGCCACATCATCAAAGAAAAAAATTCTTTGCCAATGTGAAACACTATTTTTGGGAAGATCCATATCTTTTCAAAATGTGTGCCGACCAACTCGTCAGACGATGCGTACATGGTAATGAAGCGCGAAGAATTCTCCGCCATTGTCACGAAGGTCCATACGGAGGACATCATGGTGCTGCCAGTACCGCACGAAAGGTATTCGATTCAGGATTTTATTGGCCAACCATTTACAAAGATGCTCAAAATCTTGTAAAGACATGTGATGCTTGCCAAAGAACAGGTAATATTTCTTCCAAGAACGAAATGCCACAAAATGGCATTCTTGTTTGTGAAATTTTTGATGTGTGGGGACTCGACTTTATGGGACCTTTCCCACCATCGAAAGGAAACAAATACATACTTGTGGCAGTAGATTACCTGTCTAAATGGGCCGAGGCCGAAGCACTTCCAACAAATGATGGAAGAGTAGTGGTAAGATTTCTGAAAAAAATTATTCTCTCGTTTTGGCACACCTAAAGCTTTAATAAGTGATAGAGGTACCCATTTTTGTAATCATCAACTTGAAAAAATTTTAACAAGATATGGGGTCTATCACCGGGTTTCGACAGCTTATCACCCTCAAACAAACGGACAAGCCGAAGTGACCAATAGAGGGTTAAAACGAATACTCGAAAAAACCGTAGGGTTAAATAGAAAGGAATGGGCTGATAAATTGGATGATGCTTTATGGGCTTTTCGAACTGCTTATAAAACAACGATAGGAACGACCCCATATAAGCTAGTCTATGGAAAAAGTTGTCACTTGCCAGTAGAAATTGCACACAAAGCCTACTGGGCAATCAAAAATGTAAACTTAGATCTAGAATTTGCTGGTAAAAATCGATTTTGTCAAATAAATGAATTAGACGAGCTTAGGAATTATGCATACTCAAACTCTGAGATTTATAAGGAAAGAATGAAAAATTGGCATGACAAACATATTAAACCTAATGAATTTCGGGTAGGAGATTTAGTTCTTTTGTTTAATTCACGACTTCGATTGTTTCCTGGTAAATTAAAGTCTAGGTGGTCAGGACCTTTTTCCGTCACCCATATTTTTCCACACGGTGCAGTAGAAATTAAACCTCGAAATGGGCCACCATTTAAAATCAATGGCCAACGGCTGAAACTCTATCAAGGATTTATTGAGGATGAGGAAGAAGAGATCTCGCTTCAAACCGTGGAAGAATAAAAACATCATACCTGGTAAGTTACGAACGATTGAGGCGGCAAAATAAAGCGGTAAGTTTTCTAAACCATAGCTTATGGGAAAAAGGGGCACTCACACGCGCACGAAAAAAAAAAAAAAAAAAAAAGCTCGGCACGAGGCCGTGTCCGCTGGACACGGGGCCGTGTTCGCGCTGCAGACGGGATAAAACCCCTTTTTCAAAACAGTTTATTCATTCCACACGCCCCGTTTCCCCACAAAAGCTGTGGTTCCAGGCGATTTTTCGCGAAATTCCAACGTCTCTTACCGATCTAACAACGTCAAGGTATGATTCTATCACTCTTAGTAGTTAGATTAGTTATTTGCATGTAGTTAATACACCACAAATTTGGGGAAAATCTAGGGTTCTTGATGTTCATACGGATCGAACCTAAAATTTTTGCCTAAATCTGCTTGCATTTAGTTAGATTGGTGGTAGGGGAAGTAAATAAACTTAGATTGTTCATAGATTCACCTGATTTCTTACCAAAACCCTTGTTCTTGAACCGAAAAAGACAAAATTGATAGGGTAAACGAGATATTTTGGGAAAAACAGTGTTTAGGGTTTCATTTTCGGGGGAAACCGCACCTATTGGACCAAAAATTTTCAAGTTTTCGAAACCGGGTCGAAAATTGAAGTTTTTGAGTAACAGACCTCTGAACACGGGGCCGTGTCCACTGGACACGGGGTCGTGTCCAGCACGCTGTTTGCAGTTTTGTCCGAAAACACTTCTGTTTCGTACTAATTTTTGGGTATATTCTTTCAGATGGCAAAGTTCACAAGGTTCAATGCAAGTGAGCTTGATGCAAGGGCAAGGTATGAGGTTCTTCAAACAAGACCCGAAGAATACCCCAGGAGAGCTTGCACGAAGCTGTTAACCTTGGTAAACCAGCTGCACCGATTCAACAACATTGTTACGGGACCACTAGCTGTTGCTTTAAACACAAGGCTTCAATCAGTACATCAATGTACCATGGAGTTCTACAGTACCTTCAACTTCGATTCAAGGTGTGGCCCATTTGACAATACTGGGGTTGTATTTCGTTGTGGAGGAACAATGTACTCGATCTCCATGGCACAGTTTGGAGCCATAATAGGTCTATATCAAGAAGAGGAATCGGGAAACGAAGAAAATACCGGGGGATTACGAGACTTGGAGGTGAATGAAAGACAAGCCGCATGGGCTCAAATCGGTGAAGGAATCTACGACCCTCGTAGCACCAAGAGTACAAAGCTGAGGGATCCGCTCTATCGCTACATCCACAGGATCCTCACGTACTCTCTGAACCAACGACATGACAGTAGTGGTGTTGTAGGGTTGAAAGATTTGGTTGTCCTCCACTGTATCCACAACCAAAAGCCTCTTGATGTTCCTTATCTCCTGTTGAAAAACATGCATCTCAACCGCCTTGCTCGAGCTCCAACGCCTATCTTCTACGGAGGATGGGTGCACCGTCTTTTTAAGCATTACACGCGAATTCCAAGAGCCTTTGAAAGAAGCCCATGGTCGGGACGAGTTAATTACCACATTTGCCGAGCCATGAACTTACTCTATGAGGCGGAAGACGGAACAGTGAGCTTCCAAAGAACGCAAGGCTATGCATGGAACCCACAGGAGGCCCTAGTTCTTCACGCACCACCTCCCCACCACCAGTATCCACCCCATGGTGATCCGGGTCAATCCTCCTCACAAGGAGGCGGTTTTCCTAATTTTCAAAGCTTACATGATCTTATGCAGGAAAACCTCATGTGCACCAGGAACGCCTACAACCTCGCCAACAGCACATACCAACGGGTCGGAGCTATTGAACGCAACATCAGCGATATACGAGACGATATCGGCAGTATCCAGGAGTACATGGCGGGGAATGGGGATGGAGGTGATGATAGCGATGAAGATATGGATTAGAGGGTTTGGAGGAGCAGGAGCGGGTTGATGGCGAGCCCACAGGTTTAAGTCCCTTTATCTATCGAACGATTGGTGGCCTGCGTGCCAGAAGTTGAACAATTTACTTTCCTTAAACACTTTTATTTTCCGTTTTATTTTTCTTTTACTTTATGCTTGGAACAATTAACTTTGGTAATGTAGGATGTTTGTATTGCTTGGTGTGGTGTTAAGTGTTGAAACAGGTACAAACCAAGGCTTAGGGTGTTAAGCCTCAGCACTTATAGGGCTAGGATGGAAAAACCGGAGGAAGAAACCTGTTTTTCAGGCTTTCAGACTGTCCACACGGGGACGTGTCCAGCCAACACGCCCCCGTGCTCACCTCCCAGACCTGCTGTTCGGCATAAATTTTGTTAGACACGTGGCCGTGTTCAGTGGACACGGGGCCGTGTCCACCTTCTGTAAGTTCTTGTTACTGGCACCTGAACACGGGGTCGTGCCCACTCAACACGGGGCCGTGTTCAGTGCCCAGTAACACAAATTCTTGCTTTTTAAACACTATTTTACACATCTAATCAACCTAAAAATTTATTTTTGGGACACATTGAGGACAATGTGTAATTTAAGTGTGGGGGGGATGCTAAAACCTTGAATTTTGCAAATCCTAAAAACAAGCCTTACACAAAACTCTATTGGAACCGCTAATCACCCCAAATTTTTTTCAAAATTTTCATTTTTTTTTACTTGTCTAGGTTTAACTCGGGAAATTCAAGTTCTCAAAAAGGTTATATTTTTTCAAATTTACAACCGATAGCGTAGTGATAAAAAGAACCAACATAAGAAAATTATGAAAAGGCATGACAAACTTATTTAAAATTTGATTATATATACTTGATCACATAAAAACCCATTCCCACAAAAGTGAGTTTTGAGCCTTTATTGAGCACACAATTACATATCATTTGACTAAATGCTCATTTTTCGTTTCTTGTGTGAATAGCCGCTTGGTTCTTACGACTCTAGAACTTGCCATGACAATACATTCCCGGTCCTTATCAACTTAAACCCGAGTAAGTAAATGATGGAGGCATTAGGACTAACCTTTTTCATTTCTACACCATTATTTTTCTTTTTCTTTTACCACCTACCCAAAAATCCCCCTAGTTAGCCCTTTTGAGCCTAAACCTTTTCGTTTCATCACCCAAACAAAAACCCTTTCAACCACCAAAACCCCTTTTTCATTTTTAACCCTTTATTTTAGTAACAAGTTCGGTTCTTCGCGATCAAAAAATATATATATATATATATATATATATATATATATATATATTTTTGTGATGATGATGAAGCAAAAAGAAAATAAACAAACAAAGTAATCAAAAATAACTTTGTTTGAATAAAAGTTTCATCAAAAATAAAAAGTTACAAAAATACGAAAACCGACACTTGTTACGCTTTTAGCCCTTTTTCTACTAACCACTAACCCAACCACCTACCTTTAACCCTAGCCAACCCTTAACCCACAAAGTCCTCTTGATATCTACAAAGGTATAAAAGTTAAAAAGGAGGAGGATTGATTTCTTGGCAAGCCTATGGTAGGAATAAGTTCCGTGCCGCTCTCGAATATTTCACTAAAAATACACTTTCGGCCGAGTGTGAGTGATTTCCCCGCGAGGTATGTGAACTTGTATATAAATAGAATTTAAAAAAAAAAGCATGTTATGCCCAAATAAGTAATTTCTTTTATGAACAGTTCTAAATAAATCATTACGAATAGGAGTGTAAATAAATAAAAATAAAACCCAAAAAGATCTTGGAAATCCCGACACTCTACGACAAGCCCAAAACCTTCTCTTCTACCTATTCCATTTGGGAGTGTAAGCCACATATTAAAGAGTTTTGCTTGAGGACAAGCAAAAGTTCAAGTGTGGGGGTATTTGATGTGTGTAAAATGCAACATATAAATTACATCAAATGAGGCATAAAACTAACCCTTTTTTAGTACTAATATTGGAAAAAGAGTGTTTTTGTCTTCCTTTTGTATTTTCAGGATTAAATGAGCTCAAAAATGCAAAAGAAGCAAAAAGACAGCTAAATCCAACATAAATACAAGAAAAGGAACATTAGTGGACTGCCCGAACCCTCAACGGCACCTTTCAAAGCAAAATAGAGAAAACAGAAGGCTGAACACGCCCCGTGCTCAGCCAGCACGGGGCCGTGCCCAAGAAGCAGCAGAAAAGACAAATCTATAGAAGCTTCTATTGCCCATCACGGGGCCGTGCTCAGCGGACACGGGGGCGTGTCGAAAGTACAGCAGGCACATTTATTGTAATTGCGAATTACAATTAATGAGGAGAGAGAGTGTCAGACGGACACGGGGCCGTGTCCAGCGGACACGGGGCCGTGTCCAGCTCTCTGTTCAGCCTATAAATAGGAGTGCTTGGATTCATTTCATCTCATCCCTTGGCACACCACCTCTCTCACACTTCATCCACCACCCACCACCATCACAACACCATCATCCACCACCATCATCCATTGTCCATCATAGAGTGTGTGAGTCGTCTCGGGATCCAAGATTGATCGTAAGAGTTCTTGACAATCAAGGCCATGTTTGCCTAAGTCTCTTACATCACTTGGTGAAGACAAAGTGTCTAGTATAATACTTTTTATTTCTAATCTTTTGCACTTTTTATTTGGTTTTGTATTAATGACTTTAATAACTAGTTACTTATGTTGAAGGTGATCTTTCCTTATCGTTTGTCCGTGGTGTCTTGGCATTATTTTACTGTCTATATAAAATAAAGGATTTTCACCATTCATATCTCCACGGTCTATATGGAGGTATGTTGGCTACCTGGTAGGGGGTTAAGGGAATGGTTTGGTAAAGGTCTTGCCATTGTTCAGCGTTTAGAGGTCCTGCAATGGACCTGGGTCAAATTTAGTAGGACCTCCTTCAATACTTCACGGTATTGGATGGCGGGGGTCCAAACTCTTTGATCCCCTCATAAGTTAACTACTATTAATACTATAACCCGGCTATTTAGGACTGTATCCCTGCTGACTCAGACTACTTAGCCGAGGGTAACGTCACCGCCAAAAGCGGGGCCTACCACATTACTGCATTAATAACTTAATTCATTATCTTCCAATAATCCACCCCTTTAGGATTGTATCCCTGCTGACTCAAACTACTGGGGTGAGGGTAACGTCACCTTCAAAAGAGGGGCCTACTACAATAACTAAGATAATCTCTTAATTATGTGCAAAAGTGCGGAAATAATCAAAGGTTATACTAGATACGAGTCGGAACCAAGTGATTCATCTTGTCTATCTGTTTTTACTTTTATTTTTATTTTCAGCATTTTAGTTATTTTTATTTTTCTTAGTTTAAAACATTTTTCTAAACTTTTTATTTTGGTTAGACGTTGAGGATAAACCGGTACTAAAAGCTCTTGTGTCCTTGGACGACCTCGGTATCTTACCAACACTATACTACACTCAACGATGGGTGCACTTGCCCATATGTGTGTTTAGTGTCAGTGAAATATCGTGTTTTATAAATTTAAAACTTGGCTAAAATAAGTGTTAAAAAGGGCTTAAAATATACACCTAAAATATACGACACTTTCACGCACATCAGTGGACTATTATGATGATTGTTGTTAAGCCCTTGCGTGGGTAAGTCCTTGTTTAAACCCCTGCGAGGGTAAGTTTGTTTATTAAAAAGTCCCGTTTAGGGCGACGTGTAATATTTTAATAATTAATGGAATGTAAGTTTATAAATTTCATGTTTGCCATTATGTGCATAAATAAATTATATATGAAATAAATAAATCAAAATCATTCCTTTTGATAATAATCTGCCTATTTAATATTGAATAAGAATCTTAAGAGTGAAACCTAGCCTGAGTGGCATTATGAAGACCTGGCCATGATGGTAAGACCTGTTTAAAAGATTCAAATCCCTGTTAATATCTGTAAACATGTTAACACTCCTGGCAGACGTGATTCATTAAAATATCACACGTCATTCTTATTATTGGATTCTTCAAAAGATTCCTAACCCAATTTAATGATCTCTGAATCATGGGTTTAGATCATCAATTGAGATGATCATATTTTGACCATACGTGGTAATATAGCGCCTACGGGCCCTGCTCATTTCCATATGAGCCAAAAGACAGTGGTAGCGATGACTCCCTGTCAGATAAAGGTAATGAACTAGATTCAAACCTTCATGCTTTGATTCTCTGAAATCATAGCTTAAAATTTATAAATGTCCTTGTGACTAGGCCTGTTGCGCCAGTATACCTTAAAAGCCTTGATTCTCTGTAATCATAGCTTATAATTTAAAATGTCCCTGTGACTAGGCCTTATGTGCTAATATATATTGTTATTGTTTATTTAGGATTAATTATAATTGAAATCCTAAATAAATACGATTAATAAGTTAACCAAATATGGTCTCTGTTTACCATGGTTAATGAATTACCCTAAGGGGCAATTCCATAATAAACTCCCAAGTAAACTATTGTCCTTGTTTTATGTAACAGTTCAATTAAAATGGCTAACTCGGACGAAATTAATAGCCATCCAGTGGAAAATATTGATAACGCCCGAATTAATTTAACGGGTGCTGAACTGAAAGCGTTGGTGGACGACGCAGTTACAAAGGCATTGAAGCAGCAGTACGAAGAGTATAGTGGGGCTCGGAGTAGGACCCTATCTACACCGCATTCAAAGCCACCTTTCAAGAAGGAAGAACCCAAGAGATGATGATAGACTCTCCTCAAACCACCACAGTGCTTCATCTCAACAGATAGTACTAAATCAAGAACCCCGTAACAAGGGTTGCTCCTATAAATACTTTGTTTCATGCAAGCCCAGGGATTTTACTGGGGAAAAGGGAGCCATTGACTGCATGACGTGGTTAGACGAGATGGACACGGTTGTGGATATCAGCGGATGCGCTGAGAGGGATGTGGTCAAGTTTGTGTCGCAATCATTTAAGGGTGAAGCTTTAGCCTGGTGGAGATCTCTGATTCAAGCCACCGGGAAAATCCCATTGTATAACATGTCATGGGATCAATTTGTTGCCCTCATCAGGGAAAATACTGTCCCCAGCATGAGGTGGAGAAGATAGAGTCTGATTTTCTATCATTGGTTATGACAAACCTTGACTGTCAAGCTTACCTCACGAGCTTCAACACAATGTCCCGGTTGGTTCCGTATCTGGTGACCCCAGAACCAAAAAGAATAGCTCGTTTTATCGGTGGTTTAGCCCCCGAGATAAAGGCAAGCGTGAAGGCTTCTCGGCCAGCTACTTTTAGATCTGTAGCTGACATATCTTTGTCCCTCACCTTGGATGCAATCAGACAAAGATCGCTGAGGAATAAGGATGCTGAGAAGAGAAATCGTGAAGATGATAGTTCACGGAGGTCGAACAAGAAGCACCGTGGGAACGGTGACAACAAGAAAGGATCTGAGTCAAGGAAAGATGGGCATCAGTCTGGTGAGAAGCCCAAGTGCAAGATTTGCAAGAAACAGCACTTTGGAAAGTGCAGACTCGAGTCGAACTCGCAGACTCAGTCAAAAACCTATGCTTGTGGTATATGCAATTCCAAGGATCACAAGACCTTGGATTGCAAACAGCTGAAAGACGCAACGTGCTACCGTTGCAATGAGAAAGGGCACATTAAAACCAACTGCCCTAAATACGCCAAGAAGACAAATGCTAGAGTCTTCAGAATGGACGCAAAGGAAGCAGTTCTAGACGACAACGTGATTACAGGTACTTTCCTTGTAAATGATGTCTATGCAAGAGTACTATTTGATTCAGGCGCTGATAAGTCGTTTGTAGATCATAAGTTTTGCAAATTGCTGAATTTACCTGTCAAAACCTTAAGTGTAAACTATGACGTGGAGTTAGCAGATGGCACCATAGAAACCGTCTCAACTGTGTTAGATGGATGTGTTATATCCATTAAGAACCACTTTTTTCCTCTGTCTCTACTTCCATTTAAGTTAGCCGGTTTTGACATAGTATTGGGTATGGACTGGTTATCTCATAACCAGGCCCAGATTGTCTGCAACAGAAAGCAAGTGGTGATTAAGACCCCATCTGGTGAATCACTTACCATTCGGGGAGATACCCAATATGTACTGCCTGAGCAAGTGACTATGCTCAAGGCTTCCAAGTGTTTAAAGAAGGGTTGTGTCATCTACATGGCACAAGTGATTATTGATGAGCCGAAACCAAAGATAGAAGACATCCCTGTCATTTCTGAATACCCAGAAGTTTTTCCTGAAGAACTACCTGGTTTGCCACCAGATAGACAAGTCGAATTTAGAATTGATATCATCCTTGGAGCAGCACCAGTTGCTAGAGCACCTTATAGGTTGGCGCCCACGGAGATTAAGGAATTAAGGACACAATTAGATGAATTACTAGCTAAAGGTTTCATTAAACCTAGTTCGTCTCCATGGGGAGCACCAGTCCTGTTCGTCAAGAAGAAGGATGGATCGATGCGTCTGTGCATCGACTACCGTGAACTTAACAAGGTCACAATAAAGAATAGATATCCTTTGCCCAGGATCGACGATTTGTTCGATCAGTTACAAGGGGCAAGTTATTTCTCGAAAATTGACTTGAGGTCAGGCTACCATCAACTGAAGGTTAGAGATGAAGACGTACACAAAACTGCATTTAGGACTCGTTATGGTCATTACGAGTTCCTAGTGATGCCTTTTGGGCTCACTAATGCACCGGCCGCGTTCATGGATCTCATGAATCGCGTTTGCAAGCCATACTTAGATAAATTCATCATCGTTTTCATCGACGACATTCTCATTTATTCTAAGAACCAAGCTGACCACGAGAAACACCTTCGCTGTATTCTCAAACTCCTACATCATGAGAAACTCTATGCCAAATTCTCTAAGTGTGAATTCTGGCTTCGAGAAGTCCAATTCCTTGGATATGTGGTTAGTGAGCGTGGCATCCAAGTGGACCCCGCTAAGGTTGAAGCAGTTATGAACTGGCAAGAACCAAAGATGCCTACAGAGATTCGTAGCTTCCTGGGATTGGCAGGATATTACAGGCGTTTCATTGAAATTTTTTCAAGGATTACTGCACCCTTAACTTCCTTGACTAAGAAGAAAGTAAAGTTCATTTGGGGCCCTAAGCAGCAAGAGTCCTTTGATATCCTAAAACAGAAGTTGAGCAACGCTCCTGTATTGACATTGCCTGAAGGTATCGAAGAATTCATAGTTTACTGTGATGCATCACACACTGGCATGGGGTGTGTGCTTATGCAGAGAGGCAAGGTTATTGCCTATGCTTCAAGACAGTTAAAGGTGCATGAAAAGAATTACACCACCCACGACTTGGAGTTGGGTGCCGTTGTATTCGCACTAAAACTGTGGAGGCATTATTTATATGGAATCAAGTGTGTGATCTATTCTGATCACAAGAGCCTTCAACATCTGTTTAATCAGAAGGATTTAAACATGAGGCAGCGCCGGTGGATGGAGACTTTGAATGATTATGATTGTGAAATCAGATACCATCCCGGCAAGGTGAATGTAGTCACTGATGCATTGAGCCGAAAGGAAAGGGTGAAACCCATCCGAATCAATGCCAAGAGCATTGAAATAAAGAACAGTTTGACTGAAAGGTTGTTAGCTGCACAGAAGGAAGTTGTGTTGGAAGCTAACTATCCTAACGAAAAGCTAGGAGTAACTGAGGAGCAGTTATCTCTTGGCAAAGACGGAATTCTGAGATTAAATGGACGAATATGGGTTCCAATTTATGGAGGACTTCGTGATGTTATCCTCCAGGAAGCCCATAGTTCTAAATATTCCATTCATCCTGGAGCCGATAACATGTACCAGGATCTAAGGGCAAACTATTGGTGGATAGGCTTGAAGAAGTCTGTAGCCACCTATGTAGCTAAATGCTTGACATGTGCGCAAGTCAAAGCCGAGCATCAGAAGCCGTCAGGCTTGCTACAACAGCCTGAACTTCCTACGTGGAAGTGGGAAATGGTAACTATGGATTTTATCACCAAGTTACCTAAGACAAGGAAAGGAAATGATACAATATGGGTTATAGTTGATAGATTGACTAAGTCAGCACATTTCTTACCCATCAAGGAGACTTATAGCTCCGACATGCTAGCCCAATTATATGTGGATAAGATTGTAGCCTTACATGGCATACCTGTGTCTATTATCTCTGACAGAGATACTAGATACACGTCACATTTTTTGAAAAGTTTCCAACAATCTTTGGGCACGCGTTTAAATTTCAGTACGGCTTACCATCCTCAGACAGACGGTCAGAATGAGCGTACTATTCAAACTTTGGAAGACATGCTTCGAGCATGTGTGATTGATTTAGGTGGTAGCTGGGATAACCACCTACCATTAATCGAATTCTCCTACAACAATAGCTACCACACCAGCATCAAGGCTACGCCTTTCGAGGCCTTATACGGTAGAAAGTGTAGAACGCCCGTTTGTTGGGCGGAAGTTGGAGATGTCCAATTATCAGGACCAGAGATAGTCTTTGAAACGACGGACAAGATTGTCCAGATTCGTGACCGTCTCAAAGCTGCCCGGGATAGGCAGAAGAGTTATGCAGATCCAAAGCGTAAAGCTTTTCACTTCGAAGTAGGTGACAAAGTGTTGCTAAAAGTATCACCCTGGAAGGGGGTGATGCGATTTGGTAAGAAAGGCAAGCTAAGCCAGAGATACATAGGACCTTTCGAGGTTATCGAACGTGTCGGGTCAGTTGCCTATAAGCTAAACTTACTTGAAGAGCTCAGTGGAATTCACAATGTGTTCCACATCTGCAATCTGAAGAAGTGCTTCGCTGATGAATCACTGGTTATACCACATACAGATGTGCATATAGATGAGAGCTTAAAATTTGTGGAAAAACCATTGTCGATTGAAGATCAACAGGTTAAGAAGCTTCGAAGGAAGCATGTGCCTATTGTGAAGGTCAAATGGGATGCCCGTAGAGGTCCCGAATACACGTGGGAGGTTGAGTTCACGATAAAAGAAAAGTACCCTTATTTATTTCAGTAAATCTCGAGGTCGAGATTTCTTTTAAGGGGGTGAGGATGTAACACCTAGAAAAAATTCACGTCATGTAATGTGTTGACGCGTGTCATATGTTTGAACGTGTGAAAGAATGTTCTGAAAGGACTAAAGTTGACAAACATGAAAAGTATATGAAAATACGAGTTCTAAATGTCAACAGTGAATGATATATTGTACATTAACCCTACATGATGCTCATACTTTCAAATGAATAAAGCATGGATCATACGAAGCTAAATATGAAAGAAAGTGAGGGATTACAAACTACAGGGGTTAAATGTGTCAACATGTTTAAGTTATACCTCTGAGTGACCTTTTGACAAACCCGAAGCTTTGTAACGGTTAATTATGCTCACTAGAATACACGATATAAATTTCATAAATTTTCGTTACCGTATGAGCAAGTTGTGATCAAATTCGTATGCAAGGGGTTAAAAGCGTCAACGATGAAGTTTAGAACTTTTCGGGTAACAATAAAGTTAACCGGGGACTTAACAAAATGGGTATTTGTCTTGAAGCCCCTAAACATCAATTTGGAGGGCTCAAAATGCAAGAAAATGAAGTCTAAACAAAGTTTGAAGAGCCAAGGACCATTGCATAAAAATCTAAAATTTGGAGATTTGATTAGAAGGGCCTCGCGCCACGCGAAGCCCCAGGGGGGGCCTTCGCGTCACGCCTAGGGGTGTCTGATCCGAATTTCTTGGTTTCTTGTCTGCCATGGCCCTTGTAATCGACTTTTATCCGATTTTCCTCATCTTGCTTGACCCCTAAACAACCCCTAGACACTTAGGGACACTTGTGGATGAGTTGTGGTCAGTTGTAGACTTGTGTGTCAACATTCCATGGTGAGTAATTCACTATAAAAGGGCCATGAGTTGCAACAAATGCTTCACACCTTCATTCTTGCATTCCTGATCAATTCTGGAGCTCAAGACTTCTCTCAAGTGATCTCTGGTCATTCATAGGACTCTTGTAAGTTTGCTTAACCTTTCTTAGTTAAGTTTTTGCTTAGTTTTAGCTTAAAAGTCAAACCGTCGTAATTAACGGTTGACTTCAAGATTAATCACTAATGGTCTAGTGATTAGTCGAATTGAAAGTAGTTATAAGTTGGTAATTATGTGGGTAATAAACCCTTAAAAGGGTTCCCCCTGATTCCCACTCTAACTAGGTCAAATGTCGGGTCAAACTAATTATTAAAAAGTCAACAGGATACTTAGTTTCTAATTTATGCATGATTAGCAATGTAGAACACATACAACCTGTTTGAGCATTATTATAACTTGGTAATTAGTGTAAGAACATGTCTAAACATGTTCAACCCGACAATTTTCAGTAAAGACCCGGTTCGGAACCGAAAGTCGCATAGTTTGACTTTTGCTTTGACTTTCAGTTCTGACCCGTTTAGGCATGTTTTAGAAATGCCTTAGAGCTTCATTTGGACAGGTTACATGCTAGTATAACCCTCTGTGATTATACACCATGGTTCATTAGTTAACCAATTAATACGCATGATTCCGTTAATTGCTCATATGTTGACCATTATGCCTTTTTCACCTTAAAATGTGATTTTTGAAAATGTAAAAGAGTAGAAACCATAATTACTGATATATAAACTTGTAACCAAAATTTGACAACAGTTTGAGGTGTAGATTGAGAGTTATGCTGCGTAAATTGAAAGCTTTATGTTAAATAAATGGCGTAATTAGCGTATAGCCTAGTTAAGCCTACTTTTTAATATCAGACTTATTACCCACTGATGTAATATATTATTTTGGGATTTTTGAAGATTTTTGAAAATTTTTAATTAATTTTAGGCTGAGCATAACTAATAGTCATAGGCTTAATCCGGTAATTGTCGGTTTTGCCCTTACGGGCTATAAAATGAGTTTTACACATCTAATCAACTACAAACCTTTTGATACTGATTAGATATGATAAATAAATTATTTTAAGCCTGCTGGAATAATAAAAATATAAGATTTCTATATATAACCCGGAAACGGCTTCTAATCGCCTAATTAAGCGTTTTTAACGCATAGTATGTACTAGAACTATTTTAAACATACAAAGGTAAATTATAATATTTTAACAGTAGGCAAAAGTTGTTTAACTCAGACTTCAGTTTTGAGCTTTACGACTTATGTGAAATTACCAAAATGCCCCTACGGTGCATAGTTCGGTTATAATTGATAATTTTCACATATATATTTTACCATACTGTTATAACTTAGTAAAATAAGTATTTTTTCTGATTATATCAGACCTGTAACTCAGGCAAATACTTAAACTCTTTTATAACCTTTTAAATGACCAAACTACCCCTACGGGGCATAGTTTGTGTTTAAATTCGTTTCGGGCATAATAAAAGACATCTTGCTGATGTCACAACATATTTGAAGCATAATTAACTTAGGAAACCTGTATATGGCTCTTACAGATACCCGTTACGCTTATTACGCGTTCGGTTCGGTTTATGTAACAAGTTTACATAAATTAGCCGAAACGGGTCAAACCTTATCGGTTTTATCTCAATATCCAGAGTGTGTATGAAATACCCATATTAAGCAAGTCTCCAAACTTGTCGGGTCTAAATCACATTCTATCCGGTCTTCGCTTAATCGTGCGTACGAACCGTATCTTTGAAACTAACCGGTCTAAGCTTAAGCTTAACTAAAGACCCGTTAGGATTCTAATAGGTTATTATAAACCTTCGTTCCAGATTAGGAGAACCAGTAAAAGCTACTTGCAATTTGCTTATTGTGATTATTACTTTGCTCAGGTAAATACTTTTAACTTATTTTCCCTATACGGGCTTGGGTTACGGTATATAAATTACCGCTTGGTCGGGCATCAAATCTTCCATCGTTTGGTGGTTAATTGAATAATTTGATCGGCCCGTTTAAACAGTTTTGTTACTTAAAAGCCTTTGGGGGGTTAATGATCATGTCCCGGATATCCTTGGCATCATTTTACGAAATGGCCACGACCTAAGCGCGGAGTGTAGGCGTACACTCGTCAGTGCATAAATAGTTGATGTGGTGTGTCTATTGATCTTTAACCCGGTACGTCCGGGCTACTGAACGCATAAGGAACATGTAATCCGTTCACAAGATTATATATTTAAATAATTCTCCCAAGTTATAAAATGTTTATGCCACGTGCATCCAAATAAATTTTCAATCATTTTCCAAACTGAGTCAGTTGATTGTATTTACCAGTATAAACTGACGTATTTTCCCAAAAAGATTAAATGCAGGTACTAAGCGTAATTGGCTGGGATTTCTCCTTAGCATCAATAGAAGTCTCGCAAGCTTAAGATGCCTAACGTCTGTTGAACTACTTTTTCCATTTTATTTTCGATCCGTCTGTGGATAAACACATTGTGATACTTGATATTACAACATTATATTCGGTTGAATTATATCTTACAATTTGCTTCCGCTGTGCATATTAAATATTGTGTTGTTTGACAATTATGTTGCCAACCACGTCACGATACTCCCCACCGGGCCCACCGGTGACTCGTGGAATCCGGGGTGTGACAGTAACCTAGTTAAATGACAATGCACACGAAACTAGGTTAGTAACTTAATACAACATTTATGATAAACTCACGAAATCAAAACCCTCACGACGAATGACAAAGTATAGCCCGGATTCGGGCAGCACTTAAACATCCATCAGATCGGTCTCAATCGATCGGACATTGTATCGTAGCAGTGATCGAGTTATTATCCTGTAATCGTAGCAGCGTTTCCCTACGTAAATCTATGAAAATGAGCAGAATGTTTCGTTTTTTGAAAAGTTTTTCGAACACAGATGAAAGCCCCATGCACGACCTATTTATAGCTGAAATTTGAGTCTCTCGCGGCCTGCGTAAACCTTAAGGGAGTCTTACGCGGCCCGCGAGGGCCACCATAGCTACGGCTAGGGCTAGCGTGTCACGCGTAGGCTTGCCACGTGTTTAACACGTGGCCTAAAGCTTATCCGGATCATCAACAAGCTGCCGCGACCCGCGTAAGCTTAGCTTAATTCTTACGCTGCCCGCGAGTGACCAGAAAATTTGAATTTCTTGGTTTTTCGAAAGGATTAGGGTTTCAAGGGTTCGGGTTTCTACTTACGAAGTGTTATGGGACATTTTTACAGGTCCTTACAGCCTCCTAAGGCGTATTTTTCGCCACATCAACATTATAACGCCCCTGCAAAAAAAATGTAACAGTTAATGCTCATTTCATTCAATACTTACCATTTTTGTCCTCCTCTTTGGGCATTATTCTAGAAATGCTCATCCCTTTTCATGCCCCTATAACGCCCAAGGGGATGGTGCTAGGGGCGTTATCAAACTCTTTCATGCCCCTATGATGCCCATTACGCATGGTCTTATAATCATCAAACTTAGACCATGTGTAGTCATAAAGCCCCTTTGGGTTGTTATGCGACAAGTGGTGAAATGCGTAAAAGAGTGGCTTTATGGGGCTTTATATCACAATAGGGTGTAGTGGTAAGGGGGTTATATAACCCCTTCAATTATACATACATATGTATGTATGTATATATATGTGTGTGAGTGGGGGGAAACATTGTGCAGAGGATGACACCGCGAAGAGGATAGCGGGAGATGGAAAAACCCACCCCATAGCGCCTGCCGTAGTAGTATTGGCGGTGCTATAGGGGCGCCATACTTGGATTTGTCGGGAGGTCGCGCCCCACTACGGTTGTCCTTATAGCTCCTACATACTATATAAAAAATAAGTGGTCGCAATTCTTAAAAAGACACAAAAATTACTAGGATCTGGTTGGCTAATATAACTTCTTTATTAAATTGATAACCCGCACTCGATCCATGAGAATTTGGTTGATGCAAATGCGACTCATTTAATAAATAGGTTGATATGTTAAACCATTTAATTTTAATGGTTTTTTTTATGTTTCGATATAGATTTTAGAACAAGTTGTTTATAAACTGCTAACATTAAAAGCTTGGTATTTTGATATGTTGTTTTTCATAATAGATTCTAAATATTTGTTTTTGTTTCTCTAATTATTTGACTGAACTTTCGATCTTAGTCATCGAAATATTTCAATCCAAAAATAATTTTACTCGATTTGCAAGAATTATATTGACATATATGAATTTTTATAAAACCTACACCGATACCGCGCGGGATTGAAATCTATCACGCCATGAATGAATAAATAAATAAATAAGTTGTGCTAGGAAGAAAATTTGGTGCTCTTGAAAACACGTATTGGTTGATTGATAATTTTATAAAGTCAAGGTCATTATTCTTTTACTCAATGGTCAAAAATCAAAATGACCATCCTAATGATTTTCCATATATATAGAAACATATTTTCAAATGTAACATAGAGATCTGAAACAAGTAACGATTCACTGAACAATTGAAATAACTTAAAAACCACATTGCTTAGGTGCTTCATCGATCTGTAACCGATCATCAGGAAGTTTAAGTACGTTATAATTCAGTCTCGAGGTGTTGGAGGCTCTTGAGAAGGAAGAGGCTGAGTAAATACAGATCTACCGTTGGTGTTTGCCCGCGCATCATCATAATCCAGCTTCATGATCTCCTCAGATTCCTATCCATCCGAATACATTTGATTATCGAAAACAAAAAATAAATAACTATAATAACTTTACCTGAAATGGATGAGAAGCCACACCTTTTGAAGAACTCATGATCAATTTACGACCTGATCCTACAATAATCAAACCTTAGATTAATTAAGAACAAGTTAAAGGCTAGAAAACAAGACCATTTTGGAGGGTTTTCGATTACCTGTTTGGAAGAACAGAAACATTAGAGTTACAATGATGAAGAAGACCTTGAAGAAAGACAACAGGCGAATCATTTTCAAACTGTTCTTGATCAGTTTGTTTGTAGTGGTTCTTCATGCTTGTGTTCATGGTTATTTATAAAGGGAAGTTGCATTGATCACCCATGGAAGCTAATGGTGAGGGTTGACAAATAGAGACAATCTAGGATCAGGTTCCATTTCTCGAAATATATTTCAACTTTAAGTAATGAGAGAGTAACTTTGAATCATCCCACGTTTTAAATATATTAAAATAAAATGCAAAAAAAAAAACGAGTGATTTTAAAGAGAAAGAAATACTTTTCTTTAATTTGCTTGTAGGATTTGAAATTTGTATAAAACTACATGATTCCATCGCCTGATGTTACGTTAATTTCACATATACACAAAACATAAAATAACCTTTACAATAAGATAAAATGAAAGCTGCACAAACATACATTAGACTGCGGGGTATGGTGGGGCTTGGGTTGGGCGTGAGTTGGGGCGGGTGATGACACGTGGAATGGGAGCCCCCCCCCCCCCCCCCCCCCCACTGCCTGGTACGTGTCCGCGGGGTATGGTGGGGCATGGGTTGGGCTTGGGTTGAGTGCACCGCGTGGCAGGGTAGTTTATAAAAAAAAATATACAAAATTTAAAAAAATCACACAAACATTTATAAAAAAAAACATACAACTTCATTAATATTTATAAAATTACATAAACCTAAAAATTACAAAATAAAAACCTAAAGCGTTAAATAAATTTCAAAAAGGTCGATCTTGTCGAACGCCTTTTTTTCCTTGCCGCGAAACTCTATGTTCGCCACCGCCACCCGGTCCTCGTGGCTTAACTCGCCCCCGGGAACGGCTTCGTAGTAAGCCTTGAAACGCTCGAGCTTGGGACGTAGCTCGCGCCATTTATGTTGGCACACGTTCATGTTGTGGCGGTCGTTACCGACGTTTAGTCGGTAGGCCGCGAAAGCTTCCGGCCAATATTTGGTTTGGCCCGGTGGCCGCCCCTTCATAGCGTCAACAACGCTTGTGACTAGGGCAAGTTCTTCGTCGTGGGTCCAGGATGCCATAGCGGGTTCGTGGGATGTTGGGTTTGTGGTGACCGGCTGGGGCAGCGGGTGGGTTTTGTCGAATTTTTGGGACCACGGTGGGGGTTGGGATGGACCACCCGGTTGGGGTTTGGGGGTATTTATAGAGGATGTTGGGGTTTGGGTGACCGGTTGGGGTGACCGCTTGGCCAAGCCAACGGTTTGAATTTAAAAATTCAAAACTTTTGGGATGGCCCGCTATGACGTGGCGGGTGAGCCAATAATATTCAGCCAACTAGGATGGCCAAACCGCCCCACGCCCGGCTTGAAACCCATACCCCAAGGGTCACGCCGAAACCCATGCCCACCCGGGGTGGTGGCTTGGGCGTTTTCCCCCTACCCACGCCCAAACTCCCGCCCCATACCCCGCAGTCTTATGGTATGGGTTCGCTTAATGAGAACTATCGAAACCGACTCGTATAGAAACAAAAATCCATAAAAATAATACTGGTACAAAAAAAGAATATAGTCGTGGTATGCCAAAAAAATAGCTACATGGTGCTACATCAAAGGAAATCATAAAAAAATATTGATATCGATTCCGATAATACTAATACAAGTACCAAAAAAAGTTATGATACAAAAAAAATTATTTACAATGGTTTCATTTCACAAAATTTGTATGATGTAACCCAAATAATAAATCCATGCCTTACAGCGATCGAAAACCATTAAAACAAATGCCGGTTCCAGTTCAGATTTATTTGACACCGGTACCGATGTTCGATTTGTATTGGTTTGATTTATCACGATATTGTTACATTACCGACATCATGTATAAGTAACAATACCAAAAAATGCTTTGTGTATATATAAAATGAAGTCTCTTCTTTTCTTCTACATCTCATAAAAATGGTGATTGATTTGAAGCATAACTTAAATAGAAATGATGTTTATTAGGATTTTTAATTCTAATGTAGTTTCAGTAAATCGTTTTTATAAAAATGATATATTCATGACATTAAAATAACCAACATAAAATACATTTGGTTTCGCTTCATCGTATAATATTATATCTCAAAAATAGATCAGACTTTTCCAAAGTTAACGTTACATCAAGAGTTAAATGCCCGGATAGTCCCTGTGGTTTGGCCTTTTTTCACCTTTATTCCTTAACTTTCTAAAATTACAGTTATAGTTCCCAACTTTACAATTTTCGTTTTCGGATAGTCCCTAAGCCTAACATCAGTTAGTTTTTGGTGTTAAGTGAATGTGAAATGACCTAAATACCCTTACTTGTTAAATTAATGATTAAAAAGTTAAAAGAAATATAAATAATACTTAAAAATGCGCTTCCCTGCTCAAAGAAGGTATTAACTTGGATGATAATCTGATTGAAGTTGATGGCTCTTGGAGGTGGCGGACGTCGTCGGAAGTGCCATTCTCGGTAAAACAGGTCAGAAAAGATATCGAAGACGCGAAGTGGGCCAATGTGCCAAACGATCCGGAGCTAGTGTGGAATAACTGGGCTACGCCCAAAGGTAACCATCTTCTCTGGAGGGCCCTGTTAGGAAGAATTGCTTCTAGAGTGGGGTTAGCTCGTAGGGGTATCTCGATCGCTGATGTTGGGTGCCCCCGTTGCGGGCTTGACGCGGAAAGCCCAGACCATCTTTTTCTGAATTGCTTGTGGTCTAGATCAATTTGGTGGAATATTTTGGCTTGGATTCGTATTCGTTATCCGGAAAACTGTTTGTCTCTTTTGGATTTAGTGAAGTATATTAAAGAGAGCCCGGGAAGTAATATTTGGAAGCGGTTGGTAAGTAACATCATCATAGCCACGACTTGGAGAATTTGGTGTGCGAGAAATGCTATGGTCTTCGAAGGTAATTTCATCCCTATCATGAAGACGGTTGACTTTATCAAAGAGGATGCTTTCCTTTGGATCAGTAATAGAGCGAAGATTAAGAAGCCAGTTTGGGATAATTGGGTTCGTTTTGATGTGTTAGATTTATTGTAATTCGGTTCTTGTTTTATGTTTTCTTGTTCGGATTCTTTTTGTTTTTGTATCCCAGTTTCTTGCTGGCTCTTTATATTTATATATAAAGTGATTTGTCGTTAAAAAAAATACTTAAAAATGATGTGGGGCCCACCACCCACCCCACCCTCATCATCTTCTCCAATTTTTACCACCTCCACCTTCCTCCACCATAGCTCGTCTTTGTACCTTACTGTTACGCCCACCTTTATACCTTCCTAAATGAGATATTATCATACTATAATTTAACAAAAATCGGGCATGACCCGTTCGTATTATGAACAATTCCCTGTAAGACTAACTTATAATAACTTAAAAATACAACACAGCGGAAAATATGAACCCAAAATTTCGTTCTTTAATAGACATAGTACTTACAGGAAAGTTCGAATGCCAAATGTCATACACTCATTAAAAAGGATTTACCACGTTCCATTACATTAATACTTCGGACCTACATTTGATAAACTATGTGACCGCTCCTTCCCGTACAATCCTTTGCTCTTGACTCGATCTTCAATCTTTCTATCCTTCATAATGATGCTAAATTCACGCAACCTGCATTCACCACATACATGTGCATCGGTTAGATTTAATGACATCATTACTAAACTAAACACACATGATCAATAACCAGTCCGCGTTCCTTCCTCCCATACTGATCCTTACGAATATGCTTTCCATGTACATTCGTGCACTTCAATTCCTTAACCTTGGTAAAGACATTAATAGAGTACCTGCAATCACATTTCATACTCAAGACAACGGTTTAGTAACTTAACGCTTCCACTTATTTAAGTTGTACGAACACATACCCAAGTTCCGTTCGCTCATAAGCAATGAATCCTACTTCAAACGCAGGCACAAACACACATGTATTCATAGACGTGAACTTCCACACGTGATTACGTACCCACGTACAAACGTACAACCCTTATAAATCACTTAAATCATCCCAAGGTTTACTAAGGTATGCTGATTACAAGCTTCCATACAAATAGACCACGTACATACATTATAAACTGCTCAATTCTACACTATTTTAACAGCTCGATATGCATAAAAACTGCACTATTTTAATAGCAATACACAGCACAATTCTGCACTATTTTGGCAGCTCAAAATGCATAAAATCTGCACTATTTTAACAACCATTAACATGAAAATTCTGCACTATTTTGGCAGTTCAAAATGCATAAAAACTGCACTATTTTAACAACCATTAACATGAAAATTCTGCAATATTTTGGCAGCTCAAAATGCATAAAAACTGCACTATTTTAACAACCATCAACATGAAAATTCTGCACTATTTTGGCAGCTCAAAATGCATAAAAACTACACTAATATACTCTTATTTTAACCCGTTCGGTCTTCTTAGCGAATACCATCACCTCCAATAACCGAATCCTAAATAAACTTAGATTACCATACTTAAGTAACTCGCATATAGCCTTCCTAAAATGGTGTAGGAAGTGATTCAGAAATCACGTCCTTAATGCTCCTTACTTGTTACCAATGTCAATAAAGTATCTTGCATAATTGCTAACATTTATCATACAAATAACCTCTTTTACTACTAAGGACGGAGTCGGGGAGTTTACTTACCTCGTGCGTCCGAATTTACACATAGCTTTCGTGTTTACCTTCGACCCGTAGCGCTTCCATATTTGTGCCTCTATTGACATGACTCCTATCCATACATGTCATCATAATTGTAACACGGTTAGCTTACAAACATTCGTTCATTCGGCTTTCAAATCATGCAATAATTGACTTTCGTTAGCTTATTAACGCATATAAGGGATATGTATCATCATACTTTATTACTACCGAACATAACACATCAACTAGCAAGTTCATAATGCAATAGTTTCTCGCATACGACTTTTACCTTTTTAACTTCAATCCTATACATAATCCATTCTCATTTAAACTATGCCATTCACTTACATAACTATTGCATTCACATATAGTTTGCATTCCATAACACTTTTTACAAAAGATCAATTCCATAATTTCCACATACAACACAAGACTTCCTAATTCATTCAAAATTTATAAAATTAACCATTCAAGCATTTAATCGAACACTTGGTGTGCATATAACAACCTTAGCACTAAGTACAAGTGTTTTATGCATAACTTCTCTAGTAGTCTTCACAACTTTTATCAATCAAAATCACATAATTCATTCATAGTAAAACCCTAGTAGTTCATCAATTTTACTAGTACTCATACATTCATCATCACAATATTCAATCTATGGAACTACAAGATCACCAAACTACTAGATTAAGTGGGTTTTACTTGAAACCTTCAATACAAACGAAATTAAGCATAAAACATCTTCTAATGATGGTTCTAATACATACATCAATTCGATTTCTTCAATTTCATGAGTTGATTAAAACCCTAGTTCCATGAATATGCATCAAATCACAACATTCAACTTACCTTGTGTTCAGTACACTTAGATTAGCAAGGAATTTACTTCATGCATTCGATTTTCTGGATCAATAGCACCTTAATTCCCTGAATTCTTGAAATTTTATGAAGGAAAAAGGGTTTTCTTTTCTCCCCTGGTTCTTGGTCGCGACCCACACAGACACCCACTATACTGGGTTTTTTTTTTTTTTTTTTTAATAAGTTATTAACATAATTACAAGTTTAACCCCTCAAGGTTGTTTAAGTTATCATTCTTGTATTTTTTTTCTAACTTTTAAACTTTTATTATTCATTTATAACTAACTAAACATTTAAAACAATTAAACATTCAATTAATCTTTTATAAAAATTTGGGGTATTACAAGTCTACCCCCCTTAAAAGAGGTTTCGTCCCCGAAACCTTTCACATTTTGTACTACTACCATTTCGCTGTAATCATTAAAAGGGCATACTATAACACGCATATATTCGGGCTCTTTGACTAACAGTCTTATTCTTAAATAAACATAATGGCAGGTATTGAACCTACCTTCTTAAGTTAAGCATTATACTTTCATAATCACATAAAAGTCGAAGTCTTATCAAGAGCTCTTAACAGTGTCGCTTTCATTTTAATAATGCTAGCTACTAGCACACTTCATCGCTAGCGGTTCATTCGTTGAATTCATTCAAGGTGCATACTATTGCAAGAACATACTCGCGATCATATCAAATTTAAGGTTTGCTTCTACCTTTCTAATTAAGCATAAGACTTTTATACGTTTACCCATCATGGTGGTTTAATAAATTTCCTTCTCACAAATGTGTCACTCATGATACTTCATTCTAGCATTAATCATATAAGTTCTTACCCTTAATTTCCTTAGTTCGTATTCAATCTACCAATTCACGCTTATGATTCATGAATTAGACGTTTTACTCACCAAGAGTTCTACCGTTCTTTCCTATAAAATGGATTATTAGCACCTTTCATTCACATTCTTTCGAGTATGGCGTTAATTAAATCATCTTGTTTACATACTAGTCATTTCTAGATTCTTTTTAAAACTGTAGATCGTTTGACTTATTCATAGTGGGTTAATACATGACCATTTTCTAACATATTACTTTCGTTGTTTGACCCGTTTATGACGGGTCAATGCATAACCGTTCCTTTGCAATTGTTTAGCTTACTTGTCAACTTTTGCAGTTTGACTTTTCAAAGTCAATCTGTCACTTCTTTCTTATTATAAATACACATAACGTGGCACGCGTTTGTACTTCTTGTCGATTCATGCATGCATACAATTTCATCGCTTCATGCTTTAGTGCTTCTCACGTATTCTTGTCCTTTCCATTAAAACTTAAGCCGTCCGCCCGGGTCGAAACCCGTCATTCACTTTGACTCTCTAGAGTCGAGTATTAACATATCTCATGCTTGGTTTTATCTAAGGTTTATTTCTTACAACTAAAGCTTCTTGCCACATCAACCGTTTTCAATGTTTTATACTTACTTACTTAATGGACCAGACTGCTCTATCCATTCTTTTATTACTTGTTTTATTACTTATCATTTTATTTCGTTTGACTTCCGGAAGTCTAATTTGTAATTTCATCCTTACATATGCGTATCAATTATCCTATTCTGACACATCCACCTCTAGTCGAGTCATAAGCTCCTATTAAAAGTATAACCCTATTTTTACATACCTAATGTAAGCAAAATTCATTGATTCGTTATTCATACCTTACGATGGTCCTTTCTTTCCAATTAGCGACATTGCGTGCCCATTCATCAAGCTCACCTATAAGTATAAAACTTAACAAACCAAAACATTAAATATCGGATTTAAATGGCGATTACCATTTGACCCGCATGACTCATTCGTCCCTTTAACCATTCTTGCATACAAACATATTTGTGTATATATATAAGTTTAAGACATAACTTGGATAATATCCTCTTTTCTTCTCTTTTTTTTTAATATTTACTTGCTTAGTCTGTAATTACTTACACATTCGAATCTTTTCATTTCTTATCATTCATTATGTTTCGAACCCGTCCCGCGGTTTATAACATCTCATTCCTACTTTTATTCTTTCTTTGTTTTGAATCCGTCTCGCGGATTCTAACATATCATTCATGCTTTCATTCCTTTCATGCTTCGAATCCGTCTCGCGGATTCTAACACATCATTCATGCGTTCATTCCTTTCATGCTTCGAATCCGTCTCGCGAATTCAAGCACATCATTCATGCTTTCATTCCTTTCATGCTTCGAATCCGTCTCGCGGATTCTAGCGCATCATTCATGCTTTCATTCCTTTCATGCTTCGAATCCGTCTCGCGGATTCTAACATATCATTCATACTTTCATTTATGAAAGTCTTACATTCCTCTTCACCCCCACGTCCACCTACTACCTAGTTCTAGCGGACATACCTGTAACAATTATCACGGTCTCACGAACGTCATATGTTTCTTGTGTACTGGCCAGGTACACAATCCGCATACTAGTTTCGTGTCTTCGTGTAATCGCCACCTTATGTCCGAAGAATTAAGTTTCGGCACGTGTAACATTTTCAAAACTTCATTATCATTCCATTATTACATTTTACTTAAAATTTTTCTTTCACTTGCTAGATGTTACCATTACATGTACTTACACATATTAAATATACGTACCTGGAATCAATTTATCTTACTACGTGCCTTGGTGTCGGTCCAAGACTGTACTCGCGGATCATCCTCTCCAACAACTATGCTTACCATTAGCTTCTACCTTTAAATTTTGATCGAGTCTTGGATTGTACGGGTCCCTTGTCACAAGAGCACTCTGGTTTGAGTTCAAGTATTTACCTCCACATACTTGATTTCCCTCAAACCTGGCTCTGATACCAACTTGTTACGCCCACCTTTATACCTTCCTAAATGAGATATTATCATACTATAATTTAACAAAAATCGGGCATGACCCGTTCGTATTATGAACAATTCCCTGTAAGACTAACTTATAATAACTTAAAAATACAACACAGCGGAAAATATGAACCCAAAATTTCGTTCTTTAATAGACATAGTACTTACAGGAAAGTTCGAATGCCAAATGTCATACACTCATTAAAAAGGATTTACCACGTTCCATTACATTAATACTTCGGACCTACATTTGATAAACTATGTGACCGCTCCTTCCCGTACAATCCTTTGCTCTTGACTCGATCTTCAATCTTTCTATCCTTCATAATGATGCTAAATTCACGCAACCTGCATTCACCACATACATGTGCATCGGTTAGATTTAATGACATCATTACTAAACTAAACACACATGATCAATAACCAGTCCGCGTTCCTTCCTCCCATACTGATCCTTACGAATATGCTTTCCATGTACATTCGTGCACTTCAATTCCTTAACCTTGGTAAAGACATTAATAGAGTACCTGCAATCACATTTCATACTCAAGACAACGGTTTAGTAACTTAACGCTTCCACTTATTTAAGTTGTACGAACACATACCCAAGTTCCGTTCGCTCATAAGCAATGAATCCTACTTCAAACGCAGGCACAAACACACATGTATTCATAGACGTGAACTTCCACACGTGATTACGTACCCACGTACAAACGTACAACCCTTATAAATCACTTAAATCATCCCAAGGTTTACTAAGGTATGCTGATTACAAGCTTCCATACAAATAGACCACGTACATACATTATAAACTGCTCAATTCTACACTATTTTAACAGCTCGATATGCATAAAAACTGCACTATTTTAATAGCAATACACAGCACAATTCTGCACTATTTTGGCAGCTCAAAATGCATAAAATCTGCACTATTTTAACAACCATTAACATGAAAATTCTGCACTATTTTGGCAGTTCAAAATGCATAAAAACTGCACTATTTTAACAACCATCAACATGAAAATTCTGCACTATTTTGGCAGCTCAAAATGCATAAAAACTGCACTAATATACTCTTATTTTAACCCGTTCGGTCTTCTTAGCGAATACCATCACCTCCAATAACCGAATCCTAAATAAACTTAGATTACCATACTTAAGTAACTCGCATATAGCCTTCCTAAAATGGTGTAGGAAGTGATTCAGAAATCACGTCCTTAATGCTCCTTACTTGTTACCAATGTCAATAAAGTATCTTGCATAATTGCTAACATTTATCATACAAATAACCTCTTTTACTACTAAGGACGGAGTCGGGGAGTTTACTTACCTCGTGCGTCCGAATTTACACATAGCTTTCGTGTTTACCTTCGACCCGTAGCGCTTCCATATTTGTGCCTCTATTGACATGACTCCTATCCATACATGTCATCATAATTGTAACACGGTTAGCTTACAAACATTCGTTCATTCGGCTTTCAAATCATGCAATAATTGACTTTCGTTAGCTTATTAACGCATATAAGGGATATGTATCATCATACTTTATTACTACCGAACATAACACATCAACTAGCAAGTTCATAATGCAATAGTTTCTCGCATACGACTTTTACCTTTTTAACTTCAATCCTATACATAATCCATTCTCATTTAAACTATGCCATTCACTTACATAACTATTGCATTCACATATAGTTTGCATTCCATAACACTTTTTACAAAAGATCAATTCCATAATTTCCACATACAACACAAGACTTCCTAATTCATTCAAAATTTATAAAATTAACCATTCAAGCATTTAATCGAACACTTGGTGTGCATATAACAACCTTAGCACTAAGTACAAGTGTTTTATGCATAACTTCTCTAGTAGTCTTCACAACTTTTATCAATCAAAATCACATAATTCATTCATAGTAAAACCCTAGTAGTTCATCAATTTTACTAGTACTCATACATTCATCATCACAATATTCAATCTATGGAACTACAAGATCACCAAACTACTAGATTAAGTGGGTTTTACTTGAAACCTTCAATACAAATGAAATTAAGCATAAAACATCTTCTAATGATGGTTCTAATACATACATCAATTCGATTTCTTCAATTTCATGAGTTGATTAAAACCCTAGTTCCATGAATATGCATCAAATCACAACATTCAACTTACCTTGTGTTCAGTACACTTAGATTAGCAAGGAATTTACTTCATGCATTCGATTTTCTGGATCAATAGCACCTTAATTCCCTGAATTCTTGAAATTTTATGAAGGAAAAAGGGTTTTCTTTTCTCCCCTGGTTCTTGGTCGCGACCCACACAGACACCCACTATACTGGGTTTTTTTTTTTTTTTTTTTAATAAGTTATTAACATAATTACAAGTTTAACCCCTCAAGGTTGTTTAAGTTATCATTCTTGTATTTTTTTCTAACTTTTAAACTTTTATTATTCATTTATAACTAACTAAACATTTAAAACAATTAAACATTCAATTAATCTTTTATAAAAATTTGGGGTATTACAAGTCTACCCCCCTTAAAAGAGGTTTCGTCCCCGAAACCTTTCACATTTTGTACTACTACCATTTCGCTGTAATCATTAAAAGGGCATACTATAACACGCATATATTCGGGCTCTTTGACTAACAGTCTTATTCTTAAATAAACATAATGGCAGGTATTGAACCTACCTTCTTAAGTTAAGCATTATACTTTCATAATCACATAAAAGTCGAAGTCTTATCAAGAGCTCTTAACAGTGTCGCTTTCATTTTAATAATGCTAGCTACTAGCACACTTCATCGCTAGCGGTTCATTCGTTGAATTCATTCAAGGTGCATACTATTGCAAGAACATACTCGCGATCATATCAAATTTAAGGTTTGCTTCTACCTTTCTAATTAAGCATAAGACTTTTATACGTTTACCCATCATGGTGGTTTAATAAATTTCCTTCTCACAAATGTGTCACTCATGATACTTCATTCTAGCATTAATCATATAAGTTCTTACCCTTAATTTCCTTAGTTCGTATTCAATCTACCAATTCACGCTTATGATTCATGAATTAGACGTTTTACTCACCAAGAGTTCTACCGTTCTTTCCTATAAAATGGATTATTAGCACCTTTCATTCACATTCTTTCGAGTATGGCGTTAATTAAATCATCTTGTTTACATACTAGTCATTTCTAGATTCTTTTTAAAACTGTAGATCGTTTGACTTATTCATAGTGGGTTAATACATGACCATTTTCTAACATATTACTTTCGTTGTTTGACCCGTTTATGACGGGTCAATGCATAACCGTTCCTTTGCAATTGTTTAGCTTACTTGTCAACTTTTGCAGTTTGACTTTTCAAAGTCAATCTGTCACTTCTTTCTTATTATAAATACACATAACGTGGCACGCGTTTGTACTTCTTGTCGATTCATGCATGCATACAATTTCATCGCTTCATGCTTTAGTGCTTCTCACGTATTCTTGTCCTTTCCATTAAAACTTAAGCCGTCCGCCCGGGTCGAAACCCGTCATTCACTTTGACTCTCTAGAGTCGAGTATTAACATATCTCATGCTTGGTTTTATCTAAGGTTTATTTCTTACAACTAAAGCTTCTTGCCACATCAACCGTTTTCAATGTTTTATACTTACTTACTTAATGGACCAGACTGCTCTATCCATTCTTTTATTACTTGTTTTATTACTTATCATTTTATTTCGTTTGACTTCCGGAAGTCTAATTTGTAATTTCATCCTTACATATGCGTATCAATTATCCTATTCTGACACATCCACCTCTAGTCGAGTCATAAGCTCCTATTAAAAGTATAACCCTATTTTTACATACCTAATGTAAGCAAAATTCATTGATTCGTTATTCATACCTTACGATGGTCCTTTCTTTCCAATTAGCGACATTGCGTGCCCATTCATCAAGCTCACCTATAAGTATAAAACTTAACAAACCAAAACATTAAATATCGGATTTAAATGGCGATTACCATTTGACCCGCATGACTCATTCGTCCCTTTAACCATTCTTGCATACAAACATATTTGTGTATATATATAAGTTTAAGACATAACTTGGATAATATCCTCTTTTCTTCTCTTTTTTTTTAATATTTACTTGCTTAGTCTGTAATTACTTACACATTCGAATCTTTTCATTTCTTATCATTCATTATGTTTCGAACCCGTCCCGCGGTTTATAACATCTCATTCCTACTTTTATTCTTTCTTTGTTTTGAATCCATCTCGCGGATTCTAACATATCATTCATGCTTTCATTCCTTTCATGCTTCGAATCCGTCTCGCGGATTCTAACACATCATTCATGCGTTCATTCCTTTCATGCTTCGAATCCGTCTCGCGAATTCAAGCACATCATTCATGCTTTCATTCCTTTCATGCTTCGAATCCGTCTCGCGGATTCTAGCGCATCATTCATGCTTTCATTCCTTTCATGCTTCGAATCCGTCTCGCGGATTCTAACATATCATTCATACTTTCATTTATGAAAGTCTTACATTCCTCTTCACCCCCACGTCCACCTACTACCTAGTTCTAGCGGACATACCTGTAACAATTATCACGGTCTCACGAACGTCATATGTTTCTTGTGTACTGGCCAGGTACACAATCCGCATACTAGTTTCGTGTCTTCGTGTAATCGCCACCTTATGTCCGAAGAATTAAGTTTCGGCACGTGTAACATTTTCAAAACTTCATTATCATTCCATTATTACATTTTACTTAAAATTTTTCTTTCACTTGCTAGATGTTACCATTACATGTACTTACACATATTAAATATACGTACCTGGAATCAATTTATCTTACTACGTGCCTTGGTGTCGGTCCAAGACTGTACTCGCGGATCATCCTCTCCAACAACTATGCTTACCATTAGCTTCTACCTTTAAATTTTGATCGAGTCTTGGATTGTACGGGTCCCTTGTCACAAGAGCACTCTGGTTTGAGTTCAAGTATTTACCTCCACATACTTGATTTCCCTCAAACCTGGCTCTGATACCAACTTGTTACGCCCACCTTTATACCTTCCTAAATGAGATATTATCATACTATAATTTAACAAAAATCGGGCATGACCCGTTCGTATTATGAACAATTCCCTGTAAGACTAACTTATAATAACTTAAAAATACAACACAGCGGAAAATATGAACCCAAAATTTCGTTCTTTAATAGACATAGTACTTACAGGAAAGTTCGAATGCCAAATGTCATACACTCATTAAAAAGGATTTACCACGTTCCATTACATTAATACTTCGGACCTACATTTGATAAACTATGTGACCGCTCCTTCCCGTACAATCCTTTGCTCTTGACTCGATCTTCAATCTTTCTATCCTTCATAATGATGCTAAATTCACGCAACCTGCATTCACCACATACATGTGCATCGGTTAGATTTAATGACATCATTACTAAACTAAACACACATGATCAATAACCAGTCCGCGTTCCTTCCTCCCATACTGATCCTTACGAATATGCTTTCCATGTACATTCGTGCACTTCAATTCCTTAACCTTGGTAAAGACATTAATAGAGTACCTGCAATCACATTTCATACTCAAGACAACGGTTTAGTAACTTAACGCTTCCACTTATTTAAGTTGTACGAACACATACCCAAGTTCCGTTCGCTCATAAGCAATGAATCCTACTTCAAACGCAGGCACAAACACACATGTATTCATAGACGTGAACTTCCACACGTGATTACGTACCCACGTACAAACGTACAACCCTTATAAATCACTTAAATCATCCCAAGGTTTACTAAGGTATGCTGATTACAAGCTTCCATACAAATAGACCACGTACATACATTATAAACTGCTCAATTCTACACTATTTTAACAGCTCGATATGCATAAAAACTGCACTATTTTAATAGCAATACACAGCACAATTCTGCACTATTTTGGCAGCTCAAAATGCATAAAATCTGCACTATTTTAACAACCATTAACATGAAAATTCTGCACTATTTTGGCAGTTCAAAATGCATAAAAACTGCACTATTTTAACAACCATTAACATGAAAATTCTGCAATATTTTGGCAGCTCAAAATGCATAAAAACTGCACTATTTTAACAACCATCAACATGAAAATTCTGCACTATTTTGGCAGCTCAAAATGCATAAAAACTACACTAATATACTCTTATTTTAACCCGTTCGGTCTTCTTAGCGAATACCATCACCTCCAATAACCGAATCCTAAATAAACTTAGATTACCATACTTAAGTAACTCGCATATAGCCTTCCTAAAATGGTGTAGGAAGTGATTCAGAAATCACGTCCTTAATGCTCCTTACTTGTTACCAATGTCAATAAAGTATCTTGCATAATTGCTAACATTTATCATACAAATAACCTCTTTTACTACTAAGGACGGAGTCGGGGAGTTTACTTACCTCGTGCGTCCGAATTTACACATAGCTTTCGTGTTTACCTTCGACCCGTAGCGCTTCCATATTTGTGCCTCTATTGACATGACTCCTATCCATACATGTCATCATAATTGTAACACGGTTAGCTTACAAACATTCGTTCATTCGGCTTTCAAATCATGCAATAATTGACTTTCGTTAGCTTATTAACGCATATAAGGGATATGTATCATCATACTTTATTACTACCGAACATAACACATCAACTAGCAAGTTCATAATGCAATAGTTTCTCGCATACGACTTTTACCTTTTTAACTTCAATCCTATACATAATCCATTCTCATTTAAACTATGCCATTCACTTACATAACTATTGCATTCACATATAGTTTGCATTCCATAACACTTTTTACAAAAGATCAATTCCATAATTTCCACATACAACACAAGACTTCCTAATTCATTCAAAATTTATAAAATTAACCATTCAAGCATTTAATCGAACACTTGGTGTGCATATAACAACCTTAGCACTAAGTACAAGTGTTTTATGCATAACTTCTCTAGTAGTCTTCACAACTTTTATCAATCAAAATCACATAATTCATTCATAGTAAAACCCTAGTAGTTCATCAATTTTACTAGTACTCATACATTCATCATCACAATATTCAATCTATGGAACTACAAGATCACCAAACTACTAGATTAAGTGGGTTTTACTTGAAACCTTCAATACAAATGAAATTAAGCATAAAACATCTTCTAATGATGGTTCTAATACATACATCAATTCGATTTCTTCAATTTCATGAGTTGATTAAAACCCTAGTTCCATGAATATGCATCAAATCACAACATTCAACTTACCTTGTGTTCAGTACACTTAGATTAGCAAGGAATTTACTTCATGCATTCGATTTTCTGGATCAATAGCACCTTAATTCCCTGAATTCTTGAAATTTTATGAAGGAAAAAGGGTTTTCTTTTCTCCCCTGGTTCTTGGTCGCGACCCACACAGACACCCACTATACTGGGTTTTTATTTTTTTTATTTTTTAATAAGTTATTAACATAATTACAAGTTTAACCCCTCAAGGTTGTTTAAGTTATCATTCTTGTATTTTTTTTCTAACTTTTAAACTTTTATTATTCATTTATAACTAACTAAACATTTAAAACAATTAAACATTCAATTAATCTTTTATAAAAATTTGGGGTATTACACTTACCTCTTTGAATTTTGGCACTACTCGTAGAGTTAGATTTAGGCTTAGTTGCTTGGAATTTTTCCCCAGCAGCTAACGCAGGTGACACATCTAAAGTTGGATAACTATGAGCAAGGTGCGCATCAGAGTATCGTTGAGCCAGGACATCTGATTTTGCCACCAAATTTACATTATCCAAACCCTTGAGGGTGAAATTCGCACCAGGACGGGGATTCAAAGCACACACTCCATGCTCGATTGATGAAGAATCATCCCCAACCAGGATCTGCCCACACAAAGTCACTGTAATGTTTGGGTTTTGAGATGGCAGCTGATGAGGGGAATCTTTCTGGGGTTCCAAATTAACACCCGAATACACAACTGATGCTAATAAGGCTATCCACATTCACAAACCAACTCAACCCAACTTTTGATAAAAAAAAAACTAATTTCTCTTTTTCAACCTACACAACCTAACCCAACCCAACCCAACCCAACCTTTCACACCCATTAGCAACCAAACCTATACTATTTTTTTATTAAATAAATATGATTTTTTATTACTGTTTATTTTTTAAAATATATTATAAATAGTAAAAATAATTGTTTTATTTAGTAACAAAATTATTCTAATAGTAAACGTAATTATTTTATTTAGAAACTAAATTTATTCTAAAGTTACGGTTAAATAAAACAAATTATATATCAAATTATTTATTGTAAAGAAAAGCATATATAATAACACCCACTCATATGGAGACATGTTGCATGCAATAACCAACAACCTCTTGCAACCTGGGTTGCCACCACGACCAGGTTGTGGCATAAAATTTACTTTTCCTTTTTTTATAATCCTTCGCTCGACCGACCTGGTGATTCGGTCATGGATGTGGACAGTCTAAGGGATCTGATTTCTCATACAGTGGAGACGAAGGCAGGTAACTCTGGTCTTCATTCATCCAACAGTCGAGCAGTGGAGCGTTCGATGATCTCCAGACACCTTTGTACTCTTCGATCTTCCCTGCAAGTACTTCACTGCATTTATTCGCTGTACATGAACCATCAACCCTACCACAACAACAGATTGTCATTGATTACAACCGTAGAAACTCGCAGGACTTTGCACCGTTTCGAGACCTAATCGACCGGCGTAACTAGTGCCTATCTAACCTCTGTTTCTCTACCAAAGAAGCCAAGGCGCTACGCCCGGATCAACAACTTTAGGTGATGTGGACTTGTTATTTTTTCAGTGGGGTGAGATAGTAGTGGTGGTGGTGGAAGGTGGAGGTGGTAAAGATTGGAGAAGATGATGAGGATGGGGTGGGGTGGGCGGTGGGTCCCACTTCATTTTTAAGTATTATTTATATTTCTTTTAACTTTTTTATTATTAATTTAACAAGTAAGGGTATTTATGTCATTTCACATCCACTTAACATAAAAAACTAACTGATGTTACGCTTAGGGACTATCCAAAAATGAAAATTGAAAAATTGGGGACTATAGTTGTAATTGTAAAAAATTAGTGACTAAAGGTAAAATGTCAAACCACAAGGACTATCTGGGCATTTAACTCTTACATCAATTTATAGTTACATTAGTAATTATTTTTTTGTACAAGAGATTAACGGATGCAAAATTTAAAACAATTGTTCAATTCTTAAGCTAAAACATGTTTTAAATCGTCACATGTTTATAGTTAGAGATTAACAAAAGTTCGTTTGATATTTTACCGACGTGTTTAACAACATACCAGAAAAGCTAAGTTAGGATACACACCAAAATAAATATAAAAACTTGTTGAAAATCAAGCTTACAAAACAATAGTTAAGCACCAGTGTACGTCTACACCCCACGAGATAGGGGTACGCCAACCTCTTTCTTTCATTTTCATCATATCACTTGCATATACTCGGTGCAAGTTAGAAGACTTAAGAAAATTCACAACAGATACGATGTATGGGTACGCCAACTAGTGTATGCCATCAATTTTGTTGGATTTTCCTTTTCTGAGACACTTCTGTTTGGTATGGGGTAATGCAATATGTGAAGGAATGGAATGAGTAAAGTAATGGAATGGAATGGAATGGAATGGAATGGTGGCGACAACGGTATCGATGGTGGCGGCAGCGGGTGGTTGAGAGCAGTTGGTGACGACGATGGTGGGTGGTGGCAACAGTGGTGGGTTGTGGTGATGGGTGGTGGTATTGTTAATGAAGGGTGAAAGAGGAAATTGAATGGAAAAAAAAAACAAGGGTGTGGATAGAATGATTTTGAGAGAATGAAATGTTTTGAATAATATGTGATTTCATTCTATTAACTAACCAAACATCATTTTTTTTCATTCTCTCACAATAATCTATTTCATTACACCTCTTATTCTTGCTTATCAAACAATACCTTTAAGTTAAAATAAATAAATTTGAACTTAAAGGTAATTTGTTTCTTTAGAATATATCTCAAAGAAATTTATGTTCTTTTAGAATATATCTCAAATGAATATTTATAGACTTGCAACCATCAAAGCAAAGTGATTTACAGCTGTCACAACAAAAGTAATTACTTTAATAACTAACCACATTATTAAGGGGACGGAGCGCCCCATTGTCGGCCAACCATCACACATTGCTTGGCCTGGAACACCACCGCCGGTGGATGTTATCACGCGTGGTGAGTTGTTAAGCGTGATGATGAGCACGCGTTGTTTGTGTTTGTGTGGTAAGTTGTTTTTCAATGGAGATTAGTGTGTGGTGAGTGATGGGCATTTCCATTAAAATTCATGGAATAAAGCTCGATGTCATGGCGGATATTGATTGAATGTTGTGAGTGATGAATGTATGGTGAGTGATGGACGCCCCTACCCCCTAATAGTTCAACTTATTAATCACACATCTTTGTGATTCTACATCATCATCTTGTTTACCCATAACATTGTGCATTCACTAATATTATCCTCTAAACATGTACATTACAACATGATGAAGTTACCAAAAAAAAAAAAAAGTGTCTACATCAAGTATTGTAATTTCATCAAATTTAATCACACAATAGTGTGATTCTAATCATCGCATTGATCACACGCTCTATTGTGATTCAGATACATCTTTTAATCATACACCCCTAATGGTTTTGTGATCTTAAGTTTGAGATTTACCCCACTAGTGAAATAGTGAAATTTTATTTATTTTGCACAAGGATAGAAACTTCTTATATGCAGTTTGATTTGTCTCACACACATTTATGAACGCATAATATCTTCAATTCTCTATACTAACACAGTTTAACATATGCTATGAAGTTCATAGCTATGTAAATTCATAACTGCCCTTAGACTGCCCGTAGTGGGGCGTTTTTTAAAAAAAAAATCAAAAAAAAAACGCCGGAAAACGCCCCGGCCTCCACTACACCCGGCGTTTCCGGGCGTTTTTTTTGAAAAAATTTGAGTCCGGCGTGTTTTTTAAAACGCTGCATTTGGTTTGTGAATGGATTGACTGGGTTTGACCCACAGTCACTTTTGAGCTACCCACCAATCAACTTTGAGTTACCCACATGAACTTCTGACAACTTTTGAAAATGGTCACTTTTGAATGTATTTCGTGTGTGTTTTTTTTTTTTTTTGCATTAAAAATAATATGGGCGTTATTGGAATAATGTCCCACTACGCCACTTTTGCTATAATGCCCAAAGCTGAGTAGGATGCCACGTGTCGGATAATGCCCCATGGTGGGGGCATTATTTTTGTTCACCACTACGGGTGCTCTTAGGATATTCTTCTAGCATATTCATTTTTTAAGTTTAACGGTTTTTACTATGTTTAAATTCTTTTGGGATGTCACCAACCTTTTATTAATGTTAATCGTAAATTTCTAGAATTTAACATCATAGGTTCTTGTGAACTCATTAAAATCTTAAAATTGGGGATTAAGCTTTAGGAACATTTAGTAAAGGCTGCACGGTCTGGTAGCATGGAGAGGGGGCAAAGTCCTCCATGCCCCAAACACCACCCCGCAACAACCAAATGGGTGGCGTTGCCCAAGCCATAGGCAATATATCCACGCGCATGGGGCACTTTGGTGGGATTTAATTTTTTTTTTTAAGATTTAATTAAATAACATGTCCATTGCTCTTGTCAACCACCCCATGGTTTTGGGGGTTTGGAGGACAAAGCCCCACTGCCTAGGTGGCAGACACATGACAGGATTTGACATCACACCAGGTAGTCTAAAAGTCTTCATCTCCTCGGGATGATTGTTTGATATTTCAAGGCTTGGTTTTAACTTCAGTTTGCGGAAAGTTAGGTTTCTTCTCTTGCTTGACCACTTCCCCTTCGATTTCACTATCGGAACTTTATTATAAAATTGTTTCTTAAAAGTTTGAGAAAAACAAAAATTGTTGATGAGTTACTATAATTATAATATATAATAAAAAAAATGATTACCATTCACTGAATTACTTATCACAAACAGCTAAAAACAATAATAGGATGTTAAGATGATTGTTTAACATACAAGAGAAAAAGTCTTTTCTTAACGGTTTTCTCATGACATTCAACAATCAAACTCATAACAAGACATAAATTTTATCAACACATCAATTGTGAAAGGTTGATTGTGCGAATAAGAATACCACCAATAGCTTGTATGGTAACCACCATTAGATATTGTGACCCTTGAACCGAACCACCAGAACTTAGTGACAGACGTAGCTCGAATGGTCAAACCATTTCCTCCATTTTGTGAACCGTCACTGAACTATCACGACCCTTAAACCGTCTGGCAGGCTAACCATGTAAATAACATTTGTGAACCTACCATTTATGTCACATTCTGAGAGAGAATCAAACATGTAACGATGACCATGATACGATTGAAGATTAACGTTTGTGGATTGAACTTATTTCACTGCACACACTCACTTTGTTTGTTCTACCTTGCTCACTATTATTTCACATATGATATACTTACTATGTACAACAGACTCAAAAATACTAGTAAATTCAAAACACATTATCTCCCTCTTTGAACAATGGATGGGATGGGATCAACTTACCTTTCTTCTCATTCCCATTTGCATGTCACTGAAGCCCATCTCCATGCAACACATACCACCCTTTGCACCTTCCATTCCATTGCCACAAAAACTAACCATTTATGAGCTCTCTTGGAAGTTAAGAGACCGAGATAACGCTGCGGGGTTAGCTTGAAGTGCAGGAGATGCCTCTTTCATGGGCTTTTTATCTTCACTTTTAGATTGGAATGCCTTAAACATACCTCCACCATTCCCACCAACTGTTCTATCGTTCTTGATTCCCAACGTTGCCCATATCGAGCTTTTTGCGGCTTCATCAGGATCATCGATCCGTAACGTCTTCGGAGCCCAAAGACTCTTTTCGGGTTCATCTTCTTTTGTTATTTCCTCTTCTTCATTCTCGGCCCGTGAATGTTTCCCCAAAGGGGAAATAGGACCGGAAGTTGATGCGGCAAAGGTAGCTGGAGGGGCAGGATGGAAATTTGCTGGAGGAGGAACCCACTGCATATTCCACGGGCCAGGGCCAGGACCTGGTACAGGTACAGCCCAATACGGTGCTGCAGGGTAAAACGGCATAGGATAACCTGGTGGACAGAAAGCGGGACCCATTTGTAGGGTCCATGGGTATGGCCATGGTGCACCAGGAATAAACGGCACCTGAGGCGAGAACCCATGGCAGTTCTGCATCTCGGTGGCTGATGATCTATTTGCGTTATCATCGTTACTTGACTTAACTGGGATTACTAACTCTTCTGGCTTACGGAAACTATCCTGTCTCATCGTTTTATCTGCAATTTTCAAAACAGAAGCCATTGATTCACATAGAGGTGCGTCTGAACCAAATGTAAGAACCGTGCCATTGGGTTTAAGAACCACGTGATTCAGATCGGCAGGAAGAGTTTCAGTGACTGTTATTTGACGGTATTGAGAGGCCGAAGTCTTGTTCTTACGACGTCCAGCACCCACAGGAACATTTCTCATTGTCCCTCCAGCTGTCCAGTATCGTTGACAGTTCTTGCAAAAGTGCCGAGGTTGATTCACATTGTAATTGTTGTAGTAACAAAATTTCGTGTCCATGCTGTTACAACGCGGACAAGGAAGTATTTTGTCGGGTTTTTTTAACGTCTTTTCCTGTTCACTTTGTTCTTCTTCTGACTTTGATGCTTTTCCGGTTGCAGACTCGTTTTCAGCCGAAGGCGTGTTATGGTTTTCCTTCACGACCGAAGATGCATTCGGCTCTGTAACCTCCTCAGACACTGTGGGATTGGCTCTATCCTCTTCTTTATCAATAGATTTCTCTTCAGGTTGGTCCTTCATTTACCAAAAAAATCAAAATTTTCAAAATAATGACGTTTATGAGATAATTCAGTCATAATCAATAAAAGAACCTCAATTTCAATCACATACAAAACCCCAATTAAAAGTACTAGAGCCGACAATTTCTAACCTGTTTATGAAACGATTAAACATGTTTACTAAAAGTACACTATGTAACTATATTTTTTTAAATAATTAAATTAGACGGCTAGGCTCATCGACTCATTTCTACTCCTTGGTAGATATAAAAAAGTTACAGGCACGAGATATAAAGCAATTAAAAAAGTCATTTTCATCTTGATACTTGTGTTAAACGTGTTGTCGTCTCTGACCTGTTTAACACGATTAGACATGTTTAGCCGGCCCTCTAAAACAAATACAGTTAAACCCTAGAAAGTTTGTAACAATAAGATCAATTAATAATCTATGCTATCAATCAAATACAAAACATAACAAAACAAAACAACCAAGACTATTAGGCTATAGGGTGTGGTCATGATCCTCATGACCCTCCACATAGACATCATGTCATCTATCTTTAATCCATCATTCAAAACCACTACCCTAAGGGTGTGGTCATGATCCAAACCACTATCCCCTTTATTTTTTTAATTTATTTTTGTCTTAAAATTGTCAAATAGAAGGGTCGTGGTAATCGTAATTTAATCCACAGGAACCACCATCAATCAAGGAGGGGATGATGTACCATTTAATTAATGGTCCTATGTAAAAATAATGTTCCAATCCATAAACCCCGCACCCCATAGCCTTAAAAACATAATATAACCCAAGTCAATTAACAGTCGGATTAAAAAAAAAAAAAGTAAGTTCTACCTACCAGTAATTAATATGTTACCTTATTATTAACATCAGATTGACGTTCTTCACCAACTCCTTTAGAATCAGCTTCAGAAGAAGAAGATGACGGCTGATCTTCAGTCTTAACACAGCCGTCATCTTCCGGCAGTTGAATCGTCTTACCGAACAGCTTGATAGCAGGATCCGACATTTAAGAAAGTAAACGGTGACAGATCTAGTGGTTCTGACAAACAGGGGTGCGGATCTTTTGGGTGTTGGAGGAACAGACAGGCTTTGTTTGGTTTTGATCGTACAGCCACGTTAGCAACCCAGCAAGAAATGAGAGCCACAAGTTGTGTATGTGGCTCCTGAGATTTTCTCTCTCTTAAAACTCTCTCTCCTCCTTCTTTTTGATCCTCGGTTTTTTGCTGACTCAGCTTTTTTTAGTTTTTCTTCCCTCATCTTCTACTTTACTTTCATTTTACATCCTCTTGATTGTTTTGGTAATCGGATCGGTTACCATTTTTTTAACGGTAAATTTGGATCACTAAGGTACCACTGGATTATTATTGTGCCCACTGGCGAAGTATAGTGGGTGCCCGGGGGTGCACCTGCCCACCCCAATGTTTCGGTTAGAAGTGTATAAGTTACGGTTTTTTTCGTCCAAAAAAATTAAAATTATATAGGATCGCCCCCTGATTATTTTTTACTAAATTATATATCCTAAAACATGTAAAGTTTGTAAACTTTGTATATAAATGATGGCTAGTTTGGTAAATATACACTTTGTTTTATTTGGAACTATTATTATTTGACCCGACTTGAATCGAATAGCCAACCCGACCCGACCCGAAACATAACGATAGGAAATTTTTCTCATCACTTTACGCTCCCTCGAAACTTTTGGTCAAGCTCCGCCACTGATTGTACCAGCGGAACCATCTGATCATATCCATCTCCACTAGACTATATACCAATTCAGGAAGAAACCAAATAAATATAGGAAAAATCTCTCATATTCATCCTTTTTTTTATTTAAAACACTTCATTTAAAGGGTAAGATGCTTTGAAGTTAAGGATACATTAAAATAAAATGTGTTATTATACTACATATACATTTACCAAGTTGGGGGAATAGTGTCAGCCAGCTGTCTGGCACTCCCTCATTGGACCAACACGTTTATTGTTTTATATCCATTTTAAAATTACATTTTAGCCCCCGGCTCAAAATAAAATTACGTTTTTTGTCCCCATCTCAAAATTACGATCTTGCCCTCAATTCAAAATTACGACTTTGTCTGGCACTCTCCCATTGGACCAACAAGTTTATTATTTTATATCCATTCTAAAATCACGTTTTTGTCCCTCTTTAAAATTACGGTTTTGTCCCCAGCTCAAAATAAAATTACGATTTTGTCCCCAGCGCAAAATTCAGCTCAGAATTACCTTTTCGCCCCCAATTCAAAATAAAATTTTGTTTTTGCCCACAGCTAAAAATTGTGATTTCGCCATCATTTCAAAATTATGTTTTTTTCCCGGTTCAAAATAAAATTATGTTTTTGCCCCCAATTCAAAATTACGATTTTGCCGTCGGTTCAAAATAAAATTGTGCTTTTGCCTCCAGCTAAAAATTACGCCTGTGCCCTTAGTTCAAATTTATATTATGTTGTTACCCCAAGTTCAAAATTACGAATTTGCCCCTGTGAAAATTTACAATTTTGCCCCTGGGTCAAATTTACAGTACTGTCATTACTTTAGCTTTTGTCAAATTACGATTTTACCCCAGTCAAAAAATACAACTTTTCCTTAGTTAAAAATTACAATATTGCCATTGTTTTAGTTTTTTTTATCAAAACTATAAAAGTGTTTTGTTTTAATTTATTGCCTCGATTTAATTGTTTTTCGTGTCAATGAGCTAACTAAAAGTCGTTCATTATTCGGCCATCGCCCCGCAACGCGGGCGGGGCAACACCTAGTTTAATACATAATGTAGTTATACTAAGGTTGTGTTTGTTTTTTACCAGAAGGTCTGCGCAGCCTCTTATGTCTGCGCGGCGCAGACCACGCGCAGACATTGGCTCGAGCAGACTGTTTGTTTTCCGGAAGATCTGCAGACCAAAAACGTATGCCTCACCTCTTCCCCACGCAGACTTGGACTCATGTCTGCACACCTCTGCAAACGTCTTCTCGTCTTCTCCCTCCAGCCGACACCACCTCCACCACCTCCACCTCCGACACCACCTCCTCTGCCACCACCTCCACCTCCGCCACCACCTCCTCTGCCACCACCTCCACCTCCGACAAAACCCCCGAAAACCCCCAATCACCTCATACCGAACCTACCCACCCCACAGCCCTCGTTCTCCCTTAAGTGAACGGCCGGCCACCACCGGTTGGTGATGGTGTACGGCGGCGACGGTACAGACAGCGAGAGAGAGGGAGATCGGAAGAGAGAGAGAGAAAGAACGAGATGAGAGAGAGAAGGAGATCGGAAGAGAGAGAGAAAGAACCCGGTTGGTGATGGTGTACGGCGGCTGAATCGCCGTCTCCGACGACCAAAAACGCCCTCACGGCGGCGGTGGTGGGGTATGTCGATGATGATGATGATTTTGTCGATGATGATGATTCTGGCGGTGGTGGGGTATGTCGATGATGATGATGATTCTGGTGGTGGTGACGGTGGTGGCGGTGGTGTGGTGGTGGCGGTGGTGATGGTGGTGGCGGTGGTAGATGAAGCAGAGAGAGAGGTGAGTAGTCTGAGGTGTGTGTTTGTGTGTGTTTTGTGGGTGTAGAAGATATTTATGTAGAAGTAAAAAACAAACCATCTTCTCCTTGCAGACTGCAGACATTTGGTCCACCTCTTCTCCTGCAGATGCCTGCAGATGTGGTCCGCAGACTGCAGACATTTTCCCGCAGAAAAAACAAACACAACCTAATTGTCGAAATATTTGGTTTGGATATTCTCTTCTTTTCCATGGTATCCTGAATACATAAAACAAAAGAACACAAATTTAAGTTTTTATAATATAAAGGGGTTGTTTGTCAATAAGCTAAAACTAAGGGGGTAGAACTAAGCACAACACTTTTCGTTGAAACTTTCTGATCCACCACCCACCCACCTTTGCTTTTCAATAAAGTAAGGGCACTTTTTATCTCCTTGCAGAAAAATAAATTGTTTTTTTTTATATTGGTACCCCATTTCTTTTTCCTTTTAATAATTCTTCGTATTATTTTATTTTTTTAATTTTCTATGGTTTCAATCTTTGTGGATGAAATTGCAAGCTTGCTTCAGTGTGAAGCTTCTTTCTTACATGTGTTCGTCACTGACATCAACATACGTGTCGAAATGGGTAATGCTTCCCGACCTTTTCAAGATTTTGTAAAAAATTGTGTATCATATCGGATCAAATATATAGTGTGGGTAAAAACAGAATATAATCGAATTATAACTGAATAAAATAAGCTGAATTAATATGTTATATGTCAAAAAAAAGTTTATTATATTTTTTTTCTATATTACATATTGGTTGTAGTTTGTTCTTCTTCTAATACATTAGCCCGAAATAAACTTGAATTCATCCATAAAAAGAACAGCCAGTTAATGGGTGGTTAACCAAAACGGTTTTTCCAATAAAAGATTTAGGGTTTGGGTTAAGGTCCAATAGTAAAACTTTTGAAGTTTTTTTTTAACGGCTAACTGTTTTCCACGTGTAAACCCACCCTTTCAGAGCTATGTCCAAAGGCCGACTACTCGACCACCGCTAGAAAACGTAGCACACCCCAAATACGCGAAAACCCCGTGAAATAGGTAACCCCCCCCCCCCCCCCTCAGACTCGAACCCGGGTAAAACCCTGGGCCAAGCCCTCACCGAGTGTATACAACCACTGCGCTGCAATGGAAGACACAAAAGAGTCTTGAAGAAACATTGAAGTTAAAAGAGAAACTCTCTTTAAAGGTCAAAGTTTCGAGTTTTGAAGAAACATCGCCCTTTTAAAAGCAAAGGGCACTAGCTTTTGTTTTCCTTAACAAGCTTTATAATAAAAGGTGAGTTATAGTCTTATAGATCAATGCTTAAATATATTTTTCAATTGGATAACTGAAGAAAGTGTTAAAAGATATAATATAATAACTATATATTTAAATCATACAAGAAAACTTAGAAATTATGACTTTGACAAATACAAGTTCGATTTTCAAAGTCAAAAGCCTAAAACTAAAACTAATGGATAATAGAGACTGATGTTAATGTGCTATGATTTGAAATAAAATAAAACAAAATTATTAATTTTGGTATAAATTTAAAAAAAAAAATCGCTAGAAGGAGGGCTTGAACCTCCGACCTTGTGGTTAACAGCCACACGCTCTAACCAACTGAGCTATTCCAGCTGTTTAGTTGTTGGTATTATGTAAATAATTTTAACATGCATCTGTCATTATTAACACTATATATATAACTAAAAATTTATTAAATAATTAACAAAATTAAAAAAAAATACCAATTTCTGAGCATTTTCGAAAAAAATAAAATATTATTTCAAGCATATTCTAATATCATGTTTTAGAATAACTACAATTTTGAATCATGTTTTAGAATAACTAAAATTTTGAACTATACAAGCCACAAACTTCACCATTGATACTTAGCAGTAACAAGAACTTCTTCATACTGATGAGCAGCATTATCCCAACTCAAATCCTGCATCATTCCCCTATTCTGAATCCCCTCCCAGCTCGATTTATACTCTCGATACGTGTACAAACAGTTCCCGAGTGCATGAATCAGCTGCCCGCTCTCTGCTCGATGAAACGTCCATCCTAGTCCCGACTCGTTATAAGGATCAAACGGCTGAACCGTATCTTTCAACCCACCCACAGCATGTACAACCGGTATAGTCCCATAACACATCGCATACAGTTGGTTAAGCCCACACGGTTCGAACTTTGACGGCATCAGCAATACATCAGCTCCAGCCGTTATCCGGTGAGCCATTTTGACCGAAAACCCGACCCACCCTCTCACCTTTTCATGGTACCGGTTCTCCATTTCCCTAAGCATCCGTTCGAGTTCGGGTTGACCCGTTCCCAACATTACCAGTTGCACATCCTGGCTAACCATCCATGGAATCGCCTCACATATCAAATCAACGCCTTTTTGGTTATCGAGTCTTCCAATGAAACCGATTAATGGGACGTCGGCACGAACCGGTAGGCCTAGTTCTTTCTGAAGTGCCGCCTTGCATTGCGGTTTTCCGGTGTTAAGAGTCTCTAAACTGTAATTAGTGTAACCGTCTGAAGTTAAGTGGATATCTGATCTCGGATTCCATTCCTTTTTATCGATTCCGTTGACAATGCCCTTTAATTTCCAGTCATTTTCTTGAATTATCCCGTGAAGACCGTGCCCACCCTCGGTGGTTTTTAGCTCCCATGCGTAACCGTGACTTACGGTAACTATTTGGTAAGCGGACTTAAGTCCTGCAGTGAAGATGTTGAAGTGTTCACCGCCGATTGGATCGTACATTCTGAAAAGATCCAAGTAGTGTGGTGGTAGATCCACATACGAAAAATCGTCCACTGGACCACGTCCCTGAAACCGATATACGCTTTAAACAAGAAACATGTAAACTGTAATCATTAATGTCTGCAAACTGTAAATTGTAAAACTAACCTGATGCGCGATGTTATGGATCACGAGGACAGATCTTGCGTATTGCATTAATCCATATTCATGATAATATGCTTTCAGGTAAACTGGTAATAAAGCGGTATGCCAATCATTTGCTATGAAAACCAAATTTCCATCTCCGTAACAGTGGCCCCCACACGGAACATGCCATGGAACCTCAATAGCTGCTTTGCAGAATAAAACCATGCGGCGTAGAATATCCTGCAAAAACGAGTGCAAGATTAAAATGATTGATTATCTTTGTAATGCGGTTTAGGGGCTAATTATTACCGTGCGATTTCCTCCGTATATGTTACTGCCCAAGTTGTTGAACATGTGATTTTCGATGAAAACAAAATCGACACCATCTATATAGGCTTGAAAGTAATGTACCTCCATATCCTGAAAATTCACTTCTGTTATTATTGTTACCAGTTTACCACCAATTCGCAGCATCATAACTGAAGCTAAATGTGTGTGTGTGTGGGGGGGGGGGGGGGGGGGGGGGGTAAAAATGTAAAATACCTGTCCGTTCACCTTATACCTTTTCCTAACTCCCGTATCTTGAAGTTCAGCGTAATTTCCATAACGAGGTGCCACTACCTTAATGTTTGTGAGAGCAAACATATAAAACCCATGAGTATATAGCTAGTTATGGGAACAAAGATTTACAAGATGTGAAAATGAAAGATTATAGACGCGCAAGAATAAATAATGCGTTTAATATCTAAAACAGTCTTGTCGCAGAGAAAACTCACCATTACTCTGTGCCCACGCTTTGCCAAAGCCTTTGGTAAAGCTCCGGCCACATCACCAAGCCCACCTATAAAGAAATTTTATAATAATGTTACAAGTTCAAAATTTCATATATTGATGAACGTTCTCATTTCATAATATCATATTTACCAATTTAAAACACTTAAAATGTCATATATATACCCATTCCATATTTCCATGGTAAATAAAACATCCATTACTTATAAGTTATAAAAGTGTATATTTCAATGAATAAATGACTAGGAAACAATGTCCTCATCATCTCAAGTTCTCAACACATAATGTTCTCTTTGTTCATTCAGTGAAACAGACTATCATAAGTAGCTGGTTTATATTATTTACTATGGAATGGGTAGATATTATGATATTATTGAACTTAAAAGGGTATATATTGTGGTACCTGTTTTAGACCAAGGAGCACATTCAGCAGCAACCAATATAACATTCATTGCATTGGGCCCAGCTAAAGGAGGGGATTTTACATCTTCACCTGTTTTAACATCTGCATCATCTGTCACATGGTGCAATGTTGGTTCATTGGTTTCTACTGAACTTTTATAAGTGGTCGAGATTTCAGAAACAAAAGGCGGCAACTCATATGTCGTAGCTTTCTCCGAACTCGTCCCATGAAGCTTCTCCTTAAAATCACTATCCAAATAACTTTTAGGAGGCAATTTCATACCAGATTTCAACGTATCATCATCATCATCATCGCCATCATTGTCAACATATTTATTATCCGGCACGAGCACGTTGTCTGCTACCGCGGATACAACTGGCTCAACAATTCCCCTATATGGATTAGATTCCGATTCCATAAAGAATCTGTCTTCCTCTTCGGATACTATTTCCTCTTTCTCAGAGCTAACCGTGGCATTGTTTATCGACGTTATAATATCCCTTCTTTCAGCAATCTACATTCCGAAAAAAGATAACAATTATTTACTCTTATAAACATTTCATTTAAGTTCTTAACCTCTAAAGTTTGAACTTCAATATCAACACTAATTTTGCCATTTATTTATAACACTTCATAACCACATTTCTAAATAATTTACAATAATAGAAGCTTATCTTGACATACAGCATTAAGCAATTAATTTCTCTACAAAATCCCTAAAAACTTAAGCATCAAATTAGGGAATATATATATATATACACACACATATATAAACTACCTGTTGAAGTAGGGCTCTCTGTTTGGCTAAAAGCATTTTGGATTTTTCAATTACAGCTTGAAGAGCTTCATCATCATCATCTCCACTGGAAGTCTTATCATTGGTTGCTTTAACCCTCCATTTATAATAAAGTGATTTTCTGGGTCGATAATTTGCGACCAGGGGGATCTTGGGAGGAAGATGATTGTTCAGAAGAAGAGTGGTGTCAGTGGCAGTGTGATCGTTGACGAATGCGAAAGAAAGCATGGTCGCCATCAAGGTGTTCGACGAAATGCGTGAAAGAAGAAAAGAAAATTGAGGGAAGTGTAGTAGTCTGTAGAGGTGATTGATGGATGAATCTTGATCTGATTAAAATGGGTGGTGGCAAAAAAGTGGACCACACCACTGGGCTTTGGTTTGGTAGAAAGTAGACAAAATTGCAGAAAACAACCTTTATGTATACCCAAAACTGCACTTTATACCTTTCACTATGAAATCCGCCAAAACCAACCTTTACGTTCATGTTTTGCTACAAGTTCAACCTTTAACACAAACTCTGTTAATATTCTTGGTTAAATCACCTCACATGCTTTGCATGTGAGGGTATTATTGTCATTTCAACCTTGTTTTTTTTGTTTATTAATAAATTACAAGTCCCAAGCTTGAGCTGATACACTGTCGCTGTCTACTTCAGATTCACCACCTTCCACCGCCCATCTTCCAGTACCACCACCTCCGCTAATGAACATCAATCCATAAACAAATTCACAGTACGACCTATGATTCTATGAAGAAGCAATGGAGTGCAAGTTCATTTATTATTTTTTCACTAATATTAATCATTTATTCACTTCAAGGCGGATGATGAAGTTGGCTAATTTTTTATGCTTCAACCAATCATGTGGTTTTTTTACATTAGACATACACCTAAGTACATTCCTGCTCACACTTTCCTGTTATGGATCTTCTTTTTGGTTTGTTGATAAACTTCAACTAGTCCAGTGCTTACTGTGGGATGTTCTCAATAACATATCTTATACTCTCAAAATACATGAATCATAATCATCATCATTTCACAACACCCTAACAGTATCATTTTATTCTAACATACCATTCTAACAATATCATTTTCATCAAGGATCATTCTAACACTACCACTAATATGCTTGACCAGGTTGTACCTTGCGCATAGGTAGTTGTACCCACCATGAAAACACTACATCATGTAGAGTTATGTAAGAAATCTGGGTTTACTTTGAGTGCATGATGTAGTGTTTTCATGGTGGGTACAACTGCCTATGCGCAAGGTACAACCTGGTCAAGCATATTAGTGGTAGTGTTAGAATGATCCTTGATGAAAATGATATTGTTAGAACGGTATGTTAGAATAAAATGATACTGTTAGGGTGTTGTGATAATGATATCATTTATTCATTTGTGGAGTCAAACTTCTATGCTCTGTTTCGGAGTTTTTTGCAGGACTAGGTGCTTTGAGTTGTCAATGAGTGTTAATGGGTGTGTGGTCATGCAAAATAACCACATCTAGGTAGTTTGCCAACGAAAACAGCGAACCTTCATAACCTTTGTACCACCACCTGCAGTTTTGCAGGCTTTGAACAGGAAGAAACTGAACCTCGCTGATTATAACCACCATGTTGGAAAGCCTCGCTGATTTGATGTGCATGGCTCATGAACCTCGCTGAATTGACTGCCATCTTATTGAAGCTCGCTGAAATTAACAGCCATCACCATGAAGCTCGCCCATTAGAACAGCAAAGATGTTGAGCTTCGCTGAAACGAACAGCCATCATCATGAAGCTCGCTGATGTTAACGGCATGATCTTATTGAAGCTCGCTGAAATTAACAGCCATCACCATGAAGCTGAAGGGTAAAAAGTTGATATGGGTTTTGTGGTGGGTTACTGGAGATGAAGATGAGACTCATGGTGGGTTTTGTGGGTTTTTTTTAGAGATTAAAAGAAAATCAAAGAATATTTGACTTGTGTTGTTTGACTGATGAAACAAAAAATAGAAAAGAAAATAAGGATTTAAAAAGACTAAAATACCCTCACATGCAAAGCATGTGAGGTAAGTTAACTGACTTTTTTGACTAGGTTTGGTGTAAAGGTTGAACTTGTAGCAAAACATGAACGTAAAGGTTGGTTTTGGCGGATTTCATAGTGAAAGGTATAAAGTGCAGTTTTGGGTATACATAAAGGTTGTTTTCTGCAATTTTGTCTAGAAAGTATTACCTTTTAGGAGAAAGTACTAACTTGTAGAAACTACTTTTTGAGAAATTAAAATTTAATGATTAATATTTTATGTTATTATTATTTTATAATAGTTGATAACACATGTTTATTACATGTGTGACATATAATTTAAATATGGGTGAGGTTCGGCTAGAAAGTCCAAGTTTCCTAAAAAGTGTAAAAAGTCATAAAACACAATAATTTCAGGCATAAAACACACCTAAAACTCATAAATAATATAATGAAGATTACTAAAACACCATATTCAAACTCTAATAGTCCATAAAAACTTCAAACACACCATCGTAGAACTATGAATATAAAACACAAAATGCTAAACAACATAAAACACAATAATATTTGTCATTCCAAAATTAGAGCCTTAACATCTAAAACACAACACAAAACCCACATACATGATGTTTTAGTAATGTTCATTATGTTATTTGTGGGTTTTTGGTGTGTTTTATGGTTGACATTATGGTGTTTTATGATTTTTTACACTTTTTAGGAAATTTGGACTTTCTAGCCAACTCCTAGCCATTTAAATATTATACAGGAATGCCAAATTATCTAAATCATCTCTGTTAAATACGAATGGGGTGATGGTCCATTGACAAAGGTAAAACCTTTAAACATATTAGGAGATGGAGGTCTTGGGTTCAAGTCTCGGACGATAGGAGTAAAGAAATTTTGTTGACTATCTTTTTAAATTGACAAGAGAGTATAATAGTAAAAACATTATAGAAACTTGAATGTTATAAGAACTAACTTGTAAACAAACTTAATGATAATCATAAGAAGATTAGTTTAGTCGGATAGCCGGATTTGCAAAAATAGTGTCGGATCGAGACCTCGACGTAACCGGGAGCGTCTTGCTAGATTTAACAAAATGCATAAATCGGTCTTCCCTACAATTATACCATTTTTTGGGTTTGATTATACTCTTTATTTAGTTCTCAACTAAATCAGTTCATTCTTAAGATCTAGGGCTTTTATCTTGATAAGGTGTGGTTGATTTCATGAATGATGAAGTAATTAACTATTTAATTAATTGGATTATGAGAGAACTCACGTATTAAGATTCATAATTTGCTTGATCTTATGTGATTCAACTTGTCCTAGCTTTTAAAAACTTGAATCCCAAAGAATTTGTTGGCCACGGTTTGGACTAAGAGTTGGTGACGGTCAAGTGGTGGACTATGCTTCTTCAACACGGGGAAAGACGTCAAATTGGTCATCGCTTCAACCATCGCAGCTCTACACGGTTCTCTCTATTAAACCACTACGCGGGCCCTTTATTGAGGTTGCGGGTGTTGTACACTTATACCACGAATATGTTATACACTTATACATTCAACTTCTTGAAACTTAAGACCTCAAAGTTGTAACTAGTGTCAAATCAGATGAGCTATTTATGTAATTAACTCTAAAAAGTTAACATAAAAATCCTATCCCTGTTGCTTAAATGTGCTTTACATCAGCAGGTGACAACCTTGTAGGGTAACTAGGGGCCTTAAAGAGGGTTTCATAATATTCACTTGACACATGACCATCATATGATAACATAAATGAAACTGCAGAATTACATGAACCAAATTACTATACATTGACTTGACGTTTAGGAACTCTTTTATCTTTCCCATTTGTCACTTGTTAACAAACCCATTAGAGCTTGCAAACACCCCAAAGATGAAAGCAGTTTTGTAGCCATAAACCAAACGTCCAAACCCATGCAAGATCTGACATTACCCATATAGTTCGTACAATAATATATAATAAATGTGTTAATATTCGAACTCTCTTAACATCTATTAAGATAACTGTCACACCCCAAATTTCCACGTATTTACCGTTGGGCCCGGTAGGGGAGTATCGTGACGTGGTTGGTAACATAATAGTCAAACAACACAATATATAAATGCACAGCGGAAGCAAAAGGATAAATATATTACAAACCGAAATAATGTAACATCAAAGTATTACAATGGAAGTGAAGGATCCACAGGCGGATCGAAAATAAAATAACACTGTTCAACAGACTTTAGGCATCTAAGCTTGCGAGACTCTTTATTGATGCTAGGAGTAGCCAGCCAATTCCGATTAGTACCTGCACTTAGCCTTTTTGGGAAAATACGTCAGTTTACACTGGTAAATACAATCAACCGACTCATTTTGAAAAGGGTTTAAAAAGATGATTGATTTGTATGCACATGGCACAAATAATATTTTATAACTTGGGACAATTATGTAGAAATAATATTTGTAAAAGAATTACATGTTTCTTATGCGTTCAGTAGCCCGGTTCGTGCCGGGTTAAAGATCAATAGACACACCACATTATGTATATGAGACACTGACAGGTGTACGCCTACACCTGTGTGCTAAGGTCGTGGCCATTTCGTAAAATGATGTCAGGGATATCCGGGACATGGTCATTAACCTCCCAAAGGCTTTAAGCAAACAAAACAATTTAAACGGTCATCTCGATAATACTTAACCCCCAAAACGATTAAGGTCGAATGCCCGACCAAGCGGTATTTTATATACCGTACCCCAAGCCCGTATAAGGGAAAATAAGTTAAAAGTATTTACCTGAGCTAAATATAAATTCAATCCCAGCCGTATCAAATCAGCAAGTACATATAGCTTTTACTGGGCTCCTAAATCTGGAACGAAGGTTTAATAATAACCTATTAGAATCCTAACAGATCTTTAATTAAGCCTTGACTTAGACCGATTAGTTTTAAAGATACGGTTCGTACACACGATTAAGCGAAGACCGGATAGAATGTGATTTAGACCCGACAAGTTTGAAGACTTGCTTAATATGGGTATATTATACACATTCTGGATTTTGAGATAAAACCGATAAGGTTTGACTCGTTTCGGCTAATTTATGAAAACTAGTTACATAAACCGAACCGAACGCGCATGAAGCGTAACGGGTAACCATAAGAGTCCTAAACAGGTTTCCTGAGTTAACATGCCTTAAATATGTTGTGATATCAGTAGGATACCTTCCATTATGCCCAAAACGAGTTTAATCTCATATTAAGCCCCGTAGGGGTATTTTGGTCATTTTAAAGGTTATAAAGGGATCAATTAAGTTTCTGTGATCCGGGTCTGAATAAATCAGTAAAATAGTTTATTTTAACTTGGTGTATCAGTTGGTGTTAAGTCCTATGTGGCAAAATGGTTTTAAACCCTTACTATGCGCTTAATACGCGTATAACGTCGTTTTAAGCGATTTACGGGTTAAAATAGTATTCTGAGTTTCCAGGTCAGTTTATAAGGTTCAAAACACTTCATTTATTATTTAAAATCAGTAGCAATTGGATTGGTAGCGAAAGGATTTGTAAAACTCATTTTATGGCCGAAAAGGGCATATTCGGTATTTACCGAATCAAGGTACTAATCCTAGCTTATGATCAGTTTAAAAATAATTAAAAATCTTCAAAAATCCCAAAATATTATATTACATCAGTGGGTAAAAGGTTTGGTGTCAAAAATTGGGTTTAGATAGGCTTTACGCTAATGACGCCGTTTAATTACTAAGAAGCATTCTAATTACGTCATTAAGCATAACTCCTAATCTAGACCTCCAACTGATGTGAAAATTTAGGGAAATGTTTTATAATCAGTAACAAAGATTATTGTACTTTCATATTTCCAAAATTCTCGTTGTATAGTCATAAGGGCATTATGGTCAATATTTAAGCACTTAACGGAAACGTCGGACAATTAAGGATTTAAGTGGTATAAACGTAGAGGGTTATACACACATGTAACTAGGTCCTAATGGAACTTTAAGGCATGTCTAAACTTATCAAAACCGGGTCAGAACCGAAGTCAAAGCAGAAAGGTCAAACTATGCGCCTTTCGGTTCCGAATCGATCTTACACTGAAAGTTGTCGAATCAAACAAGCTTAGACAAGTTCTTACACTTATTATTAGGTTATATGAATGATAAAACAGGTGATACGCCTTTTACATCTTTAATCATGCGTTAAATCGAATATTACATTTATGTTGACTTTCTCTAATCATCTTTGACTCGACAATTGACCTAGTTAGGATGGGAATCAGTGAGTGCCCTTATAAGGGTTTGATGCCCACCTAATTACCAACTTATAACTACCTTAAGTTTGACTAATCGCTGAACCAATATCGATTAATCATTAAGTCAACCGTTATTTACGACGGTTTGACTTTTAAGCTATAAACTAATCAAAACTCAATTAAAGAAGGTTAATAATACTTACCAAGGTCCTAATGATGATTAGAGATGCTTAGGAAGTGGCCTTGAGTTCCAGAAATCCTTAGATGTGAAGTTTGGAATGAATGATCAAATGGTGCAACAAGGTGGGTTCTTATATAGTGTTCTTGATGCCTTTAGATCATTACAAACAAGTCTACAATTGTTATGGGATCATCCCAAATGTCCCTAGGGCCTAATAATGCATTAAACAAGTCCCTAAAATCGGAAAATGGCAGATTGAGGCGGTGCAACCGGCTGAAAACAGGCAGTTGTGAAGTTTCTGCATCTGCAGGTGGGACGCGGCCCGCGTAAGTTCCCTCAAGGTCTTACGCGGCCCGCCTAGTTCTCCGATTCAGGTTTCGAACTTTTCATTTATTGCACTTTTAGTCCCCGGTCCTCCTAAACGTCGTTTTCACCTTGTTTCTTGCATTATAAGCCCTCTAACTTGATTTATAAGGGCTTCAAGACTTATACCATCTTTGTGAAGTCCTTGGTCACTTTGTGTTTACCCGAAAAGTCATAAATTTCATTGTTGACGCATCTAACCCCTCGAATACGAATTTTATCATAACTTTCTCATACGATAACGGAACTTGGTGAAATTTTTATCACGCATTCTAGTGAGCATAATTAATCGTTACAAAGCTTCGGGTTCACTAAAAGGTCACTCAGAGGTATACTTTAAACATGTTGACACATTTAACCCCTGTAGTTTGTAATTTCTCACTTTCTTTCACAATTAGCTACGTATGATCCATGATTTATTCGTTTAAGGTTATAAACATCATGTAGGGTTATTGTAAAGTATAATTATTCATTGTTGACACTTTGAACCCTCACATTCACATAGTTTCTATGCTTGTCAACTTTAGTCCTTCAAGAACATTCTTCCACACGTTCAAACCTATGTCACGTGTCAACACATTATAGGACGTAAATTTTCGAGGTGTTACAATAACCAACCCTAAAATGAAAGGAACATAACAGGAACCAAATCATAAACTAATAGCTAGATACTGATACACCATGAATTCAACAACATTGTATTTCCCAAACAAAAGATTCTAAGACATCGATTAATAGATTATGATGCTGTGATCTTTCACACGTTCAGGCACATCCACAGACTCTTGCCTGAAATGTAATCAATTCATGTTTAAATTATAGTAAAACAACCCATAACATGCTTATATAAGCATATGTGCAAACAATGAGATTTTTAAGTCATGTACCTTTCTGTTTGATCACGCATGGAAAACCAGTCTACAAGAGTTTTTTACTCACGAAATGGAGTGAGATCGATTTTGTATTGCTTCTTCCCCTTGGTAACCCTCTTTTATAAATAATAAACAGAATACATTACCTACTTGCTTATCGTCGTTACTAAAAAAGGAAGATATATCGACAAGAACTTACAGCGATTGCCATCAGCTCTTCTAGCAGCTCCTCAAAATGGCGCAGAGGCTGTTTCAAGAGCAAAACACCAACTCAAACAATGTTGAATAAGATAATATTAGTATTTTCAGTGTTATGAATTTTACCCATTGTGTTGGACCATCAACTGGAGCATTAAGGGGATCATCATGCACCTGATTGTATGAATATGCCTTTATAAGCAAAAATAATACAAAAACAAAATCGTAGATGCCAAACAAACCATTTTTTGCTATCTCGTACCTCCATGAAAAGTCCGTCCACTCCGACAGCAACTGCTGTCCTTGCAATGCAAGGTATCAATTCCCGAAGACCTCCACTCGCAACACCGCCACCTTCCAGCTGTTTAATAAGTTAGCTAGAAGAAAAATAAATAAAAAAAGATATATTATACATGTAAAATATGTACGCATGTGCACCTTTTTCCCAGCAGGTTGCTGTAATGCATGTGTGACATCTGCTACCTGCATTGTAGAAATACAAGTTGAAACTACTATTGTACTTCAAGGCCCTAGTTAGGGGTGTGCACCGCTTGGTTCGGTTCGGTTTTATGGTAAAACCAAAATGTTCGGTTTTCGGTTTTTTAAAACCATTCGTTTCGGTCTTAGCAACGGTTCGGTTCGGTTTTTTGGTTTATGGAACAAAACTACGTAAGATTGAGAAATAAAAAGTATTATCCAAAATTTAAGAATCTTTCTTAGATGTTTATATTTAAGTTATTATATTTAACCTTTTTAACTAATATTGTTCACATAAACCTAACCTTCTAATCTGTTTTTATGTTTCTCCAAAGTTTTTATTAAGACATTTTCTTTTATAATGCTATAACAAAAATTTAATTTTTATGTTAAATTTTGTTATTTCGTGTAGGCAACAGATAAATCATTTCAAAGATAAATAAACATGTTAACGTTTTTATTATGAATACTTAACATTCAAGGGTAATATAAATAATTCTTAAATCAATAGATAACAAGCATTAAAAAAATGATTTTTAGGTCATTCGGTTTGGGTTTTTTCAGTTTTTATAAAATGCAAAACCGTAACCGAACTGTAAATTTAGGTTCGTTTTTTTTCCGGTTTTGTGTGCGGTTCAGTTAAATCGGTTTTTCCGGTTTCGGTTCTGTTTTCTGCTAACCCCTAGCCGTAGTGCATACTGCATAGTGCATATAACCTGATGATGCTAATACATAAATGTTATTGTACTTACAACAGGACAATTAGCTTCTCGCATCCACTCGAAGTTGCGTGGATCAACAATTAAATCATCTGCATCCCAGACATTAAATAGTACTTTAACATTCAAATCCATTGTCAAATGTCAGTCACAAATTATTAAAAACAATATAAGCTTACTGTATCCAAACATGGTCCCTCTCTCACAAACCATGACGTTTTGATTTCCAGCCAATCTAACTTTTTCTGCAGAGTTTGTCATGACCTGCAAAGCCAACAGATCAGAAAGTTAAACAAGCCTAATGATTCCATGACCAATGAAGTCAACTGAAGATGACGACTTACAGAGGGGGCACAGAACTGGCCTTTCTTTATATTCACAATCTTTCCGGTCTTGGCAGCTGCAACTAGAAGATCAGTCTACCAGAAAAAAAAATTAGATAACATGCGTGTGATATCTTGAAGTAATTGAGTCGAATCAATCTTACCTGTCGGCACAAAAAAGCTGGAATTTGAATTATATCTGCAACCCTGCCGACTGCTTCACACTGATAAAATTAAATAGCTATATAAGGTTATGCATTTATAATTGATTAATTGCAAGTAATCCCTTCTTCAGATCAATATGATTACCTGGTCAGATTCATGTACATCGGTCACAATGGGCAGGCCATATGTTGTTTTCACCTTTTCAAGGATCTGCAATTGGCCAACTAGACAACTTAATACGGTTTAACTAGACATTATCTTATACATGCGTATTTTTGTTGCCAAATTGTTTAATATGGATTTGAGTTTAGCTAACTTATGATATTCTCTCAAGAAAATCTTCCTTAGTGATGACAGTTTACCCAACTTTAAGATAAAAGAGAAATAGAGAATTAAATTACCTTCAATCCCTCGGCTAATCCAGGCCCTCGAAAGGATTTTGATGAAGTTCTGTTAGCTTTGTCAAAGCTAGACTTAAAAACTAGCGGCAATCCGAGTCTGCAAAAATGCAAGCAGCAGATGCATTTATACGAAACTTGAGGGAAATAACTTAAAGTATGCAACGACTCTACATCTAGATAATTCTATTTAAAAAGGGAAAATATGAACATCTGTGCATACATAAATACAGCCACTAGATCTGTATAATATCAGCCATATGTATAAGCTTATTTAAAGATAAAAGAACATACTTTGAAGTGACAGCCTTAAGTTGTTTCGCCATATGCAAAATATGTTCCTCGGATTCAATCACATTGGGACCAGCCAACACAAAGAACGGCTGGGCTTCCTGTTACACATTTGACAGCAGGAGAGAAATAAGTTGTATATTGGAACATTATGGTAACTAATATGAAACTTATTTTCAAAGATAATAAAAAAATATACCATGTTCTAACATGCATTCATCAAGCATACCGTTATAAACCCTAGTTATTCTTACTAATGAGTAATGACCACATAAGTTGGGGAACTTAACAAAGCAATGAGAGAACGTAAGATAAATTATTATTTCCTTACAATTGCTAATTATATACATATACAAAAAGCAACTTAACGTTGCATTTAACAGAAACCGTGTATGGATAACCGCTCACATGTTGCATTTAACAGAAAGAGTGTATGGATAACCGCTCACAGCCTCACATGCTTCATCGTGCAACCCTATCCATATGCAACCGTCATCTCTGTTAAATACCTATGGTGATTTTGCATGAATAAAAGATGGTGACGGAATGCGAAAACTCACAACAGTTAAAAGCAAACACATCGGTACGTGGAAAATTATGAATGGGTTTGTTGAAACAAGTAATGAACCGGCAGCCGTTCAAAAAAAAAGTAATGAACCGGCATGAATGTGTCGAGATATTTAAAACCTTCTCCGACGACAACCTTTAAAAACCCATGAACAATCTCCCCAACTTCCAATTCTTTAACTACTGCGCGTTGCGGTCTCATTCCAAACCACAAAACCACCATCACGATGTGTCCAACAGTAGTATCTTCTGTATTACCGGTGAGAACCATCTCATACCTCCGGTTAGCATTTGACATCCTGGACGTTGACCACGACAGCAAGATCAACCACGAAGACCTCAATACCTCATACACCGATTTCAAAGATGATGTAATCCATACGATGATGAGGTTACGTTTGGTATGAAGAGTAGGGCGTGTTGAAGAATGATGTTGCCGGTAACATCGGCATGTTGGAGGTGGTGTGTAAGGTGATGGATGGAAACGGTGACGGAAAGGTAGATTTTGGAGATCTTATGATCTTGGGTCTGCTGGATATTAGAGGTTGATGATGATGAGAATAAAGCGATGATCAGGCTAGGTGGAGATGGTGATTATGGCAGATTACGTTTGATGGGTTTTTAAAGATACTTGCGGTTTGATTGTTGTTCATCGCGCGTTGAATTTTTAAACCGTGGTAACCGGTGGAGTACAGTATTGGCCCCAGATTACTGTCGCCTTTCCAGATCTTGTACGCGTCAGACTTCAAAGAGTGAAGTATCGTGTTGCATAGTTTATCGTCATGTTTTGATACGAAACGAGATCTCAATGTAGAAATCTCACATAGCGGAGAGTGACAAGAAGTGGATGAAGACAACGACGCCACTTCGACCAAGAGACACAACTCTCTTGTAACGCTTGTCCTGTATAAGCCTAATTCTTCATATCATTAAAAATTTATATTTATTTTAGCATTACGAAATCGAAGTCACTTTATATTGCATTCATATGTCCCTGTAACTCTGTAAGTTCAAATGATATGTTATTTTCAAATCGAGGTCACTTTATATTGCATTCATATGTCCCTGTTAGTTCAAACTATATGCTATTTTCTTCAATGTAGACGTGTTTATGGACCAATAATGTCCATTGAAAAAATGATCTAAACACTGATATTTACATAATAAGACCCATTAAGATATAAAGAATTATAATTATCACAGTAGGCATTATATTTTCATATATGAATTCCTCTTTATATGCATTTTCTTTTTTTTTCTTTTTTTCATTAGAACCAGTGCCTCTTTATATAAATGGTCTGAGAATCTGAAAGACAAAGAGTGAATTATACTTCATTCCTACAATTTAAAATTTAAAATTGATTGATCTAAATTTGATGTATACATACCATCGCAGACTTACGAATCTTCATTAATCTGCCGATTAATCTTCATCTCCCGCTCTGTTAATTTATTAATTTCCTTTGTCACTTGATATATATTGTATAATTGCGTTTACACGCTTAATCGATACTCAACAATTGCGTTTACGCGCAGAATCGATACTCAACAATTGCGTATTTTCAACACGTAAATTGTGATTACGTTTGCTTACATAAATCTTTTGTTTCCACGATTAGGTTTGCATAAGTTGTGATTCGGGATTCCGTGATTTATCGATTTCCTTCCTTGAATCACTTATCTTTAGCATAGCTATTATGTATAATCTATGTAATCATTATTTTACAAATTATGATGTTTCATATCGTACTTGAACGATTAAAAGGTGAGTCTCATATAAAGTGTTTCAATTCCAACTTACACCGGATGCTAATTGGTTTCTGGTTAGCAAATGAGAAATGCTAATCAACATCCCCCGCAACGCGCGGGTTGATGTCTACTCGTTTTGTATACATTTACTTCAGTAATTTGAGTGTTCAACACTTGTCTTAGGGCTGGATCTCTAGTTATTGTATAATTTGCAAAATCCTAAAGGCTATATCCAAAAGAATTCAAACAAAAAAGTACCAAATTACATACAAGAGCAATGTATACAGAACATAACTCGTAAATTCCAAAATTAGGAGTACATATTAAATATAATCATCTTACATTGTCATAATGCAAGGGGAAAAATAGTATAATGTGTTGGCAGTACATATCTAGGGTTTACTATTCGTAAAAGAAAGAGGAGAAACGGATGCATACCTTAAGCTGATTGTATAACAAAGTTGATGAGTCCATATTTGAAGTGTGAAGAAGAAGAAGTAAATCTGTAAATCAAAAAGCAAATCCTCAGATTTTATCGAATGAAAAATGAGAAATATATATGCGGTTATGAAGTAAATCGGAGGAAGAACCGATCGCAATGTAATTGGATGGATGATTACCTGGATTGAAGAAGAGAGATCGCTAGTGAGTGAGTGGTGAAACTGGAGGCATGTATGTAGTAGTACTCACTCTTCCTGTCGGTCGAGTCGGGTCGGGTTGGAATCCACGTGGTTATATTATGATTCCTTTTGGTTTTGGGGATTTATCATCCAAGTTTGGTTTACTGTACACATTTGTCCCTTGGTGTTTATAAGACGAGTTTCTCTCCCTCCTCATTCATTAGAAGCCGACTAGCAAGTAGCTAGCGAGAGACATACAACATCAAAAATCAAAATTACACCAATTTCTTCAATTCATTATTCTAAAAGGGGATCTTTTCTTCATCCATAGGTATCCGAGAGCTTTGATATATTCCACCGCTTTAGTGACCATAGTTGATTTACTCGCGAAAATCTTTCCGTTTCTACGCTTCCAAATGACCCAACAAGTTGTCATTATAACAACACCTTGTAATGCTTTGTTTTTCCACTTCCCAAATCTCGCGTTGTGGTGAATAGCAAGAAGATCCTGAACCGAAATCTTCCACTTCCCAAGCCTCCCTCAGTTACTTAACATGTAGAATTATTAGTATAATATTAAGAATTATAACAAAAAAATACAAATATTAACAATAACAATATAATTTTAACAATAATATTAATAATAACAATAACAATATAATTTTAACAATAATAATAATAATTATAAGAATAGTACAAATATTAATGTGATACCTCCTGTGTTTGAAACGGATTGCCCGGGGTAGATGGTTCATAATCATCATACAGTGGTGTGTTACGAGGCTCATAACCGTATGCACCGTATCCTCCGTATCTATCCGAACTATCTTGTTGCACGTAAGAAACTTCACCCCCGTATCCGTAACCTGGATACCATTGCTGCGTCAGGTAATATGGTTCATCAACAGGTGCATTCTCAGCACCGTATCCTACTTGTCCATCCAGATTACCTTGTTGCACGTACGGAGATTCATACCCGTATCTGTAATCCGGATACACTTGATGCGCTGGGTAATATGGTTCATCAACAGGTGGAGTCGGAGTCTCGTTTAAGTCTGGCAACTGTATTTTTTGATCAACAGGGACGCCAAACACAACCTCCTCCTCCTCCTCATTAGGATCATTTACTCCCCATGCGTCGTTAGAATATTAATTAAGGAAATAATTCTCGTCCCAAAAAGATGACATTTTAACAATATTGGAAATGAATGTATACGGGGGAATTGAAAGGAATTGAAATTGTGTTTGATACAGAGGAATTGAAGGGAAATGAAACTGTGTTTGAATTCGTATGCAGAGATGGATGTCTAAATACACTTTTGAATTCACAATCATAAGCCTCGTATAGCTCTATACTCTGCGTATAGCTTTATTCACATGCCTAGACAACATCGTATCAGTGTCAAATCTGTCTGACATATGTTGCGTATAGGTCTATATGCAATGTCTAAATTTTTGTACATACGTTGCGCATAGATCTATACGCAGCGTATGTCAGACTGATTTGACATGGTACTAGGTTTGACTGTCTGGTCGTGTACCTACCCCTTACCTACGATTCGTATAGACCTATACAGAGCGTAGAAGGGTAACCCTATACGTTGCGTATAGGTCTATACGCAGCGTAGGTAAACCCTAAGTGTGTAGATAGCCAACCAAGGTGTGCAGATAGTTATGGCCTTCAAAAATATCCCACAACTAATTACTAAACATCTAAAATCACATGTACAAACTAAGTTTTATAAAAAGTAAACTACTTTTTGACAAAAACTATTAGCTGATTTGACCCGTTAACCAACAGGCATGACCCGTCCATTTTACAATCTCGAGAAGGTAAAGATAAGCTGCCTTCTGAGCAAGATCATACGCTAGCGCTCATTCATGTTTAAAGGCGCCCTTTTTACCTAAGATTATCATTTATGCATAAAAATTTTAAAAATAGTATAGTACATAAATTTTATGAAATATCTATAGTTTCTAGAAATATATATGACTTCATTCAGTTATTAAATCCAAATCGGCAAGTAGACCAATAAGAGGACCTCTTTGATATATGGCATTGTAAAATGAGATAACATGAGTTCCACAAATATATGTATTTAGCTTAAAATGATAAGATGAGGATTTCCTACCATGTATTTTCGACAACCTTGGCCAAAGGTTAAAGGCTAAAAATGTAGGCGTTAAATTTGTGTAAGAGTTGAGTGGTGACTCAACAATATAACATATTAATTACACAAATAACCCGTCCTTGTCAAGATGTATTTTTTTGAATGGCTAATATTATTTCTTTACACCAATAATCCTTAATCTGATCTAACATTTATATCGATCATATTTTACTACATTTATAAATAAATTTTCAATAACATTGTAATATTTAAATATAAACTTCTTTTTATTTAACAATATATGTGATACGAAATGGAATTTGATCTCGATCATGAGTTATGCAAGGTTAATTTCCAACAACCAAAATCATGTACAAAAATTCACCACATAAACATCCGATGCATAGTAAGAATACCAAATATGTAAATATATATTTTTTTATATATTATAATAGAATGAAAATATCAAGTGTGACATACATGGGGCCCAAACACATGTGAGATGCAATAACAGCATCCAATGGAGTGCGGCAAAGCTAACTAACAGTAATAATCCGTTGGTCCATTCTCACTTTTGATCAAATGGGACCTCACACTATTACAAGTTACAATAACTACTGAAGATCAAAAAGCAAGTACTACAACATATATAGTAGATTCATACACCAACATTACTCCAATAATTAGGGCATGAAACACCGATGTTAACAATTATTGATCAACTCGATTGATCTAGGGGCATTTTGGACCACCTTCCTTCGTCTTCCAGTTGTTGTAGCATGGGCAAACTTGTTTATTTCCGTAGAAACCAGGTGGAACACATAGGCATTTCGCGCAACATTTTTGGCAGAAGAACATGCACGGCTTGTGGTACTGAGTTTGGCTACATCTCCTTGTGCATTGTCCCGGGCACTCTGTTGCAACGATTAATGTTACAAATTATTAATTATTAATATCATCGAAACCTTGAGACCTGTTATCCAGGAACTTGTTCAGAAATACCGTAATGAAAAAAAAAAAACTTACGAGAGCTTGTTAGACTTCCAGGTCCAAATCCTCCGCGATGTCCTCCACTAGCATAAACCTAATTTAACGAAAAAGAAGAAATGTTTTAAATAAAGTGGTCTAATATGCATACTAAAAGTCAGCTATGCTAAGTGAATTCTAGTTTAATAAGGTACATATAAACTTTGGCAAACAATAAACCAAAACATAACATACACATAAAGCGTATTATCACACAACATTTGGAGGTTGAAATTGCATAGACTTACAGCGGCTTGAAGCATTGAAATGGCGATGAGAGCCAAGAGGAAGACGGCGAAGAACTTAGCCATGGTGGTTCGGGAGTGGAAGACGGGAAGATGGTTTGATGGAGGAAGAGGGGTGTGTTGCAGCTATTTATAGATGAAGAAACAGTTGATATAGTTGTGGTAGCCTGCATGCCGGTCCACATTTACACCGTAGGCGTACTAGTTAGGGAGGGAACACTTAATTTGGATCATGGGTTCCAATTGGGGCCGACATAAGTCTAGTGGCCACATTCCCTCTCATCCTTGCTAAAATTATTAATTGCTGTCTAATAAAATAAATATATGGTTTCAATATAATATGTGATTTTATATAATATCCTAATTATATAAATGCTATGAAGCCAATGGTATTTATTTTTCTTGAGATGAGAAATGAAAAATCTGGGAGGCTAAGTTGTTCATAGATTGGTTGTGATACACATTTCATGTAAAAAAAAAACAACTCAAATTAGAAACATGTAATGGTCTTAGAATGGACCATATTGTTACGCCTATGTTCGGTACGTTAAATTTAAAATTTCATGTTATAATGAGTTTGATAAGTAGTTTTATATTAGTTAACTTTTGTCGTGAGGATGTGTATACATGTATTTGTGTATAATTAGAATTTTATTGAGAAATATGTTCTTATCTTATTTTTTGGTGCTATGAAGATTTGGTTTTTTGGTGCTATGTAGATTTGTTATTATTTTGTGCACTAGTGTAATGGTGGGGAATACGTGTTAGAGATTTGTGGTTTCTATTATTGATTTTTTGGTGGTATGTTTAGAAATTTAATAATGTTGTGAGTTGTGACTTGTGGTTTCTATTATTAATTTTTTGATGGTATGTTTAGAGATTTAATGGTGCTGCTATTGAATAGCACCAACAAATCCCAAGTGCTATATTTGTTGGCGCTCTCTCAAAAAGGTGATTTTGTACTAGTGATAGTGGCTTGTTATTACAACTACGCGTGCAAGTTTGATGCAGTGTTGTAATTGCTTCAATGAATTGACTTTGTTACGGCATGTCGAAACAATCACAATAGTGCGTAGAATTTTTGGAAATAGATGCACTATTCTAGTGGTTTTGATGCATGTATGTTATAGACAAAAAATCAAATACAAATAATTTTAACCTACAAAACATACAAACTGAAGGTTTTGCTAAAAAATACGGTGACATTTTCATAATTATTAGTAATTATCAAAATTACTCTACAAGTGTTTCAAAATTACTCTGTATCAAAATTACTTTACAATTAAATCAAAATTACTCTGCAATTTTATCAAACAACATACAACTCAAAATTACTATTCAAATGATCCTGTAGAGTAATTTTGATCTTGTAAAATAATTTTGTAAAAAAAATTTAGCATTTAGTTATGGGGTTTAGCTTTATGGTTTAGTTTTTAGCATTTAGTTTGGGTAAGGGTGGTTTTTTTTTTTTTTTTTTGTGGGGGGGGGGGGGGGGGGGGGGGGAGGGGAGTTAGGTTTTTGGAGGGCGGAGGTGGGGGGAGGGTGGTTAGGTTTTTATTTGTGGAGTTTTTTTGGTGAGGTATAACTTTTTGATCAAAATTACTATACAAAACATTTTACAAAATTACTCTATATTATCAAAATTACCTTACAAGATCAAAATTACTATACAGGATCATTTGTAGCGTAATTTTGATAATTACCCTACAAGCAAATATTTACGAAAATGTCACCGTGTTTTTTTGTCTTTTCCATGTTATTCGTACGTTAAATTATTCTAATGGTTTTGATGCATATATGTTATAAAAGTGTGTAACATCACTGTTTCAATGATTTATTGAATTAGATGCACTATTCTAAAGGTAAAAGCTCTTTTGTGGATTCTTAGATCTTGTTTTTTATGTTCAGACGTTTGAAATATAAAATAATAAAGTATACATACTACAATTAAAAAAAACAACCATAAAATAAAATAACGATCATGTTACTTACTTTTTATAACCTGTCATACTTTTTTTTTTTTTTTTAAATATTTGCATTTCATCTCTCCCATGTATATGTGTGTGTTTATAGTTATTAAAAAATTAGTAAGTTTGTGTAATTGTCTTTTACCAAACGTCGAAGAAAGTTTATAAAAGACACATCTTTCTTCGCTTTTGCAAAATCAACACAAAAGAGTCGAGTTAGAAGATGACATCTTGGAATACAACAAGGATAAAGATCGTGGGACATGTGCAAATGAAATACAAAAATAACGACATTTTTATAGTTTCTTGTTTTAAGGGCTTATATGCTTCAACTTTGAAGATAATGTTTAAAAAGAAGTTAAATGGTGCATGTATATTTCAACAAAAACCGAGGTAACCCCCATGTGATTTCGCACATGCCCTATCACTTTTGCATCCTTGCACTTTTACGCTTTACAAACTAATATCATGTCCACTTAATTTTAGGCTAACATACCGGGTTTTAACTTTTAAACATCCCACTATATTTAATTCAAAACAAAATTAACTAATTTACTTAACATAATATTTTTTGGGATTAGTATAGGCGCGGTCAAGGCTGACCTTATAAGATGATAACTATAGCTGACCAACCTATGACTGATCGTCCAACACCAACGATTGTGCAATACTCATGATCGGCAATGGATCATCATGCACTGATCATCGAACGTTGATCATCATGTGTTGATCATCATGCGCCTCAATTAGTAATTTTTTATGAAAAAGCGCCTCAATTAGTATAAACATAGGTGCATTACACTCGTCTTGGTACAACACAAAATTGCAACCAATGTCACATGCAAACACATTTATTAATTCTTAGCAATCTTGAACAAAGTTTTCTCTAAAAGTTAAGTTTCTTCTTCTTAGAACATCCAAAATTAAGTTAGTGCAATCCAAAATATTTGTAGGGTTCGACTACAGTATTGATCACCGGTGGCGTCTCTTACAGTGGCGGATCTAAAAAATCCGTATAGGTGTAACGTTTTCTATAAAAATGGGTAACGAAATCGAAAAAATGTCAATCTTTTTCCAAAATTTACACTAGCGTCAAGGGGCAACGGAGGTTACCCCTTCTATCACTCTAGGTCCGCCCCTGGTCTCTTATAATTCATGTGTCATTCCGTAATATTTTATTATTATTATTATTTTTTAAAATAAATAGGTATTGGGCTCACAAACCTAACATCAAAGAGACTAACTTCTAAACCATAAAAATTGTTTTGTAAATGGGCCTATATTGGAGGTGGTATGAGTATATTATTTTAAAAAAAATTAACATATATATCGGATTAAAAAAAAAAACACATGCCTCTCGAAATTATTGGCCCTGTGCGGTGGTCCTCCCCGCGCACCCTCATCACCGCCTCTGTTGATCACAATCAAAGTTATTATCTATGATTCTCATTGCTATACCATAATCCTTTCAATCAAAGTAATCATGCATGTTTAACGATCTCTTTGTAAATAAAATCACTCAACTCAAATATGTTTAAAACTTAACATGTTGGATCGAAAACAGTCGGTTGAGCAAACAAGAATGGTGCTTGTATTGAATGTGTGTACCAAGTTGAGTCCTTAATAATTGAGTAAAGATGTGGGATATTTTTATATGTAAATAAAAGAGTGGATGAATGTAAAATGACTGTTGTCGTCCAATATTTGCATGTTATTTCCATGTGCACCACCGCTTGTTGGACCCGATCCGCACATGACCCCTTTATTATTAGTGTCATACCAATGGCCCCACCCCCATAACATTTTCTTAATTTGTTAAATAAGTAATAACTAGTAATAAGACCCGCGTGCGTTGCGGCGCAGGTACTTCGCAAATATCAACGGATTACTCCAAGCGTTATTTGATGTGTTAACCATATGAAAACACACGTTTTGACGTATCCGATTGAACTCAATGTATCTTATAGTTGCATTGCGATTGGATCAAAACGTAACATAAATCGAATTTATATTGTACAATCATAACGTATTATACACGACCCGACTAACTCGAATTTATATCGTCAAGTGAAAAACTCTCGAGGGGGTCAAAGTGGCATTTACAAAGTTCATAACAAGTTAAGTGGTAAAAAATTGCATTTATAAAATTTGATAAAGTTTTGGGGTAAGAAGGAAACTATCACAAAGTTGGGGCTGAAAAGGAAACTACCACAAAGTTAGGGTGTCAAAAGCAAACTATGTGTAAAATGGAGCAGTAGTTTAGGGACTAAATTTATCATTTTATGAAACTTTAAAGGTTCCAAAGTCAATGGGCTAAAATTGCAACATCGTGAAAGTACGGGGACAGGGAGGCAAAGCCGGTGGGAAACTACCGACTTTGTCTTTTAAGATTGTATACAATGAGGTGGTCATGGTGGTGGACAACGACTACTAATGATGGTTACAAGAGAGTGAGATATTCCGCTTACTTTAACTTCATCTATGTAGCAACTTGCTGAAAAAGTTTTGCCCTTAACTTGTAGCTCATGTGGGTGGAAAGAAACCGGAGCAAGTATAAATTGTCGAAAAATTGTTGCTACTAGTTTATTAAATTTTCTTATATTATTATTGATTCTTTTTGTTTCGATTTGTGTTTTAAAATCCTGAAACCAATTTAGGTTTTGATTTTGTTTGATTTCAAGGTTCACTTTTGTTTAGATTCGAAGGTAGTGTGTACTCAACATAATGTATCAAGCCCATACTCAACTGAATATCAAAGATCAAATGTACAATTATCCTCTATGTATAGAGGTAAGTAATAAACATAACCTCCTCAACTAATTAGATACTCATATAGTAACCGATTCTCTCTCTCTACTCTTTCAAACTATATACATAGAATATACAATATACACTGATACGTGGTTGAAAACCGGTGCTCGTAAACGTGTAACTTTATGTTTTTATATGAGTTTTAATCTTGAATGACCTACTTTTAATTAGATTTGTGTTTATGCAGGTTTGATGAAGTTTAAGGGCTTTTCGGGAGCTTTACGAGTCATCGGGTCGAAAATCGGAGCACCGGGACGCGTTATGGATCAACCGGAAGTGCGAATCGAAGAAATCGGAGAAATGAGCTGGAGAGCCCGTCGCCGACGGGTCCCAAGCCGTCGACGACGGCCGCTAGAAATACCCGTATGCCAGTTTTCCCGTAACCAGACACTTAACCCGTCGGCTGAAGAAGTGAAAACCAGAACCCGTCGCCGACGGGTTGAGGGCCGTCGGCGACGGCTTGTCAATTCCTGAAACGCAAAGTTTGGTCATCAAGGTGCTGAAAACGACTTTTATTGGCTGGCTGGCATTGAACTCGGCAGTTACACTTGTGTTAGAGTTTTGAACTTTATCTTGGAGCCAAGATTGATGATCTAACACTTACCCATTCCATCTATCATCACAACATCATCAAGGAATCATCATCTCTACATCCCGAATCACAACCGCAAACCCTAATTCCTTCCATCATCATCACCATCTCACCAAACCCTCATCATCCATCATTCTTCCATCCTTCAAGCTTCAAGATGATCTCCATGAAGTTCCAATCATCCGGTGATCAAGCTTCTTCAACCATGAGCGGCTAATCATCTCGGTTTCACCCCGGTGTAGGTAGTTGTTAATTCTAGGGTTTTGAATTGTTCTTGTTTCAACTTAGTGACAATTTGTGTTTGATTTTTGAAACTTTTGACAATGGTGTTACATTTGTTGCGAATTCGTAAATTGTCGAACGATGTTAAAAGTTATGACTTTGCGAAATGGTGATATGTAATTGTGCATTGTCGTGGTTAGGATTTACTTGTGTTGATTAGAAAGTGTATTCTTGTCCGTTCTTCGGGACGTTGATAGTTATTAGCACCTAAGTCACGGTACACTAAATCCGTTAATCGAATGCATTTGAGTTGAATCTAAAACTTGTAGAAATCCTAGGTTAGCAATTACCGAAACCGGGTGTGATTCCTTTTTCTTATTATTGTTCTAGTAATCAATTTTCTCGTAATCGTTAATCATTAGCTGTTAATTAATTTAATCAATTCATTTAATCCAAACTCATTTCTCTCAATTAAACAAAAACACAAAAACATTCTAGTAAGCTTCATAATACGTGACATTCTTGATAATTCAATCGAATCCACACACAAACCACATACTCTTCGTGGTTCGACCCCTCACTACCACTAGCTATTTGTTAAGGGTAATTAGGGCATATAAATATTATCTTTGACCGGAGCGCGACACTCCGATCATACACTACTCACTAATATGCCCCCTCAAGCTGAATGGCGTGCATCAAAGTTGGACGGCAGAGTGTCGAAATGATCTTAAGACAACCTCTTGGTCAATATATCTGCAACTTAAAGAGTAGTGGGCACATAACAAACACATAAAGTCTAAGCTAACACCATGCCTCGAATAAAACGCAAGTCAATCTCAAGGTGTTTCATGCGCTGATGAAACACCAGATTGACAACAAGATATGTGGCGCCAATATTGTCACACCAAAGAGTATGTGGACTAGATAAATCAACATGCAACTCATGTAATATAGATGTAATCTAACGAATCTAACCAACAGTATAAGCTAAGGCATGATACTCAGCCTAGGTGCTAAAACGAATAACAATATGTTGTTTCTTGGAACTTCAACTGATGAGGTTAAACCCAAGAAAAACACAATAACCAGTAATCGAGTGTCGATCATCCGAGCATCCAGCCCAATCAACATCCTAATAAGCCCATACTCAACTGAATATCATAATGATCAAATGTACAAGCATCCTCTATAGAGAGGTAACCTCCTCAACTAACTAGATCCTCATATAGTAACCGACTCTCTCTCTCTACTCTCTCAGACCATTTACATACAATAGACGCTACTCGCTAATATGCACGAAGAACAAATGATGGCCCGTTAGTGGCAGACTTAGGTTCTGTAGAAAAAAATTGTTATAATTTTTTTTATAAATTAATTGATAAATAATTAGTATATAAATGTGAATTGATAAAATTATATTTATTAAGCGTTAAATGTGATTAAAAACATACCGAAATGTTAGTAAATTATACGCTTAATTTTATATTTTTCATATTTTTCCACAAAGAACAAACACGGACAAGCCTAGTGCTATCTTGGACTCGCAAGTATATCTCTAACAGTACAATTACTGCTCCGACTGTTCTAGCTCAAAGACAAACACATTCGTTTCAGTTTTATTTTCATTTATTGAGACATGCATTTGGATAGAAAGTTATAGTTTGGCGTTGTTTTTTTTTACTTTCTCAATTTATTCTTGATTTCATGTGTATTTTCATGCTACAATTCACTAATTCAAGATACTAAAAGAGCCCATTAAGGTCAAAGATTAACTTTCTTGCCTTTATGTATAAGCAGGCAAACATAAAACCCAATGAAGAGCGCATAGCACTTTCAAGCCCAAAAGCAATTATAGAATACTTGGAAAATAATAATTTTGTAAATACGTATAAATTCTTGGTTTGATTGCCTTTTTTTATATATGATTTTGGGTGTATTTGTAAATTAAAAAAAGATTTGATTTGAAAAAAAACAACCTGTTGAAAAAAGTTGTAGCAAATTTGCGAATAAGTTGCAACTAAATAATGTTCGCAAACAGTCTCATAAAAATAGTCACAAACAGTCGCTAAAAAGCGATAACATACCCATTCACTACTAAAAAACCGATGAATTGTGACCGTCTTTCCAACCACAAATCAGTTGCAAACGCCATTTGTGACAGATCTGCAACTGGAAAGGCGGTCACAAAATTCTCCATTCCTAATCAAATTATGCCACCAAAGTCGTGATTGGTGTTAATTTGTGACCATACATAATGTGACAAAGTTCACGAATGGTGTTGCAACCACCCTGGTTGCGACATGATTTATCAACCCGTTTGCTACAAAACCTTTTTTTCTTTTCTAAATAATAATATAATTTTTATATTCAATTATTTTGTACTAAATTCACAAGTTAACAAATATATTCAATTATTTTGTACTAAATTCACAAGTTAACAAATTATACAAACATTCAATGATAACTAAGACCAATAAAACATTATATCTGTAATTTATATCTATCTATAATACTATATAATAGATCTCCTATGTACTCAAATGTAATTTCACCTTGAAATTTTAAGATGGCATATGAAGGGTTAACTTAAAATCCTAATTTTTTTACCATTTTGTTCCCTTTCTGCCCTTCTCACATAAAATAGACACCTTATTAAATATTAATCAATCACGATTAATCCGAAGAAAACACGTTTCAATCCTGCATCTAAGGGTTTCAGCCAAATCGCCTTTCTCTAAGAAACCTAATCGACCTCTGTAGTTGATTTGCATTTAAGCTCAACGTTACTTCACTTCATCTTCCTTCTCTGTATTCAATTCTCATTATATCCCCAAGGCCCAAACAAAAGTCTTAGTTAGTAGAGAGAAGCTACAATGAGAAGAAGGTGAACCGGCTGCGTATCTTACTTCGGCCACCCTATCGGTCAACCTCGGCGATAGAGACCGATGATTTGTTTTGGGGATTAACTGGTGGTGTTGAACCTATACAACAACAACGGTGTACCGATTAGGCGACAAATCAATTTCTGATCAAGGCTACCTATACAACAGCGACGGTGTACAGATTAGGCGACAAATCAGTTTCCGATCAAGGCTAGGGTTCCAGCGAGTACCTCGGTAAGCTTTTTTTCAGTTCCATGATTCGTTATTTGTACTAGATGAAAGAAACCTTTCCGAAGTTAACAATCTGTATTTGCTGAGTAGATATGTGATTCATAGATTATGACTTGTTAAATAAAGATATGACTTCTGAGAAGAAGAAGAATAGTAATAGCTTTTGATTTTGTTCTTTCGCTTCATTTTTACATATGGTTGTTTGTTAATATTCAAAACAATAGGTTATGGAACTTCTTGTTCGAATGCTATGGAAGTTCTTGTTCGAATGCTATATAGTATTTTAGATATATAGTATTATAGATATATGTTTCTCTTCTGTTTGCAGCCCCCTGGTTTCTGGCTTTTCGCTTTCGGATTCTGTAAATATGGTTCTATATAAAATAGAGGTATGTGTATTATAGCCTTTGGATGTGATATTTTAATCTTAGATTGAAAGATTATATGTCAGTGGTTTTCAAGATTTCTATGGTGTACCTATTGATCTTTACAAGGCCATTTCAAATTATTATAGATTTAAATGCAAAACTTTTACGAGTGTGTTTGTCTGTAGAGAGTTTATTCTCAATCATTAGTTATTCGAGAATTTGCAAGAAGTTGAATAGTTCCAGCAGTGGGGGTGAAAAAAGAGGATCTCTGTTTTGGTATTAAAGTTGATGAATATTTTTATTTTTTAGGTGAATGTAATTCTTGAAATTATTAAAGTTGATGAATATTTTTATTTTTTAGGTGAATGTAATTGTTGAAATTAGTTTAATGTTTTGTGATCAGAATGAAGATGGGACAAAGGTTGAATACAGAGTATGGAATCTATTTAGATCAAAGCTTGCTGCTGCTGTTCTTGGTGGAGTTGATAATATTTGGATGGTATAATCACATTTCAAGAAACATTATTAGTAAATAAAACTATCATATGATAACTTTATATTGGTTGTTCTTTTGGTTTAGAAACCTGGCTCAAAGGTGCTATGGAACAACATAATCATCCTTAAAACCTTTATTGCACAATTTGATGATTTCCACTATCGTGATTTACATATTGTTTGATTTACAGGACGAGGCGGAGGAGGTTTCAGCGGTGGCCGCGGAGACGGAAGCGGCAGAGGGGGTAGAGGAAGGGGAGGATTCGGTGGCCGTGGAAGAGGCGGCGCCGATATGACGCGTGGTGGCGGAAGAAGCAGTGGCAGAAATGGTGGTAGAGGACGCGGTGGTGGCCGGGGCGGTAGATGCTGTGGAATGAAGGGTGGAAGTAAGATTGCAGTTGAGCCACATAGACATGAAGGCGTGTTTATTGCTAAGGGGAAAGAAGATGATCTTTGCACTAAGAATATTGTGCCTGGAGAAGTTAACATGGCTAAAAAGAGAACAAATGTGATCCCTATTATTGAGGCTACTAGACATCCAGCCAAGTATCGGATGCTTGTTGGTATACCTGGAAAAAAGGTAACCCGTAAACCTAATTTTGGGTCATGATGGGTCATTAAAGTGACCTCCTGGGTCATTTCGGGTCTGGTTAAAATTAAGAACGGGTCTTAACGGGTTAGAATTAAAATAAGAAAATTTGGAAACGGGTTAGAAAATTTGGAAACGGCAAATCACTCTTTCGCTTAATAACTTTCAACCGTTAAATCGTTATTCTCATCTGTATGTATGCATGGTGTTTTGAAACCACTTTAAGCCTATTTTTGTGTGTTGTACCATTCGTCCTTCAAGCAATTGGCGTTTCGAAGCAAGATCGATTTGGAATCAGGATCTGGAGGAAGAAATTTAGTAAAACAGAGTTTTAGGTGCAGCTATTGCAGCTTCTGTCAGCATACATCCTGATGGAGTGCGTACCGTCACTTTCTCACTGGTTTCGGAAGAGGACTTATCATAGGTGGTTACAATTATGTTTGGACCTTTAGTTTTAATTACTTAATCTAACATTCTCCTTACAAGGGTTGTTTTGTATACATGAGTTACACCAAGTTTTATGGTTCTCATGGGGATGCTGCTGAAAATATTGCACATGATGCTCTTCTTGGTATTGACAGGAGGGATACGCCACAAATAATTTGTGCTTTAAAAAGTTGTCTATATGTTAAAATTTCCAATTTGTTTCTTAGGAGTTGAACATGGCAAAATTGAGGTCCATATAATATCATGGCAACACCCTATCCCTGATGCCAAGAGGCTCTCTGAATGGTGAACTTCGATTTTCTTTCTTTTTACTATAGGTGGCAATATGGATGGGTTGGGCAGGGGATCAAAATGAGTAATTCTTTCATATATAGGTTGAACAGGTTAGGTTGACCCAAAACATTTTTTTTTGTAGATAGGGTGTGCTAAATTTGACTATTGCAGCCGCGGTCACACAATATATACCCCTGGTATGTGATTCACCCAAACTCCTTCCGCTGTATTATTAACAGAAATATCCTTTTTGGCATGATCAAGCCCCTAGACTTTTTAGTTTTCAAATTTCAAAGGAAAGAACATTTTTTTTGCTTGATCAAGCCCCCAAAAGTTTTTTAAAAGGACATTTTTTATAACTTTAGAAGTCCATGAATTTAATCATGCAAAGTAATGTCTAGCAACTTATAATTTCCAACAATATTTTTTTTTTGTTGTAAGCAGTTGAATTCACTTGAGAGATTTTGACCCACTTAACGTTAACATTTTAACTACACTTTTAAATTTAACTTTTTTGACCTATTAGTTATTAACATTTATCAAACCTTTCATTATATATATCGGTATATGTGTTAAAATTGCACCCTTAGTATTATGATAGTTGTGGGTTAAAATATGAGTCGGGGCCTAGACTGGCACTTGAGCCCCAGACCCATTACCAGGTTACTGTTGTGCCACTGCCCATTACCTGGATTTGGTTGGGCCACGAACATCAGACCATCTATTGGTCTGGTACCTGGTGTGCATTTGGAAATACGATTTGGCCGCAGTTGCACATAGGGGTAAAGGCATCGATTAGCCAGAGGGGCGACACAGTCGGGGAAATTCCGCAGAGCATAAATGGGATGGGCACAACTATAAGTAGGAAAAGGATCATTCATGCTATATTTTCTTTAGCCTTGTGGAGACTTGGGATGTCGAAGAACGGAAAGGTATTTCAAAACAAGAATATACCTGTTCATAAATTGGTGGAAGAAATAAAAGAATAATCATTCGAGTGGCTGCAGATCAGATCAAAGTTTACAAAAATATCATGGAATAACTGGCATAGTTTCCATTTGGATTTAGTAGTGGTGTTTGTTTTCTATTGTACCAACAACCTGCAGCACCTTGTTGTGATGGTTGTTTTTGACTTTGAGTTGGTTGAATAAAATTTATGTGGCCATTAAAAAATTTTTATTAATAAAACAGTGGTAATGTTGTGAAGAACACCAATAATGGTCTTAAAACTTTCAGCTACATGATATAATGTGAAATTTCTGGAAAACACTTTATAGCTATAAAGATTGGAGTTTAGGTTTCACTTACCACTAATGAAGCTGATGATAAAGAAAAACATGTTATCAACTATATTTGTGGGTCAGGGTTCAAACTAAATACTGTTAAATAATTTTATTTTTATGAACGTGTATATGAAATTCGAATTGTCTATTATAAATCTTTACGTATACAAGCGATATTTATAACACTGGCTTCATTTTTACGAGGAGTAAATTGTGGATCCCGCCGCAACGCACGGGTTTTCCACTAGTAATACTATATAGATTTGATGAGGGTACAATGGTAATCTACTTTTCGCTTTAAGATGCATAGTATTCATTCTGCTACATATGGCATTACTCATATTAGTACTCTATGCAATAGTTTATGTGATAGGATATGAGTTTTAACTTGTGTGCTTTGGTGTGTGAATAAATGAAGTATGTATGAAAATGGAAAGATGAATTGTAACGGAAATAAATGAACACACAAGAATGGAAAGTTTATCAAAACTTTTTTATATTGATAATCCAAAGATTACAATTACATGAATGGTTATACAACTCCCCCTCCGCTTGATCACTTACTTAGACTGTTCGTACAAAAGGAATTTGTGTGATGTGATGAAATAAATCTCTAACAAGTGAGATCTATTTATACAAAGTACAAACATATGTTGGCAATCAGGGCTGACATCACCCTGATAACAACATTTAACATTCATAACATAAAAGATTCCACAGATATAAGAAACATCAGATGGAATGTAACAAATGTTCTAAGACAATTAACATCTGTTTGGACATATACCGTTACATTAAATTGATTGTTCTTTAAACCTTTGTTTGCTTTATCCAAACATCTGTTCTGACCAAAACAGATGTTTAGTCTTCTTCATCAGTGCTTTGTCTTCAAAAGGGCTTTGGCTATGAACATATTTTTCTTTTTCTTTTTCTTCAACAGTGGTTTCATGTATTCAACATATTTTTGAAGTTTTCAAAAAGATGCTCTATTAGTGTTCAAGATTCACTATCTTTGGGAAGAGATGCATATCATAATTGGTTTATTTTAATAGCATGATTTGGCTTTTGCAATCATCTATTCTTTTGTAGGTCCAACATCCTAATTTGCCCCTACTTATTATCGATATTTAATAAGGTTTCATCATATTTAATTCACTACGTTAAGTATTATCTTATTTAAATACTTAAGTATATAATTACTGAATATTTACATAATAATACTAACAACAACTAGTCTTTAACTTCGCTTCACGGCGGTGTCGTACTTTGTGGTTAATGTTAAGATAACGGGAGTTATAACATAAATGTAAGGAAAAAAAACCTAAAAATATGTGTAAAAGAAAAGAAAAAAAGCGGTGTCGTAATTTGTGGTTAATTTTAATACAACAGGAGTTATAACATAAATGTAAGAAAAGAAAAAAAAACCTAATAATATGTGGAAAAGAAAAGAAAAAATAACAAAAAAAATGAAAGAAAGAAAGAGAGTTGGAGGAAAACAGTTATAATTAATTAAATTAACTTGATATTAAATCAATAACATTAGTGAAAATGGCCCAATAGATAATGAATATTGTTCACAATTCTATTTGTTACTATATAATAATAATAATAATAATACCCAAATATGATCAATGTTTACGGTAATTCAAATTAGATTACACTCTCTAAAAGAGCATTGGTGACACTTGTCACACTACGCGAACCAACATACTAGTATATGTACAACCAACAGGATATAAATGAACGTTCTACCATCCGGCGCGTTTGAAATATTCGATTTCTTTTATTAATCACAATATTTGTTTTCAAGCCAAATTTGGAGAAACATAGTTTGTTTCTTTGTTCCACAAAACTGGTGTATTTCATCTTCTAGCGTATTCCAATTGTTGTGATGAGTTGTTTTATTCATCTAACAGTTTATTTTGCAGTTGTTATTGCATTGAAGGAGGCAATCATATATGTTCAATAAATCATCAAAAGTGGATATGAAGATGCACAATTGAATATGGTCAGGTAAGAAAAAGGTTGTGTATGCTAATGTCATGGTTTTAGAACGACAATTTGAGGTTTAAAGACACAATTTTATGATCCAACAATCACAATGTGTTTTGTTTTATTATGAGGTTGGGCAAATCCAAAAGAGCAACCCATTTGGAAATCTGCATTGTCTAGCCCAGAAGTTGGTTAAAATTAGTTATGTTACATTTTTCAATGTTTATTTCTTCTCCTTTGTGAAACAGTGTTCTCTATTCATGCTGATTGATTGCACCCTAAATCGCCTTCATATTCCATTCTCGATTGATTGTTACGGATGTGATTTGATTTTGTTAGACAAGTGTGTAGAGTTTAGGTTTATTATTAATTAGATAGATATGTATTAATTTGTTAGATAAGTGTTTAATTGTTTATGTGGTGGCTAATTGAAATCATAATGCTATTGTGTCAAATTGAATTCATACAGAAATGAGCTATCAAAGTCAACTCTACAAAAAGAAAACATTTGAGCAAACAACTTGAGAATCTTTATTTTCTTTTTTCTAGATCGATAACGAGGATAATTCTTTCTCATTCCCACAAAAAAGTTTGCAGTTTCTTTGTTGTAAGTGTTGGTATCATCGTCACAGGATCTTAAGGTCCAAGAATTAGGACTCGAGGGATGATAACAACCGACCACGTAATCAACACACTTCTTGCACCAATACATGATCGAAAAAAACTTGATAAAGAAACTGAACAAACTTGGAAACTAACCGTAATACACAAACTGAACTTGATAACTTTGAATAACTTGAGAATGTACGTACGAAACTTTCATACATTGACAGCGACTAGTCGGCGATTAATCGCTAGTCGGCCAATAACTGAGTAATTTTTCGTTAGTCAGTCAATTAATCGCTAGTCGGCCTAGTTGGACCTAGTCGGCCGGCCAAAAATCGGTGATTCCGGCCAGATTCCGGCAAAAACCTGTATATTCCGGCCAAAACCTCTAAATTCTGGCTAGTTTCCAACCAATCCATGTGAATTCCAACAATTCATCTTGTATACTTAAAAAAATGAGTTGAGTAAGAGTTAAAACCTAGCTACTTAAAATCAGTGTTGTAAAAATCGCGACTAGTCGGCGATTAATCGCTAGTCGGCCAGTAACTGAGTAATTTTTCGTTAATCAGTCAATTAATCGCTAGTCGGCCTAGTCGGACCTAGTCGGCCGGCCAAAAATCGAAGATTCCAGCCAGATTCCGGCAAAAAACCTGTATATTCCGGCCAAAACCTCTAAATTTCGGCTAGTTTCCAACCAATCCATATGAATTCCAACAATTCATCTTGTATACTTAAAAAAATGAGTTGAGTAAGAGTTAAAACTAGCTACTTAAAATATTTACCTAAAAACGTGTATATGTATACATAAAACTAAAAATTACATATAAAAAACCCGATCCGATTAATCCCGATTAATCTCGGGTAATCCTGCGTAGTCGCTAGTCCCCACCTCACCGACCGACTAGCGACTAGCGAGTTCTCCAACCTTGTTATTTATACAAGCTGAACCGTTGTGTGTTGAAGAGATGTGTCGCTTGGGAATGGGTATATCGATCCCATGATAACCGTTTGTACGGTTATATCTTCACACACACACCGTTTCAATCACAAGCCCAATACTAATCCATACTTAACCTAATGGACTCTAATAATATTCGACCCAATGTTTGTTGGCCTCCGGCCCAAATCGAAACAAATAAAACATAATAATTAATAGTCTAACCCAACAAACTAAAACTAAAAACGTAAACGTGTTGCTGCGTTTCTTGCGACTCAGCCCGAACTCGGGTGATCGTGATTACGGTCATCATTCGCCCCCTTAATCACAGCAGCCACAGTTCATTCTTCATGCTATTCGTTTTTCTTGTCGGTGACTTCGAGTATAATCACCAGATCCGGTTCGTCTTCGCTTGCCACCACCTTCATTCCTTCGTCATCTTTAGCACCGCTTTGACCCGCTTCACGTGCTTCCATTCTTCTTGCGCTTGATCTTCATTATTCTATCTCGTCATTGTGAATCCACCGGCTAACTAGGTTCCCCACGGCCATGAGTTGTAGCCTAGTATCGCCACCATCATTAGATTCGTTCTTCGAGGCTCGAGTCTCGTATAGTGTCATATATTCGCTTGATTTGCATATTCACTTGATTGTTTGTTTTCGTTGGTATTCATGTTTACATTGTTTAGGTTGTTGATATACTATGATCTATATACTAACCTTTGAAAGGCATGTTAAAACCTTTTCGTAAATATAATAAAAAATCATTTTATAAAAAAAAAAAAGATTACTTACCAACTTTTTGTTGACCCAAAATTTATTTTCTAACATGATATAGGAAACCAGGTATGAGGATCAGAAGAAGAAGAAGAAGAAGACACATAGGACGAGCCTTAGAAATATTAATTGGAATATTATCTTATGTTTTATGTTTTGAGCATTATATGAACTATTTGAACATTTCTTGTTATGTGACAATATAAAATGGTTGTACTTTAATTATTAAAATAATTGTTAGTTGTCATGAGCTATGGACAATCATCATGCTCCGAATAGATCCGCTGCGGGTTGGGTTGTGACAATTGGTTCTGTCCCTGGTGTTTTTGATTCTTTTGATTGTGTTATTGATTTATTGGTTCTATCCATGGTGTTTTTTAATTCTGTCCATGGAGTTATTAGTTCATCCAATAAAGAACGTATTTTTTAAGTTTATATATATATATACACACACACCAATAACATCATACACAGACTTAAAAATGACATATACACACTAAAAACACTATGTAAGAACTAAAACACCACGTACATGCTTAAAAATAACGTATACAGACTAAAAACACCAAGTGCGTACTCAAACCAACATCTACAGACTTAAAACAATATGTACAAACTAAAAACACCAGACATAAGTTCATAACCAATAACACCATAGACAACACCAAAAACACAATGGAGTGAACCAAATAACACTATGGATAGGTACAATTATACCATGTTCTGACTAAAACACAATTCTAGACCAATAACAATGAACATCATAACCAATAACACCATAGACAACACCAAAAACACAATGGAGTGAACCAAATAACACCATGGATAGGTACAATTATACCATGTTCTGACTAAAACACAATTCTAGACCAATAACAATGAACAGAACTAAAAACACCATGAACAAAAAAACCTCAATTGAAACATATATTTATTTATTTTTTATATAGCAATATTATATATACTCACAATAAAGATACAAAATGCTCATTACTTTTTAAAAAAAATAATAACTTATAAAAACGTTATAAACAATTAAAAAAAATGGGAAATATACATGTACCTTGGTAACACCAATTTACTGGACTTATGTTATATAGTATTAACACTCATACACAAACACCATATTATATAAACTTTTAAATTTATAGATCCCTAGTTGAAATATAAATCATTAGTTCCAAATTAGTTAGTTAGAATTGTAGTTGGGACGTTGGGTGATCTATAGCTTCCTATTTTTAGGCGAAAATAAAAAAAGTACTTAACTTTCATAAAGCTTGTTAACAAAACAAAACAAAAAATTAGGTCCTACCGGGAGTCGAACCCAGGTCGCTGGATTCAAAGTCCAGAGTGCTAACCACTACACCATAGAACCCTAATGATTCGGGTCCAGCTGAGTAGGGTACATATCCATTTCAAATTCAGGCATACCAAAAAGCTAGTTTGTTCCCGACATTAGCTCCACAAGACCTAGCTAGCTACATGCTGCATAGCTCCTATTAACATCCCCCGTCTTTCTTTGTCTATTTCTTTATATCCATCCAACCTTAAAGTTAGCCTTTATAAAGTTTTAAATTTAATTTACTATATGGTTGAGCCGACGAGAAGAAGAGAAACTTAACACAAAAGAAAAAATTCTTTAATTAATCCCTGTCAATTATAGTGGTTGTGGGTGTTTTAAAAGTGTAAAGAAAACAAAAGGTAATCAATCCAACTTGAATGCTTTTAGTTTAGCTTTAGTGACCCTTTATAGTACATGAGATTAGAGGTTACAACTAGCATGATTAGATGTATGAGGGTCCATATATAACCTTAATCTTAAGCTTTTCATCACTAGTAAATTGTTTGGATTAAACCTCAACTCCAAAATTTCAAAAGTTGATAGTATATATATACATATCAAATCAAGAATCGTCACTACTAATTATTTGTAATTTTTTTTGGTTAAAATAAAGACTTAAAAAAAAAAAAACAGTTAAACTGAACGATATATTATAGTTTATGAGACTTAGGCTTCTAATTACCAGTGGTATATACCATGACCAACTTGAACCGGTGAAGCTCTTGGTTAGCAAGGGGGCTTACTAGACTCAAGTTGAACCCCACGAACCATATATGCACCTAAGGCATTGATCGGATCTCAAGATCAAGTCGGTTACAGATGTAGGTTTGTAGAGCCATGGCCCATTCCTATCAATACCCTAAATTTGAACCAAACCATGTATATTACACAAACATCAAGCATATCTTGATAATTGATATGTTTGCTTTAAGCTTAATCATATCATAAGGTTATGTACTTTAACTGTAACATTCCAACCCAGCTAGGACTGACGTGTCATTTATAATGTGCTAAGAACTCAAAATCAATCCAAGATGAACAAGACATTAATGTGGGATTTGCTTGAAGTGTAACATTAACAGAGATAAATCTCTATAACATCTGATCACAAGGATAAAAGACTCCAAGAGTCATGGTCTTATAAATGTCATCAATAAAGCTTCTCATGACACATACCTGATAAAACCATGATGGAAATATATTAAAAAAACAGACAAACCCTAACATGAAAATTAATAAATCTGCACATCACCACCATATATGTAACACACACGTACTTAAAAAGCAACACAACACACATAAACATACAATATATCCATATATTGAATAATAATCTAACAGTGATCAAGCAGCCTCAGGTTCCACCATCCTCTGGTGGAAGCTCCTGTGGCAGTTGCAGGCGGCACAGATGAATGCACCCTCGGTCCCCTCCACCGTGCTTGCCATGAACTCCCTACACCCATCAAGAGCGAATCCACCAACCTCCAGGGCGATGTTTCTCTGGCACTCTCCATACCTCACATGTAACCTGACGTTGTTCGATGAACTAGTCGAATCCGATTGCAGCCCTTCAGTTCTCAACACTGCTTTCTTCCTCGCCATTTCTTGCATTTTGCTAGCAAAACCCTAACAATTTATAGTCAACGCTGTAACGGTCTTCGTGAACTGATAGTTTGGTTCAGTTATGTATTTTTAGTCCTTATTTTTCATGCTTTTGCCAACTTTGACCTCTCTGTTTGCATTATTTGCAAAACTCCTTTAAGTTACTGGAGAATATCCTAACAGGAAGTTACAATTTTACAACTATATATCCTTCAGACTTATTTATTTATTAATTGGTTAGGGGAAATTTAGATAATTTCAAATACCTAAAGTTTTATCATTGTCATATCTTTTTTTTAGGTCTCCTTCTTTGTATTAAAAAACTAAGAAATACAAATAATTTTAAGCTTCTTTTCACTTTCTTTCACTTCTCTCTTTGAAAAGAACTCGGGAACACAACGTCAATCTTACTTGATAGTAGTTTCATTACTTAATTTTCATTACTTTAAAAAAAATACTATTATAAATTTATATCATAGGTTAATGCTTAACCCAACGTGTTGTAAAAACCGGGTTTAACCCCTAAAGTATTTTGCTATAGATTCGGCAATTTGTATATCAATTGTTTTTTAAAGAGTAAACTACAAAAATCGTCCTTTGTATGTTACTTATTACAAACCGTGTCCTTTGTCTTTAATAAGTACAGTAATCGTACTCGATGTTTGCAAAACCTTGCACGTTATGTCCTTTAGCCCTAACTCGATTAGTTTTTATGGTTAAATATGACCAAATGGACCTCACATGAGGGTGTTTTGGTCATTTTACCATAAATACTAGAATAAATAATAAAAAAAATTATATACAAACACTCACATAAACCCCTCTCTCTCTCTCTCTCTCTCTCACAAGACACACACCAGCTCTCTCTCTCTCTCTCTCTAATTGTCGGACCACCACCACCACCACCAAACCAACCACCACCGCCATACACCTCACGGGTCCACTGCCACCACCTGCACACACCCCACCGGACCACCCCCACCACCGCCATAGCACCACCACCATCGCATGACCACCTCCAGTGCATCTCCGTCATCGCACCACCACGAAATCAAATCTGTAACGCAAATCTGTGATGTCATCCCCACCACCATTCAAACCTACATGTCGTTGCTTTCTAAGATCTAAAACCTAGAAAGAGAATTGACATCGGTCGGTTTCTTCTCCAGCTCCCTAACTACCATGGCTCTTGTCAGAAACCAACGGATCTCAATTCACTATCTGTCCCAAAATCGCCTCATCTTAACAATTTAGGGTTTCTCACAGATATAGGGGTTTTGAACACGCTTTTGCAACAGATTTGGGTGGGTTATGAAACCACTATTTCGACGGATTAGGGTGGTGTTTAAACCCACAATTGCGAGCTCATCTGTGAATCGATTTTCCAGCGAGTCATGGTGATGGTGGTCACTGTTGTGTTCGATTTAGGTTTTAAGATCCGGGTCATTGTCTTTTGGGTAGAGGATTCAAAGGGTTTCAGTAGATCTCCATAGACACTGACAGATTTAAATGTCGATTTTAGGGTTTCATGTGAAGAGAGTGAAAGGGGTGGGGTTATGGTGGTGAGTGGTTGTGGTGAATGGCGATGGTTGTGGTGGTGTACGATGGTGGCAGTGGTGGTGCACGATAGTGGCAGTGGTGGTGCATAGTGGTGGGGAATGGTGGGGGCGGTGGTGGTGGATGAGAGAGATGCGAGAAAAAAGAGAGTTGGTGTGTGTTTTGTAAGAGAGAGGGGGGTTTATGTGAGTGTTTGTATAGGTATATATATACATATATATATGAAGGGGTAAGGTCCCAAAAAACTCGTGATAGGTACTTGGGACCATACCACAACCTCGCTTTTTAACCCTCTTTAGACCTTGCGCGGCCGCGCACTGGTCCAACAAAGAGAGCTTAAGAGAAAGACAACAGACAACATCTGCGCGTTAAAAGGAAAAAATTACAAGTCCTTGCGCCGATTCTCCATAACAATGGGGTAAAAATCCCAGCAAACAATCCCGCTTAAATAATATCCAGACTTGGATATTATTTATTAAACTGATACCACACGATAAAGGGTCACACCGGATTATGGCAATAATCTTCTAGAAAACTCAATCGTACACCACCAGACGGTTATAACCGTCTAGGACACGTGTCATCATCCCAGGCCTCCCTGAAATCACGATGATGGCATGGAATTGGAAAGAAACCTCCACTCGCCTACTTTCCACGTGGCTACACCCCAGCCGTTGATCTAAATGGCGATCCGTGTGATTTCACGTCAGATCAAGAAGATTAACGGGGAAGGAAATAACCGTTTACGGAGTTAGTATCTTCCGTTAACATTTCAATAATAGGTTTTCCCGTCCAAACTCCCGGCTATAAATATGAGAGTAATTCAGGTATGAACTTCAAGTTACACTCACTTCACTAATACTTCTTCTTCTTCATAAACACATACTTATTCCCACGCCGGAGTGTGGTCACGGAGGGAACCTTCCTTCTCCCCGTGACGAGACTAACGGTGTTCTGTTTTGCAGTGTTCATCGGAGAAGAAGATCCGTCCCTTTGAATCAAACGAGAGAGAACCAACCCTTTTTATGCAGAACTTAACCCCCTGGATAATTTGATTCCGGTCACTTATCTAGTGTTTCTTCATTGGCGCCCACCGATTTCTCTTTTTCATCCGTTTTCTCTCATTTTTTTATTCACTCTGTTGATTCCATTTGTAAATGGAAGAAACCTCAACTCATCAGCAAAACGGCCCTCGGCCAAATTTCGTTAACAATACCCAGGTTGAGGGTATTGTAGAAGAAGCCTCGGATGACAATGAAGTACAGTTCGCTAACAATCATCCAAACGAACCTATCACCCCAGGGGTACAGCCAGAGATCCCTCTAAGCTCAATTCTACCCCCAGGAGAAACCCCAATCTCCTGGTATGTCAGATCTCAGGGGGCATTAAATGCTGTGTACACATAGCTGTGTGCACAAACTGCTCCCCAAACTCAATCACGAAGGCCTGAATCCCGTGCTAGGGCACCGTCGGTACCTCATGTTTCTCAACATGATGGGCCATCCCGAGTCCAGATCGAAGACACAGAGGTTTACTCTAGATCTCCATCGAGATACGAGTATACTCAATCAGAAAATCGTCGAAGAGAGTATCGAGATGAGTTACACTCTCATAGAAGACCATCAGTTCACACCAGGTTGGGTTCTCAGCGGAACACCCACACCAGTGAATATGATCGAACTTACCGTGAAGGAGAAAGTGCCAGTGTATTTAGTCGGTTACAACCGAATTACAACAAGTGTAGACCCCGCGCGGTTTACAATCCTGAGGCTGAGCACAATTATGATATGATCTATCGCCCTGCTGAAGCGGCGGAGAATTCAAAATTTATCAGCGAAATTGCTCTGGCTCCACTAGAGAAAGCAAAGCTCCTGTCTAACGTAGGCAAGTTCAACGGAATGACAGACCCTGACGATCATCTGTGAGTCTTCACAAGCACAGGGCTGGTGGGAGGTTGGACCCTACCGATGTGGTGCCACCTCTTCGTTCAAACCCTTACAGGCGCCGCAAGGCTCTGGTTTGACAACTTGCATGTGGGAAAAATCACGTCATGGATAGATTTGCGAGAGAAGTTTCTGGTTCATTTCAGCCAGCAAAGGCGATCCATCCGCGACACGGCGGACGTAATGAATATCTGGCGCCATGATGATGAAAGTCTGGAAGACTTCATTACCCGTTATAACAAGGAAGTACTCGAAATCGGGGACGTTCACGAGCAGCTGATCCGCGCCCAATTTAAATATGCAGTCAGGTGCGACGATATGATAAAAGTCCTATCTGGAACGGAAGGACTCTCGAAAAGCTGGGAAAAATTAATGGCGGCGGCCAAGGTCTATGCCCAAACGGAAAAGAATCTCAGTACCAACAGGCCGCCACCACCGCACAGCCGACCCTCAGATTTAGGCCCAAGTGGCGGAAAGAAATATAAGAAAGGCTGGCGCGATTCAAGCTCAGGGAACTATTCATCAGAGGATGCACGGGCCACAATCAATAAGCTCGCTGCACAGAGAGAAGCTAAACAAGAGAACAGGGAGAGACAATGGACTCCCTTAACCAAAACTCCTGCGGAAGTTCTAAGCACGGAGGATTACCAGTTTAAGCCTCCACCACCCATGAAGAACAAACGTGGACAGGACCCAAGTCAGTATTGTGATTTCCACAAGGACAATGGTCATACCACCAATAACTGCATCTCCTTGCGCACCGAGATAGAGAAGGCGCTTAAAAGTGGTGAGCTCACTCACCTATTACAAAACGTGCGCAAGGACATAAAACAAATAACTCGAGGCGAAGAAGGCCCGAGTTAAAAAGCGAAAAATTAAGAAGCAACTCTATGAACTTCTCGCAGAATGGAACAGACTCTACAATTTGTCAAGTCTAAGCAGGAAATAGAGTGTAAGTTAAGTCCCGTGTATTTATTTTAATAGACTTTGTAACGGCCTCTGCGCCTTATCCCGACATAAACAACAAAGTTTCTATTATTCTTGTGTTTTTCTTACAAAGTGCATGCAATTTCTTTTGGTAAGCGCAAAAACATTATGGTAAATATAATACAAGTCTCATGAACGGTCAGTGATTACATCACACAAGACCATACGTTCACACATGAGCTTTATACCACCTTCATTCGCCTTACCTGATCAAAGTAATTGTACCTATGCAAAATATTGTAAACTAAAAAACACACATCATACTATTCCTGGCACACCAATACGCCTTAAAAAACTATCAAACACGGCAGTGTTTTAATATACGTTACTTGCGCGATAGCGCATTAACACAAAGGGGATACACATCCCAAAAAACTACAAAAAATTGTTCAATACAATTACAAAAGGAAACCTACGCTAGATCTTCGTCTTCATCTGGGAAGATTTCCTTTAGTTGCGCCACGAGATCTTCGGATTGCAATGCAACATTTATAAGATCCATAACAGGAAGCTGCAAATTGTTGAATTATGTTTTTAAAGCTGGAAGGGCAGCGCCAGTATTAACGCCATAAGTAGCGGATCTGCTAGTATCCCAATCAACCTTCAGAGCGTTATTCACATGATGCGAACATTCAGCATGACCTTGGGCATACCCATCATTTTGCGCAGCAACCACCAAGCGCGCGACAGTTTATCTAGCTCTTCAGAATTCAACACTGATTCAGCAACCTACAAGAACAAGAAAGGTAAATAAGAAAAAGGCGCGAAACATTCCCGCAAGAAAAACAAGCAAAAGACAACTTACACAGGAAACTCCACGCTCTTTCAGCCATAACATATCACTTTTCAAAGGTTCAAGCTCGCTCTCTGCTGTGGCCCGCGCCGTTTCAGAATTTTCTAGTTTTTCTTCAGTCTCAGCTAGGCGGCGGGAGGCTTCAGTTTTCTCAGTAAGCACAAGCTCCAAATCTTTCTTGAGTTGTTCCTGGTCAGAAAGCAAAGCGGTACGTTCTTCTATCTCTTTATCTTTAAGAGCAAGAGTGGCGCAGGCATATACCTCTCGCTGTTCACTTCGTTCCCTGTGCGAACGCGCCTCATCTCGAGCAACTTCAGCATCAGCTTTTTCCTTTTTCAACTTTTCGATCTCCGCATCTTGTCTCTTCAATTTCTCAACCTCAGCCTTGAGATTATTGATAACATTGCGGAGACCCATCTTTTCGGCATTATCCTTCTCACAAATCTTCTTCCAGTTCTTGCGCTCCTCGGAAAGAAGGGCAGCTTCGGCTTCCGCCTTCCTCTTCCAGCCAGCAACGGACCATTCTTCAGTTTTCCGATCAGCTTCAAACTTGGCCTGATCAGCCTCCAGTTTAGCCCTTAACTGGGCAACACGGTTCTCATCATCAGTAACTTTTTTCTTGGATACCTTGAAGGCAGCCCACTCCTTATGCATACTATGCCACTCGCGCACTATGTGGTGCGTAGTGGATGTATAAGAAGCAAACTCCTCAAGGTAGGCATGGTAAGTTTGATCGTGAAGACGCCCTTCTTGAAACTTAATTTCTCTAGGCGGAAAGATCCCCTGTAACCAGTCCCGGCACACGCGCCAATCTGAAAAAGTATCCCCTTTCTTCAGATTCCAAACAGGGACATGAATTTCAGAAGCATCTTTTTTCTGAATAAGTTCTATAATAATAATCCCCCAGAGTTTCATCTGGGCAGATTGGAGAATTCTTGCCAGCATCAGAGAACGAGCCTTGGTCTTCAACGGTGACCTTCTCAATATTCTCAGGCATAGAACCAGAAGCCTTGGAAGGAGAACTTATAACAGGGAGCTCTTCAGCAGCTTTCCTTTTCTCGGAATCATGAGCGGAAAGTTCAGGGGCTTGTGGATTACCAGCACCATCCACAATCTCTGGGCTAATAACCTTTTCTGCATCCGTAGCAACATCAACAGGCTTATCAGCCCTAAGATCCTCAACCCCAGTTGCCTTCTCCATCTCACCCTCATCAATGCATACATTCAAACAGTCTATTGTTCCCCTCTATCTACTCATACGACAAACAACCCAAGCGACGAAGGACTATCCTTCGTCGAACCGATATGCGACGAACTACCAGTCCTTCGTCGGCCTACCTTGTGACGAAACATCAGTTCTTCGTCGACCTAGGGTTTGACGAAATACCACATTTTTCGTCGGGTTACATGTGTGACGAAGTATCACTTTGTTTCGTCGAGGTCAGTTACAGAGCCTTGATTTCATAGCATTAGTTACACATTTTCAACATAAACAATGGATCAAACGACAGTTACATTACGATGTTCATAGCAAATCTTAATCACTATTCGTCATCACAACAATAAACCTCAATATTAACATGGATTCAAACATGAAAACAGACATTGATCAAGACCCATTACCTATTCATAATCACAAGTTTCCATTGCTAACCCTAAGTCATCATGTGTATCATATACAGTCACAATTTCAATATAATCATTAACCTTCTCATGTAAATCAGATTATCACTTCTATTATAATCGACACCGTCATCAAGAATATCATACAAAATTTCTAGGTTTACAATATCAATCACAAACCCTAATCACATAAAATCGTAACAAAATAACCTCAAAATCATAACGCGCCATTAACGAGAGGACACTAACCGTGATTCTAAAGTGTTTAGATAAACCGGAATGACAACGCTTCAAGTTCGAGATCTCTAACTGCTGTCGCACAGAGAGTGGGGAGAGGACCTTAGGGTTTCTGTTTACGTCTTAGCAGTTACAAGGGTTATACATAACCTAAGCAGTTGGGCCGTGAAACAGATTGGGCCAAGGCCCCTATCCGACGAAACTCCCCTTCGACGAAGATCCCGTTTTTCGTCGAGATCAATGATGGCGAAAAATCCCATTTTTCGTCGGGGGAGACTAGTGACGAAGAATCTTTATTAAACCTTAATTAAATTATATTTTACACCACACATATCACATAACTATTTATCAATCACAAAACTACACATATAACCTTTAACACCCAAGCACAAAACATTAATCATTCAGATAAACCACATACGCCACCACGTAAATCAAATTGTAAAAACAGGATTGTGAAGTCAGTGATGTGTAAAAGATAGACCTTGAAATCTTGGGTTGTCACATCATCCCCAACTTGAAAGAAATTTCGTCCCGAAATTTGACAAGTAATCCAAAGCGGCATGATGTTAAATCAGGATGACTGTGGATTTTCCGAAGGTGCCACATCATCCCCAACTTGAAAGGGAATTTCGCCCCGAAATTCACCAGTTGTATTCGATTTGGATTTTTCAGCTGGGAATAAGTGAGGTTACTTGAGCTTCATCTGATCCTCGCGCTCCCACGTGAACTCCGGTCCACGTGTTGAGTTCCAACGAACTCTCACAATTGGAATTCGACTGTGCTTACGAACCTTGACTTCCCGATCCATAATTTCTATTGGTTCTTCGACAAACTGCAATTTGTCGTCGATCTTAAGTTCTTGAAGTGGTACCACCAGTGTTTCATCAGACAAACACTTCTTTAGTTGTGAAACATGGAAGACGTCATGAACGTTACCCAACTCGGCAGGTAACTTGAGCTTATACGCCACTTTACCAATACGTTCTAAAATTTTGAATGGCCCAATATAGCGTGGATTAAGCTTGTTGCGCTTCCCAAAGCGCACCACACCCTTCAAGGGTGAGACCTTCAGCATAACGTGATCGCCTATGGTGAACTCCAAGGGTTTCCTACACTTGTCAGCGTAGCTTTTCTGACAGTCGCGCGCTGCCGCCATACGGTTTCTAATCTGGATGATCTTCTCAGAAGTTTCAAGAACAAGTTCTGGACCTGTGATCTGGCTGTCACCCACCTCAGCCCAACAAAGAGGAGAACGACATTTCCGGCCGTACAACGCTTCAAACGGAGCTGCCTGGATGCTAGTCTGGTAACTGTTGTTGTAGGAGAACTCGATCAATGGCAAGTGTTTCTCCCACCCTTTACCAAAATCGATCACACATGCTCACAGCATGTCTTCAAGTGTCTGGATGGTTCGTTCGCTTTGGCCATCCGTCTGTGGGTGATAGGCAGTGCTCATGTCGAGTCGTAAGGCGAACGATTTATGCATTGCTTGCCACAAATCAGATACAAAGCGCGGGTCACGATCAGAAATAATAGAGGTTGGCACCCCGTGCCTAGAAACCACTTCCTTCAGATATACAGCAGCAAGTTGAGAGAACTTATCAGTTTCCTTAATCGTTAGGAAATTTGCCGATTTCGTGAGGCGGTCTACGATCACCCAAATGGTATCGTTTCCACTTTGAGTTCTTGGCAAACCAGTGACGAAATCCATAACAATCTGCTCCCATTTCCACATGGGTATTTCTGGCTGTTGAAGCAGGCCTGAGGGTTTCTGATATTCCACTTTAACTTTAGCATAAGTCAGACACTTACTCACGTACGTCGCGATATTAGCTTTCATCTTCGGCCACCAATACAATACTTTGAGGTCCTGATACATCTTATCCGAACCTGGGTGAACAGAGTATCGAGACTTGTGCGCTTCGTCCATCACAAGCTCTCTAAGATTTCCAAACAACGGAACCCATATTCGTTCCATGAAGTAATACATGCCATCAGACCTTTCCACGAGTCGCTTCTCCATGCCCCGTAAATACTCCGCTTCAATGTTTTCTTCCTTCAACGCTTCAGCCTGAGCCGAACGAATCTGTTCAGGAAGATTTGAGTGGATAGTGAGCTGTAAGGCTCGCACACGTTTGGGTTTCATCTCCTTTCGACTAAGGGCATCAGCCACAACGTTAGCCTTACCTGGGTGATACTTGATTGCACAGTCGTAGTCGTTCAAGAGTTCCACCCAGCGACGCTGTCGCATATTCAATTCCTTCTGGTTGAAAATATGCTGGAGGCTTCTGTGATCGGTATAAATAGTGCATTTGGTACCGTACAGGTAACGCCTCCAGATTTTAAGCACAAATATCACGGCTCCCAACTCTAAGTCATGAGTCGTGTAATTTCTCTCGTGAACCTTCAACTGTCGAGAGGCGTAGGCTATCACCTTCCCGCGTTGCATCATCACGCAACGGAGACCCTGAATGGAAGCATCACAATATACCACAAAATCTTCGGTACCTTCAGGTAGAGACAAAATCGGCGCACTGCAGAGTTTTTGTTTCAAATGTTGGAAAGCATCTTCTTGTTTCATTCCCCATGAGTATACGACGCCTTTCTATGTCAACGAGGTGAGAGGTTGAGCGATCTTCGAGAAGTCTTTAATAAATCGTCGATAGTACCCAGTGAGACCAAGGAATTGCCGCACCTCTGAAGGATTCTTCGGTGCCACCCAATTTCTAATAGCATCGATCTTTGCAGGATCCACGTGTATTCCCGATTCATTCACAATGTGGCCAAGGAAGTGTACCTCTCGAATCCAGAATTCACACTTAGAGAATTTCGCGTAGAGCTGCTCCTTCCTCAGAAGCCCCAAGATAAGATGCAGGTGCCGCTCGTGATCCTACTTACTCTTAGAGTAGATCAGAATGTCGTCGATGAACACAATAACGAAATCGTCAAGGTACGGCTTGCACCCACGATTCATGAGGTCCATGAAAACCGCTGGTGCGTTTGTCAAACCGAATGGCATAACCAGAAACTCAGAATGACCATATCGCGTTCGAAAAGCCGTTTTTGGAACATCCTCCTCTCGGACTCTCTTATGATGATAGCCCGATCTTAAATCGATCTTCGAGTAAAAACTTGACCATTGCATCTGGTCAAACAAGTCGTCGATACGCGGTAAAGGATAATGGTTCTTGACTGTCACCTTGTTGAGTTCCCGATAATCTATACACATACGAAAAAACCCGTCTTTCTTCTTCACAAACAAAACTGGGGCTCCCCAAGGCGAAGAACTAGGTCGGATAAAACCTCTATCCAACAGTTCTTGAAGTTGATTGGACAGCTCTTGCAACTCCCCAGGTGCAAGACGATAAGGAGCTCGAGCAATTGGGGCCGCTCCTGGCGCAAGATCAATCTGAAATTCCACTTGACGGTGAGGAGGTAACCCAGGAAGTTCCTCAGGAAATACATCAGGAAATTCATGAACAACTGGCAGGTCTTCGATCCTCCTCTCTTCAGGCTGAGGATCTATAACACCTCGTAAAATCACGACCAATATAATAAAGACACGTGTCATGGACTTTAAACGTGTAATGGATTGATCTGGAGGGACTAAAATTGTCAAACAATGTAAATATGTGAGTAAAAGGATCCAAAGTGTCAACATGACATTCTTATGCCTCTGATTGACCTCACATGATGTTCGTATTCTTTAACGAATAATTTGTCGAACATAGAAGGTCGTTTGTGCTTAAAATAAGGATTTTACGAAACATAGGGGTTAAAAGTGTCAACATGTTAAATGTTACCTCTGAGTGACCTTTTAACGAACCCAAAAACATTGTAATAATTGTATATTTTGCTCTCAAGAATATTGGATATTAATTTTGTGCAGTTTCGATGAAAACAAGACTTTTCGAGTGATCTTACAACCAACCGGGAGCTTAACGGAGTTAAAATATGACCCAAGGCCCTTAATAGTTAAATGAAAGTTGTTATCCGGTCAAAGAGGAGCCTCGCGGCCCGCGTAGACTCTCCTTGAGTCTTACACGGCCCGCGTAAGAGTGTCAGATGCAGAAAACAAGGACAGCTGCATGTCTAAGCCAGTTCCACCGCCTTTGCATGCTAAATTTCGATACCAGGGTATGAGCCAATGGTTTTTCATGCACAAGGGACACATGGGATCATCTGGTTACTATAGATTTGCAGATGGATTGATCCTAGAGCCTCAAAAATCCTATATAAGAGCCTTGTTTTTACTTGTTCATTTGCACACCTGAATATTTCACTCAAAAACTCACTCTTTGAAGCCTCCTGGAGCTCAAGGAATTTTTCTAAAGTGCAATACTCGTGCTAAGGACCATAGTAAGTGTTCTTAGCTGTCACAGCCCCCGCCCCCTATCTGTCCCGGGTACGAGCAGCCGCGAGCCAGTTTTGGTGGTATCGGTGTTTATCAGTTTGGCAACGGAAATTTCATCAGGACCGTAGTTAGGAAATATTTTATTAGAGTAAAACCACCATATTTTATATTAATAAACACATGGGTAAAACCCAAGTTTCTATTACAACATGTTTATAGGAAAAAACCCTATTTTGTTGAATTTAAAACATCGTATTTTAGGTAACTTTTATAGCCACATTTTTTTCTAAGCCTTCAGTGCTCTCCAGCTGGCTTTCTTCTAATTGGCTTTTACATTTTGTTACCTGAAACGTGTTTTAAAAACATTTGTCAGTGGGAAATACTAGTGAGTGTGTCCCAGTTTAATCAAAACAGATTTTATCATTAAACAGTATTGAGAGCGATTACAATGTTTACATCTACACAATTACTCATTAAGTACTGTCAATCCTGACTGGTGGGTCATATTACTCATTGGCTAACTCTTTGTCCAATGGTAACGTGTCTCACATTTTGTATACAAAACCCCAACATACCGGCAGTAATTGAAGAATTACAAAGACTCAATCACTGCTTAATCACATGGTAAAACATTTAAGGTTTTGTAAAAACAGTTTACAAAAAGGTTTACAAAAAGAGGATTAACTCACAATGCTACTTTAGGTATTTCCTTTGTGGCTTTCTGGTTATAATCTAGTTAAATAAACAATGCACATGCGTTAGTATAATAACCCATATTTACATTAGATATACTCTCCTCGAGACAGAACTCCAACGACTACGTCGGGCAGAAGCTCGACAGTCGTTACGGATAGGGCTGCAAATGAACCAAACGTTCGGCGAACAGTTCGTGAACCGTTTGGGGGGAAGTTTGTTTGTGTTCGTTCGTATATTAAACAAACGAACACGAACAAGAAATTTCGTTCGTTTAGTTAAATGAACAAACATGAACAGAGGTCGTGTTCATTAGTTTATGTTCGTGAACGTTCGCTAACGTGTTCGTTTGTGTTCGATTGTTCATTAATGTTTTTAATTTTTGTATTTATTTAAATACTTCAAAATTTCCGAAAAATTAAATATCTAATAAGTGTTAGTGTATTGTATATTTTGTTTATGAACGATTGTTTGTGTTCGTTTGTTTCTATTTGTGTTCATAAACATTATTTTGTGCTCATTTGTGTTCGTTAACGTTCGTTTTTGTCCGTTGTCTAAAATTAACAAACAAACACGAACAAGTTCATTTCCTTAACAAACTAACACGAACATAAAATTTCGTTCGAAAAGTGTTCGTGAACAGTCCGCGAACACATATATTTCTTAACAAACGAACACGAACAAGGTCTTGTTCGTGTTTGTTTGGTTCATTTGCAGCCGTAGTTACGAAGCACTAGATCAATCAGGCAGCGTACCTAATACGTAACCGGGGGTTATAATACTTACATCGAGGCAGAGCTTCGCTATTTAGGGGGTATTATGCCCGGAAATTACTTTGACTATATAGAAATTCGTGAGAGAGAAAGAGATTTGAACGATCGAAACTGAAGGCCGATGCCCTCTTTATATAGGGCCTGATTTTTGTTCCGTCGCGCCCCGCGAAGAACACGGCCAAGGCCTTCGCGGCCCGCGAGGCTAGCTTGGGTAGCCCATAGCTGTGCTGATTCGGCCACTAGGCATGACACGAGGCTGCCACGTGGCGGCCTGGGGGCGCGCCTGAGATTGGAGATGTCGCGGCCCGCGTAGGTGGTATGCAAGGGCTACGCGCCCCGCGAGAGACCATTAAAATCTGTTTTTATTTAATTTTTATAAAAATAAAGGTATTCAGGCTTGTTTATCGCATACGGGGTATATTTTAGGAAGTGTAGGGGTGTCAGGGGTGTTTTAGGAGGGTGGTTATACTATTTAATATGTAAAGTACTCGTGTTAAGTATGGTAACCCAATTTAACTTTATCCTTACGTCACGAGACAGAACCCCAACGAACTTAGTCGGGCAGAGCCTTGACATTCGTTACGGGGTCCTACGTCAATCGGACAGGGTATCAGTAATCAGGGGTTAAAATACTTAAAACGGGGCAGGGCTTTATTATTATTATAGGTTAAAAATAAAGTAGAATTTTAAAGAGGGAGAGGAGGAGCCGAGAGAGGCTGTTAAAGAAAATGGTATGCGAATGATCTTATTTATACTTGCAATAGCTTGGAGTTCACGGAATTCCATCCACGTACACATTGTCTTTTAATGCAACATTTGATGATCATTACAATTCACAAGCATTCACGTGCATTCTTAAAATTTTGAATTAGAATGTTTTATTTTATTATATTATTTGATTCCTAACGTATATGATAAAAATCAAATGTAAAGTAATTTATTATTATATTATTATTATAATTAATTAAACTATTTCACTTATTTGGCGCGTATAACTTTTAAAATATGACGTTTTATAAAATGATGAATATGCTATTAGAACGAGAATAATCTTATCTACATTTTGAACCAAGTTTCATTAAAAACGGAGTAAGGTTAATTATAACTTATTCTCATTATTATAGTTATTAAACGGTTCATACGTTAGCCAAAATACCTCATATCTCTATCGGTTAATTTACCCATGATCTATTCGTTTAATAACATGAGTTTCTATATAGTTTATTTTGATTTTTTTTTTAATTTTAGAAATGTTACATCCTCCCCACCTTATTTTAAATCTCGTCCTCGAGATTTGCTGAAATATGGATGAATACTTTTAGTTTGTTATGATCCTAATTGATTCTGGTCTTTGCTTTGAACTTTGACCAGAACTATGCTCTATGTTTTGAGATTCTTATTTTCTCAAGATCTCTTAATGAAGGTAAAAATTACTCTTATTTTTGTGTCTTAGCAGGTCTCCTAATGCGTCAATAATCGCAAGGGAATTTTTTTTATACTTCTGATGGCGTTCCAACTTATAGGGTTTTCGTCGTTCATCTTGTCTCACGAGTTACAAGAAGGATGGTCAAACGAAATAGTGTTTGATATCGGAATTATAGACGTATACGAGAGATTCCTAATAAATAAATCTAAAATTATCATTGACACACATGTTCGTGATTTATCCCTAATTGCCAATTATTATGGTCTTTGGATTTCCTTATAGATATACATATCTATATAGTTATATATTTCACATACTGTAATATACACACCATTCATAAGGTCAATGTATTTAACAGATTCATATTTCCAAATATTGGTCAGACATCAGGTCATGGTACTATTTAGGGAATTTCATTAACATAATATATACCCCATCTTACCCGGTCTCACCGGAGAGGTACCCCCATCTTACCCGAACAAGCTGGAGAGTCTACCACACCATACCCAGTCTTGCCGGAGAGGTAATTATCATCGTATTTCCCATAAATAGATTTTATTAAATCATGATTAAAAGTTCATCATTTATTATGGCTTGCATCAAGAAAATAAGGAAATTAGTATTCTCATGATGGATCATATTCTAGAACCGAGTAGTACTAATAAACAAGAAATAACAGTGGCCAAGTATTATTGCTTATTTATCATACTTGCACTTTTCTAGTCATCATCCTCACGGCATACCAACATCCATCACCCTTTATCTACACAAGTAATTAACTTATCTCGAAGCTTATACTAAGGCATTTTCCTTAGGTTCAAGTCTAAATACTATCCTAAGTGTTACCAATAAATATTTATATCATAACTCTTTTTGCTTAAGCATAAGAGCATCCACAATAAGGCCCCTTAAAAACACCTAAAAACATGTCCAGTCAGCTGACACATCAGAAAAACATTCACCCTTCAAAAACCCACCCAATAAGAAAACACAAAAACACATAAAAACATTGCCACATCATCACCACCTTTTATATTTAAAGGTTTTTTTTTTTTAATTTATCACCCAACCCCCCACCCTTTGGCCCCACCACCTGACAAAAAGCATCTCAAATATGCGTTCTTCATCAAATATGGATCTCAAATACATGATGAAAAAATGAATCCCACAATAATAACAAATGGATGAGGTGGAAAAATGGCAAAAAACAACCCATAAAAATGGGCTATTGGGGATGGTCTAAGTATTATTATGGTTGTGACTTTCTTTTGTTTGAAAAATGGTGTTTCAAAAATGTCATTGCCTCCATTAATATTATGGCTAGGTTCAATGTGATGAGTATGCTTACAGCTAACTCTATTCATGCTTATATATCATGAGATTCCGTTACAAGGAATATTTTATTGAGACATATGGTATTTTTAAAACATAACACGTTTCATGATTTTTTTTTCTTATAATGACTTCATGTTTTCATATGAATCACCAGTGATATATATATATATATATATATATATATATATATTCCTTATGTTTATCTTCAAAAGATATTTGGTTATTATATTGTGTATACCATCAAGAAATTCTATCATGTATATACATATATGTGTATATTTATTATTTAGAAACATAAAATTTTAAATTTCTTACGTAATATATATACACACACACATATATAATACTAGATTACTATATATCTGATGGTACCAATTATCAAGCTTATTCTCCTAACTTTATTTATCCTTTTATAAAAATAGTATATTGAAATAAACTTCTATTAAATTTATTGAATATAATATTTTGAAATTAAAGGATGGATAAATAAAAGTTTAGGGAAATAAATTACTCAAAATATAACTTTCTGGACTCATGGGAATAATTTCGTTTTTAACTAGTGGGTTGAATCCTATTGGTTTAAAATATTAAAACTTAACTCTTAATTTATTTTATATTATATTATTTATTCAAAGAAGTATTATATTAAGTAATACAAGATTTGATGTTTCAAAAGTTGATTCGAAATATATTGAGTAATTAAGTAAATACAGGTATTTGCATATATATCTCAAACAATAATAACAGTAATTTATTTAAAGATATTATAATATTAATACTATAATTTGATCTTTAAATAACTATATAAAGAATAAGTGTATTAAACACATTTGAGTCAATTATCTTTATGTGGGGCATCCATTGTTTGAAAATGATACAATACTAGAACGGTTAGGGACATGTGGGGCATCCATTGTTTGAAAATGATACAATACTAGAATGGTTAGGGAAATTTTAATGTGCAAAGAAAATATAAATAAAGTACTAAATTATTAATTAAGTTGAGTAAGAGAAGATGTTTTCATTTTGTAATATCTTTACTTTTTAAAAATTAATTATCTACTTTCTTTCATATGTACCGATTGTACAAACCATCAGACCCCTTTTTTTCATGATTACTTAAACAAATTTCATTTACAAAACTAGTCAGATTAATATTTTAAAAGATTGTAATCTAAATTATTACTACGAGAATTTATTGTATTCAATATATTTTAAAATTTTAAATTCTAAGGTAAGGTAAAGTGTTTTAGGTTAAAATACTTAAAACAGACCTTTGCTGATTTTAAGAACAGCTTCCGTCTTTTTCAATCATAGTAGAGCAACCAAGTCTTCTTATAATATTTTTGGTTACGACATCATTATATAAGACCAACAATGTAATTAAACAATATAACACGTATTTAGATGAGGTATAAGATATAATTAATATTGACTATTATAAGTTATATTATAATCGTCAATATGGTACTAGGGTTTATATTTCAACTAAAAATAAATATACCAAATATCTTGTAACATATGAACTTAGTCAATAGGTTAAAACATTTATTTCATAACGACCCTTTATTTTCATTAATTAGTTTATATAATATAAATAAATTATATATAACCAATACTGATAACACAGAATCATTTTATTAAATAAACTAGTTGTAGATAAAATATTAAACTTGTAATTAAAATTGTGGGTACGGTACCTTAAATAAATAGAATGATACCGACAAAATTTATGTCACGATATACGTAGTATCTTTACTAGTTTTATATAAATTTTGACATCTTTTAACAATTTAATTCAACATATTCTTTATAGCAAATTTTTCATAATATCATTTCATAGACACCTTGTGGCACACGCCTATCTACAACCTTTCTATAAAATCTTTAAATCGTAGCTATATTTATTTATTAAATATAATAATGCGGTCAACTTTTGCAATGAGAAGAAAAATCAAAACTTTGATTGGCAATAAGAATATATAATTATATCAAATATAAATAAAATTTTGGAGCTTATTAGGAGCTTGATGAAGACTAACTTCTCATGATAACACGTTTTCTATATAGAAATTTTGGGTGAGTGTCACTTTGTTTATTTGTTACGAACTTGTCATGTTGGAGATTATTTAATATATAATATATCATAAAATTTAATATTAATAAAACATATATATCATCGTTATATATAATGTCAAACATAATATAACGGTAAGCATCGGCGGAACTACAGGAGGCTTATGGAGGTCACTGAATCCTCTAATCGGCCAAACCCTCTTCTTTTGCACTTCATATATATTGTGAAAAGTATACATTCCCTAAATTAAGGTATATATGTAGTTTATATAAACTATTTCACCTTAATGGTAGCTAACTTCCACTTACATATATAATACTTCAATTTTATACACTTAATGTATTGATAATTTGTTAATCTTAATTTAATCAGTTAACTTAATAACAGCAAACATATATGTTTAGTTGTGAATATAAATATAAATATACACATATAACCAGAGCTATACATATAAATATGGCATATGGCATTACGCTCATAACCATATCATATTTACATACGTAAGAATATGTTTATTTATTGTTGTAAACTATTATTATATAATTAATTCATTTCAATTTCGTAACTATATCTTGTAACTGGTGTATTTATTTATTTATGAAGAAATATATCTCAAGGTGGTATCCTAAGTTACTAATTGTAAAAGAGTGTAATATAATACATTTGTCTAGGTAGCCTAAGGGTACATTTAATTATATTGATCACTCATACTGTGAACTCAAAGCATAAAAATCATAATATAAATATTTAGATTTATCTACACAGGATAACACATAAGTTATTATATTAATTTCCTAACATAATGTTTAAGTTTTAGGTATTAAAAGAACACCTGGACGGCTTAAACTAGTGGCTCTGATACCACCTTCTGTCACAACCCCCGCCCCCTATCTGTCCCGGGAACGGGCAACCGCAAGCCAGTTTTGGTGGTATCGGTGTTTATCAGTTTGGCAGCGGAAATTTCATCAGGACCGTAGTTAGGAAATATTTTATCAGAGTAAAACCATCATATTTTATATTAATAAACACATGGGTAAAACCCAAGTTTCTATTACAACATGTTTATAGGGATAAACCCTATTTTATTGAATTTAAAACATCGTCTTTTAGGTAACTTTTATAGCCACATTTTTTTCGAAGCCTTCAGTGCTCTCCAGCTGGCTTTCTTCTAATTGGCTTTTACATTTTGTTACCTGAAACGTGTTTTAAAAACATTTGTCAGTGGGAAATACTGGTGAGTGTATCCCAGTTTAATCAAAACAGATTTTATCATTAAACAGTATTGAGAGCGATTACAATGTTTACATCTACACAATTACTCATTCAGTACTGTCAATCCTGACTGGTGGGTCATATTACCCATTGGCTAACTCTTTGTCCAATGGTAACGTGTCTCACATTTTGTATACAAAACCCTAACATACCGGCAGTAATTGAAGAATTACAAAGACTCAATCACTGCTTAATCACATGGTAAAACATTTAAGGTTTTGTAAAAACAGTTTACAAAAAGGTTTACAAAAGGAGGATGAACTTACAATGCTACTTTAGGTATTTCCTTTGTGGGTTCCTAGTTATAATCTAGTTAAATAAACAATGCACACGCGTTAGTATAATAACCCATATTTACATTAGATATACTCTCCCCGAGACAGAACTCCAACGACTACGTCGGGCAGAAGCTCGACAGTCGTTACGGAGCACTAGATCAATCGGGCAGCGTACCTAATACGTAACCGGGGGGTTATAATACTTACATCGAGACAGCGCTTCGCTATTTAGGGGGTATTATGCCCAGAAATTACTTTGACTATATAGAAATTCATGAGAGAGAAAAAGATTTGAACGATCGAAACTGAATGCCGATGCCCTCTTTATATAGGGCCTGATTTTGGTTCCGTCGAGCCCCGCGTAGAACACGACCAGGGCCTTCGCGGCCCGCGAGGCTAGCTAGGGTAGCCCCTAGCTGCGCTGATTCGGCCACTAGGCGTGACACAAAGGCTGCCACGTGGCGGCCTGGGGGCTCGCCTGAGATTGGAGCTGTCGCGGCCCGCGTAGGTGGTATGCAAGGGCTACGCGCCCCTCGAGAGACCATTAAAATCTGTTTTTATTTAATTTTATAAAAATAAAGGTATTCAGGCTCGTTTATTGCATACGGGGTATATTTTAGGAAGTGTAGGGGTGTCAGGGTTGTTTTAGGAGGGTGGTTATACTATTTAATATATAAAGTACTCGTGTTAAGTATGGTAACCTAATTTAACTTTATCCCTACGTCACGAGACAGAACCCCAACGAACTTAGTCGGGCAGAGCCTTGACATTCGTTACGGGGATCTACGTCAATCGGACAGGGTATCAGTAATCAGAGGTTAAAATACTTAAAACGGGGCAGGGCTTTATTATTATTATAGGTTAAAAATAAAATAAAGTATAATTTTAAAGAGGGAGAGGAGGAGCCGAGAGAGGTTGTGAAAGAAAATGGTATGCGAATGATCTTATTTATACTTGCAATAGCTTGGAGTCCACGGAATTCCATCCACGTACACATTGTCTTTTAATGCAACATTTGATGATCATTACAATTCACAAGCATTCACGTGCATTCTTAAAATTTTGAATTAGAATGTTTTATTTTATTATATTATTTGATTCCTAACGTATATGATAAAAATCAAATGTAAAGTAATTTATTATTATATTATTATTATAATTAATTAAACTACTTCACTTATTTGGCGCGTATAACTTTTAAAATATGACGTTATATAAAATGATGAATATGCTATTAGAACGAGAATAATCTTATCTACATTTTGAACCAAGTTTCATTAAAAACGGAGTAAGGTTAATTATAACTTATTCTCATTATTATAGTTATTAAACGGTTCCTACGTTAGCCAAAATACCTCATATCTCTATCGGTTAATTTACCCATGATCTATTCGTTTAATAACATGAGTTTCTATATAGTTTATTTTGAATTTTTTTTATTAATTTTAGAAATGTTACATTAGCTCCCTAAGTTCAAGTTTCATTAGCTTAATGACCGAAAGTCAAAGTTATCGTAATTAAGCTTTGACTTTGTGATTAATCACAAACGGTCCAGCCATTATTCGAATTAAAAGTGACTATGAGTTGGTAATTATGTAGGTAATAAACCCTTAAAAGGGCACCTACTGATTATCACTTTTACTTGGTCAATTGTCGGGTCAAACTTATTAATAAAAAGTCAAACGGGTCAGTTTTTACAAATAAAATCATAACTGATAATGTAGAGGTTATGGAACATGTTTTAACACTAAAATAACTTGGTAATTAATATAAGAACATGTTTAGACATGTTCAACCCGAAAATTCTGAGTTTAGGCTCGGTTCGGAACCGAAAGTCGCAAAAGTAGACTTTTGCTTTGACTTTCAGTTCTGACCCGATTTAGCTTGTTTTAGATTTTCCTTAGGGTTCCTTTAGGACCAGATTATAGGTTAGTATAACCTTCTGAGATTATACAACTTGGTTCCATAGAAATCCTAGTTCATTGCATGTTTCCGTTAAACGCTTAAAAGTTGACCATTATGCCCTTTTGATATTAAAACGAGATTTTTTAAAATGTCAGAGGACAAAAACCTTTATTACTGATATTTAAGTATGTCCTAAAAGTTTGACATCAGATTATGGTCTAAAATAGAAGTTATGCGCGATATCGTAAAATGAAAGTTTTTTATTAATTAAACGGCATTTTTGGCATAAAACCTATTTAAACCCAAATTTTGACACCAAACTTGCCACCTAGTGTTAAGATATAATATTTAGGGATTTTTGTAAATTTTTGTTAAATTTTAAACTGATCATTACATAGGTTTCTTGCATAGGCTCGGTATTTGACGGTAATGCCCTTTTTGCTAATAAAATGCGTTTTACACATCCTTTGCATATCAAACCTTTTTCTACTGATTTTATACATCAAATAAATTATTTTAAACAGTAGAGGCTGATTAAAATCTCAGATTTCCTTAATTAGCCCGAATATCGTCAAATATCGACTTTTATGCGATTTATGCGCATAGTATGGTTTAAAACCATATTTAGCACCTAAGACTTAATACCTACTGATGTTATAAACAACTTTTTATACTTTAACAGTAAGTAAAAGTTTTGAACTCAGATTTCCAAATTTTGCCCTTTTAACATATGTGAAATGACCAAAATGCCCCTACGGTGCATAGTTTGGCCATAAATGATAAGTTTCACATATATATGATATCTTACTGGTATAACTTACTAAAATAAATATTTTTACTGATTATTTTAGACCAAAACCTCAGATTGCTATTTAACCTCTTTTATAAACTTTAAAATGACCAAAATACCCTTACGGGGCCTAATTTGGTATTAAATTCGTTTTGGGCATAATGGAAGGTATCATACTGATATCATAACATATTTTAAACATATTAACTTGTGGAACCTGTATATGACTTATTTGGTTACCCGTTATGCATAGTTCGCGTTCGGTACGGTTTATGTAACTAGTTTGCATAAATTAACCGAAACGGGTCAAACCTTATCATTTTTACTTCAAAATCCAGAATGTGTTTAGTGTACCCATATTATACAAGTCTTCATACTTGTCGGGTCTAAATCACATTCTAATCCGGTCTTCGCTTAATCGTGCGTTTTGAACCGTAAACTTTTCATTAAAACTAACCGGTCTAAGTTTAAACTTAAGTAAGACCCGTTAGGAATCTAATAGGTTATTAAAACCTTCGTTCCAGATTTAGGAGCCCAGTAAAAGCTATTTGCACTTGCTGATTGTTATACGGCTGAGATTAAATTATATTTTTCTCAGGTAAATACTTTTAACTTATTTTCCATTATACGGGCTTGGGATACGGTATTATAATAATACCGCTTGGTCGGGTATGTAGTTATTTAAATCGGATTGTGATTAATACATTTACATATCCCGTTTTAATCTGTTTTGTTTAATGCAATGCCTTTGGGGGGTTAATGACCATGTCCTGGATATCCTCGGCTCATTTATTAGAAATGGCCACGGCTTAAGCACGGGGTGTAGGCATACACCTGACAGTTGCGTATGTATAAACGGTATCTCACTCTCTTGTGGGCATATACTTGTGGCGTGTCTATTAATCTAATCCGGCTCTTCTAACCGGTCCTGAATGGACGAAAAACATGTAAAACTGTATACAATATTATTTTTAAATAATTGTCCCAAGTTATAAAAGAATATTTGTGCCTTGTGCATTTAAATTAATTTTCTAAAATGTTTTTCAAAAGAGTCAGTTAATTGTATTTACCAGTGTAAACTGACGTATTTTCAAAATGTTAAGTGCAGGTACTAAGCGTAATGGGCTGGAACTCCTGATTGATTAAATAAAGAGTCTTGCAAGCTTTTATCACTTTAAGTCTGTTGAACATTTCCTCTTTTATTTTAATCCGCCTGTGGATCCATCTTACAATCCGTTGTGTAATATTTTATGTTACTTTAAACTCGGTTTGTATATATACTTTTAGACTTCCGCTGTGCATTTAAACTGTGATTAATTGACTATGATGATATCAACTACGTCACGATACTCCCCACCGGGCCCACCGGTAATACGTGGAAATATCGGGGTGTGACAGGATCAGAAACAAGTGCTAAAATAGTAGGATACCCCTTTCGTAGACACTTCTGAGCTTGCATAGCTGAGATGATACCAACCATCGCACCACTACGATGACCCTGAACCGACAGAGATTCTCCATTGGGAAGAGGGATACGCACAATTTTCTCCTTACATAGAATTTCCGCTTGGTGCTTCGACAACCAATCCATGCCAATGACCACATCAAAACTTCCAAGAGTAACAGGGAGTAGGTCAATGTCGAACATTTGACCCATAAGATCAAGTTTACAGCCAAAAAGAACATGCGATGCTTCAATCGTTTTGCCATCGGCTAACTCTACAACATGTTTGTTTACAAAAGGTGCAGGACTCAACCCTAACCGACGACTGAACTCCATTCACACATAACTCCAATCGGCACCAGAATCGAATAAAACAGAAGCAATTAGATTGTTCACAGAAAACGTACCAGTCATTACATTGCCATCATTGCGAGCTTCCCCAGCGCCAATGGTAAACACCCTCCCACGTGCACCATTTCCACCATTGTTCCCATTGTTGTTATTCCTAGTGTGATTGTTGTTGTTGCCAGCATTCTGATTTAGTTGAGGACAATCCCGCCTGAAATGACCCTCGTCTCCACACTGAAATCACCCTTTGCGATTACCCTGATTCGGCTGAGGTTGTTGCCTCTCCTGTTGTTGTGACTGCTGTTGCTATGAGGATTGATGCTGCTGTCTTGGGAGTGAGACCCTACAGTCCCTAGCCATATGGCCCACCTTGTTGCACCTGTGACAAACTCGAGTGCATGGCCCACGATGATGAAAGTTGCACTTGTTACACTTAGGCTGCTTCCCTGCGTTGGAACCCTGATTCGAATTGTTGCTCTGGTTCTGATTCACAGAAGATGATTGGCTAAAACTGCGGTTGATACTATTGTCTGGCTTCTTCTGTGACTGATTCGAGTTGGACACCTTGTCCACATCATTCCACTTCCGTTTGCTGTCAGTAGCAGGTATAGCAGTTGTAGCTGTAGCTGTAGTGGCAGTAGTAGAAACACGCGGTAGTAGCGAGCCACGCTCCACCTTCTGATCTGTAATCTTGTGAGCTAAGCGGATGATCTGAGCTAAGTTGTTGAGGTTCGCTGCAGTAACCAAGCCCTTCACCTGTGGGGCTAACCCTTTGATGTATAGTTCGATTCTTCGATGTGGAGGTCGTGATAAGTTTGGGCATATATTAGCTAACTCATGAGACCTCTTCGTGTATGCCTCAATCTCAGACCCCACCATTTTCAGGTCATAATACTTGTTCTCCAGTTTTTGCACTTCATCACGTGGACAGTACTATTCCCGCATCAGCTCCTTAAAATCGTCCCACGTTGTGGCATTTGCCATCTCAATGCCCAGCATCTGGACTTGGGCATTCCACCAAGTCAAGGCACCATCCTCGAGTGTGCCTGTAGCATACTTCACTCTGTCCCCAGCAGGACAGTTACACATCGCAAACACCGACTCAGCCTTCTCAAACCAACGTTGTAGTCCCACAGCCCCTTCAGTCCCTCTGAATGTCTGTGGCTTACAATCCATGAACGTTTTGAACGTATAAGCAGGAAGATTGTTTGATTCTGATTCGCTTGCTGACCTAAGGATGAAAGAAAATACAGCATACGGGTAAGAGTTATGTACGCGACACAAGAATAAAGAGTAGTTGGCACATATCGTACCAGCTTGATAGGCTGCCTAAGCCTCAACCACACGGGTGTTAATCAGATTTGTCAACTCAGCCTGAGTCATTGCAATGTGACCACGTCCGTGACCTCGTCCGCTCATGATTCTATATAAGAGAAGGGAAAAGGTTAAGAGTCGAGATAAGGTAGGAGTCAAACCTCACAACGACTTCTACAGATTACTAAGTACATCAGACAACAGAGCAGAACCCCTTTCACACTCGTTAGATCTCACTGGGACTCACATGCACCCCACATTATTATTATGTGTGCACCCATAATAATAATGCGGTTTGCATGTTTATCCCAGCTCCTCCCAACTCATGCTAAAAGGTTCCTCAAATTCTCGCAACAAGACAAAACACCACAAACATAGACCACGGAAATCTAACGGATATCGCACTGTGAGTCCATCAATCACATAACTCAGGTAAATACACATGAATCTAGTCTGAAATGCTAAGTGTGTGCAATCGTACGCAACATCGTACATAAGTGTATAGTAGATATACTAGGCAATAAATAAACGAGAGACGAACCTTGCAATCTGGAGCTGAGTGTCATGGTCGCTTTCTGAACTATTTGGTTATAGTCTGGTTTCATAAAAATGTTTTAAAACCTAGTTCACTATAACCAGTGGCTCTGATACCAAACTGTCACACCCCCAAAATACGACATGCGGTAATCCCGCTAGGCGTGTGACGTACCAGGATCTAGCCACTAATCACATTGAACTAACCATAAGATATTTAACAAAGTTTCCATTCATTAAGTAAAACATTCATAAAACAAAATCCAATTTAAATAGTGTCAGCAGAAGCAAATAGTAATTCATAGTTTAAACGTTTCAAAACCAATGTATATAAATTCAGTAACAAGACATGCATATCCAAGCAATGTGACCCATGACCACTCCAACCATCCAGACAGCAAGTTCCTTTCCCATAGTACCTAACGACCAGCGAGCATGCAACAAGTGTATCAGACAACGCTGGTGAGTTCATAGTTTTACGAGAGCGTTGGTTACCAAGTGTTTAGTTTAGTTCATTGTTTATAATGTTGATAATACCTAGAATACAAGATGGCTCCTGATTTATTTTGCCCGTTCCCCAATGCTCCTATCAAAGCATTGGGCATGACTGGGTCATTAGTTCACACCTGTCCTCTCAGGTACGGGGTGAGGGTGCCAAACCTAGATAGCGCTACCAACTAATACCCCATTACCTCTCAGGTAACAAACAAGATGGGACTTAAAGGTGATAGGATGAGTATATTATCCAACATTCCAGATTTTACCCACAAAACGTATTCCTCTCAGGAATACCCAATTGATTTACCCAAAAACCTATCCCTCTCAGGGATACCCAATGACTGTCCCAACCACCGGGATGCATGCTCAAGAGGAATGAACTCACCTTTGATTTGCTCGGTATGTTAAATTACCCATTCAAGTTGGTCAACCCAAACCCTACCGTAGATACCAAACAACATCAGTTTCACAATCATTCAAGTCACATGTTTGCACACAGTAAGTCACGTATGGATACACAGTTTGCATCTAGCATTGAGATCACTGTTATCGTATAACACATACCGAATCATCGTACTAGTCCACAACCCATACACATAACGTTAAACAGTATGATTATCATGCAACTACCGTATTATATAAACAAGATACTCATCAATGCATACATTCAAACAAGGGTTATACATAACCTAAGCAGTTGGGCCGTGAAACAGATTGGGCCAAGGCCCCTATCCGACGAAACTCCCCTTTGACGAAGATCCCCTTTTTCGTCGAGATCAATGATGGCGAAAAATCCCATTTTTCGTCGGGGGAGACTAGTGACGAAGAATCTTTATTAAACCTTAATTAAATTATATTTTACACCACACATATCACATAACTATTAATCAATCACAAAACTACACATATAACCTTTAACACCCAAGCACAAAACATTAATCATTCAGATAAACCACATACGCCACGATGTAAATCAAATTGTAAAAACAGGATTGTGAAGTCAGTGATGTGTAAAAGATAGACCTTGAAATCTCGGGTTGTCACAATCGTTACCCCTAATCCAATGTTGCATTGATGCAGGCAAATAAATACACGCCAATTTGTCCTAGTTTTCATAATCATCGGTAGGTAATGTAAGACTTCACTTGTATGTATGTTCATGGTCTTAAGAATAATGGTCATTTGTTGTTTCCAACTAAGATAGTTGTCATTGTTTAATTTGAATGAAACAAGGATTTCTAGTGTTGAAAACCGTTGTGGATCTTTTGCACGCACTATCATTATTTGGTCATGATGTCATGGTTCTTTATAAGAAAAGAAGTGATAACAATGCATAAGGTTGTGCAGTATCTTGGTCGGGATCCTAACACACTCGAACTTATCGCTTTAAATCAGTAGGGACACGCCACTCAAGGCCGGAATTAACCCATAATGGTACCACTCGATTAACAAGAAATGTATATAACATTATGATTTAGTGTTAGTTAATTAGATAATTTAAGGAGTTTAAATTACTTGTCACTATAAGTCCGTCGGTGAGTTGTCAATTCCCCTAAGGTAGTTTCTTTTATAAAAACCAAGTCATTTACACTTTGGTACTAGCGCCATGTAAAGGCAAGAGCTTACCAACCCGAAGTATCATCCAAAACCTTTAACCTCTGGTCAAAGCATAAACATGTTTTGACTCTACAAAGACATAAAAAAACATGAACGACCAATATCAATGGCGCCACATGATTATTATTAGATTTTAAGAGTTAAGCTGAAATACTAATGGCCCAAGTCAATGGCGAAGCTAATATTTCACTCACTTTCAATAAACTGTTAAATAACCAAAGTCATTAACACACACCTCTTATTCACCAATGGTTTCCCTTAGTTAACTCATCGTCAAGGGGGTAAGTTTCCCCTCTACACCCTCAAGAAATCTAGCCAAGAATGGTCATGGAACTAGTTTTCATCAAACTTGAAAAGATTATATTAATCATCAAAAGCTTGATTACACTAATGACTCTTTAGTTTTTGTTAGTGATTTCAATGATTAGAGATAGTGGGTAGAAGAGAAATGTGTTGTGTAGAAAAAAGAGGCGAGAATGAGCAAGTAAAAATGGTGGATTTGACCCTCCATTTATGTCACACCCCGATATTTCCACGTATTACCGGTGGGCCCGGTGGGGAGTATCGTGACGTAGTTGATATCATCATGGTCAATAATCACAGTTTAAATGCACAGCGGAAGTCTAAAAGTAATAATTATACAAACCGATTCGAAAGTAACATTAAATATTACAACAGATCGTAAGATGGATCCACAGGCGGATCAAAAAACAAAAGAAGTATTGTTCAACAGACTTTAAGTGATAAAAGCTTGCAAGACTCTTTATTTATTCACTCAAATAGTATCATTCCCATGCTTTGTCCTTGGTAACTTAGTGATAAAATCCATAGATACCATTTCCCACTTCCAAGTGGGAAGTTCAGGCTGTTACAACAAACCTGACGGCTTCTGGTGTTCGGCTTTAACCTGTGCACACGTCAGACATTTAGCCACGTAAGTGGCTATAGATTTCTTCAAACCTATCCACCAATAATTTGCCTTTAAATCCTGGTACATCTTATCACTGCCAGGATGAACAGAATATTTGGAACTATGGGCTTCTTGAAGAATTACTTCCCTAAGTCCTCCATAGATTGGAACCCATATTCGTCCATTCAACCTTAGGATTCCATCCTTGCCATACGACAACTGTTCAGTAGTTTCGCCCAACTTCTCATTCGGATAGTTAGCTTCTAATACGGCTTCTTTTTGAGCGGCTAACAATCTTTCATTCAAACTGTTCTTTAACTCAATGCTCTTGGCATTAATTCTAATAGGCTTAACCCTTTCTTTTCTACTTAAGGCATCAGCGACTACATTTGCCTTGCCAGGATGATATCGGATTTCACAATCATAATCATTCAGTGTCTCCATCCATCGACGCTGTCTCATGTTAAGATCCTTCTGGTTAAACAGATGCTGAAGGCTCTTATGATCAAAATATATCACACACTTGGTACCATATAAATAATGCCTCCAAAGCTTCAGTGCAAATACAACGGCACCTAATTCCAAATCATGGGTGGTGTAATTCTTTTCGTGCACCTTTAATTGACGAGAGGCATAGATAATGACCTTGCCTTTCTGCATGAGTACACAACCCATTCAAGTGTGTGATACGTCGCAGTATACCACAAACTCTTCAATTCCTTCAGGCAATATCAAAACTGGAGCATTGCTCAACTTCTGTTTAAGAATCTCAAAGGATTCTTGTTGCTTGGGACCCCAATCGAACTTTATATTCTTACGAGTCAACGAAGTTAGGGGTGCAACAATCCTTGAAAAGTTTTTAATAAAACGCCTATAGTAACCTGCTAGACCCAAGAAGTTGCGAATCTCTGTGGCTCTTGCCAATTCATAATTGCCTCAATCTTAGCGGGATCCACCTGGATACCACGCTCGCTAACCACATGTCTAAGAAATTGGACTTCACGAAGCCAAAACTCACATTTTGAAAACTTGGCGTAGAGCTTCTCTTGCTGAAGAAGTTTAAAGATACATCGAAGGTACTTCTCATGATAAGCCTGATTCTTGGAATATATAAGTATGTCATCAATAAAAAAAATGACAAACTTGTCCAAGTATGGTTTGCAAACATGATTCATGAGATCCATGAATGCTGCTGGTGCATTAGTGAGCCCGAAGGGCATCACTAAGAACTCGTAGTGACCATAGCGAGTTCTGAATGCAGTCTTATGCACATCTTCATCTCTGACATTCAGTTGATGGTAACCTGACCTTAAATCAATCTTGGAGAAGTAACTTGCCCCTTGCAGTTGATTGAACAGATCATCGACCCTGGGCAATGGATATCTATTCTTGATTGTAACCTTGTTCAGCTCACGATAATCAATGCATAAACGCATTGATCCATCCTTCTTCTTTACAAACAGAATAGGCGCTCCCCAAGGAGATGAGCTAGGTCGAATAAAACCCTTTGCCAACAAATCGTCCAATTGAGTCCTCAATTCCTTCATCTCAATTGGTGCCAATCGATAAGGTGTTCTTGCAATTGGTGCTGCTCCAGGAATGATATCGATTCTGAACTCCACTTGCCTATCTGGGGGTAAACCAGGTAGTTCTTCAGGAAAGACGTTTGGATATTCAGAAATAACGGGGATGACTTCAATCTTGGGCTTTGGTTCATCAATAGTTACTTGTGCCATGTAAATGACACAACCCTTCTTCAAACTCCTTGACGCCTTAAGCATAGACACTTGTTTAGGCAACCCATACTGAGTATCTCCTTGTATTGTAAGTGGTTCACCATAAGGAGTCTTAATAACCACTTGCTTCTTATCGCATACAATCTGAGCTTGATTAGAAGACAACCAATCCATGCCTATTACTATGTCGAATCCCGCCAATTTCAAAGGAAGCAAAGACAATGGAAAAGAATGGTTCCTAATGGATATAAAACATCCATCTAATACGGTTGATGCAGTTTCTATAGTACCATCGGCTAGTTCTACTTCATATTTTATGCTTAGGGTTTTAACAGGCAGGTTTAATAATTTACAAAATATGTTGTCCACAAACGACTTATCTGCACCCGAATCAAACAATACCCTTGCATAAACATCAATGATAAGAAAGGTACCTGTTATCACGTTGTCATTCTGAACCGCTTCTTGAGCATTCATTTGAAAGACCTGAGCATTGGTCTTTTGACCTTCTTCAGGTTTCTTTGCATACTTTGGGCAATTGGACTTGATATGCCCCTTCTCGTTACAGTTGTAACAAGTCGCATCTTTTATCTTCTTGCAATCCAACGTTTTATGCTCACTCGATTTGCAGATCCCACAAGCTCTAGGCTGCGATTGGGATTTTGATTCGAACCTGCATTTCCCTAGATGACACTTCTTGCAGGTTTTACACTTGGGTTTTTCACCCGACTGCTGATTATCCTTTTTAAACCCTGAACTCTTCTTGTGATCCGAGTTCCCTTTATGTTTCTTATCAGAATGGCGTGAGTTCTCCTCCTCACGTTTCCTCTTTCCTTCATCGGAATTCTTAAGCGATCTCTGCCTGACCGCATCGAGAGTAAGCGATAACGACAAATCACCCACCGACCTGAATGTGGTGGGTCTAGATGCTTTCACACTTGCTTTAATTTCTGGAGCTAAACCTCCAATAAAACGAGCTATACGTTTCGGTTCTGGCGTGACCAAGTAGGGAACCAATCAAGACATGGTGTTGAAACTGGTAAGGTATGCCTGACAATCCAAGTTCTTCATGACCAAGGTCAAGAAGTCAGTCTCAATTTTATCAACTTCATGTTGAGGACAGAAATTTTCTTCGATTAAAGCAACAAACTGATCCCAAGACATGTTGTAAAGTGGGATCTTTCCTGTAGCTTGGATTATGGACCTCCACCAAGCTAAAGCTTCGCCTTTAAAAGATTGTGAAACGAACTTCACAATGTCCTGTTCGGCACAACCACTAATATCAACCACTGTGTCCATCTTATCTAGCCACGTCATGCAATCAATGGCTCCTTTCTCCCCCGTGAAATCCCTGGGCTTGCAGGAGACGAAATACTTATAAGAACAGGTCTTAATACGTGGCTCTTGATTGAGCACAACCTTCTTAGATGGAACACTCCTCTGATTCGATGAGTGATGAGAATCGCTCTTGTGAGATGTATGAGTCTTGGAGGGTGGTTTTGTATGTGGTACGGACTGAGTTCTGGCGCGAGTACCACTTGATTCATTAAACTGTTTGTCGAGAGCTCGAGTAATGGCATTATCTATTAATGCCTGCAGTTCCGCACCTGCTACATTAACTCTGGTAGTATCATTATTCTCCCTCGGGTGACTGTTAACCTCATCTGATCCGGCCATGTAGCTTGATTGCTACATAAAATATTAATAATGATTCATTCAGAAGTCTATTATGGAATTGTCATTTATGGCAATTCATTAACCATGGTAATCTTAAGCCATATTGGTTAATTTAATTAAATTTTTATTATATTTTATCCAGTTATAAACTATAAAGGATAACAGGGTGGCATACAAAAGGCCTAGTCACAAGGATAATTTTAAATTATAAGCCATGATCTTATAGGATCGAGGCATTAAGGCTTGAACATAGTTCATCACCTCTTCTTGACATGGAGTCGTAGACTACAAGCGTCTTTTTGTCTTATAGGACAATAAGTGTGGCCCGTAGGCACTTCATCACTAATGGATGTTTAAATAATAACTAGAGAAAAAGGAATTGGAAAAATCCAATATAAGGATGACTTGTGTGATTTTATCGAATCACATTTTGCTAGGAGTGTTAACATATTTTCAGATGTTAACAAGGATTTGAATCTTAAAAAGGGACTACCGTCATGGCCCTGTCTTAGAATGACACATGGGCTAGGTTTTTACCTTTAAGATTTCATTTAATAATTAATGGCAGATCATTTACAAAAAGGAATGATATTTTGATTTATTTCATATATTTATATTCATGCATATGATGACAAGTGAAATTTAAAATTAAAACATTCCATTAAATTTAAAAGAAGTACATAGATGCCCTAAACGGGACTTTTACATAAATAACTTGCCCACGCAGGGGCTAAACTGAAAATACAAGTCCTCGCAGGGACTAAGTACATAAATAAATGTCCACACAGGGACTTATTTGAAATTTAAAAATTACAAAACAAATAAATAAGGAATTGCAATAATCCCTTCTGCTCTTCCCCTTGATTAAATCAGCCAAACCCTTGAGTAGACCCCGACGGCTTCTACGTTCCACCTGGACATCACGTTCCACCTGGTTCAACCTCTGAAGGATCTCCTGCTGTTGCGGTGGTTGAACTAGTGGCAGCTGCGGCTACTGCTGCGACTGAGGTTGAAGAGGTGGCGGGTATTGATACCCATATACTGGGTATCCAGTTGGATACGTAGCTTAAAAGGGCCCTTCAGGATGAAGAACATTGTAGTTTGCCGCCTCGAGATACGGGTCAACACTAGGGGCGTTGTAGTAGTTGTAGCCAGGATAAGTTGGCTGCTCAAAAGGGTTATACGCCGCTGCACCGGCGTAAGAAGGAATTGGGTTATCATAACCCATGTGTGGTGGTGGTGGCGCGACTGGCGGAGAGTCGACCTTAGAAACGGGGTTTTAAGGCCCACCCATCTGCGGGTCTTCATATAGTGGCGGGTAGTGGCTGCCACTGGAGTGTTGAGGGGTGCTGAAGTGAAAATCCCCTCTTCGCACGGACATCCGTGCACCTGATCTTCTTCACCTCGGCGGTTCGGAAGGCGGCTGCTGCTCTAGCGGCGGCGGTGGCGTAACTGCCTGGAAACGTGAATCCTCAGAGGGATCTTGTTGCTGCTGTTGAGGTGGGTTGAAAGGGGGAGTAAACTCCCAGTGGTATGTGGCCCACCTTTCTCCAAAGCTGTCTGGGCCCCGGTATGGCGAACCATAAAAAGATGATCCGTCAGAAATCTCGATGGGATGCGAGGGCGTCCCTGTTGGCATCTACGGATCCGGGTCTTCATCCATTTCCATATCCTGGGCTCCAGGAAAGTGGTCTTCTGGTCCCAATGGGTTATGGCCCATTGGTTCTTCACTCACGTTTGCCGGATTGAACCGGCTCTGAAAGTAGGGGGTCGGGCCCTGAAAGGCACGGTGAGAACCCGAACGCTGCAACGGGAGGTAGGAGTGGCGCGAGTGGTCGGACTCGTTGTTTTGGTGGAGCCTGAATGAGTCGTGGTACGATGGTGATGAACTGAGCGAGACAGAGCGTCTCGCAGGCTCCAGGTAAGTCCTCCAATCTTCGTGGGGACTTAAGCTTAAAGTTGCTGAAGGAGTTCGCCGGTGTGATGGCCCGGCCTCGTGGTCATTAGGAGCAGTGATTGGCGCCTTGCCTCGTCCTCCTCTTCCTCTGAATCGGGGCGGCATTGTAGTTGTACCCGCCAAAACAAACAATGGAAAACATTAAGATTAGGATTAGTCCTAAGTCATTAGCCTAGACTCGGAGGTCAAGGAATGTGGAAACTGTGTCATTGAGATTAAACACAAAAGGCTAGTGTTTAATTCACTCAATGTTGGCTCTGATACCAACCTGTCACACCCCGATATTTCCACGTATTACCGGTGGGCCCGGTGGGGAGTATCGTGACGTAGTTGATATCATCATGGTCAATAATCACAGTTTAAATGCACAGCGGAAGTCTAAAAGTAATAATTATACAAACCGATTCGAAAGTAACATTAAATATTACAACGGATCATAAGATGGATCCACAGGCGGATCAAAAACAAAAGAAGTATTGTTCAACAGACTTTAAGTGATAAAAGCTTGCAAGACTCTTTATTTATTCACTCAGGAGTTCCAGCCCATTACGTTTAGTACCTACACTTAACCTTTTTGAAAATACGTCAGTTTACACAGGTAAATACAATTAACCGACACTTTTTGAAAATATTTAAGAAAATTGATTTAAATGCACAAGGCACGAATATTCTTTTATAACTTGGGATAATTATTTAAAAATAATCTTGTAAAAGATTTATATGTTTATTATACATTCAGGATCCGGGATAGAAGCCGGAACAAGATTAATAGACACACCACATAATATAAACCCACGGCGAGTTATTCTCAACAAACGGGTATATCTTTTTACATACGTACCGGCAGGTGTATGCCTACACCCCGTGCTTAAGTCGTGGCCATTTCAATGAATGAGCCGAGGATATCCAGGACATGGTCATTAACCCCTCAAAGGCTTAAAACAAATAAAACAGATTAAACGGGTTATCTCAATGATTTAACCATTATTCGATTAAAGATTCAATACCCGACCAAGCGGTATTATTAAATACCGTACCCCAAGCCCGTATAAGGGAAAATAAGTTAAAAGTATTTACCTGAGCAAAAATATAATTTTTATCCCAACCGTATATCAATCAGCAAGTACAGATAGCTTTTACCGGGCTCCTAATCTGGAATGAAGGTTTTTAATAACCTATTAGATTCCTAACGGGTCTTACTTATGTCTTAACTTAGACCGGTTAGTTTTAATGAAAGGTTTACGGTTCAAAACGCAAGATTAAGCGAAGACCGGATTAAAATTTGATTTAGACTCGACAAGTTTAAAGACTTGTATAAAATGGGTAAACTAAATATATACTGGATTTTGAAGTAAAAACGATAAGGTTTGACCCGTTTCGGTTAATTTATGCAAACTAGTTACATAAACCGTACCGAACGCGAAAAATGCATAGCGGGTAACCTAATGAGTCATGAATAGGTTCCACAAGTTAATATGCTTTAAATATGTTGTGATATCAGTAGTATACCTTCCATTATGCCCAAAACGAATTTAAAACCAATTTATGCCTCGTAGGGGTATTTTGGTCATTTTAAAGTTTATAAAAGAGGTTAAAAAGAAATCTAAGGTTCTGGTCTAAAACAATCAGTAAAAATATTTATTTTAATGAGTTATATCAGTAGGATATCATATATATGTGAAATTTATCTTTTATGACCAAACTATGCATCGTAGGTGCATTTTGGTCATTTCACACATGCTATAAGGGTCAAATTTGGAAATATGAGTTCAAAACTTTTACTTACTGTTAAAGTATAAAAATTTATTCATAACATCAGTAGGTAACAAGTCTTATGTGCCTAATATGGTTTTAAACCATACTATGCGCCTAAATCGCAAAAAAAGTCGGTATTTGACGATATTCGAGTTGATTAAAGAAATCTGAGATTTTGACCAGCCTTTACAGTTTAAAATAACTTATTTATTATATAAAATCAGTAGAAAATGTTTGATATGTAAAGGATGTGTAAAACTCATTTTATTCGCAAAAAGGGCATTATCGTCAATTACCGAGTCAATGCAAGAACCCTATGTTATGATCAGTTTAAAATTTAATAAAAATTTCCAAAAATCTCTAAATATTATATAATAACAGTGGGTAGAAATTTTGGTGTCAAAATTTGGGTTTAAATGGGTTTTATGCCAAAAATGTCGTTTAAGTAATAAAAAGCTTTTAATTTACGATGTTGAGCATAACTCCTAATTCAGACCATAAACTGATGTCAAATTTTTAGGACATGCTTATAAATCAGTAATAAAGGTTTTTGTCCTCTCACATTTTCAAAAATCTCGTTTTAATATCAAAAGGGCATTATGGTCAACATTTAAGCATTTAACGGAAACATGCAATGAACTAGGATTTCTATGGAACCAAGTTGTATAACCTCAGAGGGTTATACTAACCTATAATATACTCCTAAGGGAACCCTAAGGCATATCTAAAACAAGCTAAATCAAAGTCAAAGCAAAAGTCTACCTTTGCGACTTTCGGTTGCGAACCGAGCCTAAACACAGAATTGTCGGGTTGAACATGCCTAAACATGTTCTTATATTATTTACCAAGTTATTTTAGTGTTTAAACATGTTCCATAACTTCTACATTATCAGTTATGAATTTATTTGCAAAAATGGATTCTGTTGACTTTTTAAAAATAAGTTTGACCCGACAATTGACCAAGTTAGAGTGATAATCAGTGGGTGCCCTTTTAAGGGTTTATTACCTACATAATTACCAACTCATAGCCACTTTCAATTCGAATAATGGCTGGACCATTAGTGATTAATCACTAAGTCAAAGCTTGATTACGATGGCTTTGACTTTTGGTCATTAAACTAATAAAACTTGAACTTATGGGGCTAAGAATGCTTACAATAACTCTTAGCACGAAATATGAACAGAGGAAAGCTTCCTAGAGCTCCAAGAAACTTCAGAGAGTGAGTTTTGAGTGAAAGTTTGCAAGTGTGAAATGAACAAGTGAAGAACAAGGCTTTATATAGGAACTTTGATGCATCAAGATCAAACCACATGTCCCTACATTGATCCCAGATGTTACCTGTCACCCCCCCCCCCCCCGATCCCTTATCTGTCCCGGGAACGGACGGCCGCGAACATTCGTTTGTGGTGGTATCAGTTATTAAATTGGCAGCGGAAATTTCATCAGGACCGTAGTTAGGAAATATTTTATCAGAGTAAAACCACCTTATTTTATTTTAATAATCACATGGGTAAAACCCAAGTTTCTTATTACAACATGTTTATAGGGATAAACCCTACTTTATTGAATTTAAAACATCGTATTTTAGATAACTTTTATAGCCACAGTTTTCCAAGCCGTCAGTGCTCTCAAGCTGGCTTTTTTACTACTTGGCTTTCACATTGTGTTACCTGAAACACGTGTTTAAAAACATTTGTCAGTGGAAAATACTGGTGAGTGAATCCCAGTTTAATCAAGAAACATTTTATCAATTAAAACAGTATTGAGAGCGATCACATTGTTTATTTCTACACAATTACTCATTCAGTACTGTCAATCCTGACTTGTGGGTCATATTACACATTGGCTAACTCATTGTCCAATGGTAACGTACTGTCATCCCCGACTTACTACACGCAGTAGTATATTTTGTATACAAAACCCCAACATACCGGCAGTAATTGAAGAACTACAAAGACTCAATCACCGCTTAATCACATTGTAAAACAATTAAGGTTTTGTAAAACATTCCAAAAAGGTTAACAAAAAGAGGATAAACTCACATTGCTATCTTAGACTTCGGGTAAGGGTTTCCTGGGATTAATCTATAATTTACACAAATGTACATAGGTTAGTATAATAACCCTTTTTATAATATTAATGATACCCTCCCCGAGACGGTCTTCCAACAACTACGTCGGGCAGAACCACGACAGTTGTTACGGAACCCTAAATCAATCGGGCAGCGTATCTAATACGAAACTGGGGTTATAATACTTACAACGGAGCAGAACCTCGCTAATTAGGGGTATAATACCCGAGTATAATAACTCTAATTCAGAATTTTGAGATTGAGAATGAATTGTGAACGAAATTTGGTTGAACCCGATGGCCTTCTTATATAGTTGCTGAACCTGGGTCTCTCGCGGCCCGCGTAACATAAGCACAAAGCTTACGCGTCCCGCGTCAAAGCTGGGTCAACGCGTAGCTGGGCTGAGTCGACAACTAGCTTAGCCGGGTGTTGGGCCACGTGGCCGCACCGGGCTGCGCCACCTTTTTAGCCTCTCGCGGCCCGCGTAAGGGTTATGGGGTACCTTACGTGGCCCGCCTCAACTTAACTTTTCTTGTTTTTCATTTATTTTTAATGCTATATTGTATTTCGGGCTCGGTTTTCACATACGGGGTGTATTTAAAAACATATAGGGGTATTCTAAATATATTAGGGGTGTCAGAAATATTTTGGAGGGTTGATATATCTTGGTACAACTCCTGGATTATTTAATAGAATATATAGTGTACTCATATTAAGTATAGTAACCCAATTCTACTTTATCCCTACGTCACGAAACAGAACCCCAACGAATTTAGGCAGAGCCTTGACATACGTTACGGGGCCCTACGTTACTTGGACAGGGTATCAGTGATCAGGGGCTACAATACTTAAAATGGGGCAAGGCTTTATTATTATTATATATTTAATAATAATAAATAAATAGAATTGTAGATATGAGAGAGAGAGGGTGATAGCAAGATGGATAGCAAGTTGGAATGCTGAACACTCTCTTCCATATATTGGTTGTGAAACTTGGATATCAAGTAAAAAGTTAGTCACATTGATTCTCCTGATCACACGTATACATTATTCATATTAAATGTTTAGCTTATTATTTTAATATTTTATTCAATACGTAACTTTTAAGTTTTTGACTATTATTATTTTATTAATTTATATATTATAATTAATTCAACTGATTCACTTTTTTGGCGCTTATAACTTTAAAAGTATAACATTTTATAAAATGCTGAATATGCCATTAGAACAAGAATAATTTTATCTACATTTTGAACCAGGTTTCATTAAAAACAGAGTAGGTTCAAATATAATGTATTTTTATAATTTAATTATTAAATGGTTCCTACGTTTGCCCAAAATACCTCATATTTCCATTGGTCAATTTACCCATGATACATTCTTTTAATAACATAAGCTTTTATATAAAATAAAAATTTTGGGAATGTTACATTACCAGGTGTCCCTAGTACATGAAAAACCATTGGCACAGTCCCTGGTATCGATTCGAGGCATGCAAAGGCGGTGGAACTGACTGAACTTGCAGCTGTCCTTGTTTTTCTGCATCTGGCACTTTCACGCGGCCCGCGTAAGCATAGGTCTTGGCTTACGCGGCCCGCGACAATGGGGAGAATCGGTTAAAAGTTTGCAAATCTTGCAATTTTAGTCCCTGGTCCATTTTAACTTTATTTAAGTTCCATTTATTGCATTTAGGACCCCCATAGTTAACTATTAAGGGCCTTGGGTCATGAACTAACTCCGTTAAGCTCCCGGTTAGTTGTACGATCACCCGAAAGGTCTTGTTTTCACCGAAACTCCACAAAATTAATATCCAATATTCTTGAAAGCAAAATATACAATTACTTACAATGTTTGGGATCGTTAAAAGGTCACTCAGAGGTAACTTTTAACATGTTGACACTTTTAACCCCTATGTTTCGTAAAGTTTTAAATTTAAGCGCAAACGGCTTTTAAATGTCTGATAATTTTATTCATCAAGAATACGAACATCTTATGAGGTCATTCAGAGGCACGAGTTTGGCATGATGACATGTTTGATCCTTTTACTTACATATTTACATTGTTTGACAACTTCAGTCCCTCCAGATCAATCCATTACACGTTTAGAGTCCATGACACGAGTCTTTATTATATTGGTCGTGATTTTACGAGGTGTTACAATTTATAGCCTGTTAGGGGCCAGACATGTGGTGTATCTGGATGACACATCAGCAGTGACTTGCAACTGCCAACTGTCGAGACATAGGGCATGTCTCGAAGACACGGGGTGTGGTCAACTCTCGAAATCTTCAAAATTCAATTTTTGTCATCTTATGTCGAGACACGACCCGTGTCTCGCCTAGTTATGGGGCGTGCCTCAAGTATTTGACCATGAAAACCATATTTTTGGCTTCATGTCATCGAAAGACTCAAGATTCATATATTATAGTCCCCGTAACTTATTCCCTAGCCCAAGATATGTTTCTGCGAAGTTTTAGGCTTTTTTTACTGTACCGTTGACTTTTAGTTTGCTAAGGGGGGCACCATTTCGTCTCGTATTGAGGAGAACAAAATTTTTTCATGACTCGAGGATTATGTAGAGGGCATGTCATGTAGGCATGGCCCGTTTCTTGAGCTACAACTTGACTTTTCTCTTAATTTTTCTTCGTTTTCTGCTTCGTTTGTCATTTTGCGGCCTGATTGCCCTGAAAATCAAAAGTGAACAAATTTACTAATATATTCAAAAATACAATCTTAAGATGGGTATTAAATGATGTGTAAATATGTGCAATTATGTGTACATCAATATGTCATGCACCTCTATTAAAGGCACCACAATAGCAACACCTTGTATTTGCTATGAGTAGCCCGCACCAACACCCCACACTCAACATCTTGTGCCATTGCAGGAGGTAGGGCAGTGTTCCTATGCGGTACCATCATTCCACCTAACCCATGCCTCCTTGTTGCCCTCTGTCCACTTACCCTGCCCTAAAATGAAGAAGAGATAATGGTAATATGAAGCGATAGATGCAACTGTTTTAACAGTTAGTGTGGGAAGTAGCTATATGAAGAAAAAAATCTTAAACGTCTGAATGAATGATGCTTGCAATATTACTTTGGGTATTTATCTTGATTCTATATTAAACAAGAGTTTTTTATATTATTTGATATCGTTTTATTGGATTTTAATATGATATTAGCGATGAAGTATTCATTTAGTGGTAAATTTTAATTATTCATCATCAAATAATTTTCTTGGTATTATGTTATTAAAAGCATCTACAACCTAAGGGTCGCAGACAGCGACGTGGATATCACGTGAGGAGAGAGGCCAAGGACTTTGCCGGTTACGAAGACAAAAGTACTTACAAACCTTCGAAGGAATGAGGGGTTTATGTGAGAGGCTCGAAGAGGATAACAATGTCAATGAAGGGTTTTTGGCTTCCTAAGATTTTGATCAGAATAAAATTGGCATGAAGATTCTTGACCTTTGACTTATTGCATATGCTCTAGGTATTTATCACTAAGGGTGGACGGGGTGGGGGTCAGGGAAGGGCCGGTGAAGCCCGACACCGTCCAGGAACACCGCACCTGGATCCGACTTCCATTTTTACACCGAAAAATGGGGAATTTCCATCGAAACGTGGGGAAGTGGTGAGGAGGTTGACTTGAATATTTTAAACGACTGTTGGTAAAAAAAAATAAAAAATAAAAATGAACCCTTCAATTACCAACCTCATTTCTATCATTTTACCACACAAAACTTTCTTATTTCTCACCAAAACCCTCTTATTTATCTCAAATGGCAAGAAGACCAGGGACCGAAGAAGAGATTGTTTTGGCTACATCTTGGGTGGCAACCCATAATGAAACGCCTCCTAGTGCAACCAACTTCGTTTTGGAACACAGTTTTTCAACAGTTTCGTCTGCATATGGGTGAGACCAACCACGATGAGTATCAACTTTATTCATGTTTCAGGGATAATCGTCATAAAAGTGCAAGATTTCATTCGCTCTTCAACGATGTGGAAAATGCCAAGGGTGAGCTAACGGAAGATGACGTGATTCAAGTGGCCCTCGTGGAATACAAACATATCTACGACCATGACTTTAAACATGTTTCGGCATGGTAAATTTTAAGGATGTTTGTTTAATTATGTTTAATTGTGTTTTGTTTACATTTTAGAAGTGTGTAATTTTTATTTTATAATTAATGTTTAATTTGAATTATGTAATGTTTATTTTAAATTATTGTTTTATTTTAACTAAGTTTGTTTTTATTTTAATTTAATTAAACGAAAATATTTTTGTTTTGGGGAAAACTCTGGGACGACATCGCATAATCTAGGGAAACTTGGAAAAGGTTGATGTGGCGCTAATATATCATACGGGGAAATATGAGAAAACAGTACAACACCCTCCACCCTAATTCCTAGTATTTGTTTTTTAAAAGTTAAAACTTGTATAAACAGAACGAACGAACCATTACAATGGCCCCCAACCAAGGGGGAGTAAAAACCCGACAACAAAGCAACACACAAATTACATCAATTCGAATATACACCAATTCAACCATTGAATTGACTTGAACTTTGATCAATTTAAACCATAGATATCCGAGCGCCTTCGCGTCTTTGATTAACTCCTCTATCCAGGTCTTCTTGCTCAAATTTACACCAACTCAACCAATGATAATTTTGTGGCTATCCAAAATCCATTGGTAACTCTCATGCAAAAAAAAAAAGCCCCTTGCATGATTTTTTGGTACTATGTGCCGGTAATAATGCATTAGTGACTAAAAGTTTGTCAGTGTGATCCTTCTTTGGTAAATATATTCTTGATCACTTTTTGTTCTTTTTAAGAAGCCAAATCTACTTGGGTCATATTCGGTGGGTACTCTATAGTGGAACTTTATTCTAAATAAGTAAATATAGAGATTTGGAATAATTTTTGTAAAGAACTTCATCACCAACGTTTCCTTTAAATACAAAGGACTCAATGATATTTTTGTACGATTACAATTCATTCTTTTAATGCATTAATCTGTCTTTTCTTCCCATTATTTAATATTTTTATCCCTTGGTATTATATAAAATAACATAGGCGAATATATGTAGGAAATGAGTCACAATTTTATTAATAAAACTAATAAAAAATAAAGATACTCTCTTTAAACATTTGGAAAATTGTAGTACATGAACCGTGTACAAATTCAAACGAAAAAATATGTACTACTACATATTTAATAAAACAATTGATTCAAACCAATATCTTCAAAAGATAAAGTCTTCAACTTGATCTTTAACCGCATCTACTTGTATGGTTCGTTGTGTTTTCAGTCCGTTGTGTAGGCTTCAAGGAGGTCTTGAACCACGTCTTCTTGTACAATAATTTCCTACAAAAATAACAAACAAATGTTGACGGTTGTGGCTGAGGCACGTGTTCAACACGCTTCCCTTAAAACAGATTTCGCGCCTCTACTAAAGACGACGCGTCTGTCTCCCAGGGTACAACAGCTGAAGCAGTTTGTACTGTCGGAGAAGGCCATGCGCCCGAGGTTACACCGGATAAAAGCATAGTGTTAGACCTTTTGAAAATTAAGAATAGAAATGTACTTGAATCATGTAGAGAAACTTATCTCTATATGTTCCCAACATGTGGGTCATCAAGTATTTCTTCTTCAAGGACTCTTCATGCATATCTTTATGTCTTCTACTTGTATTCTTACTATTGTAGTTTTATATATAAAAAACCCATCATGTTAGGCACATAGCCTACTTTTAATACAAAAGACATGATGTAGAGAAAAGTCTCACTTAATTAGAGATTTATTAGAGACATAAACTCTAATAAGAAACTAATAAATTGACATAAAAACTCTACTTAAGAGTTTATGTTCCATATGAAGAGTCTAGTACTTAATTAGAGATTTATTAGAGACATAAACTCTAATAAATTGACATAAAAACTCTACTTAAGATTTTATGTTCCATATGAATAGTTTAGTAAATAATTATAATTTCATTAAATTATAATCTCACTAAATTAATATTCATTCATAATATTTAAATTTCTAACAATATATAATATTTTATTAATTAAATAGTCTGCTTAATTTGAATTATTGTATAAAGTTTAATTAAGTTGGCATACAAATATTATAGAGTTGGGAGTCTTTGGAATTGGTGGTTAAGATGAAATTATTCTAAAAATATGATACATAGTAAATGCTTTTCCGTATATTTGATTTACTGTAAAATATATATATTAGAGCATTCACAACATATTATCTATGTTTATGTGAGTGTAGCCTTTATATTTTTTTAGAGTGGTCGTAAATGAATGCGAGTAAAAGAGAGAGAAAAAGGTAAATTTGAAGTAAGATGTTCTTCATGTCTATATTTTTTTGAAGTGGTTGAGTGGATGAAAGAGATAAGATAATGATAAAAGTATAAAAAATATTAATTAATTGAGAAAGAGAGAGAAGAAATAGTGTGTTTTAGTGTAAATATATCCTATCTAATAAATAAAGAACTTGGGTTGCCATGTGGCACCCTTGACAATCCAAAGTTTTGGAGAGAAAGATTTTACAATTTAGGATTTTATATTAAAAATTAATATAACGAACTAATTATATAAGTAACTAACTAATATGGTTGTTCCGAAATATATGCTGCATATTAGATATATTATCTTATATTGATTTTATATTAAAAAATAAATATATCTAACTAATTATATAACAAAACTAACTATTATGGTTGTTCTGCAATATATGATGCACTATATTAGATATTTTATATTGATTTATGTTTAAGACGTTAATTTTGAAGAAATGTGGTGTTCGATGATTAGTGATTTATGTGGTAAGAAAAATGACTAAATAAAAAAACATTAAATAATTACAAATTTTGTAGTTGCATTATTATGAGTTAAGTTCACGTACAAACAACCTTATCGTACAAAACGTACGAAAGACATGCAAAAGCAAAAAAAAAAAACGCGGTGATATTTTCGTAATTATCTGCTCGTAGGGTAATTATCAAAATTACTCTACAAAACTTTTGGTAATTTTCAATTTCTGTTTGTTATTTGTTGTTATTGGTTATTGGTATGACTTTTGGTAATTATGAATTTATATTTGTTATTGATACGAATGGTTTTGAATTGTATTAGTTATTGGTATGATCATTAGGTTTTATTACATGTTTTCCAAACTTGTAACCCACTCTTCTATTTTTACTACATTTTTATTTTATGATCCTTGCCACATATTGTAAGGACTTGCAAAAATGTCCCAAAACGAACCGTAAGTAAAAACCCGGACCCCTAAAACCCTAATGTGCATGAAAAAATCAATAAAATGTGAAATTTGGTCTTCACGCAGGCCGCGTAAGACACAAGGGTTGTCTACGCGAGCCGCGACAACTCATAAAAATTCCGGATCAGCTAACAGGCCACGTGTCGACCACCTGGCAAACCTACTCGTGACACCGTAGCCTTAGTCTACGAATAGATGGCCCTCGCGGGCCGCGTAAGTGTTAAGTATGGGTTTACGCGGGCCGCGTAAAACCCATATTTCAGCTATAAATTGCTTGGATCATGGCCTGATCATCTGTGTCGAAAACAATTCTCAAAAACGAAGTTATACTGCTTGAATTTCACTTTCAATATAGCAAGGCGCTGCTACGATACAGGGTATTAACTCGATCGCTGCTACGATTCAATGTCCGATCGATTGAAACTATCTGATGGATGTTTAAGTGCTGCCCACATTAGGGCTATACTTTGTCATTCGTCGTGAATTCGATGGATGTTTAAGTATTGCACTTTGTCATTCGTTGTGAGGGTTTTAATCTCATGAGTTATCGTAAATGCTGTATTAGTTACTGACCTAGTTCGTGTGCATTGTTATTTAAATTAGGTTACAAGGCTAATCAGTAGGCTAAACTCTGCCCGTTTAAATCTGCAATGTGAGTCATTCTCTTTTATCAAAAGTATTTTACAATACTCCATTTATTTTCAAAGGTTATAATTACAGGGATTAAGTCATGGTTATCTTAATCACTGGCTAGTGGGGTATTGTGCACATTACTAATTTCTCACGGTTAGACTAATAAATCCTAACAGTGATAATCATCACTACTTGGGTGAAAGGACCCAATAGTGGTATGACCATCGTCACCAGGAGGTGACTTGGCGCTAGATAAAAATAAGATAGAAGCCATTGTAATTGCTCTTATGCTGTAATTTAAAACTATGTGTCGTTTTATTAACTATGAATGACTCGCCAGTATTTCCCCGCTGATAAAATATTTTTAAAACATGTTTCAGGTAACTACTGTGAACCAAGGAAAAGTGCTACGGAGCACTAACAAGCTTGAAGTAGTGGTTCAGTTAAATAAATAAACATGTTTTGTAAATCAGGGAATTTCCTTGTGAAATTCCTCTATTGTAAATTACGGGGTTTATCCCGAATGATGAAATAAAATAATCGGGCATTTCAAGTTTTAAAAGATCCTGTAAAATCTTCCGCCGTCAACTCAATGAATAAATACCACGGGTTTCTGTCCCGCGGCTCCTGGACCGGGTAAAACCGGGACGGGGGCCGTGACAGAAAAAGGTGGTATCAGAGCCACTGATTTAAGCCAATTAAGTATTTAGAAATACTTAATTTTCCTAATTACCCTCATGTGATTATGTGTTTTTGTTAACTGACTACTTGTTAGTTACAGTATGGGTAAGCAAAGAATTTCGGATATCTATCGTCAATTAGATAGTTCACCAAAAGATAAGGGAACTTCATTTCAATCAAATTCCTCAAGATACTCAGTAGATACTGAGGAAGGAATATATGTTCGTAAGGCACAGTTTGAAAAACCACTTACCATTAAGAAAAGAAGTTGGATTATTAGAAAAAGTCAAGAGAAAATAAAGAAGTCACAAACAAAAGAAGTGATAACCCACCATGGGAAGATGAATTAGACGAACAATGGGCAAATCTCTATATGTTGGCCACTACAGCAGTAAATGTTAACCTTTAACTGCCAACACCCTGACCCAGTACTGGCACCCATAGCATCCATAAGCCAGAAACTTTAAAGAAACTTGCCCATTAGATAAACAACTTAGTAAGAAAAGATAGACTAAAATAAATTATTAATGCACAATCCCTAGTATATTTTAAATTTCATTTGTAATTTGTAATATATATATATATATAATCGCAATATTTAGTTTTAATCAATCTGTTTGTATAAATATATTAGATATTTGTAATTAATATTTAATTTTTTTTATTACCTTTTTGTGATTATGTGAAAATTCAATTTACAAAACTTTAACCTAGAATTTTTGTGTTTCTTCATATCTGCTAAACAGCATGAATGAGTTGTCTGAAGCTCTTCAGAATCTCAATCTCTATTCTGTTAATGTGGAAGTTTCCAGAGACTTTACCGGTTATTGTGCCGACATGGAGGAACCTATGGAATTTCAAGCCCAGCCACCGGAGAAATCCAAGCCAAAGAAGAGAAGAAGAATTGTGGGCTGGAGGCGTGTGCGCAGGAGGAAACCAGCGACACGGAAAGTTATAAAGACGGAGGATCCCAAAGATAAAGGCAAGGGAATAGAAATTGGGGAAAGTTCCAGGCAAGATCAGGAAATGCCACCCTGGGAGGAGCTGGATCATAAATTGGCACTTAGTAACCTCATCGGACCTGCCGGTGAAAACCTCTTTAATTACCCAGCGGAAGCACAACTTCCAATTGATCTAGAACCTGATATCCCCGATCCTATTATCCACACCCAACCTCTACCAGCAGAGCTAGAAGAATGGTGGACCACCGACTCGCAGTTTCAGAATCTCTTAAATAACCCTTATACCTTTTTCCCTCAGTTTGACCCAGAGCCTGCACCAAACCCACCAATGAGCAATGAGAACTTGGCTGAACTCCGCCATTTTGGCGAGGAGCTGGTGGATGCAGGGAATCGAATCCGGGAGGTGGAAGAACAGATCTCCTGGAAGTACGACGAGAGGGAATGTCGCTTCTGAGATGCCAGCACATGGTGATGGTGTGGTTGTATAATAAAATATATATATATATATATATATAATTATGTGAAATAACTTAAAAAAAATAAAACTTTTGTAAGATAACCAGTTTGTACGGATGCCTATTATATATAAAATATCGAAAGTCAAAAAATCGACAATTTTGGCTATACTTGTTAACGTGATTATGTGCAACTATTTTATTATGTTTGGTTATTAATTATTTTATGCTAATCACTTATATAAATTAATTACCAGATGGAACACGCTGATAATGAACCCGTTAATGAAGTTAATCAATCTGAGCAAAACAATGAAGATCAATTTCTGAATAGGCAAGATATCGAGAATATCGTTGCTCAGGGAATAGCCAATGCTATTCCAGCAATCCTTGCTGCTGCCCGAAATCCAGTTGAACCTCAACAAATTATTCCTAGCAAACGTACACACGGCGACAATTTTAGTAATAGTATAAACGGAGGCGGTAACCATACTAATAACGACAATGGTGGAATGCAAGCACCACTCCTTAAGAAAATGAAAGCTGCAACGCCTGGTTGCACTTATAAGGAATTTCTTGCCTGTAAACCGGTTGAATTTGCAGACAACGAAGGGGCGACTGCTGCACTACGTTGGTTAGAGAAAACCGAGGCGGTGATTAAAATAAGTAAATATGCTGAGAAAGACAAGGTCATGTACGCGTCGCATCTTTTTAAAGAAGGGGCGCTAGAATGGTGGAATACGGTACTTCAAGCCAAGGGAAGTAATGTGGCCTATGCCATGAGTTGGGAAGAATTTAAGCGGCTAGTAGAAAGAAAATTATGTCCCGAATATGAGAAAGAACAAATGGCGAATAAATTCTTGAACCACCGGATGGTGGACGTACACTGTCGAGGGAATACTTTGACATTCTTCGAGTATGCGATAGGACCAACCCGGGCTTCGCCAGAACCGGTACTTATTTCTCGCTATATTTGGGGATTGATTGGCGAAATCCGTGATATCGTTAAAGCTGCGAGACCTCGCACTATTGACGATGCTGTGGAATTAGCTAACACCCTAACTGACGGGCTGATATGCACAAGAGAAGAAAACCGGAAAAAGGAAGTGGCCCAAAAGATTACCCAGGGATTCCGTGTGGGTAACCGTAGTAATTTCAAGAAAAAAGGAACTGGGCAATCTTCCACTGTTCCATTTTGCAATGCCTGTAAAAGAAAGCATTTTGGTAGATGCAAGGGGTATTGCAATTTCTACAAAATTCCAGGGCATCAAGAAGAAGATTGCAGGAGAAAGAAATCCACAATTTGCTACAACTGTGGAGAAGCTGGACATTTTAGGCCAGACTGCCCGAAATTGGTCAAACCAGCTGATAACAAAGCCAAACCTGCAGAAGGAACTACCAAGAGAAACGCAAGAGCCTTCCAGTTGACTACTCAGGAAGCAGAACTAATCCCTGACGCGATAGCTGGTACGTTCCTAGTTCACAACGTTTATGCAAAAGTATTATTTGACTCTGGTGCAAACCAAAGTTTTATAAATACTTCATTCTGCCAAGCTCTTAACCTACCCTTAACCAACCTTAGACAAATTTTTACGGTAGAAATGGCAGATGGGAATTCTGTTAACATAGATAAGGTTTTGCGAGAAGAAAAGATAGAACTCTTAGGCCATAAATTCTCTGCAAACCTGTTACCTATGAATTTAGCCGAATTCGATGTGGTATTAGGAATGGATTGGTTAGTAGCCAACCATGCTCGAATTCTTTGTGATAAGAATTCCATAGAAATTCATACACCTACAGGAGAATTAGTGGTGATTACAGGAGATAAGCCACGAAAGCCACTGAAATTCATTTCAGCAATGAAGTTGGCCAGTTATTCAAGAAAACAAGAAGTGGTGTATATGATTTCAGTAATCATTAACACAAAAGGTAAAGGACTTAAAGAAATTCCAGTAGTATCAGAATACCCGGATGTATTCCCAGAAGAACTACCTGGATTACCACCCGATAGGGAAGTAGAATTTAGAATTCATCTAATTCCTTGAACTACACCGATAGCCAAGGCACCTTATCGGTTAGCACCCACCGAAATGTTAGAATTGAAAAAACAGTTAGATGAATTATTAAGTAAAGGATTCATACAACCTAGTTCATCCCCGTGGGGAGCTCCAGTGTTGTTTGTGAAAAAGAAAGATGGGTCAATGAGAATGTGTATCGATTATAGGGAATTGAATACGGTTACAATTAAGAATCGATACCCATTACCTAGGATCGATGATCTTTTCGATCAACTTCAGGGAGCTAGATACTTTTCTAAGATAGATTTATGCTCTGGATACCATCAGTTGAAGGTACAAGAAGAAGACATACCTAAAACTGCTTTCAGAACTAGGTATGGTCATTACGAGTTTACAGCCATGCCCTTTGGGTTAACAAATGCTCCTGCAGCATTTATGGACATGATGAATAGAATCTGTAAACCGTATTTGGATAAATTTGTAATTGTCTTCATCGACGATATACTTATTTATTCCAAAAGCCAGGATGAACACCGTCAGCACCTGCATGCACTCTTAACTTTGTTAAGAAAAGAGAAGCTTTATGCCAAATTCTCGAAGTGTGAATTTTGGCTACAGGAGGTACAATTTTTAGGACACATGGTGAATCACGAAGGTATTCACGTAGATCCCTCCAAAATAGAAGCAATCACTAAATGGAAGGTTCCGCAATCAGCTATGGAAATTAGAAGTTTTATAGGATTAGCCGGATACTATAGACGGTTTATTAAGGATTTTTCCAAAATAGTTGTACCCTTAACTAAGCTAACTTGTAAATCGGTTAAGTTTGAATGGGGACCTAAGCAAGAAGAGGCTTTTAAGATTTTAAAGCAGAAATTAACAAACGCTCCAATTCTTTCCTTACCAGAAGGAACGGAAGATTTTGAAGTTTATTGTGATGCTTCTAAGTTAGGATTAGGATGTGTACTAATGCAACGCAAAAAGGTAATTGCATACACCTCAAGACAATTAAAGAAGCACGAAGAAAATTATACGACTCATGACTTAGAATTAGGAGCCATAATTTATGCCCTTAAGATTTGGAGACACTATTTGTATGGAAGTAAGTTTACTGTCTATACCGATCATAAGAGCTTAAGATACATATTTGGGCAAAAAGAATTAAACATGAGGCAAAGGAGATGGATGGAAATCTTAAGTGACTACGACTGTGATATTTAATATCACGAAGGAAAAGCAAACGTAGTTGCTGATGCTTTAAGTCGTAAGTATCATGAGAAACAACGATGAGTTCGTGCTCTTAGATTAAGTTTACAATTAGACTTAATAGAACAACTGAAGAATATCCAGGAAACAGCAATCAAGGATGATGCTGAAGGAATGAAAGGAAGAATAAAAGAATTGGAACAAGGAAGTGATGGAATTTGGAGATTCCATGAAAGAAGAATTTGGGTACCTAAGCAAGGAGAGTTAAGAAATAAGATTTTAGAAGAAGCCCATAAATCTAGGTATACCATGCATCCTGGTAACAATAAGATGTACCAAGATTTAAGGAATAATTTCTGGTGGATAGGAATGAAAAAGGACATAGCTAGATATGTTTCTAAATGTCTTACTTGTTCACAAGTTAAGGCAGAACACCAGAAGCCCTTAGGTCTACTACAACAATTAGAAATGCATGTATGGAAATGGGAACTCATAACAATGGACTTTGTTACTAAGTTGCCCAAAACCCGAAAAGGTAATGACGCAATTTGGGTAATTGTGGATCGATTAACCAAATCAGCTCATTTTCTACCCATGAAAGAAACCTTTAGCATGGAAAGGTTAGCCAAGTTGTATGTAGCTGAAATAGTATCCTTACATGGAGTTCCACTCTCCATTGTATCGGATAGGGATAGTCGTTCCACTTCCCATTTCTGGACAAGTTTCCAAGAAGCAATGGGAACTCGACTAAATTTAAGCACTGCATACCATCCTCAAACAGATGGGCAAAGTGAAAGGACGATCCAAACCCTGGAAGACATGCTTAGGGCATGTGTGATAGATTTTGGTGGGAACTGGGACAACCATTTACCCTTGATTGAATTCTCCTATAACAATAGTTATCATTCAAGCATTGAAGTTGCCCCGTTCGAAGCACTATATGGACGAAAGTGTAGAACTCCAGTTTGTTGGGCAAAAATAGGAGAAAGTCAATTATCAGGTCCTGAAATTGAGCAAGAAACTACCGATAAAATCACTCAAATCAAGGAAAAACTAAAGACGGCTCGAGATCGCCAGAAAAGTTATGCAGACAACCGACGCAAGCCGTTAGAATTCCAGGTTGGAGAAAAGGTACTCTTGAAAGTTTCTCCTTGGAAAGGAGTAGTTCGGTTCGGTAAAAGAGGAAAATTAAGTCCAAGATACGTAGGACCATTCCCAGTAATCCAACGTATAGGACCAGTTGCTTATCGCTTACAGCTACCAGAGGAGCTAGCTGGAGTACATGACGTGTTTCATGTATCCAATCTTAAAAATTGTCTATCTGACGAATCCTTGGTAGTACCTCTTCAAGATGTAGAGGTAAATGAAAAGTTAAAATTTGTTGAGAAGCCACTGCAAATAGAAGACAGAAAAATTAAGTTTCTCAAACACAAAAGATTGGTACTAGTCAAAGTCAAATGGGATTCAAAGAGAGGACCTGAATACACCTGGGAGCTGGAATCTGAGATAAAACGAAAATATCCTCACTTATTTCAGTAAATCTCGAGGACGAGATTTTAAATAAGGTGGGGAGGATGTAAGGACTTGCAAAAATGTCCCAAAACGAACCGTAAGTAAAAACCCAGACCCCTAAAACCCTAATGTGCATGAAAAAATCAATAAAATGTGAAATTTGGTCTTCACGCGGGCCGCGTAAGACACAAGGGTTGTCTACGCGGGCCGCGACAACTCATAAAAACTCCGGATCAACTAACAGGCCACGTGTCGACCACCTGGCAAACCTACTCGTGACACCGTAGCCCTAGTCTACGAATAGATGGCCCTCGCGGGCCGCGTAAGTGTTAAGTATGGGTTTACGCGGGCCGCGTAAAACCCATATTTCAGCTATAAATTGCTTGGATCATGGCCTGTTCATCTGTGTCGAAAACAATTCTCAAAAACGAAGTTATACTGCTCGAATTTCACTTTCAATATAGCAAGGTGCTGCTACGATACAGGGTATTAACTCGATCGCTGCTACGACTCAATGTCCGATCGATTGAAACTATCCGATGGATGTTTAAGTGCTGCCCACATTAGGGCTATACTTTGTCATTCGTCGTGAATTCGATGGATGTTTAAGTATTGCACTTTGACATTCGTTGTGAGGGTTTTAATCTCGTGAGTTATCGTAAATGCTGTATTAGTTACTGACCTAGTTCGTGTGCATTGTTATTTAAATTAGGTTACAAGGCTAATCAGTAGGCTAAACTCTGCCCGTTTAAATCTGCAATGTGAGTCATTCTCTTTTATCAAAAGTATTTTACAATACTCCATTTATTTTCAAAGGTTATAATTACAGGGATTAAGTCATGGTTATCTTAATCACTGGCTAGTGGGGTATTGTGCACATTACTAATTTCTCACGGTTAGGCTAATAAATCCTAACAGTGATAATCATCACTACTTGGGTGAAAGGACCCAATAGTGGTATGACCATCGTCACCAGGAGGTGACACGGCGCCAGATAAAAATAAGATAGAAGCCATTGTAATTGCTCTTATGCTGTAATTTATAACTATGTGTCGTTTTATTGAATATGAATGACTCGCCAGTATTTCCCCGCTGATAAAATATTTTTAAAACATGTTTCAGGTAACTACTGTGAACCAAGAAAAAGTGCTACGGAGCAGTAACAAGCTTGAAGTAGTGGCTCAGTTAAATAAAAAAACATGTTTTGTAAATCAGGGAATTTCCTTGTGAAATTCCTCTATTGTAAATTACGGGGTTTATCCCGAATGGTGAAATAAAATAATCGGGCATTTCAAGTTTTAAAAGATCATGTAAAATCTTCCGCTGTCAACTCAATGAATAAATACCACGGGTTTCTGTCCCGCGGCTCCTGGACCGGGTAAAACCGGGACGGGGGCTGTGACACATATTTAAAAAAAATTAAAATAATACAGAGTATTAAACATTTATGTTACAATTCTATGAATTTTATCATTTTTATAGATCACTCTACGTAATACACGGGTTACTAACCTAGTATAGACATGAACTAAAAGAATTAATTGTAAATGCTCTTATTGAGATATTTGTCTTTTCTGTACATTTAGTGACGAAAAGAAAAGTTATTGAGATATTTGTCTTGTTGTAAAACATTCTATTTTATATTAAAAACTTATTAACAAAATATGACAATTTTATTTTTGAGAAAAAAAAAAGTCTCGTTATCTCTAGGCTCAGTTAATGTAATAACTAGTGGTTTTCCCCCGCGCTATGCGGCGGGAACTCAATTGGTATCCGTTCGGTTCGTTCTGGTACCGACACTCGCTATAGTAGCTGAAAAAGAAAACTATAAAATAAATCGGGTTATGCCCAAAGAATACATACTTTATATCAATCGCAAACCATAGAAAGGAACACGGGTTCCAATACTACCGATATTATTTTACCGATGTTGTTCGGTTGAAATCGGTTCAGTTAGTCCCGTATAAAAACTCGTATAGTGTACAATAAAAAATTGTTTTTTCTATATTTTTATTGGCACTCGTATAGTTTACAGTTTTCGATAGAAAAATTTCAATCAAAAACCATAAAAAAAAGGAATATTGGTTTCCAATACTGCCGATATTGGTACCGATGTTATTCGGTTGAAATTGGTTCTGTAAGTCCCATATCAATACTCGTACAGTTTACGATACAAAAAAATGTATTTCTTATATTTTTATCGGCACTTGTATAGTTTACGATAGAAAAGAAAACAAATTAAATATCATTGTCGGTTCCTGTTCGCTTTGGTACGATAGCGTCATGGTATCCATTTTAAATATCATTGTCGGTTTCGGTTTATTTGGTACAATAGCGTCATGGCATCCATCTTAAATATCATTATCGGTTTGGATTCGATTTGATACGATAGCAATACAATATCCATTTTCAATAAAAAACAAATTAGAAAAAATTAAATTAAAATAATATAATATTAAAACTTAAATTTTACTATTCATCACCAATTTAAAATAATATGTATAATGTATAATAATGTAATGGATACTTTTCGAACAATTTTTTTTTCTATTTTGTCGTCAAAGAAGTTAAAATATAAATTTCTTAACACGTCACTTCAACATTCATTTAGGGGCTGTTTGTTTGGGTCTGAATGGAGCCATTAAGAGGCTTGGCTCTGAATCGGTCAGACCTCAGGGTGTTTGGTTCAGCAAATGATAACATCTGAATGAAACCATTCAGATCTGAATGGTTCAGCACCTTTTGATATCTGAATGAACTAGTGACCAGTCTGCCCTTTGCCAATCATCAAAACCCATCTTCTTCTTCCACAGCCACCCATTCTTCTCCTCTCATCTTTCTCATCCACACATCGCTGCAACTCCTCCACAGCCTTCACCTCCGTTGCCGCCCCTCCTCCACCGTCTCTCCTCCACAGCGCCGACAAAGAACAGCAGACAAAGAACACCGCCACCACACCGACAGTTTAGAGAGAGAAGCAGTCAAAGAACAGCCGCCGCCGCCACCAGCACCGTCCATTTCCGGTGAAACAGATCCAAATCGGGAATTCGTTTGGCCGGAATTCGTTTAAAGGTTCGACCGGTTCTATTTTTTTCTAATAAAAAAGAAGCACAAAAGTGAAGATGGAAATGAAGTGTTGGGATGAAGACCTTGACCGAGTCGACTCACCGGTAAATCGAAGAAGGTTGCAGATTTTCCTCATGACTCAACTGATAGTCGGAATACGATTGTTCGAGTCGACTCACCGGTAAATCGAAGTGGTCTCCTGTCAATTTGGTGTTAAGGTAGATGGAGGGGGGTTGGTGTTGATGATTGAAATGTTGAAAGTGTCGAGGTGGAGGTTGAAGAAGGTAACAATATATAATTTGTAGATGTGCAATAGAATCCAAAGTTTGACAATTGACATAGAATTGTCTCTGCAAACATTTTAGAATCCATAGTTTGACAAACAACATTTTATTGGTTCAGGGGTAAAAATGTCATTTTACATATTTTTCAGATGTGCAACCAAACAACATTTTATTGGTTCAGCACTTACTGGTTCAGACCCTCTTACCCATTCAGACCTCTTATTTATTCAGTACTTATTGATTCAGATGTTGCCAAACAGCCCCTTAGTCTCACCAATTACATAAAATATTCTATTTTACATTAAAAAGTTATTAACAAAATATGACAATTTTATTCTAAAATTTGGATATAAACAAAATAGAAATGAATTATTAAAAAAGGAAAACATTAGCCATTACATGGATTAGGAAACACGAATTCGAAACTTGAACCAATAGTATCAACTACAAAGAATCCATCTCCTCACATACCTTGAAATTGTTATCTGTGTACAATAAAATAATTATGAATTAGTAAAATGAATCATCCCCGATAATAATAAGAAAACCTAAAGAAAAAAGATTATAATGGGTAGAATTGAACAAATAAATAAATACTACATTTAACTTGTTACTGTTTGCAGTGGCGGATCTAGGATTCACGCCAAGCAGGAACGTTTTATAAGAAAAGCGGTAACGAAATCGAAAAAACGTCAAATTTTTCCAAAATTTACACTAAAAACGTCAAATTTTTCCCCGCCAAGCGGTAGCGGGCGCTCCCCCTTGTGTCCACATAGGTCCGCCCCTGACTGTTTGTTCTTGTTCAAATTGAATATTATCATTTAAGTATTAGTATTTAGGATCAGGTTATACTAAAAAGTTTATATGGGTAAAAATGTTAGAAAGTAATCTTAAACATCTATTTAATAATAATCAAAGGATCAGATTAAGTGAGTGTAATTGAACAAAAAAGGAGGTGTGTGGGTTTCTTGAGGGTATTCTAGTCCATTCAAGGCAATATTTTCTCCCTCCTCCAATTCCCTCCATTTTTAAAATCTTTAAAACGAGTATACTATTGCTATATTTTTGAAAAAAAATTCGGAAACCCAGATGCGTAAAATATAATGGACAAAAGACATAAAAATGATTTTTTTTCTAAAACGCAATTGACAAAGAACACAAAGAAAATGTATTGTTTCTAAAACGCAACGGACAAAAACACAAAAGAAATGTGTTGTTACTAAAACTCAATGGCCTAAAAACACAAAGAAATGTCTTTTTTCTAAAACTTAATGGACTAAAACACAAAAAAAATGTATTTTTTCTAAAACAGAATGAACTAAAAACACAAAAATATGTTGTTTCTAAAACGCAATGAACAAAAAACACAAAGAAATATGTTGTTTCTAAAACGCAATGAACTAAAAGCACAAAGAAATGTTTTTTTTCCTAAAACGCAATGGACTAAAAACACAAAGAAATGTTTTTTTTTTTCTAAAACGCAATGGACTAAAAAGAAAAACATATGTGTTGTTTCTAAAAAGCAATGCACTGAAAACACAAAAAAGTGTTTTTTCATTCTTTTGTAAAACGAAATGACTTAATTCAAAAACCTAGATCGTAAAACGCAATTTAAAATTTTCTTACAGAGATCGAAGCCGATTTCTTCGAATTTCTTTAACGATTGACGAAACTTGAATGCTAGAAACACATATCAGCGATCGAATCGAATGAATCGAGTGATGCGCTTCAAAATCACAGGAAAAATGAGAAATTATATGAAATTAAACTGGGTTTCTTCACAAAAGTTGAAGAACACGTTGATTGAGTGTTTGAATCATTGATTGATGACGAAATCGCACTATGAAGTAGTGATTATTGAGATAGAAAGTAAAGAAAATGTTGAAGATTGTGAGTTTTGAAAATTGTGGGTTTTGAAGTTGTAGGAAAAGAAAAAAAAAAAGGAGAAGATGAGATAAGATTGACTAAAATAACTTTCCTCTTTATTTTTCAATGTTGCCACATGTCATAACCTTATTCCTTCATACGCTTTTTACCCAAACTGTACTTCTTATTTGATCATCTCCCTTAATATTTAATTTAAGTTGTGTTAAAGAAAGGGTCCTAATAATCCCACACCCTAAAATCTTAATTTAACACCCTGTATACGGGCCGTATAACGTTATACGGCCCGTATAGAGTAATTTAACATGACAAATATTTGGCCGTATAATGTTATACGCCTCGTATACATAGAGAAAATATTAGGTTGTATAACATTCTATAAGGGTCGTATAAAATTATACGGGTCGTATAGCATTATATGAGGTTTGGGTCGTATAACATTATATGGGTCGTATAACATTCTATACGGGTCGTATAATGTTATACGGCCCGTATACATGGACAAAAAAACATTGCCTGACATTTTTTTGTGCAACAATCAGTTATACGACCCGTATAACTCTATACGGGTCGTATACATGTAGGGTTGTGAAAATAAGATTTTAGAGGTCTGGGAATAGTAAATAGTGAGACCCTAGAGAAAAGGTAAACGCTGCATTTCAGTTAGTGGAGCTTCAACAAAATAAAAGAAGAACGAGTTTTTAGGACTCGTGCGTTGCGACGGGGCTGTTAAACTGAACAAAAAAAATAGACGTAAAAACGTTGAACAATGCACGCGCGTTGCATAGTGTAACTCCCCAAATTTAGATCGAAAAGTAAAACGTATAAAGAAATAAACAAAGAAAGTAGGAATAATCGTTATTTCTACCGCCATAGTCGTAATATAACAAAAAGAATATCAAAAGGTGTCAGATTTTTAAAATTTTTTTATATACAACTAAATAAAAGAAATAAAAACAAAAGAGGTCCACCTTCATGAGTTGATGCGATTTTTATAAAAATAGACTTATAACATAGAATTTTTTTCTAAACAAAATACAAAGGAGTTAAAAAAAACCCACAAAATTTAAAAGCAATTTTGAGGGGAAATAAAGCAACCCTTTGCCTTGCCATGTTGAAGATAAAGGGCTAGAGGGTTGTGCATTAAAGGAAAGTACATAAAACATGAAAAGTGGTATAAAATTGAATAGTATATTGGAGTGTGAGAAGAAACTTGTAAATTAATATAGAGATAATAACATTAAAACTGAAAACAAAAATGAATTCTTTATTGAAGACCCTACATGAGTTTGCATTTTTTTCGCACGTACTAACGTGCGGCTCCTACAAATATTTTCCTCTCTAATGTAATTTGTGATAAATTCAATGCCACCTTAGCTACATGACTTGCATTGGGTTTGGTCTAATGTATTCGTGTGTCCTAAGCTTTAAGGTAAATTACAATGGTGCCCTCTTCAAATGAAGTTAAATTACCTTGTTGCCTATCTAAGATGCATTATAGAATAGTATATTATATAATAGTATAGAAGTATAGATATAGAGATTCAGGATCCTGTACATTAATCCAGAAGTATGAGAAGTGTGAGAAGTGTATTATAACACTATATATAACACTATATAACACCATATAAACACCGTATAACACTATGTAACACCATATAACACCATATACCACTATATAACACTATATAACAGATATAACACTATATTTTGTCTGATAGCATGTCTATGATAGATGTATAGTGTTATATATCGTTATATAGTGTTACATAGTGTTACATAGTGTCATATGGTGTTACATTGTGTTATACGGTGTTTATACGGTGTTATATAGTGTTATAATACACTTCTCACACTTCTGGATTAATGTACAGGATCCCTACCCTAGATATAGATATAGATATGTATATGTTGTTTATGCATTAGCTATGGCTCTCTCCTACCTATTAATAATCGTAAACTTCATTTCTCACTTTGATCTTCTAGGTAATAAAGATAATAAATGTGTGTTGTCTATGATGAATTTCTTCAAGTGTACACATAATAATAATAATAATAATAATAATAATAATAATAATAATAATAATAATAATAATAATAATAATAATAATAATAAGTTATAACTGTCACACCCCAACCGATGGCGGAAATATCGGGACGTGGCACTGAGCGAAACAGATTGTCCAGAAGTTTCCATAACAACTATATTTACCAAATATTTAAAGCAACACGTCTCATACCATGTCATAAATGATAATACCATTATTACAGAAAGATCTAGTCAATTGTTCTGTTCCGACAACTCAGATTTTTGTTACAGACAAATTGTTTATTGTTGACCTAGGTCTTTCCTAGCCTCGATTTCACAGCAAAGAAGGCAAATAAGCATCCTAAGCACCTGTCACGTACGTTAAAGTAAAAGTCAATACACATAGTGTAAAGGTGAGCATACAAGTTTGATAATAGCATATAGAGTTCGAAAGCGTTACTCATAACCAGCATGTACACAGAGTGAAATGAGGCATGTTAGTTATCGACATGAACCTATCGATACCAATGACTGCGAGTTGACTGCCCAAGACAGTTCGCGATACATACTCACCACTATGAGCCATGTAGGTAATTGTCCTTAACAACCCCCGAGTGAACGGGTGCTGAGTCCAAACTAATAGTACTATCGTTGCTAAGGCAGGTAGATAGCATTCCATGTGTAAACATAACAAACAAGCATTCATTTAGTCACGTATACATGCGATAACGGTTAGCGTTTAAAGTATTGCGTAGTGTGTTCGATGTGATTTTGTATAAGTAATGTATGTAACACCCAAAAGTGCGTAAAGCAAAAAGGGATCGAGTATACTCACAGCGGTTGATGGATTGAAGGGAGCGCTAGAGAGTAGGGTTAGCCTGAACAGATTGATAGCATAATGATAAGCGACGCGTAAAATGGAACAAGTGAAGGTTGGGTCGATCAGCAGTTCGATCGGATGGTAGTCCGATCGGACGGCCGGTCGTTCGGTCGACAGTCCGCTCGGTTGGTCATCCGGTCGGGTGACCTTTCGAGTGGATTGTTTCTTCCTTTGAGAAGGATGTGTTTGTGTATGATGGCTTGACCTTTGAAGTTTTCGTTGTAGTATTTTGAAAATATAGAAGTATCTCTACCTTTCAGGTCGATCGATCGAACGACCGTTCGATCGGGCGACAATCCGATAGGTTGGGCACTTCAGCGAGAACAAGTTCACAGCGGGTTGTCACTCGATCGGACGGTTATTCGATCGGGTGGCTTCCTTTGTGCATTGAACATGTTGAAAATTGTTTAAGTGTGGAAGTTCAAATGTCTCATGATTCGGATGGCAATTCGATCGGATGGTAGTCCGATCGGACAACAATTCGTTCAACATTCAGACTTCAAATGTTGGCAAAAATGGTTAAGTGTGGGACCCAAGGTGCAAGTCGATCGGTTGACAACCCGTTCGGTCGACAGTCCGTTCGGACGGCATTCCATCCTGATCGTTTCGTTCGTCTTACACTTAGCTGTTTTGATAGTTTGTCGTTTTATCGAGACGTTTTGATAACATGTTAAGCAACAGAAACCTTGTTAATACTTGGTACCCCTGATCGGACAGGAATCACCCAAATCCGGTCAGTTAACGGTTCGAGACGGTGTTCTATGTTTAACCCGAAATCGGTAGTCTCGTGGATGGAATCCAGATCTTGAACCAACACAACCACAAGAATGAGTAGTAAGTCGGCACAAGCTCCGATTCTATCGGTTTTGAATGCATTGAGTGTAAAAGAGTTGAAAGAAAGTTGGAAAACCATCTTTCAATCCTTTTCATTGTGAATATGTGTAGATCTATGAAAGATCTTTCTTTGTTCATGTGGAAATGGGTTAGATCTAAGTTGTTCTTGGTGGATTGAGGCCAAAACATGAAGTTCTTCAAGAACACATGATGACGTCATCCTAGAACACCTTGAATCTTGGTGATTTCACGGTTGAAAGTTAAGATTCAAAAGATAGAAAAGTGTAGGAGTGCGTGTAGATTAAGGAAGTACAAGATTTAGGACGAGATCTTACCGGAATTGCGAGAAATCGAAGAAAAAGCAGGGTTAGAGCGCTGGTCGGACGTCAGTTGCCAAAAGTGGAAAGTTTGATGGTGACATGGGGTATTTATAGGGTTACCCAAAGTGGAAAGGAGTGGAGAGGGGCTGGTCGATCGGTTAAGCAGTCCGATCGAACAGCTGTCCGATCAAGCGGCTGGTCGATCGATCGGCTGGTCGATCGATCGGCTGGTCGATCGACTGGTCGCCTGGTCGATCAGTCACCTTGTTTGAGTGTTCGGTGCGACGAGTTTTGCCGTTTCGATTTCAATTGCAAGCGTTTCGAAGCGATAGAGTTTCCTAGTCAAATTACTTTTAATCCCAACTACTATATCAACATACAAGCATCCTTATTTCGTATTCGTTTAGCGTTTGCGATTCGATTGCGATTGAGTTTGATTGCGTTTCAATTGATTACCACACATTACATAAATAACATGCACAAGTAACACATAAGGCACACACACACGTATAACCATAACCAAAATGCGTATTTCGAGTTGCGAGTGCGATTGCGATAGCGATAAAACGATTAAACAAACAATAAGTAGCGACTACTATGCGATTATTAATAAATACTCCACATAATACAACTAAAGCGAAGATAAAATAGGCTAATTACAAGTCAAAGAAGTCAAAACAGGAATTGAGCAAAGAGAGACAGATCGCAATTAGCAATCTTTTCTTCCTTTGACTTCAATCTTGACTTTGACTTTGACTTCCGAAACACGGGGTGTTACAATAACATTAACCTAATTCATTAAATGTCTAAATTCTAAACCTTCAAATGCTTGTTGCTCGTTCTCAGCATTGCCACCACACCTTGGCGTGACCAATACCGCCCGACACTCCAACGTTGCAGTAGTTTCAACTTTTCTCCCCTTTTTATAGATTATTTCCAATATTTGTTGAGTTTTTTTTCAACGATTCAAGACTCCTAGAAGGTATCCTCGTCAATTTTATTCATTTTTCTTATTAATCGGATTATTTGTTGAGTTTTTTTTTTCAATGTTCGAGTTATTTCAGTGATTCACGACTCCATGAAGGTACCCTCGTCAATTAATTCTGACACTACTCATTCCCTCTTTTATCGATTAGTTATAATATTGAAGGTATCATCATTAGTTACTTTTACACTTATCTATTGTATGTTTTTAATCACTTTCGTTTGTTATGTTATCGAATTGTTGAGGTTGTTTAAGTTAGTAACCAAAGATTAAGAAAAAAATAAACATGAATCAAAATTAGAAAAATTGTTATTTGGATTTATCCGAATCCGGTCCGGAGTATATTTGGATAGATTCGGATCGGACATGAATATCTCTAATTCGGATCAGATTTTGAATACGGTTCTAAAATATTCAAATTTGAACAATCCGGTCTAGTTCAACCGAATAAACCATTATCCGGTCCGATGAAGACCCTTACGTAGAGGGTCCTCCAAACAAAGGAATAGTCGAAGACAATATTCTTTCACGACCACAAGCAATCCACAATCACCTTCGATCGGATCTTATCGAGCATTTAAGGCATCGGCACCAAGTGTATGTCCAAATGAACTAAAATGAATGACTAGGTTTCTTTGATTAAAGTGTTGTAGGTTATTTTATTTTTAAAGTTACTATAATTTATTTATGTTTTTTTTATTTTTCTAATTTTTATTATTTTAGTTATGCAGTTTTTATTTAGTTATATTAAAAACTTTTCAGATATTTTAATGTTTATAGTTTAGTTTAAATTAATTTAGTCTGAGTAAAATCAGGATGACACAATATATTCCTAGAAAAACTGAGAAAAGTGTGTAAAAGATTGATTTGACAAATCAACGAAAATCTGGGAAAGGTGGGACGACTCCCATCTCCCATATATGTCACACAAAGTGTATCCAGGGGCGGATCCAGGGGGGGTTCCTGGGTTCCCAGGAACCCCCTCGGTTTGGAAAAAAATGGAAAAAGTTAGTGGAAACTTGATTGATTTCGAAAAAATTAGTGAGAATATACCAAAAGGAACCCCCCGGGAAAAATTCCTGGATCCGCTACTGAGTGTATCTTAGGCAAAGGTCACGTGTCGCTTGCATCCTAGGAGTATGCATGCATGCCCCTTTCTGATATTTAATTTACATAAGCTAATTTAAACACTAAACCGAAACTTATGAGATTATAAAGCATACCAATAAGTTGTTTTCTACAAAATAAGTTGAAGCCTAAAAGAAGTTTGATCCAAACACCGCTTGGTATCTCACTATGACTTCTTCTTATTGTTATCAGTACCCTACCAATTTTTACAAAGTTGAATATTTGTCACACAAAAAAGCCAAATGATATAATGCTTGTGTCCAAAGTTAACTATCCCATTTTCAATCATAGACCTACTTTACAGTGGAGAACTACATTAATCTATAATGGTTCCAATTCGAATAGTGACTTGATTACCCAACGGCCTAACTAATTAAGTGGTTAAGCATAGTGTAAAAGGTGTTTCCCTCTTTATAACGGGAATTGAAAACATTAGTCATAAATCATAATAGAGCTTTCACTTCATGCGGCAAATCAAAAGTGACTAGTGTCTTGTGTTATGGGCCCTAAGCCATGCTCAAAAGTACTCTATATTTGATATATAAAACACTTGTAGCCTCTTAACCAAAATGCTAACTTGGATTCGACACCTATGCTCTTCTGGTTCTCAACTTTATACGAACTCTAGCATCATAACACATACACAGGAGCGTAGTCAGGAATATTTTGATTTTTTTCCTACGGGTTCGAAAGTTTTAAAAGGGACGTGTCTGTCACTAAGTTTCGGGGTTTTCTACACATAATAAAAAAATCGATTTGAAATGTAGATAATTAATAAAAACACACCAATCGATACTAAAAGTGAATAATAGAAGAAAATCATTAAAGTTGAAGATTCGAGTCATTCAATTTTTCTTAAGGAAGATCGTCCAAATCAACAAATCCAAGTGTCCTAGAAGTTGAAGATTCAAGTCCTTCAACTTTTATTTTAGAACATCAATCTATATTCGTGTATCAATCCCTAAAATACTCATTAACACACAAATTTCACACATTTGTTCTACAAATGTAGAACAAATGTAAGTCTATAACTATAAAATTATTATTTCATTCATAATAAAAGCCCCAATTTTTCTAGTTTATACATAAATAAGAAATTCAGAGTCATTGAAGTGAATAAAGGAAAACAAATATACCCGCTCTAGCAAGGAAGAGGCGGCGTTCGGCGTCAAGGTTTCTAAGGGTTCGATGTTAAGCTTTTTATAGGTTCGATGTTGAAATTTCTACGGGTACGATATCGAAATACACGTATATATAACACTAAAATAAAATTTTGGTACGGGTTCGGCCGAACCTGTACCCTTCTATGTAGCTACGCCCATGTACATACATATTAAATACAAATGTATTTTGTTCAAGTAATCAAGACATTTTTTTTCATAATGAAAAGCTTCAAGTTCAATTCTTATAATTAAGTGCCGCTTAATGAAATGGTATCGGTGTTTAACTGCTAAATATCTGCACAACAAGATTAGTTTTGTTGGGAGATGATCAAATAGGAAGATTGGTTTGGGTATGAAGTGTAAGAAGCAATAATAGAAGGACATGTGACAAATAACAAAAACATAAGAGAAACATTTTAGTCAATCTCATCTCATATTCTCTCTTTCTCTGCATATTCAAAACCCATCATCTTCAAAAACTCATCATATCCAACCTTTTCTTTACTTTCTCTCTCTAAAATCATAACCCATCATCACGCATGGTTATGATTTTTCAACATGCGTGATTATAGTTTTTCAACATGCATGATTAGGTTTTGAGTTTTATAACGTGTGTAATTTCATATCATACGCTCGTATGTTAAGGAATATTGTATTTTACACTTTCACGTTATTTATAATCATCAACTAAATTATGTCAAGAACAATCCATGAGCCCAACAAGATAATTTCATGCAATTGTGCATCCATATTCCATAATCCTCTAGAGTCCGGAAGCCTAGAAGGTGTAGAGGTTGTCGGCAACGAGTTTGGGCCCAAACTTCCGCATTAGTGGAACTGAATTGAGCTCTCACTTATTTTACGCTGGGCTCTTTTATGTAGTTGGTCCGTTTCAATTATGTGTCAGCAGTGTGTCATTTTAAAATTATACTCACAAAGGAAAATAATTTAATGAAAAAAAAAACCTCGATAGATTAACCAGTTTATTAATTAATTATCTAGTGCCCATGGCATTATAGCCTAGTGGTATCCACTGGCGGATCCCGGATTTTTTTCCTAGGGGTGCGGAATTTTTTTAAAGATTTTAGACCGCTAGCTATATAAAAAAATTGGTTCATAGCGGGTCGGATCGGGTCGGGTCATGTAAAACAAGTAAAAACAAACAAACAAAGTTTCATAGCGGGTCGAATCAGATCGGGTCGGGTCCATTTCAATTCTCAAACAATCAAACCCTAGTTCCTAACTTCCTATCACATTAACAAACAAAAAAAAACATATACTTTTATTTCTCTTAATCATTCAATAAAAGAACAAAACTAGTAGTTGGGTTGGGCTTGAATTGGTATTAAGTTATTGGGTTGATGGATTGAATTTAAGTTTTATTAAAGAGGTTAGTAGGCTAACTTATTTACATAATTTGATCGGGTTTCAATCCGTGTTCACAATTTTTTTACATAAATTCCTAACATTTTTTTCTAAGGGGTGTGGATGAAAATTTCCAAGGGGTGCGGTCCGGATTTTTCGCGAAAAATACCACTAATTTTTTTTTTCAAGGGGTGCGGCCGCCCACCCACCCCATAACTTGGGTCCGCCCCTGGTGGTATCTTGGTGGTGAGATAAGACTTATGATCAATAGGTCATGGGTTCGATTCCCACAAGGGGGGTTTTTCCAGATTTATTGGGTGTACAGGCATTATTGCCTAGTGGAGATGGATATGATCGGGTGGTTCCGCTAGTGGCACGCTGATACTCTAGTGGTCCGTCAGTGATCCAAATTTGTCGTTCAAAACAAAATTTAATTAATTATCTAGTAACATTAAAACATGTTTTCTACCGTTCAAAAGATCACCAAGATTCAAGTGTATACTTTAACCATAGAGCAATTTAAAATTCAAGTCAAACCACAGGTTTAAATAGTAACCCTAATTTATTTATCGTTGCAAGGATACAACGTATAGTTAAGTGGATCGTCAAATCTAGCGGATTGAATAATGACTCAAAACAGGTAATATTTTATTGATAGGAATAGTCATATTATGCCAACACACAACTTTTTGTTTAGTGTTTATAAAGAGTTATAATAATGATTACAAAACCATCTGTCAATATAACCAAAGAAGTTATATATATTGAAAACATGTTTAACAACATCCACCTTATTTTTTAACCATTTTATTTTGCTTTGTTGATTTGTTTAATATGAAAGACAACTCAAATCAACATATTCAAAATTAAAATAGCAACTACCAATATTTACTAGATAACTTTTTGTTGATTTGTAAAATATCTTATAGAAGATCTTCTTGATGATTACATTCATTTGATTAGGTCGTAATAAAAGATAGTGGTCTTTGTGGGCTAACAACGAAGCATAGAAATAGGGTGGGGCTAATTATTAGACACACTAGTGTACGTATTTTTGTGCAAAAACTTGGTCAACTAAAGAAAGGGCATAGAAAGGGGACTTATTTTCCACACACTATTTGGGGTCACCCTTTTTAGAGCCGGACCTTTTATGGCCATGTCCACTTTACCAACAACATTCATTCATAAACAATGCTACTTGTGAGTTTTCCAAAAATATTTAAAACTTGCTTCTATTTTAATCATTATATGCTCCTAAACATGTGGTGTTTATTATGACATATGATGATGAGGTTAGATATTATAAGAGATGTAAATTAATATTTGAAATACAGAATCATACAAGATAAATTAAATATTATTAACAACCATATATAAGAATATAATGAACAAGACTAAATATTTGAAAGAGTTAAATGTCATTTTAGTCTCTGTGGTTTGGGCTATTTTATCAGTTTAGTCCAAATGTTTCATTTTTCACCTGTGGGTCCAAAAAAGTTTCACCATTGCCACTTAATTCCACTGGGTTAACTTCATCCATATTTTTTCTGTTAACGATAAAGGCAATTTGGTTATTTTATTTGTAATTCTGTTAACTAGAAGGGTAATTCGGCCATATAAAATGACCGAATTGCCCTTCTCGTTAACAGAAAAAATGGATGAAGTTAACCCAATTGACTAAAATGGCAACTGCGAAACCTTTTTGGACCCACAGGTGAAAAATGAAACATTTTGACTAAACTGACAAAATGACCTAAACCACAGAGACTAACATTTAACTCTATTTGAAATATAGACATACGGTACGTAAATAAGTGGTAGAAAATAACTTTCGGGTTTATCATAAGTTTTATCTATACCCAATACAACTAAGAGGTCAAACTCTAGTTATATTTTCTAATAAAATAAAAAAAACCCCTTAGATTACAACAAAAATCCAAAAACTTTCTGATGACCGGATCAGCGGACCCCTTTAACCACCTCTTAGTTCCAAGTCTCTATAGAACATCGTAAAACAATAAATTTACTATAAGACCACCCGTAGTGGGGCGTTTTTTTTAAAAAAAATTGAAAAAAAACGCCCCAAAACGCCCCCCACCCCATTACACCCGGCGTTTTGGGGCGTTATTTTTGGAAAAATTGGTTTTGGGCGTTTGAATTAAAACGCCGAAGTTGCAATTGCATGTGGGCCACTTTTGAGCTATGCACCAATCCCTTTTGAGGATATCTGACAACTTTGGAAAATGCATTGACTTTTGAATGTATTTCGTGTGTTTGCTTTTTTTTTTTTTTTAATAATTGAATGGGGCATTATACCCACTACACCACTTTTGCTATAATGCCTCATCGCTGACTAGGACGCCACGTGTCGGATAATGCCCCATGGTGGGGGCATTATAACCCACTACCACTACACATGGTCTTAATAGTAACTTTTTTTTGAACTGCATACGGTTAGGATGTCGCTAACCGTGCTAAACTGCTAATAGTTAGTATGTTAGTATCACCAAATAATCCCCCTTGCCTCGACTAGAACACAGGACCTCCAAGGGAAGCAAAGCTTCCCACCTCCCTTGACCTCACTACTATAATAGTAACCAACTCCTATGACACAAAAATAATACATGTACTACATACTTAAAAGCTGTTATAATAGTGTATATTGATAGTTACTTTCTTGACCATTGACCACGTTACTTGTCATACTTGATCTCATCGAGGGCTAATAACTACTTATGTTTGTTGCATTGATGAAACGTGGTGGTTGCTAGGACCATAGTAAGAAAATAATGTTGATTAAAAACTGAACTGTTTTTACATGTGTAAAAACATATTGACCATTGAACATCGATTTAAAGCTTTGAGGAGTGATACGTAATTGATTGGTCAGAATATTTAAAATGAATGGGGTGTTCAATAACCGAACCGTTAACCGAAACCGAACCGAAAACCGACAAAACCGAACCGAAATTAACCGAAACCGGATTAACCGAAAGTCGGTTAACGGATATTTTTTTTACCATCGGTTAACCGAAATTAACCGAACCGAAGCATTTATTTTTTTATATATTTCTAGCTTTTATACCTCTATTTCATGTTTTATACTTTCATTTCATGTAATAATACCTCTATTTCATTTATTTATGCCTTCATTTCATTTATTTATACATTCATTTCATTTATTTAAACATCTATTCATGCATTTATACCTCCATTTCATTTATTTATACATCCATTTCATGTATTTATACATCTATTTCATGTATTTATACCTCCATTACATGTATTTCTAAGCAAAAAGAATAGCCCTTGTTTGAATTGGTTATTAACCGAACCGAACCGAAAACCGACAAATTAACCGAACCGATTAACCGATGACTTCGGTTACGGTTACGGATAATGCTAATAACCGAACCGAACCGTGCACACCCCTAGATGGTACTTGTTTAGTTTATCTTTTAGAAATAAAATAATAATTATATTTTTAAACGTACAAGTTATAGGCAAATTGGATTTTAATAATCCGAACCGACTCTTTTTGGCTAATAATAATCCCAACTCAGTTAACTACCCATAATAATCCGAATTCTTCCATTTTGTTTGTAAAATAGTCCGCCGTTAAAAAAACATAACGGAGTTAAGTTTTTTTTTTCCATACGAGTCGATTGATGTAAACTTACCTCGAAACAGTGCTCTAAACGACTTGATTTTTATTAATTAGAAGTTCAAACACCCGAATTGAAGCACCGTTTTCGTCGTTTAGAGCACTGTGTTCGAGGTAAGTTTTACATCAATAGACTCGTATCCTCGTTCTGATCAAAAGCCGGAAAATATCGGTTTGTAATTTGGAAAAAAAACTTAACTCAATTATGTCCTTTTAACGGCGGACTATATTACAAACAACATGGAAGAGTTCGAATTAGTATGGGTAATTAACTGAGTTGAGATTATTAGCGGCATAAAAAAGTTTGTTCGGATTATTAAAATCTAATTTGTCTAACTTATAAGGTGCCTTGGAACTTGGAAACAGCACATCAAGTGTTCAAAAGGTGATCTTGAACATCACTTTGATGATTAGTACTGCTTTTTTTTTTCCTTTTTTTCACCTACAATCAGTGGACAACTCCAAAGTACTCTTTATTTCTATATTTTCTATAATGTTTATAGCTATAACAAGTTTTATATGTAATTTGTATTATATATACACACATATATGGACGTTTAACACCGATTACCAAATCAATTTTAATTAGAAGATTATAAGAATTGCATAAATACTAGTGCTAGTTGTTTCAACTATGAGAGATAATTATGTAACCGTACAGCCATCCCACTTTATTTTACAAGCATTACATACAAGTTGTTTATATTGTTTTTACAAGCATTATATACAAGTTGTTTATATTGTTTTTGCACTACTTAAAAGTGATTTTATATTGAATCTGCCCCAGTAAATGTTTTAATACATGCCTATCAACAAAGAAATGTTTTAATACATGTTAAATATCACATAAGAAGATATTGTGAACACATAAGCCTAACATGGAGACTAAAATCTTACCTTAAGGACACATGTATTAAAACATTTAACATCACCATAAAAAGTTAACATTTAACATCTTATCGGTACTTGTTAACGTGTTAATTTTATGCACATTTAGGATATGTTTGGTATGGAGCTTTTAGAAGCTTTTAGCTTTTAGCTTTTAAGAAAAAGTTTCTGCTCAATAAAAAGTCTTGCTTAGTTGAAGGAGCTTGAAGCTTTTGGTTGAACGCTCCTACTAGTAGCGTTTAGAAGGAGCTACAAGCTTTTAGGGAAAAATGATTATTTTAGACTTTAGAGATAATGAACTTTTTAGTTATGTTTTTTTAGTTATGTCAATTTTAGTCATTTTATATATTTTATTAAAAGCTCCAGCTACTCTGCCAAACACCTAAATATATCTAAAAAGCTACAGCCACCAGCTACTTTGCCAAACATACCGCATTTAGCAAAGACATTTTGCCATTATTGGACTGATTAAAATGCATCAAGTGGGCCGGACGACGTCCAAACTGATGAAAATGGGCCTAGTAGTACTAGAAGTGGTCCTGGTCTCCTGGACTCCTGGTTTAGACATTATTAGATATGAGATTTTTTTTAGGTATTTTTCACGTAACTATATAATTTACAGAAAATTATTGTTTTCACTTTTCATAAATTTACCCTTGTTAATTTAAAAATAGAAAAGGGTGCTAATGTTAAATTTGTTAAAAGTAAAGAAATTTAGATATATATTGTGAGAACCGAGAATACAATGTTAGAAATTTAATTTACACGTTTAAATTTACGTGAATTCATAAATGAATAAAATTTAGGGTTATTGGATTTTAATAATCCTAAGTTTCACCAGTTGGCCGATAATAATCCTAACTTTAAAAATTCCCTCCAATAATCCCAACTTGTAAAAGTTTAGCCGCCATTGATCCTTTTCTAACATAGGTGCACTTAAATCAATTAAAGAGTCTCTAGGTGTAATTGAATCTATTGAGGAGACTAAATTCTTATATGTTTGAAAAGGATCAATGGCGGCCAAACTTTTACAAGTTGGGATTATTGGAGGGAATTTTTAAAGTTGGGATTATTATCGGCCAACTGGTGAAACTTATGATTACTAAAATCCAATAACCCTAAAATTTATACACGTGTAAGTTTGCCATTTTTACACATGTGTAATTTGTTATATTTACACATGTAAAAAATCTAATAAGAGTGATTTTGAGAGAAGAAATGAATTATTTGATGTTGTAAATTCTTTTTTTGATGTTATATTTTAATTACAATGAGGTTGGTATTAAAAAAATGATTTTGATTGGTTTTTTCATTCGTTCTCACGGTTCTCGCAATATTTAGCATTCTCAAGATAACCCTCCCTATATATATAAGTTTAGGATCCTGTAAATAAGATGAAATTTGTAAGAATGATAAGAAAAACATGACGATGACACATGTTATTAGTTAATTTATTAGGACAAGGGCAATTAAGTAATTTAATAAAAAAAGACCTAATTAAAGATAAAATTCAAAAACCCACATGCAATGCACATGCAAGTTCCCTCGTCTTTTTTAAACGTCAGTAACTTTTTATACGGATTTTTTTTAAATACACTATGATAACAAGTGTTTTTTTTATCTTTAATATGAGTACTATATTGCTATACTTATATAGAGAAAAAAATTACGTTTCCATCGGATGTTTTAGTCCATGGTGTTTTATCTTTGTTGTTTAAATTGTGTAGTTATTCAAGACGTTGTGTTTTACAGTAAAACACCATGAACGTATATAAGACACCATAACATTGCAAATACCATTTACATCCAATCTTTCAATCTTATTTTCTATGGTGTTTTATTTTAGGAATTCAAAACAGATTATGGTGTCTTGTAAAAGGAAAAAGTTAGCTCGTTTAATATAATGGTATTTTTTTTATTGCTAATGGAATGGTGTCTTGTTTTCTATGATGTATTATTTTAGTTTCATGATGTTTTTGTATAAGAAAATTGGTACTTTGCTGAATTTAATGGTATTTGCAATGTTATGGTGTCTTATATACGTTCATGGTGTTTTAATGTAAAATACAACGCCTTGAATCACTATACAATTAAAACAACATAAATAAAACACCATGGACTAAAACATCTGATCGAAACATAATTTTTTTCTCTATAAGTATAGCAATACGGTACTCATATTAAAGATTAAAAACACTCGTTATTATGGTGTATTTTTTTTTAAAAGATACGTATCGAAAGTTATTGACGTTTAAAAAAGACGGAGGGAACTTGCATGTGCATTGCATGTGGGTTTTGAATTTAAAAATGTTAAAATTACCTTCATACCCTTAATATAAAAAAATAATTATTTTAATGGTAAACACTATTTACAATTTTTTCATTATAATTATAGATCAAATGGTGTAGATTTCTTCCTACATTTCTCACAAAACACACCATTTTTACAATAATCCTACCATATATATATATATATATATATATACACACACTCAAATACATTTACAATGGTCACTCTAAAAATTAATATTTATTATAAAAATCATTAGTGCTTAGAAAAAGTTATAAAGTTGTTAAAATATTCAGTAAAGAAGATGCTAGATTTAATCATATATAATTTTAAAAACAATAACCATACAAAAATGTGTTAGTTGAATAAAGAAACTGATCATAAGTTAATTATAAATTTGTTAAAAAACAACCAGCTACAATGTAACAAAAGGCGTCATCATTTTACGAAGCGTATGTATACATGTTACTAATTTACTTAGACCAACCGTAGTGGGCATGTGGTTGGCCAAACCACATGTTCAACACCACCCCTCCTCATATGGTTTCCTTTTTTGGGGGAGGGTTGGTCGTGGTTTGAACCACGAGGTGTAAGAGAGAGAAGGAGAGATGTTGATTGGTTAGACTTTGTGTTGACCAATAAAAAAATATTCAATTTCAAACCCACTAATTTTACATGCCTTCTACTCTATCATACCCAATTTCCAGGCCTTGATAATGTAGACATCACGTATTGTAAAAGACCAAACCACATACCTTATCACTACTACACGATCTCATAGAACAAAAATGTAATAAAGTACCTCACCGGGCAATAATAATCAATTTCCTTTTGTTATATCATATTTGGTTAGCATATGAAATACAAACAAAATCATTCTATCTTTTTATTTGATATGTATTTTTATTTTGTCAATCTCTTAATTATTACTAGTTATGACATGTGTGACAAAGAAAGACAAAAAAGAAATATTTTGTAGAGACATATCATTTCATTTATCGATTTTCATGTTATACATATAATTTAAAAAACTAAATTAAGCATAAAATTCAAAAAACTAAATTAAGCATAAAAAAGGACCTCTAGTAATACTACACACTTGTACCTAAATTTAGGTAAACTATTTAGTTATGTTAATCTATACCTAACAAGTAAATAACAGGTTCGTCACGTGTCATAATGTCTAAATTACTTTTTCTACTTCTCTTATTTCATCTATTCGTATTATATTTCTTATATGTAGTTTTATTAATAATTTATCTCAAGTTATCGTCCTTTAATTCACAAAATTTCATTACTATCTAATTTTAGTTATTAAACTCTCGTAATACATGAGTTTTTAATATAGTGTATAATAAAATAGAAAGATATAATCATATGAAAAAAATAAAAAAATCTGGAAAACAGTATTTGTCTTTTCCTTTGACTTTTGCATTGTTAAAATACCATATAAAAATATGATCAATTTAATACCATCTGAATGTAGTACATAACTTATGAATTTATTTTTGGTTGTAGCATGAAAAAATTTTATAAGGTCACTTATTCTAGTATTATTTCACTATTCATTATTTCTATATGAGGATGCTTTCATTGTGGAGTTTTTATCTACTTCACAACTGATGTGTATAAAACGAATTGTCGATATTTGAGGCATGTCATTACTTATGAGCAAGAAATCTCTAATGACCACGATTGATGAAGGACTTACCTAGGATGTTATAATACATACACAACTTTTGGTTGCTCCTAACCATACATGCTACAACAATGAAAATAAGTTCTATATTTGTTTATATATACACCGATGAAAGAAGAGTACATGTTTCAACTCCATCTAAATCATTGTATAAATATTTATAAATTATACCTTTAAACCTAATTTAGGATATCTTGAGTTTTAAACTATATATCATACACCCTCGTTATTCTTTGCAAATTTAGGGGTGGCAGGTCTTGACAACTCTCGAAACACGACTTGTTATAAGTGAAGGCTGTTAAGTAACTGTTTGTGACATGATAAACATATCGATAGGGCTGCATACGAACCGAACGAACACGAAAAAGTCCTTATTCGTTTTCGTTTGTTAAGAAATATATGTGTTCACAAACTATTCATGAACGCTTACCGAACGAGATTTTATGTTCGTGTTTGTTTGTTAAGGAAATAAACTTGTTCGTGTTCGTTTGTGTTTGTTTGTTAACTTTAGGCAACGAATGAAAACAAACGATGATGAATACAAATACGCACAAACTAATGTTTATGAACACACATGTTAACAAACGAACACAAACAAACGTTCATGAACAAAATATATAATACGTTGATAGTAATTAAATATTTTATTTGTCGGAATTTTAAAGTATTTAAATAAAATATAAAAGCTAAAAACACTAATGAATTATCGAACACAAACGAACATGCTACCGAATGTTCACGAATATAAATGAACGAACACACCCTCTGTTCATGTTTGTTTGTTTAACTAAATGACCGAAATTTCTTGTTTGTGTTCGTTTGTTTAATAAACAAACGAACACAAACAAACTTCCCGCTGAACGGTTCACAAACTGTTCGCCAAACGTTTGATTCGCTTACAGCCCTACATATCGATAATGCTTGAGTTAAAAAATAAGAGCTTACCAACAAAGGGATGGCAATGGGTAGTTATGGCTATATCTAATCCTCTACCCGAGTGTTAAATCATGTTTTATATCCGGCTTAATACTTGTCAGATATTTATCGTGTAATTACCCATCGGATATCGGAGATACCAGTTACTTTTATAAACTACCCATTGTTTTTTTTCAAGTGTACATTTTTTTTCTTTCATTTATAACTTTACTAGTATTAAGCCCCTGCGTTGCAGTGGTTATCACAAAACTGTGTTAAGTAGTAGCAATACTATACCATTGCCAGCGACCATCAACACCGGAAAAGCTCGTAAAAACAAAAGAAATAAAAACGGGGAAAAAATAACGCCGAGCGAAAAGCAGACGTAAAATCTTTGAATCACGCACGCTCGTTGCTGAGAAATTAAACCGAAACGTAAAACATAGAAAAAAATAACTAAGTCCATCCAGGACCCGCGTGTTGGTCCAACTTGTCAAACGCGGAAAAATAGATGTGACGCGACGGGCCAGTCAAACGGGAAAAAATATACGAAAAAATGTTGAACCCCAAACGCACGTTGCGGTGCGTTAACTCACAAAATTTAGAACGAAACGAAAAACTTTGGAAAGATAAAAAGTATGGTGGACCAAAATTGAAAATAAAAAAGAGTTGGGATTAAATTGCAAAAGATGAAAAACTTTGGGTTAAAAGTAAAAAAAAACAAAGGGTCTAAATTGCAAAATTGAAGTTATTTACTCCCTCCGTCCCATTAAAAGTGTCATATTTTGAATTTTTAAAGTCTTTATTTGTAAACTTTGACCTTAAATAATTTTGTTTGTGTTAGATAATACTTGATGAAAGTTATATGATTTGAGTGTGTTTTACAAGTGTTTTTATCGGGTTAATTTTCATCAGGTTTTATATAACACAAAAAATATATAATTAAAGTCAAAGTTTATAAATAAAGACTTTGAAAATTCAAAATAAGACACATTTAATGGGACAGAGGTAGTATTAATTTTAGATAAACATAAGGATAAAATAAGTGATATCTATATATTGGTTATTATTAATATTAATATTAAAAGAAATTTATTAAACAAATATAAATAAAATTTATGAGGTTGAAAGAGAGAATGTCATGTGGCATTATTTGTAGTCTTTTATTATAAGTTTGATGTAATGTTATGCTTTTAAAATCTACAATATATGATAAATTTTCAACATATACAATTTCGATGGCGGGGAATAGTGGTTTTCAGCCATTGGCTAAAAAGGGCGGCCACCCCTCGACCAACAATTTATTATTTTATACACGTTTTAAAATTACGGGTTTTGCACCGGAATAGTGTTTCGCTGCTATTGGTTCAAATGGGCGTCGAGCAATAACCATTGGACCAACCAGTTTATTATTTTATATCCACTTTAAAGTTACGGGTCCCAACCCCCCCCCCCCCCCCGTCCGGTTGAAAAATACGGTTTTGTCCCAGCTTCAAAATACATTTACCCTTTTGCCCCGAGCTAAAAAATACGATTTTGCACTCGGTAAAAAAATTACGCTTTTACTCTCAGCCAAAATTACGTTTTCGCCCCAGTTCAAAATAAAATTTTGTTTTTCCCCCCGGCTTAAAATTACGATTTTACACCAGTTTATTATTTTATACTTACTTTAAAATTACGGTTTTGCCCACAGTTTAAAATTACGTATTTGCCCCAAGTTCTAAATAAATTTATGTTTTTCCCTCAGTTCAAAATAAATTTATGTTTTTGCCCACAGTTAAAATTTACGAATTTCCCTCGGTTCAAAATTAAGATATCACCCTCAATTCAAAATTACGTTTTTGACCCCCGTGAAAATAAAAATATGGTTTTCCTCTAGCTAAAATTTAGGATTTTACCCTTTGGAAAAAAAATGGTTTTTCTCTCAAGTAAAAATAAAAATATGACTTTGCCCTAGCTAAAAATCGTGTCAAAGAGCTGCCTAACACACTTTTTTACTTTTTATTTCTATCAAAACTATAATACTGTTTTTTAATTGGTTGAGAATTATTCGACCATCGCCCCGCAACGTGGGCGTGGCATCACCTAGTTATATACATATCATAGTCACCGTAATATATTTGAAATATCTGAAATATGAAACTATCACGATGATATGAATTTCAAAAGATATTTCATATTGAAACTCGTTTGTCTTTTGTCACCTAGCCCAACTATAGTTACCGTCCCATCAGCTCAGTCGATGACTGCTTGAACCAACCAGTTCTTTCAGAAACGGTTCAGATAGGCTTAAGGGTGAGAGAGGGGAGTCCCCTCTCTTACGCACACCCAATTAGGTTATGCCACGTCAACTCCCCTCTTAAACTCCCCTCACACCCTCAATTTGATGGCGGCACTCCCCTCCTAAGGACTTGTTTTTTTATTCAAAAAGAAAAAAAAAATGTTTTGATTGGTTGAAAAAATGGTGGCCCACCATCTCTCTCCCTCCTTCAAGCGGTGTCTCCTCCCCGATTTGGGTCCCCGCGGTGATGGCGGCGGTGTTCCCGATCGGGGAATGGGGTCACCGAACACCCTCCCCGCGAGTGCCCCGATCACCCTAAGGGTGAGAGGGGCACTCCTCTCTTAGGGGAGTCCCCTCTCTTACGCACGGCCAATCAGCACGCGCCACCTCAACTCCCCATTTTGCACTCAAACGTTGGCATCACTCCACTCACACAATTATTTTTTTATAAAAAAAGGAAAAAATATGATTGGTGGAGTTTGGATGGTGGCAGCACTCAAACCAATCACCCCCTCTCTCTCTCCTCTCTCTCAATCGGTGAACACACACCGATTGTTTAAGTCCCCGCGCGGTAAACATTGGATGGCGCCGGTGTACCCGCTCGGCAAAAGCATTCACCGCATGGGGTCACCGAGAGTGCCCTGGACACCCTAATCAGTTAATTGGACCTCCGGTGGGAATGGTTCCTAGTTTGACTTATTCAACCAGCCAATATTGTCTAGTTTTAAAATGAGTGTAATTTCAACAACAAACTTGAGTTTATATATTTAGCAAGGTTGGAGAACTCGCTAGTCGCTAGTCGGCCGGTGAGATGGAGACTAGCGATTACTCGTGATTAATCGGATAGAGTTTTTTATATGTAATTTCCAGTTTTATGTATACATATACACATTTTATAGGTGAATATTTCAAGTAGCTAGTTTTTAACTCTTACTCAACTTATTTTTTTAGTATACAAGATTAATTATTGGAATTCATATGGTTTAGTTGGATATTGGTCGGAATTTAGAGGTTTTTGACGGAATATACATGTTTTTTGCAGGAATCTGGCTGGAGTTGCTTATTTTTGGCCGTCCGACTAGCAATTAATAGACTGATTAGCGAAAAACTACTTAATTACTAGCTAACTAGCGATTAATCGTCGCCTAGTCGCGCTTTTTACAACAATGATATTTAGCTTGAGATAGATGAATACATGAAAAAATGGAGAACAAAAAAGTGAAATTGGGTAGTAGAGAGTAAGGAATAAAGTTGTTGAAAATAAAAAGTTGCTAAAAAGTTCAATATGAGCTATAAGAATGAAAATGCAGTAAATTTCAACAAGGTTATTTAAAGTTGTTAATTTAATGTGCTTATGTTTCGGCTTGTGTCAATCCATTTATTAAAAATGTCATGTTTAGGTTAACCGCTTAAAATCAAGAGTCGTTGCCCCAATAGGGAATGAGTTTAAAGTCAAGAATCATTGCCCCAACAAGTTTTTTTTTTTTAAAGATGTCATGTTTGGATAAAAAGAATATGTTTTTCCTATCTATCCAAAATGCATTCTATCAAATATAACCTGTATGACCAGTAGTCATATTTTTTCTAGAGAATAACTTTTCCATTAACTTTGAACACATCAATTACTTATATATGAGACACAATAATTTTATGAGTTTGTGTTTTCCATGATTAGAGAAACTTGAAAGAGACGATGAATTAAATTACATTACTTTATTATTTGTGTTTGTAGAGTATTGTGTTGTATTGTTCTTTTATAATACTTTATTATTTGTGTTTTTAGAGTATTGTGTTGTATTGTTCTTTTATAAAATAAAGAAACTTTTGTTATTATTAATTTTATAAAGTAAAACATACATTCTTCATTTCTTCTCTTATGCTGTGTATCATATAACTTTTCATTTGTTAAAAAAAGACATAAAAAATTAGTATATGTTTTAGAAACAATTTTAAATACAATAGTCCTTAACGTGTGATGCGTACGATGCTAAATCATGCATGTTATAAAATTCAAACCATAATTACGCATGAACAAAATATAACATGCGTGATTAGGGATTACCACATACATGATTTTCTAATTTTGTTCATGCGTGATTATATGATTTGTTCATGCGTGATTAGAGTTTGAATTTTATAACATGCATGATTTACTATCGTATGTATCGCACGCTACGAAATATTATACGTTAACCTTCCCCTAGAAAACTAAACGTGTGATGAAACGATAAGTTAGATCATCCGTAATTGTTAATGTCCCTTAAAGAATATTTTTCATCACATTAGCATCATAACGCCCCATGTAATGGTTAAGACCTCTTAATACTCTTTTCATTCATTATCTTCCATGTTTTTTTTCTCATTGGGTATTATTATAGAAACTAGATGTGCGACCCGCCGCGATGCGGCGGGGGTTTTAGCGCTCTTACCCAGCTTAAATTAATTTAAAATAAAATTTGTAATATTTTTAAGCTAACCTTTGAAACCCTTCTTTCCTTTGGTGTCAATTGGTCTGTTTTTCGCCATCTCTTTGATGATTTCTTGAGCAATGTACCGGTCTTGAAACCCTGCATCACTGGGGTTCAGCTCCACATGGTGGGTGTTTGATAGAGTTGTGAGTTCCAAATCAATGGTTCTACTTTCAGCCTGCAAAAGAACCATTATAAAATTTACAAGTCATAACATATGGACTTAGAAATTGTTGTAAATGCCTTGAGATGACAATTAAACAATCGAGGTCAAACCTAGTACCTCACAGTACGGGTGTTCATAAACCGCCCAAACCAAAGAAGGTCACCTGATTTGAACGGTTTGAAACATTAACAGTCTGGTTCACCGTTCAGTTTTAAGGATTTTGACGGTTTGGAATTTGGACCCAGCCGTTTAACATTTATCATTTAATTGTTTTTCACTTTAAAATTATCAAGTTATTTACATATATGATACGCATGAACAATTCTTAATCATTTTTTTTAAATTTAATACAAATACATGCTTTTGAAAACATAATTTATTTTAGTCTTAAACGTTCAAAACCGAACTCTTAAACCATGAAACTGGCAGCTTTGGCCTGTCTTTTTTTTTTCTTCAAATCTTAATACAAACATATGCTTTTTTTTATATAATTTTTTTTGTCTAAAACCATTAAATCGTCAAAACTGAACCATAAAATCCTAAAAATGGCCGCTTTGGTTTGTCTTTTTCCAAAACAGTCGTTAGCGATTCAGCCCAAAACTTTCATCAAAACCGGCCGGACAAACCAAACATCCCTAAATTCCACAATATTCAAAATTGATAAGCATTTTTGTTAAAGAATATATATAGGTTTGTTTCAATCTTGTCATATGCTGGTCTAAAATTACTTGCAATATCTAGTACAAGACTACAAGACATAACTAAAAAGAACACACTTACATCAACTTTCCAGTTCTTATTCTCCACTTTCACCTTTTTCACATACACAAAACACACACTTAGAAACAGTGGATATAATCTATAAAATCAATTCAAATTCATACACTATTATATATGATTAGTATCAATTTCTATCAGTATGTATACACTATAAAATCAATTGAAGTGGGAATGGTTACCTGAACAGATCAGGTTTAAAGGCTTGAACAATTGTCTTGGTGCTCCAGATGAAAAAGTGGACAATATAGAGGCTAAAGCAGCGACAAACAATGGTGTTGTCGTACTGGTTCACCCAATCTCCCAACTAATTTGCAGAAGTACAAAAATTGAGTTCGAAGAGAAATTTTGTAAGTTCAATTAGGGTTGAAAGGTTTATAAAAGATACTGATAATCGAGATAAATGAACTACCTTTTCGTGGTTCTCGGCTCTCGGTCATCTTCATCGTCTTCCTCGTCATAGGAAAGCACCTCTGTCGAAACCGCCGCCGTCTGAAACACTATTCACCATCGCCGCCTGAATCCGTGATTCTCGAGTGTCGCTTGGAGCAAAGCCTAGGTCGCTTGGAGCCCATAGGAGATGAGTTTTTGCTTCTTGAATCTTGCTGGACTCGCGGCGCCGGTGGCACCTCCGGAACCCTAATCCGTCGTGAGCCACCACCCAAGTCCACTGTAACACCCCAAAAATATAAAACTTTGCGTTTAATATGTAATGTTAATTTAACAAGAGTTAACTAACTAGGAAACTATAACCCAGTTAGTTGATAGCCTTGAAATAACTTACTCTAAAGTTAAAACACTTTAACTCAAAGCTAAATGATAAGTTGAGGGACTAAACTAGTCAAAATCTGAAAGTTTAGTACTAAATTAATAACAAAACACAAAGTCCACCCATGTGTGGGTGGGCATTGATCGAACAGAGAGAGAGGGCGACCAGGAGATCTTCCAAAACCCTAAAAACTTCATCAATCTTGCAAATTGAAGGATTAATCCAAGTCAAAATCGAAAATTGAGCTTAGAATCATGATCCTCATCTTAAGAGGATTGTAAGGTATGTAAAACCTAATGAAATCTCTCAACTTGAAATTCTCATGATTTAGGAAATCTGAAAATTTGATGTTGCATGTGTGTTATATGGTTAGATTAGAGTTGTTATGATGTTTAGAAGTGAAACCTAGCCAACTACATGTAAAATCATGACCAAATTCAGAAAGTTCCATAAACACCTTGAAGGTGGGCTGTGGGTTTTACAAGATAATGATGAACATTAGGGTTTAGATGATTATCCTAGTGTAAATTGATTATAGAAAAGTGATTTCAGAAAGGTATGATGATTAAAATGCTATATGAGGGCTTTATTGATGTTAAGTTAACTAGCTAGCAAACTATGAACTTAAATGCAAATGATGTAGAAATTCTGCCCTCATAGTGTTTGTAGAAATGCCTCAAAGAAGGCTTAAAAATAGAAATTTAAAGCTTTAACGCATAATTATGATGTTTCGGTATAATATGCGAAGTGAGGTATAAAGAGAGTTCTAAACATGTCTTGAATTGAACTCTATAGGACAAGATACCGGAACGTCGAGTGGACAAGCCGGTGGTGATTCGCGGTTGAAGGGCGTGCGCTAAGGTACGTAACTTGACCCGTTACATTAAGTAAATTTAGATCATTGTAATATGCATAGTTGAATTTTAGAATAAAGGTTGCTATGAATTAAAGCGATGATATCGGTATATTGAGTATTTGATCAAAAGTTGGTTAGAATTCGTTGGTAGTCGTCAAAAAGGAAGGAATTCCGTAGACGAGCCAAACGGGTCGGATAATCAAGTAAGGCAAGGTTAATATTTCGGATTATGATGGATTGTTATTTGATATTGATTGATATATAACTTGTTAGAAATACGAGATTTTAATGTATCGGTATCATAGAAGACTGAAATCCGAGAGTTGGGGGTCTTGGTGTAATCAACAAACAAAAACAAAACATGAAATTTCAGGTACTACCGTAAATTACGGTAGTACCGTAAATTACGGTAGAGGATATGTGTTTACGGTAGGTTACTACTGTTTTACGGCAAAACCAAGAGTTTCCAGGACTCACCGTAAATTACGGTGACACCGTAATTTACGGTGGAACCTGAGAAAATTTATTTTTTTATATATTATTTGATGATGGATTTTGTGTTTATGCACTACTTAATGATGTTCAAAACTAATGTTTTAAAGGTTTTGATAATAGGTAACAAGGTAGATTTTACGGATGGCAATCAAGCGAATGATGAAGAACCGAACACTACCTTTTGACGCTTCCGCAATTTGTTTAAACTTTAGTACTTTTGTTTATGGGTTGTAATCATTCGTTAAACAACTTTTGAAATGTTTTAATTAAGTCATAGTTGACTAAAGTTGACGCACTTATGAACTCTATTAATGAATGTAGGTTACTTAACCAATAATTTAATAGTAATGGTGTATTTTATTATTAAATCCAAATGAAAAAAATTTAAGGGTGTTACATCCACCCCTTCATCAACCCCTTCCTCACCGTCGTCGCTGCACCTGCCGCCCCCCTTCGGCTCCGACCCACTGACCACCACTCTAGCCGCACCCCACAACCTCTCGTCACCAAACCACCGCCATAAACCACCATAGTGGCGCCACCGTGACCAAGTGGCCGGCCGGAAACCGCCACTCCGTCTTGTCACCGTCGTCATAGTCGGTCGCACACCGAAGAACCCATGAACAGCGAAGAAAGTTGAGCAGGGGTGGTCCACCTCGATGGCAGGTGCGTCGCATTCTGTCTTCCATATGTATCTCTGACTCAAACGCCGTTACCGTTATTTCACTATTGTTCGGTTATGTTTCAAATTGATACATATATAATGAATGTCACTCTCTCCTAACGCCCCTATAATGCCGTAAGGGATGATGTGGGATGTTATCAAAACATTTCACGCCCTTAAAAAGAATTATACACTTTCCTTAAAAAGAATTATACACTTTAAACTTTTTGTAACAAAAAGAATACAAATCTTTAGTTTACATATTTTTATTCTGTCATGGGGCAATGAGCCGGGTCGGGTCGGGTTTCCCAACACAACCAGCGAACCTGATCTGGTATAGTACCCTGCAAAACAGTATTCTCGAAATTCCCATTTCGTCCTTTAACTCAACCAAACCCAACCATGGTTAACCTCACCCCCTTCTTTTATATACCTCGTTTGACCACAAGTCCAGTCTCACTCACACTCACTCTCAAGCTCATTTTCATTTTCATGGCGTTTGATCTCTCTCATTTCTGAACAAACAATTTCTCACATTCAACCATAAAATGGCGGAAACGGCGAAAACAATGCCGGAGAAGAAGAAAGAGCAAACTCTTCCGTTCTATAAACTCTTTTCATTCGCAGATAAATACGATTACATTCTCATGATCTCCGGCAGCATCGGTGCCATCATTCACGGTTCCTCCATGCCGTTCTTCTTCCTCTTGTTCGGTCAAATGGTTAACGGTTTCGGTAAAAACCAGTCAGATTTATCCACCATGACTCATGAAGTCTCCAAGGTATATATACACATACATATATAAGTTTAGATCTGATTATTTGTTAACTGTTTGATTTGATTTTATTATGCAGTATGCTTTGTATTTTGTTTACCTTGGGCTTGTTGTCTGCGTATCTTCCTATGCAGGTGAGCTTGATCCGTTTTTGCCTCCGTTTTCAATTATTTTTCCGTTTTTGAATTGAATTTATTATTATTTTCAATTGTTTATTTATAAATTATTATAATTTATTAGTCGGTTCACTACAGATCATGTGCACGTGGATACTATACTTTTCACCTGTCACTTGCTCAAAAATTTCTTCATTTTTTAATGCTTTAACACAAATCTAGTAACCGTTTGAGGATGTTACGAATTTATTTGCAATGAGTAGAGATTGGATGCTGGATGTACACCGGAGAACGGCAAGTGAGTGCGTTAAGGAAGAGGTATTTAGAAGCAGTACTGAAACAAGACGTCGGATTTTACGATACAGATGCGAGAACAGGAGATATTGTTTTTGGTATTTCAACGGATACTCTTCTTGTTCAAGATGCCATTAGCGAGAAGGTGATTTTTCTTACAAAATTGGTGCACGTTATCGTTTTTGTTTTCGTTTGTAGTGGTCAAAGGGCATCTTTGAAAAGTAACAACTTGTGGCTAGTGATTTGTTTTGTTTTTAGGTATGAATTAAATGCTCATGAAAATACATTGAATTTTTAGGTGGGGAACTTTATCCATTATCTTTCCACATTTTTGGCTGGATTAGTGGTTGGTTTTGTGTCAGCGTGGAAGCTTGCTCTGCTGAGTATTGCTGTTATCCCGGGTATTGCGTTTGCGGGCGGCCTATACGCGTATACACTCACTGGTCTCACTTCGAAAAGCCGTGAATCGTATGCCAATGCTGGCATTATCGCCGAGGAGGTCCGTTTCTAACCCGAATTATATCTTAATTGTGCATATTTTCTTGCTGTAAAATGAACCCAAATGAAGCCACCAATGCGCGAATGCCACCTCTTATCCAAATGAACCCAAATTGTTGTACGGTGCACTTTGAAAATGAACCCGATGGTAAAAAACCCAAACGGTCAAAAAAGTGATCACACTCGGGTTCACTATCCAATTTTATCCTTTTGAATCCCATCGTGAGCCATTTTGAGGCGTTTTAAATGAAGCCAATGAACCCGAAGCTTCATCACGAGAACGGTCCCCTCACACCACGTTTTTGCTTTAAATCAATCATTTAAGTTTGTGGGTACCAGTGTTATTGAAGTAATTTAAATGGTTTGTTATCATATAATACGTTGCATGCCTGCAATCATAAAGAACCCCTTGCCTCTTAGTGTTTGTTATCATAATTTAAACTATGGTCCTCTACTTTTACCCCTAACTTTTGGCCTATGTTTCCGTAGTGTGGTGTTAATCAACAGCAAATTTGGTTGGTAAAATTCCTTTTAATTTTTTATTTTTTTAAATTATAATATACTTTAGGCCACAGTTTGATTGATTGATTACATGACATTTTTTTTCTTTTTATGTGTGACAAGGATGTTTTATGCTTGTCTATACCACCTATTAAAATTGTACGGTTATTAACAAACAGGCTATTGCACAAGTTAGAACTGTATACTCATATGTTGGGGAAACAAAGGCGCTCAACTCGTACTCAGATGCGATACAGCATACGCTCAAGCTCGGGTATAAGGCGGGAATGGCAAAGGGGCTGGGTTTAGGATGTACTTATGGAATCGCTTGCATGTCTTGGGCACTTGTGTTCTGGTATGCAGGCGTGTTTATTAGAAACGGACAGACCGATGGCGGAAAGGCGTTTACTGCCATTTTCTCCGCCATTGTTGGTGGCATGTAAGTTTCTTACACTCTGTAAATTGTTAACCATTGTTTAGAAAACCAAAGCTTTTAATCGAAATGGTTAATTATACAGGAGTTTAGGTCAGTCGTTTTCAAATATAGGAGCTTTTAGCAAAGGCAAAGCAGCTGGATACAAATTGCTGGAAATCATCCAGCAAAAACCCACTATAGCTCACAACTCTACAGATGGGAAATGTCTAGCAGAAGTCAACGGAAACATCGAGTTCAAAGAAGTAACATTTAGTTACCCGTCACGTCCGGATGTCATAATCTTTAGAAATTTCTCAATTTTCTTCCCAGCTGGAAAGACGGTTGCTGTGGTCGGTGGCAGCGGGTCCGGGAAGAGCACCGTTGTTTCGTTAATAGAACGGTTTTACGACCCTAATCAAGGTGAATAATGGTTATATATGATTGTCATCTACTTATCTTTATAATTAGATTATTTCTTAATATAGATGGTTGTGCAGGCCAGATTCTGATAGACAATGTGGACATAAAAACGCTGCAACTTCGATGGTTGCGCGATCAGATTGGCCTTGTGAACCAAGAACCCGCACTTTTCGCTACCACTATACTTGAAAACATACTTTACGGAAAACCGGATGCAACTATGGCTGAAGTTGAAGCAGCTGCGTCTGCAGCCAATGCTCACAGCTTCATCACCCTGCTTCCTAATGGTTATAACACTCAGGTAAAGTATAGATTATAGAATGTAAAACAAATGGTACACTTTTGATAAATTAATACAGAATAACGTTAATGAGTTGATAACTTTAGGTTGGGGAGAGAGGAGTTCAGTTATCCGGTGGTCAGAAACAAAGAATCGCAATAGCTAGAGCAATGTTAAAGGACCCGAAGATTTTACTTCTTGATGAAGCAACCAGTGCCCTCGATTCCGGTTCGGAAAGCATCGTGCAAGAAGCTCTTGACCGTTTGATGATAGGAAGAACAACTGTGGTGGTTGCGCATCGTCTTTCAACCATAAGAAACGTTGATTCAATAGCAGTTATCCAACAAGGACAAGTTGTCGAAACCGGGACCCACGAAGAACTCATTTCAAAACCAGGACCCTACGCTTCGTTAATTCGGTTTCAAGAGATGGCGGGAAACCGGGATTTCTCGAACCCTTCAACGCATCGTACACGGTCAACACGGTTAAGTCACTCGTTGTCGACAAAGTCTCTCAGCCTCAGATCGGGAAGCTTAAGAAACTTAAGCTACTCGTACAGTACCGGTGCTGATGGTCGTATTGAAATGATCTCAAACGCTGAAACAGAAAGAAAAAATCCAGCACCTAGTGGTTACTTTTTCCGTCTTTTGAAACTGAACGCACCCGAATGGCCTTATTCAATAATGGGTGCTGTGGGATCAATTCTTTCCGGATTCATCGGTCCAACATTCGCTATTGTCATGAGTAATATGATTGAGGTCTTTTACTATAATAACCCTGCTAAAATGGAAAGCAAGACTAAAGAGTGTGTTTTCATCTATGTTGGAGCCGGTTTGTATGCAGTTGTAGCATATTTGATACAACATTACTTCTTTAGTATTATGGGTGAGAATCTTACGACTAGAGTAAGAAGGATGATGCTTGCAGGTATTTACTTCATTCCAAATTTTCAACAAATTACATAAACTATCATATAAAAATAATAGAAGTATGTTGAGTAACACATTTTATTAAAATAATAAAAGTATTGATCTTGTTTCTTGGTCACAGCAATCTTGAGGAATGAAGTTGGATGGTTCGATGAGGAAGAGCATAACTCGAGTCTAGTTGCAGCCCGGCTAGCCACGGATGCTGCAGACGTTAAGTCTGCAATCGCCGAGAGGATCGCGGTTATATTGCAAAACGTGACGTCACTCCTTACATCATTTGTAGTTGCATTCATAGTGGAATGGAGGGTTTCACTTCTAATTCTTGGCACCTTCCCTCTGCTTGTCATGGCATATTTTGCTCAGGTAATTAGATTTAATTATAAAACTTATTATTTTACATTAAAAATCGAATCTTGATTTTAGTAACGACAAATAAGGTATAGTGAAAGAAGCAACAAATTCTGGTATCTTGCACGTGCTTCCCCTCACTTGTATCCATGCTTCCACGAAACTCAGAATTGACCCTCGTGATATAGCAACATACAAAACCCAAACTTTGAAAATTGGTAAAAGATTCCTTTTCTCCAAAATCAATATCATTGATAAAAGACTCATACTTTCTTGAGCCCTTAAACAGTTTAACTTTTGCCCACTTTTTCTGCCCCATCAACGTCATTTTTCTATCTTGTTGCACATAAAGTAAAATAAAATAATGTAAAAAGTCATTCCAGTTTTGGCCAAGTGGTAGAGGTTTATCCCTTTTGGAGTGAAAACCGAGAGAAAACCAGGGTTTAAATCCTAGCATGTGGTAGATTATTAGAATTAATTTAGAGCTGGAGTAAAGTAACACAGGGATGAGCTCGGTACCGGCACTGTACGAAATTCGAAGGTAAATCAACCGATCCTGGCAAATGCAAATAGTGGGCACCGAAAGTGGCTCGGTTAAGTACGGTTCGGTTTCAGTACCAGGTACCATTTGATAATCCCTAACGTAACAGTCGCCGTTCAACAAAAAAATTGAAAAAAGTTATAAAAATTTGAATTGTACCAATATTTTAATAACATATTCTGGGCATCACTTTTAGTGTAGCATGTGTAAATTTGAAAGGGAGGTTGGGGATGTCAGAAAATGCATATGGGGGCATTCACTCATTCACTCATTCATTATTCCTGTGCAAGTACTAGAGGCTGTTGTCTATTTAAAGGGTACTGTCGTACTGAAAAAATGACCATATTGCCCCTGTAATTTTGAACAGTATTTCGGATTTTAGTATAGCAATGACCTAAGACTAAGCGGTATGGGGGCCGGCTTAGGCCCGGCGAGGCCCGGCGCCGGTCCCCCACACCGCTCCCCTCCGGCGAGTTCGGCTCCCCACGGACGATTGTGCCGGGCCTCTCTCTCTGTCTCTCTCTTCTTTCTCTCTCTCTCTTCACGGCGCCGGTCCTCCCACACCGCCCCCCTAGCCCCGTGGCGGCCCATCCTTCACGGCGCCGGTCCTCCCATACCATCCAGTCTAATCCATACATGAGTAGTTACCATCTGTTTCGTTTGTCCTAATTTCTCTATCACTTGGGGACCCAGAATACTGTTTGATGGAGTCACCTTTGAAGAGTAACTTGTCACCTTTCAACCAGTGTAACAGTGTCCCTTTTTCTTTTATGTGTCCCACAACTAGACTGCTGGTATCTATGCTTACAAATGGTGAAATGTGAAATGCCACTTTCCATTTCATCTCCTTTTAAACAAAAGTGATTTAAGCTATTAGGCTGCAGGAGTTGGTTGATTGTAGAGGATGTTTGGGATAATATAGTAAACTTTCACTCACTTCATCAAAACAGCTTAAGTGATTAAAACATAAGAGCATATTAACTTGTTCATCTTTGCCATTGGCATGTTATAATCACTATATGCACTAGAAGAAAATTGTCTTTAGTGACGCTAAATATGGTCACTAGATCAGTCCCTACACGTAGCAGAGTGTATGTAAAGACTTAAGTGACACAAAAAGAGTTGATATAGATTTTGATAGTGCCGGTTTTTCCTTAAATAATGTCGGTAAAAACCAACACTTATTATAACTACTAGGCTTTAAGTTTAAGCCACACGTTTTAGAATGAGGTCTTTTACTAGTTTTTTCTTAATGTAGCTATTGCCTCTGTCACGAAATGAGCTTTTTTTTGTATTTGTATTATCTATGTAGTTAATATCGATGATATATCAGGTATCCGTCCCCATGTAAAATATCGGTGTCAAGTATCGGTTAGAATATTGGTACATATATTATCGGCGATATTGACCGTTATTTGACGAATATAACCAATATTTGACCGATATAACCGAGAATATATCACCGATATCTGACCGATATATCACTGAACTGTTAGTGTTAAATTGCTATATATGTATATATATATAAAAATTCTGCATGATATTAAAATATACCGATATCCCACGGATATCTCACCGAGATAACCTATATCACAATTATCGGTCCATGACCGATATCTGATATTTTACCGCATTAAACTCATAGTTTGTATTTGGTAATAAGTTGTAACTAATTATATGAAATTGCCATTTTACAGCAACTTTCGCTCAAAGGCTTTGCTGGTGACACAGCCAAGGCACACGCAAAAACTAGTATGATTGCAGGGGAAGGAGTAAGCAACATCCGAACAATCGCAGCGTTTAACGCCCAAGACAAGATTCTAACATTATTCTCCAACGAACTTCGTGTCCCTCAAAGCCAAAGTCTTCGTCGTAGTCAATTTTCCGGAATCCTATTCGGTATTTCCCAACTCGCGCTCTTCTCATCCGAAGCTCTAATCCTCTGGTACGGTGCCCACCTCGTTAGCGTACACGTCTCCACCTTCTCCAAAGTCATCAAAGTGTTTGTAGTCCTGGTCATTACCGCTAACTCAGTAGCCGAAACAGTTAGCCTAGCCCCTGAAATCATCCGAGGTGGTGAAGCCATCGGCTCGGTATTTTCGGTTCTTGATAGGTCGACTCGAATTGACCCGGACGATCCAGATGCCGAGACTGTTGAAACAATTCGAGGCGAGATAGAGTTACGTCATGTTGACTTTTCTTACCCGTCAAGACCCGATGTGATGGTTTTTAAAGACCTTAGTCTTCGAATCAGTGCGGGCCAGAGTCAAGCTCTAGTTGGAGCCAGCGGTTCGGGTAAAAGTTCCATAATTGCGTTAATAGAGCGATTTTACGACCCGACAGCTGGAAAAGTTATGATTGACGGGAAAGACATTAGACGATTAAACTTGCGGGCCCTTCGGGCCAAGATCGGGCTGGTCCAACAAGAGCCCGCTTTATTCGCAGCTAGTATAATGGAAAATATTGCTTATGGGAAAGACGGTGCTACAGAGTCGGAAGTCATAGAAGCAGCACGCGCAGCAAACGTTCATACGTTCGTGAGCGGCTTACCTCAAGGGTACAAAACGCCAGTTGGTGAGAGAGGGGTTCAGCTCTCAGGCGGCCAGAAACAACGAATCGCTATAGCTCGGGCTGTACTCAAAGACCCAACAATATTGCTATTAGATGAAGCGACTAGTGCTCTAGATGCTGAATCCGAATGTGTGCTTCAAGAGGCACTTGAAAGGCTCATGAGAGGTCGAACCACGGTTCTAGTGGCTCACCGGTTATCAACCATACGTGGTGTGGATAATATCGGGGTGGTTCAAGACGGTCGAATTGTGGAACAAGGTAGCCATTCGGAATTGTTGAGCCGAGGTAGCGATGGGGCTTACTTTAGGCTGTTGCAGCTACAACAGCATCGAGCATGAATTAAAGATTATGTGGTATAAGTTTAGTAAATTATGTGTATGTGGAATTAACCTATTGTTTCAACTTATGTTCGGGCTTTTATAAGCCAAGTTTGGTTGATATAGCAAAATAGTTTTTTCTTAATAAATAATTGTAAGTTTAAGTTATCTAAATAGAACAATAATAAAGTTTATTTTTCACATTTACATATTACTTTAAGTAAATTCAAATTAAAAAAAAAAATTTGTAACAACTTTCCCCATACATTTAGTTTTAGTTATTTACAAAAATCTGGAAAATTGATTTGGTTTTCTTTGTTAAAACTTGATTTTAACGTAACAATAGGAACATAGATAATTCACGTTGAATTTTTTATCCTCATTTTTATACTTACACTAACAATCACTACTTTTTCTCTCTATTTTTTAATTAAATAATATAATTAGATAACATTTTTTATACTTTTATCATTATATTTTCTCACTCACAACAACTTTCAAAAAAATTAAAATTATAGGGGTAAACACTGTTTGTTCGCAGTATATTTACATATAAAAAGTAATATTTTCTGTTTTCTCCACTTAAAAATATTCCGAATGCTCTTAGTCGGGGAGTCTATTTTTCAACTCCCTTGCCTTTCGTCATCAATAACACTATCTCAACTCAGCAGGGGCGGATGTAAAGAGGAACAAGGGGTAGCCTCCGCTACCGCTTGGTCGGAAATTTTTTGACGTTTTTAGTGTAAATTTTGGAAAAATTTGACCTTTTTTTGATTTCGTTACCGCTTATTTATAAAACGTTACCGCTTGGTCGGAATCCTAGATCCGCCATTGCAACTCAGTTTTCTTTAGACTTCTCTAAAGGGGTGGAGACAGAGACTGGGTTTTCTGAACTCCCTAAACCATTTTTTAACAACATTTTAAATTTAAATTAAATATATAAATAAATTTAAAGAGTAAACTGCCATTTTGGTCCCTGTGGTTTGGCCAGTTTTGCCACTTTAGTCCAAATCTCAAACTTATTACATCTGGGTCCCTGTGGTTTGCATTTTGTTGTCATTTTGGTCCAAAATCCAAAAACCCTATTTTTTTTACTGTTGCAACCTCCTATTTTGTCCTGTAGTGCAGGGGCATTTTGGTCATTTAATTTTCATTAAAGCAATTCTTTTATTAAAAACCCCCAAATATAATCTTCAACCTCTGATCGTCATCATCTTCAACCCCTGATCATCATCATCATCTTCAACCTCTGCACAACCCAAACACCACCACCTCCTCCACCATCACAACCCACCACAACCTGGATTTAAAAAAAAAATCATATCTTCAAGAGAAAATAAATTAAATGCAAGGAGACAGGCTCAGATCTGTAATTGGGGGATGGGGACAAAGAAGAAACGAGTTACGCCATGGCTGCAGAATACACAGTTGCTTGGTGAGAGAATGTCAAATTCTTCTTCACTATGCCATCTAGATTTTGCCCCGCCAAGATGCGGGTCGGATCTTCAATGTCCCTTTAATTTTGCTCAGGATACTCTGATCATCATAGCCTTGAAACAAACTTAATAAATAATAATGTCACTGCCAGAACAACAACAGCAATAACCACTGCCAGAACAACAACAACAACAATAACCACCACCATCACCACCACCGCCATAGAAGCGATGACTCTGATCACCGAGATCACAGAGATTCACAGAGATGCAGCACAGATTCAAGTAACAAAGTTGGGAGATGCGGATGCAGCAAAAACAAAAACAAAAACCACCTGCAACTCAATCCGGGAGTGGAGATGCGGGAGTGGAGCAAAAACAAAAACAAGCACCACCACCTGCCACCACCACCACCCCCCTCTCGCCGCCAAGCACCACCACCCTCTCGCACCCCCTGCAACCACCGCACCTCTCTCTCTCTCTTACATCACAACACCATCTCCTTCAAACAACATTCCACTAGAAAGAGAGAGAGAGAGCCGAACGAGAGAGAAGCATGAAAGAGAGAGAGGAACGCAGAGATGACGATGACGATGGTGGATCTGAGTTTCGGTAGGGACGACGTCGGAGATGACGATGGTGGATCTGGATCTGATCGATTTAGAGAGAGAAAAGAGAGAATCAGTTATTTGGGGATGATGATGATGATTATGATTTATTTATTTGGGGATGATGTTAATAAAGAAAATGTAAAATGAAAAGCAAAATGACTAAAATACCCCTGAACTAAAAGACAAAATAGGTGGTTACAACAGTAAAAAAAAATGAGGTTTTTGAATTTTGGACCAAAATGACAACAAAATGCAAACCACAGGGACCCAGATGTAATAAGTTTGAGATTTGGACTAAAGTGGCAAAACTGGCCAAACCACAGGGACCAAAATGGCAGTTTACTCAAATTTAAAACATAAAGAAATACTAGTTTCATTAGAAAAACGTCAAATAAATGTTAATTATTAAATAACTATATTGAACAATTAAAGTACTGAAAGAACTATATTTATTTTTTTCGGTTCGAAACCAACCTTTTTTTTTTCGTGTGGGATCAAAAGCTATAACTTTTTTTTGGCAAACTATGGAGAGTAGTGTGTAAGAGAGATGTGATTTTTTTTAATAAAAATAAATAATAAGTTGAGTAGACTTAGTATTTATATTGCTAACTTAACTATTTTTTTATATAAAAATGCTGTCGTACAACGGCTATGGCAACGGTCACATTTGGCTCGGGAGTTGACGGGAAACATCTGATTTTAATAACGTTGGCCCTTAGGAAGGATCGTGGGGCGGTGTTCCTGCCGAAGCTCATAGAAACTCGACTCTGTGCAGCCTAATAAACCTCAAATCCCTGAAAAACAGTAATAATAATATTATCCATAACCATTTGGCTCTGTTGCTTTCAAATCCAGAAGATTTGGTGCTTTGGATATTGACAAAATGATATAAAACAAAAACATGCTAGTCATGTGACTTGGTCTTAAATTGTTGACACTGAATACCAAAGGGATCAATCTCTATTATATGTGACCCACACACCTGCATATTGTTTTGTTATTTTGAACGGGTAAAATAAATTACTTTTTTTCTAAATATGGTGCATTATTTAAACAGACCATGTACTTCTTGTTCAAACACCAATATATGTTAACCATTAACGCATAATTAGATTCGACGCTTCATCGTAAATAATAGACTGTATAATAGGCCCCACGTTATTATTATATATTAAAAGTAATATGATTGCACACAACTAGGTGTAAAAGATTGAAAACGAGTTTAGCTCATTCGATGATTCCAAAGCCAAAGAGATATTAGTACATTACAATGGTAATGTCTTCCCTTTGTGTCAAAAAGATGGATAGTTTAAATTAGCAAGGTGCAACGTTTAAGATTAAATACTCTAAAAATGTATAAAGCAAATAATTTTACAATTTTGTGTTTGGATTTATTATTTAAACACATATTTTAAGAAATTGTGTAATGGTGTATGAAACAACTTAGAAATGTCCATTTGGCAAAATGCTCATGTTAACAGGCCCAATGGGCAAATGGTAAATTGTAAACAACCCTAAATGAAAAGGTTTCCCTTGGCTGCCACTCATCATTAGAGGTAGGGATGGGTATAATAACCGGTTCCAAACCCGACTCGGTAGATCCGACCTAAAACCGGTTCCAGACCTTACTCGTGTTATAGAAGAACCGGTTCCGGGTTGAAAAAACCCGTAGGTTCGTACCCGGTTCCTACCCAGAACCGGTTCCTCCGTACCCAACTGAGACCCGATGCAATAACTTGTAGACACTGTTACGGTGGAATCGATTCCTAGCCGTTTCATTTTAACCAAACATTACATTACATTAAATTACAACCGGTTACATAAGTTGAAACCAAACATTACCAAAACATAAACATTACATTAACATAAAACACACTAAATCAAACATTACATGACATAAAACACACTAAACCCAACATTACCTAAACACACTAAACCTTCGAAGAACCGGTTCCGGATGATTCACCGGCCTCACTTTTCTTCACCGTAGCCTTTGTAACCGGACAATGACGGTCAGTGAGTTTTTTAAGCGTCGAGTTCGCCGTAGCCTTCATGAACTTCCCGCAACCTTTGCACCCTGCCATCTCATGGCTATCGGACATCAAGCACAAATCAAAGTGCCTCCAAACTTGGGGGTTTCTTTTGGTTTCCAAAACCATTACTACTTCATCGTCGGACTCTATAACGAGCTTTGAAAGCGATTAGAAGGTGTAAACTTGAAACCGATTTAAGTTGTTTTTGAACTCCTACACTTATGTTTGATGTTGATGGGTTTATATATACTTGAAACCGATTTTAAATGGCCATAAATCAATTCCTAACAGCATTAGAGCCGTTGGAATCGGTTCTTACAGGTTTTGCAGGCTTTTTCAGTAAGTTATCCGGAGGAATCAATTACTACTAGCATATTATTATATATAAACTCAAAGTTTATAAATAATAAACTTCAAATCCATTTAATTTTATGAAAAAGTATAAATAAAACAGAAAAATATAAATATAAATAAACTTTAAATTATTTTAGTCAAACATAATTAATTAAAAAATAGACTCTCTAGATATTAAAGGGTATTTTAGTTTTTTTAGTAAGACTTAACAAAAAAAGTTAACGTTTGCACTTAGTACTCAACATCGTGACAAGATTTAGCCTTAGTACTCAACATTGTAACAAATTAAAACATTAATACCTGATTTTGCAACAAAAAAACTATTAGTACCCGACATTGAAATTTGACGGAAACCACAAGGACCAACGGTGTAATTTTTTCCAATAGGAATTTGCCAACCCTAATAACTTGTGTTTGTTATTTTCTTTATATAATACAAATACGAAGTTATATTTGATTTACTTTGTCAACATTTCGATGAAAATTTTATTTAAAATATAATATAATTGTAGGGTAGGGATATGGTAGAAAGTGTCTAAAATGTAAGAAGGGTAAGAAGTGTTTTAAACCATTTGATATTTGATCTAATGGTTGAGATCAATAGGGTATAAAAATGTAAATTGTGTTTTAATTAGAGGGACCTTATGTAAAATTGAAGGGCAAGAGTGTCTTTTTCAATGTTTGAAATATGGTAACCATATCATACACGACCAAAACCTCCTACATTCACTCTTTTTTCCTTAAATATAGGAATTAATGATTCACCTTAATTGTAGGAGGTCTTTGGTTACATATTCATCATACATTATCATAAAGAGAACTGTAATCAGATTCATGGCGTGGTGTTTTAAACAACTGGATAAAATTGACTATGATTCAAGTCATGGTGTTTTATTTGGAGACATTGTTCATGGCGTGGTGTTTTAAACATCTATGATTCAAGTCATGGTGTTTTATCTGGAGACATTGTTCATGGCGTGGTGTTTTAAACATCTATGATTCAAGTCATGGTGTTTTATCTGGAGACATTGTTCATGGCGTGGTGTTTTATCAAAACAAAACATTCCCAGATTTTAAAACACCATGACTATAATTCAAGTCATGGTGTTTTATCTGGAGACATTGTTCATGGCGTGGTGTTTTATCAAAACAAAACATTCCCAGATAAAACACCACGCCATGAACAATGTATGATTCAAGTCATAGATAAAACACCACGCCATGAACAATGTCTCCAGATAAAACACCATGACTTGAATCATAGTCAATGTCTCCAGTTTTTTAAAACACCACGCCATGAACAATGTATGATTAAAAGATGTTGCGATTAAAAGATGATGAAGAATATAAAACAATCAGATGTATAATGTTTTTCCTAAAATTTCTCCTAATTCAAATTCGATTCAAACCTTAAAAAACTCATCGGCAGTTTTTTTTTTGGCAGTTATTCTTGGAAATCAATTAAATGATAAAAATGTCAAATTACTAATATACCCTTTTGAATTAATTAGGATAAAGGACACTTGTCATTCCCAAATTATTTCTCACACTTCTCACAAAAGTCCCACTTTTTACAGGATCCTCTACCTATAATTGTATTCAAAACAATTTTTAGCATCATAAAATATAAAAATATATCTAGTATTGATACCATACCAATACTGTAAATCTAACGTACCAAACTGAACCAATACCGACCAAATAACATCGGATCCAATATTCATTTTTTATAGTTCTTTTCGTTGGTTTAGTATTTTTGCACTATCGAACTGTATAACCACAACCGGTACGATGTTCTGTTTGTTTTTTCTTATTTTCAGTTTCAGTATTTTGGGTTTCAATTAAGAAAAAGAATGTTAGTGTTCAGATATATATTTTTTTAAAACAAAGTTATATTCAAAATAAATTTGAATTTTGTAACGTAAACTATACCGAGTATTAGTACGTATACGACAGAATATCCACCGGTTGTTAACATAAGATAAACTGAATAATTATTTTTGAATGGCGTACGGTTAGGATCAGGGTCGTCTTCGAAAATCTTTGAAAATATGTAGGCTCTGCGTGAAGATAAAATACGGGCCCCTAAAATATAAACTTCTTAAAAAGAAAATACAAAAAAGTGTTAAATATATGAAAATGAATTAAAAATTTGTAGAATCACCTACAAGTTGTGGGGTTTTTTTTTTACGTGGAAACATAGATAAAAAGCACATCACACGCGCATTTAGACAACGAAACGCAGAAAGAAAATACGTTGTAAGGGTAAATTAAGAAAATGTGGAACAGTTACGTCGTAACTTTAAAAATCATTATTTACGATCATGTAAAGACATCGTAACCTATCCAAATTTATTTAGAAAATATACAGAGTTTAAAGAGAAAAAAAAGGACCTTTTTCATAAAAAAAAAAAATAGAACACACAAACTAAATGTAGATTGAATAATATTTTAAGAAATTAACATAAATAAGCATTTTTAAACTAGATTTGAGAAATAACTACGATTCCCATTTGATTAAATGTAACACAAAATTAGTCAATTAATGTCATTTGCATTTAATGCATAGGTAACAAACATAAAGAAAAAAATCAACAAAAAATGAAGCTATCAAGATTAGAATCCAAGACCCACTTGCTAATAAAGTGACATGTGAACCACCAAACCATGGGCCTCATCTTGTCATTTTTCAATTTAGTACTTCTATATTATTCTAAGTTCTACAGCGTAACTTTATTAAAAAAATAATTTTTGGGCCCCCGGAGAGTTTGGGCCCTAAACCATCGCTCATCCGGCACCCCCTCCGGGCCGTCTCTGGTTAGGATGTCACCAACCGGGTTAATAGTTAGTATCACCAAGTTAGTATTAAAATCCCCTATGCCTGAATTTGAAGCCAAAACATTTAAAAGAAGCAAAGTTTCTCACGTTCTCTTTGACGACTAAGGTAAGAGATCATTGCTAACTAAATAAATACTATAGTGTCATTACTGACCGAAAGAAATAAAATAATGTTATTTTCATTTTATTTGAGGTTGATAGTTGAGACTTGAGATAACTAGATGTCTAGATGTCGGTTGATTTGAAGTTGTATAAAAAACGGAATGGGCCTTGAAAATTAAAGCATGGTTGGCCTGATTTGGCGTGCCACATGCCAACACTTCTGCCAACCCAATTTCATTTTTCACACCCTCAACTTTTATGTTCTTTTCTTTTTTTATTCACATTGATTGGAATTTTAATTGTATACATATGGCCTACTGGTGTATCGGTATGGTGATTGCCCTCTGTATAAGGCAAGTCGGTGTGAGAGTCGGGAAGAGCTGGAAAAGGTGCCGGCCCTACACATATATATTGTTATATAATGTTACATAGTGTTATATGGTGTTACATAGTTTTATACGGTGTTATATAGTGTTATATATAATGTTATAATATACTTCTCACACTTTTCACACTTCTGAATTAATGTACATTATCCTTACCCTACACATATATAACACAATTTATATAATCATTCTTTAGCCACTTAATTACTTAACCCAATCAAAGCTCAATCTAAAATATAGTTTTATTAACCCAAGCCCAAACCCAACCCAAAGAAATTTGAATTAAATAAAATAACCCAAACCCATCCACCCATTCCAATTCCAAATCCCGCCCAAAAAAAAAACTCGCAACTTAACGCCACTGCTCACGATTGGACGGGTTTATTTTGCCGGAAAAGCCAACATTCTGGCAAGACCGGCCCATATTACGCCAGAACTCCGATATAGAACTAGTATGGTTTCTTTATTGATTTTTGTTTTTTTTTTGTTTTATGTGATAATTAGAAGAAAATATAAACGTATAAGGATTTGAACTTTTTATATTTTTTTGATTTTTTTGGTTGTTCTAGACTTATAGTTAAATGATTTCGTTGTTTTATTTATAGCTTTGTATGTTTAAATGATAATTTACAAGTAATCAACATTTAATACTAGGGCTTGAATCTTTGAAAATAAAATTGAAAATTATGGACTATGTTTGAACATGATTGTTTATTTTGTTTAAGTTTTTAGTGTTGTTTTATGAACTTATGGAGTGATTTATATGTGATAGGAACCATGAATAAGAATATAATGAACTTATGGAGTGTTTACTATCTCTAGATAATATTTTGAATAGATTTCAAAAAATGAAAACCTGTAGGGTAAAATTTTAAATACGTTTGTAATGACGTTTAACGTGTTTTTGATGATTATATAAATTTTAGTTTGATGTTTTTTTTTTGTCTTACATGACCCGACTTGATCCCACCTTCTATGAATCGATTTTTTTATATAGTTAGGGGTCTAAAATCTTTAAAACATTTCGCCCTCAGCAAAAAATTAGTTTAAATACAAACCACTTTTAGCTTATTTTCACACCAAAATTTACTCCTTTCTCAAACCTCTTTTTTCTTTTCTACTCTTCTACTTCTACAATATTTCTAAAACAATATTCAAATGGAGGGGGCACGTAAACGGGTGTGTCAAACGTGTTGGATTGACGCCAAGGAATACGCTCTATGCAATGCCTGAGTTCACATTTCCGAAGACATCGTGGTCTGAAACCTTTTTTTTTTTTAACGGCCCGACAAAAATTATTTATTCATTCATTGTAGCAAGATGCTACCCACCATACATACAAATATTCATCACCAATACAAAAATATAATACATATTTATTTATCCTCCAAAACTGAACCGGCTCCAATCTTCCCATGTTAGTGACGCCACCTTTGATCGATTCTTAACCCACAGATATGCCATTGCTTTTATTTCATCTAGAACTTTTGTAGTGTTCGGAGTAACTTGTCCAAATACCACTTCGTTTTTTGTCTTCCAAATACACCAAAAGGTGACCAAAATAACGGCATACAAAGCTTTTTTCTTCTTACTCGAACCCGGATGGATTTCGTGCAATGTAAGTATATCCCTTATGCCGAACGCAATAACCGGCGGAACCAAGCACCACACTGCTATATTTTGCCATATTACTTGTACGAACTGACACGAAACAAATAAATGATCGCTCGTCTCCACGTAGTCTCCACAAAACACACACTGTTGGTTTTGCACCGGGATATTTCGGGATGCCAGCGCACATTTGGTCGGCAACCACTCCATCTCTGCCCTCCATGCGACTATTGCAACCTTCTTCGGGACCCAATTGCACCATTCAAATACTCTAGAAGGACGCTCCCGATTAAACGAGCCAAGTGACCGTTTAATACTAGCAACACTAAAGTTACCAGATTCTTCATATTTCCAGCTCCATCTGTCATTACCAGAAGACAAAGTAAACCCACTGATCAATCCCGAAAGTTGCTGCAGTTGGTTATTTTCATTGTCGCCCAGAGCCGAAGAAACCCATTCCCAATGAAACTCCAGACCTGTTTCGCCTACCCCCATTCGTTCATTAACCATACAGATTTTGTTTTTCTCAGCTTTGAATAAATCCGGGAATTTTATGTATAATGGTACCTGATCAGTCCAACAGTCTAACCAAAAGGAAATACTCTTACCATTCGCCAAAATCACCGATATAGCACTCTTTAAGTCGATACCGGCTCTTTATAGATGATCGGAATGTCGCGCTCCGGTCAAAGATAAAATTTATATGCCCTAATTACCCTTAACAAATAGCTAGTGGTAGTGAGGGGTCGAACCACGAAGAGTATGTGGTTTGTGTATGGATTCGAATGAATTAGAACAAATGTCACGATTTATGAAGCTTACTAGAATGTTTTTGTGTTTTTGTTTAATTGAGAGAAGTGAGTTTAAACTAAGTGAATTGATTAAAATGATTAACAACTACTAATTAACGATTGCAAGAAATTTGGATACTAGAACAATAATAATAAAAAGGAATCACACCCGGTTTCGGTAATTGTTAACCTAGGATTTCTACAAGTTTTAGTTTCAACTCAAATGCATTCGATTAACGGATTTAGTGTACCGTGACTTAGGTGCTACTAGTTATCAACGCCCCGAAGAACGGACAAAAAGACACTTTGTAATCAACACAAGTAAATCCTAACAATGATAATGCACAATTACATATCACCATTTCGCAACGTCATAACTTTTAACATCGCTCGACAAATCACGAATTCGCAACAAATGTAATACTATTATCAAGAGTTTTAAAAACCAAATACAAATTGTCACTAAGTTGAAACAAGAACAATTCGAAACCCTAAAATTAACAACTACCTACACCGAGGTGAAACCGAGATGATTAGCCTCTCATGGTTGAAGAAGCTTGATCACCGGATGAATTGAACGCGAATGAAACCATCTTGAAACTTGGTGGATGAAGGAATGATGGAAGATTAGGGTTTATGGATGATGATGGTGAGATGGATGATGGATTGGATGAATTAAGGTTTGTATGATTGATTGTGTGATGGATGATGATGATTCGGATGTTGTAGTTGTTCTTGATGTTAGAGATGGAATAGTAGGTGAAAGATGGATCAATTGTGGCTCCAAGATAGAGTTCAAACTTCAAAAAGTTGTGTAACTGTCGAAATCAAAGCCAAAGAGCCAATAACAATCGAGTTCAACCCCCAAATCAACAAAACTCTCGTTTCAGAAAATTACTACCCGTCGCCGACGGGTCCCACCCCGTCGCCGACGGGCTCCCAAAAACTGAAATTTGGCAGACGGCTTAAATGACTGGTTACGGTTGTTGTGAGCCGACGAGACTTTCTGGGGCCCGTCCGGGACGGGTATAGCCCCGTCGCCGACGGCCTCTAGGGTACCGATTCTCTGAACTTTGATCCTTGCACTCCCGGTTGATTCGTAACTCGTCCTGGTGCTCCGGTTTTCAACCCGGTGACTTGTAACGCTCCCGAAAAGCCCTTAAACTCCATCAAACCTGCATAAACACAAATCTAATTAAAAGTAGGTCGTTCAAGATAAAAACTCATATAAAAAATAAAGTTATACGGTTACGAGCACCGGTTTTCAACCACGTATCACATCCCCACACTTGTCTTTTGCTTGCCCTCAAGCAAATCTGTTTTTCACTTTCACGTGGGTCGAACAACAAATACACATCCCATTCCCGAGACAAAGGTTAAGGTCTATTGTCATGCAAAAGTTCATATTCTTTACAATTTCCACATATTTACCGGTAAAGTGAATAATCACATATAATAATGGTTATCCAAGATTAACCCGCTCTTAAAACTACCATCTCATGCATATCCCTCACAATGTGCTCTCCACTCGGCTTAAAATTGGCTAACGTGTATAATGTATTAGCACTTCAACAATTAATCGCTCACAACCGATTAGAACACGTACCCACATAGGCTTGCAACTCAATCATTCTCCACCACCGATCACGAATACTAAGCACAAGTCATAAGGTCTTTATGAGGGTTGTAACGGGGCTAGGCTAAGGGTAGGAATTGGGATATTTTAAAGTGGCTGAAGCGACGAAAATTCGATTTTTATTACAAACTACTAAATTACAAAACTAAATATAAACATTAACTATGGGCAATAATCTTTCACCCTTTTATTCGACAACTACTAACACTTCTTTTTGTGCTTTTCTTCAACGATTTTCCATTCTTTTTCGCAACATTTTCTGTTTTTTTTTCAATGAATCACAACAATTATACAAACTTAAGCTCCTATAATCGAATTTTCATCACACGGGTTTTAAAAGAAAAAAGGTTTTAAGGTTATTGGCTAAAGGGTGGTCAAATGAAAGGTTTAGGCTCAAAATGGGCGACTAGGGAATTTGTTCGGGTAAGGATAGATAAAATGGTTTTAAGAGAAAAGGTTTACCTAATGCCTTAATCATTCTCGTGCTTGTATTCGGTCTATAGTCTCAAACGTATCAAAAGTTGCAAGTTCTACAATACGCGACTAATGGTCCACTCAAACAAAGAAACATGTAAATGTAAATCTATGATGTAAAAGTGGCTCAAACCTCACGTATAAGGGTATGATATGTGATATGCATCAAATGCTAGTTCCTCAGGCGGATTATTCCCAAATAACCACCCGCTAAATACCCGTTATGCTTATTAATTTGAACTTGACCATGACAAAAGACCAAATGGGTTGGGACATCCCTCGTTGACTTGGTTACTTGTGCTTTTAAGATCGCTTTTGAAACAAGAAATTTTGAAAAATTTTTGAAATTTTCCCCCATCCCCACACTTGAGGTAAACATTGTCCTCAATGTATAGAATTTAAATGAATGGGTCAAAATCGAAAACTTTTACTACTCCCCCATCCCCACACTTGAAGTACATATTGTCCTCAATGTGTAAGAACTAGAGTTTTTTAAAACGCACAAGGGATGTGACACGACTACCCTTCCCAACATTTCACCCCGGAAAATAATATACAAGATACATTCCACTTATTACTAGCTAAGAATCAAAGTAAAAAGAAACACATGCACCTGATTTTCGTCGCTTGATACTCATATCTCCTTCGTCTCTTCATAAAAACGGTTGTCCCGCGAACATGTTGTACCTACAAATTCTAATCCTTGTGTAGAAGCATGCTTCTCACAACCATCAAAATTTGTTAGCTACCTAGTTCTACCCTTTTTATGAACATATTACCAAGCCATGCGTTACTTCACTTTGATTTATGTGGAAAATAATTTACAACAACAACAAACCTAACTCACTTTCGTAGGAATCACGGTTGCATTTAGCTTATGCAACAAGCCCTTTTAAACCCCCCAATAGCTTGGGAGGACGAGAGGTCTCGTGAGGGTTATATAGGGAACACACCCACAACGTTCATTTAACTAGGCGAGAATAAATAACATGAATTAAAAAAAAACGGAAACAAAATAATATACAACAACAACAACAAAAACATACCTCGCCTCTACCGCTGATATCTCCCGTTGGGATCAACTGGCGGGTTGGGCTGGTATTGATAACCAGTGAGGGCCTCAAACATCTCCCTATAGTCATCGAGTGGGTTTGACTCTCCTTGTGGCGGTGGTTGGTAAGGAATCGGAATGAAACTAGAACCGACTGCCTCGGGCCAATGAGGAGTGGGATCGGATGGGCCTAGTGGATGAGGAAGATTGGGGTAATCAGTCCACCCCGAGTGTTCGGCGTACGGGAGACCGGCTTGAAGGTCTCTTTGATGGCGCTCCTGATCGTGGAGTATCTTGGTGTTGTTAATCGCCATTTGGTGAGAGACAGCCATAGCTCTCCATCGGCGCCGTTCCAATTCTCTTGCTTCATTTTGACGCCTAACCTCATCTTCTTCCCATGCCCGTCTTCGGGCTGCCTCATCCTCTTGCCTCTTCGCCAACTGTTCCATGTGTGACCTCTGCATTGCTTGGAACAGTTGTTGCTCTTCCATAAACTTATCCATTCTCTCCCGATGGGCTGCTTGAACTGCCCAAAACTCCTGCATTTGAGGTCCATGTGCCTCCTCATAGGCTTCCCTCCTTCGGTTATACTCTCGGTCTTCACCTATGCATGCAGAGACATTGTCATATATCTCTTGCTGTCCCCGATCAAAATTTTTGTAGGAGGGCACCCGTCTAGTGGTCACAAATCCCGCCACATCTGCATTAATTTCTCTATGCGGCCTCATGTATCTTTGTCGTGGTCTTTTTTGGACCTGAGGGTCCAGCTTCCTACTCTGCTTTAAACCTCCACCGCCATTTTGCCAGCATTGCTAAATTAGCGTCCCTAAGTGAATCAAAACCCAACCCCCCATATTCAATAGGAGCAATAGTTTTTTTCCCACGCTACCCAGTTCATTTTGGCCTTTTCTTCCGAACCACCCCAAAAGAAAACCCTCCTTATTTTATCAAGTGACTCCAGGACCTTTATTGGTGCTTTAAAGAGTGAGAAATAATATTTTGGTAGGGGTGTTCTTCAGGTTTCGGGTTTTTCGGGTCGGGTTGTTCGGGTTTTTGGTTAGGAAAATGTGACCCGATAACCAACTCATTTAAAGTTCGGGTTGTTTGGGTATGGGTTATTCGGGTTCGGGTTATTTCTGGTCAGGTTGTTCGGTTTCGGGTTTAAATGTAAAATGAAAAAAAAAAGGAATGTTTTTTTTAGAAAATATCATATATATATATATGTGTGTGTGTGTGTATATATATATCATGTTGTTAAAAAAATATCATCTCATATTCAAACATCATTTAACAATATGGTATGATAATATTCAAAAGTCTCAAAACTTAATGTTTCAAATACGAAATACTCCAAATCAAATCGCATCTATAAAAAAGACAACTAATGTTCGGGTTTTTATTTGGGTTTCGGGTTATTCGGGTTGGGTTGTTTGGGTTTTTGGTTGGGAAAAAGTGACCCGATAACCGACCCATTTAAGGTTCGGGTTGGTTGGGTTTGGGTTGTTCGGGTTCGGGTTTTTCGGTTATTCTCTAATTCAGGTTCTGGTGATTTAGAATTCGGGTCGGTTTTCGGATAAAAAAGAACAACCCTATATGTTGGTAAGGAGTTTAACACCGATTTGATTAGTGTTATCCTACCACCATATGATAATGTTTTTCCTTTCCATAAAGACAACCTACTTTTAAATATATTTATCACCGACTTCCAATTTCGAGCAAGATTCATATTTGCAGGTACTAATAGCCCTAGATGCTTAAACGGAAACGTATCTTTTTTGCACCTCAGTAGATTCGCCATATCTTGGACATCTTGTTCATTCACCCCAATCCCGAAAATGCTACACTTAGCAAGATTTACTTTTAAACCTGAAGCTAAATAGAAGCATCTCAATAATCGTCTCAGATTACTAATATTCACCATTGACCACTCACCAATAAACATTACATCATCAGCATAAATCATATAGGATAAAGACGGGCCGTCATTAGAAAGTTTAATACCCTTAAATAACCCAACAGAAACGACTTTCTTCATTATGCTAGTCAGTGCTTCCATAATAATAACAAACAAAAAAGGAGACAGCGCATCACCCTAACGCAGCCCACGGGAACAATCAAATTCCCTAGTCGACGATCCATTCACCAAAACCGAGGCCCTTGCAGAGTATAGTGTTGCCATTATCCACGCTCTCCACCTACACGGGAAATTCATTTGAGACAATATCGAGTTAAGAAAGTCCCAATTAACCGAATCATAAGCCTTATTAATGTCTACTTTCAAATACAACCCCTTTCGCTTGTACTTCTTTAACCAACTCAATACTTCATTAAGGACTAGTGGGCCATCCATGATATTTCTGCCAGCCAGAAACACCGATTGTTGTTCGGAGATTAACTTTCCCAACACCCCTTTTAGAGGATTCACAAGTACTTTTGCAATTACCTTATTGACCACTCCAATTAGACTTATTGGTCTAAAGTCCGCTGGGCTAACCGGATTTTTAACTTTTGGAATTAAGGCAATAAACGAAGAAGTACAACATTTATTAAGCGAACCCTCTTCATAAAATCTATTGAAAGATCGACAATATCTGCACTTAGCCCAGACCAACACTTTCTAATAAACTTGAAATTGAACTGTCACGGCCCCCGGCCCGGTTTGACCCAGTCCAGGAGCCGCGGGACAGAAATCCCGTGGTATTTAATTTAGCAGCGGAATTATTAACATGATCGATTAAAACTTGAAAATGCCCGATTAATTTATTTCATAATTAGGGATAAACCCCATAATTTACAATAAAGGTGATTTCTCACGGAAATCCCTTATTTTACAAAAACATGTTTATTCATTTTATTGAGCCACATCTTCAAGCTTGTAGTGTTACGCGACACTTTTTCCTTGATTACAATAGATTACCTGAAACATGTTTTAAAAAGATTTTATCAGCAGGGAAATACTGGTGAATCATTCGTTTTGCACAAAACGAGACATTGTTATAATTTACAGTATTAAGGGCGATTACATTGTTTATATATCAACCAATTACCCAACGGTATTTGTCACTCGACTCGTTTCTGTGACTATGGTCATATCACCCATTGGCTAACTCGTTGTCCAACGGTGACGGTTATCATGTATTGTATACAAAACCCACATACCGGCTGTAATTGAAGATTACAAAGACTTAATCCCTGTAATTATAACCTTGAAAACATTTAGGGTTTTGTAAAGCATTTTAGTAAAAAGAGAATGACTCACATTGCAGATTTAAACGAGCAGAGTTTAGCCTACTGATTAGCCTTGTTAACCTAATTCAAATAACAATGCACACGAAAACTAGGTCAGTAACTTTAATCCAACTTTTTACGACAACTCACGAGATCAAAACCTTCACAACGAATGACAAAGTGCGATACTTAAACATCCATCGAATTCACAACGAATGACAAAGCATAACCCGAGTTTGGGCAGCACTTAAACATCCATCGGATAGTTTCAATCGATCGGACATTGAATCGTAGTAGTGATCGAGTTATTACCCTGTTATCGCGGCAGAATTCGTGCTTGTGTGTGTGTTTTGTAGTAAACGGATGATATCTTGGTGTAGAAAATGAATTTTAACATCGAACCAACGCAGAATTTCAAGTGCCAAACTCCTCTATTTATACTGGAAAAACGGCGCTGTCGCGTGTCACGAGAGGCTCTCGCGTGGCGCGAGAGGTCACTTTTAGCATAGGGTAGCCACGTGTCCAACTAGCCTGGGAGAGTTGACGGTTCGAAGAAATTCGAATTCTATCAAAAACTGTAAGGATATTACCGACTACGGAATACCCCCCCAGAGTTTTAGGGGCCCTGATCCTGATTCCGGTTGTTCTGAAAATTTTAGGGGTCATGCAGTATCACTTGGGGGTCTCAATTAGGGTTTCCTATTGGGTAAAATAAGATAAGAAATGGTAATTTTAATGAGAGTTGTTACATCCTCCCCACCTTAATAAAAATCTCGTCCTCGAGATTTACTGGAACAAGTAGGGATATTTCCGCTTCATCTCTGATTCCAGCTCCCAAGTGTTTCAGGTCCTCTCTTTGAATCCCACTTGACTTTGACCAGTACGAGTCTTTTGTGCTTGAGAAACTTGACCTTTCTGTCTTCAATTTGCAGTGGCTTCTCAACAAATTTTAACTTTTCATTTACCTCTACATCTTGAAGAGGTACTACCAGGGATTCGTCAGATAGACATTTCTTGAGGTTGGATACATGAAATACGTCATGTACCCCGGCTAGCTCTTCTGGTAGCTGTAAACGATAGGCAACTGGTCCTATTCGCTGGATTATTGGGAATGGTCCTACGTATCTTGGACTTAGCTTTCCCTTCTTCCCGAACCGAACTACTCCTTTCCAAGGAGAAACTTTCAAGAGTACCTTATCTCCAACTTGAAATTCTAGCAGCTTGCATCTATTGTCTGCATAATTCTTCTGACGATCTCGCGCTGTCTTTAGTCTTTCCTTTATTTGAGTGATCTTGTCGGTAGTTTCTTGTACAATTTCGGGTCCTGATAATTGACTTTCTCCTATTTCTGCCCAGCAGACTGGAGTTCTGCATTTTCGTCCATACAGTGCTTCGAATGGGGCAGCTTTAATGCTTGCATGGTAACTATTGTTATTGGAGAATTCAATTAAAGGTAGGTGGTCTTCCCAGTTTCCACCAAAATCTATTACACATGCCCTGAGCATGTCTTCCAGGGTTTGGATTGTCCGTTCACTTTGTCCGTCTGTTTGGGGATGGTAAGCTGTACTTAAATTTAATCGCTTCCCCATGGCTTCTTGGAAACTAGTCCAGAAATGTGAAGTGAAACGACTATCCCTATCCGATACAATGGAGAGTGGAACTCCATGTAAGGATACTACCTCATCTACGTACAACTTTGCTAACCTTTCCATGCTAAAGGTTTCTTTCATAGGTAGAAAATGAGCTGATTTGGTTAATCGATCCACAATTACCCAAATCGCATCATTACCTTTTCTGGTTTTGGGTAACTTAGTAACAAAATCCATGGTTATTAGTTCCCATTTCCAAACATGCATTTCTAATTGTTGAAGTAACCCTGAAGGTTTCTGGTGTTCTGCTTTAACTTGTGAGCAAGTTAGGCACTTAGATACATATCTCGCTATGTCCTTTTTCATACTTATCCACCAGAAATTATTTCTTAAATCTTGGTACATCTTATTATTTCCAGGGTGCATGGTATACCTAGATTTATGGGCTTCCTCTAAAATCTTATTTCTTAATTCTCCTTGCTTAGGTACCCAAATTCTTATTTTGTGGAATTTCCAAATTCCATCAGCTCCTTGCTCTAAATCTTTTATCCTTCCTTTCATTCCTTCAACATCATCCTTGATTGCTGTTTCTTGAACATTCTTTAATTGTTCCATTAAGTCTAATTGTAAACTTAATCTAAGAGCACGAACTCGTCGTTGTTTCTCATGATACTTACGACTTAAGGCATCTGCAACTACGTTTGCCTTTCCTTCGTGATATTGAATATCACAGTCGTAGTCACTTAGAATTTCCATCCATCTTCTTTGTCTCATGTTCAATTCTTTCTGCCCAAATATGTATTTTAAACTCTTATGATCTGTATAGACAGTAAACTTACTTCCATACAGATAGTGTCTCCAAATCTTAAGGGCAAAAATTATCGACCCTAACTCTAAGTCATGTGTCATATAATTTTCTTCGTGCTTTTTCAATTGCCTTGAGGCATACGCAATTACCTTCTTGCGTTGCATTAGCACACATCCTAATCCTAGCTTTGAAGCATCACAATAAACTTCAAAATCTTCTGTTCCTTCTGGTAAGGCTAGAATTGGGGTGTTTGTTAACTTTTGCTTTAAAATCCTAAAAGCCTCTTCTTGCTTAGGTCCCCATTCAAACTTAACTGTTTTACATGTTAGCTTAGTTAATGGCACAGCTATCTTGGAAAAATCCTTAATGAATCGTCTATAATATCCAGCTAATCGTAGAAAACTTCTAACTTCCGTAGCTGATTGCGGGACCTTCCAATTGGTGATTGCTTCTATTTTAGCAGGATCTACGTGAATACCTTCGTGATTCACCGTGTGTCCTAAAAATTTCACCTCCTGTAGCCAAAATTCACACTTCGAGAATTTGGCATAAAGTTTTTCTTTTCTTAACAAAGTTAAGAGTGCATGCAGGTGCTCACAATGCTCGTCCTGACTTTTGGAATAAATAAGTATATCGTCGATGAAGACAATTACAAATTTATCTAAGTACGGTTTATAGATCCTATTCATCATGTCCATAAATGCTGCTGGAGCATTTGTTAACCCAAAGGGCATGACTGTAAACTCGTAATGACCATACCTAGTTCTGAAAGCAGTTTTAGGTATGTCTCCTTCTTGCACCTTCAACTGATGATATCCGGAGCGTAAATCTATCTTAGAAAAATATCTAGCTCCTTGGAGTTGATCAAAGAGATCATCAATTCTAGGTAATGGGTATCGATTCTTAATTGTAACCTTATTCAGTTCTCTATAATCGATACAGATTCGCATCGAACCATCCTTTTTCTTTACGAACAACACTGGTGCTCCTCAAGGGGATGAACTAGGTTGTATGAATCCTTTACTGAGCAATTCATCTAACTGTGTTTTCAGTTCTAACATTTCATTGGTTGCTAACCGGTAGGGTGCTTTAGCTACGGGTGTAGTTCCAGGAATCAAATGAATTCTAAATTCTACCTCCCTTTCTGGTGGTAATCCTGGTAACTCTTCTGGGAATACATCCGAGTATTCTGAGACTACAGGAATTTCCTTAAGTTCCTTACCCTTAGTGTTAATGATTACCGAAATCATATACACTATTCCTTGCTTTCGTTTATAACTAGCAACTTTCATTACCGAAATGAACTTCATGGGTTTTCGCGGCTTATCTCCTGTAACCATAATTACTTCTCCAGTGGGTGCACGAATTTCTATGGAGTTCTTATCACAAAGGATTCGAGCATGGTTGGCTACTAACCAATCCATTCCTAACACGACATCAAATCCAGCTAAATTCATGGGTAATAGGTTCGCAGAAAATTTATGACCTGAAAGTTCTATATTTGCTTTCTGCAAAACCGTATTTATGTTAACGGAATTCCCGTCTGCCGTTTCTACTGTAAAAACTTGCCTAAGTTTCATTAAAGGTAGCTTAAGAGCTTGGCAGAATGAAGTATTTATAAAACTTTGGTTTGCACCAGAGTCAAATAATACTTTCGCATAAACGTTGTGAACTAGGAACGTACCAGCTTTGACGTCCGGGATCAATTCGGCTTCCTGCGTGGTCAGTTGGAATGCTCTTGCATTCTTCTTGGTAGCTCCGTCTGCCGGTATGGTTTTGTTGTCTGCTGGTTTGACCAATTTGGGGCATTCTGGTTTGAAATGCCCAGCTTCTCCACAATTATAGCAAACCCTTGTTTTCTTTCTGCAATCTTCTTCACGATGTCCTACAACTTTGCAGAAGTTGCAGGTTTCATTACATTTTCCAAAATGTTTCTTTCTGCAGTTCCTGCAGAACGGCGGAGTGGAAGATTGCCCAGTTCCTCTTTTCTTGAAATTGCTATTATTACCCACACGAAATCCTTGGGTAATTTTCTGAGCCAATTCCTTCTTCCTATTTTCTTCTCGCGTACGCACCAGTCCGTCTGTCAAAGTGTTGGCTAATTCCACCGCATCATCGATCGTGCGGGGTCTCGCAGCTTTGACAATATCACGGATCTCGCTAATTAAACCCCAGATATAGCGAGAAATAAGTACCGGCTCTGGCGAAGCCAGAGTAGGCACAATTCTGGCATACTCGAAAAACTTCAAAGTATACCCTCGGCAATCAACATCCACCATTCGGTGGCTCAGGAATTTATTCGCCATTTGTTCTTTCTCATATTCAGGGCAGAATTTCCTTTCCACCAGACGCTTAAACTCCTCCCAACTAATGGCATAGGCCATGTCGCTTCCTTTGGCTTGCAACACCGTATTCCACCATTCTAATGCTTCTTCCTTGAAAAGGTGTGAAGCATACATGACTTTATCTCCCTCGGCACATTTACTTATTTTAATTACTGCCTCGGTTTTCTCCAACCAACGCAGTGCCACAGTCGCCCCTTCATTGCCTGCAAATTCAACAGGTTTACAGGCAAGAAATTCCTTGTAAGTGCAACCAGGCGTTGCAGCTTTCATTTTCTTAGGAATTGGGGCCTGCATCACATCATCGTTATCGTTATTATTAATGTTGCCGCCTCCATTTATGCTATTACTGAAATTATCGCCGTGAGTGCGTTTGCTGGGAATAATTTGTTGAGGTTCCACTGGATTTCGGGCAGCAGCAAGGATTGCTGGAATAGCATTAGCTATTCCTTGGGCAACGATATTCTCTATATCTTGCCTATTCAGAAATTGATCTTCATGGTTTTGCGCGGATTGGTTACCCTCGTTAACTTGTTCATTACCAGCGTTTTCCATCTGGTAATATATATATATATATATATATATATAAGTTATTAGCACCAACTTAATTAATAACCAAGCATAATAAAACAATCGCACATAATCACATCAACATATTTAGCCAAAATTGTCGATTTTTCGACTTTGATATTTTTTTATATATATATATTAGTATGCGTCCGTACATTGGTTGGTCCGGGTTTGACATTTACTGCTGTAGTGGCTAACATATAAAGATTTTCTCATTGTTCATCTAATTCATCTTCCCATGGTGGGTTAATGCCTATTTCCTGAGTTTCCTTATTAATCATCACTCCTTTTGGTTGTGACTTCTTTATTTTCTCTTGACTTTTTCTAATAATCCTAACTTCTTTTCTTAGGGGTAAGTGGTTTCTCAAACTGTGCCTTACGAACAAATATTCATTCCTCAGTATCTGCTGAGTATCCTAAGGAATTTGATTGAAATAAAGTTTCCTTATCTTTTGATGAACTATCTAATTGACGATAGATGTCCGAAATTCTTTGCTTACCCATACTGTAAACTAACAAATAGTTTAATAACACAAAACACATAATCACAGAATGGCAATCAGAAAAATTAAGTATTTCTAAATACTTAATTGGCTTAAATCAGTGGCTCTGATACCACCTTTTTCTGTCACGGCCCCCGGCCCGGTTTGACCCAGTCCAGGAGCCACGGGACAGAAATCCCGTGGTATTTAATTTAGCAGCGGAATTATTAACAGGATCGATTAAAACTTGAAAATGCCCGATTAATTTATTTCATAATTAGGGATAAACCCCATAATTTACAATAAAGGTGATTTCTCACGGAAATCCCTTATTTTACAAAAAAACATGTTTATTCATTTTATTGAGCCACATCTTCAAGCTTGTAGTGCTACGCGGCACTTTTTCCTTGATTACAGCAGATTACCTGAAACATGTTTTAAAAAGATTTTATCAGCACGGAAATACTGGTGAATCATTCATTTTGCACAAAACGACACATTGTTATAATTTACAGTATTAAGGGCGATTACATTGTTTATATATCAACCAATTACCCAACGGTATTTGTCACTCGACTCGTTTCTTTGACTATGGTCATATCACCCATTGGCTAACTCGTTGTCCAACGGTGACGGTTATCAAGTATTGTATACAAAACCCCACATACCGGCTGTAATTGAAGATTACAAAGACTTAATCCCTGTAATTATAACATTGAAAACATTTAGGGTTTTGTAAAGCATTTTAGTAAAAAGAGAATGACCCACATTGCAGATTTAAACGGGCAGAGTTTAGCCTACTGATTAGCCTTGTTAACCTAATTCAAATAACAATGCACACGAAAACTAGGTCAGTAACTTTAATCCAACTTTTTACGAAAACTCACGAGATCAAAACCTTCACAACGAATGACAAAGTGCGATACTTAAACATCCATCGAATTCACGACGAATGACAAAGCATAACCCGAGTTTGGGCAGCACTTAAACATCCATCGGATAGTTTCAATCGATCGGACATTGAATCGTAGTGGTGATCGAGTTATTACCCTGTTATCGCGGCATAATTCGTGCTTGTGTGTGTGTTTTGTAGTAAACAGATGATATCTTGGTGTAGAAAATGAATTTTAACGTCGAACCAACGCAAAATTTCAAGTGCCAAACTCCTCTATTTATACTGGAAAAACGGCGCTGTCGCGTGTCACGAGAGGCTCTCGCGTGGCGTGAGAGGTCACTTTTAGCATTGGGTAGCCACCTGTCCAACTAGCCTGGGTGAGTTGACGGTTCAAAGAAATTCGAATTCTATCGAAAACTGTAAGGATATTACCGACAAGGGAATACCCCCCATGAGTTTTAGGGGCCCTGATCCTGATTCTGATTGTTCTGAAAATTTTAGGGGTCATGTAGTATCACTTGGGGGTCTCAATTAGGGTTTCCTATTGGGTAAAATAAGATAAGAAATGGAAATTTTAATGAGAGTTGTTACATGAACCCATCCGGCCCTGGTGCACTATCTCCTTCACATTCCCAAACAGCCGCTTTAATTTCATCCAGTGAGAATGGTGATACTAACATGTCCGCCTCAGAATCCGAAATAGATGCGAGATCCGAACAAACCAATTTTGGCCTAACAGCCATCGGCTCAGTAAACTGATGACGAAAAAATTCAAACAATGATTCTTTTATAGATAAGGGATTCGTAACCCAGACACCATCAATTGACATCCCATTTAATCTATTCGTACTAATACTGGAGTTAATAATATGATGGAAATAAATTGAATTTTCATCACCTTCTATCGCCCATTTGGATCTGGATTTTTGGCGTAAATCTAATTGCTTTATTCTATCAAATTCAGCCACAAAATTCCTGCACACCGCTCTTTCCACCAATTCTTATTCTATAAGCGTTCTTTCTTCCGCTAAACTTTCAATACATACTAACCGCCTCTTTTTCCGTCCACAGATTCTCTCCTTATTCTCCTTTTCCTCTTTTAACCATGATTTAATATTGTTTTTCAACCACCTTAATTTGATCGTGAAAGCAAGGTCCGCTGGACCCGAGAAGGAGAACATTCCACACATCTGTAACACATAATTTAAGAAACCGGGGTACTCAAACCAAGAATTAAAAAACCTGAACGGAATATGGCCGAAATCCGCCTGGACCGTTTACAAGACAATAGGACGGTGATCGGATGCTTCCCTATCCAAAGCAATAATTGATGCATTTGGCCATTGCTCCATAAAACCAAGGCACACCAAAAAACGATCTAACTTGCTCAGTTTCCTACCATTATCCGATATATAAGTGAAATTACCGCCACCCATATTATATTCTACTAAGCCTGCCGAGAGGATAAAGTGATTAAAGGCCTCTACATTCGCTTCAATAAATTCTGAATTCAATTGTTCACTTGCGTTTTGCACATCGTTAAAGTCTCCCGTCATAATCCATAACCCTTGGATCGAGTTCCTATAACCAAGAATCTCCAACCAGACAGCCCACATACTAGCCGCATCATTTGGTGCATATACATTTACCAGATTTAACCTACACCCAGTTTGCACAATAATACCGGATACAACAATAAAATTACTATTATGAACGACATTAGCACACCTGAAAACTGAAGGACACCATAAGCATGCTAGCCCTCCTGACCTTCCTTGTGAATTAACCACCGCCACTTGATACTCAACTCTGCCCCAAAATTTACTGAACATAAAAGACCCTGAGTCCTGTAATTTTGTTTCCTGAATTGCTAGGAAGTGAACCCCATAGCTTCTTTTCAACCCTCGAATCCAATCCGATTTCCAGTCGCTCCACACCCCTCTCAAATTGACTGATAAACAATTCATTGAGCACTGTTGTTAACACCTTCTTCAACGATAAGCTTCCCTGTCTCGAACTCAAAACCATTAAGATTGACTCCAATTAACAATCTAACTCGAACAGTGTTCTCCAACTCTTCTCTGAGTCTACAACGCTTCCTGGACTCCGTGTTTTCAAGATCGTCCTCTATAACCGGTTCATCAGTGTTATCGACCCCCTCAGGATTACTATTAACCAAACCTTCTCCATTTTGAATCGAAATTGAAGGAAGCACCTCGATGTTTGCGCCATTATCAAAAGCCGGGGTGTTAAGGTCAATATGATCTGACAGGGGATTATGCGAATGGAAAAACATTTTTTGAGTTGGCCCTTGTGTAGATCCAATCGATGGTGGGCTCCGTTCTTGTCGATTCCTTTTACCCAAAAAAGCAGCCGGTGTTGGGCCATCATCCACAATAGGCACATTTGGCCCATAAAAGTCTAATACTAGATCTGTATCATTTTGTCCACAATTAATATGTCGCAACCCCCGCCCCCTTACAACTCGGGAACGGGCAGCCGCGGCCAGTTTTGGTGGTATCGGTGTTTATCATTTTGGCAGCGGAAATTACATCAGGACCGTAGTTAGGAAATATTTTATCAGAGTAAAATACCACGCTTTTATAAAATTAAACACATGGGAAATTCCCAAGTTTCAAGTTGTTATGGGTCATTTTCTGAACATATATCCTGACTAATATTCTGGCTTTGATTGTTTATTTGTGATCAGGATACCGAATCAGGATATTGGTAACATCCTGGTACGATATCCTGGTCGTAACTGATTTAATCACGTGCAGATTAGAAGGTGCAAGTCTCCAACGTTCAAGTGGACTTCTTCCCCTCAAGACTCGGGCAAATCAGTTGGCTTATAGACGTTGGACCCGGAAGACCAGGACTGCAACGTTCATATGGGGAATATCCACTGAATCCCGGAATAATAGGATGTTTAGTTAGTTTCCTTTTACTATAAATAGATTGATCGGATCAGATTAAGGCACACACTCTTACGCACACCTTTTCTCTCTGGCAGCAAATAATCACAACACACAAACACTTGTACTTGAATTACATTGTAACACCTAGTTGATCCGCATCATATCCTGCACTGTATCCTGATATTTGAAGTAATAGAAAAACAAGGCAGCTGCGATTGTCAGCTCCCGAGGTTTTGTGCCGGCGATCTAGATTGATCAAGGGCTTTCCTCGTACATCCTGTGTCACCATTTACATTTTCGCTCATTGTTTGATCAAAGATACAACTCTATATCCTGAGCCGTATCCTGAAACTGTTTTTGCAAATAACTTAACTAGCATATTTTCAACACACATTTCTAGCATACTACCTCACTTAACTAATTTGATCACTTAATTGCTTCGGTAATTTTTGACCAAAACAATTTGGCGCCCACCGTGGGGCAAGTGGTGATGTTTCTACTAAAAGCTTTTGCAAAATCATTACTTGGTTTTCTATTTTCAAAACTTTTTGCTACACTATTTTCAAAACTTTTTGCTACACTATTTTCAAGCTTTTGCAAAATCATTACATGAGCCCTGCCACCGTGTCTGCCACAACCTCTGCAACAATTGGTTCGGTGCTTCCACCACCTCCTCCGAGAATGCAAGCCTCTTCACAGGGAACTGAAAGTCATGTGGCTCGGGATGTTATCCCCGCTCGCAATATCCAGGGATCTGGTCCTGTTTTGGCTTCTAACGAAGAAATTCTAAATTTGTTTGGTAGTGTACAGGAACAGATGAGGCAGCAACAGGAAACTAATCAGATGTTGATGAGAGAGATACAACTCTTGAAATCCGGCCCAAGTAGGCCTGCTGAAGATACTGTAACTCTCTTGCAACCTAGGGCTTTGAACTTCAGTTCTGCAGTTTACACTAAGGATAACCGGGGGAATATTGTGCCTATCCATTCCCAGAATCATACTCCTGAGATACCCTCTTCAGTAAGAGTATCAACTGTGAGAAGCTTAGGATATGCTTCAATATATGGCCAGAATCCCCAAACTGGTAATGTATCTAATAATAATAATACTCTTGCTACTAATGGTGTTGGATCTTTGCAGGATGCAGGTATGACATCGGCATTTTCTAGGGAGCTCCAAAAACTGAAAGATATAATATCCAGTGTGCCTGGGGTGGTCCAGCCAATTCCAGAAGTGTCCCAGGACAGCCACAGGATATCACGGTTTGCATATCCTATTTGTGATGCTGAAATCCCAAAAAGATTTCAAACCCCCAACATGAAACTCTATGTCGGAACTACAGATCCTGAGGAGCATATTGCCCAGTATAGGGAAAGGATGGAAATCAACCCTATCCCTCCAGATCTCAAAGAAGCATGCCTGTGCAAGGGTTTTGGTTCTACCTTAACAGGATCAACCTTAAAATGGCTCTTGAACGTTCCTCCTCACTCAATTACTTCGTTTGCTCATTTAGTTAATTTATTTAATAGTCAATTTTCTTGCAGCCGGAGTTTTGAGAAACTAACCAGCGATCTCTACAGGACAACTCAAGGACCTCAGGAATCCTTGAGGGTTTATGTGAACAAGTTTAGTCGGGAATCCTTGGATATCCCACATCTTGATGTTGCAACAGCTGTGCAGGCTTTTAAGATAGGATTACAAAAAGATTCTCAGTCTTATCAGGATCTTGTAATGAATCCCTGCAGGAATCTGGACGAAGCTCGTAACAGGGCTTTGAGGTACATTCACCTGGAGGATGACAAAAAGATGCAAGAGAGGATAAATTCATCCACAACCTATGAGTCAATCAACAGGAAATCAGAATCCTCGTATAAACCATGTCGCTCTAAACCGTATGGCAGAAATGATGGCAAAAAAGTGAATGCTGTTGAAGATGAGGATCCTGAGGAGTATCCTAAGTTGTCTGAATATTGTTTCTCTGTTAACATACCTGAACTGATATATGCTATGCAGGGTTTAAGAGACAAAGCAATATGGCTCCGAAAGAATCAACAAAAGGCTGATTGGAAGGACAAGTCCAAATGGTGTGCTTTCCATGAGGATTTCGGACATGTTACCGAGGATTGCGTCGCTTTGAGAAAAGAAATAAGCTATATCTTAAGTATGGGATATCTGAAGGACCTCTTGGGAAGAAAGAAGAATAAGGGTCAGGATCCTGAGAAGGATCCTGAACGTGCAGCATCACCTCCTGTGGATGCAAAAATAATTAACTTTATTTCGGGAGGATCCGACATCTGCGGCACATCATATTCTGCGGCAAAAAGACACGCGAAGGAAGCCAAAGCAGAGAGGGGAGATAAGCCAACAAGGATGTCAACGTTCACGACTGACACAGTCATCACGTTTGATAATGATGACAGGGATACTGTCCAGGATCCCCATCATGATGCTTTAGTAATAACGTTATATGTTGCTAACTATTTTGTACGCAGGATATTAGTGGATAATGGCAGCTCAGTCAACATAATTCAGCTGGAAACATTGAAGAGGATGAATGTATCCCCGATGGATATTACTTCGAAGTCCACTGTGCTCGTTGGTTTCAGTGGAGAAGCTAGGAATACCGTAGGAGAGATAAAGTTGCCCGTGTATATTCAAGGGGTCAACTCAATGCAACGCTTTTGTGTCATGGACTCTCTATCCTGCTATAATATTATATTAGGTAGGCCTTGGATCCATGATATGAAAGTTGTTCCGTCAACCTACCATCAATGTATCAAGATCCCTACTCCTTGGGGAGTTGTCAAGGTGGAAAGTGATCAACAGGAAGCAAAGGAGTGTTATTCATCTTCAATGAAATCCTCAACAAAACCTAGTGCAGCATAGCAATTAAAGATGCGAGGCCAGGATATCATGGAGGCTTCAGAACAGGATGTAAAGAAAATTATCCTGGATCAGGATAATCCAGATATCTCGGTGCTCATGGGAACCAATATCCCTCAGGATATTGAAGATCGATTGACTAATTTTTTGAAATGCAGGATGTCAACATTCGCGTGGAAGCACGAGGATATGACATGTATTTCCAAGGATATTATAACACATAAGCTCGGTATTGACAGGTCATTCAAGCCTGTCTAACAAAAGAGAAGGAAGTTTGCTCCGGAGCGAAAAGTGATTATTCAGGAAGAAGTAGAGAGGTTATTGAAGTCCAAAATGATCAGAGAAGTCAAGTTTCCAAGATGGCTAGCAAATGTAGTGGCGGTGCTGAAGAAGAATGGGAAATGGAGAGTTTGTGTAGATTACACAGACTTGAACAAAGGTTGTCCCAAAGACCCATTTCCTCTTTCTCATATTGACTCAATGGTGGATGCTACTGCCGGCCATGAGATGTTAACCTTCATGGATACATCCTCAGGATTCCAACAGATCCAAATGGAACCTTCACACCAGGAGGATACTGCCTTCATGACACCAACATGTATTTATTGCTACACTGCTATGCCCTTTGGTTTGAAAAATGTAGGTGCAACATATCAAAGATTGGTGAACATGATGTTCAAAGACAAGCTGGGGGACACTATGGAGGTGTACATCGATGACATGGTAGTAAAATCTAAAAAGGTTGAGGATCACCTCCAGGATATTAAGGGAGCATTTGATATCCTGGATCAGTATAACATGAAGCTAAATCCTGCTAAGTGCCATTTCGGAGTGGGGGAAAGAAAGTTTCTAGGATATATGTGACTAAAAGAGGGATAGAAGCAAGCCCAGAACAGATCAAAGCCATCTTGGATATCAAATCACCTTCTAACATGAAAGATGTTCAAAGACTGACAGGACGAGTGGCTGCATTGAATAGATTTATTTCAAGATCCTCAGAAAAATGCAAGGAATTTTATGATATCCTGAAGAAGAACAAGAAGTTTGAATGGGGAGTAAAGCATGAAGCAACTTTGCAGGATTTGAAACGGTATCTTTCAACCGCACCTCTATTGATGAAGCCTGAGGATGGTGAACCATTATCCCTGTATCTTGCAGTATCGGGGAATGCAGTAAGTGCTGTCCTTGTAAATGATCATGAAGGTCAGCATTATCCATTTTATTATGTCAGTAAAAGTTTATTAGATGCTGAAACTAGGTACTCTCACTTAGAGAAATTAATATTAGCCCTAGTTATGGTGTCAACGAAACTTAGACATTATTTTGAAACACATAGGATTCATGTTAAAACCAACTATCCTGTAAAAAACGTGCTTAGGAAATAAGAGATGTCAGGTAGGATGGCTAAGTGGTCAGTGAAATTAAGTGCATATGATCTAGTGTATGAACCTAGAAATGCCATAAAGTCTCGGGCTTTAGCTGACTTTGTGGCTGATTTCAGTAGTGATATTCAAAGTGAAGTTGACCTAGAAGTCCAACAGCTAGGAGAAAGCTTAGAATCCTGGACGTTATATACTGATGGTGCATCTAATGTAAGAGGTGTAGGTTTGGGTATACTACTAAAATCTCCACAGGGGGACATATTACCCTAGGCTATTAGGTGTGAGTTTCCTGCCACTAATAATGAAGCAGAATATGAAGCTTTAATTGCAGGATTAGAATTGGCTAAAAGCATGAATATCAAGAGTTTACAAGTATTTGTTGATTCCTTGTTAATCACTAACCATTTTAATGGAACCTATGCAGTTAAAGGGGAGAAGTTAACCGAGTATCTCGAAATTCTCAAAAAATTATCAGGACATTTCGATATTTTTACACTTGAACAGGTACCAAGAGAGGATAATGCTGAAGCTGATGCCTTGGAAAATCTAGGATCATCAGTCAGGATACCGGAAGGAACCCGAATACCGATATTACATATCCTATATCCTGCGACGGATCCTCAAGATAAGGAAGTAGTAAGTGTTCAGGATCCTGGTGATGAATATCCTGAGAAGGATCCTATGTCTTGGATGGCTCCAATCATAAGATATCTTAAAGAAGGACACATCCCAAAGGATGAAAATCCTAAGGCCTTTAGAATGAAGGTATCACGATTCACTATTATAAATAATGTTTTGTATAAGAAATCTCTTGCAGGACCATATCTGAGGTGCTTGGAGGATCCTGAAACCAATGAAGTGCTTCAGGATATACATGAATGGGATTGTGGTAACCATACTGGGGGCAGGTCATTATTCTTAAAGGTGTTAAGAACAGGATATTATTGGCCGACGATGAGAAATGATGCTGCAGAATATGCTCGAAGATGTGATGCTTGTCAAAGACACAGTAATATATTACATCAGCCGGCTGAGCCACTTTATCCTATAGCTTCCCCTTGGCCATTCATGAAGTGGGGAATGGATATAGTAGGAAAATTGCCAAAGGCTCCAGGAGGAAAGGTCTTCATGTTGGCAATGACTGATTATTTCTCTAAGTGGGTCGAAGCTGAAGCATTTGTTCAACTTAGAGATCAAGAAGTGGTATCCTTCATAAAAAGGAATATCCTGACTAGGTTTGGAGTACCAGCTGAGATAATTTGTGACAATGGATCTCAATTTATAAGTAAGAGGACTACTGACTTTTGCAAGAGTTGGGGAATCAAAATGATCACGTCCACACCGGTACATCCTCAAGCAAATGGACAAGCAGAATCCTCAAACAAGATAATTGTCAACAACCTGAAAAAGAGACTAGGAGCTAAAAAAGGAAGATGGGCAGAAGAACTACCCTTTGTTTTATGGGCTGACAGGACGATGGTGAAAAGTGCAACTGGTCAAACCCCGTTTTCCTTAGTATTTGGAGCAGAAGCGGTAATCTCAACGGAAATGGTGATACCAACAGCAAGATCCAACCTCCGGGATCCTGAGCAGAATCCTGAAGTCCTTTGCCAGGAATTGGATACGGTTGATGAGACAAGAAACGCAGCAAGGCTAAGGATGGCAGCATATCAACAGAGGATATCTAAAGCATATAAAAAGAATATAAGGACTAGAAGGTTCCAGGTTGGAGATTGGGTATTGAGAAAGGCTTTTCAGAATACTACAAATCTTGCTGATGGAAAGTTGGCTCCGAAATGGGAAGGACCCTATGAGATTGAATCAGAATCCGGAAAAGGAGCATACCGACTCAAGAATATGGAGGGGGATATGCTACAAAGATCCTGGAATGCTATACATCTAAAGCTCTATTTCAAGTGAGTTTGGAATTTAAATTCTAACTCAGGATGGTATGGATTCTATCTCTTTTAATATGTTTTAATATTATTTATTGTTATGAACCCATTACTGACTTAAGCATCGGAGGGGTGTTAGCCAGGCTAACACCCACCTTAGCTTACAATTGTTTTGTAGTATATGCTTCGGGATATAGCTCTAGGATACACATTCAGGATACTTTGAAAGATTATAGGATTGACCCCCTCTCTCACGTTTAAGGGATCCTGATCCCTTCACAGGTTTAAAGGTATTCACCTTTCCCTCGAATTGGGTTTAAACACCCCGCCAGGAGCGCAAGTTATCCAGGAATAGTTCAAGATAGTTGGGCCAGTCCATGTAAAAGTGGCTGACAATTTCGTTATTGTTGGCTATATCCTGGATCCTAAAGGTATATGAGGATTGATCACCCTCTCTCACGAAAGGGTATTTTCATACTCTCTAAGGTTTAAAGGTTATCACCTTTCTAAGTCTTGGAGTTTATACACTCCCGCCTGTAGCGCGTGAAAATATGGGTTTATCCCCAGGATACTTATGGGATTTTCCCAAGGAAACTAAGGATTTATCTCCAGTATATTTTTGGGTTTTACACCTGTAACACAAGAATTGTCCAAGCAGTTGGAACTGAAATTCAAAAAATTCTCTAAGTGTTCAAAGACTTCATGCACAGGGGACATTCCTTCTGAGGCAATTGTGTAGAGCTCAAAAGATCAAAGTTGGGCCTAGTGTACTAAGTATCTCGGACTGGGGACATCTTAGTGGGAGAAGTTGCAAAAGGGTTGAAGTCGATGCTGGGGTTACACTCTATTCCTGGTATGATCTTTCCTTTGTGAACCTTACTTAAGTCATGTGAACTTTTGAAACTATGTTTCGAAAAGGTTTAAATATCCTGGTTAAGGATATATTCTCGAAATGTGCTTTCGGAATATGTTTCAGGATATTTGGTTGGAATATTTGGGATATAATACCTGGATTTAAAATCAAAATTGTGTTCGTGACAAACATCTATTATCGAAACAAGGTTTATAAATTCTAAGTAAACTAGCTTTTTCCTTTGAAAACTTTATATGAATTGTTTTGAGTTGTAAAAACCCTGTTTACGTCAGAAAATAATTGCACAAATTTTGAAAAGTTGAAATCTAAACTAAGCGATGCATAAAAAAAAGAATTGAAAGGCAACACCAAATAAGTCAAAAGGAGGTTATATTATCAACATGTCAAAAGTTGTACTTTTGGTTTCACCTCAAACCGAGGCTCATCCACCAAAAGCACGATTAGTTCCTTACCTTATTTACTTAACAGTTGAAGGTTTCGTCTCAAACTGAGACCCATCCACCTCCAACTGTTATATCGTTCAAAACAGGTTATATTAATTGATGACCAAGGGCTTCATCCTGAAACCCAGGACCCATCCACCTTTGGTCATCATATTGTCTTGATGCAGGAAATGTAAATTGTTCAAAGACATGAAAAGTAAATTGTTCGAACAGACCACGACCATCAGACCTAAAAAAGTGGGCTCCGGCCTAGGCACATACATCCATCATCGCCCACTTCGCTGCCTTTAAGGGGCAGCACCCTCTTCCATCATGACTTCATCAGCAAAATCTTCTCCGGCATCCCTTCCAGCATTCGTCCCAGCATCACCACCAGCATCCTTTGAAGCACCAGCATCATCTACCTTCTCGGTCAACTTAGCAGGCTCCTCTACAACAGGCTTTGAAGGGGGCTCCACAGGGTTACCACCAAGATCTTTCAGTTTCATCTCCCAAGCCTTGATATTCCATGAAGGACATTCAAATCCCATAGCCATGGCTTCGTAAGCCATCTTTAGTCTGGCATGGATGAGGGAGATGATAACAGAATTCTTGAGGCTTTCCCGGTATGAAGCCATGTCCTGCTTATGTTGAAATTGGGCGGCATCGGACTTGGCTTGAGCTTCGTGAGTGACCTTCTGGATGGCAGACTGGTGCTCTTGGACCATTACCTTGTATTTAGCTTCGTAATGCTCTGATTTAGCGGTGGCGACCGCTACTTGGTCCGCAATGGTGGCTTCGGCCTTTTTCAGCTTACTTCTAGCATGACGTTCGTGCCACATGCGTCTTCATAGAGGAATACTAGACATTCGAGACCCTGCAAAATAAGAGAACAAGTAGTAGCCTTAATAAACATTTATAACCAGCATATGGTGCAGGATATAGGTCAAGGATACTAACCTGGTTGATGAAGCCGATCATGAATTTGCTGGATTCTATGAACCCATAATTCTCAAATGGGAACACGTGGGGGGTAGCAGGGTAATCTGCTTCCTTCCTCTTCTGGGAGCTGGAGGCCCGGGTCCTGGATGCTGGGGGAGCTTTGGGAGCAGTAGCAGTCTTCGAACCGGTAGGCTTCGGTGTGGCAGATGGCTTCGGATTGGATTCTTGCTTGGCAGGTGCGAGGCTAGAGTAACTATCTAGCTCGTCGAGTTGGAAGCCTTCAAGGTTGATAACCGGCACTGCATAAGGGAAGATACGTTCAGACTTGTTATACCTTTAAAATATAATCGGTTTAATAAAAATAATTTCTGAAAATATGCTTACCAGACATGTTGGAACTTGATCTTTGACTTGGACTTGTAAGTAGCAGGGTAAAAGTCCTTTAACTTTCCGGAAGCTTGTAGATTCCTTTTATTCTTCCTTCCGATTCGGCACTTGGGGGAGCTAATTCCTTGAAGTTTGCTGCAAAAAAATAAACATATCGGGATATCAGTTCAATATGTAGTCTCGGGATATGATTGGGGATATTCCTAAAACCCTAAATCCTACCAGAAGTCAACCATCTCTTGGGAAGGTCAAAACCCCTGTCAATGGAGTCTCTTTTCACAAAAAAGAATATTCTTGTCCATTTATCCTCGTTCTTGGTAGCCTTAAGAATGAGAGTATCATTGGAGATAGAAAATAGAAGGAACCGGCTGGAACCATGGGATCTTAAACGATAGGCCATCGGAAGATCTTCAATGCACAAGTTGGGCATGTGACGAGCCTTAATCCGCTCCAAGGTAACTAATACGCGCCAAACCATGGGCATGGTTTGGGCGAAGCTAAGGCCAGTAAGCTCGAAGAAACGAGATATGAAGGGTGAAAATGGATACTGAAGCCCTATGGAGAAAGGATAAGCAAAAAAGCATACCCACCATCGGACCTCTCGGTCGAATGGATGGAAGATTGTCCCAGCAGGAAAGGCACCGGAAGCTCGTAAAGCCGCGATATCGGCATTATCGAATGAACACACCTCTTTTGAGGGTTCTTTAAGCAGGTTTTGCTTGTGAAAGGGGGGAACGGAATCCGCCGTTTGGGATCTAGTGCGGGTAGCCATGGAGAATCTCGACCAAAGAATAAGTGATTTAAACAAGGAAAACAGGGAAGGGAGATAGAGAAAATACCTGAAGTTTTCTTGAACATAGAGATGATCATAATGAAGAATCCCTCGGCTATTATAGGCTGGATATAGGGGGTAAAGAGTAAATGCCGCATTGGAAGTTGCACAATGTCACCTCAATCGTCATTTTGTTTTAATTGCCTCAGTTTACGAGATAAAGTTTTAAAATATATCCGTTGGATTGGTATACCAACAGATATATTTGGGGACAATTGTTATGGGTCATTTTCTGAACATATATCCTGACTAATATTCTTGCTTTGATTGTTTATTTGTGATCAGGATACCGGATCAGGATATTGGTAACATCCTGGTACGATATCCTGGTAGTAACTGATTTAATCACGTGCAGATTAGAAGGTGCAAGTCTCCAACGTTCAAGTGGACTTCTTCCCCTCAAGACTCGGGCAAATCAGTTGGCTTATAGACGTTGGACCCGGAAGACCATGACTGCAACGTTCATATGGGGAATATCCGCTGAATCCCGGAATAATAGGATGTTTAGTTAGTTTCCTTTTACTATAAATAGATTGATCGGATCAGAATAAGGCACACACTCTTACGCACTCCTTTTCTCTCTGGCAGCAAACAATCACAACACATAAACACTTGTACTTGAATTACATTGTAACACCTAGTTGATCCGCATCATATCCTGCACTGTATCCTGATATTTGAAGTAATAGAAGAACAAGGCAGCTGCGATTGTCAGCTCTCGAGGTTTTATGCCGGAGATCTAGATTGATCAAGGGCTTTCCTCGTTCATCCTGTGTCACCCTTTACATTTTCCCTCATTGTTTGATCAAAGATACAACTCTATATCCTGAGCCGTATCCTGAAACTGTTTTTGCAAATAACTTAACTAGCATATTTTCAACACACATTTCTAGCACACTACCTCACTTAACTAATTTGATCACTTAATTGCTTCGGTAATTTTTGACCAAAACACAAGTACACACATTTTCATAGGGATAAACCCTATTTTATTTAAATAAAAACATCTCTTTATTTAGGTAACTTTTATTGCCACTTTTCCAAGCCTTCAGTGCTGTCCAGCTGGCTTCTAATTGGCTTTCACATTTTGTTACCTGAAACGCGTTTAAAAACATTTTGTCAGTGGGAAATACCGGTGAGTGAATCCTAGTTTAATCAAAATAGGTTTTATCAGTCAACAGCATTGAGGGCGGTCGCGCAATTACATTTGTTTCCATCTACTTTAATTACCACCCACGGTACTGTCAACCCGACTTGTGGTCATGTTACTACTCACAATGTAGCAACAAATTTTGTATACAAAACCCCAACATACCGACAATAATGGTAGAATACAAATACTCAATCACTGTTTAATATAATGTTAGTCATATGAGGTTTTGTAAAAACACTTTACAAAAAGGAGATTACTCACATTGTTGTCTTAGGGTTTTCCTTTAGGATTTCCTGGTGATTATCTATTAATTACACAAATGCACACGCGTTAGTATAATAACCCAATATTTACATTAGTAATACCCTCCCCGAGACGGCATTCCAACGACTACGTCGGGCAGAACCACGACAGCCGTTACGGAACCCTGGATCAATCGGGCAGCGTATCTAATACGTAACCGGGGGTTATGATACTTACAACGAGGCAGAACTTCGTTATTTAGGGGGGTATAATACCCGGGTATAGCTTATACTATATAGAAAATTGAGAGAGAAAGAAAGTTGTGAACGATTTCAACCGAACAGCCGAAGCCATCTATTTAAAGTGTCTGTTCGACACCTTGTCGCGCCCCGTGAAGGTTTTAGCCAAGGGCTACGCGACCCGTGAGGGCAGCTAGGGTAGGCCCTAGCTTGGCTGACTCGGCCAATAGCTTCGACACGCACTCGACACGTGGCGGCACCGGGCTTTGCCTCTTGTTCACTTGCTCCCGGCCCGCGTAAGACCAGGACTAGGTCTTCGCGGCCCGCCACAGACCTAAAAATCTGATTTTTAATTAAATTAAATAAAAATAAAGGTATTCGGGGCCTGTTTTTGTATACGGGGTGTATTTTATGATGTATTGGGATATTTTAAATATTTTTAGGGTGTCAGAATTATTTTGGAGGGTTGTTATATCCTCCCCACCTTGTTTTAGAACTCATCCTCGAGGTCTACTGGAACAGGTGTGGATATTTCTTTTGCATTTCTGATTCAAGCTCCCATGTGTATTATGGTTCTCTCTTGGAATCCCATTTTACTTTGACTAGAACTAATCTTTTGTGCTTGAGATTCTTGACTTTCCTGTCTTCAAATTGTAGTGGCTTTTCTACAAATTTAAGCTTTTCATTTACCTCTATATCTTTAAGAGGTACTACCAGTGATTCATCAGCTAAGCATTTCTTGAGGTTAGATACATGAAATACATCATGTATTCCTGCCATTTCCTCTGGTAGTTGTAGCTGATAGGCTATAGGTCCTATTCTTTTAATAATTTCAAAAGGTCCAACATACCTGGGGCTTAGCTTTCCTCGTTTGATGAATCTTACCACTCCTTTCCAAGGAGAGACTTTCAATAACACGTTGTCTCCTACCTGAAATTCCAGTGGCTTTCGTCTGTTATTAGCGTAACTTTTCTGTCGATCACGTGCTGCTTTCAGTCGTTCTTTGACTTGAATGATTTTGTCGGTTGTTTCTTGCACTATCTCAGGTCCGGATAGTTGTTTTTCTCTAATTTCGGCCCAACAGACTGGGGTTCGGCACTTTCGTCCATAAAGTGCTTCGAATGGTGCAACATTGATACTGGTGTGATAACTATTATTATAAGAAAATTCTATTAATGGTAAGTGATCGTCCCAATTACTTACGAAATCAATTACACAAGCTCTAAGCATGTCCTCCATTGTTTGAATTGTCCTTTCGCTTTGTCCGTCCGTTTGAGGATGATAAGCGGTGCTTAGATTTAACTTGGTTCCCATTGCTTTTTGGAAACTTGTCCAAAAATGAGAGGTAAAACGGCTATCTCTGTCAGAAACAATTGATAAAGGAATTCCATGTAATGAAACTATTTCATTTACATACAATTTAGCTAATTGTTCCATACTGAAAGTTTCCTTCATTGGTAGGAAATGAGCTGACTTAGTTAGCCTGTCTACAATCACCCAGATTGTATTATTACCTTTTCTTGTCTTGGGTAATTTAGTAACAAAATCCATTGTTATCAATTCCTATTTCCATACTGGCATTTCTAATTGTTGCAACAAACCTGAGTGTTTCTGATGTTCTGCTTTAACTTGTGAACATGTTAAACACTTTGCAACATATGCTGCTATATCCTTTTTCATTCCTATCCACCAGAAATTCTTTCTTAAGTCTTGATACATCTTATCACTTTCAGGATGCATCGTATACTTAGACCTATGGGCTTCTTCTAATATACGGTGGCGTAGGTTTCCTAATTTAGGTATCCACATTCTTTTCTTATGGAATTTCCAAATTCCATCTGTTCCTTGTTCTAGTTCCTTAATCATTCCTTTCAACTTTTCAGTATCATCCTTGATTACTGATTCTTGTGCTTTTCTAATCTGTTCATTTAAATTTACTTGTAGATTTAGTTTAAGAGAACGTACTCTTTTTGTTTTTTCAAGATAATTTCGACTTAAAGCATCAGCTACTACATTTGCCTTTCCTGCATGATACTGGATATTACAATCATAATCACTAAGTATCTCTATCCAGCGTCTTTGTCTCATATTCAATTCCTTTTCCCCGAAAACATACCTTAAACTCTTATTATCAGTGAAAATGGTAAACTTACTGCCGTAAAGGTAATGTCTTCAAATCTTAAGGGCAAAAATTATAGCTCCTAATTCTAAATCATGGGTTGAATAATTCTCTTCATGATTCTTAAGTTGTCTAGAGGCGTAAGCTATAACCTTTTGACGTTGTATCAACACACATCCATAACCTAGTTTAGAAGCGTCACAATAGACTATAAACTCTTCAGTTCTTTCAGGTAACGCTAGTATGGGTGCGTTGGTTATTCTTTGCTTAAGGATTAGAAATGCTTCTTCTTGTTTTGGTCCCCATTCAAACTTAACAGATTTACCGGTTAACTTAGTTAAGGGAATGGCTATTCTAGAAAAATCTCGAATAAATCTTCTATAATAACCGGCCAATCCTAAGAAACTTCTAACCTCGGTTGGTGACTCAGGGGTTTTCCATATGGTAATTGCCTCAATCTTCATGGGGTCCACATGAATTCCTTCATGATTGACTAGATGTCCAAGAAACTGTACCTGTTCTAACCAAAATTCACACTTTGAAAACTTTGCATAAAGCTTTTGCTTTCTTAATAAACTTAGAAGTGCGTGCAGATGCGCTGCATGTTCCTCCTTATTCTTGGAGTAAATGAGAATATCATCTATAAAGACAATTATGAATTTATCCAAATATGGCTTACATATTCGGTTCATCATATCCATAAATGCGGCTGGAGCATTGGTTAAACCAAATGGCATGACAGTAAATTCATAATGGCCATACCTGGTTCTAAAAGCGGTCTTAGTAATGTCCTCTTCATGTACCTTAATTGATGTTATCCTGAGCGTAAATCGATTTTAGAGAAAAATCGAGCTCCTTGCAACTTATCAAACAGATCAACGATTCTCGGTAATGGATACCGATTTTTAATCGTGACTTTGTTCAATTCACGGTAGTCAATGCATATACGCATTGACCCGTCTTTCTTCTTGACGAATAAGATTGGTGCTCCCCATGGCGATGAGCTTGGCTGTATGAATCCTTTCTCCAACAATTCGTCTAATTGTTTCTTCAGTTCCTGCATTTCTGCGAGTGCCAAACGGTAAGGTGCTTTGGCAATTGATGCTGTTCCTGGTAACAGGTGGATTCTGAATTCAACTTCTCTATCTGGAGGTAGTCCTGGCAATTCTTCTGGAAATACATCTGAAAATTGGGATACTATTGGAATATCTTTCAGTTCTTTTCCTTTAGTGTTAATAATTATGGAAATCAAATACACCAATGATCATTTTCTTACATAACTGGCTGTTTTCATCACAAAGATGAATTTTGTGGATCTAGAGGGATTATTTCCTTTAATTGTGATCTTTTCACCCCTTGGTGAATTTACTTGGATTGACTTTTGATCACATAAAATACTGGCTTTATTGGTTATTAACCAATCCATTCCTAATACAACATCAAATCCTGCTAGATTCATTGGGTAAAGTTTTGCAATAAATTTTTGATTTAAAAATTCAATTCTTGCTCCCTACAAGATTTCAGAAATCTTCATGGTTTCTCCATTTGCTGTTTCTACGAGACATTCTTGTGGGAGTTTAGTTAATGGTTGATTGAGAAGTTTGCAAAATGAAGTATTGATAAAACTTTGGTTCGCACCAGAGTCAAATAACACTATAGCAAAAACATCATTAACTAAAAACGTACTGGCGATCACATCCGGGAACATCTTTGCTTCTTCTGCAGTCAGAACAAATGCTCTAGCAATTTTAGTAGTCTTGTTGTTCGGGGCTGGAGCTAGTTTTGGACAGTTCGACTTGATGTGACCTTTTTCTCCACAGTTGAAACACATTCCATTATTAGGTTTCTTCCTACAATCTTCTTCCTTGTGTCCTGGTATCTTGCAGAAATTGCAGTAAGTGAAGTGTAGGATCGAGGACTCGATCAAATGAGTCGATCATAAGAGTTCTAGACCAAACCAAAGGCGAAATTCAATGATTTTGACATGTATGCAGCTTGTTTAACATTTAGAATCACTTTAACTGTCGTTTATATTGATTTCACAATGATTACAGATCGTACGACACTTCGGCAGCACTTCGTCTCCGGAATCAGAATGTTACAAATGAGAAACCAAGACCCACTATTTATAGGGAAGCCCAGGTCGCATGAACTAGCCATGCCAGGTCGCACGAACTGGCTATTACCAGGTCGCACGAACTGTCACTTCGTGCGAAGTGGCTAGTTCAGCCCTGTTACCCGTTTTTCTCGAACTACGTGTCCTGGTCTATCAATCTAGTTACAAGACTCGATACAAGACAAAGTCAACAGACATATGCACCAACAGACTCCCCCTTGGATGTTGACGAGTCTTTAGTGTATTGAGTCTTCAGTCTTGATCGGTCTTCTCGCTCTTTCCAAAGTATCTATCTCTGTAAGCATCCTTCAATCTCTATCTTCTTCTATCAAAATCTCAATTTGGCTTTATTCTCTCTCTAATTCTCTTGATCAGATCTCTTGATCAGATCTCTTGATTCCTTAAGCTTATCAACATCTGCAACTGAGTCTGGCTCTTTTAAACTTTCAAACTCCCCTTTGATAACAGACTCCCCCTTAAGTTGTTCCGTGATTGTAATCTGACATAGCTTTCACAGGTTCAGGAGCGATACCTGGCTCTCCGTAGCAACAGGATCAGACACGGGGATCTGCACAAATCTCTACCCAAAAGTAAATTTCACAATTGTTAAAATGTAAAAATTTTAGAAACCACTTGTAGATATCATTCATCATCAACAATAGTTCAAATTAATGACCTTGATTAACTAACATTAAAATCAGCTTCAAAACATTACTTGTAACATTTCTCAAATTATCTCAAACTTTAACATCATTTTTCATTTCAAACACACTTTCCTAACCCACTGTTGTTCATCATGTTTAGCACTTGGAATTTTGAAAACCAGCTTTTCAACATCAGTTGTCGAAAATAAGATGAAATAAAATCTTTTTGATTTTTCAAAATTTTATGCTAAAACACATTAAAGAAAAGCAGTAATGAAATATTTATAGGCAATATTTTTGTGAGTTTGTGTAAGAGGATCATATCAGTTTATGACAAATCACTAGTACCGTTGAGCTTTAAACACTTTAAGTTTTAAACGATTCACTTAGATTGTCAGTATACTGGTCCACTTAAATTACATAACCCTACAAAAAGTAACTTGGGGTGCCTTAGGGTAACTCAAGAGTTGTGACTCTTTACATCACACCCCTAACTAATACTCTTGCCTTAATAAACACATAACCCAACCAACATGTCCCAATATAAACACCCCTTAAATATAACCTCCCAAACCAACATGTCCAAATATATGCACCCTTAATTATATATACAAAAAAGCAACATATACCCCTTTGTTTAGCACACATACCCCTTTGATTAACACATACCCCTTTGTTTAACAACATGCACCCTTTAATACACCCCTTTGATTTTATACGCTTTGTTTGACCCATACCCAACAGGCGTGTCTGTTTGTATAGTTAGTGACGATTAGATTGAAACGGTTATATGGCTACTTGAAATAACTTAGCTATGTTTAAATAACTTATGATTGAATAACAAATTGATTGAATAAACTAAAACTTCCGTTTTGCCGCTTCAAAATTTAGTGCTTCAAAACCATTATAACTTATCATCATAAATACAAAAGTCAATTAATCTAACTAAAGGCCACGTCAACTCAAATAATCTAAACCAGATTCCACATCCTAACACCAAATCGCCAATTTGTTTAATATCCCCAAATCCATGTTCTTTTAGCCCCTCAATCAAAATTCGTAAATCATCCACCGGTTACGATCCCCATAAAAAATAATACTTTAAATTTTATTTATTCGATTCAATCTTAAGTTACTTCTATGATTTTCGTTTTGCCTTCTTGAATCACTTTAACCATGGCATCACTAATGTTTTTTTTCCATAAACCTTGCTATCCTGTTATTATAACATGAAATAACTTTTTATTTAAATTACAGAATATGTTCGCCGATGCATCGCTTAGAATATTATAATACAAATTAACCACTGCTTTAGGAATATTAGCGCAACCCTTCACCATCAACAACCTACCTCTAGAAACTGAACTGATGTGTTGTTTTTTTGTAAGCACTGCTTCACGAAACGCAACCCTTCCCAGTATAACTGAATTGGCGCGTCGGTTTTTTTGTAAGCACCGCTTCACAAAAACTAAGGCTCGCAACCCTTTACCAAAATCCCGACAAGTATAAATATACAAATCAATTCCAAAATTTCACTGATGTTCAGATGTATTAGTGTTTCTTCGCATGAAAAAGATTAAAAAATATACATGAAAAAGGGTATATTATTCCCAGGTTTCAAGTTGCAGATCTGTTTTTTTTTTCTCATCGTCGTAGTTGCAGATCTGTTCTCAGATCGCTCTCTGATTAATAAAACCCTCGGAAAGACCAACCGCCGCCGCCCTTACGTTTTTCCGCCGACAGTCACCACACCACCGCACCCCATTACTTCCGTATGAACTCTCACCTTTCTGAATCTCGGTTACTCGGTATAGGTACGGACTAACCTCTATTTCCAAAATTCATATTTGAGTTGAGTCATATGTTTGATAAGGAACGAATTAATATGTTTAACCTAATTTTTAGAAAAAGATGATGCGTCATATTTGAATTTATATATGTATTTTTTGGAATTGAATTATGTGACTTTTTAGAATTGAATTCTGTGAGTAGAACCGATTGAGATGGAAATTAAGGTGTTTTTTTATATATTAATGTTAATTATTGTTTTTGTTAGTATTATAATCATATAATTCAAAATGATAAATGTTAAAAGAGTTTTCGGATGAAAATGGTAAAAAAATTATATGTTATCTGACCAAATTACCCCAAGGTTAATTGCAATTTTTGGACGGAGTTTATGATTTGAACGAATATGAATTTTTTTTTCAAACCTCAGGAACACAGACGTGCAAAAAGAATTATTTGGTAATCAACTTCTGCCGCAACGCGCGGGTAGCGCCACCTCGTTTTCACACAAAGTTCAACTGTTTCGAGATACGAATTTAATGTTTTAAGGACTTAAACTTATTCGCATGTCCCACCTCAGAATATACTCCCGTATCCAGATTCCTATATTCAGTCTTACATGTGAATGTACACTAATGATATCTGTAAGGGGTAAATGTGAGGCCATGAGAGCTCAGGCTATTGCTTCCGCAAAATCAGAGAGATGATGACTCGTCTTTAGATGTGTTCCCTTTAGAGAATCTTTTCTTTTTAACAACACATGATTAGCATTTTTCAATGTTTCATCATTTTTTATGCTGAGGGTGGGCTTTATGATTAAAGCAGTGCAAAGTATTATACGAGGACTAGTCTATTGCTCCCGCAAAATCAGAAGTCCTGGTATAATACCCCAGATATCATCACGCACAAAGACCTAGTATGTCAGAAATAGAAAGCTTTTCAAACAAGATTTCAGGGGTTACCTATATATCCGAGAGATGTTCCCCACGAAATAAGTAAGTATTTGATATTTAGGTTTATATCTCGAAAACAATCTACTAAGCGTGTAAAAACCTACTGGCATATCATCAGTGAGACCGTTTATCACATTTTAACTTTCCAATTCTTTAGCATACTGTGACTGTCTACTGATGTACTATCATTTCCTCTTTTTCACAACAAAACTCATTTTGATTTTTTTGATGTTTTGGTTTTTTCAAAATTTCAAAATTTCTAAATTTTTTACTCCCCCTAAAATCAAAAAAATGTTTCAATTTTTGATTTTCCGGGAAAATTTGAAAATAAACTGTACAAATAAAATGACAAACTGATGTGAATTGCTTCAATTCGCCATCCACTTGGCGTAAACAATCAGAACTCCCCCTGACAACAAACTATTTTCCCATTATGATTTCAAAACACTTAAGTTTGTTTTAATCAAATGGTTTTTCCGGAAAATTAGTTTGTTTGTTATTTCACAAACATGGGGTTTCATCACATTGTTTTCAAATTACCACTTGTAAGAAAGTTAACACAAATTAAATCAACAAAACTAATTTTCAAGAATGATGCCGATTCATGCTCCACGACTACCAACTTGGGAGCTCCGGCAAGTCAGGATTTTACTTTTTAAAGAATCTCACCCATGCCTGATCAATCATGGGTGAACAATCAGCATTTGGTTTAACAATTTTTGATTCATAAAATTCTTTCACTCCCTTTACCTTCCCATCAGCCATCTTACCAAAGATATGTAGCACTTTACCACTAAATGCTTTTTCAGCATCAAATTCTTTCTTATCAAAGAAGAATTGATCTGAAATATCAATCTTACCAACTTTTGATTTCAAGTTTCCGTTTGAAAATGGTGGAAAATTTTTCATCATCCATTGTTGGAACGGAATTCTCATCATTTAGCACAACATGTGGCTCCTCTGACTTTGACGAATCAGATTCATTGCCAGAAACAACCCCTGATTTCTTAGCAATCCATTTTTGTTTATTTAAATTGGCTCTTCTTTTGTAAAAATGTTTCGAGCTTTCACCAACTTTGAAAGTCGAATTTTTGAACTCTTTAAATTTCTCTGTTGGTTGTTCCTTTTATCAACACTTTTCTCTTTCAATTTAGAGTTAGAAGAAACTCTCTGTTTTGTGTTGGTGGGCTTTGAACAATTCCAAGCAATATAACAAACCTCTCGACATTTGAAACAGGTTCTTCTTTCAACTCTCAGTTCAGATTCTTTCAACATATTCTTTTGCTTTTCGGCGAGAAACTCCTTATTTGACTGTTTCCAGAATGGTTTCTCCTTCTCTTCTTCTGAACTTGCTCCTGAAACAAATATAGTTTTTGGTTTATAAATTTTCTCATTTTTATGATTTTCGGGTGGAATAAAACCTAATCCTTTCTTTTTGAAATTACTGTTATGGTTTGGTTTCTTTCGATAACCCGAACCAGAACTGTAACCTTTTTACTTGTTCAATCTTTGTTGAACTCTTGAAGTGTACTTTTTAGGTTTTTCAGTAAGATTTACATCTTTTATTTCAGAAATATTAATTTCTGTTAATTTGAAAACCTTGTTAATCATTTCAGTTTTAACACCTCTTATTGGAAATTCCTCATCAGAAAATAATTTGTCGGAATCATGCAAAGTATATGCTACTTTGAATGTTTCGTCATTCAAATTATTTTGTGACATTAGAAAATCTTTATTGTAAACCCTTTTGACTGGTGAATTCGGGCTTTTGTCTGATGAACTCGAGTTTTCGGATTTAGATTCTGACTTTGACTCTTCATCTTTATCCAACACCTGATCGACCACTTTCTTAATTAACTCGAACTCATGATCAGTGTCAGACGCGTGAAGGTGACATCAATATCATCTGGCAATCCATCGATAGACTCGGATTTCAGATTCAGTTTGAGTGCATTATCCACCTTTTCAAAGTCTCGGGGGGTATAGCCATCCCACATTGGATTTGGTACTATGTTATACTTTAAACCAGTTTTCTTACCAGAATTTTCTTCATCATCTGCAAACTTATGAGCTATAACGGCAGGATAGATGCGATCAATAACATACTCCGAACTTTGATAACTTCGAAGTAAATTGTTCACTCTTTCGGTTTCAATCTTCATTGCTGCCAATTCTTGTTTCAGCTCAGCATTCATCTCAATATATCCGTTGATTGCAGTTTGCTTTTGAAGAACTGTTGCTTTCAGAAGATTTTTCATCTGAATATCCTCATCACAAGCTCCTTTGTACAAGTTCACTTTGCTGCTTAGGAGATCATATGACTCCTTTATGCTCCTTACATTGTGCAGTAAGTTCTCTTTGAGCTTTTCCAATTCAGCCAACTTTGTATCTTTCTCAGGACAATCTTTGCAAGATACTAAACACTTTGCACAAGGTTTTTCAACATCTACAATCTTTTCAACTTCAACTATTTTCTCGACTTCAACAATTTTTCAACTATTTTCTCCACCACCTTTTCAATCACAATCGGTTCTTTATCAACTTCTACCTTTACTTCACTCTCTTCAATCTCGACCCTCTCTGTCGGTTTTTCTTCAGCTTTTGTCTTTTCTTCAGCAACCCTGCTTTCTTCAATTTTTGCCTTTTCTTCAGCAATCCTTCTTGCTTCCATTTCTCTCTTCAGTCTGGCAGCCCTTTTCTCTTTCAACATCTTGATTTTATCTGCAAAAACCAAATTAAAACTGTAAGGATCCAATTGTTTTCTAGCTCTATTAATATACTCTTCCTCATCATCAGTGTCTTCATCACTTCCTGAAGACATAAAAATCGGTTGTCTTCTAGCACGGTTCTTAGATTTGACTGATTCTTCTCCCGAGGTTGAGTCTTCAAGGATTCGAGCAACAAATGCTTTAGAATTTGAAGGTCTGTTAGGATCATAATCATCCCAATTGAAATCTTTCGGGATCCTTTCATCTTCTTGATCTATCAAACCATAACAAGCTCTACCCTTTGATTCTTCAATAGTACGTGATTGTGAAGATTGTTGTTGATATGGTTGTTGAGAAACCTGATGATAAATTGCTTTTCTATGATAATCATTGTTTCCGAAAGGATCTTGTCTTCCGGTTGCTTCTCTGTTTGTACACTCTCGTTTAAAATGTCCCTTTTCTCGGCAACGAAAACAAGTAACCTTCGATTTGTCAAAACCTAGCTGAGATGTAGCAGCATCACGAAGATCATCTCTACCGGTGATTTGTTTGAATTTTTCTGCTCTTCTCAAAACACTAGCTAAACACCACTTGATATCCATCAACTCAAGTTCTTCAGAATCAATCTGGTCATAATCCTCTTTAGTGAGCATTGGATTTCCGATTCTTCCAGCAACTAAGCTTTCATATAACTCTAACACAGTAACAAGAGATGCCGTGTGTGGCTTTGCAATATCTTGAGAGAAATTTTGACCATTTTGAATGTTTAATGTCACATTGCATTGCAAATTTGTTGAACTTTGTTGTTGAGAGCTTGGTGTTGAGAAATTTGGTTCAAAACTTGTAAAAGACGAAGAATATCCACTGCTCTGATTTATATTGCTTGCATTTGTTCCCGAAGTACCATCAGCACTGAATGAGGTTTGAATCTTCGGACTCAGAGTGGTCTCAACTTTGCTACCTCGATAGTATAGACTAACATCTTGTTGAGCACCCGGATTTTTCATTGTAGCAGTTTTTTGCATTGCTAGCTCATGTTCTTCCAACTTCTGGATAAACTTACACAAATTTATGTCTTCAAATTGTCGGTTATGCTTTAAAATCAACAGATATATTCCCCATTCATTTTGTGGTAACGCATCAGCTAGCTTATCATCCCATTCTTCATCTTCTTTCTTGATGTCTAATCTTTTCATTTCCATGACTAGATGACAATATCTCTCGAATAATCTTCCTAGTCGTCTCACCTTCAAAAGCTGTAAACATATCAAATGATTTTTTTTAGTAATGCACGTTTATTTTTTTATCATATCAGCACTTCCCTTAAACTTTTTAATCAACGCTAACCAAATTGATCTAGCAGTTCCCTCATGTTGAAGCAAAACGAAAATATCTTCTTTTACCGCTTGTTGGAGAATGCTAATCATCATTTTTTCACTGGTGTATCTTAATTTTTCTTCCGGTGTAAATTGACTTAATGGTTTTTCATTTTCAAGATCATCTTTCGGTAAAGTATAATCTTTCTCTAACGAAACCCATGCATCAAACTTATTAGCTTGCACCCAGTTTTTAAAACGATCTTGCCATCCTTTAAAGTTCTCAATGTACATAAGCTTTGGAGGCTTTTGGAAAGTTCCCGTTTCATTTTCGATACCAACAGTCTCAGCAACGGTAGCTGGAGCAGTAGCAAAAGCGTTGTAAAACTCGTTATCCATGTTTCGGTGAAAAGATTCACAAAATCACAAAGTTCAAGCGAGCTGGAGTTTCAAACGAACTGGTAATTCTCAAGCGATCTGGTACACTCTCACACGATCTGAACAAATTCAAACGACCTTGTCACTTCGCACGACCTGGATCACTTCGTGCGATCTGATTTTTTCAAACCGTGCGACCTGAGCAGTTCCAAACGACCTGGTTTCACTTCGTGCGGGCTAAGATAGTCAAATCGTACGATCTGGCAGATTTTCACACGACCTGGTGTGATTCTCGAACGATCTGAATGGTTTTCATGCGGGTTGATCAATTTTATCAAGAATTAGGTTGATTTTAGGTCTGATTTTTTCAAGGATTGTTTAAAACTCAATTTTACGTGTTATATGTGAAAATCAGGTCATTTTAACCCTGAAAAAGTTCTGATTTTGAAGAAAATGTGTAAAAAGTTTTTGAAGAAAACAAGCTGAAATGGTAAGAACTCTTCCTCCTGAGCTCTGATACCACTTGTAGAATCAAGAACTCGATCAAATGAGTCGATCAGAAGAGTTCTAGACCAAACCAAAGGCGGAATTCAATGATTTGGACATGTATGCAGCTTGTTTAACATTTAGAATCACTTTAACTGTCGTTTAGATTGATTTCACAATGATTACAGATCGTATGACACTTCGGCAGTACTTCGTCTCCGGAATCAGAATGTTACAAATGAGAAACCAAGACCCACTATATATAGGGAAGCCCAGGTCGCATGAACTAGCCATGCCAGGTCGCACGAACTGGCTATTACCAGGTCGCATGAACTGTCACTTCGTGCGAAGTGGCTAGTTCAGCCCTGTTACCCGTTTTTCTTGAACTACGTGTCCTGGTCTATCAATCTAGTTACAAGACTCGATACAAGACAAAGTCAACAGACATATGCACCAACAGACTCCCCCTTGGATGTTGACGAGTCTTTAGTGTATTGATTCTTCAGTCTTGATCGGTCTTCTCGCTCTTTCCAAAGTATCTATCTCTGTAAGCATCCTTCAATCTCTATCTTCTTCTATCAAAATCTCAATCTGGCTCTATTCTCTCTCTAATTCTCTTGATCAGATCTCTTGATTCCTTAAGCTTATCAACATCAGCAACTGAGTCTGGCTCTTTTAAACTTTCAAACTCCCCTTTGATAACATACTCCCCCTTAAGTTGTTCCGTGATTGTAATCTGACATAGCTTTCACAGGTTTAGGAACGATTCCTGGCTCTTCGTAGCATCAGGATCAGACACGGGGATCTGCACAAATCTCTACCCAAAAGTAAATTTCACAATTGTTAAAATGTAACAATTTTAGAAACCACTTGTAGATATCATTCATCATCAACAATAGTTATATCAAGTTCAAATTAATGACCTTGATTAACTAACATTAAAATCAGCTTCAAAACATTACTTGTAACATTTCTCAAATTATCTCAAACTTTAACATCATTTTTCATTTCAAACACACTTTCCTAACCCACTGTTGCTCGTCATGTTTAGCACTTGGAATTTTGAAAATCAGTTTTTCCAGGTCGCATGAACTAGCCATGCCAGGTCGCACGAACTGGCTATTACCAGGTCGCACGAACTGTCACTTCGTGCGAAGTGGCTAGTTCAGCCCTTTTACCCGTTTTTCTCGAACTACGTGTCCTGGTCTCAGTGTTATAAAAGTCGATAGGCGGTCCCTAGTCGGCCGACTGGGGAGTTGGGAGTAATCGGAGTACTCGGAGAGTACTGGGGGAGTACGCGGACATGGTAACTATAAAGAAAATTAATTGTTATATATTATATATATGTTAAAATAAGCATAATTCATGTCAACTGAGTATAATTTAAAATGAAACATGTTTAAAGTTCAAATATTCTGAATACAAGTCCGACTAGTCTGAGTACAAGGTCGAATAGTCCGAGTACAAGGTCGAGTAGTCCGAGTAGGCCGATGTTGACCAATTTGACCGATTTTGAGTAATTAAAAGTCAACAAACCACGTTGACCGCCTAGACCGACTTTTTCCGACTAGGCGCCGACTAGGCGCCGAGTTTGACTGAGGCCGACTAATTGAGTCCGCCTAGGAGGAAGTCGCCTCGGAGGGGTACTCGGCCTTGGAATCCGACTTTTACAACACTGCCTGGTCTATCAATCTAGTTACAAAACTCGATACAAGACAAAGTCAACAGACACATGCACCAACATGGAGCATCTTCCTGAATGCTTTTTCTTGCAAGCCTTACAATAAGGTGCAGAGGTAGAACCTACATTTTTCCCACGGTTGGAATTTCAATAGCAGAATTCTTGGGTAAGCTTTTGAGCCAGGTTTCTCCTATGGTCTTCTTCTCGTGTACGCACTAATTCATCAGTCAAGGTGTTTGCTAGTTCTACGGCTTCTTCTATAGTTTGAGGTCTAGCTGCCTTGACTACATGCCTAATTTCACTAATTAATCCCCAGATGTAGCGGGAGATTAATACTGGTTCAGGTGATGCAAGGGTTGGCACTATTCTAGCATATTCAAAGAATAAAGTAGTGTACCCCTTACTATCCACTCCAGTCATTCTAAGGTTTAAGAACTTGTTTGCTATCTGTTCCTTTTCATTGGGAGGGCAGAATTTTCTTTCTATCATATTTTTAAATCCCTCCCATTCCATATTGTAAACCCTGTCACTTCCCCTAGACTGGAGGATAGTGTTCCACCATTTTAAGGCTGAGTTTTTAAACAGATTGGAGGAAAACATTATCTTATCTTCTTCTGCGCACTTGCTTATTTTTAAGACTGCCTCTGTTTTTTCTATCTAGCGTAGAGCTGCAATGGCCCCTTCATTGCCAGAGAATTCTATTGGTTTACAGGACCAAAATTCTTTGTAAGAATAACCATAAGACATGGTTCTTCTTCTTTTTGGAATGGGCACTTGAAAAATGGGTCCATTGTGCACGCTGTGACTAGGTTCTATATGGGTTCGTTTACTTCCATTACCACTTTTATCATTATTTTCCGCGTCCCTAACATTTTGGATAATAGCTGGCATGGCATCTCTAATTCCTTGGGTTACAAGGTGTCGAATTTCACTATTATTTATTTGATTTTCATTATTCTGGTTTTCCGGATTTTCTGGATCGGCCATCTGGATTTTAAACAATTACCAGGTATTAATATTGCATAAAAATATCCAATGCAATAATCACACAACAAGCATGTTGATCCAAAATCGTCGAGCATTGCGACTTACTCTATTTTATAGTATGCATCTATATTTATTACAAATACAACTGGAAAAAATACAATACTAGTATGCATCACTAACCACGAGGTGGTCTATACTACAATATATATATACTATCATTTTTTTTCAAACGTACACACACATTATATATATTTATTATTATATTATTATTATTAGTGATAGGGGTTCATTCAAAAGTCCATATTACGCTCGTCATATTTCCAGACGAGTCGTTCCCCTGTTTGTCTCATCCTTTCGCTCTCTTCTAAAATCTCCTCATCAAAGGTTCGGAGTTCTTGCACATTTTCAGTGCTCATGGGTGGTGCAGGTGCTGGTATGGGATCTGGGTACTGTGGCACTAGTTCTTCCTGAGGATATGGATTCTCTAGAATTTTTCTAATGTATTGATCATTATCATAATAGGGATCTAAAGGGTCCAGACCTGGGTAAGCTGCTAGGTTTGGCATGGGTTCCTCTGGTATTGGGTAGCGTTGCTGGTAATCCCTATGGTCGTCAAACCACGGGTCGTATTCTGGGTCTAAGGGATTGGGTGCTGGTATTCTAGGTATCTCAGTTGGGTCAAAAGCTGGTGCTGGGATTTGGTTTTCCGAGTTGACTTCATTCTCCTTTGGTTGTGTGGAAAACAATGGTAATGGTTGGGGTGCTATGAGTTGCTCTAAATTAGGGTCTGCAGCTGTAGTTGCTAGGATATGAAAATTTGCTAGACTCCTATTGAACATATCCTGAGTGTGAGCATCTGTTTCTCTCTTAGCGGCTGCTAAAACTCGCTGTTGTTGTAACTTTTTCATCCTCTTCCTACGTTCATGCGCACCTCTGCTGAACCATCCTCTCTTCTTAGGAGGGAATGGCTCTTCAGATTGAGCCTTGAACACAAATATCTCGTCTTCATTGTCAGCCGAATACCCTGAAAGGGTAGGCTGTGAAGATGTACCTTTGTTTCTAGGTGAGCTGGACAACTGACGGTAGGCGTCGGAAGGTCCTTGGTCGCTCATACTGTAAACTAACAAATAGTCATGTAACACATAATAATAATATACAGATATGCACGAAATCCCGTAGATTATTTCCTAACATATTAAATAAATTTTGGTGTCAGCAGAACACTTCTGTGGCTGAATTAGTGGCTTAGCTCTGATACCACCTTCTGTCGCAACACCCGCCCCCTTACAACCCGGGAACGGGCGGCCGCGGGCAGTTTTGGTAGTATCGGTGTTTATCATTTTGGCAGCGGAAATTACATCAGGACCGTAGTTAGGAAATATTTTATCAGAGTAAAATACCACGCTTTTATAATATTAAACACATGGGAAATTCCCAAGTTTCAAGTACACACATTTTCATAGGGATAAACCATATTTTATTTAAATAAAAACATCTCTTTATTTAGGTAATTTTATTGCCACTTTTCCAAGCCTTCAGTTCTCTCCAGCTGGCTTCTAATTGGCTTTCGCATTTTGTTACCTGAAACGTGTTTAAAAACAATTTGTCAGTGGGAAATACTGGTGAGTGAATCCCAGTTTAATCAAAATAGGTTTTATCAATCTACAGCATTGAGGGCGGTCGCGCAATTACATTTGTTTCCATCTACTTTAATTACCACCCACGGTACTGTCAACCCGACTTGTGGTCATGTTACTACTCACAATGTAGTAACAAATTTTGTATACAAAACCCCAACATACCGATGATAATTGTAGAATACAAATACTCAATCACTGTTTAATATAATGTTAATCATATGAGGTTTTGTAAAAACACTTTACAAAAAGGTGATTACTCACATTGTTGTCTTAGGGTTTTCCTTTAGGATTTTCTGGTGATTATCTATTAATTACACAAATGCACACGCGTTAGTATAATAACCCAATATTTACATTAGTAATACCGTCCTCGAGATGGCATTCCAACGACTCCGTCTGGCAGAACCACGACAGCCTTTACGGAACCCTGGATCAATCGGGCAGTGTATCTAATACGTAACCGGAGGTTATGATACTTACAATGAGGCAGAACTTCGTTATTTAGGGGGGTATAATACCCGGGTATAGCTTATACTATATAGAAAATTGAGAGAGAGAGAAAGAAAGTTGTAAATGATTTCAACTGAACAGCCGAAGCCATCTATTTATAGTGTCTGTTCGACACCTTGTCGCGCCCCGCGAAGGTTTTAGCCAAGGGCTACGCGGCCCGCGAGGGTAGCTAGGGTAGGCCCTAGCTTGGCTGACTCGGCCAATAGCTTCGACACGCACTCGACATGTGGTGGCACCGGGCTTTGCCTCTTGTTCACTTGCTCGCGGCCCGCGTAAAACCAGGACTAGGTCTTCGCGGCCCGCCACAGCCCTAAAAATCTGAATTTTAATTAAATTAAATAAAAATAAAGGTATTCGGGGCCTGTTTTTATATACGGGGTGTATTTTATGATGTATTGGGATATTTTAAATATATTTAGGGAGTCGGAATTATTTTGGAGGGTTGTTATATAATATTATTTGACTTTTTTAAAATATCAGCTCCATCCTCCAAATTATTCTGACCAGGTTCCAAGTCATTCAATTCCCCATGCACGTTGTGTTCTCCCATCCCAAAATTAATATTTTGCACCTGTTGGTTTCCTAGTGACTTTTGGGTAACCGTCGACTTTTCATTACCCTCCACCGGAGATTCCCTCCTGCCATTACCATTCTGACCAGATTCATCCTCTTCCGACACCGGAATACTGTTTATGTTCTGCCGGATCTCACCCTCCTCATAATCCTCCATGTCCACTGAATCCATCTCGGCATCCGACTCCGAGGCCGACTCTGAATTCCCAGTCCCAGCAGACGCAACATTATTGAAATTTGGTATCCACCTCTTAGGGAATTCCGACACCCAAACAACAATACTCCTATTATTCCACTTGATTACCGCTGCCTCGTCAATTCTGGACATTTGAGAAGTCAATACCTTAACCGTACCGGATGAATTGTCCTCAACCTGCCAAGAATAGGACGACGGCTGGACAACATTCCCAAACAGACCGCCGATCCTATCAAACAATGTCTTATCCCTAATCAAGAAAGGCACTCTGTCTATGTTTAGCGTAACTATCCGGCTAAACGAAATCTCTTCCCCCGACCAAATATTATACTTAGTGAATACCTTAGAGAAAAAAGAGTCATGTTTCACCAAAGAATCCCTAGCCAGCTCCTTATCCTTGAATGTGATTATAATCGTCACACCATCAACATACGACAAGCCACAATAAATCATACCTTCATCTTTCAGTAGTCTTCTAATATTGTTTAAAGTCCAAATATCCTTTGCATGTCCAAGTATTGACCTACTAATACAGTGAATGGGATACAGTTCTCCTCTCCCTTCCACAGTAACCACTTTCGCCCTCAGTTCAAAAACTCATTTTTTTTAATTCCCCGTTTAAAAGTACGGTTTCGCCCTCCGTTTAAAGTTACGTTTTTACCCCCAGTTTAAAATTAAAATATGTTTTTGCCCCTAGCTTAAAATTACGTTTTTGCCCACATGTCAAAATAAAATTATGTTTTTCCCCTAGCTCAAAATTATGATTTCGTCCTAGTTTAAAATTATGATTTCGCCCCCAGTTCAAAATATAATTACGACTTTGCCCTCTGTTCAAAGTTATGATTTTGTTCTCATTTCAAAAATTACGATTTCTCCCCCAGTTAAAAATTGTCATCTTGCCATCATTTTACTTTTTTTTTTACAAAACTATAGTAGTGTTTTATTTTGCTTGGTTGACTCAATGTAACTTTTATTGTGTCAAGCAGTTGTCCAACACTCGTTCATTGGTCCTGGCAAATTAGTATTTTACCCCAGCTCAAAATTACAGACCTGTCATCGTTTTAATTTTTTTTAGCAAAACTATGGTAATGTTTTGGTTTAATTGGTTGTCTCGATGTATTTTTTTAGATCGTGTTATAAGTAGTATGTACAAGTAAACTAAATAGATGCATACATGTTATGAAACTAAGAAATATTCAATTTAACACCTCGCAACGCGGGCAGGCATAAGTGTAATTTTTATTCGTCCATGCATGCCTGGTACATGCTCATTTTTCCTGAAAAATTACAATTTTGCTCCCAGTTTAAAATTATAGTCTTTCCATCGTTTTAATTTATTTTTTTAGTAAAAGTATGGTAGTGTTTTTGTTTTAATTGGTTGACTCGATGTAATTTTTTTTAGATCGTGTTATGAGTTGTATGTACAAGTAACCCAAATACAAACATACACGTTATGCGAGAGAAATATTCGGCTTATTGCCACGCAACGCGGGCAGGACAACAACTAGTTGTTTATATATTTAAATATGAAATATAAAACGAGGAAAACCGAGATAGTTCCTTTCAATCTAAAGGGAAATCTAGTGAAAAAACTAAAGAAATTAAGGAGAAAGTTGATGTGGAGTGATGTGCCATCTAGGAAAAACTAGAGAATTTTGGACGACTTTTTCCACCCAAAGTAAAGTGGTTTTAAATCCTTACATGCACGTGACCTAGAGGTAGTAGGGTTGTTCAAATTACTCGGCGCTCGACGCTCGTTCGATGTTCACTCGAAAAATGCTCGGAATTTGCTCGTTCGATTCAGCTCGATTGAAAAAATGCTCGGTCCGCATCGGTTCGGTTTGTAAATGAACCGAGCACGAGCAAAGGTCCGCTCAGTTCGGTTCGGCTCGGTTGGCTCGGTTTATTTTTTAATATGTATATATATTTGTGTGTGTATCATTTTTAATGAAATGACTATAGACTAACATCAACAATGTTTGGTCCAAGATCCAAATAGAGCTCATTTAAGTAATTAGAATTGAAATCCAATACAATGGTCCATTGTCCAATACTTAAATGTCCATTTGAGTAATTGAGTCAAAATTTCGAATACTAAAATGTGAATCATCGATCAATACTCAAGTCTCAACCCGCCATTCGATTCAGAAGTACAATACCCTAATCAAAACCCCCCATTGGCCATCGTTATTCGATTTCACCATCGCCACCCGCCAAGACGGCAACTCGCTAGGGTTTTGCTTCAATTGGATCATTCGATTACAAACTTCAGATAAAACAAGGGTATGTTTCAATAGGTCGACAATTTATCTTCTCGCTTAGCTAATCTCGATAGAACTAGTTGAGTGTTTTTGTATTTCTTGTTATTTGTTAAATTTTTTACTTCTGTTCTATTGGACGAAACATCAGGGACGAAAACTGCACTTTATTCTAATAACTAGCACTCCCATCGTCGCTTTCCTTGTTTGTTCTACGACGCCCGATACTCGCTCGATGTTCGTTCGAAAAATGCTCGGATCGAAAGACGCTCGCTCGACTTTGGCTCGGTTGAAAGAACGCTCGGTTCAGTTCAGATCGTTTTGTAAAAGAACCGAGCACGAGCAAAGGTCTGTTCGTATGACAACTGTTACTTTTCCGTACATTCCGTACACTAATTGAACAGTAATCTGTGTTTTAAGAACTGTGCATGGTATAGGTTACAAGACGAATGAATTTCTGATTACTGTTATATACATACAATGGCATTTCATGTTGCAAGACTTTTATCATTACTACATACAACAGGATATAGTTCTATTAATGCACAGAACAGAATTGGCACCATTATCAGACAAACTAGAAGCACTAACGGGAGTTCAGTACTTAGACAAACATGATGTTAAGACACAAAATAAGCCCCAGGACCAAGTGTTACACTAGTATAGTGTGTAGGAAAGTAGGGGTTACAAAATTGCCTTCCTAGTGTTGACACAGGTGCCGGAAAGTGCCAGAAACACACTAAAACTGCAGAATTCTGCAGTAAATAAACAAATTCAGCAATTTTCAGCAATTTAACATCTAAATATAATGCAGAAAAGTGGCTTAATGGTCCAGAATACTTTCCTAAGTGTCGGGAATCGAAACTGTCACAAAACACAACATAAAGCACACTAAACTGCGCACTTTAGCACTTTAACGAACAGTAACGAACCGAACAACTGGACACCACCCGGAACACCAAATTTTCACTAGAAGCATTGTTTTAGTGTTACAAAGCTAGTTATGGTCACCAAACATCATAACACACCCTAAACACATAAAACACTAACTAATACCATTACTTTCCAACCAAATTACTTAACTAATATTTGGAACCCAACTAGCCCAACACCCCCCCCCCCCCCAACCGGTTATGGGCAAGTGGGACCCACCCATGATTTTTTTTCTTCATTGTTTATTAGATATGCCATCCACTTTAGAAGCATAAAGACCAAAGGATATTTGTTTGTTGGAAATATTTACTTAAACCCACGAGGCATTCACTCCATCATCATCACTTTACCATTTCACAACACAACTCCCTCTCCTCCCTTCTCTAACTTACGGCGCAACCACAACACCACAACACCGCCATTTTTAACCACTTCTCATACAAACCAAGGTGATCTAGAGGTGCAAGGAGCTAAGTTAGGAAGTGTGGAAGCATCGGAAGTTGAAGGACCTTCACCATTTGCTTTTAACCACCTAGTTTATCACCTTCATCATCTTGAGTTCTTCCCTAGCCATAGTGCTAGTAGTAAGCCTCTTTGATCTTGTTTTTACTCATAATTTTAGTGGTTAAAGTATGAACTAACTTGGTAAACTAAAGAATCTCAAGAAAACATAAAGATGAACATTAACATGAAGCTCTAAAACATGAAGATCAAGTTGTTCTAGTGTATGTATTGAACTTGTTTGTTGATTTCTTGTGTGTATGGTGTAGATCACCATATGAAGCTTGCTAGATGGTGATTAAACACATGATCTAGCAAGTATAAAGACATATCTTGAAGAAATCATAATGATCATCCTTTATGTGAATCATGAACTTGAAAATGAAGTTGTCTTAGAGTATGATGATGATTGATACATGTTAAAAGTCTTGTAAATGGATGATTTCAAAAATAATATTTTCAAGAAACCAAAGTTATTTACAAGATTCACATGATCTTGGTTTTTAAAGAAGTTAAGCATGTTTCAAGTGCTAAATCAAGGCTAGAAAAATGTGTGTAACAAATAAAATACAAAAGAATCATTTTTAGAAAAATCTTCGCACAAGTTGTGAAGAACTAAAATCTTCAAGAATGAGTTTTATAAACAAATAATCACACTTTTAAGGGTAACTAAGCTTGCTTAACAACATGCTAAGTTACTACAAATTTTTACCAAGTTTCAAGTTCATGACATAGTGTAAATTTCATATTTATGGCACTTGGTAAGTGTTATTTGATTTGATGATGATTGATGATGATTTTAAAAGAAAATGATATGCTTTGAAAGCATGGAAACCTCTATTTTTAAGGGGAAACTATGGCAAAATTTTTATAGAAATTAAACACTTAGAAAAATATTTTTAAAACAGGTGTTTATAAGTAAATTTTAAGAATGGTTTTCATATAAAAGTTGCCATAATTTTTATTACAAAAATTACAAATATTGGAGGTTGGTTTTTGATAAATAAAAGTGACTAAGTATATATTTAGGAAAATATATATATTTAGATGTCACAATTTGTGTGATTACTTGTATAGTATGTGTATTAGTTATATTATTTTAGAACTTGAAATAATATAACTCACCAAAATACCAAGAAACTACAATCCAAAATATTACCAAAATTTCCAAGGAATAAACATACAAGTTCTGCACAAAATATTGGTGAAACCAAACTAAGGAATATGACTTACAAAATATTCCGGAAAATTTATTCACAGGTATATTTTGGAAAATAATATTTTGGACACCAAGGAAACGAAAATATGATTTTTACAATTACTACAAGGATATATCATATTTTGACAAGGGAAAAATATAATATTTTGGCAAGTATAAATATATATTTCTCTTGAAATTTTTAGAAGAGATATTATCTTGAAAGAAATATATTTTCTCAACAAACTTAAAATACAATGTTTTTGGGATTAAAGATATATTTTCCCAGTTGAATATGAAATATATCGTTTTTGGAGAAGGATGAGTTTATATATATTTTCCAGGATTGGACTTGAAAATATATCACTATTGGAACTTACATGAAAATACAAATATCTTGCCAAAGGAAATTTATAAACAGTCTTTCTAAGTAATATTTGTTGGTGCACACATCTGTCGTCTTCGTCTTGTATCGAGTCTCGGGTACGGTGCGGATCTAAACAAGTCATGATGTCATCATCCTTGATGATGACATCACAACAATGACATCATCATTACTACAAGACAAATCAGATTTGAAGATTAGTTGATGTTTTCGCTTCAAGACAAAAGTAATTGTAAGATTTCGCTTGAATTCATAGTTGAAGATTTCGCTTGAGTTGGCTAAGGTATCTTCAAGCGAAATCATGTATGTTATAAATAGGTTGATAGGCATTTCAGTTGTAACAGTTTTTGCCAAGTGATACCGAGGTGCTGCCGGTTATCCTTCTGATTGTAAAGGTTGTTATATCAATATAAAAGAGGGTTAAAGTGTGAAACAAGCTGTTTACACGTTCGTTTATTAGTTTCCGCCTCTGAAACGGACTAGAACTCTTCAGAACGACTCGTTTAGGTCGCAATCCGATCCTACAATTGGTATCAGAGCACAGGACGAGGAGTTCATACTACTACAGCTTGATTCTATCGGATTATCTTCTTTCTTCTCATTTCTTTTTACATTTTTCAGATCTGAAATAGTTCCAACGGTCGAAATGGTCTGATTTCAGAGTATAACGTGTAAAACTGAGTTTTAACAAAGCCTACAAAGTTTCAGATTAAAATTCAGGCTAAAACATGTTCAAATTGACCTAAAACAGATTTCGCTTGAAAGTTTTCGTAGATAATGGACTGATTTCGCTTCAGATCTGACATATTGGACGATTTCGCTTGAGTAAGTTGAAGTGAAATAGAGGTTTTCACTTGATTTCGCTTGTAATCATTTGAAGCGAAATACATCAGCTGGATTTCGCTTGAAGCTGAAGCGAAATAGATTATTATTGATTTCGCTTGAATCAGATTGGTTCGCTTGAAGTTGAAGCGAAATAGATTGTTAGTTGATTTCGCTTGATTTAAGTGGTGTTATCTGATTTCGCTTGAAGCCATATATACATTAAGGATTTCGCTTCAAAGGGTCAAGGTCAATTGAATTCGATCCGGGTTATTCAGTCCGTATAGTTGGTCAACGTTCTGTCCGCACAGAAAATCATCAGTTCGAGTACCAATTTGTTTCGATTAATTGATAAATCTTTTAACTATTTGTGTGTTGTTCGTTTTGTAACGGTACTTGTCGATTTCTACAAGAGATTCAAGTTGCTAAAAAATGGATTCCGAGTTCTACAACGCATTTGCTACACCCTCGACTACTCCAGCTTCAATTGTTCAAAACATGAAGGCAGAAAACGAAACCGGAACAATGCAAAAACCCCCGAAGCTTATGGGAATTGAGGAGTATCATGGATGGAAGAATCGCTTTGAGAATTGGGTTCAGGCAAACCATCTGAGAGCCTGGGAAAGCATTGAAACAGCATACATCAGACCACAGACTGCTATGAATGTTGATAAAATTATCTCGGAGTTTTCAGATCAAGAGAGAGAAAGTTATAAAGGAGAGAAAATGATGATAAGTCTGTTGCAGCAAGCTATAACAGAGGATATATTTGTTTTGCTTCAGCATGATGGAAATGCGTTTTCGATCTGGAAAGCTCTTGAGAAGAAGTTTGAAGGAAGTACAGAGATGCTTCAGAGTAAAGCGGCGTTACTGAAGAAGGAGTTTGAGTTGTTTACAAGCATGCCTGGTGAGACTACAAAGACTCTCATTGAGAGATACTGTCATCTTGTACGCACCATGTCCCAGTTGAAGATCACTAAAACTCCAGCAGAATGGGTGGAAAAGCTTGCTGACGCTTTACCACAAAAGGAATGGGGTACATATCTCATGATTCTGAAGAATTCTGGACAGTTTAGCAGATTGTCGATTGGTCAGTTTATTGAAAAACTAGAAGCACAAGATCTTGAACAACAGAAGATTGCAAGAATGAATAGTTCAAGCAATCAACAAGACGTCAAACTGTATTACAAAGGAAATATTCAAACTGCTGAAGCAAGTCCAAAGATCCAAACTGCATTTAGTGCTGGAAATCAATCTACTCCAAGTAGTCAAGGATCAGTCAACACAAGTGGGTTCTCAACGGTGAATCCTCCAAATGTTCAAAGTTCATCTGCTGGAAATGGTCATTTGATTCAGTGCAATATAGCTTTACATCTTCAAAACGGTCAAAATTATTCTGAAGAAGTTGTTAAGCATCATATGGGATTATTGGTCACTGCATTAGAGTCTTATGAAGGGTTAATTGCCGGAAGAATTGGCAATCCGATGCTTACAAAGGAAGATTATGACCAAATTGATGCAGAAGAACTAGAACTGATGGATATTAAATGGGCTTTAGCTAGCGTTTTGAGAAGAGCAGAAAAATTTAGATTGGTTACAGGAAGAACTGATTTCTTGGATGCAAATCTTTCTAATCTTGGATTTGATAAATCTAAAGTTGTTTGTTTTCGTTGCAGGGAGAAAGGTCACTTTAAACGGGAGTGCAAGAATCAGGAACCGAGAGGAGCAATGGAATCTGCTGGGAAAGATGATTATTATCGGAAGACCATTTATCAGCAAATCACTCATCAACCACATCAACAAAAAGAGCCTCAAACGGCACATGGAAAAATGATCGAGGATGCAAATAGGAAAGCTTATTATGGCATCATGGATCAAGATGACGAGAAATTGGCTGAAGGATTTAGCTGGGACAAGTACATTCCAGCTGATTCAAATGTTGGAGCATTTATTGCTCATATTATTCGAAAGCCGGAAATGCTGAAGGAATGGATGGAAGTGTTATCTGATGATGAGAAAAGTGAAGATGAAGGATCTGTTTCATCTGAAAACAGTTCGTCAGAGACAAGTGATAGTGATGAAGAGCTTGAACAGATAAATGTTGGAAAAACTCATTTATCTTCTGATGCTTTTGAATTTTATTTTACAGAAAAATTGAAGAAACTGAAAGAGGAGAAAGCTGCAAAAGTAATGAAGGAAGTCAAAGTTGTTGAGAAGATTGTTGAAGTGGAAAAAGTGGTTGAAGTTGAGAAGATTGTGGAAGTTGAGAAGATTGTGGAAGTTGAAAAGATTGTTGAAGTCACAAAACCTTGTCTTATATGTTTGGAATCTTGCAAACAATGTGAAGAAAAAGACGAGAGGTTTAGTGATTCAGAGAAGATGAAAGAAAAGTTGGTGTTTGATTTAAAGAATGTGAAAGAATCATACGATGTATTGAACAGAACAGTGAATAGTTTGCAGAAAACTAATTCAGAAAGAGAAGCTGCTTTGAAAATGTTGAATGCAACAATGATGTCGAAGCAAAAAGAGATAAATTTTTACATCGAAGAATGTGCTAAATGGAAGCAAGAGTTAGATGGTGAAAAAGTAGAAAATGAAAGAATTAGACGATTGCTGAAAAGTTATACAAGTTGTGATTACATAATTGATAGAATTTACCCTACTGTTGCAGGTTTCGAGGCGTTTAAATATGAAGATAAAGACAAGAAATCAAAGAAGAAAATGGATACTGGTAAGAAACAGAACGTCTGTTATAACAAGTGTCCGCCTCCAATTTGGGAAGGGTATTCGCCTAGAAAACCGAATGAGGAACAAGTCCAAAAGGCAGTCAATCTAAAGTTAGAGTCCGAGTTAACCGATGTGTTACCAGACAACATTGATGTCACGTTCACAGCGTCCGATACAGATCATGAGTCCGAATTAATTAAAAGAATGGTTGATCAGGTGTTGGATAAGGATGAGGAGTCAGAGTCAAAGTCCGAGTCCGAAAGTTCATGTCAGTCAGTCGGGAGTTCGAGTTCGTCCGAAAAGAGTTCAAAGTCGTCGGGAAAACGGGTTTATAGTAAAGAGTTTTTATTGTCAAAATCTAATTTGAATGAGGAAACATTTGAAGTTGTTTATACTTTGAATGATTCTGACAAATTATATTTTGATAAAGAATTCCCAATTAGAAGTGTTCGGTTTGACATGATTAAAAAGGTTTTCAAAATGACAGAAATTAATATTTCTGAAATTAAAGATTTAAATCCTACTGGAAAACCTAAAAAATACACTTCAAGAGTTCAACAATGGTTAAACAAGAAAAAAGGTTACAATTCTGGTTCTGGTTTTCAAAAGAAACCAAACCACAATAGTAAGCTCAAAAAGAAAGGACTTGGTTTTATTCCACCTGAAAATTATAAAAATGAGAAAATTTCTAAAACAAATATAAAATATGTTGCAGGAACTAGCCATGAAGAAGAATCAAAAAGCTCATTCTGGAAGCAATCAAACACAGAATTTCTTGCAAAAAAGGTGAAGAATGGAGCTTATCAGAAGAAAGAAACAAGAACCTGTTTCCGATGCAATGAAGCTGGTCACATTGCATGGAACTGTCCGAAAGCGACAAATACAAAACAGGGAGTTTCTGGAAAACTAAAAGAAGTTATTGTTGACAATGCTGAACCACCAACTGAAAGATTCAAAGTATTCAAAAATTCAACATATGAAGTTGGTGAATGTTCGAAAAGATTTTACAAGAAACGGGGAAATCTTGACAACCAAACTTGGGTTGTTAAGAAATCAGAGGTAAAATCTGGCGATGAATCTGATTCCACAAAGTCAGAGGAGCCACAGGTTGAGTTAAAAAGTGAAAACTCAGTTCCTTCAATGGATGATGAGAACTTTCCATCATTGAGAGCTGAGAATTTTAAATCAAAGGTTGGAAAAGTTGAGATCTCAAATCAATTCTATTCTGAACAGAAAGAATTTGATGTTGAGAAAGCGTTTAATGGAAACATTAAAAAGATGATTGGTAAAATGATTGATGGGAAGGTTAAAGGGGTAAAGGAGTTTTATGCTACAAAGAAGGCAACTTATAGCCCAACTCCTAGTGAAGTTCAGAAGGTTACACCCAAGGCTGGTCAGGCTTGGGTGGATATTTTCTTTCACTGAAAAACCTGACTTGCCGGAGATCCCATGTTTGTGATAGCGGATCAGGAATCAGCATCTTTCTTAGTGATTGATTGTGTGATTGAATCTTAAAGTTTGTTAAATTTTACAGACTGTGAATTGCCGGAGCTCCCAGGTTGGTAAGAGTGGAGCAGGAATCGGCATCATTCTTTATATCAGATTTTGATTGTGTTTATTTACAAGTGGTTGAAAGAGGTTTTCAACGTCAAGTGGTAAATCAAGGACATTAAATTGTACTTGATTTTCTACAAATGATTGAGGAACGATATGATGAACCCCTAACTTTACAAGTGGTAAAATCAACAAAACTTATTTTCCGGAAAAATCATTTTGGTTAAAACAAACTTAAGTGTTTTGAAATCATAATGAGAAAATAGTTTTGTGATAGGGGGAGTTCTGATTGTTTATGCCAGGTGGACGGCGAATTGAGGTGATTTGATATCAGTTGTCACTTTATTGTACAGTTTATTTTCAAATTTCCTTTCATGTGTTTGTATTTTAGGGGGAGTAGAAATTTTCAGAAAATCCAAAAACATTTAAAAATTTGAAAAAGCCAAAAACATGATAAAATTAAAAAATGAGTTTTGTTGCATATAGAGGAAATGATAGTACATCAGTGGACTGTCACAACATGCTAAAGAAATGTAAAGTAAAAATGTGATAAACAATCTCACTACGGATATGCCAGTAGGTTTTTGCACATTTAGTAGATTGTGACGAGATATAAACCTAAAATTTACTTACGTTTACGTGGGGAACACCTCCAGGATATATAGGTAACCCCTGAAATCTTGTTTGAAGGGTCCCTTATTCTGAGATACTAGGTCTTTATACTCAGTGATATCTGGGGTATTATCCCGGGACTTCTGATTTTGCGGAAGCAATGGCCTAGTCCCCGGAGAATACTTTCTGCTTGCTTGAAATATAGCACCACCCTCAGCTAAAAATGATGAAACATTGAAAAATGCTAATCATGGCTGTTGTAATTCAAAAGATCCTCTAAAGGGGACACACCTAAAAGTCAACTAGGCTCTCTGCTGAACGGAAGTTCTGACCTGAGCTATCACGGTTGCATAATTTATTCCCCTTACAGATATCATCTGTGGTATACTCACCTGTAAGACTGAATATTGGGGTCTGGATACGGGAGTATATACTGAGGTGGGACACATGTAGATGTTTAAGTTCTAAGACATTAAATTCGTATCTCGAAGCAGTTGAACTTTGTGTGAAAATTTAAGTGGACAAATATACTGACAATCTAAGTGAATTGTTTAGAACTTAATATGAAATGAAGCTTAACGGTGTTAGTGAGTTGTCTCAAAAACTGATATGATCCTCTTACACGAACTCACAAAAATATTGTTTGTAAATATTTCTTTACTGCATTTTATTTCTGTTATTTCAAAATACAAAAAGATTTTCAGTGTGTTTTAGCATAAATTTTGAAAAATCCAAAAAGATTTTCAGCAACTGATGTTGAAGAGCTGATTTTCAAAATTCCGAGTGCTGAACATGACGAACAGGTTTGGGAAATTTAATTGAAAAGTTTTTCAGAGATAAAAATTTCGTTAAATGATCATTGTTAATGTTTGATTGTATATTGATTGGAGAAGGCTCAGTATTGGTGTTTGATATTTGATAAATTGTTAAATATTTTATTCTTGTGAATCTTATTTTTGGGTAGAGGATGTGCAGGATAGCAGATAGAGTGCCAGGTTCCGATACCTGAGGATTCTGAAATTCTGTAAAAGCCAGATTACGATCCTAGCATGTTTTGAGGGGGAGTCTGTTAGAGAGAAAGACTTGGAGATAGAATAGAGCCAGGTAGAGATACTGAAGAAAGCTCAAAGACTGATAAAGACTGAAGATTGAGAAGACTCGACACTTAAGACTCGTCAACATCTGAGGGGGAGTCTGTTGGTGCACACATCTGTCGTCTTCGTCTTGTATCGAGTCTCGGGTACGGTGCGGATCTAAACAAGTCATGATGTCATCATCCTTGATGATGACATCACAACAATGACATCATCATTACTACAAGACAAATCAGATTTGAAGATTAGTTGATGTTTTCGCTTCAAGACAAAAGTAATTGTAAGATTTCGCTTGAATTCATAGTTGAAGATTTCGCTTGAGTTGGCTAAGGTATCTTCAAGCGAAATCATGTATGTTATAAATAGGTTGATAGGCATTTCAGTTGTAACAGTTTTTGCCAAGTGATACCGAGGTGCTGCCGGTTATCCTTCTGATTGTAAAGGTTGTTATATCAATATAAAAGAGGGTTAAAGTGTGAAACAAGCTGTTTACACGTTCGTTTATTAGTTTCCGCCTCTGAAACGGACTAGAACTCTTCAGAACGACTCGTTTAGGTCGCAATCCGATCCTACAATATTTATTGAAATATATATTTTGGAAATATATATTGGTGAACTTTTATTAAAGATAACATTCCGGAATAATTAATACGAAATCAAGTATAAGAATACTTAATAAATACAATAGAGATACGTGTTCTCGTACGTATAAATACACACCGGAATACAACCCCAAATACATGGCAAAATATACAAGTATACGAATACGAATACATATACACCCATCATTGGGAAGGATTTACAAGCATGAATACTTGGGAAGTATCAAGTTAATATATATTGTTTTAACAATTATTCCAAAATTTGATAAATATAATTCAAGTTAAAATATTTATTATTTTAACAAATAATTATATGACTTGGAATAATACTGAAGGCACAATAAAACATAACTCAAAGACACTAACTAATACAAAATCAAGGCACGACCCGCTCGTCTAATAGACCGTAGTATGTTGTAGGTAGTCGTGAACCCTAATAGCTACTTAAGTCACATCGGATTGAAGAACGCAAAACAGTGAGTTCATGTCCCCCTTTTCTCTTAACTGTTTTTGGTTTTATAACTCTCGGGGGTGGAATACATGTTACGAATGTTTAAAACGGTATGATTTGACTAAGAAATGAACTATTAGATCATGTGAGCATAGACTAAATTTGAAATGACATTACTCTTAATTAGGGACGAAGGTTAGATCTAACGGGTACGGCCGAACCCCACTCATGGTACTTGTGACTTGAGTGCTTCGGTGTCCCAGTCGAGGTGAATCGACAACAGTCGAGGTGAATCGACATCAGTCGAGGTGAATCGACATCAGTCGAGGTGAATCGACATAGTCAAGGTGAATTGACATAGTCGAAGGGGGAATTCGACATAGTCGAGGGAAATCGACAAGGGTATAAGCCTACTCATTTCGAGTGCTCCCTATGTCCTCACATGCCTTAATGTCCTTGTAAAACATTAATTTGATATGTTCATAAATGCTTTTCATACCTGTTTTCAAAGGAGTCACTCAAAGGATTACAAGTTTGTCAGTACTCACACAAAACGCATGAACTCGCTCAATTTTGTTGATGTTTTCCAAAATTACATGTATTTCAGGTAACAAGTTGGATCTTGGGCGCGGGTGTTGTTTCTAGAAGTAGATTCCAAATTTAGATGTCATCCACTTTTGTTGATATGTAACTTAGTCGAAGGTTGTGCTGTTGAAACTTAAACAAATGGTGTTTGTAATACTTTAAACTTAATGAATGGATGAACATCGTTTTGATCATATAGTTGTTTATTATGGTTGAATGCAATGATATCAAATCAGTCACACAACATACGCTTCCGCAAAAGTCAGGGTGTGACAGTTTGGTATCAGAGCCTCGATTGTAGTGAACTAGGATTCCTTCTCGAGTCTAGACTACAATCACTAGGACCCTCTCACGAAAAAAAAAAACATTTTACCAAAAAGGTTTTCATTGCATTCACGTAAGCGTCAAGATCCATGAGTCAAGCATTTTTCAAAGAAAAGACAAGGCAAGGACATTAGTATGGAGGAGAATACCCTAAACTAAGGTGCCAATTAAGGCATAGTCTATGTGGGATAGACTTGCCAAAGACAAAATGACCCCCCCCCATAGGATAAACGAGAGTTATATGTGGTATGATGCATTTATTTTCCTGTTTATGCTAAGTAACATACTTGTTTATTGATATATACATACGAATAAGTGTACGGAATAATTATTGACGTGAATAAGATACCTTCGACTCCGAATCCTATTAGTGTTCTTAACTCGCACGATGAAGCTATCGGCCTCGCGTTCATTGCAAAGCTCATGGCTGGAGTGATTACCAAACGAGATTCTGAGCTTGTTTCCGTAGGAGATGGCTGCTCTTCCCTCTCGATTGTGAAGGTGCCTGACTACGGTAGTGACGGCGAGGCAGAGGTGGCAACCTTGGACAACAACCTTATCAGCAGGACGAGGTCCCTATGGTTTTTGAAACAAGACTGACGACACACACTTGACCAGACAAGGAAGATGAAGTATTCATCTTAAAGGTGCCCCTCCAACTACCAGGAATTCTCCTTATTCCTATTTCATTTAAACATCGTGCCTATTCGCGCCTAACAATAATGAATGTTAGCGCGTGGACCACCGCAATGGTCCTTTCCATGACAGAGGTATAAGGACAGTAGTGTCCCCTCCTTGGTTGATCACCTGCTTGGACGAGGGAAAATTGGGGTAACTGTGCAAGACAATTTATTATTACGGGGGCCCACGTAATAACGACTTGTAGTGCATGGAAATCCTGGTGGACTCTGCGGGTCAGGCTAATGATCAATGTCCCTCCAAAAATAATCTATAGGTGTTCACACCTTCATCTGGTAGAACAACACCTAGACCATTGCCTTAGCACTTTACAAAGTAGGAAACATGTCTTTGCCTACTTCGTGTCTGACACTACTACCCGTCTACGAGCTGATGGGAATCAGTTTCTAAGCAAGTAAAGATGGCTAAAACGCGGGAAAGATTCGGTGACGTTACACTCTCTATCACCTCTATATGCACAAACCCCACCCATTGGAAAACATATCCGTCGTTGGGAAGCTAAAGACCTAAGAAAACCAATACAGGAGGAAAATAACTACCACTTCATATTATGAAACTTGTATGACCGAGGTGATGTAGACTCGAGTTCATTTTACTTTTTTCCATTGCAATCAATAACTCAAGTTGCCAAGCCTATATGAGAGCCCAGTGGTTGCTTCCTTACTTATACATTGTTATATATGTGCATGTGATATTGGGTGATTACATGTTTGCTGGTGGTAATATGTACCTCATAGGCAATTATGGAATGTTGTCTAACCTACTCCCTACCCTTTTGACAGACGGAAATACCGCCCAGACGTGACACAGAAACCATTACGTTAACGGAGGCCGAACTTAATGAGTGCATTTCCCAAGCTATAGCGCAGCATGAAGCCCTCCGCTCTGGACGCAACGGTGGTACTTCTAGAAATAACCCTCCAACTGGCTGCACTTATAAACAGTTCCTGAACTGCAAGCCATTGAACTTCGACGGCACAGGAGGCGCCGTTGCATTTGTTCGTTGGGCAGAAAAGACTGACTCTGTTATGAGAATGAGTAACTGTTCACCCCAGCTGAGTGTCACCTTTATCTCAGGCTTGTTTTTGGATGGCGCACTCTCCTGGTGGAACCTTCAGGTTCAGACCCTTGGTGAAGAAGCTGCTTATGCACTGAGCTGGGACGAGCTCAAGGAAATGATGGAGAAGAAATACTGTTCTAGGGCCGAAATCCAGAAGCTTGAGGTGGAGTTCTGGAATTTGAAAATGGACGGGCCGAAGATCACTGAGTACGTCCAACGCTTTCATGACTTGTCTAGGGTCGTTCCCTACTTAGTCAAACCGGAATTCAAGAGGATTGAGCGATTCATTTATGGACTTGCACCGCAAATCATGAGCATGGTTACTACCTCAAAGCCTCCAACCATCACAGAGGCTATCGATTTAAGTGTCACACTTACTGAAGAAGCTCTTCGTATGGGAAAAAAATCGGAATCTGAGACAAACAAGAAAGAGACTCATGTGGAGTCTTCGGGCAATAAGAAAAGGAAGTCTTCGAACTTAAAGATAGGCACCCAAGTCAGCTATGGAAGCTTTAAAGCAAGCAAAAGAAGGGAAGTGAACCCGCCCCATGGCAGGAAGGCTTATGGAGCCACTAATAAGACCGGTGGTAAGGTATGCTTGGGGAATAAGCCGAGATGCGAGGAATGCAATTTTTACCATGAAGGTCAATGTCTGAGGCCTAAGTGCGGGAAGTGTGGAAAAGAAGGGCACAACAAGGATGCCTGTTGGGCGAAGGATCCAGACGGAAGAAATAATGGTAGAGCACCAGGTTGCTAAAGATGTGGTGAAGCAGGGCACTTTAGGAAAGATTGCCCTAGGAAGAACCAAGCAAGGAAGGGTCTTCACGATCAGAGCTCGTGAAGCACGCCAGGATCCAGATGCGGTTACGGGTACGTTCCCTATTAACCAACCTTATGCATCTATTTTTTTATTAATACTGCACCAACTTTAACCTTGTATGCTTAGAACTTAAGAAACTGCTTGGCCTAGTTTCAAGTAGAATAGACATCCCGTATTCTTTAGAAGTGGCATATAGAAGGTTAGTTTAAGCAGACGAGGTGATTAAGGATTATATTTTGGGAACTCAGAAGGCCGGGACCTTCTATTACCATTGACTTGGGAAGTCATGATATGGTAGTCAGCATGGATTGGATATCCAAGTATAGAGCTGAAGTTGTTCGTTATAAGGAAAATCATTCGCATATCTCTTGCGAATAATGAAACACTTATAGTACACAACCTTCTTGCAATAGGTGCAAGAGTACTAGGCCCCATAAGACCGTGGGTCTGGGACATCTCACATTGGTCGAAGAGACACAAAAGCGCCACCGAGTAGACTGCATAGCCTTCCTAGCTCATGTTGCCGATAAGGAGACCAAGGAGCTGGAGCTAGAAGACAACCCCGTGGTGGAGGAATTTCCAGAAGCCTTTCCTGAAGACTTGCCAGGAATACCTCCACTGCAACAAGAGGAGTTTAGGATGAACCTAGTGCTAGGAGCGGCACCAGTGTCAAATGACGCCTTACCGACTAGCTTCGTCCGAGATACATGAGCCTTCGATATAACTGCAAGAGCTGCTAGACAGAGGGAATTAAGGACTTGAGAAGAAAGTTGACAGTTTCCATTTTGCATCAACTTTAGAGAATCGGATATGAAGGACCGGAATCCATTATCAAGGACCGGAATCCCAGTCGAGGTGAATCACAACAGTCGAGGTGAATCGACATCAGTCGAGGTGAATCGACATCAGTCGAGGTGAATCGACATAGTCGAAGGGGGAATTCGACATAGTCGAGGGAAATCGACAAGGGTATAAGCCTACTCATTTCGAGTGCTCCCTATGTCCTCACATGCCTTAATGTCCTTGTAAAACATTAATTTGATATGTTCATAAATGCTTTTCATACCTGTTTTCAAAGGAGTCACTCAAAGGATTACAAGTTTGTCAGTACTCACACAAAACGCATGAACTCGCTCAACTTTTGTTGATGTTTTCCAAAATTACATGTATTTCAGGTAACAAGTTGGATCTTGGGCGCGGGTGTTGTTTCTAGAAGTAGATTCCAAGTTTAGATGTCATCCACTTTTGTTGATATGTAACTTAGTCGAAGGTTGTGCTGTTGAAACTTAAACAAATGGTGTTTGTAATACTTTAAACTTAATGAATGGATGAATATCGTTTTGATCATATAGTTGTTTATTATGGTTGAATGCAATGATATCAAATCAGTCACACAACATACGCTTCCGCAAAAGTCAGGGTGTGACAGTTCGGTTCGGTTCGGCTCGTGAACAGCCCTAAGTGGTAGTTGTATAATTCTTGCATCATATAAAAGTGGTGAGGGTTTAAATTCTTACAAATGCAAAATTAAATGATATTTAAGTGAAAAAAAAATTGTTGTTAAAAATATTTATATATTTCTTGCATATGTAAGTTGATAGTTGGTTTAGGTGTAAAAACAAATCATTTTTAGAAAAAAAAAAAATTAGTCCACTCAAATTTATGGTGCAAAATACAACCTGCCATTAATTCCAACCTTTATCTTCTTTTCGTTTTTATTCACATTAGTAGGATTCCTCCGCGTGATATGTTAGGAATTCGGTATTGGTTTGATTGTAACGATACAGGTACGATACTAATAGTATACCAATTTTAAGTACATATTCAATAGAATTACTATTAGCAGTCCATGCAAAGTAATAAACGACAATCATACCTGATAAAATCCCACTCGTAGCGTTTCAATCAACGACTTGTATAAAATCAACGTTTCAATCATTCAATAACGACTGCGGGCTTAAACTTCATATACCGATATTGACTAGACTCACGAGACCAAACCAAACGAGCCTATTAGTGTGTATATAACAATTTTCATTTTATATTATATTATATTATATTACTACATAATAAATATTATTATAGATAAAGTTATGATAAATAGCTAAATAATATGTATTGGTGTTCATATAATTACAAATATATACACAAATAATATGTGAATATACAAATGCAAATAGAAATTTAACTATTTAACAAATAAAAAATGATCCAACCACAAGCCAAGTGCAAGCTATAGGCAAATGGTTCTAGGACGAGTCAAACTCGAGCTTTCTCAAATTTAACAAGTTGAGCTTGTGCTTATGCGAGCCCGGACTGAACTCTACTCGTTTACACCACTAGTTATAATTATAATTTGTTTTAAATCTGACTCAAATAATCAAATTACTGTTGAAACGGTTACGATTTTCTTTTATTGCTATCGCGTCATCCTAATTTAAGTAAGCGTATTTGTTAATATGGTTAATGCTAAATAATGAAAATATGATAATTGGTTATAAAAATGAAACATATAATTTTAAACTTTTAAAAAAAAAATTTAAACTTTTAAAAAAGTTAGAACAAGGCGTCAGTCTTGACTGTCTCTACCAAAGTGGTCCTAGATTTGGAAAAAGAGAACTGGGTTGGGGCCCGGCTACTCAAAAATCAACCCAGCCCAGACCCAGTGAAAAACTGGTTTGGGTCCAACCCGACCCGGCATTTTGGTACATGTTTACAGTTTTTGTGACGAGAATCGGTTCAAACCCGAACTGGTTTTGAACCAGATTTAAGTCTGTTTGGGTAGCGGCGCAGCTTGTTGCCCGTTTACCAACTATCTCGATGTAAATTATTATATAATATTCTTTCATTGAATGAGAGAACAAGTTTGAGACCAAACTAAAAAAAACCGAGTCAGTTTATAACCCGAACTGATTCAGGCCCAAAACAGGTTTTCTACACCTCTACTGGGAGTCTGGGACCTCTTTTTACTATGTTTGCAGAGAGGCTTGTCAGAGCTTTGAAAATCTGGCCCAAATATTTGGAGTCGGTTACCTTGAGTAGGCCTAGGTTAACTGCAAAGGGACCGATGCACATGTAGCCCACTAGTTCTGCCTGCCCAATATAATAATTTTTGAAACATATTTCATCTATTATTTTACTTTTAGGCCCACAAAATTAAACCATTGCATCATCTCATGTTTTATAGATAAGCTATATAACCCATCTCGTCGAATGTCGACATTATTATGTACCTTATATTATATGTATACTTTTTTTTAATATTTTATGTATACTAGGTTAAAACCCTGTGTATATACTAAATAATAAAACAATTTATCTTTAAAACCTTGTTTATTACACGTATTGAATAAATGTAATTATACCCTTATATATTTACCAACCAAATTTACCAACCAAACTAAACCGTTGCGTCGTTACTCAACCATCGCGTCTTTACTAACAAATCGACCCAAAATTCCTACAATACTAAACCGTTGTGTCGTTACTCAACCATCGCGTCTTTACTAACAAATCGGCGGTTTACAACCGTTACGTCATCAAAAGTTACGTCCTTCATAACACATTGGCGGTTTACAATTATTATTATTATATTGAACAACGCATTACGTGTCAATTAAACGTCCATACGTGTCAACTGAATTTTGACTGCCATCTTTTATATGTCCACTTAATTTCTTTATTATGTGTCCACTTAATCTTTTTATTATTGTTTACAAATTAACTGCATATATAAATTATTAAACAAAAATAAAGATGAATTATTATTATTGAACAAAGCCCCACGTGTCAATTAAAGTGCATTACGTGTCAAATGAATTTTGAATTCCATCTATTATGTGTCCCCTTAATTTCTTTATTATGTATTATAATATATAATTATAATTATACTCATTATCTTTATTCCATAATTGTCATAAGGGTATAATATTAATTTTCTTTAAACGTTTTGTTTCCCAAAAAGCCAAAACCACCATATTTATTATTTAGGAAACCGTTCCATTTCCCCAATTTCTCCATTTTCCAATTCCAGATTTCACACTCTTCATTCCAGAAACATCCCTACGACATTATCAAAGGTATAGTGATTATTTGATGTTCTCTTTTGAGTTACAATCTATGATGTTAAACTTGATACTCATGCCATACGTATAGTGATAATTTGGTGATTCTGAATATTGCATCATAATTATTTGATGTTCTCTCTTGAGTTACAATCTATGATCTTCACACTTGATAATCATGCCATACGTATTCTCTTTTTTATACGTACTTAGGGTAATTTTGTTCAGAGAAACCACTTGAATTCTAGAGGGTAAATTCTGCATCTAACCCTCAATTTCGTGTTTATGTTTGTTACTTTTAGGCAACATGATTCCCTCTATCAACAAAATTAATGTTTGTGGTAAAGCAAACATAGCATATCTTCCTAACCATCTGATCTTATGTGAAATGTTCTTCCTCATGTATCACTTTCTTGAAAGTTCTTACAATAACTGCAATGGCAGTAACAAAATAGAAAGTTGGAATATTATTACACTATATTTACACGTTTTTGGTTTATAGTGTGATTTCACTACAAAACAATATATCTTTTTTCCACACTCCTCTGTTCATGCAATGATTATAACAAAATATAAATATGAAAAATCGTGAAATTATATTCAGTCCCTTTTTGGTTTATTGTTTTGCACTCTGGGAATTTGCACTTACACTCCAATAGGTCATTGTTTTCATTTGTATGGTGAAATAGTACATTTATGTCTTCAAGATTAATAGAAAGATATTTACTGTTAACATGTTCAATATTTTATACGGTTTATACACTATTTTTGTATTCAGTTTTTATAGATGTTATTAAATTTTGAAAAAGCAACCCCTGGGATATTTTCGGATATTTCTGTTTACGTTTTCCATCATTTTCTTGAATCATACAGGAATCTCAAAATGCCATTCATTGATATATCGGCGATTAGACCACATGATAATGCGGAACCTCTCCAAGTAAGAGTAATAAGAAAATGGATACCGTTTGGAAAACGACAAGAACTCTGCTATCTTTTTGTAGATATTAATGTAAGCTTTACAACATATATATAATAAATAATTTGATATTTCAATTTTTTCAAAGTTTGACCTTTCTTTTGTGGCTAGGGTGATGCAATAGAGGCGATAGCAGACTTAAACCATCAGTCACATTTTGAATCTCGAATAACACTAGAATCTTGCTACGCTATCACTGATTATCTATCTGACACTGCAAGATCATATATGAATGTTGTCCCCCATACAGCATGCATTAGACTAGGTCTAAGAACATCTTTTCGGGAAATCGATGACAACACTATCCCTCATTACTACTTTAACTTTGTTAACTATGATCGTTTAAGGCCCCGTATCAACAACAATCTTTTGCTAACAGGTACCATCATTCAATAATCTTTATTTTCAAAAGAATTTGTTTCTTTACTGACAAAATCATTACTGTATACAGATTACATTGGGCGTTTGGTCAAAGCGCCACCTATATTTTACAGGGCTGGGAAGAACATGATGAAAATAAGTCTTCAAGATCAAAGGTATTTAATATTATAAAATGCCTAATTTAATAATATATATCTTCTAATCCTAATATGTCACTACAGTGGTAACTTTATTGAAGCCACCTTATGGGAAGAAATTGCATTTTCTTTTGACCGAGAAGCTGCTTTACAAAAGCCTCAACCTGTGATAATAGCTATGACATCAATGAAAGTCTCTGAGTATAATGGTAGACATAAAAATTTGAATTTTCATCTATCCTTATTTCTAAATTAACATATTTTTTAAAAACAGGAAAAATTCAACTGGGATCTACCAACGCAACGACAATTGTTATCAATCCAGATATTGAAGATCTTGAAAATGTCATTACAAGGTATTACCATATATTAACCTAATCTCTGTCATTTAAACAATTCGATGCTTTATACACATATGTATTTCTATATTAGGTTTGGAGTCATTAGAGGGCGTTCTAATACATACCCAACCACTTCTACATCTCTAATATCTGGAGAGGAAGAACTAAACAGATTAACCCTTGAAGAACTACTTCAAAAATCTGCGAAAGATAATCATGTAATGTCATATTTTTTGAATTTTTTTTTCTTTTTCCTATGCTAATGAGTTTAAATTAATGTTTAAGTAGAAAACCAAGTTTACGTGTCTTGCAAGCATAAAGGAGATTGACAGCTCTTGCAAATGGTTCTACAAATCATGTACCGAATGTAGAAAGAAAGTTCTACCTAAAGAAGAAAAGTTTGCATGTCCAGACCATGGTGAAATTCAATCACCAAGATTCATGTAAGTATTCAATTACCAAATTATATATCAATTTCCTTTCATACAAATTTTAACTTCTACCCATTAGGTATGCTGTCAACGCCACCATAGTCGACGACACATCGTCAGTGTCTGTGGTTCTTTTCAATGATGTGATGACTTCCTTACTTGGAATTGATTGTCACGATATGGTTGTTAAAGAAGACTTTTCAAGCCCGCATATTCTACCAACACCATTAAGAGCTATAAGAGGAGAGTTTTTTGCAGGAATAGGTGGTTTGACCACCAAAAGATCACATGTAGGTGGTCTTGAAAGAAAAGAGTGAAACTAGGTATAACGTGATATGAGATAGCGATATTCATGGTGGTTCTGACACAAATTCTGCCACATATATCAATATCGCTAGTTGGTATATATATATATATGAATATCGCTACTTTATATATATATATATATATATATGAATATCGCTACTTTATATATATATATATTAATATCGCTAGTTTATATATATATATATATATATGAATATCGCTAGTTTATATATATATATATATTAATATCGCTAGTTTGTATATATATGTATATCTTTGTATATATATATATATTAATATCGCCACTTTGTATATATATATATATGGATATCGCCAGCTCAACCACCAATATATATTGAATATCGCTACATGGAACATATATATATGAATATTACATATACTTTAATATATATATAAAAGAATAATATACATATACTTTATATATATGTTTTCTTTTGCAGTAGGCTCACATGGCTAGTCTAAGTATTATCACATCACATGCATATAGGTTCAGTATATATATATTATATGTTAGGTTGCATTGTTAAGTCTTTTCATTGTTAAGTCTTTTCACATAGTAATGTGGCATTTCCAAATTTTTTTATGAATGCATCCACCTCACTTAAAAAATGTTATTCACTCTTGATCAGGTGTTCCTCATGGATGTTCACATGTATAACCGAGGTGAAAAATTTTGGAGACCAAATGCATGTGTTATCGAAGACGACGTGTTCCTGAGCTTTAATTCAGAAAGTTCCATTTGATATTGTTTTTCACTTGGATTGTATTTCTCTTCTGAATTGTTCTCTCTACTTAAGCACTGATTGTAGATGGAACTTACCAATTCAAGACCCATCTTTATCATTGCTAGGTGTTTTGATGCAAATTTCGGAAGCAGAAATAGATTCATTCTTACCTTAGCATTTTTGTCCCAATATCGCACTCAGTCGGAAGTCGCGGCTTGGCGTAATTATTTGAAGACGACGTACTTTAATCGGAAGTAGCGGTTTAGCGTTTTATAGTTTAAATGTTTACTTTTCTATTTTTACGTGTGATGCTTCTATGTAGGATTCCTATAATTTTGTAGGATTCTTTGTTGTTCTTGAATCTGTTTAATTTTAGTGCAGTGATATTTAGTGCTTAATCTTTGTGTTGTCTATTGAACCCGGTGGTGGGAGCCACACGGGTGAGGAAACGGCCACGGAAAAGGCCACTTTGGACTTTTTTGACAAGACAAAAAAAATGAGTTTTTACTACTTTCGGGCCCCCCTGAATGACCCGAAAAGCTTTCCGCCGACCAGACGCCCCTGGTCCCTGGACAAATTTACCCCTCCTTATAAGTTAGAGACAAACGAACCCGGTGGTGGGAGCCACACGGGTGAGGAAACGGCCACGGAAAAGGCCACTTTGGACTTTTTTGACAAGACAAAAAAAATGAGTTTTTACAAAAAAATATTTTTTTCTAATAACTTCATAATAAACTTTATAATATTAATAAGAATAGGTTGAATAGTTTTGAATAGTAATGTTGCAGTGTGTTGGTGCCAAATTCAAACATGACAACTATGACAAGTCTTGTCAATTGGCAAATGCAAATATGATGATGAAACTAAGTATCTGTCGTATATATGAGTGTAAAGTATTGCCAAGTTGGAACCATATACATATATATACAAACTAGCGATATTAATATATATATATATATAAACTAGCGATATTCATATATATATATATAAACTAGCGATATTAATATATATATATATATAAAGTAGCGATATTCATATATATATATATATATACCAACTAGCGATATTGATATATGTGGCAGAATTTGTGTCAGAACCACCATGAATATCGCTATCTCATATCACGTTATACCTAGTTTCACTCTTTTCTTTCAAGACCACCTACATGTGATCTTTTGGTGGTCAAACCACCTATTCCTGCAAAAAACCTATAAGAGAAAAACCAAAAATATTCCAACTACTGTATCGTGAGCAGGATAACAAAGAGAAAATGTCTTTCACAGTAAACAAGGTTTTTGAACCAAAATCCTCCAACAATGAAATCGCAAGCACCTCATCCGGACCATCAACAAAATACAAAAAAAGGCAATTGAAACGATCAATGGGTAAGAACTATTACACTTCCAATTTACATAACTAAGATATTAGTTGTCTTACATCCTTGCATAAATTTTGTTTGAATTTTGATTTCTACATCTCTGCTTATTTTAAACAGAAGTTGGAAGTGCTGGGAAAAAGAAACAAAAAGACTAAAATCTGTAGTCTTTGCCAACAACACGATGAAAAAGGTAACTGTCATACATAAAATTTTAGCAACTGTCTTTATAAGCCACATAAACAATTGCTTCTACATTTATATTAAATTTTCCCATATTTATGCAGGTATTGGAAATATCACATGAACTTGATACCCATGTAGAAAATAACATATTATATGTTTACAAACTGTATATATAAACATATTTATCAGACAATAAATGTAGGTCATGAAAATGTTATAACTTTATTTAATGTAAAAATACTTATTGCTGGTTGGGTTTGTATGCTATCATAAGAGCAATGTCATGTATAGTTTGTTATACTTTTTATTAAGCATTTATTTAAACAATGAGTTTGTTTCAACCAGTATCTTTATAACCAGATCAGTTATAAAATTTGTAGCCTTTATTGCATCGTTTATGTTGATCTTCGCGAGTTTTGAACCAAATGAAGGTTGTAGACTCCTTGACAGTGACATGAAACCTTTTGTTATCGTCTCTACAAAAAGGACCCGTTCGACCACCAGGAAATAGATGTTGTAACACAGGCATTTGTTGTAACCCGTGTGTCGGTTCGAAGAAGGTTGCTGGTATACACGTTGGGAGAGCTACACCACCACCATTACCACCATCACTATCGTTGACTTATGCATACCCTCAAGAGATCGTTATATAATGGCCATGCATTACATGCATAAAGCCATTATCACCTCTACACATATGTTGCTATTTTTTTGGAATAATTACTTTCTTTATTGGTAATTTATTAATTAATTTGATGTATTGTATTAATACTTTATTTGGTCCTTAAAAAGTAAAATATTAAATTTAAAATGACATGTTTAAGTTTTTTTTTAATGGCAAACACAAACCCCTAGAACTACTCCTAAAATCACATAATCCTCACTATATGGAACTTGAACCTACATCAATTTAGTAAAATACATGACTAGGCCAAGAGACAATAGGCAGATAACATGTTTAACTTGCCAACTTCTTCAAAACGGAGAGTTAAAACACCAATTTAGTAAAGATAAATACATGATTTATACGTTTAACCAACCATTAATAAATTCGTCCCGCACCCGTTCACTTTGGAGGTTATGATAAATTTCTTTTACCTTATGCGATTTTAAGACTTAACCCCACACATTTATACGTTTAATCAACAATTTAATAAATTCATCCTGCACCAAATCACTTTGAAGGTTATAACAAATTTTTTTTTTCCTCATGCGATTGTAGGACTTAAACCCATTACTTTCCTTCCATTCCTAGGTGTTCAAAGTCATTTTCTTTATCAATGAATTATCACACCATAGGTTTTTAAATTAATCCTCTATTATAATTGGACTCAATTAATAATGGTGTCCATCGTGTTGGTTTGATAGGTATAGGTTGGCGATTGGCGGGTTACATGTTTGAGGGTTGGTAGGTTGAAATATTTAACAACAACCAGACCCATATTATTGAATTTTGAAGGTGTGCAACACAACTGATGCCTTGCCACTAATTCAACTTTGTATATGAATTGTTTATATATATAAGTGTACCAATAATATTTTTATTAACTTTTGTTTAAATGTTTGTGCCAAATGTTACGTAGTTTAAATTGGACTAAAAAATTAACCTAAAAATAAATATTTTGCTTATACAACAAAATATTTACATTTGATAATATAAACTTTTTTGATAATAAGCTCCCGCCGCAACGCGCGGGTAACATCAACTAGTTATATATATTAAATAACAAAAAGTTATATTTATAACTCTGTAAGAACCTCGTGTATTGTTATACGTGTCGAATAAATGTAATTTTAAATATCAAATAATAAAAAGTTATGTCTTAAAAAACCCCCGTGTATTGTACGAGTTGAATAAATCTAATTTTATATACCAAATAATTTAAAAAATTATATTTTTAAAAACCCCGTGTATTATACGAGTTGAATAAATGTAATTCTGTAAAATAAACAATAAAAAAGTTATATCTTTAAAAAACTTCGTGTATTAGGCGGGCTGAATAAATATAATTTTGTATACTAAATAATAAAAAAAAAATCATATTTTAAAAAACCCCGTGTATTATACAGGTTGGCTTCTGATTAATTTTAGATTTTGATGTTATGCATTTGTTTCTCCTATTAAATAGTAATAATTTTCTTCTTTAATATGATAATAATAAAATTACATCTTAAGTCATATTCTTTCCTTTTTTTTTATAAAACATATCTAAAAAAAATCTTTAATATTTTATTTAAAATAAATATTAAAAATATGTTACTGATTATTAAAAGAGTCATAGATAGTTTGAATATGTTACTTAAATTTGGATGTAGAAGTATAAACCTATAATTAATTTTGATGTTTAAAATAGATAGTTTTGTTATGAATGCATTCATTATTAGTGACTATACACATTTGTAACTCCTATGTCACATTATGTTTGTATTAATGTTATAGCCTATATATAGTGGCTCATGTATTTTGTATGAGATATATCAATAAGAAATTCATCTCCCATTCTCTCATTTACATTGCTAATAGGTTCTAGTTATTACACAACACGTTATCAGCACGAAAGTGCTCGAATCATCATTGGTTTTAATCGTTGATTAAAGTCTCGGTTGACCCATGTTGTTGATGATGTTTTGTTGATAAAAGTTTTGGTGGCCCGAGGTGTTTCCAACGAAGATTGGATTTCGTAGACATGGCGATTGAAAAGTGATGGAGATACTATTTCCTTTAGTTATTTCAAGGTAAGTTTTTTTTCCACCATACATGTTTATCTACATAAGGTACTACTCTTATACCTATATTGTTTCTTGTTGAATATGCCTTATCTTTTCAACTTGATTTTACCATGATAAGAATAATCGTTAACCAGAATGAGATTTTTGAAAGTCGTTTGAACATGGGATGTTCAAATCCTACTCATAATTTTCATTTTCATTTTCATTTTCATTTTCAATGACCTTTTCTAAAATAAATGATCATCACGGTATTGAAAAAAAATTAGGAAATATAAGTTTAATACATACATGGACACTTGTTACAGAAACCCGATGAGAAAATACTTGTTATTAATTTATTAAGTCTAATCTTATCTATTTGCTAGTTATATTGCAAGCTTATTCCTTGGTTTAGAAATTGATATATAGTTTGATAAATTCCTTTTATGCATGTTTAATAGATAAACCTTGAAAAGAAAAGTTGTATTATGATATCCGTGATCTTGCATTTACTTGTTGATTATATTATTTATATATATTTTAAAGTTATATATATTATTTCGTTTTAATTAATATAGCATAAATTAAATTAAAGTTCTAATATATAACTTATGAGTGTGGATTGAATATTATTAATTATAAAATTAATTCCGATTTCCTCATCATTAATTTATGTTGATGTATATTTACCTATTTTTTTTTCAATTTACGAAATGAGTAAATAGTAATTAAATAGTCTTTTATTGTTGTTCTAATATATTGTTTTTATTATATTTTATGGTTAGTAAATAGTAATTAAATAGCCTTTTATTGTTGTTCTAAATTTTATACAACAAATTACGTTTCAAAGAGACATTACAAATTCTAAATCATTATGTTCTTTTATTATTATGGTTATGAGTTTTGATATCATTATGTGCTTTTATTATTATGGTTATGAGTTTTGATATCATTATATGTTTTATTATTATGGTTATGAGTTTTGATATCATTATGTGCTTTTATTATTATGGTTATGAGTTTTGATATCATTATGTGGTTTTATTATTATGGTTATGAGTTTTGATATCATTATGTGTTTTTATTATTATGGTTATGAGTTTTGATATCATTATGTGCTTTTATTATTATGGTTATGAGTTTTGATTGGTCCATTAATTAGTTTTTGTTATTAGTATTTATACAATTTATGATGACTACCAAAATACAATTTGTATTAAAAGGTGATGTCTAATAGTTATATTTGAAGATAATCATTAGTGCAATTATGTTAATGAATTTACAATAATGCATATGTTTATATGATAATATGTTATAATATGACAACTACTTAGTTAATTTTGTTGTATATCATTGTTATTGCAATTGTATAAGCCTTTGTTGCTATTTGATATTTAAATATATGATTTGTTTCTATGAAATATTTGTGTGGTAAAAGATATTATTTGCAAATTAACATGACACTAAAATTCTCAAGACCTGTTATATTTTATTGAGCAACAAAATTTATTAGTATAAGAAAGCTCATTTACAAGTAATAAAGATTCATATGTTATTATATGATCGAGAAAGTTGATAGTGACATTTGTTTATGTTTTAAACTATAGTGACAAATATATGTATATATGATATACTTGTGATTGGCTATATCATGTTACATTTATGCATAAATTACACAACACGTCATAAACAAATGGGTACGTTACTTTAAATGATCTTTAATATCCATTTAATTACAATCTTAAATTATATGGAGTTATGAACATGGATATTAATATATATGATGTTGGTTAATGCTTAGAAATTAAAATCATTAAATATCATTTTTCCCATTTAATTCATTCTTTATTAATTTTAATTCATTCTTATTAATATCTTTTAATTAGAAATTTGATTAATTCTTATTACTTTAAATGATTTTTAATATTTTTTTTTCTAGACATGACAAGCAAATTAATATGAGCTTAATCTCTTTAACACTCACACACATATATATGTATACGTATAATGTCCTAGGATTGTGTGTGATTTATATATGTAATTGATATGCATATAAATTGTGAATAATTAACATGCATATAACTTGCTTACGGGTAGATATTACGGATTTCATTTGTTTAGCAATACTTCTGTTGGTCTCATTGTTTTAGATAGCATATATGTTATATGTATTGCCTTTTGACAAGTTAAATGTGCTAAATAAATTAATACAAATTTCATTGGTAGCTGGTTACCAAAACAACTACGCTGAGATAAACATTGTTATGCTTTAGTGATTTGATATTTCAGCTTGTTACAATGCTATGCATAGTCAACATAATTAATTGTATGGTTATTCTTCTAATTGTTTGTTGTTGCTAAACAAATATTAATAGACATTGATATAGTCATTAGAAATGTGCCCTCACATGAAAATGATGAAAAATAGCTATGAAAATAATTAGTGGACTTTAGCTTAAGTAAATTACTCTGATGTTAGTTACTTAAATTGATAGATAATAATTCATTTGAGTTAGTGTTGATGCTCACATGAATCCTAAATCAACGATGAGAACCCGAAGTTCTCCCAAAAGTATACAAAGTCCCGTTTGTTTTTAATAATGATTTTTCAAGTTTAACCCAAACTTTAGTTCATCGCACTTGGCGTTTTTGGCTAACATATAGCCTAGTGATGGAAAACCTTATGAATAGTACATGTTTTCCCTCTAAACAAAGGCTAAAACTATAATATTTCACGTGGTAGAGACGCTATTGATACTATTTCACGTGTTAATAGCATATTAAATGCTCCAGAAGAGCATGGATAGTTTACCCGCTGATATCGAATTTTTTAATTCATAATGCATCATTTTCTAATGTATACCGAAGAAATTTATTAAGTTTCCACTATGTTTGAATAAAAAGTCATCACCTTGGAATGATGTAAAAGAAAATATACTAAATATCTAAAATATATCATATAGCAAATATGGCCAGAAGACTATATTAGAAGTTACTAGAAATGATACTAATTTTCCACAATATTCCATTAAATCAAATATGGTGAGTAACCAGAAGTTACTAGAATATTTATACGTTCACCACATGGCATGACCAAATAGGTCATCAAGATAGCATCATGATATGCTAAACAATCAAACATGCTAACCGGTACCTTAGCACCTCTAAGTAATCTAAAAACATTGCTCCCAAAATGCCTTATCATATGTCTAGTTAGTTTTTTTTTGTGGCAAATAAATTTTTATGCCCTTCCAAACAATAGACTCCTACAAACAATTCATCTTATATGGGACCATTGAAATGTACAGTTGTGTGGATTGTGGCATTCATACATGGTTACATGTGAGTTTTTAGCTACCCATATGTAGCATATGCCCAACACTATGGAACGTTGTTCTTTTGACATGGTTTAACACTGTTCTTTGACAACCCAATTGTAGGGACCATTGTTGGGTACAATGTGAAATATAGTGAGAGGCATACGTAGTCGAGACGGAATTCGTCGATTAATTATATCAATTCAAAACCAACTGCTTATCACAAATACTCCCCATTGCAATTGGTCTCCTGAAGAGAACCAAGTTTCCATTTTTTTATATATTTTGCTGTGCAGCCTATGTACCAATAACACCACCATAACATATAAAATGGGATATGTACATCGTATTCCCAGTCTTAGGGGGAGACAAGAAAATGAAAGACTAGTAACATAAAAAAAAATGCATCATATTATATATCGACCCCTGAAGTGGTCAATGCAAATCTGAAGTCCAAAAGAAAGAGCGTGTATTTGCAAATAATAACAAATGAAATACAAGATGCATTCACTAACACAAATAAGGTGACAAAGTCACATATACCAGCTTAAACTTATCTGCTCGAATGGAAGTACTCACAAAATGATTATCATATTATTAAATTGTGAGAGATAAATCGGTTCCAAAAAAGATAAAACCCACAAACAAAAAAGAGCAGAGTAACGCAGTTGGTGTAAACCCAAAAGTGGTGGCACACAAAACACCATAAGTGGTTGCATACAAAACCCCAGAAGTGGTTGCATACTAAACCTTAAAGAAGGTTGTTGTCAAAACCCCAAATGAGGCTAATGGAGTTCTAAAAGAAACTCTAGTACCAAACAAATATGAGATCGCGATGAATTATGTACAAAATAAGTACAATATGGAACCGTAATGAAACACGTGTGAAATGATATATTTGATTATGCTATAGCTATAGATGTAATTGATGAAAAAAAAGATTACATATATAGAAAGTGTGCAAGAGTGTACGCACACAAATAGCCAAAATGGCTACATGACTTAAGGTTGAACTAAATTTGCTCGACAAACTAAACGTTTTCGAACCAGCAGTTCGAACACCCATAGACGTCAAACCAGTAGGTTATAAATGGGTGTCTTTAAATAAAAGGAAACGTAAATAATGAGTTTTTGCGATGTAAGGCACGCATTTTAACATAAAGATTTTTCCCAAATCCCAGCAGTTGATTACGAGGAAACGTATACCCCTGTAGTGGATGCGATAATCTTTAGATGTTTAAGCGGCCTCGCAATTTCAGAATGACTTCAGATAAAATAACTTATGGATGTCATCACTGTATACATGTACGAGACAATTGCAAATGACATCTGTATGAAAACCCCTGAAGGATTAAAAAAAAAAATGCTCAAAGCATTACGAAACAATAACCCCATATGTGTTATATATATGAATCTTAAAGGAAACTACTCGTATGTGGTACAGTCGACTATACTCTGAAAAGAGAGGTATAATTTTGATAAAATGAGCTACATCTATTTAACAAGATTTCACTCTTACAGTGATAATATAAACATCATCGAGAGGGAACTCTCAAACTAAAGAGGAAAATTTTGAATGACCTTTACAAAGTGTAGTTATCCTCGACCTGTAGTTTCGAGTATATATGTACTATTTTTGCTCATCAATCTGACTACATCTAGAAGATGTTATATAGAAAAAGCTCATTCGTTGAGTACATGAACGATTGTCTGATCGCTTGACATAGAAAAAATATTCTTATCAACCCCAAGAAAAGGATGTTGAACTACTTAGTCAAGAAGTACCATACTTAATTGCGATCAGAGCATTGAGGTATCTTGCAAACAAGACGACATCTGATATATTACTTTGTATTGGTAAGATTACAGTTCTAATCTCAAATGTTGCACTTTTTTTTTTCCCCTTCACTAAGTTTTTCCCATTGGGTTTTTCTTGGTAAGGTTTTTTAACGAGACAACATAACTGATCCAGTAGTATCAGTTTATCTTATAGGTCCCGAAGTACTAATTTAACATCATCATAAATCATGTTGTTAATTATGTATAATGCGTAGTGCACTCTTTTCCCTTAGCTACGGTTTTGTCCCATTGGGTTTTCCTGGCATGGTTTTTAACGAGGCAGAATTATAAAGCGCATTAAATAATTATTTGACATATTTACAAACTCGAGACACGGGATAGTTCCACAAGAACAATATGGCGTCCTGGGTTATGATTGATATATATTAGACTCGCATAGAGTTCGATCTCAATCCAAATACAAGTTATGAAGGTCGAATATTTCAGCATATTTAAGAAGTATGTAAATTAGAGTTGATCAAGAGAAGCTCAAGCTATACCGTATGAAGACAATGTAGACAACAACACCCAAATCAAAGAAGACTACGCCAAATATCAAGTCAAGCAATTGTCACAGAAGATTGAATTCAACATCGTCAAGATATACAAGTAAAATTGAGGGGGAGTAACGTACCCATAATATACACAGTGTACGTACTCTTTTTCTTTAATGAGACAACATACCTGATCCAGAAGTATTAGGGGGAGACAATACGCGCTGCACTCTTTTTCCCTTAGCTGAGGTTTTGTCCCACTGGGTTTTCCTAGCAAGGTTTTTAACGAGGCAGCATCACCAAGCGTATTAAAGAATAGTATATCATCATGTGAATAGTCAAGGGGGAGTGTTATGAATGCATTCATTATTAGTGACTATACACATTTGTAACTCCTATGTCACATTATGTTTGTATTAATGTTATAGCCTATATATAGTGGCTCATGTATTTTGTATGAAATATATCAATAAGAAATTCATCTCCCATTCTCTCATTCTCTTCTATACATTGCTAATAGGTTCTAGTTATTACACAACAAGTTTGAATATGTTGCTTAAATTTGGATGCAGAAGTTAAAATAGATAGTTTGAATATGTTGCTTAAATTTGGATGCAGAAGTAAAAACGTATAATTAATTTGATGTTCCAAATAAAGTTTCTATGATATAAAATTATCATATTACCTATCCCTATATGTAAGGAAGTATATTATAAAAATCCTAAATTAGTATTTAATAGTATATTTTCTAAATAAATTATTTAATAGTATATATATCTTAAATAATAATCTAATCTAATATGGCTCTTTTTATAATCAGTAATTTTTATTTTTCATAATTGTATTTATCAACCATTTAAAACTAAAAGGATATCTCTACATCTCTCTCTTATATATAGCACTAGGTTATAACCCCGTGTATTACACGTGGTTGAATAAATAAATTTTATATACTAAATAATAAAACAATATATATTTAAAACCTCATTTATTGTACCGGTTGAATAAATATAATTTTATATATTAAATAATAAAAAGTTATATCTATAAGAACCATATTGTACGGGTTGAATAAATGTAATTTTATATACCAAATAAAAAGTTATATCTTTAAAACCAAGTGTATTACACGGGTTGAATAAATGTAATATTGTTTACCAAATAATAAAATAATACGTCTTTAAAAAACCTCATTTATTAAACGGGTTGAATAAATGTAATTTTATCTACCAAACAATAAAAAATTACATCTTTAAAAATATACGCATTACACGGTTTGAATAAATGTAATTTTCTGTACTAAATAATAAAAAATATATATCCTTAAAAAACCCCGTGTATTGTACGAATTGAATAAATTTAATTTTATATATCAAATAATAAAAAGTTATATCTTAAAAAACCTCATGTGTTAGATGGGTCGAGTAAATGTAATTGTGTATAGTGAAAATAAAAATATTTAATATATTAATACAAAGTTTGGTTTTCGTGATAAAATAGATTATTCTGTTGTTGCAAAATTTGTTAACAACGTCTCAATAAATTTAACCCTTTATTTAAAACTCCATAAATGTATAAATGATAAATAATCTTAGTTAATTTTATTTTAAGTTTCGTAAAATTTATTTGATACCAAACTAAACAGAACGTTCAAATATAATTAATTCAAATAAATAATATTATAAATGAGAAGGAGATTAAACTAAATAATAATTATTCATAAGATATTAAACTAATAATATTTAGTAGAAGAGTTATCTATAATATAAGATATTAAATTAAATAATATTTATTAAATTAAAATAATAATTATCTATAAGAGATGACTTAATATGATGACAAGTGTCCCTAAAGTGGTTTTTTTTATTATATAGCAAGATTACAACTACCAAGAGTAAATTGCCATTTTAGTCTTGGGGTTTGTTTCAAATTGTCATTTTAGTCCAAATAGTTTTTTTCTTCTCCGGGTCCCTGACTTTTCCATTTTCTTGTTATTTTGATCGCATTGCCTAACTCAGTCTAAAAATCTGGTTATAACCAGAGGTATTTTTGGCATAACTGTTGTGTAGTGATAACCAGGGGCAGTTTACAACATAATTTATAAACCTCATATAATTTAATGCCAAAAATGCCCCTGATTATAACCTTGATTATAACCTGCTTTCTACACTAAGTTAGACAATGTGATCAAAATGACAAGAAAAAGGAAAAGTCAGGGACCCAGAGGAGAAAAAAACTATTTCGACTAAAATGACAATTTGGACAAAAACTCAGGGACTAAAATGACAATTTACTCAAACTACCAATTAAATAAAATCTTTATCTTTATAAATATTTAAAACGCTATTATATTTTTTTAGTTTTTAATAACTAATATATGATTATAATAATTAATATATTATTATCAGTTATCTTTGTCTTTATCATTAAAATCTCTTTTACAAATTTTAAATTTAATATTATCAATAATTGAATTTCCATAATAAATATTTAGAAAAATAATTAAGAATGCCTCATAGAGCGCCATGTGTCCCAAACATGGTTTCTTTTATTATATAGTATAGATTTTCATAAACAATTATTTACCTTTTATAGGCTAATAGTTAAATCATGATAAATGAATATGAAAACAAAAGAGTAAAAGATAAAAGGATATAATTCATGTGATTAAAAATGAATAGGAAAATAAAAGAGTAAAAGATAAAAGGATATAATTCATGTGATTAAAATAATACATAGGGTTGTTTCTCGTTTTTAAAATTTGTTTATCCATTTATTTAAACGGGTAAAATATAATTAAGATTATTAATTAAGATTATTTCAATATGTCCCTAAATGGTTTATTTTATTATATAGTATAAATATAGATATTTTTTTAATTAAAAGTCTAAATTTGGATCATCACTTAATATAGACCGTAGCATAGCTTGATCATCATGGTGAGTCTATGATTTTAATTCCACCGGGCTGGTTTTTCCGGTGCTCAGATGTCTTCTAACTCAATGTACGGATTATTATTTCTGGTCGGGTCACATAAATAATGATAATTTGCCATAACAACCACAAAAAGGCAATGTATCGTTTAATAACTAACCATTTTAAAAAAATTAGCATTGACAAACCGCGCGTTGTGGCGATCCGTAATTGTATACATAATTTAGGTGAACCACATGGACCAAAGTAATTGTATAATATCCACTTTTTATGACATCTGAATGTAGTATGTGTTTAGAAATCTCAAAAATTAAATTGTTTAAAGACCCGCGTAACGGCGGAACCGTACAACCGAAAAAATAGACGTGAAACTTTGATGGATGATAGAAAGATGCCATTACAATAACACAATTGTATACAGTTTTTGGTAGAAAAATATAGAAAATAATATGTAACGCCAAATGGTAGATAAATAACAATTATATGAATTGAAATTACATGAGAGAAGCCATATGGTGATTAATAGAACCGAATCATCAGCAAACATAGAACCGAATCATCAGCAAACATAGAACCGAACTATAACACTTAAAGGTCGGATCGTACCTCATGCTGTAGACGGAACAGCGGAACACGTTGGTACGCTATAACTAACTGGGGACCCATAACTTTAACTGCCCTGACAATGACCGGTCCGACCCTAACTAACTCGCCACGTCAGCACACCCAAAAACTATAAATACCCCACCAAGACTCCAAGCAAAGGGTAATCGCTACTTTCTCTCTCTGAACTCTCCTCTCTCTCTTCCTGACCTATTTCCTCCTCACAAATACTTATTCTCACGCCCGAGCTTGGTCACAGAGAGGCCCCCCTCCCTGTGACGAGGCTAACGGTGTGCTTGTTTCCTTGTGATCTTGCAGGTTCTTGCTAGGTCATCTGAGGCTCTGCTCTGACCAGGTCGGACCAACTGGTTTGAGTCTTCAGTGACGCCATCCCCTCGAATTCACTCAATTCACTTTGCTAATTCTGTTTATTCCATGTCATGGAATCTACAATAGCCGCTCCCACAAACACTTTCCCGTCTTACAATGACATTTGACATTTGGGAGGGAAATGTTGCGTCCACAACTGCTCCAACAGCAGTTGCCGCCACAGCGGTTTTGTTAGGAACCACGTCGGCACCTCCAGTTGCAGGTTCTGTGATCGCAAGCTCTGTCACCATGCCCTCCGTCACCGCTCCAATCGCCACGCTATTGCCTACTTTTGACAACGCTTTCCTTCTACGGAATGCTGATTTACTACGGCACCTACAACAGCAGCAGCAGCGGGAGGAAATGTTACAGAGCCTCCGCACGAACTTGTTCAGCAGTGTTTATCCAGGGGCCAATCCCGTCTCTGGTGGAACCTTCACCTCTGGATCTATGGTAAGTCCTATAATCTCCACTCCCATAACATGTGTTGCACAATTGTCCTCGTTTACGAGTGCTCCGATGAATAACGGTCTCAATGACCTGTTTCGCCAGGGATCTATGGGTCTAAACCCTCAGGATCAGGAATTGATCATGCCGTATCACCCCACGTCTATGACTTCTCAGTCAAAGTTCACGTTGCGGATCGTTAATGCCCTACTCCCGACCAAATTGAAGATGCCCCCTACGCTGAAATTTTACGACGGTATGTCCAACCCGGACGATCACATGTTCGCATTCGCCGGAGCAGCTAAGGTCGAACAATGGCCCATGCCGGCTTGGTGTCACGTGTTCGCTCAAACTCTCACCGGATCGGCAAGAGTTTGGTTCGATGGATTGCCAGAAGGATCGATTGATCACTTTGAAGATTTCCGGCGTATATTTTTGCAAAACTTCTGTCAGCAGCGACGCTGCAAAAAAGACATTACCGAGGTTCACCATATAAAGCGCCGCGACGGAAAATCCGTGGTAGATTTCATTGATCGCTTCAACCGAGAGAGTATGCAGATAAGTGGAGCAGTTGACCAGCTCCGAGTTTCTGGATTTTGTCACGGAGTTCGAAACAATCAGCTTGTGGAAAAGCTCCACGAAGATCTCCCAAAAACCATGGAGATACTGATGGAGCGAGCTCGAGCTTTCGTTCGGGGAAAGAGTGCCTGCGGTCAACCAAACGAAACAACGACAAGAAATGCCAAGGCTTGAACCACATCGTGGAGACGGAACGCGTCACCACCAAAGGATAGAAGCAACAACTGGAACAGGAGCCGTGGTCCGTATCAGAAGTCAGATCGAAGCAGTTTCCAAACTGGAAACGTGCGTTTTAACACCTTCTCCGAGCTAACAAAGTCGCCAAGTGAAATCCTTAGTACGGAAACCACCCGGTTTCCTACACCGTCGAAGCAACGACCTACCTCGAATAAACACTCCAAGAAGTATTGTGAATACCACCGAGACAAGGGGCATACAACTGATGAATGTTGGGCTTTGAAGCAAGAAATCGAAAAGGCTGTGCGATCCGGAAAACTCTCCCATCTTGTGAAAGAAGTGAAAGATGGGAAGAAATCTGCAGCGGCAATTGATAATCCGAACACCGAGCCAGGAATCAATATGATCCGGTCGACCGAATCAAGAGGGTTAAAGTGGTCAAGCCAACACATGGCAGCTTGGATGCACCAACCAACATACTTCCCTCCGATCGATCCAGATGATGCTCGAGACGGGCCAATTACGATATCGGCCGTCGTCGCCGGACACCTAGTCCGACGAATCTATATAGATGGAGGAAGCGCCTTTGAGATAATGTACTTACAGTGTTTCTAGCAACTGAACCCCCAAACGAAGAGAAGACTAATTGAAGTATCTACCCCTCTAATCAGTTTTTCGGGAGAGGTGATTCGTCCGATAGGTCAGATCACCCTTCCGACCACATTCAAAGACGGTGACAAAAGGAGAACCATCCAATTAACCTTTTTGGTTGTTGGTACTCATTCGTCGCATAACATAATTGTAGCACCCCAACCCGGGAGGGCTGACGTGTCACTTTTACAGAGTCAGATCAAAAACATAATTCCATTTATACTTAAATGTATTACAAGGCTTTACAACTTAATGAAGGATATCTAATCCATTTCAATTATTTCTACCGTCTTTTCCAAACATTCGAGCACTCTTCCATATTCCGTCCCAGATTTTCTTGATAACCTGACGTAAAGAAGAAAACACAAAAACGTACGTCTGAGCAAAATTTGGAAAGTTTTGCCCAGTGTGCGGATAGAGGAAAACAAAAGCTTATTTTTAAGTAACGTAATTTCATAATTATATCATACGGATGTACCCATGAGCCAAACTTAAAACGTGACAATACACAGGTAGCTACTCCTGCATACTTATCACACGAAATGGCGAGTTGGCATACCCGTTATCCATCTCCTTAAAACTTAAATCCTAGGATCGATCCATACGCCTCCTAATAGCCTTATGTACCACACTTGTACTTAAGAGACGCCGTGAACTGATCTCTCCGTCACGGATGGAGCACATGATGTTGATGCCACAACAACATGCTCGTGGGACACTCCACGAGAAGCGACACTCAGGGTATCAGAGTACAAAGAGTCTTATAACTTATCAAAATATTTTCATAACAAAACGTAACATATATTGGAACATGCGATAATGAGTACAACTTAACATAATACTATCGCATGACATGAAAGCGAAATCCAAGGTTATGATTTAGAATAGGAATCCAACGGAATGTCAAATGAATCGAAAATCAAAGACGTGAGGAGTTTTAAAAAGACATAGTAATTTAATGGTATTATAACAATTTGACTTGAGTAACATAATACTTGTATATATTATTAAACTTGTAATTTATTTACTTATAACTTGTAAGCCTTAAGATATTTAACTTGTAACTTGTAAACAATAATTTGATTGAAAATACGAATTTTTGGCGAGATTGAAAATCTAAGAGTGGAACCAGTCACCAAGGTATGGATATCAATCCTATCTTGACAATTTCGTCCCCAAAATGTGGTTTATTAAACGAAACAAGATAAAACCTTGACTCGTTAATAAGGAACCACTAGAGTATGAAATTTGATTTGTAAATTTATAAACAAATAACTCACAAACATGTATACTTGTAAATACGAAAAGAATATTTTTCATAAACCATTTTCTAAATAACTGATGTAAAACAAAACCTTTTTGAAAACGTTTGTAACTTCCAACACATATTTCATAACTTAATCTTAATACGGAATTTAAAATCAGGAATGATATACTTGTATCAAAACGACATAAATCGAAAGAAAGGATTCTATCCGTACGGAATTTATAACTTATTTCATAACTTAATCTTAATACGGAATTTAAAATCAGGAATGATATACTTGTATCCAAAAGACATAAATCGAAAGAAAGGATTCTATCCGTACGTTAAAATTTTCCAAGTGATGCTACCTTGTTTTCAATTGTAGATTTATACTGGCAGAGTTTAGCCTACTGATTATCCTCTTAACCTAATTTGCACACAAACTAGGTAATTAACTAATACAGCTTTTACGATAACTCACGAGATCAAACCTTCACAACAAATGACAAAGTGCGATACTTAAACATCCAGCGGATTCACAACTAAGGACGGAGTATAGTCCGTTTTCGGACAGCCCTCAAACATCCCGTCGAAATCACGACGAATGACAAAGTATAAACCCAATTTGAGCAGCACTTAAACATCCATTGGATAGTTCAAATCGATCGGACATTGAATCGTAGCAGCGATTGAGTTAATACCCTGTTCTGCAGCACCTCGCTATCCTAATTAGTGTTTCGTGTGTATTTGGAAGAGTAATTGGACGATTTCTCGGTGCCTGAAGCGAATTTCTTCGTTGTTTGAACACCAGAAAGCAAGTCCCAAAGCCTTCTATTTATAGCCAGAAATTGACATCCCTTGCGCACCGTAACAAACATACCTTACGGTCCGTAATGGCCCTTGCGCACCGTAACACTAATAACCTTACGGTCCGTAAGGGACACCTAAACACTATAGGTTTGCCACGTTTGGGACTAGCCTAGCTGAGTCGACATTTTCTTAAAATTCTAAACTGACAACGAATTATTTAGATAATCGTTAATAGAAAATACCCCCCTTGAGTTTTAGGGGTCCTGATCCTGATTCTGATTGTTCTGGAAATCTTAGGGTTTGTGCAGAATCACTTAGGTGTCTTAATTAGGGTTTCCTATTGGACTACAAATCATAAGAAATAATAATTTTTTTAATGAGGGTTGTTACATTTTTGTTTTAAAATTTTCGGGTGTTACAATAATACTCGGGCGACCCGGATTACGAGCTCACGGTGCAATCAGTTCAACGATACACGGTGCCATTAAATTCCCCACCGAAGCTGGGGTCGCCACTATCTTTTCGAAATCAAACTCATTCGTAGCCGAAGTAAGACATGCTACGGAAACGAGCTCCAAAAAGTCCGAAATGCCTACAGAACTCTGGGCGATCAATCCGGACTTCCCCGAACAACAAGTAGCTATCGGTGCTCAACTCCCAAAACGAACAAAGAAGCTCCTATGGGAATTATTGAGCAACTCGATCGATGTCTTCGCATGGAAGCACTCCGATATGCATGGGGTCCCTAGGTCTATGGCACAGCACCACCTGAACGTAAAAGAATCAATCAAACCAATAGCACAAAGAAAAAGGCATATGGTGCCGGATCGAGCCAAGGCAATTGCAAAAGACGTAAAGAGTCTCCTAGATGCCGGGATCATCCGAGAAGTACGGTATCAAACGTGGGTGTCGAATCCCGTTATGGTGCGGAAAAAGGATAACTCATGGAGAATGTGCATCGACTTCACAAATCTAAACGATGCGTGCCTGAAAGATTGTTTTCCATTACCAGAGATCGATGAGAAGATTGACTCAGTCGCCACGTTCAGGTTAAAGTGTTTTTTAGACGCTTACAAGGGATACCACCAGATACAAATGGCAGTCGAAGATGAGGATAAGACAGCCTTTGTCACTAATGAAGGAGTGTACTGCTTTACTAAGATGTCGTTCGGTATTAAAAATGCCGGTGCTACGTATCAGCGTTTAATGAGCAAAGCTTTCAAAGACCAGATCGAACGAAACGTAGAGGTATATGTTGATGATATCGTAATCAAAAGTCACGATGAAGCTGCCATGTTGAAAGACATACTCGAGACATTTACCCGACTCCGAAGCATCAACATGAAATTAAACCCCAAAAAGTGTACGTTCGGGGTAGAAGAAGGAAAATTCTTGGGAGTCATGGTCGGGTTAAAAGGCCTGCGAGCCAAGCCAGACAAGATCGATGCTGTTCTTACAATGAAGCCCCCAACATCGGTAAAAGAGATCCAGTCCCTAAATGGACGATTGGCCGCCCTCCATCGATTCTTGTCGAAAGCAGCAAACAGATCACTCCCGTTCATGGACGTCCTCAGAAAAAGCTTCAGATCGGAGTTTAAATGGACGGAAGAAGCTGCACGAGCTTTTGAAGAGCTCAAAACTTATCTTGGCACCTTGCCAACCCTCACTGTACCAGAAAACGATGAGGTACTAACGGTCTATTTAGCCGCATCGCTTGGAGCTATCAGTGCAGTGCTAGTCGCTCACCGAACCGGGGCGCAAATCCCCATTTACTACGTGAGCCGAACGCTAAAAGATTACGAAACAGGATACTCAAACTTGGAAAAATTGGCTCTGGCACTAGTCCATGCTTCGAGAAGACTTCGCCGATACTTTCAAGCTCACCCGATTGAGGTACGAACGGACCAAAGAATCCAGCATGTTCTCCGACGCCCCGAAGTTTCAGGTCGCATGGCAAAATGGGCGATCGAGCTGGGCGCGTTCAACATCACCTTCAAAACCAAAGGGCCGCTGAAAGGGCATGTGATAGCCGATTTCCTGGTAGAGATGCCGGAGGAAAAAGAAATAGAAAAAACCGAGAAAGCTCTAGAGAAGCCTTGGTCTCTGTATACAGACGGGGCTTCAAGCGCCGAAGGAGCAGGAGCGGGACTAATTCTCACCGATCCGGATGGTACGGATATGACATATGCGCTCCGATTAGAATTTAAGAGTTCTAATAACGAATCCGAGTACGAGGCCCTCTTAGCCGGTCTACGCCTGGCACTGAAAGTCGGAGCAAGAAATGTCATAGCCCATGTAGATTCATTGCTCGTAGCGAATTAGGTAAACGGAGAATACGAAGCGAGGGAAGCCAACATGATCGAATATCTCGAGCAAGTAAAGCAAATAATGGCGTCATTCGAGTCATGTAAAGTCGAACACGTTCCCTGTAGCAAAAACAAAAAGGTTGACGCGTTGAGCAAGTTGGCATCCGTATCATTCAGTCACCTGGCCAAGGAGGTAAGGGTGGATGTATTAACCGCGCCCTCAATTGCCACTCCTCACGTCATGCAAGTAGAAGCTCCATCACAAACATGGATGGCACCCATAATCAACTACCTTGTGCACGATGTCTTGCCGGTTGATAAAGCAGAAGCGAGAAAGATCCAAATTAACTCTCTCCATTACCAGATGCAAGAGGGAGGGTTATACCGAAAGACTTTCCTTGGGCCTCTGTTGAAATGCCTCGATCCAGAGCAGGCCAGCTATATCATCAGAGAAATACATTACGGCATTTGCGGTATTCACGCCGGGCCGAAAATGATTGTAACAAAGGTGAAAAATGCAGGATATTATTGGCCCGGGATGCATGAGAGTGCAGTTAAGGAGCTCCAGCAATGTGATGAATGTCAAAAGCACGCACCAATAAGCCTTCGAGCTAAGAACGAGATGATCCCGGTAACCGCGGCATGGCCCTTCCAAAAGTGGGGCGTTGACATAGTCGGTCCTTTTCCACGATCGAGCGGAAGCGCCCAATACTTGCTGGTCGCGGTGGATTATTTCACCAAATGGGTGGAAGCTCGACCGTTTACAATCATCTTCGGCTACAATGTAACGAGATTATTTTGGGAATAAATCGTGTGCCGTTTTGGTCTTCCACTCTATATTGTAAGCGACAATGCAAAACAATTCGCGGAAAACCCGTTCAAACGCTGGTGCGAAAACTTGAAGATTAACCAAGTCTTTTCCTCGGTTGCCCACCCCCAGGGGAACGGGCAGGTCGAGCAGATAAATCGACGAATTGTTGATGGGATAAAGAGAAGGCTTGGTTACGAGGGCAAAGGTTGGGCGGATGAACTACCGAACATGCTATGGGCTCACTGAACGTTACAAAAGACTAGTAACGGAGAAACACCGTTCAGTCTTACATACGGCACGGAGGCCGTGATCCCCGCAGAGATCGGACTCCCGAACCAAAGGTGCAAAAATTGGGAGGAAAACGAGCGTAAGCTCCGATCCAATCTTGATCTGCTAGAAGAACGTCGGAACATCGCGGCGATCAAAGAAGCCCGATACAAAAAGAAGATCGAGAAGTACTATAACGCCCGTGCCAAGCTTTACAAATTCAAGGTTGGAGACTTTGTGCTCCGAAGCAATGATGCGAGCCGCGTCGAAACCCCGGGAAAGCTAACCCCAAAGTGGGAAGGTGTAAGGACTCTAAAAAATATCCTAATTTGACCCATAAATGAAAACCCGGACCCCTGAAACCTTACCCTACATCAAAAAATAAGAAAAACAAAACTTATAGGTTTCAGGCGGGCCGCGTAAGAGATAAGCTTGTCTTACGCGGGCCGCGTAAACCCTAAGTTTGACTGGATAAGTATCCGGGCCACGTATAACCCACCTGTCAAACCTAAGCCCATGACCATGCAAACCTATACGTAGACTGGGCGGCCACGCGGGCCGCGTAAGATATAGGTGATGGGTTACACGGGCCGCGTGAGGCCTTAATTTCAGCTATAAATAGCTGATCGCATGCACAGTCTGTTGGTGTCGAAAACAAAGTTCAAAAACGAATTCTTGTTACTCTGAAGTCGAAAATATCAATTATATTAGCGAGGCGCTGCTCCGATACCGGGTATTAACTCGATCGCTGCTACAATTCAATGTCCGATCGATTAAAACTATCCAATAGATGTTTAAGTGCTACCCACATTAGGGTTTATGCTTTGTCATTCGTCGTTAATTCGATGGATGTTTAAGTATCACACTTTGTCATTCGTTGTGAAGTTTTAATCTCGTGAGTTATCGTAAATGCTGTATTAGTTACTAACCGAGTTCGTGTGCATGTTATTAAATTTAGGTTAAAAGGCTAATCAGTAGGCTAGGCTCTGCTCAAATAAATCTGCAATGTGAGTCATTCTCTTTTTATCAAATTACTTTCAAAATCATGTTTATTTTCAAAATTATAAGTACAGGGATTAAGTCTTTGTAATCACCAAATTACAGCCGGTATGTGGGGTTTTGTTTACACTACTTGATAACCTTCACCATTGGACAACGGGGCCAAGGGGTGATATGACCATAGTCACAGACACCATCGGGCTAAGAGGCTACCGATGAATGTCGAGTGACAAATACTGTGGGTAGTTGGTTGATAAATGGAAACTTTGTAATCGCTCTTAATACTGTAAATTATAACAAACGTGTCGTTTTAGTAAAAAGAATGATTCACCAGTATTTCCCGCTGACAAAACCTTTTTTCAAACATGTTTCAGGGGATCTGTTATGATTCAGGAAAAGTGCCGCGAAGCACTACAAGCTTAAGAAAGTGGCTCAGTATAAAATAAAGAAACATGTTTTGGAAAAACAAAGATTTCTCCGTGAAATCATATGATTGTAAATTACCGGGGTTTATCCCGAGTTGTGAAATAAAATAATCAGGAAATTGCAGTTTTAAAAAGATCCTATTCAAATCTCCCGCTGTTAACTCAATTAAATAAATACCACGGAATTTTCTGTCCCGCGACTCCTGAAACGGGTCAAACCGGGTCGGGGGCCGTGACAGAAAAATGTGGTATCAGAGCCACTGATTTAAGCCAATTAAGTATTTAGAAAATACTTAATTTTTTCTGATTGCTATTCTATGATTATGTGTTTTATTATTTGAATAATTGTTTACAGTATGGGTAAGCAAAAGCTTTCAAACATCTATCTTAAATTAGATAGGTCATTCAACGAGAAGGGAAGTTCATCCCAAACAAAATCCTCAAATCACTCTGTAATTCCTGATGAAGGAATATTTGTCCGTAAGGCACAATATGAGGAACCACTTTCTCCTAATAAAAGAAGTTTGATTATTAAGAAAATTCAAGATAAACTAAAGAAATCCAAAGGAGGGAGAGTTAATTAGAAAACCCAAGAATTAGGCAGTAACCCACCATGGGAAGACAAGTTAGATGAAAAATGGGCAGATCTCTATATGCTAGCCACTGTAGCAGTAAATTTAAATCTCTAAATACACCTGACTCAAAATTTTAGCACCCTTATCATCTACAAGCCAGAAACCTTATCCAGTAAATAAATAAGTTTACCGTAAACCCTAATATGTTTTATTTAAGTTGTTCTTTGTACTAAATTAGTCACACAGTATGCAATAATATTTTCTATGAAATTTTGTTATAAAATTTTAACTTATCAATTTTTGTGTATTTTGCATATGTGCTAAACAGCATGAATGACTTGTCTGACGCCCTTCAAAATCTAAATCTCTATCCGGTGAAAATAGAGATTTCTAGAGACTTTACGGGTTACATAGCCGATATAGAAGAACCTGTGGAATTCAATGCTCCACCTCCAGAGAAACCTAAGCCCAAGAAAAGGAGAAGATTTGTAGGATGGAGGCGTGTGCGCAGGAGGAAACCCACAACTAGGAGAATTCCTAAAATAGAAAATCACTTAGATAAAGGAAAGGGGATTGAAGTCGGGGAAAGTTCTAGGTAGATGGAAAAGGAGTTTGGGGAAGGTTCTAGGCAAAATCAGATGGAACTTGGGGAAAGCTCTAGACAAGTTGAGGAGTTACCATTTCAGGATGAATTAGATCGCGCATTGGCAAGCTGTGATATAGTCAGGCCTGTCAATAATAATTTCTACTCTTATCCTGTCGAAAATCAACTCCCTATAAACTTAGAACCAACAATTCCAGAACCTATAATTCACACCCAACCTCTAGGAATGGATGAGTGGTGGACTAATGATTGGCAGTTCCAAAACCTGCGCAACGGTCATTATTCCTTTCTCCCTCAGTTCGACCCAGAACCTATACCAAACCCATCGATGAGCAATGAGAATTTAGCTGAACTCCGCCACTTTGGCGAAGAGTTGGTGGATGCCGGAAATAGAATCAGGGAAGTAGGAGAACAGATCTCCTGGAAATACGACGAGAGGGAACGCCGTTACTGAAATACCAACTGACGAAGGATAGTGTTGTGTGAGAATGTAAAACTGTGGTTGTAAAATAAATAAGTAGAATATAATCTTGTAAAATAACCACAAATAAAACTTTGTAAGATAAATGGTGGGTAATGACGCATATTATAAAATATAAAAATGGGAATCAAGAAATCGATAGTTTTGACTATATATGTGTTATGAAAATTATATGATTATTTGTGTATGATTGTTATTTATTCAATACTAATAATTTATATAAATTAATTAACAGATGGAAAACGTTAATAATGAACCAGTTAATGAGATTAACCAATCTGAGCAACATCCGGGGGATCAATTTATGACTAGGCAAGATATAGAAAATATCGTTGCTCAAGGGAAAGCCAATGCTATTCCAGCAATAATTGCTGCTGCCCAGAAACCCGTTGAATCTCAACAAATCATCCCTAGCAAACGTATTTCTGAAGATAACTTCAGTAATAGTGTAAATGGAGGCGGTAATCATACTAATCATGATAATGATCTACGGCAGGCTCCGCTCCCTAAGAAAATGAAAGCTGCAACGTCTGGTTGCACTTACAAGGAATTTCTTGCTTGTAAACCCGCTGAATTTGAAGGCAATGAAGGAGTGACTGCGGCACTGCGTTGGTTAGAGAAAACCGAGGTAGTAATCACAATAGGTAAATGTGACAAAGACGACAAGGTTATGTACGCGTCGAATCTTTTCAAGGAAGGGGCGCTCGAATGGTGGAACACGGTGTTACAAGCAAAAGGAAGGATCATGGCGTATGCCATGAACTGGGAAGAATTTAAAAGTCTTGTAGAAAGAAAATTCTGTCCCGAATATGAAAAAGATCAAATGGCAAATAAATTCCTAAATCATAGAATGATGGGTGTAGATTGTCGCGGTTATACTTCGACATTCTTTGAATATGCTAGAGTGGTACCAACACTGGCTTCGCCAGAACCGGTACTCATTTCTCGCTATATTTGGGGATTGATTAGTGAAATCCATAACATCGTTAAAGCTACGAGACCTCGTACTATTGACGATGCGGTGTAATTAGCTAACACCCTAACTGACGAACTGGTACGAACGAGAGATGAAAATAGGAAAAAGGAACTGGCTCAGAAAATTACCCAAGGATTTCGTACGGGTAATAATAGTAGCTTCAGGAAAAGAGGAACAGGGCAATCTTCAACTCTGCCATTTTGCAGGAATTGCAAAAAGAAAAATTATGGAAGATGCAATGTAATCTGCAACTTTTGCAAAACTGTAGGACATCGTGAAGAAGACTGCAGAAAGAAAACCAGGATTTGCTATAACTGTGGAGAAAATGGGCATTTTAAAACAGAATGTCCTAAATTGGTCAAACCAGCAGACAACAAAGCCAAGCCAGCCGATGGAGCTACCAAGAAGAATGTTCGAGCCTTCCAGTTAACTACTCAGGAAGCCGAGCTAATTCCGGACGTGATAGCTGGTACGTTCTTAGTCCACAACATATACGCAAAAGTATTATTTGACTCTGGTGCAAACCAAAGTTTTATAAATACTTCATTCTGCCAAGCTCTTAACTTACCTTTAACCAACCTTAAGCAGATTTTTACAGTAGAAACAGTAGATGGGAATTTTATTAAAATAGATAAGGTTTTGCAAAAAGAAAATATATAACTTTTAGGTCATAAATTTCATGCAAACCTATTACCAATGAATCTAGCTGGGTTCGATGTTGTGTTAGGAATGGATTGGTTAGTAGCCAACCATGCTCGAATCCTTTGTGATAAGAATTCTATAGAAATTCAGGCACCTACCGGAGAAGTAATCATGATTACAGGAGATAAGCCACGTAAACCCATGAAATTCATATCAGTAATGAAAGTTGCTAATTATGAACGAAAGCAAGGAATAGTATATATGATTTCAGTAATCATTAATACTAAGAATAAAGAACTTAAGGAGATTCTTGTAGTCTCAGAATACCCAGATGTATTCCCAGAAGAATTACCAGGAGTACCACCTGATAGGGAAGTAGAATTTAGAATTCATCTAATCCCAGGAACTACACCGATAGCTAAGGCACCTTATCGGTTAGCACCTACAGAAATGTTAGAATTGAAAAAGCAATTAGATGAATTACTAAGTAAAGGTTTCATACAACCTAGTTCATCCCCTTGGGGAGCACCAGTGTTGTTTGTAAAGAAAAAGGATGGTTCGATGAGAATGTGTATTGATTATAGAGAATTGAATAAGGTTACAATTAAGAATCGATACCCATTACCTAGGATTGATGATCTTTTTGATCAACTTCAAGGAGCTAGATATTTTTCTAAGATCGATTTACGCTCCGGATACCATCAATTAAAGGTACAAGAAGAAGACATACCTAAAACTGCTTTCAGAACTAGGTATGGTCATTACGAGTTTACAGTCATGCCATTCGGATTAACGAATGCACCTGCAGCATTTATGGACATGATGAATAGAATCTGTAAACCATATTTGGATAAATTTGTAATTGTCTTCATTGACGATATACTTATTTATTCCACAAATCAGGATGAGCATTGTCAGCACTTGCATGCACTCTTAACTTTGTTAAGAAAAGAAAAGCTTTATCCAAATTCTCGAAGTGTGAATTTTGGCTACAAGAAGTGCAATTCCTAGGACACATGGTGAATCATGAAGGTATTCATGTAGATCCTGCTAAGATAGAGGCAATTACCAAATGGAGGGTTCCGCAAACCGCAATGGAAATTAGAAGTTTTATAGGTTTAGTTGGATACTATAGACGGTTTATTAAGGATTTTTCCAAGATAGTTGTACCATTAACTAAGCTAACCTGTAAAGCTGTTAAGTTTGAATGGGGACCTAAACAAGAAGAAGCCTTTAGAATCTTGAAACAGAAGTTAACAAATGCTCCAATCCTAGCTTTACCAGAAGGGACTGAAGATTTTGAAGTATATTGTGATGCTTCAAAACTAGGATTAGGATGTGTGTTAATGCAACACAAGAAGGTAATTGCGTATGCTTCAAGGCAATTAAAAAAGCACGAAGAAAACTATACGACTCATGACTTAGAATTAGGAGCCGTAATTTTTGCCCTTAAGATTTGGAGGCATTATCTATACGGAAGTAAATTTACTGTATATACAGATCATAAAAGTTTAAGGTATATATTTGGGCAAAAAGAATTAAACATGAGGCAAAGGAGATGGGTGGAAGTCCTAAGTGACTATGACTGTGATATTCAGTATCACGAAGGAAAGGCAAATGTAGTTGCAGATGCCTTAAGTCGTAAATACCATGAGAAACAACGACGGGTCCGTGCTCTTAGATTAAATCTACAGTTAGATTTAATGGAACAACTGAAGCATTTTCAAGAAACAACAATTAAGGATGACGCTGAAGGAATGAAAGGAAGAATAAAAGAATTAGAACAAGGATCTGATGGAATTTGGAGATTCCACCAAAGAAGAATTTGGGTACCTAAGCAGGGAGAATTAAGAAATAAGATCTTAGAAGAAGCTCATAAATCTAGGTATACCATGCACCCAGGAAACAATAAGATGTACCAAGATTTAAGAAACAACTTTTGGTGGATAGGAATGAAAAAGGATGTAGCTCGATATGTTTCTAAGTGTCTTACTTGTTCACAAGTTAAGGCAGAACATCAGAAACCTTCAGGTCTACTACAACAATTAGAAATGCCAGTATGGAAATGGGAACTCATAACAATGGATTTTGTTACTAAGTTGCCCAAAACCAGAAAAGGTAATGATGCGATTTGGGTAATTGTGGATCGATTATCCAAATCAGCTCACTTTCTACCTATGAAAGAAACCTTTAGCATGGAAAGATTGGCAAAGTTGTATGTACATGAAGTTGTATCCTTACATGGAGTTCCACTCTCCATTGTTTCGGATCGGGATAGTCCTTCCACTTCCCATTTTTGGACTAGTTTCCAAGAAGCAATGGGAACTCGACTAAATTTAAATACGACATATCATCCTCAGACAGAAGGACAAAGTGAAAGGACAATCCAAACTCTGGAAGACATGCTCAGAGCATGTGTAATAGATTTTGGTGGAAACTGGGATGACCATGTCACACCCCGAATTTCCACGTGTCACCGGTGGGCCCGGTAGGGGAGTATCGTGACGTGGTTGGCAACATAATAGTCAAACAACACAATATTTAAATGCACAGCGGAAGCAAAGTATAGATTTAATTCAACCAACCGATATTGTAATATTAAGTTTTACAATTAGTCGAATATAATCCACAGGTAGATCCAAATAAAAAGGAAACAAATGTTCAACAGTTTATAACATCCAAGCTGGCGAGACTTAATGTGGATGCTAGGAGACATGCCAGCCTATTTCGCGTAGTACCTGCACTTAACCTTTTAAGAAAATACGTCAGTTTACACTGGTAAATACAATCAACCGACTCATTTTGAAAAGAGTTTAAGAAAATGCATTTAAGGCACAAGGCACAAATAATATTTTATAACTTGGGATAATTATTTAAATATATAATACTTGTATGGATTTACATGTTCCTTATGCGTTCAGTAGCCCGGATCGAGCCGGGTTAAAGATTAATAGACACACCACTATAATTATGAGACACCAACGGCGTACGCCTACGCCGGGTGCTGAGGTCGTGGCCATTCGTAGAATGATGCCAGGGATATCCGGGACAACGGTCATTAACCCCCCAAAGGCTTTAAGTAAACAAAACAATGTTAAACGAGACGTCTCAATACTTTCATTATCATACATTCAATCAAAGATTCAACGTCCCGACCAAGCGGTATTTTATATACCGTACCCCAAGCCCGTATAGGGAAAATAAGTTAAAAGTATTTACCTGAGCTTAAATATAAATTCAATCCCAACCGTATCAAATCAGCAAGTACAGATAGCTTTTACTGAGCTCCTAAATCTGGAATGAAGGTTTTTAATAACCTATTAGAATCCTAACGGGTCTTTAATTAAGCCTTGACTTAGACCGGTTAGTTTTCAAGAGGGAGATACGGTTCAAACGCATGATTAAGCGAAGACCGGATAGAATGTGATTTATACCCGACAAGTTCAGGGACTTGTATAATATGGTATTACATACACATTCTGGATTTTGAGATAAAACCGATAAGGTTTGACCCGTTTCGGCTAACTTATATAAACCAGTTATATAAACCGATCCGAACGCGAATAACGCGTAACGGGTAACCGAATAGGTCACGAACAGGTTTCCTAAGTTAATATGCTTAAAATATGTTGTGATATCATAATGATACCTTCCATAATGCCCAAAACGAGTTTAATCCTTAATTATGCCCCGTAGGGGTATTTCGGTCATTTTGAAGGTTATAAAAGGGATTTATAATACCTCTGTGATACGGGTCTGGTTTAATCAGAAAAATTATTTATTTTAACAGGTATCAATAGTTGGTATAAAGTCTTTTATGATAAAATGGTTCTAGACCCAAACTACGCGTTTAATACGCGTGTAAAGCCGTTTTAAGCGACGTACGGTTTAAAATATGGTTCTGAGTTTTCTGATCAGTAAAACAGGCTCAAAACACTCTATTTATTATTTAAAATCAGTGGCAATTGGATTGGTATCAAACGGATTTGTAAAACTCGTTTTATGGCCTAAAAGGGCATATTCGGTATTAACCGAATCAATGCGATAAGCCTAGCTTAAGATCAGTTTAAAAATAATTAAAAATCTTCAAAAATCCCAAAATATTATTTAACATCAGTGGGTAAAAGTTTTGGTACCGAAAATCGGGTTTAGATAGGCTATGCGCTAATCGCGCCGTTTAATTAATAAAAAGCTTATTATTTACGCTAATGCGCATATCTCCTAATCTAGACCTCCGATTGACGTGAAAATTTACGTACATGTTGAATAATCAGTAACTAAGATTATTGTACTTCCACATTTTCAAAATTCTCGTTGTATGGTCATATGGGCGTTATGGTCCTATTTAAGCGATTAACGGAAACGTGTGCATGCATCGGATAATCAACGAAACATGTACAGAGACTTATACTATCATGCAACCCTACTCTAATGAAGTACTAAGGCATTTCCGAATCAAACTAAAATGGGTCAGAACCGAAGTCAAAGCAAAAGTCAAGGTTTTGTGCCTTTCGGTTCCGAACCGGGTTTAAACAGAAAATTGTCGAGTCGGGCAAGTGTAGACAAGTTTTTATACTTATTACCATGTTATATTAAGGTTAAAACAGGTTACACGCCTCGCGGATTGCTAATTGTGCATTAAATCGCATTTTGTAATTCTGTTGACTTTTTCGGTCAACGTTTGACCCGACAAACGACCTAGTTAGGTCTGGATTCGGTACGTGCCCTTATAAGGGTTTAATACCCATGTAATTACCTATCTAACGGTACTTTTAATTCGACACACGACTGAGCTATCGTTAATTAATCGCGAAGTCAAACCGTAGTTACGTCGGTTTGACTTTTAAGCTAATTACTAAGCTAGAATTAATTTAGAAAGGTTAGGCAACTTACTAGATGGTTAATGAATGATTAGAAAGGCTCTTGATCAGTTTGCAAGCTCCCCAAATAATCAGAATGCTTGAATATGATGTGTGAATGAATGTTGCACTTGAAGGTCCTTTATATAGTGGGTTTACACACCACAATCAATTGACACAAGAGTCTATGATCAGCCACAAGTGATAAACACATGTCTCTAGCATGTAGGGGGTGTCTAGGGGCCATGCATGTGCAAGAAAAACCGGCCAAGGGGTAACAATCGCACACAACAGCCAACAGCAGGTCAGCTGTCGCTGGGCACACCCTCGCGTAGCGCGAGGGGCCGTCGCGCTACGCGACGCCCTAGTCTGATCAGAATTGTTTTGTTTGTTGATGGTTTGAAAGGGCAGCCGTTATAAACGACTTGTGGACTTATTTTATCAGTAGGGGGCCTCCCATAAGTGTCTATATGTTTGAACATACCCTACCATTATCAAATGTTTCAAATGAATGCATAAACAAGACCCGAAAACATCGGTTTACCATTGCTTTTCATCGTGGGATCACCTCATACTTTTGCAATTCCATTATTGGCAATAATTCCCTGAATTGAGGGTATAATAGATGTGTAAAATATTAAATCGGGTCTTGGGATTTATAATTGAGGTGTTCAGAGGTAATAATTTAACATGACGCCACTTTAAATCCTACCGAAAACATCTTTATTAAATCCGGGTTTTCAACGCGTTTTTGTTTGACATGACACGTGTCGTTTTAATATTAAACCCGAAATTTGCGAGGTGTTACATCCTCACCCCCTTAAAATAAATCTCGACCCGAGATTTAATGAAACAAGTAAGGGTACTTTTCTTTCATGGTGGATTCTAACTCCCACGTAAACTCGGGACCTCTTCGGGCATCCCATTTGACCTTTACAAAAGGTATATGCTTTCTTCGAAGCATTCTTACCTGTCGATCTTCAATCGACAAAGGTTTTTCAACAAATTTCAAGCTCTTGTCTATCTGCACATCTGTATGTGGCATGACATGTGAATCGTCAGCGGAACACTTCTTTAGATTGCAGATGTGGAACACATTGTGAATTTCACTGGGCTCTTCAGGTAAGTTTAGCTTATAGGCAACTGAACCGACACGTTCGATAACCTCGAAAGGCCCTATGTATCTCGGGCTTATCTTGCCTTTCTTACCAAAACGCATCACTCTTTTCCAGGGTGATATCTATTGTTGAATCTTATTCTTTAATAAGAATTTAGGAGGTTTGCTATTTTCATAATCCTTAATTTTCTGCCGAATACTGGCATCTTACTGATGATTATGAATTTGCGTGATCTTATTGATTGTCTATAATGAAATTTTCAGATCTTAATGTTTGGACTTACCAACTATTGTCCTATCAATGAACGTTTATCATTCCATCTATACAAGGTTTTCAAGGGAGTAGCCTTGATACCTATATATCAAATATTATAGAGAAGCTTATCTTAAGGTGAGATGGTTATTCCAACCAGTACTTAACTAATATTAAGGAATAGCTAATCCTTGTCGTTAGTCGAACAATTCGACGATCCTGGTTAGCTGATGGCAAATTCTTAATCGTTGTCTAATTAGGATTGCGGTAATGTATGCATAAGCAAAATGAACCGTCTTTCTTATCTAACAATATCAAACTCTCGGAGTATCGAATTAGGCTATATGAACCTATGTCTTAAAATCTACTTACTCAAGGTTTCGTTTATTCCATAATTAATATGGAGTTTTCACAATACTCCAGCCCACGGCGGGCGACAAATCTTAATTCTACCTGCCTTCCAGGAGGTAAGCAGGGATATCTTTTGAGAAGATAATTAAGATACAAAGAGGCTACAGAGATTTTCCATATCTCAGGTTCCAGTTCATCCATCCTTGTCCGTGTCAAATGAGTGACACCTTTACGTTATAAGTCCTCGAATTCCTTAATCGGGAACATTTACTTAGGAAGAAAAATTCCATTTTTGGATATCTTCTTTGAATACTACTAGTCGACTTTAGTACAATATGATCGTTGGGATATCTTAGGGGTTCCATGTATTAAACCTCCATGCTGATCAGACATGGAAATAATCTATGGGACACACTAGGATATGCCAATCCTCATATGACACTTTCATCAAACATAGTTTGGCATTCGCAGGCGATAGAAAACAATGAGAAAAGAAAAATAATTAAAATAACATATGTTGTCGTACTCTATGCAAAGAAAGAGTGCTCTTAGATTTTCAGAAGGATTCCTTGCCGATACGAGAAGAATCGGTTACTAAGGTTTCCTTGGTAATTATACTTTGTGGGTATAATAAAAATTTTGCTAAGTTTATGGTTCATGAAGATTTATTATTGCCTGTATTAAAAAAAAAACAGAGCACTTAGCAGCAATTATCATTGATAAATGATAAGGAAGTTTATAGTACAAGTGCTTATATCTAATAAATAATGGAAGTTTCACAAACTAGGCACCTAGCTCAGTTGGCTAGGCGCGCGAAAGGGTGCGGCCGGCCTAGACCCAGGTTCGATTCCGGGGACGGCCAGTTCCACCATTTTTTTTTTTTTTTTGTTTAATATTAATTACTCGTACGAATACGTGTAATTATGAGAGTGGTCTCATACGGAGTCTTGATAATTAATTGTTTCTTAACACTCACAATATGGCTTGATTTTGAAGGCAACCAAACCTTTCCTATTACTATATAAAGTCCTCTTATTAACGCAACAAGGACAGCGGAGAAGAGTAATTCCTAATGGATATTAAATCTCCATTTAATATTGCTGCAGTAGTCTCGGAGGTATTATCGACCAAAATTTTTTTTACTTCATACTTAACGCTTATAGTTTTAGCAGGCAGATTTAAAGATTTACAATATCTATTGTCTACAAGAGACCTATCTGAACCTGTATAAAAAGTACTCTAGCTTATACATCATTTACAAGAAAGGTACCTGTGCTAACGTTGTCATCCTGAACGGCTTCCCTTGCATCCATTCCGAAGACCCTCGTATTGGTCTTCTTGCCTTCCTCAGGCTTTTTAGCGTACTTAGGGCAGTTGGTCTTAATGTGCCCCTTATCATGGCAGTTGAAGCATGTTGCATCCTTTATCTTCTTGCACTCTATCGTCTTGTGGTCTTTAGACTTGCATAACCCACATGCAGGTGATCCTGATTGAGACTGAGTCTCAAGCCTGCATTTTCCAAAGTGGCGTTTTTGGCAAGTCGAGCACCTTGGCTTTCCCTCTGTTCGCTGATTACCCTTGTTAGATTCAGACTTAATTGCTTTTCCCTTGGCAGCCGTAGGGCAATTAGTACTGATATGGCCCTTTTTGCCACAGCCATGACAGGTCGCATTTTCCAATTTCTTGCAATCCAAGGCCTTGTGACCCTTGGTTTTGCAAATTCCGCATAAATTAGTACGTGGGTCGATTGTGCATTTTCCAACATGTTGCTTCCTGCAATTCTTACATCTGGGTTTTTCACCTGACTGTCGGTTGTTTTTCAATCCCTTGCATTCATGGGTCTTGTGATTCCTTTCTTTACAGATACCACATCCCCTGATCTGTTCATATATACATTTACTGAAATGCCTCTTCTTCCCGCAAATCTTACATTCGGGTTTAGCCTCCTTTGGCTTGGACTGGTTATAGTTTAAACCGGTCTTACCCTTTTTACAAATTTGCATTGGGGTATTATTGCCCTTTCGCTTGTGATCCTTCAGTACACGATCTACAACGTTATTTATGGCTGTATTTAACACAGCCTTTAACTCGGTGCTCGTTATATTCAGTCTTACATCATCATTCTGATCAACTGGGCGATTGTGAGCTTCAGAGGAGTCAGCCATGGTGAAGCTTTGGGGCTACAAACCAAGAAGTAATAATTTGCTTTAAGTATATGGCGAATTGTCGAATTTAATGACTAATTAGCCATGGTGTAAATAAACCATATAGGCCAATAGATAGTACTTAAGTTAATTGATTATGTTCAGCAAACCATCCTTGGCTTGTAAACAGAATATAATCCTTCATATTTATTAGACAGGGGACATAAATCACGACTGTCAATGTCGTATTGACATTTCATATAGCACAAGAGCTTGTTCCCAAGAACTCTTGATGGCACAGGGGCCTTGTCATTAGGGAAAAATCTTAAACATAATCGATGATTCCTTTGGATCGGAAAATTCCATAATTCATTGTCTTGACAAGACTTTATGAAATAATAACTATCTTTTCATATATACACCTTTTCCCATAGGTACACATCCCAAATGGATGTTTTGATGCGTACATCATGCTCGACGTTTACCAGTCATGATTCCTATTGATCACTTACACTAGCTAAGAGATATGGAAAAATCTTAATATAGGGATGACAAGTGTGATTTTATCATATCACTGTTGTCGGGAGTGTCAACACATTTTAAAGTGTTAACAATGATCTGAATCTCTATTTAACCAGGTTTTACCATCTTAGCAAGGTCTACAATAACATTCAGTCTAGATCAAACCTTTTAAGATTCTCTTTTAATATTAAACTGACGGGAAGAGAATGATATTTATCTTATTCAGGATTTTCACTATTAATCCTAAATTATAATCTAGTAATAGTACAAAAGGCTTAGTCACTTAGACGAGTTTCATTTATAAGCCATGATTTCAGAGAATCGAGGCATTAAGGTTTGAACATATTTCATTACCTTTACTAGACAGAGAGTCGAAGACTACTACTGTCATTTTCATAATTGACTATACGATATGGCGAGTAAGCAAATCAATTGACATTACAAAACGATGTTTTAAGAAAATAATAATCATCACACTGGTGATAGTAGTCATGATAATATTGATCATATTGACTATGAGGCTTGGGCATAGCCCACTGCCTTAGACAAGAACCCTAAGAATTACTACTGTCATTGTCGTAGTGACAATATTATAAAGTATAGCCAGTAGGCACTTCATCCCTAAGGATGTCGATAATATGATCATCATATTGATGATATTAGTCATGATCACATTGATCATATAGACTAATAGGCTTGAGCATAGCTCACCACCATAGACAAGGAATCATAAAGATCACAATGTCAGAGACATATTAGTCATGATCACATTGATCATTTAGGCTAATAGGCTTGAGCAGAGCTCACCACCATAGACAAGGAATCATAAAGATCACAATGTCAGTGTCTCAGATGGACAATACGTTATAGCCCGTAGGCACTTCCCTTCTAAGGGATGGTTATAATATGATCATCTTATAGGATGCTACAAGCTATGATTTCTAAATCAATAGACTAAATAAGAAAATTGGAAAAATCCATTATTAAAAAAAATAAAAGTACAGAGTTGCCCTAAGCGGGACTTGAAAGGAATAATGTTGTCCTCGAAGGGACTGAAAAGGTAAATACGTCCTTATAAGGATTATTGAGGAAATGATCTTCAGCAAAGGAGTTTCTTCTTCATTCAATTCCTGAATGCTTTCTCCTTGGTTGCACGTTTCATCCTAGCCGTTGTACGAAGGTCAGCAATATAAGGCTTCAGGTGTGGAGGATTCCTATTATGGCTTCTTCGCTTGGCGACGTATCCAATATATAAAGATTTGGAAGAAAATTTCCAGATGAGGATTGAGAGTATTCCTATGTTAAGTCTAGACTCAGAAGGTCAAGGTATGTGCTAATGTGTCATTTAGATTAAACACAAAAAGATAGTGTTTAATTCACTCAATGTTGGCTCTGATACCAACCTGTCACACCCCGAATTTCCACGTGTCACCGGTGGGCCCGGTAGGGGAGTATCGTGACGTGGTTGGCAACATAATAGTCAAACAACACAATATTTAAATGCACAGCGGAAGCAAAGTATAGATTTAATTCAACCAACCGATATTGTAATATTAAGTATTACAATTAGTCGAATATAATCCACAGGTAGATCCAAATAAAAAGGAAACAAATGTTCAACAGTTTATAACATCCAAGCTGGCGAGACTTAATGTGGATGCTAGGAGACATGCCAGCCTATTTCGCGTAGTACCTGCACTTAACCTTTTAAGAAAATACGTCAGTTTACACTGGTAAATACAATCAACCGACTCATTTTGAAAAGAGTTTAAGAAAATGCATTTAAGGCACAAGGCACAAATAATATTTTATAACTTGGGATAATTATTTAAATATATAATACTTGTATGGATTTACATGTTCCTTATGCGTTCAGTAGCCCGGATCGAGCCGGGTTAAAGATTAATAGACACACCACTATAATTATGAGACACCAACGGCGTACGCCTACGCCGGGTGCTGAGGTCGTGGCCATTCGTAGAATGATGCCAGGGATATCCGGGACAACGGTCATTAACCCCCCAAAGGCTTTAAGTAAACAAAACAATGTTAAACGAGACGTCTCAATACTTTCATTATCATACATTCAATCAAAGATTCAACGTCCCGACCAAGCGGTATTTTATATACCGTACCCCAAGCCCGTATAGGGAAAATAAGTTAAAAGTATTTATCTGAGCTTAAATATAAATTCAATCCCAGCCGTATCAAATCAGCAAGTACAGATAGCTTTTACTGAGCTCCTAAATCTGGAATGAAGGTTTTTAATAACCTATTAGAATCCTAACGGGTCTTTAATTAAGCCTTGACTTAGACCGGTTAGTTTTCAAGAGGGAGATACGGTTCAAACGCATGATTAAGCGAAGACCGGATAGAATGTGATTTATACCCGACAAGTTCATGGACTTGTATAATATGGTATTACATACACATTCTGGATTTTGAGATAAAACCGATAAGGTTTGACCCGTTTCGGCTAACTTATATAAACCAGTTATATAAACCGATCCGAACGCGAATAACGCGTAACGGGTAACCGAATAGGTCACGAACAGGTTTCCTAAGTTAATATGCTTAAAATATGTTGTGATATCATAATGATACCTTCCATAATGCCCAAAACGAGTTTAATCCTTAATTATGCCCCGTAGGGGTATTTCGGTCATTTTGAAGGTTATAAAAGGGATTTATAATACCTCTGTGATACGGGTCTGGTTTAATCAGAAAAATTATTTATTTTAACAGGTATCAATAGTTGGTATAAAGTCTTTTATGATAAAATGGTTCTAGACCCAAACTACGCGTTTAATACGCGTGTAAAGCCGTTTTAAGCGACGTACGGTTTAAAATATGGTTCTGAGTTTTCTGATCAGTAAAACAGGCTCAAAACACTCTATTTATTATTTAAAATCAGTGGCAATTGGATTGGTATCAAACGGATTTGTAAAACTCGTTTTATGGCCTAAAAGGGCATATTCGGTATTAACCGAATCAATGCGATAAGCCTAGCTTAAGATCAGTTTAAAAATAATTAAAAATCTTCAAAAATCCCAAAATATTATTTAACATCAGTGGGTAAAAGTTTTGGTACCGAAAATCGGGTTTAGATAGGCTATGCGCTAATCGCGCCGTTTAATTAATAAAAAGCTTATTATTTACGCTAATGCGCATATCTCCTAATCTAGACCTCCGATTGACGTGAAAATTTACGTACATGTTGAATAATCAGTAACTAAGATTATTGTACTTCCACATTTTCAAAATTCTCGTTGTATGGTCATATGGGCGTTATGGTCCTATTTAAGCGATTAACGGAAACGTGTGCATGCATCGGATAATCAACGAAACATGTACAGAGACTTATACTATCATGCAACCCTACTCTAATGAAGTACTAAGGCATTTCCGAATCAAACTAAAACGGGTCAGAACCGAAGTCAAAGCAAAAGTCAAGGTTTTGTGCCTTTCGGTTCCGAACCGGGTTTAAACAGAAAATTGTCGAGTCGGGCAAGCGTAGACAAGTTTTTATACTTATTACCATGTTATATTAAGGTTAAAACAGGTTACACGCCTCGCGGATTGCTAATTGTGCATTAAATCGCATTTTGTAATTCTGTTGACTTTTTCGGTCAACGTTTGACCCGACAAACGACCTAGTTAGGTCTGGATTCGGTACGTGCCCTTATAAGGGTTTAATACCCATGTAATTACCTATCTAACGGTACTTTTAATTCGACACACGACTGAGCTATCGTTAATTAATCGCGAAGTCAAACCGTAGTTACGTCGGTTTGACTTTTAAGCTAATTACTAAGCTAGAATTAATTTAGAAAGGTTAGGCAACTTACTAGATGGTTAATGAATGATTAGAAAGGCTCTTGATCAGTTTGCAAGCTCCCCAAATAATCAGAATGCTTGAATATGATGTGTGAATGAATGTTGCACTTGAAGGTCCTTTATATAGTGGGTTTACACACCACAATCAATTGACACAAGAGTCTATGATCAGCCACAAGTGATAAACACATGTCTCTAGCATGTAGGGGGTGTCTAGGGGCCATGCATGTGCAAGAAAAACCGGCCAAGGGGTAACAATCGCACACAACAGCCAACAGCAGGTCAGCTGTCGCTGGGCACACCCTCGCGTAGCGCGAGGGGCCGTCGCGCTACGCGACGCCCTAGTCTGATCAGAATTGTTTTGTTTGTTGATGGTTTGAAAGGGCAGCCGTTATAAACGACTTGTGGACTTATTTTATCAGTAGGGGGCCTCCCATAAGTGTCTATATGTTTGAACATACCCTACCATTATCAAATGTTTCAAATGAATGCATAAACAAGACCCGAAAACATCGGTTTACCATTGCTTTTCATCGTGGGATCACCTCATACTTTTGCAATTCCATTATTGGCAATAATTCCCTGAATTGAGGGTATAATAGATGTGTAAAATATTAAATCGGGTCTTGGGATTTATAATTGAGGTGTTCAGAGGTAATAATTTAACATGACGCCACTTTAAATCCTACCGAAAACATCTTTATTAAATCCGGGTTTTCAACGCGTTTTTGTTTGACATGACACGTGTCGTTTTAATATTAAACCCGAAATTTGCGAGGTGTTACAGACCACTTGCCATTAATTGAATTCTCCTATAACAATAGTTATCATTCAAGTATTGAAACTTCCCCATTTGAAGCACTATATGGAAGAAAGTGCAGAACTCCAGTTTGTTGGGCAGAAATAGGAGAAAGTCAATTGTCAGGACAGGAGATTGTGCAAGAAACTACTGACAAAATCACACAGATTAAGGAAAGATTAAAGACGGCTCGAGATCGTCAGAAGAGTTATGCAGACAATAGACGGAAGCCGTTAGAATTCCAAGTAGGAGACAAAGTATTATTAAAAGTTTCACCTTAGAAAGGAATAGTTCGATTCGGTAAGAAAGGAAAGCTAAGTCCAAGATACGTAGGACCATTTCCAGTGATCCAACGTATAGGACAAGTTTTTTATCGTTTACAACTACCAGAAGAGTTAGCTGAAGTACATGATGTATTTCATGTATCCAATCTCAAGAAATGTTTATCAAACGAATCTTTGGTAGTACCTCTCCAAGATATAGAGGTAAACAAAAAGTTAAATTTTGTTGAGAAATGTAACACCTCGTAAAATCACGTTCAATGAAGTCTTGACACGTGTAATGAACCCTAATGAAGTCAAACATTGAAATTTAGGGACTATTTTTTTGAAAAATCAAAAACTTTGATTAAGAAAGGACTGGAAGTGTTAGCATACCTAAAATAAGTTTCTAAATAACCTCTTACGATGTTTATATTCACAAATGTGCCACTTGATGGTTAAGTGTAGCCGTTTGCGTAATTAATTGAAGGTTTGCGTAATAAAGGGTTAAAAGCGTCAACATGTCAATTCTAACCTCTGAGTGACCTTTTAACAAACCGAGAGCTTCATGATATTTAATTATACTCTCGGGAATGCCAAATAATGGCCGTCTAAAGTTTTTATGCCTATAAGTAAAGTTACGCGCAACTTTGCAAGTTAAAGGGGCTAAAAGTGTCAATATGTTTAATTATACCTCTGAATGACCTTTTAGCGAATCCGAAGCATCGTGATGTTTAATAATACTATCAAGAATGCCTAATATGGATTAGATGAGGCTTCAATACTATTAAATGATGAAATGCGCAAGTTTGCGCAATAGAGGGACCTAAAGCGTCAACTTTTGAATCTACGCCATTCGGTGACCATTTAAGCAAACGGAAGCGTAGTAATATTTAAATATATGCTTGGGAATGATTATTATGGGCCATGGAAGGCGTAGATATCATTAAACGGCATTTCGCGCTACTTTGCGCAATTAAGGGACTAATTGCGTCAAATTGCAAAAGGAGGTCGAATCGTATGGTAACGGACCTTCCGGAATATGTCCATAAGTTAAATATACCCTATTCATCCTTTATATAGCTTAGATATAGGCTTAGAGGTGTTTGGTGCGCAAAAATAAACTTTTATGTCATACAGGGACTAAAAGTGTCAAAAAGTGCACAAGTTTGCACTTTTGCGCATATCTCGCATTCTGAATATCCCCGGACTCCCAAAAATTTATGTAAGCATTAAAATATTTTATTTTAGTGATCTCCTTGATAAAATTCCATTCGTCGCGTAATTTGGATCGTTTTTCGCGTCCGTTCGTGTTTCGTCGTAATTAGACGAACAACGTGACCATACGGCCAAACGGACCGACATCCGACATGTTTTTGAGCATGTTTCGTGTCCCCTATGTCTAAACATCATAGTGGAGCCTTGAAATGAGGTTAACGGGCCTTGAACGTGCCTAAAGTGACCATAAAAGCTCACAGGGGCCATTTCTGCCATATATGAAAGTGCTGTTTGCTGCTAAACAGCTGTAAACAGCCTGTTCCATCAGTTTCTATCAATTGTAAATGGTTTTTTTTGGAAACTAGGGGCTGCCCATTGTTTATAAAACCATGGGTAATATGTGTAGGGTTCAGATTCAATCACGGTTTACGAGGAACGATCCTAACGGTCCTCAAAAACCTATAAATACCCTTCCCCACTTCCTTCATAACCCACACTTGATCTTGAATTCTCTAAGTTGGGGACTTTGCTCCTCATACCTGAGAAATTAGGATCAACCCTCCTTGCTTGGACCCTTTTGTAAGTCCCCTTTCGTGCCTAGTTTAAATTTTAGCGTTTTAAACAGAAAAGTCAAGCGTTATCCATAAACGCTTTGACTTTTAAACGGTTAAGCTATTGTTTGTAAAGAACATGGCTATGTGACCGTAATTAGGTAGGTAATTAACCCTCAAAAGGGCACCTCCTAATTACCACGTTTACTTAGTTTAATTGTCGGGTCAAATGAAAGTCAAACGGGTTAGTTTTAAATAAAATGCATAACTATTAAATTAAAAGTCATAAAATCATTTTTGCCACATTAATAACTTGGTAAATATTAGTTGAACATGTCTAAGCATGTTCAACCCGACAATTCTAAGTATAGACTCGGTTCGGAACCGAAAGTCGCAAAAGTTGACTTTTGCTTTGACTTTCAGTTCTGACCCGATTTAGCTTAGTTTAGATATGCCTTAGGATTCCATTAGGACCATATTATAAGTTAGTATAACCCTCCAAGGTTATACAACTTGGTTCCATAGAAATCCTAGTTCATGCGTGTTTCCGTTATATGCCTAAATGTTGACCGTTATGCCCTTTTGACCATGAAATGATATTTTTGAAAATGTGAAAGAATAGAAACCTTTATTACTGATATATAAACGTGTCCCTAAAATTTGACATCAGTTGGAGGTCTAGATTAGGAGTTATGCTCAATAGCGTAATTAAAAAGCTTTTTATTAATTAAACGGCGTAATTAGCATATAACCTATTTAAACCCAATTTTTATACCAAACTTTTTACCCACTGATATAAAATAATATTTTGGGATTTTTGAAGATTTTTAATTATTTTTAGGCTGAGCATAACATAGGGTTTTAAGCTTGATTCGGTAATTGCCGGTTTTGCCCTTTTGGGCTATAAAATGAGTTTTATAAATCCTTTTGACCCCAAACCTTTTTCTACTGATCTAATATGTTAAATAAAATATTTTGAGGCTTCTGGAATATTAAAAATATCAGCTTTCTATACAAAACCCGGAAATGGCTCCAAATCGCCTTTTTAAGCGTTTTTAACGCATAGTATGTATCAAAACTAGTTTAAAGATATAAGGGTTGATGCCTACTGATTTTCTCAGTAAATTTTTATATTTTAACAGTAAGCAAAAGTTTTAAACTCAGATTTCCAGTTTTGGCCATTTTAGGCTTATGTGAAATTACCAAAATGCCCCTACGGTGCAGAGTATGATTATAATTAATAAATTTTACGTATAAGTGATACCCTACTGTTATAACTTATTAAAATGAGTATATTTACTGATTTAATCAGACCTATAACTCAGATTACTATTTAAACTCTTTTATAAACTTTAAAAGGACCAAAATGCCCTTGCGAGACATAGTTTGAGTTTAAAATCATCCTGGGCATAACGGAAGGTATCTTACTGATATCACAACATATATAAGGCATATTAACTTAGGAAACCTGTATATGACTCTTATGGTCACCCGTTACGCATTTTCGCGTTCGGTACGGTTTATGTAACTAGTTTGCATAAATTGACCGAAACGGGTCAAACCTTACCATTTTCACTTCAAAATCCAGAATGTGTTTAAGTTTACCCATATTATACAAGTCCCCAAACTTGTCGGGTCTAAATCACATTCCAATCCGGTCTGCGCTTAATCTTGCATTTTGAACCGTAAACCTTTCCTTAAAACTAACCGGTCTAAGTTTCAACTTACATAAGACCCGTTAGGAATCTAATAGGTTATTAAAAACCTTCGTTCCAGATTAAGAGCCCCAGTAGAGGTACTTGTGCTTGCTGATTAGGATATACGGCTGAGTATAAATTGCATTTTAAGCTCAGGTAAATACTCTTAACTTATTTTCCCTATACGGGCTTGGGATACGGTATTATAAAGATACCGCTTGGTCGGGTATTGAATGTTTAATCGTATTGTGATTAAATTATTGAGGTAACCCGCTTTAATCTGTCTTGTTTGAAATAAAGGCCTTTAGGGGTTAATGACCATGTCCCGGATATCCTTGGCATCATTGTATTATAAAATGGTCACGTCTTATGCACGGGGTGTAGGCGTACACCTGACAGTTGCATAAGGGAAACGGTATCTCACTCTCTTGTGGGCCTATACTTGTGGCGTGTTTGTTAATCTTGACTCGGTTTCTACATCGGGCCCTAAATGTATAACGAACATGTAAATCTGTATACAGGATTATTTTTATATAATTGTCCCAAGTTATAAAAGTTTTGTGCCATGTGCATTCAAATCAATTTTCTAAAACATTTTCAAAATGAGTCAGTTAAGTTGTATTTACCAGTGAAAACTGACGTATTTTCCCAAAAGTTTAAGTGACAGGTACTATACGTAATTGGCTGAGAGCTCAGGGCGTCAATAGGGAATCTCGCAAGTTCTAGATGCCTAAAGTCTGTTGAACAATGTTATCTTTCTGTTAAGATCCGCCTGTGGATCCAACTTACATTCCGTTGTAATAATTGATATTACTTTTGAATCAGATTGTAGTGTATTTATCTTTTGCTTCCGTTGTGCATTTAAATTGTGTTGTTTGACTATGATGATATCAACTACGTCACTATACCCCCACCGGGCCCACCGGTGACACGTGGAAAATTCAGGGTGTGACAGGTTGGTATCAGAGCCAACACTGAGTGAATTAAACACTAGCCTTTCGTGTTTAATCTCAGTTACACAGTTGCACATTCTTGAGTCTAGACAAAGAACTTAGGACTACTCCTGATTCGTTTTTGTCCTTTATTTGTTTCCTTTGTTATTTTTCTGATTAGCCCCTGCATGGGCGAGTCAGTATTGTTAGAAGTCCTGTGTTAGGGAAACCATGTACCTGTTTAAATTTTAAATGGAACGGTTAGATTTAAAATAACGTTCCTATTATAAGATCTACCATTATTATAAAATGGCAAAATCTAAAAAGGGACAAGACCTAGCCCATGTGTCATTTTAAGAACAGGGCCAAGATGGCAGTTCCTTAAGTAGATTATGATCATTATTAACATCTCAATCTAGGAATGTTCTGCTCTTAATACTAAAAAGAATCTTAAAGTTAAAACATAGCCTACCTGTCATTTCAGGCATGGCCATGATGGTAAAACCTATTCAAAAGATTCAAATTCTTGTCAACATCTGAAAGCATGTTAACATTTTCGACAAACTGTGATATGATAAAATCACATAGGTCATCTTTAAATTGGGATATTTCAATTTCCCTTATTTATATAACCATCCCTTAAGGATGAAGTGCCTACGGGCTATAATTAACGTCCTGTGAGACAAAAGACAGTTGTAGTCTTTGACTCTCTGTCAAGAAAAGGTAATGAAAAATGTTCAAACCTGAATGCCTCGATTCTCCGAAATCATGGCTTATAATATGTTCAAAAACTGTCTTTATGACTAGGCCTTTTGCGCCACTTTAATATCCTTAATGTTTTATAACTAGGATAAACTATAATGAAAATACTAATTAAATATAACTAACAAATTAACCAATATGGTTTATATTATCATGGTTAATGCATCGTTCAAAAATGATGATTCCATAACAATCCCTAAATAATCATTGTCAATATTTAAGCTCAGCAAACAAGCTACATGGCTGGATCAGATGAGGTTAACAGCCACCCAAGGGAGAATAATGATGCTACCAGAGTTAATATAACTGGTGCGGAACTGCAGGCATTAATAGATAATGCTGTTACTCGGGCTCTTGACAGACAATATAAGGAATCAAGTGATACCCACTCTAAGACTCTATCTGTGGCTCATAGTAAGCCCCCTACTAAAACACATGATTCAAAGGAGGACGATGTTCATAACTCGTCAAATCAGAGGAGTGTTCCGCCTAGACAGGTTGTGCTTAATCAAGAACCACATGTTAAAACCTGTTCGTATAAATATTTTGTCTCCTGCAAGCCCAGAGACTTCACAGGAGAAAAAGGAGCCATCGACTGCATGACGTGGCTTGAGGAGATGGACACTGTTGTTGATATTAGCGGATGTGCAGAGCAAGACATTGTGAAGTTTGTTTCACAATCTTTTAAAGGAGAAGCTCTAGCTTGGTGGAGGTCGCTAATCCAGGCTACTGGGAAAATCCCGTTGTATAATCAAACATGGGATAAGTTTGTTGCTCTTATCAAGGAAAATTACTGTCCTCAACATGAAGTTGAGAAAATTGAAACCGATTTCTTGGCATTGGTCATGGAAGACTTAGATTGCCAGGCATATCTTACAAATTTCAATACTATGTCTCGATTGGTTCCTTACTTGATCACACCAGAACCAAAGCGTATAGCTCGCTTTATTGGGGGCCTAGCCCCGGAAGTCAAGGCAAGCGTGAAAGCATCGAGACCTACTACATTCCGGTCAGCGGCAGAATTGTCGCTATCTCTCACACTCGACGTAGCCAGAAACAAGGCTGCAAAAGGTTCGGAAGAAGGGAAGCGTAAAAAGGAGGATGAGGGTTCTCATCACTTCGATAAGAAGAAAAAGGGGAACTCTGATCATAGGAAGAGTTCCGAGTTTAATAAGGGTAACCAGCAGACGGGTGAAAAGACCAGGTGCAAAACATGTAGGAAATTCCACCTGGGGAAATGCAGATTTGAATCTCAGCCTCTTCCTTGTGGAATCTGCAAGTCCAAGGAGCATAAGACCTTGGATTGCAAAAAGTTGAAAGATGCGACCTGTTATGGTTGCAACGAGAAGGGGTACATCAAGACTAACTGCCCTAGGAATCAGAAGAAGTCTGAAGAGGCCAAGAAAGTAAACGCATGAGTCTTCCAGATGGACACCAGGAGGCGATATAGAAAGATGACATCGTAAAAGGTACTTTTCCTTATCAATGATGCTTATATGGGGATTATTTCTGGCGCAGAAAAGTCTATTGAGGACAATAAATATTGTAAGCTGTTGTATCCGCTTATTAGGATCTTAGGCTTATAACACGAGGTAGAATTGGCCGATAACATTTAGAGACTGCTTCAACAACCTTAGATGGATGCTTTATATCCATTAGGAAACGCTCTTATCCAATATCCTAATGTCAAGCTTTCAAGCTATCCAAAATCATCAATATGATCAAGACAGACGTGACAACTGATCCCCTGTCAAACAGGTGATGGACTAGGTCCAAACCTTAATTGCCATTAATGGTCTTTTATGGCCTAGGCTAAGCATAATTGATATATATACATATTTAAATGACGTTCATTGAGAATGTTCGTACTATATTAACCTGTATGGTTTAACGATACCATGGTTGGTATATATTAGGGCATCAGGATGATGAGTAGCGGTTGTTGGATTACAACTAAATAATTGTTTTATTTGGTGTTAGGAATCAAATATCGAGTATGACAAACTCGGATAAGACAGCCATTGATCGTGTTATGGATAATGCGACACATACGAATGATGACCCAATTGTGAACCTTAGAATTTCCAAGGATGTTCTACAGACTATGATAGACGCAGCTGTTGGAAAAGCTGTGAAGAAGGCTGTGAAAAAGCTCAAGGAGCCCAATGCTACTTGCTCCAAATCTCAACCAATACCACCCTTCATTACTCACGAGAAGGATCTCGTTCATACCTCCAATCTAAAGGGTGAACTAAAAAGGAAAAGGGAGAAAGATAACTCCCAGAGTTCTAAAATGAAGAACAAACAAAAGTCCAACCAGAAACCTGTATGCAAGACCTGCAAAAAGCGCCATTATGGGAAATGCAGATTCGAATCAAAATCCCAATCACAGCCCAGGGCTTGTGGGATCTGCAAATCTAGTGAGCATAAAACATTGGAATGCCAGAAGATAGGAGATGCGACTTGTTACAACTGTAATGAGAAAGGGCATATCAAATCAAATTGCCCAAGGTATGCTAAGAAGCTTGAAGGAGATAAGAAGACCTACGCTAAGGTCTCCCAGATGGATGCAAAAGAGGCCATACAAGATGACAATGTTATAACTGGTACGTCCTTATCCATGATGTATATGCAAGGATATTGTTTGATTCAGGTGCAGATAAGTCGTTGTGGAATAAACTTTGTAAGTTATTTAATCTGCCTGTTAGAACCCTAAGCATAAAATATGAAGTTGAATAAAACGCTGGGAGTTCTGCTTTATTTCGGATACCAATCAATCCTTCATAGATGGTAAGTATAGCAAACTCTTAAAGACTCCCATGAGAACCTTAGATATTAAGTATAAGGTAAAACTTACTGGCGAAAATCATAAGAACCATTTCTTCTGTTCCCATCAGAAACCTCCACCCATAAAATTTTTGAAGTATCTTCTCTATAGAGGAAGTACGTCAGCATATATGGTTGATATCTCTTTAATCTCTATCGATTCCGAATACCAGATGGTATGATAAAAGCGTCATATGTGGTTGGTGTATCTTAATAAGTTCCATAGATTGCTTCCATGCCTGATCAGTATGAAGGTTTAATGCATGGGACCACAAAGATATCCCGATAGTCATATGGTACTAAAGTCAACTAATGGTATTCAAAGAAGATATCCAGAATGGAATTGTCCAAATAAATGTTCCCGATTAAGGAATTCGTGGACTTGTAACATAAATGTGTCACTTATTTGACACAAGCAATAATGGATGAACTGGAGCCTGAGAATTGGAAAATCTCTGTAACCTCCTTGCGTTTTGACTATCTTCTCCAAGATTACCCTGTTTACCTCCTGAGAGGCGAGTAGAGTTAAGATTAAACATCCCGCTTAGGGCTGCAGTATTATGAAATCTCCATGTTGATTAGTACCACCAATTAGGAAATAATCGAAACCCTGATTAAGTAAGTTTTAAAATAGAGGATTCATATAGCCTAACTTAGTATTCTGAGAATTCGGTATAGTTAATTAAGAAAGACGGTTCATTTTTCTTATGCACTTGATTACCGCAACCCTATTTAGGCAACAATTAAGAATCGCCATTAGCTGCCCAGGATCGTCGATTTGATCGACTAACAGCAAGGATTATGTAACACCCCAAAAATGGGTTTGGTAATTTAAACCCGGTTAATATAAAGGAACGGGTAAAAATACTGCTAGGGGTAAAAGTGAACCCGTTAATGAATATTGACTAGGAATAATTAACCTAGTTGAATATTAGTATCGTTAGTATTAAACGAAGGGTTGTAGCCTTATTTAAATAAAACGAAACATGAGGGACCAAAGTAAACAACTTGAAAGTTGTTTTATTAAATAGAAAACAACACACACACAAACACACACATCGTGTGTGTGTGTGTGTTCTTCATCAACGAGCAGGGAAGGCTCCCTTGGAGCCAAAACCCTAAACTTCACAAATTCTTCAAATTGAAAGGCTAAACGAAGTCCAAATTCACAACCGAACATGAATTAACGATCACCTTCACAAGGGGATCGTAAGGTATGTCTTCAAACTTAGATTTGATGATCTTGTTTGAAGTGGGTTATGATCAATACATGAATTTGTATGCAATTAAGCTTGTAGAGGTGTTAGAAACACCAAATAGAACTTGTGTTATGAATAATTTCAAGTAATTGGGTGATTTAGAATGAAAACCCATTGCATGAGTATGAAGATGATGATCATGATGAACTTGTAGATGTATTAGTGTGATCTTGTGATGTATAAGGTGTTATATGATAGACTTAGATAGATAAACTTGATGTGGAAATTATGATTATGAGATTTTGCTTGAATGTGATGGTTCATAAGATGAATTAGGGAAGAACATGCTTAAAGCACTTGTACATTATGCTTAAAAAGTGATACGCACACCAAGTGTTTGATGAAATGTCTAAATGACAATAATATGTGAAATTGTATGCAATTAATGGGTAAACATGTATAGAAAGTGGTATTAATGAAATTGATAGTAAACTAACATGAGGAATGTATTTTAGATATAGTTCATGTGAAGATTATGTTAGGTTGATGTTGAGTATGCTTTATGCTTGTTTGAATTGATTAATGAAAGTCATACGTGAGATATGAAATTGATATGATCGTTCATACGCACAATCATATATGCTAACAAGAATGTGAATGTAATGACATGTACGGTTAGGAGTCATGTCAACGCGGACACAAGCATGGAAGGGCAACGGGCCAAGGATAAACACGGAAGCTATGCTCGAACTCGGACGCACAAGGTAAGTGAACTCCAAACTTACCCTTTTGTTTAGTAATGTAATTATGACATATGGTAATTATTGAATGTAATATAAGAAAATATGAATTGTTGTTATTACTAAGTTAAGTTATAGTGGAACTGAGACGGAAGTGGTTAAGAAAGAGATTCGATTAAGTTTGGGTAAGAAACGGAACTTATTTAATGAATTATACATAAAGATGAACTAAGGAGTATATATGTAGGATGTAAATTGTAGGTACGAGTGTGAATAGAAAATGAATACATGCTTGAGAGAGGTATTTAATTATATGCTTGAATGAATAAGACGAGTTATGCGTATTTGAGGACACGTCCATATGAAAGGAAGTTAATGATACTAACCGTTTTTCTATTAAGAATCAAGTTAAAACATAGGCAGGTTATTAATGGAAGTAAAGGTTGACTCTGCAATCCGATGCGACTAATGGAATGGATGGATGGAGGAGCTAGAATAAGAGGAAACATGATATGTGGACGCTTATTATGCATGTGTTAATATTTTGTATTATGTTACCGGTTACTAATGATGAGATTGAACGTGGTGACTGCAGGTTGTTCAGGATTTTGGATGTTTCACCAAGAATTGTACGCGGTTGAAGATCGAGTCAAGACATGGATTGTACGTGGGTGTGTATGTGGTCACTTAATTCGATATATGTATGATAGTTGTCAATCAAATTTTCTAAAGGAACAAATGTATTTAAGTGAAAGAAAGGATGTCATTAAAGAAATTTTTAATTATGTGTTTTCCGCTGCGAATTTTGGGTTTTAAACATTTAGGGCGTTACAGATTAGCTATTCCTTAATATTAAATTTAAGCAACGGTTGGAATAACTATCTCACCTTAAGATAAGCTCTTCTATAATAATTGATATATAAGTATCAACCTGCTTCTTTGGAGACATTGTATAGATAGAATGTTAAACAATTATCGTTAGACAGAAAACTGGTAAGTTCAATTATCATGATCTGAAAGTTGCCTTAGAAACAACGAATAAGATCATACAAATTCATAATAATCTTAGAGTTGCCAGTAATCGGCAGAAAATCAAGGATTAATAAAAATCGCAACCCTCTTAAGTCCTTAATAAGGACTAGGGTTCAATTGAAAGTATCGCTCTAAGAAGAGTGTACTGAAAATTTTATACAACAGGCTAGTTAAGCTCTGATTATATATAGGATCATTCGAGGAAAATCGAATACATCAAAGGTCAATAGCTTTTAAACTAAAACCTAGTTATGGAATGTGGTGGAACTCGCAGTGTGACCCACACTAATGATTTAAGGATGTATGTCACCAATAAGTCGAGAAGCATTATCACATAATGATAGACGTATCTATGATATTATAAGAAACCCGTATCGATTAAGGATTGTCAAGATCAGAATCTAAGGAAGAAAACATGAACCTATTATAAAGGTCATTTAGGATGCCTCTAGAGGCCCAAATAGGCTGTGGAAGTTAAGTCCGTTATGCGACAAAAATTACTTCCATTACATTAGAAAATCTCTAGGTCAAGATTTCTTTTAAGGGGTGAGGATGTAACACCTCGTAAAATCACGTTCAATGAAGTCTTGACACGTGTAATGAACCCTAATGAAGTCAAACATTGAAATTTAGGGACTAATTTGTCGAAAAATCAAAAACTTTGATTAAGAAAGGACTGGAAGTGTTAGCATACCTAAAATAAGTTTCTAAATAACCTCTTACGATGTTTATATTCACAAATGTGCCACTTGATGGTTAAGTGTAGCCGTTTGCGTAATTAATTGAAGGTTTGCGTAATAAAGGGTTAAAAGCGTCAACATGTCAATTCTAACCTCTGAGTGACCTTTTAACAAACCGAGAGCTTCATGATATTTAATTATACTCTCGGGAATGCCAAATAATGGCCGTCTAAAGTTTTTATGCCTATAAGTAAAGTTACGCGCAACTTTGCAAGTTAAAGGGGCTAAAAGTGTCAATATGTTTAATTATACCTCTGAATGACCTTTTAGCGAATCCGAAGCATCGTGATGTTTAATAATACTATCAAGAATGCCTAATATGGATTATATGAGGCTTCAATACTATTAAATGATGAAATGCGCAAGTTTGCGCAATAGAGGGACCTAAAGCGTCAACTTTTGAATCTACGCCATTCAGTGACCATTTAAGCAAACGGGAGCGTAGTAATATTTAAATATATGCTTGGGAATGATTATTATGGGCCATGGAAGGCTTAGATATCATTAAATGGCAATTCGCGCTACTTTGCGCAATTAAGGGACTAATAAAAGGAGGTCGAATCGTATGGTAACGGACCTTCCAGAATATGTTCATAAGTTAAATATACCCTCTTTATCCTTTATATAGCTTAGATATAGGCTTAGAGGTGTTTGGTGTGCAAAAATAAACTTTTATGTCATACAGGGACTAAAAGTGTCAAAAAGTGCACAAGTTTCCACTTTTGCGCATATCTCGCATTCTGAATATCCCCGGACATCCAAAAATTTATGTAAGCACTAAAATATTTTATTTTAGTGATCGCCTTGATAAAATTCCATTCGTCGCGTAATTTGGATCGTTTTTCGCGTCCGTTCGTGTTTCGTCGTAATTAGACGAACAACGTGACCATACGGCCAAACGGACCGACATCCGACATGTTTTTGAGCATGTTTCATGTCCCCTATGTCTAAACATCATAGTGGAGCCTTGAAATGAGGTTAACGGGCCTTGAACGTGCCTAAAGTGACCATAAAAGCTCACAGGGGCCATTTCTGCCATATATGAAAGTGCTGTTTGCTGCTAAACAGCTGTAAACAGCCTGTTCCAGCAGTTTCTATCAATTGTAAATGGTTTTTTTTGGAAACTAGGGGCTGCCCATTGTTTATAAAACCATGGGTAGTATGTGTAGGGTTCAGATTCAATCACAGTTTACGAGGAACGATCCTAACGGTCCTCACAAACCTATAAATACCCTTCCCCACTTCCTTCATAACCCACACTTGATCTTGAATTCTCTAAGTTGGGGACTTTGCTCCTCATACCTGAGAAATTAGGATCAACCCTCCTTGCTTGGACCCTTTTGTAAGTCCCCTTTCGTGCCTAGTTTAAATTTTAGCGTTTTAAACAGAAAAGTCAAGCGTTATCGATAAACGCTTTGACTTTTAAACGGTTAAGCTATTGTTTGTAACGAACATGGCTACGTGACCGTAATTAGGTAGGTAATTAACCCTCAAAAGGGCGCCTCCTAATTACCACGTTTACTTAGTTTAATTGTCGGGTCAAATGAAAGTCAAACGGGTTAGTTTTAAATAAAATGCATAACTATTAAATTAAAAGTCATAAAATCAGTTTTGCCACATTAATAACTTGGTAAATATTAGTTGAACATGTCTAAGCATGTTCAACCCGACAATTCTAAGTATAGACTCGGTTCGGAACCGAAAGTCGCAAAAGTTGACTTTTGCTTTGACTTTCAGTTCTAACCCGATTTAGCTTAGTTTAGATATGCCTTAGGATTCCATTAGGACCATATTATAAGTTAGTATAACCCTCCAAGGTTATACAACTTGGTTCCATAGAAATCCTAGTTCATGCGTGTTTCCGTTATATGCCTAAATGTTGACCGTTATGCCCTTTTGACCATGAAATGATATTTTTGAAAATGTGAAAGAATAGAAACCTTTATTACTGATATATAAACGTGTCCCTAAAATTTGACATCAGTTGGAGGTCTAGATTAGGAGTTATGCTCAATAGCTTAACTAAAGAGCTTTTTATTAATTAAACGGCGTAATTAGCAAATAACCAATTTAAACCCAATTTTTATACCAAAATTTTTACCCAATGATATAAAATAATATTTTGGGATTTTTGAAGATTTTTAATTATTTTTAGGCTGAGCATAACATAGGGTTTTAAGCTTGATTCGGTAATTGCCGGTTTTGCCCTTTTGGGCTATTAAATGAGTTTTATAAATCCTTTTGACCCCAAACCTTTTTCTATTGATCTAATATGTTAAATAAAATATTTTGAGCCTTCTGGAATATTAAAAATATCAGCTTTCTATACAAAACCCGGAAATGGCTCCAAATCGCATTTTTAAGCGTTTTTAACGCATAGTATGTATCAAAACTAGTTTAAAGATATAAGGGTTGATGCCTACTGATTTTCTCAGTAAATTTTTATATTTTAACAGTAAGCAAAAGTTTTAAACTCAGATTTCCAGTTTTGGCCATTTTAGGCTTATGTGAACTTACCAAAATGCTCCTACGGTGCATAGTATGATTATAATTAATAAATTTTAAGTATAAGTGATACCCTACTGTTATAACTTATTAAAATGAGTATATTTACTGATTTAATCAGACCTATAACTCAGATTACTATTTAAACTCTTTTATAAACTTTAAAAGGACCAAAATGCCCTTGCGAGACATAGTTTGAGTTTAAAATCATCCTGGGCATAACGGAAGGTATCTTACTGATATCACAACATATATAAGGCATATTAACTTAGGAAACCTGTATATGACTCTTATGGTCACCCGTTACGCATTTTCGCGTTCGGTACGGTTTAAGTAACTAGTTTGCATAAATTGACCGAAACGGGTCAAACCTTACCATTTTCACTTCAAAATCCAGAATGTGTTTAAGTTTACCCATATTATACAAGTCCCCAAACTTGTCGGGTCTAAATCACATTCCAATCCGGTCTGCGCTTAATCTTGCGTTTTGAACCGTAAACCTTTCCTTAAAACTAACCGGTCTAAGTTTCAACTTACATAAGACCCGTTAGGAATCTAATAGGTTATTAAAAACCTTCGTTCCAGATTAAGAGCCCCAGTAGAGGTACTTGTGCTTGCTGATTAGGATATACGGCTGAGTATAAATTGCATTTTAAGCTCAGGTAAATACTCTTAACTTATTTTCCCTATACAGGCTTGGGATACGGTATTATAAAGATACCGCTTGGTCGGGTATTGAATGTTTAATCGTATTGTGATTAAATTATTGAGGTAACCCGCTTTAATCTGTCTTGTTTGAAATAAAGGCCTTTAGGGGTTAATGACCATGTCCCGGATATCCTTGGCATCATTGTATTATAAAATGGCCACGTCTTATGCACGGGGTGTAGGCGTACACCTGACAGTTGCATAAGGGAAACGGTATCTCACTCTCTTGTGGGCCTATACTTGTGGCGTGTCTGTTAATCTTGACACGGTTTCTACACCGGGCCCTAAATGTATAACAAACATGTAAATCTGTATACAGGATTATTTTTATATAATTGTCCCAAGTTATAAAAGTTTTGTGCCATGTGCATTCAAATCAATTTTCTAAAACATTTTCAAAATGAGTCAGTTAAGTTGTATTTACCAGTGAAAACTGACGTATTTTCCCAAAAGTTTAAGTGACAGGTACTATACGTAATTGGCTGAGAGCTCAGGGCGTCAATAGGGAATCTCGCAAGTTCTAGATGCCTAAAGTCTGTTGAACAATGTTATCTTTCTGTTTAAGATCCGCCTGTGGATCCAACTTACATTCCGTTGTAATAATTGATATTACTTTTGAATCGGATTGTAATGTATTTATCTTTTGCTTCCGCTGTGCATTTAAATTGTGTTGTTTGACTATGATGATATCAACTACGTCACTATACCCCCACCGGTGACACGTGGAAAATTCGGGGTGTGACAAGAAACCTCTTCAAATAGAAGACAGAAAGGTGAAATTTCTTAAACATAAACGGTTAGTACTGGTCAAAGTCAAGTGGGATTCGAAGAGAGGACCTGAATACACTTGGGAGCTGGAATCAGAAATAAAGCGAAAGTATCGTCACTTATTCCAATAAATCTCGAGGACGAGATTTTAAATAAGGTAGGGAGGACGTAAGGACTCTAAAAAATATCCTAATTTGACCCATAAATGAAAACCCGGACCCCTAAAACCTTACCCTACATCAAAAAATAAGAAAAACAAAACTTATAGGTTTCAGGCGGGCCGCGTAAGAGACAAGCTTGTCTTACGCGGGCCGCGTCAACCCTGAGTTTGACCGGATAAGTATCCGGGCCACGTATAACCCACCTGTCAAACCTAAGCCCATGACCATGCAAACCTATACGTTGACTGGGCGGCCACATGGGCCGCGTAAGATATAGGTGATGGGTTACGCGGGCCGCGTGAGGCCTTAATTTCATCTATAAATAGCTGATCGCATGCACAGTCTGTTGGTGTCGAAAACAAAGTTCAAAAATGAATTCTTGTTACTCTGAAGTCGAAAATATCAATTATATTAGTGAGGCGCTGCTCCGATATCGGGTATTAACTCGATCGCTGCTACGATTCAATGTCCGATCGATTAAAACTATCCAATGGATGTTTAAGTGCTGCCCACATTAGGGTTTATGCTTTATCATTCATCGTTAATTCAATTGATGTTTAAGTATCGCACTTTGTCATTCGTTGTGAAGGTTTAATATTGTGAGTTATCGTAAATGCTGTATTAGTTACTAACCGAGTTCGTGTGCATGTTATTAAATTTAGGTTAAAAGGCTAATCAGTAGGCTAGGCTCTGCTCAAACAAATCTGTAATGTGAGTCATTCTCTTTTTATCAAATTACTTTCAAAATCATGTTTATTTTCAAAATTATAATTATAGGGATTAAGTCTTTGTAATCACCAAATTACAGCCGGTATGTGGGGTTTTGTATACATTACTTGATAACCTACACCATTGGACAACGAGGCCAAGGGGTGATATGACCATAGTCACAGACACCATCGGGCTAAGAGGCTACCGATGAATGTCGAGTGACAAATATTGTGGGTAGTTGGTTGATAAATGGAAACATTATAATCGCTCTTAATATGTAAATTATAACAAACGTGTTGTTTTAGTAAAAAGAATGATTTACCAGCATTTCCCGCTGACAAAACCTTTTTCAAACATGTTTCAGGTGATCTGTTGTGATTCAGGAAAAGTGCCGCGAAGCACTACAAGCTTAAGGAAGTGGCTCAGTATAAAATAAAGAAACATGTTTTGGAAAAATAAAGATTTCTCCGTGAAATCATATGATTGTAAATTACCGGGGTTTATCCCTAGTTGTGAAATAAAATAATAGGGAAATTGCAGTTTTAAAAAGATCCTGTTCAAATCTTCCGCTGTTAACTCAATTAAATAAATACCACGGAATTTTCTGTCCCGCGGCTCCTGAAACGGGTCAAACCAGGTCAGGGGCCGTGACAGAAGGACCATACCGAGTCAAAGAAGCCAGCGAAAAAGGCTTGTATGTGTTGGAAAAAATCGATGGAACCCCTGTACCCAGGACATGGAACGGGGTCCATTTGAAAAAGTGTTTCATGTAAACGGCCTGCTACGGCCAAGAAAGATCGCTATTTCCTATTTTATTTTCAATTTTCATGTATGAATCGGGAGGGTAATACCCCGAACAAATTTTCGTTTTCCTTGTAACCGGGAGGGTTTTCCCCGGACCTATGATCAAATAAATCAATAAATAAAGCGATCTGAACTTTTATAAGTATAAAGCAAAGCATATGTATTATAAGTTCGAACAATGTAAAAAATGTGCACAAACGGGCCTCGACCCATGCCTCGCGCCGATCGAGAAGGCTTAAATAGTTCTAAAAATAACAAAATCTATTAAGCAGAAAAGCTTGTATTTGATACGATCCGGCTATAAAAAGAATCATCAAAAGGAGTCAATTATCGGAGACTCCTTGCTAAGATCCGGTCACCAAAGTTGACCGGACAAAAACCTGGTCGAACAGTAAAAGTGTAACCCCCCGTGTTTTCACAAGTCAAAGTCAAAGTCAAGGTCTAAGTCAACGACCGATTTCGCGCAACTTGACTTGCAGGAATTTCTTTATTTTATTTGTATTATGTGGAGTAAGTGTTGTTAATGACAATAATTGATGTGTGTTAATCGTTATTCAATCGACCTACGACGGTGAATTATAGGCAGTAAATTTGCGATAAAGTTAACTAATCAATAATCAAGCTATGTTAATCGACTCGACATCAATTCGCAACTCGAGCTACGTACTTTTACTTGTTGTTATACGTGTGTGTGTGCCTTACATGTTACCTGTGCATGTTTATTTATGTTGTATTGTGATAATCAAGCGAACTCAATCGAAACTCGAAATCTAACTCGAAACGCAATCGAACTCGAATCGTGAACGAATTAGGATAATTGGTGGAAAATAGATTATGCGAGATATGAGTGTTTGGGACTGAAAGTAATTTGACTAGGAAACCCTCTCGAATCGAACCGCTCGCAATCGAAATCGAAATATCAAAAATCGTCGCGCGAAACACTCGAAAAGTGCGACTGATCGATCAGGCTCCTAGCCGATCGAACAGCCAGCCGAACGGACTGCTGTCCGATCGGACAGGCTGTCCGATCGAGCTGCCTGGCCGATCGGCCAGCACTTTCCTCTTTTGTCATCCTATAAATACCCCTGTCATTGTCATCCTTTTCCACTTTTGGAAACCCGTGTTCGACCAGCACGCTCAGCGCACCTTTTCGCAGATTTCTCTCGATTCCGGTAAGTTTTCGTCCTAAATCTGGTACGTTCCTTGTCGTTCGAATTTGAGAAACTCCTTAGTCGTAAACGTTCCCAACTCTCCTCGACATACGATGTTGAAGTCGCTACCGGAAGAACCGTCGCCGGTAATTCCGTTATCCGTGATTGTACTCTTGAGCTCAACAATCACATCTTCCCAATTGACCTTATTCCGATGCAACTCGGAAGCTTCGACGTCATAGTAGGCATGGAATTTCTTCGAGAAAACCATGCTGAAGTTGTGTGCTTCGACAAGATGATTCGATTTTCGCTCGCAAATGGTGACTTATTGTGTGTATATGGTGATACTACTTCAAAGGGGCTCAAGCTTATGTCATGCGTGCAAGCAAGCAAATATCTCCGTAAGGAATACAGAGCTTTCTTGGCTAACTTGTAGTAGCGGAGAAGGAAGAGAAAGAGAAGAAGAAAGTGAAAGACGTTCCTGTGGTCCAGAATTTCCTAATGTTTTTCCAGAGGATCTTCCCGGACTACCGCCCAGTCGTGATATCGATTTTCGTATCGACCTCATTCCTAGAGCCAACCCTATCGCCAATGCTCCTTATCGACTCGCGCCGTCCGAAATGCGCGAACTCTCAACCCAACTCCAGGAATTACTTGAGAAAGGCTTCATTCGCCCGAGCACCTCTCCTTGGGGCACGCCAGTCCTTTTCGTCAAAAAGAAGGATGGGTCGTTCTGGATGTGCATCGACTATCGGGAATTGAATAAGCTAACTATCAAGAACCATTATCCCCTACCTCGTATCGACGATTTGTTTGATCAACTATAAGGCGCCACGTGTTTCTCGAAGATCGATCTGCGTTCAGGTTACCATCAGCTACGTATACAAGAGGAGGATATACCCAAAACCGTGTTTCGTACTCGTTACGGCCACTATGAATTCGTTGTCATGCCTTTTGGCCTAACCAACGCACCAGCGGTTTTCATGGATCTGATGAATCGCGTGTGTAAACCATATCTCGACCGTTTCGTCATCGTGTTCATCGACGACGTCTTGATCTATTCCAAATCGAAAGCCGAACACGCGCAACATCTACGTTTGGTTCTCGAGTTACTCCAGGGGAACCAACTCTATGCCAAGTTCTCCAAGTGCGAATTCTGGTTGGAGAAAGTTCAATTTCTGGGTCACATTGTTAATAGTCAAGGCATTCACGTCGATCCTGCGAAGATTGAAGCTGTCAAGAGCTGGGTTACGCCTAAGAACTCGTCCGAAGTCCGCTCTTTTCTCGGAATAGCGGGCTATTATCGACGATTTATCGAAGGATTCTCAAAGATCGCTGTACCACTTACCTCTCTCACGCATAAAGATAAGCCTTTTGTTTGGGGAACTAAACAAGAGTCTGCCTTTCGAACCCTCAAACACATGCTTTGCAATGCTCCTGTTCTCACATTGCCCGACGGAAACAATGATTTCATTGTCTACTGTGATGCTTCCAACCTTGGTCTTGGTTGTGTTCTCATGCAACGGGACAAGGTAATAGCTTACGCATCTCGTCAGCTCAAAATCCACGAGAAGAACTATACAACCCATGATCTCGAGCTAGGCGCGGTTGTTTTTGCATTAAAGAATTGGCGACACTACCTGTATGGTACCAAGTGTACGATCTTCACCGATCATAGGAGCCTACAACATATCTTTAATCAGAAGGAACTTAATATGCGTCAACGACGATGGGTAGAACTTCTCAACAATTACAACTGTGAGATTCGTTATCACCCAGGCAAGGCGAATGTTGTTGCTGACGCACTTAGCAGACGGAGCTATCTGCTTAGCACTCGTAATGTTCAAGCCCAACACAACCTCGAAACTCTCATCCGCGACGCCCAACATGCATGTTTTAACGAACGCACCATGAAGAGAGAAAGAATCTACCACGATGGAGCCCATCTTGTGAGCAAATCAAACGGGATATTCCACTTTTTAGACCGAATTTGGATTCCCAAGCGAACCAATTTTCGGCAAATTCTGATGGACGAAGCCCATAAATCTCGGTATTCTATTCACCCCGGTGCCAACAAAATGTACCAGGATCTTCGTTATAAGTACTGGTGGCCGGGTATGAAAAGGGATATCGCTCTCTACGTCGGAAAATTCCTAACTTGTGCTAGAATCAAGGCCGAACATCAAAGACCCTCTGGCTTACTTGAACAACCACCAATTCCCATGTGGAAGTGGGAAAGTATAGCTATGGACTTTATAACCAAGCTACCGCACACGTCATCAGGTCACGACAGCATATGGGTTGTTGTTGACCGTTTGACTAAATCAGCTCATTTTCTGCCGATACGAGAAGACTACAAGGTAGAACGATTAGCCCGAATCTACACCGACGAGATCATTTGCAATCATGGGACGCCTCGTGACATCATCTCTGATCGTGATGCTCGGTTCACCTCGCGACTGTGGGAAACGTTTCAAACGACACTCGGTACATCGCTTAATCTAAGTACCGCTTTCCACCCACAAACCAACGGTCAGACTGAAAGAACGATTCGTACTCTTGAAGACATGCTCCGTTCGTGTGTTTTAGACTTCGTTGGTAATTGGGATAAATACCTGCCGCTAGTTGAATTCTCGTATAACAACAGTTATCATTCCAACATCCAAATGGCACCATTCGAGACATTATACGGAAGAAGATGTCGATCGCCTATTGTGTGGCACGAGATCGGTCACTCGCAACTAACCGGTCCGGAGCTACTGCAAGAAACGACACACAAAATTTTCCAAATTCGAGACAACCTAGTGAAAGCTCGGGATCGACAGAAAAGTTACGCCGATAAGAAGCGCAAGCCCCGTGAATTTGGCGTTGGTGACCACGTACTCCTAAAGGTATCACCTTGGAAGGGTGTGGTCCGATTCGGCAAGAAGGGAAAACTCGCGCCTCGATATGTTGGACCTTTTAAGATTCTGGAAAGGATCGGAAAAGTCGTCTACAGACTCGAACTACCGGAGGAACTTAGTAACGTCCACCCGACTTTCCATGTGTTAAACCTCCGAAAGTGCATAGCCGACCATGACTTACATGTTTCTCTCGACGATCTGCAAGTGAACGAAACATTACACTTCGTGGAAAAGCCTGTCGAAATCATGGATCGCCAAACCAAGCAGCTCAGGCACTCACGCATTCCTATCGTGAAAGTCCGATGGGAAGGCAAACGAGGCGCAGAGTTCACTTGGGAACTCGAAAGCGACATGAAGGCAAAGTACCCGCAGTTATTTGAAGAGAAAGTCTAGATAGAGAAAGTTCTCAAACGTGAATCATGGCGGTTGTAACAGCTTTTAGCTTAATTTCGGGACGAAATTCCCTAAACAAGGGGAGGCTGTAACACCCCGTGTTTTCACAAGTCAAAGTCAAAGTCAACGACCGATTTCGCGCAACTTTACTTGCAGGAATTTCTTTATTTTATTTGTATTATGTGGAGTAAGTGTTGTTAATGACAATAATCGATGCGTGTTAATCGTTATTCAATTGACCTACGACGGTGAATTATAGGCAGTAACAATGTGATAAAGTTAACTAATCAATAATCAAGCTATGTTAATCGAATCGACATCAATTCGCAACTCGAGCTACGTACTTTTACTTGTTGTTATACGTGTGTGTGTGCCTTACGTGTTACCTGTGCATGTTTATTTATGTTATATTGTGATAATCAAGCGAACTCAATCGAAACTCGAAATCTAACTCGAAACGCAATCGAACTCGAATCGTGAACGAATTAGGATAATTGGTGGAAAATAGATTATGTGAGATATGAGTGTTTAGGACTGAAAGTAATTTGACTAGGAAACCCTCTCGAATCGAACCGCTCGCAATCGAAATCGAAATATCAAAAATCATCGCGCGAAACACTCGAAAAGTGCGACTGATCGATCAGGCTCCCAGCCGATCGAACAGCCAGCCGAACGGACTGCTGTCCGATCGGACAGGCTGTCCGATCGAGCTGCCTGGCCGATCGGCCAGCACTTTCCTCTTTTGTCATCCTATAAATACCCCTGTCATTGTCATCCTTTTCCACTTTTGGAAACCCCTGTTCGACCAACACGCTCAGCGCACCTTTTCGCAGATTTCTCTCGATTCCGGTAAGTTTTCGTCCTAAAACTTGTACTTTCTTGATCTATACACACTCCTACACCTTTCTATCTTTCAAATCTTAACTTTTAACCGTGAAATCACCAAGAATCAAGTGTTCTAGGATGATGTCATCATGGGTTCTTGAAGAACTTTATGTTTTGGCCTCAATCCACCAAGAATGACTTGGATCTAGCCGATTTCCACATAAACAAACGAAGATCTTTCATAGATCTGAACATATATACGGTGACAAGGATTGGAAGATGGATTTTCCAACTTTCCTTCAACTCTTTGTCACTCAATAACTTCAAACCGGTAGAAACGGAGCCTGAGTCGGTTTACAAATCACTTCGGTGGTTGTATGGCTCAAGATCCGGATTCTATCCACAAGGTTAACCGACTTCGGGTTAAATGTTAAACTTCGTTCCGAACAGACCACCGACCGGATTTGGGTGATTCCTGTCCGACCCGGGAAAGCAAGTAAGGACGAGGCATCTATGGTTTTACTCGCTGTCGAAATACCTCGATAAAACGACAAACAAACAGAACAACCAAGTGTTAGACGAAAGGGCTGATCAGGTCAGGATGCTGACCGATCGGACTGCTGTCCGAACGGACAGCCAGCCGATCGGATAGTCAGCCGATCGACTGGCCAGCCGATCGGCTAGCACATAGTCACACACAATCAACTCATTTTGAAGACTAGTATTGAACGAGCTGTTGTTCGATCGAACTACTGTCCGATCGGATTACTCTTCGGATCATGAGATACTATGCTTCAATACTTAATCGATTTTCAACATGTTCAATGCACCAGTAGTGCCACCCGATCGAACAGCCGTCCGATCAGGTGACACCCTGTTGTCCGATCGAACAGCAGTTGTGCCTATTCGATCGATCAACTATCCGATCCACTCCACCACACTTTACATTGCATTTAAAAGTCTTTGACTTGTTGACCTGTCCGATCGAACACCTGTCCGATCCAAAGACTAAACTTTGCAATTCATTTGAATGCCTAACCGATCGAGTTGCCGGCCGATCGAACAGCCGTCCGATCGACCGACCTGAAAGGTAAAGGTACTTCAATGTTTTCAAATGCTACAACGAAAACTTCAAAAGTCAAACCATCATACATAAACACATCCTTTTCAAAGGAAGAAACAATCCACTCGGACAGCCATCCGATCGGCCTTCCGACCGACCGGACAGCGGACCAAACGGGCTGTCAACCGAACGGTCAGCCGTCCGATCGAACAACCGTCCGATCGACCAGCTGTCCGACTCTCCAACGCTTGTTTCCTGTTTTATGTTTTACTTATCGTTATGCTATCGAATCTATTTAGGCTAACCGTACTCGCTAAGCGCTCCCTTCAATCCATTACTCGCTGTGAGTATACTCGATCCCTTTTTGCTTTAAGCACTTTTGGGTGTTACATACGTTACGAATATTCAAACTACAACTATCACACTACTCAAACTATTTGAACGCTAACCATTAATGCATGTTATACGTGGCTTATGAATGCTTGTTTGTTATGTTTACACATGGAATGCTGTCTACCTGCCTTAGCAACGATAGTACTATAGTTTGGACTCAGCACCCGTTCACACGGGGGTTGTTAAGGATCTTTTACTTGCATGAATTACAGTGGTAATCATGTATTGCGAACTGCCTCGGGCAGTCAACCCGCAGTCATTGGTATCGATGGATCTATGTCGATAACTAACGTGCTTCATTTCACTATGTGTACGTGCTGGTTATGCGTAAACGAATTCGAACTCTATATGCTCTTATCAAACTTGTATGCTCACCTTTACATTTTATGTATTGACTGTATTTTAACGTATGTGACAGATGCTTAGGAAGTTTACATGCTTTCTGTGCTGTGATGAAATTGAAGCTAGGAACGGAGGTCCTAGAAACCAATAAATAAACTATTTATGTTTGAATCTGAGTTGTCGGAACAGAATATTTTCCTGGATTTTATCTGTAATAATTTATTTACTATTTGAGACATGGTATGGGACATGTTCACTTAAATTGAATGGTAATGATAGTTGTTATGGAAACTTCTGGACAATCTGTTTCGCTAAGTGCCATGCCCCGATGATTCCGCCATCGGTTGGGGTTTGACAAAAAGTTTGGACGCAAACTAAAAAATTAAGTAAGCCAGGAATGAATATTTGATATCAAAGTCATGACTTCAAACGAAGCTAAAGAAACATAAACTGCAAATGGAAATGTAAACTGTGCGAATACATGCCAAAAGAAAAAGTTTAAATTGTGCGATTACAATACCACAATAAAAGTCAAATACTGTGCGACGATAAAAACCAAACTTCAAGACTCAGAATCTTCTTTCACGATGGGGAGTTCACTTTTCTGCTTAATGACGGATAAGGGTTTATCCACCAAATCCGCAACCTGGGCAAGCACGAAGATGTGGAAATCATCAAAAGCCTTTATCGCAGCATTTAGTACGTCCTGGGCCCCCACGTCATAACCAGGAACTTCTTCGGCAGAACGTACCGAATCGTGGGTGGCTTTGAAGCCCTGCTTAATACCCTCGTTCTCTCCCACCGCGTTAATGCTGTTGACCAGGTCCGCAACGACCTTCTCCAACTCCGGGCTTTGATGCACCAGCTTGACCACCCACGCGATCCCATCCGTAAAAAACCACTGCTTGGTTAACATAAGCTCCGATACCTGGGCATATAACTCGACCATCTCACCATCACAGCGTGTCAGCATGCCTTTTGCCTCATCGATCGTTGCCGTGTGTGATGCGATCGCCCTGTCACGGGCCCTTTCAAGTTCGTCCCTATCTGAAGAAAGATAAGATTTAATTAGCAAGAAAAGTAAGCATTGAAAAATAAATTACGAACGCACCGCTTATCAGACGGTGGTGATAGGCCAGAAGCTGGTCATAAGATGTTTGCATATCGTTCAGTTCAGCCGCGTGCCTCTTCTCCGCACCAGATAACTTCTTCTCCAGATCACCAAATTTCAACTTGAAAGCTTCCAAGTCTTGAAGGGCTTTGTCTCGAGCTTCATAAGCGGCCGCAGCCGAAGCCTGGGAAGATTTATTAACTTCTTTCGCCTCCAGGACTTGCTCTTTCAAACGGTCAATTTGAGATCGGAGAGAAGATAGCTCCTGTTTTGTTTTCGACCGAACATTGTCTTCACTTTTCAAGTTAGCAACTTCACGCTCAAGCTTGCGACAGTTTGATTCCGACTCGATCCAACGTTTGTAAGTCTCCACCACCAGAGAATTCGACTGAGCATGATTCAGCATTAGGGTATTCCCAAGCTCCGGACCGCTCATCTTCCGATAATGCGCATGCTCGGCCGGAGTCCCCAAATGAAATAATGCCATCTTCGCTGACAAAGCATCTACAACCCTGTCTTTGTTCGCCAACGACCATTCGGGCACATACTTCTCCAAAGCATGAGCAGAATCCATATCCGCAACATCACCAAAACCTAGCTCCCGGCACAAGAAAACAACTTCAGTTTCGTACCATAAAGGGGAAGAAGAGGCATTATCCCCACCATCAACTGGTTGGGGGATTGGCCTTGAGACGTTAGAAGCAACCCTCATTGTAGGCTTACCCGAAGGAGAAGGTTCGATTTTCTTGAAGGACAGGGGATCGGGCATATGAATATCTTCGATAACCTTGGTAGTAGCCCCGCCGAAAGATAATGGGCTTGTTGGAATATTAACTGGGCGATCCCTAGGGGTGCGACCGCCATGAAGATGGGCATCAAGATTTGCCAATAAACCTCCAGCAGCAGAAAACTCAGTGGCTTGGTCATCCTCCTCATCATCCAAAGTAATGGTTTTGAAATCCATCTTCTTTTTCTTCACCTGTTTGGGTTTCGGATCAGACTTAGAAGAAGTAGTTCGTCTTCTTTTCAAACTAATTTGAGGACGCTCTTCATCATCACCATCATCACCCTCTTCTCCCCCTTCGGCATGCACTCCTTCGTCCTTGATAGAAACATGTACTCCCTCATCTTCAATAATAAACTTGGAACCAGACCCTTTCGCTCCGCTTGAGCTGGTTTTCTTGCCTTTATCACCACTAACTACCACCGCTGCCTGAACCGAAGAAATATTCAACACTTGCGCCGCGGGAGCTGAACCCGAACCTCCCTGGCCACCTGAACCACCCTGGCCAGCCGAACCTCCTTGGTCAGCCGGAGCTACCGGTTCCCGTGTCGAATAAAGGTTCTCCTACACGAAGCTCAGATACAGGGGATCACCCTTCGGTGTCTTGGTGGCCTGGACATCAAGCTCCTTGGAATCAAAGGACTTCAGCCTTAAAGTATCTTTTAAACCCATAGTTGCACAAAAAGCAAACAAAAAATAATATCCATAGTTCGGCATGATATAAAGTATACAAACAAGTAAAATAATCAAACATAAACTCAAGGAACACCGTATAAAATTAAAAGCACGACTAACCCTTTCCGTTCCACCTAAGGGTGGGATACCACTCCGGTTCGGCCCACATCGTGCTGATCCGTCCCATGACAAGAATGTGTTCCAGTAACTTTTGTACGCGCCCTGCTTCCTTGATCAGAGTCGCATACAGATCTCTGTTGAATTCAAAGTCTTCAGGAAGAGGGGGTGGGAGGCGCGACCTTTACAATCTCCACGTCATCTCGGCCGGAACGCATCAGTCGTCGATCCAAAAGAAACGATCCTTCCAATCTTTTATACTGGTGGTAATCCATGAATAACAACAAGAATTCTTGTTCCTAACTTCGAAAGTATACCAACTTCCGGACCGATTCAACTTGTAAAAAGCCCGGAACACATCCAAATCCGGGTCGGAGCCCAAACCACGACAGGACAACTCGAAATGACACACCTTGGCAAGGCCGAAAGGGTTCATTTGAGAAAGATGAACTTCGTGAAATAGCAGAACGTCGATCAAAAACTTCGTCAGAGGGAGATGATAATTACAGTAATCAAACAAACGAGTATAAACCCCTATCTTCCCCGGGGGAAAAGGATAAATAGGCGTACCCTTTTCAGGGAGAACGGGGTGTAAAAAAGCAGGAATTGCATATTTATCGACGTACCATGCTAAGCCATTTCTATTCAGAATATTAAAGCAACCGGACAAGTTACCTTTATTCGCCATTGTATAAGAAAGGTACTAACCTGCTTGTATAAGTCGTTTCGCCTCGGAGGGAATAAAGAAGAAGATGAAGTAGAAAAGTGAAAACAAAAGTTACTTTTTACCCCCCCCCCTTTTATAGGGATAATACACCGCCTCAAAGGCAACCAATCAAAGGGTGACACGTCATGATAACTGACGCATATCAAACGTCACGTCAGAGGGAAAGATAAAGCGATCGTCGGTTACCCAGCAAAAGTCACCGCCTAAAAATTTAAAATTCAAAAAATCAACAAACGACAAATCAAGGGATCAGCCTGCCAAAATTACGCCGTTATAGCTCGAAGCTTTTACCTAGGAAAACGCTACGAACTAGGGGGACTTGATGAGGATACGTCCTTGGTCGGACCGAATCATTAGCAAACATAGAACCGAATTATAACACTTAAAGGTCGGATCGTACCTCATGCTGTAGACGGAACAACGGAACACGTTGGTACGCTATAACTAACTGGGGACCCACAACTTTAACTGCTGTCACACCCCGAATTTCCACGTGTTACCGGTGGGCCCGGTAGGGGAGTATCGTGACGTGGTTGGCAACATAATAGTCAAACAACACAATATTTAAATGCACAGCGGAAGCAAAGTATAGATTTAATTCAACCAAACGATATTGTAATATTAAGTATCACAATTAGTCGAATATAAATCCACAGGTAGATCAAATAAAAAGGAAAACAAATGTTCAACAGTTTATGACATCCAAGCTGGCGAGACTTAATGTGGATGCTAGGAGACAGGCCAGCCTATTTCGCGTAGTACCTGCACTTAACCTTTTTAAGAAAAATACGTCAGTTTACACTGGTAAATACAATCAACCGACTCATTTTGAAAAGAGTTTAAGAAAATGCATTTAAGGCACAAGGCACAAATAATATTTTATAACTTGGGATACTTATTTAAATATATAAACTTGTACAGGATTTACATGTTTCTTATGCGTTCAGTAGCCCGGATCGAGCCGGGTTAAAGATCAATTAACACACCACTTTAGTTATGAGACACTGACAGGTGTACGCCTACACCTGAGTGCTAAGGTCGTGGCCATTTCGTAAAATGATGCCAGGGATATCCGGGACACGGTCATTAACCCCCCAAAGGCTTTAAGCAACAAAACAAATTAAACGGAGACATCTCAATCATTTAACCATAATAAGATTAAATATTCAACGCCCGACCAAGCGGTATTTTATATACCGTACCCAAGCCCGTATAGGGAAATAAGTTAAAAGTATTTACCTGAGCAAGTATAGTTCAAAATCAGCAAGTGCAAGTATCTTTTACTGGGTCTCCTAATCTGGAACGAAGGTTTATAATAACCTATTAGAATCCTAACGGTCTTTAGTTAAGCTTACGCTTAGACCGATTAGTTTTAAAGATACGGTTCGTACGCACGTTTAAGCGAAGACCGGGTAGAATGTGATTTAGACCCGACAAGTTTGAAGAATTGCTTAATATGGGTATATGATACACATTCTGGATTTTGAGACAAAACCAATAAGGTTTGACCCGTTTCGGCTAATTTATGTAAACTAGTTACATAAACCGAACCGAACGTGCATGAAGCGTAACGGGTATCCGTAAGAGTCCTAAACAGGTTTCCTAAGTTAACATGCCTTAAATAAGTTGTGATATCAGTAGGATATCACCCATGACGCCCCAAACGAGTTTAATCTCTTAATAAGCCCCGTAGGGGTATTTTGGTCATTTTAAAGATTATAAAAGGATTTACTTAGTTTTCTGTGAACCGGGTCTGGTTACATCAGTAAAATGGTTTATTTAAACAGGTTATAACATTTGATGTTAAGTCTTATGTGTCAAAACGTTTTTAAACATAAACTACGCGTATAATACGCGTATAACGCCGTTTTAAGCGACGTACGGTTCAAAATAGAATTCTGAGTTTCCAGGTCAGTTTAACAGGCTCAAAATACTATAATTATTATTTAAAATCAGTAGCAATTGGATTGGCGCCATTTGGATTTGTAAAACTCGTTTTATGGCCTAAAAGGGTAAATTCGGTATTAACCGAATTAAGGCGCTAATCCAAGCTTATGATAAGTCTAAAAATAATTAAAAATCTTTAAAAATCCTAAAATATTATTTAACATCAGTGGTTAAAATATTTGGTGTCAAAACTGAGTTTAGATAGGCTTTACGCTAATGGCGTCGTTTAATTAATAAACTTGTTTATAAATACGCCTTTAAGCATAACTCCTAATCTAGACTTCCGATTGACGTGAAATTTTGTAGACATGTTCAATAATCAGTATTAAAGACTTTGGCACTTTTACATTTTCTAAAATCTCGTTCTACGGTCATAAGGGCATTATGGTCATTATTAGGCATTTAACGGAAACGTCGGGTAGTTACGGATTCGGTTAGTATAAACGCAGAGGATTATACTAACATGTAACTAGGTCCTAATGGAACTTTAAGGCATGTCTAAACCTATAAGAATCGGGTCAGAACTGAGGTCAAAGCAAAAGTCAAACTTTTGCGTATCTCGGTTCCGAATCGGTTCTAAACATAAAGTTGTCGAATCAAGCAAGCGTATACAAGTTTTTATACTTATTTTCAGTTGGTAAGAATGATAAAATAGGCTATACGCCATTTACATCGCTAATCATGCATTAAACCAAACATAACAATTCTGTTGACTTTTTCGGAAGAGGTTTGACTAGATAAACGACCTAGTTAGGATCCGAATTAGTGAGTGCCCTTTTAGGGGTTTATCAACCATATAAATACCAACTTATAACAACCTTTGATTCGACTAAACTCTGGACCGATTATTTATTATCGAAAAGTCAAACCGTAGTTACGACGGTTTGATTTCTCGGCCATAAACTAAGTAGGAATGAACTAGAGAAGATCAAAGGTACTTACACAAGTCTTATGGATGTTTTGGAAAGCTTGTGACCTGCTTGTATGCTCTAGAAATGCTCAGAAGTGAAGAATGAACAAAGTGGTAACATGTGGGTCTTGATATAAGGCTTCAAACACTCTTAGATGATCAACACATAAGTCTAGGGGTGTTGCATTATCATCCACAAGTGCTCTATAGGCTAGAAACCATCCTAGGCAGCCCAAGGTTTCGAAAAACTAAGATATAAGTCGGTTACAAAGCAACAGGCAGCTGTCTGTTGGTTTTTCGCAACTGGGCACCCCCATACGCATCGTAGGTGTTTAAGCCCTACGATGCGCAGAGCATCATACGATGCGCAGCAACATCCAGCCTACGATGCGCAAGCCTACAATCAGCCATCTTTAATTTGCAATTTAGTCCCTGGTCCCCCGTAACATCGCTTTCACATCCCAATCTTGCATATGAAGCTTTGTTATTTAACATATGGGGCTTTAAGACTTATACCCACTTTGTTAAGCCCTCGGGTAACTTTGTGATCACCCGAAAAGCCCTAAATTTCAACGTTGACACTTATAACCCTCGTACACGAATTTTGTCACAACTTGCTCATACGATATCGAAACTTCATGAAATTTTTGTGGTACATTCAAGTGAGCATAATTAATCGTTACAAAGCTTCGGGTTTGTCAAAAGGTCACTCAGAGGTATAACTTGAACATGTTGGCACATTTAACCCCTGTTGTTTGTAATCTCTCACTTTCTTTCACAATTCGCTTCGTATGATCCATGATCTATTCGTTTAAGGTTATAAACATCATGTGGGGTTATTGCAAAGTCTATTTATTCATTGTTGACACTTTGAACCCTTATAATTACACAGTTTCACTGTTTGTCAACTTTAGTCCTTCAAGAACATTCCTTCACACGTTCAAACCTATGACACGTGTCAACACCTTATAGGACGTAAATTTTCGGGGTGTTACATCCTCACCCCCTTAAAATAAATCTCGACCCGAGATTTACTGAAACAAGTAAGGGTACTTTTCTTTCATCGTGGATTCAACCTCCCACGTGAATTCGGGACCTCTACGGGCATCCCATTTGACCTTTACAAAAGGTATATGCTTCCTTCGAAGCTTCCTCACCTGTCGATCTTCGATCGACAAAGGTTTTTCCACAAATTTCAAGCTCTCATCGATCTGCACATCTGTATAGGGTATAACCACTGATTCGTCAGCGGAGTCAGCGAAACACTTCTTCAGATTGCAGATGTGGAACACATTGTGTATACTACTGAGCTCTTCAGGTAAGTTTAACTTGTAGGCAACTGACCCGACACGTTCGATAACCTCGAAAGGTCCTATGTATCTCGGGCTTAGCTTACCTTTCTTACCAAATCGCATTACTCCCTTCCAGGGTGACATTTTAAGTAGGACTTTTTCACCTACTTCGAAGTGAAAATCCTTACGATTTGGATCGGCGTAAATCTTCTGCCTATTCCGGGCAGCTTGGAGATTGTTTCGAATCTGGACAATCTTGTCCGTCGTTTCGAACACGATCTCTGGTCCTGATAACTGGACTTCTCCAACTTCCGCCCAACAAACTGGTGATCTACACTTTCTACCGTATAATGCCTCAAAAGGCGCAGCCTTGATGCTGGTATGGTAGCTATTGTTGTAGGAGAATTCGATTAAGGGCAGGTTCTTATCCCAGCTACCTCCCAAATCGATCGCACATGCACGAAGCATGTCTTCCAACGTTTGAATAGTACGCTCACTCTGACCGTCTGTCTGTGGATGGTAAGCCGTACTAAAGTTCAAACGTGTGCCCAAAGATTGTTGGAAACTTTTCCAAAAATGTGATGTGTATCTAGTATCCCTGTCAGAGATAATAGCTACAGGTATGCCGTGTAGAGCTACAATCTTATCAACGTACAGTTGGGCTAATATATCGGAGCTGTAGGTCTCCTTAATAGGTAGGAAATGTGCTGACTTAGTCAGTCGGTCAACTATCACCCAGATGGTGTCATTTCCTTTCCTTGTCTTGGGTAACTTGGTGATAAAATCCATAGTTACCATTTCCCACTTCCAAGTAGGAAGTTCAGGTTGTTGTAGCAAACTTGACGGTTTTTGATGTTCTGCCTTGACTTGCGCACACGTCAAGCATTTAGCTACATAGGTAGCTACAGACTTCTTCAAGCCTATCCACCAATAATTTGCTCTAAGATCATGGTACATTTTATCAGCTCCAGGATGAACAGAATATTTAGAGCTGTGGGCTTCCTGGAGAATAACATCTCGGAGTCCTCCATAAATTGGAACCCATATCCGTCCATTCAATCTAAGAATTCCATCCTTACTAAGAGATAACTGCTCCTCAGTTACTCCTAGCTTTTCTTTAGGATAGTTAGCTTCCAACACAGCTTCTTTCTGTGCAGCTAACAACCTTTCTATTAAGCTGTTCTTTAATTCCATGCTCTTGGCATTGATTCGGATGGGTTTCACCCTTTCTTTCCGACTCAAGGCATCGGCGACTACATTCGCCTTGCCGGGATGGTATCTTATTTCACAATCGTAATCATTCAGAGTTTCCATCCAACGACGTTGCCTCATGTTCAAGTCCTTCTGGTTGAACAGATGTTGAAGGCTTTTGTGATCAGAATAGATCACACATTTGATTCCATACAAATAGTGCCTCCACAGTTTTAGTGCAAATACAACGGCACCCAACTCCAAGTCGTGGGTGGTGTAATTCTTTTCGTGCACCTTTAACTGACGTGAAGCATAGGCAATGACTTTGCCTTTCTGCATAAGCACACATCCCATCCCGGTGTGTGATGCATCACAATAAACTACAAACTCCTCTATTCCATCAGGCAATGTTAGTACCGGAGCATTGCTCAACTTTTGTTTCAGAATATCGAAGGATTCCTGCTGCTTAGGACCCCAGTCAAACTTAATCTTCTTACGTGTCAGCGAAGTCAGGGGTGCAGCAATCCTTGAAAAGTTTTCTATGAATCGCCTATAGTATCCTGCCAAACCTAGGAAGCTACGAATTTCAGTAGGCGTCTTTGGCTCATGCCAATTCATGACAGCTTCAACTTTAGCAGGATCTACTTGGATACCATGCTCACTAACAACATGCCCAAGAAATTGGACTGCTCGAAGCCAGAATTCACACTTTGAGAACTTGGCATAGAGCTTCTCTTTATGAAGTAGTTCCAGTATGCAGTGAAGATGCTTCTCATGGTCAGCTTGGTTCTTTGAGTAGATGAGAATGTCATCGATGAAGACGATGACGAATTTATCTAGGTGCGGCTTGCAAACGCGATTCATGAGATCCATGAATGCGGCCGGTGCATTAGTGAGCCCGAAAGGCATCACTAGGAATTCGTAATGACCATAACGAGTCCTAAACGCTGTCTTGTGCACGTCTTCATCTCTAACCTTCAATTGATGGTAGCCTGACCTCAAGTCAATCTTCGAGAAGAAACTTGCCCCTTGAAGTTGATCGAACAGATCGTCGATTCTGGGCAAAGGATACCTATTCTTGATGGTAACCTTATTAAGCTCGCGGTAGTCGATGCACAGACGCATCGATCCATCCTTCTTCTTGACAAATAAAACTGGTGCTCCCCACGGAGACGAACTAGGTTTGATGAAACCTTTGGCTAGCAAATCATCTAGCTGCGTTCTTAATTCCTTCATCTCTGTTGGTGCCAACCTATAAGGCGCCCTTGCAACTGGTGCTGATCCAGGAATAATGTCAATTCTGAATTCTACTTGCCTATCTGGTGGCAAACCAGGTAGTTCTTCAGGAAATACCTCGGGGTATTCAGAAATGACTGGGATATCCCCAATCTTGGGTTTCGGTTCATTAATAATCACTTGTGCCATGTAGATGACACAACCCTTCTTCAAACACTTGGAGTCTTTGAGTATGGACATTTTCTCGGGCAGCCCATACTGGGTATCTCCCTGGATAGTAAGTGATTTACCAGACGAAGTCTTGATCATCACTTGCTTCTTATTGCAAATAATTTGAGCCTGGTTATGAGATAACCAGTCCATACCCAAAACTATGTCGAAACCGGCTAGTTTTAAAGGAAGTAAGGACAAAGGAAAAGAGTGATTCCTAATGGATATGAAACATCCATCTAATAAGGTTGAAGCGGTTTCTAAAGTGTCATCTGCTAGTTCCACCTCATATTTCACACTTAAAGTTCTAACAGGCAGTTTCAACAATTCACAAAACTTATTATCTACAAACGACTTATCGGCGCCTGAATCAAATAACACTCTCGCATAAACATCATTTACGAGAAAGGTACCTGTTATCACGTTATCATCCTTGACAGCTTCCTTAGCATCCATTCTGAAGACCCTAGCATTGGTCTTCCTAGTCTCTTCGGGCTTCTTGGCGTATTTTGGGCAATTGCTTTTGATGTGCCCCTTTTCATTGCAACCATAGCAGGTCGCATCCTTTATCTTCTTGCAATCCACGGTTTTGTGCTCCCTGGATTTGCATAACCCACAAGCAAAAGGTTTCGATTGTGATTGTGAGTTGGATTCAAACCTGCACTTCCCAAAGTGCTGTTTCTTGCAGATTTTGCATTTGGGTTTTTCACCCGACTGCTGACCCTCTCTTTTGAATCCTGACCCCTTCTTCGAGCCATTGTTTCCCTTCTGCTTCTTATCTGAACGCCGTGAGTTGTCATCCTCACGCTTTCTTTTCTCCGTATCAGTTTTCCTCAGTGACCTCAGCCTTACAGCATCTGAGGTAAGGGACAACGATATGTCCGTTACTGACCGAAAAGTGGTTGGTCTGGAAGCTTTTACACTTGCTTTTATCTCCGGTTCCAAACCCCCGATAAAACGAGCTATACGTTTAGGCTCCGGAGTTACCAAGTAAGGGACCAACCTTGACAAAGTATTGAAAGTGGTAAGGTAGGCCTGACAGTCCAGGTTCTTCATGACCAGTGCTAGGAAATCAGATTCAATTCTCTCAACCTCGTGTTGAGGGCAGAAATTTTCTTTGATTAGTGCCATGAACTGTTCCCAGGTCATGTTGTATAACGGGACTTTCCCTGTGGCTTGGATCAAGGATCTCCACCAGGCTAAGGCTTCTCCTTTGAAAGACTGCGAGACAAACTTCACAATGTCCCTATTATGACAACCACTAATATCCACCACAGTATCCATTTCATCCATCCACGTCATGCAATCAACAGCTCCTTTTTCCCCATTGAAGTCTCTGGGTTTGCACGACACGAAGTATTTATAGGTGCAACCCCTATTACGAGGTTCCTGGTTCTGTACTGCTCTTTGGGATGGATTACTCCTTTGATTCGAGGAGTGGTGAGAATTACTGTTGTGGGCAGTGTGGGTCCTGGAGGGTGTTCTAGTGTGTGATGCAGAATGGGTCCTCGTATGGGTACCACTTGATCCATGGTGCTGTCTACCCATAGCTATATTAACCGCATTATTTATCATAGCTTGCAACTCTGCACCTGCTACGTTAACTTGGGCATTTTCATTCACTATCCCTGGGTGACTGTTGACCTCGTTTGAGTCTGCCATGTATCTAGAACTGTCACATATCGACAACAATTTATTGGTGAGTTTATTATAAAATTGTCTTTTATGGCAATTTGTTAACCGTGGTAAACGTAGACCAATTATGGTTAATTTATTACTCACACAATTTAGGATTTCTAATATAATTTATCCTAATTATAAAACAATAACAGTTTTATTAGCACATAAGGCCTAGTCACCAGGACAATTTAGATTATAAGCTATGATTTCAGAGAATCAAAGCATGAAGGTTTGAACAAAGTTCATTACCTTTATCAGACAGGGTCACAGACTAATACTGTCTTTTGTCTCATATGAAAATGAGAAGGGCCCATAGGCATTCCATTACCAATGGATGGTAAAAAGAATTTATCATATTTATTAATGATTTAACCCATGATTCAGAGATCATTTATTTGGGTTTAGAATGACGTGTGTGATTTTAACGAATCACATCTGCCAGGAGTGTTAACATGTTTTCAGACGTTAACTGGGATTGGAATCTTTTATACAGGTCTTACCATTTTGGCCAAGTCTTATAATGACATGTAGGCTAGGTTTTACCTTTAAGATCCTTAATTGATATTTAAATAGGCAGATCAATTACAAACGGAATAATGTTATTTTTGTTTATTTCATTTATAATATATAAATGCATAAATGACAGAAATAAAATTTCCAAACTTAACATTCCATTAATAATTTACAATTAGTACATTTTTGCCCTAAACGGGTCTTTTACAGATGCTTGCCCACGCAGGAGCTATACATAACACATGTCCTCACAGGGACTATTTACAAACATAAGTGTCCACGCAGGGACTAATAAAGACAAGTCCTCGTAGGGACTAAGTACAAAGGTAGATGTCCACGCAGGGACTACATACACACATAAATAAATGTCCACGTAGGGACTTGATTTAAACAAGGAACTACTACAATATATATATATATATATATATATGGGGATTTAACGATCCCTTTTCTTCTTCCCCTTCAGCAAATCTGCTAAACCACTCATGAATCCTTGGTTCTTCTTACGCTCTCTCTGGAGGTCTCGCTCAACCCGATCCAACCTATGACGGAGCTCAACCTGCTCAGGAGGAGGAACCCGTGGCGGCTGATGCTGAAATGGTGGCTGAGTAGGTACTTGATACCCATGAGCTGGATGTCCCATTCCCCAAGGGGTTCCATATGGTCCCTCAGGGTTTTGGGTATAGTAGTTTGCAGCCACTAGGTAGGGGTCGGCCTCGGCATAGTTATAATTATGGTATGCTGGTGGTCCATATGTGTTGTAAGCTGCCGGAGCAGTATAAGCAGGGATTGGGTGGCCAAAACCCGGTGATGGCGGTACAATAGGTGCTGAATTCACCTCTGAAACTGGAACAGAAGACCCTCCCATCTGTGGGACTTCATGAGTAGGCGGATAATGGCTACCGCTAGAGTGTTGAGGAGTGGTGATATGAACTCCCACTGGTCGTACTGACATCCGCGGGCCAGTCCTCCTACGTCTCGGCGGTTCTGGAGGCTCTACATAAACTGGCGGCGGTGGAGGCGGTGGCGTGACTGCCTCGAAATGGGGATCCCCAGAGGGATCTTGTTGCTGCTGTTGCTGATGAGATGCGGAATGAGACGGTGTATGGTGAGACGGTGTATGGTGAGACGGTGTATGGTGAGATGGTGTATGGTGAGACGATGAGTGTTCAGATGGGGTATAATACCACTCACACCGTTCGAACCGTGCCATGTGACTATCCGGACCTTCGTAAGGTGGTCCGTGGTAAGATGAACCATCAGAGATTGAAAAAGGATGGTTCCGGGATCCGGTTGAAGCTTCGACAGGATCTGTGTCCTCGTCCATATCTTGATCACCAGAAAAGTGATCCTCCGGCCCTAGTGGGTTAAAGCCCACGTTTTCGGGTAGGTACTCTGCTGGGTTAAACTGACCCTGAAATACAGGAGTAGGGTCGCCGAAGAAATGTTGCGGGTTGTGGGGTTCGTTCTCTGACTGAGGCCCATAGGAGTCATGATATGGAGGCGAGACCAACCTGTCACACCCCGAATTTCCACGTGTTACCGGTGGGCCCGGTAGGGGAGTATCGTGACGTGGTTGGCAACATAATAGTCAAACAACACAATATTTAAATGCACAGCGGAAGCAAAGTATAGATTTAATTCAACCAAACGATATTGTAATATTAAGTATCACAATTAGTCGAATATAAATCCACAGGTAGATCAAATAAAAAGGAAAACAAATGTTCAACAGTTTATGACATCCAAGCTGGCGAGACTTAATGTGGATGCTAGGAGACAGGCCAGCCTATTTCGCGTAGTACCTGCACTTAACCTTTTTAAGAAAAATACATCAGTTTACACTGGTAAATACAATCAACCGACTCATTTTGAAAAGAGTTTAAGAAAATGCATTTAAGGCACAAGGCACAAATAATATTTTATAACTTGGGATACTTATTTAAATATATAAACTTGTACAGGATTTACATGTTTCTTATGCGTTCAGTAGCCCGGATCGAGCCGGGTTAAAGATCAATTAACACACCACTTTAGTTATGAGACACTGACAGGTGTACGCCTACACCTGAGTGCTAAGGTCGTGGCCATTTCGTAAAATGATGCCAGGGATATCCGGGACACGGTCATTAACCCCCCAAAGGCTTTAAGCAACAAAACAAATTAAACGGAGACATCTCAATCATTTAACCATAATAAGATTAAATATTCAACGCCCGACCAAGCGGTATTTTATATACCGTACCCAAGCCCGTATAGGGAAATAAGTTAAAAGTATTTACCTGAGCAAGTATAGTTCAAAATCAGCAAGTGCAAGTATCTTTTACTGGGTCTCCTAATCTGGAACGAAGGTTTATAATAACCTATTAGAATCCTAACGGTCTTTAGTTAAGCTTACGCTTAGACCGATTAGTTTTAAAGATACGGTTCGTACGCACGTTTAAGCGAAGACCGGGTAGAATGTGATTTAGACCCGACAAGTTTGAAGAATTGCTTAATATGGGTATATGATACACATTCTGGATTTTGAGACAAAACCAATAAGGTTTGACCCGTTTCGGCTAATTTATGTAAACTAGTTACATAAACCGAACCGAACGTGCATGAAGCGTAACGGGTATCCGTAAGAGTCCTAAACAGGTTTCCTAAGTTAACATGCCTTAAATAAGTTGTGATATCAGTAGGATATCACCCATGACGCCCCAAACGAGTTTAATCTCTTAATAAGCCCCGTAGGGGTATTTTGGTCATTTTAAAGATTATAAAAGGATTTACTTAGTTTTCTGTGAACCGGGTCTGGTTACATCAGTAAAATGGTTTATTTAAACAGGTTATAACATTTGATGTTAAGTCTTATGTGTCAAAACGTTTTTAAACATAAACTACGCGTATAATATGCGTATAACGCCGTTTTAAGCGACGTACGGTTCAAAATAGAATTCTGAGTTTCCAGGTCATTTTAACAGGCTCAAAATACTATAATTATTATTTAAAATCAGTAGCAATTGGATTGGCGCCATTTGGATTTGTAAAACTCGTTTTATGGCCTAAAAGGGTAAATTCGGTATTAACCGAATTAAGGCGCTAATCCAAGCTTATGATAAGTCTAAAAATAATTAAAAATCTTTAAAAATCCTAAAATATTATTTAACATCAGTGGTTAAAAGATTTGGTGTCAAAACTGAGTTTAGATAGGCTTTACGCTAATGGCGTCGTTTAATTAATAAACTTGTTTATAAATACGCCTTTAAGCATAACTCCTAATCTAGACTTCCGATTGACGTGAAATTTTGTAGACATGTTCAATAATCAGTATTAAAGACTTTTGCACTTTTACATTTTCTAAAATCTCGTTCTACGGTCATAAGGGCATTATGGTCATTATTAGGCATTTAACGGAAACGTCGGGTAGTTACGGATTCGGTTAGTATAAACGCAGAGGATTATACTAACATGTAACTAGGTCCTAATGGAACTTTAAGGCATGTCTAAACCTATAAGAATCGGGTCAGAACTGAGGTCAAAAGAAAAAGTCAAACTTTTGCGTATCTCGGTTCCGAATCGGTTCTAAACATAAAGTTGTCGAATCAAGCAAGCGTATACAAGTTTTTATACTTATTTTCAGTTGGTAAGAATGATAAAATAGGCTATACGCCATTTACATCGCTAATCATGCATTAAACCAAACATAACAATTCTGTTGACTTTTTCGGAAGAGGTTTGACTAGATAAACGACCTAGTTAGGATCCGAATTAGTGAGTGCCCTTTTAGGGGTTTATCAACCATATAAATACCAACTTATAACAACCTTTGATTCGACTAAACTCTGGACCGATTATTTATTATCGAAAAGTCAAACTGTAGTTACGACGGTTTAATTTCTCGGCCATAAACTAAGTAGGAATGAACTAGAGAAGATCAAAGGTACTTACACAAGTCTTATGGATGTTTTGGAAAGCTTGTGACCTGCTTGTATGCTCTAGAAATGCTCAGAAGTGAAGAATGAACAAAGTGGTAACATGTGGGTCTTGATATAAGGCTTCAAACACTCTTAGATGATCAACACATAAGTCTAGGGGTGTTGCATTATCATCCACAAGTGCTCTATAGGCTAGAAACCATCCTAGGCAGCCCAAGGTTTCGAAAAACTAAGATATAAGTCGGTTACAAAGCAACAGGCAGTTGTCTGTTGGTTTTTCGCAACTGGGCACCCCCATACGCATCGTAGGTGTTTAAGCCCTACGATGCGCAGAGCATCATACGATGCGCAGCAACATCCAGCCTACGATGCGCAAGCCTACAATCAGCCATCTTTAATTTGCAATTTAGTCCCTGGTCCCCCGTAACATCGCTTTCACATCCCAATCTTGCATATGAAGCTTTGTTATTTAACATATGGGGCTTTAAGACTTATACCCACTTTGTTAAGCCCTCGGGTAACTTTGTGATCACCCGAAAAGCCCTAAATTTCAACGTTGACACTTATAACCCTCGTACACGAATTTTGTCACAACTTGCTCATACGATATCGAAACTTCATGAAATTTTTGTGGTACATTCAAGTGAGCATAATTAATCGTTACAAAGCTTCGGGTTTGTCAAAAGGTCACTCAGAGGTATAACTTGAACATGTTGGCACATTTAACCCCTGTTGTTTGTAATCTCTCACTTTCTTTCACAATTCGCTTCGTATGATCCATGATCTATTCGTTTAAGGTTATAAACATCATGTGGGGTTATTGCAAAGTCTATTTATTCATTGTTGACACTTTGAACCCTTATAATTACACAGTTTCACTGTTTGTCAACTTTAGTCCTTCAAGAACATTCCTTCACACGTTCAAACCTATGACACGTGTCAACACCTTATAGGACGTAAATTTTCGGGGTGTTACAACTGCCCTGACTATGACCGGTCCGACCCTAACTAACCCGCCACGTCAGCACACCCAAAAACTATAAATACCCACCAAGACTCCAAGCAAAGGGTAATCGCTACTTTCTCTCTCTGAACTCTCCTCTCTCTCTTCCTGACCTATTTCCTCCTCACAAATACTTATTCTCACACCCGAGCTTGGTCACAGAGAGGCCCCCCTTCCTGTGACGAGGCTAACGGTGTGCTTGTTTCCTTGTGATCTTGCAGGTTCTTGCTAGGTCATCTGAGGCTCTGCTATGACCAGGTCGGACCAACTGGTTTTGAGTCTTCATTTAAAGTCCCGCGTAACGGCGGAACCGTAAAACCGAAAAAATAGACGTGAAACTTTGATGGATGATAGAAAGATGCCATTACAATAACACAATTGTATACAGTTTTTGGTAGAAAAATATAGAAAATAATATGTAACGCCAAATGGTAGATAAATAACAATTATATGAATTGAAATTACATGAGAGAAGCCATATGATGATTAATAAAAATCATATGAATTCAAATTACATGAAAAAAATATAAAAACAAAAAGAAAATTCAAATATGCTTTACACGTTAGTATATAAAGCTATGGAGACTTGAACAAAGTTTATCAATAGTAAAACTTACACACAAAACCATTTTGTAAATTAATAGATGAATAATAAATAAATAAAATATGTCATATTTATAGATTGAGGACATGTCAACCTGCACACATGGAAGATGCAGCGTTGTTCTTTGACAAAGGTTTTGGCTGGTTTTCATGTTTCCGGAGATAGTACGAGGGGCTTAGTGTAACATGGAGATATTTTTGGTATATAAAAGAAGCTTCAGTCTCTTCTCTTGTAACTCAGTTATCACCCCCAATAATTTCACCCCAAAATTTCTTTCATAATGCTCTCTGTTCGTTCAAGGCAGTAGATCTATTGAAGTGATGGTATGATCGAGATTCAGTATGAATATTATTCAAGTGTTGATCGGTCAAAATGGTATGATCGATCGATATAAAACACAAATAACAACATAAAACACAAGAGAAGCGACAAAACATGACGTAAAACTTTATTATTTAACCCAAACCGAAAAACACCCCCAAACCCTAGATCTTACTTATGTAAGATCTAATACAAAAATACAGAAATACAAGTGATGATCATCCTCTGATGATCATCATACTCAGAAACTCAATCTCTCTTTAACAGATGAGAGATGAAACAACACATGAATGAACAACAACTGGATAATCATCCACTGATGATTATCTCAACTTGAAGACGATCTCTCACAATATACAACCGAGAGACTACTTTCAATCTTCCACAACAACAAATAAATAACCCTAAAATTCTCACAAGATGCAGACAGAATCAAAGTGAAAGAACCAGAGAAATAATCATCAACCTGCACACATGGAAGATGCAGCGTTATTCTTTGACAAAGGTTTGCGTGAGGCGATTGAGGAATTGGTGGTTTGTGGAGGTCCTTTCTTTGGAGACCTCCAGTGGCGACTTGCCTCTTTACCTATTAGGTTTGGGGGTTTGGGGTTGTATTCGGCTGTAGAGGCTTCATCCTATGCTTTTGTGGCCTCGAGGGCCCAATCCTGGGTGCTACAGGACCACATCTTAAGAGACAGTGGCATATGTGGTATGGATTCTGATTATGTTTGTGCTTTGGCTTGTCTTCCTGATACGATTCCAAGCTTTGACTTCAGCGGTTTCACTAATAAGGACACCGCCCCCCTAAAGCCCAACATGCATTGGCGAGTGCTCTTTTTAGTAAAATTGTCCACGAAATCGAAGTACAGTTTGACTTGACCATTAGACAAAAAAACCGTTTTTGAGTGTCTCCGAGCACCACATGCACAAGATTTCCTTCTTGCTATACCTATAGATGGGTTAGGCCAGCATATGTCGCCGGTGGAGTATCGTACTATCCTTAAGTATCGCTTCATGATTCCTTTATTCCCAGTTGATGAGGTATGCCCTGTCTGTCATAAGGCGTGTTTGGATTCCTTTGGGGAGCATGCAGTTCATTGTAGAGAGCTCCCGAGGTTCAAATACCGACATGATTTGGTTAGGGATGTCCTTTTTGATATATTCAGGTGCGTTGGTATTTCTGCTAAGAAAGAGGCACCCGTTAATTTTTTAACAGACCCGTTGGAAGGAAGATCTACCATTCGACCAGCCGACATTCTGGTCTTTGGATGGGTAGGAGGAAAACATGCCTGTGTGGATCTAACAGGGGTTTCCCCGCTTGTGGGCTTAGGTGGTAGTGCTTTCACGGTGGGTCAGACTGCTTTAAAGGCTGCTTCGGGTAAAGGGACCAAACATGAAAAAGCGTGCCTTGACAACCAACACGTGTTTATCCCATTTGCTTTTGATACTTTTGGTTTTCTGGCGCCAGAGGCTGTGGACCTACTTAGTCGAGTTCAAAGGGTCACGCATAGTAATGTTATGACCCCGAGATCTATGGACGTAGTTTTTAAAAGGCTTAGTTTTGCTATTCAAAAAGGGTTAGCGGCGCAGCTTGTTGCTCGTTTACCAACTATCTCGATGTAAATTCATAATACAAAAAGTGATCTATTGAATTGAATAAGTTTAAAAATCTTGGGTGTCGACACTCACAACCTCAGAAGCCGGTAATCGTAATATAGGTCACATACATAAAAAGATGTTGAATCATATACGTACTAGGTTTAACACTCTGGATTATGATATGGATTTTGATCATTAGGTAGTGTCTAAGATACCCTTCAGTTAAGTTGTTATGGTACCGGTTGAGACAAATATTTATTCAAAATATCACAATAATTTTTAAATGTTTCCATTAAATTATGACATTTGTTTCTAAAAAGGTTTTTGCGGTACACTTTTAGTGAAAAAAGGGTCTCAATTACTATTATTACTATATGATAATAAATCAACTGAATGAATAGTTGATTTATTATATTATATTCAAATCTTAATATATTAATACTTATTATTTTTTTTATTTTTTTTTTGGTCTCAACCAATACTAGTATTGAAAATCGCGGTACAGTCCAGTTTATTATCGGCGGCACCAACCTGATACAGAAAACGCCAAAAGTCGGTATCCCGGTACGGTCCAGTTCATTATCGGTACATGAAGGTAAAAATCGGCACCAGCCTGATACAGAAAACCCCAAAAGTCGGTACCGGATTGAGTTTGAAAATCTTTTAGTTCGGGAAATTCGGTACTGCTAGACAGTACAATTTACTCATCCCTGATCAGAGCTCGGTGGCAACTGGTATCGAAAATACCGGTTACGGTACCGGTATATGAAGATAAAAATCGGTAGCGAACCGATACTAGGAATGCCAAAAGTCGGTACCGAATTGGTACTTAGGATCCTTCTGTTCGGGAAATTTCGTACCGGTACCCAGTATTATTTGCTCATCTCTAAGACTCTGACCACGGGTTTCATACCAACAACATCATTAACATACAACTTTTTTGGTTGATTTTCTTTCGATTATTTTTATTGCTTTTTACATTTTCTTTTTATTCTTCTTAGTGGTTCCGTGTGCAACGCGCTCATAGTGATTTTAAAACACATGTAAACACAGACTAAATAACAAAAGAAGTTCGCCGCAACGCGGCTAGGGTGATAAACCTAGTTAAACATTATAAACACCGATGGTACTGTTGGCTCTATATACACCACCCAATTAATATTTTTTAACATAGTCTAAAAAACATAATATAATCAAAAAGTCCAATATTATTCACTAATCCAACTTTATCTATAGTTTGTCTGACACTCAAAAAACATTAATAGTAGCATAATCTGTTTGCCGACATTTTGATTCTATATTTTGGAGCGTAATTATTGTTAATTTGCCGACAAAGATTACTGTTGAGATGATGAGCTAAAAAGAAGCATAGAAAAGACCTCAGGTAATGGATATGTCTGTGTTTTGTGTCACATTTACATGCATGAACCTTTTCTCTTTTTGTATTGCATGCATCCACCGTTTCTTAATTTGTACTTAAACTAACTAAATCTTTAATTTGTTAAGTCATAAAACATGTAACAGATAACATGTTTGCCTTTTTAACCATTCGAAAGAAGGTTCTCATCACGATCTGGTTTGGAACCAAATCAAATCAGTCAAGTTTGATCGTCAGTTTCATTACTAGTAATTGTTTAGCTTGTCGGTATAATGAATACCCCTAAACTCGAAACGGTATCATGTGTGCGTATATACATATCTTTACAAAATAAATGTGTTAAATACAGAGGTGGTATTGAGAATTTAAGTGCATTGTATGAGCCGAAAAAAAGACCTTGAGGCCGTTGATAGCTAACCGATGATTCATGTGTGCGTAATGAGTTATATAAAGATAAACTTTTTTTAAATGACGATTAACGTTAGCAATAAACATGACAAAATCATAATTTTAGAATGACACACGTTGATAGCTAACCGATGATTCATGAGGCTCTCCTACCATTTTTTACAGCAAATTGTTTGAGCACCTCTTCACAATTTGTACTCTATAAGACTTGGTTATCAATAGTAGTCATCACCAATCTTGTCTTTCTTGGGACGTTGTGGATCGTAAGTAAAATTTTAATAACTTCTATTTTGAAAAACTCCTTTTTGCAGATGCCACCATGACTGGAATAGTCAATAATATTCTATATGCAATCATTGCATTTATGAAATAATCGTGATCTTTCAAATGCCTTAAAACATCTATAGGTCTGGTAAATTCATCAGTTTCTAATGTGTAAAATGTGTAAAATAACTTTAACTCCATATAAAATTTATCAACATCAATATCCAATTTTCCTTCACACTTGAGTGCATTTTCTAGAAGATGGCAAAACTTAAGATTTTTATCTTCAATTCCTCTCAGGTTATGTGAAACCAAAAAAAAAAAAAACAAAACAAAAAATTTCTCATAGTTTTTGAATTGATCAAATCATTATCTTCAACTCACTTAAGTTTTTCGGCTTTATATTTTACATAGATATGTGTGTATATATAAATTTAGGGCTCCGAGAAATTGGGCCTCGGTTAGGGGTACGACTCCCCCACCCTAGAGCCTGCCCTGGTTAAATATCTTTAAATTACAATATATTGATTTTTTTTAACGGCAAAGTCACACACTCTTATACTACTTCTAAATTACACAATTTGTCCACGATAAGATTTGAACCCTCACTACTTTTGATAGTATTTTTTATTATAACATTTGTTTTTCCCTTGGACACTTTAACTATAAGGCAAAATTATCACTATTTTCAACTTTTTTAAGTATTTATTTTTATATATATTTGTGGATAGTGTGAGATCTATGTATTAGTTAAAACCAAATGTTAATCTTATATAAAATTATTATGAGTAAACTGCCATTTTGGTCCCTGTGGTTTGGCCAGTTTTGCCACTTTAGTCCAAATCTCAAACTTATTACATCTGGGGCCCTGTGGTTTGCATTTTATTGCCATTTTAGTCCAAAACTCAAAATCTCTGAATTTTGACTGATTTAATGACCCTTTTTTTGTCCTTTTCCTTAATTTAGTGAAGGGCATTTTGGTCATTTTGCCCACCTGCCCACCCCTCTCTCCTCTCTCCTCATCATATATCATGTCTGCATATCCTTTTCCTAACAACTGAAACAGCCTCTGATCTTTTGCATATATCAAGTTATATGTTCTTAAAATTAAAATCAAGAAGTCATAAACGATCCAAAGTTTGTATTTTTATGACCCATGTAGTTGAAAGCACACACATTACACATACAATCCAAATCCCTAAATCCTTAAATCTGTCCGATCTATTCAACCACCACCACCACAAACAACCGATCAACATACTTATTTCATGCTCGGAATATAATCCTGAATCATGTCTGCAACTTCATTGAACATTCTGAGATGAAGCAGGGCCGTAGCTTTCAGTTTTGAAGCCGGTTCATACGTCGGCGATAAAGCAAGAGAAGAATCAAGGAGGTTAATCGCAGAAGCGATGTTGTTATCTTGTGAGTTGTGTTGATGAATCGGAGTTTCTGGCAGCCGGAGAAAGCGATGACGGTGGTTGGGTGATGATTTATTTGGGGAAACTCGAACCTCCTTCATCAGCATCAATCAACGCTGTCGTTCATCAGCATCAATCATCACGGTTGTCTGTTTATCTTCAAGTTCCAGATCCACACATCTTTCTTCCCCCAAATCTCAGATCCGTCATCGGAGTTCCTGTGTTGTTTTAGTGAGAGAGAGAGAACTGAGAGAGAGTGTGTGTTTCTGTGTTGTTTTAGTGAGAGAGAGAGATCGAGGATGACCAAATATACAACCCATCATCATAATCAGTGGGTTTAGCGCTGGTCGGAGATCGAGATGGAGAGATCGAGAGGTTGGGGAGAGGTTGGGGGTGGATGTTTGTCTGAACTGCAGATTGAAGATGAAGAATGTGTTGAAGAATCGATGCAGTTTGAAGATGAAGAATGTGTTGAAGAATCGAGATGCAGTTTACTCTTGGAAGAAACAACTTGGGTTTATTTTTTATGTGTGTGAATGTAGTCTGCAGATGATGAAGATGATGACCTTGATTTTCGATCTAAAGAGTAAACTGCCATGATGTTCTTGATTTTCTGCAGATGATGAAGATGATGACCTGTTATATATATAACAACTTAATATGTTATAATAATTGTATAATAATTAAAATGACCAAAATACCCCTGCACTACAGGACAAAATAGGAGGTTGCAACAGTAAAAAAAATAGGGTTTTTGGATTTTGGACTAAAATGGCAACAAAATGCAAATCACAGGGCCCCAGATGTAATAAGTTTGAGATTTGGACTAAAGTGGCAAAACTGGCCAAACCACAGGGACCAAAATGGCAGTTTACTCAATTATTATAAAAGATTACAAGCGTAAAACTAATAATGCATATGTAGTGTGAATAGAGATCTCAAACTACATTAATATACCTGTCATTGGCCCGAACTAGATTTAAAAAAAAATCCACCTTTCGGCCGCCATTCCACACTAATCTTTGGATATCTAGATATTGTCATGTGTGTATGACGATGACACACATGATCAAGGTGTTATAAAAGATTACAAGTGTGTATAAAATATTTCTTTAAACTAATCATGATGCATATATAGTGTGATAAAGATCTCAAACCACATAATATTTATGTCACTGACTGGAAACTAGATTAAAAAATCCACCTTTAGACCATTCCACAACCATCTTTTGATATCTACATTTTGTCATGTGCATGATGATGACGACACGTGATAAGGTGGTATGTAAACTTAATTTGTTGCCGACGTTAGGTAGATTTAAACATTATTATCTAGAGTTATCTTTTATACCAAATTCTAGTACCATAAAACGACAATGCTCGAACCATTATCTACAATATTTGAAGCTTTTACCGACTCTTGAATTTTTCTTATTCTACAACGACCGAAATCTCATCCAAACACCTAAAATTGGCAGCAATAGAGAACCTACGATGTTGTTAAAGTTGTATAATCCAAAACCCTACGAGATCTTCTCGAGTGCCCTCTCTAAGGCTATAGGGAGTGGTCATGACCCTACAGTTTATCTATTTTGAACCATTATTCAACCCGTCTATTTTGTCACCACTATTATCAAAGCCATTGTTTGTAAATATATAGAAGGTCTCAAGTTACCCTCATTACTAAATAATAAATATCATTAATTAGGCTCAGATAGCATATATAGATCAGAGTAAACATTAAGAAAATCCAATTTTACATCACTTTCTTTGTAAAGGATTGTCTTCGGTCATGAAACATGGCGTTTAGGGAAATGTGCAAGATCGATTCGGCTGGGTGTTATGAGGAGCGTGGAAGGTAGGTGGAGATGCCACGTGGGCAGTGGAGGATCAAGACACCACGCCCCACGGGGCAGGTGCGTGACACCTGTGGAAGAGACCACGTCTCCCACGAGCCTCTCTCTTTTCTTTCTATCTTCATTTAATAGTTAAAAAAAAGGAGTGGTACTGTTCGATCATCACCTCGCCTTAATTTGGTGATGGAGATGAGTGATTGAGGAGATGGTGATAGGAGAAATTATTTTAACTAGTTTTATGAATAATTAGTTTTGAGTAGGGTGACAAAAAAACAAAAGAAAAGAAAAAGATACCGTATTGTTACATTTTGAGTTCTTATATCAACAATCATAAATATATTACATAATATCAAATACAAATACCCTTATCATACAAAACGTATAGATATGATGGAAAGGTAAAAAAACGCGTTGGCATTTTCGTAATCATTTACTCGTAGAGTAATTATCAAAATTGCTTTACAAAAATTAACCTACAAATGATCTTGTAAGGTAATTTTGTAAAATACTCTTGTAGGGTAATTTTGATCTTGTAGAGTATCATAATTACTCTACAAATGATCTTGCATATAAATGTATCAAAATTACTCTGTAAGTTTCAAAATTACCCTACAAGAACATTTTACAAAATTACCCTACAAAGATCAAAATTACTCTACCAGATCATTTTACAAAATTACCCTACAAAATCATTTGTAGAGTAATTTTGATAATTATCCTACGAGCAAATAATTACGAAAATGCCATACTATTTTTTGTTTTTTCATGTCTTTCGTACGTTTTTATGATAAGGTTGTACGTCATCTTATGATGAATTACAAGTGATGAAAATAAACTTAATTAAAAAGACAAAACTAACATAGACGAATTACAAGTGATGAAAATAAACTTAATTAAAAAGGCAAAGGTAAATAAATTTGTTAGGTTAGTTAAGTATTGGGATGATGAAATAGAAGTGAAAAATAAAGTTATATAATTTGGTTAGTTGACAAAAATAAACTTAAATAGACATAATAACCCAAGGAATATTTAACCTTCAAGACTTTAGATTTTGGTGTTGGAGTACAACTAGAATTAAGGACTCGCGTTTTACAGCTGGACCGTTAAACCGAAAAAAAAAGTCAAAGCAAAAGTGTTGAAGGTGTGTTAACTCGTAAAAATTAGATCAAAACTTAAAACATGAAAAAGAATAACTAAGTCGGTTTAGCACTCGCGAGTTGTGACGGTACCGTTAAACCACAAAAAATAGACATAAAAACGTTGAACCACACACACGTGTTGCAGCGTATTTACTCGCAAGACTTAGACCGAAATGTAAAATGACAAATTTGTAAAAGATGAAAAGTATAAAGGATCAAAGTTGAAAGTGGAAAATTATCGGGGTTAGAGTAAAAACAAAAGGGGTTGAAAAACTAAAACTAAATGATGAAACTAAATGGTTTAAAAGTAAAAAAAAAAAAAAAGAAAGAAAGAAATAGCATGGATGTAAGAAATAAATGTGTATAAGATTTGATGTATCTATACTATATTATAATACATGAGGGAATGATTCTCAAAAGTTAAGAACTTCTTCCCCCATTATTTATAAATAAACCCCTAGAATGAGGGTAAAGTGATCTTTTAAACCATAATTATTTTTTAGTCCCTCAATCTATTGCATTTAAATCCTTGACATTTAACATAATTATGGGTAATTAGTTACACTCCCCCCCCCCTCTTTAATTCTTTAATGTATTCCTGCGATATCTTACAACCCGTAATGTTTTAAAAAAATCCGAAGGTACCATGACGATCGGCACATTTTTTTAAACGTTTCGATAGTTGTCTTTTTTAGTTTCGCCGTGCGTTCATAAAGTACAAATAGCCGATGCGTAAATGTACAATTGATTAAAGCCAACATTTGTTTTTTACCCAAGCCAGCTTTGACCATTACCTAGCTACCGTGCATTAACATTTTTTTTTACCCAAGTTTTTTGTTTTGAACGGCATTAATAAACTAAAATATTCCCTAATTTTACTTGTACAGAGTCAGTTTGTTGTGGCATGTTTAATATAGTATAGATAAAACTCACAACAAACTTCCTATTAAACATGCCACAACAAACTAAACAGGATATGTGCATCTTATTTTAAAAACTTAAAACTCACAACAAACTTCCTAAATAAATGGATGATCAATCTAAAACTAAACCCTAATGGACTACTATAAATACATAGCAAACACTCACAATTCTATATTTCTATTGCTAAACAGATTTAAAATATGGAGCAAGTTCTGAATTCACTTGATGCGAAAAAACAATCATGCGATATTGAAAAATCTAAGGTCGGTTCTATGATAAGTTTTGTTATATCGCAATAATGAATAATTGTTTTCTTTTATTTACTTTTATGTGAATACTAACTTATTTGATTTTTCAGATTGAACACACCAATTTAAACACCCCAATTGTCGAACAAGCTTTTGTTAGTTTTTAAGTAATATTTTCGCTTATAATCTTTCATATTAACAAGTTCGTTATGTTATGTTTTATTGTAGGATGATGGTGATAATAGTGTTGAAATTATGTCTTATGGTGCAATGTTCAGTCCATACAAGTCTAATCTTCAACGTCAATTTAGTAAATAGGTAATTTTAAAATTTATTTAATATTTTTTAAAATTTTTTTATTTAATATTCGTTTTTTTTATAAAATTTATTTAATCATTTTTTAACTTTTTTATTAAATTTTTGTTTTTTAAGGATCGGAAGTATGAGAATCAAAAGAAAATATCTAAGAGACTCTCTGAATGGAAATGGGTCGAGGTTATAAATTTAGATGATTATGAGGACGATGAGAAAGAAGATGAATTAGATGATACTGCTGATTCGAGCACAAACAAGAAAAACGAATAAAAAAAAGAGAAATTAGATGAAATATATCAAGTGTTTTTATGTTTTTTTTCATTTTCAGTTCTTTTTGTTTGATCTAGACTATCCCATGAATAATAAAGTCTATTTTATATTTGAAGTTTATGTTTTGTGTTATTTTATTGCACTTATAATTTACATCTCGATTGAACTAATATACTTTTGTCATTTGTTTAGTATTTTTTATTAACAAACGAATCTTTACATGTTTAAAACAGTTTTTCTATACTCTATTTATTATTAATTTTTATAACAAAACAAAACTTTGATATTTAGTAGATAGAAGATAAACTATGTTCCAAAATTTTAGGAATTATTTAATACTAATTTATGATATTAGTAGATAGATAGTAAACTATATCCCAAAATTTTAGGAATTATTTAATACTAATTTACGATATTTATTTAATACTAATTTACGATATTAGTAGATAGATAGTAAACTATATCCCAAAATTTTAGGAATTATTTAATACTAATTTACGATATTTAGTAGATAAATAGTAAACTATGTCCCAAAATTTTAGGAATTATAAGTCAACTAATTAGGTCCTCCAAGTTAATTATATGGGATGAGGCATCGATGGCGAAACGTCAGGCGATAGAGGCAGTTGATCGAACATTGCAAGACATTATAGGTGTTAGGCTCCCACGTGTAACACTTATGACATATATCCACCACAATAATGTTATCATATACAAATAAGAAAACTACCAGCAACGAGTGCCGCAATCCAAAGTGTCGCCCCCGCCGCATCGCGCGGGCACCCTACTAGTAGTTGATTATGTAGCTAGAAAATAATGCATTATGAACTTGTAAACCAAGCTTAATTGTTTGTAAAAAATTTGAATAGTAGTTTTGCCTCACAAACCAAATTTAATGATTAATATAGGGTAAATATAGGGTAAATGTGTCACTGGATTGATCATATTATTAAAAAGAGTTATCACATCAGTTGTCCTCTAATCCATGGCTTGGAGTCGTGGTGTGTCTATGAAGGCTATAAATAGTGTTGGAGTAGCAGCCAAAAGAAAGATGGTGAAACCGATGATGACTCGATGGAGTAGCATAAAATTTACATGGTTTCAACTCACATATCCCCTTCGTCGTGATACCACACTGTATGGTCACTATCAATCATTAATTAATAAAGACATCAACGATGACACACACATATATCTTTTGAATTTGAAGTGGAACCAATCACGAAGAATAGCTAGGACTTCAACAAAAGTCACTGAGTAATAAAGACATCAACAATGACACACACACATGAAAAATAAAGGAACAACTCCACGTATTCTATATATTATTATCTATATAACAATTTACGTAGCTTGTTGGCTACAGTAAATAACGCCGTTAGAAAACGTCGTTGACAAAAGAGAAACCACGTGTGACCCTAATCCAGTTCCACCGCATCCCTCACGTCTCCGCCTTCCTCCCTCTTCTCTTTGTTGAGAAACGTCGCTCCATTCAATATCGATTCTAGCGAACTGTCCATTGGAATCCATGTTTGATGCATGTCGTCTAAAAAATTAGGGCTCTGAGGTATGTTTTGGGTAAGTCTTCAGTTTTGCTTCTAAAATTAGGGCTCTGACTTTAATTACTTTGGGTAAATCTTTACAATTTGTTAATTAACATTTTAAGTAGGTTCTTGCCTACAGTAGCCAAAGAACCCTTTTTTTCAACATAACTACAAAAATGCCATTTCTTTAATTTGAGTCAAATTTTCTCATCAAACATTCAGGATAATGCGATGTATTTATTTATTTATTTTTTTCTGTATTTTACATTTTTGTTATTTCATGTAGTGTGTTTTATATGCCTGGTCCCTCATGTTTGTAACATTTAGGGCAGGTGGGGTGGAGGACTTAGTCCCCGTGATGGCAATTTATAATGCGTGGAAACAAAGAACACACGGCCGCCACCTCCTTTCTTCACGCGTAAACTTTTCAACGCATGGAATTTTTCACGGCGTGATGTTTTGATTATTTGAGGGAAATTGTTGGGTTGAGAAGGAAAATTGTTGGGTGTGGTGAGTGATGTCCATTTCCACTAAAACAGGTTGTGAGTGATGGAATAATGGTTGATGACATGACGTAACTTGATTGGATGTTGTGAGTTATGAGTGATCACCACCTCCACCCCCCTTATGTTTAGACTTGTAACTTTTGTCTTTTTTTTTCTTTTTGGTTTTTAGATTAACCTTTCTCGATAAATTTGAGTTTGTATACACTTTACATCAACTTGGGGTACGACTTTGTTTTTTTACCTACGTTTTACTGTAACGCCCTAACACGTTTTAACCCAATATTCGCAGCGGAAGACACATAATTAAAATTTCTTTAATGATATTCTTTCTTTCACTTATATACATTAATCCCTTTCTATAATTTGATTAACAACTAACATACATATATCGGATTAAGTGACCACATACACACCCACGTACAATCCATGTCTTGACTCGATCTTCAACCGCGTACAATTCTTGATGAAACATCCAAAACCCTGTACAACCTGCAGTCACCACATTCAGTCTCATCATTAGTAACCGGTGACATAATACAAAAATATTAACACATGCATAATAAAGCGTCCACATATCATGCTTTCTCTTATACTAGCTCCTTCATCCATCCATTCGATCACTCGCTTCGGATTACAGAGTCAACCTTTACTTCCATTGTTAATCTGCCTATGCTTCACATTAACTCTCAATAGAAAAAACGGTTAGTATCATTAGCTTCCTTTCATATGGATGTGTCCTCAAATACGCATAACTCGTCTTATTCATTCAAGCATATAATTAAATACCTCTCTCAAGCATGTATTCATTTTCTATTCACACCCGTACTTACAATTTACATCCTACATATATAACTCCTTAATTCATCTTTATGCATAATTCATTATGTAAGTTCCGTTTCTTACCCAAACTTAATCGAATCTCTTTCTTAACCACTTCCGACTCATTTCCACTAAAACTTAACTTAGTAACAACAACGATTCATATCTTCTTATATTACATTCAATAATTACCATATATCATAATTACATTACCAAACAAAAGGGTAAGTTTGGAGTTCACTTACCTCGTGCGTCCGAGTTCAAGCATAGCTTCCATGTTTATCCTTGGCCCATCGCCTTCCATGCTTGTGTCCATGTTGACATAACTCCTGTCCGTACATGTTATCACATTCATCATAACATGATTAGCATACATGAGCATACATACTTTTTAATGAAAGTTTCTTGCCATATCATCTTATCAAACTAATTTCCCACTTGTAATCCATTCAAAACACATTCCTTATACAATTCTATTGTCTAATACATCATCAACACATTCTACAAACATTTATTCATTATTAGCATACAATCCAACTTATCATTTTCTCCTAAGCATTTCATCAAACACTTGGTGTGCATATCACTTTCTAAGCATAATGTACAAGTGCTTTAAGCATGTTCTTCCCTATTTCATCTTATGAACCATCACATTCAAGCAAAATCTCATAATCATAATTTCCACATCAAGTTTATCTATTTCAGTCTACCATATAACACCCTACACACCACAAGATCACATTATAACATCTACAAGTTCATCATGATCATCATCTTCATACTCATGCAATGGGTTTCATTCTAAATCACCAAATTACTTGAAATTATTCATAACACAAGTTCTATTTGGTGTTTCTAACACATCTACATACTTAATTTCATACAATTTCATGGATTGATCATAACCCACTTCAAACAAGATTATCAAATCTAAGTTTCAAGACATACCTTATGATCCCCTTGTAAAGGTGATCGTTAATTCATGTTCGGTTGTGAATTTGGGCTTCGTTTAGCCTTTCAATTTGGAGAATTGATGAAGTTTAGGGTTTTGGCTCCATGGGAGCCTTCCCTGCTCGATGATGAACACACACACACGATGCGTGTGTTTGTGTGTGTGTTGTTTTCTTTTTAATAAAACAACTTTCAAGTTGTTTACTTTGGTCCCTCATGTTTCGTTTTATTTAAATAAGGCTACAACCTTTCATTTAATACCAACGATACTGATATTCAACTAGGTTAATTATTCCTAGTCAATATTCATTTACGGGTTCACTTTTACCCCTAAGAGTATTTTTACCCGTTCCTTTGTATTAACCGGGTTTAAATTACAAAACCCATTTTTGGGGTGTTACATTTACGTCACGTGACGGTATAAAATCAAGTTTTTATTTTACGACTTTTGTCGTTGTTTACTTACTACATAGCATGATTTTACGACCCAGCCCCGTAATGCGGGGATTAAACTAATAGGTTTTTATCTTGTAGTGAATAAAATTTACATGTTAAGTACCTCAAAAATTTGTATGTTTTTCTTTGCCCTTTTAAATTTTGTCTTTAGGTTGAAGCTTTGTTGGTAAAAATTCGGGGTTGTTTATATTTTACGCTAACTCATGGTATAAGTTTGCGTTTGTATTTGCTTACGTTTTAGTCACATGGCACTATAAATTCGTATTTTTGTTTTATGATTTTTTACGGTAGTGTGAATATTTTTTTTCGATTTTATACAAAGGACACTCCTAAACAACTACGAGGACACACCTAAAAAAATTGTAAGCCCAAATTGCAGTTGTAAATAATAAGCCCAAATCAGTATATTAAAGCCCAATTATGAAGAGTAAGCGTTCATTAATGAAGATTGTATATAATAAGTTCAACCAATTGTTATTAAAGCCCAGTTATAATGTTAATGTTAGCCCAACCAATTCAGTTATGCTATGAAAAAAAGAAGAGAACAAATCTATTAGGTATTTGTTTACTTTATTTATTTATTGTTTTTTTTTTTAAATATTGTATGATTTCACGATGAATTTTTTTTTTTTTTGAATACCACCGGGTTAATGTTCTAATTCCGTCACTGCTTATAACCATAAACATAGATATGAAGTAAATACAAGTTGTTAAAAGGAAGAAAAAAAAACTATGAACAATTTAATATTTTCTTTCCAAAATTTTTATTATATTAATTTGGTATAATCCAGCGAATGTGATGATAAAATGCATTTGTGCTAAATGGAGTTCAATACCGGATGTGGTTCGATCAGGTAATCAATGGCCAAAAGCAAGAAGCTAGAAAGAATTAGAAGGGAAATATTGACGAATCTATCCCTTACCATATGCATATTACAACTTTAAATACTTCAAATGGATAATGCATGCATGGACCTAACTTAAAGGAACTAGCATGATAAGAAAATGGAAACGTGAATCGGTTTAACTCCTAAATGCATTAAGGGGTACGTAGGGGTGTTTTACTTTCCATCACTTATTACACCCAATCATTGTCTGTCACTTCATTGAGCTTGATTCCATCACTAGTGATAGATTTTAGTAGGGGTGTCCATCACTCACCACACGTGAATGAGAGAAGGAAGTAGGAGTGAAGGAGAACGAATCAGGAGAAATCTTCACGCGTCATGAAGAGCACGAGTTATCTAGTCCACGCGCAGGGCCGGCTCTATAGGCTTGGTAACCTAGGCACGGGCCTAGGGCCACCAAAAAATTAGGGCCTCCGAATTTTTAGAAAGTTTTTATATATAGTTATATGTATTAGGCTCAAATAAATATGTTTATTTCAAAACTAAACATGTTTTTCATTGAAGGAGTCCAAAATAAATTTTGTTTGGCAAAAAAGGTCAAGTTTCAAAGCCCATTTCCCCTTGATGTCCAGCTATTACAACACAACCACCATCGACCTAATCTTCATTATTTAGCGGCCTAAAGCCCAAAATACAGCCGCAATCATCGTTTCTATTTCCCATAGCAACCTGTTTTCAATTTCTAGGCTATCGGCTATCACTAGCCGAGAAAAGCAAGGGTAATCACCCATGGCGTCGGGATTGGAGGAGAGTTTGTCGGCGAAATTAGGGCCCCCACTTTATAGTTCGCTTAGGGTCTCAAAAAACGTAGGAACTGCCCTGGACCACGCGTTTTGAATGTTGGCGGCGGCGGTGTATCACGGACCATCACGCGTGGTCAGAGCTTCATAACGGGGCGCCCCGTCTCCCCTAATGGGAGAGTGGTATCCGTAAGTAAGACCTGTCTTCCATCCAAGTAGCGGGTCTAGTTCATGAGGGTCGCCCCGGTGATACGTATCATTATATTATACTATTATGTAAATGTGATACCCACTCTCTTTCCGAAGATTATTTAAGTAGTGCTTATGTGTGTTAGTGTGTATTGGTGTGCCCATGTATGCATTGCATACGACTTACAGGAACAACAAGGTGTATTTGAAGAAGATAATGGATAGGAAAAAGCATATGTGACTACTCAATATGATATGAATACACATTGAACGAGAAAGTGACCCAATCAATTCACAAAATCCTACCGAAACTAATTTACTTTTTTTTACATTGATAATAAAGAAATAAATACATGAATCTATATCATATTCGGTGGATATAAGAAAAACAAAGGTAAATATATTTAAAATAAGACTTTGTTGCATCAAATGTATTTTATATGGTGATTTTAATCAAGGGAAAAGAAGCACATTAAACATGTTGATTTTAAAAACTAACAAAACACATATGGAAATTCAGTAGGCAAATAAGCATTGCCAGAGTTAAGACCACTAGAATTAGTCTGGCATGGAAACCTCTCATAAAGTACATTGAGCCATCAAGAACCACAAGCTAACCAATCAAAGGAAAACACATGTAAAAGATGGGTTAACCGACAGAAATTGCTAACATTTACATGTGTACTTGTTTGATTGGTTGTTTTTATGGGCTAAACCTTAGCCGACGGCTAAAATTTAGGACGTGGTGCTTACTTAGTGTTGTCTGATTGATCAATTTTGAATGTATATTTTTAAAATATTTAAAAGTCAACGTCTATTTTATAATTATATAGATAATTTGTATTTTACACTTTATTGAACAAGCCATCAACTTTAATTATAATTAGAAATTAATGTTTTTTTATCATAAATTATGAGACGTGTCCCCAAATATAATTTAGTGTATCCCAATCTTTGAGCTTCAACTACGAGTGTAAGAGTTCGATCAAAGCAACTTCAAAATGTCGAGTAGCAAAATCAAATCTTATTTTTAATCCGGTTTGGCATGTAAACCGAAGAAGAAACCACTAATTGAATTCAAATTTGGTTTTATTCAACTTTGGCATTTTTCATTTGTATTTTATAACTAAACAAGGTCGTATGTGGGGTGATGAATCGATAATTCGATTTTCATGTCTCACGGGCTGGGTTTTAAGAGTAGACACTTGTTTGTTGGAATACTAACAAACATGGGCACACTTTGTGTTTTATTTTTCTTCACATTACCACGTGACCTAGTGCTTCGAGTCCTTTATTTATGAACCCGATCTTTTATATTAACACTCTTTATAATATATATATCTATACTATTATAAAAAGGAGAAGTGATGTACACACATGTAATTTTACATGGCGTCCATCATTTTATGCAATATGTACAATTAATAAAAGCTTATTTTGAGAGGGTAAAATGGTAAAGGGTTCAAGTTTTTAAGACACTAAGAGGGTAGAATAGTAATTGCACTTGAACTCCATACTCTCGCACACACAATTCTTTCCTTCTCTGCCCTCAGCAAACTTAATCGACACCCTGTAAAATGAAACCCCCATGTCGGTTGTTGAACATCAATCGTCATCCTTCAATGCTCTATTCACTACCTTTCTCTTCTGGTAAGCAACTGGTAAGATAATTAACTCCATCCATTTTCTTTTATTCTTCCTTCCAAAATCAAACCTAATCATACATCTCATCTTCTTTGACGATATCAGATCTTCTATGCCATCGCGATTTCTCCATCACTACGAACTCTTCATCATGAAGGTATGGTTTCTTCTCTGTTTTAGGGTTTTAATGCTCGGTCATGCTATATTGGATCTCTTCATCAAGGTTCAATCCTTTGATTATAGACATACATCTTGCAATTATGTCAGCTACGACACTTGATTTTGAAGGATCTGCCGATCTGGACGGGTAGAAAGCTTAAGGTATAAGATTTGCTTAGTTCTTCCATCTCTCTATAATTTCACCTTTATATTCCCTTTTATTATATTTGGGTTTAACTTTTTATAATTTCACTTTTTATATTTCTATTTCTTTGTCAATTGGAAATCTGCATATTTAATGATTTGAGTGGGTGTTTAGGATTGTTGGATTAAACCTTCTATTCGTGACAAAACCACATCAAAAGGCCAAGAAAAAAAATAGTCACTTACATAACATGTTTTATTAGAAGTGTCAAAAATAAATATATCTTTGTTTTGATTTCAAGTGTCAAAAATTCTTGATTCGTCTTTTTTTATTGACACATAACGTTTTGTATATGAAGTTCTGTGAATAGGTTTGTAAAACCAAAAACATTATCTTCCTTGAGATCCCGTCAGTAGTAACGAAGTTTTGAAGAAATCACTCGGTTTATGGACCAGCCGTAAATGCGCAGAGGCTGTTCTTCGAGGTGCTCATGTAATATCCAACTATACATGTTATTTTATTTGTTTATAATTGTACGTAACCAGTTGACATTCAAACCTTTTTATTATTTTGATAGTTTCATATGGCTGATGACTTTTTAATAGTAGACCTGGCAAACGGGTCGGGTACGGGTCAAAACGGATTCGGGTCAATATGGGTCAATTAAAAAGGGGTTGTTTTAGATCGGGTCAAACTAGGTTCGGGTCAAAACGGGTTCAGGTCGCAACGTGTTCGGGTCAGAGGCGCGCGCCTTATGTATTTTAGGTGTTTTTATGTTTTTTATGCATGAAAGTGTTGGATAATAGGTTTTTTGGCATGTACAGTTTATAAACTAATAGACGAGTCTAATGATGTAAATTATCGACTCCTTCGTGATCTCCATCTTTTAGAAATTACTGGTCAGCTTCTAAGTTCTTGATCAATGCGGTTGTTTAGCGTGTTTGTTCGCATTCAATTTTTAAACGCCTGTTTGTGCAACAGGTGAAGATGAGGAGAATAAAGATGGCAATGTTAATCAGTGGGTAGCTCGGACTGTGGTTCAAACGTATAATCCCAACGCAAAGTGCCTTGTAGCAGTATCTATATTCCTGAACGCTTGTCGAAAGCTTCGTTTTCTGCTGCTCAAAATACAGGTATGTTTGGTTTATTCTTATTGCTAACTCGTTTGATTTATTTTAATTTTATTGAAATTCTTAATAGCTTCGATCCACATGACGCGAATTGCTAACATGTTTGGTTACTGAAACAGGAATAAATACGGAGATACGAAAAGTGCATTCTCAAATCCAAGAAGCAGCAAGAGTGCTTTGTAAGTTCAGTAAGAGTGCTAATTTTGAAAGTTAGAGTGGTTTTTGTAAGCCCAGTGATTTGAATGAATTTTTTAAGTTCGGTTGATTTAAAACACGCGTCGAAATTTTTTTAGCATATAACGCCTTTAGTTTTCGTATTTCGTTGCTATAGTGAGTGCTGGTATCGTAACGAACCGAACCGATACCTAACAAATTCCCATTGCGAAGCGCGGGGGAAACACACTATTTTTTCAAGTTAAAGAAGAACGCATGAAATCTAATCTTTGTTATCTTTCATGAGTTTATTTTACAGTTTCTTTGTGGGCAACCATTTTTATATGAATTCTGGTACATGAAAAGAAGAACTCCAGTGGGGTGATTTTGGGCAAAGGTATTCATAAACTGTTGAACCAACCGAACTGTGTAAAGCGTAGCAAGTTCGTTGGTTATTTGATAAATCAGATTCCTCCTTGAGGGTATTGCTTTTCTTTTGACTTTTCTTTTTTGTGATTTGAAGGTGAGGAAGATCATAGCAGATTTAGAACATTAAGCTACAGAGGTGCAAACATATGTGTTAGCTTTTTCTCTAATTAGTCGGGCAAGCTATGAGAATGTTTTAAAAAGGTACACTTTCTTTAGTGCTGTCCTATTTAATTTTTATGCTTGTGGGTCACTTTAAGATCAAAGTTGGCTTTCTGAATATGAACATAGTTTATGCTTGAAACTTGAAAAGGTTAAAAATCATGATCGATTTGAAATGTACCACCCTTTCCCCAAACTAGCATTAGTTAGGGGCTGCTTGGCAACATCTGAACCAATAAGTGCTGAATGAATAAGAGGTCTGAATGGGTAAGAGGCTCTGAACCAATAAGTGCTGAACCAGTAAAGTGCTGTTTGGTTGCACATCTGAAGGACTGTGTAAAATGACATTTTTACCCCCTCTCAACAAAATTAAATACCTAATTATATAATCCTATAAAAACTACTATTTTCTGCTAGATGTAATCGAGATGATCACATGGACCGACAAGAGTTAATGGATTCTTAAACTACTATTTTCTAATTGGACCTCAATTACACATCAACACATGGCTGCTTCCACTTATACTCAATACAATTGGACTGAAAATTCATAAAGCATATTGCAGCTTTTTTTTTTAAAAGGCAAGCATATTGCATCTATTCGATCAGAATTCTGTTCGACAACCATCAAACACCGTCATCTAAAAGCTCTCTCTCACTTCACAAACTCTCTGCTTCTCTCTCTAAAAAGCTCTCTGCTTCTCTCTCTAAAAGGCACAAACTCCGGTTCGAAGCAGGAAGAAAAGAGAGAGATCAGTGAGAGAGAGAGATAGATCGGGAAGAGAGAATGCGGCTGGACCGTCATGAGCCCGCCGGAAAAGACTACTCCGTTCAGAAGCTGTGGAGGGTCGGCGATGGAGGAGGAGGACTGTGAAGGGCGGCGGAGTGGTGGACGGAGAGGAGATGGAGGACTGTTGCGACGTGGATGGCGGCGAGTGATGAAGGGCGGCGGAGTTGTGGAGGAGAGGAGATGATGATGGCTGTGGAGGAGAAATATGGCGTCGCTGTGAATGAGGAGAAGAGGGGTATGCTTGTCAAATGTTTCATTCAGACATAAGAAGTAGCTGAACCATTCAGAGCTGAATGGTTCCATTAAGAGGTTAAGTTTTTGTGAACCAAACAGCCAAACCTCTGACCGATTCAGAGGTAGGCTCTGAATGAAGTCATTCAGATGTAAACAAACAGGCCCTTAGACTTTATAGTCAAGGGGGTTAGCTTTCAATACAAGATGTAATGCAATTTATCAAGACAGAAAACTAAAACAGTTCCGTGGATATCTTATACACATGGCAATCATGACCCGTTCTTAAAAAAATTGGTTGATTTGGGTCATCTTTGTTTAGCTAAATGAGTTGATTTCGGTCTCTCAAATTATACAAGGGTCACTCATATGAAACAAGCTAAACTAGAATGGGTCAAAATGGATCGCTCATATGCTATCACATAATTTATGCATGTTTATTTTCTGCTAACTTAGATGTGGTTGTAGGTTCAACTACAACACAGAAGCTGAACTCGTGTGAAAAAGAGCTACTGCAGGTATATACAATACTAACAATAGTTTTTTCCTGGTTTTTGCTGTAAAATATTTAAATGATTTTCTTTTTATTTTAGTTGTAGCTAAATAAGGGAGTAAAGATATGGTCCTAGGTAACTACTAAGTAACTTATCCCACGTGAAGACGCAAAGATTAACAAATGGGTATTCATGAAACAAACAACTACCAACATGATGATGAAGAATGCAAGAAACAAAGAATTCACCTTTGAAAGTTGTTGCAGTGTGAGAGCGTTCCTCAAGACTTCATGGTTGTAGAAAAAGGAGAGATCACAAAGCAAAAAAAGTGTCGAAATAAAAAGAGATGGCTAATCGGCTTTTGTTTATAATTTTGTGGCAGTCACAAGAACAAACACGTCTGACCAAAAAATTATGAACATTTTTATTTGTTTATAAAATGCTTACCTCTTGACTCGCTCAGATCTCATGTATTGGTTTAACAGTTCACTTTTTACGTGTAACTTTTAAAAGTTTTCTTTAAATATAAAATTTTAGGTTGAGTGTACTGAGTCGAGTCGCATATGAGCAAGTTAATGTTAATATGGACTTGTTAAAAACTCGAATCGAGTCGACTTAAATCAATTTTAAGCCTAACTTGAAGCTCACTTTTGGTTTTGTTTTTTCTTCTACAAAATTTTCGTTGAGTAGTGCTTTTTTCTATCTAATTTTGTTAAAAATCATCGATCTTTCCTCGCCGCGAAGCGCGGGCTCTCCCACTAGTATATATATATATATATATATATATATATATATAGGGGAGGGCTATATAGAAAACCCACTTGAGTTGAGAAAACCCAAATAAATCATATGTAACATTTTTATTTTTTTCTAAAAAAATAGGGAATGTAATATAAATGTACACGGACCTATTTATGAAAAAAAATGTAAAAAACGCTTAATAGTTTTTTTTTTAAATGTTGAAAATTTGTATGTTACATTTTTTTTTGGACAAACATATTATGTAACCTGAAATTTGTAACATTTAAAAAAAAAAAAAAAAAACTACTCAGTGTTTTTTTGTGTTTCTTTTTTAAAAATGTTCAAATATATGTATATTACATTTCCTATTTTTTTTAGAAATGTATCTTGAGTTTACATGGGTTTTTTACAAAGGTTTTCAGGGTTTAGTCAACTGGAGTGGGTTTTCGATTTATCTTTCCCCTATATATATATATATATATATATATATATATATATATATATATATATAGTGTAAGTATATGGAGAAAACCAATTTTAGTGAGAAAACTTAGCAAACTAGAATATGTGGTCCACATTCACCCACATCACCTCATCCATACCCATCCATTAAGGGTATTTTGGTCTTTTTGTTTTTTTCTTTGAAGATTGTGCTTTGTACTTTTCACTAACCATCACATTTCCCCACATCCCCACTCGATTATACCCAACCCATCATCCATCACCTTTTGTACTTCTTATCATCCATCATCTTTTTCAAAACTCCATTGTTCTCTTCTTCAATTTTCTCTGCGTTAGAATAGGAGATCCACACCAAATAATGGAAGATCTTCCTGCATACTCTCCCACCACTCTTCAAGATATCAAGTACAAATCCATATCTTCTAACTCATCCCTTCCAACCTTGAAATCTGAAGATCGAAGCCACCATTGAAGATCGAAGCCACCATCAAAGCTCTCAAAGAAAAGGAAGCTCGGTGTCATTTTAATCACATCTTTGTTTCTGTTTTTTAGAGAGAGAAAGCTAATGTTTTGGAAGGAGAGATAACAATTTTCATGTTGTTCACCTAGACACCAAGAACACACGCACAAGTGTGTGAGAGAGAAACAGGTTTAAAGATCTTACTTTTGTTAATTTATGTAATTTGTTTAGATTTATACTTTGTATAACGTTTGGTAGATTTAAAATCAGAGCTAGTTTGTTTATTTTATTTTTTAAATCAAGATCTATAAGAAATTTTTGTATGTTGTATTTCTCTCTTCAAAGTGTATTGATTTTTTTATGAAGATTAAAGTTAAATTTCTAAAGTGTTTGTCCAGCGATTTTGAGTTAATGATTGCTTTTAGTTGGATTTTTTTGTGTGTGTGTGGGGGGGGGGGGTGGGTGAGCTGGGTTTTTTTTAGGGTTTATGAATTGGATTTGGTTTAATTTGTTTTCTGGTTTTGTTTAAATTCAGCATCACCATTGATGGTAGATAATTAGTTTGAAAATCCATAATTTTTACGATGTATGTTTCAAATTTCTTTGTTGTTTAGTTGTTTTTTGAATAAATTCACTCCGATATTACATTTTCATTACCTTTAGAAAATTCATAATTTAATCGGATATCGGTTTTCTTTTACAAATAGAAATTCGTGTTTTTTACTGGCATAATTTGTTACATATGTTACATTTCTATCAGCTACATTTATGCGAAGAGTATATTGATATTTTTTACGAAGATTAATGTTGACTTTCTAAATTGTTTGTACAGAGTATATTGTTATTTTTACGAAGATTAATGCTAAAATTTCTAAACTGTTTGTCATATATGTTGTAACACGTGTTACACTGCGGGTTACATATGTTGCATACAGGGTGTTACATGTGTTACACCCAGTATATGAGACCAGCTTATTGTTTTTTTTAGATTGGCTGTTAAATGTTAAAATGTATAAACTTCATAATTTATTCGGAATATCTCGTTTATTTTACAAATAAAAAGTCGTGTTTTTTTTTGTTGGATAATTAGCTACATATGTAGTAACAACATTACGCAAGTTACTTATAGTTACCCCAACCCTTTTTTGGACACAAGGGGGGGGCACATATGTAACACATGTTTGTAACATGTGTTACACTAGAGAGGTAACACATGTATAGCCACGTTACACATGTTACATAGCAGATTAATAAGTTTTAACTATAGAATATTTAATATTGATGTACTTGTTTTGTTCATAGGTGAAAAGATGTTTTGTGTTCAAGATGAAGATGGTTATCAAGAAGCGAAACCCGCGGAAGGATTACAACGCATCATCAGGTTTTCGTGGTGACGATGGTGTGTTTTTTGGTTGGCTGCTATGTGTTGTGAAGACCATTTTTAGAAGCATTACAACTATTGATATAAAATTTATTTTTATTTCATTGTTAGTATGCCAATTTTTGGATGAATACGGATGTTGTTGTGAAGGCAATTTTTTTTTGATGCAACAACTATATGTAACATGTGTAACCTTGACGTTGTAACACATGTAACACCTATATGTAACATGTGTAAGATTGCTATACATGTGTTACATATATACCCCATATTGTAACATATGTTATAAACATGTGTTACATATGTCAGCCCCTTTGGTGTCAATTTAAACTTAGCAAAATTACATATGTAACAACATTACATCATCCAAAATGTCATATCAATGAACAAACAAGTAATATATATGTGACTATAAGTATATGAGACTAGTGTAACAAATTAAAGGGACAAACGATACACTTCATGTTACATAAATACCTAGACTTGTTATTAACAATGTTATTAGTAGATAAAAAAACTGCATTAACGTATATTTTTTACATTGAACCCAGCTTATTGGTTATAAGTCTTACACATGGCAAGAAGTTCTTCCAGTGTGACGTATGATTTAACAATAATAGGATGATATTGCTCGTTGACATTCGGTGTCCACAATTTAGTGCCATTAGAATACTAGTAAATATGGTAACGTGGAGTATATTCTAGATCATCTGTGGACATAGGGACGGATGTTAGTATAAGTTTACGTGTGTTATGAACGTTGTAATACGTTTAGCACCCTAGGGTAACAAAAAAAGATCACACATGACACTTGTCGTCATGTTACACATGTTAATTGTGTGTGCACATGTAACATCTTCTCTACAATGTATGTAACATCCTTAAAAGTTGTGTTCCTACTCTGCTTTATATTTTGTAAGTACTTATAGGTAAACATGTTTTAAAGATACAACCTGTAACATGTGTTACACCAAAATGTTACACAAGTGTTTCTAGTTTTACACATGTTACATCTTCTGTAACTCTGCTTTATACATTGTAAGTGTTTCCTGTTTCCAGTTTTAAAGATACAACCTGTAACATGTAAGTACTTATAGGTAAACATGTTTTAAAGATACAGTCGTATCACCTTACAAGTTATATGTTTTACTGACAAACGCCATGTCACACATGTTACACACTATAGAGTGAAACAACAGTATTGAACGTTGCTACACATTTCCCATTCTGTCGTAACATGTGTAACCTTTTTGGGGGTATCAATGTTGTAGGTTTATACAGACTTAAATATATACAAATGATCCAAAAATGATCATACATGTGTTACCCTCTAGTGCAACATAAGTTACAAACATGTCTTACATACAATGTTGTAGAAGGCGCTAGGCGCTAGTCGGGCGGTGAGGTACTGCCTAGGGATTAATCGGGATTAATAGGGATTAATCGGAATTAATCGGAATGGGATTTTTATATGTATTTTTTCAAAATTATATATATATACCCAATAATATAAAAATAATACTTCAAAATTCACATAAATACTTCGAGTTTCAGATAGTATGGTTCGATTTTGACTGATTTTGACCATTTTTGACCGCCTAGGACCGATTTTTACCGATTTTGACCGATTAATATAGTCCGATTAATCCGATTTTTGACCGCCTAGGACCGATTTTCACCGCCTAGGACCGCCTATGACCGACTTTGACCAAAACCGATTTATTCCACCGACTAGCTTAAAATTAATCAGTAGCCAACCGCCTAGCGCCTAGGCGCCGATTAATCGGCCGCCTAGGCTGATTTCTGCAACAGTGCTTACATATGTGCAGCCCCGATTTTTGGTAACAAAGGGGTTGAACATATGTAACACGTGTTTGTAACATGTGTTACACTAGAGGGTAACTTCTGTACAACGTCAAAGGTACCCACCACCTGCCCTTCATCGACTTCTTGTTCCCCTTCTTCATCGGTTTCTCCATCTACCTTCTTTCGCTTTATGGCCACCTTTTGTCGTATCCGATATTATGGTTATCTTTCTTCCTGCCAAGATCCCTTCTCGTTTGGTTGCAACTGCTATGGTCAAGTCGTAATAACACAAGTTACAGTCCAGTATTTTAAAGACACAACCGTATCACCTTACAAGTTATATGTTTTGCTGACAAACGCCATGTCACACATGTTACACACTATAGAGTGAAAGAACAGTATTGAACGCTGCTACACATTTCCCATTCTGTCGTAACATGTGTAACCTTTTTTGGGGGTATCGATGTTGTAGGTTTATACTTAAATATATACAAAGGATCCAAAAATGATCATACATGTGTTACCCTCTAGTGTAACATAAGTTACAAACATGTCTTACATATGTGCAGCCCTGATTTTTTGGTAACAAAGAGGTTGAACATATGTAACACATGTTTGTAACATGTGTTACACTGGAGGGTAACTTCTGTACAACGTCAAAGGTACCCACCACCTGCCCTTCATCGACTTCTTGTTCCCATTCTTCATCGGTTTCTCCATCTACCCTCATTCGCTTTATGGCCATCTTTTGTCGTATCCGATATTGTGGTTCTCTTTCTTCCTGCCAAGATCCCTTCTCGTATGGCTGCAACAGCTATGGTCAAGTCATAATAACACAAGTTACAGTCCAGTATTTTTAATCTACTAATTAAAAAAAATAGTAGTAACATAACTAACACTAGTTACCTTCTACCCAATTATGCCCTTAACTTGAAGACTCCCCAAATTTTGAGTTTTTATCTGCATCATTTCACACATAAAAAAAACTAAGCAAAACCACCCAAAAAAAGGTTACATATGTAAACAATTACCATACACTTCGAACAACTACTATCCGGTAGAACCAACTCCCTCGCTGCAAGAACTAAACAAACATGTAACATATGTTAGCACAACCTTTCATATTTGTTTGACGTCGTATAGCTTTTGTTTTTGTTTTATAGACTGGACAGTTGTGCTCCCCACAACAATTGTTTTAGATGTGTTATCCTCAAGTGTAACACACGTTACAAACATGTGTTACATATGTGTAGCTCCGTTTTGTGTCCAAGAAAGGGCTGGTTTTAACATAAGTAACACGTGTAACATTATTACAACATATGTAGCTAATTATGCCAGCAAGACATTTCAACTAACAACCCATTTAAAATAACATTTCAACCCATTTAAAATAACATTTCAACATTTAAAAAGATATAGATTTGTAAGCTAATAACAACTGATAATATCAAAAAAATAAAAATGATTTTAATACAAAAACAAAACCTATTAAAAACAGCCTTAACAAAAAAAAATCAAGGTAAATTAGTTCAAACCTGCTTCTCTCTCACACACTTGTGTGTGTGTGTTCTTGGTGTTCGAGAACACGATGAAGATTGTTGTCTCTCTATCTAAAATCAAGGTAAATCAGGTTCAAACATGCTTCTCTCTCACATACTTGTGCGTGTGTTCTTGGTGTTCGAGATGAACACGATGAAGATTGTTGTTCCTCTCTCTAAATCTGCTTCTCTCTCATGTTCATCTTCAAATCTGCTTCTCTCTCATGTTCATCTTCAAATCTGTTTCGCGATTCACCGTAGCACCTTTTTCTTCTTCTCCGGCGAGACTTCTTCTTCTCCGGCGAGACTTTCTTCTGCCCCGAACTCGAACCACACTAGATCTGACCCGGAACCCGAGACGTCACCCGAATCTTGAACCGAAGCCGAGTCAGACTTATAACACCCGAACCCGCAACCAAATCTGACCCGCTTGAACTATAACTGAAACCACGTGACCCGAGATAAAACCCGAAACAAAACTCAGATCGACACACCTCTTTCGAACCCGCTGGAATTTGACCGAAATACTGGTCGGAACCAGATTACACCGCCGTAGACGGCGCTGCAAACGCCGGAAACCTCCAATGGCTTCCATCATCCATGTCTCTCTCTCTCGAACCGCCTCCCTAGCTTCTCTCGATCCAAACGTTTCTCTCTCTAAAAAACAGCAACTTTCTCTCTCTAAAAAAACCATGTTTCTATCACACATGAACACGTTGGAGATTCTTGTTCTCTTTCTTGATGAACTTGATGAGAATTCTTGATATTTTGAATTGTGAAAGAAGAAGAAGAAGAAGAAGAAGAGAGAGAATGAGATATAAATGATGATGGTTTGATGTGATACACTGATCATATCAAATCAACAATATTTTAAAATATTTTATGTACTTGGGTTCTATTTGCTTTTACATAAATACCCTCCTGGCCCACTCATCAACATAAGTAATGTATTAAATTTAAATCAATAACCATCAAATTTCCCTAGCCCTTAGATGATCAAGATCAATGGTCACAATTGGGTTTCCTTAGTTTTCTCACTAAAAAATGGTTTCCTATATATCCTTGCCCTATATATATATATATATATATATATAGAACGGTTAACATACAAAAAGCCTTATCATACATCACGTAGGAGACAATGGTAACCGTTGGATTAGGGGTATAATCACGCATGGGACCACATAATCACGCATGGGACCACATGGGACCACATAATCACGCATGGGACCACATAATCACGCATGGGACTATAATCACGCACGTTCTATGATAATAACGCACGTTATATATTTTGTCATGTATGTTAATGTAGGTTAAGCCCTGAAGTACATTATACTTTATATATATATATATATATATATATATAGGGTAATGCTTCATAGAAAACCTTAGATTTTTAGAAAACTTTGCAAACCCATCTAATGGCCTACATGTTGCCACGTGTCTCATCCACCTTCATATCATTTTTAGCTTTTGAGGGCACATTGGTAAATTTACATATGCATACCCCACTCCCAAGATATTTTGACCAACCTGATTTGACACTATCACCCATCACATCATTCTCACCCATCATCCTCCATTTTGTTTACTTTATTTCAAATTAACCAGTCTTTTTTTTTCAAAATATGTTAATCTTCTTAAACCACTCATTTTACACTAGATCCGCCATTAATGCACTATGGAGCATCCATCAACAATGGTAGATCTAAAGGAAAATGGAGGATACTCTGATGCGCTTTTTATTTTTGTGTTAAAAAAGTTGTGCTTGGTTTGGTTGCTTGTTTGGGCTTTTGATCTGAATAGTAACTGTTTTTTGTTGGTTTGGTTGCTTTGTTTGGGGCTTTTGATCTGAATAGTAACTGTTTTTGTGATGTTATTTGAGAAAAAAGATTTTCTGGCTATGAATGTGTTAATATTTATGTTTGGTTAACGACTTAACGGTTATCTTATCTTTTTGTTATTAGGACGGTGATGGATACAAGGGAAATAAGATCCCATTCTCGGGACCGTTGGTTTCGTCAAACGTGGATCAGATGCTCAAGGATCATGACCATGTTTATGTTACAGCACAGCACAACTAACACGTGTTATAGCTTGAACTTCTCAGACATGCATGTGTTACACGTGACATGAAACCCATGTATAACGTAACACGTGTTACATGTGACATGAAAACACATTTTTATAACTTCCCTGGCATACACACACCCACATGTTTACAAACCGTTTCAAGACCGGCCCAAACAAGCAAGGGTAGTCGCCGAAAAGCTAAGGCAACAAAGGTAGCCGCTGAAAAGCTAAGGCAGAATGTCAAAGGAAGCTCCACCATTTTCTTAGTGCTATGTATTTTCGTTTTCTAGTAATATGTAATGTGAGACTCTTATTGTTTTGTCTAGTACATGATGTTAAAACGGTATGGACTTAACACATTCTGGAAGTCTTAACACACGTTATAAAAGAGGCTTAACACACGTTATATCAGGTATACTATGTTGTTATTAAGTTACTATTGGAGTTTATGCATCCATTCTGGAAGTCTTAACACACATTATAATAGAGGCTTAACACACGTTACACATGTTACAGTATGTATATACAAATCATGGTGTTTTGAAAACCACTAGCTTATACATGACACCATGTTGGGTTAAACCAAGATTATAACAGAGGCTTAACACATGTTATCCCAGGTATACGGTGTTACAATATTAACTTGTATATTCCATATTAACTTGTACACGTGTTACGATCAGTATATGCACATCATGGTGTTTTGCAAACCACTTTCATATACATGAATACAAGTCGGGTTATAATGGATGCTTACATGTTATCATATGTATACAAGTGGGGTTACAACAAGATTACGATATTGTACAAGTGGGGTTACAACAAGATTACGATATTAACTAAGCTCACTATTAAACTCATCGCCCCCGTCGACTGTTTTCACCCTTGTCACATGTTAAGCAATTACATGTTCCGAACAGACAAATTGTAACACATGTTAGATCAGTATATACACATCATGGTGTTTTGTAAACCACTAGCTTATACATGAATACATGTCAGGTTACAAAAAGATTATAACAGAGGCTTAACACATGTTATACATTCCAAAATGTGCAAAACAAATTACCCGTTTCATATTATATATTCCAAAATTACCGGTACATGTGTTACCATAAATGGCTCGTTTCATATTACACGTTACATACTAACTTGTACATTTTTTACTTGTACAAGTTTTACGCCCAGTATCCACATTATCGGATATTTTAAACATCAACAAAAATAAAATAGATATTACTTGTTTTTTTTAATTAACAAAAGGTTAACACACGTTATATATCATTCTAACAGGGGCTTAACACATGTTATACATGAACACATGTCAGGTTACATCATGGTGTTCTGTTACAGCATGAACCACCAGCACATGTTATAAATGAACGAAGACTTCTTTTCCGAAGGATGTGACTTATTCAATGTCCTCGCATTAACGTCGCCTACATCCATCCAGCTTGTCAATAGAATATCTTTTATGGATTTGTTTCTGTAAATCAACACACGTTATATATCATTCTAACAGGTGCTTAACACATGTTATGGGTCTGTTTCTGTAAATCAAGCAACCCAACAAAAAAACAATTATTGTTAAGATCAAAAGCCCCAAACAAGCAACCAAACCAACAAAAAAACCCGTTCAAAATCTCATCCTAAAGCTTTGGATTTATTTAAAATACATGAACATGAACATGAACATTAACCATTACTAGAAGACGCATTAACTTCGCCTACATCCATCCAGCTTGTCAATTGAATATCTTTATGGGTTTGTTTCTATAAATCAACACACGTTATATAACATTCTAACAGGGGGCTTAACACATGTTATGGGCCTGAGTCTGTGAATCAAGCAACCAAACAAAAAAAAACACTTACTGTTCAGATCAAAAACCCAAACAAGCAACCCAAACCAACAAAAAAACAGCTACTGTTAAGATCAAAAGCCCCTAACAAGCAACCAAACCAACAAAAAAAACCCGTTCAAAATCTCATCCTAAAGTTTTTGATTTATTTAAAATACAAAATCATATTAACAACCATTACTAAAACACTTTCAGCACACAAAAACATATTAATAACCATTTCAACAAAAAATCAAGTGTGAAATGATATTTCAAGAACACTTACCGGATCTATAACCATCCGATGAACACGAAGAAGATCTTCAAACCTTCTTCTCACACACACACTCGTGCGTGTGTCATCGTTCTCTCTCTAAAACAACATACTTCAAACTTCTTCTCTCTCACACACTTATATGTGTGTTCTTGGTGTTATAGATGAACATGATGAAGATTGTTGTTTCTCTCTCTAAAACAAAAAATTCATCTCTCTAAAAACCTTCATCCTGTCGTCGTTCTCTCTCTAAAACAACAATCTTCAAACATTTTCTCTTTCACACGATTTAGATCTGAACTTGAAGATCGAAACTCGTGTTTGGTGTTCATCATGATCTTGATTGAAGAGAGAGGAGAGAGAGAGATAACATGTGTGTGTAAGAGAAATAAAGTTGATGTGTGTGAGAGAAAAGTCAGATTTTCAATACCTTAAATGCCCTTCTCCTTTACTTTTTTATAATTTATGGTTTTATTTAAATGTAAAAGACACCAAAAAAAGCTCAACCATTGATCTACTTGGATGAAACAAAATCAATGGATGAGGTTGGGTTTCTAAAGTTTTCTAAAAAAGATGGGGTTTTCCATATAACCCAACCCTATATATATATATATATATAGGGGAGGTTCATTTGAGAAGAATCTTCTTAAAAGAAGAAAAAATGAATTAATCTAGACCATATATTTTTTTGATCAATGGTTGTGAATCAAGATATCATTTTTTGTCAACTTTTAATTAATGCTTAAAATACTAAGGGTAGTATAGACATTTTGATGTGGAATATTAATAAATATTTTAAAGAGTTACTCAATTCTTATTAATGCAACCATTAATTTCTCCTTCACCGTCATTAATGTATTGGCTCCTACACAAATTTTATTAGAAGTGACATAATTATTTAAAAATTTTGTGTCCTACACATATTTTATTATGAATCATAAAATTATTTAAAAGTGTTTGAGTCCTACACATTCTGTATCCTACACCAAAATATTGTTTTAATGGTGTAGGAAACGTTAAAAATGTAAGATCATGTGAAGGATTGTTTTTATTGTGTAAGGTGCACAACTATTTTATAAGATAGGCTCATTAAATGATTAGAGTTCATTAATTTGAATAACAAAAATAAATAATATACTCATTAAATGATTTGTTCAAATTACCTTTGTATCCTTTATTCTTAATTTTTAATTCTTCTCACTTGAACTCTCCACTATATATATATATATATATATATATATATATATATATATAGTGGGAGTTGGCTAGAAAGTCTAAGTTTCTTAGAAAGTCTAGTAAGCAATAGAGAGGTGACATGTGGCTTTTAGTTTTTTATTCAGAAGGGCATGATGGTAATTTGATTATTAATTTAATTTTGGAATATTATATATCCTAAACTAACTATCCAGATATTTATGGAAATGTATATCTCTTTGACAATTTCAAATCATTAAGATTTCAAAAGGGCAGTTACTTTAAATTACGAAGTTCAAATCACTAACAATTTCTTCACGTTGTTTTTTATCAGTTACTGGGTTCATCACAATGTGTTTTAGCAGTTACTCGTTTCAGTTAATGTTTCATCACAATGTGTTTTATCAGTTACTGGTTGATATGATTTTTGGCATTTTTGATGTTGTGTTTTATCAGTTACTGGTTCACGTTGTGTTTTATCAGGTACTGGTTTCATCACAATGTCTTTTATCAGTTACTGGCTTCAGTTACTGTTTCATCACAATGTGTTCTATCATTTACTGGTTGATGTGATTTTGGCATTCTTGATGTTGTGTTTTATCAGTTACTTGTTTCATCACAATGTGTTTTATCAGTTAATGGTTGATATGATTTTTGGCATTATTGATGTTGTGTTTTATCAATTACCGGTTTCATCACAATGTGTTATACCAGTTATGATTCATGAATGGCATGTTCTTTTGTATTTTATCTACTGTTTCATCACAATGTGTTTTATCAGTTACTAGTTGATGTGATTTTGGCATTCTTGATGTTGTGTTTTATCAGTTACTGGTTTCATCACAATGTGTTTTATCAGTTACTGGTTGATATGATTTTGGCATTATTGATGTTGTGTTTTATCAGTTACTAGTTCACGTTGTGTTTTATCAGTTGGCATTCTTAATGTTATGTTTTAGCAGTCAGTCACTAGTTCGTCACGTTGTGTTTTATCGCTAAAACACACTACTATGAACGCATCTAGATCTGATTTATGGTTATTTTTTGTATGATTTGGTGTTTACAAATGTGAGAGATTAGACAGAGAGAGAAAAAATTGCGACATTTTTTGAGGTGGTTTTATGATTGGTAGTTATTTCCTTATTTAAAACAACTGAAATGACACATTTACCCCCCCCCCCAATCAATTAAATTAGCCTATTTTAAAGACACGTATATTACAAAAATCCCACCAAATGATCTCAACCATTAAACAAACTCATCTGATGACCCAGATCGCTTCCTACACTTTCTAGGAAAAACACACTTTCCGTAGGATCCCCACTATATATATGTGTGTGTGTGTGTGTGTGTGTGTGTGTGTGTGTATATTCATGTTGCATAAGTTTAAAACATGTTTGTAACTTTGTACTGAATAATGAGATGTGTGCAAAACTATTTAAAAATTATAACTTTCTACGTTATATGTTGCACAAAACACCTATAGTTTCAGGGGGAAAAAAACCTAAACCCTCTCACATAAGGAATTATATACCTCTAGATATGTTGTAGAAAAGACACACATGTAGTGCTTTTGATACTCGATTAGCTTGTGTAAAAGTTCATTCCTGATAAATAGGCTATAGTCTCCACCAAATTCGAGAGCTACACTAACAACCCGAAATCTACAATTTCCATTAAATTGAACATTTTGTACGTGTGACACGTACGGATGAAACATTGATGGAATTTAAGACACGTGGAGATGAAAACATTTACTTTCTAGAGAGTTCACGAATGAACTATGCCTAGAAGAGTTCATGTTTCCGCCCATGAAGTCATAGCTTTTTGTTTTTTAAGAGGTTGAATAACTAAATTTAAGAGTCTTAAGAGTTCATAAATGAACTACATATAAGTGGTTGTTAATAGTTCCCAGATGAACTATGCCTCACATGCTCTTATTTACTATGTTGCTTTACCTTTAAAGTTGGACGTCTACAAGTATTTGTTTGAATAGTGGTCTCTTCATGGTTTGATGTGCTTAGATATATAATTGATTTTAGCTTGCTCAACCAACTTTATTTCACATGTTTGGACATGATGTTAAACAATTGTATAAAATGTTCAACTTTTTTCATTACAGTCAATATATCTTAGTCGACTAATGATGGTAATAAATCTAGTTTCTTCCAGATGATGTATAATGAATCCAATGGAATCAACTAACATGCAATCAAATACCTTGAACACAAACAAGCATATGGAACACCACAACTTGCACGAAGATGACAATCACACGGTTCAGCTAAATCTATCAGCTCATTTAACCATTTAACCCCTCCATTCAGTAGATTTAGAACTTCGATGGAAATATAACCTCATAAGACTAAAGAGTGGAAGGTTGTGTGGATATATAAAAATGATTAGATTTCGTAGCTTTCCTTTATGCTTATCCCTTGCATTCTCACGATCAGATCTACAATCCCTACAAATTTATCTAACATACATTTGGCAGCTTTGAGGTGTTTCTTTACACGTGAATGCTGGCTTATTGCTCTGTTGGTTGTACGGTTTTCAAAATTAAGATTTCATCAATCCATGTAAACACAAACATTTCTTTATACCTTTCCAACTAGTTTAAATTCAAGTAAATAAGAACTCCTGGAAAGGTAAATAAAGATAGTTAAATCTCACTTAAAAATAGGCAAAAACCAATGGATTTAAGAAGTCAGAAAATTACTTGGACAACTAGCAAGTATGATTTGAAGTCACCGATAATTGTACCCGTATATCTCCGTCGTGGGAGACTCAATTACTCTTATTCCACATAAGCACAAAAGCGTCCGAGTTGTATTGCAAAGCTGATTGACGGGTTCTTTTATGGTGTCCAACGTGTTTAATATCGTGCTTTCAAGTAATTTATATATGGAACATGTTTACTTTGAGATGGTTTGTTTTTGTAGGTGGGAACACATTAAACACATGTTTTGGAGGTATTTGAAAGAAAGTATGAGGCCTGAAAGTCTCAAAGCATAAAACAATTGAACCGTAGTTCCCTTATAACTTCCAAAGAGCATATCTAAGGCTAGGAAAGGAGTTACATGAGCCACAATATATGAAACTGGGGTGTTTCGGTGAGGTAAAAAAGGAAATTGGGCAAGTTTGGAGTCTGGGCATTCGAGACGTTGGGTTATGGTGTCTAGGACATTGACAGCGTCCAAATCGGTGTTTACAGAGGATTTTCAGAGTCCAAAAAAAGGTTTAGACATCCAGGACACCAACGACGCAAAATTTAGGGTTTTGGGTTGGTTTAACATGCCTATGTAACTCGTTATCATAGTGTTTTGAAGGGGGAGCCAACCATAGGGGCTAAAGGATGACTTCAGACGATTTTGGGTGATCCTAATGCTACAATTCATTATTCCAAACCTAAACTCACTCCCGAAAACATTAAGATTAATGATGATGAAGCAAGGCTAAATCATCTACGATCTTCTCTAGGTGTAGGGTTTGTGTAAGTAATTTTTAATTCTAGTTTTTACATAGGTTTTAAGATTAAATTTGTTAACACGTTAATTGAATTCAATTGTGGTTCTTTTATATTTAAAAGGTTTAGTTGTGTTCAAAACACTGAATCATTATTCATTCAATTTTGGTTTCTTTATATCATTAGCAGTTTGATATTGGTTTGTGGTTTACACAATTAAATTGGTGGTTGCGTGAAAAAAAATCCATTAAATTTGGTTCCATAACCATAACGAATTAAATCACGCACATAGTAACCTTTAATGACTCCCCACTAGGTTAATTGTTCTTAACTAAACCTAAAACCCAGAGTCGGTCACTCTTTCTCATATTATTTTCAAATCAATAAAAGTATGTTTGCTATTGCAACCCTTTTCAAAATCAAATCATAGCTTAGTTTTACTTTTTAATGTCTAGTTTAATTAATGTTTAGTTTAAGTAGCCAAACAAAACATGTAATACTGACAACATGCTGCTCATGGATATAATACTCTGCTTACTCTAGTTGTTTAGTTAACTTAGGTTATTGATTAACCTTCCGACATCTATTAGAAGCGAAACTATGCTTGCAATTCTTACTAATATTCTCTAATATATGTGTCATCTACATGGTAACCGAGCAGCATCTGAGAATATAAGTTGGTAAGCATTCATCAAAGTAAGGTCTCCATGACGTGACAACATACATTTGTCTAATGTCACTTTTAGTCGCCTTAACACCCAAATAAATTTATCATGACTTTGTTTAGTTAAAACAACCAAAACTAAGCAAAAATTCTTGTTGGTCAACATGTTGTACTTGTTTGTTTTACATGTTGTGTCAATTAGTAAGACATGCAATGATGCACACCATATCTTAAACGAGGTTTGATGAAGAAAGAATAACTCTTCCAAGGCATTGGTAGATTCATTTACCCGATACTCATGAGGAAAGTCATTAGTATACAAAAGGTTGAAAAGAACCTACATTGGAGTTGTTGCAACTTCGTTGTCTTTTTGTATCTTTAGGCATGCATTGTAGATAGTTCTAAGCGAAGACACCTTTTGGTCGTTTTAATCCTTTAGCATTGATATAATTTTCAATGGTTCCATATTTTGATTTGTCATTAATGCCAGCAATTGTTTTTCATTTTATATTAATCGCATTAGATATGCATGCCCCGTCCAAATGTTAGTATGGTGGATGGTTATGGTCACCATATGCCAACCGTAACATTCAACTACCATGCTTCTTCATGCATTTTCCTACCTACTGAAATGGACAATTTGTTTTTTTTGGGTACCAAAACGCCTAGTTGTTGCTACTCCCTTGTATTTGCCACCAGGGGCGGACGTACCCACATTGGTGGGTGGGTGGGCGCACCCCTTGAAAAAATATTTTTTACTATTAAATTTCGCTTAAAATCTCGACCGCACCCCTTAGAAAAAAAATCTTATGAATTTATAAAAAAAACGTAAACACTGATTTTATTAAAATATAACCTAGTTTATATAGCTCTTTCACTTAACAATTTAACCCAATTAAGAATCCAATGTAACCCAAGCCCAATTAACCCAACCCAACCAAATTTGAAGCAAAATAAAATAACCCAACCGCCCCTTCCAATTCCTTTATCCCACTCTCACATTTTGATCGCCCAACGTCTAGGTATTCAGTGACGTAAAAAACAATCAATGGCAACCGATTTCACGCCGGAAAAGTTTGATTCCAGCCACCAAACCACCTGGAATCCGAAATTTTATGAGGTACCTTCGTTTATGTTTTTTGTTGTTTTATGTGGTTTTTTAGGAGAAATAGAGTTATAGAGATGTTAAAAGGGTTTGAAATTGTATGTATTTTATGTTTTTTTGTTGTTCTAGACTTTAGTAGGGTGATTTTGTTGTTTTTATGTTTTTTTAGTTGTTACAAGTAATCAACAGTTGAAACTAGGAAGTTAGGAACTAGGGTTTGAAGTTTGATGGGTTTTTTTTTTTTTGTTATTTTACTTACTTATGATGGATCTTTATGATGTTTACTTGAAAATTTGTTTGTTAATGTGATAAGAAGTTGGGAAATAAGGTTTGCTTGTTTGAAAATTAAAATTGACCTAACCCGACCCGATCTGGTCGGACCACCTATGAAACTTTGTTTGTTTATGTTTACTTGTTTTACATGACCCGGCCCGATCCAACCCGCTATGAACCAAACCTTTTTTTAGAGAGTTAGGTGTCTAAAATCTTTAAAAATTTTCCTCACCCCCGGGAAAAAAATCCTGGGTCCGCCACTGTTTGCCACCACGATCACATTTGAGAAAAACTTTGATCACATCGCCACTTGGCTACTTGTGTCTTTCTTCAATCGTTAGGTGAGTATGAATTAACCAATGTCACATCTTGTCTTTTGGGCCCAATTCATCAAGTATTCAAGAGACCTGAACACTAGCTAATGTTAATTTCCGTCAAAACTGAACATATCTTCAAAACTCAACATATCGCTGACTAGTTTTTGATTGAAACTGAAAATATGTGTAATAGAAATGAATCAGACGTTAAGAGAATTGAACAAATAAATAAAGGAAAATATATAGTAGTTTTTTATGAAAATTGTGTCTTATAAAAAATTTAATAGAATTTTTGTCCTATCACATAATTCATAGGTTGTTCATTTTCGGGGAAACATATGACTCATGTAGCTTTATACTAGTTGTATAGATGTCACAATTTGTCTATCAAGAAAGAAGTAGATTCATAGGTTTTTCTTTTTCTATGAGACAAATACAACTCATATACATCCTTATGAGTCATATAGATGATGTGTCATACAACTCGTACGTCACTATACGAGTCATATAGAGTACAAGAATAAGGTGTGTCAAGGCTAATTGTTTTTAGAAAATGTGGGTTTTCTACAAGTCATACAACCCTCTACAACTCGTATAAATAACAGATAATCGGTTTTGAAATATAAGGGTGGTATTTGATTACAACCCCCATCCTTCTGAATTTTAACGTCTCTTTAAATTGGGTAAAATTTGATTGATGTATCATTATTTTAGAGAAAAAGTTGGAGTATTTAATAGTTGTTAATGGAAAGGCAACACTCCATTGTTAGGATTTGAAAACATGTTATGGTAAGGCAACACTCCATTGTTAGGATTTGAAAACATGTTCCCCGTAGTCATTGTCAACAACTTCTCGGCTTATCCAATTAGAATCACGTGACGCACATATGGCTGAGTTGATTTGTTCCCGTTGATTATAATCTCAAAACATCAACACTTTATCTTTGATATTAAGAAAATAATAACCAAACGAAGTTTTTTTAACAGCAAAATTTATTAACAAACCAGAAACGGGGAAGTGTTATATAGATAGTACATAGGATGTGCTATATATAAAACAAATTATACTACAGAGTTAAACTAGAGAGCCTTTTTAGCCCTATTTTTAACCGAAGCAAAAGCACTCATCTTTATGCCTTCAAGAATTAATGTTGACTTTGTATTGTTATTGAAGATCTTATCATTTTGAGTTTTAGAAGGAAAAAAAATCATAATGTAGTAAGAATAATATCATGAATACCTTTTTTATACTCCTTAGCCGTACAAAGGGACTGAGTATTCCAAAACTTCCACAATTGAGTCGTGGGCGAACTAGGAGGCCGCACCGGTTCAACTATATAAAGTTAATGCAAACGGTTGTAACTTATGAGTTAAGATACGGTACAAACCATGCTAATTATAAAAACTATGAAAACAAATCTGGACTATTTAAATATTTAATCAATGGATGTCATTGATTATACATCAACCCTTGATATTAGTTGTGTCAATGAATAGTTTTTAAGGGTATTTTAGTAATTGTATTAATTTTATTAAATAAAAAAAAAAGAATAACACTAACATTTTGTTATGTTGACTTTTTCAACTAGTTCCACCAATATCTTTAAACATAAAATAACTTTTATATACTTTAATATTTTCCTAAAAAGATACACCATAAAATTAAGCATTTTTTTATCTTTAATATGAGTATAATATTGATATCTATACTTTCTATAAAAGGAGAAATCTCAATGACATAAGAAAAGCTTATGTGTCAGCAGGAGAGGCTGTCCAACAATGTTTTTCTTATTTCATTATTACATCATAAAGCCTAATCTATAAATCACTTTAAAATAGATTTAATTTAATATCAAACCACTGCCTTGTGTATTCAAATGTTAAAGGTCTGGCCCACATAAGAAAAGGGCAAACCACTGCCCATCTACGAGAAAGTAGCAGATGGTTCCTTTGGCAAACGTATACCCCGCAGCAGATGTTTTGAAATTGCGGGTAATTTGAAATTCAAAATGCATGGGGATATGTAATTTTCAATTAATGCATGTCACTTACTCACTTTTGTCAATCATCTTCTTATATAAACTGATTTGTATTCTCATTTCACTCTTCATATTTACATTCTCGTGTTCTCTTCTTTTGTATTTTCAAAACACATTTCTAATGTATCTCTCCCTCAAATCCCTTCTTCTCAATACTCGACTTTTGTTCATAAAAGATAAGAGAAAACTGAAGCTCTCTCTGACCCACTTTCAGAACAAATTTTGGGGATATGTGGTTTGCCTTGATCATGGTAATGTGATATATATGATTATGTTTGTTTTTGTTTTTTATTTTTACTAAAGTTTTGTTATCTGAGTTATGACTAAATGATGATTGTGAATGATTTGTTGCAGTTGATGATGATGATTGTTCTACGGTTGTTTCCAGCATCACTGTTCCAACATCGTTTAAAGTATGTTTTTTTTGCTACTCCAATTTTGAAATTTTGAATTTTTAGTTTTGAAGTGATATACTCTAATTCTCGCTTTATATTTCAGTCTAGTCACAGTTGTTTGAAATTCATACAATCTGCTGCGGGTTATTATAGGTTTGTATTAAAAGAAGCATAAAATTAAATTAAACACAAAGAAAGATTATTAAATGTACATTTAAAATAATTTTTGATTATGACTAAATGATGATTATATATGACTTTGGGCAGATGATGATGATGTAGAACCCGTAGTAGTTCCTACTAAACGCAAGAAAGGATCTGCTACTGCTGAAGACAACATTTTATCTTACTAGAGTAATGGTCTTTCCTGCCTTTTTTGTATTAAAAGAAGCATAAAGTTTGGTTTAAAACAGTTCTTTATGAAGCAAGTTAAGGATTAAGTATTTGAGGACAGGGCTACTCTTCAACAGCTGAAGAAGTGTTTTCATGTACTGCATCTTGGTCTATTCACGAGAGATCAGGTTTCTAGAAACCTGATGTTGATGCATTCAGTACTTCCGTGGAGTTCATGGCGATTGTCGAAGATATACATTGATGGAGTTTAAAGCTAAAAACACTAAATTTTAAGCTAAAACCACTAAATTTTTGCTGTTAGGTTCGTAAATTTCTTGGTGTTGTTGTTAGATTTTAAAGTTTCGTTGTAATTTTAAGCTGAATAAGTATTATTATGTAATTTTTAATATCATCTGATTATTGCAGATCGGTACTTTTGACGTAGAAGTGAAATTGTCTCTGAGTTTAATTAGATTATATTGATGTTGTATCAATTTCTGTTAGTGTATAGATCTGTCAAAGTTAAAGTTTGCTAAAAGAGAACATCTGCTCTAAATCATCATCTGCTGATCTAACGGCTGTTTAACTTGCTACTGTTGCCAACATCTGTTGTTGCCTAATAGAGCTTTTCAAAGAATTTCCTCCTCTCAATTGCCAACATCTGTTGTTGCCAACATCTGTTTGACTTGCTACTGTTGCGAACATCTCCTACTTTAACAGATGTTCGCAATATCTTTGTATTGCAAATGAATAGATTTTTTATCTGAGTTATGACTAAATAATGATTGCTGATGTGTCAATTTTTTATCTGAGCTAAAATACATTTAATTTCAAACTACTGCTCTATATTTAAATGTCAAAGGTCTGGCCCACATTCAAGAGTGGAAACTACTGCCCATCGCCAAGAAAGTATAACTTAGCAGATGTTTCCTTTGGCAAACATATACCTTAGCAGTGGTTTTGAAATTGCCGGTAATTTCAAATTCAAAATGCCTGGGGATATGTACTTTGCAATTAATGCACGTCACTCAATCAGTTCTTTCTTATGGTAAAGGCGTCTTATGGTATATGAAGAGGTTAATTATAATTATAATAATGTGTTTAATTTTATATTTTTCCCATGGAAATGCATTAAAAGTGAGTGTCGCATCATATTCTTTCGTCTGACGATGTATTTAGTCATACCGCCTTCATTGGGTGTATAAAATACATTGGGCAGAGGTTTTGATCATTACTGTTTTCATCCATCTACTCAATCATCTTCAAAAGTTTTGAGTTTATCAATATCATTACAATTTCTTTTACTTTCAAAGACATATTGGTTCACTGCAAGATGGAAAAATTTGGGTTTCAAGTGATTGTTGACGAGATTTTCACAGCGCTCTCTGCAGAAGATATTGGCCGTTTCAAATGTCTTTCCAATAATTTTTATAGGGAATTGTCAAGTCATGGATTTCAGATGATGCATGCTCTTCGAAGTGGAGATTCAGTACAAAAAAAAATTACTCTTCTTTAAAGACACGTCAATTGTCGTTGACGACGTAGTTGCTGGTAATTTGGATGTTGTTAGAAGCAAAACCTTAAGTTTTCCTAACAATGTCCACCCTAGCTTCTTACGTATTCTATCGTCATTTAATGGTTTATTGTTAGTTTGCAATGAAGGGATTTGCTGTGAGCTGATTCTTTGGAATCCAACTACCAGGCGCTATAAGATTTTGTCTGATGACTACTTCAATTACAATCATGATCGCAACTCTGATGCTGGTGGAATTTATTTTGATCAATTCAATGATCTGAAAGTGCTGAACATCAGATGTTACCGTAATGTAGCTGATGCTCGTGTTTACTCATGACGTCGTGAGTCATGGAGAACAATAAATTTTGGTAACGTAAACAATTATGGTTCAAGTGGTTATTCATGGTCTACAGGAGTTTATGCTGATAAAACCTTATATTTTATGGTTTCAAATTATTGGTATCCACTTGGTGAGAGGAACATAGTTGCTTTTGATGTTCTGAGTGAGACTTTCAGAATGCTTCGTTTTCCAGAGAGTATTGTAGTCAATCCTTGCCAGGGGCATTTTTTGACCATCGCAAAGAAGCTGCATTTGATTGTTATTGGAAAGTCTGCTGAGCTAACTGCTGATTTGCTCAGATATGAAGAAGAATGCTGGATGAAGGTGTTTGTTTTCAATAATCCTCGTGTAGTTGATTATGTAGATAGGCGCTGAAGGACTAATATAATTGAAGACAACAAGTAGCTGATAACAAGCATCTGGGGTGATATGGTTGAAGTTGATCTGAGAAACGAACTTCTGAAATACCTCCAACATGTTGACAACTACAATGGTCCGAAAGGAGCTTTACTTATCGAGACTACTGTTTCACCAATTGATTAGGAATTAGTATGCTGTATTTTATTGAATGTTGTTTGTTGTTTTGACAATTGTAGTTTTTATATAATTAGTTGTGTTAAAATTATTAACCATGTTTCTTATTTAAATTAAGTAAATGAATATTTATGTTTGAGAGTGTAAAAGCTTGTAATATTGACAAAGGTCTGTTTAAATGATCAAAGCTCTGTTATTGGGAACAGATGTTCGAAAATAAAACAGTGGTTGATACATCTGTTGACTTGGGTCAACAGATGGATGAACTTTGTATGCTGTTCCGTCCATTGATTTGGAATTAGTATGCTGTATTCTATTGATTGCTGTTTGCCGTTTTGAACTTTGTTTATTATATAGTTAACTCTGTTTGACACTTGTAGTTTTTATATAATTAGTTGTGTTAAAATTATTAACCATGTTTGTTATTTAAATTAAGTAAATAAATATTTAGGTTTGAGAGTGTAAAAGCTTGTAATATTGGCAAAGGTCTGTTTAAATGATCAAAGCTCTATTATTTGGAACAGATGTTTGAAAATAAAACAGTGGTTGTTACATCTGTTGACGTTGGTCAACAGATGGATGAAAAGAGATGTTTGGAACTACTGTTGAGATAAAGCAGAGTGTTGTGGAGAAAACTGTGGTTGAAACCGTTGTTTGGTTAAAACGGTGGTTTAAAACCACTGTTGGGTTAAATAGTGTTTTGTGGAGGTTGAAGGGGATTGAAACGACTGTTGGGTTAAAATATTGTTTTTTGGAGAAGGAACATGCTGAAAAATAAAACAGTAGTTGATACATCTGTTGACTTTGGTCAACAGATGGAGGAAAAAGATGTTTGAAACCACAGTTGGGTTAAATGTATTTGTTGTGGAGAAAATATGGTTGAAACTGCTGTTGGGTTAAAACGGTGGTTTAAAACCACTGTTGGAATAACAGGCAAAATCCTGTTTTTCTATGAATAAAAGCATTAAAATGTTTTCAGAAAATAAAAAATTCATCCTTAAAAATAGCTAAAAATGAAAATTTTCATTAAATCCTTAAAAGTCTGTCATAACCACTGTTTGTTTCAAACATTTGTTCTGCTGAAAATTATCCACTGCTGAAAGTCAACCTCTGTTCTCTCATTTTCTTTGTTAATGACTGTTGTTAAACCTCAGTGTTTTAATCCATTGATAGGCTATCCACTGATAGTTATAGTCAGCCACTGTTTTCATTTTCAGCACTGTAAACCACTGATATTGATTCATCAGTGGTTTCCTAACAACTGTCATCCATTCTTAATCAGAGGTTGTCACGTGGACAGTACTTAGCAGATGATCTTTTGTAACTGCTGCCACGTCAGCATTCATTTTTTCCACCTATAAAACCCTGATCAAAACCCCAAACATGGTTTTCACTATCGAGTCGAATTCAAAATTCCTTTCAAAAGCAGTTTTCACCAAATTCTCTCAAATCACTCATCTTCTTCCTTCGTTCTTAACCACCTTCGATTCATCATGGATCTTCCATTCAAAACCCGTCATAACTGCCTGTGTACACTTGCAAAAACAAGTCAAAACACAGATTTTCATTCCGTGATTGATGCGCTTTCATCTTCAAAGTACAAAACTTTGTTGACCTACTGTAACACCCCGAAAACGGGTTTGGTAATCAAACTCCGTTAATACTAAAAGACGGGTAAAGTACCATTAGTAGTAAAAAAAAATATAACCCGGTAAATATTTGGAATTTAATAAGAAATCCTAATATTAAATACAAGCGAAGCAAAGTTTTAAGGAATTGAGTTTATAAGAGCCCGAGTTAACGGGACTTAAAATAAAACGGATTATAACTCCCGGGACCCACCAAGTAACTAGGAATATTAACCTAGTTAGTTAATGTGTTGACATAATAGAACAAATGTGGTTAAGATACCCTTTAAATAACTTGTGTAAAGTGGAGGGACTAGACATGGGCAAATGAATTAAAGTTTCAATTAAATCAAATATTAAACACAAAACACACACATACGCAGTGTGTTCTGCGATTTCAACCAGACCAAGGGGGAGGTCTCAAGCTTCAACCCTAAAACACATAAATTCATCAAATTGAAGGGGCAAATCAAGCCCGAATCGAAATCCAAGCATAGATTAGTGATCACCTCAGTAAAGGGATCATGAGGTATGCGAAATTTTACCATGTGATTCTATCTTAAATTTTAGATGAACTTGTGAGATTCGAATCTGAGCTTGCATGTTCGTTGTTTGGATGAAATTAGGGATGAAACTATGTCTAGGAGTAAACCCTAGTCATATATTTGTTGAATTGATGTTCATGGTTGTGAATTCATGATCATACACTCATGTGTCAAGTGGGTTTTGTAGAATTAGGTTAAACACTAGGATTATCTTTGTTAACTTAATGTACTTGAGCTCTATGAAGCAAATCCAGATTTGTTGATATGAAGATTTGTCATGAATATGTGAAATGGTGTTTAAATCTTGGTTAAATAGTTAGTCAAGAACGTGATTTTTAAATTGTATGGAATCATGCCCACAAGGTGTTTGCTAAAATGTCTAAACGAACACTAATATGTTGAAATTTTGAAAGAAACGTGTAATTGAATAATATGACAAATTGTGCGAAGTATGAACCGATAAGGGTTCAAAGCATAAAGTTAATCTAGACTTAATTGTATAAATCATGTGATCAAAAGTAGTTAACTTTTGATAAGTTTAATTAATAAACAATAAGGTCGAACGGTAGTTTCGATATAGAAATGCGTAAGGTGGAATAATCGTATTAAGTCATGATTAAACTAACCACCTTGTGAATGATGAATAATAGTTGGCGCTTAACAAGCTAGGTGAAGCTTGGGGAGAAAGCGGGTCAAACGAATCAAGAAGGAAAAGAAAAGTGTAGCTTGGATACGAGGTAAGTAAAACTTACACCCTTTTTGTAGAACACGTGTTTGTTTTATAAACTATGAATGCGAATAATGTAATATCCGAAATAAGGGTTCCGACATGATTGACACAAGTCGGAACGAGTATAAATGATAAAAACCATGGTTTATGGTAAATGGGGAAAATGGGTGAATTTGGAAATTCAAAATCATGCTTTTATTCTAAATTATGTAAATGTTTGGTCTTATAGTCCAAACGGGTCAAATGGTGATGATAATACCATTTGACAATATTGACTAATGAAGTTGTCAAGTCGTATGTTAACAGGAGTGAATAGCAAATTGGATAATTGCGACGCCATAGTATATTGGTTAATTAACGCGAGGTATAAAACGGGTCTATATGTTGACTCGAGCCAGGTACGTATATATATAAATTCATGGTTAAAAATGCAATGTTGGTCAAATACCTTAGCAAAGGGACCTATGTCGTAAAAGGAGGAATTAAGTTGACGAAAATGCCCTTGATAGGTAAATTGGGCAAACGACCCTTAGAGGTCGTTTAGATACTAGTTTTATCATTATGTAACTCATAGACACATGTAAGAATTGTAGGCATCAACTTTGGGGGTCAAATGCCTATGAACGGGTAAATCACGTAAAATGACTATCCTGAGGGTAAAAATTTGGAATGTGGTTCATTATGTTAAATCCACCACAAAAATAGTTGTGGTAGAATATAAGAGGCTATTTAGAAGTAAGAATACGAAGTGTAGAAAGAGAAGTGAAAGTTTCATGCTTAAATGTACATAATTCGCTCTAAACGGGTCAAAATAAGAACTTGAGCGTAAACGGGTTTTTATTATGTAAGAATCCCATGGTTTGAAATTAATATGATAGGAGATATGGAAATTATGAATTTCATGAGTTTAAGGGTCAAATAAACACGTTTGGTTGATATAAATCGAACGGGTCAAAATTCGGTAAAAAGGGTAATAAGCCGAAGACTTAAAAGTCTGAAATTTTGTTAAACCGGATGTTGGATTTTGACTCCATAATGTGGAGAATCAAATTACAATCACGTAGGAAGAAACGGTAGGTCAAACGGACAAACGGATTGAAAGATACGAAAGTTTTCGTGTCAAAAATGACAAAAAGGAAGGGGCTGATACAGGGGCCACCGTAACTTACGGTGCCTACCGTAAGTTACGGTGGGGGCTGAAATCATTACGCCAGTTCTCTACTGATTTATGGTGGGGACATATTAAATCAGGGGCCACCGTAACTTACGGTGACCACCGTAAGTTACGGTGGAGGCTGGATTTGAATCCTTGTTTCTAGGATCAAGAGATTAATATTGGGATTTCCTGATTTTTCTTTAATTCGATGTTTCAACCCGTATTTATGTGATTATCGAAACTAACTTTTAAGTTGGTTTTGAACACAGGTGAATGTCGAGAGCCCCGGATGAAGATCAAGCGTCGAGCAAGAACCGAACACGCGTTAAATGAAGCTTCCGCAAGTTGTTTTGTCGTTATTCTAAAACGGCGAATTTAACCACATTATGTGGTATCACTTTAATTTGTAAAAGTTTTTAATAATCCCGTATTTCCGATGTATATGTAATCATTAATTACATGATTGTTTTCGCAAAATATACGTTAAACCTTGATTTATAAGAATGGGTGTTACACCTACAATGAAACCATCTATCTAGATACCCAACGAGAGAGTTCTGGAAAAATGCAAAGCTTGAAACTAAGGACAAAAAGACCTTAGCTATTACTTCATCAATAAGGGGAATTCCAGTTACCATCACACCTCAAACCATTTCAGAGGTTTTTGAAATCAATGATCTTACAGGTAAAAGCTCTTTCCCAAAAATAGAGTACCAAACTGATTTCATTGAGAGAGGGTATGCAGAAGAAATGAAAAATGATACTTTACAAAAGGGCAGTTTTCCATCTACCTTGAGATTTTTATTCCATACCCTCCTTGTAACAACCCGAAATTTATAAAACTCTAAATCAGAATTCTAGAGCTCTAATTAAACAGGAACCAACTAACTAGGAAATTATAACTCAGTCAGCTACGAGCCTTGTAGTGGCATTTAATAAGGTTAAAACACTTAGATTATAAATTAAACAAAGCTAAGGGACCAAACTTGCAAAGATTGAAAGTGGAAAGTTGAAATAAGAAATTAACATACCAAACACCCACATACGTGAGTGTCTGATCGAACAGAACAAGAAGGGGGCGACCAGGGTTTCTTTTGAAACCCAAATCCTCACAAAAGCTCAAAATCAGAAGCCTAAATCAAGTCTAAATCAATTTTTGAGCACAAATTCATGATCACCTAGTTGAAAGGATCATAAGGTATGTAAAATTGTGATGTTTTGATTCACCATAAATTCTAGGTTAATTGTGAGAAACTGAAATTGAGCTTCAATATGTCATGCATGGAGGAATCTTGAAAGTGTTATGAGGTTTAGGGACAAACCCTAGATGATTCCTTGTCAAAATCTTGCATGATACTTGTAAGGTTCATAATCACCATAGTAGGTGATTAATAAGTTAGTAGAACTTGATAAACACTAGGGTTAAGATTCTTGTTCTAGTGTAATATGAATTTATGAGATAATTTCTGAAATATTGATGTTGAAATATATGTATAATTGTCCAATTAAAGTTGATTTAGATAAGATAACAAGTCATGAACTTGATATTGATTATGTGAAAATCTGACCCGCTAGGTGTTTGTTGAAATGCCTAAGTGGGGATTTATATGTTAAAAATCGGATGAAAATGCATAATTGACTACTATGGCAAATTATGTGTTTTAATTACAAAAAGGGTTCTAAATTGAAGTTGAATTGAACTCCTTAGACAAAGAATCCGGATCGTCGAGCGGACAAGCCGGAGGAGGAGATACGCGCTTGAAGGGTACACTTTGAAGGTACGCGACCTATGGTTTCGTTATGTCATGTTATTTATTTATTCTAGTCCGTTGTGTTGAAAAATAGCTAAACAAGAAAACCCGTTAAGTCACGGAAGTGACGAAATGCTTTAGATGATTAAAATAGGTCAATACATGTGATAGAAATAGATTTTTGAATGTCTTGAATGGTGGTCTTCATTTCGGCATCCAAACGGGTCAAAACAAGTTGAGCAGTAAACTTTGAAGTTAGTTACCATCACTTGATGAATAGTTATAAACAAAGCGTAAGCCGTGTAGCGGACACGCTAAACCAGTTGTGAAATTTAGCCCTTAATACGGGAATTAAAATTCGAAAACTTAAGCATGTCAAGTAGTATTAAAAAACAAGTTTGAAACCTTGGAAACAAGCTTGAAGGTTATTACGTAAGCAATCCCTCGAGAGGGAAGCGAAGCGCCATAGTTGGTAAAATCTAGAAATGTGTAATTAGCCTTAGTCATGTTGATAAACGTGTTCGTAATTAAATTACGGTTACGTAGGAAAAGAATCGACAAAACTGCAAAACAAGAAAGAATGTGCAGCAGCTACCGTAAGTTACGGTAGCGCCCAGTCATAAATGCTGAGTTTTGTATTTCTTAGTTACTCGAATTCGTTTGGAACATAGTTTCGATTATGTTAATTTCCAAGGACTCTAATACTAATGTTTACTAAAATTTTCAGTTTCTAGGTAATGAAAGTACGTGAATGATGATCAAGAAAATGCCTCCGAACCGAACTCACAAAACGAAGCTTCCGCACTTGATCTATTTTGTTTTAAAAATATGTAAACACTTGTAGTTGTGTTATGAATATTTGATTAGTAAGGTTATAAGTTGAATATTATGATCATGTATGGTCTTAAAATCATGAAAGTCTATTGTAAACTCCTAATTTCAGTTTTAGATGCAAGTTTCTGTATCATTAAACTACTTTTATTAAGTCGGGTCTTACAAGTTGGTAATCAGAGCTAAGGGTTGTCAATAAAGTGTGTTCGGTTCAAGCTTGATCAAGCATTCGGTAAGAGTTAATTGTTTAAGTAGATTTAAAGAATATAGAAATGAAACATGAACAAATATGCATGAAAAGAGTGTGTAAGTTCACTCAAACACAAGAAATGCATGAAACAAGAATGGTCAAATCAAGTTACTAACTTGATTAAACCAAAACAAGTAAATCATATGTTATAAATGAAATGTTTAACGGTCAATGTAAACATTTCAGTATTAAAGATGGCGGATGCAAGTAACAATGATGCGGTGTCGAGAGTCACCGAGCAAACAAGAGAAGTGATTGCCGAGGAGGTTGGAAAGGCAATCGAAAATAGTTTGTCTGGTTTCATCGATAAGATCCAGAATACGGTACTATCAGTGGTTGAGGAAAGAATCAAGAAATTGGAAGATAATGCCAATCTAGCAAAGGAAAAGTCCGGAGGACGAAAGCCTTGTACATACAAGGAGTTCATGGCGTGCAAACCGCCAGTCTATAATGGGGAGGTTGACCCAATCGTATGCCAGCGATGGCTAAGCGACATTGAAGGGGTATTCGAGAGGACCCATTGTGATGAAGATGATTACGTAGCTTATGGTACGGGTCAATTAAGGGGCCAAGCGAAAGACTGGTGGGATAACAAAAAGAAAGAAATTGGAAGTGAAGCAGCCAAGGCTATGACATGGGAGGAGTTTAAGACGCCGTTTCTTAAACATCATAGTCCCAAGGCGGTCATTAATAGAATCAAGGAAGAGTTCATGCAACTTAGACACAAGGGCGAATCCATAGACAAGATCACGGGAATGTTTATGGATAAGATGAAGTTTTGCGATGAATTGGTGATGAATGAAGAACAAAAGATATACTATTACTATAACATGTTGATCACCGAATATAGGGAGTTTATGACTCCTTCAAAATACGAGACCCTTACCGAGATCATAAACGTTGCTCGGGAACGGGAGATCGAATTGAAAAAGCAGTTGGAACAGGGCGAAAGAAGGGCATATGTTGTTAATCCAAGCCCTACCAAGAAAGCACGAAGGAATGAAACCGGGAAGAAATCTGATGTAAAAGGCGGGTCGCCTGGTTGCAAGATTTGTGGAAAAAGTCATAAGGGTGAGTGTCGCTTCAAGGACAAACCTTGTCCCATATGTCGGAAGACGGGACACATGGCTACATCATGCCCGGAAAAAGTGACGGTCTGCTACAATTGCTATCGACCGGGTCACAAGAAGTCAGAATGCCCGATGCTAATTGGAAAGAAAGACGGGCAAGACACGAAAGGTGAAGCCCCAAAGGCAAAGGCAAGATCTTTCCATTTGACTGCCGCAGAAGCAAAAGTTGAACCCGAAGTGGTTTCAGGTATATTTGCTGTAAACTTGATTCCTGCGTGTATATTATTTTATACGGGTGCGAATAAATCCTTTATTTCATATGGGTTTATTCGACATCCTTCGTTTGTTCTAACAAAATTACCTATGCCTTTAGAAGTAGAGATAGGTAATAACAAGAGTTTTATCGTCTCGGATGTATGTGAAAATTGTAAATTGAGCATTGATGACGAAGAATACACAATAGACTTGATTCCGATGTCGATGGGAGAATTTCAAGTGATCGTGGGTATGGATTGGTTGTCCCGATATCACGCAAAAGTGGCATATTTCCGAAAGGAAATAAAACTGACGTCTCCTAGCGGGAAGCAGGTTACGATATACGGTGAAAAAGGCAGGAACCCGGTAGTATGCACAATGCTAGAAGCTCACAGACTTATGAAACATGGATGCAAGGCCTTTATGGTGTACGCAAGTGAGTCGGAAAATAAATCACTAAAAATAGGAGATGTGCCGGTGGTACGGGATTATGGGGATGTGTTCCCGGAGGATTTACCATGAATACCACCAGAACGGGAGGTAGAGTTCGGAATCAAATTGATTCCGGGCGCAAAACCTGTAGCCAAGGCGCCGTATCGGCTAGCGCCGTCAGCGCTGCAAGAATTGATGTCTTAGATCCAAGAACTACTCGACAAAGGGTTTATCCGACCGAGTGTATCCCTGTGGGGCGCGCCGGTATTATTTGTGAAAAAGAAAGATGGCAGTATGCGCATGTGTATCGACTACCGAGAGTTAAACAAACTTACGGTGAAGAATCGATACCCACTTCTAAGAATTGATGAATTGTTTGACCAGCTACAAGGAGCAAGTTGGTTCTCAAAGATTGATCTCAGATCGGGTTATCACCAGTTGAAAGTCAAGGAGGAAGACGTACCGAAGACGGCCTTTCGTACGCGGTACGGGCATTATGAGTTCCTCGTGATGCCCTTTGGGTTGACTAATGCACCGGCGGCTTTCATGGATCTCATGAACCGGGTTTGCAAACCTATGCTGGATAAGTCGGTAATCGTATTTATCGATGACATTTTAGTGTATTCGAAGAATGAAGACGAGCATGTTTACCATTTGCAAGAAGTGTTAGAGACACTCAGACGAGAAAAGCTGTATGCACAATTTTCAAAGTGGACTTTCTGGTTACGAGAGGTGCAGTTTCTCGTGCATATCATTAGTGCCGATGGGGTACTAGTGGATCCGTCAAAAGTAGAAGCCGTGTCAAAATGGAACACTCCAAGGAATCCTTCGGAAATCCGAAGCGTTTTAGGGCTTGCGGGATATTATCGGAGATTCATACAAGATTTCTCTAAAATTGCCTTACCATTGACCAAATTGACTCGCAAGGAGGAAAAGTTTGTATGGGGCATCGAACAAGAGGAAGCCTTCCAAACACTCAAAGAAAAGTTAACTCACGCTCCGGTGCTAACGTTACCGGAAGGAGTTGATGACATGGTGGTTTACTCGGATGCGTCGCATTCGGGGCTCAGATGTGTTTTAATGCAACGAGGCAAGGTCATAGCCTACGCCTCGAGACAACTGAAGATCCATGAAAAGAAATACCCGACTCATGATTTGGAGCTGGCAGCAGTAGTGTTCACCTTAAAAATATGGAGACATTATTTGTATGGGGTAAAATGTACAATATTTACTGACCATAAGAGTTTGAAATATTTCTTCGATCAGAAGGAATTAAACATGTGGCAAAGGCGGTGGTTAGAAACGGTCAAGGATTACGATTGTGAAATACATTACCACCCCGGGAAAGCCAATGTAGTAGCAGATGCATTAAGTCGAAAGACATATTATACCCCTATACAAGTACAATCAATGCAGCTAATTTTGACCTCGGGCCTACTAGAACAGATCCGAGAAGCACAAGTTGAAGCAGTGAAGGTAGAAAACTGGAAGAAGCAAAGAATCGCCGGTCAATTTAAAGATCTTGAAGAAGGCAATCATGGTTTGAAAACACGTTTCAACAGAATCTGGGTTCCTAACACATGTGGAGTTAAAAAGCTTTGTTGGAACCTGAAGGTTTATTCATGAAGGATTGCTTAGTTAAGGGATTGATTTTGTAATTGTTTAGTAAATGTGTTGGGTCGAATTATGTATGGGTTGGGTTGTTTAGCTAGTAGTCGCTTGGGCCTAGGTTAAAGTCCATTTTGATTTGTATTTAAGTAAACCTCAATCACTTGGTTGAGGTTGATCGTGGTTGCGACTAAGAAAGGAGCCGAGAACTTCATAGGTATCTTGTATCAGTCTTTGGTCATCATTGAATGCAAGATTTCCGGTTTGTGTTTTGATCATATTATTGTTTCATTATATTGTTCTTGAATCGACTTGTGATTGTATTCCGCACCTTCACAAGTTAGAGATTGATATCGTTGAAGGATCCTAAACGGGTTTTACAATTGGTATCAGAGCCAAGAAACCAATCTTGGTTCGGTTTTGATATCACTCGGATTCAAGAACATCTTTTACTACTGATATGGTTTTTGGTGTTTGTTTTGTAGTGAAAAATATTAAATCTTCAAACTGTTCTTGGCGAAACTATTGAAAGATATCACTGATTTTGGTTTGTGTGATTTCAGAAAAATTGTTAGCTGATTTCTCGGAGTTGGTGATCAAAGAAAATTCAAAGATTACGATATCTTTGAATTTTTGAAAAGTGCTGAAAATCAGGGATTACGAGTCAACAGTTTTATCTCATATTTGTTTTGCAGGTCTCGACTCGCCATCACAGCTGTCTCGACTTGTCCTGTTCCGGTCTCGACTCGCAACCATCAGCTGTCTCGACTTGTCCTGTTCCGGTCTCGACTCACAACCATCAGCTGTCTCGACTTGCCTCGTTTTGGTCTCGACTCGCAATCGTAGTCTCGACTCGCAACATCACTTTGCAACGTTACTTGGACTTGGATTTTAATCTGCTGACAAACCTCTGAACTTAAAAAATAATTAATTGATTAATTAATTAATTAATTATGTCGACAAATAACGTTGATTTGGCTGCCCTTAACAAACAACAAGAACTAGATTCAAAGCTTGGAACCACAACACGCATTCCAAGGTTGACTGATGCAAATGATTTCCCAGAGTGGAAATGGCATTTTGAACAACACTTGAAGGTCAAAGATTATAAACTTTGGCGAAGCATTCTAAGGGGACCAAGGGAGATTATGACTGATAGTCCTACTGAACCAGGTTTAAAAGTAAAGAAAGCCAAAAGTGAATATACTGAAGAAGATCTGCTTATAATTGAAGAAGATGAAAGAGCACTGTCCTACTTGACCATGGGATTGGGTCTAGACATTGCTATTGGTTTTCGCACCTGCAAATCCGCCAAAGAACTGTGGGAATCTTTGATCGACGTCTACGAAGGGAATGAAGATATGAAGGAGAGTCGAAGAAATCTGCTGAGACAAAATTTCAACAACTTCAACCATATTTATGGTGAAACTGTTGATAATCAAATTCAGAGGTTCATGAAGATAGTCACACAAATGCAAATGGAAGAAATTCATACATCAAATGCATCTACAAATAGACAGCTTCTAAATGCATTGCCAAAAAGCTGGGATCATCATGTTGCTATGATCAAGAAAACTAAAGATCTTGCTAGGTGCAGTTTGTCAGAGATGATCTCTCGTATTAAAGCCTGTGAATTAGATGATAAACAAAGAGAAACCAACTATAAAAACAGCATGCTAGCCGCAGGATTCTCAGTTGCTCCCACTTCATCAAATGACAATAACACAACTCTCTTGTCTCAAGGAGGTTTTCAAATGTTTAGTAATGCAGCATCTGCTAAGACTGCCCCCACTTCAGCAAATGTCTATTGCTCTGGGTCCTCTAATCAGGTTACTCCTTCACATCAAACAGCTGCTTCTGCTTCTGCTGTGAATGCTGTGAATGCCTCCAGTACTGCTTCCGCTTCCACTGTGAAAAATGGGATGATTGCTTTCTTTACACAACAGTCTAAAGAAAATCTGGATATCGCAGCCTCTATTATAAACTGCTTGAATGCATTTGTTGCAGGAAAAATTGATCCTCCTAAATGGTGTGGTGATGACTTACATCAGATTCATCCTAATGATGTTGAAGAAATGGATATCACTTGGCAGATGGCTATGGCTGCATTCAGGGCAACAAGGTTTATGCAAAGAACTGGTAAAAATAGATGGGGTGCATCATTCACAGGAGCGTCTACAGTGCCTTTTAAACTACATTGTTACAACTATCACGAAGAAGGACACTATGCTCGAAACTGAACAAAGCCTCCAATTAATAGAGAACAGACTCCTGCCCAGCCCGTAACACCTAATCGTGAAAGAGCTCTTGTGACCACATCAAGTTTAACTGATAGTGCTTCTACTGGAAGTCCTCAACCACAGGGATTAGCACAAGCCTTGGTGGTTCAGCCAAACATCAACTTTGATTGGAATTCAGAAATTAAGCGACTGAACATTTCAGCTCCAGAAAATCAAGCTGCTTCAAATAACATTGCTTTCATGACTTCAAATGATCAAGTTTCCATTTCTGAGAATGAGGCTCCAGCACCTGAGGAGGAGACTACTGCTGAAAATCTAGCTCTTATGACTCAGATTCTTTCAGCTCCAGTTAAAGGTCTCACCAAAGAAGAGGTACTTTCTGCTTTCTGTACTCCTGAATGTAGACAAAGAGTTGAAGTTTATAGAATACACAACACTGAGCTAATTCAAGATTATCAAGATATAAAAAATAAAAACTTTACCTTATCAAAAAATGAAAAACTTTATAAAGAAAAGATTGAAGCTCGGAGAAAAGACATCATCAAACTCAAGGATGATGTAAGTGTGAAATCATCTCAACTCTTATATGTTCAGGAGAAACTGTGTGTTGTGACTAAGGAACTGGAAGATATCAGAGATCGATATAAAATAAATGAGCTTAATATTAAGAAATTTGATTCTTCCAGTAAATTAGTCAAAAACTTGTGTGATAAACAGCTCGAATACAAGGAAAAGAAAGGGCTTGGTTTGGGTTTTAATCTGGCTCCTCCTCCCTATAATGATAATTATACTTATCTACCCATGACTGAGGAGGAGATGACTAATGAAAGTAATATGACTTATGGTCCCAAAAATAATAAGTCATCGTTCAATGACAGACAAATTGAGAAAAAGAAGTCTGCTCCCATAAATTTTGTTTCTAAAGGCTCAATTGATCCTAACATGTCGTCTTCATGTGCAGATAAAGTATCTGAAGTAAAATGTGAAGAAGTTCTTGTGAGTGAACCAGTTATTCATACTAATGTTTCTGAAAATTATTTTGAACAAACTGAATCTGCTATTGCTTTTAGTCGTTCTTTATTTGCGTCATTTTCTGCTTATGTTTCGTCTTGTGAGCCTGATGTTTTGGGCAAAACTGATAATGTTTGTGTTGAACCTTTGAACAATATGTCTGATGATGGTCTTTTTTCAGTTAATGATTGTGATTCTGATGTTTCTAATCCTTTGGTTGATGAAAGTGTTACAGGTGAGGTCCCTCAGGATGCATTCAGTGAAACCACTAAAACGAATTCTCAAGAAAATCAAGAGTATCCTGATTCTTCTTCTGAAACTGTCTCAGTGGGTGTCCCTAATGTCGAATCTAGTGGGACCCCATTGGAAACTGTAGTTGAAAATGAACCTGAATTAGTTTCACATGATAAATGCATTGAGGAAATGCATATTGATGAGACTTCTACATGTTCACATAATGAATCTGAATTTAGAAATGATGAAAAGGAAATTGAGATAAATGAGGAGTCATTAGATCAACAGCCACCAAAATGCTCAGAACAACCACAAGCAAAACATGTTCAGAAAACTAAAACGCCAAATCATTCAAAATCAAGCAAATCTTGTCAAAATTTTCAAAATACTCACAAAATGAAACGTCAAACGTGTTTTAACTGTGGCATCGCGGGTTACATTGCCAGAAATTGTGTTCAACTCCCAAGGGCACCGTACAAGAGAAAGTTTGTGCAAGATCAGAAGGTCAAGTCTAACCGATATCGTTGTTCTGAGTCAATGACGACTGAAAAGACTAAGACAATGAAAAACAACTATCGCAAGACTAAACCTTATGACCAAGATTGGAATGCAGCCAAACGCAAAAATCAAAATCAACAAAATGATTTTCGAAGAAATCAACATAATGCTTTTGGTAACTACAATTCTAACTGGTCAAACAAGCATTGGAAACCTAAAGCTAAGGCCACGCAATCCAATCCGTCTCATACATATTATCGAAATTCTGCTATTAGAAACACTTCGAAGTTTTTGAATAAAGACAATTTAGTGTGGCAGAGAGTGACTTACATTGATGCACAAGGAAAACCCAGATCCACTATGGGCTGGGTTCCTAAATCTAACTAATCCCGCTAATCGTGCAGGAACAGCTGTGGAGGACTACCGTGCGCCTCTGGTACATGGATAGTGGCTGTTCCAGGCACATGACAGGAGACTTATCCCAACTAGTGAATGTCAAAGAATTTAATGGTGGATATGTCTCATTTGCGGGAGGAGAATCAGGCAGAATCACATTGAAAGGAACCGTACGAAACGGCGTTTTAAGCTTCGAAAATGTTAACTATGTTCCAGAACTGAAACACAATCTGTTGAGCGTTTCTCAGATTTGTGATCGAGGAAATTCAGTTCACTTTACAAAGAAAGGATGTCATGTTCTTAAACCTGGGATTGTCATTCCAGAAGACTGGTTCTTAATGTCAGCAGAGAGACGAGGAAATGCTTATGTGATTGATATGAACAAGAAACCGTGTGAAGAAATTACTTGCCTATTCTCGAAGATTTCAGAACATGATGGTCTACTGTGGCATCGTCGCCTTGGGCATGTGAACATGAAGAATTTGAACCGACTGGCTAAAGGTCAATTAGCACGTGATCTTCCGATAAAAGATTTCATGTTGGTTGAAAAGTGTGTTGCTTGTGCAAAAGGAAAAGCTCATCGAAAACCTCATAAGGCTAAACCTGCACCCTCGACGAAAGTCGTGCTCGAATTACTTCACATGGATCTTTTTGGTCCAGTGAATGTATTGAGTATTGGCAGGAAAGCTTATTGTCTTGTAATCGCTGATGATTACTCTCGTTACACCTGGGTGTATTTTCTAAGTCACAAGAATGAAACTGCAGCCTTAGTAAAACAATTCATCACTCTGGCTGAAAATCAAGCGAGTTCTAAGGTGAAGGTTATTCGATCTGACAATGGGACAGAATTCAAGAATGTTACCTTGGACACATTCTGCACTGAAAAGGGAATTGATCGTCAGTATAGTGCACCATGGACTCTTCAACAGAATGGAGTAGCTGAAAGAAGAAATCGTACTCTTATCGAGGCTGCACGAACTATGCTGGCTGACTCGAAGCTTCCTAGTTTCTTTTGGGCTGAAGCTGTTAGCACGGCTTGTTACGTCCAGAATCATGCTTTAGTAAATAAACGTCATATGAAAACTCCTTATGAGATTCTGGAAGGACGTAAACCTTCGGTTTCACACTTTCGTATCTTTGGATGTCCATGTGTATTATTACTTATGGACTCTAATGGAAAATTTGAGGTCAAAGGGGACAAATGTTACTTTGTTGGATATGCGAAAGGTTCTGCCTATCGGGTATGCAAAAAAGTAACTAAAAAGGTCGTCGAGTCGTGCAACATTGAATGGCTTGAAGAAAACGCTACGGATGCTAGAGTTGGTCCAGATTGGTTATATGATTATGCTGAATTGTTTAGATCATTTAATATTTTATCAAGTGATTTTTCAGATGCAGGTGTGTCTATTCCAAAACAACCGTTGTCTTTTGGGGATACTGAAGAAGAAGAACAGACAGAAGGAAGTGTTAGACATCATACCATTGATCCACCAGGAATGGTTTTTACACAGCATCCTCTGTCTCATCAATCTCCTGAAGGTGCTCAATCTAGTGGAATTTCACACAATGCAGCTGGATCAGAACTGTTTGCTGACCCTATTCCTGAAGAGTATACTGTTACCACTCCTGTGAGTCACTGTCCGGTAGCACCTAATGAGGGGGAGTCAAGTAACACACACATCTCCAGACGAGACAATACCTGAATTTGCTATTCCAACTAGTGTTCAAAGAAATCATCCTATTGAGAACGTGATAGGTCCTGTGAATGCAGGAGTTCAGACCAGAAGCCAATCTGGAACCATTAATTTGTGCTTATATTCTAGCTACATTTCTCAAATTGAACCTAAAACCATTGATGTAGCATTGCAGGAACCAGGCTGGGTGGATGCTATGCACGAAGAGCTAAACCAGTTCGAGAAGCTAGGAGTATGGAAACTTGTGGAGTTGCCAAAAGGAAAACGCAAGCTTGGAACTCGCTGGGTTTTCAGAAACAAGCAAGATTCTGAAGGAGTTATTGTTCGAAATAAAGCACGATTAGTGGTCCAAGGATTCAGACAGATAGAGGGACTGGATTATGATGAAGTCTATGCCCCTGTCGCTCGACTTGAAGCAATCCGGATTTTCTTAGCATACGCATCCTTCATGGGATTCACTGTTTACCAGATGGATGTCAAAACGGCATTTTTGTATGGAGAAGTGAAGGAAGAAATTTTTGTTGAGCAACCACCGGGTTTTATTCATCCAGATCATCCAGAATATGCATACAAGCTTGACAAGGCATTATATGGGTTGCATCAAGCACCTAGGGCTTGGTATGCTACTTTGACAGAACATCTTCTGGCTCATGGATACACACGAGGCACAATAGATCAGACTCTGTTTATCAAAAGAGTGGGCAAGGATCAAATTTTGGTTCAAATCTATGTCGATGATATTATCTTTGGGTCTACAAGTGAGGAGCTTTGCAAAGATTTTGAGAGAGTTATGCAAAAGAAGTTTGAAATGAGTGCACTTGGTGAAATGACATTGTTTTTGGGTTTACAAGTTAAACAAGATTCACAGGGCATTCTAATTCATCAAGGGAAATACGTGGACGATGTGCTGAAGAAATTCAAGTTCACTGACGCTAAACCGGCAGAAACTCCAATGGCAGAAAGACCGTTGTTAACTGAAGATGTTGAAGGATCCCCGGTTGATCAGCGACTTTATAGGTCCATGATTGGATCATTAATGTATCTGACAGCTAGTCGTCTTGACATCATGTTTGCTGTCTGCAATTGCGCACGATATCAGGCTAATCCTAAAACTTCTCATCTTACTGCTGTTAAACGAATCTTTCAGTACCTTAAAGGCCGACCCAGGTTTGGTCTGTGGTATCCGAGGGATTCGAATTTCGACCAGTTTTCGTTTTCTGACAGTAATTTTGGAGGCACTGACAAGGACAGGAAATCCACTTCTGCTGGTTGTCAATTTTTGGGTGACAGACTCATTTCTTGGCAATGCAAGAAGCAACAAACGGTTGCTATTTCTACAGCTGAAGCAGAGTATGTTGCAGCTTCGGCATCTTGCTCACAAGTGGTGTGGATGCAGCATCAATTGCAGGACTACGGTTTGACTTATCTTAAAACTACTATATATTGTGATAATGATGCTGCCATACAGATTGTGAAAAACCCTGTCTTCCACTCAAAAACCAAGCACATTGATATTAAAGTTCATTTTATACGAGACTGCTTTGATAGAGGTCTTATCAAACTTGAGCAAATCGATACAGATGCAAATGCTGCCGATTTGTTCACCAAACCTGTCAGCAGTTCGAAGTTTCAAGTGCTTGTGGATTTTCTGAAAATGATCCGCTTTACTGACTGAGCATGTGTTTGTTTTTGTTTTGTTTCGTAGGTAAATTTGTTCATAAAGTTTTCTATTCTTAGGTAGTTTTTATTTATGCTCAAATTTAGGGGGAGAAAATTTTAAAAATACAAAAACATTAAAAATTTGAAAAATACAAAAACATTAAAAATTTGAAAAATACAAAAAGAGGCATTGCATGACTGGGAAATGAAATGAATTTTCACATTATGGTCGAGGGCTGAATCATGTAAGACCAGTATCGAAATAGTTTGACTCTAGCACGATGTGTTGGTAGGCTCTATCCTTAAGGACTGGAAACATTGGCTGTGTCTGTTTAGAACTAAATTAGTACATGACCTCAGGAAAGAAAATCACTTGGAATTAGCTCATTTTTATTTGAATGTCTGTATGTTGTCCCGATATACACAATTTTGGTCTGACTCTGAAATCTTCTCTGAAAAAGTCGTGTATCTCCTTTGCTGCATCTAGATATATGCTGACCTGGAGGTGCTAGGCAACGTCAGCTTCTGCTGCATCCAGATACATGCTGACCTAGCTGTACGTTGTCGCTCTGTAGATCAATTAAACACCCGAAAGAGGCCCTCAAGTGCCCAAAAGAAACCCTAGAAACCTATATCAAATTGAGAAAAACTCATTTGATCTTGTATATTATACCATCTTTGCTTAAGATCTATTCTGTTCTCTTCTCAATCTATTCCCAGTTAAGATTTCAGAGATCTGGATTGGACTTGTGAAATATGTGGTAGGGAAGCAACTTGCATGATAGAGTGTGCTGTATATAATTCCGGGATTTGATTAGTATTTGTTTGGGTGTTCATTGTTAAGAAATCAAAACATGATAACATTTGTTACAGGCAGTTATATGGAAAAGGTCTAGGGAGATGAGTTTAGGTGGATGAATATACTGGCAATTGTCTAGATCATTCGGTAGTAGATCAGTGTTGATAAATGAAGTCAAGCCCGAAACCTCGTGATTTGATCCCTGAGCAATTTTGTTTATTTCCTATTTTATTTTGTAAATAATAGTTTCTATTATTTGTTTTTGTTTTAGGTTGTGTTTTCGTAAACTATGCTCAGATAGTGTAGTGGATTATTAAAAATTATAACTGATTTTTTAAAGGGATTTTTATCATTAATTAACTAATCAAAATAAATCCTTCAAGTCGGTTAGATTTAAATGTTTGGTGATGACCCAAAAAGTCTAAGGCCTAGGCCCATTTTGAGGTATAAGTCACAGGTCTCGAGTCGAGACCTCACTTCTCACTCGAGACCTTCTGAAATTCTCTCTCAAAGTTCCGGCGTGATTTTCTGATATTGTGTTTCCGACTTGATTCCGACGTGATTCTCCGGTTTCGAGTCATCATATTCTGTGTTTCTAGTCTCGATTCACTGTTTATTAAGGTATGATGATGTTTTGTTTGAAGTTTTTGCAGATTATATGAAGATTTGATGATGATCTGATGAAGTTTTGAAGATGAACAAGAACCCTAATTTTGAATATATATTGGTCTTCAAATAAATCAAAGGATGTTTTGGGATTTTGATCCAAAAAGCTGAAAAGATAAAGTTGTTTGTGGGGGTCTCGACTCAGATAACATAGGGACTCGAGACCAGTGGTTACGAGTCACAATCTCAAGATCTCGACTCATGGTCTCGACGCGAGATCTCTTAGTCTCGACTCATGGTCTCGACTCGAGATCTCTTAGTCTTGACACATGGTCTCGACTCTATAGCTCATGGTCTCGACTCGAGAACTCGTGGTCTCGACTCATGGTCTCGAGTCAACAGTATCAGTTTTAAGTCTAAATTGTTGTTATCTGAGTCATGATACTGCTATTTGGTTTTGCCTGCTGTTTTTTTTTTAAAGTTTGAGATTTCTAATAAACTTATGTTTTATGCAGAATATGGATTTGAAGTTTATCTCAACACACAATCAAGCAGGATACTTAGCACCACCTCCGGAGAAACACAAGAAGTTGTACACTTCGTTGATGAAAGGTCTCAACAGTTGTCGTATAGTTCACGCACTACGAGAAAATCCAATTATCTACGAATATCTTATTCAAGAGTTTTGGAAAAATGAAAAAATTGAAGTTGTTGAAGGAAAGGGAGTTATTGTTTCTGAAGTTCAAAAGAAGGTTGTTACTGTGACAGAACAGATAATTCGAGAAGTTTTACAGTTCAATGATCAAGAAACAGATTCAATTGAACTTCCCGCTGGTACAGTTGAAGCAATATTACCAAGATTGAGTTATGAAGGGAAGTATCCTCCTCTGGTTAAGAAGTTTGTGCATCCATATTGGCGTCTTTTGTTGCATATGTTTGTCTTATGTATGACAGAGAACAGAGGAGGCACAGATCAGTTGAACATTACTCAGTCTGCTGCTCTTGTTTGTGTGATAACAAATGAGTCTTTTAATTATTCAAAGTATATTTTGGAAGCGATGAAACGAAATGTGTTTGGAGTTAGAAAGGACAAGTTTCTCATGTATCCAAGGTTTTTGCAAATGATCTTTAATGATTGTTATCCAGAGTTGGAGAGATCTGGTAACACATTGGAGCTGAAGCCCATGGGTCCAGCTGGTTTTGGTGCTCTCACTCCGAAGAAGGGTACTGAAAAGAAATTTGAAGGATTAATTCCGTTAGAGAAATTTGGTCAATTTGCAGAGACTGAAGATGTTGTTGCTAATCCAGTTATTGTGCAACCTGTTCCAGTGAATGTGCGCCTGCAAATGCTATAGTTGCTGAAGAACATGATATTCAAATGGGTATTGAAGATGAGCCTGAGACAGAGATTTTGACGATTGACTCTGATGATGAAGGCATTGAGATTATGTGTGATTCTGGGGAAGATGAAGAGCTTCCTCCTGAAGCTGAAGTTGATACTGCTGTTTCTGCTGTTCCACCTGTGATTACTGCTGAAAGTTTGGATTTGCTATTAAAATCTGTAACTGATAAGATGGGAAATCCTCCTTCTGATCTTTCAGTATCTAGTGAAGAGCCTAGTGAAAACCCAAAGGATTCTGATTCCATGCCATTGAAGCGGAAAAGGAGGGATCCTCGACTCGGAATGTATGTTGAGCAAAACAAAGATCAATCCATGAATATTGCTGAAGATGATGAAGGTTTATATGATTTCGATTTTGAGAGAAGTGTTGCTGATACCACCACCACTACTGGAAATATCTTTGAGTTTGATGCTGACACTCAAAGAAATGATGTGGATACCACCATTGCTGATGTTCAAGTTACAACTGTAGATACTGATTCTGTTGTTGATACTATGTTACTTGGTATTTCTGAATCTGCAGGTCCTTCTGGAGTTGTTCATGATATGCCTAGCAGTTCAAGTTGTAAGAGACCTGAAGAACCATTGAGAATGCCATTTGATGATGATTCAAGTGATGATGATGAGTTTATTAGCATGAGAGATATGAAGAAACGAATGGTTGTACTGGAGCAAGATTCCATTCATAAAGATGCGAAGATTATCCAACTTGAAGATACGATAGTGAAGAAAGATCAACAGATTGAGCAGCTTCAAGGAGATGTTAGTTTGTTGTTCAATATGGTTTATGATTTACGTGGGAAGTTGGAGAAGAAATTTGGACAAGAGTTCTCTGATCCAACTGATGTTGAAAACAGAAGAAAAGCCTTTGCTAAGGATGATGCTGAAAGAAGTGCTGCAATGGAACAATATTTCAAGAGAGTTACAAATCCAGCGGCAGACAAAGAGAAGGCGGAAAGAATTAAAAAGAAAAGGGAGTTTGTAATTTTGAAGAACAAGAATTTAAATCCAGATGATGAAGATGCTCATGCAACTCACCATTTAATGGATGTTGGTGAAACTCTCTATGATAAAGTTGGAAATCGTTCTGGTGTGATTAGCTGGGGATATGATCATGATCGCAAAAGATGGTGGATCAAGAGAAAAGTTGGGCCTGTCGAGTGGTACAAGCATCCAGGCCAGTTTCAGTCTTTTACTAAGGTTGATTTAACAAATTTGTCTAAAGCACCTTATGTAGATGATAAGCCTGGTGGTGCTGGATATATGTTTTTTGAAAGGTTGCAGAGGGAAGTTCTTCGTAATTTTCCTTCGATGCGCACGGTAGAATCCTTCGTTAGACCAGCTAAAGGAATTAGAGATCCATACACAAACAAGCGTATGAAGATTGTGCGCTGGCCTGTAACTGATAAAGAAAAGACAATTCCGTTGGTGAAAAAGATTCCAAAAGGTGCTTTGAAGTCTTTACATTTCTGGACTTATGATGAGCGTCTAGGACTGGCAGTGATTGTTTGTGATGATGAAGTGAGTTTTCGTTTGGTAGATCAAATCGATTTGTTGAATCTTGCTTATGAAGACTTAGAAGTTTTAGCTCGTAATCAGATTAGAGCTACAGAAAAATATGAAGAAATAGAAAAAGGTTGGACTGCTGCTGTTGCTTCAGTTCTGCATATCAATCGAAAGGGTTTTGGTGGCTACAAAGATAGTGCGAGTGGTGATCATGACAGTCGAAGTTAGAAGAACCTCCATGCATAAACCTAGGGGGAGATTGTTGGAACCTGAAGGTTTATTCATGAAGGATTGCTTAGTTAAGGGATTGATTTTGTAATTGTTTAGTAAATGTGTTGGGTCGAATTATGTATGGGTTGGGTTGTTTAGCTAGTAGTCGCTTGGGCCTAGGTTAAAGTTCATTTTGATTTGTATTTAAGTAAACCTCAATCACTTGGTTGAGGTTGATCGTGGTTGCGACTAAGAAAGGAGCCGAGAACTTCATAGGTATCTTGTATCAGTCTTTGGTCATCATTGAATGCAAGATTTCCGGTTTGTGTTTTGATCATATTATTGTTTCATTATATTGTTCTTGAATTGACTTGTGATTGTATTCCGCACCTTCACAAGTTAGAGATTGATATCGTTGAAGGATCCTAAACGGGTTTTACAAGCTTCTACTAGATGAAGCTCACAAATCCCGTTATTCCATCCATCCAGGAGTGACCAAGATGTATAATGACTTGAAACAAAACTATTGGTGGCCCGGAATGAAAAGAGATGTAGTGAAATACGTAGAGAAGTGCCTGACATGTCTACAAGTCAAGGCAGAACACCAAAAACCATACGGTAAACTTCAACCGTTGGAAATTCTAGTTTGGAAATGGGAACATATTACAATGGACCTGTTAACCAAACTACCGAGGACAAACCGCGGATTTGATGCTATATGGGTAGTTGTTGATAGATTGACAAAAAGTGCTCACTTTATTACAATACGTGAGACTTATACGTCAGAAAAGATGTCGGAGCTTTACACTAATGAGATAGTGGCACGCCACGGAGTACCGGTATCCATCGTGTCCGATAGGGATACCCGGTTCACTTCAAATTTCTAGCGAGATTTCCAAGAGCAAATGGGATCCAAATTGTTCATCAGTACTGCGTACCATCCTCAGACGGATGGACAGAGTGAAAGAACAATACAAACGTTGGAGGACATGCTACGAGCATGTATAATTGACTTCGTAGGTAGTTGGGAGGTTTATCTACCTTTGGTTGAATTTTCATATAACAACAGCTACCATACTAGTATCGGTATGGCACCGTATGAAATGCTTTACGGTAGGAAGTGCCAGACCCCGGTATGTTGGGGTGAGGTGGGTCCACGCGAACTCACTCACAAAGATATAGTTCGAGCTACTAATGAAAAGATCGAGGTGGTTTGGGCACACTTGAAAGCGGCACAAGATAGACAAAAGTCGTATGCAGACAAAAGGCGAAGACCAATCAAGTTTCAGGTTGGCGACAAAGTCATGCTCAAGGTATCCCCATGGAAGGGGGTTATCCGATTTAGAAAGAGGGGAAAATTAAGCCCAAGATTTATTGGGCTGTTTACAATTGTCGAACGAGTAGGGAAGGTAGCATACCGCCTTGAACTACCGGAAGAATTAAGCGGAATTCATAGCACGTTTCATGTGTCACATCTTCGAAAATGTGTAGCGGATGAAACAACCTATATCCACTACGATGACATCGAGGTGGATGATAGACTTAACTATGTGGTGAAGCCCATTGCGATTTTGGATCGTAAGGTAAAAATCTTAAGAAATAAAGAAATCAATCAAGTAAAGGTCAAATGGGAACACCGGAAGGGTTCAGATACCACATGGGAATCCAAGGAGGAGATGCAACGACTCTACCCTACACTATTCGGTACGTAATTAGGTTTCGGGGACGAAACCCTTTTTAAGGGGGTGGACTTGTAACAACCCAAAATTTATAAAACTCTAAATCAGAATTCTAGAGCGCTAATTAAACAGGAACCAGCTAACTAGGAAACTATAACCCAGTCAGCTACGAGCCTTGTAGTGGCATTTAATAAGGTTAAAACACTTAGATTATAAATTAAACAAAGCTAAGGGACCAAACTTTCAAAGATTGAAAGTGGAAAGTTGAAATAAGAAATTAACATACCAAACACCCACATACGTGAGTGTCTGGTCGAACATAACAAGAAGGGGGCGACCAGGGTTTCTTTTGAAACCCAAATCCTCACAAAAGCTCAAAATCAGAAGCCTAAATCAAGTCTAAATCAATTTTCGAGCACAAATTCATGATCACCTAGTTGAAAGGATCATAAGGTATGTAAAATTGTGATGTTTTGATTCACCATAAATTCTAGGTTAATTGTGAGAAACTGAATTTGAGCTTCAATATGTCATGCATGGAGGAATCTTGAAAGTGTTATAAGGTTTAGGGACAAACCCTAGATGATTCCTTGTCAAAATCTTGCATGATACTTGTAAGGTTCATAATCACCATAGTGGGTGATTAATAAGTTAGTAGAACTTGATAAACACTAGGGTTAAGATTCTTGTTCTAGTGTAATCTGAATTTATGAGATAATTTCTGAAATATTGATGTTGAAATATATGTATAATTGTCCAATTAAAGTTGATTTAGATAAGATAACAAGTCATGAACTTGATATTGATTATGTGAAAATCTGACCCGCTAGGTGTTTGTTGAAATGCCTAAGTAGGGATTTATATGTTAAAAATCGGATGAAAATGCATAATTGACTACTATGGCAAATTATGTGTTTTAATTACAAAAAGGGTTCTAAATTGAAGTTGAATTGAACTCCTTAGGCAAAGAATCCGGATCGTCGAGCGGACAAGCTGGAGGAGGAGATACGCGCTTGAAGGGTACACTTTGAAGGTACGCGACCTATGGTTTCGTTATGTCATGTTATTTATTTATTCTAGTCCGTTGTGTTGAAAAATAGCTAAACAAGAAAACCCGTTAAGTCACGGAAGTGACGAAATGCTTTAGATGATTAAAACAGGTCAATACATGTGATAGAAATAGATTTTTGAATGTCTTGAATGGTGGTCTTCATTTCGGCATCCAAACGGGTCAAAACAAGTTGAGCAGTAAACTTTGAAGTTAGGGATCATGGCAGCCGGCGCGACACGCGGGCGGGTCCAATTTGGGCTATAAAGTCAGGGGCTTGGGGCTTGAACTGTTTGATTGTTTCGACGTTAAAATTCACAACATACGTTCAAATATCCGTTGTTTCGTTCAAAAACACACACAAGCACGACGCTCTGCTGCGAAAATAGGGTATTAACTCGATCACTGCTACGATACAATGTCCGATCGATTGAAACCGGTCCGATGGATGTTTAAGTGCTGCCCGAATCCGGGCTATACTTTGTCATTCGTCGTGAGGGTTTTGATTTCGTGAGTTTATCGTAAAAGTTGTATTAAGTTGCTAACCTAGTTTCGTGTGCATTGTTATTTGACTAGGTTACGAGGCTAAATCAGTAGGCAAAGTTCTGTCCAACTAAACTTGCAATGTGAGTCATTCCCTTTTTGTCAAAAGTATTTTACAAATACCTAAGTGTTTTCCAGTTATATGTTACAGGGATTAAGTCTTGGTTATCTTAAATTATTGGCAAGTGGGGCATTGTGCACATTACTATTATTTCTCACTTTTAACAGTGATAATCATCACTATTGGGTGAAAGGACCCAATGGTGGTATGATCATCGTCACCAGGGTGTGACACGGGGCCAGATAATTATAAGATAGGGGCCATTGTAATCGCTCTTATGCTGTAATCTATAACGAATGTGTCATATTATAACTTGAGTGACTCGCCAGTATTTCCCCGCTGATAAAATCTTTTTAAACATGTTTCAGGTAATTTACTGTGAACCAGGAAAGGTGTCGCGTTGCACACCAGCTTGAAGAATGTGGCTCAGTAAATAAAATAAATAAACATGTTTTTGTATAAATAAGGAATTTCCCCGTGAAATTTCCTTGATTGTAAATTATGGAGTTTGTCCCAAGACATGAAATAAAATAATTGGGCATTTTCAGTTTTAAAAAGATCCTGTTAAAATTTCCGCTGCCAAAATAAACAATACCACGGGTTTTCTGTCTCGCAGCTCCTGAAACGGGTAAAACCGGGTCGGGGGTCGTGACACCCTTGAAGGCAATTTATTCTTTGGGAACCATAGTGTCCACTGGTATGTTTCCATTATACACTGGTGACCTTAAAATGGTAAGCTCTGCAGAAGAAAGAAGTCCCCAGTACCGAGAACAAGGGGCATCAGTGGATGATTTTTGGGAAACTTTTCCTAAGTCAACCACTGATACAACCACCACTGGTGGGAAATCAGATGATCCCATTAACTTGGGTGATGGTTTAAAATACAAAGAATAGACGGAGAGGGTTGATAAGCTTGACACATCTGTTGAAGAAATCAAAACTATGCTGCAACAGTTGTTACAAGCTCAAATGGCTACACCCACTACTGCACCATCTGCAACATCTGCTCCATCCCCTGCTGAGCTATGGCATCTGTTTCAACATCTGTTTCACAAACAAAGACAATATATGCAGATCAACAGCATGAAGTTCAACTTCAAATGGTCAGAAATGTCATGGAAGCTAGGTACAAAGATACTCAAGCAGATATCAAAGCCATTAAAGCTCATCTGCTTCAAACCACTGGCACTGCTCCTCCTTCAATCATCTATGTTGAAAATCCTGATGATGTCAAAAAGGGGGAGAAAACTAAAGGGAAGAAGGGAAAAGAAGATGGTTTATACATGCCACCAGAACGAATGTCCAAACTTGTGGTAGAAATCCAAAGGCCAGATGGTTCCAAAAAGGTTGATGAGACTCAAAATGCATTTGCTGCATTAAAGGCAAATATGAAAGAGTCAATGGAAATAAAAGGGTCTAAAAGGTTTGAGGAGGAGAAGAGAGTTTTGATGGAAAAGAATAGCAGGGTACTTCTAAACCTAAAAGAAGACAGTCTACCAGAAAAGTAAGCCAACCCAAAACCACACCTTCCAAAACCACCAAACAAACTCCTCAAATCCCCAAAAGTTCCTCTCATCAAACCTCCAAACCAATAGATGTTAAAACACCTGTTGTATCAACAGTTGTTGGTACTTCAGTTGTTTCAACAGATGTTATCTCAACAACTGCCATCACTACTACATCAACCCATACTCAATCCACTGCCATACCAAAAACAATGTCACCACCACAAAAACCACCTGCCAAAAAGCTGAAAACAACAGTTGATACATCAACTGTTGTAGTGACAACAGTGGTTGAAACACCAGTTGTTTCAACAGCTGTTAGTCAGATACCCACTACTTCAATCACTGCCACTCAACCCACAAATACACCACCAACTTCTCCAAAGCACAAAAGGATAAGGATAACAAACATTGTACTGGAAGATGACACTTGCCCAACTCTAACATCTACACAACCACTGTCCCTTGTCACCATTCCAAACCCTGTTCCATTATCTTTAGTTCAACCCTTCAATCAAAACACTGCCATTGTCCCTGCAGGAGTACAATATCCTCTAGATCTTCCAGCAGTCAGGGAGGAAATCAAATCCTTCTACTCTGAAGATGATCCTTAAAAGAGGAAACTCCCATCTGTTCAAGGTTATCCTTTGCCAAGAAATATAGAAGAATATCTCAAAATAAAGGCCCAACAAGCAGAGGATATATCTAAAAGAGACACAGAGGGAAATTCTGACAAAGAGATTCAAAGAAATTATCAATAACTGCTCACCAAAGTTAGAACTTTAGAGCAGTTCTCAAAAGTCCTTTGTCAGAAATTATCAGAAAAAGATGATGAAAGCATGAGAAATGACTATCTTGAATACATCATGGCGTATGATGTATTGCAAAATACATCCTTTATTCGTGTATAGTTTGTACAATTTTCTGATATTTCTAGTTTAGTTTACTTTAGAATGTGCGTACTATTGATTAGATTGTGTTTTTCCAGGTCTTGGTACTAAAAGTTGATGAAAATGGAGTGAAAATGAGCTACAATGCTGAAACACCAAGTCCCGGAACAAGCTTAAAAGAGTTAGAATTATTTGTGAAGTTTTTGGAGAGTTTATGCTGGAAAAGTTGAACAACATTCTGTGAAAAAAGTGCCATGGCGTCGCGCCACGGCTAAACTGGAGTCTCGTCGCGTAGCGCCACCAAATAAACAAAGAATTTTTGGATGTATACATGGTGGTGTCGCGCCACCACAATTGTTCTCACCCGTCGCGCGATGTGACGGTGATGTCTGACGGCCAAAATTCGTTATGATTTAGGGTTTGGTATTTAAACTCAAGATAATCATTCATTAACCGGAAGTTACGAACTCAAGAAACCCTAGGCGATTTTCAGAGCAGATTTTACGGTTTTCGGAGTATTTTGGCTTGCAAGAATCATCCGGTTGAAGCTCGGAGCATAGGAAAGAAGATTGTTCGGGTCTTATCTCCCGGTTTTCGTTATTTTCCTGTTTCAATACTTTGATGATGAATTCTTGTTTTGAGCTTATTATGTTGATTTTAGACATCATGTTTTCAGGCTAAAACCTTCGTTACTACCTAGGTTAGATGATAGTTTAATAAAGTTTGGATCTTTAATGGTTTTCTATTGTTTGGTTATGGATTGATCTTTGAAAGTAAATAATTCTAGAACCTTTAATTTGGTGCGTGTGCGTATTTAATTTTGATTGTTGATTATTTGTTGTTTCACATAAATTTTGGTGGATGTCTTTCATATAATGAATTTGTGTTGATTATTCGTATCTTTGCGGGTTCGGGTGATCTTTGGGTAAATCGGCCGATAGCCTTAGAAACAGTAATTAAAATTCAATTAGAATTAAGTATTCTGCTTAACTTGTCACTGAGAGGCTCGAATTAGTTAGTAGGTCTCGGTGCAATATAAAACTAAGATAGGTTTCGAGAGAAGTCGATCCTAGTTCCCTAATTGCACTTGTGTCTATTAAACCAAGTTAGAATCTAGGATTGCCTTAGACTTTCGCGCTGAGAGGTATATAGTCGTATTAGGGCACTTTTAGAGTCGTTAGAGGACTGAGAGGAGGTCTAACAATCAGTGTTCATAACAGCCTTGTAGGGTTTCCTAGGTTTCTTCCTGAGAATGGTCGGGAGGTCTTAGCATGAGACACCTTAGGGTTTATTACTTTACGATCCCGGTTCCATACCACAATAGTACCGTTAGAAATCCATCCCTAGTTAAACTGGATTCAAGCCTAGGTAGTCATTAATCTATATTGAAGTAAACCTTAGTTCTTATTCGTGTCATAGTCTAGTTTTATTTCAATTCCAATTTTAGGATTTTAGTAAAACCCCCCCTTTAAAACACAAAAATAGTTAAGTCGTGTCAGTGTTAGTCTAAATAAAGTCGTTAACGTAGTTAATTAGAGTCCTTGTGGGTTCGACATCCGGACTTGCTTTTCTTTGCTAGAGTCCACCGGTTCACTTGCCTGTAAGTAGTTTAGTCAAGTTGGAGAGTCTAGATTATTATTACTTGAGTCTAAATTTAGGTTTATTTTAGTTTATTTATTTAAACTACTTCAAGCACATCAGCGTACAAGAAGTACAGGGCAGAAAAGTATCAATACAAAGAATGGACCATCAATGAACTGCAAGAGGAGACAACCAGAATTCAAAAGATGATTCAAGACAAGGTAAAGCAAACTCCTACAGTTTGGGCCAATTACAAGAAAAATGTACCAGAAAGGACCTTGAAACTGAAAAGAATGAAAGAAGAGCTGATAACTGCTGATTATGGGTCAATGAACCAGGTTACAAGGTGGACAGAACAAAAGGTGTTAGCTACCTACAAAAGTTTGGAAGAGTTAAGGAAGAGAGATCCCACTGCTCCTAAAAAGCCTGATTATCCGGAAGCAGTGGTTCCAGTCAAACAACAAAAATTACCAATCAGGAGACCCACTGCTCCACATGCTACCATCCTTTATCAAAGAAAGAAACAAAAGCAGATGGATGAATTAACAAAAGAAGACAAGGCTCAAGAAGAATACATCATCAAAATGGTTCTTCAGACACTTATGGAAGAAAAACAAGACTTAGCATAATCTAAACTTTAAGTTTTTATACTCTAAACTTTAAGTTTTTACACTTTAAAATTTAAGTATTTACCGACTGACTTATTTATTTATTTATTTATTTTATTTATAAGTCTATATAAATATAACTATACTCGTCATTTATATTTGTTATGCATGGTTTTCTAATAAACGACCCGTGTTTGCACACGGGTCTTACCGCTAGCATATATTAAAATGTCATTTTTAAAATAGTGAATTTCAAGGATTGTCTTTTATCTTTATACCCATTTTCAGGAGCCGTCCTTTATGTTCAAAATTGACGAGTTTTGTCCTTTATGTTTTCATATCATACACGTTTTGTCCTGTTGGCCTAACCCAGTTAGTTTTTCAGTTAAATTTGGTCATGTGTTTTGCACATGAGGGCATTTTTGTCAATTCAAAGGTTGCAGAAGCTTTGAGTTATAAATCTGCCATTGAACTTACCTTTGAATTAACAAAAATGCCCTCATATGCAAAGCATATGACCAAATTTAACAGAAAAAAACTAACTGGGTTAGGCCTAAAGGACAAAACGTGTATGATATGAAAACATAAAGGACAAAACTCGTCAATTTTGAACATAAAGGACAGCGCCTAAAAAAGGTATAAAGATAAAGGACAATCCTTGAAATTCACTCCTTTTAAAAAGAACTAAAAAGCACTCAAAACTATTTGTGTTGGTTTTTATGGTATTAGTTATGTCAGTGCTACTTTCAAACTTGTTTTGTGCTGATTTTGTCTGTGCTAATTTCGAAACTGTATTTTTTATTTCAATATTGTTTGTGTCAGTTTCGAACATGTTTGTGTCGGTTCAGTTTGTTCTAATCAACATAATCAACTAAAATTGATGATTATGTTTGATAGCATAAACTATAAATATACATGTATATTCAGCATATTAATTAAAAAAACAAATATATTTTCCTAGTTAGCACAACTATGTATATGTAATCAACACATCAACTATATTCGTATTCTCATTTAAACTTAATATGATTTTAATGAAACCTAAATGTTTTTTTATTAAAAAGGATTTCATAAAACGATTTTAGAGATGATATTGTAATTTGTTTCATTGATTTAAAAAAAGGTATAATGAAAGGTTTGAAATAAGGAATTTAAAATTATTTTCGTTGAAATTGATGATTGCAAAGGCATATTTGATTTCAATTTGGTGATGATCATTTATTTTTTTAAACAAATGTATATGATCCTATTTCTATAACTTGTAACTTATAAATTTAGCTTTATTTTATTTCTTGTTCCATGATGTATATGATCCTATTTCTATAACTTGTAACTTAGTTTTATTTTATTTCATGTTCCATGATATTGTTTTAAATTTAAATAACATGTATTTCTTTCAAAGTCTACTCAACTATTACGAAGGCCTAAAGTAAAATATAAAATTTTGTCAATTTATTGGAAATTAATTAATTAACACTTTTTGTCATCCAATTATAGCTTCTAGTCTTATATTTTCTTTTTTTCCTTTTTGGATGATTGTATTCATATATTTGATTTCAGTTTTATAACGTTTTATCTAGGGCCGGTCCTAAGGGTGAACGGAGTGGGGAAAGTTCACCGAGCGGCAAACGATTTTATTGAACGGTAAATGTCACACCCCAACCAATGGCGGAAACATCGGGATGAGACGAAGTGTGAAGATTGCTCGAGACATCATAACACTATTTGTGACAATATTTAAATAATTCCCATTTCATTCCAAAATTTCAAATTGTCAACATTACATAACTCAAATAACAACAATTTCAAAAGAAACACATGACAACATAAGCAAAATTGATACAACATATTAAACCTAAACGTCTATATGTGTATCTAGGCATCAACGCTACTTCTTTTCATAGCATCGTCATCATCAACCTGTAACATGTTTAAAATACAATTCAATGCAAAAGCAAAGGCGAGTATACAAGTTTGGTACGTACATAACAAATGATAAGTTTTGAACAATTCCTCATAGCAAGCATGTGATTCAAGATAAACATTTAAATATGGCATGTGTCTAACATATCAAACCAAGGAAACGCAACATGCTCATGACATAACCACAAGTTACGGGCGGCGGGTCGTTAATCCTATAGCGCTACATATGTCACGGTTTGGCTCGTACGAAGTTAATGATAAGTTCAACACATAAGATTCACCCAAGTTTAAAGTATCAAGCCATCACGTATACAAGCATGTTAATAGGAATGTTCATGTGTTTAAGCAAAAGGTTCTTGTGTAAGTTGTTGATAAGTAAACATGTTACACCCCAAAAGTGCTAAAAGTAAAAGGGGGAAATACGAGTATACTCACAAAGTTTGCATATGCTTTCCAATTATCCAATTATTGACGAGTTGATGAGGTTAAAAGATTGAATGTGTAAGGGTTAAAGTTCAAGTATGCTTAAAGTCGAGATTCGGTATTTAAAACAACATAAAAAAAAGATATGAGAATAACATGTGAAAATAATCATCTTCAACACTTAACACTTGTATGACACTTGGTAACCACAAGGGTTATGATAATGTTTTCATGAGTTGAACACCCATAAGAATCACAACAAGGTTTAGGTCTTATATGATGTTCTACTACTTTAACATATAAACACAAGTTCAACATCAAAGGTTCGAATGAGTGTATATATATATCTAGGTTAAGTATTACATATTATTTAGTCCAATAATTCAAGTAGGAGGTAGAAGATTAGGATCTTCATTTAGGTACCTCGAGTTATCATAGATGTCATGTATGGGGCAGGAAGAACATGCTTCCATTTAGGAACCCCTTGGATGTTCACCACTTCACTTTGATGTAAAAACAACCAAGGAGGGTCACGAACTAGGATTAGCACAATAACATAAACAACCTAACTATAGAGAAATCATCAAATCATGTGAGGATTGTATGTAGGACAACCCAAGTTGTTCCATAATCACTCATTCATCAAGATCTAAGCTTGACATGATTTGTGGGTTAAATACCCTAAACAAAACAGAATATTATGAGGTTTAATCCTCTGATTTCAAGTGTCTCAACCTTGTTTTTAAGCTTAACCAACCATGAGATAGGTTGTAAGCATTAGGACATAGGTGTGAGATGTGTTAAACACAAGTTGGATAAGTTTAAACAAACTTTTGAAGAACATGAAACAAAACAGAAAGTTTGTGGACAATTCCGGAGCAATTCCAGGTCTGATTTCTCCATGGAGAAACCAAGGAATCAAACCCCATGTTTATCCAAGCAAATAGGAAGAAGAATCAAGTGATTTCATTAAGAAATGAGCAAGTTATGCTCACTTTTGTGCAAGGTTGTGAATCTGTCCGAAAATGCAGATTCTTGCAAGAACTTGAGAGTGTTTAGGAGAGATTTGGGAGTGTTGAAAGTGTTCAAGTGCTTGGAGGACCTTGGGTACTTAAAGGGGAGTGATTAGGGTTGTTTTGGGGGGATAATTAAGGCTAAAACTCGGTTTAAACAAGGAAATCCCGCTCAAAAATGAATCTGGTCGCGACTGCAATTGTTTTCTGATCTGGTGACTACCACGCGGCCCGCTTAGGATGTCCAGGTAAGTTAACGCGGGCCGCCCGACCCTTCTGATCCGGAAACAAGTTTGTTTTATTACATTTTAGTCCCTGTAGTTTGATATCTTTAGGTTTTTAGGTGGTTTAGGGACTTTAATTGCCATAAAAACATAGTTTGAGGTAGAATAAAGTATGAGGAGCATAATCAAAGTATAATTAAGCGTATGAGTATCAAAATCAAGTGTCGTTTACGTTCAAAACACGTTTTATGCGTAAGTTTCATGTATTTACAAGTTTAGCACATTGTTTCCAAAAATTACGAATAAGTATCAATTGTTCCACGAAATTGAATGTATGCGACTATATAAAGTATGTGTATCATGTAATTAACAAAATACGAGTTTCATTCATAATCCAAGTCTCGGATTTTACATCGCTTTTAATGAAAGAACGATTACAAGACTACGAAGTTTCCAAAAATAGTTTTACCAACGATGGTTTCTAAATATAGAAAGTATGAAAACGCGGGGCGTTACAGTCTCCCCTCCTTTAGGAAATTTCGTCCCGAAATTTATTCAAGAGGTAGACTCGAAGAGTTTTAGTAAAAATTTGAGACTTGAAAATTTTGAAATATTTTGAAAGGCACAAAACTTTGGAGAGCGACAAGGTAAACTTGTGAGTGAGTTCGTTGCCTAAAATAATTTGAGGTATCTGACATAGTTGAAAACATGTAGGTGCGTATATAGGTGAAGTGAGTCTAACAACTTTGGGCAACTTAAATTGGCGACGTATTTAAAAAGGTGACGTATTAAGAAAGAAGATGTTGACAAACGGTTTGTATTTTGATGGGACGTGGTAACGAAATCACATTTGTAGAAGATTGTTTATTGAGCGAAACGAGAAGGTTTGGCACCTTAAATAAAGCTTTAAGGGCATACTAAGTACAGTTACACAAGAATCCAGAATAGGAAGACTATTTTATAGGTAACGAGGTAAGTTAGGACTCGAATGTTTAAACAAGCTTAATTTCGAACGAGGTTTGTATGAACTAAAAGGATAAGGAGAATAATACGAGTATAGAATGAACGAATGACTCTTAAAGAGTATAAGTATGAGAATAGCATAAGTGTTGGACAGATGAATGTAGTGTGTTAAGGATGAAGTCTAGCCATGGATAATCAGATATAATGCGTTTGTGAGTTGTGTGAAGTTGTATTAGGTCCAAAAGGTCTGCAAAGCACCGAATTTCTCATGGCACGTTTTACGAAATTTGGTATTATGGTGAAAACACTTATATATAGGAAGTACCAGCGGCGTATCCACCATGTTTTAACCACATTACATCCGTTCCGTATTCGGTGCCATGTTACGTTCCGTGTCTTACCATACACAGTAGTACACTCTATGGTTCTCATACGCCTATCACTATAATCCCGTGTGCACCCGTGATTATCTTGATCGTCGCCTGATCCGCATAGCTTGTACTAGTTGTGTATGAATTAGGGTATCCATAATTTAAAAATTAAGAATGTGCACGTGTAAGAATGTAGTATGTAAGCAAGTCCATGCTTAAGTATGTATGGGACCCACGCAAGCGAATCACTCGGATTACGCTCGCGTGTAGGTACGAATGTGTGAGTATCAAATGAAAGTATGAGCATAAGCTTAAGTGTGAATACGCATGTATGTATGAGTCTCAACATAAAACGTACGAGTAGTATAGGTATACGTATAAGCATGAAACGTATGAGTATAAGTAAAAACATGAAATACGTGAGTGTATACGTATAAGCATAAAATGTATAAGTGCAGGCAAGAGCAATAAAATTTACGTATATAGTGTATGTTGGGACATCACGGATTTAAGTGCATGAAAGCGTTAAAAGGGTTAAGTATGTAAATACGAACGATATAAATGATGTTATCGCGAGATATCGACTAAAATGTGTATGATGATACGTGTGTATAGTTGTTTAAACGAAACGTTGAGTTTATCATATCAAAATTAGATTGAGCTTGGTTTGAAATGTAGAATATAGTTGCATATGAAAAAGGATATAAGGTACTCATTGGCTAAGCATAATGCATTTTGTAAAGAATGGAAATGCTACTTTTGTTTTAAAAGAGTTTACATAATCCAAGGATGGTCGGTCTCCAAGAAGTCTTCTTGCCCACGTGTTTTGTAACTTGGGGTAGGAAAAAGGTTTTCAATCAAAAGTAAGTTCATTTCATCAAACAAGAAATTATGAATTTAAGAGGTTCTTGTGAAAACGAGGATCCTTAGAAAAGAATTTTAGTAAAAAGGACTTAGTGATTGTTAAAAGTTCTAACAAATGATTTGTTGACGTTAAAAAGAGTCGTTGGTAAAACGATCATATAACATCCATAAGATCTTATAGGTGTAAAAGAAAGGTTGGTTTGATCCTCCGATTGAGAATGATAGTCCTTAGTTTGGTGATATATATCATGAGTGCGTTTTAGTGATTAAATTGAATAAGAGGTTTATGGGCAAGAGATTTGTTGGACCGATCAAATTGATAGGTATCATTTCGTAAGGTTTGGAAATTTGTGTAGTAAAACGTTTAAGATAAGTTTAAGAATCTCGTGTATATGAGTTAGGTAAAAAGGAAATAGGTCGTAGGATAGAAAGTACGCTTGATAAAGCAATGTATTTCGAAATCGTGTACCCATGTATTTAGAATAATGATAAATAATTTAGGTATAAAACATGATCGAGTTTGCATAATAAGATATTTTGAAGAGACGTTTTGGTAACGTTCACCTAGGTAAGGGATTCACCCCTAACTCGTTGGTGAGGTCGTTTTAAGAAAAAATGGGGAGTGGAGTTAACCGTCAAGGTAAGGAAATCACTCCTATCTCGAGGATTTGTCTCCACTTGTCGTTACAAGGAATATGAATTTTAAATTACATGAAATCATGCATATGTATAAATGTATGGAAAAGATTCAATATGTTGTGTGTGTGAGAAGAAAATATCGAAAGTAAATTCGAATTTGAAAGATTGCATCGTATAAAATAAATAATAGAAACACACGTTTGATTAAAATTCGGATGGTTCCAAAACGGAACTTTTGACTAACCAAAGTGGTCGAAAAGTCTTTCGAACTTGAGGAGCATGCTTTGGCCTAATAGGTGAAATACTCTTGCCGACAAGTCGGTTAACGGTATTTACCCTTCCGGTTACTACACGTCCTCAATTCAATTGAAATTTCGAGACTTGGCGGGATTAATGAAAATCAAAGAGTGGAACTAGTCGACAAGGTGCGGGTTTCACCCCTAACTTGGTGATTTAGTATCCTAAGTGTGGTTGGTACCCGTCGGGTCAAAATTAGATTTCAACACTTTGACGAGGGTCCACTAGAATTTAAAATTTGAATTTCTCCATCAAGGTGAGGATTTCACTCCTAACTTGGTGGTGAATTTCGTGTAAGAAAAGAAAAGTAGAAGGATCGAGAGTCATTCACCAAATTGTGGGTTTCACGCCTATTTTGGTGAGGTCGTCTCATTTTTGTAATATGAGTGTTGTCGGATTTAGAATAATCGAGTAAAATGCATGAGGGAAGTGTATGTCAAAGGAAATACATAAACAAGTATAAACACATAAGAAAGCATATCAAGAATGGTGCTTGGATAAGGAAATGATAAAACATGTATTAACACATAGAGAAATATGTTTAGAGTAACTCATAAAGAATCGAACAATGAAACAAGTATCAACACATAATAAGACAAGCATTAATGCATAAGAATATCATGTCGAATATTACTCCCGAGTGATATACATGTTTAAAAGAGCATAAATAAGAAACAAATAAAGTATCATGTGGTTGTTCAAGCAAGACATACGAATAAGGCTCTAAAAACTATAGACTAGGTAAAAGCATGGCAATTCTACCTAATTCCCTATAGTTATGGCTCTGATACCAATCTGTCACACCCCAACCAATGGCGGAAACATCGGGATGAGACGAAGTGTGAAGATTGCTCGAGACATCATAACACTATTTGTGACAATATTTAAATAATTCCCATTTCATTCCAAAATTTCAAATTGTCAACATTACATAACTCAAATAACAACAATTTCAAAAGAAACACATGACAACAAAAGCAAAATTGATACAACATATTAAACCTAAACGTCTATATGTGTATCTAGGCATCAACGCTACTTCTTTTCATAGCATCGTCATCATCAACCTGTAACATGTTTAAAATACAATTCAATGCAAAAGCAAAGGCGAGTATACAAGTTTGGTACGTACATAACAAATGATAAGTTTTGAACAATTCCTCATAGCAAGCATGTGATTCCAGATAAACATTTAAATATGGCATGTGTCTAACATATCAAACCAAGGAAACGCAACATGCTCATGACATAACCACAAGTTACGGGCGGCGGGTCGTTAATCCTATAGCGCTACATATGTCACGGTTTGGCTTGTACGAAGGTAATGATAAGTTCAACACATAAGATTCACCCAAGTTTAAAGTATCAAGCCATCACGTATACAAGCATGTTAATAGGAATGTTCATGTGTTTAAGCAAAAGGTTCATGTGTAAGTTGTTGATAAGTAAACATGTTACACCCCAAAAGTGGTAAAAGTAAAAGGGGAAAATACGAATCTACTCACAAAGTTTGCATATGCTTTCCAATTATCCAATTATTGACGAGTTGATGAGGTTAAAAGATTGAATGTGTAAGGGTTAAAGTTCAAGTATGCTTAAAGTCGAGATTCGGTATTTAAAACAACATAAAAATAAGATATGAGAATAACATGTGAAAATAATCATCTTCAACACTTAACACTTGTATGACACTTGGTAACCACAAGGGTTATGATAATGTTTTCATGAGTTGAACACCCATAAGAATCACAACAAGGTTTAGGTCTTATATGATGTTCTACTACTTTAACATATAAACACAAGTTCAACATCAAAGGTTCGAATGAGTGTATATATATATCTAGGTTAAGTATTACATATTATTTAGTCCAATAATTCAAGTAGGAGGTAGAAGATTAGGATCTTCATTTAAGCACCTCGAGTTATCATAGATGTCATGTATGGGGCAGGAAGAACATGCTTCCATTTAGGAACCCCTTGAATGTTCACCACTTCACTTTGATGTAAAAACAACCAAGGAGGGTCACGAACTAGGATTAGCACAATAACATAAACAACCTAACTATAGAGAAATCATCAAATCATGTGAGGATTGTATGTAGGACAACCCAAGTTGTTCCATAATCACCCATTCATCAAGATCTAAGCTTGACATGATTTGTGGGTTAAATACCCTAAACAAAACAGAATATTATAAGGTTTAATCCTCTGATTTCAAGTGTCTCAACCTTGTTTTTAAGCTTAACCAACCATGAGATAGGTTGTAAGCATTAGGACATAGGTGTGAGATGTGTTAAACACAAGTTGGATAAGTTTAAACAAACTTTTGAAGAACATGAAACAAAACAGAAAGTTTGTGGACAATTCCGGAGCAATTCCAGGTCTGATTTCTCCATGGAGAAACCAAGGAATCAAACCCCATGATTATCCAAGCAAATAAGAAGAAGAATCAAGTGATTTCATTAAGAAATGAGCAAGTTATGCTCACTTTTGTGCAAGGTTGTGAATCTATCCGAAAATGCAGATTCTTGCAAGAACTTGAGAGTGTTTAGGAGAGATTTGGGAGTGTTGAAAGTGTTCAAGTGCTTGGAGGACCTTGGGTACTTATAGGGGAGTGATTAGGGTTGTTTTGGGGGGATAATTAAGGCTAAAACTCAGTTTAAACAAGGAAATCCCGCTCAAAAATGAATCTGGTCGCGACTGCAATTGTTTTCTGATCTGGGGACTGCCACGCGGCTCGCTTAGGATGTCCAGGTAAGTTAACGCGGGCCGCCCGGCCCTTCTGATCCGGAAACAAGTTTGTTTTATTACATTTTAGTCCCTGTAGTTTGATATCTTTAGGTTTTTAGGTGGTTTAGGGACTTTAATTGCCATAAAAACATAGTTTGAGGTAGAATAAAGTATGAGGAGCATAATCAAAGTATAATTAAGCGTATGAGTATCAAAATCAAGTGTCGTTTACGTTCAAAACACGTTTTATGCGTAAGTTTCATGTATTTACAAGTTTAGCACATTGTTTCCAAAAATTACGAATAAGTATCAATTGTTCCACGAAATTGAATGTATGCGACTATATAAAGTATGTGTGTCATGTAATTAACAAAATACGAGTTTCATTCATAATCCAAGTCTCGGATTTTACATCGCTTTTAATGAAAGAACGATTACAAGACTACGAAGTTTCCAAAAATAGTTTTACAAACGATGGTTTCTAAATATAGAAAGTATGAAAACGCGGGGCGTTACAGTAAACCACTGCCAATGTGGTTACCGATCTCACTTTACCGAAAAGGGAGGAAATCAGTGATGGCTTTACCGATTCGGGGAGAAGGGAGGGAAGGCTATATAGCCGTTTGAAACACCATGATGCTGAACTTGGCTACACATCATCATCAACATCTTCTGGTTTTTCCGGTGGTCCAACGGCGGCAGCTGGCGGTGGGTTGTCATGTGCTACGGCGAGAAGGGTCACCGGAAAATCATTGAGATCTGGGTTTGGAGGGTATCGCAGGGAGGAAGATCTTGTGGAAAATGAAGCTGAGTTGAGGGTTTGTGTTGAATTTGTTTGATTGTTTTAGGATGAAGTTATCTTATCAATACTTGTACATTATGCAATGAAGTTTAATACAATGGTTTTTTATTTTAAAAAAATATAAAAAATAGTTACCTAATCCAAATGTCTAACCACCGCCAACGTTTTTGAGCAATAGGTAAACAAAATAAGTAAAATGATGTGACACTGTTTGATTTGGTGATTTGGGAGTTTACCTATTTCAAGTGCCTAATCACTCCCTTCACCCTAAAAATTTAGATGCACACTCTAGGTCTAGAAAAATATGTCCCTTAGATCTTAACGAAATAGATAATATAAACTATTTTTTGGCGCTAATTATTATTGTTATTGTTGTTATTATTATTATTATTATTATTATTATTATTATTATTATTATTTAGTTCACTTTTTAAGGGCTAGCCCTATCATTCTATTGGAATAAAAAATGGGTACTAATATTTTAAAAGGTCTAAAGCACTTGCAGATAGCCCAGTAGAACTTGATTATTTATGCTATTTGATGTTGGTAAAGTCATGCATGCAAACCACTATTTTTCTTTATTTATTCTTGTACTTTTGTCTTATTTTGTAAAAGGAGGATAATAAATAATTTGAGTAATCACATTCTGATTTTGATGTCTAATGAAAAGCACATTTTTTTAGATATTAAAGAAAGAAACACCAAAGTAATACTGAATGCCAATGGGCATTCAATAAGTTTAATGAATGGATGTAAAGAGGTGAGATTAGCTCCATAAAGGTTTAAGTTCGGTTAAATTTATATGAGCTCGAGAGCCTAGTTTGTAGCCCAGGTAATAAACAGATAGAGATTGAATCTAAAAGAGCTGATGAAAACAAAGCTGTAACTATATTGATAGAATGAAGAAGACGATACACAGTAATACCCACCGAAGTGGTCCAGGGCTAAGCCCTTCTCATTGTAACACCTCGAAAATTTACGTCCAATAATGTACTGACACGTGTCATGGGCTTTGAATATGTGAAAACATACTTTAGAGGGACTAAAGTTGACAAACAGTGAAACTATGTGAATATAAGGGTCCAAAGTGTCAACAATTGATAAATAGGCTCTACAATAACCCTACATGATGTTTATAATCTTAAACGGATAAATCATGGATCATACGAAGCGGAAAATGAAAGAAAGTGAGGAATTTCAAACTACAGGGGCTAAATGTGTCAACATGTTGAAAGTATACCTCTGAGTGACCTTTTGGCAAACCCGAAGCTTTGTAATGGTAAAATATACTCACTAGAATATGTGGTAAAAATTTCATCAAGTTTCGTTGTCGTATGAGAAAGTTATGATCAAAACCGTGCACGAAGGGTTAATTGCGTTAACGTTGAATTTCGTGACTTTTCGGGTAAGCACAAAGTTAACCAAGGACTTTACCATGTTTGTAAATGTCTCAAGGCCCTTAAAAATAAGATTTTAGGATCTAATGTGCAAGAAAATGAGCCAAAACCACGTAACAAAAGCCAAGGACTGATTTGTAATTTTTAAAAACTTGTTTGGCTGGTTATCACTTGTACGCGGCCCGCGTACAGCCTCTCGCGGCCCGCCTACAAGCTGCCAGCGATGTATCAGCGCACAGATGCCAGTAACAGGTCTGTTGCGAGTTGTTTCCAGCTGTTTTCGACTCCAGGGCCTCACCAATGAACTTACATGCATCTAGGGGCACTTGGACACTTCTCACAACATCAGTAGACCTCTGTGGCAGCCTCTAATCAGATCAAAATTGAGATAAAAGGATCTTGAAGCTTACTACATTGAACACTTGCATTCACAAATTTCACAAGGCAACTTCTGGAGCTCTCTGGACGACAAGACAACTTCCTAGTGATCTCTAAGCTTTGTTAGGACTCTTGTAAGTGTTCATAACCTTCTCAAATCCGTTCTAGCTTAGTTTATTAACCGAAAGTCAATCCATCGTAAATTAAGTTTGACTTCGTGATTAAACGAAATTGGCTCAGTCTTTTCTCAAATTGAAAGTACCTACAAGTTGGTATTTATGTGGGTAACAAACCCTCAAAAGGGTATTTTCAGATTCCCACTCTAAGTATGATAATTGTCGAGTCAAAGCTTGTTTCAAAAAGTCAACAGAAAGTGTATTTGCAAATTTAAGCATGATTAGCAATGTAGGGTACATGCAACCTGTTTGATCATTAAAATAACTTGGTAATTAATGTAAGAACATGTCTCAACATGTTCATCTCGACAATTTTCAGTTTAAACCCGAATAGGAACCGAAAGTCGCATAAATTGACTTTTTCTTTGACTTTCAGTTCTGATCCGTTCATGCATGTTTGAGATCTGCCTTAGAGCTTATTTTGGACCAATTTTCATATAAGTATAACTCTCTGAAATTTTACAACTTGGTTCAACACTTATCCTATTCATATGCATGTTTCCGATTTATGCTTAAAATTGACTATTATGCCCTTTTTACTATAAAACGCGATTTTTTGAAAAAGTGAAAGAGTAGAAACATTTGTTACTTATTTATAAACTTGCACCGAAAATTTGATATCAGTTTGAGGTCCAGAATAAGAGTTATGCTCATTATCGTAATTTGAAAGGTTTATGTTAATTAATTGGCGTAATTAGCGTATAACCTATTTAAACCCACTTTTTAATATCAAACTCTTTACCCACTGTTATAATATAATATTTTGGGATTTTTAAAGATTTTTATTTAATTTTTGGCTGAGCATAACATAGGTCTCTAAGTTAAATTCGGTTAATACCGATTTTGCCCTTTTAAGCCATAAAATGAGTTTTACAAATCCTTTTGACCCCAAACCTTTTTCTACTGATTTTATTTGATAAATAAAATATTTTGAGCATTCTGGAAATATAAAAATATCAGCTCTCTTTTAAAAACCCGAAAACGGCTCTAAATCGCCTTTTTTAAGCGTTTTTAACGCATAGTATGTACTATTACCATATTAAACATATAAGGTTGATACCTACTGATGTTTTTAGTATATTTTTAAAAAATAACAGTAAGTACAAGTTTTTGAACTCAGGTTTCCAATTTTGACCTTTTAAGCCCTTGTGAAATTACCAAAATACCCCTAAGGTGCATAGTTTGGTTTTTAAATGATGATTTTCACTTATGGGTCATACCCTACTGTTATAACATGTTAAATTAAATATATTTACTGTATGAACCAGACCTGTAACTCAGATTTCTAATTTAACTCTTTTATAATCTTTTAAATGACCAAAATGCCCTTATGAGGCATAAATTGTGTTTAAATTCATTTGGGGCATAATAGAAGATATCTTACTGATATTATAACATATTTAAGCCATATTATCTCAGGGAACTTGCATATGACTCTTATGGTTACCCGTAACGCCTTTTCGCGCTCGGTTCGGTTTATGTAACTAGTTTGCATAAATTGACCGAAACGGGTCAAACCTTATCATTTTTGTCTCAAAATCCAGAATGTATTTAGTACACCCATATTATACAAGTATTCAAACTTTTCGGGTCTAAATCACATTCTATCCGGTCTTCGCTTAATCGTGCGTTTGAACCGTTTCGTCCTTAAAGCTAATCGGTCTAAGCTTAAGCTTAAATAAAGACTCGTTAGAAATCTAATAGGTTATTATAAACCTTCGTTCCAGATTAGGAGCACCGGTAAAAGCCACTTGCATTTGCTTGTTGTGAATTATACTTTACTCAGGTAAATACTTTTAACTTATTTTCCCTATACGGGCTTGGGTTACGGTATATAGAATACCGCTTGATCGAGCATCAAATTCTTACATCTTTGGGTGGTTAATTGAATAATTTGATCGGCTCGTTTAAACAGTCTTGTTCACTTAAAGCCTTTGGGGGGTTAATGACCATGTCCCGGATATCCTTGGCATCATCTTACGAAATGGCCATGACCTGAGCACGAGGTGTAGGTGTACACCTGTCAGTGTATAACTCTATAATGTGGTGTGTCTATTGATCTTTAACCCGGACAAGATCCGGGCTACTGAACGCACAAGTAACATGTAATTCGTTCACATGATTATATTGTATAATTAACCCAAGTTATAAAAAGGTTTTGTGCCACGTGCATTCAAATCAATTTTCAACCATTTTCAAAATGAGTCAGTTAAATTGTATTTACCAGTGTAAACTGACGTATTTTTCCCAAAAGGTTAAGTGCAGGTGCTACACGTAATAGGCTGGCTGTCTTCTAGAGCGTCCACAATAAGTCTCGCAAGCTTGGACGACAATAAACTATTGAACAATATCTTATTTTTATTTTGATCCGCCTGTGGATCCGTTTCAACTATTTGTGATATTTAATATTACACTTTATTAAAGTTGAAATGAATATATCTTTGCTTCCGTTGTGCATTTATATATTGTGTTGTTTGTCTATGATGATACCAACTACGTCACGATACTCCCCACCAGGCCCACCGGTGACACGTGGAAAATAGGGGTGTGACAGGTTGGTATCAGAGCCAACTCTGAGTGAATTAAACACTAGCCATTTGTGTTTAATCTCAGTTACACAATTGCACAATCCTCGATTCTCGAGTCTAGACAAAGAACTTAGGAATTTTCCAAATTTTGGTTTTATTTCTAACTTTGTCTTTTATATTTTTGTGTTGTATCACTTGTTGTTTTTGGCAGGTTCACAAAAATGCCGCCACGTATGAGAGGAAGAGGAAGGGGACAAGGAGCTCATGTAGCCCCAAATGACCACGAGGCTGGACCATCACACCGGCGGACACCTTCGGACCCCCACAACACAGATGCTCAGGATCTTTGGAGGTCCTTTACTGAACCAGCTAGGCGCTCAGTTTCACTGAGTACCTCACCTTCCATCCCACACTCCTTTGGGCCTCATTCTGAGAATGAGCCCCATAACTCTCACCAGTCCTATATTCCTCTAGGACACCAATCACCATTTGACCAACCATCACCTGTTTTCCAGGGCTTGTTCAACCCTGCTGACTACCTGGATGTGCCTATGGGTGTTAACCCACTTGGGCCCGAAGACCACTTTTCTGGTGGCAACCCGATGGACATCGATGAGGATACTGATCCTGCAATGCCGCCATTTGGAACTCCAAACCACCCCATCGAGATTTCTGATGGGTCACCTTTTATGGGATCACCATACAATGGTCCCGACAGTTATGAGGAGATGTTCAAACAGTATGACTGGGCTTTTACTCCCAGTTACCATAACTCTCCCCTGCACCAGCCACACCACTCTCCCCTGCACCAGCCACACTACTCTCCCTTGCACCAGCCACAGCAGCAGCAGAATCCTTCCGAGGATTCTCGACTAGTCGCGGTCACTCCGCCGGCAGCACCACCTCGACTTCAGCCTCCCTCGCCCCCGAGGCGAAGGAGAACGACAGCGCGAATATCCGCATGAGGGGGGATACGCATCAGCACCCCTCCACATTCAAGCAACAGCCGGTACTCGCCTGTCCACGAAGAACCGGAGACGGGAGAATCTTCACACCCCATCTCAGAAGTGAACACTGTGCCAGTCGCGCCACAGCCACCCTTGGGTTTTGGATACCCAATCCCCACTTACATTGGCGCGGCTGCATTCAACCCTTTTGAGCAGCAGATCCACACAGGCTACAACTTTACAGAGGATCCCTACTGGATAGCAGCAAACTCCAACACTCTCCATCAGGAAGGTCCCTACGGAGGTCCCTAGGCTACGGGACAATCGACCTATGGATACCCACCATATGGGTATCAGCAACCGCAGCCTCGTCAACCTCCACATTATCAACAACAGCCTCCTCAACCTCCGCATTATCAGCAACCACCTCAAGCGCCGGCGATGTCACCGCCCCAAATGCAAGAAATTCTTCATGAGATACAAGAGGTGCGTCAAGAGATGCGGCATGAGTTGCGGCATGATCGGAGGCATAACCGGGGGATGTTTAAGAAGATGGTGGATTTGATTAAGGGTAAAAGCAAGAAGGGTCACTGAATCCTTTGTTTGTTTGGTTATCTCAGTGTGGTACTCATGTCCCTGCGTGGACATATATTTATTTCAGTACTCTACCCCTGCGTGGGTATTTTTTTTTTCTGTTCTGCCCCTGCGTGGGCATATCTTTTTTTATTTGACCCCTGCGTGGGTTTGTTTGTTTTGTTAGTTGGCCCCTGCGTGGGCATGTTGTTTATGTAAAAGTCCCGTTTAGGGCAAACTCGTACTGGTTTAATTTTTATTTGGAATGGTTAATTTAAGTTTTTCATTTTTAAATTATGTGCATAAACATAGTGTATAAATAAATGAAAAATAACATTTATTATTTTGATTTACCATTTTAATAAAATAATAAGGATCTTAAAAGGTAAAACCTAGCTGTTATGTTGTCATAAATTTAGCCAATATGGTAGAACATGTTTAAAAAGATTCAATTCTCTGTTAACATCTGTAAACATGTTAACATTCTTGGCTAGTGTGATCCGTAAAATCACACATGTCACCCTTTTAATAAATTACCCAAATTTATATTTTTATATATTTGATTGTGACAAAATACCTACGGGTTATAAATAATGTCATATAAAACAAAAGGCAGCCGTAGTTTATAAACTCCCTGCCAAGAAAAGGATTGATTTGTCTTATTTATTCAAACTTTAATCCTATAAGATCTAAATTTGTAATTTAGAAATTTGTCTACGTGACTAGGCTCATTATGCCAATATTATATTTCATTCCAAAAAGATTACTAGTAAAAAAATCCTGAATGAAATTATTAAATTAACTAAAATGGCTTTTATTTACCATGGTTAATAAATCGTCAAGAACGATAATACTGTTTAGGCTTCTAAATAGACCTTGTCCTTATTTTTATGTAGCACTTAAAACTATATGGCTAAGTCTGAAGAACTAAACAGTCGTCCAGCAGAAAACCCTGAAAATGCTAAGATATTAGTAATTGGTGCGGAGTTGAAAGCATTAGTGAATGATGCTGTTGTCGAAGCACTAAATAGACAGTATAGTGAATCGAGCGGGACCCGAAATAGGACCCGATCTGCACCACATTCCAAACCCAAAGTCCACTCTGAGGCTCATAGCAAACCGCCCTCTAAGAGAGATGTACCCAAGAAGGATAAGCCAAAGAAGGATGATGATGAACGTCACTCCTCGAACCAAAACAGTGTCCCGTCAAGGAAGGTCGAGCCTAAACAGGAACCGCGTGGTAAGTCCTGTACATACAAATACTTCGTCTCCTGTAAACCCTGGGACTTTACTGGGGAAAAGGGAGCGGTATATTGTATAACTTGGTTGGATGAAATGGATACGGTTGTAGACATCAGCGGTTGTGCTGAAAGGGACGTAGTAAAATATGTATCCCAGTCGTTCAAAGGAGAAGCACTGGCGTGGTGGAAGTCTCTCATACAAGCTGTTGGGAAGATCCCACTCTACAATCTATCATGGGATCAGTTTGTTGCTCTCATTAAAGATAATTATTGCCCGCAGCACGAAATTGAGAGAATTGAGTCAGACTTCCTATCTTTAGTGATGAAGAATTTAGACTGCCAGGCATACCTCACCACTTTTAATACCCTATCTCGGTTGGTTCCATACTTGGTAACCCCAGAGCCTAAGAGGATTGCTCGCTTCATCAGGGGTTTAGCCCCAGAGATTAAAGCAAGTGTCAAGGCATCAAGGCCTGCAACCTTCAGATCAGCAGCTGATCTATCTCTCTCTCTTACCTTGGACGTAGTCAGGTTGAGAGCACTCAGGAATTCAGACGAGAACAAAAGGAAGCGTGAGGACGATACCTCACGAAGATCAGGTAAGAAACACCGAGGTAATGACGACCACAAGAAAGGGTCGGGATCTAGGAGAGACGGGCAACAATCGGGGGATAAGCCCAAATGTAAAACATGCAAGAAGAATCATTTTGGGAAATGTCGATTTGAGTCAAAATCCCAGTCTCACACGAGATCCTGTGGGATTTGCAAGTCTTCTGATCATAAGACTTTGGAGTGTAAGAAGCTGAAGGATGCAACATGTTACGGTTGCAATGAGAAAGGGCACATTAAGTCTAATTTCCCAAAGAACACCAGGAAAACCGAAGATGGAAAGAAGACCAATGCGAGGGTCTTCAAAATGGACGCTAAGGAAGCTGTTCAGGATGACAACGTGATTACAGGTACTTTTCTCGTAAATGATGTTTTTGCTAGAGTATTGTTTGATTCTGGAGCAGATAAGTCTTTTGTAGATAATAAGTTTTGTGAGTTGTTGAAATTGCCTGTAAAACCCTTAAGCGTGAAATATGAGGTGGAATTAGCTGATGGAACCATAGAAACCGCCTCGACTGTTTTAGAGGGATGTGTTATATCCATTAGGAATCACTCTTTTCCTTTATCCTTACTTCCCTTTAAGCTAGCCGGTTTTGATATAGTCATAGGTATGGATTGGTTATCGCATAACCAAGCCCAGATTGTGTGCAATAGAAAGCAAGTAGTAGTCAAAACTCCGTCTGGTGAATCACTCACCATCCAAGGAGATACCCAGGATGGATTGCCTGAGCAAGTGTCTATGCTCAAGGCATCCAGATGTCTGCAGAAGGGCTGTGTCATTTATATGGCACAAGTTACTATAGACAAGCCAAAGCCTAAGATTGAAGACATCCCTGTTATTTCGGAATATCCTGAACTTTTTCCCGAAGAACTACCTGGTTTACCACCGGATAGGCAAGTGGAATTCCGAATCGACATCATCCCTGGTGCTGCACCAGTAGCAAGAGCACCTTATAGGTTAGCACCAATGGAGATGAAGGAGTTAAGGACGCAATTAGATGATCTGCTAGCCAAAGGTTTTATTAGACCTAGTTCGTCTCCTTGGGGAGCGCCGATCTTGTTTGTCAAGAAGAAGGATGGATCGATGTGTCTGTGCATCGATTACCGTGAGCTTAATAAAGTCACTATCAAGAATAGGTATCCTTTGCCCAGGATCGACGATCTGTTCGATCAGTTACAAGGGGCAAGCTATTTCTCTAAGATCGACTTGAGGTCAGGCTATCATCAGTTGAAGGTCAAGGATGAAGATGTGCACAAGACAGCGTTTAGGACTCATTATGGACATTACGAGTTCCTAGTGATGCCTTTTGGGCTCACTAATGCACCGGCCACATTCATGGATCTCATGGATCGCGTCTGCAAGCCTTACTTGGACAAATTTGTCATCGTCTTTATTGACGACATCCTTATTTACTCGAAGAACCAAGCTGACCACGAGAAACATCTTCGTTGTATTCTCAAACTTCTGCATCATGAGAAACTCTACGCCAAATTTTCAAAGTGCGAATTTTGGCTTCAGGAAGTCCAATTTCTTGGACATGTGGTAAGTGAGCGTGGTATCCAAGTGGATCCCGCTAAGGTGGAAGCAGTTATGAATTGGCAAGAGCCGAAGACACCTACTGAGATTCGTAGCTTCCTGGGTTTAGCAGGATATTATAGGCGTTTTATCGAAAACTTTTCAAGGATTGTTGCGCCCCTAACTTCGTTGACACGTAAGAAAGTTAAGTTTGATTGGGGCCCTAAGCAGCAGGAATCCTTTGACATTTTGAAGAAAAAGTTGAGCAATGCACCAGTGTTAACATTGCCCGATGGTATAGAAGAATTTGTGGTGTACTGTGATGCATCCCACACTGGTATGGGCTGTGTACTCATGCAGAAAGGCAAGGTTATTGCCTACGCTTCACGACAGTTAAAGGTACATGAGAAGAACTACACCACCCACGACTTGGAGCTGGGTGCCGTTGTATTTGCATTGAAACTATGGAGGCATTATTTATATGGAACCAAGTGTGTGATCTATTCAGATCACAAGAGCCTTCAACATTTGTTCAATCAGAAGGACTTGAACATGCGACAAAGACGATGGATGGAAACTCTAAACGATTATGATTGTGAGATAAAATACCATCCAGGCAAGGCAAATGTAGTTGCTGACGCCTTGAGCAGAAAAGAAAGGGTAAAGCCGATAAGAATCAATGCTAAGCGCATTGAAATAAGGAATAGTTTAAACGAAAGGGTGCTAGCAGCACAGAAGGAAGCTGTGCTGGAAGCTAACTATCCTGAAGAAAAACTGGGAGTAACTGAGGAGCAGTTATCCCATGACAAAGACGGAATGCTAAGATTGAATGGACGAATATGGGTTCCAGTTTATGGAGGACTTCGGGATGTTATCCTCCAGGAAGCCCACAGTTCCAAATATTCTGTTCATCCTGGAGCTGACAAGATGTACCAGGATCTAAAGGCAAACTAATGGTGGATCGGTTTGAAAAAGTCTGTAGCTACCTATGTAGCTAAATGTTTGACTTGTGCGCAAGTCAAAGCCGAACATCAAAAGCCGTCAGGTTTGTTACAACAACCTGAAATTCCCACATGGAAGTGGGAGATGGTGACAATGGATTTCATCACCAAGTTGCCAAAGACGAGAAAGGGAAATGATATTATATGGGTCATAGTGGATAGACTGACAAAGTCAGCACATTTCCTACCCATTAAGGAAACTTACAGCTCAGATATGTTAGCCCAGTTATACGTAGATAAGATTGTAGCTCTACATGGTATACCTGTGTCTATTATCTCTGATAGAGATACTAGATACACGTCACATTTTTGGAAAAGTTTCCAACAATCCTTGGGCACTCGTTTAAATTTTAGTACGGCTTATCATCCTCAGACTGACGGTCAGAGTGAGCGTACTATTCAAACATTGGAAGACATGCTACGTGCATGTGCGATCGATTTGGGTGGTAATTGGGATAAGAACCTACCACTAATTGAGTTCTCCTACAACAATAGCTACCACACCAGCATAAAAGCTGCGCCGTTTGAGGCCTTATACGGTAGAAAGTGTAGATCGCCCATTTATTGGGCGGAAGTTGGAGATGTCCAACTATCAGGACCAGAGATAGTTTTTGAGACGACGGACAAGATAGTCCAGATTCGCGATCGTTTGAAAGCTGCCAGGGATAGGCAAAAAAGTTATGCGGATCCAAAGCGTAAATCTTTTCACTTCGAAGTAGGTGACAAGGTATTGCTAAAAGTATCACCCTGGAAGGGAGTGATGCGATTTGGTAAGAAAGGCAAGCTAAGCCCGAGGTACATAGGACCTTTCGAGGTTATCGAACGTGTCGGGTTAGTTGCTTATAAGTTAAACTTGCCTGAAGAACTTAGCGCTATCCATAATGTGTTCCACATCTGTAATTTGAAGAAGTGTTTCACTGATGAATCACTGGTTATACCGCATACGGATGTACATATAGATGAAAGCTTGAAATTTGTGGAAAAGCCATTGTCGATTGAAGATCGACAGGTAAAGAAGCTTCGAAGGAAGCATGTACCTATTGTTAAGGTCAAATGGGATGCCCGTAGAGGTCCCGAATACACATGGGATGTAGAATCCACGATGAAAGAAAAATACCCTCATTTGTTTCAGTAAATCTCGGGGTCGAGATTTCTTTTAAGGGTGTGAGGATGTAACACCTCGAAAATTTAAGTCCAATAATGTACTGACACGTGTCATGGGCTTTGAATATGTGAAAACATACTTTAGAGGGACTAAAGTTGACAAACAGTGAAACTATGTGAATATAAGGGTCCAAAGTGTCAACAATTGATAAATAGGCTCTACAATAACCCTACATGATGTTTATAATCTTAAACGGATAAATCATGGATCATACGAAGCGGAAAATGAAAGAAAGTGAGGAATTTCAAACTACAGGGGCTAAATGTGTCAACATGTTGAAAGTATACCTCTGAGTGACCTTTTGGCAAACCCGAAGCTTTCTAATGGTAAAATATACTCACTAGAATATGTGGTAAAAATTTCATCAAGTTTCGTTGTCGTATGAGAAAGTTATGATCAAAACCGTGCACGAAGGGTTAATTGCGTTAACGTTGAATTTCGTGACTTTTCGGGTAAGCACAAAGTTAACCAAGGACTTTACCATGTTTGTAAATGTCTCAAGGCCCTTAAAAATAAGATTTTAGGGTCTAATGTGCAAGAAAATGAGCCAAAACCACGTAACAAAAGCCAAGGACTGATTTGTAATTTTTAAAAACTTGTTTGGCTGGTTATCACTTGTACGCGGCCCGCGTACAGCATCTCGCGGCCCGCCTACAAGCTGCCAGCGACGTATCAGCGCACAGATGCCAGTAACAGGTTTGTTGCGAGTTGTTTCCAGCTGTTTTCGACTCCAGGGCCTCACCAATGAACTTACATGCATCTAGGGGCACTTGGACACTTCTCACAACATCAGTAGACCTCTGTGGCAGCCTCTAATCAGATCAAAATTGAGATAAAAGGATCTTGAAGCTTACTACATTGAACACTTGCATTCACAAATTTCACAAGGCAACTTCTGGAGCTCTCTGGACGACAAGACAACTTCCTAGTGATCTCTAAGCTTTGTTAGGACTCTTGTAAGTGTTCATAACCTTCTCAAATCCGTTCTAGCTTAGTTTATTCACCGAAAGTCAATCCATCGTAAATTAAGTTTGACTTCGTGATTAAACGAAATTGGCTCAGTCTTTTCTCAAATTGAAAGTACCTACAAGTTGGTATTTATGTGGGTAACAAACCCTCAAAAGGGTATTTTCAGATTCCCACTCTAAGTATGATAATTATCGAGTCAAAGCTTGTTTCAAAAAGTCAACAGAAAGTGTATTTGCAAATTTAAGCATGATTAGCAATGTAGGGTACATGCAACCTGTTTGATCATTAAAATAACTTGGTAATTAATGTAAGAACATGTCTCAACATGTTCATCTCGACAATTTTCAGTTTAAACCCGAATAGGAACCGAAAGTCGCATAAATTGACTTTTTCTTTGACTTTCAGTTCTGATCCGTTCATGCATGTTTGAGATCTGCCTTAGAGCTTATTTTGGACCAATTTTCATATAAGTATAACTCTCTGAAATTTTACAACTTGGTTCAACACTTATCCTATTCATATGCATGTTTCCGATTTATGCTTAAAATTGACTATTATGCCCTTTTTACTATAAAACGCGATTTTTTGAAAAAGTGAAAGAGTAGAAACATTTGTTACTTATTTATAAACTTGCACCGAAAATTTGATATCAGTTTGAGGTCCAGAATAAGAGTTATGCTCATTATCGTAATTTGAAAGCTTTATGTTAATTAATTGGCGTAATTAGCGTATAACCTATTTAAACCCACTTTTTAATATCAAACTCTTTACCCACTGTTATAATATAATATTTTGGGATTTTTAAAGATTTTTATTTAATTTTTGGCTGAGCATAACATAGGTCTCTAAGTTAAATTCGGTTAATACCGATTTTGCCCTTTTAAGCCATAAAATGAGTTTTACAAATCCTTTTGACCCCAAACCTTTTTCTACTGATTTTATTTGATAAATACAATATTTTGAGCATTCTGGAAATATAAAAATATCAGCTCTCTTTTAAAAACCCGAAAACGGCTCTAAATCGCCTTTTTTAAGCGTTTTTAACGCATAGTATGTACTATAACCATATTAAACAAATAAGGTTGATACCTACTGATGTTTTTAGTATATTTTTAAAAAATAACAGTAAGTACAAGTTTTTGAACTCAGGTTTCCAATTTTGACCTTTTAAGCCCTTGTGAAATTACCAAAATACCCCTAAGGTGCATAGTTTGGTTTTTAAATGATGATTTTCACTTATGGGTCATACCCTACTGTTATAACATGTTAAATTAAGTATATTTACTGTATGAACCAGACCTGTAACTCAGATTTCTAATTTAACTCTTTTATAATCTTTTAAATGACCAAAATACCCTTATGAGGCATAAATTGTGTTTAAATTCATTTGGGGCATAATAGAAGATATCTTACTGATATTATAACATATTTAAGCCATATTATCTCAGGGAACTTTCATATGACTCTTATGGTTACCCGTAACGCCTTTTCGCGCTCGGTTCGGTTTATGTAACTAGTTTGCATAAATTGACCGAAACGGGTCAAACCTTATCATTTTTTTCTCAAAATACAGAATGTATTTAGTATACCCATATTATACAAGTATTCAAACTTGTCGGGTCTAAATCACATTTTATCCGGTTTTCGCTTAATCGTGCGTTTGAACCGTTTCGTCCTTAAAGCTAACCGGTCTAAGCTTAAGCTTAAATAAAGACCCGTTAGAAATCTAATAGGTTATTATAAACCTTCGTTCCAGATTAGGAGCACCGGTAAAAGCTACTTGCATTTTCTTGTTGTGAATTATACTTTACTCAGGTAAATACTTTTAACTTATTTTCCCTATACGGGCTTGGGTTACGGTATATAGAATACCGCTTGATCGAGCATCAAATTCTTACATCTTTGGTTGGTTAATTGAATAATTTGATCGGCTCGTTTAAACAGTCTTGTTCACTTAAAGCCTTTGGGGGGTTAATGACCATGTCCCGGATATCCTTGGCATCATCTTACGAGATGGCCACGACCTGAGCACGAGGTGTAGGCGTACACCTGTCAGTGTATAACTCTATAATGTGGTGTGTCTATTGATCTTTAACCCGGACAAGATCCGGGCTACTGAACGCACAAGTAACATGTAATTCGTTCACATGATTATATTGTATAATTAACCCAAGTTATAAAAAGGTTTTGTGCCACGTGCATTCAAATCAATTTTCAACCATTTTCAAAATGAGTCAGTTAAATTGTATTTACCAGTGTAAACTGACGTATTTTTCCCAAAAGGTTAAGTGCAGGTGCTACACGTAATAGGCTGGCTGTCTTCTAGAGCGTCCACAATAAGTCTCGCAAGCTTGGACGACAATAAACTGTTGAACAATATCTTATTTTTATTTTGATCCGCCTGTGGATCCGTTTCAACTATTTGTGATATTTAATATTACACTTTATTAAAGTTGAAATGAATCTATCTTTGCTTCCGCTGTGTATTTATATATTGTGTTGTTTGTCTATGATGATACCAACTACGTCACGATACTCCCCATCGGGCCCACCGGTGAGATGTGGAAAATAGGGGTGTGACACTCATGCACAAGGCAATGAGCCTAATCACTAACTAATTCTCTTCCTATCCTTCACTAATGACTAATGCCTTATTTATAGAAAAGTAATTACACTAATACCCCTTACACTATTACAATATACTAATACGTATGTGATCTCTACCAATACTCCCCCCTTCAAAACAGTCTTGTCCTCAAGACTGGAATCTGATAACGAGCTCCAAAAGCAAACTGAGATCTCCTTAGTTGAGTCTTCGGGAGGCCGACACTGCCCGTGCACCACCCATAGGTGTATGACGGTCAGGTGGTTCTGGATCAGGATCCAGATCAAACAACTTAGGCGGTAAGTCGGCTAGTAGAATGTTGAAAATACCAAGGCCCAATACAGCATCTGAGCCCAATACCACAGTCCTGAAGCCCAAATTTCCCTGAGAACGGCCCGATATCACCCCAATTTCATGAGATTTTGATCGGACGCCAACAATTTATGCTCGTGGAGACTGAAATTGCACAATTGGAGCCGCCGATGTAGAATTAGAGCCTAAAAAAATGGAATCCGAATGACTATGCAGCATCAAATAGCCATGGTCGGCGGACGTTTCTTCAAATCGGTATATGATCGCCTTCAATTGATCTGTATCAGACATCGAGTTGGTTGTTGAGGAGCCATGGACAAACTCAGTTTCAGCAATCGATAAGGCCCAATTAGCACTATCCGACCTTGATTTGGAGCCACGTCCATTGTGCAGCAGCGATTTACCCAGGCGTTCTTCAGATCTGTAAACAAGCGCCTCCAATTGAGCTAATACCGATCCCGATCGACAACTAGATCCCAGCGACTCTTCTTCCCCTTTCTTCTCATGTTGTCGCATCCAGTTGAGCAGAGTTTTACGAAATTCAGCCGACTCAGCACGTTCCTCTTCCAGCGATTCTTCCAAGGAGTTCAACGTGGATTTGAGTTTGGTAATATCGCTCTGTAATTGATTGATTTGAATGTCCTGAGCATCGATTCTAGCACTTGTGCCGGTTTCCATGGTGCAATCGAAACAGAATAGAACAGAGAAATCGAAATTGAAGCGATAACAGAGAAATTGAAACGAAGACTGAAGTGGAAACAGAACAGAGAAATTGAGGAGTACACAGATCTGAAATCGAATTGGATCTGAGAGCACAGATCTGAAATCGAATTGGATCTGAGATCCGAATGTGACACCGATCTGGAAATTGAAGATAGAGCTCAAATAGAGATGTAATCGATTGAATTGATGATCGAGCGATGGTAGAGCAGAAGCGGCAGGTCGGACCAATGATAGAGATTGATCTAAAAGAGCTGATGAAAACAAAGCTGTAACTATATTGATAGAATGAAGAAGACGATACACAATAATACCCACCGAAGTGATCCAGGGCTAAGCCCTTCTCATGCACAAGGCAATGAGCCTAATCACTAACTAATTATCTTCCTATCCTTCACTAATGACTAATGCCTTATTTATAGAAAAGTAATTACACTAATACCCCTTACACTATTACAATATACTAATACGTATGCGATCTCTATCATAAACCATATTAAGTCCGAGCTTCATATACCAAATTTCAGTTACTTTATATATGAAACTTACGAGGCTTAATAAGCTTGTTATTTATATACCTTTTATATTTTTATTTTACATAGACGGAAAACTACATAAGGAAGATTAACATACAATAGCTCCTTAACGTGCGACGGTACGCGACTTAATTAAGCATTTTCATTTGTAAATTACGTGCGTTTTAAATTTCAGACACATGAAGAAGAAATCACGTATGACCAAAAGTAAAACACAAAATCATGCATGGGTTTGTTTTTTCCCTAATTACGCGTATTATTATGTTGGTTGCATACCGTCGCACGTTAAGAGACTTTTGTATTTTAAACTCTCTCTATATATATGTAGAGAGAGAGAGAGGGAGACGTAGACGTCTGAACCAATAATAAATAATATTTAAGGTTTTATATAAAATTATATCATAACATAGGTAAAAATAATCAAAACACATTCGCATATAAAGAACAAGGCATGATAAACCAATACTGGGTTGGGTACCAGGCAACCATGAGTTTGAAACCTTTGTTATTGATTCCTTGATTACTAATTATTACTAGTATTCTACCAAAAGAAATCATAAATCACGTTATTCTCGTTTTCCTCTCACTACAAAATATATTCTTATAATCAAATCATCGATCAGTTTCGTCGTTAAAATGCCAATAAGTGTTTCCTTAACGGCTTTTCACGGTTATTAATTATGAAAGATTGTCATGACTCATGACCTGTAACTAGAATTAACACAACGCAACGAAATTGGCTCAAAAATACGGTTGAATCAAAACCAAGTTTACCTAAAGTCATATGGTGGGGCAAGCCATGACCCTACATGGCTCCATTCCTGCACACACATATACGAAACATGATCTGGCCAGGATGTTTTCTCTTCTAAGCATCTCACACATATTACATATCTACCACCTTCCTTCAATGCATATATATAAACCCCCTAGCAACCTCCACTTGTATGCAATATTCTAACTCACCCTACTCCATCAACTGCTTTCTTACATACCAAATATAAATATCTTATTTAACATTTGATTCAATTGTAATTATAATGTCTAGCCGAAGGTCTCGAGGAACTACAAGGATCACAGACGAGCAGATCGCTGAACTCGTCTCCAAGTTGCAACAACTTCTTCCTGAGCTTCGGAACCATCGTTCCAATAAGGTATGTATCATGCCACGTCTCTGCTTGTCCAGTGACGCGTCATGATGTCAGTTTTTTATAAGATATGTTTAACCCTTTTTGTAGCGGACTAAAATTAAAATCCACATATTGCCCACTTTGTTGCACTTGAACCTGCACCACTTTGGTGGGGATAAACACGTGGTGTCACTACGCCAAGAGGCAATCAGCATATTTGTTTAACCTAGTCAAATTTATGACATTTGGTTTATTTAAAATGGGTTGGACTGGCTATGGCTTTCCATATCACTCAATAGTTTTATGTTTCTAAATTTAATTTAAGATGTCCCTACTCCTAATGATGTGTTTCATATTGGTCATACATACACAGGACAATAAACTTTTTTGTACATCAATTATATCGTAATATTAATATATGATTTTTGTGTAGGCGTCGGCCTCAAAGGTTTTACAGGAGACCTGCAACTACGTGAGAAGCTTGCACAAGGAGGTTGATGACCTTAGTGATCGTCTCTCGCGGTTATTGTCCACCATTGATGACGATAGCCCTCAAGATTCCATCATAAGGAGTTTAATTAATTAGTTAAGAACAAATATATATTTAAGTACTTTGAACAATTTCTTAGTAATTTATATGGATTTCTAGTGCTTTGCGGTGTAATCCTACCTTTGTATTTGATTGTTTAAATTACAGTCTCCGATAAAAATATGATTATGTTTATAACATTCGGTTATGCGCTCATGTATATGTTATATTCGAGTTAATTTCACCTATCTATTCTATATTTCTATTCACTTGTGTTTGTTTCAAGATTCTATATCACATCATGCATGTTAAAAATAAACAAGCAACTAAAAGATTCATATTCGTAACATCTGGATGTTACATTATGGAGTCTAACTTAGCAACGGAGCAAACAACTCCATCAGTTTGTGGCATAAGTTCAGACAGGTTCATCTTTAGTTAGCGTGTGGACGAGAATCCCGAAAATCTCATATGACCTAATAAAGATAAGAATTATGGGTTCAGCCCGCGTGAATCTTAAGACCAATCTATCAATCGACCAATGACCCTTAAAACCCCTAATTCGACTATCTCAAATAGACAACTTACATTGACTTATCTTTGACAACTTGTAACGTAACACTCCTTGATATACAAATCTTATCTATTAAAATATTATGGTGAATCATTTAGACAAATGACAAGCTTCACTTTTTTTAGATACGATTTTATGATATGATTAAAAATAGTTTACAAAGAAAAGGGTAGAAGTTGTTTGTGCGATAATTTAAATGAAATGGGCCCAAAAGGAAGCAAGATGTATAAAGAGATGGGCCCAAGGATTTTGTTGGACAGTCAAACGTCACAATCCAACTTCAACATGTAGATACTGGAAGTGAGGTGGTCATTCAGTATTATTAACAGGACACTGTACCCATGAATGTGATGTACGTTAACTCACTTTTCCCACCACATAATTAATTACCAAATTTATAATATTAATTTTATGTACTTTCATATTGCAAACAGTGGCGGACCCAGAAATTATTTGTTAGGGGTGCAGATGAGGTGTTTAACCATATTTTTAAAGGGTGTGGCTGCTCAGCCTGGCCAAAGGGTAGGTCCGCCCCTGATAATCCACATGAGTCTGAACTCTGACCCATGAAGCCATGACCAAACTTGGGCATGAAGCAATACTTATGTTCCAATAAAACCAAATACTTGTAGGCCCATATTAGATGGAATCTGCATGTGCCCATTAACCAAGTACCAATATGGGCTTCATAAATGAGATCAATTAAATTAAGATCCAAGGAACAATTAAGGCCGAATTGAAGCTTTCAATTAAATCATATAATATAATAATTAATATATCTACGTACCAGCTTATGGGCTTATGTGCCCGATAATTGATTCATGCTAAAGTTAAAAGTATTTTGTCACAATAGTTATCTAAGTATTTGTTATATTATAAAAGAAAGTAAATGTATAGATGTTGGGGAAAATAGCAAACAACGGATGATTCGAGAGGCGTGTGATCGCTTTCGGATCAAATTATTTTGGTGGTTCTTCCCAGGGCCGGTCTAACGTTTTTAGAGGCCCTAAGCAAATTACAAAGCCGGGGCCTTTTTGAATTGTTAAAAAGAAAAATCGATTTTGCGTTTGGCCTTCAAGTCTCAATCAGAAATTCACAAGCACGCCTCAATCGCAAGCACAATATCAAAATTTAAAGATTCGAATTAGTGATTTAAGGAAAATAGTGATATAGTATATCACAATATATGAAGATTACTCAAAAAGTAGCCGTTAACTACCTGGATTATCCTTGAAACACCATTAATTTGCCCTAATTTTGCCTCTAATTTCTCCTAATTCGCGACGCCATTGAGTGAAATGAGCATGCATGGCGTTACAATTAGCAAGAAGACGATGGCGGCCTAAATTAAAAGCGAACCACATATTGTTTGGAATTGGAATTAGGTCCTTTTTATTCTAAAATTGGTTCTTTAATTGGGTCTTGCAGTAAATATAGTTTTTGTTTAGCTTACTTGGACCTGATACATTAATACACATATTCTATATAAAAGAAAATTTTAAAAATTGGTAGCCCCTATTTTGTGGTGGCCCTAGGCGCTTGCCTAACCTTGAAAGCCTATAGGTCCGGCCCTGGTTCTCCCGAATAATTCAATCGGATACAACTCAGAATCAAGAACAAAACTTAGTATGTGTGTTGTGAGAATTCGTAATAACCAGAGAAAGTAACTAAGAACACAGATTTCAAATAATGGAATTAACCTGTTAATTGCCTCGATGGAATTATTTTATTTCAAAATTAATATCGCCTTCTAAAAATGCCTTAATTTTGCATCTCGAAAATAAGAGTAGTTTTAAGAAAATTAATCTTCTAATGCATTTTCCATAAACCAATTGTCTAAGGCATTTGCAGCTCCACCCCAGCCAGGGGCTCTACCCCTTGGACCCTCCTCTCAGGGCGCTGCCCCCGAACCCCCGCTGTAACGCCCAGCGTCCCTAAACTTTAGGCAGTTGGCAAGATCAGTCCCTGAACTCCTATTAATTATTAATCTTAGACCTTGTGGTTATGAAATGTTGATACTTTGGAATTTTTGGTGTGAATCTTATTGATACTTAACACTATGATACTTGATTCTTTGATCTAGATGCTTGATTTTTGAAACATAAACTATGAGACTTGATATAGATACTAGGCTCTTGATGCTTGACCCTTGATGCTTAATCTAGATACTTGAATCTTTATGATTAAACTAGATACTTGATCCTTTATACTATGAAAACTAGATTCTTATTGTTGATATTTGATACTTGGACTCTTGATTCTTGATACCTGATACTTAGACTCTTGATTCTTGACGCTTGAGAATCGATGATTCTTGAAACTTAAATTGGTGCTTAACTCCTTAGACTCGTGAAGCTTGATTCTTGGTTAAACGAGAGACTGGGGCCTTGGCACTTGCGGAATCTATGAAACTTTGAGACTTCGGTACTTATGACGTAACCTAATAAATAAAATACCTTACATAAATTTTAGGTATAACGCAACGCCTAGCTTTACGCGAAAAACGAATCAGAAACGGAACGCGAAAGGATGGGTTGGCCATAGTGGCCGACCGATCGGATGACCAGCCGATCGGACGGCTCCCAGCCGAACCACCTTCCTCTCCTTTCTCTCCTTCACCTATAATAGGCTGTCACATCACCATTTCAAGTGATGTGACAGCTCTGACCGAACCTGAGGCACGCGCACGCTATTTCTTCATTTTCTCATCGATTTCGGTACGTTTCAAGCTCAATCTTTGTACTTCCTTGATCTACACATCATTCTCTACGTGATTCTCACTTGAAATCACACTTTTCACCGTGAAATCTCTCAGATCTGAGATCTTAAGGATGACGTCATCATGGTGGTTTGTACAAACCGCTATATGAGGTCATTCTTGGTAGGATCTAGCCGAGATCTAAGGGATTCCATCTCTTTATCACCGAATCTAAGCTAAATCTAAGTGTTTTCTTAATAAAACCTAAGATTCTTCATTCTACTTCAAATTTCTGATCTATTCGGTGCTAAACGTGACTGAACGGACTATAGACTTGATCGGTGGTCTAGAGTTGGTTTAAGAACGGATTGTTCACTGATAAAGACGATCACGGGATGGATACCGGCATAAAACCATCACCAACGAACAAACGGGTCGGACTGGGGTGATTCTTGACCGATCAGAATGTCGGTGAAATGATGCGTAACTGTTGTCTCAATACGTGCCGTGACGTCACCATTAGATTTTCAAACTTAGACATTTTTATGAGAATTGGTAAACAAGAAACAATAGGCCAGCCGATCGGACTGCTATCCGATCGAACAGCCTTACTCCACGATAGGCCAGCCGATCGGACCGACATCCGATCGGACAGCCCTACTTCTTAATAGGCCAGCCGATCGGACAGCTGACCGATCGGACAACCTATTCCTCACACTTGGCCAGCCGATCGGAATACCATCCGATCGGACAACCACATTGTTCTATTCTCATTTTTGGTTCCCAGCCGGACGGATGACAACCCGATCGGATAGCCATCCGACCGGGCGGTCATGGTCACTATGCGCACACAAGGCCACCCGGTCGACTGGCCATCCGATCGCCACCCCGGTCGACTGGCCATCCGATCGGACAGCCATCCGATCGGACAACCATCCGACCCAGTGACCTGTTAGACACTTTATTCTATCTCGATACTTCGCCTGACTCTTACCCTATTGCAATCTAATCAGGCTAATCTCAAAAGAGCTCCCTTTGATCCAATAACAGTTGCGACTGTTAAGCAATCACTGTGAGTATACTCGATCCCCTTTTTATTTTACACTTTTGGGGTGTGACATGTATTCTATTAAACTAAATACTTTTTGGCAATCTATACTCTATCCTTTGAGTTTGTGAAAACTTGTGTATTCTAGTATTCTATTTGTGCTATGTGACGTTTAATCCAGAGTGTTTAGTTCCGCCTTAACAATAGTAGCGCTATAGGGGATGGACCTCTCCCATTATTCTTCAGGGGTATTGTTAGGAGGATTCTAGTTTACCTTGAGTCTTGGGTAGACACTAAAGCACCGGGATACTTGGGCTATCACTGCGTGGACTGCGACACTAGCACGGCTGTAAACTATTTTATTGCTTACACTATGGATATGAGTGGTTTAATCTATTATTCTAGTATCAAACTTGTATACTCACCAATACTTTTGTATTGATATTTTAATACATGTTGCAGGTTGATAGGTAGCGATGGATCATGGAAATCAAGCTAGGGGAATGCCTAGAAACGTCACCTAGTGAACTTAGTGACTTATTGAATAATTTGAACAATCTTTGTTATGTTTTGTACTTGACGTTGATGTTGGGATTGTTTAGACAAATTTATGCATGAAATCTATTAATCTCTATCGTCGCAATAGAGTTATGGAATTCTCATGAGCAATCTGAACGCTTAGTGCTCGCACTCCGATGTTTCCGCCATCGGTTGGGGTGTGACACCCGCCACCCCGTTGGAACCCCCATTGATTAGAGGCTCCGCCCAAAACAATTATAATTATAACAACTCAAACAAGCGTGCACTATTGCGCCTCCTGACTTGCGTGATGTGTATTATAATTCACTTGGTCACTAAGTCAATCCCGATTACACTAAAATAATCAATAATAGATAGATACATCCTCCCGTAACCCATAAAATCAATAACGTGTCTTAATCAATTATTTCTTGCATAGGTATAGGTGTTTTCAAGTTAACACCATGGTAAAATAATATTTCATAACAACTCCGGTCATAATTAAAAACAAATCATCAGTTTTACGAGTTGATAGTTTAAATATGTTGTCTTAATGTCCCATCAAAGTCTCATCAAGCTAAATGATATTGGTTAACTTAATAGTGTGTAACTGCGTAAGTAAATCCTACACCTATCGTGAAAAGTATATATGTTGCGGCTCAAAATAAAAATTCTCAGTCTCAAATATGTTCGGGTCGGGTCAAACAATAATAACTCCAAATAAAACTACATAATCTTTATTCATTTAAATGACGCAGTCTTACACATAAAACTAAAAAAAACTAAATATTGTTTAACAAAAATAATGACCAATATATTTATAATGATGCTATATAAGTGGTGAGTATCTAGACGAAGAATTACAACTCAGCCCGATGACCTTTAAGATAAATGGTAAGTACCTTTAAAAACCTTTAAGATAAAAAAGAACCCTCAACTTTAGTTTATATATAAAGTAGTAACGAAATTTACTTAAAGTTTATAAACAGTTATAAAAACTTACTAGTAGCTCATTCTTCACATTTTTTAAACTCAATATGAAAATACATATAAATATTTTGGATAATAAACTTGGTAGGGGCAGGGGATTTTTAGGCAAAATAATTGGCGGGGGCGGACCTATATAATTTTATATTTTTCAGACGAAAAACCGAAAATATTACACTTCTAACCGAAACATTCGAGGGGGCAAGTGCACCACTCGGTCCCTTAAAAGCTACGTCCCTGGTCTAGACGAGCTGAACTTGAGCTCGAGCTCAAACACATTCAAGCACAGCTCATTTAACTTAAGAGAACTTAAGCTTGGTCCATGAGTAGTTTTCAAGCTCGGCTTCGGCTTGTTTATTATTTAGGGTAAACTACAATTTGAGTCCTTGTGCTATGGTCCAAATTGTTCCCGGGAACCCTCAAGCTTGAAATTTTCACTTTGAGTCACTCACCATCACATTTTGTATCCAATCGAGTCCATGCCCCTAACGACGTTAGTTTAATCTGTTCAGTAACATAAATTAACCGTTGGGTGGGGGGCATAAATGTCATTTCACCCAAAACCCCACCCTAATATAAGTTGACATCCCAATTTATCTAAATCACCACTGAAATTGTCCATATGATTAACCCCCCCCCCCCCTCCCACACGCGCGGTAACATTCGACCTACGATAACAAATATGGTGACTACGATCTGTCCCTAAGTTTATTCCCCACCACCAATTTCAATAGTATCTACAATTTCGTTGGAGGCTAGCATGGATAAACTATGCTTCAGAGGTAATGCATGTTTATGTTTCTTGATATAACTTGAAAATGTAGAAATTGAACAATGGTAGTTAGATGTAGGGTCAATGCTTGTCGTCGCCTACCTGCCTTGTATTGCATATCAAGGTGGTGAAATTATGGAACAACCTGAACTTTGATTTCAGGTTTGAACGTCGCAGGGATAGGATGGAGTAGGTTTTTAGATGACATGGTAATGGATTTGTATATTGTTGATGCCTAGTTATGTTAAAATAGGGATTGTTCTAACGGTTAATCAAAGGGTTTTCTTATGATGATGTTTTGTTGATTGGGGTTTTTTGGATGTTCAAGGTTTTTGCTCATAAGGGTTTTTGTAATGATTAATTATACCCCCTATATGTAATGATCTATTTATAATGCATTAATGTGATAAATTTATATGTAATGAACAATGTGGTTTCTAAAGCATCTTAATAACAATGTGCTGCTAGTAAGAACAATGTGATTCTTTAGTAAATGCAAGTTCAATGTTGGTAAAGTTCATATCAATGAGCCTGCTAGTAATATTCATGTTAATGAACAATGTGGTTTGGTATTCTGGTGCTAATCTACTACTAGTAAAGTTCATGTCAATGTTGTTGCTGTCAGTTTGGTATTAATCATGTCAATATACTCCTAATCGTTATAATGTGTTGCACATGTTGTTAATCTACTGCTAATCAACTCCTCCTCATAATTTTGATTTGCACCTCTTGTTAATGTGCTGCTAATCTGCTTATACTCATAGTTATGATCCTAAACGAAATTTAGTGCATCTGCCCATTAATGTTTGGTTGTAGTTTTGGTTAAGTGAATTTGGTTCTGGTGAACTGAATCTACAAATTGTTGTTTGGTTGAAATAACAATTGTATGGTGCAACAATTGTATGGTTTTGGTTTATTGACGCATCAATCTTCATTCAATTTGAATTTGGAGGGGAAAATATAGAGACAAAAAACCTGCAAACTACAGGGACAGATATTGTAAAGAAAACATAAGGGTATCATGGTTTTTACAGAAAAATTGGTTCTATTAGAGCCGGGGACTTAATTGACTACACAATGTGATGGTGAGGGCTCAAAACAAAAATTGAAAATTTGAGGGATCCAGAGAGTAAATTGGAGTATAGCATAGAGACACGAATTGCAGTTTACTATATTATTTAAGGTAAATTACACTTTTCGTCCTGTATGTTTGCATCAGATTGCAGTGGATACCCTTTAACTTTAATAAATACAGTCACAATCCTTTATTTGGAAAACCCATTACACCTTACGTCCTTTAGCACTAACCTGATTAAAATTTTCAGTTAAGTTAGACATGTGCCTTGCACATAAGGGTGAGTTGGTAATTTTACTCAATTTATTTATTTGAAATATATAAATGAAAACACATTGTCAGGGCCGTCTCCGAAAATCACAAAAAAAAAATTGGCCATGTTCGAGATAAAAAATTTGGGCCCTATTCGCAAATCTTCATATAATATAAACTCATCAATCATTCAATCAAATATATCAATACTAAAAACCAATAATACTACGATAATTGTTATGAAATGGATAAAACAAATTAACAAAAATAGTGTAGCAAAAATGATCAAATTATCGAACCTACTTGCTAAGCGAACAGTGTGGTTCTTCTAGCTTTGTTTGAAGCAAAACTCTCGATCAACTCCTTATAATCCATAGTATCTAATATTTCACTTTCAATAGAAATTGTCGCCAACCCGTTTAGCCTTTCTTGTGACATTGTAGAACGTAAATAGGTATTCAACTCTGAGAAACTTCTTTCTGCCGATGCCACGGTTACCGGAATTGTCAACAACACTTTATATGCATTTATAACATTAGGATAAGTAATACTGCGTTGGAAGATATAGTCTAAAACATCAAAAGGTTTATCAATGTGTCTCGGTAAAAATGTATTAATCAACTTCAACTCCGTATACATGCCCTTATTTTTGTTTAGACTAGTCACTTGGACTTGTTAATTGGACCATTTTTTTAAAACTTTTAAACAGACCCTTATTTAAAAAACTTTGGGTCTTTTAGCAGGCCCTTATTTATACAAACATCCAGATTTTATATATATATATAATTCTTAAAAATTTTCGGGCCCTGTATTGATTTGGGCCTGATCGCAAGCACCTCCTGCACCCCCTTATAGACGGCCCTGCACACTGTCGTCTCTCTCTCTCTCTCTCTCAACTCTCATCTCCCTCTCTCTAAGTTCAATCTCGCTCTAGCTTTTCTCCACCATCATCTGCACACAACCACCAGCCCACCCAGTGGTCCTACCTTATCAACTTTGATTTCGGGAACAAAGTTCTGTTCACGCAAGCAGTCAACCATTTTCTTTCTATCTGTAGTTGACTGAAATAGAGTTTCCGCAAAGAGGATGGAACCAGAGTTGTATTGACCCAAGCTGGGTGTGGTCAACAGAAGTTCTCTGTAAGCTTGTCGGTTGGCTTCAGTGTTGTCTAATCCTATCGATGTTAATCTCTTACTGCAAGTTGCATTTGATTCGTCAATTGCAAGAATACCACGACCATGTGATGCAATTGTTTTCTAATCCAAGAAAAAAAAACAAAGAGTAGTTTATTATTTACCAAGAAAAAAGTATATTAATGCTCACGAAAGTAATTTATTATGCTAGAACGAGATGTCAGTTCTGATTCAATCTAGGGTTCCGGAATAGTTTTGAGATCTTGGGTATTTTGTTACAGGGGTGTTAAGTTGGTTAATCACTTATTGTTTCAGATCGAGTGGGGTTATTGTGGTGGTGGTGGCTGGGATTCAGTGGTGGTGACAGATCTGGTGGTGGTGGTGGTTGTCAGGGCCGTCCCTGAGAATTCGTGTACCCTGTTCGAGCTCGAAAAAATGTGCCCTTAGGCCTTAACGAAATTGGGTATTGGGCTCACTAAAGGTCTAAATCTAATGCCAAAGGGGTTAATAACTAATCTAAACCATAAGAACAGTTTTGTAAGTGGGCCTATGTTGGTGTTTGTATGGGTGTATCCTATTAAAAAAATATTTTACATATACATATTGGGTGTTTTTCATAAAAAAAAATGCCCCTCGAAATATCGGGCCCTGGCCGGTGGTCCTCCCCGCCCACCCCCAGGGCCGGCCTTGGTGGTTGTCACTGTGGTGGTGTGGGTGGAGGTTGGATGGAGAGAGGGGACAGAGAAATGAGATAGAGAGATTGAATATTTTTTTATATATAATTATATATATTGTTTTATCTTTTTAAATCAGGTTTTGTTTATTTGTTTGTATAAAATCACCAACTTACCCACATGTGCAACACACATGCTTAACTTAACTGAAAATTTTAACCAGGTTAGTGTTAAAGAATCTAGGGTGTAATAAGTTTTACAAGTAAAGGATTGTGATTGTAATTATTGAAGTCAAAGGTCATCCATTGCAATCTGATACAAACATAAAGAACAAAAAGTGTAATTTACCCTATTATTTATTTATTAGTTACTTTTCATTTAATAAAAAATCTAGCAAATTAGATAAAAGGGTGTTGCTAAATGCACTCCCATTTTTTTTAATTTTACTGGTTGCACTCCCCCCCTAAAGTTTGTATATAAATACAATCAACCCTTGTATTTTCTAATTTTTGAAAATTTGTATTAGGAAATATCCCTATTTTTTCTAGGGGTTTATCTAATTGACATAGTTTGAATATTTCGGTATATACGTACAATTCTATGGAAGAAAAAATAAAACTTGCACTGATTGAAACAAGGAGATTAAGAGAGAGCTTGAAAAAACAATTTTTTTTCAACTTTGATTTTCATCATAGCTGTTTTTGGTATGTATTCTAACTAAAAGTCTTCATCATCTTTTCAAAAATTTCATCAAAAGCTTTCGTACTCTAAGAAAAAGATTTCGTAGTGTGTGAATTTCTTCAAAAGTTAGTACTGTTACTATCATAAGCCCAATATTTGGCCATGAACACGCCATCAGGTTGTAAATATAGCATTGGGACCATTGATAAGTTTCTAAGGTTAACAATGAGATAGGCTCCTTCTTGTGAGTTCCCTGGCATGAGGCTTGTTAATTCTGATTATATGGTATATGAGGTTTTATAAAGTTATTTGAATATTAGTTAAATATCTAAAATAATATTTAAAGGGATTAAGAACATAAGGATTTATTTTCAAAAAATAGAAAATACAAGGGTAGAACTTAAAAAATTATAAAACTGATATTTTTGAAAATGAAGGTATAAATAGTAAAAGTGGAGGAGGCTGATACATTGAACGAGTTCTTTAGTTACTTTTCATTTAATAAAAATTTTGACCATCTAAAAAGTTTCATCTGCTCATATTAGATATGTGGTTAAAGTTTCATCTCCTCATATTAGATATGGGGTTATTTTTTAAACATGAATATAAAAAAGATTATGGGAAAACAAACGCGTGATTGGTAAAACACGAAAAAGAATTTGTGTTGGTCGGACGACAATAATCTTTACGTGCGTTTACCGGAGCATTAAGGGCTGCCACTCCTGTTATCATATTATTTAATAGAGTAAATTACAAGTTTTGTCCTTTATGTTTGTTCTAAATTGCAAGCGCTGTCATTTGTCTTTAAAATTGATGAATTTTGTCCTTAATGTTTGCAAATCTTGTACGTTATGTCCTTTAGGCAAAACCCAATTAGATTTTTTTGTTAAATCTGGTTACCCAGGGGTATTTTAGTCTTTTTACCTTGTTTACTTATATTTATTAAAAAATAAAACAAAATAATTTTAGTCTTATTATTATTATTATAAGTGTGTATATATATACCATATATATATAACCATTACCACAACCCTTCACCACCACCGTCACCTGCCGCCACCTCCCACCACAACCACCATCCCGCATAACCCACCTCCACCGCTTCAATAGTGCAACCCAAACCAGCACCCTCCACCGTCACCACCACCCTCCACCTCCATTGATTTCACTTTTGCAATGTAGCAGACAAGTTCCAGACAACAATATAAATACAACTGCAATGGATTATTATTCTTCAGGCACGATCTAAACAAGATCATCAAGAATAAAACAGATAAATTAAATATGATCTTAACCTTCATTCAAAAACTAAAACGAAGCAACAAAACTATATCGACAAAACTAACTGGGTTCAATAATTACAGTTTTAACCAAAAAATCTAACTGGGTTTGGCCTAAAGGACATAACGTGCAAGATTTGCAAACATTAAGGACAAAACTCATCAATTTTAAAGACAAAGGACAGCGCTTGCAATTTAGGACATACATAAAGGACAAAACTTGTAATTTACTCTATTTAATAACTGTTGATTTAATTTTTTTTCCCAAAACAACGGAGAAATACTTTTTAATTAAGTTATTTATCTTAAAAATGCTTTATTTTAAGAAATTAACCAACACTTTTAGAAAAAGAACTACTTCAACTACAATTCAAGAAAAAACTAAGCTGATTATTGCAACTAGTTCATATAAAGTGGATAAATCAATTCTTTGTTTAAAAGAAAAATAATTAACCTTTTAAAAAGTGAAAATAGATATGCTAGAACTTATAAAACCTGTTTAAAACCCAACCTAAAAATGCATAAAACCTTTTAACATTATTTGTTATTTTAATAATACATGGTTTAAAAATATGGTATATGAGATTATTAATTATTCAGTTAAAGTTACTAAAGCTCTTTTTAATTAAAAAAGACAATGAAACTGCAATATTGTTTTATTAGTATTTTTCTTTATAAATGGTTAAAAGGATTTACTTAAATAGAAAATTGTAAATCAGTGTTATTATTTAGTGATTTCATCAGTGTTATTATTTAGTGATTTCTTTTTCTCACATCACTAAGATGTTTAAATTAAAAAAAAAAATAATAATAACTAAATAGTAATTCTATGATCTATTTGTCTAGTAATATGGTATTTCTCCTTACGAATGTGAGGTTATCGGTTCAAATCCTTACAAGTACAAGGCAAAGATGGAATTAAAGTGTTAAAAAGTTTGTTGTTAAAAAAATAATAATAACTAAATAGTAATCAAGGTTCCTAATTATTTATTTAGGGTATTTATTTTCATCATTTATAAAAAAAAAAATCTTACAAACTAAACACTATTTAACCTGAATAGCCTAAGAAAAAAAACTAAATGAGTTTCGTGTAGGGGTGTTCAGAATAAATCAAAACCAAATAAAAACCAAACCATAACCGAAAAACCGATACGAATAACGAATCCGGCGTTTGGTTTGGGCGTTTGGTTTGGTTCGCATATTCCTAATTTGGTTTGGTTCGCATATTCCTAATTTGGTTTGGTTTGATTTGGTTTTTGGTTTGGGGTACAAAATCTTGAAAACCGAACGGTATAAATCGTAAACTGAACCAATGAACACCCTTAGTTTCGTGGGAAAATATGGACTATTTTATGATTTTAACTCTATATTTATTTATAACAAATTGAAAAATTATAACGATGAACCCCAACTAAATTTGAGCCGCACTTCAAATTACTTATTTTCGTACATTTCAACATTGTTTAAGAAATGTAGTAGCGTTACATGTTATAAACATTGTTTAAGAAATGTAATAGCGTCACATGTTATAAAAAGATAAACATCATAATTTTTTTTTTAAATAGAAGAATCTCTTATTGGTTTATTATTAAGAGAGAGATTTTAATTATACAAAAAAACCCAACTAAACCACCCAAATCGGAATTTAATCTTGACTTTTTGAAGCTTCTTTTTTCCTTTCTTTTTAATAAAACAAATGAATCACAGCCTGTGCCCACCTATTACTTGTTCAAAGTTTTCATCTTTTCATTTTATAATTGAAGTGCCCGTTTTTCAGCCTTTCTAATTTCATTCAAAACAATATTATTAAATTGTATTTATTTCAACCTGATAAATTATTTGCCTTGAAGTTATTGTGACCAACAACTTCTCTTTCTAGGGTTGGTAGCTAGTAACATGTTATCATTATTTTGATGAAAAGATTAGTAATAGTAGGTGTAGTGTTAAAGACATATTGATTAACATATGATATTTCAACTTTATCTAACAAGTGTATGGTTCATATCAAGAGAAGAGACATAAACAATCGACTCTAGTGTATAGACGAGTTGGTTGTACAATTTTTCGTTCAAAAATTTATCTACATTTAATCTTCTGAATTGGTTTGATTGGATCGGTCAGTATGCCTGATTTACTTATTGCGTGTTAAGTCTAAGATTGTTTGATGTAAGCTGGTTGGGATTGCCAAAATTCTATATCTTGAGAGAGAAAAAAAATCACGATTCAAGTTGATGAGGTTCACAAGATTGAGTCATAGCTACTTGAAAGGCCAAATGTGAAATCAATTTGCTAAAAAATGCACATTAACTTCTACTATTCAAAAGCAATCATATTTTCTTTTTGTTTTGTTTTGGTTTGGTTTAACCTTATTGATATTTGTATTGTGTCATAATCTACACATACAATAATTGAATGCCTTAAAAGTTTAAGACCATCTTAAGGAGACATAGAAGCCCACAAATATAATCAATCAATTACATACATGCATAAGGTGTAATGCTCCTTGTAAAATTATAAACTATATTGATTATTTACACAATGTTAAAAAGCTTTTTAACATGTTTAACAAGGTATAGAAATCATACAACTCACAACTCCAAAATTGAAAAGGCAAAATAACAAGTCACTAGAGAGCAATTTGAACATATTACTCAAAATCAATCAATTGTTCAAAAAAATATATATAAAGAAAACTCGACTATACAATAAAAAAGAAAATCCACGAAAACTAGTCACAACAAATCGGACACCTTACTAGTCCATTTTCGTTGCAGTCGGGACATCTTTGAAACCCATAATCACTTTCTTCCTGCTCTTCTTCGTAATCAGTATCATCACACTCATCTTCGTAATAAATCTTACAGCTACCTGAACACGTCTCACACGGTATAAACCTTATATCACCACACGCCTCACAACCAACACCTCCACCACCGCCGCCCACCATTTCACAACCTTCTACCGCCTTCTCAAGCTCCCCATCTTCATGCATCCGCCGGATCTCCATCGCACCACCAATACATTTCTTCCCAATAAACACTTTAGGCAATCCACCAATAAACCCACCTAACAATTCTTTCAACTCCTCTTTGAAACCCGAATGCATCGATACATCACGCTCGTCGACTCGAACGCCGGTGGCCTTTAAAAGATGTCTCACATGACAACAATCCTCATATGTCTTTCTAACTCCCCTTAAACTTGTGAAGTACAACACCAATTTCTCTTTGACACGTGGCGGGCTGTTTTTACAGTTTTTACCATCATTAGCATCATCAAAACCGTTTTGTAATGATTTTTTGGAATCTGTTACATCCATTGGATCATCAATGCTAACGTCCATTGGCTTTAAATAAAACGGGTTCTCCGGCGGTAGTAACTCTAATGATTTTTTGAATTCAGATGACACTTGTTTGTTGTCGGTTGAGCCGAAAACCGAATCCATGTCATTCTGGTGATTATTTTCTGGTAATTCTGATGCGGGTTCTTCAAACGGACTGGGATTAACATGAAACGAGAAGCTGCGGATGTGATTCGTTGCGAATTTAGGTCGGAGAGGACTTGTGTCATCTAAACCTTCCATCAACTCCCACGCATTGATTGTTTCGGGTTCACCTGGAGGGGTGGTGATGGGGGTTCTGGGGACGAGTTTTGGGATCTTTTCTTCGATCATTTTCGACCATGTTTTGGCGTCAATAATCCCAACGGATAATTCGGTGTTTTCTTTCTCTGTGGCATTTTGTCGAACAGGTTCTGGGCAGACCTGAATGAGGTCTTGATGGTTCTTGATACAGCAGGAATTGTTGGAGTTTGATGGATCAAGCTGAAGGTAACCCAGAGTGGAGGATTTGAGTGCCACGAGGTGGTAGCTATCGCCTTCGGTTTGAGGTGGGTGGTGCACGTGCATTGAGTAGCTTCGTGTCATCGGAGCTCGACAGTTCCGGCACACCGGTTTTTGTTTAGATGATGCACAGCCCATTTGGAGAAAAACCCAGTAACAAGATTGGAAATTGGATTAAACCCAGATGCGATTACTGCTTGATTGATTGAATTATGAGATCAGGAAAAGAACATTCCCCGATATGAATGAAATCAGAAGATTCTAATAATAAATCTGAATCTTGTATTGATCGGCATGGAAAAGATAAAAAGCGATCGATGGGGTTATTGAGTAAACTAAATCATGAATGATTTGATAATGAAATGGAAGGTAGATATGAGAATTTGAAGAAAGATTATGGAGATGAAACCGGCAAGAAGGTGTGAAAGAATGAGTGGTGATGATAACAACACTCCAACACCGGCTTCAGCCTTCAAGTCGTGAGGGACATATCAACTATAAAATATAAATATATATATTATATTATATTATATTATATTATATTATATTATATTATATTATATTATATTATATTATATTATATTATATTATATTATATTATATTATATTATATTATATTATATTATATTATATTATATTATAGAAAAAGAGAAAGAGAAAGAGACACACAGAAATTACACGGTGAGTGTGTGAAAGAGGAAATGTGTGAAGCGGGAATTATTCCATAAATGACTCTTTCTTTCCTTCCCCGCTAAAAGGGTCGATGAGAAAGGGTGTATGTATGAACTCATTATTATTTCAACTCCATTGTTTTCTTTAATTTTTTTTAAGAAAGAAAAAGGATTGGTAAAAAGATGGCTTTATACATTATTAGAGTTATAATAAATATATGGTTAATCATGAGATATAGGGTTGTAATTGTATCATGTGATTTGTATATGTTGTATATTTGGATTTAGATATAAGGGTTAGGTAAATTAGAAAATCATTAAAAACTTCAAAATCAAGAAAACCACTACTAAATTATTAATTTTTTTTTTTCATCTCTTATTTCATCTTTTTGTATGAAAATTATAATTTATAAAAGTTAATTAAAGAAAAAAGCAATAAATATTTATTACTAATTATTTAATATCAACTAAATGGGATTTGATCTATTGATATCAAGATGTTGCATGAGGTTTTATCTTTTAAGTAATGAAAATTCAATTCCGATGGTGGAAAAAAATTATATTAATAGTTAAATTATTGTATGTGTAAGTTGTTGTTCATGATAGCTCTTAATATTAGTAATAATATTTCTTTTAAATACACAAGTTTCTGATATAATAAAATTTATTTCACAGGTTGCACGCTAAACGTTTTGAAAGAAGAAATGGTCATTTGATTTTTATTTTTAATATAAACTTTAAATGAATTTATTGAATAAAACAATTCAGAATATTGTATCACTTCTCAAAACAAACAAAAAATAACACATCACTCGCGCCTAGGGACGGCTCTATAGTCTTTTTGTTAAACTAGTCTTTTTATTAAACTAGAAATATTTTCCAAAACTTGGAAAAGGAAGCATTGGCCGAGTTATTTGTAAAGTTAGAGCAAAATGGGTTTTTATTAAGAGAAATTCTTCAACGTAACTTTTTTAAAATGATGTGAGATGAAACTCTCAGTTTTATAAAGAACACTTTCTCTAATATTCACCGATATTCTAAATTTTTCACCCTTGCCTACGATTGAACATGAGACTTCTTCAGTGACGGATCTAGAAGAAAAAATCAGAGATATTTTAATTTTTTTGAAACTTTGGGGTATCCTAATATTTGTTAAGGGGTATACGATACATAAAATGGTAAAGAAAATGAAGTTTTTCACTAATTTTGCACTTCGCCGACAAAGTTAAGGGGTTGCCTGGACTACCTCTACCAAGTGAACAATCACCACTTTTTCCTCTTGTTAATACAAGATGTTATATATATATATATAGGTAAAGAGTATTGTACAATATTGCTTATCGTACATTACGTACGTTACAATCTCAGCCGTCAGATCATCTTCCCGCATTTTAAAATCGCATGTTGTTTTTTTATAACAATTTCGCATGTGATAATTTTTGATGAATTCGCATGTTTTTTTTTGTGCCAATTTCGCATGTGATAATTTTGATGAAATAGCATGTTGTTGTTTTTTTATAACAATTTCGCATGTGATAATTTTTTATGAATTCACGTGTTTTTTTTTTACCAATTTCGCATGTGATAATTTTGATGAAATAACATGTTTTTTTGTAACAATTTCGCATGTGGTAATTTGATGAAATCGCATGTGTATAATCTGTGTGTGTGTTACTGTTCATCTTCTTCGATTGCTGGTCGATCATTGTCAGTCTTCTTCCGTTTGACCCTTACAACTCCCAAATTAGTAGTTCTTATTATCGATATCGCACCAAAAGGAACGAAGGGAGGTTGGGGAAGAAGAATTTCAGGTTTTTGAATTTGATTTAGGGTTTGATTTTGAACTATCATCGGTCAATTACAGAGATTTATGACCTCGCAATGACGTTTTTAACCTTCCTGGTATGATTTAGATATATTAAAATGATTAATTTAATCATTTAAATTAGTTTCACCCGCGTTTGATCGATTGAAGATCGTACGGCTGAGGGCATCGCGTACATAATGTAGGATAAGAGGTATTGTACGTTAACCGGCCTCTATATATATATATATAGAGAGAGAGAGAGAGGGTTCATTGGGGAACACTAAAAAAGTGAGGAACGGGGGAACACTTTTAAAAATTATACTTAACATGTTAAAAAAAAAATTCTAATTTTTTTTCGACGCTTTTTCTTATAAATACAAGTAGAAACATTTTTGATAAAAAAATCAAAAACTAAAAATATAAAAAAATGTTTAAAAAACAGTTATATCTTCTAGAATTAACTTAACATGTTAAAAATATTTTTTTTTTAAAAAAATTTAGCGCTTTTCTTTATAAAAAGGAGGAGAAACTAGTCGAGTAAAAAAATAATTTTTCTAAAAAAAACATTTTTTAGACTTTTTTTAATTGTTTTTTTTTTATTTTTTGTTTTTGATTTTTTTTATTAAAAATGCTTCTACAAGTATATATAAAGAGAATCGTCGAAAAAGATGTTTAAAAAATTAATTTTTAACATGTTAAGTTAAATTTTTAAGAGTGTTCCCCGGTTCCCCACTTTTTTAGTGTTCCCCAATAAACCTCACACTATATATATGTAATCACGCATGGGAGTTAGTTTTTTTGGGAAAATCACGCATGGAACCAAAAATAACGCACGTTATTTTGATCAAAAATGTAATTACGCATGTTATATCCTTTGTCGCGTACGATAATGTAGGATAAGGCCTTTTGTACATTATACTTATTCTATATATATATATATAGATTCTTTAAGGATTACATTTTTTTATTCGTTGGTATGAAATGATAATATATAGATTTGTTGAGTTGAAATGTATTAATTACAAAACAAATTAAATAAATATCGAAAAAACCTAAAATTATAATTTTAATAGATTGAATATCTCAGCTCCAACCATGATTTTCGCTAATTTGACCATCAAACATTCCCACGTATTGACTTCGTCTTTTAGAAGCTTAGAAAAAGAAATGATGTCATGTCATAGCGACCAAAGACCCAGTTATATGTTTATTCATATTCATTGATCAAGGCAAGTTATATGTTAATTCATTGATCTGGAAGAGTAAGGTTGTTAATTCAAATATACTTTTTCAAATTACATAAACCTCTGGATGTTTCAGTTCTAGATCCCCCCACCCCCACACACAAATTTCGCCCGTTCCTACTACTACGGGAATCACTTTTGCTTTCTTTTCCTCGTGCCATATGCTAATAAGACCACCCGTAGTGGGGCGGTATTTTTAAAAAAATTTGAAAAAAAAAACGCCCCAAAACGCCCCCCCCCCCCTCTACACTAGGCGTTATTAGGCGTTTTTTTTTAAATTGTTGTTGGCGTTTTATTTAAAACGCTGAATTTGCATTGGGGCTTGAGACATGACCGTTGGCAACGGTCAATTGTTTATTTATTATTTTTTTTAATTCAAAAATTTACCCACTATATATATATCACCCACTTTCTCCTATTTTTTTATAAAAAAAAACTCTTACTTTCTCTCCTACTTCTTTTATATTTTACTAGGTGTAGGGCCCGTGTAACCACACGGGTAGGTTTAGTAATGATCAAAATCAAATACTAAAAAACAGATTATAATATATCATTTAAATTTTGGTCTTTAGTTCTATATCTTTATAAAGTAATGTTAAAAACAGTATGTGTGACCACATGGGTAGCTTTAATAACCATCGAAATAGATTATAATACATCATTTAAATTGTTTGTATTTAATTCAAATAATCAAATGTTATTGAACAGTTCAATAAAGTCCCTTATATTTGATCCAAATGTTATTGAACAGTTCAATAAAGCCCCTTATATTTAATATAAACTAATGATCAAAAGATTTAGTCAACTGGAGTTCCATTATGTTGATAACCTAACCACTGTTGTCTATCGGCTGTTAAAAACCTCTGTTACTTTCCAACAGAGGTTTCCTAACAGTTGTCATCCATTATCTCCAACAGAGGTTGCTACATTGATAGATGTTAAGTATCATATGTTAGTCAACCCATGTTAAAAGGGTTAGTCAACAAAAGTTAAAATGGTTAGTCAACAGATGTTAAGAGGATAACTATATACCTCTGTTTAAAAGAGTAAACCACAAAACGATGTCGTTTTGTTCTAACAACGATTTGCACGAAATGTTTCTTCTAACAATGATTCGCACGAAACGATGTCGTTTTGTTCAGCGATATCGATTAAATAACAAACCTAACAAAAACTAATAAAACTCTGTTTAAAAGAGTAAAGCACTCTTTTAGTGGTCCACTGGAAGAAAAAAATATGAATATAATTTAGAGGGTTTAACATTTTCCTTTTGTGGACAGAGGAAGTGATTTTGTATGCATTGCAGTTAATGTGACATAAATGTAAAATTAGTGCAAGTATAGTAGACAAGATTCAGGTTAACATGTAACCATAAACATATATAGATTAACACAAATTTATAAAGCCATTCGTATTTATCAAGTATCATCCAAAAGCTCACAATAAATGCAAGAAATTAAATACCTAAAAGTAAAAAAGACAAACAATCAGAAGGACCATGGTGATGCTTCATTCTCGGTTAGCATGTGCGTCACCTCCTTCTCTCTTCTCATAATTTTGTGTCGCATATGAAAGACTTTAGGTGGCTAAACTGCGTTCCGTCTAAGGTTACTTGTTTTAGCTGGAGACTGCTTCTAAATCGGATCCAGGTCTTATATTGATTTGTATATTCAAGTTTGAAATATCAGACATCTCTACTACTTTAGGAAACCTGCTTCAAGCATTGAACGGAAATAAAAGAGTGGTTTTGACATTCTTTTCAATTATAAATTAAAAAACAGGTTATCATACAAAGTAACACAAAAAGAATGTACCTTGATTCAGGAATAGATCGCCATTTACGTAAGAAATGGTCTTTATATGAAAACCTTTTTGCTGATATCATTTCATTTCTTTCTCCATTACTTCCAAGTGAAAACCACTGGTAGAAAAAAAAAAACCAATTTCAAGTGTCCTTAAATTCTGGAGTTGATTTTTCATCGAAGAATTATTCACACAAATAATTTAAGTAAAATGACATACACCGACAAATCAAAATGATCCTTGGAATTGGTAATAATCAGCGACATAGGAGGAGTAAGTTATACCACTTTGCCATCTTGAAGGAGGATTCCTGTGTTGAACATATCGTAAAGACCCTTTTTCCTTATTTGCTTGTAGATTTGTGGATTTTTTGACACCTGGATTATTTCTTTAGAGACTCAATGGATAAAGTAAAGCTTATGGCTGCAGTTCTTTACACTACGATGTGGTTTTTTGGAAGACGCCCAAGTCTCCGCTTTCTTGTTACTTTTAATGTACTGTTGTTTTCACTTTCGTTCTTTGTAGCTTCCCAGTGTCGCGCTGGTTTCTAATTTATTTGCCTTCCCAAAAAAAATCAGACAGACCAATGTCATGAAGTGAAGGGCAACCATTTCCAGTAAAATTCAAGTCTTCATCGCTCATCAATCCGCACCCTACCATTAGTAACACCTCCAGCTTATTCAAACCACTTATCGACCTTAGTGACGCATCACTTATCTATAAAAAAGAAGATAAAAACGACATGCAGTCAAAATTCTGTAGTAATAACATAAATCAATAACACGAAACTGAATCATTTATACCTTGAGATATGAAACGCAGAGATGCTTCAATCTCAAACACTTATTAGATAACAGATCAATCCCCAAATTAGTAATCTCCAAACACCATTTCAAACTCAACAGTGGTTTAAAACCACTGTTTTAACCCAACAGTGGGTTTCAAACATCTATTTTCATCCATCTGTTGACCTAACAGTGGTTTTAAAAGCGGTTTCAAAACACTTTTTAACCCAGCAGTGGTTTCAAACACTGTTTTAAGTTTTAACCCAAAAGTGGTTTGAAAACATTGTTTTAACCCAAAACAGTGGTTTCGCTTTTTCTAAATTCTGACTAATTGAAATTCACACCAAAACATCCGAACACACATCATAATCAACTTCTAATTTCTAAATTCTCATAAAATTAAGAACAAATTTGGTCGTCAGTGGTTGTTGGAGCCATAAAGACTCAAATAAACATAAATAAAGAATTATTTTAATGAATTTCACTTATTTATTCAAAGTACCAGGTTTGCTTGCGGTTTGACTCATGATACTTAAAGCTCTAAGTTAGGCTGGATTACTACCATTAGTCCTCCTTGTTCAACTCCAGATTTTATTCACCTGTAACACAAGAAGAGTTTGAACTACTTATATATAGCTTATAAAGTTCAGATCTCAATGGTCAGATTTCAATCCCAGGTTGTCCTTTTTAGCAAGAAATCCAATAGTATAATGATTTTCATATATTTTTAGAACACCGAATAAGCTGAAAGTTGGTCGCTCTGCTTCCGAGACGCCCAAAATAAGTTTTTCACCATCAATGGCAGGGGCTGGCATTGATGCAACTTTATGGAAAAATCTCAACTGCAAAAATAAAATAAAATACAAAATAAGTAAAACCATTGATCTTGAACAAAGAAAGCCATGTGCACTACTTTCTTATTAAGAAATGACATATGACAAAACAAAATGTATTCGACTATTTGTAACCCTTAGTACATAAAAAAAGCTTAATACCTTTCTAGCTCGTGATTCAACATTCCTCTGTTTTTGCCTCAATTTCTTCTTTTGAGAAGCAGGTAATTTTGCAAGTTCGTCTTCTTCTTCCGTTGATGTTAAGTAATGACGTTAAGCAAAAGGATTCCACAGACTTTCATCGACGCAGAAACTAACTTCCGCCATAACGAACGCTTCGATAACACCAATTTGTAGTTCAGATTCTGTTTCTTCTTCAACGATTGCTCGTATTTACTTGAAGAAACTTCATTATCAACGACGGAAGTTTCACGGATCTGATTTTTCTTTCTGTCAAAAGGAGAAGGCTTTTTTTTATATAAATCCAAGCTTAAATCCCCTGCATTGAATAGCAATGAGCAGAATTATTAAATTAATCACTCAATATCATTTAACCAATTTGACCAGCGTATACACACAAACACATCATAGTAATACTCCCTTCATTTTGACAGAATGGACGTCTAAAATCTTCACTAACGGCTTTCATGACTCTTATTTCTATAAAAAAAACACCGAACTCCAACAGTCCACACACTCTTCAATGACAAAAACATAAGCAACTTTTTTACAATTGACTTCAATTCAATTCAACCGACAAAAAAAATGAATATTACCTTTGAAGATAAATTCACCGGATATGAGTTTAGCGCTGGTTCACTAATAACTTCCGGATCAAAATAGCTTCCGGAGAATCATAAACAGAACCTGATACTACAGCCTGTAACCATACCATACAACTATACAATACAACTATCAACACATAATAACAAATTGCACGAGAAAAATCAACTGAAACTGGAACGAATTCGTTACCATAAAGTAAAGTAATGACGTTAAGCAAAAGGATTCCACGGACTTTCGTCGAAGCAGAAACTAACTTCCGCCATAACGAACGCTTCGATAACACCGATTTGTAGTTTAGATTTTGTTTCTTCTTCAACGATTGCTCGTATTTACTTGAAGAAACTTCATTATCAGTGACAGAAGTTTCACGGATATGACTTTTATAAGTTGCTCAAAAGGAGTAGGTTTTTTTTTATAAATCCAAGCTTAAATCCCCTGCATTGAATAGCAATGAGCAGAATTATTAAATTAATCACTCAATATCATTTAACCAATTTGACCAGTGTATACACACAAACACATCATAGTAATACTCCCTTCATTTTAACAGAATGGACGTCTAAAATCTTCACTGACGGCTTTCATGACTCTTATTTCTATAAAAAAACCGAACTCCAACAGTCCACATACTCTTCAATGACAAAAACATAAGCAACTTTTTTACAATTGACTTCAATTCAATTCAACTGACAAAAAAAAATGAATATTACCTTTGAAGATAAATTCACCGGATATGAGTTTAGCGCTGGTTCACTAATAACTTCCGAATCAAAATAGCTTCCGGAGAATCATAAACAGAACCTGATACTACCGCCTGTAACTATACAATACAACTATCAACACATAATAACAAATTGCACGAGAAAAATCAACTGAAACTGGAACGAATTCGTTACCATAAAGTAAAGTAATGACGTTAAGCAAAACACTCGCTATGTCTTGCAACAGACACTGAATCACCTTGTCAATGAATGCCTTCACTTTTGGGGGCTGCAAAACAAAAGGAAAATATAAGCAAATCAATAATTCTTATTGATACACTACATATTAGAAAACACATATAAATACTGTCAAGCCATAAACATCAAACACATGGCTATACAATTATTCTCCTTGAATAAAAAGTACTCAGTTTTTTTCTGGACCTTCCTAAAAGCTACATCAACAACTTTTAAGTATATGTAGAGCAATCTTGTTAGTCATTGCACAAATTTATGTCAATCTTATGGCTTTACCCCTTAAAAAGTTAAACATGATTAATGTGCCGTGATGAAAGCATAATTAGGCTTATGATGATCTCATCAAACTATAAGTACATAATGCGACTAAAAAGTTGCATTCAAAAAATACTTATGGCCTAGGATACTGTGCGCCTAATTGTATGGTGTAGTTCCAATCCTGTCATTACTAACGAACAAATGAAACAATTGCTCTGCGAGTTAACTCAACAAATTTTCACTAAAAGATGTGAATTATCTAACATCCTGCTGGTACATATAGCTTCGGATTGAAAAAAACACAAACCAGTGGCAGCATAAAAGTATACAGAAAGAAAAGGTAATTTTTTTCTTTTTCAAGAACCAAAAAGTTTTTAAGAACAGCAAGTTAACAAACTGGTTCTCTAGAAAGTGGCTCTAACTAAAGTACCAAACATCTATTAATCAATCATATACCAATAAAAAACTCACAGAAACCTTTTAAAAATTTAGCTATGCATCAAATAATAGGATAACCCACTGCAGTTTTTATGAAACGATAAGCAAAATACCTTGTGTATCACTCAAGAAAAAGAATATTCCAACAACATTTGCAAGAAAAAGCATATACCGTTTTACATTTAAAAAACAAACAATGTACCAAGATCAAACCATTAACATTCCAACAAAGCAATTAAAAACTAAAAAATATAAACAAACCCAGATCTAGTGACACTCAAACACACACATGCGATTTCACAAAATATGTGACCTTCACCGGACAAAAGATGTCGTAACCTCGACGGCAAGCTCGATCTTAGGGCACCAGCCATGTGATTTCACAACCTCTTGGTTCTTCTACTTCTCTACACTCCTTTATACTGCAAAAATAATACAAAAATCGTCAATTAGTTAACACAGAATCGATTATTGATAAGTACAGGCTCCCCATTCTCTCTCTCTCTCTTCCTTTCTCTCCCGTTCTTGGAATAAGAAAGGGGAAAGTGACATCTGGTAGCATCGAATTGAACCAATCGAAGGTCAGATCGAGGAGGTGCTCTGGATTTGAAAGTATACGGAAGATGATTGAAACAAAAAGGGGAAGAGATCTGCCCTCTCTCATTCTTAAACCCTGTTTCAATCGGTGAGATTTTCAATTTTGATTCGAGTATTCTTAGCTGAAAAGAAGAGATCTGCCCTCTCTCATTCTTAAACCCTGTTTCTTGATAATATTCCGTATTGAATTTTTGAATGTGAAGTTGATTGAATTTTTTAATGTGAGAATGAGGGTTGTAGAGAGAGAAAGTGGATTGAATTTTTGAATGTGAAGCCAGAACTTATTTATTTGAGAGAGAGAGAGAGAGAGAGAGAGAAAGAGACGTTTGAATTTTGAAAATGGAGCCAAAACTTATGCATTATTGGACTTGGCAGTGGTTTTGATGGGCAGAGGTTTATGTTGAAGTTTGGAGATAAGCAGTGGCAGTGGTTTTGATGGCAGTGGTTTGTCCTTTTCTTATGTGGGCCAGTGGTTTGATGGCAGATATTCAAATTACCCCCTTTAATTATGTATAAATCGGAATTATGACATCATCAATGAAATTTGGCAAACCTTAGAAGCTGACACATAGGCAGATTTACATCAGCCAATCTTCTCTTATTATAGATACTATAGATACAATCATGCATCAATTCCGACCCCATTTTGGTGTCCCCGCAAGACCCATGAACCCGAACACAACCCAACCGCAACACACGTTTAACCTTCAAGAAATGGACCCGAGCATGTTAACTTTATTTTTTTTTTTTGGTTTTTTTCTGTTTTTTTTTTTCAAGTAGTGTAATTTTTATTTTAAATTAATGAAGATTTTTATGTTTTATATTAAAAAAAATAATTGTGAAATGATTGCATGAGCGTTATTGGAATAATGTCCCACTACACCACTTTTCCAATAATGCCCCATGCTGACTGGACTGCTACGTGTCGGATAATGCCCCATGGTGGGGGCATTATTTTTCTTAACCGCTACACCCGGTCTAAGATGTTTCAATTTGCCAGGTTGTCTCTTGCTTGCAAAAATATGTATAAATATTTTTGACAATAAACTTGATACGGGCATGAGATTTTTAGGCAAAATAATTGACGGGGACGAATCTATATAATTTTAAAATTTTCAGACGAAAAATCAGAAATATTACATTTCTAACCCAAATATTCGGGGGGCGGGTGGACGCCCCGGTCACTTAAAAGCTATGCCACTCCTTGCCTGCCAATGGATTCATTTCAGCCCCCGAGGACTAAAATCCTTTTTTAGTATAATTATTTTATCATCTACTCTTTTATATAAACATTTATTTCTTCAAATTTAAAATTGTTAATTTACGGCTAAATTCTTTAAGGGATGATTTTAAAGTGAAGGTCTTTTTTTTTGCTTTATCCATCCAGGATTTTTCCTTATCATCATCATCATCTAAAATCAAAATACTAAGACCAGGAATTTTGATTGAAATAAGAAAGGCTTGTGATTTATTATTTTGTTTGTAATAACGTGGTGGGCCGTGCCACGACTAGTTGTAGAGGGTGACCGTGACCGGGAGCGGTTCTGATTACTAAAAGTCTAAAAGGCCTCCGACGGTTCTTCGAAAATGATGCTTCATTTTTTTTAATTCTTTAACTATGTGCTTATATCTTAATTAATTAATAAGGTAATAAAAAAACATAAATCTACTATACATTCTCTTCTTTATTTATTAACTTTGTAACACGCAAATCTCATTTGTTTTGTTGTTTAATAGTCTAACCAGGTCATGAGAAATGATAAGTCTCAAATATCACTAATGTATTTTATGTAATCGACACCGATGAAAGGAGAGTTTCACAATTAAACATGTTAGGATGAGAGTAATTTCAGAATTAGTGACCTCAATGAAAGTTTTCACTCCGACAACCATATATATATATATATATATATATATATATATATATATATATATATATAGTGGAGGGTTTAAATGAGAAGATTTTTTTTGTAGAAGAAGTTTCAACCAATAAGAATGTTTCATTTTACTTCATTTAATATTTGTATTTAATTTTAATATAAGGGTATATTGGTAAACTTACATAAATCATTAATTTGTATTCTTCCCCTTTAATAACTAGCTAAATTAAATTTGTAACTCCTTTTCAAAATATATACTTTTCCAAATAAAAAAAAAAACTTAATTTAAAGTGTAGAATAAATTACTAGTTGTGTAGGATAAATTAAGAGTTGTGTAGGATATATTTCGAGGTGTGTAGGATAAATTTCGACTGTGTAGGATAAAATTCTATAATGTGTAGGGTATATGTAGGAAAATTTTGATATGTGTAGGTTTTGTAGATTATATGTAGGATAATTAATAATTAGTTGACTAATTAATTAAAGAGAGAAAAATTAATGATATGATTTATATATGAAATAACATTTTACTAATATGCCCTTTCTTTTTTTTCTTCTCACATTAAATTTCTTCTCAAATGAATCTTCCCCTGTATATATATATATATATATATATATATATATATATATATATATATATATATATATATATATATATATTGGGGGAGTTTCATTAGGTAACACTAAAAAAGTGGGGAACAGCGGGGAACCGACTCAAACGAACTCCGATTGGACTCATTCCAGCTGCGTTGGAACCGGCTCGTCGAACCCTAACTAAGATCTCTTAACCCTAAATCCTAACTCCTAAACTCTAAACCCTAACACTAAAAAATAAGGCTAAAACCTAAGCTAAACCGTAAAATCTAAACTATAAACCCTAAAAGCTAAACCCTAAAGGCTAAACCTAAAGCTAAACCCTAAAGCTAAACCCTAAAAGTCAAACCCTAATATATTTAGGGTTTAGGGGTTATGATTTAGGGTTTAGGGTTAAGAGATCCTAGTTAGGGTTCGACGATCCGGTTCCAACGCCGCTGGAATGAGTCGAATCGCAATTCGTTTGAGTCGGTTCCCCACTGTTTCCCACTTTTTTAGTGTTCCCCAATGAACCTCACACTGTATATATATATAGGTAGAGGTTCCTATAAAAAAGAGGTTTTTTGTGAGAAAGGTAAGAAAGAATCTACACCATTAGATCTTTGATCTAATTGTTGGGATCATAATGGCAAAATTGTAAATAATGTTTACTATTAAACATATTAATTTTCTAGATTAAGGGTATACAGGTAAATTTAACATTTTTAAATTAAGAAACTAACATTAATGCACATGCAACTTCCCCCCGTCTTTTTTAAACTTCAATAACTTTTTATATGTAACTTTTCTTTAAAAAAATTACACCATAATAACGAGCGTTTTTTTTATCTTTAATATGAGTACCATATTGTTATAGTTATATAGAGAAAAAAATATGTTTCGATCAAATGTTTTGTCTATGTTCATACAGTGGTGTTTTAATTGTATTGTGATTCAAAGCGTGGTGTTTTAAACACATACTGGAATGCAGGTATAAAACACTATACGATGAACATGCGAAGAACATCTACTGGAATATAGGTTTTAAAACACCATGGTGTTTTAACATATGGGATCTGGAACATCTACTAGCATGCAGATGTAAAACATCATGCATGCAGGTTTAAAACACCATGAACAATAACCATACTATGAACATTATACTAATAACACATTCTGGAAATGGAGGTAGTGTCTTTAATAGTGTTATATACTTATTGAATGGTGTTATATATTTTTTGAATGGTGTTATATAATTATTGAATGGTGTTATATACTTATTGAATGATGTTATATATGTGCTGAATGGTGATTTTGCAGTGTTATTCGTAGTGTTTTTATAGAGATCTTTAAAATGGTGTTATCTACTTATTGAATGATGTTATATAATTATTGAATGGTGTGATATACGTGCTGAATGGTGGTTGCAGTGTTATTCATAGTGTTTTTATAGAGATCTTTAAAATGGTGTTATAAACTTATTGAATGGTGTTATATAATTATTGAATGGTGTTATATATGTGCTGAATGGTGGTTGCAGTGTTATTCGTAGTGTTTTTATAGAAATCTTTTAAAAAAATCATGTTCCTATAAATAAGGTGGCGGTTATGGAAGGTTTTAAATTAATTGAATTAATGATAAAATTACTTGTTTACCCTTTTGAATTAATTAAAATTGAGGACACATGTCATCCCCACAATATTTCTCACACTTTTAACCTTTTTTGCAATAACCTTACCCTATATATATATTTATAGTGGAGAGTTAAAATGAGATGAAATTTTTTGTAACACTAAAAAAAGAAGAAATTTCAACCAATAAGAATGCTTCATTTTACTTTATTTAATTTTTGTATTAGTATTAGTGTAAGGGTATATTGATAAACTTAAATGGATCACCAATTGGTAGTCTTTCCCTTTAATAACTAACTAAATTAAATTGGTTAGTATGAGGGTTCATATGTTTTTATTATTTGTATAAAATTGTACATATTCGTTTTCTTAAACACATTACTAAAATTTAATTTTAACTAGTGTTTTCACGCGTTGAGCAACGCGCAGCGTGAAAACTTAAAGCAACTCGAATTTATACTGTCAAATATTTGGCCCAACTTGTTTTCAAATAAAGTTTACGTCAAATATATTTCACCGTTACGTATTTGGTATATACAAATTTCGTATATATGCTAATAGAATAAGAGAGATGCTTTAAAATATAAAAATGTCATTTTTTATAAGAACCAGTATCTCTGTCAATTTTGTCTGATCAACACAATACAAATACTTCAAACACCAATATTAAATCACACCATTAACAGTTAACAATCAAGTAGCAGACTTTTAATCATAATTCAAATCATGCCAATTATAAGCATCCAATTCAATTTCAAATGGCAAAAGTGTATCATAACATTTACAACCACAGTTTCAATCTCGAAAGTTCAACATGTCGGCTAATTAAAACTAAGATACAATATAAGAACAGATATGTAGGTCACTCTCCATGAAAACAGTTTAACCAATATCTATATATACCCGAGAACTCATGTAGGTCCTTTACATTGATATAACTACTATGAGGTTGTCTGAAGCAGAGGCGAAGTATTGTGGGTGCCCGGGGGTGCACCCGCCCACCCTAATATTTCGGTTAGAAGCGTACAAGTCCCGATTTTTCGTCCAAAATTTTTAAAATTATATGGGATCGCCCCCCGATTATTTTTCCTAAATTGTATATCCTAAATATTTATAAACTTTGTATATAAATGATGGGTAGTTTGGTAAATATACACTTTGTTTTATTTGGAACTATTATTATTTGACACGAATTGAATCGAATAGTCAACCCGACCCGACTCGAAACATAACGATAGGAAAAAAAAAATTGGGTCCCGTCACTTTACGCCCACTCAAAACTTTTGGTCAAGCTCCGCCACTGGTCTGAAGGTCCTTTATCACGCACGAGGTTGATCAAAGTCCTCTCAACACTTACGTGGCTGCCCAAATAGTGACGGATCCAGGAATTTTTTCGGTGGGTTCACTATTTTTAGATGATCCAATTGATAGGACCAGACAAAAAAATTTCGGGTTGGTTCGATAGCTCAGGTCGGATAAGGTTCATCACATGTCTATCTTTACGGTTAGAAGAATATTACTTATCCTAGTCTATACGCATTTCATATCTTTATACAAGCCAAAATTCACACATTTTTTTTAATCGAACAATTCTTTCATTCCAATCACCAGGGCAAATTACATAAGGATAACAGGTATACGAACAACAAATTGCGCCGTCATTCTCTTCTGAAACTCATTATATAAATTTAAGGACTATTTAGTATATTTTTTTGGATGTATGGTCTATCTACAAATGATAATCATTTTGACGTTGAAGTTCTACCATTGTGATGTTAATATTATAAGCAAGTTTTCTTCAACAAGTTATGGGTTTTATTATGATGATAAATCTTGATACAATATAGTTTTTAATAATGATGAAATTATCATTCTTGAAACTTGAAAATAAAATAATTTTTTATTTGTTGAAAATAAAGGAAATAAGAAAAAAGAGGAGGAAAAGAAGACGCTATGAATTACCGAGAGAAGCTGTCTGGTGATGGCGTTCCACGTGACGAACACGTGTGTACGTTGTGCTGTACCCATCTTTCCAGAAATGAAAGTTCCAATTCCAGTCCACAAACTTAAACCAAAACTTATTAAATTACAAAAAAAAAATATCACCCGTGAAAACATCAATTTTGGCCCTTTTGGTGTTCGCAAGTCCAGTTAAAAATATACTTTTCATTAATGATATTTGTATTTTTTTCACTATATTTCATGTAAACTCCTTTTAACAATGACTGAATTGATACAGTTTCCTTTAAAAAAAAAAAACTACTAGCAATTTAATTATTTAAAATTTGATTAATGTACATTTAAATAGTCCATGACTTTTAAAAAAAACTACTAGCAATTTAATTATTTAAAATTTGATTATAGCCTAGTGATATTTTGAGGGTGAGATAAGACTTTAAAACCAATGATGTTCCAAAAAAAAAAACTTTAAGACCAATAGGTCTTGGGTTCGATTCCCACAAGGGGGTTTTCCCATATTTATTGAGTTTTCTTCTGAATTGGTATATAAGAATTATACCTAGTGGAGATGTTTATAATCAGGTGTTCCGCTGATGGCACGATAATACTCTAGTGGTCCGTCATTGATCTAAATTTGCCGTTAAAAAATGTACCTTTAAATAGAAGCCATTAAAGAAATAGAAAATAACAAAAGCCTATAAACGTAATCAATGTCATTCGTATTTTCTTTTGTAAAAGGTACATGAAACATGGAAAAGTGGGTGTCTTCCTTTTAAATCTTCTATTATAAACAAATAATAATAATTCAATTTTTTAACCATTGAACTCACTAACTAACGAAAAGGACTTAAATGAGTTTGTGTATGTATTTTGTAATTTATACGTTTTAGTACTAAGGGTGTATGGGGTGGTTGCGGCAAGGGGTGCGGCAAGCCCTTTTGCTGCTCGGCAAACACCGCCGCCACCATCTTTTGCCGCGCGAGTATGGATCAAAGCAGGGATAGGTTGCCGCATGCGGCAGATGGAGGGTGGGTTTGATTTGACTGTTGCAGGCACTTTTCAACCAATGAGATGTTTTGTGTTTGTTTTTTTTTTAAATGATTTGGGGGAAACCACCCCCTATGTTTTTTGGGCAAGAGGGGAGAATGAGAGCGGAAATGATATGGCATATTATGATTGGGTAGGTGAAATTTCCCCCCAAACTCATTAGACATGCACCCCTTATTGCCGGATAACAAACCAGAATAATCGAATGGTTGTTATTGCAAAAAAAAAAAGTAAGTTTATAAAAGTAACGAAATGAAAATTCCGTTTTAAACTTTGAAATAGGTTAAAAGCCAGTTAGTCGGAGATGTCTGTATATAAAAAAGTAAGTAATCCCTTGCTTAAAAAACTTTGTCGACCCCATATATTAGAAATTTCAAACAACGTATATATTTCTCAAAGTATTTAACAAAATGAATTGTGTAAATAAACTCTGTTTTTAATTATTAGTTATAAACGTTTGGAAAGAGTAATCTGATTTTGATTTTTCAGTAATCTGATTTTGATTTTTCAGTTAAATAAAATAATGGATCGAAAATAACTAACTCAAAACCAGTTATTACGTTTTTTAATCAAGTAATAATTTAAAGCAATCACCAACGCTATCGGTAGAAAAACTCACAGATTCACACAAGTTATTGCATTTAGGTTGGAATAAATGGTGATAATCAAAATTAAAAAAAAAAAAAAAAGAAGAAGATGTTTTTTAAGACTAAAAAGTACGCTGTCAACTGGAAAGCATTATGTCATTCATGATTCATGTTACGATTGTAATTGATCACCGTAAAGCGATTAATAAAAATAAAACATTACTTTTGAAAGGATAACAAGAACATACTTTAAATACGGTCACAGTCGCTAAAGTTAAAAAAAATCAATTAAAATTATTATTTATTATGAAAATTATATGAAATGCAAAATATTAAATGATTTTGTCATTACTCTTATAAAAAATTGTACACATGTGTAAATGGAAAAAAAAAAACGTAAACCACGTGTGTAAATAGTAAACTTACACATATATAATTTTTAACTATACGAACAAATATAATCTTACATAAATTCAGTTTTATGTTATATTCTAATAATAATTAATAAAGATAACATTTTTTACATTTTCTTGGTTTAAAATTTTTTTATGAGAATAAAACCTACAAGTTGCATCAAATGACTATTATTTGTTTTTGTAATACTATTACTCTTTAAACATCATATTGCATTTCATTAATTCTCATACCTGATAACGTTATATCATAGTGTATAAAATCTGTTAATTATAAAGGTATAAAAAGTATTAGAGGTATACGTTATGTCTGCAGGTCTTTGCCGTTTTTTTTTTTTTTTTTTTTGAAAGGCAAACAACATATCTCATTCCACAACCAAAAATTGTTCACACATACATATGGTTAATAAGCTACTAAACCAATCACATAAAGTTAAAAACTCACCAACACAGAAAAAAAAAAAAGTCTTTGCGGTTTCAATAAGCGAATGCACATTTTAATTATAAAATAATAAACACATATATGTTCAACTAGTTACTTAACATGGAAGCGGACATTATTTTTCTATAACAATCATTGCTATTTACACCATATAAGCACTTATCATCGATCTATAAATAATTAATCTAATCCATATCGAGTGTCGTAAAAGTGAGATTATGAATTGGGTTCATAAAACAATCATCAACGTAGTATTCAATATTTTTCTATTCACAATAACATTACCAATTTGAATAGTTTTGATAAAATATACATTTCTAACTCTTTTATCATAGCTAACTTTAATTATATAATCTTGAGTTGGGATTAAATACGAACCATTAGAGCTATATTTAAAAAGATAAAGAACCGTTTTTTAACTTTCGGATTTGTATGATGATTTTTTTTTTAACACGATGCCATTTTTGTATTATATATATATATATAGTAAATTGCCATTTTGGTCCCTGTGGTTTGGGCATTTTTGTCATTTTAGTTCAAAACTTAAACTTTTTGAATCTGGGTCCCTGTGGTTTCACTTTTATTGTCATTTTAGTCCAAAATTCAAAAACTCTTTTTTTTTTTACTAATACAACCCTCTATTTTGTCTTTTTGTGTAGGTGTATTTTTGTTCAACTGATTATCATTTAACATATTCTTAATTAAAAAACTAAATTAAATACATTATCAATTCATTTAAATACCATTATTAATATTCATTTCCCCATTTACAGAGATCATCTTCAACCCCCAAATAAAACCCTAACCCACAGGAGATCGAAGCACATCATCTTCCCCAAAGAAACCATGTCCAGCTTGCAGTTGTTTCAGCCTCCACCACTACATCAATCTAATCGCCGATTCTGACCGTCAATTTGAGTTGTTTCAGATCACACAAAATCACTTAGGGTTTTGAGAGATTTTGCAATACGCATGAGCTGCTTGTGGAATCCATCCTGTAATTCGTCTAATTCGAATCACATCATCACTTGTTTGCTTCTGTTTGTTCTTCATCACTCGCCTCAATTGACCTCTGCTTCCAATTTTCAATTCAACAAACCCTTGGATTACAGAAGTCGTGTTGATCGCTTGTTGTTGTTGTTACTGTTTTTGTTGCGATCGTTTGGTGTTGAACGCCTCAATTGACCTCTGCTTCCAATTTTCACTTCATCACCGTACTCCCACACCACCGTACACCCACACCACCGTCTTCCATCCACCATCGTACACCCACCACCACCGTCTCCCTTCTACCATTGTACACCCACGCCACTGTACACCTACACCACCGTCTCCCCTTCACCACCACCGATCTTGCTACGACCACCTCAACACCATTCATCAAAACCAGCCACCACCACCGAACCCGTTGTGCCATTTCTTAGAGAGACAGAGAAAGATGAGAGGGATGGAGGAAAGGATACGGTTTAGTGGTGTGTGGTAGGGTTTTTGAGGTAAAGAGAAAGAAGAGGGGTGGGATATGTGTTATGTTTCGAGAAGATGCGAGTGTTTAGAGAAGGTTAGGGTTTGGTGTTGGGGAAGATGAATATATGTTGCTTATATGGGGATTATTTAGTTTTATTATTTTAATTAGTTAATATGTTATAATAAAATTAAAATGACCAAAATGCCCCTGAACAAAAGGACAAAACAATCAGCTTTCAACAGTCAAAATAGGGGGGTTTTGGATTTTGGACTAAAATGGCAATAAAAGTGAAACCACAGGAACCCAGATTTAAAAAGTTTGAGATTTGGACTAAAATGGAAAAAGTGCCCAAACCACAGGGACCAAAATGAAAGTTTACTCTTATATATATTAAAAGGTGTAGGGTGATGAATGTTGTATTCTTTTTGTCTTTTAGTGATTTCTCATTTTCTACCCCTTTAGTTTACTTAGTTTATTTTTTACACCATAAACTTTTATAAAGTTATCAATTAGCCCTGAAATTTTATTAAACTTTTCTTTTGACTTTGTGTTTTAAGCTCTCTTTCGGTTGTTATACTGGGTCGTTTTTATCACTTAATGATCTTTCACTTTCACCCCTGTAATTAACTCATTTTACTTCTTACACCCTAAACTTTATTAAAGTTATTAAAAACCCCTAAACTTCAATAAACTTTTCTTTCGACTTTATTTTTATGTTTTTCTTTTTCGGTTGTTATTGTAGGTGCCTGTATCATATCGATACCGTAATGAACCGAACCGATGACCAAATTCCTGCTGCAACGCGCGGGTAATTTTACTAGTTTAAGTTAAAAATGTGTCAGGTTAGAATCTGTTTGTTTTAGGGATCATTGTATTGTACGTTTCTAACAAGGTATTCACTTATATTTACCGGTGAATACACTATATCTAGGAATACGTGTTTTTTGTGTTAATTACCGAAAAATAACACCGTGTTTATATAACATATCTTCACGCTAATTATCACCGTGTTAAAATTATTCATGAAGCAGATCTAACAAATAATGTTGTCCTTTTCTCTTTCTGCTTTTGAAGGGTGAACAAAAAACGAGAAAAAGAATATGTGAATGATGGAGGACCATGGCTCGTAAAGAATGAGTTGTATAATTATTCCCACGTACGTTCTCTTTAATGATCTATAAATATGGTTTGAGTGACCACTTGCATCATGAATGACCATAAATATCATCGACAAATGACATGGAAAAAAACTAAATAATAGGGAATTATGCATATTTTGTAGAATGAATGATGTGAGTTTGCACGTTCCATTTATTGCATGCTACAATTTTCAAATTATATATAAGGAGGACGGGGCACAGGGGCGGATGTATGAACAACCTCGGGGGTGCGTTCGCTACCGCTAGGTCGGAAAATTTTTGACGTTTATAGTGTAAATTTTGGAAAAATTTGACGTTTTTTCGATTTCGTTACCGCTTATTTATAAAACGCTCCCGCTTGGTCGGAATCCTAGATCCGCCACTGACGGGGCATCAAGCGGGTAGAGCATTCAGTGTACAAATCAGTTTTTTTCAAAAACCAGTTTCGGTTTTTTCACCCAAAATAAAAACCGGTTTTTTCTATAACCGGTTCCGGTTACTAACCGGTTTTTTACGTCCAAAACAATAACCGGTATAACCAGTTGGGACCGGTTTTTAACCGGTTTTTCCCAAAAAAACCGGTTTTTACCGGTTTTAACCGGCTTTTTAATAACCGGTTCGGTTAATAACCGGTTTTTGAAGTCAAAAATAGTAACCGGTATAAAAACCGGCGGTTAAAAAAACCGGTTAAAAAAAAACCAGTTAAAAAAAAAAACCGGTTTCGGTTTTTTTCCGGTTTCGGTTCTAAAACCAGTTTTTTTATACACCTCTACCCAAGGGTAGGCTGCGTGGGTTCTGTTGGCCAGCACAGGTACCCGCTTCAAATTTGTCTTCTTTGATGCCTTTTTGACCTTTAAACCCATTTGACCACATTGTGGCATGGGTAGACGTCGTCACCACTTACTAGTTAATGAGTACTTAGTGTACTTTTTGAGTTGACAAGTGGTGGTTGATCGGGGCTAGAGTACTTACCTAGAGTGCCCCTTCCTCCCTAATTTAGCTTGATATTCTTTAATTTTTGGCTAACCATCTGTGACCCACCCCAAGGCTAGCCTTTTATTTCGAGCTAACCATGGAGGCTTTTTTTAAAGCACATTTATGACACTCTTGCTCAAACTTTGCCCTTTGGGTAAAAAAACAAAACTCTAAAAACTGACTCCTCTTTTTCTCTTCTCGCGCACCTTGTTTTTTGAGTTTTTCAGCAAAAACGCCTCTTCTTTGTCTCTCCTCCACATCAACCCATGTCTCCTCTACGTGAGCTAACAACGCCTAAAGCACGTGCGTTAGAGTTGCCCTAAAGTTGTATTAAAATCGTGCTTTAGATCCCCTTCATGTTGTGATTGTAGCAAACTATGTTTAATTAATACCAACTTATATCATTATACTTTTTAGCTCAACTTGGTGAAGTTATGCTATAACATTAAACCCACATTCCATGATTGGTCTCTTTAAGTATGCCTAAACTTCGACCATTCACAACCATTCCCACCAAAAACCATGAAGATTTGATATTATTCGGAGGTTTTGTTTTTGGTATGAGAGTCGAATAAGAAACAACTATACCGTGACGTCACCCGTTATTGTTGATGACTACCTTTTCATGCATAACATCACTAATGGACCCAAAAATAATTTGCTCGGGTAATTATTTTAATATGTGTAATGAATCGAGGTCACTTTTCTAATGTTATACGTAAAAACAAGAATCAAATAACACTAAAAAAACTCTACAAGGTCGCTTGACCTCATTACCTAACACTTGGGAGGATAATTGTGGATACGCTAAGTTGACTACACATGGGGATAATGAATCCGTGACTTGAGAAAATCGATGATGAGAGAACCCTTTAAACCTAAAACCGACTTATTTCATTTTAATATAGATTAAATATATTGAATATCCTACATTCCTTTCAAAAGAATTAGACACTCTTATGTTGATTCATGCTTGTTATGTGGGAAAGACTTTACTAACTTTAACATTACCATCCATGTACCATCCCTTTTGCCTTTGATACTTTTGGCTCCCTAGCGCCAGAAGCCATCAACTTCTTGACGAGAGTTCAACGGGTTATCCACAGCAATTGTTCGACCCCAAGGGGGCAGGGGTTTGTGTTCGGGAGGTTGGGGTTTGCAATTCAGAAAGGGTTGGCGGCGCAGCTTGTTGCCCGTCTACCTTCTGTTTTGATGTAACTTAACAAGTTTTCTGGTTATATTATTATTATTATTATTATATATAAAAAAAAAAAAAGATATGTAACGATTATACTATTTTTTTTCTAAAAAAAAAGGTGATTTTTATGTTACCAAGATAATAACACGTTATAAATATATTCTAGTAATACCAAGCGATAAGAGCACACACTACAAAGTATATAATGTGCAAAGTAAGATCATAGATGTATAAATAGCATTCCTCTAAACATACAATAACATTTTTTCCTTTTTAAGAATCAAAGATTAAATATATTATTATTTTAATATTTAATCTTGTAGCTATATAATCATTTATCTATATCTATAATCTATAATCTATATCTATAATGTATATCTATAATTACTATATAAAGCATTTCCTATGGATAGAAATGTAATTTCCTTTTCAATTTTTAAGACACTATCTCAAAGGTCATGCTTTATTTTCCCATTTTTCATCCACTGCTCCCAATTCTGCCCCTATTCAATGAGGTTTCAATGACTTCTTCAAAGAGGTTAGTGATTCAGTCGAGTCGATGATTAACTGAATATTAATGTTTCAATCGATTGCAATTGTTTCGCCCCTGAGTAATTGAAGATTAATGATTCAATTGATGAGAGCATTGAATCGGTGTTGCTTGCCCTCCCCGTCTGGTAAAATCCTTCAAGTCAATGCCAATGTAAGCGAATCGTAACCCTAACCCTTCGACTAACCAGTTGTTTCAACTTAATCGTGATATATCCCTTCTCCAATGGAAGTCAGATGCAAACTTTTCAGGCCGTTTACAGGTACAACGGAGTGTGGGCAGTGACAAAACAAGGGTATTCGATTAGGGTTTCCCAAGGAGGAAGAAGGTGACATGTTCTTGTTCGGTTCTTGTCCGTGATGCCATTGCTCGAATCCATGAGGCATTCTGACCAGGTAAGATTACTGAATTCAGGTTATGTCTAACATGATTACCTCAGCCCTCGTTCTTGGTTTAATACTTGGATTCGATTATGGTTGCGGTCTCAACAAGGAGACGTTTTTATCACATTTTTGCTATTCTATTACCAGAAATGGATTGGAAACAAGGATATATTGTTTGTAATTGTCAAAATTTATCAGTTTTATTTAGTGTTATAGATGTTAATACCTGGACCTTGTAAGTAAACAACCACCTACTGTTGTTTCTTCGGTCTCGAATTGCAACCCTAGGATGACAAATTGCAGGAGAAGAACGGTTGGATGTAAGTCCTTGTTTTGTTGCTTTGATTATATTTCTTTCTATAGTACGCAAGGATTGTAGGGTTTTGTAGTTGATTTGTTTGTGCAATTATCTGTCACATTGATTGTTCAAATGATCATATTGCTCTTGCTCTGGTGTTGTGAGTAATACATTCAAATGATCATATTCCGTTTGTGATTTTTCTTATTCATCCTTTTCCATAAACATACTCTGAATTTAAAAACTCTTCCATTTAATGTTAAGCCTGTTCGAATACAATGGGAAAATGAATCCTTTCAGCTTGCTTTCGGTACAAAGCATACACCCATTAATAGTATAGCCCATCCTTTCAAGTTTTAATTATATATATTTTTAGGATGTTTTGTTTGGATAGAAGGTTAGTTACTAACAATTGGGGAGCGATTGTTGACTGCACAGATTCATGCACATGGGATCTGCTGGTGTTACTAGACCTGAGAAACCTGGACTTGATCCGGGTAAACAACCACTTGCTGTCAGATTTCAAGTAAACCATTCATAATATCTTCATCCACTTATATGCCTAACATGTTGCTTTCGGTTTTGTTACTGAGACAAATATATTTAACTGATTGATTAACCATTCATAATATCTTCATCCCTTTATATGCCTAACATATTTAACATGTTGTTTAAGGTGGTGTGTATTAACCGATTGGTTGCTCAACCATAGGATTTTAGGTTTTTAAGGCCCATGCTGCGCAAATGCTGACTTTAAACCCAAGACCGCTCAATTTGGGAAGTCTGGACCAGCAGTCAGAAGTTTCTTGACCGAAGCATTGCAGACCAGATGAACTCTTGGGCTTGGTATTCTCTGGCCAAGTTTTATAAAGGTGAGGGTTCGATGTTCATAAACGAAGTTTTGGATTGTTATGCGGCTGTGAGGAAACGGAACCCGTCGAGCCATTTAGATAATAGCGACAAAACGGACGACCCGCCGCAACGCGCGGGCATTCCTACTATAACTATATAAAGCAAATGTGATGGACGGAAATGTAATTTTGGCACTGATATGGAATTTGGTCTCTACTTCAAACTTCATAGCAACAAATTCATAATCTAATTCCCATAGCTGCCATTATTTATAAAAACATGATTCAGTTTGTTTTTTTTTTGTTTGGGAGAGTAATAATTTATTGTAGAATTTACGTGGTTTATAGTGTAGGGAGTTTACTTATATTTTGTCTTTTTGATGATAAACTGAGACAGTGAAATCATCGGTTTTGGATAAGGACTCTGTACAGTGTGTCACGAGCGTGCTTTTAGAAGCTGGATCTGTAGTTGATGATAATCCATATACACATGTGTAAACGTCTTTCAGTGTAATTGTTGCGTTTGACATTCCGAAGTACGGCTATGATCCCATCAGAAAGATGTTTTCCAGTAAGTTTTCTGCTTGGGGTTGCAAATATCACATTTTTGCTGATTTATAATTAAACTAGGTTATATACCCGTGAGCTTCACGGGTTATGAGTTGTTTTATAAAAATTTATATTTACAAAAGAATTTTATATATATGATTTCTTATAATTGGATAACCTCTTCATACTAACATTTTATTGGTTTTTGATTTTTTTTAAAAACACCACTTTAACGTCCTTTCTACCACGTGTTTTTCTTACCACGCCGCCTTGCTAACGTGACTGCTACGTGACGCTTAATGTCTCCTCTTTATACCCTCCCACGCTTAAGTTTCAACCTCAAAGCAAACCTATGTACCTATGGCTGGCAATTTTACACGAATACACGACACGAACCTACACGAAGTTAACATGTATCGTGTATGGCCTTAACAGGTATCGTGTACCAAACAGGTAGACACGAGATTACCTGTTAATTTTCGTGTATAAACAGGTTAAATACTTGTTGACCTGTTAATGCCCGTTAGTACACGATAAGAAATTAAATTAAATAAAACTCATAAGTCATGTGCGTGTAGGTTCCTTAATTCCTTTCTATTTTCATTCCTCATTCAATTTAAAAAAAATAAAACCCTAAACTCCCTCTGTAACTCTCAAATAGCCATTTACCCGCGCGATGCGGCGGGAGTGGCGATTTACAATAGGATACTCGTTTACCGTTAGTTTATTAGTCGTCTCGTGATATATTGTATAGTACTTAAGTTAGTTTTCTTATTTGTGATATGTTGACACTCAGTTTCAACCATAATATAATAACTATCTTCATAATAATAATAAAAAAAAAAAGACAAAACGGCTTTAATAGGTTGGGCTTAACCCTACGTGTTTCAACCCTAACCCATGTAGCTGGTTACCATCCTCTCTCAATGAGACAATTTACATCGCCGAACTTATTTTATGTTAATTTATCAAACCTTGTATGGTATATTGTATAGTACTTCTGCGGACGCGCTATCGTATAAGTACATTTCAATATCAGTTGGTTTTGAATATGGAAAAGTAGATAAAAATACGCGTCACAACGATATATTCTAAATGTAAGAAAATGTTACGCTGTAAAAAATGAGTGTTAAGGAACATCACGTTATGAATATCTTAAAGCTAACACCATGAACTTACTTGGCCCACTTGACAACCTGGATGGCAAGTGTTAAACACACATGAATATCTTTCTACTTTGGAGATTATTTTTTTCCTATTCTGAATAATACACAACTGGTGTTTGATTGGGATTTTATTTATTAATTTAGTTGTGGTGAAGAAACAATATTAATTGTTTTTTTTTTTTTTTTTTTTTGTATTTGCATAATCCGATAAAAAGATTGTTTATTTTTGTTATAGTTTTTCTAGAAAAGATATCTCTATAAAATAAAAAGAGAAAAATTACAAGTTTTGCCCTTTATCTTAATACCACTTATCAGACAGTGTCCTTTTTAACGAATTTTAACAAGTTTTGCCCTTTACAAGGAATTTTAACGAAAATCATTTTTAAGTAAATTATATTTGTTTTGTGTTTGTGAAAATCATTTCATTTAATCAAATTATATTTGTTTTGTGTTTGTGAGTCTGTTGCTAGCAATTAGAGACTTTCTTTTCCTTTTTTCTTTTTTAATCTAACGATAGGATTCCAAGCACAACATTCTACCACTTATTTGCAGAAAAAAAAATTAAAAATCAGCGTACAAGCCTCAAATCTTACATAACCTTAAAAAAACAAAACAAATCATTTTACTTCCATGATACTTAGAGACAGGCACTGCTGATGTGTGTGTACATCTAATGCAAGACTCCACTACATCCGAATTCCCCAAGAAACGTAAAGCCAGATGTAAATGGAGCTAAGTTTGACCCGTTTACATCTTGCAAATACAAAAAAAAAGTTGTTTTAATCATAAGATATGTTCAAGTAAAGATATAAATGTGAAAGTCATAACTATACCTGGAAAAACAGGCAGGTCGGTCAGGTAACGGGTTAGAACGGGTCCGGGTCAAGATGGGTTCGAGTCATAACGGGTTGTTTTGAAAAATATACATTATTCTTTGCAGCTTCAACCTGCAAAGTCAACATGTAATGAATTTTAAAATCCTATTCAAAATCAGTCAACAATTCTTTATACAAAAACATCTGGTATCCATATACCTAGCCTTTACATTATAGATCATTGAACTACAAGCCTATATCTAGCACTCAGCAGCCAGATTTCACTGCTGAAAGCTATAGCCTATCATATACACAGTTCTAATGTTTGAAACAATAAGCACTAATCCTTCTATATGTGTGTGATGGATCGAATCAATGTGTGTTTTTTAAGTTCAATGATAGAATATATATGGTGCATGTAATAATCTTATGTATATGATGTTAGTATGATGCACGAAAATAAACATATGGATATGAAGGTGGGGCTTAGAAGAAGGGTTTACTGGTCAACGACGCAGCAATCGGACCCTTGGTTTTAAAAAGTGTGCCTGAGGCGCATCAAGGCGCAAGCCTAGGCGCCTTAGGTAGCCTGAGACGCTTTTTACAAGAAGCCCCCAAAAAGCGCATTTTTAGGGGGGGTTTCAGGTCTGAGACGCTTTTTACAATAGGCTTTTTGGCTTGTATTTATAGGTAAAATCATATATAAACCTTATTTATAGATATAATTTGGATAAGAGATGCTAAAAACCTATGAGATATATATAGAAAATCATATAATCACTTTGCGCCTCGGGTACAAAAAGCCCGCCGCTTTTACGCTTTGCGCCTTGGTTTTAGACCTCGTCGCTTTTGTGCGTCTCTTGCTTTTTAAAAGCAAGATTAGACCGATTATTGAAAACTGAAAAAAAACCCAAAATACTATTAATCAGCCATTTGCATTTTGGTGCAGACCTTTTTTAATCAGCCATTTTCGTCAGAGCATTCAGCAGTCTGCAGTCTGAGAGCATACTTGGGGTACTCCGTGACTGCGCGTTTTCCATAAATGATTCTGTTGTGGCCATGAGATTTAATTAGTTAACAATAAATTTTAAAAAAATTACTAAATCTTATATTATGTTGAACATATGAAAAGACTGACGATGTTAATTACCTGACCAAACCTCAATAAATTTCAAATTCAACTCTAGCAGGGTTGGTGGCGGCTTTTGTAAAGTGTCAACAGATTTTGAAGTGAGTTTATCAGAATTCAACATATTTTGAAGTGAGTTTATCAGAAACGTCAACAAACCTTCCCAGATGGATTGCGTTCATTTCGTTGCCATTTCCATAGTTTATGGATCGCACTCGAAGCAAGTGCAAGTAAAGCTAACCCAGAATTTGTATAAATAAGCCGCATAACCTGCAGAATACCAGATGAATAATAATAAACAAACATAACTTTTAACTGGAGATGATAACTGATATATGAAACCCACCTTGCTGGCAGGCATTGGATCAGGCAGCCTTAGAGCTTTAAGGTGAGTTGAATCAACTATTTCAGTAAGCTTCCAGCTTTTGGTATTGTCAGGGCCATCCACAATCAACTAATTCTAGCTTTTGCTTTCTGCATTAGCCTTCAATATGCACACATGCTATAATATAAGTTGAACGCTATGCAATTAATATCTCGGTGGTACATCGATTATAGGTCCCCATGTAAAATATTGGTGTCAAATATTGGTACCGATACTATCGGCGATATTGACAGATATTTAACCGATATTCCCGATATCAGTACCTTTTTCTTAGTTCTAACATTCGTCTTTCTTCTTATTGCTGCTATTAGTGTTTTTAAGTCTTAATTGTTAGTGTTAAATGTGGTGTTTTAAGTTTTAGTCAGTTCCTACTTGCTACAATTGTTAGTGTTTAGCAAGTGGCAAAGGTTAATTTGTTGATGGTAGGGGAGTATACTGAATTGTTAGTGTTAAATTGCTATATATATAAATTCTGCATGATATTAAAATTACCGATATCCCATCGCGATAACCTGTATCTCAAATATCGGTCCTTACTGAGATCCAATATTTTACCGCATTAACTGCTTAGGTTGACCATAAATAAAAACATGTTTAATGGTCAAAAGGGCATAACTCACAAGACTGTTGATGGATAATGGAGTCTGCATTCTATCACATTCTACAGCAGATGCTATAGAAGAAGCAACGTCATGGATAGGACCTAACAGGCCAGGGATTGACGGCTGTAGACGAAGTTTTAAAAGAGTAATTAGATAGATTCATGATTAAAAGAAAGTATCAGCTAAATGAGAGGTCAAACAAATTACTTTAACTGTATCGGAAAATGCTCGAGATCTCTCATATACTCGACTCTCCAGCATCCGTAGCATGCGCTGCCCATTACCATTTGCCAATATTTTAATTCCGTTGTCACTTGTTGTGACTGCCAATAATGACCCTTCTTTGTTAAATCTTAATTTAGGCCTTGCTTGAAACAAATGAAAAGGATCAATAATAATGTAATGACACGTGATGTTTCGTTATTGTAATGGAAGTGGTATTGTATGCTTACAGGCAATCCATCATATGCATCCGTAACAGTCAGCATATTGATATTATCCATGTCCCAAAACTTGATCTGAAATTCATCTCCAGCAGCTAAGAAACGATTTTTAGTTGTGTCAAACTGCACAACCCCCGTAGACCGCTTGATGAAACCAGAATACTCCCTCTTGATGGCTCCTTCACTCTCGTTCCACTCGACCAAGTGGGCTTCGCCTTCTTTGCTTGTTCCGCAAGAAAACAATCTGATAATAATATTACGTTCAGAATTAAAAAAAAAAGCTTCTTACAATACATACTATAAGCAATGAGAAAAGGTTTTGAGATAAAAGATGACAGTGAATAACACAAAGCGATAATTTGAAAGAAAATGAAAAACGTGATGTTATTCTATCACGTTCTACAGTAGATGATATAGAAGAAGCAACGTTATGGATAGGACCTAACGGGCCAGGGATTGACGGCTGTAGACGAAGTTTTAAAAGAGTAGTTAGATAGATTCATGATTAAAAGAAAGTATCAGCTAAATGAAAGGTCAAACAAATTACTTTAACTAATAAACTAACTGTAACTTTCTCTTCACAAGCCAAAAAATGATTTATAATCCTTTCAACACAACTTATATTCCCACCTTGCGTATTGAGTCAGATTGGCCAACTTGCAACATTTTATTTGCTTTCTCTATCCATTAGTTTTATAAGAAGAGATTAATATGATTTAAAAGTAGAATATAACAATGGTGATCCAGTTTTTGAAAGTTTTTATGGATTTAGATACAGTGAGCTAAATATTTAAGCCGTTTGATGTACTTGACCAGTTCAAAGCAAAACACCTCTGTAATGTATGAGCTCAAAAAGCCCGGTTAATTTTTCAGCAAATTGTTAGATTTTATTTCAAAGAACGCTGGGCTCTTTAAAATTAAAAGGAAACTAACCATTATATTGCTGATGATCACGGAACGGAACCCTTATCTTTGCCCTCAAATTCTGTAATTCTTTTAATGTAAAATCAACTACAAATAGTAAAGTAAGTTAGAAATATATTTTTACAAGTATAACTAAATATTTGTATAAAGCATTCCGGGGTATATCCATTAAAGGTATATTTCAAATGACTTTCAAACGATTTCCTTTTTAGCTCACCTTCCTTTTACCCGTTAAAGATAAAATATAAACCAAATTGGCTTGTTCAAAAGTAAATGGGTCAAAATGCAATAAAAAAGCAGATGCAGAATAAAATAAAGCTATTCTCTGGCTTTAAATTGACTTGTTGATTGATTCAAATTAGAATGGTAAATGATGTACCTTGAATCTTGTAACTCAGTCAATTTGAAAACTAAAGCATCGCCATCATCCAATTTATGTTCTAATGCAAATGCTCTCCATCCACCACGACCAGTTCTTGATCTAATAAACATTGCTTCATATTCATTCCCATCCTCATTATTGACTTTGTAAGATGGTTCCTACAGAATCTCGGGGAGAGCCCCTTTAGAGATTTGCAAAAATCAACCAAAAAGGCACACACAAGTTAAAAGCTATAGAGGAAATGTCAATTAAGATTATAGAGCATATGTTTACGAAACAATTCCTATCTACTAAATGGTGAAGCTAAGGGTCAAAATGGATTCAGCTTGAAACCAGTCATTTTCTAGTTTGGTTGCTGACACTTCTTTTTTCTTTCTAAAAAAACCAGTCACTACACTTTTTAACATTATATTAAAGAGTTTTTACTGATTAATCATACTTGAAATAAAAAAGAATGGAAACCAAAGCATACCTTAGTTTCATCTTTGAAGAGTAGTGAGTTCCAAACACTATTAATTGCAGATGTGCAGGTTGCCTAGCAGCAACAATATGCTGAATAAAAAAGACATAATACAAAGCAGTCAATCATCCAGAATCTTTCATGTATCCAGATTTAAGTTCTCCAAATATATCAAACCAGATTTAACGCTTCATTATTTCACGTCCGAAACTTCCGCGGTCACCGAAACCTCCCCTTCCTCTACCCCCTCTACCGCTTCCGTCTCCGTGGCAACTGCTGATTGTCCTGTGCACACCGATCAGAACCAAGCTGTAGCAAATCGGAGCTGAAACAGATCTGGACAGTAAAGAGATTTTGAGAGGAGAGATTAATTAGTTAAAAAGTAATTTCTTTTTTTAATGTTATTTTAATTAAAATGAGGTTTGTATTAAAAATTGATTTGTATTAAAAATGAGCTTCGATTTACTAATTTTGATATTTCAATCCGTAATGATCCAAACACCCCTATATATCTAAGAACACTTAGTAGATCCATAGAGACACAGAAGAAAACTCTTTACCTTGATCTTTTCCTCCCCTAGGTATGTTTTTAGGCTCTGCACAAGAGAACAATTGATCAATTAATATAAAATAAGGTACATAAAGAAAATAGTTTTTAAGATCTATAATGTGTGTAATGGTTGAAAAAAGTTCTTTTCTAGAAAAGATTGAATATATTGTTTTCTATGTTTTATTGAAAGTACCTGTGTTCCAACTAATTTTCCATCCTTGTAGGCCACAAGGCCGTTCTCAGCAAACACATAATCATAGTCATTTATAACTGCATAGATATAGAAGCTAGATTCTTATTTACATGAAATATTTTCTTAAAATATCTTATAAAAGAGGTCATCAAAGAAGCTATAACTTATTTGCAAAATTTTGAAGAAATATGCGACATGAACAAAAGAATCAGAGATTTTTATAAAAGCTGGCCTCAAGAACTTGGTTCAAAAGCACTGATTAATATTTTATATGATCAGTAGAGAAATATCAAATACATCTAATATTATTATATGTTAAGATTTACTTGAACTTCAACATTATTGTGTATTCATTATAGATAGAAGAAAAACAGAGCACACAGTTGACCTGTTGACCCTAGCTGTTCCGAGATCTTAACAAGATCAGATCCTCCAACAACGCCAACGTTAACAACCTGCAAGCGGAAAATAACCAAGACACTGAATAAAGCAAAATAACAAAACGCGAGTTATTTCACACATACACTCAAAACTTGGAAACCTTGATTTAGCTATGTAATGACGGTTCGTACGCCACCGTCACAGCTCCAATGACGGTTCTCTTCTGGTTGAGTCTAAACAACAACAAAGCAGTTGTCTCCCAGCTCGCGGCGGAACCCTAGCCGCCGTCACACAAAGCAGAAAATCGTGAGAAACAAAACCCTAGGTACAGGGAATCATATAATCATGAGAAAAAAAAACTAACCGATTTCTTGAGAGAAAGGCAAGCCCGTCACACAATTGCTCTCATCATCAAAACCCTCAAAACCCTAGATGAAGAACAAACTTAGATCCCACACCAGCTCTGTATCAAGTCGGAAGATGAAGATGAAGATGAGGATTTTGATTCCACTCTGATATTGTAGGTCAACAACACATCTCTACATCTCTGATTCTTTTTCCTTTTGAATACACATATCCAAATCCAGATCTTTGAGGGAGAGAGAGAACGAAAATGAAAAGGGCTCGTAGTTTGAAATTTGAAAAGGGTTCACGTGATGAGTCAGGGATGGTCAAAAGAGTTTGTCTCTAGCCTGCTCTCCTTCTCACCAGCTTTAAAAAAAATCGCAGCAAAATGACAGTGGACCAGAAGAAACATGGGATGGACACGTAGGAGAGAAGGAGAAAGGATGGCTTGTGGTGTTGACACCTCAGCCAGAATCCTTTTGATTTATTATAATAGAGAGATTATAACGGTCGAAGGTCAATAAACCACAAATTTAAGTGATATAGTAGTTAACATGACCAGCCAATTTTAAAAGTTACATGGGTTTTGGGGATACAAGGTTACAAGACAAAAGGACACACTGGGAAGTAAAGATTGATTATGGGTATAATCTGTTTGACCATCGATGTCAAACATGTGTTACAAACATGAAAAATGGATATTAATTGAATGAAACTTGTCATTTATATGTCTTTCATTTAATGTAGATACACATGGAGACTTTCAATTCATGGTGATGCTTCTGCAAAAGCGCGGTTGTATAGAGATAGGTTTCTATTGTTGTGTCAGAGACTATCGGGGATTCTGCAATTTTCTAGCCCTTCTTTTAACAGCGAATTATTCAGACTTGGGAGTTGTGAGGTTCTCTTTCTCTCTAGCTCATATATATTGTTGCAAATGAACCTATTATAAATGTGTTATTAATTCATTTGTTATGTAGATATCTCAAATTAATCGCTTGTCGGACGAACTAGAATAAGTTGGGTAATGGGTGTTATATCTCAATTTGAATATGGACACTATTACCTCGAAGACCTTACATCATTTGTTCCAGCCCCCGTCCCTCTAACATGTTTCTTTTTTATATGCATTATTGTTCTCAGATTGCTTTGTAAGATGGTAGGAATTTCAATTTTGTAGTTAGGCCTGCTGTTTTACAACGTGCTTTGATCTAATATGTCAGTTAGGGTAAATGGGTTTTTTTATCTTTAATGGAAACATGTTAGATAGAGCATGTTTCGATATTGGTAGTTCTATTGTCATAAAGTCTATTTCTAGAATTTAGAGGATCTAATAATGTGTTTTTGTTTGAATTCTCAGGTGTGAACAGTTTATACAAGATGGAAATGACAGGTCTAAGACACACAAGCTCACCGCCACCTTCTTCACCTTCATTTCACCTCAAATCCCTTCAAATCCCCACCCTTCACTGATTTAAGACGCTCCAGTCGTCCCATCATCGTTTTCCCTCGCTAACAGAAGCTTCACCATCGCCGACAACGAAATCTGTAACCAACTTGTAACATTTCATCACCGACAACGCCAAAATAGGTAACCAAGCGTATTCTCTTATTGTTCATTTGATTTTTGATTGACTGCATATTGGCCCGCAAACAAACAACTCGCATATTGTTAATGATTCTAATATTAGGGGTATAATTATTGTATGAAACCATTCTCAACAACTGGTTCCCGGTTCACTCTTCCTTAAATGTGTTTCAACCATTCGTATTGGTTCAAGACGCTCCAGTCGTCCCATCCTCGTTTAACCAATTCTCATTGGTTCATTAATATGTCTTCAATTGACAGTTATGTGGAAATTGGTGGAGAAACCAATGATGCCTAAGCAGGCAAAAGCGCCAGCTGCTGAGAAAAAACTAACGGAAGGAGTGAAATGGTATTTTGCTGCAGGGATAAACTTGTTATCTAATTTCGGTGCCAAATCAAAAGGGACCAAACTTAGACTCAATGATTTTGCCAAAGAACTTAGGTCATTTAGTATTGTTGACATCTCGGATACTTGCAAACTAACATCATATAACAATATTTTGTATCATATTTATACTCCCTCTATGAAGCTTCTGATACAAGATCTTGTACTATTTTGGCTTTGGCATGTCGTAACTTTGGACACGAAGGACTCTTTCACCTTGCAGATAGCTTAGCATACAACCAGGCTAGATTTTAACTATTTTCTAAAAAACAGAATCATAAATTTTCCCCTCTTTGGTGACCAGTTTTCTTCTATTACTTTAATAACTCTTTCATTTTTCATAATATCATAATAATTTTTTTTTTTGACGAAGAATGGCTTTCCATGCTAGCCATGTTTGTTGTTTGCTACTCAAGCAACTTATAATGCACAATATTTTTTTAAACACTTTTTGGAAACTGCAAACTAATATTTGTACAATTGGTGAACATACATTACTGATAATGTTCACTTGCAATAACAATATTTATTATGTGGTGCTATCTGTTATCACTTCTTTCCGTTACTAGGAGTTCTTGGACTTTGATTGCTCTTCCACGCTGCATTATCGGCCATAAAATGTGTTATTTTTTGTCATAATAGACGCACCCGCAGCAACGCGCGGGCATTCACACTAGTATAAAACAAACACTAACCTAGTATTCGTTTCATGGTATGTAATAGAATTGGAACTGAAATTGAAAAAAGATCTAAAACTAGATTTTAAAGAATTCTTTTGAAATCACATAATCTTTTTGATTGGTATAACTATTAATGGACCTGGAATGTAAAATACATAAAATAACATTACTACCTTATATCCAAAAATATTCGAGTTCCATCTTTTGTTGAAATAAACAGTATAAGAAACGGAATCTATATTTCATTCAGAATCTATTTCATTATGTAAAACGAACACTACCTAACAATTTATCTTTTTTTTTGGAATGATGATTCTTTTGAATCTTATCACTTGTGGGACTTGAACACGTGACCTCAAACCTTAAAGTACACGGGGGTCGGGCTTGGGGGGGAGCCTCTTCAAGCCCCCAACACCGCCCCATGGGTAGGGCTGACAATTCTGACACGAACCTACATGAAGTTATCATGTTTCGTGTATGACCTTAACATGTTTCGTGTCTAAAACAGGTCGACACGATAAGACCTTAACAAGTTTCGTGTCTAAACATGTTAAAACCCATTAAGTACATGTTAATAATTAAAAAAAAAAATTATATATGGGTGTGGAAATGGGGTCGTCAGTCGTGGGACCTAGGATGAATTATACACAAACACACGCGGTTCTTTTTCCACAATCCAAACCCTGATTTTTAAATCTCTCTCACAAACCCCACCATTCCCAATTCGGTTCATAGCTTCCCCAATTTAGCCGTGTTCGTGTCTTAAACAGGTCGTGTTCGTGTCTTAATAGGTCGTGTTCGTTTCTTAAACAGGTCGTATGATACGTTGTAATTTTTTCGTATCTTAACAGTTTGTTTCGTGTAACCTGTTTATTAATAGGTTCGTGTTTCGAAAATCGGACACGATAAGATTTCGTGTCGTGTTTACGTGTTTCGGGTTCGTGTCTTATCGTTTTCGTGTCTTAACAGATCGGGTTGACTCGTTATGCCAGCCCTACCCATAGGTGGGCTTGAAGGTGGTGTGGGGTATGGGTAGGGCTGTTCATTTTTATCCGAAACCCGAAACCCGACCCGAATTCAAAGCCACCCGAACCCGAATTAACGAATACCCGAGAAACCCGAACCCGAGAAACCCGAACCCGACCAACCTGAACTTTAAATGGTTCGGTTATCGGGTCACCTTTTCTAGGCCAAAAACCCGAACAACCCGACCCGAAAAACCCGAAACCCGAAACCCGAAAAAAAACCCGAACATTTATTTTTTTCTTATAAAAATGTTTAGATTTGGAGTCTTTAATAGATGAAACACTAAGTTTCGGGACTTTTAAATATGATAATAGCATATTGTCAACTAATCTTTGAACTTTAATGATATTTTTAAAGTAACAATATGAATTTTGATGATATTTTATCAAAAAAACATTTATTTTCATTTTACATCTAAATCCGAAAACCGAGTAACCCGACCCGAACTAACCCGAACCCGAATAACACAAACCCGACTAACCCGAACTTTAAAATGGGTTGGTTATCGGGTCAATTTTTCACAGAAAAAAACCCGAACAACCCGACCCGAAAAACCCGAAACCCGAAGAAAAAACCCGATGAACACCCCTAGGTATGGGGCTTGAAGGATTCCACTGGCGTGGGGTAAAGGTGGGGGTGAGGTGGCGCGAGTTGATTGGTGGGTTGTGGTTGGAGGTTGTTGATTGGTTGGGGGCAAAGTTTTTTTTTAACAAAAAAAGAAGGTGGAGCCCTTCCACGCCCACAGCCACCTTGTGGTTTTTTGGGGCTTGGAGGGCAAAGCCCATTCTGCTAACGTGGCATCCACGTGTCGCCCCACTCCCTCTGCGAGCCCGTCCCATTCCGATTTCCGAGTAGTTTTAGGTGCTCCTAACGGATTTTCCTCTGCCATTGAGCCACTATCTGTTTATCGAAATAAAAGGCAAGCGAGCAACATACCCTTTTCTTAATAGAAGTCATTTTACAAGGGAGTGACACATCAAACAGATAAAATAGAAGCCATTTTGTACTCTTCAAATTTGAAACCATCATTTCAGGGGGTTTTAGTCTAGCTTTTATTTTTTTGGCTTATGCTTATATTAAAGTAGTTTGTAGCTTATTTTTCATCATTTGATAAGCTCTTTTTAAGTGTTTGAATTAGCTTATAGCTTATTTTCTATCATTTGCCCTTACACAAATAAGTTTATTCAAATAAGCTAAAAAACCATCTTCAAATAAGCTAAAAAACCATCTTCAAATAAGCTTCTTCAAATTAGCTTACATATGTGTATGTTTGGCATGAATCTTTTAAAAGCTTTTAAGAGCTTCTAGCTAAGCTTTTAAGAAAAAGTTCATACTCAATAAAAAGTCTTGTTTGGTTGAAGGAACTTGAAGCTTTTAGGTTAGGAGTTTGAAGCTTTTGGTTGAATGCTCATACTAGTAACGTTTAGAAGGAGCTACAAGCTTTTAGAGAAAAAAAAATGACTATTTTAACCTCTAAAAATAATGAACTTTTTAATACACAAACTTTTTAAATTTTTAGTTATGTCCATTTTGGTCATTTTATATATTTTATTAAAAGCTCCAGCTACTCTGCCAAATACCAAATATATCTAAAAAGATACAGCTAATAACATCAAATATATCTAAAAAAACTACAGCTAATAGCTAACAGTTTCCAGCCACTAGCTACTTTTGCCAAACATATCCATAAGCTAATGTCACGGTCCCAACCCCGGTTTGACCCGGTCAGGAGCCGCGGGACAGGAACCCGTGGTATTTATTAATTGATGCGACAGCGGAAGATTTAACAGGATCTTTTAAAATTTGAAAATGCCCGATTATTTTATTTAGATAATCTGGGACAAGCCCCGTAATTTACAATAGAGGAATTTCACGAGGAAATTCCCTGATTTACAAAACATGTTTATTCATTTTAACTGAGCCACCTCCTCAAGCTTGTTAGTGCTCGGTAGCACGTTTTCTTGATTTACAGCAGGTCGCCTGAAACATGTTTAAAAATCTTTTATCAGCGGGAAAATACTGGCGTGTCATTCAAGTATGTAAAACGACACATTAGTTATCAATTACAACATAAGAGCGATTACAATGGCTTCTATCTTATTTTTATCTGGCGTCGTGTCACCTGGTGACGATGGTCATACCACTATTGGGTCTTTTTCCCCAAGTAGTGATGATTATCACTGTTAGGATTTATTAGCCTAACCGTGAGAAATTAGTAATGTGCACAATACCCCACTTAGCCAGTGATTCAAGATAACCACGACTTAATCCCTGTAATTATAACTTTTGAAAATGTTTGGAGTATTGTAAAATACTGTTGATAAAAAGAGAATGACTCACATTGCAGATTTAAACGGGCAGAGTTTAGCCTACTGATTAGCCTTGTAACCTAATTTAAATAACAATGCACACGAACTAGGTCAGTAACTAATACAACATTTACAATAACTCACGAGATTAAAACCCTCACAACGAATGATAAAGTGCTATACTTAAACATCCGTCGAATTCACGACTAATGACAAAGTATGGCCCTAATGTGGGCAGCACTTAAATATCCATCGGATAGTTTCAATCGATCGGACATTGAATCGTAGCAGCGATCGAGTTAATACCCTGTATCGTAGTAGCGTTTCACCACCGTGAATATTATTTTCGACTTTTGAGCAGTATACTTCGTGTTTTGGATTGAAATTTCGACACCAGTGAACTGCTCGTAACCCATTCTATTTATAGGTGAAAAATGGGGTTCACGCGGCCCGCGTGAACCTTAGCTTGACCCTTACGCGGCCCGCGTGGCCACCTAGTCTACGTGTAGGTTTGCTGGGTCACGAGTAGGGTTGCTAGGTGGATGTCACGTGGACTGTAACGCTTATCTGGTCAACTTAAGGTTGACGCGGCCCGCGTAAGGCCATGCTTAACATTTACGCGGCCCGCCTGAAGACCAGAAATATGTTTTTCTTTATTTTTGATATGGATTAGGGTTTCATGGGTCCGGGTTTTCCCTTACGGGTCGATTTAGGACATTTTTGAAGGTCCTTACATCCTCCCCACCTTATTTAAAATCTCGTCCTTGAGATTTATTGAAATAAGTGAGGATACTTTCGCTTCATCTCCGATTCCAGCTCCCAGGTGTATTCGGGTCCTCTTTTCGAATCCCATTGGACTTTGACTAGTACTAGTCTTTTGTGTTTGAGAAACTTAATCTTTCTGTCTTCTATTTGAAGCGGTTTCTCCACGAATTTCAAGTTCTCATTTACCTCTATGTCTTGGAGAGGGACTACTAATGATTCGTCCGATAGACATTTCTTGAGGTTGGATACATGAAATACTTCATGTACCCCAGCTAACTCTTCTGGTAGCTGTAAGCGATAAGCAACTGGTCCTATTCGCTGTATTACTGAGAATGGTCCTACGTATCTTGGACTCAGCTTTCCTTTCTTACCAAATCGAACTACTCCTTTCCAAGGAGAAACTTTCAAGAGTACCTTGTCTCCAACTTGAAATTCTAGTGGCTTGCGTCGATTATCGGCATAACTTTTCTGACGATCTCGAGCCGTTTTCAGTCTTTTCTTGATTTGAGTGATCTTGTCGGTGGTCTCTTGCACAATTTCAGGACCTGATAGTTGACTTTCTCTTATCTCTGCCTAACAGACTGGAGTTCTACACTTTCGTCTATACAGTGCTTCGAATGGGGCAGTTTCGATGCTTGAATGATAATTATTGTTATAGGAGAATTCGATTAAGGGTAGGTGGTCATCCCAATTTCCACCAAAATCTATCACACATGCCCTAAGCATGTCTTCCAGGGTTTAGATTGTCCTTTCACTTTGTCCATCTGTTTGAGGATGGTATGCAGTGCTTAAATTTAGTCGGGTTCCCATTGCTTCTTGGAAACTGTTAGTGCATTACGTCTATTGACTTCGTCTTGTATCATGTAATAGGATAGAATAGGATTATTTGTGCCCGAGGTTCGAGAAACAGATTTTCAGGTTTAAGGAGGTGATTCCGCTCCAAAGTGCACTTTGACCATTTGGAGCGAAATCAGAAGTTTCTGATTCCGCCCGAAAGTGCATCAATGTCAATAGGAGCGAAATCAGACTAGTATATATAGGGCACTTGTTGTTTCATTTGGTACACAACTTCAGGATTTGTAACGAAGTGCTGCCAAAGTCTGTTCAGGTTGTAATTGATGTTAAAATCAATATAAGTAACAGATTTAAGAGAATTAAGCTGTTTTCAAGTCCAGTTCACTGATTCCGCCTTTGAACCAGATATAAAGCTCTTCTGAACGACTCAGTCGGGTCCTAAAACGATCCTACAAGTGGTATCAGAGCTCAGGAGGAGGAGTTCTGCAGATTACAGCTGATTTTCGTTGCATATTCTTACTTCTACACTTTCTTTTTTCATCAGAACGAGATTTCACGGTCCGAATTGGTTCAAATTTTCACAGACTGTTTAATATTGGACATAGACAAACCCTTGAAAGTTTCATGTTAAAATACGGACTAAAAATGGACAAAATTGACCTTCGAACTGATTCCGCTCGAACTGTTTAGTTCCTGATTCCGCTCCAAAAAGTGTCTCAGCTTCAACATATTTCTGATTCCGCTCGTGATAAGTGGTTGATTCCGCTCCAGGAGATCATTTTTCTGATTTCGCTCCAAAGACTTGCTGATTTCGCTCCAGGAATACCTCTAATCTCAGTTTCCACTCCAATTGTTTCCTGATGATTCCGCTCCAGAAAGATTGGTTGTGATTTCGCTCCAAAATCACATATTGGTGATTCCGCTCTTAGTGTTCAAATTGTTGATTCCGCTCCAAACAGTCTTCAAACAGATTTCGCTTCAACTGGTCGACTTGTGATTTCGCTTGTGTTGTCAAACAAAGTGATTTCGTTTGAGTTTACTATTTCGCTTGAAAAAGGATTTTTCGTGTCAAGATTATTTCACGACAATCGAGTGTCAGTCTGTTTTCAGAATATTTGATATTGTTTGTACTGATAGTGTTTGTTTGATTATCTGTACAGGTTTACATCATGGCTGAAGAATTCTACAACACATTTTTCAATGCATTCACATCCGAATCGTCCGAGATTGCAAATGTTACACCAAAAACCATCACAAAAGCTATCAATGAGAACATCAAGCATGATAACTTCTATGGAACACACTCAAAGCCACCAACTCTGGAGAGCATTGAAGATAAACCTAAATCGAGAGCTTGTTTTGTAATTCAAGATGATGAAGGTTTTGATTGGTCCGAGATATGTCCAGAAGAAGATCGTTTGAAGAATGTTCGAAAAACAGCTCATGGGAAAGCTATAACAGAGGAAAGAAAGTTTGTTTTTGTTGCTGAAATCCGTGAAGAGAACAATGAAGATAAAGAAAAAGCTAAAATGAAGGAGAAAACCAGAGAGGAGATTCTGGAAGAAAAGACCTACAGAGAAAGAAACATTGTGTTGAACATAATGGATGAAATGCAAGAAGAGTATGAGAGTGCAGTGAGCAACAGAAGATGGGATAAAAAGAGAGAGTGTTACTTCAACAGAGAAGGAGAACCAGTTGTTCCGAAGAAAGATATAATCTTTGTTGATGTTCTGCTCATAATTCCTTTGAGAGCTGAATACTATAGAAATGTATTGAAAGATGACACATATGCTAAAAGGCATGAAAAGGAGATCAGATATGCTATGACATCTTGTCTGAGAAAAAGGGATGAAGAGAGAATGAAGAAGAGTGTTGAAGAGTTGGTGAACAATCTGAAGAAAGTTGCTGAAGAGGTTAAAGCAGAAACTGTTGAAGTTGAGGTTGTGAAGGAAATCAAAAGTGAAGAAGTTGTTGTGAATGAAGAGGTTGAGAAAGCTGTTATTGAAGAACAGCAGATTGGAGAAGAGGTGAATAAAGAAGAAGAAGAAGAAGAAGAAGAAGTAAAGAATGAGATTTTGGAAGATGGTAATGTTGGTGATGAAGTCGGTGTTGAAGAAAAGCAAGATGATGCTAATCAAAAGCAAACTGAGACAATTGCATCAAACACCGAAGTGCCAATCACTGAGGTACATTCTGATTCTGAAATCTTAAAAACGATTGATCAGTGCAAGAAATGCATGGAACAGTGAAGAGCTTGTACTGAAAAAGATGAGCAATTCAGAACAAGAGATCTTGAATTTACTAAAATTGAAAACATTTTTAAAGAAAAATGCAAAGAAATGCTAGAAAAAGAAAAAGTTTTGAAAGAAAATGATGAAAAACTTTCAGAAAAATGTAAAAAATTAGAAACAGAAAATTAAGTTTTGAAAGAAAATGTTTCTAAAATGACAGAATAATGTTCACAAAAAGAAATTGCTTGTCAAGAAATGAAGAAAGAATATGACTCAATGAAATTAGCATATCATATTACGAAAGAGTCATACGAAAAAGTGAAAGATGAAATGAAATATGCTCAATCAAGAATGAATTATCTTTCTGAAACAACTAAAGAACTTAAACGAATGTATTCTATAAAACAAGATGTTGTTAATTCTTATATTGAGGATGTTGCTAAGCTAAAGCGACAGATTGCTGATTTAGAACAGGATAACAACAAGTTGAAAAGTTATCACGTGTCGTCATATGTGCTTGAATGTATTTTCAATATAAAACCGGGAGATGGTGAGTCTGAGCAAAACAAGAAAGGCATTGGCTCAGAGTTTCATCAAGTTCCACCACCGGGAAAATTTGCATTTTATGATGAGGAAAAGGTTGAAAAAGCTTTCAACATGGTAGACCAATTGCCAGACAACATTGACATAACCTATTCCAAATCTGATGATTCTCATGATTCAGAGGTGGTAGGTAAAGTCGTTGAAAGTGTGTTGAAAGAAGAGTCGGTTGATACAGGTAAATCTGAATCACAGGATGAAGATGAAGGAAATCTTCATGATAGTTATCTGAAAAACACAAAATCTGAGAAAAGTTTGAATGATGATTCAAAAGGATTGGTTTATACCATGATTGGATCGGATAAATTGTTCTTAGATGTTGTATTCCCGATTCAGAATGTGATTTCAGAAAAGGTTGATAAAGTTTTCAAAATGGTTGAGATAGAGAAATCTGAAATTTCAAAGTTTGCTGGTAAGAGTCATAGAGGTTCGTATAACAAACCTAGTTTCAAGAAGAAAAACATGAAGGCTGGGTTGGGTTATAAGAAGAAACAAAATTGGAAAAGAAATGAAACATTGAATTTTCAAGAAAAAATGAGTTTTGTTCAAGGAAAAAGTTTTGAAGAAGAGGAAAAACTTAAAATTGGACAACAGTCTATTGAAGAGTTCCTAGCTCAAAAGAAAAAGCAACAACCACAGGTCAAAGATGTGTCCATGAGAACATGTTTTAAATGTGATCAAAAAGGACATCTTGCTCGCAAGTGTCCAAATCTGAAACCTGTGGATGTTGACATAAAGAAGATTGATGCTGAGAAACAAAAATCTGAGAATGTGAGACAAAGGTCAACCAGATTTGATTCAAAACAAACTTGGAGGTACAATACAAACAAGTTTGCTTCGAATCAAAATTGGAAGTCAAACCCATATAGGTTCGATTCTAGACAGACCTGGAATTCTCATACACCCAGAGTAAGAACAACTCAAAGTTGGAAAACAACTGTTGATATGACAAAACCACAAGAGTTTTGGAAACCAAAAATTGTTGTTCAAAAACAAAGTGTTTAAAAAGATTCACATTTTTACAAACGTGGTACTCCTAAAGGTCAAACATGGAGTGTAAAGAAACAGGTGATTCTTGAAAAAGATGAAAAAGTTGAAGTAAAAGTTGAAAAGATTTTTGTGAAAGATGACAAAGAGTTTCCATCATTGAATGAAAATTATTGTGTTGAAATGCCTAAGGTCAAACAGACCTTGGCAAAATTGTTCAAGTAATCAAGTAGTCTGAATGTGCAGGTGCTCAACAAATCTGAAGATTGTGAGAATGGAAGTTGGAGCAGCCTGGCACAACGAGGAGAGGAGGCTGCTGGATCCTGTGTTGGTTGAAACAGGAAGTTTATTTTCATTTTGTACATAAATAAACAATATTTTCAAAACCCTAAAAATTGAAAATTTTGAAAAACCAAAAATATGTTTTGTTATTGTCAAAAATATTCAAAAATACAAAAATATGTGTTGATTGAATACGCCGAAACCCTCACGGCTGAACAAACATGATTAATTTCACAAGATTGAAAAACGGTTTTCAAACTGTAATTATCAATGTGTTGTAAATCATGGGGGTATGTTATTTCCTGAAATCAGTGCATGAGAAGCAGAAAATGGATGGCGAGACAAAGTTATCAGCATCGTGTTGTCAAATTTTCTTTAAATGATTTTGCATTTTAGGGGGAGTATTATTGTTAGAAAATACAAAAACATTTGAAAATTTGAAAAAGCCAAAAACATGATAAAATTCAAAAATGAGTTTTTGTGTAAAAAGAGGAAATGATAGTACATCAGTAGACAGTTACAGTACGCTAAAGAATTGGAAAGTTTAAATGTGTTAAACGATCTCACCGTGAATGTGTCGGTAGATTTTTATACATTTAGTAAACTTTTTCGGGATATAAACCTAAATTCAAACTTACTTATTTCGTGGGGAACACTACTTGGATATATAGGTAACCCCTGAAATCTTGTTTGAAAGGTCCCTCTTTCTGAGATACTAGGTCTTTATACTCAGTGATATCTGGGGTATTATCCCGGGACTTCTGATTTTGCGGAAGCAATGGCCTAGTCCCCGGAGAATACTCTCTGCTTGCTTGAAATATAGCGCCGCCCTCAGCAAATTGATGAAACAATAAAATTGATAGTCATTGCTGTTGTAATACAAAAGATCCTCTAAAGGGGACACACCAAAAGTCGAGCCGTCATCTCTCTGCTGAACGGAAGTTCTGACCTGAGCTCTCACGGTTTCGTACTATAATTTATTCCCCTTACAGATATCATCTAGGTATACTCACCTGTAAGACTGAATATTGGGATCTGGATACGGGAGTATATTCAAGAGGTGGGACACATGAATGGGTTTAAGTTCTTAAAACATCTAATTCGTATCCTGAATCAGTTGAAATTTGTGTGAAAATTTAAGTGGACAAGTATATCGACAATCTAAGTGAATTGTTTAATTCTTAATGTGTAACTAAGCTCAACGGTACTTGTGACTTGTCAAAATCTGATATGATCCTCTGACGCATACTCAAACAAAAATATTGTCTGTAAATATGTTTGTACATATTTCTTTACTGCTTTATATTTTCAGAAAAATTCAAAAAGATTTTTGATTCTGCTTTATTTTCGACAATCGATGTCTGAGATGCTGAGTTTCAAAATCTAAGTAAGCTGATTGTGTTTCTGAAAATAAAACAAGTTCATTAATTTGAAACTTGAATTAAAAACTAAAAATTCAAAAACAGTTTGTGATATCTCCAAGGTCATTAGTTTGGACTTGGATGATTAACTGTGAGGGAGTTGGATTCTTATATTTTGCCATATCAATTGAGTTTGTTGATAAGGGAAGTGAATTAGAGAATTTGATTGATAATATGAAAACAGTGTATTTATAGATGTTTGAGTGTTTGCAGATAGTCCAGATTACGATCCTAAGAGCAGAGTCTAAGAGGGAGTCTGAAGACAAGCTTGAATCAAGGAGGAGCTTGTAGATGTATAGCTAGGTGTCGATCCCAAAGCACGGAAGCTTGACGAAAGGGGGAGCCTGAAGCTGATAGGAGAGAAAGATTGATGGATGCTTATAATGTTACAACTTGAATGAGAAGGCAGAATGATCAAGACTGAAGATGTGTCATACTGAAGACTAGACACTGAAGACTTCGTCAATATCCGAGGGGGAGTCTGTTAGTGCATTACGTCTATTGACTTCGTCTTGTATCATGTAATAGGATAGAATAGGATTATTTGTGCCCGAGGTTCGAGAAACAGATTTTCAGGTTTAAGGAGGTGATTCCGCTCCAAAGTGCACTTTGACCATTTGGAGCGAAATCAGAAGTTTCTGATTCCGCCCGAAAGTGCATCAATGTCAATAGAAGCGAAATCAGACTAGTATATATAGGGCACTTGTTGTTTCATTTGGTACACAACTTCAGGATTTGTAACGAAGTGCTGCCAAAGTCTGTTCAGGTTGTAATTGATGTTAAAATCAATATAAGTAACAGATTTAAGAGAATTAAGCTGTTTTCAAGTCCAGTTCACTGATTCCGCCTTTGAACCGGATATAAAGCTCTTCTGAACGACTCAGTCGGGTCCTACAACGATCCTACAGAAACTTGTCCAGAAATGGGAAGTGAAACGACTATCCCTATCCGATACAATGGAGAGTGGGACTCCATGTAAAGATACTACTTCGTCTACGTACAATTTGGCTAACCTTTCCATGCTAAAGGTTTCCTTCATTGGTAGAAAATGAGCTGATTTGGTTAATCGATCCACAATTACCCAAATTGCATCATTACCCTTTCGGGTTTTGGGCAACTTAGTGACAAAGTCCATTGTTATGAGTTCCCATTTCTATACAGGCATCTCTAATTGTTGTAGTAGACCTGAAGGTTTCTGGTGTTCTGCCTTAACTTGTGAACAAGTAAGACATTTAGAAACATATCTAGCTATGTCCTTTTTCATTCCTATTCACCAGAAATTATTCCTTAAATCTTGGTACATCTTATTATTTCCAGGATGCATGGTATACCTAGATTTATGGGCTTCCTCTAAAATCTTATTTCTTAATTCTCCCTGTTTAGGTATCCAAATTCGTTTCTTATGGAATCTCCAAATTCCATCACTTCCTTGTTCTAATTCTTTTATTCTTCCTTTCATTCCTTCAGCATCATCCTTGATTGATATTTCTTGAATGTTTTTCAGTTGTTCCATTAAGTCTAATTGTAAACTTAATCTAAGAGCACGAACTCGTCGTTGTTTCTCATGATACTTACGACTTAAAGCATCAGCAACTACGTTTGCTTTCCCTTCGTGATGTTGAATATCACAGTCGTAGTCACTTAGGATTTCCATCCATCTCCTTTGCCTCATGTTCAATTCTTTTTGCCCAAATATGTATCTTAAGCTTTTATGATCTGTATAGACAGTAAATTTACTTCCATACAAATAGTGTCTCCAAATCTTAAGGGCAAAAATTATGGCTCCTAATTCTAAGTCATGAGTCGTATAGTTTTCCTCGTGCTTTTTCAATTGCCTTGAGGCATACGCAATTACTTTCTTGCGTTGCATTAACACGCATCCTAATCCTAGCTTTGAAGCATCGCAGTATACTTCAAAATCTTCTGTTCCTTCTGGTAAAGCTAAAATTGGAGCATTTGTTAATTTCTGCTTTAAGATCTTAAAAGCTTCTTCTTGTTTAGGTCTCCATTCAAACTTAGCTGCTTTACAGGTTAGCTTAGTTTATGGTACAACTATTTTGGAAAAATCCTTAATAAACCGTCTATAGTATCCGGCTAACCCTATAAAACTTCTAATTTCCATCGCTGATTGTGGAACCTTCCATTTGGTGATCGCTTCTATCTTAGAGGGATCTACGTGAATGCCTTCGTAATTCACCATGTGTCCTAAAAATTGCACCTCTTGTAGCCAAAATTCACACTTCGAGAATTTGGTGTATAGTTTTTCCTTTCTTAACAAAGTTAAGAGTGCATGTAGGTGCTCACAATGCTCCTCCTGGCTTTTGGAATAAATAAGTATATCGTCGATGAAGACAATTGCAAATTTATCCAAGTACGGTTTACAGATCCTATTCATCATGTCCATAAATGCTGCAGGAGCATTTGTTAGTCCGAAGGGCATGACTGTAAACTCGTAGTGACCATACCTAGTTCTGAAAGCAGTTTTAGGTATGTCTTCTTCTTGTACCTTTAATTGATGATATCCGGAGCGTAAATCTATCTTAGAAAAGTATCTAGCTCCCTGAAGTTGATCGAATAGATCATCAATCCTAGGTAATGGGCATCGATTCTTAATTGTAACCTTATTCAATTCCCTATAATCGATATACATTCTCATTGACCCATCTTTCCTTTTCACAAACAACACTGGCGCTCCCCAAGGGGATGAACTAGGTTGTATGAATCATTTGCTTAGTAATTCATCTAACTGATTTTTCAATTCTAGCATTTCGGTGGGTGCTAATCGATAAGGTGCCTTAGCTATCAGTGTAGTTCCAGGAATTAGATGGATTCTAAATTCTACTTCCCTATTAGGTGGTAATCCCGGTAGTTCTTCTGGGAATACCTCTGGGTATTCTGATACTACTGGAATTTCTTTGAGTTCCTTACCCTTAGTGTTAATGATTACCGAAATCATATACACTACTTCTTGTTTTTTTGAATAATTGGCCAATTTCATTACTGAAATGAATTTCATTGGCTTACGTGGCTTATCTCCTGTAATCACCACTAATTCGCCTGTAGGTGTATGGATTTCTATGGAATTCTTATCACATAGGATTCGAGCATGGTTGGCTACTAACCAATCCATTCCTAACACAATATCGAATCCAGCTAAATTCATAGGTAACAGGTTTGCAGAAAATTTATGACCTAAAAGTTCTATCTTTCCTTCTTGCAAAACCTGATCTATGTTAACAGAATTCCCATCTGCCGTTTCGACTGTAAAAACTTGCCTAAGTTTTGTTAAAGGTAGCTTAAGAGCTTGGCAGAATAAAGTATTTATAAAACTTTGGTTTGCACCAGAGTCAAATAATACTTTTGCATAAACGTCGTGAACTAGGAACGTACCGGCTATCACATCAGGGATTAGCTCTGCTTCCTGAGTAGTTAGTTGGAAGGCTCTTGCATTCGTTTTGGTAGTTCCTTCTGCTGGTTTGGCTTTGTTATCAGCTGGTTTGACTAGTTTTGGGCAGTCTGGCCTAAAGTGTCCAGCTTCTCCACAGTTATAGCAGACTGTTGCTTTCTTCTTTCTGCAATCTTCTTCTTGGTGCCCCGGGATTTTGCAGAAATTGCAATACCCTTTGCATTTTCCAAAATGCTTCCTTTTACAGGTATTGCAAAATGGAACGATGGAAGATTGCCCGGTTCCTTTTCTCTTGAAATTACTACGATTACCCACACGGAATCCCTGGGTAATCTTTTGGGCCACTTCCTTTTTCCGGGTTTCTTCTCTTGTGCGTACCAGTCCGTCAGTTAGGGTGTTAGCTAATTCCACAGCGTCGTCAATAGTGCGGGGTCTCGCAGCTTTGACGATATCTTGAATTTCGCCAATCAATCCCCAAATATAGTGGGAAATAAGTATCGGCTCTGGCGAAGCCAGGGTTGGTACCACTCTCGCATATTCGAAGAATGTCGAAGTATACCCTCGACAGTCTACATCCACCATCCGGTGGTTCAGGAACTTATTTGTCATTTGTTCCTTTTCATATTCGGGACAAAATTTTCTTTCCACTAGCTGTTTAAATTCTTCCCAACTCATGGCATAGGCCATATTTCTTCATTTGGATTGAAGTATCGTATTCCACCATTCTAACGCCCCTTCTTTAAAAAGATGCGACGCATACATGACTTTGTCTTCCTCGACACATTTACTTATCATAATTACTGCTTCGGTTTTCTCCAACCAACGCAGCGCCGCAGTCGCCCCTTCATTGCCTGCAAATTCAGCTGGTTTACAGGCAAGAAATTCCTTGTAAGTGCAACCAGGCGTTGCAGCTTTCATTCTTTTGAGAGTTGGGGCCTGCAGTACCTCACTATTATTATTAATGTTACCGCCTCCATTTACGCTATTACTGAAGTTATCTTCATGAGTACGTTTGCTAGGAATAATTTGTTGAGGTTCAACTGGATTTCGAGCAGCAGCAAGGATTACTGGAATAGGATTGGCTATTCCCTGAGCAACGATATTCTCGATATCTTGCCTATTCAGAAATTGATCCTCATTGTTATGCTCAGATTGATTAACTTCATTAACGGGTTCATTACCAGCGTGTTCCATCTGGTAATTAATTTATAGAAGTGATTAGTATAAAATAATTAATAACCAAACATAACAAAACAATTGCACATAATCATGTCAACATGTATAGTCAAAATTGTCGATTTTTCGACGTTCGATATTTTATATCTTATAATAGGCATCCGTACACACTGAGTATCTTACAAAAGTTTTATTTTTAAGTTATTACACATAATTATATTTTTATGATTATATTATTATTATTAAACAAATATTCCTACAACCACATATTATCCCGTCAGCTGGTTTTTCAAAAACGACGCCCCCTTTCGTCGTATTTCCAGGTAATTCGTTCTCCCACATCCCTAATCTTGTTTCCTGCATCGATCAACCCCTCGCCATAGTGGCGGAGTTCAGCCAAATTTTCAGAGCTCATAAGTGGGTGTAGTGGAGGCTCTGGGTCAAACTGAGGGAAAAAGGTATCAGGATTATTTAGGAGATTCTGGAACTACCAGTCGGGGTCCACCATTCTTCTAGTTCTGCTGGTAGAGGTTGGGTGTGGATAATAGGATCTGGGATTTCAGGCTCTAGGTTAACTGGAAGTTGTGCTTCCACTGGGTAACTAAAGTGGTTTTCATCGGCAGATCCGATGAGGTCACTAAGAGCTAGTTTATGATCCAGCTCCTCCCAGGGTGGCATTTCTTGGTCTTGCCTAGAACTTTCCCCAATCTCTATTCCTTTGCCTTTATCTTTGGGATCTTCTGTCTTGGTAACTTTTCGTGTCGCTGGTTTCTTTCTGCGCACACGCCTCCAGCCCACAATTCTTCTTCTTTTCTTGGGTTTGGGTTTTTCCGGTGGCTGGGCTTGAAATTCCATAGGTTCTTCAACATCGGCACAATAACCGGTAAAGTCTCTGGAAACTTCCAGATTCACCGAATAGAGATTGAGATTCTGAAGAGCTTCAGATAATTCATTCATGCTGTTTAGTAGTTATGAAGAAACACACAAAATTTTAGGTCAAATTTTGTAAATTGAATTTTCACAGAATCACATAATGGAAATCGGAAAATTTTAATATTAATTACAAATATCTAATAAACCATTTTATTGAAACAAAATATTTATATTTAGTACAACTAAAATTCGAAATATACTAGTGGTTATTTATTATATTTAAAGTTTCTGGCTTATGGATAATATGGGTGCTAGTACTGGGTCAGGGTGTTGGCAGTTAAAGGTTAGCATTTACTGCTACAGTGGCTAACATGTAGAGTTTTGCCCATTGTTCATCTAACTCATCTTCCCATGGTGGGTTAGTGTCTATTTTCTGAGTTTCCTTATTAATCATCATTCCCTTTGGTTGTGACTTATTTATTTTCTCTTGACTTTTTCTAATAATACAACTTCTTTTCTTAGGGGTAAGTGGTTTCTCAAACTGTGCCTTACGAACAAATATTCCTTCCTCAGTATCTGCTGAGTATCTTGAGGAAAATGAAGTTCCCTTATCTTTTGGTGAACTATCTAATTGACGATAGATGTCCGAAATTCTTTGCTTACCCATACTGTAACTAACAAGTAGTCAGTTAAAAACACATAGTCACAAAATGGTAATTAGGAAAATTAAGTATTTCTAAATACTTAATGGGCTTAAATCAGTGGCTCTGATACCACATTTTCCTGTCATGGTCCCAGCCCCGGTTTGACCCGGTCAGGAGCCGCGGGACAGGAACCCGTGGTATTTATTAATTGATGCGACAGCGGAAGATTTAACAGGATCTTTTAAAATTTGAAAATGCCCGATTATTTTATTTAGATAATCTGGGACAAGCCCCGTAATTTACAATAGAGGAATTTCACGAGGAAATTCCCTGATTTACAAAACATGTTTATTCATTTTAACTGAGCCACCTCCTCAAGCTTGTTAGTGCTCCGTAGCACGTTTTCTTGATTTACAGCAGGTCGCCTGAAACATGTTTAAAAATCTTTTATCAGCGGGAAAATACTGGCGTGCCATTCAAGTATGTAAAACGACACATTAGTTATCAATTACAACATAAGAGCGATTACAATGGCTTCTATCTTATTTTTATCTGGCGCCGTGTCACCTGGTGACGATGGTCATACCACTATTGGGTCTTTTTCCCCAAGTAGTGATGATTATCACTGTTAGGATTTATTAGCCTAACCGTGAGAAATTAGTAATGTGCACAATACCCCACTTAGCCAGTGATTCAAGATAACCACGACTTAATCCCTGTAATTATAACTTTTGAAAATGTTTGGAGTATTATAAAATACAGTTGATAAAAAGAGAATGACTCACATGGCAAATTTAAACGAGCAGAGTTTAGCCTACTGATTAGCCTTGTAACCTAATTTAAATAACAATGCACACGAACTAGGTCAGTAACTAATACAACATTTATGATAACTCACGAGATTAAAACCCTCACAACGAATGACAAAGTGCTATACTTAAACATCCGTCGAATTCACGACTAATGACAAAGTATGGCCCTAATGTGGGCAGCACTTAAACATCCATCGGATAGTTTCAATCGATCGGACATTGAATCGTAGCAGCGATCGAGTTAATACCCTGTATCGTAGCAGCGTTTCACCACCGTGAATATTATTTTCGACTTTTGAGCAGTATACTTCGTGTTTTGGATTGAAATTTCAACACCAGTGAACTGCTCGTAACCCATTCTTTTTATAGGTGAAAAATGGGGTTCACGCGGCCCGCGTGAACCTTAGCTTGACCCTTATGCCATCCGTAGTCATAAGGCCCCTTTAGGGGCGTTATACGACATATGACATGCCACGTCACCTAGTCTACGTGTAGGTTTGCTGGGTCACGAGTAGGGTTGCCAGGTGGATGCCACGTGGACTGTAACGCTTATCTGGTCAACTTAAGGTTGACGCGGCCCGCGTAAGGCCATGCTTAACCTTTACGCGTCCCGCCTGAAGACCAGAAATCTGTTTTTCTTTATTTTTGATATGGATTAGGGTTGCATGGGTCCGGGTTTTCCCTTACGTGTCGATTTAGGACATTTTTTAAGGTCCTTACAGCTAATAAGACGGTGTGTAGTGGGGCGGTATGAGGGGCTATAGCGCCCCATCGCGCTGCCAAACACCGGGACGGAGGGCGCCATGAAGGAGAAAAAACAGAGGGGCGCGAGCTCCATAGCGGCGCTATGGGGTGTTTAAGTTTGAATATTTATTTGTTTTTTTTATTATCTGGTTTTCTCCTCACTCACAAACATATATACATATATATTTTGTAATGCTCTGTTTCTGTTTGTTGCAGGTATTGAAGATTGAAGAAGGAAGAAGGAAGAAGGGTTTTTTAATTGGTCCCTACAAAATTGGTTTTTTAACATATTTGGTCCCTGCAATTATGAAAACTTATTTTATTTAATGCTTTTTATTTAACATATTTGGTCCCTCCAATTCTGTTTTTCCGTTTTTTTTTTTTGTGTTTTTTTGGTTTTTTTTTCTGTCTTTTGCAGTTTTTTTATTTATTTTCTGTTTTTATTTATTTTTCAGTTTATATATTTTGTTTTTAATTGTTTTCTGTTTTTATTTATTTTCAGTTTTTTTAATTAATTTTCTGTTTTTATTTATTTGCAGTTTTTTTTATTTATTTTCTGTTTTTATTCTAGTTTAATGTTTTTTTTATTGTACTCTTTTTTTTATTTAATGAAATGATTTTTAATTTTAAAAAACTTAGAAATTAATTAAAAAAAATGAAAATTAAAATAATGAGTAATGATGACAAATGGGCTTTATGACTACGGCCTCAACTTGTATAACGCCCCGTTGTGACGTGGCATGTCATATGTCGTATAACGCCCCTAAAGGGGCCTTATGACTACGGATGGCATAAGCATAAGCTTAAAAAGCTAAACCAAACCACCCAAGTTAAGCTTATTTTGTAAAAAAAAAAAAAACCTAGGCCAAACACCCCCTTCGTTCCTATTATTCATCGACGATCGATTTTGATTCTCGAAATCATTTCCAAAAAATTGCAAATTTGTTGATGAGTTGACTCGATCCTCGCGAACTTTTCGCTCAATCATTAAACACTTAAGGTATGAATTAATTTATCACTTTCAGTTACTAGATCACAGTTTATGTATGAATTAGGGTTTACTTAAACCTAATTTCTGGAAATCAATCTTAATTGTGTTATAGGGATTAGTGTAGGTAAGATCAAAGATGGTGTTGGTATTGGCAATTGGGGATTTACATATTCCGCATAGGGCACCTGATCTACCTGCTAAGTTCAAATCTATGCTTGTTCCTGGCAAGATTCAGCACATTATTTGCACTGGTAATCTCTGTATCAAAGTAAGTTATCACTTTATCCTGCACTACTTATGTTTTGATTAAGGGATCATCAGAATTTGATTGGTTATTTTGAGTGTATTGTAGTGGTGATCTTTGTTAGTTTGACTCTTGTTTGGGAATGATTGTGATTAGTTTTTTGAACTATTTGCTTTAAAGTTTGTTTTTGAACCCTAGTTAAGGAACCATCCAAATGTGATTGGTTGTTTTTGTGATGATCTGTGTTAATTTCATTCTTGTTTGGGATATACTGTGATTAGCATTTTAGAATGTTGAAACCCTTTGCTTGAAACATTGTATTTAAACCCTAATGATCGACTCTTATTTCGACAAGAGGATTAGTCTTTAAGCATTTTCAAAACCATTTGCTCAGAGCTTTGCTTCTAAACATCCAATATACATGGTAAATATAGTTACAGAAGATATATGGCTAAAGATAATGAACACAACATTTGAGTTTCAAACTTGAGTCTCTATATCATATCAGCCGAACCTTTTTATTTTTTTGCTGTCTTTGCAAGTATGTTTAATGTTTAAAAACAAAATGGCAATTACAGTTGGTTGAAAATTAAACCATTCTTTGGAAACATAAATTGATTTTGGTTGTCGGGTGGCCGTCTTCTTTCATATTTTTTGTCCAGTGAATGATTGATTATTCGACTTTTTTAATACTGAACTAGTTGCTGTTTATACCTTGTACATTGGTAATGTGAATTTTTTTATTTGTTTTTACTTCTGAATTTAGCACTTCAGTTATCATGATCACCAACTTTTTATTATGCATGTGTTATCATAATCCTTTCCTTTGATTTGCTTAATGCTACAATTATCAAGTTGTGCATACATTGCAAGTTAATATTAAATTGTCAGATTTGCACATTTGTCGCTTTTTCTCTGTATAACTTATCTGCCTTTATAAAAGATCATCAAAACAGTCGCTTACGTATTGTACCTTTGTGCGCGAGCAGCTGCGTGTTTATACCAAACCTTAATACACTTTGAATATTGGTCTGGTCATAACATATTCTATGGTTCATATGTCTCCATGAGCAGGAAGTTCATGATTATCTGAAGAGCCTATGTCCTAGTTTGCATATAACTCGAGGCGAATATGATGAAGATTCTCGTTACCCAGAGACCAAAACAATTACTATAGGCCAATTTAAGATCGGATTGTGTCATGGTCATCAGGTTAGCCATGTCACCTAACTTGGCCATTACCAATTATTGATATTATTATGACCTTAATTAGTATCTTGAAAATTTGTGTAAACCTGATGACATCATCCTAGTTTTACAAGCATGTAATCTTTTCCTCATCAATCAACTTTCTATTTTGTAACATAACCAACAAATGCACATTCTTTTTATTCCAAGTTTTTTTTTGCGTAAAAAATAGAGTAAAATGCCATTTTCGTCCCTGAGGTTTGTCTAGTTTTGCGACTTTTGTCTAAAGGTCTGTTTTTCCGCATTTGGATCCCAAAGGTTTGAAATCTTGCCATTTTCATCCGGCTCGTGAACTCCATCCATTTTTTCTCTGTTAAGTCATAGATATTTTTGTCTTTTTTTGTTAACTTAAAGGGTAATTCGGTCTTTTTCACTTTATATACAAGCATTTAGCATAATGTACATATATTCAAAAGATCGAATTGCCCTTTAAGTTAACAAAAAGACGAAAATATCCCTGACTTAATGGAGAAGAATAGATAGAGTTAGTGAACCGGATGAAAATGGCAAGATTTCAAACCTTTTGGATCCATATGCGAAAAAGCAAACCTTTTTACGGAAGTGGCAAAGCTGGTCAAACCTCAGGGACGACAATCACATTTCAAAACATATGTAGAGATGAGGTCATTTTATCTTAGTTAAGAGGGTAATTAATGTGTTGATACTCTGTTTAGGTTGTTCCATGGGGGGATTTGGATTCGTTAGCCATGCTTCAAAGACAACTAGATGTTGACATCTTGGTTACTGGTCATACTCATCAATTCAAGGCTTACAAACACGAGGCTGGTGTGGTCATAAACCCTGGTTCAGCCACTGGTGCATACAGCAGCATCACGTATGATGTGAACCCGAGTTTTGTTCTGATGGACATTGATGGCTTACGCGTTGTTGTCTATGTTTATGAACTCATTGATGGAGAAGTAAAAGTGGACAAGATTGACTTCAAGAAAACACCCACAGCCACTATATAATAATACCATTTACTGATTGGATATCCTTTTGTTGTCGTTGCTGCTGCTGCTAACTTTTTTAGGCTCTCGTTTGGTTTTCTTTCCTTAAGCTTTTTCTGAACCTTGTTTCATTATGTGTATGTGAACTCTTCTTTTGTCACTTTCTTTTTTTGTAAGGAAGTTAAAGTTATAAATGAATGATCATCGAATTTGGATGGTTGGTTGTGTAGTTGGAACTGTGACCCGTTGCAGTTTATGCGTATTTAGAAGTGGGGTCACTTGTTGAAACTTTTATGTATGTTTTACGTTTAGGCTAAAGTTTATAAGCTTTTGTGACCTTTGCTCGGGATCACCTGACTCTCCAATAGAGGTCACACTGGATTGGGTATGGGACAAATTCACTAATCCTAATCTCATATATGTTTACAAAACCATGTCGGATACTTGTGTGGTATTCGTTACACATTACCCCGCGGGTATCAACATACCCGTTTAAGATCTTATGCAGTTAAAACTTGAAAGTTACCAGTTAGGATGCCTATTACCTTAGGCACGATTTTAAACTCACCTCAAAATGCGGCTTGAAATATAGCATGTTAATTTGCATTTCTAACAATCTTATAAGCTTAATAATTTCCAGCTCCAACAAATTCAACATACTATATTTTAAGATTATATGATAAGTTGACATATTCTGTTTTGATGTAGGTAAAAAGTGTTTGGGTAACAGGGTAGGTATCGCATAATACCATATCTGTCCCAAACAGCCGAAACCCACGTTTTTTTAACTAATATCATACTCGATCTTATATCCAAATACCCGTCCCTAAATGGATTTCGGGCTCTTTTTTAACATCCCTACTCACTTTCAAGTTTGACTCCTTTTATTTATCATTTTTTGGCAGCAGGCTTAGAGTTCTGATGTTCTTACAGAAAGGAAAGCAAATGAAGTGAACAAATTAATAATTTAAAATCTAGTTTTCTTGACATCCAATGACAACCGGCTAGATGTGTCACACCTAAAGCTAGAGATGAGAAAAGAAAGTCCATCTTAGATGGGATTCCTTAATGTTTCAACATGTTTAATATATAATAAATCTAAATTGACTTTTTCTTTAGGCAAATGAGTCTAATATTTCTTTACCTTGGACCTTTGGATACCCTCTCCATCTTTTATTAGGTGTTATGGCATTTACTTATCATAGATGGATAAATCAAAGGTATTAATTAATGTTAATAAACTTGGTAGTCATCATTGATTAAACCGATGAAATTTTTGCTCCCACCTTTACGTTGTATTTCGTTGCCTAAATATTAATTTGGATATATTATTATGAATGATAGTTATAGCTCATTCATGATATGTGGCATTTTTTTTAATTTTTAGTTTACTCCAAATAATATACGTCAATTTGTTTTTTCCAATAATAACTTGTGTTTGTTAACTTTTAAAAAAAGCTAATATGCAGACGTTTCGGTGTAAATTTTGTTGATAGTAGATTATTTGTTTTGGTATCGTAAGTTATAGCGAGTGTTAGTACCATACCGGTATCATGACAAACCGAACCAATACCATCATTGGTACTGACTGTTTCGACTTGAATTTTTCTCGCAGGTGAATACTAATTTAGAAAACGTCAAAATCAATATTGCGTCTTACAAATTTTAACGCCCCCGCCGCAACGCGAATTTGCCGCTGCGACATGTTTGTTTTTATCAATGTTTCGACTTGATTTTTTTCCTGGGTAAATTCTAATGTACAAGTCATCAGAACTAATCGTGGAAATCGAGCCTTACACATTTAAACACCCACGTGATAACACGTGTTTCATCCACTAGTGAGTCTAGTGTTACTTATATTGGTTCAAGTTCAACAGGTCACATAAAGAAACAACGTATTCAGCTCAAGGTCACCCATGAGTGGACAACCCACATCAGTCTCCAACAACTCAACTCAAAATATAGAGACCAACCCAACAAGTCTAGACCTATATATTGACCCATAACTCCATAAGGATTCTAGGCTTCTAAGTTCTAGCCCACTTGGCATTTACATATTGATAATACATGTTTTGTTTGATGAGATCTGGTCTGACTTGAACGTCTAAGGGCGATCTCCAAGGCTTCGGCCTCAGGTCTCTTATCGTGGTTTTTCATGAACCTCATTGTATGTACGAGAAGACGAGTGTGAGTTGATTCATTTCCTTCACCGTTGCAATGATCCATATAACCTCTTTGATGGGTTTTTGCAGCAACATTGGCATCATCGGTGGAATGGTAGTCTACAGGTTCCAAGACCACAAATATTGGTTTAACATGTAAAACACACATTATATTTTGATATTGGTTTAACGTGTAAAACATACACATTATATTTTGGTACCATCTGCTATGAATAGTAGAGATTTATCTTGGGGGTATGCATGTTACATTCTTGGTTTCAGGTATCCATGATGTTATATGTACTATTTTCACCATTTCACCATTACTACTATTGGTAGCTTACTAGCACTATATTTACCAAATTTTTAAATCACTTGAAGTTTTTGTTCGTTGTTTCAACTATAGTTCTTATATATTGTTCATGTTTGTTGTTTCAACTATAGTTCTTATACATTGTTCACGTCATGATAGAGCTTTTGGAGTTCAAGAAGGTCTCCCTGGATGTGATCTCTCTATCCTTTGGATATGGATATGATCTGCCTACTCCCACCCTTCTAGACCCTACAACAAAGACAGGGCTATCCCAATATATGTTTAAAGGACAACCAATTGGCTGATCATGTAAAAGGAAGTTATGTATCTCAATCACACAAAAACACATCAAAACAATACAAACTTTAGGTTCATAACTATACATTAAGACACGGACTGACTGGCTATAACACCCTCCCTCCTTAAACAAAAAGAAACTGATCACAACAAACAAACATCAGTTATTTTTCAATGCCTAACAATGTAGCACAATACAATAACAACCATACCCAATTTGCTGCAACCGATAGGTCTCTCCAATTGATCCTTGCAATCACCTCCTCCACCCCGCCTGGATCACTTTTTCTAAAACAGAACACATATAATTCATATTAATTACCCAATTAAAAATATTAATAAAAAAAAAAAGTATAGCTGCTCACCATCTCTAGGTGATATTTGAGATTTGTTAGGTTTAATCCCCCCTTTGCCATTGGCATGTAAAGGCCTCTGAACACGTGGCGAATGCAACATCACTTTACCAGCGGATGGTAGAGATTGCCGCCTGGTCAAACCATCTTCACCGCCTTCTTCTGCCGCCCTTGCCGCTGCTTGTGCTCTAAGTTTGGCCTTTGCTGACTCAGTCGCCGCCATGTAGCTTGGTAAGGTTGGTGTGTTCTGTGACACGCTCTCATGGTGTTCTTGTTTTGCCGGCATTGACTTTCTTCTCCTTGCTTTCTGACTTTCCTTCCCGTTTGACTCCACATTCGAAGGTGGTTCGGTTTCATGCTTCCCATTGGTTTCTAGGGACGGTGGCTCAATGGGAGGTTGATCAAGTGGTTTATCATCTGGAGCTTGAGCTTGAACCAGGGGTTCTTTTGGCTCAGGCTCAGGCTCGGGCTTGGGCTCAGGCTGTTTAACGTTCTCAACACATGAACCATTTATCGAATCGTTGTTTTTCTCTGAAACGTCTGGAGTAGGGGAGACCGAAACTTTATTGAAAGCGGGTGACGTTTTTTCAATGTCCAATTCTGATTTCTCGGGAGATTTGGAGGTGGATACAGATATTTTTCTCAAATTACGTTTGACCTTTTCAAGTTCAGTTAGAGATTGATCTTGACTTTGACTTTGACCATGACCAGAGTCTGGTTGGTGGTTGAATTTTCTCACCGTGCGCCTTGATTTTTCATTTTCAGAGGAATTTGAGAGGCCGTTATTATCATTATTTGGTGGGGGAACTCTGCGAACGCTTCTCTTTGGCCTCCCGGTTCCGGTTTCAGTATCTTCAGTTTGTAATTTAGTCTGCTTTCTTTTCGGTTTTGCATCAAGTGGTTGTTTTGGTTGCGGTAGTGGGTCCCAGAAGTGTGAAGATGACCATCGGGTGAGCCAGCTTCTCACGGAATTTGGTTCCGTCGGTTCGTACTGGATGGTTAATGGTGTGGTATTGCGAGATGAAGCAACAAGCTAAATTTAAGAAAAAAACATCAGTCACCTTCTAGAAACGTTAAGAGTTAAAGACACCTGATTAATCATAGCAATATATATGTATGTGTGTGTGTATATTGGCAACATAAATACTTGTGCATACCTTAGTGGCGAATACATTTGCTGATAGCTTCTCTACTCGAAGGGATGTTTTAAGCAAGTCTGCCGGTTTCTTAACCTAATGACAAGCATAAGAAAAGGTCAAAGTTTCGTGAACTTTTAAGTTGTTGAGAGCAGATGAAAAATTTAGAGAAAAAGATATTACCACAGATTCTCTTGGAGTGTGTTTTATAAGCATTTGACCATTAGAAAGTCTGACCATTCGGCCACGTGCTAAAGCCTGGAACTCAATAATTGCACGCATGCAGCTCAAAGTAGCTATAGCCTGTCTCCGAACTAAGTGGCCACGAACTAGAGCTTGAAGCCTTATGATACCCTTGAGGGCCCAAAATGCTCTTCGGGCCTTCATATATAATGCCAAAACACAATTATAAGACATTGATTGATATCGCATAAATAAAATAAATAAATTATGGGATGTGAGATATAAAAGAGGAGCCCCATTGGATGCATGCCTAACAACATGCAACACACAATAGAACATCTTCTTTTTGCAAAGGTATTTCACCAGAACCTCACTGATGTTTCAAAAGTGTTCATCTTTTTCACAGAAAACAAGAAAATAATAATAATAATAATAAGAGAAAAAGGGAACATAAATATAGAATAATAGAACCATGTTCCTTGGTAACAAAAGAGGAATACTAGATGCTCAATACGCCCGAACACTCAGGAACTACTGTGAACTACAGACATTTTTAGGAAACAAACTTTGTTCCACTATATAGATCTTTAAGTTTGAAAATAATAAAAAGTGTTCACATCGACACTAAGAAAGTAAGAATAACATTACAGCTAAATGAATAACAATTAACAAAGGGAAACATGAGTATGGTAAGTTAAAAAGAGGTCACCAGCCACATCTTTAATAAGAATAATAACTAGAGAAAATTCGAAATAAACTTGACCCATTTCTTAAAAGGTTTTGAGCCCTCAGCATAGCTTTGTCAGCATAAGGTTTTGCCTGATATTGAGACTGCATTTCTACCCTAGAAGCTATTGTGTTACAAAACTGAAACTGAGAATTGCAAGCCAAAATTCACATATAATATCTAAATTATGTTCCCACGTGTACTAAAAGAACCTAATGCGTTATGTAGTCACTCAGGTATTATGAATTCAATTGCCAATCAAATGGAGTTCTAAGAAAATAACATAAAGTTAACCATTATAACCCCTAAACATTCAGCATATTCCATTGACAAACAAAATTAATCAAGCTAAATAATATTACCAAGTATCCCCTGAAAGTAGCCTGCAATTTTCTGGCAGCCTGCTCTAGCCTGATCAACTCATCACCGTTAACAGCAGTTAAGTCCATGGGATTTCTCAGATCTTCAGCTGTATCAGGCATTAAGCTGGCACTGGAGCTCTTTTCCAATTCTGCACGCTCTCCACTTGAAACAATGACTGGGCGCACTGGGCTAGAGATAACCATAGAATCAGCACCACAATCATTTGATGTTGCCTTACCAGCATTTGATGTCCTGATTTCTGAGGTAACATCCTTCAAGAAATAACATGACGTCACGGTGAAATCATTGCTTACTTTGTCAATCACAAAAACTAAAAATTAAAAAAATAATAATACTGTCCGTTCTTCTGTGTTAAGAAAATTCAAATAAGAAAAAGTTGATGCACAAGGCTTCCCACCCTGCTCCAATCCATATTAACTGTTTGATGTAAAGATACCATATGTGTTGAAACAACTGATGTGCATAAACAGTTCTTCTTACTTTTGAGAGATTAGATTTTGATGACTTCTTCCCGAAAAGCACAGTCTTGATCCATTTTCCAGGAGACTTCCCCATTGTCAACTGATAGCCGCTGCTATAAACGGTGCACCTTCAAATTCTCTGCATGATCTCAAATTTAAAATTTCCACGAATCAACACGCAATGAAACCAGACGCAAGTACAAATGAACATAATATAACTCCTTCATACACTGACTTAAAATTTAACTTAATCTCACATCACTATACATAACCGACATGATCAATCACTGATGCTAAGTAACCATTTCCATTACACAATGTTAAAATAACACAGTAGTATATCAGATAAACCATAACTGATCACACTGCCGACAAATTAAAAAGGAATCTACACATTTACAACCACAATCAGATCTTCAAAAACAGATTCAACAGTGAAAATGCAAACACACCAAACGCATTCAACTATAATCCAGCTTCAGTCAAAATGCAGATAAGAAATAACAAAACTACATAGAGCAAAAGCTAAAAACCAACAGCGAAGATCACACACATCATAACAGTTATCGATTAACAAGTAATTCAACAAATGCCTCGCAAACAACACGAGATCTGTATCAAATGATTGAAATCCAAACGCAATTTCATGAAATCGAAGTGTGATTTGAGCTAGGGTTAGAGAGAAAGGTGAATCAGATCTGGAAGTGTACCTGAAGATTTCGGAACCCTAGCCTAGGTTGCGAGTGGTGGAAGAAAGCTGAAATGAAAGGAGAAAGGGGAAGAGAAGAGATGACGTAATAATAGTGGAAATTGAATAACATTGAAGCCAAGGAGATGATGATGAAGATAGAGATGGAGATGGTACCTTGAATTGGATGTCATGCGGTTGAGGAACATGGACCCCGATGCTTTTCCTACTTTCTCACTCTCACTATATATATCATATGTATGTATCTATCTGTCTGTATTCAGCTTCACTCACACTCTCACAGTCTTTACTCTTTTACTACTAAAGGACTAAAGTCACCGGAACAAAGTGGATCGTTTTTTTTCTTTTATTTTGCTTTGAATTTGAATACTATTGAGTGAGATGCATGATTATCATGTAAGATTAAATATTTATTTATTTATATTTAATCTAGTAGCCATCATTATCATTTATATAATATAGATCAAAATATATTAATAACCTATTAATAATTAGTTGGTAATTGTTGATGGACCATATTACCCTTATTAACTAATTAGGTTTCCTCTTGGGTGTATATATAAGGAGATTATTAGAGAGGTAAAAGGTTAGACACACAACCTAATAACACTAACATCAAATTCGTCCCTCTCTCTCCCTCAACCGATTCTGCCCTAGTCTCGGTTCATCGCCATCATCACTTTACACCCTAAGGAGGAACCAGATCAAACTGACAACTCTGTCGAACACCGTGGCTGCGTCTATGACTGGATTCTCTACTGATGCAATCAAAGGTATGTTATTATATGTTTTCTATTATGTTTAAACAGAACTGATCAACATGTGGTATCAGAGCATATGTTGATAAATCAGTTCCGTTTTTCGTATCCATTATTCTGGGATCATTATAAGGAAAACAGAAATTTTAAAGTTTTTATAAAATCTCGGCTGTTAACAGTCCTTGGTACCGAAATCCCTGTTTTCGGGAAAACTATGTTTAATATTTGACTCAAAAATCGTAATGGACAAGCTTAATTTCCGAAATCTGTTAATAAAAGTATAAAATTTAAGGTTTCGGATCCCAGATTATGTTTTAAATTTATTAGGGTTCATTGCTTGTTCTTAATAAAACTCGAAAATTCCATTATTTTGGAATCTAATTTGGATTAGTGGATGTTTTTCTAATGTTTGATCTAAATTTTATCTATTAAATTTTCGAAAACTGTTAAAGAGATAATCAGTTATTATTTTCGAAATCCTTGATAAGTTTAGATCATGATTAAAACAGGAAATACTATCCCAAATCCCTTAAATTTCGAGTTTCAGTTTTATCACAATCAGCAGCTGTTAACAGAGATCACGACTCGAGACTAAGGTTGCGACTCGCAACCACAATCATCATAACTCGAGACTAAGATTGCGACTCGCAACCGCACTCATCACAACTCGAGACTAAGGTTGCGACTCGCAACCACAATCATCACAACTCGAGACTAAGATTGCGACTCGCAACCACGATCATCATAACTCGAGACTAAGATTGCGACTCGCAACCATAATCATCACAACTCGAGACTGAGATTGCGACTCGAAACTAAGATTGCGACTCGAGACCTCATTTTTTTTATGCTGTTTAATGTGACCTAAAATTTTTTTTTCGGGGCTCCCGCCCCGCAACCCCCAGCGAACTCACCGCGGAGTTCGATCCGCGCTAACAGGTGGTTTGCTATTAAATACTTGGTTTTGTTTATACTTAATTAATTAATAAGGATCAAATAATGTTTTACAAAACCAAACTAGCTTAACTTGAATGAGCTTCTGATGTATTAATTCTGGCCAAAGCTGATTTAATACATCTATTTATTGTTCAAGTATTATAAAAAGCTATGTTAAGTATGCATTACAAACGTGAAATGTCTTAATTCTGGCCAAAACTGATTTAATTCATTTATGTTTAGCATGCTTGACAAGTGCATAACTAAAGTGATTGTCTCATTTCTGGCCAAAGCTGATTTGTCATGATTACTTTGCACACATACTTAAATGATTACACTTCTGGCCAAAGCTGATTTGTCTTTGTTTAAGTAGAATTTTACTAAGTCTATTATTTTGATGTTAGTAATAGACATATCACAATTTCTTCACATAATGATCCTTATATTAATGATCCTTAATTAATTTTATGATCATTTCGTCTGTCTTATTTTTTTTAGTACCCATAATTTTTACTCACTGTAATTTACTTCTACATATATCTCATCCACTTTGATTCCTAAACCTAAAATGTTTGCTTTATTTAAAGTTTCTATTAGAATTAGCTCTTAAATTAAATCCTTGATTATTTCTTAAGACACGATAATCCTATTGCTCTCTTCTGATAAAGATTATAAAGAAGAAAATTAGAGCATGATGATTAGGACAAATCGAACATGATGTCTCTTATGATAATCAAGAACTCTCTAACATAATGCTATCACTAAAGTTGTTTCAGATTAAGTCTTTCCTAAGGCTAATCTCTTATATATATGGAATAATCACTAGAACTCCTAAGATGCATGCCCTCTTTTATAATTCTAAACTATAAAGTTAAGTGGTATATGTGAATACATAATAATGTACAATACCATGACCCATAAAGTTAAGGGCTTACGCATGGAAATAAGTACATTTTCCAGTACATTACATATTAAGATTTTCACTTGTACAATTTGATGCCTTATAAATCAACTATAACACTCAAAAATACCAAAGTATAATGAGTGTGTTGATAAGCAACATATGTACAAAGAAATAAATGTTTAAAGCTGGAAAATAAGTTGTTACTCACCTTATAACCACTTAAACCTTAAAAGAGGATTGTTCTCAGGTCCATAGACAAATTACAACTGTTAATTCCACCTCTAAGGTTCTTAAAGGGAAAATCTCAATGCATCATTATGTCATTCGACTAGACATAAGCAACGAGACTATCCATTATTCTAAAGAACAGTTGGATGAATTAATTAGATAGTCACTTATTAAAGATATTTAAGTCTACTAATTATAATATTCCAACTAACACATGATTAGTTGACTCTAGTTCTATACGTTTCCTTACCAGAAGTTACCAAATAACTAACATGAGAGTTAGTGACAAAATTAAATGTTAAGGCTATAAGAACTATAATAGGCAGTCTTCTAACAAAGCTATTCGATACCTTACAAATTCTGAATATTAATCAGAATATAGTATCATAATTAAGCAATGTTATGAAGGTTGTGAGGTTTGCATAGTCAACATAAAGTCACAATTATCTTAAACTCTCATTTTTATTTGTTCTAAATATCTGGATTGAAACATTATTAAGATAAAAACTAGATGATACCTTACACTTTCACAATTTTTGTCATCATGTAAATGAAAAATTTGACAAAAAGGAAAATGAGACTTATAAATTTCATCCATTATAACCGAAATTCATGAGAAATCATGACATGGTTAATGAGGATGATTATTCAATTAATCTCATTCTAAGTGATTTTAAATCATGATGTTAAAGCCCTAAGTATGACTTTGCTTAAGGAATAAGTATGGGTCCATCTTAAGCCATTCATTGACATTCGTGGAACTTATTCCAAATGGAATATTTAGACATAATTCATTTATCATTTAAAGACTATTTGCTTGTATCTAAATTTTGTCGTATATGGCCCACGGTCTTATAAGAAATCTACTCATATATGTGCTTAACATGATTTCTATTAAATATGTCCCTAAGTTTTTATGACATCTGGACATTAAGGAAATCAAGTAAAGTCTAACATATATATATGACAGGTTCCCACGTCATATACCTAATTGAAACTTCTCTTATAGCATTCTAGAGATATTAAAGATCAGTGGGAGCATTAAATGTCTTGATCATAACTTGCAATAGTTGCAAGAGGTGGGGGAGTGAAAATTTTACATTACCTAAATTTACACCTCTTGTACAAGACACTGCTCCATCTTGACACTGTTCTATCAAAACTTATCTCCTTAAAATCTAATGCTACTATTACAAAAGTTTCATTGTTGCTTAATTGTGGGCACACTTAGATTTCTTATCTAAACTAACATAATTCTCAACAAGAGAAACTACAATGACTAACGTCATTAATTTGTGTTTCTCTATTAGATTTTGTTGGTCGTTACATATTGACCCCAAGCATGCTGAGTTCATAAAGTTTTCTAAGGTTAGTGGGAGCAGTCAAAGTCCTTATCATGACTTGCAAGGAATACAAGAGGCGGGGGGAAGAGTGTCATTAAATTTCACTCAAAATTTAACTCCGATTACACCTCTTGTACACCATACTGCACCAACTCTTACAAACTTAGAATCCTGAAAATGATAGCAACTTAAACAAGAGCTAATCCATAAAACTGAAACTTCTAATAAACCCAATAATCAACTCAGGAGGTCATCTAGGTTTAAAAGCCTACTAACTTTGATGATTACACAATCTCCCTAACTGAAGTTGAAATGGATTTTGGAAAAGTTTACTGATCATATCTCTTCTAATTAAGCCATTAGTGTCAATCAATCTTCTGAATGGAATAAAACAGTTTTCTAGTAAAATTGATTTTATGTGTTCGCATAACGTTTGGGATTTGATTGAATAACCTAAGAGTGTTCATAACTAAACCAAATCCTGATATAAACGTTAAGACACAAAGAAGCATGATTGATTGTCAAAGGTTGTACTCAGAAAGAGATAAATTATTAAAGAATCTTTATTACATATCTAACAAAAGATTTCTTTTAGGATCATCACTGTTCTAGTAGCTTATAAAAGTTTTGAGCTACATTAGATGAACATTAAAACAATTTTTCCCTAACAACTGGCTGACATATTTACATGTTCATAAAACAACCTGAAAGTTCTAAACTTAAGGTTAAAGAACAGTTTGTCTATAAGCCAATAAAATCCATGTATGGTTTAAAGCAAACATCATAATATGATGAAATCTTAACACAATGATTTTCATCAGTAACCAAGTGGAATAATGTACCTACCTCAAGATGAGTGGGAGCAACTAAGATAAACTTGTCTATATAGATGATATTCTTTTGACAAGTAGATGTTACATAAGTCAAAGCATTGTTAACACAAACTTTGATATAATAGATCTCAGAGATATCTCTTACATAATAGATATCATAACATGTTGAGATAGACTAAATGGGACATTACTTCCGTTCCATAAGTTTAACATTAAATTGGTCCTTACATATGTAACAAACAATACTGCTCTCCTTTAGAGGATAATAGGATAAATGAGATTATTTCTTACGCTTCATTAATTAGAAGCCTTATGTAAGTTTAAGTCTATACTCGTTTAGATATTACTCACATTGCAACACACTAGATATGTCTAGATTAATGTGAAGCATCTAATAGAGTATTACAATATCTTTAAAAAAAACGAGAGACTATAATTTAAAGAAGAAGTGAGAACTCAAACCGGTTTATTATTACTCTAACTTTGTAATATTCAAAGATAACAAAATGTAATTTCGGGTATATCTTTATGTCAACAGACAAAATCTATCTCATGGAGGAGTCATAATAGACTGATATCAACAACCTAAGTTATAACGACATAATATAGTCACTAAATGTTGTTGGAAATTTATCAGAGGACTCATAAGTTTATTAACTCCATATAATTAATATTTTGAAGACTTGTTGTGATAAAGTCAGCTACCATGTCTCCTTGAACAGTAACAGTTCGAGAGGTGCTGCATTAAATTTCGATACACAATTAATTATTCGTTTATGAGCGAATTGAGGAAACTAAATCTTTGTATCGAATACATTCATGATATGCTTAAGGATCCTATAATTGAAGGTCTATTACCCATAAGTCTTATTAAGAGTGCACATAAAAGAGACGGGTTTTAATTGATGACCATGTACAACTGCATATCGTACTATGAATGTCTAACTATTAATTAATTTTCCTCATCAGTTTGATTTTGTATGTCTCTTACATATGTTCTGCCGGTGTAATGACATATAGACAACTATAAATACAAATCAAACGTTAAAGGGCTTACTTATTTTGATCATAACTGTTAGGTTTTAAATTAAGGCTATAGTATGACTAATGGGGGTCCTGAGTCGCATAATGATTCAACGGCTGTATTTCTCTGCTATAGTACTTGTTTAAGGCTAAAATGAGTATTAACTTCTGATCAGACTTATCTAATACTCATGATAAATGATTATTCGGCTAAGTGGGAGAATGTAAGATTAAATATTTATTTATTTATATTTAATCTAGTAGCCATCATTATCATTTATATAATATAGATCAAAATATATTAATAACCTATTAATAATTAGTTGGTAATTGTTGATGGACCATATTACCCTTATTAACTAATTAGGTTTCCTCTTGGGTGTATATATAAGGAGATTATTAGAGAGGTAAAAGGTTAGACACACAACCTAATAACACTAACATCAAATTCGTCCCTCTCTCTCCCTCAACCGATTCTGCCCTAGTCTCGGTTCATCGCCATCATCACTTTACACCCTAAGGAGGAACCAGATCAAACTGACAACTCTGTCGAACACCGTGGCTGCGTCTATGACTGGATTCTCTACTGATGCAATCAAAGGTATGTTATTATATGTTTTCCATTATGTTTAAACAGAACTGATCAACATATCAATATTATTCGATTTAAATCGGTTAAGACTTGTCCTGTTCTTAGGGCTGTAAACGAACCGAACGAATACGAACAAGGTCTTGTTCATGTTCGTTCGTTAAGGAAATAAATGTGTTCGCGAGCGGTTCATAAACACTTACCGAACGGTTCATTCATTAAGGAAATGAGCGTGTTCACGAACGCAAATATATTTGGCGAACGCGACGAAGGATAAATGTGGATAGCCCAGAGAGTAGCACTGGAACATAAATCCCTTATTGTGGGATGGAGGTCGATCGCATTCGTAGATGTAAATAATGATAAAGGAAAGAGAAATGTTGCATAAACAATGTGAAATAGGGTTTCTTAATTTAATTGTTAGGGTAATAAAATAAATAAAAGTCTAATAATATAAAAAGTATAGATAAAATATATGAAAGTACAAAAATCTTTAATTAAAACCCAAACATTCGAACATAAACGAACGCAACTGAATGAATGTTCATGAACACGTTCACGAACACCTTACCAAACGTTCACGGACACAATTGAACGAACGAGACCTCTGTTCATGTTCGTTCATTTAACTAATCGAACGAAATTTTTTGTTCATGTTCGTTCGTTTGTTAAACGAACGAACATAAACGAACTTCCCGCCGAACGGTTCACGAACTGTTAGCTGAACGTTCAGTTCGTTTGCAGCCCTACCTGTTCTCCCTAATGGAGACGCAAGTTCGTTTTTCATTTGGGCCATTTTCGAAGGACATTGGGTAAAGGGAATAATCAGGAATTTGAACCTGACGAGAGGAGAGGGTTTACGGATTCCATCCGGTTCCCGTGCATCAGAGGGTCCGGTCTCATGGCGATCGAGGAGTCGAACTTGGATATAGCCGCCCCAAGTAGGGTGGGTTTACATGTGAGATTCTTTGTCGTTCAAAAAAAAAAAGTTAAGACTCAAATGTTTATCCTAAGGCTTTTTAATATGAAAAACAAAATATATAAAAAAAAATTATGAAATTTAAGTAATATTTATTTGTTATCTTAATCTGTCATGAAAAACAAAACATTTAAAAAAGATTATGAAATTTAAGTAATATATTTTTGTTATCGTAGTCTGTAATAATATTTTTTTTTTGTTATCTTAGTCTGTCTTGTGATAACAAAAAAATGTTATATGTATTATGTAATATAATCTTGTTTTTTTTTTTTTTGAAATGTGGATGATATCTCTTAAGGATGATTCTCAAACATGCAATATGTGGGGTTTTCAGTTTACATGATGAATGATTAAAAACATACAACATTGTAAGAAACAATGCAAGTTTGCTAAGAAATTATGTGAGATCCACAATAAGTCAATAACACATGATGGTTACATTATTAGATCTTTTTGTCAATTGAAAAGAAATTTTTAATAATAAATATATAATATAAATTTTGTTAAACAATTTGTATCAAATAAAAGCCTTCAAGAGAAAACTCATTAAGCACTTCCACATAGCTAGAATAGGTTTGTATTTTCACCTTCAAAGTTCAAATATTGATTTTTCGTAAACTTTCCTTGTAGGGATCCATGTCAATCCTTCTTTTATTCTTTATACCCTGTTAATAATCGGGATTCGAATGTTTTTTTTTTCCTTTTCTAAACTTTTATTAAATTATATACTTATTTGTATATAGATAGTCTCATAGGATGCATTTTATTTTATACAAAACTAATTTTAAACAGAGAATCAAATAAATCGTTTAAAGAAGGTAATCGCATATATTAGAATAGTGAAAAAGACGAGGTTAAAAATCGTATAGAGAAAAAGACGAGGTTAAAAATCATCTTCTATCTTATATTTAAATCACTACATACTATATTTTGTGTAGTTCTTTGTGTATTCAAGGAAGCTGACAACTTACTTTTTATTTGTATTCGTTTGTCACTCTTCAACTTGATAGTAACTAAGTCTTAAGAAACACATTACAACCGGAATCAAATAAATATTTCTCTCTCTATTTAATATAAATATATTTGTTATTCTCGAATTAACAAGTCTATATTTTTTTATATTGGTCACATGTTTATCCAAAATAAGTGACCAACAACGACTAGTGACCGATCGTAATAATTCTTTTACATTTTTTGTCACCTCCCATTTTATGACGAAAAAGGTTGGTTACCAATGAGCTTCACCTAAAAAGGATAACAAATATTATTGATACATATAAAAAGTCTTATATATATGTCAAATAGGCATACTTGAAAAGATTTTAGGCAACAACTATCTTATCTTTCCTTTGTTACTCTAGTGGTGGTTATGGGTATTTAAGTTTCATCATCTATGATAGACTTGGATGAGTTTTTCCCTCCAGGTCTCAAATTCAAGTCTGGGTGATAGAGGTTTCTCATTGAGGAGTTTAAATTGGAGATCTAATGTGTGAGGGCTCTCTAACGCGGACCCGGTTAAAACAACGTATACTAGACCTCCCGACATTCGCGAATAATTCAAACCTTTCAAAAAAACTTAGAGCTTTTTTCTCTTTATTCTTTCTTTTAGAACAGAATATATTTTTAAAAATTTTTGGTTTACATGAATGACCTCCAAACTTATATGTCTCTAAAAATTCTGTCTTTATCAATGGCCACAACCTAGAGTTTTTTTTATGTTCAACAGGGTATTTGTTTTCTCAAATAATACTTTCATTAGACTAATGGGTATGGGTCGGCTGAGGCCCGGCTAGGACCGGCTCCGATCCCCCACACCACCCCCCTAGGCTCGGCTCGGCCCAAACGGTTCACACCAGCCGAATGAGTTGTGGCCCCACTTCAAATATTATATTTCCTTTTTCAATTTAAATACCCTCTCTCTCATCCTTTTTCAATTTAAATACCCTCTATCTCATCCATTTTCAATTTAAACACTTAAAAAATTATAAAATAATGAGGTGGGGTAGCCTCATCCTCCATCCCCCTCAAATGTGAAGGAGGTCCATCCCACACGAGCCGCCTACGTGGCGCCTACGTGGCGGCTCATCCCCTCCAAGCCCATCCTCTCCATACCCTTTAGTCTTAGGGGAGGAGGGGTGGTTCACTAGTGATAGATTTCTATCACTCTCACTATCCAATCAAATCATGTCAAGTCATCACCCCATATTCTATCACTAGTGATAGAAATGTAGGGGGTGATATATGGAATTCTATCACTCCCAAATTTTTTTTAATTTTCATTTTAAAATTAGAAATTAACAATAAAACACTAAAATAAAAAATTTCATTAAACTTAAAAAATAAATTACATAGCAAAATAAAAAAACAACTAACATTGGAAAAAAAAAACTAAACGGGTGGCATCTCCCAACCTCACTTTGCGCAAATCTCGCGCTTTTGTTGAATGACAATTGACTTAAACGGTTCGTCGAGATGGTTGTGCTTTTCACACAAGATTTTTAAATCATTTTGTCTTTCAATCGTCTTCAAGTGATCCTTGTACGCCTGCTCTCGTTCAACTTTTAGGGACAAAATTGTTTCTTTTCTTTGTTCGGCCTTCTTGAATTGGGTCATTTTCTCCTCTTCGATTCTGAAGATCGACTCCGCCACCGCTTCCTTCCCTTTGCTTGACGATTCACCACCTCTCCTGCGTCGTGGCCTTGTAGGTGTAACTTCTTCAACGGGGTCGTTGATCGGGTTCGTCAAGGGGGTCGTCGTTTAAGTTCATTTGGGGCAAGTTATCCGACGCGGAAGTCGTGTAATTCCCCGAATCGGATGTCTTTGATCTTTTCGAACCTCCTCGTTTTTTTGGAGCCGTAGGACCACGCATGTCAACCAACTCAACGGGGACCCACTTCGGGTGATTTCTCGCCACTTCCCATGCAGCCACGTGTGGAAAACCCCTCTTTTTGTAGACATCACAATACATTTTGGTGGCTTGTCGCATGATTGTCGCCTCGCTCGCTCCACTTTGTGGGTTTCGGTTCTACAAAAAATATAAAAGGTTATGTTTTTTTTTTAATTTGTTTTTAAAAAAATAAACTGTTTTCTGTTTTTTATAAAAAAAACTGTTTTCTGTTTTTTTTAAACTGTTCTGTTTTTTTTAAACTGTTTTCTGTTTTTTTTAACTGTTCTGTTTTTTTAAACTGTTTTCTGTTTTTTTTAAACTGTTCTGTTTTTTTTAACTGTTCTGTTTTTTTAAACTGTTCTGTTTTTTTAACTGTTTCTTTTTTTTTAAACTGTTCTGTTTTTTTAACTGTTTCTTTTTTTTTAACTTTTCTGTTTTTTTTTTTTAATAAAAACAGTTTTCAATGAAAAAAGATTTCAACTTTAATAAAAAACATACCTTTTGAATGAAACAAGCGTTGAACTTACTAATTTTCCCGTTCAAATCCGTCCACTTCGACGTCATTTGGTCCATGTTTCGTATTCTTGCACCGGGAAGTTGCCTAAAATGATTAATGACCTGTCTCCAAAACGCATCATTTCTTTGCTCGTTGGCATGTTTCTTGCTCTCCGATATGTGCAAATACGCATGCACCAAGGACACCTCCTCCTCGCTCGTCCATTGTTGTCGGCCGATTTGGACGATTTCTTGAACGACATCATTTTCTTCCTCTTCCTCTTCTTCTTGTTGTTGTTCTTGAACGTAATCATCATCTTCATCGTCGTCAAGACTTTGTTGTGGTTCACGATACGCGGTTGCAAAATGATGGAGAATTGTGTTGTCTTCTAGTAGTGGGTCGAGTTGGTGGGGTTGGGTTTGATACGTTTGGGGTTGAAATTGGTGAGGTTGAAACGGTGGGACGAACGGTTGGTTTTGATACGTTTGCGATTGAAATGGTGGATATTGTTGGGTTTGAAAGGGTGGATATTGTTGGGTATGAAAGGGTGGGACTTGGTCGGGTTCGTCTTGCAACCTAAAGCGCGTCGGCTCGCCAAGATTCGCTCGAACCTTGGGTCTTACGGGATTTTTCTTCGTACCCGAACCTCTTTTTTTCGAACCCACACCTCTCTTGCTTGAACCTTCCATATTTCTTGTAAAATTATTTAGATTGAGTTGGAGAGTTTGTTGATTTTTTGTATTGAGTGTGTGAGAATGGTTTAGAGAATTTGTTGTTTTTTAATTGAGTGTGTCAGGGTTATATATAAAAAAAAAGGTTTAAAGGTAAAAAAAAAAATTCAAACGGTCAAAAATCCTTTCCAAACGGTCCTTTCAACGTTCGAATTTTCAAATATCAATGCGTGATACTTTCAACGCGTTGACAATATAACGCGTGAAACTAATGCCGGCGGCGGTGTTCCGTTATTGTTTAACGAGTGATGGTTGTGGTATAACGTACCACCCCGTGTGGCCTTATTGAGAATGAAAAAGTTGAACCAGTTGTTGAAGATAGCGAATTTAATTTGATTCAGTTTTATATTTTATTTTATCAATACATAATTTAATTTTTCTCTAATAATATGTACTTTTTGGTATTAAAACATCTAAATACATAAAAAAAGTTGTACATTATATATGATATTAAACAAAGGAAGATCTATAGTTGCCTTCTACAATGCTTCTCCTCTATTCTCTTCTAAACATACATGCATTGATATAATATTATATATAATAATTATATTGCATCAAGATTGATAATTATGTGCATCGATATTGTACAATGATTTGACGGAGGGGTCTTTCAATTGCCTGCTATTAAATGTGACTCACCTCTATTATTATTAGTATCACAAAATCTTCTCTTTTTTTACATGTGGATCTGTTCTCTCATCTGTTTCTCTGTAATCAAAACAAGAACCAGCTTCAACAAAAGCATCCATCGCCGGACTACCGTGGTGGCGGAATCATGTGACGGAGAGACGTGTGTCTGTGGTGTCCTGAGGCTGAAGAAGACGACGGCAGGAGGCACTCCGGCAGCGAGTTTAGAGTTTTTCTGGGAACCCTAAGAATGGTGATGGCGACAGTTCATTTTAATCCTGCGACAAATTTATCTTCATTTTAGGGTTGTACCTTACGTATTAAATGAAAAAAGTTATTAACTTTTTTTTTATCTTAAAATGTCCTCAAATGCATTATAATCAAAGCCGACCCTGGGGTGGGCGTGAACGACCCCCCCCCCCTCCCCCGACGAGGGCACATTTTTTCTAAAAAAGTCACGAATATAGGTATATGAATAGAAAACTCATATAAAACATAAACTTATATCTTAGGTTCATTTAAAACTATGAATCTTAAGATTTATAACTTAACTCCGTTAGATATTAGCTAGATACCCATTTTAGTTTTAAAAAATAACAATAATAACAGTGAGAGCTTCGGGAATGCAAGGAGAGCTTCAGAAATCATCAGTTAGCTATTAGCCTGTTACGGTATGTTATTTACTCATTCGAATACTTTAAATTTGTCACTTCAGTAATTGCAATGTTTATTGTTATTAACATTAATCGTTGTTTAAAAAAAATAGTTTATATTATCAATTTCGTCAAGGTTTAAGAGGCCTGTTTTTAAGACTCCAACAGTACATCTGTATTCAACAGATTAATTGGCATTTGGCGGTATCCGAGGCATCAAAAGTGTATATTTATTGTGTTATTTTAAATTTTAATCGACTTATTATAATGTTAAATATTATTTTATCAATATCTTATACTAAAGCAAAATAGTGTTGACTTTTTGACATTGATGTGACAATACTATTTAGCCAGAGAATTGTGTTTTTAGGCGTCATTCTCTCATTCTCTCTATTTTCCTTCAATTCTCTTATCCGCCTCAATTATCAATCAATTCAAAATTTTCTACAAAATTATGAATACTTTTTCATTATTATCGCTTATAAATTGTTTATTTCTAATCGGAGAATTCAAACGATGATTCGTTTCACCTATTTCATCAATGGCGAATATGGCTAGAAGAAAAACGATCGGTCTCTTCAACATCACTGTGATCCATTCTAATGCATTTAGGTGTTTGTTTTCTCTTTCATCTACACTTTCTTGAGGATTCACGTCTGGATCTGATAAAAATGGCGTCGTTGTTATCGGTGGCGGCCCTGGCGGATACGTGGCGGCAATTAAGGCCACTCAGTTATGCCTCAAAACGACGTGCACTGAGAAGCTTCCTTCGAAGGTAATTGATTTTGTTGATGTTTGCTTGATGAGTTTTTGACCTAATTGTTTATGTCGTTAGATTTTATAATTTGACCTAATTGTGATTTTGAGTTGTTAGGCTTAGGTATTGAGTGATTGGTGAATTGTGATGTCTTGTGTGTTTATACTTGAAATGGCTATGGGGTTGATAGCAACAGAAACAAGTGAGGAACAATATATGATTTATTAATAATCAAAATACAATGAACGTGGAATCATATAGTTCATGTTTTAGCTTAATGGTATCACAATATAGAGGGGTTTATTGTAAACATTAAGTTTTTATTTCATAATCATTTGACTTTTATATTTCTGGCCACTAGGACTTTTCTAAGTAGTGGTGCTTTGGATGGTTTAGCTTACACAATGTTCCATTTGAATTTTGCAGGGGAGTCACAATGCATCATTCAGGCCCTGGATAGATAGATTTTGAATTACGAATTCTGTTTTTCTTGTGTTGAGTCGTGGTTAGGGTTCGTAATATGTGGACGTTTGGGATGAATGTCAGTTGGAAGGGCACTCAAAGGTGGTTTTTTTGTTATGAAACTGTTTATTTTACATTGTGACCAACCAGATTTGTCATAATGGTTTTTGAAAATTATCCATCTCTTTGCTCATCGATCTTAATTTATGAGGGGTGTGCTATAGATTTTTAGTATTTATGATGCAAACATTAAAGCCTAAAGTACAACTTGCTCTTGCTTCACTTTTTAATTTGTTGTCACGTTTTGTTTAGTTTCACAGGTCATCCCACAACCGCTAATATGTGCTATCAGCATAGAGGAAAGAAAACCCCCAACTGAGAGGCAGAAAGATACGAAGATGCTAGAGGTGTGGGTATGCAAGAGAGAGCTTGGTATCAATGACGGCAAACCTACTAATAAAACAACAAATGTCGTTTATAAAGAAGTCGGTACGGCGGCCACATCCGGTTGTGATCGGTGGCCAATTCGTTGCGGTGAAAGGTGAAATAAATATGCCCATAAAGTGCAGTGAATGAGACCACAACTTCTTATGTTCCGGGGTGATTTTGAGAGCAAATCGCAGGGTACATGGCAGCAGCTATCTGGGCTATTATGGCTAAGTAGGAGGTGCTCAGGGGCTGCAAATGATGGTCAAATAACACCAGCTAGTGGGGTGATGGCTGCCATAACAGAACGAAAAAAGGGACATCCACGTCATGTGATTTGGGTTCGGTTTTGAGGTTGAATCATGGTGTACGTACAAAGCGTGAGTTCGAACGTTATAGGTGTGTTCTAAACACCCATGTTTTAATGTTTTCAATGGTATTAATGGGTTCTGTGCTGATGTGTAACACCGCGTGTTTTCACGAGTGAAAGTCAAAGTCAAGGTCAAAGTCAACGACCGATTTCGCGCGACGTGACTCGTAGAATTGTTTGTATGATATTTAGATTATGTGGAGTAAATGTCGTACATTACAATAATCGAATCATGCTAACCGTATTTCAATCGACCTATGACTGTGAACGATAGGAAGTAACAATGCGATAAAGTTAATCAAGCTATGCTAATCAAATCGACATCAAATCATAACTCGAGCTGTGTATTTTACTTGCCGTTATACGTGTGTGTGTGCCTTACGTGTTACCTGTGCATGTTTATTTTATGTCATTTTATGTTGTGATAATCAAGCGAACTCAATCGAACTCGAAGTCTAACTCGAATATAAACGGACCCTAACCCGAATTCCGAGTCGAACCCTATAAGAAGTAGTTGGGACTGAAAGTAATTTAATTAGGAAACCCTATCGAATCTCTCGCAAATCGAAGCCGAATCTACATCGCACCGAACACACCAAAGGAGGTGGCGTCCGCACGGATGGCCAATCCGCACGGATTGCCCATCCGCACGGATTGCCAATCCGCACGGATGACCCGTCTGCGCGGATAACATATCCGGGTGCGTGCCATGCGCACGGTTCACCCTTTCCCTTTTTGGCATCCTATAAATACACGGGTCACTCTCCACTTTTTCCACTTTTGGCAAGTGACGTCCGAACCACACGCATTCTTCACCTTTTCCCAGATTTCTCTCAATCCAGGTAAGTTCTTGCACTAATTCTTGTACATCTTTGATCACTACACAATTCTACACATTTCCATCTTTCAAATCTTCACTTTCAACCATGAAATCATCCGGATTTGGGGTATTCACAGGTGACGTCATCATGAAGTTCATAAGAACTTCATGCTTGGCTTCATTCCACCAAGAATGTCTCAGATCTAAACGATTTCTGACAGTTTTTACAATAAACTCACCTAGATCTAAACTTTTCTAAGGATAAAAGAGTTGAAAGAAATAAACCTAAGTTCTCTCCTTCTTTTACCCTTAAAACCGGAACAAATCCGATCAGTCCTAGTGTTCTACTCGTCAATAGTGAAGCCCTAGCTCTAGATCTGGAATCCTACCCATAGACAACTGATTTCGGGGTTAACCGGGATGACCGTTCTGAGTCGCCGACAGGCCGAGTTAGGGTGATTCCTGACCGGTCTAGTCACGCGGGTGAGAACACAACTCCAAGTGGTTGCCACGTAATCAGAACGTCTCGATAAACGACAACAGAAACCAAGTGTAGACGAACGGAACAACCAGACCAGTTGTCCGCACGGGCAAGCTGTCTGCACGGACTAGCTGTCCGCACGGACGAACCATACGCACGTATAGGTCATACGCACGTACAGGTCATACGCACGGGTTGTCATCCGCACGGACTACCCTTGGAACCCACTTTCCAAACGAGGTTTGAGTATCGACGAACGAGCAATCCGGACGGACGACCTCTGAATGGATTACTCTTCGGATCATGAGATACTAAGGCCTTAAAATGAAAATCAAACAAACTTCATCCGCACGGCCAAGCCGTACGCACGGACAGGCTATCCGGACGGATTGTCTCTGCCCGCGCGCACAGGCTGCCCGCACGGACTGCCATACGCACGGACCGCCGTCCGCGCGGCCGGCTTGAAAGGTAGAAACACTTTGGTGTTTTCTAAATACTACAACGAAAACTCCAAAGCACAAGCCATCATACACAAACACATCTTAGGAAGAAACAACCCACTTGAACATTTATCCACACAAGCCATCTAACCGTACGGATAAGTCGTCCGCACGTGCAACTAGTCCGCACGGGTTGTCACCCGCACGGACAGTCACACGCACGGATAACCTAACCGGATGGAACACCATCCGCACGCATCACCATCCGCACGGATAGGTCATGCGCACGGATGACTTCTACTCACGGATGACTGATCCGCACGACTTGTCATCCTACCCACTCTCACTTGTACTGTTTTACGCGTCACTTATCATTACGTTATCGAATCTATTCAGACTAATCGTACTCGCTGTAAAGCGCTCCCTTCAATCCATATCACTGTGAGTATACTCGAACCCTTTTTGCTTTTAGCACTTTTGGGTGTTACATACGTTACAACTATTCAAACTACAACTATCACACTACTCAAGCTATTTTAACGCTTAACCATTAATGCATGTTATACGTGGCTTATGAATGCTTGTTGTTATGTTTACACATGGAATGTTGTCTACCTGCCTTAGCAACGATAGTACTATAGTTTGGACTCAGCACCCGTTCACACGGGGGTTGTTAAGGATCTTTTACTTGCATGGATTACAGTGGTAATCGTGTATTGCGAACTGCCTCAGGCAGTCAACCCGCAGTCATTGGTATCGATTGATCTATGTCGATAACTAACGTGCTTCATTTCTCTATGTGTACGTGCTGGTTATGCGTAAACGAATTCGAACTCTATATGCTATTATCAAACTTGTATGCTCACCTTTACATTCTATGTATTGACATTATTTTAACGTATGTGACAGGTGCTTAGGACGCATATGTGGTAGGAAATGGAAGCTAGAATAAAGCTTTAGAGCCCAACAAATAGTTGTCTGTAGATAACTTATTAGGGGTCTCTAGAAGCAGATAAACAATTGCTACTTATTTAAATCTGAGTTGTCGGAACAGAATATTTGTTTTGATGTCGTCTGTAATAACTTGTTTGACTATTTATGTTACGGTATGGGACGTAATATTTAATTAAATGGTAATGATAGTTGTTATGGAAACTTCTGGACAATCTGTTTCGCTTAGTGCCGCGCCCCGATGATTCTGCCATCGGTTGGGGTGTGACAGATTGGTATCAGAGCCATAACTATAGGGAATTAGGCAAGACTCGACCTAGTCCGGGTCGAAGTCTTAGAGACCTAGACTATAGTTAAGAACCAACAGACTAACTCGCGCGTATGCGTAAATTCACCACTATTACTCACTCTTTTCTATCACTGCGCTCGAATTTTCAAGTTGTGAACAGGTAATAAGGCCGAGAATAGGTGTGAAAACCGCAAACTCTCGACTAAAGTTGTCTAATCAGCTTGCGTTTTAGCTACAAACGAGGGGAATTATACCAAATCAGGAGTGAAATCCATATTTTGATGAATAATCTCCTCAATTTTCATCAAAAACGAGGACGGAAGTTGCCAGATAGGGGTGAAACCCTAACCTTGACGACTCGTCCCGCTTTTATACAAAACTCCACCAAAGTTCGATGGACTCCAACGATCTAAAGACACAACCTAACCAAAGGGAATTGCGCCAACGCCCAAGAATCGAGGCAAAGGCATAGTCCTAGAGGTCGTTGTGCAGGATCCTTGCGAATAGTCGAGCTACTTTGGTTAGTCAAAGTCTATTAGCCGCAGACAATCTACCTTCGATTTATCGATCTTTGAGAAAATTTTAATGTATTTTCTGTCATTTGTTAACGTTTTGAGATACTATTGGTTTCGACCCAACACTATTGCTTCTGCTAAAACACAAACCAACACAACTCATCGCTAGCAAATCGACGATAGGAACAGTTAGAATACTTTGTACGCTCGTAGGTGCCTTTAGTGACTAAATTTATGTGTTCTTGCTGTTGTGCTTGTGTGATTAGGAATACCTGTGATTATGTGCTCTATATGTCTACGTGATTTTGTGCAATTCTGTGATTTTGTGACTATATGCGTTTAAATGGTGCGTGTTACTGAGCTTTAGTAGTGATAGACGTGTGAGGTGAGATTCGAATACATGTGTTGAGTTCCATGGCGATGTCTATTGCAGACAATGTCGTCTGGATCCCGTCATCAACTCTCTCGTCAGGAAAAGAGGGACAAACGCCTTGCTTCCATCGTCGCGAAAGCTGTAGCAAAGGCTGTGAGCGATGTCTGCGAGAATGCCAGCAAATCATCCGAGGAATCGAGGACTGAGGATCCTAGAGCTACCGCGAGACCTTTCAGCTTCAAACAATTCAAGTCATGTGGGCCGAAAGAATTCACAGGCGAAGGAGGTCCTACTGCTCTATTCCACTGGTTTGACTCTATCGAGGTTACTCTGCGACAAAGTGGTTGCCCTGATGACCTTCGAACTCTGAACGCTACCGGCGTCTTTCAGTCCCGTGCTTTGGACTGGTGGACGGCCGAGAGGAACAAGAGAGGGAATGATGCAGCTTACGGTTTATCGTGGGAGGAGCTCAAAGAAGTCATGCTGGAGGAATTCTGCCCTCCTCACGAGCGCCAAAAGCTTGAAGATGAATTTTGGCACATACATCAGAAGGATGGAGACAATGCTGGTCTCACTGCTCGCTTCAAACAGCTCAGCATTATCTGTCCTGACCAGGTCAAGACTCCTGATATGACCATCAAGAAGTACATCCGAGCTTTGCCCGACTGCGTTGCTGATTTCGTGCAAGCAGCTAAGACTACCACGATCGAAGAAACCTATCTGTTGGCCGCTGAGATCAATGACAAAAGGGTCAAGGCCGGAGTGTGGGATAAGACCTCCAAGCATCTGCATCAAGCCACTATTGCTACACCAACTGCTGAACCCACGTCATCAAGCAACAAGAGAAAGAACAGCTCCACCAACAAGAACTGTGCGATTTCTGCTGCACCGATCCAAGCTGTACCTGCTCAACAGCGTCAAGTAGTGGCGCCTGTGGCCAATGCACCGCCTGCAAAGCGTGCATATACTGGACCACACCCACTCTGCCCTACTTGCACCTACCATCACCCGACTGCTATTCAATGCCGCTTCTGTGCTCATTGCAACGTCTACGTCCACTTTACTGCCAACTGCCGTATTCGTCAAGCTCCTGCCAATCAAGCCCTACTCGCTGCCCCACAGGGTCAACAAGCTCCTCCGGCACCCGCAGTCAAAGCCAGAGCATGCTTCACATGTGGCGACCCGAACCATTTCGCCAACATGTGCCCAAACAGGGTGGTGAAACAAGAACCCCAGCAGCAACAGCAGCAACCACAGCAACAACAACAGCAGCAGCAACAGGCCGCACGAGCCAGAACTTTCAATCTCAACGTGCGTCAAGCCCAGGCCGACAACAACGTGGTGAATGGTACGTTCCTTGTGAATGGTATTTATGCTTCATGTTTGTTTGATACTGGAGCCGATAATTGCTTTGTGTCACTCGAATTTGAGAAACTCCTTAGTCGTAAACGTTCCCGACTCTCCTCTGCATTCGATGTTGAAGTCGCTACCAGAAGAACCATCGCTGTAAACTCTGTTATTCGTGATTGCACTCTTGAGCTCAACAATCACATTTTCTCCATCGATCTCATTCCGATGCAACTAGGAAGCTTTGATGTCATAGTAGGCATGGACTTTCTTCGCGAGAACCATGCCGAAGTTGTGTGCTTCGATAAAATGATTCGTTTTTCTCTCGCAAACGGTGATTCATTGTGCGTTTATGGTGATACTACTTCGAAGGGTCTCAAGCTTATGTCATGCTTACAAGCTAGCAAGTATCTCCGTAAGGAATACAGGGCTTTCCTGGCTCATGTCGTAGCAGCGGAGAAGGAAAAGAAAGAGAAGAAGAAAGTAAAAGACGTTCCAGTGGTTCGAGAATTTCCTCAAGTTTTTCCAGAGGATCTTCCCGGACTACCTCCGAAGCGTGATATCGATTTCCGCATTGATCTCATTCCTGGAGCTAATCCTATCGCCAGAGCTCCTTATCGACTCGCGCCGTCCAAAATGCGCGAACTCTCAACCCAACTCCAGGAATTACTTGAAAAAGGCTTTATTCGCCCGAGCACCTCTCCTTGGGGCGCACCAGTTCTTTTCGTTAAAAAGAAGGACGGGTCGTTCCGGATGTGCATCGACTACCGCGAATTGAATAAGTTGACTATCAAGAACCGCTATCCTCTGCCCCGAATCGACGATTTGTTTGATCAGCTACAAGGCGCTACGTGTTTCTCGAAGATCGATCTACGTTCCGGATACCATCAGCTGCGTATACAAGAGGAAGATATACCCAAAACCGCGTTTCGCACTCGTTACGGCCATTACGAATTCGTTGTCATGCCTTTTGGCCTAACCAATGCACCAGCAGTTTTCATGGATCTGATGAATCGAGTGTGTAAACCGTATCTTGACCGTTTCGTCATCGTGTTCATCGACGATGTCTTGATCTATTCCAAAACAAGAGCCGAACACGCGCAACATCTACGTTTGGTTCTCGAGTTACTCCAGGGGAACCAACTCTACGCCAAATTCTCCAAGTGCGAGTTTTGGTTGGGGGAAGTTCAGTTTCTGGGTCACATCGTAAATAGTCAGGGTATTCACGTCGATCCTGAGAAGATTGAAGCTGTTAAGAGCTGGGTTCCGCCTAAGAATCCGACTGAAGTCCGCTCCTTTCTCGGGCTAGCGGGCTATTATCGACGATTCATCGCAGGATTCTCGAAGATTGCTGTACCACTCACTTCTCTCACTCATAAGGACCAGCCTTTTGTCTGGGGAACCAAACAAGAGTCTGCCTTTCGAACCCTCAAGTACATGCTTTGCAATGCTCCTGTTCTCACACTACCCGACGGAAACGATAATTTCATTGTCTACTGTGATGCTTCTAACCTTGGTCTCGGTTGTGTCTTAATGTAACGAGACAAGGTTATAGCTTACGCATCTCGTCAGCTCAAAATCCACGAGAAGAACTATAGAACCCACGATCTAGAGCTAGGCGCCGTTGTTTTTGCATTAAAGATTTGGCGACACTACCTGTATGGTACTAAGTGTACGATCTTCACCGATCACAAGAGCCTACAACACATCTTTAATCAGAGGGAACTGAACATGCGTCAACGCCGATGGGTAGAACTTCTCAACGACTACGACTGTGAGATTCGTTATCACCCAGGCAAAGCAAATGTTGTTGCCGACGCACTTAGCAGACGGAGTTATCTGCTTAGCACTCAAAATGTTCAAGCCCAGCACAATCTCGAAGCTCTTATTCGCGACGCCCAGCATGCATGTTTCAACGAGCGCACCTTGAAGAAAGAAAGAATCTACCACGATGGAGCCCAACTTGTGAGCAAATCTAACGGGATATTCCACTTCTTAGACAAAATCTGGATTCCCAAGCGAACTAACCTGCGACAGATTATCATGGACGAAGCCCACAAATCCCGATACTCTATTCATCCTGGTGCTGACAAAATGTACCACGACCTTCGATATAGGTACTGGTGGCCGAGAATGAAACGGGATATCGCTCTCTACGTCGGAAAATGCCTAACCTGTGCTAGAATCAAGGCTGAACATCAAAGACCCTCTGGCTTGCTTGAACAACCTCCGATCCCCATGTGGAAGTGGGAGAGCATAGCTATGGATTTCGTAACCAAGCTTCCAACCACGTCATCAGGTCACGACAGCATTTGGGTTGTTATTGACCGATTGACTAAATCAGCCCACTTTCTGCCAATACGAGAAGACTACAAGGTAAAACGATTAGCCCGAATCTACACCGACGAGATCATTTGTCGACATGGGACGCCTCGTGACATCATCTCTGATCGTGATGCTCGGTTCACTTCACGATTGTGGGAAACGTTTCAAACGGCACTCGGTACAACGCTTAATCTAAGTACTGCGTTCCACCCACAAACCGACGGTCAGACTGAAAGAACGATTCGTACGCTTGAAGACATGCTCCGTTCATGTGTTCTAGATTTCGGTGGTAATTGTGATAGACACCTTCCGTTAGTCGAATTCTCGTATAACAACAGCTACCAGGCTAGCATCCAGATGGCACCTTTCGAGGCCTTATACGGAAGAAGATGTCGATCGCCTATTGTGTGGCACGAGATCAGTCACTCCCAACTAACCGGTCCGGAGCTGCTACAAGAAACGACAGACAAAATTCTCCAAATCCGAGACAATCTAGCGAAAGCTCGGGATAGACAGAAACTTCTCGCCGATAAAAAGCGCAAGCACCGTGAGTATGTCGTTGGTGACTACGTACTCCTAAAGGTATCACCTTGGAAGGGTGTAGTCCGATTCGGCAAAAAGGGGAAACTCGCGCCTCGATATGTGGGACCTTTTAAGATTCTGGAAAGGATCGGAAAAGTCGCCTACAGACTCGAATTACCGGAAGAACTTAGCAATGTCCATCCGACTTTCCACGTGTCGAACCTCCGAAAGTGCATCTACGACCCCGACTTACATGTTCCTCTAGATGATTTACAAGTGAACGAAACATTACACTTCGTGGAAAAGCCTGTCGAAATCATGGATCGCAAAACCAAAGAACTCAGGCGCTCACGCATTCCTATTGTGAAAGTCCGGTGGGAAGGCAAACGAGGCGCGGAGTTCACTTGGGAACTCGAAAGCGATATGAAGGCAAAGTATCCACAACTGTTTAACGAAGGAGTAATGTCCGGTTAAGAAAGGCAAGGTGGCATACATGTAAATAAGGAGAAATCCCTTATAATCCTTTGCCTATCGATAAAAAGTGTTAGGGTTAGAGATTGAGACTTTTGCTCATTTGGAGGTTAGAGAGAGAAACTAGAGAGAGAAAGCTTGTACACGTCTTACGAATCTATTGAATCACGTTAAAATTGTACATTCTTGTGTATCGATCTCACTCGTGCACGAATTCCGCACGTCGTACGAGTCGGATCGCAATCGAAACAAATCACACCGGAACCTAACCAATAGAGTCACAGTTATAATATATACTAAGTACAAATGATCCTCGCAACCGAGCTCCTGCTCAGATACCACTTATACTTTCGTTTATCATATCCAAAAAAATCAGCCGATTTTAACCGTAAAATCCTCGTTAATTTGACGATTTTCAATGGTCCAAACGAAGAACTCTCACACGTGATCCACGAACTAGTTACAGCTTCAGCTTAATTTCGGGACGAAATTTCCTAAACAAGGGGAGGCTGTAACACCCCGTGTTTTCACGAGTGAAAGTCAAAGTCAAGGTCAAAGTCAACGACCGATTTCGCGCGACGTGACTCGTAGAAATGATATTTAGATTATGTGGAGTAAATGTCGTACATTACAATAATCGAATCATGCTAACCGTATTTCAATCGACCTACGACTGTGAACGATAGGAAGTAACAATGCGATAAAGTTAATCAAGCTATGCTAATCAAATCGACATCAAATCGTAACTCGAGCTGTGTATTTTACTTGCCGTTATACGTGTGTGTGTGCCTTACGTGTTACCTGTGCATGTTTATTTTATGTCATTTTATGTTGTGATAATCAAGCGAACTCAATCGAACTCGAAGTCTAACTCGAATATAAACGAACCCGAACCCGAATTTCGAGTCGAACCCTATAAGAAGTAGTTGGGACTGAAAGTAATTTAATTAGGAAACCCTATCGAATCTCTCGCAAATTGAAGCCGAATCTACATCGCACCGAACACACCAAAGGAGGTGGCGTCCGCACGGATGGCCAATCCGCACGGATTGCCCATCCGCACGGATTGCCAATCCGCACAGATGACCCGTCTGCGCGGATAACCTATCCGGGTGCGTGCCATGCGCACGACTCACCCTTTCCCTTTTTGGCATCCTATAAATACACGGGTCACTCTCCACTTTTTCCACTTTTGGCAAGTGACGTCCGAACCACACGCATTCTTCACCTTTTGTAACACCTGTGTCATTTCAACCATCAAACAAATGCCCAACCAGTGAAATATTGTACTTCATACTTGGGATTTGTAAAAATATGTGTATCGTTTACACATATCAATTCTTGTTCGATTTCAATCACTATATCGCTTTCTGGAAGGTTATACGCGCACTAATGCGTAAATATAACCAGTTTAATGCAACGAACACTCCGGAATAGTGAAATGGGCTTAACATACCTTAAATAACCTTTACATAACTTAGATATAAGTTTTTGAAGGTTTGGTGTGGTGAAATCAAAGTTAATTCGTTTACAGGGACTAAAGCTGACAAACTGCGAAAGTATGCCAATTTGAACTGTAACAGACATTCCGGAACTTGACCATAAGTTAAACACACCTTAAATATCCTTTACATGGCTTAGAAATAGGCTTTGAGGGGTTCGGTGTGCTAAAATAAACTTTTGGGACATTCAGGGACTAAAAGTGTCAAAAAGTGCACAAGTTTGCATTTTCGCGCATAACTTACATTCTGAATACATCTGGACATCCAAAAATTTATGTAAGCATGACTACATTATATTTAAGTGTTCGCCTTAAGAAAAATCCATTCGTCGCGTCATTTGGTTCGTTTTTCGCGCTTATGCGCATTCCGTCGTAATTAAGCGAACATCGCGTTCGTACGACCAAATGAACCATCATCCGGCATATTTTTTTTGAATGTTTTGAGTTCCCTATACTTTAACTTCATTTTAGAGCCTTGAAATGATGTTAACGGGGTTCAAACGCATCGAAAATCGCTTAAACAAGGTGCAGGGACCATTTCTGAAAAATCTGCCAAAACAAGGGCCTAGCGTGACGCGACGGGCCTTAGCGTCACGCGAGCCCCCTTCTGGACCAGATTCCATGTTTTTAACAGCGGGTCCCAGCTGTTTGATTCTCAACCACACATTCTCAATCGTCTAGTCAGCGGATAAGAACCTAATTTCAGCCACCATAAGGTTCCGACAAGTGTACGCCTTGGATCATGGCACGTTTTACAACAAACGATCTTAACGGTTACCCGAAAACTATAAATACCCACCCCCCTTTTGGCTTAAAACCCACAAATCTGATTGAAAAGACTCTAAGTTGGAACCTTCGTTTCATACCTGAGCTATTTTGATCTGGGTTAGCATTCGGGGACCCTTCGTAAGTATTCTTTCGTTCTTTTCCTTATTTTACTGCTTTTCGAGTCAGAAAGTCAAACTTTGTTTGACTTTCAGCGTTGACCAGTAATGGTCAATGCGAAGTTCGTTTGAACTTCGCAACGTGAGTGTAATCACGTTGGTTATAGTCCCTTGGGACTATGCCTACTGATTACCACGTTGTCTAGGGTCGTAGGGTAAGCGATCTAATAAATCGCTTATACCTCGAACCCGACCCAGTTTGGTCGATCATTAGGATCCGACCAAATACATTAGGTGACCATAGTAGGTAGGGAATAACCTTCCGAGGTTATACCCTATGGTCACATCGTTTAAGTAGTTGTATGATAGGTAGTTATTATGCCTTAGGTAAATTACCAGAATACCCTTTTCATGTATAATTGGTAATTAAGCATATGTAACCTAAACCTTTGTCACATAACTGATTATGTAATATGTTTAGGCATATAACACTTGTCATAGGGCTAGTTAGGCGGTCCGAACGCGTTTCACGCGAACGACGCGTTAAAGTAGCATAAGCTACCTAAACGGGTCGTAATGGGTCGTAGACACTTAGGTTAAGTTTCATTTAGTATGTAGGCTTTGTTAAACCAAAAGACACGAGTCTCTACACTCGTTTGGTTTACAAACCCTAATGCTACCCGATCCTCCGATTTAGGTCCGGTTTATTAATGTAGCTACCTATACTAGGTGCCGTTTGATATCCGCGATCTCTAGCATTGTTTAGTTGTTACTCAAGGACTACTGAGCAATCTCAGGTGAGTACATAGACCCCTCTTTTACTGTTTTCCAAACTGTTTTGGGGTGGAACACATGTGCCTACTTGTTACTTTCATGCTTTCCTGTTTTGACATCATATACTTGCTATGTTCATTAGTACATTATAGTACATGATTTCATTACATTTCATGCTATGTATGCCCATTGTGTGCGTACTTAGTACATTGTTTTACATTACATTTTATGCTATGTATGCCCATTGTGTGCGTACTTAGTACATCGTTCTACATTACATTTCATGCTATGTATGCCCATTGTGTGCGTACTTAGTACATTGTCTTACATTTCATGCTATGTATGCCCATTGTGTGCGTACTTAGTACATCTTTTTTCATTGCTTTTCTGTTGCATATGCTTATCCAGCATATGAACACATTATACTACATATTGAACCGTTGTAATCATTTGACTGTGATCCGTTGATATCTGTGAACCGTTTGTATCTGTGAACCGTGTGAACCGTATTTGACATAGACATTTCGGCATAGACATTTTAACATGATTGACATTTGATCATGCATTTTCCCACAAAACATAACTTTGATTTAAACCAAGTTTTACTTCAATACTTTGTTTTTGTGCATATGGTTTAGTTGAGACATTTCACTTGCCATACATAACATTCTGACATAGACATTTGACATGGATATTTGACATAGACATTTGACATGGATATTTGACATAGACATTTTGACATTGGTCTGGTTTGGTTTGATTAAGTGATTAAGTAACGATGCGTGTGTAATATGATACAAGCATGGTGGATACGCCGCTGGTACTTCCTATATATAAGTGTTTGTATGGTATTACATATCGTAGCGTTATTTGAATCATTTCAGTTTGATACATATGACATTTTATACAAATAACATACTTTTCACAAGACATTGTTTTACAAACAACCTATCTTATACAAATCCATTTTACTATGGTTATTCATTTAACCATACATTATTCATTTATTGTATACATATCATCTGAACTCATTGTTTTTCAAATGATTTACAAAACAAAGCAAATTACAAGGTTCATGACTAAACATTTTCTCAAACATAAGTCATGGAACCTATTTTCACAAAACCTATGTATCTCACAGGCATTTTTATGCTGACGTACCTATTTTCACATGTGTTTTTCAGGAGCTGTTGCATAAGATGATCAAGATACACATAGGCAGACTTGGGCTTTAGTAACAATAAAAGATGCAAGACTAGTTAATTATGTTGTATTTCTTTGTTTGTTAAGACATTGTATCACTTTTACTTAATAAAACGAAACTTCAATTGCCATGGTTATGAAACAATTAATTCTGTTACAACACTCCCCGACATTTCCGCCACGTTTTGTATGTTCCACGTGGTCGGGGTGTGACAGAAAAGATGGTATCAGAGCCAATGGTTATAGGGAATTAGGTTATTAGTAATTAGTAATGCTTTGACCTAGTCTATAACTTTCTTAGGACCCCAACGCGAGTTTACTTGCGTTTAGTCATAAAACAATACTGTCACCTATCCTTAGGCGACGACCACAACAAGAACATAAATTTCAAAACCGCTTTGAAAACTAATCATCTGTTCTAGGATGATTTATTACAAGGTTTTGAACCCTCTGTTATAAGATTTTGAACCCCTTTGAGTTTTCAAAATCTCGTCAAGGTTTTGGGTTTTAAATAATGTGAACACGTGCAAACTGGAAGGGTGAATGCCTGTATTCTGGGTTTTCTGTCTAGGCAAGCACTTCGTATACATCTCATCAGACGCGAGACCAGTTGTGCTTACCTGGGAATTCTTGGGATGAGTGTTCACTTATAGGCGAGCATATCTTCGCAATACATTATTTTTGACCTATTTACCTTTCACCGGGTCGTTTGTTGCTTTGTAGTAACAAACAAATGACCACTATCCTTGCTTTCATCAGATTTGTTTCATCTCATTCTTTTCGTCTAATCCTCTCACTCGTTTCATTTCATGTTTCCTCTTTTAGAATGCCTCCTCGACGCGAAAGCCAGATAGCGACTGCCGAATTGGCAGAAATCATTGCGCAGCAAATGGCTGCTCAATTTCCAAACCTCTTTGCTCAATGGAATCAAGCCAACAACAACAACAATGGTCCATGCAATTTCAAGAGTTTTAACTCGGCGAAACCACTCAAGTTTAGTGGTTCTGAGGGAGCGACTGGGCTTCTTCAATGGTTCGAGAGCATTGAGAATACTTTCCGCCATGTGCAGTGTCCTGACAATCGCAAGGTCGAGTTTGCTTCGAGTGTATTCCAGAAGAGAGCCCTTACGTGGTGGAACGGTGTTATGAGAGATCGTGGTGCAGAAGTTGCTCTAGCACAGACATGGGCCGAACTTAGGGCTCTCATGATGAAGGAGTTTTGTCCTCGTCACGAGATCAGGGCTTTGGAAAGGGAATTTGATGATCTTAAGCAAGACAGCGGTGAGCATCGAGCCTACACGGACCGTTGTGAGGAGTTAAGTCTGTTATGCCCAAACATGGTCACGCCTTTGGATAAGGCGATCGAAAAGTACATTGATGGCCTTCCCGACTCAATACAAGACATTTTGACTGGTAGCAACCCTACTACTATTAGGCAGGCCATTGAGTTATCTGCAACCTTGACTGAATCGCAGATCAGGAAACGTAAGCTTTTCCGAAAGGGTGACAAGAAACTGGTCGAGGAATCGAAACCAATCGAGGAATCTAAGACCATGGATGAACAGACTGGATCCTCTAAGAAGTCAAAGAAGCGAAGGGCTTCTCAGAACTTCGCCGTGGTCGCTCACAATGATCAAGCCGTCCCCAACCAACCAGCTCAACCCCCTGCCAGGAAACCCTACAAAGGAACTGCACCCATGTGCAACCAATGTGGCCTACATCATCATGCTGGTGTGAAGTGCCGCACATGCCAAGTTTGCGGACTTATAGGTCATACAGCGAGGGTTTGCCCAACAGCAGCAGCACCAAATCAGATTAACAACAATCCTGCTCAAGCTCGTTTCCCACTGGGATCTTGCTACAACTGTGGCGAGATGGGCCATTTTAGTAGAAATTGCCCAAGACTTGCTGATGCAAATCCAGCGCAGGGATGAGTATCTGATCGACAGAAGATAACGCTGTTTAGAAAATAATCGAGCCTTGTGTATTATTTTCTTTTATCACAATCTATGAAACAGTTGTTGTTATTGTTGTTTATAAATAAATCTTTCATTTACATTTCAATATGTTTATGTGGTTGCATGTATAAACATATCCCATACAATACCGACAATCAAGGAACCGCATTCCTTGAAGAACAGACTACTTCCAAATTTCTTCCCTTGTATAATCTCTTGCGTTTCCACGAAAATCCTAAGTACCCGTTTCTTCCAAGAGAAACGATGTACGAGGCGCCAAGTTAATAGCAATCAATAACAAGAAAAATAACAATTAAACAATTATGTGGTTATGTGCTTATGTGTTATCCTTTATGTGTCATGTGATCCAATTTATGTTATTCAAATCCTCGTAAAATCTTACATATCTTTGTGCAAGAGATTCATAATAGGATACCCAAAGGTACTACTTAAACCCTTAATGGACTTCTACGTTGTAGTTAAAGTCCCTTGGATTATAATGTACTACCTCAAAATTTGACCCCTTTAGTGGTCTAGTTAAACAGATTGATCCAAAAATCTGGTTAGGGATATCATGTGATGATATAGCTGAAAGGACTCCTTAGTGGCCTAATTAAGAAGATCCTCTGTTGATCTAATTAAAAGGACCCTATGGTAGTCTAGTCACTTTCATCTCAGGTTTGATATCTTTCCCCACAACATTTCAAAACAAACTGTGCGGACTGTGCAATGAATTACGTAATTATGGATGCATACATAATTATGGAATTTAGTGCACAGAAATCACAGCAAGTTCTATCATGTATCAAGAGTTAACCCTATTCATTTCCAATTCTGATGAAGCATCCGTTGAGGAAAAATGAACTAGCTATTCATTTTTCACTTCTGAAGAATATCCGTTGAGGAAATGAATATCCGTTGTTTATCTTTTCATTTCCATTCTGAAGAATAACCGTTGAGGAAAATGAATTATCCATTCATTTTCGTTCTAAAGAATATCCGTTGAGGAAATGAATATCCGTTGTTTATCTTTTCATTTCCATTCTGAAGAATAACCGTTGAGGAAAATGAATTATCCATTCATTTTCGTTCTGAAGAATATCCGTCGAGGAAATGAATATCCGTTGTGAAATCCTTCATTTCCAACTCTGAGGAAATAACCGTTGAAAATGACTCCGTTAGTTCATTTTCGTTTCTGAAGATTTATCCGTTGAGGAAATGAATATCCGTTGTGTAATCCTTCATTTCCAACTCTGAGGAAATAACCGTTGAAAATGACTCCGTTAGTTCATTTTCGTTTCTGAAGATTTATCCGTTGAGGAAATGAATATCCGTTGTGTAATCCTTCATTTCCAACTCTGAGGAAATAACCGTTGAAAATGACTCCGTTAGTTCATTTTCGTTTCTGAAGATTTATCCGTTGAGGAAATGAATATCCGTTGTGTAATCCTTCATTTCCAACTCTGAGGAAATAACCGTTGAAAATGACTCCGTTAGTTCATTTTCGTTTCTGAAGATTCATCCGTTGAGGAAATGAATATCCGTTGATTTTTCTTTCATTTCAAATTCTGAAGAACAAACCGTTGAGGAAAATGACCCCGTTTGTTCATTTTCGTTCTGAAGAATATCCGTTGAGGGAAATGTATATCCGTTTAGTTAATTCCTTTATTTTCCATTTCCGAAGAACCCGTTGAAGAAAATGACCCTGTACGTTCATTTTCGCTTTTGAAAAATATCCGTTGAGGAAAATAATCAGATTATGCTACATATCTTTGATGACTATTTGAAACAAAGTCATAGACAGACTCCTACGAATTAATTTCGGGACGAAATTTCCTAAAGTAGGGGAGACTGTAACACCTGTGTCATTTCAACCATCAAACAAATGCCCAACCAGTGAAATATTGTACTTCATACTTGGGATTTGTAAAAATATGTGTATCGTTTACACATATCAATTCTTGTTCGATTTCAATCACTATATCGCTTTCTGGAAGGTTATACGCGCACTAATGCGTAAATATAACCAGTTTAATGCAACGAACACTCCGGAATAGTGAAATGGGCTTAACATACCTTAAATAACCTTTACATAACTTAGATATAAGTTTTTGAAGGTTTGGTGTGGTGAAATCAAAGTTAATTCGTTTACAGGGACTAAAGCTGACAAACTGCGAAAGTATGCCAATTTGAACTGTAACAGACATTCCGGAACTTGACCATAAGTTAAACACACCTTAAATATCCTTTACATGGCTTAGAAATAGGCTTTGAGGGGTTCGGTGTGCTAAAATAAACTTTTGGGACATTCAGGGACTAAAAGTGTCAAAAAGTGCACAAGTTTGCATTTTCGCGCATAACTTACATTCTGAATACATCTGGACATCCAAAAATTTATGTAAGCATGACTACATTATATTTAAGTGTTCGCCTTAAGAAAAATCCATTCGTCGCGTCATTTGGTTCGTTTTTCGCGCTTATGCGCATTCCGTCGTAATTAAGCGAACATCGCATTCGTACGACCAAATGAACCATCATCCGGCATATTTTTTTTGAATGTTTTGAGTTCCCTATACTTTAACTTCATTTTAGAGCCTTGAAATGAGGTTAACGGGGTTCAAACGCATCGAAAATCGCTTAAACAAGGTGCAGGGACCATTTCTGAAAAATCTGCCAAAACAAGGGCCTAGCGTGACGCGACGGGCCTTAGCGTCACGCGAGCCCCCTTCTGGACCAGATTCCATGTTTTTAACAGCGGGTCCCAGCTGTTTGATTCTCAACCACACATTCTCAATCGTCTAGTCAGCGGATAAGAACCTAATTTCAGCCACCATAAGGTTCCGACAAGTGTACGCCTTGGATCATGGCACGTTTTACAACAAACGATCTTAACGGTTACCCGAAAACTATAAATACCCACCCCCCTTTTGGCTTAAAACCCACAAATCTGATTGAAAAGACTCTAAGTTGGAACCTTCGTTTCATACCTGAGCTATTTTGATCTGGGTTAGCATTCGGGGACCCTTCGTAAGTATTCTTTCGTTCTTTTCCTTATTTTACTGCTTTTCGAGTCAGAAAGTCAAACTTTGTTTGACTTTCAGCGTTGACCAGTAATGGTCAATGCGAAGTTCGTTTGAACTTCGCAACGTGAGTGTAATCACGTTGGTTATAGTCCCTTGGGACTATGCCTACTGATTACCACGTTGTCTAGGGTCGTAGGGTAAGCGATCTAATAAATCGCTTATACCTCGAACCCGACCCAGTTTGGTCGATCATTAGGATCCGACCAAATACATTAGGTGACCATAGTAGGTAGGGAATAACCTTCCGAGGTTATACCCTATGGTCACATCGTTTAAGTAGTTGTATGATAGGTAGTTATTATGCCTTAGGTAAATTACCAGAATACCCTTTTCATGTATAATTGGTAATTAAGCATATGTAACCTAAACCTTTGTCACATAACTGATTATGTAATATGTTTAGGCATATAACACTTGTCATAGGGCTAGTTAGGCGGTCCGAACGCGTTTCACGCGAACGACGCGTTAAAGTAGCATAAGCTACCTAAACGGGTCGTAATGGGTCGTAGACACTTAGGTTAAGTTTCATTTAGTATGTAGGCTTTGTTAAACCAAAAGACACGAGTCTCTACACTCGTTTGGTTTACAAACCCTAATGCTACCCGATCCTCCGATTTAGGTCCGGTTTATTAATGTAGCTACCTATACTAGGTGCCGTTTGATATCCGCGATCTCTAGCATTGTTTAGTTGTTACTCAAGGACTACTGAGCAATCTCAGGTGAGTACATAGACCCCTCTTTTACTGTTTTCCAAACTGTTTTGGGGTGGAACACATGTGCCTACTTGTTACTTTCATGCTTTCCTGTTTTGACATCATATACTTGCTATGTTCATTAGTACATTATAGTACATGATTTCATTACATTTCATGCTATGTATGCCCATTGTGTGCGTACTTAGTACATTGTTTTACATTACATTTTATGCTATGTATGCCCATTGTGTGCGTACTTAGTACATCGTTCTACATTACATTTCATGCTATGTATGCCCATTGTGTGCGTACTTAGTACATTGTCTTACATTTCATGCTATGTATGCCCATTGTGTGCGTACTTAGTACATCTTTTTTCATTGCTTTTCTGTTGCATATGCTTATCCAGCATATGAACACATTATACTACATATTGAACCGTTGTAATCATTTGACTGTGATCCGTTGATATCTGTGAACCGTTTGTATCTGTGAACCGTGTGAACCGTATTTGACATAGACATTTCGGCATAGACATTTTAACATGATTGACATTTGATCATGCATTTTCCCACAAAACATAACTTTGATTTAAACCAAGTTTTACTTCAATACTTTGTTTTTGTGCATATGGTTTAGTTGAGACATTTCACTTGCCATACATAACATTCTGACATAGACATTTGACATGGATATTTGACATAGACATTTGACATGGATATTTGACATAGACATTTTGACATTGGTCTGGTTTGGTTTGATTAAGTGATTAAGTAACGATGCGTGTGTAATATGATACAAGCATGGTGGATACGCCGCTGGTACTTCCTATATATAAGTGTTTGTATGGTATTACATATCGTAGCGTTATTTGAATCATTTCAGTTTGATACATATGACATTTTATACAAATAACATACTTTTCACAAGACATTGTTTTACAAACAACCTATCTTATACAAATCCATTTTACTATGGTTATTCATTTAACCATACATTATTCATTTATTGTATACATATCATCTGAACTCATTGTTTTTCAAATGATTTACAAAACAAAGCAAATTACAAGGTTCATGACTAAACATTTTCTCAAACATAAGTCATGGAACCTATTTTCACAAAACCTATGTATCTCACAGGCATTTTTATGCTGACGTACCTATTTTCACATGTGTTTTTCAGGAGCTGTTGCATAAGATGATCAAGATACACATAGGCAGACTTGGGCTTTAGTAACAATAAAAGATGCAAGACTAGTTAATTATGTTGTATTTCTTTGTTTGTTAAGACATTGTATCACTTTTACTTAATAAAACGAAACTTCAATTGCCATGGTTATGAAACAATTAATTCTGTTACAACACTCCCCGACATTTCCGCCACGTTTTGTATGTTCCACGTGGTCGGGGTGTGACAGAAAAGATGGTATCAGAGCCAATGGTTATAGGGAATTAGGTTATTAGTAATTAGTAATGCTTTGACCTAGTCTATAACTTTCTTAGGACCCCAACGCGAGTTTACTTGCGTTTAGTCATAAAACAATACTGTCACCTATCCTTAGGCGACGACCACAACAAGAACATAAATTTCAAAACCGCTTTGAAAACTAATCATCTGTTCTAGGATGATTTATTACAAGGTTTTGAACCCTCTGTTATAAGATTTTGAACCCCTTTGAGTTTTCAAAATCTCGTCAAGGTTTTGGGTTTTAAATAATGTGAACACGTGCAAACTGGAAGGGTGAATGCCTGTATTCTGGGTTTTCTGTCTAGGCAAGCACTTCGTATACATCTCATCAGACGCGAGACCAGTTGTGCTTACCTGGGAATTCTTGGGATGAGTGTTCACTTATAGGCGAGCATATCTTCGCAATACATTATTTTTGACCTATTTACCTTTCACCGGGTCGTTTGTTGCTTTGTAGTAACAAACAAATGACCACTATCCTTGCTTTCATCAGATTTGTTTCATCTCATTCTTTTCGTCTAATCCTCTCACTCGTTTCATTTCATGTTTCCTCTTTTAGAATGCCTCCTCGACGCGAAAGCCAGATAGCGACTGCCGAATTGGCAGAAATCATTGCGCAGCAAATGGCTGCTCAATTTCCAAACCTCTTTGCTCAATGGAATCAAGCCAACAACAACAACAATGGTCCATGCAATTTCAAGAGTTTTAACTCGGCGAAACCACTCAAGTTTAGTGGTTCTGAGGGAGCGACTGGGCTTCTTCAATGGTTCGAGAGCATTGAGAATACTTTCCGCCATGTGCAGTGTCCTGACAATCGCAAGGTCGAGTTTGCTTCGAGTGTATTCCAGAAGAGAGCCCTTACGTGGTGGAACGGTGTTATGAGAGATCGTGGTGCAGAAGTTGCTCTAGCACAGACATGGGCCGAACTTAGGGCTCTCATGATGAAGGAGTTTTGTCCTCGTCACGAGATCAGGGCTTTGGAAAGGGAATTTGATGATCTTAAGCAAGACAGCGGTGAGCATCGAGCCTACACGGACCGTTGTGAGGAGTTAAGTCTGTTATGCCCAAACATGGTCACGCCTTTGGATAAGGCGATCGAAAAGTACATTGATGGCCTTCCCGACTCAATACAAGACATTTTGACTGGTAGCAACCCTACTACTGTTAGGCAGGCCATTGAGTTATCTGCAACCTTGACTGAATCGCAGATCAGGAAACGTAAGCTTTTCCGAAAGGGTGACAAGAAACTGGTCGAGGAATCGAAACCAATCGAGGAATCTAAGACCATGGATGAACAGACTGGATCCTCTAAGAAGTCAAAGAAGCGAAAGGCTTCTCAGAACTTCGCCGTGGTCGCTCACAATGATCAAGCCGTCCCCAACCAACCAGCTCAACCCCCTGCCAGGAAACCCTACAAAGGAACTGCACCCATGTGCAACCAATGTGGCCTACATCATCATGCTGGTGTGAAGTGCCGCACATGCCAAGTTTGCGGACTTATAGGTCATACAGCGAGGGTTTGCCCAACAGCAGCAGCACCAAATCAGATTAACAACAATCCTGCTCAAGCTCGTTTCCCACTGGGATCTTGCTACAACTGTGGCGAGATGGGCCATTTTAGTAGAAATTGCCCAAGACTTGCTGATGCAAATCCAGCGCAGGGATGAGTATCTGATCGACAGAAGATAACGCTGTTTAGAAAATAATCGAGCCTTGTGTATTATTTTCTTTTATCACAATCTATGAAACAGTTGTTGTTATTGTTGTTTATAAATAAATCTTTCATTTACATTTCAATATGTTTATGTGGTTGCATGTATAAACATATCCCATACAATACCGACAATCAAGGAACCGCATTCCTTGAAGAACAGACTACTTCCAAATTTCTTCCCTTGTATAATCTCTTGCGTTTCCACGAAAATCCTAAGTACCCGTTTCTTCCAAGAGAAACGATGTACGAGGCGCCAAGTTAATAGCAATCAATAACAAGAAAAATAACAATTAAACAATTATGTGGTTATGTGCTTATGTGTTATCCTTTATGTGTCATGTGATCCAATTTATGTTATTCAAATCCTCGTAAAATCTTACATATCTTTGTGCAAGAGATTCATAATAGGATACCCAAAGGTACTACTTAAACCCTTAATGGACTTCTACGTTGTAGTTAAAGTCCCTTGGATTATAATGTACTACCTCAAAATTTGACCCCTTTAGTGGTCTAGTTAAACAGATTGATCCAAAAATCTGGTTAGGGATATCATGTGATGATATAGCTGAAAGGACTCCTTAGTGGCCTAATTAAGAAGATCCTCTGTTGATCTAATTAAAAGGACCCTATGGTAGTCTAGTCACTTTCATCTCAGGTTTGATATCTTTCCCCACAACATTTCAAAACAAACTGTGCGGACTGTGCAAGGAATTACGTAATTATGGATGCATACATAATTATGGAATTTAGTGCACAGAAATCACAGCAAGTTCTATCATGTATCAAGAGTTAACCCTATTCATTTCCAATTCTGATGAAGCATCCGTTGAGGAAAAATGAACTAGCTATTCATTTTTCACTTCTGAAGAATATCCGTTGAGGAAATGAATATCCGTTGTTTATCTTTTCATTTCCATTCTGAAGAATAACCGTTGAGGAAAATGAATTATCCATTCATTTTCGTTCTAAAGAATATCCGTTGAGGAAATGAATATCCGTTGTTTATCTTTTCATTTCCATTCTGAAGAATAACCGTTGAGGAAAATGAATTATCCATTCATTTTCGTTCTGAAGAATATCCGTTGAGGAAATGAATATCCGTTGTGAAATCCTTCATTTCCAACTCTGAGGAAATAACCGTTGAAAATGACTCCGTTAGTTCATTTTCGTTTCTGAAGATTTATCCGTTGAGGAAATGAATATCCGTTGTGTAATCCTTCATTTCCAACTCTGAGGAAATAACCGTTGAAAATGACTCCGTTAGTTCATTTTCGTTTCTGAAGATTTATCCGTTGAGGAAATGAATATCCGTTGTGTAATCCTTCATTTCCAACTCTGAGGAAATAACCGTTGAAAATGACTCCGTTAGTTCATTTTCGTTTCTGAAGATTTATCCGTTGAGGAAATGAATATCCGTTGTGTAATCCTTCATTTCCAACTCTGAGGAAATAACCGTTGAAAATGACTCCGTTAGTTCATTTTCGTTTCTGAAGATTCATCCGTTGAGGAAATGAATATCCGTTGATTTTTCTTTCATTTCAAATTCTGAAGAACAAACCGTTGAGGAAAATGACCCCGTTTGTTCATTTTCGTTCTGAAGAATATCCGTTGAGGGAAATGTATATCCGTTTAGTTAATTCCTTTATTTTCCATTTCCGAAGAACCCGTTGAAGAAAATGACCCTGTACGTTCATTTTCGCTTTTGAAAAATATCCGTTGAGGAAAATAATCAGATTATGCTACATATCTTTGATGACTATTTGAAACAAAGTCATAGACAGACTCCTACGAATTAATTTCGGGACGAAATTTCCTAAAGTAGGGGAGACTGTAACACCTGTGTCATTTCAACCATCAAACAAATGCCCAACCAGTGAAATATTGTACTTCATACTTGGGATTTGTAAAAATATGTGTATCGTTTACACATATCAATTCTTGTTCGATTTCAATCACTATATCGCTTTCTGGAAGGTTATACGCGCACTAATGCGTAAATATAACCAGTTTAATGCAACGAACACTCCGGAATAGTGAAATGGGCTTAACATACCTTAAATAACCTTTACATAACTTAGATATAAGTTTTTGAAGGTTTGGTGTGGTGAAATCAAAGTTAATTCGTTTACAGGGACTAAAGCTGACAAACTGCGAAAGTATGCCAATTTGAACTGTAACAGACATTCCGGAACTTGACCATAAGTTAAACACACCTTAAATATCCTTTACATGGCTTAGAAATAGGCTTTGAGGGGTTCGGTGTGCTAAAATAAACTTTTGGGACATTCAGGGACTAAAAGTGTCAAAAAGTGCACAAGTTTGCATTTTCGCGCATAACTTACATTCTGAATACATCTGGACATCCAAAAATTTATGTAAGCATGACTACATTATATTTAAGTGTTCGCCTTAAGAAAAATCCATTCGTCGCGTCATTTGGTTCGTTTTTCGCGCTTATGCGCATTCCGTCGTAATTAAGCGAACATCGCATTCGTACGACCAAATGAACCATCATCCGGCATATTTTTTTTGAATGTTTTGAGTTCCCTATACTTTAACTTCATTTTAGAGCCTTGAAATGAGGTTAACGGGGTTCAAACGCATCGAAAATCGCTTAAACAAGGTGCAGGGACCATTTCTGAAAAATCTGCCAAAACAAGGGCCTAGCGTGACGCGACGGGCCTTAGCGTCACGCGAGCCCCCTTCTGGACCAGATTCCATGTTTTTAACAGCGGGTCCCAGCTGTTTGATTCTCAACCACACATTCTCAATCGTCTAGTCAGCGGATAAGAACCTAATTTCAGCCACCATAAGGTTCCGACAAGTGTACGCCTTGGATCATGGCACGTTTTACAACAAACGATCTTAACGGTTACCCGAAAACTATAAATACCCACCCCCCTTTTGGCTTAAAACCCACAAATCTGATTGAAAAGACTCTAAGTTGGAACCTTCGTTTCATACCTGAGCTATTTTGATCTGGGTTAGCATTCGGGGACCCTTCGTAAGTATTCTTTCGTTCTTTTCCTTATTTTACTGCTTTTCGAGTCAGAAAGTCAAACTTTGTTTGACTTTCAGCGTTGACCAGTAATGGTCAATGCGAAGTTCGTTTGAACTTCGCAACGTGAGTGTAATCACGTTGGTTATAGTCCCTTGGGACTATGCCTACTGATTACCACGTTGTCTAGGGTCGTAGGGTAAGCGATCTAATAAATCGCTTATACCTCGAACCCGACCCAGTTTGGTCGATCATTAGGATCCGACCAAATACATTAGGTGACCATAGTAGGTAGGGAATAACCTTCCGAGGTTATACCCTATGGTCACATCGTTTAAGTAGTTGTATGATAGGTAGTTATTATGCCTTAGGTAAATTACCAGAATACCCTTTTCATGTATAATTGGTAATTAAGCATATGTAACCTAAACCTTTGTCACATAACTGATTATGTAATATGTTTAGGCATATAACACTTGTCATAGGGCTAGTTAGGCGGTCCGAACGCGTTTCACGCGAACGACGCGTTAAAGTAGCATAAGCTACCTAAACGGGTCGTAATGGGTCGTAGACACTTAGGTTAAGTTTCATTTAGTATGTAGGCTTTGTTAAACCAAAAGACACGAGTCTCTACACTCGTTTGGTTTACAAACCCTAATGCTACCCGATCCTCCGATTTAGGTCCGGTTTATTAATGTAGCTACCTATACTAGGTGCCGTTTGATATCCGCGATCTCTAGCATTGTTTAGTTGTTACTCAAGGACTACTGAGCAATCTCAGGTGAGTACATAGACCCCTCTTTTACTGTTTTCCAAACTGTTTTGGGGTGGAACACATGTGCCTACTTGTTACTTTCATGCTTTCCTGTTTTGACATCATATACTTGCTATGTTCATTAGTACATTATAGTACATGATTTCATTACATTTCATGCTATGTATGCCCATTGTGTGCGTACTTAGTACATTGTTTTACATTACATTTTATGCTATGTATGCCCATTGTGTGCGTACTTAGTACATCGTTCTACATTACATTTCATGCTATGTATGCCCATTGTGTGCGTACTTAGTACATTGTCTTACATTTCATGCTATGTATGCCCATTGTGTGCGTACTTAGTACATCTTTTTTCATTGCTTTTCTGTTGCATATGCTTATCCAGCATATGAACACATTATACTACATATTGAACCGTTGTAATCATTTGACTGTGATCCGTTGATATCTGTGAACCGTTTGTATCTGTGAACCGTGTGAACCGTATTTGACATAGACATTTCGGCATAGACATTTTAACATGATTGACATTTGATCATGCATTTTCCCACAAAACATAACTTTGATTTAAACCAAGTTTTACTTCAATACTTTGTTTTTGTGCATATGGTTTAGTTGAGACATTTCACTTGCCATACATAACATTCTGACATAGACATTTGACATGGATATTTGACATAGACATTTGACATGGATATTTGACATAGACATTTTGACATTGGTCTGGTTTGGTTTGATTAAGTGATTAAGTAACGATGCGTGTGTAATATGATACAAGCATGGTGGATACGCCGCTGGTACTTCCTATATATAAGTGTTTGTATGGTATTACATATCGTAGCGTTATTTGAATCATTTCAGTTTGATACATATGACATTTTATACAAATAACATACTTTTCACAAGACATTGTTTTACAAACAACCTATCTTATACAAATCCATTTTACTATGGTTATTCATTTAACCATACATTATTCATTTATTGTATACATATCATCTGAACTCATTGTTTTTCAAATGATTTACAAAACAAAGCAAATTACAAGGTTCATGACTAAACATTTTCTCAAACATAAGTCATGGAACCTATTTTCACAAAACCTATGTATCTCACAGGCATTTTTATGCTGACGTACCTATTTTCACATGTGTTTTTCAGGAGCTGTTGCATAAGATGATCAAGATACACATAGGCAGACTTGGGCTTTAGTAACAATAAAAGATGCAAGACTAGTTAATTATGTTGTATTTCTTTGTTTGTTAAGACATTGTATCACTTTTACTTAATAAAATGAAACTTCAATTGCCATGGTTATGAAACAATTAATTCTGTTACAACACTCCCCGACATTTCCGCCACGTTTTGTATGTTCCACGTGGTCGGGGTGTGACACCTTTTCCCAGATTTCTCTCAATCCAGGTAAGATCTTGCACTAATTCTTGTACATCTTTGATCACTACACAATTCTACACATTTCCATCTTTCAAATCTTCACTTTCAACCATGAAATCATCCGGATTTGGGGTATTCACGGGTGACGTCATCATGAAGTTCATAAGAATTTCATGCTTGGCTTCATTCCACCAAGAATGTCTCAGATCTAAACGATTTCTGACAGTTTTTACAATAAACTCACCTAGATCTAAACTTTTCTAAGGATAAAAGAGTTGAAAGAAATAAACCTAAGTTCTCTCCTTCTTTTACCCTTAAAACCGGTACAAATCCGATCAGTCCTAGTGTTCTACTCGTCAATAGTGAAGCCCTAGGTCTAGATCTGGAATCCTACCCATAGACAACTGATTTCAGGGTTAACCGGGATGACCGTTCTGAGTCGCCGACAGGCCGAGTTAGGGTGATTCCTGACCGGTCTAGTCACGCGGGTGAGAACACAACTCCAAGTGGTTGCCACGTAATCAGAACGTCTCGATAAACGACAACAGAAACCAAGTGTAGACGAACGGAACAACCAGACCAGTTGTCCGCACGGGCAAGCTGTCTGCACGGACTAGCTGTCCGCACGGACGAACCATACGCACGTATAGGTCATACGCACGTACAGGTCATACGCACGGGTTGTCATCCGCACGGACTACCCTTGGGACCCACTTTCCAAACGAGGTTTGAGTATCGACGAACGAGCAATCCGGACGGACGACCTCTGAATGGATTACTCTTCGGATCATGAGATACTAAGGCCTTAAAATGAAAATCAAACAAACTTCATCCGCACGGCCAAGCCGTACGCACGGACAGGCTATCTGGACGGATTGTCTCTGCCCGCGCGCACAGGCTGCCCGCACGGACTGCCATACGCACGGACCGCCGTCCGCGCGGCCGGCTTGAAAGGTAGAAACACTTTGGTGTTTTCTAAATACTACAACGAAAACTCCAAAGCACAAGCCATCATACACAAACACATCTTAGGAAGAAACAACCCACTTGAACATTTATCCACACAAGCCATCTAACCGTACGGATAAGTCGTCCGCACGTGCAACTAGTCCGCACGGGTTGTCACCCGCACGGACAGTCACACGCACGGATAACCTAACCGGATGGAACACCATCCGCACGCATCACCATCCGCACAGATAGGTCATGCGCACGAATGACTTCTACTCACGGATGACTGATCCGCACGACTTGTCATCCTACCCACTCTCACTTGTACTGTTTTACGCGTCACTTATCGTTACGTTATCGAATCTATTCAGACTAATCGTACTCGCTGTAAAGCGCTCCCTTCAATCCATATCACTGTGAGTATACTCGAACCCTTTTTGCTTTTAGCACTTTTGGGTGTTACATACGTTACAACTATTCAAACTACAACTATCACACTACTCAATCTATTTTAACGCTTAACCATTAATGCATGATATACGTGGCTTATGAATGCTTGTTGTTATGTTTACACATGGAATGCTGTCTACCTGCCTTAGCAACGATAGTACTATAGTTTGGACTCAGCACCCGTTCACACGGGGGTTGTTAAGGATCTTTTACTTGCATGGATTACAGTGGTAATCGTGTATTGCGAACTGCCTCGGGCAGTCAACCCGCAGTCATTGGTATCGATGGATCTATGTCGATAACTAACGTGCTTCATTTCTCTATGTGTACGTGCTGGTTATGCGTAAACGAATTCGAACTCTATATGCTATTATCAAACTTGTATGCTCACCTTTACATTCTATGTATTGACATTATTTTAACATATGTGACAGGTGCTTAGGACGCATATGTGGTAGGAAATGGAAGCTAGAATAAAGCTTTAGAGCCCAACAAATAGTTGTCTGTAGATAACTTATTAGGGGTCTCTAGAAGCAGATAAACAATTGCTACTTATTTAAATCTGAGTTGTCGGAACAGAATATTTGTTTTGATGTCGTCTGTAATAACTTGTTTGACTATTTATGTTACGGTATGGGACGTAATATTTAATTAAATGGTAATGATAGTTGTTATGGAAACTTCTTGACAATCTGTTTCGCTCAGTGCCGCGCCCCGATGATTCCGCCATCGGTTGGGGTGTGACATGATGATTACTTAGTTTTTAAGAAATGGTTTTATAATAGCGATGTTTAATAACGGAAGGTCCTATTTGTTGTCTTGATGCTATTTGATGAATGAAGAACTGATGTACAATATTTATATATGCACTTTTACAAATTTTATAGGTGGAAATCAATGAAGCGAGGAAAGTTAAAGCTAAGCGAGAATGCGAGGTCCGACCGTACTTCCCAAAGGCAAGTCTCATGTAAAGTAAGTCTTCAATTCCATTCTATATGTTCATTTTTTTCATTTATGTTGTACTTTTCCATTTAGATAGAAAGGCTACTACTACTACTACCATAAAAGCAACTAATGACTTAATTAACCCTATTATATCAAGTTAAATCTTATAATTATGCTTTGTTGTTTTGTGCTTCACATGCTTATTAATACATATTGATAAAGGGTCATTTGTGGGGTCATTGAACTTGGCTTTCGTGGTTTATTTAAGTTATTGTATTGATTGATATGTTATGGTAGATTTGAAGATGTTACACTTCCTGATAACCAACCAGCAGACCTTGGAGACTTTGAGCAACATCTTCAATCTTTTAACTCAGACACAGTAATGGGGATGCACAAAAGTGCTTACATTGACATGGTAAGTTATAGCAACAAACGGGTATAAGCTATTGTATCGTTTAATTTTGTTTTTAACATTAATAGCTAAAAGTTCAAATTTGTGCCTGTTTTTATGTTTACATAATCTTGACAACATAGATGATTCTTACATCAACCTACGTATAGGTTTTTTGTAAGGGGCTGTGATGATAATATTTTTCCACTGTTCTAAACCAGATTAAGTTTTTTATAAGGGGTTGGGATGCTTATTAGCTTTGATGCCCCTGTTTTAGGGTAATGTGATAGACCGATTGCTGGTTCGTTTGCATCCATTACGGCTTTATCCTCTTCAATTGAAGATGAGATATTCCATACATTAGCTTGAGTGCTCGACATTTGGGACCATGAGTGCAGCTGTAATGGGCAGTCTTTGTAATGCAAAGGATGTTACATATGAAGGTTACCTGTTAACGGGTAATATAATAAAGTATAGCTTTTGAGGAGGATTTAACGTTGGCGATTAACATCGTTCTGGCATATTTTAGTGCTAAAAAATTGTAATGAAAATTCTGACCTAGGCTACGATAGTGTATCGTTGTTGGTTGGATGGTCATGTGGTTTATTTTACTACCAAAAGCCAACCAGCAGCAACAAGCATCTGTTCCGTTCTTACGTGAGTAATTTACTATTTATATACATTTTTTAGATATTTTTTTTTTACTTTAAAACACTTTACACAAACACAAATGAGTGCCGCAAAAAAGATCAAATACGACCCAAGTCATTGGCCTTCAAACCGATCTCTATTATCAACGAGTATGATGAAGCGGAACCCATACAGATAAAGAGTGGTTAAAAGGTGGATTCCAAACTTCTAGAATGTAGATCTCTTTTATATGTTCCTAGACATGCACGTAAGCATCAATTATCTTACAAGCCATTTTACATATTTACTTAAACAAAGACACTTATACATTTTTGTTATCTTGCAGGTTGATATACAACTTGCTCTTGCATCACTTTTTAATTTGTTGCCACGTTTTATTTAGTTTCACAGGTCATCCCACAACCGCTAATATGTGCTATCAGCATAGAGGAAAGAAAAACCCCAACTGAGAGGCAGAAAGATACGGAGATGCCAGAGGTGTGTGTATGCAAGAGAGAGCTTGGTATCAATGACGGCAAACCTACTAATAAAACAACAAATATCGTTTATAAAGAAGCCGGTACGGCGGCCACATCCGGTTGTGATCGGTGGCCAATTCGTTGTGGTGAAAGGTGAAATAAATCTGCCCATAAAGTGCAGCGAACGAGACCACAACTTCTTGTGTTCCGGGGTGGTTTCGAGAGAAAATCACAGGGTACATGGCAGCAACTATCTGGGCTATTGTGGCTAAGTGGGAGGTGCTCAGGGGCTGCAAATGATGGTCAAATAACACTAGGTAGTGGGTGGCTGCCATAACAGAACGGAAAACGGGACATCCACGTCATGTGATTTGGGTTCGGTTTTGGGGTTGAATCATGGTGTACGTACAAAGCGTGAGTTCAAACGTTATAGGTGAGTTCTAAACACTCACGTTTTAATGTTTTCAATGGTATTAATGGGTTCTGTGCTAATGATTACTTAGTTCTTAAGAAATGGTTTTATAATAGCGATGTTTAATAACGGAAGGTCCTATTTGTTGTCTTGATGCTATTTGATGAACGAAGAACTGATGTACAATATTTATATATGCACTTTTACAAATTTTATAGGTGGAAATCAATGAAGCTAGGAAAGTTAAAGCTATGTGAGAATGTGAGGTCCAACCGAACTTCCCAAAGGCAAGTCTCATGTGAAGTAAGTCTTCAATTCCATCATTCGCAACAGAGTGTCCATCATATTAATGGTGAATGGACCTGAAGACTGACTTAAGTTTAAACTCTGACCAGTTGTATTAGTTGAATTAGTGGTGAAAAACCCTGAAGACTGATTTAAATTTAGACTCTGAGCAGTCGTCTTTGTGGTGAAAAAACTCGACGACTGATTAAAATTTACACTCTGCTCGGTCATGTTTGTGTTGTAAAAACCTGAAGATAAATTTAAATGTGAACTCTGAGAAGTCATATTCGTGTTGAATAAACCCAAAGATTCATTTAAATTAGACTCTAATCAGTCATTGAGCTTTCTTTGAAACTGTGTTTTATTCCCGATGTTATGTCTTTTTCAGTGTAGTTTATTAAAGTTTATCTTGATTTGCAAGTTGCAACTTGAAATTTTTTTTATTGTTTTTCTAAAATTTCAAGCAAGAAATTTCAGGCGAGAAGGATAGTTTATGTATAGCCATGTCTAAGGCAAATCTGCCTTAGGTAAAACCTTATGTATGGGTTCAAGCAGTTATTTTTATTTCCCTTTAGAACCTTGCGAGGAGTGAGTCGATCTCATGGTGTTTCTCAGTTATGTAGTGTTTCCAACATATCGTCGTCATTGCAAATAGAACTGATGAGATTTTACTTCATATATTGATAGATGAATATTTATTACTAAATACATAACTGAATCACGCAAAAATAGTCACCAACTACCTACATTTGTTGTCTATGGGTTCAATGAATTCATTCGTTTCCTGGTTATGATAGGTACAATGTCTCTAGGACAGTTATGCTTATTTTGTTGCATAATTTGGATACTAGGACCGTTGGAGTTGTCGATCCTTCTAAATAGTAGATGCTTTAATAGTAGAACACTCACTATCACCAAGATCACACCGGTCAGAATGTGGATTTGAAAGCAAGGTATGGGTCAAAGGTTAGCCTTATATGATTTTTGGTGCAATTTATAATGTTTTAGGCTATTAATTTTTGTTGCTTAACATAATACCCAACTCCTAGAAACTCTCAATGATCTTAGGCTCAATATAAGAAAGAGATGAAGTATATACTTTTTTAGATTGTTCATTTCTCCACTAATGATTGCAGTTTTGAATCTTTATATGTCATGTAGCAGCCTACATTCTATCAGAGAGTACACACGTTTTATGTGACAACTGGCACGAAACCGGTAATTTCCGTACACTTTAACTATTAGTTAATGACTGCAATTATGTGCTTAATTTTCAGCAATGTCTGAACACATACTAAACGAGTGAATTCATGCACGTTGTATACTACAAAATATTGCTTTATGCATAAGCAAGAGCGTTGCGTCAGAAATACTAGTAAACTCACCGGTAAGACACACTGTGTCAACAGAACTGCAGAAAGCAGTCAGACAATAAAATTGGAGCCTAGGTGTAGGTCCAACAACAAGAATACATTAAAACCAAGAGTATATACAAGGGTTTAATATCTAGACATACGAAAGCAAAAATAAGCACTAAAAAGCACCCGAAACGCACTTTAAGTGCATAATTTTATATAATTCAGCAATAAATCAGCATTTAAACATATGAATATTATGCAGAAATTACGTTTTATTATCCAGAATACTTCCCCAAGTGTTGGGAATTGAAAAGGATACAAAAAGGTACTTAAAAGACACTAAAAAGTGTAATTTAGCACTTTAACGAACCGGTATATGACCGAACAACCGGACTTTACCCGGAACATCAAAATATTATTAGAAGCATTGTTTCAATGTTTCTGAACTAGTTATGGTCCCCGAGCACCATAACACCCCTTATAACGTAACAACACATTAAATCCCTAACTAAGACACTTGAATCTTAACTAGTGCTTGTCTTTAGTGGTTAGAATTTACACTAAACCCCCCCCCCCCCATTGGCTGATTTTCGGCCCATGTGTGGCCCCCACCACAAAACTCCATAATCTTCTAAAATCCCTTGCTAAATCTTTCTTAGACATGAATGAGATAATGTTTGTACTTCATGAAACATGTTACCCAAGGTGTAATACTTCAACATGGTTATAAGTAACCATAACCTTTTCATCTTTCACACTCCATCACCTCCTTTCCCCCTCCCTTGTCCTCGGCTCAACCAAGCACCACCACCACCCTCATTTTCAAACATCATCCAAGCATTCCAAGGTTATCTTGAGGTGTAAGAAGGTCACTAACGAAGCTCGGTGCAAGCGGATCTTGAAGGACCTTCTCTAATTTCTTTTATCCACCACATTTATACCTTGTTTCTTCCCTAGCCTTGAGCTAGTAGTAAGTGTTTCTAATCATCATCTTGATCTTGTTTATGGTGGTTAATAGGTGATTTAATGGTTAAAAATTAAGCACACTAAAGAACATAACCTTAAGTCTTGAACATAAGATGAATAAGGTGGATAAAGGAAAGATGTGTGTGTAAATCTTGTAGATCTTGTATAGTTGTTATTATTTGATGTTGTTGATTAGTAGAAACAAGATGGATCATCATCTAGACATACTAGTCCATGTTTGAGAGCATGAACTAGTAGGATGTAAAAGTTAGAAAGATGAAGGATGATGGATCCATCCATTCATAAGTCTTGAACTTGAATAAACATGACTTTTCTTGTAAAATGAAGTTGTAAACTTGTAGATCTAAAGATCTACAAGTGGTTTTTCGGAAGAACCAAGTGGAAAATACTAGATTGTTAAAAACCCGGATCTTGTATGAACTAAATACATTTTTAGCAAGTAAACAAGTGTATAAACGCTTGTGTAACAAGAAAATTTCACGAAGAAATATTTTTGGAAATCATGACTAGAAGTTGTGAAAATACAAACTCTTTAAAAATAAAGTTTTTAAGAAACTAATCATATTTTTAAAGGTAACAAGACTTACTAAATGTGCTAGTAAGTTACTACATATTTTTACAAACTCTCAAGTTCATAAGTTTGTGGTATATGCTTGTTTTGACAAGTTTGGTAAATAAAGATTGTGTTGTTAATGTTGTTGATGATTTAAAAGAAAATAAACACATGTTTTGAAAACATGGGAAACCTCCATTTTTAGGGGAAACTCTGTCAAAATTTCTATAAATTTTGACACTTAGAAAATATAAGTTTTTGAGAAACTTATTCCCTAAAAATGTATTTAAAAATATTACCAAGGTTTCCCTAATTTTTGGTGATAATAAATGATGATTTCTTCAAGATTAAAATTTATGTTAAGTATGTATATTTTTGAGAGAAAAATATATATTATTTGATCACCAACTTTTGTGCTAAGTGTATATAGTATGTGTTATACGTGCTAGTGTATTAAGACTTAAAAATACACTAAATACTCATGAGAAGTATAAACACAAAAATACACATACAACATACAAGATACATAATTCGGGTGCAAAGTGCAAAACACGAGATACTTATATAAATTTTTGAGAAAATAATATAAGTAAGATACTTAGTTAAAAATATAAAATATTTTTAACACAACAATACAAATACAAAAGAGAGTGACTGTACTTGTGCGACGCAAGTCTAGTGACTAACGTTAAGAAAACGCGTATAGGTCACGACGTTAATTAAGAAAATCCGGTGAAGTTTACGACGCAAGGAACGCAAAGTTGTGAGTTCATGCTCCCCCTTTTCTTTTAACTGTTTTCAGTTTTATAACTTCGGGGGTGAAATATATGTACAAATGTTACAATGTTTATAAATGGTATGATAACAAGAAACACACTTGGTGAGGACGAGAACCAAGTATGATGTGATATGAGAAATGATACGAGAAATCGTGTCACGAATAGGGTACCATAAGCACCATTAATCAACAATATACCTAGACCGCAGAACAAAAGGTTAGATCTAACGGGTGCCGGGCAGCCACACTCTTGGTGAGGACGAGTACCGAGTAGTGCTTTTGTGTCTCAGAATATGCCAACTAGAAAAATGCCTAAGGTTTGGTGACTTCCTATGTCGTGTCACATGTTAATGGCCTTGCAACCCATTAACAATCCTGATACATACAGGAATACTTTATTTACATAAGATTCATACCATACTAAAACTTGATTTATACCTGAGTACGTGGGGTACACAAGTAAACTAGAATTATACAAGAGTACGTGGTGTACACATAAAAACTTGATTTATACTTGAGTACGTGGGGTACACAAGTAAACTTGAATTATACATGAGTACGTGGTGTACACATGAAACTTGATTTATATATGAAAACTTGATTTTTACATGACACAAACTATGTTTTCATACAAAGTATACAAACGTGAAATACAAAAACTGCATGAATTCACACCAACATTATGTTGACGTTTTTCAAAAAACTCACATGTATTTCAGGTAACTAGAAGTGGATGTGAGCGCGGTCTTGCTTATGCTCGTGGATGTCGTTTATGTTTGTATTAAATAAGTTGTAAACTTTCAAGACAATGTTTTATGCTATCTCGTGATGTAAACACTAAACGTATGTTTTCAAATTATGGTATTTGATGTTATTTTTACGAGCATGTAGCATGTTTACCTTTCGTATGCAATGAGAATCTTTCATGATCACACCTCGTGCTTCCACCGCAGGAAGGGGTGTGACATTTTAAATGTCTTTGTCAGTAAATGCATACTTTGTACTACCAAATTGTTCTCTCATAGAATAGTTCTATCTATAAGATTTGTAAGGCATAGTTGGAGTTATTGAAACATGAGAACCGGGGGTGTTACAACGGCTACTGTAACTTCAACCTTATTTGAGTGTATAAGCTCTGTCTATTATAATAAACAATTTAAATGCTAAGATTAACATCCTATATGTAAATTGTGTTTGGTAGTTAAGCATTTTTTTTAATACTTTTAGGTGATCTTACTGGAGAAATGGATGAGGGATTCAATGGGATTGGCACCAGAAGAATCTACGGGTTTTGTAAACGTTGGTTTATTTCTAGAATCATTAGGCAGTGTTCCTTTATCTTGCTTTCGCTACTGAACACAACCAAGTCTTTTTTTGTTCGTTAGGGTGGCTTGGCGGAGTTGTGTTCTTTTGTGTGACATTGTCAGTAAAAGATAAATTCCCAGCCAAGGGTTTGCTGGGAAAGACGACCTTTTGGAACATCAAAGGGGCAATTTAAATACCACCAATCATCTTTGAGCTGGAGTTGTTGCTGCTATGGTCTCAAGGTCACCTTTTTATTAGAACAAAGGATCTTTCGAAATAAAGATTTTTATGCGATTATTTAGATTACCATGTTATTTCCAGTCTGTATTCACAATTTCTGTTGCACCACTTGAAAGGCTGAAGCTATATGGTTCCAGGAGAACTAAAACATCTTATTGAGCTAATCCAGTCAGTCATGATTAAAGGGTTTTATCGGATTAAAGTGTACTTAAAATTCATTCTGTTGTATTATGTATGATTTGTTCATATATGCAGTGGGGCGTTGACACACTCAGTGAAAGCACTTGACATATACCCGAAAATCGATACCGAGCTAGCACTTGAAGTTGGAAAGCACACAAAACGAGCAATGCCTCTGTTAATACGATAATTGGTTTGTTTCCCTTCCACATGATCACAAAATGTTTCGTTTGTGATCATGATTTAATATTTATCCTTTGATTGTAAACAAATCCATGGAAAAAGTGATCCAACGTTTATTTAATTATTAAAGTCAAAATGCAAATGAACGAAAATGGCAGGCTTTACTTAAAGAGGTTTGTGCTTTCAATTTAGGTTTAGGAGCTGAGTGTGTTTGAATTGAACTTATATAGGTGCAATTTTAACTTATAAGTTACAATAATACGATCTTCATTTTCCTAAATCTAAATGAACATTATCTTTTTAATTGCATATATCTTTGTTTAATTTAAAGATAACTTTAAAGGAGGATTCACGTAACCGTCATATTTGTTAGTAACATATGATGTTGGTTTGGTATCATAAGGACTTAGGGAATACTTTAATCCTCCTTAACTTTACCTAAGGCTGAAGGGTTAAATGGTCATATCCTTATCTGATTACTTTAGAAACTATTTGTCTTTTTTTTTATTATGTAGAGTTTAAATGCAGCTTTACAAAAAATATTTTTGTTTTTTTTTTTGTTACCTATAGGGGAGGATTTAAGTGACTTGGCAGTGGAATATTAAGTTTGTCCATCCAATAAGGAAGGTAGCATGTTTGGTTGGGTGAGAAAGGGCCAGATGGTATGATTTTTTTTTGTATTCTATGTGGTTGAATATAGAGTGGCAAAATGACCGGGTTGGATAACGGGTTAAGATGGGTCTTTTTTAGTGTCGGTCGTGTCTGGTTTGGGTTTACCAACATTTTTTATCATTCTATAAAAATAATTAATGTAGTAAATATGCTGATGATGATGATAATAATAATAATAATTATAATATTAATTTAGTTCTTTAAAAAATACTTAATAAACTTGTGGCACATCGCAAGTCTATAATGTGTGTCTGATCTGTCCTTTTATTGTTTTATGATGAATCATTATAGGTGCCAGAGGTTGAGGAAGCTGCATTTAACGCCCCATTAAACAAGAACGCATGGAGTGAATGTCTAGAGTTCGTTTGACTTGAGCAGGGTTGGTTGGTAAGCTTGTGCAAGGGTCCAGCCTTCTTTAGTCTTTAAGTGACCCGCCATAGCTATACATGGTAATCATATATTCATAATATCTGTGTTTCTTCATTTAAATATATTTATGTAATTTGTAATCTTTAATATTCATGTTGAATTTATTTACTTTTTAGAGGAAAAAGTCAATTATAATTGAACCTGATCATAGGATATACGATAACAATTACCCGTTAGGCACGGTAACCATAAGTACAGGTGTAGGTTAGGCATGGAAAGTGAGGATTAGGCAAATAGGTGAAAAGTATTTTAGAACTGATGGGTGAATCATGGCATAAGATCTAAACTGTTAGCGGTTTTTTTTCTTATTTTAATTGAATTTTTTGCTAGATCTGATCTTTTATCATTTTTTAAGATATGGCGTTTTGATGTTTTCGAATTGTAGATAAAAGCTTCCGTATAGTTTATGTTTTGCTCATGGCCCAAAGCTTTTGCTCTTTTGTTTTTTGTCCTTAAATCATAATTTATGCGTTTGAAGAGGGTAAAATTTTCCTTCTGTATTTGGGCGCAGCTTCAAGAGATAAATTGCATGTGTTTCATTATTAATTGTTGGGTTTGTTGTTGGCAATCATGCCAGGCGCAACACCAGAAGGTACCATTTTAATACTCCTCACTCGACTTGAAGATGAAGTTGTAAGTTTGTCACTATGAGTGTGGTTGTGTATCTATTATAGCTACCTTGGATGGCCGTAGTTACTTTTACTTAAGAAGCAATGAGCAAGTGGTTTTAAAACATGTCTTCCACATGCATGCTGATAACATACCTTTATTGGTGCTATATGTTTTATTTATGGACATGATTTTTTTGCATTGTAGTGTCTTGAGATAAAAATAAAATTCATGTCCATCATAAGGACTTTCAGACTTTGCTATGTAAGAAAAAAAGCTTACAATTGTTTATTTATATAAATTTGTGCTATAATGTATTCTATTAGTTTGTTGGTTGTTAACTTTGACAGCCTGTAGACCGATTTGTGGCGAACGGGCATGGTCGTGTAACGGGTAAAAAAACAAATACGACAAGCCGAAGACATAATGTCCAAGTTACATTGCGTAGTACGTGAAAAGAACGACCAAAGTGCATAATCTGGACCAAAAATCAAGCCAATTCTATTACGTACAAGTCATATTTCGTATTCATGTATTTCAATTAAGTGTAATTTTATATTTACGTTAGTACTGGAAAGATTCTTTCATTAAAACCTTTATGTACACTGTTAGATAATATATTTTTTGTGAAGCCACCCGTGTAACACATGAGTACTTAGACAGATACTATAAATATAAATCGACTTATAATGTTAAATATTATTTTATTAATACTATATATTTAATGTATGTAAATGTGTCGGTATCCAAAATTCCAATTGATTGCCACCAAATTATATCAATTATTATTCGACCACAAAATAACTTTATTTTAAAACCTGGAAAAGATGATATTATCATATTTCTGAGAAATGAGAATCAATCAATCGTACTTAATATAATTCTACTCATAGCCTAGTTATCAGTAGGGTCTGGGGAAGGTGAGATGTAGACCAGTCTTACCTCTATCATGGGGGATAAATAGTCTTCTTCCAGTAAGACCCTGAGCTCCACAATCATATCTAGACAAAAGAGTCAAATAAAACAGAAAAAGACATATGATCACATAAAATCATATCTAGGCAAAAGAGTCAAAATAAAAACGGAAAAAGACATATAACTACAAAAGTAGTACTAAACATATTCTTACTAAGCTACCACAATAGATGGAAACATATAATAGGAACAAATAGCACTTCGAATAGACACACATGTCAGTTGTAATATTCCTAGGTCACCAAAATGGACTAAAGAAGCTAAGCTTCTAACACGAGAAACTAATACAAAACTGTGTCATCCTCCTAAAAGTCCTTAATCCTAATCTCACGTCTTCACAAACCCCTATCCTCGACCATATCCTCAGAGATGTTTGTCGATTTAAACGAATCTTTTATCACATTGATCAAAGCTCCAATTACAGACTCAATTATTTTAAGATTAAACATACAGTCAATTCAGAGAATATTTAATATTCCTTCATTACCCCTTCCCTGCTCTTAAAATTGCAATAAGACAACATATCACAATTCACAAAGCATACATGGCAAAAAAAACATATATATTGCAATAAGATAGCTAAAGACATCTAGTTTTTACCAATTTTGACCATAAATAGTAATAATCGTACTCATTTTTACCGAACACTCGAAACAAAGATTAAGTGTAAACGCGCATCCAGACAGTGAAAGTTTTAAATCTTAAGCTACACACCTAAATTACTTTTGATACTAAAAAACCTAAAACTTTAGGAAAAAAAGCACTAACTGACAAACCCAAAATGAAAATCAGCACAATCAAGTAGGTGAATAACCTAATATTTAGTAATATTAGGTTAAGGTGAATCATTATGAAACAAATGGTCCTTGAAATTAAAAACAGAGTAATGACATAAATGATCCTTTTAAAATGGAAGGGTATTTTAGTCATTTTACTGAAATTTAACATAAAATTAACTAAGTTTGGTGTTAGTACCTAAAAGTGTTACAAAATTGAAACCATGAAACCTGAACCTGTTAAAAAAAGTTAGTACCCAAATGCGAAACTAGCTATAAACCACAGGGTCCATCTGTGTAATTATCTCATTAATCTAATTATCATATATATATAGAGGCAGGTTAACGTACAATGGCTCTTATCGTACAAAATGTACGCGATCATCTCAGTCGTACGATCTGGTGCGAATTCACTCTTGAACATGCGATTTGTGTTGAAAACCCAACATGCGAAATTGCTTTATATACCAACATGCGATTTCATCATATTTACCAAATGCGAAATTGCTACAAAAAACCATGTGATTTTATCAAAAATACCAACATGCGATTTCCAACATGTTTTTTTATAACATGCGATTTCACAATATCGTACGAGCGTACGATAAGCCATATGTATGTTACACTTTATATATATATAGTTTATAATTTGAACTTTTTAAATTTAAATCTAGATGGCAGGAGGTATTGTCAATTGGCATTATATGGTATCCTTTATTAGAATTTAGATTAAAATTATAATATTTGTATTATCATATAACATCTTTGTTGTAATATTGATTTTATAATATTTGAAAATTTGACGAATTTTTAAGGCACTAATTAATTGATATGTATAAGATACCAAAGTGAGAAGAAGAAATCATATGATTTTAGTTAACGAAAATTGCAAACAAAAATATGAATCACATCATGGTTACGATAGCTTATTTAACATATGATTTTAGTTAACTCTAATTGAAAGAAATATATATAAATCACATCAGGTTTAGATAGTTTTTGCTAATAAATGATAAATGAAAATCAAAATTTTAGTTAACTCTAACCGAACTGAACCGGCGGTTTGTGACCGGTTACTATTCTTGATCTGAAAAACCGTTTTTTTGGGCAAAAACCGGTTAAAAACCGATCCCAACCGGTTACATCGGTTACTGTTTTGGGTTTGAAAAACCAATTAGTAACCGAAACCGATTATAAAAAAAACCGGTTTTTGTTTTGGATAAAAAAACCGATTCGGTTAAAAACCAGACCGGTTTTTCAAAAAAAAAAAAAAAACTATTTGTACACCTCTATATAACATGAGTGGTGGGTACATGATTATTTAAAGAATGGAACAAAGACAGCTAAAAGTATTGAGAGGTTGGTTAGCTTGTCACTATCAGTGCCCATTCACTATTCTTAATAAGACGTTATATACCTTTTCCCAGTCAAATAAAATAAACACTTCCACGTAAAAATACAACTTACATAATATATATTTACAAAAGGTTAAAAAAACGTTTTAAAAATGTTGATATAGCTAACATATGTGTGTGCTGCGTGAGAGAGAGAGAGAGAGGGTCAGGGACAGTGCATATAAAGTTAACAACCCAAGTTTTCATCACAAATATTCATTTAGAAATAGATTAACTGTCATTAGGTAATAGAAGCTTAGGACTTTCAAACCAACAGAGTTTCCACAACACGCGTTATTACTATTATAAGCGGTTCTCAGATCACGAATATAATGCACAAGTAGAGGAGACATAAACCCGAGCACCGTTATCTTAGTCTAGTCGGCAGTCCAGCTCTGCTCAACAACTTCTCTCACTTTTCTGTTATACTCGCGCTTATTCTCACTAAATAACCGTGCTGCTTCTGAGTTCGCTGGCGAGTTTGGGTTTGGATCACAGAGCAATGACTGAAACCAAATCATTAGAAGTTTAGAATATAATCAAAGCCAAACACTGTTGATCAAGTTTTAATTATTTCAAGAAAGCAAATTAACAGCTAATATCACACCTGAATTGAGGTCAGAATAGCAGCAACATCATAAATTGGACTCCATTGATTTTGAAGGATGTCCAAGCATATGCTTCCATCTGCATAAACTGGCATACGGCAAAAAGTGCATGAAAAATTAAACCTTAAAAACAATAGAATCATGATATATCAAAATCTCAAAGACAAACACAAGCCTCTGAGTTGTCACAGTCTCCATCTCGAATAAAAGAACACCGAAGAATTTACTTAAGCTGATGATGATGATCACTTACTGTTTGGATGGAACATTCGTGAAATGAAACGCACTGTTGGTGGCTTATTTGGATAATCTTCTGAAAACTGAAGAGTCAGCTTGAACGTACCTAAGATTGACAGGTATTCATTGTCATAAATACAATAATGCAGCATATCAATGTAACAGAAATTCTTAAAGCCTAAATTGTCAGCTAAATAACAGAAAAACGCCAACGAACTCCAGAAAACATCTCACAAGTAATCAAAAGCACTGTTAACACTAAGAGTAATTCAATCACATTCAGGATAGAAATGCATGTTAAACAATAACAGGTTAGTATGTATGGAGAGCTCCCTAACGTAAAAAATGAAAAAAAAAAGTAACAATAAAGTACTAAACTATAAATTGTTTTTTCACTTGAAGCCTCCATGTTGAATGCTTGATGAAAGGATGGTGGTTAATTTTATATCAATTCCGATCACAACCCCTCCATTTATGAGAAAACTATTACAAAGAGCTTTTCGGTCTGCGTATTATTAAAAGTATAACCATGTATTTGCTTCTTTTCTCCACTCATCCCGTTCACACTCTATAACTGATATGACTCCACCTTATCAATGGGTCAATGATAGGAATCGTATGTTAAGTTTAGCTTAAATAGTATTTTGTAATAGTGGAAGGGGGGTTAGTGTTACTAATACTTTTATAAATAAGGCATTAGTCATGTTAGGAGAGGGAGGAATAGAATTAGCTAGTTGATAGGCTCATTGCCTTGTGCATGAGTAGGGCTTAGCCCTGGGACCACTTGTGGTAGTTATCCTGTAGATCTTCGGATCATTTCTTTTCATTGAATACAATCAGCAACAATTGAATTCATCATCTCTGTTTTAGCATTCATATCTATCAGTCAACCCATCTGGGTTCAACAGATCTCAGTTCAGTCAACTTAACCCAGTCAATAAAGAGCAAAAGTTTAGGGCTGCGTTAGTGGGGGGCTGAATGTTAGGGGAGTCGAAGTCAAGAGGAAAGTCAAAGGTTGAAATTAGGGTCTGAAGTTAGGAAGTAACTCTGTTATATTTCATTTGAGTATTCCATTTCCAGTTTTAGTTTTCCTCATCTTGTTTATCTTAATTATCAGTGTTCTTGTATTGAAGATTAGACCCTCTCGAATCAGGCCAACTATCTTAGTAGTTTTTCAATAAAACCAGCCTTTGATTTTCTAGTTCACACAACTCTCAAGCAGGTGGCCCAATGTTGGGATTATGATACGATTCAGCGCAAATTCACACAAAAAAATCTCTTTTCAACTTGAGGACAAGTAGTTTCTCGGGCCAGGAAGTATTATATACCATAGTTATTAGAGGCGCTAGGCGCACCCAAGGCGCATAAGCCTCGCCTGGGGCCTAGGCGCGAAAAAAGCGAGGGCCTAAGGAAAAAAAAGCGCACAATAAAAAAAGATGAAACTATATTATGTATTAGAAAAATAATAATATTCATCATCATACTCGGTAAATCCCACCAATAGCCAAGCTAAGGTAGGGTCAGAGGAGGGTAAGATGTAGACAACCTTACCTCTACCCCGTATGAATAGAGAGGCTGCTTCCAATGAGACCCCCCCGGCTTGATAGTAGTTTTGCATCAAGCCTTGGACACAAGGCACATAACACTCAGCAAAGGCCGATTAGTGCATGTACCCCCTTCTCCTTCGGCTATCAACGCCACCACATGATGCATGATTAACCGTCCCCCGTTTTTTAACGTTATTTTCAAGAAATTAGTAAAGGTTAAGAGATATATATTATCTTTATATAATATTCATTCATGTTCTGTATATAACAAATAAGACGTATCCACATCATTCACAGTTCTTTTCCGGCAAAAAATACTACAGGTATGTGTATGCTGCTAATGCTGCTGGAAAAGACAAGGCAATTGCTGTAGATGACGACTACGACTCTGATGATTTTTAAAGTTGAAGAGCATCTGGTTTTGAATTTTATTTACTTTTTGAAGTCCGAACTTTATTGGTTTCAAGTCTTAATAGCTTTGGTTTTGGGATATTTTGGTGATTCATAATGAAGTTGGTTTTATTTTAAGGTTTATGATATTTTAAATCTTTCGGAATTTGAGGATTTGGCTTTTTTCGGTTCATAACTTTGTTTTTTTAATGTTTTTATTTGCTTTCGCTTTTTTTTCTCAGACCCTCTCTTTTTTTGCGCTTCTCGCCTAGGCGAGAGGCGAGCCCTATGCGCCTAGCGCATTTGATAACTATGGGTCTAAGTTCTGTTACCTTAACCCAGTCAACACAGAACAAAAGTTTAGGGTTGTGTTAGTGGGGGCCGAATGTTAGGGTAGTCAAAGTCAAGAGGAAAGTCAAAAGGTTGAAATTAGGGACTGAAGTTTAGGAAGCAACTCTTTTATTTAAATATTCTATTTTCAGTTCTAGTTTTCCATGTCTTGTTTATCTTAATTATCAGTGTTCTTGTATTGAAGATTCGCCCCTCTCAAATAGGGCCAACTATCTTAGTAGTTTTTCAATAAAACCAGCCTTTGACTTCCTAGTTCGTAACAGTAACCTAGCTCTAATCCTCTCTTCTGTTATCTTCCATTAAGGTGAGCATGAAACCAAAAAACCCGATCCGAAACTGAAAAAACCGAACCGAAACGAAAACCGACAGTTTGGTTTTATGTTTTCGTAAAAACCAAACTTTCGGTTCTGTTTTGGCTTTGCAGGTAATAAAAACTGAAAACCAGAACCGAACCAAATTTAAAGATTTTTATTTTTTTATATTTAATTTTTAAGTCATTTATAAAAATTTAGTGAACACTGTAACCCAAATACTTTAGCCCAAATGTATAATGAATTAGTCATTAACTAACAAAAATATTTGGGTCCAAATTCATTATTTTGGGCCAATTTTTTTCGGCCCAAAAACTTTATGCTCAAATGGCAAAACCAAAATCAAAGCGAACCCAAACTGAAAACCGATACCTAACAGTTTTCAAAAACCAAAATTTTCGGTTTGATTTGATTTTAACCCAACATCGACCCATCCACACCCCTATTTTAACCCAAGACCGACCTATGCACACACCTTATGCATTAGAGAGTTAAAGCAAAATGTATAAGTATTTAGTCAGCCGTCACAATTCTCTACTGATTTTATATACACACACTAAAACACGCAAAGCGTCTCACTCACCGCCATCCCAAGGAGTATCATCTGGCCTGCAGCGTAAACACAGCGATCAGTAAACATTCATCTTCACCAAGGAAAACATGATCAACAAACAGTAGTACATACCCAAATATAACCGCATTCCAGAGCATTATATTATTATCAAACGGGGCACCACTGATTCCAGCTGGAGGATCTTGCTGCAACCTCTTAAAATCCCTCATCAACCTCTTTCTTGAAGGCGTTGACATTTTGTCAACTCTTACCCTAATTCCATTCCACAAACAATAAAGAACCAATTTAGTTTCAAATTCTACCAGCCAAACAACTAATTTCAAAATAACAAACCCTAGATCTATGAAATGAAACAAAGTGTATAACAAACATATCAAGAGGTTATTAACAATAATCGCAAGGAACGAAACAATTGAGTATAATAAACGTGTTAACCGGTCCTAGGGTTTTGATAATCGACGTAATGATATGAAATTTGATGGATAGAGTGATTACTTGTTGGTTCAGAGACGGTTGAAGATGAGGATCGGCCGGTGATGACGTGGCCTCCGTGGTTCGTCCCCAAAAAGTGGTCTCGATCACAAAAGGAAAATGAAGAGGGGTTTCAACAACGCGTCATATGTAAGCTGGTGGATCTTTCTTTGTTTTGTCTCTTCTGTTCATCATCTGTTGTTCATGGAAAATATCTCAAATATTAAAGTAAAATAATTGAGTAAAGTGTGATTTTAGTCTCTAAGGTTTGGTCACTTTTGTCACTTTAGTATAAATTTGAAACCTTTTATATTTGGGTCCCTGTGGTTTCTCTTTTATTGCCATTTTGGTTCAAAAATAAATCAGCTGATATTTCTCAAATTAAATCATGTTATTTTGTCATTTTCCTTAAGTGCAAAATAGTTATTTCTTTTTTTATTTTATTTAAAGATTTTATTAAAACAATAATTTTCTGTGGGTCCCACCACACCCCCAATTTAATCAATAAGAACCTAAGACTAAAGGGTATGGGGGTCGGCTGAGGCCCGACTAGGACCGGCGCCGGCCCCCCACACCGCCCCCTGGGCTCGGCTCGGCAAAAGCGACTCCCCACAGCCGGAGGAGACGGGCCTGCTTTTCACCTTTTTCAAAAAAAGGGTCGTTGTGTAACGGCTAGTTTTTATTAAAAAAAATCCATTTTTCTATAAAAACACACCCATTTTCACCATTTTTCCCCACTTTCAAACCAAAACCCTCTCATTTTTATACCATTTTCTCTCCACTTTTATAAAAAAATTACCTTTTCATCCACAATGCCATCTAATTCTTGGTGGTCCTCGTCTTCAGATGAGGAAGAGGAGATGTTTTTTGCAAACGCTGTGCTACGGGCGGCGCAGATTCTTATGGAGGAGGAAGAGGAAGACGAAGAGGAAGACGTCTCGTCTGAAAGCGTTATTACCAGACGAATACGGATTAACAGAGACCGCCAAGGTTTATCATTAATAAATTTTATTATCCTTATTCCTTATTTCCTCGTATTTATATATTTTTTACGACAGGAGCGCACGAGAAATTGGTGAACGATTATTTTTCGGATGCACCCCTTTACAATGCCGAGATATTCAGACGCAGATTCCGAATGAGTCGCCGGTTATTCACACGGATTGCTGATGATTTGGCGGGTTTTCGAATGGTTTTGCCGTAATGTGGTGAAACTGTATAGCAAAAAATATTTGCGTAAACCAAACGCGTATGATGTTCAGCAGTTGTACCAAGCTCATGAAGCACGGCACGGGTTTCCGGGAATGCTCGGTAGTATTGATTGTATGCATTGGGCGTGGCATAAATGCCCGACTGCGTGGCGCGGCCAATATACTCGAGGTGATCACGGCTATCCAACCTTGATACTTGAAGCCGTGGCATCACAAGATTTATGGATCTGGCATTCTTTCTTTGGTCTCCCTAGTTCACTCAACGACCTCAATGTGTTATACCAATCGGCGATCTTTACCGATGTCGTTAATGGAACCGGTCCGGACACCCGTTTTACAGTTTCTGGGGTTGGGTATAGACGTGGGTATTATCTTGCTGACGGGATATATCCGTCTTGGTCTACAATTGTGAAGACTATTCCATATCCCGAGGACGAAAAAAGGAAAAAAATCGCCAAGCGTCAAGAAGCTGCAAGAAAAGACATCGAACGTGCTTTTGGTGTCTTACAAAAAAAATGGGCCATCCTTGAACAATCGGCACGTGTGTTCACACCGAAGAGGTTGCGCCTTTGTATGTACGCTTGCATTTTGCTCCATAACATGATTATTGAAGACGAAGGTCGGGCGATTTGTGAGTATGATGAGAATGCATCTATCGGGAATATTGTCCCGGTAGATCCGCCACAACAGGATTTAAACTCGTTCTCGCTAACCAACGACTTCACGCATGCAAACCTTCAACAGGGTTTGGTAGAACATATTTGGAACAACGTTAACGTAGCGGACGGTGACGAAGACGAAGATGAGTAGTGTAATTTTTTAAAATTTTTAAATCTAGTCTTTTTTTACAAATTTTAAGTAGCGTAATTTTTTTTAGGTTATGTAATGTTTATTTATGTTATGTAATGGATTTTATTATCTTCCTTTATGTCTTATTTTTATTTAAATGTTGAATAGTTTTTATAAAGTTAAACAAATAAAAAATAAACAATAAAATTTAAACAAATAAAATGAATTAAACAATAAAAAATTATGTGGGGTAAGCTCATCCTCCACCCCCTCAAAATGCATGGAGGCCCATCCTCCATGAGATGGTGATGTGGCGCCTACGTGGTGGCTCATCCTCATGGGGATGAGCCTCCCCATACCCTTTAGTCTAAAGACTTTCAATCAGGAAGTTTAACACTGGACCTAAAGGATCTCCACCTGTGATGGATCAACCAAGATTTGTACATGTATCCTGTTCAGATGTGATCGGTCTTAAGTACACGTCGCAAGGTTTAACTAAGCTTGTGTTCGAAAAAGCAGGGGAATCAACAGCTGGTGAATATACCCGTGGCAAAAGTTGAGAATATGGAACAAACGGTGTTCACATTGAAGTCACTTGATCGTCATCTGCGGGTCCTACAGGATGAAGATCTAAAACTAATTGCAGTGCTTTCGAATGAGGTGATTTAAATATATAGTTTTCAAAGCTTCGTTTGATGTTTTTTTGCTTGTTTCATAACTTCTCTGCTATACTCAAATGAATCTTTTAAAAATTGTATGCAGTGTATGCAAACATCGCATTATCCAGAGCCGCGTCAACTTAAATGCAACTTTGGAAAAGGAAATTGAAACAAGGAGTCGTGCTGCTGCATTTATGGTCACAGGAAGCTGGGAGCACAAAAGACTGAGAGAAAGAAGGTAGAAGAAACCACAGGGACCCAGATGCAAAAGGTTTCAAATTTAGACTAAAGTGGCAAAAGTGACCAAACCTCAGGGGCCAAAATGGCAGTTTAATTTCGTTTGTCGTTCAGAAATAAAATTAAGTACAAAAAATTATGATTAGGCCTGTAAGCGAACCGAACGTTCATGAATTTGTCAGCGGGAAGTTCGTTTAATTAAATGAACGAACATGAACACACCTTGTGTTCGTTCATTTATGTTCGTGAACATTCATTTATGTTCGTTCATTTATGTTTGTGAACGTTCGTTTAAATTTTAATAAATACATAAATAGTTATGTTTATATAAATATTATGTTTTCCAACTAGTTATATAAATATAACTAATTAGTATATCTGTGAACCCTTATTTAGATGTGTTTTCGGATGAAATGTAATATATTAGACTTGTTTCTTCAATCATGTTAATTTATGTGTATTCAAATATGTTCAGTTAATTTTTTTTATGTTCGTTTGTGTTCGTTTATGTTCGTGAACTGTTCGTTTAGGCTTTAAACGAACGAACATAAACGAACATGAACATGCTCGATTTCTTAATGAACGAACATGAACAAAAAAAGGTGTTCGATTATATGTTCGTGTTCGGTTAAAGTTAAATGAACGAACACGAACAAAAAAAGGTGTTCGATTATATGTTCGTGTTCGGTTAAAGTTAAATGAACGAACACGAACATGCCTATGTTCGTGTTCGTTCGATTCGTTTACAGACCTAATTATGATGTTTCAGGTTCTTTTTAGATTTTGGTTTTCCAATGCGATTTAATTATAAAATTATGATAAGATTATTCAACAATGGTATTAACATACTCAACGTAAGGAAAAGGACTATGGGGAGGGTTCCATTGCACTAACGCCGGTTAAAGGGGAAAGAATGTGGGGCCCACTCTTTTCAACCAATCAAATCTATTCTTTTTATTATTAATTTTTTTGTATTTTTTTTAAAATGGGGCTTTAAAGGGACTTTAAACCATTACATGCAAGTTAAAGGGATGGACTTTAAAGTCCCCTATGTGACGTGGCATTGAGATGACGCTGAGGTGGCATGATAAAGCCCCTAGGGGCTTCACAAAATGGAATTTATTATGGAATCAATAGAAACCAAAACAAGCCTTGATGAAAGAAACTAAAAGATTGTCACGGCCCCCGACCCGGTTTGATCCGTTTCAGGAGTCGCGGAACAGAAAATCCCGTGGTATTTATTTAACAGCGGAATATTTTACAAGGATCTTTTTAAAACTGTAATTTCCCGACTATTTTATTTCACAACTCGGGGTAAAACCCCGGTCATTTACAATAATATGATTTCACTGAGAAATCTTTATTTTACAAAACATGTTTCTTTATTTTATACTGAGCCACTTCCTTAAGCTTTGTAGTGCTTCACGGCACTTTTCCTGGATCACAACAGATCACCTGAAACATGTTTGAAAAAGGTTTTGTCAGCGGGAAATACTGGTGAATCATTCATTTTACTAAAATGACACGTTGTTATAATTTACAGTATTAATAGCGATTACAATGTTTCTATATCAACCATATACCCACGGTATTTGTCACTCGACCCATTGGCCCTCCCGTTGTCCAATGGTGTCTGTGACTATGGTCATATCACCCCTTGGCTAACTCGTTGTCCAATGGTGAAGATTATCAAGTAATGTATACAAAACCCCACATACCGGCTGTAATTTGGTGATTACAAAGACTTAATCCCTGTAATTATAACTTTTGAAAATAAACATGCTTTTGTAAACAAATTTGATAAAAAGAGAATGATTCACATTGCAGATTTATATGAGCAGAGCTTAGCCTACTGATTAGCCTTTTAACCTAAATTAATAACATGCACACGAACTCGGTTAGTAACTAATACAGAATTTACGATAACTCACGAGATTAAAACCTTCACAACGAATGACAAAGTGCGATACTTAAACATCCATCGAATTAACGACGAATGACAAAGTATAAACCCTAATGTGGGCAGCACTTAAACATCCATTGGATAGTTTAATCGATCGGACATTGAATCGTAGCAGCGATCGAGTTAATACCCGGTATCGGAGCAGCGCCTTGCTAATTATATGTGAATTTTCGACTTCAGAGTATTATAACTTCGTTTTTGAAAGTTTGTTTCGACACAGAATGAAAGTCCCTGATGCAAGCTATTTATAGGTGAAATTGAGGCCTTACGCGGCCCGCGTAAGCCTTCTGTTTACCCTTACGCGGCCCACCTAGCCGCCCAGTCTACGAGTAGGCTTGACCAGTCACGAGTAGGTTAGCCAGGTGGTCACTACGTGGATCCGGAACACTTATCCGGTCAACCCAACATTGACGCGGCCCGCCTGAAACCTATAAATTTGGTTTTTCTTGATTTCTAATGTAGGGTAAGGTTTCAGGGGTCCGGGTTTTCATTTACGGGTATTTTTAGGATAATTTTGAGAGTCCTTACATTCTCCCCACCTTATTTAGAATCTCGTCCTCGAGATTCATTGGAATAAGTGAGGATATTTTCGCTTCATCTCTGATTCCAGCTCCCAAGTGTATTCAGGTCCTCTCTTTGAATCCCACTTGACCTTGACAAGTACTAACTGTTTGTGTTTGAGAAATTTCACCTTTTTGTCTTCTATTTGAAGAGGTTTCTCAACAAATTTTAGCTTTTCGTTTACCTCTATATCTTGGAGAGGTACTACCAAGGATTCATCTGATAGGCATTTCTTGAGATTGGATACATGAAATATATCATGTACTCCAACTAGTTCTTCTGGTAGTTGTAAACGATAAGCAACTGGTCCTATACGTTGGATCACTGAAAATGGTCCTACGTATCTTGGACTTAGCTTTCCTTTCTTACCGAATCGAACTACTCCTTTCCAAGGTGAAACTTTCAATAGTACTTTGTCTCTTACTTGGAATTCCAACGGCTTCCGTCTATTGTCTGCATAACTCTTCTGGCGATCTCGAGCCGTCTTCAGTCTTTCCTTGATTTGAGTAATCTTGTCGGTCGTCTCTTGCACTATTTCAGGACCTGACAATTGACTTTCTCCTATTTCTGCCCAACAAACTGGAGTTCTGCACTTTCTTCCATATAGTGCTTCGAATGGGGCAGTTTCGATACTTGAATGATAACTATTGTTATAGGAGAATTCAATTAAAGGTAAATGGTCGTCCCAATTTCCACCAAAATCTATCACACATGCTCTGAGCATGTCTTCTAGAGTTTGTATCGTCCTTTCACTTTGCCCATCTGTTTGTGGATGATATGCAGTACTCAAATTTAGTCGAGTTCCCATTGCTTGCTGGAAACTTGTCCAGAAATGAGAAGTGAAACGACTATCCCTATCTGATATAATAGAGAGTGGAACTCCATGTAAGGATACTACTTCATCTACATACAATTTTGCCAACCTTTCCATACTAAAGGTTTCTTTCATAGGTAGAAAATGAGCTGATTTGGTTAATCGATCCACAATTACCCAAATCGCATCATTACCTTTTCTGGTTTTGGGTAACTTAGTAACAAAATCCATTGTTATGAGTTCCCATTTCCATACATGCATTTCTAATTGTTGTAGTAGACCTGAAGGTTTCTGGTGTTCGGCTTTTACTTGTGAACAAGTAAGACACTTAGAAACATATCGAGCTATATCCTTTTTCATTCCTATCCACCAAAAGTTATTTCTTAAATCTTGGTACATTTTATTGTTTCCTGGATGCATAGTATACCTAGATTTATGGGCTTCTTCTAAAATTTTATTTCTTAATTCTCCCGGCTTAGGTACCCAAATCCTTCTTTTGTGGAATCTTCAAATTCCATCAGCTCCTTGTTCTAATTCTTTTATTCGTCCTTTCATTCCTTTAGCATCATCCTTGATTGTTGTAGCTTGAACATTTTTCAATTGTTCCATTAAATCTAAATGTAGATTTAATCTGAGAGCACGAACTTGCTTTTGCTTTTCATGATACTTACGACTTAAGGCATCTGCAACTACATTTGCCTTTCCTTCATGATACTGAATATCACAGTCGTAGTCACTTAGGATTTCCATCCATCTTCTTTGTCTCATGTTTAACTCTTTTTGCCCAAATATATATCTTAAACTTTTGTGATCCGTATAGACAGTAAATTTACTTCCGTACAGATAATGTCTCCAGATCTTCAGGGCAAAATATACGGCTCCTAATTCTAAATCATGAGTCGTATAGTTTTCCTCGTGCTTTTTCAATTATCTTGATGCATACGCAGTTACTTTCTTGCGTTGCATAAGCACACATCATAATCCTAGCTTTGAAGCATCACAGTAAACTTCAAAATCTCCAGTTCCTTCTGGTAAAGCTAGAATTGGGGCATTTGTTAACTTTTGCTTTAGAATCCTAAAAGCTTCTTCTTGCTTAGGTCCCCATTCAAACTTAACTGCTTTACAGGTCAGCTTAGTTAATGGTACATCTATCTTGGAAAAATCCTTAATAAACCGTCTATAGTATCCAGCTAAACCTATAAAACTTCTAATTTCCATTGCAGATTGCGGAACCTTCCATTTGGTAATTGCTTCTATTTTAGGGGGATCTACGTGAATACCTTCATGATTCACCATGTGACCTAGAAATTGCACTTCCTTTAGCCAAAATTCACACTTCGAGTATTTGGCATAAAGCCTTTCTTTTCTTAACAAAGTTAAGAGTGCATGTAAGTGCTCACAATGTTCTGTCTGACTTTTGGAATAAATAAGTATATCGTCTATGAAGACAATTAAAACTTACCTCAAAATACTGCCCCCAACCCACGAAAACGGTGCTTCAATTCGGGTGTTTAACTTCCAATTAACAAAATTCAATCCATTTCGAACACAATTTCGAGGTAAGTTTTACATTAATCGACTCGTATCCTCGTTCCGATCAAAATCCCTATAACATCGGTTTGTAATTCGGAAAAACGCTTAACTCCGTTAAGCTTATTTTAACGGCAGACTATTTTACAAAAAAATTGGACGAGGTTGGATTATTATTGGCTAATAACTGACTTGGGATTATTATCGGCCAATTTCAGAAAGATGGGATTATTATTTTCCAATTTGCCTATGGTTTTTAATCATTTGAGTCCAAAAGTAAAAAGTTTAACGACCTGAGTCTTCATAAGCATTTTCTTTAACCATTTGAGTTCAAAATTTCTAACACTGTTAAATTTTTTTGGTTAAGTATTGTTAAATGAACAAAATACCCTTATATTTAAAAAATAAAAAACTCTCCCTCTCTCTCTCTTTCTTCACCCTTCACTCTCTCTGGTCTTTCTTTCTCTCTTCCACTTCTTTTTTCCTTTTCTTCTTCCATAAAACTCCCACACACGTTCACATTTTCTATCAGGAAAATCTAGAGAGAAAACAGTTAAGAGAGAGATTCACGACAGAGAAGAACGGCGGTGAAGATGAACGGCGGTGAAGATGAACAGTGGTGAAGATGAACGGCGACGAAGATGAACGACGGTGAAGATGAACGGCGACGACGATTGACAAATCAAGATGGTTCCGACGACAGAAGATATGAAATCCGGTGACTGGTGAGTTCCTTGACGACCACCGATAGATTGAAGGTTACTAAAAGGTTACGATGGTGTTCCATGATGATTAGATGATGGGTCCGATCACTGTTAACTCACTCTGGTGGTGGATGTTGGCGACAGACGGTGATTAACAAAACACCTACACTTGATTCAATACTCTTCAAAATGGTAAATTAACACCTACACTTGATTCAATACTCTTCAAAATGGTAAATTAACCTCACTAGCTTGTTTAATTTCATATCTGTAACATCAAATTTGCGATTTGGTTTTTTCTAGGGTTTTGATGGTTAGATTTGGCTGTTGATTTGGTTTGGTTTGAACATTTGATTATACAGAGATGGGGATGGTGGTGCGGTGGTGGAAATCCACTGCAGCAATCTAACCTGTGGGAGATGGAGGACTCCGTCACGGTGGTGGTGGGTGTTTGGAGGTGGCGGTAGTACGATGGTGGTGGTAGTGGTGGGGATGATGGTGGGGCAGTGGTGGGGATGGTGGTTGTGCGGTGGTGTTTAGAGAGAGATAAGAGACTTGTACTGATGTGCAAATAAGACTTGTACTTTGTGTGTAAATGACCAAATTACCCTCATAATTAACAGACTTGGTGGATGGGGTTAGAAATTTAGACTCAAATGGTTAAAGAAAATGTTTATGGGGACTCAGGTCGTTAAACTTTTTGCTTTTGGACTCAAATGGTTAAAACCTATAAAACACAGGGACTCAAAAAGTAATTTACCATTATATATATTAAAAAGTTATGGGTTGATAAAAAGTAATCCACACCTTTTACCCTTTCATCCCTGTTTTTTACTCAGGTTACTTGTTAGACTCTTAATTTTAATAAAGTTATCAAACTCCTAAATTTCAATAAACTTTTCTTTCGAATAATTGCGGAATGTTACACTGTAGGAATACAGTTTTTAGATTTTCTAAAGAAATTATAGCATTAAGTATGACATACCACAAGTAAATATAAACCCATCACATATAAGATCAAAAGACTTTGTGCTTGGGTTGAATTTTTTATTTGCCTTAAATGTTTCTGTCACAATGACTAGAAATTTTATTACACTCAGCAAACAGATCTACACAATCCCAACAACCAGGTATAATAATATATCATAGATTGCGCAAAAGTGTGGTGGTCAAGGAAGTTTAGAATTTTTAAGACAACAAAAAAGAAGTAATCCAATAGAAAATGAGACTATAAAACTTTTAACAGATTTTTTAAGCCATGAAATAGAAAAGATATTACAAAAAGTATAAATCACCCTGTGATCTTACACTTAGAAAAAAATTGGTCTTATAGAAGAAGATATCACAAAATCACATGTAAAATACGTATGCAAATTTAAATTAAAAAATCCAAATATTACTGTAAGAACTGTTAATGTAGAATATAGTCTCATAAATAAAGAAGAATTTAAAAAGCAAATACCTGAAATGATTAGCTAAGGATTAATTAAAAAATCAGAAAGTCTTCATAAATCAGCAGCCTTCATAGTAAGGAACCATAGTGAAATAAAAAGAGGCAAAACAAGAATAGTATATAACTATAAACGATAACACAATAGATGATGAATATAATATCCCCAATAAAGACACTCTGCTAAATCTTATACAAAAGAAGAAAGTTTTGTCAAAATTTGATTTAAAGTCAGGATATAATCAGTTAAAACTTGAAGAAAATTTTAAACCATTGACAGCTTTTACATGCTCAGAAGGACAATTTGAATGGAATGTTCTTAGTTTTGGACTAAAAAATGCTCCTTCAACATTTCAAAGATTTATGGACAATATTTTCTTAAAATACGACTTTTGTTTAGTATATACTGATGACATATTGGTAGCAAGTCAAACAGTACAAGAACATGAAAACATTTACAACAAGTATTTGAAGAGATAAAAAAAAGAATGGAATAGTAGTCTCTAAACGAAAAATGGAACTATTTAAAAGAAAAATATCTTTCCTAGGTTAGAAATAGGCGATGGAAAGATAGAATTACAATCACATATCTCTAAAAAAATACTTGATTTCCCAGAAAAAATTTGAAAATTTAAAACAAATACAAGCATTTCTTGGATTCGTCAATTATGCTAGAAAATTTGTTCTGAATTTATCAAAGTTGGTAGGACCTTTATATAGTAAAACAACCAAAAACGACAAAGATACTTCAATTCAGAAGATATAAAGCTAGTTAAAGAAATTAAAATGACAATAAAAAACATTAAACCACTAGAGTTACCGCTTGTTACAGATTACATGATTATTGAGACAGATGGATGCAAAGAAGGATGGGGAGCAGTTCTTCTATACAAACCAAATAAATATAGTCCTAAGGAAGAAGAGAAAACTTGTGCTTATGCAAGCAGTAATTTTCAAAACAAAACAAGTTGGACTATCATCGATTTTGAAATACAGGCATTAATATACGCATTAGAAAATTTTTAACTTTTCCTTCACAAAGAATTTACAGTAAGAACTGATTGCAAAGCTATTGTAAAATTTATAAAAAAAATTATCAAAGCAAAAAGATAAATAGAACCCGTTGGGTTAATTTACAAAATATCATCCAAGGAAGTGGATATCACATAAATTTTGAACATATTAAAGGAAAAAAAAATAATGGGATAACTTATATGTGTTACACCCCAATCGATGGCGAAATCATCGGGGCGGACGTAAATAGATTGTTTGAGACTTCATAGAACTAATAATGTGACAAGTATTTAAATAATTCAAAATTCATTTCATTAATCAACGAACTAGTACAAGTGTTTGGAAACGAGATACAACAATTAAACATCAAAATACATGGCTCAATACCTTAATCAAGAAACACGATACAGCAAAAGACTAAATTTAAAGTGGGTTTCTAAATCCATCATACAAAATTCCATGCATTGTCTTATTCATCTTGGTCAACCTGCAACATATATCAAAGTATAGTTCAACACAAAAGCATTGGCGAGTATACAAGTTTGATTACTATACATAATAAAATGTTAACGCTCAACATGGCATAAATGTTTTATTAGGCTATCGTACACTACTAGTAATGCGTTACACATGTCAACCCAAAGTTTACCGCTAGTGTAATCTATTCATAGCAATGAACAGACCGTTTTGTTTACTTTACATGACCTCACGAATACAGGCGGTGCGTTAATCCTATAGATGTTAAGGGAGGCTCGTACACAGTTAATAACGTAGCATAAGGCATTCGATTCTAGCATGAACAAGTAGCAAGCATTCGTATTAAGCATGTATGTATGAACGTTTGTTTTGTGATTAGCATAAAGTATAGTGGTTTAGTAAGTTTGATAAGGCATATATTTTGCACCCCAGAAATGTAAAAGTTAAAGAGGGGAGTCGAGTATGCTTACAATTTTGCAAGCTTCCTTATATTCCGCGCGTAGAGTGTCAAAGTGATGCAACCCGAAGTTACCCTACATGGGGTAAACAGGTAGGCGTGAATATACTGAGTCGAACGATAGATCTAGATTCTGAAGCAGAAAGTACAGAAAAGGAAACGGGAAAAATGTCAAATCGTACGAAGTGAACTGACCACTTCGTGCGAAGTGACAGTCCTGTGATGTTTTTGTGCCCGTTTTGTACCCATTTCAACACTGAATTTTGTGAATGGGGATTTTAACAACGAGGCAGGGCAGTCTCAGCTCCCAACAGTTAACCACGACTTAGTTAATATTAGGAACGTGACTGAGATGGAAAGTAAGTTCAGTGCAGAATTTTAGTCTAAAGTTTAATAATTACGTCATAAATGTCAAGCATGGGGGCACGTATACCTCGTTAGGCTATAGGGTGTGGTCATGACCCTCATGACCACCATGATCCTCCACGTCAGCGCCATGTCATCACCCTCCAATTCACCATCCAAAATCACTATCCTAAGGGTGTGGTCATGACCCAAACCACTATTCACCCCTTTTTTGTGTGAAATATATTTTATTTATTTTAAATAAACAACAAATATAATACACTTACATAAACACATAAAGAAGCAACACTCAATTGATTAACTTATGTACGCATTGGAAGACCAACTAATCAATTAAGCTACGCTTTAATTATATTAAATGCAATTATCTATACTATTATAAAAAGGAGAAGTGATGTACAAAAATGTAATTTTACCATATGTATAAGTTTTGAAGCATGATGTACAAGAGGAGTACAACCATTTTAGAGGGGGTACTGCCCAAAATTTTAAGACGCTGTAGGGCCAGTTTAGGGATTTCATCCATGGAATATGGAATTTCAGAAGAGCCTACATTTACGGCCGGTGATTTGAACCGTCCATTTCAATATTCAGAGAAGAGTTCACACGATTATTCATTTGAATTGTCAGTTACATGATCTGTTTAATTGTTCGATTGATTAATTAGGTTAAAACGGTTGAACAAGAGGTCGTGGTCTTCACGGGTGTGATTCAACTATGGGATTACCAGATGGGAACGCTCATTGATTGGTTTGATGAACATGATGGTCTTGTTCGTGGCGTGCACTTTCATCAGTCGCAATCGCTTTTTGTTTCTGGAGGTTTGTTATGTTATGTTTGGAATGGTTGTGGATTTTAGGGTTTTTTTACTGGTGGATGATCTGTTTATGATGTTATTTGAATTGATGATTATTTGAATTTGTGGGTGTTATAGGGGCTTAGCGGATTCGTATTTTAAGTTTGTGAAATGGTAGTGGTGATTGGAAGTTTAGGGTTTTTTTACTGTTAGTTGATCTATTTATGATGTTATGTGAATTGATGTTAATTTGAATTAAAGCTTGTTATATAGTGGATTATTTGAAGTTTTGATGTTTTAGGGACTTATCGGATCCATACGGAATAGTTGTCAATTGAGGCCAAAGTTGTCAATTGGAACCTTGTAACCAAGGGCAAAAAGGTATGCTTCTTCATAATTTCAAGATTATGTCAATATAATCATAATTGATTTGATTTCAACATTTTTAGAAGCCTTTCTAATAACCCTAACAAATTGGGCGGGGCATGTCAGGCAACATGTCAAAACAAGTTAAGGTCAAACTAGGTGATGAGTGCCACCCTTACTTTTTCATGTTTGTTGATTTAGAGGTTCAGATGGTGAACTTCATTTGGCCCGAAAGCGAATTGAGAACACTAACAGGGTATGGGTTGATTCCAAGGTTTCTGCCGGTTTGGTTCCGTGGTTCCAAATCCGTGAGGCCTACCTACTATGTCATTTATCATAATGAATGCTATTTTAAGACTTTTTGTCTTGTTGTTGCTATTTAAACTAAATGCTTTCTATATATCTCGATAATCGTGTGCAGTTTACATGTAATATTTTCATATATGGTGATTATCACTCGTTGTTTGATGTATGGTTATTTTTCTTGATAGGGACAACGTATTTCAGTCTGTCAGGAGTGAAAATGGAATATATTACGCCTTACATGTTGGCGGCACCAGTTTTCAGATTCTAAAAATCCAGCTTGGCGATCAAAGGTCAATTCTCGGGCGTGATGTCGAGAGGAAACCCATTCCACAGAGTTTAATGACCAGCACAAGCGAGGTGTTTACGCGTTTACACAGCATGATATTGTTACTGTTCATGAATTTCCGAATGTAAAGGCCTTCTAAAGTTGCTGTAAAAGTGGAAACGTGCAATCATGTGATGTAATCGGACTGCAAATAAGTAAAAAAAATGCACCCCTATTGTATAAAAAAACTGAGTTGAGACTTCAGAGGGTACATTTGGTATGATTTTGAAGTTTGTAACTATGTCGTCATATATCTAATATCATGTTGTTATTATTTTAGGTTGAAAAAGACGTCGTTGAATGTCTGCAAAAAGCATTGTCTAGAAGAGGTCTAGATATGAATGTCGCTGCACTTGTAAGAATTTCAACATCCAGAAAAATAATATTTGTGTTTTATTGTTGAGGATTAACACAGTCTTGTACATGGGTTTACTTGTAAACAGGTGAATGATAGTGTGGAAACATTGGCTGTTGGGCACTTTCTTAATAAAGACACAGTTGCCGCAGTGGTAATTGGTACTGGCACCAACACCTATGGGTCGCGTACTGAGAAATGAAGAGAAACCACTAAAGATTGGTATGCCAGCAAGAGGTGCTTTCAGGAAATTTCTTTTATGCCTTCACAAGAAAATTGTGGATGATATTATTGGCAATGACGATAGGCACAATTTCAGTTTTCTGGCTTAATGAACACACTCATGGGAACAACAAATTTGTTGCCATTTCTATCTTTGAGTATGCTAGCAAGATGCTATTGTTTGCAGTTGCAGTTTTGTCATTTGCTCACAGTAAGTCCCCATTCTTGTGTCAAATTCTTTGGGGGGGGGGGGTGATTACTAGAAATAAAATATTAATAGGAACCAAAATAGTTATGAATTGTAAGTTTTTTCAAAAGAGTTCTCATTGATACTGACTTAAAAAAATTATTTAATTACAGTTTTTTTTAGATTGGATAATCCCTATAATTCACGTTATAAATAAATCACCTTTGTAAATGAGAGCAGCCTGACAAATGTGCTGCCAACTTTAATTCACATATGACACTCTACAATGATTAAGTTTTCCATCTGTTGTTACAACAAATATGAAATGAAAGGTAGTAACAGGACCTACGAGGTTAAAGGGTTCAAGAGTTTCGATTAAGTTAACGTAAGTTGTGGGGTCCCTCACGTTTGCAATACGTGGAGTTAGATCAAGTTGTTGTTATTGTTCTTGAATTCTGGATTGAATGATCTTCAACCTAGGATCAAGTTGTTATAACACACTAATTCAACCACCGTATATCCTAATTTCTTTTACGTTAATGGGTATATGTGTGTATAATCATCGAACAAAATCATTGACAAACTTGTTTCCTCATTCAGTTAAACAAGAAATTGAATTAGGTGCGATGACAAACCCGACGCGAATTGTCAAAGCCACCCAAAATCGAATTAGAGAATAACGAAAAAGACCTGAACCAGACCAACCCAAACTTTATACGGGTCGGTTATCGGGTCACTTTTCTCGGTCAAAAACCCGAAACACGAAACCCGAAAAAAAAAACAAACATTAATTGTATTTTTTATTGAAGGAAAGATGTGGGCCAGACATATATTGTGATCGATGACGAGAGATTTGTTTGCTAGAGGATTCAGGAAGAAATGTTCATAAAGGTATGCCTATTTTCGAATTTCGTTTGATGTAAGTGCATCTTCTACGCTCTTTTCGTTTATATAGTTCATTAAGTATTGGGACCAAATCAAAGCATGCGTTTTTTTTAATCTGAGCAAGTTACCTTAGTTGAGTTGTAACGCCCAGAAGTTGAAAAATACCAACATTCGGCTGCCACCCGAAGTTCCGAACCTGAGCTAAGACGGGTGAACTTAAAGCTAAAGCTCGAAGGTAAACTTTTAGTTTCTGTCAATATGGGTTGTTTTGACCCGTCAACATTTTTTTAGTTTTTATTAAAATAATAGACTAAATCCTGGTGGTTGCTATATGAAGACTTTATAGTATCACCAAGTCGGTACATCCAACATGGCAACATACAATTTTAGAATTCCATGAAGGCTACAAGCTAACCTCTACTTTATAAATCATTTTTTATGTATAGTTCCTTACAAAAATGGTGCCAGTTGTGTTCATTTAGTTGCATATATTTATACACAGTTACAAAATTGCAATAAGGTTTAACTCATTTGTTTTTTCCATAAGTGTATAACAAGTTGATTTATGGATGAAGCTATAATGATTTAATTTGCTTTGCTTTCAGTTTAGATGATTTCCAATTGTTAATAATCGGAGGACAGTGATTTAAGAAAGCCATGGCTGTCTTGGATTTAAAGTGGGTAATTTTGTATGATTAAGTCTTTTAACTGTTTATCAACTGTTTATTTTGTTTGTCCAGATGTTGGCTTGGGTTGAAGTGTAGATTACAATATATAGGTTACATCACTTTGATAATGTATTTTTGTAGTTAAGTTGGGAGTTTTAAAAATATTTTTTTACCGTTGTCTAATATATCACTTGTCTATTTTGTTATCATCGTTTGAACATTTTTAACCTTAGGTTTTTTGTTATAAAACGGTTGATGTGTTTTGAAAGTTTAGATGATTGTTTGTTTTGTCTATATATAATACACATGCACAATATATACATGTGTAAACTAAGTTCGAGCCGCCACAATCTCCCATAACATCTTCCCTTTGTTGACTACCTGATTGACTGCGAATCGTGTTTACACCGCGTACTGTCGACTCCGCAGCAACGCGCGGGTTTTCCACTAGTAATTGTAAAGTATATAGAATTTCTTCTAACTCCAGTTGTATTGATATCACCCTTACATCACTTAGTAAAAATACACATACATATAGAGACCGGAAACCACTAAACTCTACAACAGGTAGTCACATTTTTGATAATATTATCCTAAACCTTGTCCATGAATACAATCATGTACTTAATTATTTGACATTTATTTATAAGGAAAGGAATAATAAAGGCACAATTACATTAGTAGTGATTGTCTTAACTTCTTCAAACAACCTCAGTATTAGTGAACTCTTGAAATTAACAAGCTGAACTTTAGTAACTTGTTTTCTCTGTAACAGTGACAGCTTTGGTAACAAACATTGTCTTCGGCAAGATCTTTGGTGCTTCTTTGTATGGAACAGGTACATGGCATATGAAACATCAATGTTATGAAACCATACAAATATCAACTCTAGCAACAAAAACAAACATGTCTATCAACTACTGTGAAACATGGTTCATAACCTCATGTATACACATATATATATATATACATCATCTTCCTTACATCATCTTCCGTGTATACATGGTTCATAACCTCATGTATACACATATATATATATATACACATATATATATACATCATCTTCCTTACCTAAACAAACATGTCTATCAACTAACTTTCACCTTGTATAAACCGCGCCACCGTGTACTTTTCCACCTCTTCCTTCTTAAACTCCTTCTGATAACCACCCCATTTCACCCTATCTTTCACTTTAGAACCACCACCAATTGATCGGAGTGTCGCGCTCCGGTCAAAGATAACATTTATAAACCCTAATTACCCCTAACAAATAGCTAGTGGTAGTAAGGGGTCGAACCACGAAGAGTATGTGGTTTGCGAATGGACTTTGAATGAATTGTAGTAGTTGTCACTTTTATGAAGCTTGCTAAATTGTTTTTATGGTTTTTGGTTTGTTGAAAAGATGTTGAACAAAATTAACTAAATAGATTGGACTGATTATCTACTAAAAATTAGCAAATGCAAGAAATGTAATTTCTTGTTTAAACAATAATGAGAAAAAGGGTTCACACCCGGTTTCGGTAATTGCAAACCTAGGTTCCTACAAGTTTTAGAATTGACCTAATTGGATAAATGATTAACGGATTTAGTGTACCGTGACTTAGGTGCCAATAACTATCAACATTCCTAAGAATGGACAAGAATGCACTTTGTAATCAACACAAGTAAATCCTAACCAAGATAACGCATAAGTGCACAAATTCATTTCACAAAGTCATAACTTTATCATCGTTCGACAATTTGCAAATCCAATTCAAATACACGACAATTATCAAAGGTGTTCAAAATCAAAACACAATTTGTCACACAAGTCAAAACTAAACACAAATCGAAACCCTAGATAATACAACTACCTACACTGGGGTGAAACCAAGGTGATTAGCCGCTCATGGTGGAAGGAACTTGATCACCGGATGATAGGATTCTGGACTTAAGCATCTTGAAACCTTGAGGATGATGAAAATGGTGGGTTAGGGTTTGTGGTGAAATGATGAGAATGAATGGATTAATGGATTGAAGAATTGGTTAGGGTTAGGATGCAGGTGATGATGATTCGGTTGATGATTCGGTGTGAGAGATGGATTGGGGATGAAGTGGTGATGATATTAGGCTCCAAGAACAAGTTTCCAACTCAAAAGCAAGTGTAACCCCCTTTTCTTGGTCAAAATTGATGTTATAACTCGTCCCCAACAACCCAAAACTCAATTTTCGCGAACCAAAGCAGTGAGGGGCGTCGCCGTCGGCCCCTGGAAGTGCCAAAATCACCCGATGGCTTAAACGGCTGTTTACGGACTAAATCTGCCGACGGGCACTTCTGAGGGCGTCGCCGACGATGCCTATAAACCTCACTTTTTGTTTTCTTCATAACTTCTTCGTTTTAGCTCCGTTTTACTCACCGTTTTTGCCCACGTACTCGTAATTCAGCCCTCTATCATGCCATCTTCCAATATATTCATTTTAAATCCATTAACATCCCCCAAAACACATCCAAACTTCGTGATTAACCCGGTTTTGTTCATTTCACATCCCTGGTTGATCCCGTTTGCTCCCGGTGGCCTGTAAAGCTCCCGAAAAGCACCTTAAACTCCATTAAACCTGCAAAACACAAATCTAATTAAAAGTAGGTTATTCAAAATAAAAATTCAAGTAAAAACTCAAACTTAGACACAACGGAACACCGTTATTCAACCACGTATCACATCCCCACACTTGTCTTTTGCTTGCCCTCAAGCAAATCTGTAATTCACTTTCACGTGGGTCGAACAAGAAACACACTCCCCATTCCCGAGATGAAGGTTAAGGTCAAAAGTCATACCCGGTTCAAACTTTTTACAATTTACAAAATATCTAACGGTAAAGTGAATAATCACATATAAAATGGTTATCCAAGATTAACCCGCCCTTGAAACCAATAAATCATACACATCCCTCACAATGTTCTCTCCACTCGATTTATAAATTGGCTAATTTTCATGATGTATTAGCACTTTCAAAAAGTAATCACTCAAAACCGATTAGAACACGTACCCGCATAGGCTTGCAACTCAATCATTCTCCACCACCGAACACGAATACTAAGCACAAGTCATAAAGTCTTTGTAAGGGTTGTAACGGGGCTAGGTTAAGGGTAGGAAATAGGATATTTAAAGTGGCTAAGGTGATGAAAAATCGATTTTTATTACAAAACAACTATTCTAAACACGACTAACTACCACCATCAAACTAGAAGGCAACAATTTTCGCCTTTTATTCCACAAACTAGAAACACATATTTTTGTTCTTTTCTCAATATATTTTTTTTTCATTATTTTTTTTTTTCGCAACATTTTCTGATTTTTTTTGTAAGCAAACAATTCACAACTATACAAGCTTAACTTCTATAATCGAATTTCCATCACACGGGTTTAAAAGAAAAGGTTTAAAGTTATGGGCTGAAGGGTTGTCAAACGAAAGGATTAGGCTCAAAGTTGGCTACTAAGGGATAATTTTTTTTTTGGGTAGGGATGGATAAATGGTGTAAAAGGAAAAGGGTTACCTGATGCCTTAATCATTCTTGTGCTTGTATTCGGTCTATGGTCTCAAACGTATCAAAAGTCGCAAGTTCTACAATACGTGACTAATGGTCCACTCAAACAAAGAAACATAAATATATAATCCAATGATGTAAAAGTGGCTCAAAACCTCACATATATAAAGGGTATGGTATGTGACATGCATGATGTGCTAGTTTCTTAGGTGGATTATTCCCAAATAACCACCCGCTAAATACCCGTCATGCTATTAATTCGAACTTGACCATGACAAACCTCACATATTTAAGGTCGTTTTTGAACCAAGACATTTTTGAAATTTTTTTTTAAAATTTCCCCCCATCCCCATACTTGAGGTAAACATTGTCTTCAATGTGTAGTGTTTAAATGAACGGATCAAAAATCGAAAAACTTTTACTACTCCCACATCCCCACACTTGAGGTAAACATTGTCCTCAATGTGTAAGAACTAGAGTTTTTAAAACGCACAAGGGATGTGACACGGCTAACCTCCCCAAAATTTCACCCGAAAACTATGGTACAATTACAATCCACTTATTACTAACTAAGAATCAAAGTAAAAGGAAATGTATGCACCTGATTTTTTTCGCTAGATGCTCATGTATTCTTCTTCTCTTCAATAAAGCGGTCGTCCCTCGAACATAATGTACCTACAAATCTTAACCCTTGTGTAGAAGCATGCTTCTCACAACCATTAAAATTTGTTAGCTACCTAGTTCTACCACTTTTATGAAAGTATTACCAAGTCATACGTTAGTTTACCTTGATTTATGTGGAAAATTAATTTACAATAACAACAATCCTAACTCACTTTCGTAGGAATCACGGTTGCATTTAGCGTATGCAACAAGCCCTTTTAAACCACCCGATAGCTCGGGAGGACGAGTAGGTCTCGTGAGGGTTATATAGGGAACACACACATAACGTTCATTTAACTACTAAAACGAAATAACAAATTATACAAGAACAACAACAACAAAACTACAGAGAAAAACTAAAACTAATTGTGAAAGAACTATACAACAACAATTAACTTACCACCTCATGGTGGTCGAATGGCGTGCTTGCCACCCACGAACTCTTCAAAATCACCTATCGGTGATTCATACCATTTGTTGCCAAACGGTCCAAACTTCCTCACCTCCTCTTCCTTTTTTCTTTTCTAGAGGTGACTTCTTTGCTTTCTTCTTCTTGACCGTCTTCTTCTTTGTTTCTCCAAACCTACCAACCATAGCACATACCTTTTTGTTTGGATTCATGTCCTTTTTAGGACACTTATCCTCACCGAGCGGGTTAGTGAAATTTGGAAAAACATTTAAATTTAATTCCCGGTCCACAAACTTCATGCTTACCGTTCCCGTTGCATAATTTATTATAGCATTAGCAGTTGCCAGGAACGGCCTACCCAAGATAACTATCGGTTGGGTGTCCTCAACACACCCAACATAGTCTACTACCAAAAAGTCAACTGGGTAGTAGCAATCATCCACCTTAACAATCACATCCCCCACCATCCCCTGTGGATGCGTGGGAGTCTGATCGGCCAATACCACGGGAGTATCAAATTTTTTCAATGGACCAAAATCGTATTGGTCATACAAACTCCCGGGTAAAATGCTCACACAAGCTCCAAGATCGAGGAGCGCCCTCTCGATTTTAATTGTTCCAATTTGAATTGGAATAAGAGGATCTCCTGGATCTTGAGCTTTTTGGGGGAGCGCACTTGATAAAACGGCACTAACATGAGAAATCAAATCAACCGATCTGGTAATTTGTTGTGCCGTTTTTCAATGCTCAACTCTTTCAAACCTTCCACATGAGCCAGAACTATTTTAATGTCATCAAGCAATGGCAGATTAATTTTTGCTTGTTTAAAAATTTCCCACCTCTCATCCTTTGGTGGGCACCGTTCTTCAAGCTTTGATGCATTAATCGAGTTAATTTGATTTAAACAATTTTCACAAAAAGAATTTTTATTCATGTTTTCAATTTTAATTTGTGAAATCGTTTCTTGTTCATTTTTACTTTCCGACTCATCACTTGTATTTTCCACTATACCATCAACGCATTGTGGTGGTGGAATGTTTTCAACACTACTACAAACCTCATCATTTGAAAGAAGACTTACCGCGCTGATGTGCACATTCCTCACATTGCCCATGCTTGAACTTTGATGCTTTGGGTTCATCGTAGTGTCACTTGGAAGCTTTTCAATGTTTCCTCTCATTTGAGCCACTTCCTCCGCGAGTTGGCCCACTTCTTTGCCAATGCCTCATGTGATTTTGTAACACCCGTTCTTATAATTCAAGGTTTAACGTATATTTTACGAAAACAATCATGTAATTAAGATTTCAAATACATTGGAAATACGAATTTATTAAAACCTTTGCAAATCATAAGTTATTTAACATAATGTGATCGGATTCGTCGTTTAAATGTACGACGAGGCAATGTGCGGAAGCATGAATCTTTATAGTGTTCGGTTCTTCGATGAGCTTGATAGTCTTCTGGCATCCAAAATGTACCTACATTTCATAAACATGAAATGCTTTAGTCATACGGGGTTTAAAACGTGTCAAAACGAGTCCGGGAAACGAAACTGATTAAAATACATTATGTTACAGGGTCTACCGTAAATTACGGTGGCTACCGTAATTTACGGTAGCCCCTGAATGTTGATTATTCCCACCGTAAAGCAGGGGGCTAATGGCGTAAAGACTTATAGGCTACCGTAAGTTACGGTAGCTACCGTAACTTACGGTGGCCTCTGCAGGATTCTCCAAGTTTGCCGTTTTCTAAAACGGAAACCTTAATAACTTTTAATCCGCTTGTTCGTTTGACCTACCGTTTCTTCCTACGTGATTGTAATTTGATCCTCCATCACATGGAGTTAAAATCCAACAACCGGATTAACAAAAATTTAAGACTTTTAAGTCTTCGGCTTATTACCCTTTTACCAAACTTTTACCCGTTTGTGATTTTATCAAACAAACATGTTGTTTGATTCTTATTTCTCATAAACCTATTAAATTCAATGATGTTTAACATATTAGGTTCCAATTACAGGTTCATATACCTTCTTAAACTCATTTTCACTCATATGCTTATTTTGACCCGTTAAGGGTATTTAAGCATATTTTAAGCACCAAACGCTTTCATTCGTTTCTAAATACATAAGTCCACATTTCTTATCAAATGACCTCCCACCACAACTATATTTGTGGTGGATTCAATGTGGTGATTTATATATTCCAAATTTTACCCTCAAATTATTAATTTACGGCAAAGACTCTTTATAGAGGCATTTGACCAATATTTTACATCTTTAGCTTTTCATACTTATTCAAAGTATTTATTTCATCCTATCACTTACTTCCAAACAACCTTTATGGTTCGTTTGCTTAATTTCGCTCACAAGGGCGTTTTAGTCAATTTTAGTCATTCGTTTACGACGAAGGACTATTAGTGCTTGTTTGAACCCCAAAATCCGACCTTTTAACCATATTCTTGTTTAGAAACCAATATGTTTCTAAAACACCATAATCATAACTCAATTTATTCGCTTTACCTAAAAGATAACCGAATATCTTATTTTAACCTTGTCTAACTGTTATAGAACTCCAAATTCTACATGATGAGTTGTATCATTATACATACCTGGCTCGGATCAATATATTGACCCGTTTCAATACCTTTCCTTAGTGGTTGCTAAGTGATAGCGATGTAAGCATCCATGTGCTATTTATTTCCTAAAATCATGCAACTTGACAACCCATTAGTCGATATTGTCAAAGGGTGATAATTTCACCTTTTGACCCATTTGGTCTAAATGACCAATTACCATTGTCAAATTGTCAAATATTGTAAAATTACCATTTTGCCCTTAATGGTTATTATGATTTAACTTATATGATAACCACTAAAAGTACATGTTTCATTCGTCATAATATGATCGAATTACCGATTTAACTCATTTTTAGCCATCACTATGTTTTCTTATCATATTTGATTATCTTCTTCCGTACGACTACACGCCGGAACACCATATCTCAATTAGGTATTTTGTCTTTTTCGTAACTAATACGACGAAAGAATATTATAAAATATATGACTAGTGTAAGATATACTTACCTTGCATCCTGTTTATGCATTTTCCTTCACTCCCGATTAGTTTGACCCGCTTCCTTCCCAAGCTTCCCCTTAGCTTGTCAGTGTCAAACTATCATCATAATTCGTAAGATGGTTAACTTAGTCCTAATCATTCACGACTATTCCATCCTACGACTTTTATGTTGAAATTACCATTCGACCATATCATTGATCAGTTTGACTTTTAAAAGTCAACTGACTGTTAACATAATTAACTATACGAAGTAGCTTAACTACTATTTTAATTATTTGGCCAATTATATGGTAAACACCATTCTTATGTTACCGTTTTAATCACGTATTTAGCAAGCTCTTGTAACTATAAGTTACCAATTAATTCTGAACAATCATCCAATTTTATCATATCGTACTAAACCCTTTTTTATAGTAGGTATAATCATATACTTAAACACATCATTTGTTCAAGTATTTATCGATTATTATCATGCATGATGATTCTAATCACAATTGTATCATCTATTTCATCATATGTTTAAAACCCACTTGATTAAGTGTAGTAAATCATCAAATCATTCAATACATAGCATGTCATGTATGATTTTCACTTAGGGTTTTGTTCCTAAGCAAGTATACATCACTAATCTAGCCATACCTTCTCTAATCCATGCCTAATTCATGATTAGGATGATTATCCATATTTCACAACTTCACTAATCATCAAGATTTTACATACCTTACGATCCTCTTGTTCGGGTGATCGTTAATTCACGCTCGGTTGTGAATTTGGGCTTCATTTGATCCTTCAATTTGATGATTATGTTAGATGTTAGGGTTTGGCTCCTTGGGAGCTCTCCTGAGCTCGATCCAGAACACACACTTATGTGTGTGTGTTTTGTTTAGTTATTAATAAATAACCTTTCAAGTTATCCCGCTTTAACCCCTCGTGTTTGGTTCGTTATTTAAGTAGGCGACAACCTAATTATTTTCAACAATATCCCCACTTATTAACTAGGTTTAATATTCCTAGTTAACTTAGCGGGTTCGGGAATATTTATGACTAAGCTTATTTTAAGTCCCGTTAGGTCGGGCCTTCTATAAACTTTATTTCCTCAAAAGCCTTTATACTACTTTTATTTAATATTAGGTTTATTTATTTAAAATCCTAATATTCACCGGGTTACTTTTACCACTAACGGTACTTTACCCGTCTTTTAGTATTAACGTGGGTTAATTACCAAACCCGTTTTCGGGGTGTTACAAGTCTACCCCCCTTAAAGAGGTTTCGTCCTAGAAACCTTTTCTTACATAGTTTATTGAGTTTCAAACCCAATGTACATAAACTGAGTAACCTTCTAAGCATTACTCATACTTTGACCATTTGTTAGTGTTACCAGACAAACTTGGTAACATCTTTTAATTACACAACATATGTATCTTTTATGCGAATTAACGCAACTCAAGATAACGCCATCTTGTTATTTCAACTTGTTTGATTAACTTAGAGAAATCCATCGCCTTTATATTTTCGGATTCTTTGTGAATCCGTTATTTTCACCCATTTGGATGTTTCTAGTGAGATCTTTCACTTTTTACAAACAGACTCTTTCCTTTACGAACTTATTCATTTGGTTCATTCATACAGAATTTGCCGCAAAAATGAATTTCCTGATTTTATCTTATTTATTTAGCGCTATCTAGATGTGTTATTAACGAATTTCTACAAGGCATATTACCACATACCTTTCGGCTTTATCCTTTTTATCGTGCTTTTACTCGAATTGACTTCCCAACATTTTGCTTGTGTTGTCTTGTGATTGCTTAGTATAGGCGATCAATACTTTTTGTTATTATGACCTCATGGACCGTCACTTTCGTTTCACACTCATTTACCTTTATTATTTTACTTGACTGAGTAGCCAATTGGCCACGTGGTCATACACGCTTATCAACTATGTTTATTTCACGCTAATCTTAATATAAATAGCGTGTTGAACACTTTCTTAATTTAAATATTGACCTTAACCGGTCTCACGGACTAGACTTATTAGTCCAGTTACTTTATACCCATCTCTCGGGCTACTATGTGATTTTATTTCACATAACTTTCCTGACCGTGATCGCGTAACGTCTTGTTGTTGTTTTTGACTAAAACTGAATTTTAGTTTAACGTTTTATTTATATATGTCCTTGTTTTACGCGGGGATTCTCTACTGGTTCCCTCGCTTATCTAAGTAACCCGTAGGTTTCTTTCACTTAGCCTCGTAGGCTATTTCTTTAGGCTTTCACCTCTTTAGGGCGTTGCCTTTATGATCCTTTTTCCTTTTTATTCATGACCCGTGGGTCGGTTTTTTTTTGTCCCGTAGACCTTTACACTGTTTGTAACCCGAAGGTTATAATGATCCCATAGATCGTCCTTTTTATGTTCGAAAATCATTTGTTTTCGCGTCAAAATTTCGTTCACTCCAACTGTGATTCGTGACTACAATCATTTCATATTTAATTCCGACCCATTACATGGGTTCATTAATATCTTGCGCTTTCCTTTATTCGGTTTGTGCCTATATTTATATTCAATCTTGTCCCATGACCGGGCTCATTATCCTTTCCAGTATTACGTTTTACCTAACCCGTTTAACTTGTTCGTGTGAGTTTCACCACTTTTGATAGTCAACTTTATCCTCTATGCCTTAGCATTCTTAGTGGTCGGTTTGTATTTTCATTTACTTGATTATTGTCCCTTCCCTTGGGCTCGTTATACTAACGTAATACGCTTCCGTCTTCAGGCTTGTGTTTACGTTTATTATCAAATATTTTACTTACTTGATCCTTTTTGGGTACCTTTTCAATTCGTCCCATTTATCACGTCCTTACTACATCGGATGTAAATGTGTCCGCTATAAGAAACTCATGGTATCATATGCCACTACTTACTTGGCCAGAGTAAGCGGTTAACACATGACATACATGACCTTTTTATAGTTTTCACATCACACCCCATGTAAGTAATGTCTCTATTTGTTTTTCTTGGAAACACTATCCCGGATAGGTTTTCCTATTCGGGTTTTTCCAAGTTTTTAATCCACATATGCAACTTTAAATCTCTACGTATTTGTTGCATATTACTATTCACATAATCATTTAAAATGCGCACCTGATAAATGCTTGCCTTAACGGGCTTTCCTTGCCATAACTTATTTGCGATTGTTACGCAATTTAGGTCCTTGATGAGTACGCTCTTCTTGTCATACCTCGGACCGTTCCATTATCATATCCGCAATTCATTCATCTCTCGTCATCTTCAGACGCGAGTGTCCTTAAATTAAACATTAACAAGAGTTAGTAATGTCAACTTCAATAATTGCCCGTATTATAATACAAGGCTTTTTCTACTATACGCATCAACACACGAAATTTCTTCAACTACTTCAATCATTTAATTGGGGTAACGTGTATCACACGATAACCCTATGTGTTGTTTACAACACTTTAATACGCTAAACGATTAACATACATACACTTACCGGATTTGCGATCAAGCATCGAACCGAACACTAATCTTTATCAAGAGCGTAAGGTTTAAGTCCAAGCACGGTTTTCCCCACCATACTTGAATCTCTTAAACCAGGGCTCTGATACCAACTTGAAATTACCCGTTCTTATAATTCAAGGTTTAACGTATATTTTACGAAAACAATCATGTAATTAAGATTTCAAATACATTGGAAATACGAATTTATTAAAACCTTTGCAAATCATAAGTTATTTAACATAACGTGATCGGATTCGTCGTTTAAATGTACGACGAGGCAATGTGCGGAAGCATGAATCTCTATAGTGTTCGGTTCTTCGATGAGCTTGATCGTCTTCCGGCATCCAAAATGTACCTACATTTCATAAACATGAAATGCTTTAGTCATACGGGGTTTAAAACGTGTCAAAACGAGTCCGGGAAACGAAACTGATTAAAATACATTATGTTACAGGGTCTACCGTAAATTACGGTGGCTACCGTAATTTACGGTAGCCCCTGAATGTTGATTATTCCCACCGTAAAGCAGGGGGTTAATGGCATAAAGACTTATAGGCTACCGTAAGTTACGGTAGCTACCGTAACTTACGGTGGCCTCTGCAGGATTCTCCAAGTTTGCCGTTTTCTAAAACGGAAACCTTAATAACTTTTAATCCGCTTGTCCGTTTGACCTACCGTTTCTTCCTACGTGATTGTAATTTGATCCTCCATCACATGGAGTTAAAATCCAACATCCGGATTAACAAAAATTTAAGACTTTTAAGCCTTCGGCTTATTACCCTTTTACCAAACTTTTACCCGTTCGTGATTTTATCAAACAAACATGTTGTTTGATTCTTATTTCTCATAAACCTATTAAATTCAATGATGTTTAACATATTAGGTTCCAATTACAGGTTCATATACCTTCTTAAACTCATTTTCACTCATATGCTTATTTTGACCCGTTAAGGGTATTTAAGCATATTTTAAGCACCAAACGCTTTCATTCGTTTCTAAATACATAAGTCCACATTTCTTATCAAATGACCTCCCACCACAACTATATTTGTGGTGGATTCAATGTGGTGATTTATATATTCCAAATTTTACCCTCAAATTATTAATTTACGGCAAAGACTCTTTATAGAGGCATTTGACCAATATTTTACATCTTTAGCTTTTCATACTTATTCAAAGTATTTATTTCATCCTATCACTTACTTCCAAACAACCTTTATGGTTCATTTGCTTAATTTCGCTCACAAGGGCGTTTAGTCAATTTTAGTCATTCTTTTACGACGAAGGACTATTAGTGCTTGTTTGAACCCCAAAATCCGACCTTTTAACCATATTCTTGTTTAGAAACCAATATGTTTCTAAAACACCATAATCATAACTCAATTTATTCGCTTTACCTAAAAGATAACCGAATATCTTATTTTAACCTTGTCTAACTGTTATAGAACTCCAAATTCTACATGATGAGTTGTATCATTATACATACCTGGCTCGGATCAATATATTGACCCGTTTCAATACCTTTCCTTAGTGGCTGCTAAGTGATAGCGATGTAAGCATCCATGTGCTATTTATTTCCTAAAATCATGCAACTTGACAACCCATTAGTCGATATTGTCAAAGGGTGATAATTTCACCTTTTGACCCATTTGGTCTAAATGACCAATTACCATTGTCAAATTGTCAAATATTGTAAAATTACCATTTTGCCCTTAATGGTTATTATGATTTAACTTATATGATAACCACTAAAAGTACATGTTTCATTCATCATAATATGATCGAATTACCGATTTAACTCATTTTTAGCCATCACTATGTTTTCTTATCATATTTGATTATCTTGTTCCGTACGACTACACGCCGGAACACCATATCTCAATTAGGTATTTTTTCTTTTTCGTAACTAATACGACGAAAGAATATTATAAAATATATGACTAGTGTAAGATATACTTACCTTGCATCCTGTTTATGCATTTTCCTTCACTCCCGATTAGTTTGACCCGCTTCCTTCCCAAGCTTCCCCTTAGCTTGTCAGCGTCAAACTATCATCATAATTCGTAAGATGGTTAACTTAGTCCTAATTATTCACGACTATTCCATCCTACGACTTTTATGTCGAAATTACCATTCGACCATATCATTTATCAGTTTGACTTTTAAAAGTCAACCGACTGTTAACATAATTAACTATACGAAGTAGCTTAACTACTAGTTTTAATTATTTGGCCAATTATCCGGTAAACACCATTCTTATGTTACCGTTTTAATCACGTATTTAGCAAGCTCTTGTAACTATAAGTTACCAATTAATTCTGAACAATCATACAATTTTATCATATCGTACTAAACCCTTTTTTATAGTAGGTATAATCATATACTTAAACACATCATTTGTTCAAGTATTTATCGATTATTATCATGCATGATGATTCTAATCACAATTGTATCATCTATTTCATCATATGTTTAAAACCCACTTGATTAAGTGTAGTAAATCATCAAATCATTCAATACATAGCATGTCATGTATGATTTTCACTTAGGGTTTTGTTCCTAAGCAAGTATACATCACTAATCTAGCCATACCTTCTCTAATCCATGCCTAATTCATGATTAGGATGATTATCCATATTTCACAACTTCACTAATCATCAAGATTTTACATACCTTACGATCCTCTTGTTCGGGTGATCGTTAATTCACGCTCGGTTGTGAATTTGGGCTTCATTTGATCCTTCAATTTGATGATTATGTTAGATGTTAGGGTTTGGCTCCTTGGGAGCTCTCCTGAGCTCGATCCAGAACACACACTTATGTGTGTGTGTTTTGTTTAGTTATTAATAAATAACCTTTCAAGTTATCCCGCTTTAACCCCTCGTGTTTGGTTCGTTATTTAAGTAGGCGACAACCTAATTATTTTCAACAATATCCCCACTTATTAACTAGGTTTAATATTCCTAGTTAACTTAGCGGGTTCGGGAATATTTATGACTAAGCTTATTTTAAGTCCCGTTAGGTCGGGCCTTCTATAAACTTTATTTCCTCAAAAGCCTTTATACTACTTTTATTTAATATTAGGTTTATTTATTTAAAATCCTAATATTCACCGGGTTACTTTTACCACTAACGGTACTTTACCCGTCTTTTAGTATTAACGTGGGTTAATTACCAAACCCGTTTTCGGGGTGTTACAGATTTGTCTCGAATCTTATTTGTCTTCTTCATCTCCTTGATGTCACTGTTAGATTCCTTAACCACATTCAACAAGGCGTCCATTTTAGCACTCAAATCATCACCACCGGTTTGATTATTCGACCCGCTTCCACTACCACCTTGATTATTGTAATTCCTTTGGTACCCACCTTGGTAATTATTGTCCCGGCCTTGGTACCCTTGATTGTAATTACGTTGGTAACCCCCTTGATTACCACCTTGGCGATTTTGATATGATGACCCGCTTTGGTTACCTTGTTGAAAATTCGGGTTCATTTGATTTGCGGCATTCCCATATCAGAAGTTGGGATGATTTCTCAATCCGGGATGATAAGTGTTCGAATTCATATCGTTGTTCTTTCTATCACTGTCACACCCGGATATTTCCACGTATTACCGGTGGGCCCGGTGGGGAGTATCGTGACGTAGTTGATATCATCATAGTCAATAATCACAGTTTATATGCACAGTGGAAGTCTAAATTAAAATATTACAAACCGAATAAAAATAACATAAGTATTACAAACGGAGAGTAGCAAGATCCACAGGCGGATCAAATAAAGAAAATATTGTTCAACAGATTTAAGTGACCAAGCTTGCAAGACTCTTTATTTAATCACTCTGGAGTAGCCAGCCTATTTCGCTTAGTACCTGCACTTAACCTTTTGGAAAATACGTCAGTTTACGCTGGTAAATACAATTAACCGACTCATTTTGAAAATGTTTAAGAAAATTGATTTAGATGCACAAGGCATAAATACTCTTTTATAACTTGGGATAATTATTTGAATATAAACTTGTAAAAGAATTACATGTTTGTTATACGTTCAGTAGCCCGGGCTGAATACCGGGTTAAAGATTAATAGACACACCACATGATAAAATCCCGCGGTGAGTTATTCTCGAACAGGCGGTTATATCTTTTTATATACGCACCGGCAGGTGTATGCCTACACCCCGTGCCAAGGATATCCGGGACATGGTCATTAACCCCCCAAAGGCTTTAAGCAAACAAAACAGTTTAAACGGGTTATCTCAATTATTTAACCTCCATACGATTAAATATTCAATACCCGACCAAGCGGTATTTTATATACCGTACCCTAAGCCCGTATAAGGGAAAATAAGTTAAAAGTATTTACCTGAGCAAAATATAATATTTATCTCAGCCGTTTAACAATTGGTGAGTGGAAGTAGCTTTTACCGGGCTCCTAATCTGGAATGAAGGTTTTAATAACCTATTAGATTCCTAACAGGTCTTACTTAAGTTCAAACTTAGACCGGTTAGTTTTAAAGAAAGCTTTACGGTACAAAACGCATGATTAAGCGAATACCGGATTAGAATGTGGTTTAGACCCTACAAGTTTGAGGACTTGTATAGTATGGGTAAACTAAACACATTCTGGATTTTGAGACAATAATGATAAGGTTTGACCCGTTTCGGTCAATTTATGCAAACTAGTTACATAAACCGAACCGAACGCGAATAAGGCATAACGGGTAACCAAATTAGTCATGTACAAGTTTCCTAAGTTAATATGCTTTAAATATGTTGTGATATCAGTAGGATACATTCCATTATGCCCAAAACGAATTTAAAACCATTTTAAGTCCCGAAAGGGTATTTTGGTCAATTTTAAAGTTTATAAACGAGGTTTAAATAAAGACTGAAGGTCTGGTCAAAACCTTCTGTGAAAACATTTATTTTATGAGGTTATAACAGCAAGATATCTTGTATATGTGTATTTTACCATTTATGACCAAACTATGCACCGAAAGGGCATTTTGGTCATTTTACATATGCTTTAAAGGTTAAATTTAGAAATCTGAGTTTAAAACTTTTACTTACTGTTAAAGTATAAAAATTTACTTAAAACATCAGTAGGTATTAAGTCTTATGTGTCAAAAATAGTTTTAACCCATACTATGTGTTAAAAATGCGTAAATGTCGGTTTTAGGCGATTTTCGGGTCATATAAAGAAATCTAAGTTTTTGGTCAGTTTATAAAGTTCAAAATATTTTATTTATCATATAAAATCAGTAGCAAAAGATTTGGCATCAAAATGTTATGTAAAACTCATTTTATGAGTAAAAATGGTATAACCGACAATTACCGAATTAAGGCATGAATACTATGTTATGATTAGTTTAAAAATTATTAAAAATATTCAAAAATCCTAAAATAATATATTACATCAGTAGATAAAAAGTTTGGTGTCGAAATTTGGGTTTAAATATAGGCTTTATGCTAATAATGTCGTTTAATTAATAAAAGCCTTTAATTTACGATATCGTGCATAACTCTCATTTTAGACCATAATCTGATGTGAAACTTTTAGGACATCCTTAAATATCAGTAAAAAAGGTTTTAGTCCATTCACATTATTAAAAATCTCGTTTTAACGGCGAAAGGGCATAATGGTCAACAATTAAGCTTTTAACGGAAACATGCAAACGATTCAGATAACTAAGGACCTATGTTGTATAATCTCAGAGGGTTATACTAACATGTAATATGGTCCTAAAGGAACCTTAAGGTATATCTAAAACAACCTAATTCGGGTCAGAACTGAAAGTCAAAGCAAAAGTCAATTTTTGCGACTTTCGGTTGCGAATCGGGTCTAAACTCAGAAGTGTCGGGTTGAACATGTCTAAACATGTTCTTACATTAATTACCAAGTTATTTTAATGTTAAAATAGGTTCCATAACTTCTACATTGTTAATTATGAATTTATTTGAAAAAATAGCTTTCTGTTGACTTTTTAATATTAGGTTTGACCCGACATTTGACCAAGTTAGGGTGATAATTAGTAGGTGCCCTCTTAGGGGTTTATTACCTACATAGTTACCAACTTATAGCTACTTTTAATTAGACTAATGACTGGACCATTAGTGATTAATCACCAAGTCAAACCTTAATTACGATAAGTTTGACTTTTGGTCATTAAACTAATTAAAACTGAAATTAGGAGGTTAAGGACACTTACAATGGTCCTAAGCACGATTTTGGAACTTAAGGGAACTTTTTTGAAGATCAGAAAGCTCCAGAGAAGGTATTGAAGTGAATGGAAAATGAGCAAGTCCCCTTGTTGCAACATAGTTCCTTTATATAGGAACTTAAATCTCACAAGATCCTTCCACATTAGCCTACTATTCATCCCTGATGATTTCCAAGTGTCCCTATGCATGAAATACCACTGGTACAGCCCCTGAATTTGAAAACCAGGCCTTTAAGGCGGTGCAACCTGCTGAACCCGCAACTGTCCATTTCTTTTGCCCAGATACAGGTCTTACGGACCATAAGCCTTAGGCTTTGCGGTCCGTATCCGTAATTTAAATTTTATCGCGCAGAACCGCCACCTTACGGATCGTAAGGCAGGAGCTTTGCGGTCCGTAAAGCCTTCATTAGAAGACAAAATTTTTAGAACTTTTAACATCTGACCATGCATCTTTGTCCATACGAGTCTAGGGTCTTAATCAGCAGATGGGGACCATATTTTTAGTCTTGAGGCATCTAGGGAGTGTGGCCATGCAATGACATTGCCTTGTGTTCTTTTTGAAAAGCCAAAATGAGGATTTGTCATGATTTCCACCAAGGATTCATTTTGAAATATATTACAAGTCCCATTAATTAATTGTACCGGGTCTTATAGTAATTTACCTTCTGATTTATATGAAGTATATTAATATCTTACCAAAGGTTGGAAATATTAAAAGGTCACTCAGAGGTAAAATTAACATGTTGACGCTTTTAATTCCTTTGGTTATTTCTTCAACATGATCCAGATTTATAACACGTTTAAAATCTATGACACGTGTCTTTATTATATTGGACGGGATTTTTCCAAGGTGTTACATCCTCACCCCTTTAAAAGAAATCTCGACCTCGAGATTTACTGAAACAAGTAAGGGTACTTTTGTTTCATTATGGACTCGACCTCCCACGTGTACTCGGGACCCCTACGGGCATCCCATTTAACTTTCACAATCGGTACATGCTTCTTTTGAAGTTTCTTAACCTGTCGATCCTGGATCGACAAAGGTTTTTCAACAAATTTTAAGCTCTCATCAATATGCACATCCTTATGTGACATGGCTAGCGATTCATCGGCTAGGCATTTCTTCAAGTTGCAAATGTGGAACACATTCTGGATTCCACTGAGCTCTTCAGGCAGATTTAGCTTGTAAGCTATAGTTCCGACACATTCGATAATCTCGAATGGTCCTATGTATCTGGGGCTCAACTTGCCCTTCTTGCCAAAATGTATTACCCCTTTCCAGGGTGATACTTTAAGTAGTACCTTGTCACCTACCTCGAATTTCAGAGGTTTACGCCTTAAATCTGTGTAGCTTTTCTGCCTGTCCCTGGCAGCTTTGAGACGATCACGTATCTGCACAATCTTATCTGTCGTCTCCAGGACTATATCAGATCATGTTAGTTGGATATCTCCAACTTGTGCCCAACAAACGGGTGTCCTACACTTTCTTCCGTACAAAGCTTCAAAAGGTGCAGCTTGTATACTGGAATGATAGCTATTATTATATGAAAATTCAATCAACGGAAGATGATCATCCCAACTTCCCCCTAAGTCAATAACACAAGCTCTTAGCATATCCTCCAGCGTTTGAATTGTACGTTCGCTTTGACCATCCGTCTGCGGATGATAGGCAATGCTGAAGTTTAATCGAGTGCCCAGCGATTGCTGAAAGCTTTTCCAAAAGTGAGACGTGTATCTAGTATCCCTATCGGAGATAATAGACACTGGCACTCCGTGGAGGGATACAATCTCATCCACGTACAGCTGAGCTAACTTATCTGAGCTGTGTGTTTCCTTAATTGGTAAGAAGTGGGATGACTTGGTCAGTCTATCTACTATAACCCAAATAGTATCATTTCCATGCTTTGTCTTTGGTAACTTAGTAATAAAATCCATTGTTACCATTTCCCATTTCCAAGTGGGAAGTTCAGGCTGTTGCAGCAAACCTGACGGCTTCTGGTGTTCGGCTTTAACCTGAGCGCACGTCAAACATTTGGTCACATAAGTGGCTATAGATTTCTTCAAACCTATCAACCAGTAATTTGCCTTTAAATCCTGGTACATATTATCACTACCAGGATGGACTGAGTATTTCGAACTATGGGCCTCCTGGAGAATCACATCCCTAAGCCCTCCATAGATTGGAACCCATATTCGTCCATTCAATCTTAGGATTCCTTCCTTGTCATATGATAACTGTTCAGCAGTTACACCCAACTTTTCATTAGGATAGTTAGCTTCTGACACAGCTTCCTTTTGAGCGGCTAACAACCTTTCGTTTAAGCTATTTTTCAATTCAATGCTCTTGGCATTGATTCTTATGGGCTTAACCCTTTCATTTTCTGCTCAAGGCATCAGCGACTACATTCGCTTTGCCTGGATGATATCGGATTTCACAATCGTAATCATTTAGTGTCTCCATCCATTGACGCTGCCTCATATTCAGATCCTTTTGGTTAAACAGGTGCTGGAGGCTTTTATGATCAGAATAGATCACACACTTGGTACCATATAAATAGTGCCTCCATAGCTTCAGTGCAAATACAATGGCACCCAACTCCAAATCGTGGGTGGTATAATTCTTCTCGTGCACTTTTAATTGTCGGGAAGCATAGGCAATAACCATGCCCTTCTGCATAAGCACACATCCCATGCCTGTGTGCGATGCGTCGCAATAAACCACAAATTCTTCAATACCTTCTGGCAATGTCAACACAGGTGCATTGCTTAACTTCTGTTTAAGAATGTCAAAGGATTCTTGCTGCTTAGGACCCCAGTCAAACTTGACATTCTTGCGGGTCAAAGAAGTTAAAGGTGCAGCAATCCTTGAAAAAATTTCAATGAAATGCCGGTAATATCCTGCCAGACCCAAAAAGCTGTGAATCTCTGTGGGCGTCTTCGGCTCTTGCCAATTCATGATGGCTTCAATCTTAGCGGGATCCACCTGGATACCATGCTCGCTTACCATATGTCCAAGAAATTGGACTTCGCGAAGCCAAAACTCACATTTTGAAAACTTGGCGTAAAGCTTCTCTTGCTGAAGGAGTCTAAGAATACATCAAAGATGTTTCTCATGGTCAGCTTGATTCTTCGAATATATAAGTATGTCATCAATAAAAACAATGACAAACTTGTCCAAATATGGCTTGCAGACGCTGTTCATGAGATCCATGAATGCTGCTGGCGCATTAGTGAGCCCGAAAGGCATCACTAAGAACTCATAGTGACCATAGCGAGTTCTAAATGCGGTCTTATGAACATCTTCATCTTTGACTTTCAGTTGATGGTAACCTGACCTTAAGTCGATCTTGGAGAAATAACTCGCTCCTTGAAGCTGATCGAACAAATCGTTGATCCTGGGCAATGGATATCTATTCTTGATTGTGACCTTGTTAAGCTCTCGATAGTCGATGCATAGACGCATCGATCCATCCTTCTTTTTCACAAATAGGATTGGTGCTCCCCAGGGAGATGAGCTAGGTCTAATAAATCCCTTTGCCAACAAATTATCCACCTGAGTTCTCAACTCTTTCATCTCAGTCGGTGCCAACCGGTAAGGTGCTCTTGCAACGGGTGCTGCACCAGGAATGATATCAATCTTGAACTCCACTTGCCTATCTAGGGGTAACCCAGGTAGTTCTTCAGGGAATACTTCCGGATATTCTGCAATAATGGGAATGTCTTCTATCTTAGGCTTTGGTTCATCAATGGTTATTTGTGCCATATAAATGACACAACCCTTTTTCATACACCTTGACGCCTTAAGCATGGACACTTGCTTAGGTAATCCGTACTTAGTATCTCCTTGAATTGTCAAAGGCTCGCCATACGGAGTCTTGATCACCACTTGCTTTCTATCACAAACGATCTGGGCTTGGTTGTGAGACAACCAATCCATGCCTATTACTATATCGAAACCGGCTAATTTCAAAGGAAGTAAGGATAGTGGAAAAGAATGGTTTCTAATGGATATAAAACATCCATCTAGCACAGTTGAAGCAGTTTCTACAGTACCATCAGCCAACTCTACTTCATATTTTATGCTTAGGGTTCTAACAGGCAGATTTAATAACTTACAAAATTTATCATCCACAAATGACTTATCCGCACCCGAATCAAACAATACCCTTGCATAAACATCATTTATAAGAAATGTACCTGTTATCACGTTATCATCTTTCACTGCCTCCTTGGCATCCATTCTAAAGACCCTAGCATTGGTCTTTCTAGCCTCCTCAGGCTTCTTCGCATATTTCGGGCAGTTAGACTTGATATGCCCTTTTTCGTTGCAGTTGTAGCAGGTTGCATTTTTTATCTTCTTGCAGTCTAACGTTTTATGCTCACTCGCCTTGCAAATCCCACAAGCTCTAGGCTGTGATTGGGATTTTGATTCATACCTGCATTTTCCCAGATGACGTTTCTTGCAGATCTTACATTTAGGCTTCTCATCTATTTGTTGGTTACCCTTGTTGAAACCTGAACTCCTCTTGTTCTCATGGTTCCCTTTGTGCTTCTTATCAGAACGTCGTGAGTTCTCATCCTCACGCTTCCTCTTTCCCTCATCTGAATTTCTAAGCGATCTCTGCCTGACCGCGTCGAGGGTCAGAGATAATGACAAATCAGCTACAGACCTAAAAGTAGTAGGTCTTGATGCTTTCACACTCGCCTTAATCTCTGGAGCCAAACCTCCTACGAAACGAGCTATACGTTTTGACTCTGGTGTGACCAAGTATGGAACCAATCTAGAGATGGCATTGAAACTCGTGAGATACGCCTGACAGTCCAAGTTCGTCAAAACCAATGTCAGGAAGTCAGCCTCAATCTTCTCAACCTCATGTTGATGACATAAAGTATCTTTGATTAAAGCAACAAACTGATCCCAAGTCATGTTGTATAGCGGGATCTTCCCAGTAGCTTGGATCAATGACCTCCACCAAGCCAGGGCTTCTCCTTTAAATGATTGCGACACAAATTTCACAATATCCTGCTCGACGCAACCACTAATATCAACCACAGTGTCCATCTCGTTGAGCCAGGTCATACAATCGACGACTCTCTTTTCTCCCGTAAAGTCTCTAGGCTTGCAGGAGACAAAGTACTTATATGAACAGGTCTTGACCCGAGGCTCCTGGTTGAGCACAACCTGTTTAGATGGGACACTTTTCTGATTCGAAGAGTGATGAGATTCGCTCTTTCGAGCTGTATGAACCTTGGAGGGTGGTTTTGTGTGTTGTACAGACAGGGTCCTGCTACGAGTACCACTTGATTCATTGTCTCTTCTATCCAGAGCTCGAGTAACGGCATTGTCTATCAATGCCTGTAGTTCTACACCCACTATGTTAATTCGGGTAGTATTATGATTCCCCCCTGGGTGACTGTTGACTTCATCTGAGCCAGCCATGTAGCTTGAATTGCTACATAAAATATTGACAATAATTTATTCAGGAGTCTATTATGGAATCATCATTTCTTGACGATTCATTAACCATGGTATACATAGACCATATTTGGTTAATTTGTTAATCATATTTATTTAGGACTTTCATTATAATTTATCCTAATTATAAAAAATAAGGGTATTATCAGTGGCACAAAAGGCCTAGTCACAAGGACATTTTAATTCATAAGCCATGATTTCAGAGAATCCAGGCATTAAGGCTTGAACATAGTTCATTGCCTATTCCTGACAGGGAGTCGTAGACTACAACTGTCTTTTGTCTTATTTGACAATTTATTATGGCCCGTAGGCACTTCATCACTAACGGATGTTTAATATATAATCATCTTAATTGATGATTTGAACCCATGATTTACATATCATTAGGTTTGAAAAGGGATTGAAAAATCCAATATAAAGATGACATGTGTGATTTTATCGTATCACTACTGCCAGGAGTGCTAACATGTTTTCAGATGTTAACAAGGATTTGAATCTTTTCTTTTAAATAGGTTTTACCATCATTGCCAGTTCTATAATGACATATAGGCTAGGTTATACCTTTTAAGATTCTTTTTTAATATAAAATGGCAGATTTATTATAAAAAGAAATGATATTTTTGATTTATTTCATATATTATTCATACATAAGATGACAATGAAATTTAAATAAAACATTCCACTAAATAAAAAGAAGTACATATTTGCCCTAAACGGGACTTTTGAAATAACATTGTCCACGTAGGGACTAAAAGGGAAAACAAGTTCTCGCAGGGACTGGGTACATAAATAAATAAATGTCCACGCAGGGACTAAATTGAAATAACAATAATACAAATAGGGATTTAATGATCCCTCTTCTTCTTCCCTTTTATTAAGCTTGCTAAGCCCTTGAGAAATCCCCGATTGTTCATACGCTCCTCTCGAAATTCTTTTTCTACCCGGCTCAGCCTCTAGAGGATTTCCTCCTGTTCCGGTGGGGAAAACCGTGGTAGCTGCGGCTGTTGTTGGATCGGAGGTTGAGGAGGTATTGGGTATTGATACCCATGCGGTAGGTACCCCGATTGGTATGAAGTCCCAAAAGGTCCTTCAGGGTGAAGGGCGTTGTAGTTGGCCACCTCAAGGTACGGGTCGACGACAGGGGCATTATAGTAGTTATAGCCAGGATAAGCTGGCTGTTCAAAAGGGTTATACACCGCTGTACCGGCGTAAGAAGGAATTGGGTTATTATAACCCATGGGTGGTGGTGGTGGTGCAACTGGTGTAGAATCCACCTCTGAAACTGGGTTTGAAGGCCCACCCATTTGCGGGTTTTCATGCAGTGGCGGGTAGTGGCTGCCACTGGAGTGTTGGGGGTGCTAAAGTGGAAACCCCCTTCTCGCACGGACATCCGTGCACCTGATCTTCTCCGCCTCGGTGGTTCTGGAGGCGCTTGCTGTACTGGCGGTGGCGTGACCGCCACAAAACGCAAATCCTCAGAGGGATCCTGCTGCTGTTGTTGTTGAGGGTTGAAAGAGGGAGTATACTCCCAGAGGTGTGTGGCCCATCTCTCGGCTAAACTGTCCGGGTCGCTGTAAGGCGAACCATGGAATGATGATCCATCTGATATCTCGATGGGATGCGTGGGGTCCTGGTCGGCGGTTGGGCTGGTTCCGGATCTTCTTCCATGTCCATGGAGAAGTGGTCCTCCGGTCCCAACGGGTTATAACCCATTGGTTCATCAACTTGGTTTGCCGGGTTGAATCGGCTTTGAAAGTAGGGTGTTGGGTCGTTGAAGGTGTGGTGTGAATTTGAGCGTTGGAGGGGTATGAAGGAGTGATGGGAATCATGGGGCTCATTTTCTGATTGTGGCCCGAAAGAGTTTAGGTAAGAAGGTGATGAGCTAAGCGAGACAGGGCATCTCGCAGGTTCTAGGTAGGTCCTCCAATCTTCGCGGGGATCGGAGCTGAGGTTGATTGATGGTGTACGCCGGTGCGAAGGCCCGACTTCATGATCGTTTCCTTTCCTCATCCTCTGCCCCTCATTCTGGGTGGCATCTTCTTGTTCCTGTCAAACAAAAGAATAACAAGGAAAACAATAAAGGACAAAATAAAGATTAGGATTTAGCCCTAAGTCCTTTGCCTAGACTCAGAAGTCGAGGAATGTACAACTGTGTCATTGAGATTAAACACAAAAGGCTAGTGTTTAATTCACTCAATGTTGGCTCTGATACCAACCTGTCACACCCCGATATTTCCACGTATTACCGGTGGGCCCGGTGGGGAGTATCGTGACGTAGTTGATATCATCATAGTCAATAATCACAGTTTATATGCACAGCGGAAGTCTAAATTAAAATATTACAAACCGAATGAAAATAACATAAGTATTACAAACGGAGAGTAGCAAGATCCACAGGCAGATCAAATAAAGAAAATATTGTTCAACAGATTTAAGTGACCAAGCTTGCAAGACTCTTTATTTAATCACTCTGGAGTAGCCAGCCTATTTCGCTTAGTACCTGCACTTAACCTTTTAGAAAATACGTCAGTTTACGCTGGTAAATACAATTAACCGACTCATTTTGAAAATGTTTAAGAAAATTGATTTAGATGCACAAGGCACAAATACTCTTTTATAACTTGGGATAATTATTTGAATATAAACTTGTAAAAGAATTACATGTTTGTTATACGTTCAGTAGCCCGGGCTGAATACCAGGTTAAAGATTAATAGACACACCACATGATAAAATCCCGCGGCGAGTTATTCTCGAACAGGCGGTTATATCTTTTTATATACGCACCGGCAGGTGTATGCCTACACCCCGTGCTTAGGCCGTGGCCATTTCAATGAATGATGCCAAGATACAGGTCTTACGGACCACAGCTGTCCATTTCTTCTACCCAGATACAGGTCTTACGGACCATAAGCCTTAGGCTTTGCGGTCCGTATCTGTAATTTAAATTTTATTATGCAGAACCGCCACCTTACAGACCGTAAGGCAGGAGCTTTGCGGTCCGTAGAGTCTTCATCAGAAGACAAAATTTTTAGAACTTTTAACATCTGACCATGCATCTTTGTCCATATGAGTCTAGGGTCTTAATCAGCAGATGGGGACCATATTTTCATTCTTGAGGCATCTAGGGAGTGTGGCCATGCAATGACATTGCCTTGTGTTCTTTTTGAAAAGCCAAAATGATGATTTGTCGTGATTTCCACCAAGGATTCATTTTGAAATATATTGCAAGTCCCATTAATTAATTATACCGGGTCTTATAGTAATTTACCTTCTGATTTATATGAAGTATATTAATATCTTACCAAAGGTTGGAAATGTTAAAAGGTCACTCAGAGGTAAAATTAACATGTTGACACTTTTAATTCCTTTGGTTATTTCTTCAACATGATCCGGATTTATAACACGTTTAAAATCTATGACACGTGTCTTTATTATATTGGACAGGATTTTTCCGAGGTGTTACAATCACTGAACACTTGATTTGCCTCTTCAGTGTAGTCACCCGGTCCCGTTTGACATTGATCGGTACGATGACCAATCTCCCCACAATCTTCGCAAACCGCAAATTGCACCGCATTTACCTCCTTCCTCTTCATACGAGCCAACTCCCGTTCTAGCGTAGAAATCCGATCCTTAGAGTCAAGATCGGGAAGTGACCGGGAAACAGGATGTTTTTTAGCTCTATCGGCCGACTCCTTTGACTTTGACCGCTTGCTCATCCACTCAAGAAAATCCCAATCGTCATCTTCATGGTTACTCAACAATGTTCCGTTGCTCGTTGACTGGAGGTGGTTCCATGTCTCGTCATCCAACCCTCTCACAAAACACTTAACCAATTCCCACTTTTCTATTTGATGATGTGGTCACTTCCGAATCAATTCCTTGTGCCGAGTGAATGCTTCATGCAAAGGTTCACTCGATAGTTGGCGGAAAGACCTAATTTCATCTCTAGCATCATCGGTCTTTGCCATCGAGTAATACTCGTCAAGGAAGACTTGCTGCATTTCGGACCATGTACTAATACTATTTGCCGGAAGTGTTAGGAACCATTGTTTCGCCTTATCTTTTAGCGAAAACTGAAATAACCGAAGCTTGACCTCTTCCAATGCAAAATCATGCCCCCCGATAGTGCTACATATGGCCGAAAACTCCGCCAAATGAGTATACGGTTCATCATTAGACCTCCCATTGAAGTGGGGAAGAATATTGATGTAATGGGGCTTGCAGTCGAACATTCTTCTTTTACACACGATTGGTGAGTCATTGTCGGTGACCATCGGCCTAAAACGGTCATTTACTCCCCGTGGAGGTTGTTGACGACGATGTGGGCCGTTAACTTCTTGATCAACCGGCCTTCGATTATCCCTTCGATCACCTCCTCTATTACCTCGTTGGTTTCCACCTTGATTAACTTCTTGGTTACCTCCTCCCATGAAACGAGGAATCCGATTAGGGTTCCCATTGTTGTTATTGTTGTTGTTGTAGAACCCATCATTCCGGTTCCTTTGATTATTGTTTCGTGGTTGGCGGTTGTTCCCGTAACCGTCATTTCTTGCATTCCCATACCCATAATTGTCATTCCCCATAAAATTGGCATTTTGATAGCCAAATTCATCGTCATCGAACCCTCTAGCGTTGTAAACATTCCCCCGGTTCACATACCCCCAATCGCCACCATCGACCAGATCATCGTAGTTACCCCCATCATCCGAGTACTCCGAATGAATACTCACATGCTCCGGTGATTGATAACTGGGAACACTGAACGGCTCATCATCGGGGATAGCATTTCTCAAATCATCTATGTTAAAGAACGGGTCTTCGTTCGCGGGATTGCCACGATCTCGGTTGCCTATACGGTCGGAATAAACATTCCGGTCATCAAGGTTATTGGGTAGGGAGTTATGTCGGTTAAGGTGTTGTTGTTGGGGTGTTCTTTGGGTGTTGTTGGGATTTTGGTTTCGGAAAGGTGGTGTGGGTGGTCCAGAGTTGTTATTACCACCCGGTTACTCTTGAGGTATAGGTTGGACATTTTGGGCAGGATTGAAGTTTCCTCGGTATTGGAATTGGTTTTGGTTTTGATTGAGGTTTTGGTTTGCTATTGAATCGGTTTCAATGGATGGTGTGAATTGTGGTGTTTGGGAGACTTGATTAGAAACAAGGGTTGCTTCTAACCGGCTTGCTAGGTTCCTTCTTGCAACTCTTTCAATTTCCGGTTCGTAGACTAATGGTGAAGTCCTCCCGGAATTCCTTGTATGCATGCACTATCTGTAATCTGCACAAGTAACACAACCCGCGTAACAAGGGAAAAGACAAAGTACAAGAAAAGAAACTATGCAAATTAAACAGTTAATCACGCAAATTCAAACAATAATCCAAACACAAAGCGCACGCACTCCTCGGCAACGGCGCCAAAATTTGATCGGAGTGTCGCGCTCCGGTCAAAGATAAGATTTATAAACCCTAATTATCCTTAACAAATAGCTAGTGGTAGTAAGGGGTCGAACCACAACGAGTATGTGGTTTGCGAATTGACTTTGAATGAATTGTAGTAGTTGTCACTTTTATGAAGCTTGCTAAATTGTTTTTATGGTTTTTGGTTTGTTGAAAAGATGTTGAACAAAATTAACTAAATAGATTGGATTGATTATCTACTAAAAATTAGCAAATGCAAGAAATGTAATTGCTTGTTTAAACAATAATGAGAAAAAGTGTTCACACCCGGTTTCGTGTTGGTGCATGTTTGTGACAACAGCTTAGATTTGGTCTTTGGATATCTTGTAATTAGTTAAACGATAAACAGTTAGCGGGTTTCGCTTTGTAATAGTTAGTTGTAATGTTCGGGCTAACCAAACCCAACGAATTGGGTGTGTGGGAGCGAATTGGGCCTGTCCAATTCGTAGTCCATGATGTTTAACCTTGGCCCAAGTAGCAAACCTTGTGTTATATAAACAAGGTTAGGCTTTAGGGTTTAGGTTAATCAGTAAATCAGCCAAAACAGTTTTGTGAGGAATTTCGTGAGAGTTCTAGGGCTTGGACGAAATTAGTGTTGGTTAGGGTTTGATTGATTGTAATTCTTGTAATCGATAATCAATAGAAACCCAGGTTGAAAGTGATTTGTTGTTTTCTGTTCTTCTACTTGTTTCTGTGATATTCTGATCAAGAGGATTCCGCACTCTTGATCGGATTGACAATTCTGTGAAGATCCATACACGAATAGGGGACCTACAATTGGTATCAGAGCATTAGGCTCTTGAAGGCTCGGTTCAGAATTGTGATCTGCAGATTTCGGGTAGAAGGGTTTAAAAGTTTCGAATTTTTTAAACCAGAAATTAGGGTTTCGAAGTTTCTAGAGTTTTGATAATTTTCAGCGAATTTGTTTGTGTTTGATCAGTTTGTTTGTTGAGTTTTGCTGATTTTGCAGGTTTTCGGGACGATTTCTGTTGGAGTTTGACGAGTATTTGGCTGGAATTCGAAGACTGTTCTTCGTGTTCATCATATTATTTTCGAAAATTACTGATTATTTGGCTGTTTCGATTCTGCAGGAAGGTGTTGGTAAATCCAGAAAATCGATCAGATTGAATTTCCATATTTACTGATCTGCGAAATTAATAGACTAGCGAAATAGACTGTACTGGCGAAATTATCATACTTACCGGCGAACCTAAAATCCAAAGGCGACTTTGGTAACCGGAAAATTTTCCACAGCGAAATTATCACGGTTTCAGCGAAATTCAGCAGTGAATTTAACCAGCGAAAATAACCAGCGAATTTAATCAGTAGCCAGCGAAATTAATCAGTAACCAGCGAATTTAATCAGTAACCAGCGAAATTAAGAGGTGGAATTTCAGTTGGCAAGCGTCGATAAAATTTCAGTGTTTTGCAAATAGAAATTGATCCATAGCTCGTTTGACAGAACCGTTTGGACCGTTCAATTCCTTGGATTTTTAGGGTAAAAAAAATCCCGAATACGGTTTTTGACATTATATATCATTGGATTTATCTTTTCGAGACGATTCTAAAGGTGTAATTTGGTAGCCATTGTTTTCGGAGATATTTTGTACGGTTTTAACAGTCTGTTACGTTAAAATGTCAAACATGATGAATTTGAAAGCACCTAAGATGATGAAGGTGGATAATTATCTTACATGGAAGGACAACTTCAAATCCTTCATTGAATCTCAGGATGCACGCATGTGGATCTGTATAGAAGATGGGTACACAAACCCAACACACGATTTTGAGGGCAGACCACGTCGAACAGACTATGTGAACATGCAAGAGGATGATAAAAGGAAGTATGACGCTGAAAAGAGAGCATTGGCTGCAATTAAAATGTCCTTACCTGGTAGCATCAAGCATACCTTCAACAAGTACACAAATTCAAAGGATATGTGGGATGCATTACAAAAGCGATATCAGGGAAATGACAATGCCACTCAGACATTCATGGCAGAGATAGTGCCAGTTGATGAGGCTGGAACTACTGTGAGTGATGCTGAATCTGAAGTGAAAAATGTTGAAGCTAAAGTGGAGAATGCTGAAGCTAAAGTGGAGAATGCTGAAGCTAAAGTGGATGCTGAGGTAGAGAAAGAGAGTGAAGCTGAACATGTTGTTGCTGAATTAGAGAAGGAGAGTGAAGCTGAACAGGTTGTTGCTGATGAAAATACAGAAGTTCATGAGGAAAAGGTACAATCTAATTCTGTATGTTTGAGATGTCGTGAACTACAGGGTGCGGTTGACAGATTGACAACACAAAACCAAAGTCTGGTAAGCGAGATGTCAAACGTAAAAGAGTCAAACTTTTTTGCTAAAAGAAATGAATCTACATACTTGAAGAAGATAAGAGGTTACAAAAGTGAAATTGAAGCTTTAACATGCAAGTTAAATGAAAAACTTCAAGTAATAGATTTAGCTCATGACATGATGGCTGAGAAAACAAAAGAGATTTCTGAAAAATGCAAAGAGTTGTCAGATGCACAACTCAAAATTGTTGAACTTGAAAAGAAATTGAGTCAATTCAGAGATTCGTCTTTTGTAATGAAACACATGATGGGTGGGTTAAAGAAGAGTAATGACAAGACCAGTGTGGGCTTACAGGGCTTTAATGAAGTTCCACCTCCTCTTAGTCATGACTATTCATTCCTGCCTAGTGAAAATGAGCTAGCAGACTTTATGGCATCTGCACCAAGTAGTTTCGGATCCACGTCACGTCAAGGAAATGTGTTTGAGAGTGCTGATGCTAAGAAGGATAATAACAGCAAACCTGTTTTGAAAAAGAACACATCACATCCTAAGAATAAAAATCCAACTTTTGTTAAAAGTGTTAATTTTGTTCAAGGAAGTGACATGAAAGATGAAACAGCTGTTATTGAAAATGAATCTAACGTAGAGTTTGCTAAAAACAAGAACAAAGAAAATTCTGAAACTAAGCAAACTGAACAAAATCCTTCTAAGGCATCATCAGAAAAACCCGAATCTAGTTCAAAGGCTTCAGAAAAGAAGTCTTCGAAAAAGAAATCGTGCTTTAAGTGTCACACAAAGGGACATGTAGCTAGCTGCTGTCCTAACAAAAAGACTGAAGCACAAGTGAGTGAGAGAAAGAGAGAGAAGTCACCAGAGAAGAGTGGTGATAATGAGGAGAAAGTTGCAAATTCTTCAAAGAAATCTGCTGCTAAGCAACCAGAGAATGTTGCTATTGGTGAAGATAAGGCTGAAAAAGGAACTCCACAAGTTCCTCGTTTTCAAAGAAATCAACCAAGATTTCAGCCTAGATCTCCACCAGGCAGATTTGACAGACCTAGAAGCAGTTCACCAAGAATGAACAATTATAATTCTAATAATTTCAGAAGTCAAGGTCAATATCAAAATCGATACCAAAATAATGGTGGTTGAACTTTTTATAACAATGGCGTTAGAAATTACAACAATAATGCTTCTTGGAATCAAAATTCAAGATACCCAAATAAAAATTTCCAAAGGTCAAATAGTCCAAATACGTATAGGAACCCTCAGGACCAAAGACCTAGTGGAAATCAAAATCAAATTCCATCAACAGGTCTGAGATCCAAGACTCCAGTTAGAAGTAATGGATATTGGATGGATGTTCCAGTAGTTAGTGAATTTGGACGACCCAAGACCATTAAGGCTTGGGTCCCCCAATCTAACTAATTTCTTAGATGGTGTGTGCAGGAGCTGCTAAGGAGGATTATCAACTTATGTTGATAATGGCTGCTCTAGGCACATGAAGGGGGATGTGAGATTGTTGATATATATATTGATTGATTTAAATTGAGGTTCAAAGTGCTGAGTTGACACACTAGATAACCTGGCAGATCTTTATACTAAAGCTTTTGACAGGGCTCGCTTTGAACATTTAGTCGAACTCAACGGGATGAGGAATCCTGAATAACTGGTTTTTCATAAGAATTTTTGTAAATAGTTTAATGCTTTTCTTAAAAATCAAAAATAAAAAAAATTTGAAAAATCAAAAACATAAAAAAAAATAGAAAATGAAAAATGAGTTATCACTGTGTGAAAAAGAAGAAATGATAGTACATCAGCAAGTTAGACTGTCACACTGAAAATGAAATTAAATTGCTTAAGTGTGATAGCAGCTTCATTATATGATGTACCAGTAGGCAAAAAACATGAAATAATCAACTTACCAATGTGATATAAACTTAAATGAACTGTGTATGAGTGGGGAACACATCAGTAGTGTATGGTTTAATGACCTTAAATCTTGCGTTGATAGATTGCCAAAATCTGAAGTTTTGGGTCTTTATACTGTTGCCAAAATCTGAAGTTTTGGGTCTTTATGCTGTTATTTCATCTGGGGATATCTTGACTGTCTTTCTGTTCAGAACTAATATTGTACATGACCTCAGGAAAGAAAGTCACTTGGAATTAGCTCATTTCTATTTGAATGTCTGTATGTTGTCCCGATACACACAATTTTGATCTGATTCTGAAATCTTCTCTGAAAAAGTCGTGTACCTCCTCTGCTGCATCCAGATATATGCTGACCTGGAGGTGCTAGGCAACGACAGCTTCTGCTGCATCCAGATACATGCTGACCTAGCTGTACGTTGTCGCGCTATAGATCTAATACACCCGAAAGAGGCCCTCAAGTGCCCAAAAGAAACCCAATAAACCTATATCAAACTGAGAAAACTCATTTGATCTGTATATTATACCATCTCTCCTAAAGATCTATTCTGTTCTCTTCTCAACCTATTCCCAGTTAAGATTTCAGAAATCTGGATTGGACTTGTGAAATATGTGGTAGGGAAGATACTTGCATGATAGAGTGTGTTGTTTATATTTCCAGGATTTGATTAGTATTTATTTGGGTGTTCATTGTTAAGCAATCAAAACATGATAAAACAGATTATATGCAGATCTAGACTGTCAGGATATCTTAAAGGATGAATTCAGTATACTCACCTACTACGATGAATCTTTGTGCATACCTTGATCGCGGGAGTATATCCTGAAGTGGGACACGCTAATATTTCAGTAATTAATATTACCTTAACGTATCATATGGTAATGGTACTTGAAATGTTCATGCATTTTGTTTAAGTGGACAAACATACTGGTAATCGTCTTGAACTGCTTTTCACGAAAAATTAAATAGTGTGAAAACGGTTTGATTGTGCTGATATGATCTTCTTACCAGTGATTCTCACAAAAATAGAGTGTTTATTGCTTTTGTTATTTACTTGCTTTCAGAAAAATATAAAAATACAAAAATAGTGTTTTTTTCTGTTTAAAATTCTTAATGTACGGAAAACTGTTATTCTTGGAGGAATTGTTACTGATAGGGGGAGACGGTGTTGGAAAGTGAGTTCAAAATTTTAAATCATGCGGGTTATAGGGTGTGATTAAAAAGTTTTGCGTGTTGGTGATAAATTGGAAAAGGCTTAATCTGTTATACAGTTTAACAAATCTCTTGAATAATAATAATTTGTTTAACTTATGTTGAAAAATTCTTATGGTTTCTCGAGATGTTTGTTTTATAGTAAACAGATTGAAGCAGTGTGTTGCTGAGAAGTTAAAGTGATGAGTTGCTATGAAGAGATGAGAGTTTGATTGGATGCATGGTAGAACCTCCTTTCTACATTGCAGACAAAGTTGAAGAGTTTGAAGATTGCTTTACTAATGCTAAACTGGAGTTTACTCAAACGCTAAAGTTTTTGAAGATTTGGTGATTGGATGCATCAGCTTAGGGGGAGTCTGTTGCTGACAGAAGCTGTTGAAGCTGAAGCTATCCAAAGACCAAAGACAGTGCAAGACTACATGAAGATTGCAAGATGACTGAAGACAAAGTTATTTTATGAAGCTATTGTCAAGGGGGAGTTTGTTGGTGCATGTTTGTGACAACATCTTAGATTTGGTCTTTGGATATCTTGTAATTAGTTAAACGATAAACAGTTAGCGGGTTTAGCTTTGTAATAATTAGTTGTAATGTTCGGGCTAACCAAACCCAACGAATTGGGTGTGTGGAAGCGAATTGGGCCTGTCCAATTCGCAGTCCATGATGTTTAACCTTGGCCCAAGTAGCAAACCTTGTGTTATATAAACAAGGTTAGGCTTTAGGGTTTAGGTTAATCAGTAAATCAGCCAAAACAGTTTTGTGAGGAATTTCGTGAGAGTTCTAGGGCTTGGACGAAATTAGTGTTGGTTAGGGTTTGATTGATTGTAATTCTTGTAATCGATAATCAATAGAAACCCAGGTTGAAAGTGATTTGCTGTTTTCTGTTCTTCTACTTGTTTCTGTGATATTCTGATCAAGAGGATTCCGCACTCTTGATCGGATTGACAATTCTGTGAAGATCCATACACGAATAGGGGACCTACATTTCGGTAATTGCAAACCTAGGTTCCTACAAGTTTTAGAATTGACCTAATTGGATAAATGATTAACGGATTTAGTGTACCGTGACTTAGGTGCCAATAACTATCAACATTCCTAAGAATGGACAAGAATGCACTTTGTAATCAACACAAGTAAATCCTAACCAAGATAACGCATAAGTGCACAAATTCATTTCACAAAGTCATAACTTTATCATCGTTCGACAATTTGCAAATCCAATTTAAATACACGACAATTATCAAAGGTGTTCTGATGCGTGTGAAGTGTTATATATTTTTAGGTGTATATTTTAAGCCCTTTAACACTTTTTAGCCAAGTTTTAAATTTATAAAACACGATATTTTACTAACACTAAACACACATATGGGCAAGTGCACCCATCGTGAGCGTAGTATAGTGTTGGCATGATACCGAGGTCGTCCAAGGACACAAGAGCTTTTAGTACCGGTTTATCCTCAACGTCTAATCAAATCAAAAGTTTAGAAAAATGTTTTAAACTAAGAAAAAAATAAAAACTAACTAAAATGCTGAAAATAAAAATAAAAGAAAAACAGATAGACAAGATGAATCACTTGGTTCCGACTCGTGTATAGTGTAACCTTTGATTATTTCCGCACTTTTACACTATTTTAAGAGATTATCTTAGTTATTGTAGTAGGCCCCTCTTTTGAAGGTGACGTTACCCTCAACCCAGTAGTTTGAGTCAGCAAGGATACAATCCTAAAGGGTCAGATTATTGAAATATAATTAATTAAGTTATTAATGCAAATTATGGTAGGCCCATCTTTTAGAGGTGACGTTACCCTCGACTAAGTAGTCTGAGTCAGCAAGGATACAATCCTAAATAGCCGGGTTATAGTATTAATAGTAGTTAACTTATGAGGGGATCAAAGAGTTTGGACCCCCACCATCCAATACCGTTAAGTATTGAAGGAGGTCCTACTAAATTTGACCCAGGTCCATTGCAGGACCTCTAAACGCTGAACAATGGCAAGACTCTTTCCAAACCGTTCCCTTAACCCCCGACCAGGTAGCCAACATATCTCCATATAGACCGTGGAGATATGAATGGTGAAAATCTTTTATTTTATTTAGACAGTAAAATAATGCCAAGACACCACGGACAAACGATAAGGAAGAATCACCTTCAACATAAGAAACTAGTTATTAAAGTCATTAATACAAAACCAAGTAAAAAGTGCGAAAAGATTAGAAATAAAAAGTATTACACTAGACACTTGTCTTCACCAAGTGATATAAGAGACTTAGGCAAACATGGCCTTGATAGTCAAGAACTCTTACGATCAATCTTGGATCCCGAGACGACTCACACACTCTATGATGGACAATGGATGATGGTGGTGGATGGTAGTGTTATGGTGGTGGTGGGTGGTGGGTGAAGTGTGAGAGATGTGGTGTGCCAAGGGATGGTTTGAGCTTGAGCCAAGCACTCCTATTTATAGGCTGAACAGAAGCTCGGGCACGGCCCCGTGTCCACATCCTTCTCTTTCTTCATTTATTGCAGCTTGTCTTATTAGTTGACCACGCCCCCGTGTTGGCTGAGCACGACCCCGTGTGCAGAAGAATCTTTGTACTATGAAGATTTGCCTGGATTGTGCGAATCTTATAGTTGACCACGGCCCCGTGCCCGCTGAGCACGGCCCCGTGGTGGGCAATAGAAGCTTCTACTACTTTGTCTTTTCTGTTGACACTTGGGTACTGATGTGCTGAAAATGGGTTAACTAAATTAACTAAATTTACCCTAATTCTAGACTCTCTAAGTTTTAAATTTATAAAACTAAGACTCTCTAAACCCTAAACCACACAATCGGCAAGTGTACCGATCAATGTAGTATAGCCTAAGGAAGTCCGAGTATCGAACCCAAGAGACTCTACTGATTACGCTAACGACTCTATCTAGACTTAGACTGACACAACTTAACTAATTTGTTTATTGATGGGGGGGGGGGTTCTAAAAATCCTAAGAATGCAAATAATGAATACTAACTAGACTAGACAAACTAGACACGAACTCACACGAAGACTGAACTCAAGGATGATGAAGGAACTACCTAGACAGGAATCCTGATTTCTTTTAGTTATGATTATAATTGGAAGTTGTCTGCTATGGAACCGAGGTCTTGAAATTCTCACCTATCGGGAAATCTAAGGACCCCTAATCCTTCTCAAGAGCACGCTAAGATCCCCTAAAGGTTGTTAAACTACCGGTTATTAGACTCCCTTACAAGACATCTAATGGGTTTATAAAAGTATCCTACAAGGCTCACTCCCTTACGAGACCTAAACCTAGGATAGGTTTGTTTTCTCAGCTAGACTTGCTAGACAACAGCCAAAAAGTTAACTTCCTAAGAAGGACCCACCTTGCGGTTTAATCACTTAGACCTAGCAATAATCTCGCACCTTACAGCTATTGACGATTAGTAGAACACCTGATTTTATAAAATTACCGAATATTACTTCTAAGGTTACTTACTCGATTTTCACCCTAAAGGATCAAAGGTTTATTACGTGATATAGACACTCACCAAAATCTAAAACCCTAACCCGACTCTATTATGTGATAAAGACCGTCACCAAGAATCAAGCGAAGCAATAATCAATAATTAAACAACATCAAGCATGCAAACACATCTAACTGATAGAACAAACCGTTTACAATTTATAAACAATCCATAGCGTTCAAAAATCCAAAAATAATCAAAACCTAAGCAATCATTCATCCATGTCTAGGTAGTAACAAAAATTTAGCCGCTAAACATAATTCAAAACAGGTTCATAATCCAAGTATAATCAGAATTCATCATTAAACAATCTAAACAAACGAAAAACGAAGAAACAAGATTGTATAACCCGTTAACTTCAATCCCGTGTGCTCCTGAACGTTCTCTGATGATTCCCAGCAGTCCCGAGCCTTCAAAACCTCTTAAAACAGCCTCTATGATCGTCCAAAGAACTCTAAATTCGTAATGGTGTTGTTGTTTTTGGCTGATGTTGATGATGTTATATTTAAACCCCAAAAACCCTAATTCTGCTGCAAGTTACGACTGTTTCCCGTATACAAACCCCACGCGGCCCGCCTCATAGATAAGGGTAAGTTCAAGCGGGCCGCGCGCCTTTCAAATGTCCGGATCCTTAATTTAAGTTAATGCGGCCAGCCTGAGATGTATGTTAAGTTGATGCGGGCCGCCTGAGACCTTCAGAACTGCATTCTTCGCTTTGTTTCACTCCCGAGCTCCTCGGTTTTCGTTCCAGTCTTTCGCCTTTCCAGAATTTGACTCTTTTCTGCTCCTTTCTACTGTAAAGACCTGGAAATCACAAACTATCAAAAGTATATACATTCTAAGCTAAACACGGACAAAAACGACTATCTAACAACTAAAACTGGACGCGAATACAGATGTATTTTACAATACATCAAATATCCCCACACTTAACCTTTTTTCGTCCTCGAAAAAGAATTATGCAAGCGGAATCATAGTCGGAATAATCGAACGGGCCAAAGTATAATTTATTTTATTAAAACCGAAACTCGTGTTAGCCGTGATTGCAAGTATATCGATCCACTTAAACCCAACCCGGTTCTGAGCCCTTATCATGCAATTTAATTCAAGTTTGGTCAATCTACCTAAGGTCTCACACTAAGAATTGCAAGTCCACCTAATCCCCCCTCAAGCTTATAGGACAAAAGGAACAACCACTGGGTTATTTCCTAACCGTTTTATACCAAGATCAAGAGAGTTTAAAATCAAATCTATTTTTCCATTTTTTTTTCTTTTTCTTTCGTTTTTCCTCTTTTTTTTTCTTTTTCTTTCGCGAGACTAGACGATGCTTTCCCTAACCAAGCGGTATTCCGGCTGTAGAGTCGCTATCCCCAACCACAGATTACATAGGTTTCGGTACTTTTATTCGGCAAGTCGATTTCACACACCCTAGCGGTAATCCGACTGTAGAGTCGCTATCCCCAATCACAGACTACATAGGAATGGCTACTTTCATTTAGTTTCTAGCTCGCTTATTATTTTATTATTTTTTTTCTTTTTCAACAAGATATGAAAAGAAACTCTAACGATCTTAACTTATAACGGCATCAATCAATCATACCCAGTAAAATCCCACAAATAGCAAAGCTATTTGTAGGGTCTGGGGAGGGTGGGATGTAGGCACACCTTACCTCTACCCCTAGGGATAGAGAGGCTGCTTCCAGAGAGACCCTCGGCTCCAAAACACTCAGGAAAGAAATAAATAGAGCATGGGGTGTGTGTGTATGTGTATGAAGCTACCAATGTAGTATGAGTTGCGAAATAGTGCATGGTAGAACAGAACAAATATGACAACACAAAACAGTCTATACACAGTCTATACACAAAACAGTCTATACACATAGTTACATATTTACGACCATACACTACACCTAGAAACACAGCTGTACAAAACATCCTATACACATAGTTACTTATGTACGACCATACACTACACTACACCTAAAAACACAATTGTACCCTTTCCTAGAAATCCTTAACCTTAATCCTATGTCTCCACGAGCTCCTATCATGGACCATGTTCTCAGAGAGGTGCAATTTTTGCAAATCCTGCCTAATCCGCTCATCCCAAGTAATTTTGGGTCTGCCTCTACTCCTCCTCCCCTCCACCTCGAGGGTTTCAACCACTCTAACTGGTTCTATCGTCTGCCTCCTCTTCACATGCCCAAACCATCTCAATCTTCCCTCCTTTATCTTATCTGATATACTAGCTACTTCTAACCTTTCCCTAAAAACATCATTTCTTATCCGGTCTAACCTTGTGTGGCCACACATCCATCTTAGCATTCTCATCTCTGCTACCTCCATCTTGCGTGCCTGTACTTCCTTAATGGCCCAACATTCGGTTCCATATAACATAGCAGGTCTAATTGCAACCCTATAAAATTTCCCTTTCAATTTTGTTGGGAACCTCCTATCGCACAATACCCCAGTGGCAGCTCTCCACCTACACCATCCGACCTGAATGCGGTGGGCAACGTCACTATCTATCTCCCCATCCCTCTGGACAAACGATCCTAGATACTTGAACTTAGTCACCTGCGGGACCGCTTGACTGTCAATGGTGATCTGAATGTCCTCATCGTTGTCTACTCCACTAAAGTCGCAATACAAGTACTCAGTCTTAGATCGACTAATCTTTAAACCTCTTCCCTCTAAAGCTGCTCGCCACTCTTCTAACCTCGCATTCAGGCTTTGTTTACTATCAGCAACTAACACAATATCATCTGCAAAAAGCAGGCACCACGGAAGAGCCCCCTGAATTAACTTTGTCAACTCATCTAGGATAACTGCAAATAGAAAAGGGCTCAAAGCGGACCCTTGGTGGAGTCCTACCTCCACCGGGAAAGAATCAGTATCCCCTACAGGCGCTCGGACACTAGTCTCAGTCCTAACATACATATCCCTAATTAAGTCTATATACTTCCCAGAAACCCCTCTACTCTCCAAACTATCCCAAATCAGTCTACGTGGCACACTGTCATAGGCCTTTTCAAGATCAATGAACACCATGTGTAGGTCCCGTTTCTTCTCCCTATACTTCTCCATCAATCTCCTTAGAATATGTATTGCCTCCGTAGTCGATCGCCCTGGCATAAAACCAAATTGGTTTACCGTGACTTGAGTTTCTCTTCGGATTCTCGTCTCAATTATTTTCTCCCATAATTTCATAGTGTGTCCTAGCAACTTAATCCCTCTATAATTCCCACAACATTGGGTGTCCCCTTTGTTCTTATACACAGGAACTACTACACAGGAACTTATAACGGCATCCCTTATGCTATTTTTGGCGGTTTCAGTTTCCTCACTTTCCCTAGATGAGAACCCACTAGTAGACCGACAATTAGGTATATTTTAAATCAAAGAAACCCAGAACCGAATCGAGCCTACCCGCGCATCCCAAACTAGACATAAGCACAATTATATTTATCTCATATTATTATTATTTGAACCCGAACAAAAACCCGACTTTTCTATCATTTTCCGTTTTTATTTTGCAAGCTTCTTATTTCAAAAGACATTTTTTCCATTTTTTAATTTTTTTCGATTTTTTTTAAAATTTTTTTCATTTTTTTTCAAATTTTTATGACTCAAGACTCACTAACTAAGACCTAAACGACAGTTTCTCATCCCCACACTTAAACTCTACATTGCCCTCAATGTAGGATGGAAACTGACTCAAAAAAACTAAAAAAAATAAATAAGAAATAAAAACCAAGGGCAAATCGGAAAGGACTTAGCTGGTTTAATTCACGCGTAAGCTCCAAACTCTCATCCAATCCAGGTCGATCGTATAGCATTTCATTCGCGATCGGCTTTGACTCCAACTAACTAGTATGCTTGATAAATGCCCGAAATTTGAATAAACAGCTCCAAACTCACCCGAATGGAGATTGAGTACGGATGGTACATATTCGAACCTGCATCAACAAAAACAAGCAAAATACCAAAGCAATACCGACTCGAAACAAACGACTGACTCAATACTACTAAATAAGACTCAATATACAAAAACTACAAAAAACCTCCCCACACTTGAATTTAATCAGGAGGCTTCTCTTTGACTTGAACCCTATCCAACCCGTTTAATTCCACCCGATACTCAAAAATAATTAAACATTTATTGGTGGAATTATAAAATATTTTAAAAATTTCAAACGGGTCAGACCACCAAAACTTAAACTTACCTGGAAGAAACCGGATGCGTGGCATGTAATGAGAAGAATGATCGTTCGTGAACTTAAAAGGCTCCTTCTTCTTCTTATGGCCACCCTCGATCCGTAACCAATTCCGATCCTTCCTTTTACTTGCCTTCTCCCGCTGTTTTGATTTTTGAGTGGCTTTTACCAATACTTCCATGGGCGAGCTGTGGTGTTCTTCCTCTTCCGCCACCTCTTCTACTTTTAGTGACATTTTGATCTCCATAGTTGGCTTCTCTTCCAATAATGCTTCTAATTCGGTCAAATCGCCAACTGGGTCAAATCGTTCTTCATCTACTAGAGTTGGTAGATTAACCAACTCGTCACCAAACTCCGTCTCCCATGATAGGATATGATCACCCCCCACTTCGGATGCATCAGACATGTCCCATATTGGGTCAGTGAGATAATCATCATCCTCAGAAATATCTGGATTGCTGGGAAGTTGCTCATCTTCTTCTTCCTTATCATCAGAATCACTCCAGTAATCATATATAATACCATGCGGAACCGGAGGTGGGACTTCGTCGTCCATTTTCGTCTCCGTGACTGGAATGATCTCCTCAACCGACTCTTCTTCGTCTTCCTCTTCTCCTTCTCTTTCTACCTCTACTTTTTCTGCCTTACTCTCCACATATCCCCATATTGTCTCTCCTTCAGCAAGCTCGGGGAGTACTATCGCCTTATAATATGAGCTTTGAACTGTAACCCACTCATCATCATCATCATCATAGCCCCACTGTATTTGTTGCTTCTGTTCTCTACTTCTCCAACCCATTTCAAACCGAGTAGCGATCGCACATTCTTCATACCGGTGTGATCCACCACATTCTTCACACCTTGGATCCCTTTGCCGACTGAGGTCACACTCTATATTTGGGCCTATTTGCTCGAACATTCGATCAAGTAGACCGATCATTCTTGGTAACCTTGGATCCCCGTACTCCTGAAACTCTTTTATTACTCGCACACACTCCAAAATTAATTCCCTGAGCTCGAAAAAATTAGGAAACCTCTCCTTAGCATTTGCGGGATACCCCTGCAAAGAATATTGCTGTGGCTGCACAAAGGGGTTAGTATCATAATCCGCAGAGGACCCCTCATACTGGGGGCATTTAACTGTAAAGTGAGGCCCTCCACAAATTTCACACATATCTACTAGACTCAAGAAAAAAAAATAAGAAGACAAAAAACACGGACAATTAGACTCCTATGACTCAATCTACAAAAGACAAATAGACTCACCAGACTCACCACGGAAACACAAAACAAAAGACAAGTAGCACAGATTATGTCAATTAAGTCCAATCGAAGCCAATAAACGCAATCGCCAAGAGTCCCCGGCAACGGCGCCAAAAACTTGATGTGCTGAAAATGGGTTAACTAAATTAACTAAATTTACCCTAATTCTAGACTCTCTAAGTTTTAAATTTATAAAACTAAGACTCTCTAAACCCTAAACCACACAATCGGCAAGTGTACCGATCAATGTAGTATAGCCTAAGGAAGTCCGAGTATCGAACCCAAGAGACTCTACTGATTACGCTAACGACTCTATCTAGACTTAGACTGACACTACTTAACTAATTTGTTTATTGATGGGGGGGGGGGTTCTAAAAAACCTAAGAATGCAAATAATGAATACTAACTAGACTAGACGAACTAGACACGAACTCACACGAAGACTGAACTCAAGGATGATGAAGGAACTACCTAGACAGGAATCCTGATTTCTTTTAGTTATGATTATAATTGGAAGTTGTCTGCTATGGAACCGGGATCTTGAAATTCTCACCTATCGGGAAATCTAAGGACCCCTAATCCTTCTCAAGAGCACGCTAAGATCCCCTAAAGGTTGTTAAACTACCGGTTATTAGACTCCCTTACAAGACATCTAATGGGTTTATAAAAGTATCCTACAAGGCTCACTCCCTTACGAGACCTAAACCTAGGATAGGTTTGTTTTCTCAGCTAGACTTGCTAGACAACAGCCAAAAGGTTAACTTCCTAAGAAGGACCCACCTTGCGGTTTAATCACTTAGACCTAGCAATAATCTCGCACCTTACAGCTATTGACAATTAGTAGAACACCTGATTTTATAAAATTACCGAATATTACTTCTAAGGTTACTTACTCGATATTCACCCTAAAGGATCAAAGGTTTATTACGTGATATAGACACTCACCAAAATCTAAAACCCTAACCCGACTCTATTATGTGATAAAGACCGTCACCAAGAATCAAGCGAAGCAATAATCAATAATTAAACAACATCAAGCATGCAAACACATCTAACTGATAGAACAAACCGTTTACAATTTATAAACAATCCATAGCGTTCAAAAATCCAAGAATAATCAAAACCTAAGCAATCATTCATCCATGTCTAGGTAGTAACAGAAATTTAGCCGCTAAACATAATCCAAAACAGGTTCATAATCCAAGTATAATCAGAATTAATCATTAAACAATCTAAACAAACGAAAAACGAAGAAACAAGATTGTATAACCCGTTAACTTCAATCCCGTGTGCTCCTGAACGTTCTCCGATGATTCCCAGCAGTCCCGAGCCTTCAAAACCTCTGAAAACAGCCTCTATGATCGTCCAAAGAACTCTAAATTCATAATGGTGTTGTTGTTTTTGGCTGATGTTGATGATGTTATATTTAAACCCCAAAAACCCTAATTCTGCTGCAAGTTACGACTGTTTCCCGTATACAAACCCCACGCGGCCCGCCTCATAGATAAGGGTAAGTTCAAGCGGGCCGCGCGCCTTTCAAATGTCCGGATCCTTAATTTAAGTTAATGCGGCCAGCCTGAGATGTATGTTAAGTTGATGTGGGCCGCCTGAGACCTTCAGAACTGCATTCTTCGCTTCGTTTCACTCCCGAGCTCCTCGGTTTTCGTTCCAGTCTTTCACCTTTCCAGAATTTGACTCTTTTCTGCTCCTTTCTACTGTAAAGACCTGGAAATCATAAACTATCAAAAGTATATACATTCTAAGCTAAACACGGACAAAAACGACTATCTAACAACTAAACCCGGACGCGAATACAGATGTATTTTACAATACATCAGGCACGCCCCCGTGCTGGCTGAGCACGGGGCTTGTTCAGTCTTCTGTCTTCTTGTTTTGCTTGGGAAGATGCTGTCGTGGGGTCGGGCATGTCACGTCTTGTTCCTTTTCTTGTATTTATGTTAGATTTTGATGTCTTTTTGCTTCTTTTTTAATTTGAGCTCATTTAATCCTGAAAATACAAAAGGAAGACAAAAGCACACTTTTTCCAACATTAGTACTAAAAAATGGTTAGTTTTATGCCACAATTGATGAAATTTATATGTTGCATTTTGCACACATCATGTTCAAAATCAAAACACAATTTGTCACACAAGTCAAAACTAAACATAAATGGAAACCCTAGATAATACAACTACCTACACCGGGGTGAAACCAAGGTGATTAGCCACTCATGGTGGAAGGAACTTGATCATCGGATGATAGGATTCTGGACTTAAGCATCTTGAAACCTTGAGGATGATGAAAATGGTGGGTTAGGGTTTGTGGTGAAATGATGAGAATGAATGGATGAATGGATTGAAGAATTGGTTAGGGTTAGGATGCAGGTGATGATGATTCGGTTGAATTTTGTGAATGGGGATTTTAACAACGAGGCAGGGCAGTCTCAGCTCCCAACAGTTAACCACGACTTAGTTAATATTAGGAACGTGACTGAGATGGAAAGTAAGTTCAGTGCAGAATTTTAGTCTAAAGTTTAATAATTACGTCATAAATGTCAAGCATGGGGGCACGTATACCTCGTTAGGCTATAGGGTGTGGTCATGACCCTCATGACCACCATGATCCTCCACGTCAGCGCCATGTCATCACCCTCCAATTCACCATCCAAAATCACTATCCTAAGGGTGTGGTCATGACCCAAACCACTATTCACCCCTTTTTTTATGTGAAATATATTTTATTTATTTTAAATAAACAACAAATATAATACACTTACATAAACACATAAAGAAGCAACACTCAATTGATTAACTTATGTACGCATTGGAAGAACAACTAATCAATTAAGCTACGCTTTAATCATATTAAATGCAATTATAATTGTAAAGTATATAGAATTCCTTATAACTCCAGTTGTATTGATATCACCCTTACATCACTTAGTAAAAATACACATACATATAGAGACCGGAAACCACTAAACTCTACAGCAGGTAGTCACATTTTTGATAATATTATCCTAAACCTTGTCCATGATTACAATCATGTACTTAATTAATTGACATTTATTTATAAGGAAAGGAATAATAAATGCACAATTACATTAGTAGTGATCGTCTTAACTTCTTCAAACAACCTCAGTATTAGTGAACTCTTGAAATTAACAAGCTGAACTTTAGTAACTTGTTTTCTCTGTAATAGTGACAGCTTTGGTAACAAACATTGTCTTCGGCAAGATCTTTGGTGCTTCTTTGTATGGAACAGGTACAGGGCATATGAAACATCAATGTTATGAAACCATACAAATAGCAACTCTAGCAACAAAAACAAACATGTCTATCAACTACTGTGAAACATGGTTCATAATGTCACACCCCAACCGATGACTGAAACATCGGGGCATGGCACTGAGCGAAACAGATTGTCCAGAAGTTTCCATAACAATTATCATTACTATTCAATTTAAAATAACATGTCCCATACCATGTCTCAAACAGTAAACAAATTATTACAGATAAAATCTAGGCAAATAATTCTGTTCCGACAACTCAGATTTAAATGCAGCAATTGTTTATCTGCTTCTAGAGACCCTTGATTCATTTACTACAGACAACTATTTGTTGGGCTTTAGAGCTTTATTCTAGCTTCGATTTCCTACCAAATGTGCATCCTAAGCACCTGTCACATACGTTAAAATAAAGTCAATACTTATGTAAAGGTGAGCATACAAGTTTGATAATAGCATATAAAGTTCGAATTCGTTTACGCATAACCAGCACGTACACATAGAGAAATGAAGCACGTTAGTTATCGACATAGATCCGTCGATACCAATGACTGCGGGTTGACTGCCAAATGCAGTTCGCAATACATGATTACCACCGTAATCCATGCAAGTAATTGTCCTTAACAACCCCCGTGTGAACGGGTGCTGAGTCCAAACTATAGTACTATCATTGCTAAGGCAGGTAGACAGCTTTCCATGGGTAAACATAACAAACAAGCATTCATAAGCCACGTATAACATGCATTAACGGTTAGCATTCAAATAGTATTGAGTAGTGTGTTTGTTGTGATTTGAATAGTTGCAACGTATGTAACACCCAAAAGTGCATAAAGCAAAAAGGGATCGAGTATACTCACAGCGGTTGATGGATTGAAGGGAGCGCTTAGCGAGTAAGGATAGCCTGAATAGATTCGAGAGCATAACGATAAGTGACGCGTAAAACGATACAAAGTGTGAATGGGTCGGATAGTAGTTCGGTCGGATGGTAATCCGACCGGACAACAATCCGTGCGGATAACAATCCGTTCAGATGGTCATTCGGTCGGACGGTAGTCCAGTCGGGTGACTATTCGAGTGGATTGTTTATTCCTATTGATGAATGTGTTTGTGTATGATGGCTTGACTTTTGAAGTTTTTGTTGTAGTATTTTGAAAGCATTGAAGTATCTCTATCCTTCAAGTCGGTCGATCGGACGGTCAATCGTGCGGGCAACAATCCGTTCGGATTGTCATCCGGTCGGACGGTAGTCCGATCGGAAGACGACCTTAGTGATGAGGTTACTTAGTGAGGATAGTCCATAGCAGAAGAGTCACTCGGTCGGATGTTCATCCGGCCGGGTGGCAACCCTGTTAGTGAACATGTTGAAAATTGTTTAAGTCTTTAAAGTCCTAGTATCGCATGATTCGAAGGGTAATCCGGTCGGATGGTAGTCCGAACGGATAGCAATTCTTTCAATACTCAGACTTCAGATCAGGTTAATTAATTGTGGGTCCCAAAGTGTGATCCGTTCGGATGACAATCCGTTCGGATGACCTATCCGCTCGGACAGCAGTCCGGTCAGACAGCCTTCCGTTCCGGTTGTTCCATTCGTCTTACACTTGGTTGTTTAGATTGCTTGTCGTTTTATCGAGACGTTTTAACATCGTGTTAGCCAATAGAACCCCATCTTGACCCGAGTGACCTGATCGACAGGTATCACCCTAGTTCGGCCGGTTAGTCGACTCAAGACGGTTGTTCTTGTTTAACCCGAAATCGGTGGTCCTGTGCGTAGAATTCAGATCTTGGACTAGTACAACACTATGAGTGAGTAGGAGACTAGAACAGAGTCCGGTTCTCTCGGTTTTGAGTGTATTGAGTGTAAAAGAGTTGAAAGAAAGTTAGAAACCATCTTTCAATCCTTTTTCACCGAGTTTATGTTGAGATCTCTACAAGACCTTTGTGTGTTTGTGTGGAAATCGGTTAGATCTGGGTTGTTCTTGGTGGATTGAAGTCAAAACATGAAGTTCTTCAAGAAAATATGATGACGTCATCCTAGAACACCCGAGATCTAGTGATTTCATGGTTAAAAGTTAAGATTTAACAGATAGAAAGGTGTAGGAGTGCGTGTAGATCAAGAAAGTACAAGATTTAGGACGAGATTTTACCGGAATCGAAGAAAAAGGTGAGTTGAGCGTGCTGGTTGGACAGAGGTTTCCAAAAGTAGAAAGTTTGAGAGTGACATGGGTATTTATAGGATTCCAAAAGGGGAAAGTGTGGGTCAGTCGGATGGCATCCCGCCCGGATGGCATCTCGGTCGGATGACATCTTGGCATACTGACCAAGTGGGAGCCCGGTCGGATGGCTATCCGGCCGGATGGCACTTGGTTCGTGTGTTCGACGCGACGATTTTTGCTGATTTGATTCCGATTGCGAGCGATTCGATGCGATAGATTTTCCTAGTCAAATTACTTTCAATCCCAACTACTATATCTAACATACAATCATCCTACACTTCCTTTGTTTAGCGTATTCAAGTAGATTGTGATTTGATTTGCGATTGAGTTTCGATTGCGTTTCGAGTTCGATTGTGTTTCGATTGATTACCACAACATAACATAAATAAACATGCACAAGTAACACATAAGGCACACACGCACGTATAACAATATTCCAAATACGTATTTCGAGTTGCGATTTGATTCGGCGTCGATTGGATTATCGTTGCTTGATGATCAATTAGTTATCTTTATCGCATTGTTACTGCCTATAGTTCACAGTCGTAGGTCAATTGAATAGCGATTTACATACGTCGATTAATTGTAATTAGAGACACTTACTCCACATAATAGCTAAAATAAAAGAAATCTATTATTAGTCGGTTACGCGAAATTGGTCGTTGACTTGACCTTGACTTTGACTTTGACTTCCCTGAAACACGGGATGTTACAGCCTCCCCTTGTTTAGGGAATTTCGTCCCTAAATTAAGTTGAAAGTCGTACAACTTTGTGAAGCACTTTCTCTCTCTAGACTTTCTCTTTGAACAACTGCGGGTACTTCGCCTTCATGTCGCTTTCGAGTTCCCAAGTGAACTCTGCGCCCCGTTTACCTTCCCATCGGACTTTCACAATAGGAATGCGCGAGCGCCTGAGTTGCTTGGTTTGGCGGTCCATGATTTCGACAGGCTTCTCCACGAAGTGTAGTGTTTCGTTCACTTGAAGGTCATCGAGAGGGACATGTAAGTTGTGGTTGGCTAGGCACTTTCGGAGGTTTGACACGTGGAATGTCGGGTGGACGTTACTAAGTTCCTCCGGTAGTTCGAGTCTGTAGGCTACTTTTCCGATCCTTTCCAGAATCTTAAAAGGTCCAACATATCGAGGCGCGAGTTTCCCTTTCTTGCTGAATCGGACCACACCCTTCCAAGGTGATACCTTTAGGAGTACGTAGTCACCAACATCAAATTCAAGGGGCTTGCGTCGTCTATCGGCATAACTTTTCTATCGATTCCAAGTTTTTACCAGGTTGTCTCGAATTTGGAAAATCCTGTCTGTCGTTTCTTGTAATAGCTCAGGACCGGTTAATTGTGAGTGACCGATCTCGTGCCATACAATAGGCGATCGACATCTTCTTCCGTATAAAGCCTCGAATGGTGCCATTTGAATGCTAGAATGATAGCTGTTGTTATACGAGAATTCGACTAGCGGCAGGTATTCATCCCAATTACCACCGAAGTCTATGACACATGAGTGGAGCATGTCTTCAAGAGTACGGATCGTTCTTTCAGTCTGACCATCGATTTGAGGGTGGAAGGCGGTACTTAGATTAAGCGACGTACCAAGAGCCTTTTGAAACGTTTCCCACAGTCACGAGGTAAACCGAGCATCACGATCAGAGATGATGTCGTGAGGCGTCCCATGATTACAAATGATCTCATCGGTGTAGATTCGGGCTAATTGTTCTACCTTGTAGTCTTCCCGTATTGGCAAAAAGTGAGCTAATTTGGTCAAACGGTCAACAACAACCCATATGCTGTCGTGTCCTGATAATGTGTGTGGAAGCTTTGTTATGAAATCCATAGCTATACTCTCCCACTTCCACATGGGAATCGGTGGTTGTTCGAGTAAGCCAGAGGGTCTTTGGTGTTCAGCCTTGACTCTTGCGTAAGTTAAGCATTTTCCGACGTAAAGAGCTATATCCCTTTTCATGCCCGGCCACCAGTACTTGTAGCGAAGGTCCTGATACATCTTGTCAGCACCGGGATGAATAGAATATCGGGATTTATGGGCTTCGTCCATCAGAATCTGTCGCAAATCGGTTCGTTTAGGAACCCAAATTCGGTACAGATAGTGGAATATCCCATTCGACTTGCTCACAAGTTGGGCTCCATCGTGGTGGATTCTTTCTTTCTTAAGAGTGCGTTCGTTGAAACACGCGTGCTGAGCTTCGCGAATGAGGGTTTTGAGGTCGCATTGGGCTTGAACATTACGAGTGCTAAGCAGATAGCTCCGCCTGCTGAGTGCGTCGGCAATGACATTTGCTTTGCCTGGGTGATAACGAATCTCACAGTCATAATCGTTGAGAAGTTCTACCCATCGGCATTGACGCATATTAAGTTCCTTCTTATTAAAGATATGTTGTAGGCTCCTATGATCGGTGAAGATCGTACACTTGGTACCGTACAGGTAGTGTCACCAGAACTTTAACGCAAAAACAACTGCGCCTAGCTCGAGATCATGGGTTGTATAGTTCTTCTCGTGGATTTTGAGTTGACGAGATGCATAAGCTATAACCTTGTCCCGCTGCATAAGGACACAACCAAGACCAAGGTTGGAAGCATCACAATAGACAGTGAAATCGTTGTTTCCGTCAGGTAATGTGAGAACGGGAGCATTGCAAAGCATGTGTTTAAGGGTTTTGAAAGCAGACTCCTGTTTGGTTCCCCAAACAAAAGGTTTGTCTCTATGCGTGAGAGCGGTAAGCGGTACAACGATCTTTGAGAATCCTTTGATAAATCATCGATAATAGCCCGCCAGTCCAAGAAAAGAACGGACTTCGGATGGGTTCTTAGGTGTAATCCAACTCTTAACAGCTTCAATCTTCGCAGGATCGACATGAATACCCTGACTATTAACAATGTGACCTAGAAACTGAACTTCCCCCAGCCAAAATTCACACTTAGAGAACTTGGCATAGAGTCGATTCCCCTGGAGTAGCTCGAGGACCAAACGTAGATGTTGCGCATGTTCGGCCTTCGATTTGGAATAGATCAAGACATCGTCGATGAATACGATGACGAAATGGTCGAGATATGGTTTACACACGCGATTCATCAGATCCATGAAAACCGCAGGTGCGTTGGTTAAACCAAAGGGCATGACAACGAATTCGTAGTGGCCGTATCGAGTGCGAAACACCGTTTTGGGTATATCCTCCTCTTGAATGCGTAGTTGGTGATATCCTGAACGTAGATCGATCTTAGAGAAGCATGTAGCACCTTGTAGTTGGTCAAATAAATCGTCGATGTGAGGTAGAGGATAGCGGTTCTTGATGGTTAGCTTATTCAATTCCCGATAGTCGATGAACATCCTGAACGACCCATCCTTCTTTTTGACGAAAAGGACCGGTGCGCCCCAAGGAGAGGTGCTCGGGCGAATGAAGCCTTTCTCAAGTAATTCCTGGAGTTGGTTTGAAAGTTCGCGCATTTCGGACGGCGCGAGTCGGTAGGGAGCTTTGGCAATATGATTGGCTCCAGGAATGAGGTCGATACGAAAGTCGATATCACGACTTGGTGGGAGTCCGGGAAGATCCTCTGGAAAGACATTGGGAAATTCTCGAACCACAGGAACGTCTTTCACTTCCTTCTTTTCTTTCTTTTCCTTCTCTGCTACTACAATTTTAGCCAAGAAAGCTCTGTATTCCTTGCGGAGATACTTGCTAGCTTGGACACAAGACATGAGCTTGAGACCTTTCGAAGTAGTTTCACCGTAGACACACAATAAATCACCATTCGCGAGCGAGAATCGAATCATCTTGTCGAAGCACACCACTTCAGCATGGTTTTCACGAAGAAAGTCCATGCCTATTATGACATCGAAACTTCCGAGTTGCATCAGAATAAGGTCGATTGGAAAGATGTGATTGTTAAGCTCGAGAGTACAATCACGAAGTACAGAATTAACGGCAACAGTTCTTCCAGTAGCGACTTCAACTTTGAACGTTGAGGAGAGATGAGAGCGCTTACGACTAAGGAGTTTCTCGAATTCGAATGACACAAAGCAATTATCGGCTCCAGTATCAAACAAACATGAAGCATAAATACCATTCACAAGGAACGTACCATTGACCACGTTGTTGTCGGCTTGGGCTTGACGCACGTTGATGTTAAAAGTTCGTGCGCGTGCTGCTTGTTGTTGCTGCTGCTGGTGTTGCTGCTGTTGGGGCTACTGCTGATGGGGCTCTTGTTTCACGACCCTGTTTGGGCACATGTTGGCGAAATGGCTAGGATCGCCACATGCGAAGCAAACTCTGGAGTTGACCGCGGGTGCCGGAGGAGCTTGTTGACCCTGAGGGGCGGTGAGTAGGGCCTGATGAGCAGGAGCTTGTCGAGCACGGCAATTGGTAGTGAAATGACCGTACATATTGCAGTGAGCATAGAAACGGCAAGCGATGGTAGCCGGGTGGTGGTAGCTATAAGTAGGGCAAAGGGGTGTGGCCCAGTGTATGCACGCTTAGCAAGCGGTGCATTAGCTACAGGCGCCGCTACTTGACACTGTTGGGCTGGTACAGCTTGAATTGGTGCAGCAGTGATCGAACAGTTCTTGTTGCTGGAGCTATTCTTCCTCTTGTTCTTCCTCTTGTTGCTTGACGAGGTGGTGGTTTCAGTAATTGGTGCGGCGGTGGTAGCTTGATGCAGGTGTTTTGAAGTTTTATCCCAGAAACCAGCCTTGACCCGCTTGTCATTAATTTCAGCGGCCAGCTGATAAGTTTCTTCGATCGTCTTAGTCTTAGCCGCTTACACAAAATCTGCAACGCAGTCAGGCAAAGCTCGGATATACTTCTTGATCGTGATCTCCGGAGTCTTGACTTGATCAGGGCAGATGATGCTGAGCTGCTTGAAGCGAGCAGTGAGAGCAGCGTTGTCACCTTCCTTTTGATGTATGTGCCAGAATTCATCTTCTAACTTTTGGCGTTCATGAGGAGGGCAGAATTCTTCCAGCATGACCTCCTTGAGTTCGTCCCACGACAGACCGTAGGCTGCATCGTTTCCCCGCTTGTTTCTCTCGGCCGTCCACCAGTCTAATGCGCGGGACTGGAAGATGCCGGTAGCATTCAGAGTACGAAGATCATCGGGGCAACCGCTCTGTCGAATAGTGACCTCAATGGAATCAAACCATTGGAATAATGCAGTAGGGCCTTCCTCGCCAGTGAATTCCTTTGGCCCACAAGACTTGAATTGCTTGAAATTAAAGTCCTTGTTGGTAGCTTTAGGAGCTTCGGTTCTAGACTCCTCAGATGATTTGCTGACGTTCTCATAGACATCACTCACGGCCTTCGCTACCTGCTTGGCGATGATAGCAGCAAGGCGCCTGTCTCTCTTCTCCTGGCGAGAAAGTGGTGTTTGACGGGATCCAGATGACATTGTCTGCAACAGACATTGCCACGGGACTCAACACAACGTATTCGAATCTCACCTCACACGTTTACTACTACTAAAGCTTAGGAACACGCCTAATCATGTATCACATAATTTCATTTGCACATAATCATAGATTCACATAAGCATGTAGAGTACAAAACCACAGAAGTACCTAATCATATAGTCACAAGAGGCAGTTAGAATACAGAAACCTATTATTCACAGTTCGCGAGCGTTCGAATTTAGCATTCGCATTTGATATATCGAGTCGTGTAGTATAAGCGTAGCATAAGGTCGTCCATAATTTAGCGATTTGAGATAGATACGCAGTGCGAGTTATGTGTGTCGAACGAAGTGAGGCATAAATCGAATAAACCCTTCAAAATTTAAGCACATAAACAGGTAAATGCACATAAACACATAAAATCAATGAGTCACCAGAGTCAGCAGTTGCGGGCTCAGAATCGAAACACATAAAAATTCGAGAAATAGATTGTCTACGGCTATTAGACTTGACTATCCAAAGTGATCCGACTATTCATACGGACTTGTTGTACACGTTTGACCTTCGAGGTATTGCCCTTTTGCCTCGATTCTTGGGCGTTTGGCACACATCCCGTTAGTCATATCGTGACTTCAGGTCGTCGAAGCACGTCGAGACTTTGGTGAGAGTTTCGTAAAATGAGCGAAACAAGTCGTCAAGGTTAGGGTTTCACCCCTAGCTTAACAACTTTGTCCCTATTTTAATGAAATAGAGGAGATTATTCATCAAAATATGGATTTCACTCCTGATTTGGCATAATTCTCCTCGTTTGTAGATAAAATTACGAGTTGATCAAGCAACCTCAATCGAGAGTTTGCGGTTTTCACACCTAATCTTGACTTAGTTACTCTTTCATGTTGGAAAATTCGAGTGTAGTGATAGTGTAGTATAGGCGAGAATATCGAGAGATAAGCTCGTACATAATCCCTACCGGATACGTACAAGTCGGTCTGTTGGTTCCTAACTATAGACTAGGTATCTAAGACTTCGATCCGGACTAGATCGAGTCTTGCCTAATTACCTATAGTTATGGCTCTGATACCAGTCTGTCACACCCCAACCGATGGCGGAAACATCGGGGCATGACACTGAGCGAAACAGATTGTCCAGAAGTTTCCATAACAATTATCATTACTATTCAATTTAAAATAACATGTCCCATACCATGTCTCAAACAGTAAACAAATTATTACAGATAAAATCTAGGCAAATAATTCTGTTCCGACAACTCAGATTTAAATGCAGCAATTGTTTATCTGCTTCTAGAGACCCTTGATTCATTTACTACAGACAACTATTTGTTGGGCTCTAGAGCTTTGTTCTAGCTTCGATTTCCTACCAAATGTGCATCCTAAGCACCTGTCGCATACGTTAAAATAAAGTCAATACATAAAATGTAAAGGTGAGCATACAAGTTTGATAATAGCATATAAAGTTCAAATTCGTTTACGCATAACCAGCACGTACACATAGAGAAATGAAGCACGTTAGTTATCGACATAGATCCGTCGATACCAATGACTGCGGGTTGGCTGCCAAATGCAGTTCGCAATACATGATTACCACCGTAATCCATGCAAGTAATTGTCCTTAACAACCCCCGTGTGAACGGGTGTTGAGTCCAAACTATAGTACTATCGTTGCTAAGGCAGGTAGACAGCTTTCCATGTGTAAACATAACAAACAAGCATTCATAAGCCACGTATAACATGCATTAACGGTTAGCGTTTAAATCGTATTGAGTAGTGTGTTTGTTGTGATTTGAATAGTTGCAACGTATGTAACACCCAAAAGTGCATAAAGCAAAAAGGGATCGAGTATACTCACAGCAGTTGATGGATTGAATGGAGCGCTTAGCGAGTAAGGTTAGCCTGAATAGATTCGAGAGCATAACGATAAGTGATGCGTAAAACGATACAAAGTGTGAATGGGTCGGATAGTAGTTCGGTCGAATGGTAATCCGACCGAACAGCAATCCGTGCGGATAACAATCCATTCGGATGGTCATTCGGTTGGACAGTAGTCCAGTCGGGTGACTATCCGAGTGGATTGTTTCTTCCTATTGATGAATGTGTTTGTGTATGATGGCTTGACTTTTGAAGTTTTTTTTGTAGTATTTTGAAAGCATTGAAGTATCTCTATCCTTCAAGTCGGTCGATCGGACGGTCAATCGTGCGGGCAACAATCCGTTCGGATTGTCATCCGGTCGGACGGCAACCTTAGTGATGAGGTTACTTAGTGAGGATAGTCCATAGCAGAAGAGTCACTCGGTCGGATGTTCATCCGGCCGGGTGGCAACCCTATTAGTGAACATGTTGAAAATTGTTTAAGTCTTTAAAGTCCTAGTATCTCATGATCTGAAGAGTAATCCGGTCGGATGGTAGTCCGAACGGATAGCAATCCGTTCAATACTCAGACTTCAGATGAGGTTGATTAATTGTGGGTCCCAAAGTGTGATCCGTTCGGATAACCTATCTGCTCGGACAGCAGTCCGGTCGGACAGCCTTCCGTTCCGGTTGTTTCGTTCGTCTTACACTTGATTGTTTAGATTGCTTGTCGTTTCATCGAGACGTTTTGACATCGTGTTAGCCAATAGAACCCCATCTTGACCCGAGTGACCTGATCGACAGGTATCACCCTAGTTCGGCCGGTTAGTCGACTCACGACGGTTGTTCTTGTTTAACCCGAAATCGGTGGTCCCGTGCGTAGAATCCAGATCTTGGACTAGTACAACACTATGAGTGAGTAGGAGACTAGAACAGAGTCCGGTTCTATCGGTTTTGAGTGTATTGAGTGTAAAAGAGTTGAAAGAAAGTTAGAAACCATCTTTCAATCCTTTTTCACCGAGTTTATGTTGAGATCTCTACATGACCTTTGTGTGTTTGTGTGGAAATCGGTTAGATCTGGGTTGTTCTTGGTGGATTGAAGTCAAAACATGAAGTTCTTCAAGAACATATGATGACGTCATCCTAGAACACCCGAGATCTAGTGATTTCACGGTTAAAAGTTAAGATCTAACAGATAGAAAGGTGTAGGAGTGCGTGTAGATCAAGAAAGTACAATATTTAGGACGAGATCTTACCGGAATCGAGAGAAATCGAAGAAAAAGGTGAGTTGAGCGTGCTGGTCGGCCAGAGGTTTCCAAAAGTAGAAAGTTTGAGAGTGACATGGGTATTTATAGGATTCCAAAAGGGGAAAGTGTGGGTCGGTCGGATGGCATCCCGCCCGGATGACCATCCGGTCGGATATCATCTCGGTCGGATGACATCTTGGCACACTGACCAAGTGGCAGCCCGGTCGGATGGCTATCCGGCCGGATGGCACTTGGTTCGTGTGTTCGACGCGACGATTTTTGCTGATTTGATTCCGATTGCGAGCGATTCGATGCGATAGATTTTCCTAGTCAAATTACTTTCAATCCCAACTACTATATCTAACATACAATCATCCTACACTTCCTTTGTTTAGCGTATTCGAGTAGATTGTGATTTGATTTGCGATTGAGTTTCGATTGAGTTTCGATTGAGTTTCGATTGCATTTCGAGTTCGATTGTGTTTCGATTGATTACCACAACATAACATAAATAAACATGCACAAGTAACACATAAGGCACACACGCACGTATAACAATATTCCAAATGCGTATTTCGAGTTGCGATTTGATTCGGCGTCGATTGGATTAGCATTACTTGATGATCAATTAGTTATCTTTATCGCATTGTTACTGCCTATAGTTCACAGTCGTAGGTCAATTGAATAACGATTAACATACGTCGATTTATTGTAATTAGAGACACTTACTCCACATAATAGCTAAAATAAAAGAAATCTATTATTACTCGGTTACGCGAAATTGGTTGTTGACTTGACCTTGACTTTGACTTCCCTGAAACACGGGGTGTTACACATAACCTCATGTATACACATATATATATATATACATCATCTTCCTTACCTTAACTAGCTGTAAGTCCCTCGACGAACCGGTACAAACCAACTTTCACCTTGTATAAACCGCGCCACCGTGTACTTTTCCACCTCTTCCTTCTTAAACTCCTTCTGATAACCACCCCATTTCACCCTATCTTTCACTTTAGAACCACCACCAATTGATCGGAGTGTCGCGCTCCGGTCAAAGATAACATTTATAAACCCTAATTACCCTTAACAAATAGCTAGTGGGTCGAACCACGAAGAGTATGTGGTTTGCGAATGGACTTTGAATGAATTGTAGTAGTTGTCACTTTTATGAAGCTTGCTAAATTATTTTTATGGTTTTTGGTTTGTTGAAAAGATGTTGAACAAAATTAACTAAATAGATTGGACTGATTATCTACTAAAAATTAGCAAATGCAAAAAATGTAATTGCTTGTTTAAACAATAATGAGAAAAAGGGTTCACACCCGGTTTTGGTAATTGCAAACCTAGGTTCCTACAAGTTTTAGAATTGACCTAATTGGATAAATGATTAACGGATTTAGTGTACCGTGACTTAGGTGCCAATAACTATCAACATTCCTAAGAATGGACAAGAATGCACTTTGTAATCAACACAAGTAAATCCTAACCAAGATAACGCATAAGTGCACAAATTCATTTCACAAAGTCATAACTTTATCATCGTTCGACAATTTGCAAATCCAATTCAAATACACGACAATTATCAAAGGTGTTCAAAATCAAAGCACAATTTGTCACACAAGTCAAAACTAAACACAAATCGAAACCCTAGATAATACAACTACCTACACCGGGGTGAAACCAAGGTGATTAGCCGCTCATGGTGGAAGGAACTTGATCACCGGATGATAGGATGATGGACTTAAGCATCTTGAAACCTTGAGGATGATGAAAATGGTGGGTTAGGGTTTGTGGTGAAATGATGAGAATGAATGGATTGAAGAATTGGTTAGGGTTAGGATGCAGGTGATGATGATTCGGTTGATGATTCGGTGTGAGAGATGGATTGGGGATGAAGTTGTGATGATATTAGGCTCCAAGAACAAGTTTCCAACTTAAAAGCAAGCGTAACCCCCGTTTCTTGGTCAAAATTGATGTTATAACTCGGCCCCAACAACCCAAAACTCAATTTTCGCGAACCAAAGCAGTGAGGGGCGTCCCCGACGGCCCCCTGGGCGTGCCCGACGGCCCCTGGAAGTGCTAAAATCACCTGACGGCTTAAACGGCTGTTTACGGACTAAATCTGCCGACAGACACTTCTGAGGGGCGTCGCCGACGGCCCCCTGGGCGTCGCCGACGGTTTTACTCACCGTTTTCGCCCACGTACTCGTAATTCAGCCCTCTATCATGCCATCTTCCAATATATTCATTTTAAATCCATTAACATCCCCCAAAACACATCCAAACTTCGTGATTAACCCGGTTTTGTTCATTTCACATCCCCGGTTGATCCCGTTTGCTCCCGGTAGCCTGTAAAGCTCTCGAAAAGCACCTTAAACTCCATTAAACCTGCAAAACACAAATCTAGTTAAAAGTAGGCTATTCGGAATAAAAAGTCAAGTAAAAACTCAAACTTAGACACAACTGAACACCGTTATTCAACCACGTATCACCAATATTGTTATACTCAGCGTAATATACCGTTTCAACCGCAAAACCACCTTCCCTTTCCAACCAACCCGCCGGATGAATAATGTCACTAATCTCCGATTCCATCACGATTGTTCTAGAGTATTCTTTTCCTGGCCGCCCAAGGTAACTCTCGATTTTAATCAACTGATCTTAATCAACTAATCTATTGGCATTAATCAACTGGTCATATATATATATAGGATAAGGATCATTACAGAACACTAATTATTGCGAGAACAAAAAGAACAACTATAAATCACTAAATTTTGGGATTTGAGGTTCATATTTCTTAAATTTTATGTTTCTTACATTCATATGTGTATTATATCTACATAAAAAATCATATATTTTCACCTACACATAGTCTACATACATGTAGGTAATTTAGCCTACACATAACCTACATGTGCGTAGGTTATTTGAAAACTTAAGATTTTTCATATTTTGTTTTAAATTCTAGTGTGAGAAACAATAAATCTTATATTTATAACATTTTCATTTACTTTTTTAGGTTTTTAGGATTGAAAAAACGTGTGATTCATTTTGTTATGCGTGTTCTCGCAATATTTAGTGTTCTGCATAGAACCTTCCCCTATATATATATATATATATATAGGGGATCGCTAGAATGAGAACCACCACGAGTTGTAAGAACCATGAGAACCGCGTCCCGCGGGTGGCCGTCGGCGACGAAATTTTTTTTACACCTAGATCCGTATATTTTAGGGGGGGTGTAAAATTTTCGGTTCAAACGGCGCGCCCGAGGGGGTATTTTTTTACGCCCAAAGTTTGGTAAAAAAATAAAGAAAAATTAAAAAAACCCAAACTTTGGGCGTAAAAAACTACCCCCTCGGGCGCGCCGTTTGAACCGAAAATTTTACACCCCCCCTAAAATATACGGATCTAGGTGTAAAAAAAATTTCGTCGCCGACGGCCACCCGCGGGACGCGGTTCTCATGGTTCTTACAACTCGTGGTGGTTCTCATTCTAGCGGCCCCCTATATATATATATATATATATATATATATATATATATATATATATATATATATATATATATATATAAGGAAAGAAACCTATGCTTAATCAACTAATCTATTGGCATTAATCAACTGATATCAATTTGCTTAAAAGTTAAAGCACAAAAGAAATCAAAGAAAACTGGTATCAACTTGGCTTCTAAATAAATTATAAACATCCATATTAACTCAGAAGCTAAAACACAACTTATTAGATGATGCGTAGTCGAGTGTTATATATATTAGGTGTATATTTTAAGCCCCTTTAACACTTATTTTAGCCAAGTTTTAAATTTATAAAACACGATATTTACTAACACTAGACACACATATGGGCAAGTGCACCCATCGTGAGCGTAGTATAGTGTTGGTAAGATACCGAGGTCGTCCAAGGACACAAGAGCTTTTAGTACCGGTTTATCCTCAACGTCTAATCAAATCAAAAAGTTAGAAAAATGTTTAAATATAAGAAAAATAAAAACTAACTAAAATGCTGAAAATAAAAATAAAAAGAAAAACAGATAGACAAGATGAATCACTTGGTTCCGACTCGTATCTAGTGTAACATTTGATTATTTCCGCACTTTTGCACATAATTAAGAGATTATCTTAGTTATTGTAGTAGGCCACTCTTTTGAAGGTGACGTTACCCTCACCCCAGTAGTTTGAGTCAGCAAGGATACAATCCTAAAAGGGTGGATTATTGGAAGATAATTAATTAAGTTATTAATGCAAATTATGGTAGGCCCCGCTTTTGGCGGTGACGTTACCCTCGACTAAGTAGTCTGAGTCAGCAGGGATACAGTCCTAAATAGCCGGGTTATAGTATTAATAGTAGTTAACTTATGAGGGGATCAAAGAGTTTGGACCCCCGCCATCCAATACCGTGAAGCATTGAAGGAGGTCCTACTAAATTTGACCCAGGTCCATTGCAGGACCTCTAAACGCTGAACAATGGCAAGATCTTTACCAAACCGTTCCCTTAACCCCCGACCAGGTAGCCAACATACCTCCATATAGACCGTGGAGATATGAATGGTGAAAATCTTTTATTTTATATAGACAGTAAAATAATGCCAAGACACCACGGACAAACGATAAGGAAAGATCACCTTCGACATAAGTAACTAGTTATTAAAGTCATTAATACAAAACCAAATAAAAAGTGCAAAAGATTAGAAATAAAAAGTATTACACTAGACACTTTGTCTTCACCAAGTGATGTAAGAGACTTAGGCAAACATGGCCTTGATTGTCAAGAACTCTTACGATCAATCTTGGATCCCGAGACGACTCACACACTCTATGATGGACAATGGATGATGGTGGTGGATGATGGTGTTGTGATGGTGGTGGGTGGTGGATGAAGTGTGAGAGAGGTGGTGTGCCAAGGGATGAGTTGAAATGAAACCAAGCACTCCTATTTATAGGCTGAACAGAAGGCCGGGCACGGCCCCGTGTCCGCTGGACACGGCCCCGTGCCTGTCTAACACTCTCTCTCTTCATTAATTGTAATTCGCAATTACAATTAATGCGCCTGCTGTACTTTCGCCACGCCCCCGTGCTCACTGGACACGGCCCCGTGGTGGGCAATAGAAGCTTCTATAGGTTTGTCTTTTCTGCTGCTTCTTGGGCACGACCCCGTGTTGGCTGAGCACGGGGCGTGTTCAGTCTTCTGCCTTCTCTATTTTGCTTGGGAAGATGCCGTTGAGGGGTCGGGCAGTCCACTTATGTTCCTTTTCTTGTATTTATGTTAGATTTAGCTGTCTTTTTGCTTCTTTTGTGAATTTGAGCTCATTTAATCCTGAAAATACAAAAGGAAGACAAAAACACTCTTTTTCCAACATTAGTACTTAAAAAGGGTTAGTTTTATGCCTCATTTGATGTAATTTATATGTTGCATTTTACACACATCAAATACCCCCACACTTGAACTTTTGCTTGTCCTCAAGCAAAACTCTTTAATATGTGGCTTACACTCCCAAATGGAATGGGTAGAAGAGAAGGTTTTGGCTTGTCATAGAGTGTCGGGATTTCCAAGATTCTTTATGTAGTTTTATTTTTATTTATTTACAATCCTATTCGTCATGATTTATTTAAAACTTTTCATAAGAGAAATTATTTATTTGGGCATAACATGCCTTTTTAAAATTCCATTTATATACAAGTTCACATACCTCACGGGAGAAATCACTCACATTCGGCCGAAGGTGTAATTTTAGTGAATAACTCGAGAGCGGCATGGAACTTATTCCTACCATAAGCTTGCCAAGCAATTAATCCTCCTCCTTTTTAACTTTTATACCTTTGTAAATATCAAAAGGACTTTGTGGGTTAAGGGTTAGGCTTGAGTTAAAGGTAGGTGGTTGGGTTAGTGGTTAGTAGAAAAAGGGTGAAAAAGCGTAACAAGTGTCGGTTTTCGTAGGACTTTCTATTTTTGTAACCTTTTATTTTGATGAAACTATTATTCAAACAAAGTTATTTTTGATGAACTTGGTTATTTATTTTCTTTTGCTTCATCATCAACACATTTTTTTTTGAGAGATCATACGAAAAACCGAACTTGTTACTAAAACAAAGGGTTAAAAATGAAAAAGGTTTTGGTGGGTAAAAGGGTGCTTGGTTTGGTTTATGAAATGAAAAGGTTTAGGCTCAAAGGGGCTAACTAGGGGGATTTTTGGGTAGGTGGTAAAAGAAAAAGAAAAATAATGGTGTAGAAATAAAAAGGGTTAGTCCTAATGCCTCCATCATTTACTTACTCGGGTTTAAGTTGATAAGGACCGGGAATGTATTGTCATGGCAAGTTCTAGAGTCGTAAGAACCAAACGGCTATTCACACAAGAAACGAAAAATGAGCAATTAGTCTAAAGATGTGTATTTGTATGCTCAATAAAGGCTCAAAACTCACTTTTGTGGGAATGGGTTTTTATGTGACCAAGTATATATAATCAAATTTTAACTAAGCTTGTCATGCCTTTTCATAATTTTCTTTTGTTGGTTCTTTTTATCACAACGCTATCGGTTGTAAATTCGTAAAAATATAACCTTTTTGAGAATTTGAATTTCCCGACTTAAACCTAGACAAGTAAAAAAAATGAAATTTTTGAAAAAAATTTGGGGTGATTAGCGGTTCCAATAGAGTTTTGTGTAAGGCTTGTTATTAGGACTTGCAAAATTTCAAGGTTTTAGCATCCCCCCCACACTTAAATTACACATTGTCCTCAATGTGTCCCAAAAATAAATTTTTAGGTTGATTAGATGTGTAAAATGGTGTTAAAAAGCAAAAAAATTGTGTTACTGGGCGCTGAACACGGCCCCGTGTAGTCCGGGCACGGCCCCGTGTTCAAGTGCCAGTAACAAAATTAAATCAAGAGAAACAGAAGCCTGGACACGGGGGCGTGTTGGGTGAACACGGCCCGTGTCCAGTTACCTTAACTGGGCATTTTCCTGCAGGGGGTTCAGCACGGGGCCGTGTTGGTTGGACAAGGCCCGTGTTGAACCTTCTGTAATGGAGAGATTGATGTCGGGTTGCCTTGTTCTTGTGCATGGGGTCATTTTTCTCGTTCCCCTTTTTATCCCTTACCACCATGAGTGTGTTTTATTTATTATGAACCATCCAAACCATCATTTCATTGCATCATAGAGAGACCTTACATATTATTCCTAAAATAAGAAAAAATAAAAACTTAACTAAATAGGTCAGGAGGTACACGAGGTTATCATAAAGAGTTCTAAAATTTCGAGAATAGTTTCCCGATATAGTAGGACTTTTAGCCGAAGGATTTCTTCCCTAAACGTTGTTTAAAGCCATTCTTCGATCTCCCTAGGAAGGAAGAATGCGGCTTCATTTTCCTCAGCAACTGGTGGCTGAGGGGGAACATTCACTGGGACTCCTCGCACCACCCATTGCGGAGGTTCTTGTTGCATGGCGTGCCATTCGGCCGGAATGATGACTTCGGGCACCACGTTCCACGCCCTTTGGGTTATTATAGGAACCAAAGGCGGGGAGGTGAGAAGGTTTAACCTCTGGTGCAAGAGGTTTACCTCTCGGAGACAGCCCTCCAGCCCCATTGTTAGATGGTTGATACGGTCGACCAATGCTTCCTCCACTCCCGTCATTTCGTCAATAGCCTCCCTTAGGGCGTAAACATAGTTTACAAGAGAATCTTCCGCTGTCGATGATCTCCTCCCTTGTCGGTTACTTCTTGAAGATGATCCGCTTGTTCTGCTTGCCATTTTCTGTGAAAGAAACCGAAGAGAGCTAAATTTTTACAAAACAGTGCCTCGGACACGGCCCCGTGCTTGCTGAGCACGGCCCCGTGTCCATTTGTCTGCAAGATTTTAGGCTAAGGAGTCTGGAGTTTTAAATTATTTTCATGATATTTAGCTGGGTTTTAAGCTTAGATAATTTAAAATAAAGTTATACAACTAACTTTAAACAAGAATCCTTAGCAAATAATCTTACAAACTTCACATAGAGGGTTGGAATCAAGGGATTTCCAAGCTTCCATGGAGGAAATGTTGAAAAATTTTGAAAGAAGAGGAAATGAATAAAAGTGGAAGGGACAAGATGGTCCTTGGGAACCTTCTTTTAGCACTTACCTAGGATGGTATGAGTGAAGATCCCAGGAATCTCTGTCTTATTGAAGTGGTCAAAAATGAGCAGGAATCAGGCTGCATTTAAAGAAAACGACAGTGCACTGGACACGGCCCCGTGTTGGCTGAACACGGCCCCGTGTGCAGAGGAAATCCTGACACATTTTGTCCGTATTCTGACAAAATCAGCAGAGAATCTTTTAGGTGAGCACGGGGACGTGTTGACCTGGACACGGCCCCGTGTCTGGAGGCTATCTCATGGATTTTTGTTGTTTCTAAGGATCTCGTTGATATCGGGTGGTTCCTTACTGGTTGGAACAACCCCAAAGTGCCTAAGATACCTTAATTGTCCGAAACTAAGGCGAGAACGCAAGAGGTTGTCGGTGAGGGTAATTCCTATTTTCATTCTAGGTGGACAAGTCCAACCCTTTCCCGGGCTCTCGTTAAAGAAGGTGTATGCCGAATCGCTCAGGTCTATGTATGCACCGAACGAAGTCGATGGAGAGTCCTTCACGGCATAATCGGCACAGGGACGACTATCGTCCAAGTATTTGCTAGGTATGAAGGTATTTTTGGGAGCAACGAGGTTGTCGGAATGCGGTTCCAACATTTCTTCATGGTCATCGTCTTGGGGTGGATCAATAAAGTCCTTCCTAAGCTCTTTTGACCAATTTAGAATTAGCTCTTCTAGTTGAAATAACTCGTCAAGGAGCATTTCCCCTAGAATATCTGGCTGGGCGCATTCGAGGGAGAAATAGTGCTTATTTTTACTTTTGCCCCTCTTAAGGTTATAGGGAATCGGTGGGTCTATGTAGTGGGGCCTATAATTTAGAAAGTAACATTTTAATTCTTTATGTTCGCCTCCACATAATTGACACCACGTACCATAAGAGTGCCGAAAGTGAAAACAATTACTATCACTCATGTTTATGTCAGAAATTACCAACCGCCGGGATCCAACGGTTCTGTTTTCAGTAAGTGAATCTTGGGGACGGGGGCGTGTTGAGTGAGCACGGCCCCGTGTTCAGCTTACTGTCTGACTTAAAACAGGATTGCCAGTTCCAATGATTTAGCACGGGGGCGTGTTCAGCGGGCACGGCCCGTGCTGAGCTCTGCAGAAGCTGAAAAACTAAGAAAATCCTAAAAAATAAAAAAAGAAAAATAAAAAAATGATTAGGCCGTTGATTCCTAACTTTCTTAAAATCCTTGTGTCCCCGGCAACGGCGCCAAAAACTTGGTGCGTAGTCGAGTGTTATATATATTAGGTGTATATTTTAAGCCCCTTTAACACTTATTTTAGCCAAGTTTTAAATTTATAAAACACGATATTTACTAACACTAGACACACATATGGGCAAGTGCACCCATCGTGAGCGTAGTATAGTGTTGGTAAGATACCGAGGTCGTCCAAGGACACAAGAGCTTTTAGTACCGGTTTATCCTCAACGTCTAATCAAATCAAAAAGTTAGAAAAATGTTTAAATCTAAGAAAAATAAAAACTAACTAAAATGCTGAAAATAAAAATAAAAAGAAAAATAGATAGACAAGATGAATCACTTGGTTCCGACTCGTATCTAGTGTAACCTTTGATTATTTCCGCACTTTTGCACCTAATTAAGAGATTATCTTAGTTATTGTAGTAGGCCCCTCTTTTGAAGGTGACGTTACCCTCACCCCAGTAGTTTGAGTCAGTAAGGATACAATCCTAAAAGGGTGGATTATTGGAAGATAATTAATTAAGTTATTAATGCAAATTATGGTAGGCCCCGCTTTTGGCGGTGACGTTACCCTCGACTAAGTAGTCTGAGTCAGCAGGGATACAGTCCTAAATAGCCGGGTTATAGTATTAATAGTAGTTAACTTATGAGGGGATCAAAGAGTTTGGACCCCCACCATCCAATACCGTGAAGCATTGAAGGAGGTCCTACTAAATTTGACCCAGGTCCATTGCAGGACCTCTAAACGCTGAACAATGGCAAGACCTTTACCAAACCGTTCCCTTAACCCCCGACCAGGTAGCCAACATACCTCCATATAGACCGTGGAGATATGAATGGTGAAAATCTTTTATTTTATATAGACAGTAAAATAATGCCAAGACACCACGGACAAACGATAAGGAAAGATCACCTTCAACATAAGTAACTAGTTATTAAAGTCATTAATACAAAACCAAATAAAAAGTGCAAAAGATTAGAAATAAAAAGTATTACACTAGACACTTTGTCTTCACCAAGTGATGTAAGAGACTTAGGCAAACATGGCCTTGATTGTCAAGAACTCTTACGATCAATCTTGGATCCCGAGACGACTCACACACTCTATGATGGACAATGGATGATGGTGGTGGATGATGGTGTTGTGATGGTGGTGGGTGGTGGATGAAGTGTGAGAGAGGTGGTGTGCCAAGGGATGAGTTGAAATGAAACCAAGCACTCCTATTTGTAGGCTGAACAGAAGGCCGGGCACGGCCCCGTGTCCGCTGGACACGGCCCCGTGCCTGTCTGACACTCTCTCTCTTCATTAATTGTAATTCGCAATTACAATAAATGCGCCTGCTGTACTTTCGCCACGCCCCCGTGCTCACTGGACACGGCCCCGTGGTGGGCAATAGAAGCTTCTATAGGTTTGTCTTTTCTGCTGCTTCTTGGGCACGGCCCCGTGTTGGCTGAGCACGGGGCGTGTTCAGTCTTCTGCCTTCTCTATTTTGCTTGGGAAGATGCCGTTGAGGGGTCGGGCAGTCCACTTATGTTCCTTTTCTTGTATTTATGTTAGATTTAGCTGTCTTTTTGCTTCTTTTGTGAATTTGAGCTCATTTAATCCTGAAAATACAAAAGGAAGACAAAAACACTCTTTTTCCAACATTAGTACTTAAAAAGGGTTAGTTTTATGCCTCATTTGATGTAATTTATATGTTGCATTTTACACACATCATTAGACATCCAAAAGCTGATATCAATTTAGCTTCTAAATAGGTCAATGTCTCATTACAAAACCAGAGTGATTGCAACTTCAAAACTCAAATACGAATTCAATTCCATATACCGCCATAACAATTAACTAAACTCGTATGCGGCAATTAGCCGGAGACGATACAAGTTACCATTAATTTACATTAGTTTAAGCAATTTTGCAACAAATTAGGGCTTGAATCAGAAATTAGCGAACCCTAGAACACATACGGAAATATATTAAAAGAGAAGCATAGTAAACACACATTGATTAGTAAACACACATATCTGCTATTCATTAATTTTTTTTTCAATTCGTCACTTGTATGCACAGTAAACACACAGATCAAAAGCAAAATAAACGCCCCAATTAAACAACTTAAAAGAAAAACGAAAAAGAGGATGATGATAATCAGAAAAGAGAAACAACGCAACGAACCAGTGCAGATTACGATCATGTAATTTGCGATTGTGAATTAAAAATACATATCATAGAAAACAAGTACCTGTGGAACAAAATATCTGCTATTCTTCTCTTGTGCAACTTGATTATCACAAACAAAGGAAAAAAAAATTGTTGCTGCTATTGTTCTTCTTCAGGTTGGGGTTAGGGTTTGCGTGAATAATGGAAAAAAGGGGGACGTGGTTTTCGTGGTTTAATCCACGCGAACCACCATGATTTAATTAGGGGGTGGTATAAGGCATGAATAATGGGCCTATGTGGCAAATCATGACCCAATCATGACCCCACCCCTATAGCCTTATATGATTCACCAAAGCACTAGATTTATCAACGTAGTTGATAAATCTGGTTGGTCATGAATGTACAGAAAGTAAAGTACAAAAACATGTACAAGTGGTGGTGGAACTTAATTCGGACAACCCAAGCTTCCAACGTTCTCACATAAGCTGAAACGAAAGTTCATCAGAACTTGGTTTTGCTCACACACTTGGTACAAAAGAAAAAGAAGTAAAAGTAGAAGAGGAGTTATAAAATCACAGGATGTTAGAGAGTTAAACTCACTTAGAACAATCTGGAATAGCTTTGCTTAGAATCCGTGAGTTTGAGAGTGGAAGTGAGGAGATTTGGAAAGATTGAAGTGCGGGAAAGGACGGGTATTTATAGGAAAACAAGTCAGTTCGTATGAGCTGGCATCACTTCGTACGAAGTGGTCTTCACTTCGTGCGGAGTGAAATGTACTTTGAGTGAAGTGACTTGCTCGGTACATTTTTGCGTGTTTTAGCTGGTTTTTAGGTATATTAAGCATGCATGAATGATGTATAAGTATAATTGCACATAAAACTGAGTATTTGAATATTGCAAGTATGAATTTTTGCATATAATCACGTATTCAAGAATGTAACGTATAGTTTAAGTATGTAACATGTGTAAGTATCAAACAAGTCTCCATTATGATCATAATCTCAGAGTACAAGGGTTGAAAAGGAAATATACGAATACGATACAAGTTTCCAAAAATAGAAATACAATGATACTTTCTAAATAAGGAAAGTATAAGAATACGAGGCGTTACAATATGTTATCTCGTAACATTAATAGATTGTTGCTTTTAGATGGACAGGAAAACAGATAAAGGAAAGGCAAAACTTCTACATCCTACACAGCCGAAAAAACCTTCTCCGATGAGTAATATCATCTGAATAAGAGAAAACAGAGAAGCTCATGAGCCAGTCAATCCAAGCAACAAATACACAGAATTTTAGACAATCGCCTGCAACATTAACAGATCTCAACAGTGTCACGTAGTTTTACAATCCAAGTCAATCAAAGGCTACAAATGTTCGTCCTCCAAAAAATAGACATTTTACACAAAGGGCAAGCTCTCATTCACATAATACACATAATTCTATCATTACCTTTGGAAATTATGCATTACAGAGGTGTGATGATCCCAATACAAAGTTTCGCCCAATTATTGGGATGAAATTAACAGAAAAACAATAGTGTTTACTAGATAACCTTTGGCATATTCAAACTATGCCTCAAGCTTCAACCTTTAAAGTCCAGGTGTTAAATGCATTAAGCATTTATTTTTATGAACAAAGTATCAAAACACCTGAAAAACAATAAATGGAAAACTGTAGCTAAGTTTATGACAAATGCCCAAGTTTACCCATTATGTCATCTTTTGAGGTACTATAATTGGTATTTTTAATAAATGGGAAACTGTAGCTAAGCATATCCAATGCCCCAACCCAATTTACAAAGGTTTTACAGATTTTCAAAAAGCTATAGAAACAACAAGAAAACATTTTGGGGTAAATCGCTTTTACATAGAACCAGAAGAGGTTCAAACAATTGCAGAAATGGCAAAATCTAAGCCCGAACAAGTGATCAAAACTCAAGAAGAGCTGATCACTAAGCTAAAAGATCAGCTTGTACAACAAGGAAAAAATACACAGTCTATACAAGATAAGATTGAAAACAGTCTATTAAAACAAAAAAAAATATTGTTCTCGAAACAAAATATAGACAGGTATTACAAAAAATGTTAAAAAGAAAATACAGTGTTAAACAGGAATTATGAAATGTTCAGAGTCAGAGTTCTCGATACACCATGGAAACGCTGTCTAAAACCAGTGATAGAGCGTTTTCCTGAGTTTAAACAGATTGTCTCTCAGAAGATTTGTACAAAATTTCCTCTAGTTCTTTATGAACTACAACAAAGACCGGTGGATTTGGCCTTTGAAGACCCACTCATAACTAGAGTAAATGTAGTCGAAAGAACAGATAATGAGGGTAATAGGACTAGCCTTCTTCTGCTACAAGTCTTTCTTCCTACACAGTTAACAAATGATGAAATAGTTCAGTTTTACCACCACGGTATGATTAACTATATGGAATTCAGGTTAAACAGTAGGACAGAACAAATTCTCAATCGTTTTGGAGAAAAATTTGTTCTAACTACAGGGAATATTACTACACACATCTTTCCACCTACAATCAATTGTAAAATATTCGCTTCTTTTCCTTATGCTGATGCCAATACCTACAGACTAGCACGAAAGCGAATATTTATTGAACATCAAATTTCTACAAACACATACCTAGAAAGCCTTGCAGTGACCAAAAACTTTGCACATATGCCTTGGTTGAAGACAGAACATAGAACTCCAGAAGTCACATTAGATATTCTGCCTCAAAGTTATACAGAGTCACTAGACAAGTATATAGAAAAACATCAACAAACCCCATAATTACCAGAACATTTTCATTGGGAACAATTTAAACTTCTAGGAGAAGGGCATTATATACAAATTTATGCTAAACAAAATTGGGGTATGCTTTTACCATTTGTAGGTGAAGGCGATCTACTTGAACTAAAACATATTATTAGCACAATTATCTCCGCGTGATCTCAGTCACGAAATCTCTTCCCAATTACCATTAAAATATAATTGATTGTAATTGATACAGTCTTGTATTATGCATGTATATATATGGCCGATTGTGATTAAGAGAAAGGCTAGAAATTGATACCCATTCTATTATGGTATTAGAGCCTCTGATATCCCACCTCTAAAAACAATTCTTCCTCTCCTTTTTTCTTTTCTTCTCCTTCTTCACAATCAAACATGTCCATGGATCTCAAATCCCACCCAGCTCTTATGGTGACTAACATCCGAAATTTTGTTCCATTTACTCTCGAAATGGAAGACGGCCAATACAACTCTTGGGCCGAGTTGTTTAAGATCCATTGCAAAGCATTTTTAGTTTATGATCATATCGATGCTACTGCTACCCCTCCTACTGTCTCCACACCCAAACCCACACCATCCGACAAAGAAGTAGCCAGTCCACAAACCAAACTCACTTCTCAGGAAGACGTTGACCTTTGGCATCGTCTAGACACCATTGTTATTCAATAGATCTACAGCACAATATCGAATGATCTTCTTCATACTATTATCAAGACCAATGCAACCGCTCTCGAGGTCTGGACGTCTCTTGAAGACATTTTTCAAGACAACAAGAATGAACGGGCCCTGTACCTTGAACACAAACTTGTCACCACAAGGCTGGAAAACTTTCCGAACATGTCCGCGTATAGTCAGGCTATCAAGATGCTCTTCGATCAACTTTTAAACGTCGGTGCGCCCGTTACAAACCAGCACATTGTCCTCCAACTTCTCGGTGGTTTGACAAGCGCATATGATGGTTGCGCCATGATCATCCAGCAAACTAAACCACTGCCCGGGTTTTATGAGGTTCGTTCTCGCTTATGCATGGAAGAGTCTCGAAAAGCTAATCAAGCCAAACATGAAGCTGCCGGTTCCAGCACGGCTCTAACGGTTCAACAACAATGCACATCAGGTGATAACCGAAACTATGCACCTAGAGGCCGTGGTGGTCGCTACTGTGGGTGTGGAGGGCGCAATGGCAACCATGGACGCGGAAGTGGCCAACCTCCATCATATGGTAGAGGTTATAATACTGGTTTTTCTTCTCAACCATGGGGACCATCCTACGGCTCCTCTCAGAATACAATCCAACACCCTCAAACCCAAGCACCTTGGGCCTACCCACCCTACCCGTACCCAACTGCTCCTAACCGTCCGACCCAATCCCCGCCTACCGGCCCACACACTGGACAAGGCATTCTCGGCCCACGCCCGCAGCAACATCAAGCATATGCAACTTCCGAACTTTCTTATGCACCTAGTGATATCGAACAAGCCCTTCATGCTATGTATCTCAACTCATCCGAGCATCAAGGCGTATTCGACACTGGCGCCATGTAACAACTCGACTTTTTGGGTCATTATAATAAGAAATGACAGATGACACATTTCTCGCTTAATTATTGGTACTCTAAGATTCGATAATAGTTAACCTATTTCGTTAATTTATATATTGGTTTTAACTATATTTTAAACTATAATTTAAACGCATACTATATCGCTTATTTAACACTATTCATCGCATCAAACGCTGGTTATCACAACGCAAACTCGAAACGCGGAATTTGTTATGATAAATTGTGTGTGTGATTACTTGAATATTTGTGTGTGCTTATTTTATGTGTGGTTACTCGCAAACGCTATCTCAACGCAAAACTCAACGCAAACACAACGCATACTCGAAACGCAGATTTACTTTTATGCTTTTAGTTGTTCTAGTATGGTTAGTTGTTTAGATATTATGTGGTTATCAACGCAACGCTATTACGCTCAAACGCTCTCTCGCAACTCGCTTAAACGCAACGCAACGCTTAACACACGAAACGAAAGTCGGAAAACTACCTCACTCAACTCGGCTGATCGAATGACCAACCGATCGAATGGACATCCGCTCGAATGGCCATCCGACCGGATGGCCATCCGACCGGATGGCCATCCGGTCGACAGGCCATCCGACCGCCACTTAAGTCCACCGACTTAACTCGCCCCTCTCGCTTATAAATACTACCCATACGCCCTCATTTCACTGATTTGACACTCTTATCCGATCATGCTCGCACCAGACGCTTTCAATCACTTTTCCACAAGATTCAAGGCTTTTCGGTAAGCTTTTCCCCTCAAATCTTGTACAATCATCATCACACAACACTTCTAAACCATTCTCTTCATCAAAATCATAACTTTTCTCTCTGAAATCGCCTGGTTTAGATCTCTTGAAGGTGTTCTTAACTCTTATTGCTTATGCAACCTGTTGTGGAGCACCAACTCATCAAGATTGGTTCGGATCTAAGTGATTTCCACAAATTTTCAACTAAACTTTACAAGATTTCACACTTCTTCATCTGTTTTCAAACTTTTCTGCAACTTTCACATAAAACAGATGGAATCTGAACTTAACCTGACCTTAGACTTGTTCCTCAGTCTAGAGCAGGCTTGAAAACGGGTTTCCACCGGAGAGATGACCGGATTACGGGTTAAACATGAAAGATCACCAAGAACAGCCAACTGATCGAATGGGATGATTCCCATACGATCGGATGAACTGGACTTAGTATGCTTTGCCATTGTCTAACACGTCGCCGTGCCGTCTCCATTAACTCAAAACCTTTTTACTTGGAAAATTTTACAAACTTTCAAACGACGGAACAATCACTCGAATGGCCATCCGATCGGATGACTATCAGATCGAATGACTATTCGTTTGAGTGACCTGTCTTTCAAATTTTACAAATAAACACATTCCACCCGAATGGCTATCTGACCGAATGGCCATCCACTCGGATGACCATCCGTTCGGATAACCATCCGATCGAATGGACACTCATCCGTTCGACGCACTGATACGCGTCGTTCAATGCTTACTTTACTGTTCTATGCTCAGTCTAACTCCGACGCGCTCCCTTCAATCCAACAAACTGTGTTTACCTGTTAAACACTCACTGTGAGTATACTCGAACCCTTTTTCGGTTAACGCACTTTTAGGTGTTACATACATTCTCTATATAAAAACACAACGCACACTAAACTAAACGCTTTACAAACACTAACCGGTCTCGCATGTTTACGTGATTCGATGAATGCTTGTTTGTTATGTTTACACATTGATTACTGTCTACCTGCCTTAGCAACGATAGTACTGTAGTTTGGACTCAACACCTGTTTATTCAGGGGTTTTTAAGGTTATTACTTCACGTGTTCACAGTGGTGAATATGTGTCACGCATTCTACAACTCGCAGTCATTGGTATTGATAGTATCTTTGTCGATAGCTTACTTGCTTCACATTTCTACGTGATACATGTTGGTTATGCGTAAACGCTTTCTATACTATATGATATTCAAACTTGTGTACTCACATTTACATTTTATGTATTGACTTTATTTTAACGTATGTGACAGGTTGATAGGATGGAATCTTTTACGGAATCAAGATAGGCAGTCTAGAAACTACACTAATAGAAATCTAGGTTGCCGGACTTGTTTTGTTTGCGAGAAACTCGTTATCTGTAATAATTACTTGTTGAATATTTGTTCGTTAGTATTGGATGATGAACCTTTAAAAATATTGGTAACAAATAGTTGTTATGGATTCTCTTGAACAATCTGGTTCGCCTAGTGCCGCGCCTCGATGTTTCCGTCATCAGCTGGGGTGTGACACGCCACATCGCACATGACCAACAACTCAGGTATCTTGTCTTCCTATTTCAATAATGGCAATTTTAATAATGTAATCATCGGGGATGGCACAAAGTTACTAGTCCTTGGAATGGGGCATCATGTTTTACCTCCACCCTTCCTGTAAAACCCGTTAGGATCTTTCAATGATATCAACCTTTAACTTGTGAAGGTGCGGAAAACAATCACAAGCCGATTCAAGAACGTATTATAATAATCAACACAAGAATAATATATCAAATAACAAACCGAAATCTTGCATTCAATGACTAGCAAAGACGGATACAAGACTTCAATAAGAACCGACTTCTTGTCCCTTGTGTCGCAACCTATCACCTTGTCAACAACCTCTACAAATCAATTGAAGTTTGTTTAAATACAAAACATCTAGTCTATACCCTAGCCCATTGCGACACAAGCCTACAAACCCAACCCATACATAATCGGCCCAAACATGTAAATTAAACATAAACATAATCAACCCTCAAACTATGCTAACCTACATGAATAAACCTTCAGGTTCCAACAATCTCCCCCTAGGTTTATGCATGCAGGTTCTTGACACTTTAATCTTCACGATCATCTTGCACCCGATCCTTAATACCACCGAATCCCTTTGTATGAATATGAATAGATGCTGCAACAGCTTTAGTCCAAGCTTTTGCAATTTCTTCATATTTCTCAGTAGCTCTAATTTGATGACGAGCTAACACTTCCAAATCTTCATGAGCAACATTCAGTAAATCAATCTGATCCACCAATTGAAAACACACATCATCATTACAAACAATCACTGCCTGCCCTAAGCGCTCATCATAAGACCAAAAGTGTAAGGTCTTTAGAGCACCCTTTGGAATCTTTTTCACCAATGGAATCATCTTCTCTTTATCAGTTACAGGCCAACGCACAATCTTCATTCGCTTGTTTGTATATGGATCTCTGATGCCTTTAGCGGGTTTAACAATGGACTCTGCAGTACGCATTGAAGGAAAGCCCTTAAGAACCTCCCTCTTCAACCTCTCGAAAAACCTATAACCAACTCCTCCAGGCTTATCATCTACATAAGGTGCTCTAGACAAGTCTGTCAAGTCCACTTTAGTAAATGACTGAAACTGGCCTGGATATTTATACCACTCAACAGGTCCTATCTTCCTTTTTATCCACCATCTCTTGAGATCATGATCATAACCCCAGCTAACTACACCAGAACGATTTCCAACCTTATCATAGAGAGTTTCACCAACATCCATCAAATGATGAGTTGCATGAGCATCATCATCATCTGGATTTAGATTCCGATTCTTCATAATTACAAACTGTCTTTTCTTCTTGATTCTTTCAGCCTTCTCTTTGTCTGCAACAGGATCAATGATTCTTCTAAAGTAATGTTCCATAGCAGCACTTCTTTCAGCATCATCCTTTTCAAAAGCCTTTTTCCTATTTTCAACATCAGTTGGATCTGAGAACTCCTGTCCAAACTTCTTCTCCAACTTTCCACGCAAGTCATACACCATGTTAAACAACAAACTAACATCTCCTTGAAGCTGCTCAATCTGTTGATCTTTCTTCACAACCATATCTTCTAGTTGAATAATCTTCGCATCTTTATGAATGGAATCTTGCTCAAGGACAACCATTCTTTTCTTCATATCTCTCATGCTGACAAACTCATCTTCATCACTCGAATCATCATCAAACGGCATTCTAAATGGCTCTTCAGGTCTTTTACCACTTGAACTGCTAGGCATATCAAGATCAACTCTAGAAGAACCTGCAGCTTCAGTAGCACTAGGTAACGTTGTCTCAACATTGGTATCCACATCAATACTAGTAACCGGAACATCATCAGTAGTGATAACCATATCAGTTCTTCCAGTATCAACATCAAAATCAAAGATGTCTTCAGTAGCGGTGGTGGTATCGGTGATATTCTTCTCAAACTCGAAGTCATAAAGACCTTCATCATCTTCATCAGTAATTTCGGGTTGATCTTTGCTATGCTCAATATACATTCCGAGTCGAGGATCCCTCCTTTTCCGTTTCAATGGCATGGAATCAGAATCCTTTGGGTCTTCACTAGGCTTTTCACTTGACACTGACAGATCAGAAGGAGGATTTCCCATCTTATCAGTTACAGATTTCAATAACAAAGCCAAACTTTCAGCAGTAATCACGGGTGGAACAACAGAAACAGCAGTATCAACTTCAGCTTCAGGAGGAAGCTCTTCATCTTCATCAGAATCACACATAATCTCAACACCTTCATCATCAGAGTCTATTGTTAAAATCTCTGTCTCAGGCTGATCTTCAGCATCCATACGAATATCATGTTCTTCAGCAACAATAGCACTTGCAGGTACACTTTGCACTGAAACAGATTGTGCTATTTCTAGATTTTCACGAACATCTTCCGTCTCTGCAAACTGACCAAACTTCTCCAATGGAATCAATCCTTCATACTTCTTCTCTGTACCCTTCTTTGAAGTAAGTGCACCAAAACATGATGGACCCATAGGTTTCAATTCCAACGTATTACCAGATCTCTTCAATTCTGGATATCGATCATTCAGAATCATCTGCAAGAATCTCGGATACATCAGAAACTTATCCTTTCGAAGTCCAATTGCATTTCTCTTCATAGCTTCCAAAATATATCTTGAATAATTGAACGACTCATTGGTAATTACACAAATCACAGCAGCAGACTGAGTAGTATTCAACTGATCAATTCCCCCTCTATTTTCTGTCATGCACAAAAGAAACATATGCAGCAACAGACGCCAGTATGGATGCACAAACTTCTTTACCAAGGGTGGAAACTTTCCTTCGTAGCTCAAACGAGGCAAAATCGCTTCTACTGTTCCAGCTGGAAGTTCTATAGGATCTGTTTCCTGATCATTAAATCTTAACACTTCTCTAATCATCTGCTCAGTCACTATAACTTTCTTTTCTTGAATTTCAGCAACTATAGCTCCCTTTCCATCAACGACTTCTACTTTAGCACTCTTCCAAAAAGCTTGAATAAGTTCTTCATAAACAACCGGATTCTCACGAAGAGCATGAACAATCCGGCAGTTATTTAATCCTTTCATCAATGACATAAACATCTGCTTGTGTTTCTCTGGTGGAGGTGCTAAATATCCAACTTGATTATGAGAAGATATAAACTTTAAATCCATTTTCTGCACACAACACAAATCAAATAAGTTTCCAACTTTTGAATATAACAGTGATAAAAATAAAAACCAAAACAAACACTGTTACTGTTCACTCGAGACCATGAGTCGCAACCAAAAGGTCTCGAGTCGAAACCAGTTGTTTGTGAGTCGCAACCATGAGTCGCAACCAACAGATTTCGAGTCGCAAACATGAGTCGCAATCTTGATGTTGCGACTCGTAACCACTGGTTTCGAGTCCTCAGTGTTCTTGATTGCGAGTCAAACATCTTCAAAACTTCATCGGAAACATCATCGGAATCTTCAAATCCTCATCGGAATCTTCAAATCTTCATCGGAATATTCAACAACCATTCATAATTCCTGCAAAAACTTGAATAATGACGTCATTATACCTTGATGATCAATGAGTCGCAACCGGAGATCGCGAGTCGTAATCGGAGATAAATCGGAATCTTCAACAGATCACCGGAGCTTTTGAGAGAGAATTAGGCTTGGTTGCGAGTGAGAAATGAGGTCTCGACTCGCAACCACCCTTTTTATACTCAACAGTTATCATGGGCTTGGGCCTTGTGGACTTGGGCTTAAAATAGATTTATCAAGCATTTTTTAACCCATTTCAAGAACTGATTTAATTTTAATGAAAATTATCCATTAAACCTTTTGAGCAATGTTTGCAAAATAAAAACCTAAAAAAAACAAAATTAAATAATAAAATATTATTAACAAAAATAAATCAGGAAATTTGCATAGATACTCAGGGATCAAATCACAAGGTTTTGGGCTTGACTTCACTTATCAACACTGATCTACTACTGAATGATCTAGACAATTGCCAGTATATTTGTCCCCTTAAACTCATCTCCCTAGACCTTTTCCATATAACTGCCTGTAACTCAATTTATCATGTTTTGATATCTTAACAATGAACACTCAAAACAAATACTAATCAAATCCCGGAATTATAACAGCACACTCTATCATGCAAGTAGCTTCCCTACCACATGTTTCACAAGTCCAATCCAGAACTCTGAAATCTTAACTGGGAATAGATTGAGAAGAGAACAGAATAGATCTTAAGCAAAGATGGTATAATATACAGATCAAATGAGTTTTTCTCAATTTGATATAGGTTTCATGGGTTTCTTTTGGGCACTAGAGGGCCTCTTTCGGGTGTTTAATTGATCTACAGAACGACAACGTACAGCTAGGTCAGCATATATCTGGATGCAGCAGAAGCTGACGTTGCCTAGCACCTCCAGGTCAGCATATATCTGGATGCAGCAGAGGAGATACACGACTTTTTCAGAGAAGATTTCAGAGTCAGACCAAAATTGTGTGTATCGGGACAACATACAGACATTCAAATAGAAATGAGCTAATTCCAAGTGACTTTCTTTCCTGAGGTCATGTACATTTTTAGTTCTAAACAGAAACAGCCAATGTTTCCAGTTTTAAGGATAGAGCCTACCAACACATCATACTAGAGTCAAACTATTTCGATACTGGTCTTACATGAGTCAGCCCTCGACCATAATGTGAAAATTCATTTCATTTCCCAGTCCTGCCACACCTCTTTTTGTATTTTTCAATTTTTTTAATGTTTTTGTATTTTTTTTTTAATTTTTTAATGTTTTTGTATTTTTCAAAATTTCTCCCCCTAAATTTGAGCATAAATAAAAACTACCTAAGAATAGAAAACTTTATGAACAAATTTACCTACGAAAAACAAAAACATGCTCAGTCAGTAAAGCGGATCATTTTCAGAAAATCCACAAGCACTCTGAATTTTGAGCTGCTGACAGGTTTAGTGAACAAATCGGCAGCATTTGCATCTGTGTCGATTTGTTCAAGAGTAATAAGACCTCTGTCGAAGCAATCTCGAATAAAATGAACTTTGATGTCAATGTGCTTGGTTTTGGAGTGAAAAACAGGATTTCTAACAATTTGTATTGCAGCATCATTATCACAGTAAATAGTAGTGTTGAGATAAGTCAAACCGTAGTCCTGCAATTGATGTTGCATCCACACCACTTGAGAGCAAGATGCAGAAGCAGCAACATACTCAGCTTCAGCTGTAGAAATCGCCATTGTTTGTTGTTTCTTGCATTGCCAAGAAATGAGCCTATCACCCAGAAACTGGCATCCCGCAGATGTAGATTTCCTGTCACTGTCAGTACCTCCAAAATTGCTGTCAGAAAAAGCAAACAAGTCAAAATTGGAATCCCTCGGATACCACAGGCCAAACCGAGGTCGGCCTTTAAGATACCGAAAGATCCTTTTAACAGCAGTAAGGTGAGAAGTTTTAGGATTAGCCTGATAGCGTGCACAATTGCAAACAGCAAACATAATGTCCGGACGGCTAGCTGTGAGATACATCAATGACCCGATCATGGACCTATATTGACGTTGATTGACAGACTCTCCTTCTTCATCTTCAGTCAATAATGGTCTCTCTGCCATAGGTGTTTCAGCAGGCTTTGCGTCCGTGAATTTGAATTTTGCCAGCACATCATCCACATACTTCCCTTGATGAATAAGAATTCCTTGTGAACTCTGCTTGACTTGTAGACCCAAAAACAGTGTCATTTCCCCCAGAGCACTCATTTCAAACTTCTTCTTCATAACTCTCTCGAATTCCTTGCAAAGATCCTCACTTGTAGATCCGAAAATGATATCATCAACATAGATTTGAACCAAGATTTGATCACGTCCTACCTTCTTGATAAACAGAGTCTGGTCTATGGTGCCACGCGTATACCCATGAGCCAACAGATGCTCTGTTAGTGTGGCATACCAAGCTCGAGGAGCCTGGTGTAACCCGTACAGCGCCTTGTCTAACTTGTAAGCGTATTCAGGATGATCTGGATGCACGAACCCTGGTGGCTGCTCGACAAAAATTTCCTCCTTCACATCTCCATAGAGAAACGCGGTTTTGACATCCATCTGATAAACAGTGAATCCCATGTATGACGCGTAAGCCAAAAAGATCCGGATGGCTTCAAGTCGAGCAACCGGAGCATATACTTCATCATAATCCAGTCCTTCAATTTGTCTAAATCCCTGAACCACCAGCCTTGCTTTGTTTCGAACGATGACTCCTGCAGAATCCTGCTTGTTTCGAAATACCCATCTAGTTCCAAGCTTACGTTTTCCTGTTGGCAACTTGACGAGCTTCCATACTCCAAGTTTTTCAAACTGGTTCAGCTCTTCGTGCATAGCATCTACCCAGCCAGGTTCCTGCAAAGCTATATCAATAGTTTTAGGTTCGATTTGAGAAAGATAACAAGAATATAAGCAAGTGTTAATGATTCCTGATTGACTCCTGGTCAAAATTCCTGCATTTACAGGACCAATCACATTCTCGATTGGGTGATTGCGTTGAACGCTCGTAGGTATGGCCAAATCAGGTACAATCTCCTCTTCAGTGGTGGTGTTGCTAGACTCCCCCTCATTAGGTGCTGTAGTAGTGTGAACTACAGGAGAAGTGACAACACAATCCTCAGGAATTGGTTCAGGAAATAAAGTAGAATCACTAGTTGATGCACCCTCAGGAGATCGATTGACCGTCGGAGTTGGTGTAGGATGTTGCGTAAACACCATTCCTGGTGGATCAATGGTATGATGCCTCACGTTGTCTTGCATCTGTGCTTCGTCTTCCGTATCTTCAAACGACAATGGTTGTTTGGGAATAGACACACCTGCAACTGAAACATCACTTGACAAAATGTTAAATGATTTAAACAGAGCAGAATAATCGTATAACCATTCTGGACCAACTCTAGCGTCCGTAGCATTCTCTTCAAGCCATTCAATGTTGCACGACTCGACGACCTTTTTAGTTACTTTGTTGTATACCCTATAAGCAGAGCCTTTAGCATATCCAACAAAGTAACATTCATCACCTTTGACTTCAAACTTTCCGTTGGAATCCATTAGTAATAATACACATGGACAACCAAAGATACGAAAGTGTGAAACCGAAGGTTTATGTCCTTCCAGAATCTCATAAGGGGTTTTCATGTGACGTTTGTTAACTAAAGCATGATTCTGGATATAACAAGCCGTGCTAACTGCCTCGGCCCAAAAGAAGCTAGGAAGCTTTGAATCAGCCAGCATAGTACGCGCAGCTTCAATGAGAGTACGATTCCTTCTTTCAGCCACTCCATTTTGTTGTGGAGTTCGAGGCGCACTGAACTGACGATCGATTCCCTTATCAATGCAGAAAGTATCCAAAGTAACGTTCTTGAATTCTGTCCCATTGTCTGATCGAATAACCTTCACCTTAGTACTCGCTTGATTTTCAGCCAAAGTAATGAATTGTTTTACCAAGACAGCAGTTTCATTTTTGTGGCTGAGAAAATACACCCAAGTGTAACGAGAGTAATCATCGACGATTACCAGACAGTAAGCTTTCTTCCCAATGCTCAGCACATTCACTGGACCAAAAAGATCCATGTGAAGTAATTCGAGTACAGCTTTTGTCGAAGGTACTGGTTTAGTCTTATGAGGTTTTCGATGAGCTTTCCCTTTCGCACAAGCAACACATTTCTCCACCAACATGAAGTCCTTGATTGGAAGATCACGTACCAGTTGACCTTTAGCTAGACGGTTCAGATTTTTCATATTCACATGCCCAAGTCGACGATGCCATAACAGACCATCATGCTCCGAAATTTTTGAAAATAGACAAGTGATCTCTTCACACGGTTTCTTGTTCATATCAATGACGTAAGCATTACCTTTCCTTTCAGCTGTCATCAAGAACCAGTCTTCTGGAATAACAATCCCAGGCTTAAGAACATGACATCCCTTCTTCGTGAAATGAACTGAATTCCCTCGATCACAGATCTGCGAAATACTTAACAGATTGTGTTTCAGTTCTGGTACATAATTAACATTTTCAAAACTTAAGACGCCGTTTCGAACAGTTCCTTTTAACGTGATTCTGCCTGACTCTCCTCCCGCAAATGAGACATATCCACCATTAAACTCTTTGACATTTACCAGTTGGGATAAGTCTCCTGTCATGTGCCTGGAACAGCCACTATCCATGTACCAGAGGCGCACGGTAGTCCTCCACAGCTGTTCCTGCACGATTAGCGGGATTAGTTAGATTTAGGAACCCAGCCCATAGTGGATCTGGGTTTTCCTTGTGCATCAATATATGTCACTCTCTGCCACACTAAATTATCTTTATTCAGAAATTTTGAAACATCCCTTTTTGCGACATTTTGATGACATGATTTCATTGAATTGGATTGCATGCCATTAGCTTTAGGTTTCCAAAACTGTCTTGACCAGTTAGAATTGAAACTTTCATAAGCGTTACCAAAATAATTACTTCGATTTCGCTGAAAATTTGTTTGTCTATTCTGATATTGATTATAGCGTTTGGCTGCATTCCAATCCTGATCAGAAGGTCTAGTCCTGTGATAGTTGTTCTTCATTGTCTTAGTCTTTGCAGACATCATGGACTTCGAACAGTGATATCGATTAGACGTGACCTTCTGATTTCGCTCTGATGTTTTCTTGTTCGGTGTCCTTGGGAGTTTGCCACAATTTCTGGCAATATGACCAGCAATGCCACAGTTAAAACATGTTTGACGTTTCACATTTTGAATATTCTTGACATTTTGACTCTGTTTGCTTGATTTCGTGTGATTTGATGTTTTAGTTTTCTGAACATGTTTGACTTGTGGTTTTTCTTTAGACAACTTTTCTTCTAATGATCTCTCTTTTAGATCAGCATTCCTTTCATTGTTACTTAATCTTGATTCCGAATTTGAACATGTACTAGTTTCATCCAAATGCGTTTTATCAAGGCATTTATCATCTGAAACCGATTCAGGTTCACTTCCCGAACAAGAAGAAGTCTCAACAATATGCTCTTCCTCAATGCATTTGTCATGTGAAACTGATTCAGATTCCTTTTCTGAGCCTAAAGAAGTTTCATCAACATGCATTTTCTCAGAGCATTTATCATGTGACACAGATTCAGGTTCATTGTTTAACACAGTTTCCAATGGGGTCCCACTAGATTCAACATTAGGGACACCCACTGAGACAGATTCAGAAGAAGAATCAGGATACTCTTGATTTTCTTGAGAAGTCGTTTCAGTGGTTTCACTGAATGCATCCTGAGGGACCTCACCTGTAACATTTTCACAAGCTGAAACATTAGAGATGTTAGGATCACAAACATTAGTTGAAAAACAATCATCACCACACTTATTGTTCAAATCATCCACACAAACATTATCAGTTTTGCCCAAAACAACAGGCTCACAAGACGAAACATAAGCTGAAAACGACGCAAACAAAGAACTAGTAAAAGCAATGTCCGACTCAGTTGGTTCAGAATAATGTTCAAAATATGGTTCAGAAACATTTGAAATAATAACCGGTTCACTCCCATGAACATCATCACACTTTACTTCAGAGCTATCATCTGCACACGAAGATGAAACATTAGGATCAATTGTGCCTTTGTGAACAAAATTTATAGGAGCAGACTTCTGTTTCTCAATTGGTCTGTCATTGAACGATGACTTATTATTTTTGGGACCATAAGTCATTTTACTTTCATTAGTCATCTCCTCCTCAGTCATGGGTAGATAAGTATAATTATCATTATAGGGAGGAGGAGCCTTATTAAAACCCAGACCACACCCTTTCTTTTCCTTGTATGCGAGCTGTTGATCACACAAATTTTTGACTAATTTACTGGAAGAATCAAACTTCTTGATATTCAGTTCATTAATTTGATATCTGTTTTGAATATCTTCCAGTTCCTTAGTTAAAATGCATACCTTTTCTTGTGCTTCTAGGAAATGGGCTGTTTTTACACTCACATCATCCTTTAGCTTGATGATGTCTTTTCGCTGAGCTTCAATCTTTTCTTTATAAAGCTTCTCATTTTTAGACAAAGTAAAATTTTTATTTTTTATGTCATTATAATCTTGAATGAGCTCAGCGTTGTGTATTCTGTAAGCCTCAACCCTTTCCCTACACTCAGGAGTACAGAAAACAGAAATTACCTCTTCTTTGGTGAGACCTTTAACAGGAGCTGAAAGAATTTGAGTCATGAATGCAAAATCATCAGCTACAGTCTCTTCCTCTGGCTTTGGGCTATGTTCGCTTGAAGTCATGAAAGCAATGTTGGATGTAGTAGTTTGATTCTCTGGAGCTGATATGTTCAGACGCTCAATTTCTGAAGTCCAATCAAAGTTGAGATTTGGCTGAACCACCAGTGCTTGTGCTAATCCTTGCGGCTGTGGACTTCCAGAAGCAGCAGCATCTGCTATACTTGTAGTGGTCACAAGAGCTCTTTCTCGATTAGGAGTTGCAGGTTGGGCAGGAGTTGCAGGGGTTTGATCTCTGTTTATAAGTGGCTTTGGGCAGTTTCGAGCATAGTGTCCTTCCTCATGACAGTTGAAGCAACGAAGATTAAAGGGCACTTTAGCTGCTCCATTCCATGCATTTCCCCACCTGTTTTTACCTGTTCTTTTCACAAACTTTTGGGCTCTGAAAGCTGCCATCGCCATCTGCCAGGTGATGTCCATTTCTTCAATATCATCTGGATGAATCTGTGACAGATCATCAGGACACCACTTTGGTGGATCAAGTTTTCCTGCAATAAAAGCATTCAAACAGTTGATCACTGAAGCTGCGATATCCAAGTTTTCCTTTGATTGTTTAGCAAAGAAAGCTATCATTTCGTTGTTAGCAGCGGAAGCAGAAGCAGCAGTAGAGATATTTCCAGAATTTGGAATTGAAGCAGGTGAAGCTGGAGAGACGACTTGATTAGAGGACCCAGATAAGTGCACCTTTGCTGAAGCTGGAGTAGCGGATGAAGTATTGCGAAACATCTGAAAACCACCTTGAGACAATAATGCTGTGTTGCTGTTGTTAGAGGAAGCGGGAGCAATGGAGAAACCAGCAGCTAGCATACTGTTCTTGTAATTTGTTTCTCTTTGCTTATCATCCAGTTCGCATGCCTTAATGTGAGAGATCATCTCTGACAAAGTGCATCTAGCTAGATCTTTAGTCTTCTTGATCATAGCAACATGATGATCCCAACTCTTTGGTAGTGCATTAAGAAGTTGTCGGTTTGTGGATGCATTTGTTGTATGAATTTCTTCCATTTGCATTTGAGTGATCAGCTTCACAAACCTCTGAATCTGATTGTCTACCGTTTCACCATAAATATGGTTGAAGTTATTGAAGTTTTGTTGCAGCAGATTTCTTCGGCTCTCTTTCATATCTTCGTTTCCTTCATATACTTCGATCAGAGAATCCCACAATTCTTTGGCAGATTTGCAGGTGCGAAAGCCAATAGCAATATCAGGACCCAAACCCATGGTTAAGTAGGAAAGAGCTCGATCATCTTCTTCAACAATGAGCAAATCATCTTCAGTGTACTGATCCCTAGGTTTCTTTACCTTAAGACCTGGTTCAGTTGAGCTTTCCATCATGATTTCCCTAGGACCTCGCAAAATGCTTCGCCACAGCTTATAATCCTTAACCTTCAGATGCTGTTCAAAGCGCCACTTCCACTCAGGAAAATCATTAGCATCAGTTAACCTAGGAATGCGTGTTGTGGTACCAAGCTTTGAATCCAATTCTTGTTGTTCTTTAAGGGCAGTCAATTCACTGTTGTTTGACGACATGTTTAATTAATTAGTTAATTAATTAATTGATTTTTTTTAAGTCCAAAAGTCAACAGTTCAAATGTCCGTAAATCAGTGTCGTTGCGAGTCGTAACAGCTGGGTTGAAACTGCTGTGGTTGCGAGTCGTAACTAAAACAGGATGAGCCGAAACCAAGGTTGCGAGTCGTAACTAAAACAGGATGAGCCGAAACCAAGGTTGCGAGTCGTAACAGCTTTGGTTGCGAGTGGAGATTGACTACTGGTTGCGAGTCGCAACTGAAACAGGATGAACCGAAACCGTGGTGAATGCGAGTCGAAACCAAAACGTGATGAACCGCAACAATGATGGTTGCGAGTCGTAACCAGAACGTGATGAACCGCAACAGAGCTGGTTGCGAGTCGAAACCTGCAAAAGAATAAACGATAAGATCTGTTTACTCGCAATCCCGATTTTTCAGCACTTCCAAAATTCAAAGATATTGAAATCTTTGAATCTGTTGACCACCAACTTCCCGTAAAATCAGCAAACACCTTTTTCAGAAATCAACAAACCAAAATCAGTATAATTTTGATGAATCGATCAGGAACAGTTTAAGTATTTCACTGCAAAACATGCAACAAAATAGATCAGTAGCACAAATGATTCTTGAATCCGAATGATATCAAAACCGAGCCCTTGAATGGCTTCAATGGCTCTGATACCAATTGTAAAACCCGTTAGGATCTTTCAATGATATCAACCTTTAACTTGTGAAGGTGCGGAAAACAATCACAAGCCGATTCAAGAACGTATTATAATAATCAACACAAGAATAATATATCAAATAACAAACCGAAATCTTGCATTCAATGACTAGCAAAGACGGATACAAGACTTCAATAAGAACCGACTTCTTGTCCCTTGTGTCGCAACCTATCACCTTGTCAACAACCTCTACAAATCAATTGAAGTTTGTTTAAATACAAAACATCTAGTCTATACCCTAGCCCATTGCGACACAAGCCTACAAACCCAACCCATACATAATCGGCCCAAACATGTAAATTAAACATAAACATAATCAACCCTCAAACTATGCTAACCTACATGAATAAACCTTCAGGTTCCAACACTTCCTACCTTTAAAACTAAACAAAATGCTTCATGTACCCAACCTTATTACAAATTTAATATCCGTTCGACGTTTAACTCGAGATAATAATGTTACTGTGGAATTTGACCCCTATGGTTTTGTTGTGAAGGATTACCAGACGCGGACACCTATACTCCGATGTGATAGCACAGGCGATTTGTACCCGCTCACGTTCAACTCTCTTACTTCAATAAAGACCCCAACCGCCTTGACATCCATCTCTCAAGACGTTTGGCACCAACGTCTCGGTCACCCCGGGACATCTATCTTTAATTTTTTAAAGTCTAGTTTTCGTTATGTTTCGAATACACCATCATCTAATGTTTGCTCTTCGTGTGTTTTCGGAAAACATATCCGATTGCCATTTAATGAATCTTCGAATTTTACTTATTTACCTTTTGACATTTTGCACACTGACTTATGGACATCTCCAATACCAACATCAAGTGGTCACAAGTATTATCTATTATTTCTTGATGACAAAACAAATTTTTTGTGGACTTTTCCAATCGGACATAAATCTAAAGTGTTTGATATTTTTCACCACTTCTACACATTTACAAAAAAAACCCAATTTAACTACTCTATTAAAACCGTCCAATGCGATAATGGTAAAGAATAGAGTAAATTGCATAAAACGTCCTTTAAGTTTCACCAATCTTGTTCGTTTCAGCCTTAATCTTTAAAAGTTGCCAAAACCAGCCTTTAAAGGTTTCATCCTTTATCACTAACCCAGTTACTAATCCATGTTAAATAGCCTCACATGCATAGCATGTGAGGGTAAAACCGTCTTTTAATTGCTCTCTCTCCACTTTCTTCATCTTCTACCTCCAAAACCACGTGTATTCACCCAGATAAAAAACCCTAAAATATCTCGACATATAAAGAAGGATATAAGAGCATTCAATAAGTTTTACATACCGACATTATGGGATTCGGCAATCACTCCATTTGGTTATGTAACACAACAACACAAGCAGAGTCTAGAAAACTCACACCCCATTGTTAAGTTGTCTTTAAGCTTCAAAATCAGAACTTCAAAATTACTTTGATCAAACTTTACTACAGATACAAAATTATGTTGAAAAAATGCATTTTGGTACTTATTATAGAAACGTAAATGCTAAATAAACAAAATTAAACTAAAAAGAGTCATACCCTTCAGATGATCAGCAATCAAGAAACTAAGTTAGGGCCTGAAAGTCCAAAAGCAGAAGCTCATCCTCCAAGCAAAAAGGAGGAGCTCCTTTTAGCTAAATAAAAAAAACCCATAAGGGTAGGGTAATAATTAAAAATCATGTCAAGAAACACCAAGTTTTAAACTTTTTTGGTTGAATAACCTTGCAGGAGATGGACCCATTAGTCGAAAGGACGAAATGGGTCTCTCTCTCTCTCTCTCTTTGTTTAATATAAATAAATATTAATTAGATTTGAAGATCTGTTGTCACTTGATTTCAAGTTTGCACTCGATTACTCTCCATTTTCCACTGACAATAATCTTGATTTTAACTTTTTGCCTTTTCCGGTGATTAGCCTCCAAGAAAATACCATGACTATAACAAGCTACGTCTTGTTGTTTAAAATTAAAATAAAATGGTTTATATGTCGAGATATTTTAGGGTTTTTTATCTGGGTGAATACATGTGGTTTTGGAGGTTGAAGATGAAGAAAGTGGAGAGAGACAATGAAAAGACGGTTTTACCCTCACATGCTATGCATGTGAGGCCATTTAACATGGATTAGTAACTGGGTTTGTGATAAAGGATGAAACCTGCAACAAAATTAATCTTAAAGGCTGGTTTTGGCAACTTTTAAAGATTAAGGTTGAAACCAGCAAGATTGGTGAAACTTAAAGGACGTTTTGTGCAATTTACTCTAAAGAATATGACAACAACAATTTTCACCAATTTTGTAAAAATCATGGCATTTCTTTTCGATTCTCATGCCCTCATACGTCTTCTCAAAACGGAAAAGCCTGGCGAAAAATTCGTTCTATCAACAATATTATCTGTACTCTTCTCGCACACTCTTCAACTCCAAACCATTTTTGGCATCATGCTATACAACATGCCACATACCTTCATAACATTACTCCTTCCAAAATTCTACAAAACAAAACTCCCACCACCCTTCTTTTTAATCGCACACCTGCTTACTCGCATTTACACGTCTTCAGATGCTTATGTTACCCTCTATTCCCATCCACAACCATCCACAAATTACACAAACTGTGACACCTTGAAAATTCCGGGTTCAATAATAAAACGACACGTGTCATGTAAGACAAAACGCGTTGTAAACCCGGATTTAATAAAAATGTTTGACAGGATTTAAAAGTGTCGCCATGTTAACTTTTGCACCTCTGAACGACCTCGTAGTAAATCCCAAGACTCAAACATATTAAAAACATCTAGTATATGTTCAAGATCAGTGAATTATAACAATGAATGATTCATAATTTGATATGGTGGACTCCTACGAAGAAAAAGCACGGTAACCCTTTGTTTTCGGCACTTTAAAATGGATTCAAGTGAAACAAATCATAATGGTAGGGTATGTATCTGTTCATGGCACTTTTTAGAGGCCCCTTATTGATAAAACATGGCCCTAAATCGATTGCACATCACTTGCCCTTTCAAGTGCATGAAAGAACAACAAATTGGCCCCTAAAGACCTGTTACGCATCGTAATAATAACAAGCTTACGGTGCGTAAGCTATCTTGCGCACCGCAACAATATTATGTTACGATGCGCAAGCTAATGCCCAGCAACCTGAAACCTTCAGCAGCCTGTTATGCGCGATTTTAACCCATCTAGCCGGTTTTTCTCACATGTGGACGACCCCTAGGCACCCCTAAGCACTAGTAACAAGTGTTGATCAGTTGTGGGCACTAGTAGACCTTGTTGTCAACACTTTGTGGTGTTGAACTTACTATATAAAGGCTTTCAAGTTCACAACATTCCTCACACCTTCTCCTGCATTGTTGGATCACTTCTGGAGCTATCAAGCAGCCTCAAGTGATCATATCTCGTGCATAGGACTTCAGTAAGTGTTCTTGTCCTTCTCTAATTGAGTTTAGCTTAATATATTAGCTAAAAGTCAAACCGTCGTAATTACGGATTGACTTCGAGATTAGTCAATAATGGCTCAGTTATATCTCGAATTAAAAGTAGATATAAGTTGGTATTTATGTGGGTAATAAAACCTCAAAAGGGTTTCCCCTGATCACCACTCTAACCAGGTCAAATGTCGGGTCAAACTTATAATTAAAAAGTCAACAGGATGCTTAAAATGTCATTTATGCATAATTTGCTATCTAGAACATGTACAACCTGTTTGATCATTGTTATAACTTAGTAATAAGTGTAAGAACATGTCCAAACATGTTCAACCCGACTATTTCCTGTTTAGACCCGGTTCGGAACCGAAAGTCACATAGTTTGACTTTCACTTTAACTTTCAGTTCTGACCCGTTTAGGTATGTTTTAGAAATACATTAGAGCTTCATTTGGACCAGGTTACATGCTAGTATAACCCTCTGTGATTATACACCTCGGTTCATTAGTTATCCGATTAATACGCATGATTCCGTTAATTGCTCATATGTTGACCATTATGCCCTTATTGCCTTAAAACGTGATTTTTGGAAATGTAGAAGAGTAGAAACTTAAATTACTGATATATAAACTTGTAACCAAAGTTTGACATCAATTCGAGGTCTAGATTGAGAGTTATGCTCATTAGCGCAAAATAGAAGCTTTATGTTAATAAAATGGCGTAATTAGCGTATAGCCTAGTTAAGCCTACTTTTTGGTATCAAACTTAATACCCAATGATGTAATATATTATTTTGGGATTTTTAAATATTTTTAATTAATTTTAGGCTGAGCATAACTAGTAGTCGTAGGCTTAATCCGGTAATTGTCGGTTTTGCCCTTACGGGCCATAAAATGAGTTTTACATATCTAAACGACTCCAAACCTTTTGCTACTGATCTTAAATGATAAATAAATTATTTTAATCCTTCTGGAATAATAAAAATATCAGCTTTAAGTATATAACCCGGAAACGGCTCCTAATCGCCATTCTAGGCGTTTTTAACGCATAGTATGTACTAGAACTACTTTAGACATACAAGGGTTGATACCTACTGATATTTTAGGCAATTTCGAATATTTTAACAGTAATCAAAGGTTGATTAACTCAGACTCCAGTTTTGAGCTTTTCGGCTTATGTGAAATTACCAAAATGCCTCTATGGTGCATAGTTTGGTTTTAATTGAGAAATTTCACATATATACTTTACCCTACTGTTATAACTTATTAAATTGAGTATTTTTACTGATTACATCAGACCGGTAACTCAGATTAATACTTAAACTCTTTTATAACCTTTTAAATGACCAAACTACCCCTACGGGGCCTGGTTTGTGTTTAAATACGTTTCGGGCATAATGAAAGACATCTTGCTGATGTCACAACATATTTGAGGCATCATTAACTTAGGAAACCTGTAGATGGCTCTAATGAATACCCGTCACGCTTATTACGCGTTCGGTTCGGTTTATGTAACAAGTTTACATAAATTAGCCGAAACGGGTCAAACCTTATCGGTTTTATCTCAAAATCCAGAATGTGAATAATAAACCCATATTAAGAAAGTCTCTGAACTTTTCGGGTCTAAATCACATTCTATCCGGTCTACGCTTAATCGTGCGAACAAACCGTATCTTTGAAACTAGCCGGTCTAAGCTTAAGCTTAATTAAAGACCCGTTAGGATTCTAATAGGTTATATTAAACCTTCGTTCCAGATTAGGAGCCCAGTAAAAGTACTTGCATTTACTTTATTGGATTTATACTTTGCTCAGGTAAATACTCTTAACTTATTTTCCCTATACGGGCTTGGGATACGGCACTATAAAAGTACCGCTTGGTCGGGTATGTAGACATGTAAATCGGATTGTGATTAATGTATTAAATAACTCGCTTTATTCTGTATTATTTGATGTATGGCCCTTGGGGGTTAAATGACCATGTCCTGGATATCCTTGGCATCATTTTACGAAATGGCCATGACCTAAGCACGGGGTGTAGGCGTACACCTGACAGATGCATTATGTAAAAACTGGTAATCCACTTAGGGGTATCATCTTTGTGGGCATTATACCGGAACTGGTAATCCACTTAGAGGGTGATAGCCTGTGGGCATTATACCTATGGCGTGTCAGTTAATATGTCCCGATGGACGGCAAATGAGTAAAACTGTAAACAAGATTATTTATAAATAATTGTCCCAAGTTATAAAGATATGTTTTGCCGAAGTGCATTCAAATCAGTTGTATTAAACTCTTTTCTAAATGAGTCAGTTGAGTTGTATTTACCAGTGTAAACTTACGTATTTTCCAAAAAGGCTAAGTGCAGGTGCTAGACGAAATAGGCTGGCTACTCCAGGCATCATTACTCAAGTTTCGCAAGCTCTAGATGTCAAAGTCTGTTGAACAGTTTTTATTTTATTTCGATCCGCCTGTGGATCCTTTACTTCCGTTGTAATACCGAATATTACTTTATATTCGGAATGTAATAATAATTATCTTTTGCTTCCGCTGTGCATCCATATATATTGTGTTGTTTGACTATTGTGTTGCCAACCACGTCACGATACTCCCCACCGGGCCCACCGGTGACACGTGGAAAGTCGGGGTGTGACAGGTTGGTATCAGAGCCAACACTGAGTGAATTAAACACTAGTATTTTGTGTTTAATCTCAGTTACACAATTGCACATTCTTGAGTCTAGACAAGAATATAGGACAAATTCTAAATTCGTTTTATTTTGTCCTTATTTGATTCTTTTGTTATTTTTCTGACTTGCCCATGCATAGAACATTTAACGTATTCTGCAAGTCAATTGCTATAGAAGTCCCGTTTAGGGCAACCATATACTTGTTAAATTTTAAAGGGATGATTATATTTAAAGTATCATTCCTATATTATAAGATCTACCATTATAATAAAATGGAAAAATTTAAAAAGGACAAAACCTAGCCATGTGTCACATTAAGACAGGGCCAAGATGGTAGTTCCATAATTAGATTCAGATCCTTGTTAACAGTTCAATTTAGGATTGCTCTGCGTTAAATATTAAAAAGAATCTTAAAGGTAAAACCTAGCCTAAATGTCACGGCATACAAGGCCAAGATGGTAGAACCTATTCAAGAGATTCAAATCCTTATTAAACATATGAAAGCATATTAACATGCTCGACAAAATGTGATATGATAAAATCACATAAGTCGTTTTGGGATATACTAAATTCCCTTATTTATATAATCATCACTTATGGATGAAGTGCCCACGGGCTATAACTAACGTCCTCTGGGACTAAAGACAGTGGTAGTCTACAACTCCCTGTCAAGAAAAGGCAATGAACTTTGATTCAAACCTTGAAGCCTCGATTCTATAAAATCAAGGCCTATAAATTAAACTTGTCTACGTGACTAGGCCTTTTGTGCTATTATTAACTTATAATTTAGGAGTATAATAAAGATCCTGAATAACTATATATTTATCAAATTAACCAATATGTGTATTAAAAACATGGTTAATAGATCGTTCAAAACGATAAAACTGTTTAAACTTCCGTATAAACCTTGTCCTTGTTTAATTTTTATGTAGCAATTAAAACTACATGGCTGGGTCGGAGGAAGGGAACAGTCATCCTTTGGATAACCACGATGATAATGATAGGATTAATATAACCAAAGGAGAACTTTGTTCACTGATTAATACAGCTGTATCTAAAGCTGTAGAGGAACAGTTTAAGGAGTATAGTGAGACAAATAGTAAGGCCTCATCTGTACCCCACTCTAAGTCTGTCCCTAAGACTCATTCGGAGGCTCACAGCAAGCCACCGCCCTCAAAGAAAGATGAGTTAAAGAAAGATGATGATCGACAATCATCTATTCCACACAGTGTTCCATCCAAGAAGATAGAGTTCGATAATGAACCACATACCAAATCCTGTAACTATAAGTACTTTGTTTCCTGCAAGCCCCGAGATTTTATTGGGGAAAAGGGGGCGGTTGATTGTATGATTTGGTTGGATGAAATGGACACAGTTGTCGATATCAGCGGTTGCGCTGAAAGGGATGTCGTGAAGTACGTATCCCAATTGTTCAAAGGAGAGGCACTGGCATGGTGGAAGTCTCTCATTCAAGCTGCTGGGAAGATTCCGCTCTACAGCATGTCATGGGAACAGTTTGTTATTCTCATTAAAGAGAATTACTGCCCTCAACACGAGGTTGAGGGGATCGAGTCAGATTTCTTATCTTTGGTGATGACGAACTTAGATTGTCAAGCTTACCTCACCAGTTTTAATACCCTGTCCAGACTGGTCCCTTACCTTGTAACACCAGAGCCCAAGCGAATTGCACGCTTCATTGGGGGTTTAGCCCCAGAAATCAAAGCCAGTGTTAAGGCTTCAAGACCTGCTACATTTAGGTCAGCAGCTGATCTCTCTCTGTCCCTTACTTTGGATGCGGTCAGGCTAAGGTCGCTAAAGAAATCTGAAGAAAGTAAGAAGAAGCGTGAGGATGATAACTCACGAGGGTCAGAGAAGAAACACAAGGGAAACACTGATGCTAAGAGGTCTGGGTCTGAAAGGAATAGTCAGCGGACAGAGGAAAAGCCAAGGTGCTCGACTTGCCAAAAACGCCACTTTGGAAAATGCAGAATGGAGTCCAATTCTAAGTCAGGACCACCTGCATGTGGGATATGCAAGTCAAGGGAGCACAAGACTGTTGATTGCAGGAAGATTAAAGAGGCTACATGCTACAACTGCAACGAGAAAGGGCACATAAAGACCAACTGCCCTAAGTACGCAAAGAAGCCTGAAGAGGCCAAGAAAGCAAACGCATGAGTCTTCCATACGAACGCCAAGAAGATGATGCAGAATGATAACTATATAGTAGATATTTTTTTATATCAAACAGTTTATGCATGAATTTTATTTGATACTGGCACTTATCATTCTATAATGAATAATAAATGTTGCGAACTGTTGTCTCCGTCTGATTAAGACTACGGTCATTTAATACGAGGTAGAAATTGGCCGATGATACTTTAGAAAATGCTCCAACAGATCCTATATTGATATTTAATATCTATTAGAAATCACTATTTTCTAATACCCTTATAGCAAACTTTTGGTTGCATACATAAGGACTCAATATAGTGATAAAAATCGATTGGTTGCCATAAAAATCAAGCCCATATTGTGAGTGATAAGAAGCAATTAATTATCAAGACTCCTTATGAGACAACCCTCATAATTACATGTATCCGTACGATTAATAAATATTAAACATAAAAAAATGGTGGAATTGGTCGTCCCCGGAATTGAACCTGGGTCTAGGCCGCACCCTTTCGCGCGCCTAGCCAACCGAGCTAGGTGCCTAGTTTGTGAAACTTCCATTATTGATTAAATATAAGCACTTGTACGATAAACTTCCTTATCATTTATCAATGATAATTTCTGCTAAGTGTCCTGTTTTTAATACAGGCAATAATAAATCTTCATGAACCATAAGCTTAGCAAACTTTTATATAATCCACAAGGTATAACTACCAAGGAAACCATAGTAACCGATTCTTATAGATTGGCAAGGAATCCTTCCGAAAATCAGAGTACTCTTTCTTTGCATAGAGTACGACGATGTCACACCCCAACCGATGGCGGAATCATCGGGGCGCGGCACTAGGCGAATCAGATTGCTCAAGAGAATCCATAACAACTATATTGCGATAATATTTAATACATTCGTTATCCCATACTAACAAATAATACAATCACATAAGTTATCACAGATTTCTTGTCCTCTCGAACAATACAAATCCGACAACCTAGATTTTAGTTGAGTTTCTAGACTCCCTAGCTTGATTTGATATAGTCTGCGATCTAACCTGCAACATACGTTAAAATATTTGTCAATACAAAAGTATTGGCGAGTATACAGGTTTGATAAGTATAGCATAGTAGATAAAAGTGTAGCGAATTTCCATATGCATAAACGTAATACACGACATATATACTCACAAAACTGATACTACCAACTAAGTCCTCGATGCTCGAATGTACGATGGCATAACTAGACCCCGTCGGGCGCAATAGTACTATACTAGTCGTGGTGGGACGTCGCGAGTATAAGCCCTAGCACATATGCAACTAGCATCACGTATATCTATGCATAACAGTTATTCGCAAGTGATAAATCGATTGATTGAATATTTCGATTGATAAGTTCGATTTGTTAGAAACGTATGTTACACCCAAAATTCGATTAAAAAGGGGTCAAGTATACTCACAGTGCGTATTTAACGAGATTACAACTTGATTGAGTCGGTTACGAGTTGTCTGTAATGATCCTTGAAGAAATAGAGTAAACGAAGTACGGTTAAGCGAGATTAACTTGAAAAGTTACGCGTTTAGGTCAGTTGGTCCCCATCCGTACGGATGACAAGCCATCCGTGCGGATGATGGGTCATACGTGCGGACAGTGGTGTTGTGCGTGCGGATGGGCCTTGCTTGTGCGCGCGGACGAGTGTACGCACGGTTGACTTGTGCGCGCGGGTGACATGTCATCCGTGCGGATGACATGTGCGTGCGGTGTCATGATCCGTGCGGATAACAGTACGCGCGGGTGGGGTGTGCGTGCGGACATCATGATCCGTGCGGTTGGCAGTGGTCCGTGCGGACTGACATGTCATCCGTGCGGACTGACATGTCATCCGTGCGGACTAGGGCCATCCGTGCGGACTGACTTGTCTGGTTCGCACTCTGACCACTGTTTCTGGATGTTTAACGGAAGGAATACGTTCGTTTTTACTAGGGTTGTGTAATTTCGCACTAACACCTGAAGTTCCGTCCATTCCGACTCATCCTAACGGCCGGGAATCACCCCGTTCCATCGGATCTGGCCGTTCATGGTGGTTCTTCATGGTTAACTCGAAATCGCACAGATTTAGGTGTGATTGTCATTAAATCATGTGGAAATCACCTGGATCTGAGTCGTTTATAGTGAAATGAGACCCCAACTTGAAGTTCATAAGAACTCTTGGTGACATCACCTCAAAACGCCTCGAATCCGTAGATTTCACGGTTAGAATTCGAGTTTTGAAAGATAGAATGATGTAGATTCGAGTGTAGATTGTAGAAGTACAAGTTTTAGGTTGAAATCTTACCGGAATCGCGAGGAAATCGAGAGAAAAGGGTCTTGGTGCGCGTGTGGTTGAACAGGAGCTGTCACATCACTTGAATAGTGGTGTGGCAGGCTATTTATAGGCGAAAGAGGAGAAGAAGTGGGATCAGGCCCGGATAGCCCATCCGTGCGGATGGCCCATGCGTGCGGATGGCCCATGCGTGCGGATGGCCATCCGTGCGCATGTCCATCCGTCCGGATGGTCCATCCGTCCGGATAGACATCCTGACGCTTGGAATTTCCCGTTTTTGATCGTTTTGATAGTTTTCGAAGCGTGTACGTCCATAATTAGTTTATATTATCAATATATTGTTATTATTATATTATTACATATATATATATATATATATATATATCACTAGGGGTCGTATTTACGTATCCATAATCCAAAGTTTCGATAATTAACAGTCGGTTTTCGATTCGAGTATGCGATTATTATCGACGTTGCACGGCCATCAATGGGGGTAGTATAGGTCCTTTCTTGATGTCATCGCGAACGTTATTTCGTGTAGTGCCACAAAGACTGACGGGGTACCGTTTACTCGTATTGTTACCATCGTCACGACGACTGGAGTTACAGCACTCACCCGAGAGTCCTTGTTAGTGTTATTTGTTTACGTTCGACACATCACGGCCACTGAGGAGGGTAGAGTAGGTCCTCACTCAATGTCTCCGTGAGTGTTAGTGTGATAATAGTGTAGTATAATGATACTGTAGCTTGAAAATATGCGATTATCCTTCGAATAGCGATATATACGGTATAGTTACATTATGATCCGAATCTCTGGTGCTAGGAGTAACGAGTATAACGAGTAGTAACAACGCGCCAAAAGTGCGGGTTGTTACAGTCTCCCCTACTTTCGGAAATTTCGTCCCGAAATTAATCCAATGGGTAGACTTCTAAGAGTAGATCTAGTACGAGTAGCGATACAGCGAGTGATTTGATCGTAAATTGACAGCGAGAATGTTTTGAATAAGAGAGATCGACTGCGATAGCGAGAAAGTGACGTAAGGACGAAAGTAATAGCCCACGAGTTGGCATTCCAAAGTACTTCGTGTTACGAAGAATTCGTTAGTTCGATGCGATTGAAATCGAAAGGGTTCCTCATGACGTAGAGTTAACTGAATTGATCGTCAACCAACGTGACAAGAAGCGTTCGTTTTAGATTTTAAGAAGGGGTTTAGGATGAAAATCTTTGAAAATTTTCCTTTTAACGTGCGGTCAACAGAGTCGATGTTAACTGATTGTTGCGAGGAAGTTTGAGTTTCTAACATTTTAAGGAATTCGAAGATGAAAGCAAGGGTTACGAAAACTCTCCTCTAACATGGGTTCAAGCCGAACTCGATGTCGAACCAATGTCTTAAGAAGGATTTCTATTTTGACGTTGTAAAAGTTTAAGGAAAAACTGGGCTTATGAAGCTTTCCTTGGACATGGAGTTAAGCTGATTCGATGTTAGCTCCACGTTGTGAGAAAATTTCACTTGTCCATCGATTTTAAATCAAAAATTTTGTAAAAAGACGTTTTTTAATTAGTACAAAAGGTAGTTAATTACCGAGCCCCACTTGGCACTTTCCCACGAAAGTTTGTTAATATGTTTAGAACACTTATATATAGGAAGTACCAGCGGCGTATCCACCATGCTTTGCCCATACTATTCCCGTTTCGTGAGGCGGTGTCAGGTGTGCCGACATGACATGGATAGAATTGCGTTTTACTCGGCCCAATCGATAGAAGGTCGGTCCGAACATAAGATAGGATAGATTAGATTAATCCAGCGAGTTGGTAGGCGAGAAGCGAATCGCGCGTGTTCGATTAGATTCCACATTACACCCACATGGCACGTTTCCACGGGGGTTGCTAACATGGCGAAACACCATGCTTAACCAGGTTAGCCTTGCCTCGTGAAGCGGTGTCATGTGTACTTAATACCATACAGACGACAATGAACATCAAGTGAGCGATAAGCGGTAGATTATACACAATAGGCGATCAGCGATTAGATGGTTAAACGAATGATACAAACATAACACTAGCAATGATGGTGATGATAATCGGATTACGATAAGCGGCAGTTGTTGCGTGCAAGCGATGGAGGTTTGCGATTTCGATTTACGCGGTTCGGTTCGATTGATTAACACCATAGAATTTAACTAACATCAGACCCCACATGGCCTGTTTCCACGAAAGGCCGCTGATATAACTAAAACACGTTGTTTTAACCATATGAGCTTCCTCTCGTGAGGCGAGGTCATGCGTTCCAACTTAGCACAAATGTCACAGATAACGGTAGGCGATAGCGATAGATTGATACACAGCAAATGATATAGGCTCACGTGATAAACGATAGACGTTGCGAGATACACAAGGTAAGCGATTTCGATTAGTCGGGTTCGATTCTTGTCTCGAATAAGCTTAACATTTCGTTATGACGCATCACGGCTATCGAGGAGGGTAGAATAGGTCCTCACTCAACAATATCGTGAGCGTTTACTTGCTTGATCGAGATTCGTTGCAACAGACTTACGACCAGTCTTGCGTCGATGCAATTTGCCTGCGAGGTAGACTCCCCAGAGTCCATCGATGAGGCGATTGCATTGCGTTTGCAGACTTACGACAAGTCTTGTGATGATATGGTTTGTTACGCCTTGCGATTGAGTGTAGTGTGATGAAAATAATCACAATAGTATAATAGGTCTAATAACGTTCAACTCCACGTGGCACTTTCTTCACGGAACTTCGGTAGTATGGTAAGGCATTCCTCGCCCGACCCCTACTACTTTCATCCCGTGTTTTGGTGTCACCTTTTGTCAAACGCTATGGCACTTTTAGAATTCACTACGATCACCGTGCACTGAACCAAATAATCCTGTGTGCACCCGCGATTAATCGTTCCTTGCACGTTTATCGTACCTCGTTCTAGAAGTGTAGTGAGGGTAAAACACATTATTCCGTGATATAGTACATAGTATGTGTGTGAATCTAGTCTAAGTGTGGCGATTAAAGAGTGAGAGAGAAAATGGAGACGAGAGTTAACGTTACGCATAGAGACAATATCGCGTAATAGAGTAGGTTCAAAACATAGAGATTAACGTCGAAAATCGTATCATTACAACTTTATCCTACACTTGCTAGATGTCGGATGCTGAAGACTTTTGCTGGAGCTGTTGTTGTTGTACTCAAGTTCACGATTCGATGCGACAGTTGCGGGTGAAGTGACCGTAACGGTTGCAGTTATTGCAATAGCGACAGTCATCCCCAACTGGATGATGATAGGTACACGAGTAACACTGAGGATGAAATCCAGTGTAGGCTCGTTTTGGAAAGATCGGAACTGTTCGAAGAGGTTCCGGTTGCAGCAGTTCGGTTGTTGATGAGTTCGGGCTTGAAGTCTTTCGCTTGCGGCTGGGTTCGTCGGTGTCTTGCGAAGAAGTGTCGTCGTTGGAGGATTCGTCTGAAGACTCGCTTGCGGAGTCTTTAGCTGATTTGTCGGAAGATCCATCAGCGGATTCGTCAGAAGAATCGGCAGCAGATTCGTCCGAAGATTCGTTAGCAGATCCGTCAGAAGAATCGTTAGCTGATTCATTAGAAGAATCGCCAGCAGATCTGTCAGAAGGTTCGTCAGTAGATTCATCAGAAGGTTCGTCAACATGTTCGCCTGAAGGATTACTGGCGATTGCTTGATGAGCTTGCTTGACATGATTCTTTGAGAATAATCCTTCCACGAGTCGTTTGTTGTTGATTTCTGCGGCTAAGCGGTATGTTTCTTCGATGGTAGCGGGCCTTGCAGCTTCGACAAAATCACCCACACACTCAGGCAAGCCACGGATGTACTTCGCGATGGCCTTCCCCGGAGTGTTGACTTGACTTGGGCAGATTATGCTAAGCTGTTTGAACCTTGCGGTGTAGCCAGCATTCTCACCTTTGGTTTGCTTGATTTCCCAAAATTCGTTTTCCAGCTTCTGAATCTCGTGAGGAGGACAGTACTCTTTCTCCATGAGCTCTGTCAGCTCATTCCAAGAGGGAGCGTAAGCTGCGGAGATCCCACGTTTGTTACGTTCGGCGGTCCACCAGTCGAGTGCTCGCGATTGAAATACTCCGGTGGCGCAAGTAGTACGGAGACTATCGGGACACCCGCTTTGACGAAGGGTAACTTCGATAGAATCGAACCACTGGAGTAGTTGAGTCGCACCTTCTTCACCTGTGAATTCCATCGGGTCACAGGCTTTGAAGTGCTTGTAGAGAAAAGTAGATTGCGGCTCTCCTGTCTTAACGTCTTCCGAAGTTCGAGAATGGTTGAGAGAGTGAACTCGTGTGGCAATCTGAGGAATGACTTTGACCACTTCCCTGGTCACAAGTGAAGCAATCCTCTTTTCGCTCCTTCGTTTGGCTCGTCTCTTTGCTATCATTCTCGAAGTAGAGTTGTTGGAAGGCATCTAGACAGAAGGAGACTTGGAGTGAGATTCGATCATAATGATTTTTGAGTTTTGCGTTGCGATTGAGCACGTTCAAAACTTGGTGCGATAGTATAGTAGTAATACGAATCACATAGGAGCCACATAGGAGACACGAATTTCCTAAGTTCTCACACATTGACTTGTTTGTTTATACGTATATATATATATATATATATTTATATAGATGTAATTTGTAATCATACACATATAGGTCGATTTAGAATAAGCGAGGTCGCGTTGAAGTGAGAAAACGAGAGCGAATGCGATGGATTATGCATTAGTTTTGTTGCGAACATTCGGATTTCGTTTTAGATTGCGATGGCTGTGCGAATCGTGCGTTTATAAAGTAGGGAGTGAAAATCGTTACATCGAGAATTCGATAAAGCGTGAAGTTTCAAAACGTAAATAAGTTCCAATCATTGTAAAATTGGCGGGTCGTATAATAGAGTGCCTTGGGTGTTTAGGCGTTGACTACCCAAGGTATCTAGAAGTTCGGGCGCGCTCGTTGACCTAGAAGACTCCATGCTTCCACTGGGATGCAGCTCATGGCATTCGCCTTCCTAGTCATCGCGTGGCTCGAGTTGTTACAATAGTCGAGTCCTTGGTGAGAGCTTTTGAAAACCATTTTGTAGAGAGTGGAACGACTTATTAAGGTACGGGTTTCACCCCTGGCTTAACAGTTTCGTTCCTAATTGTGGTTATGCTCCTCGAATAAATTCGTGAGTTCCACTAGATTTAGAAATGGAGACTTTTGTCGAGATGTGGATGTCACTCCTAACTCGATGAAAGGTTCTCGTGCTAGAAAAATGCGCTGAGTGAGCAATCCTACCGAGAGTTCTTGGTTTTCACACCTGATCTCGACTGGATCGCTCGGTTTCGTCATGCGAGTATTTTCGAAAACGTGTGTATTGTGTCGGCCTTAGGAAAGGCTAAGTAGCATTTTAGCCTTAGGAAAGGCTTCTTCGTGTGAAGTTGTAGTATGCGGCGTTCACACAAAGTTGTATTTTAGCAATTTCGATCGAGAGTATCAAGTAAGCCCAATACAAACCCCACTGGGTTCGTACGAGTCGGCCTGTTGGTACTTAGACTATAGACTAGGTAAATTTCTAAGACGTCGACCCGGACTAGGTCGAGTCTGACCTAATTCCCTATAGTTATGGCTCTGATACCAATCTGTCACACCCCAACCGATGGCGGAATCATCGGGGCGCGGCACTAGGCGAATCAGATTGCTCAAGAGAATCCATAACAACTATATTGCGATAATATTTAATACATTCGTTATCCTATACTAACAAATAATACAATCACATAAGTTATCACAGATTTCTTGTCCTCTCGAACAATACAAATCCGACAACCTAGATTTTAGTTGAGTTTCTAGACTCCCTAGCTTGATTTGATATAGTCTGCGATCTAACCTGCAACATACGTTAAAATATTTGTCAATACAAAAGTATTGGCGAGTATACAGGTTTGATAAGTATAGCATAGTAGATAAAAGTGTAGCGAATTTCCATATGCATAAACGTAATACACGACATATATACTCACAAAACTGATACTACCAACTAAGTCCTCGATGCTCGAATGTACGATGGCATAACTAGACCCCGTCGGGCGCAATAGTACTATACTAGTCATGGTGGGACGTCGCGAGTATAAGCCCTAGCACATATGCAACTAGCATCACGTATATCTATGCATAACAGTTATTCGCAAGTGATAAATCGATTGATTGAATATTTCGATTGATAAGTTCGATTTGTTAGAAACGTATGTTACACCCAAAATTCGATTAAAAAGGGGTCAAGTATACTCACAGTGCGTATTTAGCGAGATTACAACTTGATTGAGTCGGTTACGAGTTGTCTGTAATGATCCTTGAAGAAATAGAGTAAACGAAGTACGGTTAAGCGAGATTAACTTGAAAAGTTACGCGTTTAGGTCAGTTGGTCCCCATCCGTACGGATGACAAGCCATCCGTGCGGATGATGGGTCATACGTGCGGACAGTGGTGTTGTGCGTGCGGATGGGCCTTGCTTGTGCGCGCGGACGAGTGTACGCACGGTTGACTTGTGCGCGCGGGTGACATGTCATCCGTGCGGATGACATGTGCGTGCGGTGTCATGATCCGTGCGGATAACAGTACGCGCGGGTGGGGTGTGCGTGCGGACATCATGATCCGTGCGGTTGGCAGTGGTCCGTGCGGACTGACATGTCATCCGTGCGGACTGACATGTCATCCGTGCGGACTAGGGCCATCCGTGCGGACTGACTTGTCTGGTTCGCACTCTGACCACTGTTTCTGGATGTTTAACGGAAGGAATACGTTCGTTTTTACTAGGGTTGTGTAATTTCGCACTAACACCTGAAGTTCCGTCCATTCTGACTCATCCTAACGGCCGGGAATCACCCCGTTCCATCGGATCTGGCCGTTCATGGTGGTTCTTCATGGTTAACTCGAAATCGCACAGATTTAGGTGTGATTGTCATTAAATCATGTGGAAATCACCTGGATCTGAGTCGTTTATAGTGAAATGAGACCCCAACTTGAAGTTCATAAGAACTCTTGGTGACATCACCTCAAATCACCATCGTCACGACGACTGGAGTTACAGCACTCACCCGAGAGTCCTTGTTAGCGTTATTTGTTTACGTTCGACACATCACGGCCACTGAGGAGGGTAGAGTAGGTCCTCACTCAATGTCTCCGTGAGTGTTAGTGTGATAATAGTGTAGTATAATGATACTGTAGCTTGAAAATATGCGATTATCCTTCGAATAGCGATATATACGGTATAGTTACATTATGATCCGAATCTCTGGTGCTAGGCGTAACGAGTATAACGAGTAGTAACAACGCGCCAAAAGTGCGGGTTGTTACAGACGACATATGTTATTTTAATTATTTTCTCATTATTTTTCTATCACCTGCGAATGCCAAACTAGGTTTGATAAAAGTGTCATATGAGGATTGGCGTATCCTAGTGTGTCCCATAGATTATTTCCATGTCTGATCAGCATGGAGGTTTAATACATGGAACCCCTGAGATATCCCAATGGTCATATTGTACTAATATTGACTAGTAGTATTCAAAGGAGATATCCGGAATAGAATTATCCAAATAAATATTCCTTGGTAACGGAATATGTGGACTCATAACATGAATGTGTCACTTATTAGACACAAGCGTTGATGAGTGAACTAGAGCCTGAGATATGGAAATCTCTGTAACCTCCTTGTACCTTGATTGTCTTCTCCTAGGATTACCCTGATTACCCCTGGGAGGCAGGTAGGGTTAAGTTTCATATCCCATATAAGGCTGTATTATTATGAAATCTCCAAAGCGGCTAGTACCATCATTGGAAGGATCGAAACCCTGATTTACTAAGTTTTTTTTTAATAGAGGGTTCATATAGCCTAACTTTGATATCGTTAAATAAGAAAGACGGTTCATTTGCTTATGCATTAGTTACCGCAACCCTAAATAGGCAACAATTAAGAAATTGCCATCAGCTGTTCTGAATCGTCGATTTGTTCAACTAAAGGATCGACTAATCCTTAAAAATTTGTTAAGTAGTGGTTGGAATAACCATCTCACCTTAAGATAAGCTTGTCTATGATAGTTAATATGTAAGCATCAAGGCTACTCCCTTGGAGACCCTGTAAAGATAGAATGATAAACATCTATTGTAGGGGCAATAGATTGGTAAGTTCGATTACCAGGATCTAAGGGCAAATTATTGGTGGTTAGGCTTGAAGAAGTCTGTAGCCACCTATGTAGCTAAATGCTTGACTTGTGCGCAAGTCCAAGCTGAGCATCAGAAACCGTCAGGTTTGCTACAACAGCTTGAACTTCCTACGTGGAAGTGGGAAATGGTAACTATGGATTTTATTACCAAGTTACCCAAGGCCAGGAAAGGAAATGGTACAATATGAGTTGTAGTTGATAGACTGACTAAATCAGCACATTTCTTACCCATCAAGGAGACTTATAGCTCCGACATGTTAGCCCAGTTATACGTAGATAAGATTTTAGCCTTACATGGCATACCTGTAGCTATAATCTCTGATAGAGATACTAGATACACGTCACATTTTTGGAAGAGTTTCCAACAATATTTGGGCACACGTTTGAACTTTAGTACGGCTTACCATCCTCAGACAGACGGTCAGAGTGAGCGTACTATTCAAACGTTGGAAGACATGCTACGTGCATGTGAAATCGATTTGGGTGGTAGTTGGGATAAGAACCTACCGTTAATCGAATTCTCCTACAACAATAGCTACCACACCAGCATTAAGGCTGCGCCTTTTGAGGCATTATACGGTAGAAAGTGTAGATCGCCTATTTGTTGGGCGGAAGTTGGAGATGTCCAGTTATCAGGACCAGAGATAGTGTTCGAAACGACGGACAAGATAGTCCAGATTCGAGACCGTCTCAAAGCTGCCCGGGATAGGCAGAAGAGTTACGCTGATCCTAAGCGTAAGGATTTTCACTTCGAAGTAGGTGACAAAGTCCTACTTAAGGTATCACCCTGGAAGGGATTGATGCGGTTTGGTAAGAAAGGCAAGCTAAGCCCGAGATACATAGGACCTTTCGAGGTTATCGAACGTGTCGGGTCAGTTTCCTATAAGTTAAACTTACCAGAAGAGCTCAGTGGAATACACAATGTGTTCCACATCTGCAATCTGAAGAAGTGCTTCGCTGACGAATCACTGGTTATACCGTATACAGATGTGCATATAGATGAGAGCTTAAATTTGTGGAAAAACCTGTGTCGATTGAAGATCGACGGGTAAAGAAGCTTCGGAGAAAGCATATACCAATTGTTAAGGTCAAATGGGATGCCCGAAGAGGTCCCGAATTCACGTGGGAGGTTGAATCCACGATGAAAGAAAAATACCTTTACTTATTTCAGTAAATCTCGGGTCGAGATTTATTTTAAGGGGTGAGGATGTGACACCTCGAAAATTTCGGGTTCAATAATAAAACGACACGTGTCATGTAAGACAAAACGCGTTGTAAACCCGGATTTAATAAAAATGTTTGACAGGATTTAAAAGTGTCGCCATGTTAACTTTTGCACCTCTGAACGACCTCGTAGTAAATCCCAAGACTCAAACATATTAAAAACATCTAGTATATGTTCAAGATCAGTGAATTATAACAATGAATGATTCATAATTTGATATGGTGGACTCCTACGAAGAAAAAGCACGGTAACCCTTTGTTTTCGGCACTTTAAAATGGATTCAAGTGAAACAAATCATAATGGTAGGGTATGTATCTGTTCATGGCACTTTTTAGAGGCCCCTTATTGATAAAACATGGCCCTAAATCGATTGCACATCACTTGCCCTTTCAAGTGCATGAAAGAACAACAAATTGGCCCCTAAAGACCTGTTACGCATCGTAACAATAACAAGCTTACGGTGCATAAGCTATCTTGCGCACCGCAACAATATTATGTTACGATGCGCAAGCTAATGCCCAGCAACCTGAAACCTTCAGCAGCCTGTTATGCGCGATTTTAACCCATCTAGCCTGTTTTTCTCACATGTGGACGACCCCTAGGCACCCCTAAGCACTAGTAACAAGTGTTGATCAGTTGTGGGCACTAGTAGACCTTGTTGTCAACACTTTGTGGTGTTGAACTTACTATATAAAGGCTTTCAAGTTCACAACATTCCTCACACCTTCTCCTGCATTGTTGGATCACTTCTGGAGCTATCAAGCAGCCTCAAGTGATCATATCTCGTGCATAGGACTTCAGTAAGTGTTCTTGTCCTTCTCTAATTGAGTTTAGCTTAATATATTAGCTAAAAGTCAAACCGTCGTAATTACGGTTTGACTTCGAGATTAGTCAATAATGGCTCAGTTATATCTCGAATTAAAAGTAGATATAAGTTGGTATTTATGTGGGTAATAAAACCTCAAAAGGGTTTCCCCTGATCACCACTCTAACCAGGTCAAATGTCGGGTCAAACTTATAATTAAAAAGTCAACAGGATGCTTAAAATGTCATTTATGCATAATTTGCTATCTAGAACATGTACAACCTGTTTGATCATTGTTATAACTTAGTAATAAGTGTAAGAACATGTCCAAACATGTTCAACCCGACTATTTCCTGTTTAGACCCGGTTCGGAACCGAAAGTCACATAGTTTGACTTTCACTTTGACTTTCAGTTCTGACCCGTTTAGGTATGTTTTAGAAATACATTAGAGCTTCATTTGGACCAGGTTACATGCTAGTATAACCCTCTGTGATTATACACCTCGGTTCATTAGTTATCCGATTAATATGCATGATTCCGTTAATTGCTCATATGTTGACCATTATGCCCTTATTGCCTTAAAACGTGATTTTTGGAAATGTAGAAGAGTAGAAACTTAAATTACTGATATATAAACTTGTAACCAAAGTTTGACATAATTCGAGGTCTAGATTGAGAGTTATGCTCATTAGCGCAAAATAGAAGCTTTATGTTAATAAAATGGCGTAATTAGCGTATAGCCTAGTTAAGCCTACTTTTTGGTATCAAACTTAATACCCAATGATGTAATATATTATTTTGGGATTTTTAAAGATTTTTAATTAATTTTAGGCTGAGCATAACTAGTAGTCGTAGGCTTAATCCGGTAATTGTCGGTTTTGCCCTTACGGGCCATAAAATGAGTTTTACATATCTAAACGACTCCAAACCTTTTGCTACTGATCTTAAATGATAAATAAATTATTTTAATCCTTCTGGAATAATAATAAAAATATCAGCTTTAAGTATATAACCAGGAAACGGCTCCTAATCGCCATTCTAGGCGTTTTTAACGCATAGTATGTACTAGAACTACTTTAGACATACAAGGGTTGATACCTACTGATATTTTAGGCAAATTAGAATATTTTAACAGTAATCAAAGGTTGATTAACTCAGACTCCAGTTTTGAGCTTTTCGGCTTATGTGAAATTACCAAAATGCCCCTACGGTGCATAGTTTGGTTTTAATTGAGAAATTTCACATATATACTTTACCCTACTGTTATAACTTATTAAATTGAGTATTTTTACTGATTACATCAGACCGGTAACTCAGATTAATACTTAAACTCTTTTATAACCTTTTAAATGACCAAACTACCCCTACGGGGCCTGGTTTGTGTTTAAATACGTTTCGGGCATAATGAAAGACATCTTGCTGATGTCACAACATATTTGAGGCATCATTAACTTAGGAAACCTGTAGATGGCTCTAATGAATACCCGTCACGCTTATTACGCGTTCGGTTCGGTTTATGTAACAAGTTTACATAAATTAGCCGAAACGGGTCAAACCTTATCGGTTTTATCTCAAAATACAGAATGTGAATAATAAACCCATATTAAGCAAGTCTCTGAACTTGTCGGGTCTAAATCACATTCTATCCGGTCTACGCTTAATCGTGCATACAAACCGTATCGTTGAAACTAGCCGGTCTAAGCTTAAGCTTAATTAAAGACCCGTTAGGATTCTAATAGGTTATATTAAACCTTCGTTCCAGATTAGGAGCCCAGTAAAAGTACTTGCATTTACTTTATTGGATTTATACTTTGCTCAGGTAAATACTCTTAACTTATTTTCCCTATACGGGCTTGGGATACGGCACTATAAAAGTACCGCTTGGTCGGGTATGTAGACATGTAAATCGGATTGTGATTAATGTATTAAATAACTCGCTTTATTCTGTATTATTTGATGTATGGCCCTTGGGGGTTAAATGACCATGTCCTGGATATCCTTGGCATCATTTTACGAAATGGCCATGACCTAAGCACGGGGTGTAGGCGTACACCTGACAGATGCATTATGTAAAAACTGGTAATCCACTTAGGGGTATCATCTTTGTGGGCATTATACCGGAACTGGTAATCCACTTAGAGGGTGATAGCCTGTGGGCATTATACCTATGGCGTGTCAGTTAATATGTCCCGATGGACGGCAAATGAGTAAAACTGTAAACAAGATTATTTATAAATAATTGTCCCAAGTTATAAAGATATGTTTTGCCGAAGTGCATTCAAATCAGTTGTATTAAACTCTTTTCTAAATGAGTCAGTTGAGTTGTATTTACCAGTGTAAACTTACGTATTTTCCAAAAAGGCTAAGTGCAGGTGCTAGACGAAATAGGCTGGCTACTCCAGGCATCATTACTCAAGTTTCGCAAGCTCTAGATGTCAAAGTCTGTTGAACAGTTTTTATTTTATTTCGATCCGCCTGTGGATCCTTTACTTCCGTTGTAATACCGAATATTACTTTATATTCGGAATGTAATAATAATTATCTTTTGCTTCCGCTGTGCATCCATATATATTGTGTTGTTTGACTATTGTGTTGCCAACCACGTCACGATACTCCCCACCGGGCCCACCGGTGACACGTGGAAAGTCGGGGTGTGACAGGTTGGTATCAGAGCCAACACTGAGTGAATTAAACACTAGTCTTTTGTGTTTAATCTCAGTTACACAATTGCACATTCTTGAGTCTAGACAAGAATATAGGACAAATTCTAAATTCATTTTATTTTGTCCTTATTTGATTCTTTTGTTATTTTTCTGACTTGCCCATGCAAAGAACATTTAACGTATTCTGCAAGTCAATTGCTATAGAAGTCCCGTTTAGGGCAACCATATACTTTTTTAAATTTTAAAGGGATGATTATATTTAAAGTATCATTCCTATATTATAAGATCTACCATTATAATAAAATGGCAAAATTTAAAAAGGACAAAACCTAGCCATGTGTCACATTAAGACAGGGCCAAGATGGTAGTTCCATAATTAGATTCAGATCCTTGTTAACAGTTCAATTTAGGATTGCTCTTTGTTAAATATTAAAAAGAATCTTAAAGGTAAAACCTAGCCTAAATGTCACGGCATACAAGGCCAAGATGGTAGAACCTATTCAAGAGATTCAAATCCTTATTAAACATATGAAAGCATATTAACATGCTCGACAAAATGTGATATGATAAAATCACATAAGTCGTTTTGGGATATACTAAATTCCCTTATTTATATAATCATCACTTATGGATGAAGTGCCCACGGGCTATAACTAACGTCCTCTGGGACTAAAGACAGTGGTAGTCTACAACTCCCTGTCAAGAAAAGGCAATGAACTTTGATTCAAACCTTGAAGCCTCGATTCTATAAAATCAAGGCCTATAAATTAAACTTGTCTACGTGACTAGGCCTTTTGTGCTATTATTAACTTATAATTTAGGAGTATAATAAAGATCCTGAATAACTATATATTTATCAAATTAACCAATATGTGTATTAAAAACATGGTTAATAGATCGTTCAAAACGATAAAACTGTTTAAACTTCCGTATAAACCTTGTCCTTGTTTAATTTTTATGTAGCAATTAAAACTACATGGCTGGGTCGGAGGAAGGGAACAGTCATCCTTTGGATAACCACGATGATAATGATAGGATTAATATAACCAAAGGAGAACTTTGTTCACTGATTAATACAGCTGTATCTAAAGCTGTAGAGGGACAGTTTAAGGAGTATAGTGAGACAAATAGTAAGGCCTCATCTGTACCCCACTCTAAGTCTGTCCCTAAGACTCATTCGGAGGCTCACAGCAAGCCACCGCCCTCAAAGAAAGATGAGTTAAAGAAAGATGATGATCGACAATCATCTATTCCACACAGTGTTCCATCCAAGAAGATAGAGTTCGATAATGAACCACATACCAAATCCTGTAACTATAAGTACTTTGTTTCCTGCAAGCCCCGAGATTTTACTGGGGAAAAGGGGGCGGTTGATTGTATGATTTGGTTGGATGAAATGGACACAGTTGTCGATATCAGCGGTTGCGCTGAAAGGGATGTCGTGAAGTACGTATCCCAATTGTTCAAAGGAGAGGCACTGGCATGGTGGAAGTCTCTCATTCAAGCTGCTGGGAAGATTCCGCTCTACAGCATGTCATGGGAACAGTTTGTTATTCTCATTAAAGAGAATTACTGCCCTCAACACGAGGTTGAGGGGATCGAGTCAGATTTCTTATCTTTGGTGATGACGAACTTAGATTGTCAAGCTTACCTCACCAGTTTTAATACCCTGTCCAGACTGGTCCCTTACCTTGTAACACCAGAGCCCAAGCGAATTGCACGCTTCATTGGGGGTTTAGCCCCAGAAATCAAAGCCAGTGTTAAGGCTTCAAGACCTGCTACATTTAGGTCAGCAGCTGATCTCTCTCTGTCCCTTACTTTGGATGCGGTCAGGCTAAGGTCGCTAAAGAAATCTGAAGAAAGTAAGAAGAAGCGTGAGGATGATAACTCACGAGGGTCAGAGAAGAAACACAAGGGAAACACTGATGCTAAGAGGTCTGGGTCTGAAAGGAATAGTCAGCGGACAGAGGAAAAGCCAAGGTGCTCGACTTGCCAAAAACGCCACTTTGGAAAATGCATAATGGAGTCCAATTCTAAGTCAGGACCACCTGCATGTGGGATATGCAAGTCAAGGGAGCACAAGACTGTTGATTGCAGGAAGATTAAAGAGGCTACATGCTACAACTGCAACGAGAAAGGGCACATAAAGACCAACTGCCCTAAGTACGCAAAGAAGCCTGAAGAGGCCAAGAAAGCAAACGCATGAGTCTTCCATACGAACGCCAAGAAGATGATGCAGAATGATAACTATATAGTAGATATTTTTTTTATATCAAACAGTTTATGCATGAATTTTATTTGATACTGGCACTTATCATTCTATAATGAATAATAAATGTTGCGAACTATTGTCTCCGTCTGATTAAGACTACGGTCATTTAATACGAGGTAGAAATTGGCCGATGATACTTTAGAAAATGCTCCAACAGATCCTATATTGATATTTAATATCTATTAGAAATCACTATTTTCTAATACCCTTATAGCAAACTTTTGGTTGCATACATAAGGACTCAATATAGTGATAAAAATCGATTGGTTGCCATAAAAATCAAGCCCATATTGTGAGTGATAAGAAGCAATTAATTATCAAGACTCCTTATAAGACAACCCTCATAATTACATGTATCCGTACGATTAATAAATATTAAACATAAAAAAATGGTGGAATTGGCCGTCCCCGGAATCGAACCTGGGTCTAGGCCGCACCCTTTCGCGCGCCTAGCCAACCGAGCTAGGTGCCTAGTTTGTGAAACTTCCATTATTGATTAAATATAAGCACTTGTACGATAAACTTCCTTATCATTTATCAATGATAATTTCTGCTAAGTGTCCTGTTTTTAATACAGGCAATAATAAATCTTCATGAACCATAAGCTTAGCAAACTTTTATATAATCCACAAGGTATAACTACCAAGGAAACCATAGTAACCGATTCTTATAGATTGGCAAGGAATCCTTCCGAAAATCAGAGTACTCTTTCTTTGCATAGAGTACGACGACATATGTTATTTTAATTATTTTCTCATTATTTTTCTATCACCTGCGAATGCCAAACTAGGTTTGATAAAAGTGTCATATGATGATTGGTGTATCCTAGTGTGTCCCATAGATTATTTCCATGTCTGATCAGCATGGAGGTTTAATACATGGAACCCCTGAGATATCCCAATGGTCATATTGTACTAATATCGACTAGTAGTATTCAAAGGAGATATCCGGAACAGAATTATCCAAATAAATATTCCTTGGTAACGGAATATGTGGACTCATAACATGAATGTGTCACTTATTATGTGGGTAATAAAACCTCAAAAGGGTTTCCCCTGATCACCACTCTAACCAGGTCAAATGTCGGGTCAAACTTATAATTAAAAAGTCAACAGGATGCTTAAAATGTCATTTATGCATAATTTGCTATCTAGAACATGTACAACCTGTTTGATCATTGTTATAACTTAGTAATAAGTGTAAGAACATGTCCAAACATGTTCAACCCGACTATTTCCTGTTTAGACCCGGTTCGGAACCGAAAGTCACATAGTTTGACTTTCAGTTCTGACCCGTTTAGGTATGTTTTAGAAATACCTTAGAGCTTCATTTGGACCAGGTTACATGCTAGTATAACCCTCTGTGATTATACACCTCGGTTCATTAGTTATCCGATTAATACGCATGATTCCGTTAATTGCTCATATGTTGACCATTATGCCCTTATTGCCTTAAAACGTGATTTTTGGAAATGTAGAAGAGTAGAAACTTAAATTACTGATATATAAACTTGTAACCAAAGTTTGACATCAATTCGAGGTCTAGATTGAGAGTTATGCTCATTAGCGCAAAATAGAAGCTTTATGTTAATAAAATGACGTAATTAGCGTATAGCCTAGTTAAGCCTACTTTTTGGTATCAAACTTAATACCCACTGATGTAATATATTATTTTGGGATTTTTAAAGATTTTTAATTAATTTTAGGCTGAGCATAACTAGTAGTCGTAGGCTTAATCCGGTAATTGTCGGTTTTGCCCTTACGGGCCATAAAATGAGTTTTACATATCTAAACGACTCCAAACCTTTTGCTACTGATCTTAAATGATAAATAAATTATTTTAAGCCTTCTGGAATAATAAAAATATCAGCTTTAAGTATATAACCCGGAAACGGCTCCTAATCGCCATTCTAGGCGTTTTTAACGCATAGTATGTACTAGAACTACTTTAGACATACAAGGGTTGATACCTACTGATATTTTAGGTAAATTAGAATATTTTAACAGTAATCAAAGGTTTATTAACTCAGACTCCAGTTTTGAGCTTTTCGGCTTATGTGAAATTACCAAAATGCCCCTACGGTGCATAGTTTGGTTTTAATTGAGAAATTTCACATATATACTTTACCCTACTGTTATAACTTATTAAATTGAGTATTTTTACTGATTACATCAGACCGGTAACTCAGATTAATACTTAAACTCTTTTATAACCTTTTAAATGACCAAACTACCCCTACGGGGCCTGGTTTGTGTTTAAATACGTTTCAGGCATAATGAAAGACATCTTGCTGATGTCACAACATATTTGAGGCATCATTAACTTAGGAAACCTGTAGATGGCTCTAATGAATACCCGTCACGCTTATTACGCGTTCGGTTCGGTTTATGTAACAAGTTTACATAAATTAGCCGAAACGGGTCAAACCTCATCGGTTTTATCTCAAAATCCAGAATGTGAATAATAAACCCATATTAAGCAAGTCTCTGAACTTGTCGGGTCTAAATCACATTCTATCCGGTTTACGCTTAATCGTGCGTACGAACCGTATCTTTGAAACTAGCCGGTCTAAGTTTAAGCTTAATTAAAGACCCGTTAGGATTCTAATAGGTTATATTAAACCTTTGTTCCAGATTAGGAGTCCAGTAAAAGTACTTGCATTTACTGTATTGGATTTATACTTTGCTCAGGTAAATACTCTTAACTTATTTTCCCTATACGGGCTTGGGATACGGCACTATAAAAGTACCGCTTGGTCGGGTATGTAGACATGTAAATCGGATTGTGATTAATGTATTACATAACTCGCTTTATTCTGTATTATTTGATGTTTGGCCCTTGGGGGTTAAATGACCATGTCCCGGATATCCTTGGCATCATTTTACGAAATGGCCATGACCTAAGCACGGGGTGTAGGCGTACACCTGACAGATGCATTATGTAAAAACTGGTAATCCACTTAGGGGTATCATCTTTGTGGGCATTATACCAGAACTGGTAATCCACTTAGAGGGTGATAGCCTGTGGGCATTATACCTATGGCGTGTCAGTTAATCTGTCCCGATGGACGGAAAATGAGTAAAACTGTAAACAAGATTATTTATAAATAATTGTCCCAAGTTATAAAGATATGTTTTGCCGAAGTGCATTCAAATCAGTTGTATTAAACTGTTTTCTAAATGAGTCTGTTGAGTTGTATTTACAAGTGTAAACTAACGTATTTTCCAAAAAGGCTAAGTGCAGGTGCTAGACGAAATAGGCTGGCTACTCCAGGCATCATTACTCAAGTTTCGCAAGCTCTAGATGTCAAAGTCTGTTGAACAGTTTTTATTTTATTTCGATCCGCCTGTGGATCCTTTACTTACGTTGTAATACCGAATATTACTTTATATTCGGAATGTAATAATAATTATCTTTTGCTTCCGTTGTGCATCCATATATATTGTGTTGTTTGACTATTATGTTGCCAACCACGTCACGATACTCCCCACCGGGCCCACCGGTGACACGTGGAAAGTCGGGGTGTGACACAAACGCTCTACCTCTTGCGTTTTCTTGGGGTATCCGTCCAACCACCGTGGATGCAAATGTTATGATCCATCCACTCGAAATTTTTTTATCTCTCGTCACATAATTTTTGACGAAACATCCTTTCCCTTTTCTAAAAGTCATCAACCCACTGCCCAAACTTATCACTTTCTTTCAGCCGATCCACATCCTCTACATTGGGTAATCTCCTCTACCCACAGTAACTACGCCAACACCCCAGGCCCAAACACCTCTTCAGCCCACCCCACTGAAAGCCACCAACATCCACTCTCGGCCCAACCACCCTCAATTCCAGCCACACCTACACCACATCTACACAACCAGGCCACATCCTCTCCTACCAGCCCGGCCCAACCTCCACATAGCCCATTAAATTCTCCTACCCAAATTAACTCTCCAACCTCTTCTGCTCACCCTACTCCCACTGAACACACTCCTCACATGTCACCTACACTAACAGTTGACTCTCACACTCAAAACCCTTTACCCCATGTTCCTCCCACACATAACCAACGGACCATCCAAACCCGAAGCATGTCCGGAATCACCAAACCAAAACAAATCCTAAACTTAAACTGCTCCACTTCCACCTCTATCTCCCCACTCTCTCATAACCCAATTGATGCCCTTCATAACAAGGACTGGTATGCGGCCATGCACGATGAATATTGTGCCCTTATTGATAATAGAACTTGGGTTCTGGTTCCTCGACATTCAAACATGAACATTGTGCGTAGCATGTGGATCTTTCGGCATAAAAAGCATTCCGATGGATCCTTAGAAAGATACAAAGCAAGACTCGTATGTGATGGCCGTTCTCAACAAGTGGGTATCGACTGTGGTGAAACCTTTAGTTCCGTTGTAAAACCCGCAACAATTCGCACGGTATTAACATTGGCCGTGTCAAACGGTTGGCCGATCCACCAACTAGATGTGAAAAACGCATTTCTACACGGAAATTTACAAGAAACGGTTTACATGCACCAACCGTTGGGTTTTCGTGACAAACATTTTCCCGACCACGTATGTTTATTGAAGAAATCACTTTACGGTCTCAAACAGGCCCCACGCGCTTGGTATCAACGGTTTGCGGACTACGTTTCTCGTATGGGTTTTCAACATAGTCAATCCGATCACTCCCTTTTTATTTACAAAAATGGTAGCGATATCGCCTACCTTCTTTTATATGTTGACGACATAATTTTGGTCACTTCTACAAATCGTCTACGAGCTCACTTCATGCGGTCACTATCTACGGAATTCGCCATGAAAGATTTAGGCCCTTTAAGTTATTTTTTTGGTATAGCAGTACATCGCCAAGGCCAATCTATATTCTTATCTTAAAGGACATATGCTGAAGATATCCTTCAAAGGGCCAAGATGACATCCTGTAATCCAACATTCACCCCTGTTGACACAAAGCAAAAGCTTAGCTCCACAACTGGCAATCCTCTCCCTGATGGAACCGAATACCGTCAACTAGCCGGAGCCCTCCAATATCTCACTTTTACCCCCCCCCCCCCGATATAACCTATGCCGTCCAACAAGTGTGCATGCACATGCATGCCCCGCGTACCTCTCACATGCATGCTCTTAAACGTATTCTACGATACATAAAAGGTACGATCGATTATGGGCTCACTATTTCTCCGACATCATCTACTGCCCCTTATATCTTACACGGACGCTGACTGGGGCGGTTGCCCCGACACACGTCGATCCACTTCCGGGTATTGTGTTTATATGGGTGCTAATTTACTTTCATGGTCATCGAAACGCCAACCGATTTTATCTCGATCAAGCGCGGAGGCCGAATACCGCGGAGTTGTTTCGTCCGGAAAAAAGTCGCTCACGGCCAAGTTCGGGTCCTTCATGTTCCATCCAGGTACCAAATAGCCGATATCTTCACGAAGGGACTTCCACGAATATTGTTCGAAGGTTTTCGAGACAGTCTCAACGTCCGACAACCTCCTGTTTCAACTGCGGGGGTATATTAGCACAATTATCTCCGCGTGATCTCAACCACGAAATCTCTTCCCAATCACCATTAAAATATAATTGATTGTATTAAAGTTATATTATTTACCATATATAGCATAGGAGACAGTCTTGTATTATGCATGTGTATATATGGTCGATTGTGATCAAGAGAAAGGCAAGAAATTGATACCTATTCTATTACATATTGTAAACATGGAAATAACAGATGAAGAAGATTGTGATGATCCAGGAACACCACAATCTATTGACAACATACACAGAGATTTCTAAGAAGAATGATGTAAGCTATGACATCCAGAGACATGTGTGCACAACAACAAAAAAATTAGACAACCATAAGAGCTACCAAGCACATGCAGGAGATATGTCACACCCCAACCGATGGTGGAAACATTGGGGTGTGGCACTGAGCGAAACAGATTGTTCAAGAGAATCCATAACAACTATTAAGTGACAATATATTTAACGTTAATGTCCCATACCACTAACATATAAAGCATAAATAGTTATTACAGATAATTGTCTCATAAACAAAATTCTGTTCCGACAACTCAGATTTATTTAGTTTGTTTCTAGACCTCCTAGCTTGTTCATCATAGCACAGCATCCTAATCAACCTGTCACATACGCTAAAATAAATGTCAATACATAAAATGTAAAGGTGAGTATACAAGTTTGCATAGTATGTAGTATAGAATGCGTTTACGCATAACCAACATGTATCACGTAGAGTTGTGAAGCAAGTAAGTTATTGACAAAGACACTAGCAATACCAATAACTGCGAGTTGTAGTATACGCGACACATGTTCACCACTGCGAGCACGTGAAGTAATAACCTTAATAACCCCTGAATAAACAGGTGCTGAGTCCAAACTATAGTACTATCGTTGCTAAGGCAGGTAGACAGTAATCAATGTGTAAACATAACAAACAAGCATTCATCGAGTCACGTATAACATGCGAGTGCGGTTAGCATTGTAAATCGTTTAGTATAGTGTGAGTTGTGTTTTGATATAGTAAACGTATGTAACACCCAAAAGCGCGTTAAGCGAAAAAGGGTTTGAGTATACTCATAGTGATTTCGTAGACGTTAAACACGCACTGTGTTGGATTGAAGGGAGCGCTGAGTTAGCCTGATCATAGAGCAGTAGCGTAAGCGTTGAGCGGGGCATAAAACAGCGTGTCATAAAGGTAACTGAGCGAATGGGCACAACCCATCCGGACGGATGGTCATCCGGTCGGATGGTAATCCGATCGGATGGCCATTCGAGGGAAATGTGTTTGTTTGTGAAATTGTCTCTAAAACTTTTAAAGTTTTCGTTGTAGCGTTTAAACAATGAGAAGTACAGTTGCCAATTCATCCGGTCGGATGGTCATCCGGACGGATAGCCATTCGATCGGATGGCTACTCGTGCGAGAAGTTGATAGTTGTAGTTTTTCGTAAAATTTCTAAGTAAAAGTTTGAAGTTTACGGAGACGGCGTGATGACGCGTCAAGCAACAGAAACACACCGAAGCCCAGCTCATTCGATCGGATGGGAATCACCCCATTTGAGCGTACTCACTGTTCTTTTGGTGAAGTTTCATGTCCAACCCGTTAATCAGTCATCTATCCGGTGGAAGTTCGTTTTCAAGCTGACTCTCAACTAGGAAATGAGCAGAGAGCCCGTATGAGTATGGATTCCATCGGTTTTGAGTAGTAGAGTGTAGAAGAGTTGAAAGAAATGTTGAAAACAAATGGAAACATCCTTTAACTGATTTAATCTTGTTAAGATTTGTCTTAAAACATGTGGAAATCCTTTAGATCTGGACCAAACTTGATGGGATGACATCACCCAAGTGAACACCATCTTCAAGTAGCCCAAAACCAGGTGATTTCTGTGAGAAAACAAGTGATTTTGATGAAGAAGATGATAGAGAAGTGTGTAGTGATGATAGTTGTACAAGATTTGAGATGAAATACTTACGAAATAGCTTGAAATCGAGGGAAAAGTGCTTGAAAGCGTATGGGAGCGAGTTGGTCGAATGGAGCTGTCACATCAGTGACTAGTGATGTGACAGGCGAGTATTTATAGGCTGAGAGGAGAAATAAGGCGGTGCAGAGTGGGTCGGATGGCCTGTCGATCGGATGGCCATCCGTCCGGTTGGCCATCCAAGCGGATGGTCATCCGGACCGTGGTCCATTCGATCACTGGTCCATTCGATCCGACGAACCGTGTTTTGTTAGTTTTCGACTTTCATTTCATGCGTTAAGCGTTACGTTTAAGCGAGTTACGAGTAAGCGTTCGAGTGTGTAAGCGTTGATAACCCCATAATATTTAAACAACTAATCTAATCTACACTATAACAACTATAAGCATAAAACTAAATTTACGTTTCGAGTATGCGTTGTGTTTGTGTTGCGATAGCGTTTGCGAGTAACCACACATAATAAAATAAACACACACAAGTAATCAAGTAATGCATACACACAAGTAAATAAATAACAGAACCGCGTTTCTCCTTTGCGTTGTGATGAGGGTTGAATTGCATTGAAATGCGTTTAGAATGCGATAAGTAGCGTGATAGTATGTGTTTTGAATAAGCGTTGAGATCATGCGTCTAATAATGCGTTTCAAAATATAGTTTAAAATAGTTGACCCTTAGTGATAATCGGAATCTCGAGAGTACAAGTCAGTTAAGCAAGAAATGACAGATCTAAGTAATGACCCAGAAAGTCGGGTTGTTACAGCCTCCCCTACTTTAGGAAATTTCGTCCCGAAATTAAGGTGCAGGCGTAACAAAGAGTTGTAGATATTTAGCTTTCATATTACTCTCGAGTTCCCAAGTGAACTCGGCGCCACGTTTGCCTTCCCAGCAAACCTTCACTATAGGGATGCGAGAGCGTCGAAGTTTCTTGGTCTCTCGGTCCATGATTTCTACTGGCCTTTCCACGTAGTGTAGAGTCTTATTTATTTGCAAGTCTTCCAGAGGCACATGCAAATTCTCTTCGGCTAGGCACTTTTTGAGGTTCGGGACGTGGAAAGTCGGATGTACGTTGTTGAGTTCCTCCGGTAGTTCGAGTCAGTAGGCCACTTTGCCAATTCTTTCCAGAATCTTAAAGGGTCCAATGTATCGAGGCGCTAGTTTTCCATTCTTGTCGAATCGGATCAATCCCTTCCAAGGTGAAACCTTTAGGAGTACGTGATCACCAACTTCAAACTCAAGGGGCTTACGGCGTCTATCGGCGTAACTCTTTTGGCGACTCCGAGCTTTCAAGAGATCGTCTCGTATTTGGAGGATCTTGTCTGTCGTTTCTTGTAATAACTTAGGACCGGTAATCTGTGCGTCTCCGATCTCGTGCCACACGATAGGCGATCGACATTTCCTTCCATATAATGCCTCAAAGGGTGCCATTCGAATACTAGCATGATAACTGTTATTGTACGAGAATTCAACAAAAGGTAAATGCATATCCCAATTACCACCAAAATCTATGACACACGAGCGAAGCATGTTTTCAAGGGTGAGGATCGTGTGTTTAGTCTGACCATCGGTCTGGGGATAGAACGCGGTACTGAGATTAAGAGTTGTACCGAGAGCAGATTGAAAAGTCTCCTAGAGGCGCGAAGTGAATCGACCATCGCGGTTAGAGATGAAGTCACGAGGTGTCCCATGTCGACAGATAACTTCGTCGGTATAGATTCGTGCTAATCGTTCCACCTTATAGTCCTCTCGTATTGGCAGAAAGTGTGCGGATTTCGTGAGACGATCCATAATAACCCAAATGCTATCATGACCAGAGGGAGTGCGAGGGAGTTTCGTAATGAAATCCATAGCTATACTCTCCCATTTCCACATAGGGATCTCGAGTTGTTCGAGTAAGCCAGAGGGTTGTTGATGCTCGGCCTTAACCTTCAAGCAGGTTAGGCATTTCGAAACGTATAGAGCAATATCTTTCTTCATTCCCGGCCACCAGTACCTGGAGCGAAGGTCCTGGTACATCTTGTCGGCACCGGGGTGAATAGAATACCGAGATTTGTGGGCCTCAATCATTAATAACTCCAGAAGGTTATTGCGACTAGGGATCCACATGCGATCGAGGTAGTGAAAAATACCATTCGGTTTATTCACCAGTTGGTTTTCGGTTTCGAGTATCCTTTCTTCCTTCATAGTAATCTCCATAAAACAAACATGTTGTGCTTCACGAATGAAAGTCTCGAGATGATTCAAAGTGTGAGAGTCACGAACACTATACACATAGCTCCGTCGACTGAGAGCATCGGCCACGATGTTTGCTTTGCTAGGATGGTAACGTATCTCAATGTCGTAGTCATTGAGAAGTTCGACCCATCTGCGTTGGCACATGTTCAGCTCTTTCTGGTTGAAGATATGTTGTAGGCTCTTGTGGTCGGTGAAGACCGTACACTTGGTACCATACAGGTAGTGTCGCCAAATCTTCAATGCAAAGACAACTGCGCCTAATTCAAGATCGTGGGTCGTGTAGTTTTTCTCATGGACTTTGAGCTGCCGAGACAACCAAAACCCAGGTTAGAGGCATCGCAGTAAACGACAAAATCATCATTTCCGTCGGGTAGAGTACGTATAGGAGCATTGCAGAGCATATGCTTAAGGGTTTGAAAGGATTCCTCTTGTTCAGAACCCCAAACAAAAGGTTTATCCTTGTGCGTTAAAGCGGTAAGTGGTACATCGATTTTAGAGAAATCAGCGATGAATCGGCGATAATAACCAGCCAATCCAAGAAAAGAACGAACTTCAGACGGCGATTTCGGTGTAATCCAATTCTTAACTGCTTCAATCTTCGCGGGATCAACGTGAATACCTTGATTGTTGACAATATGACCAATAAATTGAACCTCCTCAAGCCAAAATTCACACTTGGAGAATTTGGCATAGAGGCGATTTCCTTGGAGAAGCTCAAGAACTAAATGTAGATGACGTGAGTGTTCAGCTTTCGACTTCGAATAGATAAGGATATCGTCGATGAAGACGATGACAAAATGATCAAGAAAAGGTTTACGCACACGATTCATTAAATCCATGAAAACCACGGGTGCGTTGGTAAGACCAAAAGGCATTACTACGAACTCATAATGACTGTACCGAGTGCGGAAAGAAGTTTTCGGAATATCTTCGTCTTGAATACGCAACTTATTTTAACCTGAACGTAAATCGATCTTAGAAAAACATGTAGCACCTTGCAATTGATCAAATAAATCATCGATTCGGGGAAGAGGATAGCGATTCTTGATAGTAAGCTTATTGAGTTCCCTATAATCGATGCACATGCGGAACGATCCATCCTTCTTTTTAACAAAAAGGACAGGTGTGTCCCATGGCGATGTGCTAGGGCGTATGAAGCCTTTATCAAGTAGTTCCTGGAGTTGACTAGAGAGTTCACGCATCTCTGAAGGTGCGAGACGATAAAGAGCTTTCGGGACGGGTGTAGCACTAGGAATAAGATCAATACGAAAATTGATATCGCGGGTAGGAGGTAAACCAGGTAGATCGTCGGGAAAAACGTTAGGAAATTCACACAATAGGGACGTCTTTCGCAATTTTCTCTTCCTTTTCCTTCTACGCTACTACAATGTGAGCCAAGAAAGCCATGTATTCCTTTCGGAGATACTTGCTAGCTTGTATGCAAGCCATCAATTTCAAATCCTTCGAGGGTAATTCGCCATAAACACATAATTGATCACCGTTTGAAAGAGAGAAACGGGTCTTCTTTTCGAAACAAACGACTTCAGCACGATTTTCCCGAAGGAAATCCTTGCCTACTATGACATCGAAACTACCAAGCTGCATTGGGATAAGGTCGATAGGGAAGATGTGATTGTTGAGCTCGAGAGTACAATCACGTAGAACATAATCGACAGTGATGGTCCTTCCGGTGGCGATTTCTACATCGAACGTCGTTGGGAGTCTAGCACGTTTACATTTTAGGAGCTTTTCGAATTCAAACGACATAAAATATGTATCGGCTCCAGTATCAAATAAACACGAAGCATAAATACCGTTAACAAGAAACGTACCATTGACAATGTTGTTGTCAGTTTGAGCCTGGCGAACATTGATGTTGAAGGTTCTGCCGCGGGCTGCTGCTGGTTGTGGCTGCTGCTGCTCCTGTTTGACTACACGATTAGGGCAGACGTTTGCAAAGTGGTTAGGATCACCACATGCATAGCAAGCACAGGCATTAGCAGCTGGTGTAGGTAGAGCTTGATGAATCTGGGGAGCAGGAAGTTGAGTTGGTTGCTGCACTGGAGCTTGATGAGTTTGCTGGCGAGGGCCAGTGCGACAATTGGCGGTGAAATGTCCATAAAGATTGCAGTGGACACAAAAGCGACAAGCGATCCCCACTGGGTGATGATAAATGCACGTAGGGCACAGGGGATGAGTACCGGTATACGCACGCTTTTTCGGCGGTGCGTTGGTGGCTAAAGCTTGTCGAGACTGGGGGTTAGGCGGCGATGGGACCATTGCGTTGTTCTTGTTGTTGTTGTTTCTCCACTTGCGATCACGACGATTCGATTTTGAAGATTGAGAGTCGGTAGCTTGGTGAAGACTCTTGGTTGCAGATTTGAAAACTCTAGCTTGAACTCACTTATCATTGATTTCAGCGGCGAGTTGGTAGGTTTCTTCGATCATAGCGGGTTTAGCTGCTTGCACAAAGTCAGCTACACAATCCGGTAGATCACGGATGTATTTCTTGATTGTCATGTCAGGCGTTGCCACCTGGCTAGGGCAGATAATACTGAGCTGTTTGAAGCGAGCGGTGAGACCAGCATTGTCACGTCCTTCTTGTTTAATATGCCAGAATTCATTCTCCAGCTTTTGCACTTCATGAGGAGGGCATAACTCCTTCATCATGAGTTCCCTGAGTTCCTCCCATGATAGGCTGTAAGCTGCATCATTATTGCGCCTGTTACGCTCTGCTGTCCACCAATCCAGTGCCCTGGACTGAAAGACTCCGATAGCATTAACAGTACACAGATTTTCTGGGCATCCACTTTGCCTGAAGGTGACTTCGATTGAGTCAAACCACTGGAACATGGCGTTGGGTCCATCTTCACCAGTGAAGTCTTTTGGACCGCAGGCCTTGAATTGTTTGAAGCTAAAAGGAGCTTTAGGCGAGTCGCTCTTCGATTCGACAGACGATTTGCTGCTAACCTCGTTGATCTCACTAACGATCTGAGGTATGACTTTTGCCATCTCTTTAGCGACCAGAGAAGCGATACGCTTATCAGCGTGATTTCGGCAAGCTGCGCGTGAAGTGTGGGATCCAAATGACGACATTGTCTGCAGCAGACATCGTCATAGGATTTAGACGAGATTCGATTATATCGGGTCGTAGAGAATAGTTTGGCGTTTCACACCATATATTTACTATTATTATTATTATTATCACACATAGAGCACAGATACACATAGTCACATAGGCCCATAAGCACATAAACACATAAGCACCTAAGCACGTAAGCACATAATACACGAACACATGTTATCCCATGCTAATACGTGGTCCATGTAAGCACATATTTTGCACGTATTCACCTACATATTTTGCACGTATTCACCTATCTTTCAAAGCGTAAGCGTTTTCGAGATTCTCGTAGCGCGTTCGAGAGTTGCGATTGAGTTGCGGGTAGCGTGTAGCGTGAGCAAGTATAGCGTACATCAGTAAGTACTATAGTGTAAGCGAGTTTAGTTTGTCTGCGATTTGTTAGCGTTTTGGATTGCAAGGGTTGTGCGAGTTGCACGCGTTTTGTATAGTGGAAAACGTTAAACCGAAACTTAAAATACATAAACACAGGAAACACAAAACACATAAAACTTCGATAATGCGTAATATCAGCGGTTGCGGCTTGAAAATGATAGAATACCTTGGGTGTGCGGCATCGACTAACCAAAGTGATTCAACTACTCACAACAGGTTCGAGTACACGCTTTGGCCGAATAGACTGTGCTCTCGCCGAATATGGCGAACGGCACGCATCCTTCCGGTTACTACATGACTCGGGTTATTGGAATCCATTGAGACTTTGGTGAGAATTTTTGTAAAACTTTTAGAGAGTGGAACGTGTCATTAAGATGCGGGTTTCACCCCTAACTTAACAACTTCGTTCCTGATAGTGTGGTAAATCCACGAGGTAGAGTTGGAGAATTTTGTCAAGATATGGATGTCACTCCTAGCTCAACGAAAGATTCTCGTGCTGAGAGTAAAAATACGCATAGAGTGAGTGGTTTTATCAAGAGTTCTTGGCTTTCACGCCTAATCTCGACAAGATCACTCAGTTGTGTTATGTGAGTGTTTTCGAAAACGTGTGCATAGTGTCTGCCTTAGGAAAGGCAGGTGATGTTTCAGCCTTAGGAAAGGCTGTCTTCGCGAGAAGCTGTAGTATGCGTTTTTCGCACGAAGTGTAGTTTTAGAGAGTTTGAACGAGAGCATCAAAAGTAAGCTTGTGCAAAACCCCACTGGGTTCGCACCAAGTTGGTCTGTTGGTACTTAGACTATAGACTAGGTTAACCCTACAAGACTTGACCTAATTCCCTATAGTTATGGCTCTGATCCCAATCTGTCACACCCCAACCGATGGCGGAAACATCGGGGCGTGGCACTGAGCGAAACAGATTGTTCAAGAGAATCCATAACAACTATTAAGTGACAATATATTTAACGTTAATGTCTCATACCACTAACATATAAAGCATATGTAGTTATTACAGATAATTGTCTCATAAACAAAATTCTGTTCCGACAACTCAGATTTATTTAGTTTGTTTCTAGACCTCCTAGCTTGTTCATCATAGCACAGCATCCTAATCAACCTATCACATACGTTAAAATAAAAGTCAATACATAAAATGTAAAGGTGAGTACACAAGTTTGCATAGTATGTAGTATAGAAAGCGTTTACGCATAACCAACATGTATCACGTAGAGTTGTGAAGCAAGTAAGTTATCGATAAAGACACTATCAATACCAATGACTGCGAGTTGTAGTATGCGCGACACATGTTCACCACTGTGAGCACGTGAAGTAATAACCTTAACAACTCCTGAATAAACAGGTGTTGAGTCCAAACTATAGTACTATCGTTGCTAAGGCAGGTAGACAGTAATCAATGTGTAAACATAACAAACAAGCATTCATCGAGTCACGTATAACATGCGAGTGCGGTTAGCGTTGTAAATCGTTTAGTATAGTGTGAGTTGTGTTTTGATATAGTAAACGTATGTAACACCCAAAAGTGCGTTAAGCGAAAAAGGGTTCGAGTATACTCATAGTGATTTCGTAGACGTTAAACACGCACTGTGTTGGATTGAAGGGAGTGCTGAGTTAGCCTGATCATAGAGCAGTAGCGTAAGCGTTGAGCGGGGCATAAAACAGCATGTCATAAAGGTAACTGAGCGAATGAGCACAACCCATCTGGACGGATGGTCATCCGATCGGATGGCCATTTGAACGGTTGGCCATTCGAGGGAAATGTGTTTGTTTGTGAAATTGTCTCTAAAACTTTTGAAGTTTTCGTTGTAGCGTTTAAACAATGAGAAGTACAGTTGCCAAGTCATCCGGTCGGATGGTCATCCGGACGGATGGCCATTCGATCGGATGGCTACTCGTGCGAGAAGTTGATAGTTGTAGTTTTTCGTAAAATTTCTAAGTAAAAGTTTGAAGTTTACGGAGACGGCGTGATGACGCGTCAAACAACGGAAACACACCGAAGCCCAGCTCATCCGATCGGATGGGAATCACCCTATTCGAGCGTACTCACTGTTCTTTTGGTGAAGTTTCATGTTCAACCCGTTAATCAGTCATCTCTCCGGTGGAAGTCTGTTTTCAAGCTGACTCTCAACTAGGAAATGAGCAGAGAGCCCGTATGAGTATGGATTCCATCAGTTTTGAGTAGTAGAGTGTAGAAGAGTTGAAAGAAATGTTGAAAACAAATGGAAACATCCTTTAACTGATTTAATCTTCTTAAGATTTGTCTGAAAACATGTGGAAATCCTTTAGATCTGGACCAAACTTGATGGGATGACATCACCCAAGTGAACACCATCTTCAAGTAGCCCAAACCAGGTGATTTCAGTGAGAAAACAAGTGATTTTGATGAAGAAGATGATAGAGAAGTGTGTAGTGATGATAGTTGTACAAGATTTGAGATTAAATACTTACGAAATAGCTTGAAATCGAGGGAAAAGTGCTTGAAAGCGTCTGGGAGCGAGTTGGTCGAATGGAGCTGTCACATCAGTGAATAGTGATGTGACAGGCGAGTATTTATAGGCTGAGAGGAGAAGTAAGGCGGTGCAGAGTGGGTCGGATGGCCTGTCGATCGGATGGCCATCCGTCCGGTTAGCTATCCGAGCGGATGGTCATCCAGACCGTGGTCCATTCGATCATTGGTCCATTCGATCCGACGAACCGTGTTTTGTTAGTTTCCGACTTTCGTTTCGTGCGTTAAGCGTTGCGTTTAAGCGAGTTGCAAGTAAGCGTTGATAACCCCATAATATTTAAACTAATCTAATCTACACTATAACAACTAAAAGCATAAAAGTAAATCTGCGTTTCGAGTATGCGTTGTGTTTGCGTTGTGTTTGTGTTGAGTAGCGTTTGCGAGTAACCACGCATAATAAAATAAACACACAAAAGTAATCAAGTAATGCACACACACACAAGTAAATAAATAACCAAACCGCATTTCTCGTTTGTGTTGTGATAAGCGTTGAAATGCATTTAGAATGCGATAAGTAGCGTGATAGTATGCGTTTTGAATATGCGTCGAGATCATGCGTCTAATAATGCATTTCAAAATATAGTTTAAAATAGTTGACCCTTAGCGATAATCAGAATCTCGAAAGTACAAGTCAGTTAAGCAAGAAATGACAGATCTAAGTAATGACCCGGAAAGTCAGGTTGTTACAAGATAAGGGAATCACTTATTGTATATAATTCATGTTGTCTTTTTTCTTCTTTAATGTGTATCCATTTCTTTTTCTGACATTAGAGCATGATGTGTAATAGTACATTATTAGATTAGCTTTTCCTCTTGCCTATATAAGGCGTAAAGTTCAGTTGTAAATACCATCCCAGAGAATTCAATAAAATTTCTTGCATTCTCAGTCATCTTTACGGCACACTAAACTTCTCTCCGTCACTCCTTAGCTTAACCTCCTAGTTCCTTAGTTTCGTCCGTTATATATATATATATATAGAGAGAGAGAGAGAGAGAGAACATTGTTGCCAATGAGATGGTGGTCCATTGGTATAGGTAAAATCTTTAAACACGGTTTGGATTGGAGAGGTCTTGGGGTTCAAGTTCTACGGACGACAAAAATTAAAAAAAAAATTGTTGTTAACAAAATTTAGAACAATGTTAGGAATAGTAAAATTTATGATTTTTTGGTTTTGGCCACCAAACTTTGTTTGATGATCATATTTAGTCCCTTACTTTTTTTTACGTTTTGTCTTTTAGTGAAAGATCTTTTTCCTTCCCCTATGAAGAAACACCAGTTCTAATCCGCTTAGGATAGAACTATAATGGTAGTCTTGACGGATATCTTCTTAATAACTTCTTCAGGCAAAAAAGTCTGGACTGATCTGCAAAAACAAAGCACCGTGAGCTCGTTACGAGAAGGAGGGAGGGGGGTTTCTCGTAACCACACTCTGGAGTGAGAATAAGTAATATTCTTACAAGGAAGTAAGGAAACAAGTGTGTGTTAAGAGTGAGAGTGTGAGGAATCAGATTCTCAAAGTTGTCAACTCTTCCCTCATTTTTTTGAACTTAAAACAATATCACTTTGATCATCTCAACTTTCTAATACATGTCGATATAAATTCAACTTCGTCTACGTTTTACGTTATGTAAGTCACGTGGTGTTAGAAATTCATGTTTTTGTTTTACGCTTTTTCCTAGTTTTGGCCGTCGTTCGGTTGCTAGGGGGGAGGTGGCTGAAGACTAATTATTATTATGAATCTTACTGTTAGCCTGTAATACAGGGGTGGTAGCATACTAGCATCAGGTCCGAACACCCATCCCTTTGGTTTCTATAGAGAATCATAATCCTGACATTGTATAGCTTAATTGGGTATCAACCATTTTTCACTAAGCTACAAATTGGAATTCATATATGCTAACATTCTTTAGTATTGTCTATAGGAGGAGCTGAAATACAAGTACCGTCATTAAAGCCGATATTGAAATAAGAAAAGATAATACTAAAATCACAACCTTCGAATTGTAAAAATTCACATCAAACTTACAACTTTGACAATGTTTTGACCACAAATTTGAAAATACAAATACTATTTCAGTACGCATCATGCCAACATGAACAGATAATACCAACAGAAATTTATATCATACATACAACCTATTATGAAAGCTGATTTGAAAACCAAAGTAAGCGAAAATATGAAACTTCGAATCAACCAAAATATTTTCCCTGCACAAGGAAAATACTTGCAGTAGCATCTTTCAAACGAACCACCTCGGACAGACAAACTGGCATGTCAGACACTGCGCAAAACCATGTGAAAATGATTAAAATTGGACTTCTAAAGTTTAAAATTTATGCATATCAATATGGAGAAGATTGCCTACTACAACCGGTTTCAGAAGAAATATGTACATATGGAAAATTTTACTCTAGTTTTCAAATGCTATTCATGTTAAAATAAAATGATATGAAAAGACATTACCTGAACTTACAACATCGCTCAAATTTCTGTTTGATCTCAACACCCAATCCCATGTTCCTCCACCACGTCCTCTCTACTCTGATGTTACGCAGGTTCTTTGCACTGTTTTCATTGAGAGGTAGTTCTGTCAGGTTTGGACACTTGTGTAGTTCCAAGGTACACAACGAGGGCCACTTCATATCTGAGCATATTTTCTTCAGCATCTGCAGATCGTGAAGTACGAGAGTTGTTAGTGTTGGTAAAATATCACCACCATTAGTTGATAACATGTTGATCTCTTCAATAGCTGAGCAATCTCTTATCTCGAGGTATTTGAGACTTATAAGCTGTTGAACCACATTATTTGAGAACAAGACTTTTAACTGAGAGCATTTACTTAGAACCAAAGTCTCAAGGTTCGAGAAGCCATCAGTTTGAATAAGAGTTTCAATTTTGTTGCATCTTTGAACCAAACAACCGTGAAGGTGAGGCACAATGATTGGATCTAGATGCTCCACGGAATTGTCTTTCATCATGATGAGAGCATTAACTTTCAACAACACTTTTTCAATTACAGGTTCAGTGACTATCTTATCACAAGATAGTACAAAGTTGTCATACTTGTGGAAAGACTTTGGAATTTCAAGGTCTGGAGTCATTTGGACACCAATATAAACTTGCAGTACTGTAGGGGATGTTTCTTTCCTTCAAAATGTGTTGAAGGCTACCTTGTTTTGGAACGAAGATTTTTAAAGTATCACCCCTAACTTGAATGACATCTACAATGTCATCTTGTAAGCAAAATTTAAGTGTAGTTAATTCCTTCAAAGTGTCAATTCTCTCTATGATATTTTCAATCACTTTATTTATGTGGACATCTGATTTCACATCTAAGATCAATTCCTTCAACGAAGAGAGTTCACATATAATAGGATGAAGAGTCCCACCTCCATTGATAGACACCATCAATCGCCTCAAATGCTTTAACTTTTTGATATCTTGTGGTAGCTCGTTCACTATACAACCACGTATATCAAGAACTTCAAGCATATGATCAAGACCCTCTATTTTGAAAGGGAGCTTTTTTAACATAGCAGAACCATTTACATAAAGCACTTTAAGCTTTTGCAAGTCGCTCATAGGGATCATCATTTCAGATCCTGTCTTGTACAGGTCCAAAATAATCAAACCCTTCATTTTCTTAAAAAATGAACTCGAAATGGTTTCCGGCTTCGAATTTTTTTGTAGGAAAAGTGTTGTAAGCTCTGGACAATCTACCTCATCAGGTAAATCATCAATTTCACTACCATTTAACGAGATCCAATGTGTATCTTTGCAATTATCATTTTTAAGCTTTTCAAGTGCTTCTTCTGCTACTAGATATTTGTATTGATTACGTTCTTGCAAAAGTTCCATTGCTGCTGTCCTAAATACTTTGTCAATGGTAACATATTGCTTATTCGAACCTTCATCAAGTAAAGCCATTGCTAAAAGATGCTCCAATATGTCTTGGGCGGTCACATTTGAACTCTCGGGAGCACCGTGTACAAGAAATTTATGAGTTGTCCAACAATCAAATAAGCAATCTATAGGAATTTTGCTACCTTCTGGATATAAAACAGTAAAGAGAAAGCAAAGCTTTTGGTTTTCTTCTAGGCCACCATAGCTGAAGTTCAAGAAACTTTCCAAGGCTTTCTTATATATGTCTCCCATTTTAGCTGGCCTTCTTAACATTTGCAATCCATCACTCCAATTTTGCGGGGATCTTTTTGATTTGAAGTTTTGTGCTACTATGTAAATGAGAGAGAAAAGACCATCACACCATTTAACTACTTTGCGAGCAATAGTTCCAATCTCATGTTGTTGTATTGTATCATTCTCGTTAATCAAAATATCTTCAAACATTTGCCATGAATCAGCCTCACTTAACTTTTTTATTTCTATATTGAAGAATTGAGTTGATCGAGTCAAGGGACCAAATGGAAACACATGTCGTAAGTATGTTGTGAAGACTACTTTGCTACCATTTTTATTCCTTGGTATACCTATAGTCTCAAGTTCAATATTTGACTTCAGATCATCCAATAACAGCATATATTTTGCACCATCCAACTCTCCCCGTATTTTGGATGCTAAGACATTGACATCTGTGATATCTCCAACATCCAATCCTAATCTTCTAGCAATAATATGTTGAACACGAACCTCTCTGCTATAACCATTGTCATGATTTTCGTAATCCGAAGCTGGCAGCCAAAGAACAATGTCAAACATTTTATTAGCAATTGTTTCATGATTGTTCACATGCTGGATTAGTACCCTTTTCCCTGTTCCTGGGACACCATGCACTCTGATTGTATCGTAACTTTGATCTTTCAGATACTCTAATAGTTGTTCTAGTTTCTCATTGAGTGGTGAAATATTTGCAATACTGATTGGTGTAGCCAACTCAACAATACGTCTTGTTTCTGGTCTTACCAAGTCATCCTCCAATTTCTTTCCCTCGCTGAAAACTTCGTCTATTTCTGCGCACGTTTCATTAATTTCCTCAATCAAAGCTGCATATGGATGAAGAATAACCCAGCCTCGTTCGAATTCAGAAAACTTGTCTTTCAGCTCCGTTACTTTAAGTTCAATTCTTTCCACCTCACTTAACCACAAATCAACGCGCTTCCGTGGAAACCAATATATCCGGAAATGATCTTCTACGCTACGTCTGATTTTATGTAGGTTAATCATCTTTGCTACCATACGCGAATGACTGTTTTTCAATGTTGGTTTAGCATTAATTGTCGTGGTTGCTAGGCTCCCCAAATTTGCACCAGCATCACCCACATTAGCAATAGCTTGGACTGTCGCTACAGCTACTTGAGCTATGTTGCCTGCCATTTTGACGTTTCAAACCTGTAGATAGCACACTAATCATTCAACCACTGTTCATGACTAATTTTTTTTTAATTATAATTTTATAGAAATATATAACTAATTAATGAAAAATGGTTGTTGGTAAACAAATAAATTGCCAAACATGGATTATTTTCACCAGGGGCGGAACTATAGTGTTAGTAGCCGTAGCACGGGCTACGGCTCAACCCCGTATTCGTAGTGTGTTTTTTTCGGTTTTATACGAAGGATACCCCTAAAAATACGAGGATACCCCTAACCAGAAAATAGGATATTTGTTTTTAGTAAAATCCAATTTTTCTTATAAGCCCAAACATTTTACAACCCGAAAACTTGTAGAATAATTAAACCCGAATGATAAAATAAGCCCAAATTAACAATAATAGATTGAAAGGAGGCCCAAAATATAATTGATAAAGTTTGCCCAAGACCCAAAACAATAAAAAAAAATCGGGATATCCCTAAATTAATGGGCTAGCTCCGCCACTGATTTTCACTTGGAGAACATGTAGTGGTTAAGAAAAAAGGTTTATTGCGCTTTTTTTTTTTTTGAAGGCACACACATTCTATTTCTTGGTGACTGAAATGCAAAAAATTTAATTGCCCCAACTATCACTAGAAGCTGAATCCTTGTTTTTCCCACCTAGCCACTAATTAAGGGCCAACACTTGGTATTTAGCACTAGGGAATATTTAGATAGGAGATTAAGCATTCCAAGAGAGGTTGGCAATGGTATGTAGTTGATGATAACACATACTGTATAGCAAACAACTGGCTTACACAAAAACACCTTAACGCAACTACTTTCACAGTTGCATACTTAAGTAGACTAGGTTTCTTTCATGCTTGTAATTGTAGGAAGAGGAAGACTACACTTTCTATAAGTTTGAGTTCCAATTTATTTGCATTTCTAAGCGTTAAAGACAGCTATTCAAATATTAAGGTTTCTTTATGTAGGGTAGGGATCCTAAGTGAAGTCCACCCTATTTGAGAAACTTGAGAAGCAATCTAGACCACACATTTTCCCTAAGCAAAAAATGCAAAAGAAAAGGTGAAAAAAATGCTTTTTTTTTGGGGAAAAATCGGAGCTTTTTCTTTAAGGTTTTTATTTTTTATTTAAAAAAAAAATTGGGATTTATACATATGTGTATATTGTTAATCTTTTAACTATAGATATGTGTATATTGTCAAATATACATATATGTATATACATGTTTAAAATTGAAAAATAAGTGTTATAAACCCTAAACCTTAAAGCTAAACCTAAACCCTAATTCTAAACCCTAAAGCTAAACCCTAATGCTAAACCCTAAAGCTAAAACCTAATGCAAACCCTAAAGCTAAAGCTAAACCCTAATGCTAAACCCAAAAGCTAAACCCTAATGCTAAACCCTAAATACTATTGCTAAACCCTAATGCTAAACCCTAATGTTAAACCCTAATGCAAAACCCTAAAGCCAAACCCTAAATACTAATGCTAAACCCTAAATAACACTTATTTTTCAATTTTAAACATGTATATACATATATGTATATTTGACAATATACACATATGTATGAATTCCAAAAAAAAAAAATTTAAAAACAAAAAAAAAAACAAAACCTTAAAGAAAAAGCTCCGATTTTTTCAAAAAAAATAAAATAAAATAAAATTTTTGCTTTTTTTGCCATTTTTTGCTTAGGGAAAAATGTGTGGTTCAGAATGCTTCTCAAGTTTCTCAATTAGCCTACTACTTCTCACATGATCCTTAGGGTTACTTGTATTAGTATTATGAAAGCAAGAGCAATTAATCAAGCAATACTATATGTTAGGTCTCAAGCGGCGCAGCAGAACCAACACACATACACAAACGATATAAACACGCAGACAGAAAATAATAAACATGACACAAAAGTATTACGTGGTTCGGTCCCAGTGAGGACCACGTCCACGGGCTATAAGCCTGCAACTAGGTTATTTTATTAAGCTTAAGGCACAAAGATTACAATTACATGACTGAATATATATATAGGTAAAGAGTACTGTACAAATGCCCTTATCGTACATTACGTACGCGCCAATCTCAGCCGTCAGATCATCTTCCCGCAATGAAAATCGCATGTTTTTTTTTTTTGTAATAATTTCGCATGTGATAATTTTGATGAAATAGCAGGTGTTTTTTTGTAACAATTTCGCATGTGGTAATTCAATTTCGCATGTGATAATTTTGATGAAATAGAAGGTTGTTTTTTTGTAACAATTTCGCATGTGGTAATTCAATTTCGCATGTGATAATTTTGATGAAATAGAAGGTTGTTTTTTTGTAACAATTTCGCATGTGGTAATTCAATTTCGCATGTGATAATTTTGATGAAATAGCAGGTTGTTTTTTTTTTGTAACAATTTCGCATGTGGTAATTCAATTTCGCATGTGATAATGTTGGTAACAATTTCGCATGTGGTAATTCAATTTCACATGCGATTTTCAATGCGGGAAGATGATCTGACGGCTGAGATTGTAGCGTACGTAATGTACGATAAGCGCATTTGTACGTTAACCGGCCTCTATATATATATATATATATATATATATATATATATATAGAGATCTAATTAGGTTAAACAACTTAGGGACCAAGAAAACTAAATCGGGTCTGGCCTATGTCTTCTAATGTCAACCCTAAAAGCCCAATAAACCAAGGACTTCACCAACCCAACAATCTCCCACTTAAAGGCCTTGCGAATACTCCCGCCCACCATTCAAGTAAACAATCAACCCAGACATCCAGTAACTTTAGGATTCTTTAAACAACAGAAATCCTCCAAGCCTCCGGTTCCAAGAACAAGCTAAAACTTCAAGAACAGAATTTCTCCAAGCCTCCAATTCTCAAGAACAAGCTAAGACTTCAACCAATCTACCTAGTTATAGCGACCCTCTCATCAGTAACCTGAAAAGCCCATTGAAGCTCTCGACAGCTCCAATACGGTCATCACAGACCCAGTCATGACAAAACCAGCCAATGACTCATCCTTAATCTCAACCGGCTCCCACTGATTCGCACTACCGGCTCCAGAGAGTTCCAAAGGATTGAACACTCTCCTATAAAACAAGCACCCAGGAATTTTCATTCGGAATTCCTTTCTCAAAACCCAACGTCACAATGTAACTGTGTGAATATTCATCACGCTCCCACTGTTACAAAATCCCCGTTCAGGTTTAAACCTCCGAATACGCTCGAGCAGACATCCCTGTGGCTCTAGGATTCATGCTTGTCAAATGAATCCACTTAACTCTACCCGCTTCTTCCAACAATACATAAGTGGTACCATCTCAAAGTCTTCAGTTAGATTCACCAGTACTTCACTACAGTGGGTAACATGAAATGAAGCATACCAGAATCTTGAACCCAAGAGTCTTCACTGCCTTCCAATGAGTACCATTGCATCAACCTCGACACATTCTCAGAAGCCGAATTTCTTATATGTATGACATTGACTCTAAAAGATGTCCACGCCTCAATGCAGCCCCACCAAGTCAACTATGCCCAGCTCCTATTGTCCCTGTTATCCCAACCCATACCAAAACAACATTCGTGAGTCAAACCTCCACATGTACTTCCCTAGCGAAAACCTTCACCAAGTACCAACACAAAGATCCTCTCAAGTGTTAAACCACTGATCACCACCGAACAAGAAAAGCTTCAGAATTCCAGACCAGCTAACAGGCAAACGGTTATAACAGTAATCGAGCTTTCAAAGGAAAGCAAGCGATACCAAGGGTTCTATGACCGTACACTCGATCAGTTAACGCAAACCCAACCGAAAGATCATCCAAATGAGCAATAGTTCACATGACTTGCCCTAACCTTTTTTTTCACTTATTTCGTCACCATCCATTTTCTCAGGTTTATCCCTCATTAGTACCACATCCAAGTTCTCTTGATAAACCAACCAACCAACCATAACCCAAAACCATCGAACAATCTGATTACAACCCTCTTGTCTTCAGTTATAACAATAACAAGCGAGAACAAATCGGAAACAGTGAACAGACACAGCAATGGCACGGGCCTGAACTTGATGACTGTTCTATTGAACACTGTCAAACAAACCGATCTGCTCCTACGAAACTGATAAATCAAGTAACTATAAATAGTTACCTCAAATTGATCTCCTTCAGACAAATCTGACCCGAATGCTTAACTCACAAAACACGGTCAAAATAGTCACAATTGATAATAATAATAATAATAATAATAATAGTCAAAACCTGAACTTGAAACAAACCCTACTCGCAAACCAATTTCGCTCTCTCGGTCCACATAAACTTCAAGGAAACATGTGTTCATAGCTCATGCCTTTTTTTCTTTTATGACTTACATAAACTTCAAGGAAACAATTCTATTTGTTTTTTCTTGATAATGCAAACAACACTCAAAACAAAAGGCTGCAGTATATATATTTCTTTATACATGCTGATTTCCCAATTTTTTATTAGATCTCGTTGGCTCACAGAACCCTATCCTTCGATCTTCAACATGAATCATCAAACCTTCTGTGACACGTTTTCCGTGCAACGAACTGTGTGTTAACAACGAGTCAAAGCTCTGATACCACTTGTTAGGTCTCATGCGGCGCAACGGAACCAACACATACGCACAAATGACATAAATACGCAGACAGAAAATAATAAACACGACAAAAGAATTTTACGTGGTTCGGTCCCAATGGGGGACCTACGTCCACGGGTTGCAACTAGGTTATTTAATTAAGCTCAAGGCACAAAGATTACAATTACATGACTGAATATATATATAGAGAGATCTAATTAGGTTAAACAACTTAGGGACCAAGAAGACTAAATCGGGCCTGGCCCATGTATTCTAATGTTAACCCTTAAAGCCCAATAAACCAAGGACTTCATCAACCATTCAACCCAACACTACACCCCTCAGACTTCTATTATATACATTGCCCGCCCTATTACACACAATCCATACCCTCTCCTAAAGTTTGAGGCTCTAAATGAGAACCGCATGCTGAGCTCAACCAAGAGCTTTAGTCATAACTATTGAAAAATCAGGTCCTCAACTCAAACACACAAACACAAGAATATTGAACTAACAACGCTCTACTGTTCCATTAAAAAAGCATATCGGTAATTACACCCCAAAACCACTTACATAAACCCTATCTAATACTAAACCAAACCTATCCTATATAGGCTCAAACACCAATAAAATAAACCAACTAATAAAACCACAATTAATACTAACCTTTTGTTTAAGATTAAAACTAAAAAATAATTAAACTCTAACCGGCTCGCTCAGACTTATAACCCATGACTGTCCAACAATGACATCATCCAACTGAACTACTAAAGTGAATAGGAACATAAGGCATTTTGTAAAAAGAAGTTGTTGGACCTTGTCACTGTTAACGTGGCAATAAATATCTAAGTGTTTTGTTTTATCATGGTGGCAAGGAGCAGCAGCTACTTGCTATGTTGTCAAAAGCGCAAAAAGCGCGCGCCTAGGCGCACCTACAGCGCCTGGTGGTAGCCTAGGCGCAAAAATGGGCTTTTTTTGAAAAAACGGTTCTGAGTTGCAAAAAACGCGGCTCACGAGGTTTTCGGAGCTGCATGCGTGTCCGCAGGTGCGGGCACGCACGAGTTCAACCAAATTCAAGCTCAGAAACTCATTTTTGCACCCCCCCTGCGCGCGGGTAGGACTTGTGGTAAAACATGCCATAAAGCTACAATGGAGTAGTAAAGGCTTTACCTTATAAACAACCACTCACTTTGTTCCCACGCCAATGTGGGACAAAGTATTTACCACCTTTTGAGACTTTTATTCACACACGACCCAAAACTTACAACATATAAGTCCTAAACTTTTGCTACTAACTATTAGCTGCATGATCTTAAATGACATATATAATAGTTTTTTTTTATTTTATATGTGGAATCTTATTTATTTTCAAAGCATAACATATTTTTTATATATTTTTTTTCTCTATGTGCGCTTTTCTTAAAAAAGCCCACGCTTTTTTTGCGCCTTGCGCCTAGGCTCCGGGCGAGGCCGATGCGCCTCGCCTGCGCCTTGCGTCTTTGTCAACATAAGCCGATTTATATGAAGAGAAAAAAAGGGACAAAGACTTTAACTAAGCAAATAGGCAAGTCATACAAGTGGAAGATGCCATGCTCACCTACATGGATGATCTTGAAACAATTGGTGGTTTCTTTGATTTTCCATTAAACAAATAAAGTTTGTGTCTAAATTTATTACAAAACAATATCTTTACAAAAGTCCCTTGTTGCTATTTGAACATGTAAGAAGGATTCTAAATAGTTGTTATACTTATACAAAGCAATTCCGAGCCAAGCTTAAAGCTAATCGTCTAGCCAACTAATACAAAGCTATTATGAGCCAAGCTTAAAGCTAATCGTCTAGCCAACTAATACAAAGCTATTATGAGCCAAGCTTAAAGCTAATCGTCTAGCCAACTAATACAAAGCTATTATGAGCCAAGCTTAAAGCTAATCTTCTAGCCAAGTAATAAAACTTTAACTAAGCAACATTTACACTATCATACTTGTACAACAAACATGTCATATAAGTTTCTTTATCTAGTCAATATTTTATCTCACAGTGGAAAAACACATCTCATAAATCACTTCTCCCTAAAGGTCATACTTGTTAACCACTTACAGAACCAAAAGAAATTTGAAGTGAAAATATACAACCACATCCCTGACTGACCGATACTAAGACATACATACACCTTTGCTTATTTATTAACCCCAAATCACATATTGTTCGAACAAACGCTATACACATTCTGAACCTCAAAAGGATAATGAAATCTATATAGACTTCAGATTCCAAGAGTTATATATGAAAATACCTTGGAAAAATCCGGCAGATTAATGAGTTTCTTTCTGTACAGCCAGCCGTTTCTTCTATCTATAAACAGCTACATACAAAAAAAGTTAACAGATGATCAAATACTATTGAATCGATGCAAAGAAACAGAGAGGTAAGAGATTCCAACCTTCGATTAGAATCATTTTGCATCCGCCATTAGAGAACAGATCCGAAATCCAGGCTCCAACTATCGTTGACCCCTCTTAAACTCGAAAAGTACTGTAATGCTTTCGTTCTTTTCCACTACTCTTCTTAGACTTTAGACTCTACTATTTGGGGGTGTGGAGGGCTTGGCTTTGCTCGACACGTGCCATCAGTTTACAACAAAAAAAAAATAATAATAAGGTGTGGGAGCGGCGTAGCCAGGCGGCGTGAACGTCGTGCGGTTTTTTATAAGTTGACAATTATATAAACAACACAACTTATATTAATTTAAAAAAAGTGACATAAAAGACAATCCTAAAATATAAAAAACCTACTTAATAAATACTAAAAAAACATACCTATTAAATCCTAAAAAAATAAAAAAATCAACTTATTAAATCCTAAAAAAAATTACAAAGTACGATAAATATTAAAGTGGAGAACCCACTTAAACTCCGTATTACCGTCGTGCTTGTACTCGATCTTCGCGATCTCAACTTGATCGTCGTAGGTCAAGTCGCCCGCAGGGACACGGTCGAAGCAAACTTTAAACCTATCCAACCTTGGTTTAAGGTCATGCCATTTGTGTTGACACACGTTTAAGTTGTGACGCGTGTTCCCGACGTGTTGTTGGTATTGTTGGAACGCTCGCCCCCAATACGTGGTTTGACTGCGTTGTAGGGTACGTTGTGCGTCCACAATCGATGTCACTAGTGCCATTTCCTCCTCTTCGGTCCAATGCACCATTTTGGTTTGGGTTTGGTGGAAGAAGAATGGGAAAATGTTATAGGTGTGTTGCATAATGGTTTAAGAAGAATGAGAAAATATGTAATTTTGGGTGAGTATTTATAGGTAACAAATGTAATTTTTTTTAAAAAAAATTGATTTACCGCATCTAACCGCCACCCCCAACGGCTACATCGAACCAGCCAATCAAAGCCAGCCATGTCACACTGCCCCCACCCCCCGACCCGCTCCACGCCAGGCTCAATCCCCACGCCAGCGGGGCAACGCCATGGCCAACACTAGCCCGATGTGGTCTAGCCAGCGTTTTTGGCATTCCGTCGCCCCAACCCACGCCCCATACCCTGCGGTCTTAACTTACGTTAACTAAACTCGTACTTGGATGGGTGGTCCCTCTATAAGGCCATGTGTAGTGGCAGAGCCCCATAGTGGGGGGTTATGTGACAAGTGGCAATTGTGTAAGAAAGGGGGGTTATGGGACTTTATATAACTTAAGTGTGTAGTGAGGTTATATATGTATGAGGCTATATATATATATATATATGTGTGTGTGTGTGAGTGGGGAGGAAGGGTCACACCGCTATATACATTGCAGGGAAGCAAAAAACTTACCCCATAACGCCGGCCGTAACGGTGTAACCGGGCGTTATGGGGCGCCATGGCGGGTTCCGGCGGTATATACCGCCCCACTACTGTCGCAACCCCCGACCCCTACCCCGGGAGTGGAAGCCGCGAGCCAGTCAAGTGGTATCGGTGTTTATTAATTTGGCAGCGGAAATGAGACATCAGGACCATAGTTAGGAAATATTATCAGAGTTTCAAAACACCAAACTTTTATAATAAACAAATGGGATAAAACTCAAGTTTCATTAATAATACATTTATAGGAATAAAACCCTAATTATTGAAAACATAAACTTCTTTTCTTTAGGTAACTTCTATAGATACCTAAATGGAAGACTTGTTCTTCCTACCTCCTAAATGACTTCTATGACACAAAAGAGGTTCCTAAATAGAGTATTCATCCTCCTACCTCATGCTTGAACTGTTGGACTTATTGATATACATAATCTATATAATACTTATATATACTATCCAAATATTCGAACCTTTGATGATGAATTCGTGTTCATTCGTCAAAGTACTAGATTACATCATCTAAGACCTAATAACTTGTTATGATTCTAATGGGTATTCTACCCATGAAAACATTCTAACCCTTGAGGTTTCATAGTGTCAAACAAGTATTACATGACTAGATGATTACTTTTGCATATGTAATTTCCATATTCCTTTTTAAATTCCGAATCTCGACTCTAAACATACCTTGAACTTTAACCCTTATACATTCTTCCTCCCAATCTCATACACTCGTCAATACTTGGATAATCGGAAGACTTAGCAATTTTGTGAGTACATTTGACCCATTTTTCTTTTAACACACTTTGGGTGCAACATGTTTTACTTGTTAAAATACACGATTCACAAACATGCTTTATTCATTCAATCCTTATACATGCTTTGTTATGCTTAGGTTCATACTAGAATCCATACTACTTGATAACCCGCCTTAACAATTATAGCGCTATAGGAGTAGCACACCACCCGACGAGGTTTTTGTTAAGTTATATTCTTTACGGTCTCGATATTGCTATATCGAGGGATGCTATGATTCATTCTTTACGGTCTCGATATTGATATATCGAGGGATGCTATTATTCTTGTGGACACTTGGGTTTGACTTTTAGTTATGCATGATAGTTTGACCTTGTATACCAAATTGCTATGTTGGATTGAAAATACTTTTATACATATGTCACGAGTCTAAAACTAGTGTACTCGCCAATACCTTTGTATTGAACTATGCTTTTAAAACATGTTGCAGGTTTAACGATGATGTTGGTGATGCATGGAATCTAGTAGGATGCTTAGATACACAATTTAAATTTTGTACTCCTATTGTACTGTATTTCATTATTCATGATGTTGTATTTACTTCAAATTCTTGTAATTGATTCTTTAGAAATGAAATGAAATTTATTATTTAAATACTCGTCACAATTATTAGTGTTATGATGTCTCGAACAATCTATTTCGTCTCACTCCGATGTTTCCGCCATCGGTTTGGGTGTGACAGAGTAAATTACAAGTTTTGTCCTTTACGTTAACACCCTTTTGCAGGCGGTGTACTTTGTCGCAAAACTTGACGAGTTCTATACTTAATGTTTCAAAATCTTACACGATATGTCCTTTGAGCCTAACCAAATTAATTTTTTTAGTTAAATCTATTTGCCCAAGGGTATTTTACTCTTTTTATCTCATTTATTTAATATCAAAACTATATATTGTATACTAAAGGGACTAAACTCGTTCTTTATATACAATTCCAAGGATCAATTATGTAAGCATTGATAATTTAATATAACTAGCAATAACATCCGCGCACGTTGTGGCGCGGGTACATCGTAAACATCGAATGAATTAATTCAAACGTTATGCGATGAGTTAACCATATGAAAATGTGGGTTTCGACATATCCGATTGAACTCAATGTAACCTATATAAGCATTGCGATTGGATCAAAACGTACGTAAATCGAGTTTATTTCGTACAATCATAACGTATTATATGTGATCCAACTCATACATAGAAAACATAACGGGTATAAAGGAAAAATTGACACGTTTAATAAAAAAGGATTAATTAAAGCTTTTGAAAAAAAAATAAGAAACCACAATTTGACTCCACTCGGTTGGAAACAAAATTTACGAAACATCCATAAAATAAGACGACAAACATATTATATTTTACCTAACTTATTTCCCAAAAAATTAACGTCTAACCGTACACCAACTTGAATCTATACCAAAACGTACATAAAATATTCACGTAACAATATTTTTTAAACGAAAACATATTGTATTTGACCTGACTCGTTTCCAGAAAAAGTTTACGTCGAAACGTAGAACAAATCAAATTTATACCGACACATACATAAATATACGCACGTAAAAATTAGTTTTTTTAAGTAAAGGAAGTACATGGGTAAATTCAAAACAAACTATTAGTAAAAAACTTAATACGTTAAAAACGTTTGTAAAACCGTGCCAAGTTGCACCAATGTCACACACTGCCAGCGACCACCAACAGCGCAAAAGCTTGTAAAAATAAAATAATAAAAAGAAAAGTAAAACCAGACGAAAAAAATGCTGAACCCCATACGCACGTTGTGGCGTGTTAACTCGAAAAATTTAAAACGAAACGTAAAACGAAAAATTTGCTAGAGATGAAAAGTGTGGGGGACCAAAGTTGAAAATAAAAAGCGTTAGGGTTAAAATTAATAAGAATAAAGGGAAAAGATCAAATAGGAAGTTTATTTTGGCTAGGAAGTGTAGGAAGCAATGGGATTAAGACATGTGGCAACATTTAAAATAAAGACAAAGGATATTTTAGTCAATCCAACCCTTTCTTCTTCCTTTTCAAAACCCAGTAACTTCAAAACCCACCATTTTCAAAACCCACCATCTTCAACCATTTCTTCACTTTCTATCTCAATAATCACTACATTATAGTGCGATTTTCATCACAAATCAATGATTCAAACACCCGATCAACGTGTTCTTCAGCTTTTTTGAAGACAACCCAGTTTAATTTCATAAAAAATCTCGTTTTTTCCGGTGATTTTGGAGATAATCACTCGATTCTAGCGCTGATAAGTGTTTCAATCATTCAAACTTCGTCAATTGTTGAAGAAATCATTTAGATCCATGTAAGAAATTCTTTAATTTCATTTTTACGATCTGGGTTTTTGATTTAGTCATTGCATTTTACGATCTTGGCGGGGGTCCGGGGGCGGGGGTCCGGGGGCAGCGCCCTTGGTAGCGGGGTCCAAGGGGCAGAGTTTGCTATAGTAAAAATGAATCAGAAAAAATAATTTTCTGTAAATTGACTCTGGAAAACTGCATTCGTAGACACCTATTAAATTGCTGTAATAAAAATGCATCAGAAAAATTAATTTTCTGTAAATTGCCTCTGGAAAACTGCATTCGTAGACAGTGTTTCTGGTTCTATAAACAACAAGTTCTGGTCATTGCGTTTAAGTTAGATTCTGATTCTGTGAACAACAGTTTCTGGTTCTGTGAACAACAGTTTCTGGTCATTGTGTTTTAGACAGTTTCTGGTTCTATGAACAACAATTTCTGGTCATTGCGTTTTAGACAGTTTCTGGTTCTGTGAACAACAGTTTCTGGTCATTGCGTTTTAGAAATAAAACATTTTTTAAGTGTTTTTACTCATTGCGTTTTAGGTAAACACATTTTTATGTGTATTCAGTTCATTGCGTTTTAGAGAGAACAGTTTCTTTTGTGTTTTTAGGCCATTGCGTTTTAGAAATAAGACATTTTTAAGTGTTTTCTGGACATTGCGTTTTAGAAATAAGACATTTTTAAGTGTTTTGGGTGCATTGCGTTTTATAAATAAGACATTTTTAAGTGTTTTGGGTGCATTGTGTTTTATAAAGTACACTTTCTTTTGTGTTTTTAGGCTATTGCGTTTTAGAAATAAGACATTTATTTGTGTTTTCTGGTCATTGCGTTTTAGAAATAAGACATTTATTTGTGTTTTTGGTGCGTTGCGTTTTAGAAAAAGTCATTTTTTTACGTTTTTTTCATTGCGTTTTACGCAACTGGGTTTTCTCCATTGCGTTTTACGCAACTGGGTTTTCAATTTTTTTCCGAAAATATAGCAATAGTATACTCGTTTTAAAGATAAAAAAACGCTGGTTTTTTTGGTGCAATTTTTATAAAAAAAATAATGTCGTATGAAAAAGTTATTAACGTTTAAAAAATGGGGGGGGATTGGAGGAGAGAGAAACTATTGTGCTGGATTGACCAGAATGCCCCTAACAAACTCACGCGCCTCTTTTTTTTTGCTTCAATTTCATTCATTTAATCTTAGCCCTTGATTAATCAAATGGATGGTCAAGATCACTTCCTAGCCAAATAAACTTCCTATTGTATCTCCACCCTAAGAATAAAAGTTTTGTGTTAAAAGTAAAAAATCAATGGGTTAAAATACAAAAATAAAAACCTTTGGGTTAGAAATGGAAAATCAATTTTTTTTTTTTTGGGAAACCCCCCGTGCATAAGATACAACAACATATAGCATCAACATGTTGGTAAATTATAGTATGGAATGGAACGGGGAAAAATCACAGTAACACATTATCAAGTTTTCAATCGACTTCAACAATGCAACACCACCACTCACATGGGACAAGACATCGAAGTCCCGGGCAATATATTAAACTCAGTTTTCTGGGCATCGGAACCTAACCCCGTCGGCCCAACCGCATCGGTCCACACAACAAAAATGTTAACTCCAGGAGCAATCATAAGAATCTTCGGGGTTCATCCCGTTAGGTCCTTTACCATAAAATGACGCCACCACCGGCGCCGGTTTAAATCCGAGAACCATTCCTTGAAAATAATAGTGGCAATGGTCCAGCCGGTGGCGACGTAAGCTTTAATCTTATCACCTTCATCTGAACATGCCGGAATTAAATGAGCATCTCCGACGAGACCTTCGCCATTAGATAAAATCATCCCACCACCACCCTCCTTCATCATCTACAACCACTATCACCACCACCCTCCACCACCATCTCTGAATCAACAACCAAGATCCCAAAAAATCCCCATATCAACTCAACAACCTAAAAACCCCCAATAAATCCGAAAAAACAACTCAACAACCAAAAACAAATCCGGCCATAACCACTGTGACTGCTAATCAGGTTATTCTTTAGGCCGTTTCGAGAGAGAGAGAGAGAGAGATATGCGAAGGAGGCTGTGGTGTTTTTCTTTTTTTTGGTCGGATTTAGTTGTGATGGTGGTAAGAGGTTGTGGTGGTAGTACTAGTAGGAGGTTGTGGTGGAACTTATATGCACACAGAGAGAGAGAGAGAGAAAGTAGACACGGAAATGGGTTTTTAGAGAGAGAGAAATGTAGTGAGTATATATATTTTTTCTTTCAAGATATTTTTTTAAATAACGAAAGTAAAAAGACAATTATACCCTCATGTGCCTTGCACATGATCTGATTTAACAGAAAATATTAACTGGGTTAGGCTCAAAGGACGTATAATGTAAGATTTTGAAACATAAGGTACAGAACTCGTCAACTTTTGCGCTAAAGGACACCGCCTGAAAAATGATGTATAGACAAAGGACAAAACTTGTAATTTACTCTTGTTGATTTAAACACATAAACGAAATCACATAGAGAGAATTACGATTTTATCTAAAACCTGTTTTTTTCTAAAATATGGAATCTCTACGGACATGTGAGTCAGGTTTAAGTAATGAATCAACAAAAGAATGATTAGGAATCAACTTGTAAAAGGAAAGAGCAAGTGCATAGTGATGCATCGAGTCTTTCAAGACAAGTGAGACAAAGTTGACCATTAATCATGTTTTTCTTATGAAGTTAAAACATAGAAGTTGCATTCTTCTAAGATTAAAATTGAACATCTAGGTGGATTGTTCAAGGTATTTTGATTGGATCAAATGGTAGATACCTTAATCAAGTTTCTAAGCATTTCAAATCAAATCACTATGGTTGTGGATTTGAGAAGAAAATCGAAGTACATTGCATGAGACTTCAATTAACAAGAATGGAATGGGTATGGTGGAAATGAAAGGTTCATCCATGACATCGGAAAGGTACCAAGTGTGTGGTGTATGTGACGACATAGATTTTCTATCACATGAGGCTTGGAGCCAATATTTCCAAATATGGAGATATTTGGATAACATGTTGATCAATCAAAATTAGGTAGATCAAATTTTAGAAAAGCCATTGATTGTATCCGTGTGAAGATACGATGTGCCTTTATAGAAGTTACGTCTAACGTTACTAAAAGTGTTGTGATTTATAGTTTGGTATTTGATGTTTTTTTAACACTAAGCTAACAATATGTATTTATTTGCATTTAATGGTTAAATGTCGTATAAACAATGTTCATATGTTCAAATATTAGTACTTTAAAGTATATCCTTGAATAAACTATTCTAAATGTTCGTAGTTGTTTGGATTAATGAGAATTAATCCAAGGTAAGACTACTATGAAGGATTAGTTGTTCATGAGATGAAGGCTTAAGGTGTTGAGAACCAATATTCATGTATATGCATTAGAGAATACTATTGAACGTAACTCGCTTCAAAACTATTTTCAAGGATCAGTGTCACAAGAAGTTTTGAAATGGTAGGATCTTTGTATCCTTAGACCTGCAAATCATACTAGAACTAACATTAGTGTAAGTTTGTTCTTTGATCTTACCTATTGCTATATCCGGTTAATCCCGATTAATCGCTGGTCCCAATCTCATCGGCCGACTAGCGACTAGCAATTTCTATAACCATGGATATAAGTGGAACAGTTCTAAGAATATTGCTTCACGCACTGACCCTTCATGAGCGTGGGTGATTGCTCATGTGATGTCACTCCTTGGGCGCGAGTTACCACTTATGGATTGCAGTTGTTGCTACTCACATGTTGTCGATGTTCAGTGTCTCTTAGCTCCTTCTACTCAATCAGTAGGAAATTGCTATTGCTACTTGGTTAATGATCAATAGTTACTAACCAATATTATGACTATCAAAGTCATATCCAGTAAATCCCACAAATAGCAAAGTCATTGGTAGAGTCCATGAAGGGTGAGATATAGATTCACTTTACCTTTATCCCTAGAGATATAGAGGCTGCTTTAAGAGAAACCCCCAACTCCAAAACAAATATACTAAAGTATACAAATAGACAATTACCAAATAGCAAAAGTTGTGAAAGCGTAATTTAGTAAAATAGAAACTTATATAGTATGATGCAACAACATATAGACATAAATGCAAGAAGAAGATAGCATGCAAAGTCAGTTGAAAGTGCAAGAAAAACCTAAGCATCTAATAACAAAGCTAAGACATCTATGTATCATCCTCTAAAAGTTGTTAACTTTAATTCTACGTCTTCATGGACTCATATCCTAGATCAAGTTCTAAGAGAGGTGCAACTCTAACAAATCATATTTAATCCACTCCTCAGAAATTCAAAAATCGGTAAGTCACAAAATATGAAACTGAGAGAGACACACGTAGTAAACTACCTACATCACTGCTTCGGTTGTTATACCCTGTAAAACATAGGGATCCTTATATGGGAAACTTGAAATCTGTTGCATACTCCCTACAATTTTTCATTTACATTTAGATATCCCCGATTTCACAGTTGAGATATAAAATTTTATATGCAAATCGGGTAATTGAATTGTCTATCCTAAAGTAGAAACAAACTAAATCTAGCAAATATAACCAAACCAATAAAAAAATAAACCACTTCATGTTGGTCCTAAACAAGTACACTTTATATCCAACCCCATTTATGGTGAATACTTTTTCCCGACATAGAACGACCAAATGTGTACCTCCTGCAACCATTGTACTTTTATTTGGTCGTTCCAACTCAAGAAAATATGTACCCTTATGCTCAAGTCAAGTTATGTACAACATCTTCAAACCAAAGCAAACCAAAACCATCTTTACCCAACAAATCCTAAAACAAAACAAAACAAATGAAAAACAAAAACAGACGAAACTTTCTGTTTTGTGCAGCCATTTTCAACTCCGGGTCGATCTCTACTCTTTCTCCACGATTATCGGCCCGTTGTATAGCGCTCCAACCACGGATAAGCCTGCGGGCTTATCTATCTCTTCGAGCCATGCGTAGTCTAGCTCTTTCGCCTTCTCATCGTCATCAGGCAACTGTTTATTATCTCCAGCTGCCATACAATCGAAAAGTTTTAGTATTTTTACAATTATTATGGAATTAGAGAAGTGGGAAGTGATTAGTTAACGGGGGTTACGAGTGATGAACCTGAAAAGTTAGTGAAAGGATGAGTACGATAGTATTGGCAGTGCCTGCCTTCAGCATCACAGTATGGCGGGCCCAAAACATCAAGAACGGCACATGATGTTATTGCTGTAAAGCAATGCATGTTACCACCATCTGTTGGGTAGAGAATTGATGTGTTGCATGGGGCAGTGAAGTCGGAGTTGACTTTGAGCTTTGCCAAACGTACACTAACGGTTTTTTCTTCAGCCGTTTCTTCACCTGAAGAACACGGTTTTCATGAGTTTAAAGCCATGAATTTAAAGTGACCCGACCCATTTTGACCAAAACTTGCCTAGTTGTTTCAGATCAACCCAACCTGTTTTGACCAGGTGGTCACCCTAGCCACATGGGATAGGATTTTCAATAAGATATGAAAAAAAAATATATATATGCCACTTGTTAAGAACTCACACTCTGATGAATCAGATTTAGGAGCAGAGCTTGAAGCAATATTATCGATCCAATCATATGCTTTGATGTGCATGGTTCCAAACAGAAGCTTACTGAAAACCGTCATCTGAGGGTGGTTGTGGAGTGGCAGGACACCCGTTGGCGGCAATAGAAATATTCCAATCTGAAAAGACGATGCATATATTACATGTTCACCATTATACAGTTATACAACCGATTTTAGTTTAACGCAATGTAGATCACCTATTGAAATTGTGTAGCCTAAAAGCATTCCCATTATAAACCCCATCCCTATAATTTGAGGGATTCACTTCTCATTCACCATATTTAGGGACTCACTGTTCGTTTACCAATAAGATGTTTCCTCATATTTTTGTAAATGGAACAAATAGATAAAAAATAATAACAAAATAAATATTATTTAATTAAGGGGATATTGGATTTAAATAACCCTAACTTTCACCATTTGACCGATAATACTCTCAACTTATAAATTGTACAATGCCACTCTCAACTTTCAACTTATTTTCCTCTGGCACTCCCAAACTAACTGAACCCAGTTAGTAGTTTTTTTGCTGACGTGACATCTGACATGGCACTTTTTGCTGCCGTGGCATCTGTCATGGCAACTAGCATGGCTTTTTCGCTGACATGGCATCTGATGTGGCACTTGTTTAGTGATGTGGCATTTGACGTCAGCTAACTGGGTTAGGGTTCAGTTAGTTTGGGAGTGCCAGAGGAAAATAAGTTGAAAGTTGGCAGTGGCGTGGTACAATTCGTAAGTTGAGAGTGTTATCAGCCAAATGGTGAAAGTTGGGTTTATTTAAACCCAATATCTCTTAATTAAATACATAAAGATATATATGGGAAATGTGTAGTTTTTTAAAAAGAAAAACAAATTTTAGAGATAAAGGTGATTTTGGGCTTAATTATAGGGATGTAGATATATCATATAAGTAAAATAATAGATACTAAATATTGACAAATAGAAAACATACCGAAAATTTGTCACATTCGGAAAGGTGTAGGTATGTGATTTTAGGAAATCCTTCTGTTTCTTTAACCTTGAAAAATGGCATATTAGGCCGGACGCCAACATCATGTTCAGTCATTCCGTCTGCAAAAAAGATAAATTAAAAAATAAAAATCCAACTGCTAAATTTTCTTATTAATGATACCTTTTTTATTCGATTAACACGTGTTCATCACGTAATAAATACCATCTTATCCTACATTTACAGCAAACGTACACGACAAAGATTTAAGCGGTGCGCCAACAAACACGTAACCAAGAATTTAATCCACCGCAAAAGTAAGAAAGTAACACACGGAACGGAAACAAGATGGATGATTCGGTCATGTGATTTAAACTAATTTCAATAAAATTCGATAGATAACATTACAAGCAGCAGATTGTTAGATTAAGATATGAAATATGTTTACAAATACCAGATTAAACAAAGCATCAAAGATTCTATATGTTTCATCATTTTCACATACCCCTTCCATAATTAGAATTAACTTCTATTATTACAAACTAAATCTCATACAGGCATAGATGTTCCATTTTCAAATTAAAAATTAAGCCATTTGACACTAGGTCAAAACTGAACTAATTTCAAAAATCAACTAAACAATCTACATTCTACAAGACATCATAATATCAAATTGAACAAACTCATTGAAAATACAACAAAAGCACACCTACCCCTCAGACCACCGACAAATAAAATACAAGCTTTAAACAATGAGATTCAAAATCAATAACTTTAATTGCACTAACAAAATCCAATATATTATCAATCAAGAGAAAAACTTTCAAAAGACTCCAAATAGATCTAGATGCAAAAACTGCCTAGATGCATTTGCATATGGGAATTAAATATTAAAATAAACCAAGATTCATAACCATTCTAATCAAAAGATTACTTAAAAAATTCAAAATGAACCCATTTGACACCAGGTCAAAATTGGACTAATTTCAAAAGTCAACTAAAAAATCTACAACATACCAAACTGCACAAACACATTGAAAAGATAGCAAAAGTAATTCTAATCCTCATTCAGATTCAAAAACAATAATATTAATCAAGATTTAAACTTTAAAAGACTCCAAACAAATCCATATGCAAAAACTACAAAATCAACATTAAAAAACTGATAAAAAATAGTAAAATTTTTAAAAAAACTTACTTAAAATATCTTTCAGGCGTTCAATACCCTGAGCATCTGGAACAACACCTGGGCCACAATTAGCAAAAACATCTCTGCATGCATCATAAAGCTTCTGAACAGCTGCAACTCTTTTATGTCTAGTTCTCCTCTTCTTCCTTTCACCTGCCATTTTCTCCATGCCCATTTGTCACTTATTCATACACATGCACTCAAACCACCTTTTCTGTATGTGTATCTTCAAAAACTCACAAAAAACCAACTTGTAAGCTGTAACAATTGTATACCACACCTTTAAAAAAAAACCAAAACTTCACACAGTAAACCAAGATTTTTATAAAAAGTTCACAACTTTAATCACTTTAAGAAACAACTGTGTGTTAATTTTGAAAAAGATTAAAGATTTGATCTGGGTATTGAAAGAGCAAGAAAAAGAGAATCAATGGTGGGGTGGAACCAAAGATGAAATGCTAGTTTGTTGGGGTGGTTTTGTGTGTAAAGATTGCATCTTTTTGGATAATTACGATGCAAATTAGATGAAGGTGACGATGATGAAGAGGGTGTGAATAGAAAAGATAAGTGATTTGGTCGGAAAGATAGAGTTGATTTCGAGAGAAATACCAGGGGCCATGGTTTTGGTTTTCCAGTGGGCCGATACAACAGCGGATTCAGTACTTATGTGTCACGTTCAACCTCAATATTAATTAATTAATATATTTGTATTTATTGATTGTTTTTTTTTTAACTGTCTTAAGGTTTTTAATATTTTATTGTTTATATAACTTGGTTGAAAAGGTAAGAAGAAAAAGGACAACTGTCGGGAGAATACATCTTTGATCATTTGATGTTAACCTCTTTATTATGCGTTACTATTTGTTTGAATTTAATTTTACAGGTGTTGTTATACGAGTATTAAATATTGATATATACATTTCCTAGGTTTTTATTCGGGATTGCTTCCCGGGCTCGGGAAACTCAGTTATATTAATTACTATTTGTTACTAATATAACCACATTAAATCAACCATCTCATTCGATTCAACAACAATGTCTTCAAATCAACGGATTAGATCATGAACTCGTATTAGAGGACAAACAAAAACACAACAGGACCATATGAATAATATCATTTCCACTTTTACTTCAATGCAGTTACATGATAGGGTGATTTGGGATTTTGTAAAAATCTTTGTTTTTGTACTTCTTTATAAAATAAGATGTTTTTGTACTTCTTTATGGGTCGTAATATTAACACATGGGAAAAACTTATTTACGCATGGTGTATACGGGCCATATACTGTTATACGACCCGTATAGAATAAAAAAAACAACAAAATCTGTGCCAGCAGACTTTGTCAGTTTTTTTTATTCCATACGGGCCGTATAATAGTATACGGCCCGTATACACCATGTGTAAATAAGTTTGCCTGGTCGTATACAATGTATACGAACGTGTATACGGGCCGTATACTCTTATACGGCCCGTATGGAACGGAAATTTGATTTTTCTCAATGTATTTAAGGGATTTAAGGTGTAAATCACACTAGATATTTTACAGTCGTAAGTTGCTCAAACCTTTCTAAAAGTAGAAAAGAATAAAACATTAACAAGTAACAAAGATTGAAGAACAAGAAAACGTGTCGTATGATTGTAATAAAACGGAAGCTATCAACGCGGGATTACGGGCATAGTGTTATTCTTTATTTAATATTTATAGAATAAAAGGAAGGGTGAGGCATTTGATGAGAGTTCTAAGGAGTTTGAATCTCCGGTTTCATCAGCCTGTACCGAAGAAACCAAATTCGCAACAATGAGTGTGAGTCCATTGTTGTTCGTGAATGTTTCGAATCATCATAGAAGACGTGTCGGGTTCTTCTGCTAGTGGTCGGGCTTACAATGCTCACACAGGGTGATAAACAACGTTGGTTTATTCTTTTTAATCTATTAGAACGATCCTTGTTTTGTCAAGTACATGCGTTTAATTCCCAACATACTTGTTTTGTCACGTACATTTCGTAAGAAACTTTTCGTGCACTTTCGTGCACTGAACCTTCACCTCCAATCATTTCCTGGTCAAATCACACACTATAAAGTTTAAACTTATCGTGTATTGCAGTTTGGAAAGATAACCGAATAGAGATCTGAATAACAAACTGTGGAGAACTTGTTTGCGTTATCCACCAACAATCCGGTCATTATCTGTTGTTGTCTAAAACAATATCAATTAACGTTCAGTTGTGTACACAAATTCATCACCGGTTTCTACAGCACAAGCACATACACAGGGAGAATGTTCTCGAAATTGAAGGAAAAGAAAAAAATGGTTGCTGATGTTTTTGACTATCAGGATTTTGTTAGTTTGTTTGAGAACCTGATTCCAATGTCCTACTACTACAATCCTTCCTACATTATTGAAAATTACTATATCATCCGCCATTCTCTTGCACCTGTATACATTGATTGTGGATTTAACTTGCAAGAATTGTGGATTTCGGTTGGTTCAGATCTCGGAAGTACTGAACAACAGAAATACAGTTTCGGTTTCATCAACCGTCTTTGAAAACCCGACGGAATCTACGAATAAACTGTTGGATTTGAAGGAAAAGAAAAAATGGTTGTATACTATTATACAGTCTTTTTTCTTGAGTCGTCGGGAAAATTTTTCCTCAGGGGAGGGTGAGTAGTATGAGTCTGAGTCCATTGTGGTTCGTGAATGTTTCGAATCATCATAGAAGACGTGTCAGGTTCTGCAAGAAGACTATCATGATTTTGTTGGTTTGTTTCGAGGTAGGGTTTAGAATGTTTGAAGTATTCTTGGTTCAATACCAACTCTTCTGAAAGACAAGAATACAACGTTCATGGTTTCTCAACAAATGAAGTATTATTTGTCCTTGTTGCCTATTCGGTTGGTAAAAGACATAGGATGGTTTCTAATACGGGCTCTTTGTCAGTTGTGGTTGATTTATAGGAGGAGGTTATGAAACGAATATATGTTTATGCAAATTCCCAACATCCTTGCTTTATTCTCTTTAATCTATTAGAACGATCATTGACTTGAATTTGTGGATTTCGGTTGGGTCAGAAACTTAACAAGAGAAGCAACTAAAAAAATACAATTGATTACTCGGTCGAATAATGGGTCCGTTCAAGTTGAGCTTCTTGATGCAATTTTCACAGTGATACCAATGTCCTACTACTACAATCCTTCCAACGCCTGATTCCGATACAACCCTTGATGTTGAAACCGGTTTTACCTCATGAAAAGGAAAGAAAGAAACGAGAGTTAGCATTCTGATTCTGATTCAGGAAGCAGATGATTTTGTAGTGTTTGTTTGAGAAACTAACAAGGTAAACCTGAATTTTCAGATTTTTAGACACTTACTTGAACAGTTAGTAATGCTAGATGTCATTTTGGCTGAACCACTACCTATTACAGCACTGTATGAACCTGTGTTTTGAAAATATGCTTTGTTCTTCGTTTATTGGATCGTTCTAATAGATTAAAGAGGTTTTTACCATTTTTTACCATATGTATACGGGCCGTATACAGTTTATACGGCCGTATACTCTCGGTAAAAAACAAATTTACCGATCGTATACAATGTATACGATCATTATATACGGGCCGTATATTCTTATACGGCTCGTATACTATGGGTAAAAAATGGTTTATTCTCTTTAATCTATTAGAACGATCCTTGTCTTGAGAACCTGATTCTGATTTAAACAATGGAATTTGTGGATCAACAGAAATAACTGAAAATAACTCGCCATTCTCTTGCACATGTATACGTTGATTGTGGATTTAGCTTGCAAGAATTGTGTCCGTCGCATGATAGAAGATACATATCGTCCATTGGTTTGAAACATTCCGAATAACTAGCAGAAGAACCCGACACGTCTTCTGTGATGATTTGAAACATTCCGAATAACTAGCAGAAGAACCCGACACGTATTCTTCATAGCCATATTCCCAGTCACAAGTTGTTGATACATATCGTCCGTTCAAGTCGAGCTTCAGTTGTGTACCCTTCAATCTTCTTGAGTATTTTTTTAACTTTATGCTTGCATCCACCACAGTGGATTTCGGTTGGTTCAGAAACTTAACAAGAGAAGCAACTAAAAAAATACAATTGATTACTCGGTCGAATAATGGCCAATAATCCGTTCATAATCGTCGACGACGTCACTGGGTTTTTTTCTCTTCCAGTTACCAGGCCTATCATCTCCGTCTACGTTTGGTTTCCTCGACGAAGAACCATCAGCCATTATCAGCCCTTTTTTCCTTTGGTTTCTGGTTGATTTTGAGGGTGAGGGATTTGAATTGATTCATGCGCTCAAGTTTCAACTACTGGAGTGAAATATTTGTTGGAATTTGTGGATCAACAGAAATAATTTATCGTGTGTTGTAGTTTGGAAAGATGACCGAACAGAGATCTGAATCAAGATTTACGTCTGATGTCCAAGTTTGATCACATATAGGAGAGTTGATGCAATTTTCCAAGCATTTTATCGTGTGTTGTAATTTTAATGAAGCAATGAAGATTAAATATGCAAACCGCATCCGTCTCCTGTTATGATTCGAAACATGCCCACCTTGACCAGAATAGATAAGTGTATCACTCGATCCACTTACTTTCGAATAACGCTGAGAATCCACAACGCTTATGGCCAGATTCTTTTCTTCAATCTTGGCAAAATCAATGCCTGCTTGTTTTATTATCACGAAAGTACTGAACAACCGAGATAACAGCTCCGGTATTTATCACCAACTCATCTTTAGTAGTCTTTGCTTCGTCCACTAGAACTATTTGTGTATGCATTCTTCTGGTAGTTAACAACGCTAATTAGAAAAAAATCTGTAAAATTAATCATATCGATTGCTATAACATGATGGATGTGACAAACATAGATAGATAAACGGTCACAGTTGTCAAGATTGTTTGTCGGGTTTCCAATGCTCACACAGGGTGATAAACAACGCTGATACACGTAACATCTAGTTATATTCAGATTTAAACAATGCCCGCCTCAACTGAGATAACAGACATCCATCAAGCTCAAAAAGAAAACTTGTGTTTCCCATAGTCACAAAAGATTGCGGTTTGTATTTCGCATAGCCACCGTTTCCGTAGTAAAAAACGGTTGGGTTTGCACATTCAATCTTCAATACTTCATTAAAATACCAGTAGAAAAACCCGACACGTCTTCATGTAACGAAGAATGTTCTAGAAATTGAAGGAAAAGGAAAAGATTTGTTGAAATCGAATTTGACAACTATGACAACTTATTAAAAGTAGCAATCACCTCCAATCATTTCCTGGTCAAATCACACACTATAAAATTTAAAGTTATCGTGTGTTGTAGTTTGGAAAGAAGACCGAACAGAGATCTGAATAACAAACTGTGGAGAACTTGTTTGTGTCGGGTTCTTCTGCTAGTTACTCGATCAACGGACTGATCGGTAACGTTACTCTACTTGTGCTCCGATTTAAGCGGCGTGTTCCGATCAATGTTGTTAAAGATGATGAAGAGTTTAGAAACCCTAGAATGATGGTGTTTTTACTGGAAAAAACGTGATAAGTGAAAAAACATCCTTATATACGGGCCGTATACAGTTATACGGCCCGTATACATTTGGTAACATCAAAAAACCTACCAAAATAATTCCATTGAGCCGTATACGTTTTACAAATCGTATAAAGGTGTATACGGCTCGTATAACTATATACGGGCCGTATATAGTAAAATAAAAAAAAACATTCCCTGTGCATTTTCCTATTCAAAAACATTCTATACGGCCCGTATAAGTGTATACGCCCGTATACACTAGGGGATGTGAAAATAATATATAGGGTGTGTTGGAACAAGACAACCCCCTCTTTATATATAATAGATTAAATTTGCTGGATTGGTTGCTTTATAAAATTCATATTTTCGTATTTTTATCAAAATATTTGTTAACATTTTCAAATATTAAAGTCTTAAGTATTCTTAAAGTTGCTTTTTATGCATTTAGATGTATTGTGTATATATCGGTACCCGTAGCAGAATTAAAAATACCATTATTGGATCTTAATAAAGCTAGGTGTCGAATATTTTAGTACGATACGGGTTCGGGTATTTTTACCAATATTTAGGTATGGGGCTGCTTTGGTGTCATTTTGTTTTTTCTTTTGAGTACTATACGGGTACCAAATAGGTAAAATTGGTATGAGTATCAATACAATACGGGTATCAAATAAGATAAAATGGGTGTGAGCAGTTATACAACACGGGTACCAAATATGTAAATCAATATGAGTATCGTAGTACCGCAATACGAAAAAAAGAAATGCATTAAAAAAATAAAATAAAAACTCTTGAAATTCTATATAAAAATTGGTAATTTTTACCCGTACTGATACCGCAAGCATTGAATACCACAATCAATAAAACTTGGTACCGAAACATGCACCGAATGGTCAAAATCAGTACATGTACAGTAAAGGTACGGGTACAAGTATTTGGAAAAAAGGAAAAAATCTCATCCCTAATATACGATAATGTGGGGGTTAAAAATATAGGATTAGGATCAAATACAAAGGATCCTAATTGTAAGAAGGATTTATAGAGTGACAAGTGTCCAATAACCTAAAAAACCCACTACACAAAAAAACCCACTAAAAAAAAAAACCCTTAAACATCCACCACCACCAAACCCCCCCCCCCTCACCCACCCACCCACCCCGCCCACCCCCCCCCCCAACCACCTCACCCACCAAATTTTTTTTTTTTTTTTGGCCGAGAGGGTGGGGGTTTAGGTTTTTGGGTGGTGGTGGGTGTTTAGTTTTTTTTATATTTTTTTTTTAGGTTTTTTGGGGGTGGGGGTTAGGTTTTTTGGGGGGGGGGGGGTAGGTTTTTTGGGGGGTTTTTTTGGTGAGGTATAGTTTTTTTTTTTGCGGGGGGGGGGGGGGGGGTTTAGGTTTTTGGGTGGTGGTGGGGTGGGGTGGGGGTGGGTGTTTAGGTTTTTGGTGGTGATGTAGTGGGTTTAGTTTTAGGTTATTGGACACTTGTCACTCTATAAAACCTTCTTACACTTCTTACAATTAGAAGTCTTTGTAGAATAACTTGACCCTAAAAATATATACCTTTTAGAAAGAAAAGTCACATGTTCAAAACCGAAGACCAGAGTAATTTAGAATTTTAATATAAAATAAGAGTAACATCCACACGTTAAAAAAGTATTATGCGTATGCACAAATGGGGTAAAACCTACTAAACAGATGGAAAAAAAAAACACTTCATGTCTCCTTCATTCACAAGTGAATAAATAATCGTGTGTGAATATGTTAAGTTTCAAGTGCTCATATATATTTTTTCTAAATATACACAAGTGTTGTTTTGTTCCATAACTCTGAAAACATGGATAGATCTAAGTACACAAAAAAATTAACTAAAATGTTGAATCAGGTTACATAAGTCCGACGAAATTCTAAAGTTCGCAAATTTTATGTATTTATTTATGCGTTGATACAAGTTTTTGAAACGTTTTCTTCTAAGAATATTGGCGATTACATGTACGCCTCTTGAACGCTTCTAATTATCACATGCGATTGTAATGTGCTAGTGTATCTACGTGTTTGATGGCGTTTTTTTTAATATTCTAAAAAAGGGTCAAACAACTCGGTGAAATTATAAAAACTACAAGCTTCATAATTATTTTTTAAGGAAACCACTAGCACGGAGAAAAAAACGAAACAGTTACATGAAAAAAAGATGATTCTTTAACCACTCAGTCCACCCAAATTTAAGTTTACTATAACACCATAAAAATGACGTAGAAATAATAGAATAAGGATGCAACTCTTTATTCTCATCATGACGATCATAAATATTTTCATTACAAAATCTCCAAATGAAAATAACTACACGATAATTTAGAAATATTAGTGTATAGAAGTAACATTAGTCGTTTAAAAAAAAGAAGAAAAAGATAATGAAATTAAAAACACTTGATTACCACTTATTATATATGATAAGCTAGTCATATTTATAGTTATCATTTCGATTTGTTATTAAAAACTTCATAAAATAAACAGACCACTCCCTCACCCCTCATCAACTACTAGGGCTGCAAACGAACCGAATGAACACGAACAAGACCTTGTTCGTGTTCATTTGTTAAGAAATGTATGTGTTCGCGAACCGTTCACGAACACTTATCAAACAAGATTTTATGTTCGTGTTTGTTTGTTAAGGAAATGAACTTGTTCATGTTCGTTTGTGTTTGTTTGTTAATTTTAGGCAACGAACAAAAACAAACATTGACGAACACAAATGAGCAAAAACTAATGTTCATGAACACAAATAGAAACAAACGAACACAAACAATCGTTCATGATCAGAATATATAATTCACTGACACTTATTAGATATTTAATTTATTGTAATTTTGAAGTATTTAACTATATATAAAAACAAAAAACACTAATGACTTTCGAACACGTTACCGAACGTTCACGAACATAAACGAACGAACATGACCTCTGTTCATGTTTGTTCATTTAACTAAACGAACGAAATTTCATGTTCGTGTTCGTTTGTTTAATAAACAAACGAACACAAACGAAATTCCCGCCGAACGGTTCACGAACTGTTCGCGAACGTTTGGTTCGTTTGCAGCCCTATCAACTACCATCACCATTGTACATTTGTACCATCGCAATCACCATCTTAGCACAACCGTACATATGTCTTTCTCAATACAACATCCAGTGACGGAGCTTAATCAAAAGTTTCGAGTGGGCGTAAAGTGATGGGACCCAATTTTTTTTTACTTTTTTATATAATAATTGTCTTTAAGGTTTTTAATGTTTTATTGTTTATATACTTGGTTGAAAAGGTAAGACCACACATGGGGGACGGTGTGGCCCCGTCCAGGCCCGGCGCCGAGGCGGAACACCGCCCCTAGGCCCAGCCGCGTCGAGAAGAGCAGGTGATGGACGATGTCGACGGCCCCACTTTTCAATAAAATAGCCGTTACAACGGCTTTATTTGTTTAAATTTTAAATTTTAACTTAAATTTTAAACCCCCTTTTTCTATATAAATACCCATCTTTCACCATTTTTTTCTACTTTCAACCCAAAACACTCTTATTTTTATACCCATATTTTATAAAAAAAAATATCTATTCACCCACAATGCAATCTAGTCTTTTTTATAAATTTTAGGTAGTGTAATTTTTTTAGGTTATTTAATTTTTATTTATGTTATGTAATGGATTTAATTATCTTCTTTTATGTCTTATTTAATTTTTAAATTGTTTTTATAAAGTTAAGGAAATAAAAAAGTTAAACAATAAAAAATAACTAGTGTGGAGCCCCATCCTCCACCCCTTTAAAATTGCTTTGAAGGTCATCCCATATGGGATGAAGATGGGATGAAGATGTGGCGTCCTACGTGGCGGCCCATCCCCCTAGGGATGACCCTCCCCATACCTTCCGGTCTATGAAGAAAAAGGACAACTGTCGGGGGAATACATCTTTGATCATTTGATGTTAACCTCTTTATTATGCGTTACTATTTGTTTGAATTTAATTTAATTTTACAAGTGTTGTTACATTATCCTTATTACTCTCTATTAATTTCTAAACGAAATGAACAGTGATCCTGTGTGTTGTCACTCTTCTATTGGGCCAGACTTTTTAAAGCAATTTCTTAACGAAATGAACAACAGTGATCCTGTGTGGTGTCACAACAGTAACAATTTCTTTATTATATATTAAAATTAATCAAGGGAAGGGTATATTTTTTTTAGGTACCGAATCGGTACCGACTTTGACATTTTCGGTATCGGTTCGGCACCGGTATTCACTGGTTTTTACCCTCAAATGTTGGTACCGTACCAGGTATATTCGGCACTGGTACCCACTTTTAAGGATTTACGGTCCGAGCTCATCAAATCCTGTAGCAAAAGCAAGTAATTGCACATTTTAGATTACTTTTTTATACACAACCCAATGAATAGTAACATCATCAAGGGGATGAGCTAATGGTATCGGGTACTGGTATCAAATTTACCAAACCAGGTATATTAAAAATCAAACGAAATGAACAGTAACAATTTCTTTATTATATATTAAAATTAATCAAGGGTATATTTTAGGTACCGAATCGGTACCGACTTTGACATTTTCGGTATCGGTTCGGCACCGGTATTCACTGGTTTTTACCCTTAAATGCTGGTACCGTACCAGTACCATGCCAGGTATATTCGGTACCGGTACCCACTTTTAGGGATTTACGGTACGAGCTCATCAAATCCTGTAGCAAAAGCAAGTAATTGCATCTTTTAGATTACTTTTCATACACAACCCAATGAATAGTAACATCATCAAGGGGATGAGCAAATGGTATCGGTTACTGGTATCAAATTTACCAAACCGGGTATATTTTAGGTACCGAATTTTGACATTTTCGGTATCGGTTCGGCACCAGTATTCACCGGTTTTTACCCTCAAACACTGGTACCGTACCAGTACCTACTGGTACCAAACCGTACTGTACCAGGTATATTCGGTACCGGTAGCCACTTTTGGGGATTTTCGGTACCGGTTGGTACCGAGCTCATCAAATCATGTAGCAACGTAGCAACGCAAGTAATTGCACCGTTTAGATTACTTTTCATACACATTGTAAGTAAATTGTATTTCGTTTGAATGAGGTTTTATATACACAACAACTTATTTTGTTTTCTTTTTTGTCTTTTTCTATAATAAATGAATTGTAACATGTAAAATTAACCTGGATATTTAGATTATTGATGAGCAAATCATATGAAATCCTGTAATCAAACCGGTATCGTATCAGTACCAAATTTACTATACCAATTATTTTCGGTACCAATCTGGTACCTACCTTTTGGCGTTTTCAGAATCGTTACTTTCGGTTCGACACCGGTCTAGCACCATACATGTATTTACTGAGTTTTACCTTCAAATACCATATTGTATGGTACCGAGTATTTTCGGTGCCGGTACCTAATTTCGATGATTTTCCGGATCGATACTTTCGGTGCCGTTACCGGTACCGAGTTCATCCATATTTTAATGTGTTAGCACCATAATAGCTAAACTGAAAACAACCGAATTTCCAACGTGTAGGATGTGTGGGTCCTATTATTATATATTAGATTATTTAAAATCGTTTTTTTTTACGAAGTAACTATCGTTACCACTTTCATTTTTATTTATGTTTTGATATTCGGTATCTGCTTGCTATTACCGACACGCGTTTTGCAGGCATTAGGTTCCCGCCGCAACGCGCGGGCGAAAAATCAACTAGTTAGTATTAAAACCTCTTTATTATGCGTTACTATTTGAATTTAATTTAATTTAATTTAATTTAATTTTACAAGTGTTGTTACATTAGTATTAAATATTGATATATACATTGCTTAAATTTGCTGGATTGAGTTGCTTTATAAAATTCATATTTTCGTATCTTTATCAAAACATTTGTTAACATTTTCAAATATTAAAGAAGTGTTCTTAAAGTTGCTTTTTATGCATTTAGATGTATTGTGTATATATCGGTACCCGTACCAGCATTAAAAAAATACCATTATTGGATCTTTAATAAAGTTAGGTGTCGAATATTTTAGTACGAGGTTCGGGTATTTGTACCAATATTTAGGTATGGGACCGCTTTGGTACCATTTTGTTTTTTTTTTTTTTTTTGAGCACTTGTACGGGTACCAAATAGGTAAAATTTGTATGAGTACCAATACAATACGAGTATCAAATAAGATAAAATCAATATGAGTAGTTATACAACACAGGTACCAAATATGTCAAAACAATATGAGTATCATGCTACCGCAATACGAAAAAAAGAAATGCATTAAAAAAAAAACTCTTGAAATTCTATATAAAATTTGGTACTAGTACCATTTTTACCCGTACTGATACCGCAAGTACCGAATACCACAATCAATAAAACTTGGTACTGATACATGCACCGAATGGTCAAAATCAGTACAGGTACAATAAGGGTACGGGTACAAGTATTTGGAAAAAAAAGAAAAAAATCTCATCCCTAATATCCGATAATGTGGGGCTAATCCCTTGGTAAAGACATATGCCTTTTATAAGAAAAGTCACATGTTCAAAATTGAACAACAGAGTAATTTAGAATTTGAGTTAACTGCCATTTTCGTCCCTGTGGTTTGGCCATTTCAGTCCATTTTTCAAAAATGCGTCATTTCCGTCCCCCACGTTCTGGAAAGGTGCCATTTCAGTCCAAAAATCATAACCCAGTTAAGTCAGTTAGTAAATAAGGACTGATTGTGTAAATTTGTAACATAAAGGACCATTTAAGTAAATATTAAACACCACCACCACTCCGCTGCCACCGCCACCGCCACCACCGCCACCACAGCCCTGCCACCACCACCACTCCGCTGCCACCACCACCACCACCGCCACCACAGCCCTGCCACCACCACCACCCCGCTGCCACCACCACCACCGCCACCACCACCACCGCCACCATAGCCCTGCCACCACCACCACAACCCTGCCACCACAGCCCTGCCACCACCACCACAGCTGGAAGATGTTCTTTTAAGAGACTCCCATAAGTGAGACCCCGTTACATAGATCGCCCCCATCACATCATCTTCTGGATACACCATTTCCGAATCAGAATTAACTTATGGGTCTGAATCAGTATCGGGATCATGATCTAAAACAAGATTCAGTTCTGTAGCAGGATCAGAATCAGATGAAACATCTGAATCTGGATTCAAACAGTGAAAGACGCAGACAACTTCAAACTGATTTGTTTTCGGGCAGTAAAAAAACACAGACGTAGCGTCTATATAAACATATTTAATTTCAGGAAGCAGTGTGCATTCACCTGTAACAGGATTGTATAGCATACACCGGTGAACACATTTAGCTTTGCTCATTCTCTCCAAAAGAAGTAATTCGTTACACGATTGTGTTATATAAAAACCATCTAACGGGATGTTGAAATTAGGCTTAACGTCAACTCGCGAAGTAGTATCAGTATCCAAATCAATCAAGTGGATACTTGAACCCGGGTGCCTCTGAATCTGAATCATTAATTGGGGTTCTGATTTTGCAAAATGCATTCGTGCAAAATCTGAATCATTTTTAATGAGATTCAAGAGGGACTTGGAAACACCGCAACAAGCAATGAGAGATAGTAATGGCAGCTTTGAAAGAACATCTTCCAGATTGAGATTTGGGAGCTGTTGTGGCAGGGCTGTGGTGGTGGTGGCAGGGCTGTGGTGGCGGTGGTGGTGGTGGTGGCAGCGGAGTGGTGGTGGTGGCAGGGCTGTGGTGGCGGTGGTGGCAGCGGAGTGGTGGTGGTGGCAGGGCTAGTGGTGGTGGTGTTTAATATTTACTTAAATGGTCCTTTATGTTACAAATTTACACAATCAGTCCTTATTTACTAACTGACTTAACTGGGTTATGATTTTTGGACTGAAATGGCACCTTTCCAGAACGTGGGGGACGAAAATGGCGCATTTTTGAAAAATGGACTGAAATGGCCAAAGTGACCAAACCACAGGGACGAAAATGACAGTTAACTCTTAGAATTTTAATGTAAAATAAGAGTAACATTTACCCGTTAAAAAAAGTATTGTGCATATGCACAAGTAAAACCTACTAACCAGATAGAAAAAACACTTGTGTTTACTTCTACATTTAATCCACCTATGAAGAGTTCATGTCACCTTCATTCACAAGTGAATAAATAATCGTGTGTGAATATGTTAAGTTTCAAGTGATCATATATATTTTTTCTAAATATACACAAGTGGTGTTTTATTCCATAAGAGGAGGTGAAGGGGTATGGTCCCAAAAAGCCGCGCAACCCCCTGCAAGGTCGCGCGAGACCATACTCCTCAATCAGCAATTTTCTTGATCGCCAACCTCGCGCGAGATACAACATACCTGTGTAGCGCGGCGCGAGGTCCACATAAGAGCAAACTCCAGTTAGCAACACTTAGCATTCTAAAAGGAACAGCTGAAAGCCCATGCCGCGCGCATGATAATAACGTGCTCAGCAAGAATCATGCGTGACTACGGCGCGAGGCCTTTCCAGATAGTACACAAGGTACAAGTGGCAGAATAAAAGAGCCAATCAGGGTCCTTCTGTTCCTGCGCAATCGTGCTCCACGATCGTCTGACATGCAGGAGATAAAAAGTACTGAAGGACGCCTATGTTGCACCAATCATAAGGCAGAGACAACTGCCCCACGATCTCCACTTACCTGCTGATGGCAGAAGGGCGACCAGGCCGACAACAGTGACACGTGGCTCCAATCACGTTGCGCCAACTCCACAAAGCTCCTAGAAGTCACTAACGGTCGACACCAGTGAGACAAGGAGCATATCCTCCATGTTGTCGCCTTCCGGCCCAAGGCCCATCAGCCCACACCCTCTTACACCTCTCCGGCTATAAATAGAGACCTTCACTTCACAGGTTGATTCATTCTATTCCCTCTGCTCTCTCACTTAATACTTAATTATCTCCAAAGCACAGTCGCTTATTCTCACGCCGGAGCCCGGTTAAGAGGGAAACCCCCATATTCCCCTCTTAACGAGTAACGGTGTTTTGTTTTGCAGTTAACCACGGTCTTTAAGGAGCTCAGGAATCCGTAAGAAGATTAACCACTATGCAAGGAACATAAACCAAACTGATTATCTCCTAATTAGTTCTGTGTTTCTTCATTGGCGCCCACCGATTTTTTCTACAAACCACTCTCATCTTCGTTCCTGAGTTTTTCGTTGTTTTTCTTCCTTCGATCCATGGCTGGTCAAGGAATCGCACCTGAGTTCGTTGGTTTCGGTGAAAACCCAAATGCAGCGTTGGAGGAAGGTAATCAAAACGGCCAACCCCAACACTTTGAAGAAGTTGGTGAAGTCGAAGTAGCCAACACCGGGGGTCCGCGCGGGAGCTTCACCCGCATCACTCAAAACACCCCAGGAAACAACGGTGCTGGACCTTCAAACCCAGCTCCACCTCAGAACATATCGGCGCTATTAGGGCTACCAGAAGGCGAGACCCCAGCCTCATGGTACGCCAAGCAACTGGCCACTATTAACGAAGCGTATCAGTCTTTGAGCGCTCAGCAAGCAGTTTTAACGGCAGAACCGTCCTTGGTCACACCAACCGGCCCCAGCCACGGGCCGCGCCAGATGCCGGTCCCGCAATACATTCCAAGAAGAATTAACAGACCTCCCCCCACCCGAAGACTAAGCGTGCAGGACACGCGCGATACGCGGGGGGAGACAGAAAGCTACTATGACGAACCGTCAAATTCCCGAAGAGGCCCAGTTCATAGCCGGCTCACGCCGCGCAACATGAACGATGAGTGGGAAGAAACCGACCCGAATGATCCAACCTGGGAAAACGACGACGAATCTTCGGTCTTCACTCGTTTGCAAAGAAATCACGAGTATTACAAGCCAAGGCAACACGTTGGTTATACCGAGGAGGCGGAGCGCGACTTTCGCCTCGCCTATCGACCAGAAGAAGCTATAGAGCACTCAAAGTTCATCCTAAAGATAGCACTAGCGCCGCTCAAGAGAGAAAAGTTGCCTCCGACCGTCGGAAAGTTCAACGGATTGACTGATCCAGACGATCACGTCAGAGTGTTTACTAGCGTGGGATGCATGGGAGGTTGGAACATGCCCATGTGGTGCCATTTGTTTATCCAAACATTAACGGGGGCTGCTCGCGCCTGGTTCGACAGCCTTCCTCCGGGAAAAATAAAATCATGGGTAGATTTCAGGACCCAATTTTTGAGTCACTTCAGTCAGCAAAGGCGATACCAGCGCGACACAGCTGAAGTCGAAGATATCTGGCGATGAGATAATGAGGGTCTGGAAGATTTCATTACGCGCTTTAACAAAGAATGTTTGGAGATTGGTGGCGTGAGTGAACAACTCATGCGCTGCCATTTCAAGAAAGCAATCCGTTGTGATAGCCTGATTAGAACCATCACCGGGAAAGATGGAATGCCAAAGGAGTGGGACAAGCTCATGGAAGCCGCGAAGATAGTCGCGCAAACAGAAGAGTCTCTCGCACGAAACAACACCTATCGTTCTGAAGACAGATTTTCCAAAGGGGGTCACTCGCGAGATGACAACAGGCGCAACAAAGGCAAAAACCCTGGGTGGAAGGCCAATCACTCCAGCGGTTATAGCGATCGACCCCGTTACGAAGAACGATCCCGCTATAAGGAAGACGCGCGTGACACCATTGACCGCATTGGTTATAAAAAGGCAGTCCGAGACGATAATCATGAAAAGCATTGGACTCCGCTCATAAAAACACCAAAAGAGGTGCTAATGACGGAGAACCATGACTTCAAGGCTCCCAGGCCTATGACGAACAAAAAGGGCCAAGACCCCAATCTGTATTGTGATTTCCACAAGGATACAGGCCACTTAACAGATGATTGCTACAGCTTGCGGCAAGAGATCGAGAGAGCACTAAAGAGTGGAAAGCTGAGCCACTTAGTGAAGAATGTGCGCAAAGAAACGCGACAACTCCATCGCCACGATGAAGGAAATCACAAGAAGGTTCGACGCCTGGAAACACACATGGTCAATGGACCAAAGTATAGCGCAAGAGGAAAAGGCAAGAGACCTTATGAGTCTTCATGGCAAGAACAACAAGTTATTTTCCCGGTGGTGCGCGGGGGTCCCCGAGCCACACGACCCATCGTCATCACCGGTATCATCGGCCATTATGAAACTGAATACGTCTTCATTGACCCGGGGAGTACAGCAGACATCATCTACGAACAATGCTTTAACTAGTTCGACGATGAAGACAAAGCGAGACTCGAACCAGTTGACTACCCACTGTCTGGGTTCTGCAATGAAATGGTCTTCCCGTTAGGCCAAATTAGCTTCCCCGTCACACTCTCTGACGGGAAGCATTCGAGGACAACAAACGTTAACTTCATGGTGATGCCTGTTAAGTCAAGACATGACGTACTGATCGGGAGAGAAACGCAAGGTGAGCTGAATATGATAACTTCCACCCCCCACTCAGCGATTGGTTTCCCAACCAAGACGGGGGTGGCAATCGTTTATGCAAAGAAAGAAGTGATGTCAACTGAAGAGATGCGCCCAACAAAAGCGGCGAAGGTTTCAGCAACCGAGCCCGAAAAATGGGTTTTAAATCGCAAATATCCGGAGCAAACGGTGACGATAGGTCACGCTATCTCACCAAATATCAGAACTCGCCTCAAGCAGCTCCTATTCAAGAACATGGATATTTTCGCCTGGACCCCGGCTGACATGACCGGAGTCCCGCGCGACATCACAGAGCACTGTTTAAACACCTACCCCTCGGTTGAGCCGAAAGCCCAAAGACGGCGCAGCCTAGGGGCGGACAAGACAAAAGCAATGAACGATCAAGTTTGCGAGTTACTTAAAGCCGGCATCCTGCGAGAAGTACGTTATCAGAGTTGGGTTGCGAACCCCGTAATGGTAGAGAAGTCTAGTGGCGGATGGCGAATGTGCGTCGACTATACCGATCTCAACAAGGCATGCCCTAAGGACTGTTACTCTTTGCCTGAGATCGACAAAAAGATAGACTCTCTCGCGCCATACAGATGGAAGTGCTTCTTGGATTGCTACAAAGGGTACCATCAAGTACAAATGAAGCTCGAGGATGAAGACAAGACGGCTTTTCGCACGGATCTGGAGATTTTTTGTTATACGAAGATGCCTTTCGGCCTGAAAAATGTTGGCGCCACATACCAGCGATTGATGGACAAGACCTTCGCGGACGACATTGGAAAGCATATTGAAGTTTACATCGATGATCTAGTGGTTAAAAGTCCCGAAGAGGACCAAATGTTGAAGGACGTCGAGAAAACGTTCAACTCATTGCGCAGTGTAAACATGAAGTTGAATCCAGCCAAGTGTTCTTTTGGCATGGAAGAAGGGAAGTTTCTAGGCTTCATAGTCACCAATGGCGGCTTTAAAGTAAACCCGGAGAAAGTCCAGGCAATAGAGCGGATGCCATCTCCGCGGACAATCAAAGAAATGCAACGGTTGGCCGGCCGCCTCGCCGCGCTTAATCGCTTTTTGTCAAATCACGCCGCGAAATCGTACCCTTTTATCACCACATTGCGCAATTGTGTTAAGAAGCAAGAGTTCAGGTGGACCCCTGAAGCAGAAAAGGCTTTTCAACAAATGAAAGAGTGTTTGATCGAGCTCCCCACCCTGACTGCACCATTTGAAAAAGAACCACTCATACTGTACTTATCTTCTTCAGATAAGGCAGTAGGATCGGTATTACTAGTAGAAAGAAATGGAGTCCAAACTCCAATTTATTATATCAGCAGGGTACTCACTGACCCGGAAACGAGATATTCCACGATGGAAAAACTGGTACTAGCGTTGTTACACGCCTCCAGAAGGCTGCGCAGGTATTTCACAGGACATGTGATCACTGTGCTTACCAACTTCCATATCGGCACGATACTTCAGAAACCAGAAACATCAGGAAGGCTCGCCAAATGGGCCATTGAGCTGGGGGGCCACAATATTCTGTATCGGCCGCGCCCAGCCATCAAGGGTCAGATTCTTGCGGACTTCATCACAGAAGTCCCAGTCGATAAGATTAAAGATTGTGAGCTGGTGGAAACTCCCGAAAAAGACACGACAAATGAGACTTGGATGCTTTATACTGATGGGGCCTCAAACGAGGATGGCGCGGGAGCTGGATTGCGCCTAGTAAGCCCCGAAAACCACGAATTCACTTACGCAATCAAGTTGGATTTCAAAAACACCAACAACGAGGCGGAATACGAGGCATTTCTGGCAGGCTTGCGCCTCGCCATCAAAATGGGAGCTAAAAATCTACAAGCACATGTTGATTCACTCTTGATAGCCAGCCAAGTCAACGGTATATACGATGCAAGGGGTGAAGTCATGGCCCTATATCTGGAACAAGCAAAAGAGTTGCTTCAACAGTTTAAGTCTCACAAGGTCATCCACATCAACCGCTCTGAAAACAAACCGGCTGACGCCTTGAGCAAGCTCGCTTCAAAGTCCTTCCAACATCTCGCCAAAGATGTAAGGATTGAGGTACTCAAGAACCCGTCAGTTTTGTTGCGACAAGTCAATGTGATCGAGATAGGGCAGCCATCCTGGATGACCCCTATCATTCAATACTTGAAAGAGGGAATACTCCCAGAGAATAAGGCAGAGGCAAGAAAAATTCAGAACAAAGCTCTGCAGTACGAAATGAATGGCGGTATCTTATACCGCAAGTCCTTCTTGGGACCACTCCTGCGCTGTGTGGACCCTCAAGACGCGAACTATCTGATAAGGGAGATCCATGAAGGAATTTGCGGCATCCACGCGGGACCACGCATGGTTGTTGCGAAGATCATGAACGCCGGGTATTACTGGCCAGGGATGCACGTTGATGCCCTGAAGGAGCTGCGCAAGTGCGACTCTTGTCAGCGGCACTCCCCAAAAACCCTGCGCCCCAAGAACGATCTAATCCCTGTGTCAACTGCCTGGCCTTTTCAGCAGTGGGGAATCGACATGGTAGGACCCTTCCCAGACGCCCCCGGCGCCGTCAAGTTCATAATAGTGGCCGTCGATTACTTCACAAAATGGGTGGAGGCCAAAGCCCTTGCTTCAACTACAGCCATGATGGTGCGCAAGTTCATTTGGGAACACATCATCTGCAGATTCGGCCTCCCACTCAAGATCGTAACAGACAACGGCACCAATTTCGCGTCAGATGAGCTCCAGAACTGGACGAAGGAGATGAAAATCGAACACACTTTCTCCTCCGTTGCGCGTCCTCAAGGCAACGGGCAGGTTGAAAGTGTGAACAAGTGTATCGTCGATGGGATTAAGGGCCGACTGGGTACTAAACGAAGAGGCTGGGTAGATGAGTGATGTGCGTGAAAGTGTTATATATTTTAGGTGTATATTTTAAGCCCTTTTTAACACTTATTTTAGCCAAGTTTTAAATTTATAAAACACGATATTTCACTAACACTAAACACACATATGGGCAAGTGCACCCATCGTTGAGTGTAGTATAGCGTTGGTAAGATACCGAGGTCGTCCAAGGACACAAGAGCTTTTAGTACCGGTTTATCCTCAACGTCTAACCAAAATAAAAGTTTGGAAAAATGTTTTAAACTAAGAAAAATAAAAACTAACTAAAATGCTGAAAATAAAAATAAAATAAAAACAGATAGACAAGATGAATCACTTGGTTCCGACTCGTATCTAGTATAACCTTTGATTATTTCCGCACTTTTGCACATAATTAAGAGATTATCTTAGTTATTGTAGTAGGCCCCTCTTTTGAAGGTGACGTTACCCTCACCCCAGTAGTTTGAGTCAGCATGGATACAATCCTAAAGGGGTGGATTATTGGAAGATAATGAATTAAGTTATTAATGCAGTATTGTGGTAGGCCCTGCTTTTGGCGGTGACGTTACCCTCGACTAAGTAGTCTGAGTCAGCAGGGATACAGTCCTAAATAGCCGGGTTATAGTATTAATAGTAGTTAACTTATGAGGGGATCAAAGAGTTTGGACCCCCGCCATCCAATACCGTGAAGTATTGAAGGAGGTCCTACTAAATTTGACCCAGGTCCATTGCAGGACCTCTAAACGCTGAACAATGGCAAGACCTTTACCAAACCGTTCCCTTAACCCCCGACCAGGTAGCCAACATACCTCCATATAGACCGTGGAGATATGAATGGTGAAAATCCTTTATTTTATATAGACAGTAAAATAATGCCAAGACACCACGGACAAACGATAAGGAAAGATCACCTTCAACATAAGTAACTAGTTATTAAAGTCATTAATACAAAACCAAATAAAAAGTGCAAAAGATTAGAAATAAAAAGTATTATACTAGACACTTTGTCTTCACCAAGTGATGTAAGAGACTTAGGCAAACATGGCCTTGATTGTCAAGAACTCTTACTATCAATCTTGGATCCCGAGACGACTCACACACTCTATGATGGACAATGGATGATGGTGGTGGATGATGGTGTTGTGATGGTGGTGGGTGGTGGATGAAGTGTGAGAGAGGTGGTGTGCCAAGGGATGAGTTGCAATGAACCAAGCACTCCTATTTATAGGCTGAACAGAGGCCTGGGCACGGCCCCGTGTCCGCTGGGCACGGCCCCGTGCCCGTCTGACACTCTCTCTCTTCATTAATTGTAATTCGCAATTACAATTAATGCGCCTGCAGTACTTTCGGCACGCCCCCCGTGTCCGCTGAGCACGGCCCGTGGTGGGCAATAGAAGCTTCTATAGGTTTGTCTTTTCTGCTGCTTCTTGGGCACGACCCCGTGCTGGCTGAGCACGGGGCGTGTTCAGCCTTCTGTTTTCTCTATTTTGCTTTGGAAGGTTCCGTTGAGGGTTCGGGCAATCCACTAATGTTCCTTTTCTTGTATTTATGTTGGATTTAGCTGTCTTTTTGCTTCTTTTGCGTTTTTGAGCTCATTTAATCCTGAAAATACAAAAGGAAGACAAAAACACTCTTTTTCCAATATTAGTACTAAAAAAGGGTTAGTTTTATGCCTCATTTGATGTAATTTATATGTTGCATTTTACATACATCAAATACCCCCACACTTGAACTTTTGCTTGTCCTCAAGCAAAACTCTTTAATACGTGGCTTACACTCCCAAATGGAATAGGTAGAAGAGAAGGTTTTGGGCTTGTCATAGAGTGTCGGGATTTCCAAGATCTTTTTAGGGTTTTATTTTTATTTATTTACACTCCTATTCGTAATGATTTATTTAGAACTGTTCATAAAAGAAATTACTTATTTGGGCATAACATGCCTTTTTTAAAATTCTATTTATATACAAGTTCACATACCTCGCGGGGAAATCACTCACACTCGGCCGAAGGTGTATTTTTAGTGAATCACTCGAGAGCGGCATGGAACTTATTCCTACCATAGGCTTGCCAAGAAATCAATCCTCCTCCTTTTTAACTTTTATACCTTTGTAGATATCAAGAGGACTTTGTGGGTTAAGGGTTGGCTAGGGTTAAAGGTAGGTGGTTGGGTTAGTGGTTAGTAGAAAAAGGGCTAAAAAGCGTAACAAGTGTCGGTTTTCGTATTTTATTTTTGATGAAGCTTTTATTCAAACAAAGTTATTTTTGATTACTTTGTTTGTTTATTTTTTTTTTGCTTCATTTTTTTTTTTTTTTTTCGAAGAACCGAACTTGTTACTAAAATAAAGGGTAAAAAATGAAAAAGGTTTTGGTGGGTGAAAGGGTTTTTGTTTTGGGTGATGAAACGAAAAGGTTTAGGCTCAAATGGGCTAACTAGGGGGATTTTTGGGTAGGTGGTAAAAGAAAAAGAAAAATAATGGTGTGGAAATGAAAAAGGTTAGTCCTAATGCCTCTATCATTTACTTACTCGGGTTTAAGTTGATAAGGACCGAGAATGTATTGTCATGGCAAGTTCTAGAGTCGTAAGAACCAAGCGGCTATTCACACAAGAAACGAAAAAATGAGCATTTAGTCAAATGGTATGAAATTGAGTGCTCAATAAAGGCTCAAAACTCACTTTTGTGGGAATGGGTTTTTATGTGATCAAGTATATATAATCAAATTTTAAATAAGTTTGTCATGCCTTTTCATAATTTTCTTATGTTGGTTCTTTTTATCACAACGCTATCGGTTGTAAATTTGTAAAAATATAACCTTTTTGAGAGCTTGAATTTCCCGAGTTAAACCTAGACAAGTAAAAAAAAAATGAAATTTTTGAAAAAAATTGGGGTGATTAGCGGTTCCAATAGAGTTTTGTGTAAGGCTTGTATTTAGGACTTGCAAAATTCAAGGTTTTAGCATCCCCCCCACACTTAAATTACACATTGTCCTCAATGTGTCTCAAAAATAAATTTTTAGGTTGATTAGATGTGTAAAATAGTGTTTAAAAAGCAAAAATTTGTGTTACTGGGCACTGAACACGGCCCCGTGTTATCCGGGCACGGCCCCGTGTTCAAGTGCCAGTAACAAAATTGAAATAAGAGAAACAGAAGTCTGGACACGGGGGCGTGTTGGGTGAACACGGCCCGTGTCCAGTTACCTGTACTGGGCGTTTTCTGCAGGTGGTTCAACACGGGGCCGTGTTGGTTGGGCACGGCCCGTGTTGAACCTTCTGAAAGGGAGAAATTTGTCGGGTTGCCTCGTTCTTGTGCATGGGATCATTTTTCTCGTTCCCCTTTTCATCCTTTACCACCATGAGTGTGTTTTATTCCTTACAAACCATCCAAACATTAAAACCATCATTTCATTTCATCATAGAGAGAACTTACATAATCCTAAATTAAACTAAAATTAAAACTTAACTAGATAGGTCAGAAAGTACACGAGGTTATCATAAGGAGTTCTACTAATTTAGGAAAATTTCGAGAATGATTTCCCGATAGAGTAGGACTTTTAGCCGAACGAGTTCCTTCCTAAACTTTGTTTAAAGCCATTCTTCGATCTCCCTAGGGAGGAAGAATGCGGCTTCGTTTTCTTCTGCTGTTGGTGGTTGAGGGGGAACATTCACCGGGACTCCTTGCACCACTCTTCGAGGAAGCTCTTGGTGCATGGCGTACCATTCAGCTGGAATGACAACTTCGGGTACCACGTTCCACGCCCTTTGGGTTATTATGGGTACCAAAGGCGGGGAGGCGAGAAGGTTCAACCTCTGGTGCAAGAGGTTTACTTCATGGAGACAGCCCTCCAGCCCCACAGAAAGATGGTTGATACGGTCGACCAATGCTTCTTCCACTCCCGTCATTTCATCAATAGCCTCCCTTAGAGCGTAAACATAGTTTACAAGAGAGTCTTCTGCTGTTGAAGATCTCCTCCCTTGTCGGTTATTCCTTGAAGATGATCCGCTTGTTCTGCTTGCCATTTTCTGTGAAGAAAACCGGAGAAAACTAAATTTTTACAAAACAGAGCCCCTGGACACGTCCCCGTGCTCGTTGAGCACGGCCCCGTGTTCATTTGTCTGCGGGATTTTTGGCTAAAGACTCTTGGAGTTTTAAATTATTTTTATGATTTTTATCTGGGTTTTAAGCTCGGATAATTTAAAGTAAAGTTATTCAACTAACTTTAGCCCAGAATCTTTAGCAAATAATCTTACAAACTTCTCATAGAGGATTGGAATCAAAGGATTTCCAAGCTTCCATGGAGGAACTTTTGAAAAATTTTGAAAGAGGAGGAAATGAATAAAAGTGGAAAGGACAAGAGGGTCCCTTGGAACCTTCTTTTGACACTTACCTAGGATGGTATGAGTGAAAATTCCAGAGATCTCTGTCAATTGAAGTGGTCAAAATGAGCAGGAATCAGGCTGCATTTAAAGAAAACGACAGCGCCCTGGGCACGGCCCCGTGTTGACTGGACACGGCCCCGTGTTCAGAGAAAATCCTGACACATTTTGTCCGTATTCTGACCAAATCAGCAGAGAATCTTTTTAGTGAGCACGGGGGCGTGTTGACCTGGACACGGCCCCGTGTCTGGAGGCTGTTTTATGGAGTTTTGCTAATTTAAGGATCTCCCCGATATCGGGTGGTTCCTTACTGGTTGGAACAACCCCAAAGTGCCTAATATACCTTAATTGTCCTAGACTAAGGCGAGAACGCAAGAGGTTGTCGGTGAGGGTAATTCCTATTTTCATTCTAGGTGGACAAGTCCAACCCTTTTCCGGGCTCTTGTTAAAGAAGGTATATGCCGAATCGCTCAGGTCTATGTATGCACCGAACGAAGTCGATGGAGAGTCCTTCACGGCACAATCGACACAGGGACGACTATCGTCCAAGTCTTTGCTAGGTACGAAGGTATTTTCGGGAGCAACGAGGTTGTCGGAATGCGGTTCCAACATTTCTTCATGGGTATCGTCTTGGGGCGGATTAATAAAATCCTTCCTAAGCTCTTCTATCCATTTCAGAATTAGCTCTTCTAGTTGAAATAATTCGCTAAGGAACATTTCCCCTAGAATATCTGGCTGGGCGCATTCGAGGGAGAAATAGTGCTTATTTTTACTTTCGCCCCTCTTAAGGTTGTGAAAAGATCGTGGGTCCATGTAGTGGGGCCTATAATTTAGGAAGTAGCATTTTACTTCTTCATGTTCGCCACCACATAATTGACACCACGTACCATAAGAGTGCCGAAAGTAAAAATAATTACTATCACTCATGTTTATGTCAGAAATTACCAACCGTCGGGATCTAACGGTTCTGTTTTCAGTAACTGAAACTTGGGCACGGGGGCGTGTTGAGTGGACACGGCCCCGTGTTCAGCTTACTGTCTGATGTAAAACAGGATTGCCAGTTCCAATGATTGAGCACGTGGGCGTGTTCAGCGGGCACGACCCGTGCTGAGCTCTGCAGAAGCTGAAAAACTAAGAAAATCCTAAAAAATAAAAAAGGAAAATAAAAGATGATTAGGCCGTTGATTCCTAACTTTCTTAAAATCCTTGTGTCCCCGGCAACGGCGCCAAAAACTTGATGTGCGTGAAAGTGTTATATATTTTAGGTGTATATTTTAAGCCCTTTTTAACACTTATTTTAGCCAAGTTTTAAATTTATAAAACACGATATTTCACTAACACTAAACACACATATGGGCAAGTGCACCCATCGTTGAGTGTAGTATAGCGTTGGTAAGATACCGAGGTCGTCCAAGGACACAAGAGCTTTTAGTACCGGTTTATCCTCAACGTCTAACCAAAATAAAAGTTTGGAAAAATGTTTTAAACTAAGAAAAATAAAAACTAACTAAAATGCTGAAAATAAAAATAAAATAAAAACAGATAGACAAGATGAATCACTTGGTTCCGACTCGTATCTAGTATAACCTTTGATTATTTCCGCACTTTTGCACATAATTAAGAGATTATCTTAGTTATTGTAGTAGGCCCCTCTTTTGAAGGTGACGTTACCCTCACCCCAGTAGTTTGAGTCAGCAGGGATACAATCCTAAAGGGGTGGATTATTGGAAGATAATGAATTAAGTTATTAATGCAGTATTGTGGTAGGCCCCGCTTTTGGCGGTGACGTTACCCTCGACTAAGTAGTCTGAGTCAGCAGGGATACAGTCCTAAATAGCCGGGTTATAGTATTAATAGTAGTTAACTTATGAGGGGATCAAAGAGTTTGGACCCCCGCCATCCAATACCGTGAAGTATTGAAGGAGGTCCTACTAAATTTGACCCAGGTCCATTGCAGGACCTCTAAACGCTGAACAATGGCAAGACCTTTACCAAACCGTTCCCTTAACCCCCGACCAGGTAGCCAACATACCTCCATATAGACCGTGGAGATATGAATGGTGAAAATCCTTTATTTTATATAGACAGTAAAATAATGCCAAGACACCACGGACAAACGATAAGGAAAGATCACCTTCAACATAAGTAACTAGTTATTAAAGTCATTAATACAAAACCAAATAAAAAGTGCAAAAGATTAGAAATAAAAAGTATTATACTAGACACTTTGTCTTCACCAAGTGATGTAAGAGACTTAGGCAAACATGGCCTTGATTGTCAAGAACTCTTACGATCAATCTTGGATCCCGAGACGACTCACACACTCTATGATGGACAATGGATGATGGTGGTGGATGATGGTGTTGTGATGGTGGTGGGTGGTGGATGAAGTGTGAGAGAGGTGGTGTGCCAAGGGATGAGTTGCAATGAACCAAGCACTCCTATTTATAGGCTGAACAGAGGCCTGGGCACGGCCCCGTGTCCGCTGGGCACGGCCCCGTGCCCGTCTGACACTCTCTCTCTTCATTAATTGTAATTCGCAATTACAATTAATGCGCCTGCAGTACTTTCGGCACGCCCCCCGTGTCCGCTGAGCACGGCCCGTGGTGGGCAATAGAAGCTTCTATAGGTTTGTCTTTTCTGCTGCTTCTTGGGCACGACCCCGTGCTGGCTGAGCACGGGGCGTGTTCAGCCTTCTGTTTTCTCTATTTTGCTTTGGAAGGTGCCGTTGAGGGTTCGGGCAATCCACTAATGTTCCTTTTCTTGTATTTATGTTGGATTTAGCTGTCTTTTTGCTTCTTTTGCGTTTTTGAGCTCATTTAATCCTGAAAATACAAAAGGAAGACAAAAACACTCTTTTTCCAATATTAGTACTAAAAAAGGGTTAGTTTTATGCCTCATTTGATGTAATTTATATGTTGCATTTTACATACATCAATGAGCTCCCAAGTATCTTGTGGGCTCACCGAACCATGCCAAAAACAAGTACCGGCGAAACCCCTTTTAGCCTAGTCTATGGCTCAGAAGCGGTTATCCAGGCGGAAGTTGGCCTGCCCTCTCCGCGTTTGACAGCAGTCAACGCAATCGACAACGAGGCAGAGCGTCGTCTGGACTTGGATTTGCTAGAAGAAAGGCGCGAAATCGCGCGTATCAAAGAAGCCAAGTACAAAACACAACTGGAGAGGTACTACAACGCGCGAGTCCGCATCTGTACCTTCACTCCAGGGGAATATGTCTTTCGAGACAACGAGGCCTCAAACGCCGAACGCCCAGGAAAGCTAGCACCTAAATGGGAAGGCCCATACTTGGTGCACGAGGTGCTAGGAAAAGGGGCTTACAAATTGCGCACCCTGGATGGACACATCATCCCGCGCACGTGGAATGCGCAACAACTGCGCAAATGCTATATATGACTATGTGGCCCTGCGCCTTTATCCACTAATGTCGGCCACGCGCCCTTTACTTTCTTATGTTGGCTACACGCCTTTTAAGTTACAAGCAATGTATCTCGGCCTAAGCGCCTACGTAATTAATGAAAGCATACGACATGCTCTTCTATCACTATCCGACTTATTTCGTTACAAATGCATGTTAAACTTCTGATTAGCACGAAAACACTCCAGACTACGCTCGCACAAGAGCACCTCTTACATTTATTCGCGCTAACTTAACCAAAGTTTCTAACAACAGTGCAATAATTGTAACGGAAAATAAGCAAACATACTATTTAAAAAAGCGCAACCGCGCAACAGTTATAAAAACTCAATGTCATTCATTAAATAAAAGCGCGTCAGCGCAACGAGTTACATCAGAAACCTACTGAATTTTTTTTTACAAGGCACAAAGCCTGTTGACAAACCTATTCGAACTCATCATCTCCACTGTCATCACGCTTATCGCCATCACCGCCAGGCTTAACGCCATCACCTTCACCATCACCTTTCCCGTCGCCACCTTCACCAGCAGGTGCCTCCTCATCCGAAAGCTCAACAGTCTCTGGGGGATCAAGGATATTCTTCAGCCGCTCACACCAGTCATCATGTTTCAGTGCATCAGTAACCAAGTCCATCACCGGAATGGATAGATGATCATAACCATGCTTCGCGCGGGCTAGCTCAGCCTCAGCTTCTTCAGTCACCGAGCAGTGACTAGTATCGAACTCCTGTCCAAGCATAACCGACGCATGTTGCGCACATTCAACATAGCCCTTACGGTGACCAACGGCAAGGGAAGCATCTACGACGGCCGCAACAGCCTTATCCAATTCACCAGCATTCAGGATGGAGTTGGCCATCTACAGGAAGAGCAATACTTTAGCCAACAGGTCTAAATAAATCAAATTAAAGTAAAAAAGAGGAATCATACCAGCACCATTCCACGACCGCGCAGCCACTCGGCATCAGAGACAAGAGTATCCACGATACCCTGAGCTTCAGCATAGTTAGTCTGCGCTACATTAAGAGCTGCAGTACTAACATCACGAGCTTCCTCAGCCCTAAGCTTCGCCTCCCCAGCTGAGGCAGCCTTAGACTTTTCAGCCTCCAGATCGATCTCCAAGGATTCACTTTTGTCAACCTGCTCTCGCAGGCGGCGTTTTAACTCAGCGATCTCCACATCCTTGGCCCTAAGATCCTTGTCCTTGCCAGACAGCTGCACCTTCGCATCAGCAAGCTCAACCTACAAAGGACAGGACTTAGGATATGCGGCAGACAAAACACAGAAGGAAAACGTATAAGTTGTACAAACCTCAAGCTGTGCCTTAGCAGCCTTAACAGCTTGCACACCCTCAACCTCCGCCGTCAACCCCACAACCTTAGCCTCAAGGTTGACAATCTTGTTACGATCCGCAGCCGCGCGCTCATTATCCTTCGCGCATATGCGCTTGAACTCAGTTTTCTCCTTAGCAAGCTGTTGTTCAGCAGAATGAAGCTTGTTTTTCAGCCCCTCGCGCCCCCAATCTTCAGCCTTCTTATCAGCTTCAAACTTCGCCTTCTCTTCATCAAGGGCGGTTTTTGACCTCTCAAATTCACTTATACGCTTCAACATCCGCTCGCGGTACCTCTCCCAATCCGACCGCTCCCTAACCATTGTCCGCCACTCACGGACAATTTGGTGGTTAGCAGCGCGAGCATTCGCCTCCCCAAGCATGTACGTCCGATACAGCGTTTCATGAGTTTTCGCCTTCTGCCTATTAACTTCACCAGGAGTGAAAGAGTTTAAGAACCAATCGCGGCAAGGGCCAAACTCTTGGAAGGTGTCCTTCTGCCTCAAATTCCAGGGAGCCTGGTGGGGGGCATTACCGCGCTCCTCTTCGGTATAGCTTTTATAATAGATATCTCCAAGGGTATCCTTGGCCCCGATAGCTTGCGGATTATAACCCCCAGCACCACCAGAGCTCGCGCCACTAGAAACGTACGCAGGGCGGGTAGGTCTTTCAACCTCAGGTTCTTTCCTCCTCTCTTGATGGGACTTTGTAGACCCCGCAGCGCTCAAAACCTCCGGACCCTGCGCCTTCTCCTGGATAGTGATGGCAGCAGCACCACTAGGTTTTTCAACAGCCTTTTGCTTCTCCTTCTCCACTTCAGAAGATTTCTTCCTATCCTCTTCAGCCTTCCTATCCTCCTCAGCCTTCCGAGCTGCTTCGGCTTTCTTCTGCTTCTCCTCCTCCGCCTTTTTCCTCCTATCCTCATCAGCTTTCCTACGCTCTTCATCAGCTCTCTTCTTCTCTTCAACAGCCTTCGCCTTATCACCTTCAGCAACATGTTTGTCTTTGACAGTCTCAACACCAACAGCCTTAGAAGATTTAACAATAATCTTTGGCCTCTTATGCACCGGCTCTACCGGATCTATGAATACCACACCCTTCTCTGGGGTCGTCTTCTTAACCTCTGCAAATATAACATGTCAAAAAGAGCGAAAGTAACAAAATAACGTAACTAAAGAACCTACCCGGAGAAACTTTGTAAAGCGAGCGCAAGTTGCTCCGCTTCCCAATCAAGGGAACCTCACCAGCTCCGGGCGCAACAGAGACGCCAGCTGTAGTTTCGCTTCTAACTCTCTTTCTGCTGATTAACTTTGCAGCAGCTTCCTCTTCCTCTTCTTCTTCTTCCTCTTCCGCTTGCACACCAGAGGAAGGAGTAGCACCAGCGTCCGGATTGAGAGAACCCGCGCTCCCTGAGCCACCGATTCCAGTCTTCTTTCCGCCTGCGCGCGGCAAACCTTCAAGTGAGTCACTAACAATCACGAAATCTCTCAAGTCACTCTGATGAAGGCGAAAAATACCTTTACCCATAGCACCAGTGGTTGCGCGACTACCCCCAGCACCCTTGCTGGTCACCTCAGCATCCTTCTTCTTCTTCACGGGTTTCTTCTTCTTCTTCTCTTCTGGGTCAATACCCAAGTCGCGCAACACACCTGCAAAGACGTTAGACCACGAACTTAACTCTCCGTTCGAAGACCCTACAGACTCCTCGCTGGAAAGATAGACAACCTCTTTCCCAGCAGAAATCACAGAGCGCAAAGGACGAGGGTTCGGTATGTGCGCACCTTCGTTTGCAGTAGGCGGCAAGGTGAACGCATCAGCAACAGGATACATAAAGTTATCCCTTATTTGGTAATACCAGTATTGCTCCCCGTCTTGAAGCGGGCGCACGCCCATTCTACCGCCAAAAGTGGCGAAGGCAGCTTGATACAAGCGCACCTCTACAAGACAAATCGTATCAGAAAAAAAAGGAAAATATGCAAGTCCCGGAAGATCAGTAAGAATAAGAAAATTACTAACCTTCATCTCCCATCATTAAGATAGGAACCTCCTTGCTATCGCGCGGCCACTGATCGCTCATCCGCGCCGCAACCAAGACACTCTCCCCAAACACTCGGTTTGGGGTGGCAGTAAGCTCGCGATACCAAGCCGCAGTCTTGGGGATCTCCAAGTCTTCCTTCACGACTGGTTCAGTCCAAGCGCGAAACGTCATGGGTATTGGAACTACCTCTTCCCAAATATAGAAAAACTTTGGTTTCCAGTCATGGAAACTCTTGGGTGGATTTAGCAATATCTTCTTCGCCGCGCCTCGGCTAGCGAAGGAATAGAAACCCATGTTTCTCTGAAGTGTGTAGAAGACCCGGAACTTGTCAACAGTTGGCTCGATGCCATGAGCCCAGCACAGGAACTCGAAGTGCCGAACCCGAACCATCCCAGGTGGGCTCATTTGAGATATATGAAACCCATAATATTGGAGAATATGAGCCATGAAGTTAGTCGTCGGCAACCGGAAGTTGCCCTGATGGAAGAAGTCTTCGAATAAGGTGATGTACCCCGGCGGTGCATCAGCGGCCGTTTGGTTCTGATCCGGGTACCGGGCATCCCACTCCGGTGGGAACCGGAAACTACGGGAAAGTTGTTCGAAAAGCCCTAAGTCCCACCGGAGAACAGGCACAGGACCTTCTTCTCCGGGGATATCCTCATGTTGTTCTTCAGCCATCGATAAATAAAACAAAGGTTTTGAGTGTTCTGCTTGATGACCTGCTACAATGTTCTTCAAAAACTTGATGATCTGCTACAACGTTCTTCAAAAACTTGAAGATTCAGAGAAGATTTGAGAGGAAGTAGAAGAATAGGAGAGAAAGTGATGAGCCTCACATCTCTTCGGATATATATACTGATCGCATTTAATGCGATCGATAACCGTGCCGAAACCGCCGCAAGCAGGGCCAACCAGAAAGCGCCACGTAAGGCGTGTTTCCCGGAGTGACGGTTACCACGCGCGCGTGGGCCTCACTCTCCTGACGAAAATCTGAATCGTCAGCAACAAGTTGATGACAACCGTCAGAGGTCAACTCAAACGTCACCAACCGCGACTTTTTCACCAACCTGTCAGAAAATTCAAACTTCGAGGTTTCTCCCGCCCAAAGTCATTAGAAGCTTCATTTAAAAGCCAACAACAAGCCTGGTAGCCGCGCCGTAGTAGTTAACAACTTACACGCGCGACGTCTACCAAAGCCAAAAGCATCATTCCACTTTATTTTCTTAAGTCCAGAGCTCCAACCACTTGCCTTGCGCATGGTGCAGCACTGGACTGGGGGGACTTGAAGGGGTATGGTCCCAAAAAGCCGCGCAACCCCCTGCAAGGTCGCGCGAGACCATACTCCTCAATCAGCAATTTTCTTGATCGCCAACCTCGCGCGAGATACAACATACCTGTGTAGCGCGGCGCGAGGTCCACATAAGAGCAAACTCCAGTTAGCAACACTTAGCATTCTAAAAGGAACATCTGAAAGCCCATGCCGCGCACATGATAATAACGTGCTCAGCAAGAATCATGCGTGACTACGGCGCGAGGCCTTTCCAGATAGTACACAAGGTACAAGTGGCAGAATAAAAGAGCCAATCAGGGTCCTTCTGTTCCTGCGCAATCGTGCTCCACGATCGTCTGACATGCAGGAGACAAAAAGTACTGAAGGACGCCTATGTGGCACCAATCATAAGGCAGAGACAACTGCCCCACGATCTCCACTTACCTGCTGATGGCAGAAGGGCGACCAGGCCGACAACAGTGACACGTGGCTCCAATCACGTTGCGCCAACTCCACAAAGCTCCTAGAAGTCACTAACGGTCGACACCAGTGAGACAAGGAGCATATCCTCCATGTTGTCGCCTTCCGGCCCAAGGCCCATCAGCCCACACCCTCTTACACCTCTCCGGCTATAAATAGAGACCTTCACTTCACAGGTTGATTCATTCTATTCCCTCTGCTCTCTCACTTAATACTTAATTATCTCCAAAGCACAGTCGCTTATTCTCACGCCGGAGCCCGGTTAAGAGGGAAACCCCCATATTCCCCTCTTAACGAGTAACGGTGTTTTGTTTTGCAGTTAACCACGGTCTTTAAGGAGCTCAGGAATCCGTAAGAAGATTAACCACTATGCAAGGAACATAAACCAAACTGATTATCTCCTAATTAGTTCTGTGTTTCTTCAGGAGGGGTGGTCACTAGTGATAGAATTCTATCACTCCCAATATCCAATCAACTCATGTCATGTCATCACCCAATATTCTATCACTAGTGATAGAAATGTAGTGGGGGTGGTCACTAGTGATAGAAATGTAGTGGGGGGTAGAAATAAAACCCAAACGGTCAAAAATCAAGCCAAACGGTCGCTTTCCAACGTTCCATGTTTGAAAATCAACGCGTGATGCTTTCAACGCGTTTCAAATTTAACGCGTTATGTTAATGGAGGTGGCGGTGTTCGTTATGAATTCACGCATGATGGGGTGGCCATCACGGACCACCCCGCCTGGCCTAACTCTGAAAACATGGATAGATCTAAGTACACAAAAAATTAACTAAAATGTTGAATCAGGTTACATAAGTCCGACAAAATTCTAAAGTTCGCAAATTTTATGTATTTATTTAAGCGTTGATACAAGTTTTTGAAGCGTTTTCTTCTAAGAATATTGGCGATTACATGTACGCCTCTTGAACGCTTCTAATTATCACATGCGATTGTAATGTGCTAGTGTATCTATGTGTTTGATGACGTTTTTTTTAAATATTCTAAAAAAACGTCGAACAACTCGGTGAAATTATAAAAACGACAAGCTTCTTAATTTTTTTAAAGCAAACCGCTAGCACGGAGAAAAAAACGTAACAGTTACATGAAAAAAAGATGATTCTTTAACCACTCAGTCCACCCAAATTTAAGTTTACTATAACACCATAAAAACGACATAGAATAATAGAATCAGGATGCAACTCTTTATTCTCATCATGACGATCATAAATATTTTCATTACAAGATCTCCAAATGATTCATCAGGCTAACAACTTCAGTGAGAGTCTTCTAAAATGTAATAATAGAACTTGATTCCAACCAAGAAATAAGCAACACAAGACCTAAACCAACTAGAATCGATAGATCAAGCCACCACCCTATGTCGTTCCATACTCAGGTAACAATATTTCAATCACCGAAAGCATGATCCCCAGTTTCAGGCGAATTGAAACAAACTGGATATATAACCGAGTCGATATCAGTCCATTTTTTTCCACAAATTAAGTAAGGTATGAATACGATCCATTAACAAACGTCACACATGAATGTTAACTTTTCTTGACACCAAACTATTCCACCTCGTAGATTCGATATCAACTTCATAAATTTATTGATGTAAGATCTGAATTAAAAAAAAATATTCTTTATAATCATATGGGCTCTTATTAAAACCCTCTCACATGCGTAAGCATTCTCATCCAAACCATCAAAATATGTGAGGGGTAGTTTTTATATTATAAAGGGTATAAGAGCATTCACATCCAATCCACTAAAAATATACATACATTCTACTAAAAAACAACTCATATATCAATATATTTCCACTAAAAATAAATATTTTTTTTCTTTCCTTTTCAATATATATTACATTTTCTCTCTCCTCCACTCACAACCACTTTCAATATATATTAAAAAAGTATAGGGGGTGAACAGTGTCCCCCCAAATATACAGATGAACAGTAACATTTTCTCTCTCCTCCACTCACAACCACTTTTTATACTTCTTATATTTAAAAAACCCCCCACACAGATTTTGGTGGTTTGGATGAGAATGCTCTAAAAAATGGTTGTGAGTGGAGGAGAAAGAAAATGTTACTGTTTATCTCTATATTTGGGGGGACACTGTTCACCCAGTATAATTTTTTTAATATATATTGAAAGTGGTTGTGAGTGAAGGAGAGAGAAAAATGTAATGATAATATTATTTAATTGAAATGAAGAGAGAAAAAATATTTGTTTTTAGTGAAAATATATTGATATAGTTGTTTTTTAGTGGAATGTATGTATAATTTGATAGATTGGATGAGAATGCTCTAAGACCATGTGTAGTGGTGAACTAACATAATGCCCCCACCATGGGGCATCAGACACGTGGCATCCTAGTCAGCGTTGGGGCATTATAGCAAAAGTGGCGTAGTGGGGCATTATGCCAATAACCCCCATTCAATCATTTCACAATTATTTTTTTTAACTTAAATACTTCATTAAATTAAAAAAAATACAATACTAGAAATAAAAAAAAAATATCCGATTAAATTAAAAAAAACACTAGTTTTCGTCTTCGCTTTCTTCACCCTCGCCAACTTCGTCTTCCTCGTCCTCCGTTTCTTCCTCTCCCTCAGGTGGTACATACCGAACCGACCATGCGTGGTGTACCAAATCAACCATTAACTGGGAATGGTACGGTTCGTAACGCAACTCTCGCGCATTACTCACTCTTTCTTCCATTGTCGCCTGTGGATGTTCCTCTTCAACGGCTTCTGGCACATAATTCTGGCATATCGCCTTTCCTTCGTCTTCCAAAATCATGTTGTGCATGATTATACAAGCGTACATAGCATCTCTCATCTTTTGCTTGCTCCATGCACGACAAGGATTTCTCAAATATTGCCAGCATTGTTTAAGAACCCCAAAGCATCTCTCAATGTCTTTTCGTGAAGACTCTTGAACCTTTTTAAAGTATGCTCTTTTTTCATCAATAGGATCACTATACGTCTTCACGAAAATCGAATACCTAGGATAAATTTCGTCGCTCCAATAATATCCATGAGGGTAGTAGTTTCCATTTGCGTAAAACGACGCTTTTGGAGCTTTGCCAGAAATCCACTCCTCTAACAACGGAGATTGGTCAAAAACATTGATATCATTGCATGACCCGACCACGCCAAAGTAAGCCGACCAAACCCAAAGGTCCTGTGAAGCAACCGCCTGAAGAATAATAGTGGGTCCTTTTTGGTCACCATGTGTGTGTTGGCCTCGCCATGCAGTCGGGCAGTTATCCCAACGCCAATGCATGCAATCTATGCTCCTGATCATACCAGGCAAACCATGCTCAGCATTATGTACCTCGTAGATCTTTTGAAGGTCGTCCCATGTGGGCGTTCTAAGGTAACGCGCACCGTACACATCAATTATACCTTTATAAAAAAATATAGACAAACATAAGCTTCAAAAAAAATAATTGTAAACATACTCGTCGTTTTTAAAAAAATAAATAAAAGTAAAGTATAAGAATTGTACCGCGACAAAAATGCTCCAAGCTGTCTCGTGTTGTTTTCTCCGCCATTTTTAGATACTCGTCGTTGATGTCGGTAATGTTACCATAAGCAAGGATTCGTAACGCCGACGTACACTTTTGGATACCGGTAAATCCAAGTGCCCCTCTCGCATCCGGTTTTTGTTTAAAATAATCGTAGTTGGCTTCCAAGTCGTCGACTATGCGTAGAAACAACCGCTTACTCATTCGGAAACGACGCCTAAAAAATTCGTTCGAAAATGTCGGCGCCTCATCAAAATAATCTTTCATCAAACGATCGTGTGACATATCTCACCGCTAGTTGACAAGCACTCGTAACCGCCTCTTGCTCAAGCTCCTCATCGGTCGAACCATCGCCATCCGCAAAATACTCGTTGTAGTAAAAATTTACCATGGATGAAGAACTTGGAGAATCCATCAAGTTTTTTATAAAATGGTTGTATTTTTTAGAGAGTTTTGGTTGAAAATGAATGAGTTTTGGTTGTGTTTATATATATATATATATATATATGGGAAAAAGGTTTAAAAAAAAAAAAAAAAAAATCAGCTAGCCGTTGTGGTTGGTGATTGGTTGGTCAACAATGGTACAAGCGTTTTAATTAAAACGCCGGCAACATTTTTTCTCGAAAATAACGCCCCATAACGCCTACCGTAATGGTAGACGGGGGCGTTTTAGAGCGTTATTTTTTATTTAAAAAAAAAAACGCCCCACTACGGGCGGTCTAAGCCATTATAAAATAAAGATGGTCTTTGGTAAAACAAATATGTAGGAATGATCTCCATGCTGACATTTGTTACGATACTCACCGTATAATATTAAAAAAAAAAAACCACAGAATCTTAGTAAAAATATCACGTACTTTTAACACATGTAACGCCACAATTAGGATGCACAAGTTTTCTTCAACATTGCTTATAATAATACATGCTAGCACGATGATATTTCCTATACAATCTATGCTAGCATTTTGTTTGAAACTGAAATAGTGAAATATATTCGATATGAATGAGTAGTTTTATAAATAAAAAAAAACGTAAAACTCCTACAATTTTTGGTTTTAGTCATATGGTTTTTTTTTTTAATATTTCCTACACCATTCATGCTAGCACTCACTTATGTGTGCATGATATAATATTTTTAATACATTCTTGGTGGATTGTTGGTGAAATTACACATTAAAAAAATTATTGATTATTTCCTTGAGCAAATGCAGAAAATGTCATTGTATCTAAGCTAGTGTTGTTGCTCGCGCTTCGCGACGAGGTCGTACAAGAATGTTGATGATAATGTATTTGTATTTGTTACATTAGACATCTAGAGTTAAAGGTTAGTTTTAATGATAATAATTTAAATAAATAATAAGTAAAAAAAACTTTTAAAAAAGATAAAAGAACAAATATTTGTTAAAAAAATAATTAACTTTATTAGACGTAAGAGTCTTATGATAATTCTATTATAGTTCGGGGTAGAAACGTAAATCGCTAATAGAAAAAGAATTATTAATAAACTTTTGAGTTAAATGCTTGGTTGGTCCCTGTGGTTTTCAAAAATTGCAGACTTGGTCTCAATGGTTTACTAATTACACGCGTGGTCCCTGTGGTTTTCAAAAATGCACTCGGTTGGTCCCCAGCCCTAACATCAGTTAAATTTCTCAGTTAAGTCCATGTTAAATGACCAAAACACCCTCGCTTATTAACTTTATTTATAAACCCACCACAACCTGCATTATCTTCATCACCATCATCCTTCATCCCCATTTCAGACATTTTTTGGTTTCAAACATTTATAAACACACTAGAACATTATCAGACATTTTTTGGTTTCAAAACACAATCTTCATTTGTCTTTCTCTTCTTCGATACACAGCATCCAACAATCCCAAAACCCCAATTTCATTCCCCCAAATTCTCCTCTCTGTTTGCGATACACAAATCAGCACCCGTAATCCTTGTCATCATCCACCTTCAATCATCGCTAACAACTGTAACCCCTACAATAATCACCACACACCACCGAGCACTGTTCTGATCGGAGCTTCTCCGGCGACAAATCAACAACCACCGCCGGTTCGGAATTGAACTCTGAGGTGTCTTCTATAGTTCTGGCATCTGCACATGATATTCAAGCTGAATCGAAGGCTATTCGTGACTAAGTTCAGCAAACAACTTTAATGGTGAAAGATGTTCTTTGTGGATGCACAGCCGTTGACACAGCCGCAAACCACCACAGCCCTCGAGGCCCACCTGCACCGTCATTCAACGCTTCCAAATATGTTGCTCGCAACCATTCACAGCCCCAAACGACATTACGACCACTGTCACCACCAATTAAACCCACCCGATACCATCCGCCTTCCATTATGTCAGAAAACAACAAATCCGGTCAGACATGAGTTTGTTCTGTCGTGTATCTCACCATCCGAGTAATCATCATCACCACTCGGTCGAGACCCACCGTTGCCGGCCACACTGTGCGATGATTCAGGTTAGGATTTGTGTAATTTAGGTTAGGGTTTGTGTGAAACAAGGGGAGATTGCAGGTGGTTGTTGGGGGTTTGTCAGAGGTAGGTGTGGTGCTACCGGAGAACGGAGACGAGGGAGATCGGAGAAGATGATGGTGATGAGATCGAGAGAGAGCAGAGGGAGGGAAATGGGTATGATGATGGCGATGAAGATGATGCTGCAGAGGGTAATATAGTTTTAGGTTTTTAATTGTTCTAAGGGTAATATAGTCATTTCACACATAGTTAACTGAGAAATTTAACTGATGTTAGGGCTGGGGACCAACCGAGTGCATTTTTGAAAACCACAGGGACCACGCGTGTAATTAGTAAACCATTGGGACCAAGTCTGCAATTTTTGAAAACCACAGGGACCAACCAAGCATTTAACTCTAAACTTTTGTATGGTAAATTTAATCTATTAAAGTTCAGTGGTATAAACATAAATCATTTATAAAAAAGAATTATTAGAGTTCGGGGTCGTATTTATTTTATTAAAATTAAGAGTTAAAAATGTAAATGTAAATTAAAATTAGTTATAAAAAAAAAAAAAAACTAAGGAGTTAAAAGGTTTTTTATGTATATAGAATTGGTGCCTACACAGTTAAAATGTAAATGTAAATTAGTTTAAAAAAAACCTAAAAGAGTTAAAAGATTTTCTTTGGTTTTTTTAATATTATAACTAAAAGAGTTAAAAGGTTTTCTTTGGTTTTTTAATATTATAACTACTGTTTACGTTTGATTTTGTTAATATATAGAATTATTTGAAAATAAAACATAAATATCAAATACATTAACTTCGTATGATGGCCTTTAAATTTTCTTATAACCAAATCTTATGTGTGTAGTTCTTTTGGTAAAACACACAAATAATAACCTTTAAATATAATGCCATGGGTAACATGCATTTTATGCAATGAGTACGAGGAGACTTGTGAACACATGTTTGCTGAATGTCCATTCTCGCAAGCTGTGTGGCAAAACATAGCGACATGGTGTAGGCTCCCTTCTATTTGGGCATTCGAGATTAAGGATCTATTAGAATTACATGGTTTTAGCCCAGGCACGAGGAAACGGAAGAAAGCTATACATGCCATAGTGTTGATTACTGTTTGGTGTATTTGGAAAAACCGAAACGATGCAGTGTTTAACGACAAAAGGCCGAATGTCTACAAAGTATTGGAGGAAGTGAAATCGCTTGGATACCTATGGATAAAGAATAGGTCGAAAGAGTTGTCCATGAATTGGGATGATTGGAGTAGATTCTCGATTTTCTAATTTTTGCTTGGTGTAATGTTTTACTTGGTTTGTTGTAACTTTGGTGGCTAGCGCCTTGCTAGTATTAATAAAATTTCTGTTGGCCGTTCAAAAAAAAAAATAACCTTTAAATATTCTTATAACCAAATCTTACGTGTGTACGTTCTTTAGGTAACACACAAAAATAATATCACAAAATCCTATTAATACTTTAGGTAAAACGCACAAAAAATAATATCACAAAATCCAGATAATAAAAAAATTACAATACTATACTGCAAGAACACATATAACAAAAAAAAAAAAACATTTATTTATTTGTTTATTTCAGTTTTAAAAACATGTGTAGTGGTGAATGAAACAAATGTCTCATCCTTAGGCATGAAGCGACACATGACGCCTAGTCAACAAAGGGACTTGAAGTTAAGAAGGGTTGTAGTGAGGCTTGAACTATTGCAATGATTAGATATTATAATTGAATTAAATTAAAAATAACAATAAAAACCATCACAAAAATTATATTGGTCATCCAAATTGAATCTGTCGTTTTAATCAACACGCCAAACAAAAAAAATGAAAAAAAAAAAAAAAAACCACCCCAGGGGGCTGTGCGCAGGCGTGAAAGGGCGTGGATTGGGCGTTCTTTAGGTAACACACAAAAATAATATCACAAAATCCTATTAATACTTTAGGTAAAACGCACAAAAAATAATATCACAAAATCCAGATAATAAAAAAATTACAATACTATACTGCAAGAACACATATAACAAAAAAAAAAAAACATTTATTTATTTGTTTATTTCAGTTTTAAAAACATGTGTAGTGGTGAATGAAACAAATGTCTCATCCTTAGGCATGAAGCGACACATGACGCCTAGTCAACAAAGGGACTTGAAGTTAAGAAGGGTTGTAGTGAGGCTTGAACTATTGCAATGATTAGATATTATAATTGAATTAAATTAAAAATAACAATAAAAACCATCACAAAAATTATATTGGTCATCCAAATTGAATCTGTCGTTTTAATCAACACGCCAAACAAAAAAAATGAAAAAAAAAAAAAAAAAACACCCCAGGGGGCTGTGCGCAGGCGTGAAAGGGCGTGGATTGGGAAAAAGCTCAAATTGGGTGCCAGTACGGGTGGTCTAAGAATCTTAGTTGTAATGATTATTTTTTCTCACTCTTTTCTTTTAATATTGTGTCACTAAATCTTAATTGTAATTGTTGATGCAACAAATAAGAGACCAAGGGTGGTAGCTGGGCTGGTTAGGCAAAAGGGTTGAAGGGTTCCATTTTGCCTAACGCAGGTCGTGGGGTCCCCCCACGTTTGCAAGACGTGGAAGGAGGTTCACTAGTTTATTGTTATTGTTTGCTGAATATCCTCCTCTGAAGTATATTCAGATTCGGATGTGGGAGCAAATGGAATGTGTGTTGGATGTGAAAGTGAGTAACTCACATAAAAGCAAGTACTCAATATGAATGACCAGAGTTTAAGGAAACAGGCCTGGCCAAGAATGTCCCAACTCAGTAAATGAAGTGTCAATTATATAGGAGAAGACATCTCCCAAAGAGGCATTCATTTGACTAGTGTCCTTGCTTGCAGCGAGGGGCTTGCCCTTTCGGGGGTTGAAGCCTTTTGACCCCTGGATAATAAAGTGTACTCTGCAGACCTGCATTGCTTTTGCGGCTGTGGGTTGGTGAAACAATCCCTAGATGTGACTGGCTACTGTTTCCGCATTGCTTTTCCCCACCTCACAGCTTTTCAACCATTGAACCATTTAACCCTTTGAGCGTTTACATATTTAGTCATTTTATTTAGTCTTGGGCTACCCCCGTCATCAGTAATGATTATTTTTCATTCTTTCTTACTATTCTCGCAATATTTAGCATTCATAAGAGAAAATTCTCGTATATATATAGAGAAACGGGTTCAGAAGAAAACGGCAAAAAGTGTGAGAACGGTGAAAACGCATCCTGGCCCAGCACGTGGCGCGGGGCATGATCAGGGTCCGAGGGGTTTTTTGGTCATTTTATCTTCCGCTTTTCCAATTTCTTTTTTCACAATATTGATTTATTTTTGGCGTTTAAGATTTTTTGGCGTTATCCAAATTCAATAATTATATGGCGTTTTTAATGGTTTCATTGCATCAGCATTTTGGCGTTTATGGCGTTATTCAAATCATATGCCATTGGAACCTCAAGGGGTCAGAATATCTCTGTGAATGGCTTCATCCATACCAAGTATGGCCAAGACTTTTTAGGATTACGCCGCATTGTTTTTTCTTAGATTCAAAGGCGTTTTAGACAAGATGGTCAATTGTTCTATTATTTTTATATACATTTTGGCGTTTTGTGGTATCTTGGTGTTTTACAATCGGAAGATTATATTACAACCACAGTGAAAAAAAATAGATGCGAAAAAAATAAATTAAAAATCCTAATCGGATCTATCTTCACAATCTTCACAGTCATCAGTCTATCTCTTCACAATCTTCACCAGATATTTGGCGTTTTATGTAAAACTTAACAAACCCATCGATTTGATTTTTTTTTGTCTGCTCGTCTGTTGAAGCGGCTTTTTGTGGATGCTTTTTGGGGACATAGAACTTTGAAGATGAAGATCAAGTTGAAGAACCAAACGAAAAACCCACCCACACGTCATCCAAGCCTTCTTCAAGAACAAAGAACACAAAATGATATTGACTGTCATTAGTATCTTTTTCTTGAATTTTTGTCCATCTCATGCAGCAAAATCCATTCAGTGAAAACTTCACGAAGAACCATACTGAATATCCAAGAAAGCATATTAACCATCTTTGATTTTTTTAATTTTTTGGCGTTTTACAGTGAGTGGTATTTAGTAGTATTGGTGTTTGTTTTTTTATTTGATCAAATGGAAGTTGCTGATTGGTATCATTTTAAAGGATGTCTTTTTTGGAGCGTAGGTTAGGCGGTGCATTATTATAATAAAGTATTCGTCGTTTTCAGTTATTGTTTGTAATTACTGTTTTTGATAAGCTTTATCTCTGAAGTCTGTAACACGTCCCATCTTTCAAGTTTGGCGTTTTAGTTTTACTGTTTTTAGTTACCATTTCAAGTTTGGTTTTTAATTTTTTTTATGGGTTTTTTATAATACTTGTCCAAAGTAATTTTATTATAGCTTGGGAGTTTTTGGGGCGTTTTATGGCATTATGGCGTTTTGACAAACATTTGTCTGTGTGGCGTTTTTATTATAAATGGCGTTGTTATTTATATAACAATCAACTGAAAAAGAAAAAAAAAATATAAACAATTGATCTTCCAAATCTTCACTGTCAGCAGTCTCTTTCTTCTTTTGAAGTATCTTCACTGGCTGTTTCGACTTTCGTATGATTCATTTTAATTTTTATTCATCTTCAGCCTTTTTTTCTTGAAGATTTGTCCATCTCATGCAGCAAAATTTTATTGAGCTAACAATCCATTCGGCGAAACTTTTCCCCGTAGAAGAATATTGAATTTTCCAATGAACGATGTTTGATTTTTTAATTTTGGCGTTTTACCGATAAAAAGAACGCCACCAAATAAAAGCACTTTTAAACCTCAAAATTTGATCATGCTAAAATCAATATTGTTTTGCTGTATGAGATGGACAACATTGTTAATCCTCAGTTAAGAAAGATAACTGACAATGTTGTCCACTCCATACAGCTAAACTTTATTGACAACAAACCTCAATAATGTTTTTGTATGTTTTGGCGTTATAAATTGGATGGAAGTTGAGGATATGTCAATAAGATTTTACTGAATGTCAAATAAACGTTTTGGTTTAGAAGATATTTGATGTTTGGGTTTTTGGCGTTTCTAAGACGAATGGTATATATTAAATATGACGTTTGGGGTTTTGTGTGTGTTTTTAATTGAAGGTCTGATATGTTGTATATATATGATTTTTTGGGCGGTTTTTTTAGGCGGAATTTTATTATAATTAAGTTTGACATTTTATATCTAATGGCGTTTTTAGATAGAATGGTGTTGTATTTTTGTTTGGTGTTTTATTTCATGATATGGCGTTTTGTATGGAGATGTCAAAAGACCCTTTTACCCTTAATGAAGCCCGTCCACGTAATAAAATTGATGTTATTTACGAAAACGCCACCGCGCCAATCTAGTCCATAGATTGTTTTGATCGGACGATCCATAAGCGCTCTCACCGTTCTCACACTTTCTACCGTTTTCTCTAAATCCTGACCATATATATATATATATATATAAACAGGTTCAGGAGAAAATGGCAAAAAGTGTGAGAACGCATCCTGGCTCAACACGTGGAAAGGGGCATGATCAGGGTCCGAGGGGTTTTTTGGTCATTTTATCTTCCGCTTTTCCAATTTCTTTTTTCACACAATGATTTATTTTTGGCGTTTAAGATTTATTGGCGTTATCCAAATTCAATAATTATATGGCGTTTTTAATGGTTTCATTCTATCATCATTTTGGCTTTTATGGCGTTTATGGCGTTATTCAAATCGTATGACATTGGACCGTCAAGGGGTCAGAATATCTCTGTCAATGGCGTTATTCAAGTATGGCCAGGACTCTTTAGGATGACGCAGCATTGTTTGTTCTTAGATTCAAAGGCGTTAAGACCAGATGGCCCATTGTTCTATTATTTTTATATACATTTTGGCGTTTTTGTGGTAACTTGGTGTTTTACAATCGGAAGATTATATCACAAACACAGTGAAAAAAATAGATGCGAAAAAAATAAATTAAAAATCCTAATCGGATCTCTCTTCACAATCTTCACTGTCATCAGTCTATTTCTTTACAATCTTCACCAGATATTTGGCGTTTTATGTAAAACTTAACAAACCCATCGATTTGATTATTTTGTCTGCTTTTCTATTGAAGCGGCTTTTGTGGATTTTTTTGGGGATATAGATCTTTGAAGATGAAGATGAAGTTGAAGAACCAAGCGAAAAACCCACCCACACGTCATCCAAGCCTTCTTCAAGAACAAAGAACAAAAAATGACATTGACTGTCATCAATATCTTTTTCTTGAATTTTTGTCCATCTCATGCAGCAAAATCAATTCAATGAAAACTTCACGAAGAACAATACTGAATATCCAAGAAAGCATATTAGACATCTTTGATTTTTTTAAAATTTTGGCGTTTTACAGTGAGTGGTGTTTAGTAGTATTGGCGTTTGTTTTTTTGTTTGATCAAATGGAAGTTGCTGATTAGTATCATTTTATAGGATGCCTTTTTTGGCGCGTAAGTTAGACGGTGCATTATTATAATAAAGTATTCGTCGTTTTCAGCTACTGTTTGTAATTACTGTTTTTGATAAGCTTTATCTCTGAAGTCTGTAACACGTCCCATTTTTCAAGTTTGGCGTTTTAGTTTTTACTGTTTGTAGTTAGTGTTTTTAGTTACCATTTAAAGTTTGGTTTTTAAATTTTTTTATGGGTTTTTTTATAATACTTGTCCAAAGTAATTTTATTATAGCTTGAGAGTTTTTGGGGGCGTTTTATGGCATTTTGGCGTTTTATACAAACATTTGTCTGTGTGGCATTTTTATTATAAATGGCGTTTTTATTTATAAAACAATCAACTGAAAAAGAAAAATAGAAAAAAAATATAAACAATTGATCTTCCAAATCTTCACTGTCAGTAGTCTCTTTCTTCTTTTGAAATATCTTCACTGGCTGTTTCGACTTTCGTATGATTCATTTTAATTTTTATTCATCTTCAGCCTCTTTTTCTTGAAGATTTGTCCATCTCATGCAGCAAAATTTAATTGAGCTAACAATCCATTCGGCAAAACTTTTCCCCGTAGAACATTATTGAATTTTCCAATGAACGATGTTTGATTTTTTATTTTTGGCGTTTTACCGGTAAAAATAACGCCAGCAAATTGGATGGAAGTTGAGGATATGTGAATAAGAATTTATTCAATGAAATAAAAGTTTTGGTTTAGAAGATATTTGATGTTTCGGTTTTTTGGCGTTTTTAAGAAAAATGGTATATATTAAATATGGCGTTTGGGGTTTTGTGTGTGTTTTTAATTGAAGGTCTGAGATGATGTATATATAGGATTTTTTTGGCGGTTTTTTTAGGCGGGATTTTATTATAATTAAGTTTGGCGTTTTATACCTATATAACAATCCTTAATAAAACCGACACCTAATTTTTCTGACAACCTAATATATTTTAAAATATCCCAAAATGTCCCAAAATACACCCCATACGCGAAAACAGGCCCTAAATACATTAAATAGTATTAAAAATAACTAAAAACTGAATTTTTAAGTTGAGGCGGGCCGCGTAAAGGACCCTTAACCCTTACGCGGGCCGCGTGAACTTAAAAACCTGGCAAAGCCCGGTGCGGCCACGTGGCCCAACACCCGACAGACCTATGTGATGACCCAGCCCAGCTACGAGTTGACCTGGTTTGACGCGGGCCGCGTAAGACTTAGCTTACATTTACGCGGGCCCCGACAAAGTGAGAAATCAGCACTATATAAGCAGGCCATCGGGTTTCATTCAGAATTCGTTCAAAATCGAAATCTCTCTCTCTAATCTGAATATTAGGCAATATAATCGGGTATTATACCCCCCTAAATAGCGAAGTTCTGCTCCGTTGTAAGTATTATAACCCCTGGATACGTATTAGATACGCTGCCCGATTTATCTAGGGTTACGTAACGGCTGTCGTGGTTCTGCCCGACGTAGTCGTTGGAATGCCGTCTCGGGGAGGGTATTACTAATGTTAAAATGGGTTATTATACTAATGCGTGTGCATTTGTGTAAATTTTAGATTATCACCAGGAAACCCTTACGGAAAATCTAAGACAGCAATGTGAGTTGATCCGCTTTTTGTTAACTGTTTTTACAAAACCTCATTTAATTAATTATATATTAAACAGTGATTGAGTATTTGTAAGAATACAATTATCATGAGTATGTTGGGGTTTTGTATACAAAATTTGTTACCACCTGGTCAAGGAGTAACATTTTCACAAGTCAGGTTCGACAGTACCATGGATGTTAATTGATATGTCTTGGAAACAAATGTAATTGCGGGATCGCCCTCAATACTGTACAATGGGATTTTATTTAAACTTGATTAAACTGGGATTCACTCACTAGTATTTCCCACTGACAAATGTTTTTAAAACGCGTTTCAGGTAACAAACTGTGAAAGCTAAATAGAAGCCAGCTGGACAGCACTGAAGGCTTGGAAAAGTGGCAATAAAGTTACCTAAAATAAAATAGATGTTTTTATTAAATAAAATAGGATTTATTCCTATGAAAACGTGTGTACTACGAACTTGGGTTTTAACCCATTTGTTTAATGTTATGAAAATGTGGTATTTTACTCTGATCCAATATTTCCTAACTACGGTCCTGAAGAAAATTTCCGCTGCCAAATTAGACAATACGCGATACCACCGAAACTGGCTCGCGGCCGCCCGTTCCCTGGGATCAGGGATCGAGGGTTGCGACAGAATGTGGTATCAGAGCTAAGCCACTGATTCAGCCACAGAAGTGTTCCGCTGGCATCAAAATTTAAAGTGTTAGGAAATAAATTACGGAAATACGTGCATAACTGTATTTATTGTTATGTGTTATTTGACTATTTGTTAGTTTTCAGTATGAGTGACCAAGGACCATCTGACGCGTATCGTCAATTGTCTGGTTCGCCTAGAAGCGAAGGCACCTCCTCTTCTCAGCCTGCCCTCTTAGGGTACTCTGCTGATACGGAAGAAGGAATCTTTGTGTTTAAGGCTCAGTCAGAAGAGCCATTTCCTCAGAAAAAGAGGGGATGGTTTAGTCGAGGGGCGCACGAGCGTAGAAAACGTATGAAAAAGTTACAAGACCAGAGAGCACTGGCAGCAGCCAAGAGAGAGATAGATGCCTATGACCAGGACATGATAAATAGGGGTATAGCCAACATCCACATCCTAGCAACCACTGTAGCTGACCCTAATCTGGAGCAAATAATAGCACCTCAACCACAACTGCCAATCCCTGACCAACCCATGGAGATAGAAAACCTTAAAAACCAAGTAGAGATGCATGACTTCAATCCGGAAGAAATACCTAGGGTACCAGCACCAAACCCCCTAGACCCAAATTACGACCCCTGGTGGGACAACAATAGGGACTATATGCAACGTTACCCGATACATGAAGACATGCCCATGCCAAACGTAGGAGCCTACCTAGGTTTGGATCCTTTAGATCCCTATTTCCACGATGAATACATTAGGGAAATTTTAGAAGATCCCTACCGATTCCAGGCACCTACACCCCCATCCCAGAACCTGCACCCTAGATTCCGAACGCAGTCCTAGAACCTGCACCCCCAATGAGTGCAGAAAACGTACAAAAACTTAGGACTTTTGGTGAGGAAATTATAGAAAGTAGTGAACGAATGAGGCAGGTGGGAGAGCGACTCGTCTGGAAGTACGACGAGCGCAATATGGATTTATGGATGAATCCATATCCGTGATATGATGGTGGAGACGGTAATAATGATAATAATAAAATAATAAAAATAAAATAAAATATGTGTGTACGGATGCCTACTATTATTAGTGTAATTTTCTTTCTGCCGGTATTGTAATTTTTATTTCAGTACTGGTATGTAATAGATGCATAATAGATGAATAGAGTAAAGTCGCAATGATCGACGCTTTTGGCAAAAATGCGTGTCATGTGATTGACTATATTAAATATTATTTTGTGATATTAATACGGGGTAAATGTTTAAAATTCAGATGGCCGATGAAGGAAATCAAGGAAATCTGAATAACGATAACCAGAGTAACATTAACGTGGTTAATGAGAATCCGAGCATCAATAACAATGGAAACCAAATGGATAATAGTGTCGTTCAACACATAGTGGCACAAGGAATCATATATGCAATGCCATTTATTATTCAAACGGTTCAAGAAGCGAATAATAAAAGTAAACATAGCAGTAAGCGACCAATTAAACCAGAACACAGCGTGAACAATGGACCTGTACTTCAAGTGCCCATTCCCAAAAGAAGAAGAACCGTGTCTTACGGTTATTCTTACAAGGAATTCTGGTCCTGCAAACCAATAGAATTCTCGGGCAATGAAGGACCCATTGCAGCTCTACGCTGGATAGAGAATACTGAGGCTGTTTTAAAAATAAGCAAGTGTGCTGAAGAAGACAAAATAATGTTTGCTTCTAATCTGTTTAAGAACTCAGCCTTAGAATGGTGGAACACTATCCTCCAATCAAGAGGAAGTGATAGGGTTTAAAACATGGAATGTGAAGAATTTAAGAATATGGTAGAAAGGAAATTCTGCCCTCCCAATGAAAAGGAACAGATAGCAAATAAGTTCCTAAACTTGAGAATGACCAGGGTAGATAGTAAGGGTTATACTACCACATTCTTTAAATAAGCTAGAATAGTGCCAACCCTTGCATCACCTGAACCAGTATTAATCTCCCGTTACATCTGGGGATTAATCGGAGAGATTAGACATGTAGTCAAAGCAGCTAGACCTCAAACTATAGAAGAAGCTGTAGAACTAGCAAATACTTTGACAGATGAATTAATCCGTACTAGAGAAGAAGAACAGAGGAGAAACCTAACCCAAAGGCTTACTCAAGAATTCCATTCTGGGAATTACAATCGTAGGAATATGGGTTCTACCTCTGCACCTTTCTGCAAGGTCTGCAAGAAAAAGCATTCGGGAAAATGCTCCACTCTTTGCAATTTATGCAAGATGCCACGACACAAGGAAGAAGATTGCAGGAGAAAATCCAGTAATGGACTGTGCTTCAACTGTGGAGAGAAAGGTCATATCAGGCCAAACTGCCCAAAATTGGCTCCAGCTGTGAACAAAAGGAACACTAAAAATGCTAGAGCATTTGTTCTGACTGCAGATGAAGTCAAGATGATTCCAGACATGATAGCTGGTACGTTTTTAGTTAATGATGTTTTTGCTAAAGTATTATTTGACTCTGGTGCAAACCAAAGTTTTATTAATACTTCATTTTGCAAGCTTCTAAATCAGTCATTAACTAAACTACCACAAGAATGTTTAGTAGAGACAGCTAATGGAGAAACTGTTAGGATTTCTGAAATCTTGCAGGGAGCAAGAATAGAAATTTTAAATCAAAAGTTTATTGCAAACCTTTATCCCATGAATCTGGCAGGATTTGATGTCGTTTTAGGAATGGATTGGTTAATAGCCAATAAAGCCAATATTTTATGTGATCAAAAGTCAATCCAAGTAAATTCACCAAAAGGTAAAACGATCACAATTAAAGGAGATAGACCATCGAGATCCACAAAATTCATCTCTGTGATGAAAACTGCAAGTTATATAAGAAAAGGTTCTATAGTGTATTTGATTTCCATAATCACTAACACTAAAGGAAAAGAACTAAAAGACATTCCAGTAGTGTCTCAGTTTTCAGATGTATTTCAAGAAGAATTACCAGGACTACCACCAGACACAGAAGTTGAATTCAGAATTCACCTACTGCCTGGAACAGCACCAATTGCCAAAGCACCTTACCGTTTCGCACCCGCAGAAATGCAGGAATTGAAGAAATAATTAGATGAATTGCTGGAAAAAGAATTTATACAACCAAGTTCGTCGCCATGGTGAGCGCCAATATTATTCGTTAAAAAGAAGGACGGATCAATGCCTATGTGCATTGATTACCGTAAAATGAACAAAGTCACGATTAAGAACCGGTACCCATTACCGAGAATCGATGATCTGCTCGATCAACTGCAAGGAGCTCGATTTTTCTCTAAAATCGATTTAAGGTCAGGATATCATCAATTAAAGGTACAGGAAGAGGAACATGCAAAGCATTTGCACGCACTTTTAAGTCTATTGAGAAAGGAAAAGCTTTATGCTAAATTTTCAAAGTGTGAGTTCTGGTTAGAACAGATACAGTTTCTTGGACATTTAGTGAATCATGAAGGAATTCATGTGGACCCAACAAAAATCGAGGCGATTACCAAATGGAAAACCCTTGAGTCACCAATCGAGGTTAGAAGTTTCTTAGGTTTGGCCGGTTATTATAGAAGATTTATTCAAGATTTTTCTAGAATAGCCATTCCTTTAACTAGGTTAACCTGTAAATCCATTAAGTTTGAATGGGGACCAAAACAATAAGAAGCTTTTAGAATTCTTAAGCAACGACTAACCCATACACCCATATTAGCGTTACCAAAAGGAGCTGAAGACTTTGTAGTCTATTGTGACGCTTCTAAATTAGGTTATGGATGTGTATTAATGCAACACCAAAATGTTATAGCTTACGCATCTAGACAACTTAAGAATCATGAAGAGAATTATTCAACCCATGATCTAGAACTAGGAGCTATAATTTTTGCCCTTAAGATTTGGGGACATTATCTTTACGGTAGTAAGTTTACCATATTCACCGATCATAAGAGTTTAAGGTATGTTTTCGGGCAGAAGGAGTTGAATATGAGACAAAGATGCTGGATGGAGATGCTTAGTGATTATGATTGTGATATCCAGTACCATGAAGGAAAGGCAAATGTAGTTGCGGATGCTTTAAGTCGAAAGTATCACGAAAAGCCAAAAAGTGTACGTTCTCTTAAATTAAATCTACAAGTAGATTTAAATAATCAAATTAGGAAAGCACAAGAATTAGTAATCAAGGATGATGCTGAAAAACTAAAAGGTATAATTAAGGAATTAAAACAAGGAACAGATGGAATTTGGAGATTCCATGAAAAGAGAATGTGGATACCTAAATTAGGAAACCTACGTCATCATATATTAAAAGAAGCCCATAAGTCTAAATATACGATGCACCCAGGAAATGATAAAATGTACCAGGATTTAAGGAAAAATTTCTGGTGGATAGGAATGAAGAAGGACATAGCAGCCTATGTTTCTAATTGTTTAACTTGTTCACAAGTTAAAGCTGAACACCAGAAACCCTCGGGTTTGTTACAACAGCTAGAAATGCCAGTGTGGAAATGGGAATTAATAACAATGGATTTTGTTACTAAATTACCCAAAACAAGGAAAGGTAATGATACAATCTGGGTGATTGTAGATAGACTAACTAAGTCAGCTCACTTCCTACCAATGAAGGAAACTTTCAGTATGGAAGAGTTAGTTAAATTATATGTAAATGAAATTGTTTCATTACATGGAATACCTTTATCAATTGTTTCTGATAGAGATAGCCGCTTTACCTCTCATTTTTGGTCAAGTTTCCAAAAAGCCATGGGAACAAAGTTAAATATGAGCACAACTTATCATCCTCAAACAGACGGACAAAGCGAAAGAACAATTCAGACGATGGAAGACATGCTTAGAGCTTGTGTAATTGATTTCGGAGGTAATTGGGATGATCACTTACCCTTAATAGAATTTTCTTATAATAATAGTTATCACACAAGTATCAATGCCGCACCATTCGAAGCACTTTATGGACGAAAGTGCTGAACCCCAGTCTGTTGGGTAGAAATTGGGGAAAAGAAACTATCTGGACCTGAGATAGTACAAGAAACAACCGACAAGATTATTCAAGTCAAGGAACGACTAAAAGCAGCACGTGATCGACAGAAGAGCTATGCCGATAACCGACGCAAGCCATTGGAATTTCAAGTAAGAGCCAAAGTATTGTTGAAGGTCTCTCCTTGGAAAGGAGTGATAAGATTCATCAAAAGGGGAAAGCTAAGTCCCAGGTATGTTGGACCTTTTAATATTATTAGAAGAATAGGACCTGTAGCCTATCAGCTACAATTGCTAGAGGAAATGGCAGGAATACATGACGTATTTCATGTATCTAATCTCAAAAAGTGTTTAACTGATGAATCACTAGTAGTGCCTCTTAAGGACATAGAGGTAAATGAACAACTTAAGTTTGTAGAGAGGCCTCTACAGATCGAAGACAGGAAAGTCAAGAATCTCAAGCGTAAGAGATTAGTTCTAGTCAAAGTGAAGTGGGACTCCAAAAGAAGATCTGAGTATACATGGGAGCTTGAATCTGAAATGCAAAGGAAATATCCACACTTGTTCCAGCAGATCTCGAGGACGAGCTCTAAAACAAGGTGGGGAGGATATAACAATCCTCAATAAAACCGACACCCTCATAATTTTTCCGACACCCTAATATATTTTAAAATATCCCAAAATATCCCAAAATACACCCCATACGCGAAAACGGGCCCCAAATACATTAAATAGTATTAAAAACAATTAAAAAAATGAATTTTTAAGTTGAGGCGGGCCGCGTAAAGGACCCTTAACCCTTACGCGGGCCGCGTGAACTTAAAAACCTGGCAAAGCCCGGTGCGGCCACGTGGCCCAACACCCGGCAGACCTATGTGATGACCCAGCCCAGCTACGAGTTGACCTGGTTTGACGCGGGCCGCGTAAGACTTAGCTTACATTTACGCGGGCCCCGACAAAGTGAGAAATCAGCACTATATAAGCAGGCCATCGGGTTTCATTCAGAATTCGTTCAAAATCGAAATCTCTCTCTAATCTGAATATTAGGAAATATAATCGGGTATTACACCCCCCTAAATAGCGAAGTTCTGCTCCGTTGTAAGTATTATAACCCCTGGATACGTATTAGATACGCTGCCCGATTTATCTAGGGTTCCGTAACGGCTGTCGTGGTTCTGCCCGACGTAGTCGTTGGAATGCCGTCTCGGGGAGGGTATTACTAATGTTAAAATGGGTTATTATACTAATACGTGTGCATTTTTGTAAATTTTAGATTATCACCAGGAAACCCTTACGGAAAATCTAAGACAGCAATGTGAGTTGATCCGTTTTTTGTTAACTGTTTTTACAAAACCTCATTTAATTAATTATATATTAAACAGTGATTGAGTATTTGTAAGAATACAATTATCATGAGTATGTTGGGGTTTTGTATACAAAATTTGTTACCACCTGGTCAAGGAGTAACATTTTCACAAGTCGGGTTCAACAGTACCATGGATGTTAATTGATATGTCTTGGAAACAAATGTAATTGCAGGATCGCCCTCAATACTGTACAATGGGATTTTATTTAAACTTGATTAAACTGGGATTCACTCACCAGTATTTCTCATTGACAAATGTTTTTAAAACGCGTTTCAGGTAACAAACTGTGAAAGCCAAATAGAAGCCAGCTGGACATCACTGAAGGCTTGGAAAAGTGGCAATAAAGTTATCTAAAATAAAATATATGTTTCTATTAAATAAAATAGGATTTATTCCTATGAAAACGTGTGTACTACGAACTTGGGTTTTAACCCATTTGTTTAATGTTATGAAAATGTGGTATTTTACTCTGATCCAATATTTCCTAACTACGGTCCTGAAGAAAATTTCCGCTGCCAAATTAGACAATACACGATACCACCGAAACTGGCTCGCGGCCGCCCATTCCATGGGATCAGGGATCGGGGGTTGCGACAACCTAATTTCGCCTTTGGGTACTAACTTTTTTTAACATGTTTAGTTTTTATGGTTTCAATTTTGTAACAACTTTGGGTACTAACACCAAAATTTGTTAATTAATGACTAAAATACCCTTGCGTTTTTTTTTAAGTTTATCAATGTAACACATTTGAGTACTAACACCTAATTTTATTTAAGTTTAAATCAATTTTACAAAATATATGTATTTTTTTATTTTCATCTTTTTATTATATCTCTTAATTAACATAAAATCTATTTATTTTTTTCATTTTCATATTTTTATTAAATTTCTTATTTAACATAAAATCTACTTGTTACACTAGTATTTTTTTAAATAAAATCTACTAGCTATATAGTTTTATGTAAATTAAATTTCTTACTCCTTTGAAATAATGTAAACCTTACTCGTTTTTAATTTTGGATAGATATGATTGATATTAATAAATATCTTTCATGTAAAAAAATTTAAGCCTTTTTTAACTCGTTTTTTTTTTCCATTTACATTTTACTATTTTAAAAAGATATTTAATTTACATAAAACTGTATAGCTAGGTATTTTAGATAAAACTATATAGCTAGGTATTTTACATAAAACTAAAAAAAATTAAGTCTTTTTTAAACTCTTTTTTTTGTAAAAAAAAGATATTTATTTTACATAAAACTATATAGCTAGTAGATTTTACTGGTGTAACTAGCAGATTTTATTTAAATTAAATATCTTTCTAAAATAGTAAAATGTAAATGAACAAAAAAATGAGTTAAAAAAATGCTTAATTTTTTTACATGAAAGATATTTATTATTATCAATCATATCTTTCCAAAACTGAAAACGAGTAAGATTTACATTATTTCAAACGAGTAAGAAATCTAATTTACATAAAACTATATAGCTAGTAGATTTTATTTAAAAAATCTATTTAAAAAAATACTAGTGTAACAAGTAGATTTTATGTTAAATAAGAAATTTAATAAAAATATGAAAATGAAAAAAATAAATAAATAGATTTTATGTTAATTAAGAGATATAATAAAAAGATGAAAATAAAAAAAATAAATAGATTTTGTAAAATTGATTTAAACTTAAATAAAATTAGGTGTTAGTACCCAAATGTGTTACATTGATAAACTTAAAAAAAATCAAGGGTATTTTAGTCATTAATTAACAAATTTTGGTGTTAGTACCCAAAGGTGTTACAAAATTGAAACCATAAAACCTAAACCTGTTAAAAAAAAAGTTAGTACCCAAAGGCGAAACTAGGTATAAACCACAGGACCCATTTGTGTAATTAACTCTCTCTCTATCTCTCTCTCTCTATATATAGGGTCAGGATTTAGAGAAAACGGTGGAAAGTGTGAGAACGGTGAGAACGCTTATGGATCGTCAGATCAAAATAATCCATGGACTAGATTGGGCGGTGGCATTTTCGTAAATAACATCAATTTTATTATGTGGGAAGCGCTTCATTAAGGGTAAAATGGTCTTTTACTGCTCAAATTCAAAACGCCAACAAATGATAACACGCCATTCAGAAAAAAAAACGCCACTAAAAACAAAACGCCAAAAATTAGCGATAAAACGCGTTGGATATTACAGGAAGAGGAAACAACACAGTAACTAAATTTCATTTATTAACATTTATTAGAAGAAATTCCCTCCTAAATCACTTCCATAATCACTTCAATCTATCCATTTCTGCTAAAACATCTTTAACCAAAAACGACAATTTAACCAAAATGCCAAAAATGGCAGCAATCGTTTGGTGGAGATACACTTTGGCAATCAGACGATTCGTCCTGCGTTTTGACAACAGAAGGAGGGTGTATGTTAGGACGATCAAGGCAATTTTGAAGATGGAAGAAGAGGTACAGAGGGGTATGCTATCTCTTGGCATCACTCTGGATAACGAATGCCATGAAACACATTTGCTTATGAAAGCATTAACAAGGAAATTTGGACCAATCAAAGCAGATGTAAAGCCGGACCCTGTCATGACATCATGGTGTTTTAATGATGAAACAGACATGGTGACCGTTATATACGACAACGAAGAGCAGGAAGACTACTGACTTGAAAACATCATGACAAAGCAGGGACTTGGTTTCATGGAAGAATTGCATAACGCCACTTGTTTGAACACAGAAATGGACTCAAAATTGGCGTTAATGCAAGACATGTTCAAATGGAGGCTTCAGAATCTTCAGGAACAAGAAGCCGATGAAGGTGAAGGTGATGACATGGATGAAGATCCTGATGAAGACTCCGAGGAAGAAGATGATGCAAGTGATGGATACTTTTCATATAAAGTATCTTCTGACGAAGGGTTTTAATTTTTTTTCTTATGTGTAATCTTCTTTTTTTCTTTAAGATAATTAAATTATATATTTCTCTATTTATTTGCAAAACGCCAAAAAAATACTAAAAAAGGTAATTGCTTACAAAACGCCAGAAATAACAAAAAAATATTTTCCCTGCTTAATATTTTATTTTCTCCGTTATTGTATTTTGTCATCTTAGTCTGCATAACGCCATTTAAAAAAAACGCCAAACTGGGAAGATGGGACGTCTACACCCTAGAAACTGATAAAAGCTGGTCAAAACAGTAAATACAAACAGTAACTGAAAAAGACGGTTACTTTATTACTATCATTTATTACAATAAAAAAATTCCGCCTAAACTACGCGCCAAAAAACTCCTTTAAGACAGGGGTTTACACACAATGAATTGATCACACCCAGAAAAACAAACGTCATGTTCTCTAGAAACCACTCACTTTAAAACGCCAAAAAAGGTTAGTTAAATAACCACAGATGGCAAAGCTTTCACTGAATCGATTCTTCTCTGAGGGGGTTATCTCTATAATCTTTTGTTGAATGAGATGGACAAATATTCAAGAAAAAGAGACTAATGACAGTGATATGTCATCATGTGAGCTTTATTCTTGATGAATATATGCATGGCATGAAGGGATCAACACAAGTGTAAAATGCTATTTTGGACTCCATTATTATAAATAGCATTCAAGCAAGAGTTGATCTTTAATGACATGCCACCAAACAAGAATATCATAACAAAACACAGTATGCCACTAACAAGCTTCGTCTAAAAAAGACGGGGTTTGTGTAGGAAAGTTGGCATCTAGCTAACGTATTCAAAGGTTCAAAACGCCAAAACAAATTCAAGAAGAAGAAGCTGATAATAGTGAAAATTCGGAAGAGAAATTAGGTTACCATTTTAAAAAATTTGTCTTCTTCATTTTATATTGTTTTGTTATCAAATTATCTATTGTTTTGTTATCTAATTCTCTACAAATAAAATACATTATTATATAAAACACCAAAAACTAAAAACACCAAAACGCTACTAGTATGAAAACTGTGAGAACGGGTGCTGGCAAAGCACCTTGTCAAATGTATTAAACGCCAAAAAATTCACTAAACGGCATAAAAAAACATTTGGTCTTATTGTAATCTTATGAAAATATTAATGACTTGAAGTGAATTCTTAAACAACGCCACAAAACGCCAAAAAAATTTGACCAGAAAACGATATAATGCCAAAAAATTATCTATGTGACACAAAAACAACTAATTCATCGCCAAAAAGTTTAATGAATACAATTAACGCCAAAATAATCTTAGACGCTAGAAAAATGTTAAAGCGCGTTGGGAAAATAAAAGAAGACTGAAAAGACAAAAAAAAAACCCTCACCCCCTGATCATATCCCGCGCCACGTGTTTGCCAGGATGCGTTCTCACACTTTTGGGCGTTTTCTCCTGATCCCGCTCCTATATATATATATATATATGGAGGGGCTCATGCGAGAACTCCATTTATTGCGAGAACCGCGAGAACCAATGTGAACACAACCTAAAATAGCTAAAAAAAACCTAACCCCCACCCCCCCCCCCCAAAAAAAAAAACCTACCCCCCCCCCAAGCTAAATGCTAAAAACTAAAACCCCCAAAAAAACCTAAAAAAAACCTACCCCCCCAAGCTAAAATGCTAAAAACTAAACCCCAAAAAAACCTAAACAAATCTAAAAAAAAACTAATTTTTTTTTATATTTTTTATGCTCAAATCGCTACTTTTAGTGGCAAAAAAAATTTTTAAATTTTTTTTGGCTTCGAAAAGTAGCGATTTTTATATAAAAATATTAAAAAAAATTATTGATGTAAAAAAGCATATATGATTTATGTCCATCTAAATTTTATAACTACTTTTAGTTCAATATTTTTATTACATAATATACACATGTCCATCTAAATTTTATAAATGTACAAAAATAAAAATTATTGATGTAAAAAAGCATATATGATTTATGTTTGTTTTATATATTTTGTAAAAAGAATAGACATTTTAAATGATTTTATAGAGAGAGAATAAAGGTGGCAACTATTGTTGCTTAGATTTATAGTAAATCTCTACATAATATTTAAGCATGTATATATTTTTTAAAGTAACATAAGGTGACAATAAATTGAATATTTGATTGCTTTATTTTTGGACACTTTGAAGTAACAAGAAATTGATGTTTTTTAGGTTTCTGCTCTTTCATATCATGTTATTAATCACTCATAAAAGACATCATTTACTGATCATGTGATATCACGACTAATACAAGTTATTTTAAATTTGTTTGAACTCATTTTAGCAGCATTTAAACCGTTTTATCGAACTCTACGATATTAGATTTTAGGTTTTTGCTTTGAAATTTTTTGCTTGTAGATTTTACATTTTTTTCTTTTCATATCATCGTGTCTTTTAATTTGGTATTGTGTTTTTTTTTCCGTCAATGTGTCTTTTTTTGACATTATATATTTTATAGTATGATTATGGTTGCTTCGATGGTCCATAACTTGGTGTTGGTGGTTGATTGTATGCGCTTTTCTTTAATCACATTCCCTTTGTGTGTTACAGCGATTGATTCTTTCTACTGTTTATTTGATGTTTGATTGTTAGGCCACTTATCTTGGAATTACTCTAATGCAGACATGATGAATTGTGTCATTCTCACAGGTCCCCAGACGCTACCCCATGATCTTCATAAAACGGTTGACGACAGGCCCAACCAATGGTACAAGGAGACGCTGAGGTGGAACCAACAGAGTCGCGCCACGTCAGCCCTAACCTTGCAAATGTCGTTGTCCCACCAGAGGAGACCAAATGGATATTCCTCAAAGATGACAGTTGGCCAAGTCCCATCAGTCGATAACCTCTTTCATTGCCCTTGGGCTATAAATAGATACATTCACCTCCAAGTTTAAGAATCGACTCTCTCGCTCTCCCACTCTTAACACACACATTCATTAGATTTTTCTTAAAACGATACTTATTCTCACGTCGGAGGGTGGTTACAAGGAGAACCCCAACCTCTCATTCTTGTAATGAGTCTAACGGTGTTTTGTTTTGCAGATCGCACACGATTCATTATCAAGGAAAGATCAAGGATTTACCTCTATTTGACAGACCATTCCCACAAGAATAAATCCCTAAAGTTTAGACTTGTTGTCCAGTACAATCTAATTCATCGAGAGAGAGAGAGCTACGAAGTAAAAATACATATAAACAAATTAGTTCAATAATTTTATTACATAATATACACATGTCCATCTAAATTTTATAAATGTACAAAAATATAAATTATTGATGTAAAAAAGCATATATGATTTATGTTTGTTCTATATATTTTGTAAAAAGAATAGACATTTTAAATGATTTTATAGAGAGAGAATAAAGGTGGCAACTATTGTTGCTTAGATTTATAGTAAACCTCTACATAATATTTAAGCATGTATATATTTTTTAAAGTAACACAAGGTGACAACAAATTGAATATTTGATTGCTTTATTTTTGGGCACTTTGAAGTAACAAGAAATTGATGTTTTTTAGGTTTCTGCTATTTCATATCATGTTATTAATCACTCATAAAAGACATCATTTACTGATCATGTGATATCACGACTAATACAGGTTATTTTAAATTTGCTTGAACTCATTCTAGCAGCATTGAAACCGTTTTATCGAACTCTACGATATTAGATTTTAGGTTTTTGCTTTTAGATTTTACATTTTTTTCTTTTCGTATCATCTTGTCTTTTAATTTGGTATTGTGTTTTTTTTTCCGTCAATGTGTCTTTTTTTGACATTATATATTTTATAGTATGATTATGGTTGCTTCGATGGTCCATAACTTGGTGTTGGTGGTTGATTGTATGCGCTTTTCTTTAATCACATTCCCTTTGTGTGTTACAGCAATTGATTCTTTCTACTGTTTATTTGATGTTTGATTGTTAGGCCACTTATCTTGGAATTACTCTAATGCAGACATGATGAATTGTGTCATTCTCCTCTCATCCACATCAAACGCACAAAAAAAAAACACATTGTTAGTGTTTTAGTTCGGGTATTCATTATGTCTTTGTCAAACCCCAACCGATGGCGAAATCAACGGGGCGCGACACTAAGCGAATCAGATTGCTCAAAAGAATCAATAACAACTATTTAGTGACAATATTTAAAAGGTTCATTATCCCATACTAATAAACAAATATTTCAACAAACAGTCATAACGGAGTTCACATCTCTCAAACAAAATCCAATATGACAACCTAGATTTTTATTGCGAGTTTCTAGACTTCCTATCCAATTGCAGCAAACAGACCATCAACCTGTCACATACATTAAAATAAAGTCAACACAATAATGTAAAGGTGAGTACACAAGTTTAGCATAAATATAGTATAAAAGCGTTTACGCATAACCAACATGTAACACGTAACGGGCGAATCAAGTAACTATCAACAATGATACCACCTAACCACATGACTGCGAATAGAGTATGCGCGACACATGTTCACCGAAGCGAACACGTGAAGTAAAATATGTGATCCTTGAAGTACGGGTCCATTGTTCACGCTGTTTTCTGGTTCAATTGGTCGCTTACTGCTATGTTTACTTTTATTATTCGCTTCTTGAACCGTTTGAATAATAAATGGCATTGCATCTATAATTCCTTGTGCCACTATGTGTTGAACGACACTATTATCCATTTGGTTTCCATTGTTATTGATGCTCGGATTCTCATTAACCACGTTAATGTTACTCTAGTTATCGTTATTCAGATTTCCTTGATTTCCTTCGTCGGCCATCTGAATTTTAAACATTTACCTCGTATTAATATCACAAAATAATATTTAATATAGTCAATCACATGACATGCATTTTTGCCAAAAGCGTCGATCATTGCGACTTTACTCTATTCATCTATATACTAGGCATCTATTACACACCAGTACTGAAATAAAAATTACAATACCAACAGAAAGAAAATTACACTAATAGTAGTAGGAATCCATACACACATATTTTATTTTATTATTTTATTATTATTACTACTACCGTTTCAGCATCACATTCACGGATATGGATTCATCCAGAAATCCATATTGCGTTCGTCGTATTTCCATACGAGTCGCTCTCCCACCTGTCTCATCCATTTACTACTTTCTAAAATTTCCTCACCAAATGTCCTAAGTTCTTGTATGTTTTCTGCACTCATTGGGGGTGCAGGTTCTAGGACTGGGTTCGGAATCTGGGGTGCGGGTTCCTGATATGGGGGTGTAGGTGCCTGGAATCGGTAAGGATCTTCTAAGATCTCCCTAACGTATTCATCATGGAAATTGGGATCTAAAGGATCCAAACCTAGGTAAGCTCCTACGTTCTGCATGGGTGTATCTTCATGTATCGGGTATCGTTGCACATAGTCCCTAACGTCATCCCACCAGGGATCGTAATTTGGGTCTAGGGGGTTTGGTGCTGGTACCCTAGGGATTTGGATGTTGGCTATACCCCTATTGTAACAACTCTCATTAAAAAGTACTAATTATTATTTTAATTGACCAATAGGAAACCCTAATTGAGAAACCCAAGTGATTCTGAACAAACCCTAAAATTTTTAGAACAATCGGAATTAGGAACAGGGCCCCTAAAACTCAGGGGGGGTAAACCCTAGTCACGATTATCTAAATTATGTGCTGTCAAAATCGAAATTTCCAATTTCACCAACTCAGCCAAGCTACTGGGACACGTGCCTACTCTATTCTAGAAATGTCATCCCAGGCGACACGCGGCACGTGCCATGGATTCTTCCGCGACTAGCGGGAGGTGCAAATTTAGGGTATAAATACAGGGGCTTGGGACTTGATTCCTGGCTTCAGTTCAACGTAAAACTTCGAAATATACACCGAGTTATGCTCTGTTTACCACAATTAACACACACGGATCACTAATCGACGCCGCAATAAGGGTAATAACTCGATCGCTATTACGATTCATTTTCCGATCGATCAATGTACTCAATGGATGTTTAAGTGCTGCCCACATTAGGGTTATGCTTTGTCATTAGTCGTTAATTCGATGGATGTTTAAGCATAGCACTTTGTCATTCGTTGTGAGGGTTGATCTCGTGAGTTATCGTAAAATGCTGTATTGATTATTAACTCAGTATTGTGTGCCTGTTATTAAATTTAGGTTAAAAGGCTGATCAGTAGGCTAAACTCTGCCCGTATAAATCTGCAATGTGAGTCATTCTCTATTTATCAACTATTTTACAATACCTAAAATTATTTTCAAAAGTTATAATTACAGGGACTAAGTCGTGGATATCTTGAATCACTGGCTAGTGGGGTATTGTGCACATTACTAATTTTCTCCCAGTTAGGTTCATTGACCTACTCAGGATAATCACTGTTAGGTTCATTGACCTACAGGGATAATCATCACTATTTAGGTTCATTGATCTAATAGTGGTATGACCATCGTCACCATTGTGACATGTCATCATTGTGACAGGGCGCCAGATAAAAATAAGATAGAAGCCATTGTAATCGCTCTTATGCTGTAATTAATAACTATGCATCATTTTATGCAAAATGAATGATTCACTCAGTATTTCCCGCTGACAAAACCTTTTTCAAACATGCTTCAGGTGATCTATTATGATCCAGGAAAAGTGCCGTGACGCACTACAAGCTTGAGAAAGTGGCTCAGGATAAAATAAAGAAACATGTTTTGTAAAATAATAGATTTCTCCGTGAAATCTCAAGATTGTAAATTATCGGGTTTTATCCCAAGTTGTGAAATAAAATAAGCGGGAAATATTTTAGTTTTAAAAAGATCCTGATGATAAACTTCCGCTGTTAAACTCAATTAAATAAATACCACGGGATTTCTGTCCCGCAGCTCCTGAAACGGGTCAAACCGGGTCGGGGGCCGTGACACCTATTGATCATGTCCTGGGCATAGGCATCTGTCTCTCTCTTGACTGCTGCTAGTGCTCTCTGGTCTTGTAACTTTTTCATACGTTTTCTACGCTCGTGTGCCCCTCTACTGAACCATCCCCTCTTTTTCTGAGGAAATGGCTCTTCTGACTGAGCCTTAAACACAAAGATTCCTTCTTCCGTATCAGCAGAGTACCCTGAGAGGGCAGGCTGAGAAGAGGAGGTGCCTTCGCTTCTAGGCGAACCAGACAATTGACGATACGCGTAAGATGCTCCTTGGTCGCTCATACTGTAAACTAACAAATAATCAAATAACACATAACAATTAAATACAATTATGCACGTATTTCCATAATTTATTTCCTAACAGATTGAATTTTGATGTCAGCAGAACACTTCTGTGGCTGAATCAATGGCTTAGCTCTGATACCACCTTCTGTCGCAACCCCCGATCCCTGAGGGCGATCTCGCAATTATATTTGTTTCCAAGACATCACAATTAACATCCACGATGATGACACGTGTCATCACCGGGCTGTGCCACCATTTTAACCTCTCGCGGCCCGCATAAAGGTTGAGTTGAAGCTTACGCGGCCCGCCTCAAGCCCAAACTTTCAGTTTTTAATTAAATTTAATAGTATTTAGGGTATTCAGGGCCCGTTTTCACGTATGGGGTGTATTTTGGGACATATTAGGATATTTTAAAATATATTAGGGTATCGGAATATATTCGAGGTGTCGGTTTTCTTGAGGGTTGTTATATCTGTCACACCCCAACCGATGGCGGAATCATCGGGGCGTGGCACTGAGCGAAACAGATTGTCCAGAAGTTTCCATAACAACTATCATTACCATTCAATTAAAGCAATACGTCCCATACCGTATCTTAAATAGTCACACAAGTTATTACAGATAACATCAAAACAAATATTCTGTTCCGACAACTCAGATTTAAATAAGTAGCAATTGTTTATCTGCTTCTAGAGACCCCTAATACGTCATCTACAGACAACTATTTGTTGGGCTCTAAAGCTTTATTCTAGCTTCCATTTCCTACCACACATGCATCCTAAGCACCTGTCACATACGTTAAAATAAAGTCAATACATAAAATGTAAAGGTGAGCATACAAGTTTTATAATAGCATATAGAGTTCGAATTCGTTTACGCATAACCAGCACGTACACATAGTGAATTGAAGCACATTAGTTATCGACATAGATCCATCGATACCAATGACTGTGGGTTGACTGCCCGAGGCAGTTCGCAATACATGATTACCACCGTAATCCATGCAAGTAAAAGATCCTTAACAACCCCCGTGTGAACGGGTGCTGAGTCCAAACTATAGTACTATCGTTGCTAAGGCAGGTAGACAGCATTCCATGTGTAATCATAACAAACAAGCATTCATAAGCCACGTATTACATGCATTATTGGTTTAGCGTTAAAAATAGCTTGAGTAGTGTGATAACAGTAGTTTGAATATTCGTAACGTATGTAACACCCAAAAGTGCTAAAGCAAAAAGGGTTCGAGTATACTCACAGCGATTATGGATTGAAGGGAGCGCTTTTCAGCGAGTATAGTTAGCCTGAATAGATTCGATAATGCAACGATAAGTGGCACGCAAAATAGTACAAGGTGGGAGTGGTTAGGATGGCTGATCGTGCGGAACAACTATCCGTGAGAGGAAGTCATCCGTGCGGGTGAACTATCCGTGCGCACGGTGATCCGTGCGGATGGTGACCCATCCGGATAAGCTATCCGTGCGAGTGAGTTGTCCGTGCGGATGGTAATCCATGCGGATTAGTCGCTCGTGCGGATTGCTTATCCGTACGGACAAGTTGTGCGTGCGGATTGCTTATCCGTACGGACAAGTTGTTCGTGCGGATAAACGTTCAAGTGGATTGTTTCTTCCTAAGGATGTGTTTGTGTATGATGGCTTGTGCTTTGAAGTTTTCGTTGTAGCATTTAGAAAACGTCTAAGTGTTTCTACCTTTCAAGCCGGTCGCGCGGACAACAATCCGTCCGGATGGTAGTCCGTGCGGACAATGGTGATCCGTGCGAACAGTCTGTGCGCGCGGGCAGAGATAACCCGTGCGGATAGCCTATCCGTGCGGACGACTTGGCCGTGCGGATGAACACTGTTTGAATTTATTTTAGGCCTTAGTATCTCATGATCCGAAGAGTAATCCATTCAGAGGTCGTCCGTCCGGATTGCTCATTCGTCGATACTCAAACCTTGTTCGGAAAGTGGGTCCCAAGGGTAGCTCGTCCGGGTGACAACCCGTCCGTACAGCCTGTCCGTGCGGACAGCTTGTCCGTGCGGACAGCTTGTCTGTGCGGACAGTCCTTGGTCTGATTGTTCCGTTCGTCTACTCTTGGTTTCTGTTGTCGTTTATCGAGACATTCTGATTACGTGGCAACCACTTGGAATCGTATTCTTACTCGCGTGACTAGACCGGTCAGGAACCACCCTAACTTGGCCTGTCGGCGACTTAGAACGGTCATTCCGGTTGACCCCGAGATCAGGTGTCTGGTGGGTAGAATCCAGATCTAGGACTAGTGCATCACTATTGATGAGTGGAATACTAGAACCGATCAGATTCGTACCGATATTAAGGGTAAAAGAAGGAGAGAACTTAGGTTTATTTCTTTCAACTATTTTATCCTTAGAAAAGTTTAGATTTAAGTGAAGTTGTTGTGAAATCTTATGGAAATCGTTCAGATCTGAGCTATTCTAGGTGGAATGAAGTCGAGCTTGAAGTTCATAAGAACTTCGTGATGACGTCACCCGAGAATACCTCAAATCTGGATGATTTCATGGTTGGAAGTTGAGATTTGAAAGATGGAAAGGTGTAGAATTGTGTAGTGATCAAGGATGTACAAGAATTAGTGCAAGATCTTACCTGGATTGAGAGAAATCTGAGAAAAAGTGAAGAATGCGTGCGGTTCGGACGTCACTTGCCAAAAGTGGAAAAGTTGGAGAGTGACCCGTGTATTTATAGGATGCTAAAAAGGGAAAGGGTGAGCCGTGCGGATGGCACGTAATCCGGATAGGCAATCCGTGCGGATTGACCATCCGTGCGGATGCCGCCTGATCTTGGTGCGTTCGGTGCGACGACGCTTCGGCTTCGGTTTTCGAGCGATTCGATAGGGTTTCCTAGTCAAATTACTTTCAGTCCCAACTACTTCTTATATGGTTTGACTCGGAATTCGGGTTCGGGTTCGTTTACATTCGAGTTAAACTTCGAGTTTGATTGGGTTCGCTTGATTATCACAACATAACATAAAATAAACATGCACAAGTAACACGTAAGGCACACACACACGTATAAACAATAAGCAAAATACACAGTTCGAGTTACGGTTCGATGTCGATTTGATTTGCATAGCTTGATTAACTTTATCGCATTGTTACTTCCTATCACTCACAGTCGTAGGTCGATTGAAATATGATTAATATGATGCGATATTGTAATGTACGACACTTACTCCACATAATATAAATAAATTAAAAACATTTCTACGAGTCAAGTCGCGCGAAATCGGTCGTTGACTTTAACCTTGACTTTGACTTTTACTCGTGAAAACACAGGGTGTTACAGCCTCCCCTTGTTGAGGGAATTTCGTCCCGAAATTTAACTGAAAGCCGTAACTAACCGTGGATCACATGTGAGAGTTCTTCGTTTGGACCACTGGAAATCGTCGAATGAATCGACTTTTTACGGATAAAAATCGCTGATTTTTGGATATATTATGCGAAATTTGCCTGATCTAAAAGCCTATAAAGTTTCAGATCTTAATTCGAAGCCATTTGTGAGAAAATTTGGGGTTCATTAAAAAAAATGTTGAATGTTGCTGTTGATGTTCCTCGTACGGATGGCAATCCGTGCGGATAACATATCCGTGTTGACTTTGTTGACTCAGAGTCGTGCGGAATCCGTGAACGATCGTGACCAAACATAATCATAACGGAGTCAAATCGGGACCTACATGTGGCATCTGAGCAGGTGCTCGATTGCGAGGATCAAACACACTCAGATTCGTCAAATTCTCTTTACTTCTTTTATCTTTTCACGTTTCTAACTGAAAATTACTAAATTAGACGTATACAATAACCGTGATTCTATTGATTATGATGGCGCATACAAGCACCGAGAACCACGTGAGAGACTTTCTCTCTCTAGACTATTTCTCTAATTAAAAAACTGTGGATATTTTGCCTTCATGTCGCTTTCGAGTTCCCAAGTGAACTCCGCGCCTCGTTTGCCTTCCCATCTGACCTTCACGATAGGAATGTTTGAGCGCCTGAGTTGCTTGGTTTGGCGATCCATGATTTCGACAGGCTTTTCCACGAAGTGTAATGTTTCGTTCACTTGTAGATCATCTAGAGGAACATGTAAGTCGTGGTCGGCAACACACTTTCGGAGGTTTGACACGTGGAAAGTTGGATGGACATTGCTAAGTTCCTCCGGTAATTCGAGTCTGTAGGCGACTTTAACGATCCTTTCCAGAATCTTAAAAGGTCCAACATATCGAGGCGCGAGTTTCCCCTTCTTGCCGAATCGGACTACACCCTTCCAAGGTGATACCTTTAGGAGTACGTAGTCACCAACGCCATATTCACGGGGTTTGCGCTTTTTATCGGCGTAAACTTTCTGTCGATCCCGAGCTTTCGCGAGGTTGTCTCGAATTTGGAAAATTTTGTCTGTCGTTTCTTGTAGCAGCTCCGGACCGGTTAGTTGCGAGTGACCGATCTCGTGCCACACAATAGGCGATCGACATCTTCTTCCGTATAGGGCCTCGAAAGGTTCCATCTGGATGCTAGCCTGGTAGCTGTTGTTATACGAGAATTCGACTAACGGAAGGTGTTTATCCCAATTACCACCGAAGTCTAGAACACACGAACGGAGCATGTCTTCAAGAGTACGAATCGTTCTTTCAGTCTGACCGTTGGTTTGTGGGTGGAACGCAGTACTTAGATTAAGCGTTGTACCGAGTGCAGCTCGGAATGTTTCCCACAATCGTGAAGTAAACCGAGCATCACGATCAGAGATGATGTCTCGAGGCGTCCCATGTCGACAAATGATCTCGTCGGTGTAGATTCAGGCTAATCGTTCTACCTTGTAGTCTTCTCGTATTGGCAGAAAGTGAGCTGATTTAGTCAAACGGTCAATAACAACCCAAATGCTGTCGTGACCTGATGACGTGGTTGGAAGTTTGGTTACGAAATCCATAGCTATGCTCTCCCACTTCCACATGGGAATTGGTGGTTGTTCGAGCAAGCCAGAGGGTCTTTGATGTTCAGCCTTGATTCTAGCACAGGTTAGGCACATTCCGACGTAGAGAGCGATATCCCGTTTCATACCCGGCCACCAGTACCTATAGCGAAGATCATGGTACATTTTGTTAGCACCGGGATGGATAGAGTATCGGGATTTGTGGGCTTCATCCATGATAATCTGTCGCAAATTGGTTCGCTTGGGAATCCAAATTCGGTCTAAGAAGTGGAATATCCCATTCGATTTGCTCACAAGCTGGGCTCCATCGTGGTGATTCTTTCTTTCTTCAAGGTGCGTTCGTTGAAACATGCATGTTGGGCGTCGCGGATGAGAGCTTCGAGGTTGTGCTGGGCTTGAACATTACGAGTGCTAAGCAGATAGCTCCGTCTGCTAAGTGCGTCGGCAACAACATTTGCTTTGCCTAGGTGATAACGAATCTCACAGTCGTAATCGTTGAGAAGTTCTACCCATCGGCGTTGACGCATATTTAGTTCCCTCTGATTAAAGATGTGTTGTAGGCTCTTATGATCGGTGAAGATCGTACACCTTGTACCATACAGGTAGTGTCGCCAAATCTTTAATGCAAAAACAACTGCGCCTAGCTCGAGATCATGGGTTGTATAGTTCTTCTCGTGGACTTTGAGCTGACGAGATGTGTAAGCTACGACCTTGTCTCGTTGCATTAGGACATAACCGAGACCAAGGATGGAAGCATCACAATAGACAATGAAATTATCGTTTCCGTCGGGTAGTGTGAGAACAGGAGCATTGCAAAGCATGTATTTGAGGGTTCGGAAGGCAGTCTCTTGTTTGGTTCCCCAAACAAAAGGCTGGTCCTTATGCGTGAGAGAGGTAAGTGGTACAACAATCTTCGAGAATCCTTCGATAAATCGTCGATAATAGCCCGCTAGCCCGAGAAAGGAACGGACTTCAGATGAATTCTTAGGCGTAACCCAGCTCTTAACAGCTTCAATCTTCGCAGGATCGACGTGAATACCCTGACTATTTACAATGTGACCCAGAAACTGAACCTCCCCCAACCAAAATTCACACTTGGAGAACTTGGCGTAGAGTTGGTTCCCCTGGAGTAACTCGAGAACCAAACGTAGATGTTGCGCGTGTTCGGCTCTCGACTTGGAATAGATCAAGACATCGTCGATGAATACAATGACGAAACGGTCGAGATATGGTTTACACACGCGATTCATCATATCCATGAAAACTGCTGGTGCGTTTGTTAGGCCAAAAGGCATGACAACGAACTCATAATGGCCGTAACGAGTACGAAACGCGGTTTTGGGTATATCCTCCTCCTGTATACGCAGTTGATGGTATCCTGAACGTAGATCGATCTTCGAGAAACACGTAGCGCCTTGTAGTTGGTCAAACAAATCGTCGATTCGAGGCAGAGGATAACGGTTCTTGATAGTCAACTTATTCAATTCCCGGTAGTCGATGCACAACCGGAACGACCCATCCTTCTTTTTGACGAAAAGGACTGGTGCGCCCCAAGGAGAGGTGCTCGGGCGAATAAAGCCTTTTTCAAGCAATTCCTGGAGTTGGGTTGAGAGTTCGCGCATTTCGGACGGCGCGAGTCGATAAGGAGCTCTGGCGATAGGATTAGCTCCAGGAATGAGATCAATGCGAAAGTCAATATCGCGCTTTGGAGGTAGTCCGGGAAGATCCTCGGGAAAAACATTAGGAAATTCTCGGACCACATGAACGTCTTTCACTTCCTTCTTCTCTTTCTTTTCCTTCTCCGCTGCTACGACGTTAGCCAAGAAAGCCCTGTATTCCTTGCGGAGATACTTGCTAGCTTGGAGGCATGACATAAGTTTGAGACCCTTCGAAGTAGTTTCACCATAAATGCACAATGAATCACCGTTTGCGAGCGAAAAATGAATCATTTTATCGAAGCACACAACTTCGGCATGGTTTTCGCGAAGAAAGTCCATGCCTACTATGACATCAAAGCTTCCTAGTTGCATCGGAATGAGATCGATCGAGAAGATGTGATTGTTGAGTTCGAGAGTACAATCACGGATAACGGAATTAACGGCGACGGTTCTTCCGGTAGCGACTTCAACTTCACATGCCGAGGAGAGTTTGGAACGTCTACGACTAAGGAGTTTCTCAAATTCGAACGACACAAAGCAATTATCCGCTCCAGTATCAAACAAACATGAAGCATAAATACCATTCACGAGGAACGTACCATTGACCACGTTGTTGTCGGCCTGGGCTTGACGCACGTTAAGATTGAACGTTCTGGCGCGTGCTGCCTGTTGTTGCTGTTGCTGCTGTTGCTGCTGCTGTGGCTGCTGCTGTTGCGGTTCTTGTTTCACGACCCTGCTCGGGTACATGTTGGCGAAATGATTCGGGTCGCCACACGTGAAGCAGACCCTGGCCTTGACTGCGGGTGCCAGAGGAGCTTGTTGACCCTGTGGGGCAGCGAGTAGAGCTTGATTGGCAGGAGCTTGACGAATACGGCAGTTGGCAGTGAAGTGGCCGTACACGTTGCAGTGAGCACAAAAGCGGCATTGGATAGCAGTCGGGTGATGATAGGTGCAAGTAGGGCAGAGCGGATGTGGCCCAGTGTATGCACGCTTGGCAGGCGGTGCATTGGCCACAGGCGCTGCCACTTGACGTTGTTGAGCAGGTACGGTTTGAATTAGTGCAGCAGTGATCGCACAGTTCTTGTTGGTGGAGTTGCTCTTTCTCTTGTTCTTTCTCTTGCTGCTTGATGAGGTAGGTTCAGCAGTTGGTGCAGTAGCGGTAGCTTGATGCAGATGCTTGGAGGTCTTGTCCCATACCCCAGCCTTGACCCTTTTGTCATTGATTTCAGCGGCTAACAGATAGGTTTCCTCGATCGTGGTAGTTTTAGCCGCTTGCACGAAATCAGCAACGCAGTCGGGCAAAGCTCGGATGTACTTCTTGATGGTCATCTCGGGAGTCTTGACCTGGTCGGGACAGATAATGCTGAGCTGTTTGAAGCGAGCAGTAAGAACAACATTGTCTCCATCCTTCTGATGTATGTGCCAAAATTCATCTTCAAGCTTTTGACGCTCGTGAGGAGGGCAGAATTCCTCTAGCATGACTTCCTTGAGCTCGTCCCACGACAAACCATAAGCTGCATCATTCCCTCTCTTGTTCCTCTCGGCCGTCCACCAGTCCAAAGCACGGGACTGAAAGACGCCGGTAGCGTTCAGAGTTCGAAGGTCATCAGGGCAATGATGTGTGTAAAATGCAACATATAAATTACATCAAATGAGGCATAAAACTAACCCTTTTTAAGTACTAATATTGGAAAAAGAGTGTTTTTGTCTTCCTTTTGTATTTTCAGGATTAAATGAGCTCAAAAACACAAAAGAAGCAAAAAGACAGCTAAATCCAACATAAATACAAGGAAAGGAACATTAGTGGACTGCCCGACCCCTCAACGGCACCTTACAAAGCAAAGAGGAGAAGACAGAAGGCTGAACACGCCCCGTGCTCAGCCAGCACGGGGCCGTGCCCAAGAAGCAGCAGAAAAGACAAATCCATAGAAGCTTCTATTGCCCATCACGGGGCCGTGCTCAGCCGACACGGGGGCGTGTCGAAAGTACAGCAGGCGCATTTATTGTAATTGCGAATTACAATTAATGAGGAGAGAGATTGTCAGACGGACACGGGGCCGTGCCCAGCGGACACGGGGCCGTGTCCAGCTCTCTGTTTAGCCTATAAATAGGAGTGCTTGGATTCATTTCATCTCATCCCTTGGCACACCACCTCTCTCACACTTCATCCACCACCCACCACCATCACAACACCATCATCCACCACCGTCATCCATTGTCCATCGTAGAGTGTGTGAGTCGTCTCGGGTTCCAAGATTGATCGTAAGAGTTCTTGACAATCAAGGCCATGTTTGCCTAAGTCTCTTACATCACTTGGTGAAGACAAAGTGTCTAGTATAATACTTTTTATTTCTAATCTTTTGCACTTTTTATTTGGTTTTGTATTAATGACTTTAATAACTAGTTACTTATGTTGAAGGTGATCTTTCCTTATCGTTTGTCCGTGGTGTCTTGGCATTATTTTACTGTCTATATAAAATAAAGGATTTTCACCATTCATATCTCCACGGTCTATATGGAGGTATGTTGGCTACCTGGTAGGGGGTTAAGGGAACGGTTTGGTAAAGGTCTTGCCATTGTTCAGCGTTTAGAGGTCCTGCAATGGACCTGGGTCAAATTTAGTAGGACCTCCTTCAATACTTCACGGTATTGGATGGCGGGGGTCCAAACTCTTTGATCCCCTCATAAGTTAACTACTATTAATACTATAACCCGGCTACTTAGGACTGTATCCCTGCTGACTCAGACTACTTAGCCGAGGGTAACGTCACCGCCAAAAGCGGGGCCTACCACAATACTGCATTAATAACTTAATTCATTATCTTCCAATAATCCACCCTTTTAGGATTGTATCCCTGCTGACTCAAACTACTGGGGTGAGGGTAACGTCGCCTTCAAAAGAGGGGCCTACTACAATAACTAAGATAATCTCTTAATTATGTGCAAAAGTGCAGAAATAATCAAAGGTTATACTAGATACGAGTCGGAACCAAGTGATTCATCTTGTCTATCTGTTTTTTCTTTTATTTTCATTTTCAGCATTTTAGTTAGTTTTGTTTTTCTTAGTTTAAAACATTCTTTTTCTAAACTTTTATTTTGGTTAGACGTTGAGGATAAACCGGTACTAAAAGCTCTTGTGTCCTTGGACGACCTCGGTATCTTACCAACGCTATACTACACTCAACGATGGGTGCACTTGCCCATATGTGTGTTTAGTGTTAGTGAAATATCGTGTTTTATAAATTTAAAACTTGGCTAAAATAAGTGTTAAAAAGGGCTTAAAATATACACCTAATATAAGTAACACTTTGCACGCATCAAGTTTTTGGCGCCGTTGCCGGGGACACAAGGATTTTGAGAAAGTTTAAAATCGACGGCTTAATCAGTTTTTTTTCAAAACCTTTTTACAACGCGCGCACATTTTTCTGCATTTTAGTTTAGTTTGCATTTACAGTAGCCTAAACACGGGGCCGTGCTCATTGAACACGCCCCCGTGCTGCATATTTTTAGTTAGATACCCAGATACAGAGTCTGAACACGGGGCCGTGCTCACTGAACACGCCCCCGTGCTCAACGTGACCAGTAAATTTAATTAAAACGCCCAGATACAGATCCTGTACACGGGGCCGTGTTCACCAGACACGGGGCGTGTCTGGTGAGTCCAATAAGTGTTAAAATGGAAGAACAAATAAGTGAAAAACCGACACATGAGCTAAACAACGAAAAAGGTGAGTCCAATAACGTTAAAATCCAAGAAGAGTCTAATTTTGAAGAAATTCATCTCTTGACACCTTCTTTCGAAAATCATTGTTTAGTACCCACTCATGCTAATTTTTTAAAAGAGTTAAACACTAACACTAAAATTGACGAAACGGTAAGTGTTAAGTTAACTAATGATCAAACTTCACTAATAAAAGAAGACCCATTTGAAATTAACATCACACCGGTTCCATGTTTCTTTCAAAATTCGTTTATTAGTAATGTCACAATCGATAAAGATCTTTGTGTTAACATAATGCCTAACTACCTTTTCGAAAAATTAAGTATTAGTGATTTTTCTCCACTTCAAATACCCATTTTTCTATCCAATCGGAAAGTAATAAAATCAATCGGTATAGTTGAAGATGTCTTGGTTCAAACAAATCAAATGGTAATCCCAACCGACTTTGTCATCCTAGATGACGCTCCTCTTGTGTTGGGACGACCATTTGTAAAAACTTACGAAGCTTTGAAAAACCGGAAGTTCAACAATTTACCTCTTCAATTAGGGGCATTTAAAAGAAGTGTCGATCTCGAACGATCAATGAAATATCCATTCGGCAATAATGACCCCCTAATTGAAGATGAAGATGAACCACCCGATACAAGTGAAGAGATTGACCACTTTGTTGAAGAAGAGGTCGCCATAGAACAAACTTTTAAAGTTCTTGATCGAAACGAGCAACCAAATAAGGAGTCTCCTAAAGACCCACCACTTGAGCTCAAAGAACTTCCAAAAGGTTTGGAATATGCTTTTCTAGACAAAGATGGTAAGTTACCTGTAATTATTTCGTCTAAATTAGATAACTTAGAAAAAGAAAAACTAATTAGCCTTTTGAAAAAACACAAAAATGCAATAGCTTGGAAACTTGTTGACATAAAAGGAATTAGTCCTTCTATGTGCACACACAAAATTTTGATGAATGATGACTACAAATCAGTCATACAACCACAACGTCGCGTAAATCCAAATGTTCAAGAAGTGGTTAAAAACGAAGTCATCAAATTACTTGACGCCAGACTTATCTATCCTATTTCCGATAGTCCTTGGGTAAGTCCCGTCCAAGTAGTTCCAAAGAAAGGAGGTATGACGGTAATTACTAACGAAAAGAATGAATTAATACCAACAAGAACCGTCATAGGATGGAGAGTATGTATAGATTATAGACGATTAAATGAAGCAACAAGAAAGGATCATTTTCCTTTACCCTTCATTGATCAAATGTTAGAAAGATTATCCGGTCATAAATTTTACTGTTTCTTGGATGGTTTTTCAGGTTACTTTCAAATCCCGATAGCACCCGAAGACCAAGAAAAGACAACTTTCACATGTCCCTATGGAACTTTTGCTTATCGACGCATGCCGTTCGGTCTATGTAATGCCCCCGCAACATTCCAACGTTGCATGGTAGCCATTTTCCATGACATGATAGAAAAGACAATGGAAGTCTTCATGGACGACTTTTCTATCTTTGGGGATTCATACGACCAATGCCTCGATAACCTTGAACGAATGCTATCCCGATGTGAGGAAACTAACCTCGCCCTTAATTGGGAAAAATGCCATTTCATGGTAACAGAGGGAATAGTACTCGATCACAAAATCTCAAGCGAAGGAATGGAGGTGGATCGAGCCAAAATAGATACCATTTCTAGATTACCTCCTCCATCCTCCGTAAGAGCTATTAGAAGTTTCCTAGGGCATGCCGGATTTTATAGGCGGTTTATCAAAGACTTTTCAAAAATCTCAAGGCCTCTAACAAAATTACTTGAAAAAGATGCTCCTTTCATCTTTGACAAGGAATGCAATCAAGCATTTCTAACCCTAAAGGAAATGCTAGTCAATGCACCTATCATGATAGCACCTGATTGGAAGTTTCCTTTCGAAATCATGTGCGATGCTAGTGACTTTGCAGTTGGAGCTGTCTTGGGACAGAGAAAAGAAAAGCATTTCCACCCAATATATTATGCTAGTAAAACACTTAACGATGCACAAGAAAATTACACAACAACTGAAAAAGAGTTACTAGCTGTGGTATTTGCTTTTGATAAATTTCGTTCTTATCTTGTTCTTTCTAAAACTATAGTCTATACAGACCATGCAGCCATTCGATATCTCTTTAAGAAGCAGGACGCAAAACCACGTTTGATTAGGTGGATTCTACTCCTCCAAGAATTCGACATTGAAATCAAAGACAAAAGAGGAGCAGAAAATACCGCAGCAGATCATCTTTCGCGCCTAGAAGACCCAGCTTTGGAGGCAACCAGGGACGAGCAAATCAACGAAAAATTTCCAACTGAATCCCTGGAAATGGTGGAATTTAAGGAAGAACCATGGTACGCCGACTTTGCCAACTACCTAGCTAGTGGAATAGTCGCAAAAGGATGGCCACATCATCAAAGAAAAAAATTCTTTGCCAATGTGAAACACTATTTTTGGGAAGATCCATATCTTTTCAAAATGTGTGCCGACCAACTCGTCAGACGATGCGTACATGGTAGTGAAGCACGAAGAATTCTCCGCCATTGTCACGAAGGTCCATACGGAGGACATCATGGTGCTGCCAGTACCGCACGAAAGGTATTTGATTCAGGATTTTATTGGCCAACCATTTACAAAGATGCCCAAAACCTTGTAAAGACATGTGATGCTTGCCAAAGAACAGGTAATATTTCTTCCAAAAACGAAATGCCACAAAATGGCATTCTTGTTTGTGAAATTTTTGATGTGTGGGGACTTGACTTTATGGGACCTTTCCCACCATCGAAAGGAAACAAATACATACTTGTGGCAGTAGATTACCTGTCTAAATGGGCCGAGGCCGAGGCACTTCCAACAAATGATGGAAGAGTAGTGGTAAGATTTCTGAAAAAATTATTCTCTCGTTTTGGCACACCTAAAGCTCTAATAAGTGATAGAGGTACCCATTTTTGCAACCATCAACTTGAAAATTTTTTAACAAGATATGGGGTCTATCACCGGGTTTCGACAGCTTATCACCCTCAAACAAACGGACAAGCCGAAGTGACTAATAGAGGGTTAAAACGAATACTCGAAAAAATCGTAGGGTTAAATAGAAAGGAATGGGCTGATAAATTAGATGATGCTTTATGGGCTTTTCGAACTGCTTATAAAACAACGATAGGTACGACCCCATATAAGCTAGTCTATGGAAAAAGTTGTCATTTGCCAGTAGAAATTGCACACAAAGCCTACTGGGCAATCAAAAATGTAAACTTAGATCTAGAATTTGCTGGTAAAAATCGATTCTGTCAAATAAATGAATTAGACGAGCTTAGGAATTATGCATACTCAAACTCCGAGATTTATAAGGAAAGAATGAAAAATTGGCATGACAAACATATTAAACCTAATGAATTTCGGGTAGGAGATTTAGTTCTTTTGTTTAAATTCACGACTTCGATTGTTTCCTGGTAAATTAAAGTCTAGGTGGTCAGGACCTTTTTCAGTCACCCACATTTTTCCACACGGTGCTGTAGAAATTAAACCTCGAAATGGGCCACCATTTAAAGTCAATGGCCAACGGCTGAAACTCTATCAAGGATTTATTGAGGATGAGGAAGAAGAGATCTAGCTTCAAACCGTGGAAGAATAAAAACATCATGCTTGGTAAGTTACGAACGATTGAGGCGGCAAAATAAAGCGGTAAGTTTTCTAAACCATAGCTTATGTGAAAAAGGGGCACTCACACGCGCACGAAAAAAAAAAAAAAAAAAAGCTCGGCACGAGGCCGTGTCCGCTGGACACGGGGCTGTGTTCGCGCTGCAGACGGGATAAAACCCCTTTTTCAAAACAGTTTCTTCATTCCACACGCCCCGTTTCCCCACAAAAGCTCTGGTTCCAGGCGATTTTTCGCGAAATTCCAACGTCTCTTACCGATCTAACAACGTCAAGGTATGATTCTGTCACTCTTAGTAGTTAGATTAGTTACTTGCATGTAGTTAATACACCACAAATTTGGGGAAAAATCTAGGGTTCTTGATGTTCATCCGGATCGAACCTAAAATTTTTGCCTAAATCTGTTTGCATTTAGTTAGATTAGTGTTAAGGGAAGTAAATACACTTGTATTGTTCATAGATTCACCCGATTTCTTACAAAAAACCCCAAACCCTTGTTCTTGAACCGAAAAAGATAAAATTGATAGGGTAAACGAGTTATTTTGGGAAAAACGGCACTTAGGGTTTCATTTTCGGGGGAAACCGCACCTATTGGTTCAAAAATTTTCAAGTTTTCGAAACCGGGTCGAAAAATGGGATTTTTGAGTAACAGACCCCTGGACACGGGGCCGTGTCCGCTGGGCACGGGGTCGTGTCCAGCCCGCTGTTTGCAGTTTTGTCCGAAAATATTTCTGTTTCATGCTAACTTTTGGTGTATTCTTGCAGATGGCCAGGAAGTTTACTAGATTCAACGCCAATGAGCTAGATGCAAGAGCTCGATACGAGTTTCTTCAAACAAGGCCGGAGGAATACCCGAGGCAGGCGTGCACAGAACTACTAACCATGGTGAATCAAATTGACCATTTCAACAACATTGTCACGGGACCACTCAGAGTCGCGCTAACAACCCGACTCCGTTCCGTCCATGAATGCACCTTGGAATTCTACAGCACCTTTGCATTCACTTCAAGGTGCGACCCGTTCGATAATGACGGGGTTTCATTCAGGTGTGGAGGAACGAGGTATTCAATCTCCATGGCACAATTCGGATCGATTATCGGGTTGTATGCGGAGGAGGATGCGGGAAACGAAGAAAATACAGGGGGATTGAGAGAGATCGAAGACAACGAGCGCCAAGCCATGTGGGCTCAGATTGGGGAAGGGTTCTACAATCCGAGCAGCACTAAGAGTACCAAGCTGAGGGATCCGCTTTACAGATACATTCATAGGCTCCTCGGCTACTCTCTTAGCCAAAGGCATGACAGTGGTGGCGTCATTGGGTTAAGAGATTTGCTTGTCCTCCATTGCATTCACAACCGCAGGCCACTCGATGTTCCGTTCCTCATGCTCCGAAACATGCATCACAACCGCCTTGCTAGTGCACCAACTCCTATTTTCTTCGGGGGATGGGTGTACCGTCTCTTCAAGCACTTCGCCCACATTCCGAGGTCATTTGAGAGGAGCCCATGGTCAGGTACGGTGGATATTCACATCTGCCGCTCGATGAACCTGGTTTATGAGGCAGAAGACGGGACGGTAACCTTTCAAAGGATGCAAGGTCATGCATGGAACCCGCAAGAAGCACTTGTACTCCCAGCTCCGCAACATCATCAGTACCAATACCCACCCCACGGTGATCCGGGCCAATCATCCTCCTCGGGAGGCAGTTTTCCTAATTTTCAAAGTTTGCATGATTTGTTGCAGGAAAACCTCATGTGTACTCGGAACACCTATAACATGGCGAGCAACTCCTACCACCGGGTCGGAGCTATCGAGAGAAACCTATCCGAGATACAAGACGATGTCGGATACATACAAGACCACATTGCACGCCGTGGAGGGGATGACGATGATGATGATGATGATGATGATGCCATGGAGTAGGCGGAAGGAGAATAGGAGGAAGCGGTTGATTGATGACTCCCCAGGTTAACCCTTTGCAATCTTGAACAATTGATGGCCTGCGTGCCAAGTGTTAGACAATTTACTTTTCCTAACTATTTTCTGCATTTTACTTTTCTTACTTTATGCTTGGAACAATTAACTGTGGTAATGTAGGATGTTTGTGTTGCTTGGTGTGGTATTAAGTGATGAAACAGGTACAAACCAAGGCTTAGGGTGTTAAGCCTCAGCACTTATAGGGCTAGAATGGAAAAACCGGAGGAAGAAACCTGTTTTTTTTAGGCTTTCAGACTGTCCACACGGGGACGTGTCCAGCCAACACGCCCCCGTGCTCACCTCCCTGACCTGCTGTTTGGCTTCTATTCGGCAGAATTTTGTCAGACACGTGGCCGTGTTCAGTGGACACGGGGCCGTGTCCACCTTCTGTAAGTTCTTGTTACTGGCACCTGAACACGGGGTCGTGCCCACTCAACACGGGGCCGTGTTCAGTGCCCAGTAACACAAATTTTTGCTTTTTAAACACTATTTTACACATCTAATCAACCTAAAAATTTATTTTTGGGACACATTGAGGACAATGTGTAATTTAAGTGTGGGGGGGATGCTAAAACCTTGAATTTTGCAAGTCCTAAATACAAGCCTTACACAAAACTCTATTGGAACCGCTAATCACCCCAAATTTTTTCAAAAATTTCATTTTTTTTTCTTGTCTAGGTTTAACTCGGGAAATTCAAGTTCTCAAAAAGGTTATATTTTTACAAGTTTACAACCGATAGCGTAGTGATAAAAAGAACCAACATAAGAAAATTATGAAAAGGCATGACAAACTTATTTAAAATTTGATTATATATACTTGATCACATAAAAACCCATTCCCACAAAAGTGAGTTTTGAGCCTTTATTGAGCACACAATTTCATATCATTTGACTAAATGCTCATTTTTCGTTTATGGTGTGAATAGCCGCTTGGTTCTTACGACTCTAGAACTTGCCATGACAATACATTCCCGGTCCTTATCAACTTAAACCCGAGTAAGTAAATGATGGAGGCATTAGGACTAACCTTTTTCATTTCTACACCATTATTTTTCTTTTTCTTTTACCACCTACCAAAAAATCCCCCTAGTTAGCCCCTTTGAGCCTAAACCTTTTCGTTTCATCACCCAAACAAAAACCCTTTTACCCACCAAAACCTTTTTCATTTTTTACCCTTTATTTTAGTAACAAGTTCGGTTCTTCGCGAAGAAATTTTTTTTTTGATAATAATGAAGCAAAAAGAAAATAAACAAACAAAGTAATCAAAAATAACTTTGTTTGAATAAAAGCTTCATTAAAAATAAAAAGTTGCAAAAATACGAAAACCGACACTTGTTACGCTTTTTAGCCTTTTTTTCTACTAACCACTAACCCAACCACCCACCTTTAACCCTAGCCAACCCTTAACCCACAAAGTCCTCTTGATATCTACAAAGGTATAAAAGTTAAAAAGGAGGAGGATTGATTTCTTGGCAAGCCTATGGTAGGAATAAGTTCCGTGCCGCTCTCGAGTGATTCAACTAAAAATACACCTTCGGCCGAGTGTGAGTGATTTCCCCGCGAGGTATGTGAACTTGTATATAAATAGAATTTAAAAAAAAAAGGCATGTTATGCCCAAATAAGTAATTTCTTTTATGAACAGTTCTAAATAAATCATTACGAATAGGAGTGTAAATAAATAAAAATAAAACCCAAAAAGATCTTGGAAATCCCGACACTCTATGACAAGCCCAAAACCTTCTCTTCTACCTATTCCATTTGGGAGTGTAAGCCACATATTAAAGAGTTTTGCTTGAGGACAAGCAAAAGTTCAAGTGTGGGGGTATTTGATGTGTGTAAAATGCAACATATAAATTACATCAAATGAGGCATAAAACTAACCCTTTTTTAGTACTAATATTGGAAAAAGAGTGTTTTTGTCTTCCTTTTGTATGTTCAGGATTAAATGAGCTCAAAAACGCAAAAGAAGCAAAAAGACAGCTAAATCCAACATAAATACAAGAAAAGGAACATTAGTGGACTGCCCGAACCCTCAACGGCACCTTCCAAAGCAAAATAGAGAAAACAGAAGGCTGAACACGCCCCGTGCTCAGCCAGCACGGGGCCGTGCCCAAGAAGCAGCAGAAAAGACAAATCTATAGAAGCTTCTATTGCCCATCACGGGGCCGTGCTCAGCGGGCACGGGGGCGTGTCGAAAGTACAGCAGGCGCATTTATTGTAATTGCGAATTACAATTAATGAGGAGAGAGAGTGTCAGACGGACACGGGGCCGTGTCCAGGTCTCTGTTCAGCCTATAAATAGGAGTGCTTGGATTCATTTCATCTCATCCCTTGGCACACCACCTCTCTCACACTTCATCCACCACCCACCTCCATCACAACACCATCATCCACCACCATCATCCATTGTCCATCATAGAGTGTGTGAGTCGTCTCGGGATCCAAGATTGATCGTAAGAGTTCTTGACAATCAAGGCCATGTTTGTCTAAGTCTCTTACATCACTTGGTGAAGACAAAGTGTCTAGTATAATACTTTTTATTTCTAATCTTTTGCACTTTTTATTTGGTTTTGTATTAATGACTTTAATAACTAGTTACTTATGTTGAAGGTGATCTTTCCTTATCGTTTGTCCGTGGTGTCTTGGCATTATTTTACTGTCTATATAAAATAAAGGATTTTCACCATTCATATCTCCACGGTCTATATGGAGGTATGTTGGCTACCTGGTAGGGGGTTAAGGGAACGGTTTGGTAAAGGTCTTGCCATTGTTCAGCGTTTAGAGGTCCTGCAATGGACCTGGGTCAAATTTAGTAGGACCTCCTTCAATACTTCACGGTATTGGATGGCGGGGGTCCAAACTCTTTGATCCCCTCATAAGTTAACTACTATTAATACTATAACCCGGCTATTTAGGACTGTATCCCTGCTGACTCAGACTACTTAGCCGAGGGTAACGTCACCGCCAAAAGCGGGGCCTACCACAATACTGCATTAATAACTTAATTCATTATCTTCCAATAATCCACCCCTTTAGGATTGTATCCCTGCTGACTCAAACTACTGGGGTGAGGGTAACGTCACCTTCAAAAGAGGGGCCTACTACAATAACTAAGATAATCTCTTAATTATGTGCAAAAGTGCGGAAATAATCAAAGGTTATACTAGATACGAGTCGGAACCAAGTGATTCATCTTGTCTATCTGTTTTTATTTTATTTTTATTTTCAGCATTTTAGTTAGTTTTATTTTTCTTAGTTTAAAACATTTTTCTAAACTTTTATTTTGGTTAGACGTTGAGGATAAACCGGTATTAAAAGCTCTTGTGTCCTTGGACGACCTCGGTATCTTACCAACGCTATACTACACTCAACGATGGGTGCACTTGCCCATATGTGTGTTTAGTGTTAGTGAAATATCGTGTTTTATAAATTTAAAACTTGGCTAAAATAAGTGTTAAAAAGGGCTTAAAATATACACCTAATATATACGACACTTCACACGCATCAAGTTTTTGGCGCCGTTGCCGGGGACACAAGGATTTTGAGAAAGTTTAAAATCGACGGCCTAATCAGTTTTTCAAAACCTTTTTTTAAAACGCGCGCACATTTTTCTGCATTTTAGTTTAGTTTGCATTTACAGTAGCCTGAACACGGGGCCGTGCTCATTGAACACGCCCCCGTGCTGCATATTTTTAGTTAGATACCCAGATACAGAGTCTGAACACGGGGTCGTGCTCGCTGAACACGCCCCCGTGCTCAACGTGACCGGTAACTTTAATTAAAACGCCCAGATACAGATCCTGTACACGGGGCCGTGTTCACCAGACACGGGGCCGTGTCCAGCCTTCTGTTTCAATCTTTGTTTCATTTTCTGGTCCCGAGGCTCAGTTGTGGTCTGCTGAGTGATTCTTATGGATCAATACTCAGGAGGTTACAACTACACTTATGATGAGGATGATTATAGGGGTAATTATTGCACAAATTGTCGTAATACACGTTCGATTCAAAATAATCACTCGTATCAACCATCCAATTCATACACTTACTATGAGGAGCCCAGGTACGAGCCATCAACTTCATACACATCCTATGAAGACCAAAGGTATGAACCTCCTCCCTCATACTCGTATTTTGATGAACCAAGGTATGAGCCTTCTTACTCATACTTTGAGGAACCAAGATATGAGCCACCACCTTCATATGCTTATTATGAGGAACCTTGGCGTGAACAACCCACCTCATATGAGTATTATGAAGAACAAAATTACGAACCTTATCCATCATATGCTCACAATGAAGGACCATGGTGTGAACCATCAACTTCATATGGGTATTATGAGGAACAAAGGGTCGAACAACCGGATTCAAGCTTAGAAAATAATGATTCTTTTTCTATAACCGAAGTGACCGATAGGATATTGGAACACATTAGACTTATCGATCGATGTATAAAAGAAGCTCGCGCAAGGGAAGAGGAGTCCCGCGCAAGAGAAGAATTAAAAAAGGAAGAGATAACTGAAAGTGTTAAAATGGAAGAACAAATAAGTGAAAAACCGACACATGAGCTAAACAACGAAAAAGGTGAGTCCAATAACGTTAAAATCCAAGAAGAGTCTAATTTTGAAGAAATTCATCTCTTGACACCTTCTTTCGAAAATCATTGTTTAGTACCCACTCATGCTAAGTTTTTAAAAGAGTTAAACACTAACACTAAAATTGACGAAACGGTAAGTGTTAAGTTAACTAATGATCAAACTTCACTAATAAAAGAAGACCCATTTGAAATTAACATCACACCGGTTCCATGTTTCTTTCAAAATTCGTTTATTAGTAATGTCACAATCGATAAAGATCTCTGTGTTAACATAATGCCTAACTACATTTTCGAAAAATTAAGTATTAGTGATTTTTCTCCACTTCAAATACCCATTTTTCTATCCAATCGGAAAGTAATAAAATCAATCGGTATAGTTGAAGATGTCTTGGTTCAAACAAATCAAATGGTAATCCCCACCGACTTTGTCATCCTCGATGACGCTCCTCTAGTGTTGGGACGACCATTTGTAAAAACTCACGAAGCTTTGAAAAACCGGAAGTTCAACAATTTACCTCTTCAATTAGGGGCATTTAAAAGAAGTGTCGATCTCGAACGATCAATGAAATATCCATTCGGCAATAATGACCCCCTAATTGAAGATGAAGATGAACCACCCGATACAAGTGAAGAGATTGACCACTTTGTTGAAGAAGAGGTCGCCATAGAACAAACTTTTAAAGTTCTTGATCGAAACGAGCAACCAAATAAGGAGTCTCCTAAAGACCCACCACTTGAGCTCAAAGAACTTCCAAAAGGTTTGGAATATGCTTTTCTAGACAAAGATGGTAAGTTACCTGTAATTATTTCGTCTAAATTAGATAACTTAGAAAAAGAAAAACTAATTAATCTTTTGAAAAAACACAAAAATTCAATAGCTTGGAAACTTGTTGACATAAAAGGAATTAGTCCTTCTATGTGCACACACAAAATTTTGATGAATGATGACTACAAATCGGTCATTCAACCACAACGTCGAGTAAATCCAAATGTTCAAGAAGTGGTTAAAAACGAAGTCATCAAATTACTTGACGCCGGACTTATCTATCCTATTTCCGATAGTCCTTGGGTAAGTCCCGTCCAAGTAGTTCCAAAGAAAGGAGGTATGACGGTAATTACTAACGAAAAGAATGAATTAATACCAACGAGAACCGTCACAGGATGGAGAGTATGTATAGATTATAGACGATTAAATGAAGCAACAAGAAAGGATCATTTTCCTTTACCCTTCATTGATCAAATGTTAGAAAGATTATCCGGTCATAAATTTTACTGTTTCTTGGATGGTTTTTCAGGTTACTTTCAAATCCCGATAGCACCCGAAGACCAAGAAAAGACAACGTTCACGTGTCCCTATGGAACTTTTGCTTATCGACGCATGCCGTTCGGTCTATGTAATGCCCCCGCAACATTCCAACGTTGCATGGTAGCCATTTTCCATGACATGATAGAAAAGACAATGGAAGTCTTCATGGACGACTTTTCTATCTTTGGGGATTCATACGACCAATGCCTCGATAACCTTGAACGAATGCTATCCCGATGTGAGGAAACTAACCTCGCCCTTAATTGGGAAAAATGCCATTTCATGGTAACGGAGGGAATAGTACTCGGTCACAAAATCTCAAGCGAAGGAATGGAGGTGGATCAAGCCAAAATAGATACCATTTCTAGATTACCTCCTCCATCCTCCGTAAGAGCTATTAGAAGTTTCCTAGGGCATGCCGGATTTTATAGACGGTTTATCAAAGACTTTTCAAAGATCTCAAGACCTCTAACGAAATTACTTGAAAAAGATGCTCCTTTCATCTTTGACAAGGATTGCAATCAAGCATTTCTAACCCTAAAGGAAATGCTAGTCAATGCACCTATCATGATAGCACCTGATTGGAAATTTCCTTTCGAAATCATGTGTGATGCTAGTGACTTTGCAGTTGGAGCTGTCTTGGGACAGAGAAAAGAAAAGCATTTCCACCCAATATATTATGCTAGTAAAACACTTAACGATGCACAAGAAAATTACACAACAACTGAAAAAGAGTTACTAGCTGTGGTATTTGCTTTTGATAAATTTCGTTCTTATCTTGTTCTTTCTAAAACTATAGTCTATACAGACCATGCAGCCATTCGATATCTCTTTAAGAAGCAAGACGCAAAACCACGTTTGATTAGGTGGATTCTACTCCTTCAAGAATTTGACATTGAAATCAAAGACAAAAGAGGAGCAGAAAATACAGCAGCAGATCATCTTTCACGCTTAGAAGACCCAGCTTTGGAGGCAACCAGGGACGAGCAAATCAACGAAAAATTTCCAACTGAGTCCCTGGAAATGGTGGAATATAAGGAAGAACCATGGTACGCCGACTTTGCTAACTACCTAGCTAGCAGTATAGTCGCAAAAGGATGGCCACATCATCAAAGAAAAAAATTCTTTGCCAATGTGAAACACTACTTTTGGGAAGATCCATATCTTTTCAAAATGTGTGCCGACCAACTTGTCAGACGATGCGTACATGGTAGTGAAGCACGAAGAATTCTCCGCCATTGTCATGAAGGTCCATACGGAGGACATCATGGTGCTGCCAGTACCGCACGAAAGGTATTTGATTCAGGATTTTATTGGCCAACCATTTACAAAGATGCTCAAAATCTTGTAAAGACTTGTGATGCTTGCCAAAGAACAGGTAATATTTCTTCCAAAAACAAAATGCCACAAAATGGCATTCTTGTTTGTGAAATTTTTGATGTATGGGGACTCGACTTTATGGGACCTTTCCCACCATCAAAAAGAAACAAATACATACTTGTGGCAGTAGATTACTTGTCTAAATGGGCCGAGGCCGAGGCACTTCCAACAAATGATGGAAGAGTAGTGGTAAGATTTCTGAAAAAATTATTCTCTCGTTTTGGCACACCTAAAGCTCTAATAAGTGATAGAGGTACCCATTTTTGCAACCATCAACTTGAAATTTTTTTAACAAGATATGGGGTCTATCACCGGGTTTCGACAGCTTATCACCCTCAAACAAACGGACAAGCCGAAGTGACTAATAGAGGGTTAAAACGAATACTCGAAAAAATCGTAGGGTTAAATAGAAAGGAATGGGCTGATAAATTAGATGATGCTTTATGGGCTTTTCGAACTGCTTATAAAACAACGATAGGTACGACCCCATATAAGCTAGTCTATGGAAAAAGTTGTCATTTGCCAGTAGAAATTGCACACAAAGCCTACTGGGCAATCAAAAATGTAAACTTAGATCTAGAATTTGCTGGTAAAAATCGATTCTGTCAAATAAATGAATTAGACGAGCTTAGGAATTATGCATACTCAAACTCCGAGATTTATAAGGAAAGAATGAAAAATTGGCATGACAAACATATTAAACCTAATGAATTTCGGGTAGGAGATTTAGTTCTTTTGTTTAAATTCACGACTTCGATTGTTTCCTGGTAAATTAAAGTCTAGGTGGTCAGGACCTTTTTCAGTCACCCACATTTTTCCACACGGTGCTGTAGAAATTAAACCTCGAAATGGGCCACCATTTAAAGTCAATGGCCAACGGCTGAAACTCTATCAAGGATTTATTGAGGATGAGGAAGAAGAGATCTCGCTTCAAACCGTGGAAGAATAAAAACATCATGCCTGGTAAGTTACGAACGATTGAGACGACAAAATAAAGCGGTAAGTTTTCTAAACCATAGCTTATGGGAAAAAGGGGCACTCACACGCGCACACACACAAAAAAAAAAAAAAAAAATTTTGCTCGGCACGAGGCCGTGTTCGCGCAGCAGACGGGATAAAACCCCTTTTTCAAAACAGTTTCTTCATTCCACACGCCCAGTTTCCCCACAAAAGCTCTGGTTCCAGGCGATTTTTCGCAAAATTTCGACGTCTCTTACCGATCTAACAACGTCAAGGTATGATTCTATCACTCTTAGTAGTTAGATTAGTTACTTGCATGTAGTTAAAACACCACAAATTTGGGAAAAAATCTAGGGTTCTTGATGTTCATCCGGATCGAACCTAAAATTTTTGCCTAAATCTGTTTGCATTTAGTTAGATTAGTGTTAAGGAAAGTAAATACACTTAGATTGTTCATAGATTCACCCGATTTCTTACAAAAACCCCAAACCCTTGTTCTTGAACCGAAAAAGACAAAATTGATAAGGTAAACAGGATATTTTGGGAAAAACGGTGTTTAGGGTTTCATTTTCGGGGGAAACCGCACCTATTGGACCAAAAATTTTCAAGTTTTCGAAACCGGGTCGAAAAATGAAGTTTTTGAGTAACAGACCTCTGGACACGGGGCCGTGTCCGCTGGACACTGGGTCGTGTCCAACCCGCTGTTTGCAGTTTTGTCCGAAAACACTTCTGTTTCGTACTAATTTTTGGTGTATTCTTTCAGATGGCAAAATTCACAAGGTTCAATGCAAGTGAGCTTGATGCAAGGGCAAGGTATGAGGTTCTTCAAACAAGACCCGAAGTGTACCCCAGGAGAGCTTGCACGGATCTGTTAACCTTGGTAAACCAGCTGAACCGATTCAACAACATCGTTACGGGACCACTAGCTGTTGCATTAAACACTAGGCTTCGGTCGGTGCATCAATGCACCATGGAGTTCTACAGTACCTTCAACTTCAATTCAAGATGTGACCCATTCGACAATGAAGGGGTTGTATTTCGGTGTGGAGGGACAATGTACTCGATCTCCATGGCACAGTTTGGAGCCATAGTAGGTCTATACCAAGAAGAGGAATCGGGAAACGAAGAAAATACCGGGGGATTACGAGACTTGGAGGGAGATGAAAGACAAGCCGCATGGGCTCAAATCGGTGAAGGAATCTACGACCCTCGTAGCACCAAGAGTACGAAGCTAAGGGATCCGCTCTATCGCTACATTCACAGGATCCTCACCTACTTTCTAAACCAACGTCACGACAGTAGCGGTGTTGTAGGGTTGAAAGATTTGGTTGTCCTCCACTGTATCCACAACCAAAAGCCTCTCGATGTTCCGTATCTCCTGTTAAGAAACATGCATCTCAACCGCCTTGCTCGAGCTCCAACGCCTATCTTCTTCGGAGGATGGGTGTACCGTCTTTTTAAGCATTACACGCGAATTCCAAGAGCCTTTGAAAGAAGCCCATGGTCGGGACGAGTTGACTACCACATTTGCCGAGCCATGAACTTACTCTATGAGGCGGAAGACGGAACAGTGAGTTTCCAAAGAACACAAGGCTATGCATGGAACCCACAGGAGGCCCTAGTTCTTCACGCACCACCTCCCCACCACCAGTATCCACCCCATGGTGATCCGGGTCAATCCTCCTCACAAGGGGGCGGTTTTCCTAATTTTCAAAGCTTACATGATCTTATGCAGGAAAACCTCATGTGTACCAGGAACGCCTACAACCTCGCCAACAACACATACCACCGGGTCGGAGCTATTGAACGCAACATCAACGATATACAAGACGATATCAGCAGCATCCGGGAGCACATGGCGGGGCATGGGGATGGAGGGGATGATAGCGATGAAGATATGGAGTAGAGGGTTTGGAGGAGTAGGAGCGGGTTGATGGCGAGCCCACAGGTTTAAGTCCCTTTATCTATCGAACGATTGGTGGCCTGCGTGCCAGAAGTTGAACAATTTACTTTCCTTAAACACTTTTATTTTCCGTTTTTTTTTCTTTTACTTTATGCTTGGAACAATTAACTGTGGTAATGTAGGATGTTTGTGTTGCTTGGTGTGGTATTAAGTGATGAAACAGGTACAAACCAAGGCTTGGGGTGCTAAGCCTCAGCACTTATAGGGCCAGGATGGAAAAACCGGAGGAAGAAACCTGTTTTTCAGGCTTTCAGACTGTCCACACGGGGACGTGTCCAGCCAACACGCCCCCGTGCTCACCTCCCAGACCTGCTGTTTGGCTTCTGTTCTGCAGAATTTTACCAGACACGTGGCCGTGTCCAGTGGACACGGGGCCGTGTCCACCTTCTGTAAGTTCTTGTTACTGGCACCTGAACACGGGGTTGTGCCCACTCAACACGGGGCCGTTTTCAATGCCCAGTAACACAAATTTTTGCTTTTTAAACACTATTTTACACATCTAATCAACCTAAAAATTTATTTTGGGACACATTGAGGACAATGTGTAATTTAAGTGTGGGGGGGTACTAAAACCTTGAATTTTGCAAGTCCTAAATACAAGCCTTACACAAAACTCTATTGGAACCACTAATCACCCCAATTTTTTTTTTTTTAAATTTCAATTTTTTTACTTGTCTAGGTTTAACCCGGGAAATTCAAGTTCTCAAAAATGTTATATTTTTACAAATTTACAACCGATAGCGTAGTGATAAAAAGAACCAACATAAGAAAATTATGAAAAGGCATAGCAAACTTATTTAAAATTTGATTATATATACTTGATCACATAAAAACCCATTCCCACAAAAGTGAGTTTTGAGCCTTTATTGAGCTCACAATTACATATCATTTGACTAAATGCTCATTTTTCGTTTCTTGTGTGAATAGCCGCCTGGTTCTTACGACTCTAGAACTTGCCATGACAATACATTCCCGGTCCTTATCAACTTAAACCCAAGTAAGTAAATGATAGAGGCATTAGGACTAACCCTTTTTATTTCTACACCATTATTTTTCTTTTTCTTTTACCACCTATCCAAAAAAAAAAAAATCCCCCTAGTTAGCCCCTTTGAGCCTAAACCTTTTCGTTTCATCGCCCAAACAAAAACCCTTTTACCCACCAAACCCTTTTTCATTTTTAACCCTTTATTTTAGTAACAAGTTCGGTTCTTCGCAAAAAAAATAAAAAATAAATAAATAAATAAATTTTGATGAAGCAAAAAGAAAATAAACAAACAAGTTAATCAAAAATAGCTTAGTTTGAGTAAAAGCTTCATCAAAATAAAAAGTTGCAAAAATACGAAAACCGATACTTGTTACGCTTTTAGCCCTTTTTCTACTAACCACTAACCCAACCACCTACCTTTAATCCTAGCCTAACCCTTAACCCACAAAGTCCTCTTGATATCTACAAAGGTATAAAAGTTAAAAAGAAGGAGGATTGATTTCTTGGCAAGCCTATGGTAGGAATAAGTTCCATGCCGCTCTCGAGCGATTCACTAAAAATACACCTTCGGCCGAGTGTGAGTGATTTCCCCATGAGGTATGTGAACTTGTATATAAATAGAATTTTAAAAAGGCATGTTATGCCCAAATAAGTAATTTCTTTTATGAAAAGTTCTAAATAAATCATTACGAATAGGAGTGTAAATAAATAAAAATAAAACCCAAAAAGATCTTGGAAATCCCGACACTCTACGACAAGCCCAAAACCTTCTCTTCTACCTATTCCATTTGGGAGTGTAAGCCACATATTAAAGAGTTTTGCTTGAGGACAAGCAAAAGTTCAAGTGTGGGGGTATTTGATGTGTGTAAAATGCAACATATAAATTACATCAAATGAGGCATAAAACTAACCCTTTTTAAGTACTAATATTGGAAAAAGAGTGTTTTTGTCTTCCTTTTGTATTTTCAGGATTAAATGAGCTCAAAAACACAAAAGAAGCAAAAAGACAGCTAAATCCAACATAAATACAAGGAAAGGAACATTAGTGGACTGCCCGACCCCTCAACGGCACCTTCCAAAGCAAAAAGGAGAAGACAGAAGGCTGAACACGCCCCGTGCTCAGCCAGCACGGGGCCGTGCCCAAGAAGCAGCAGAAAAGACAAATCCATAGAAGCTTCTATTGCCCATCACGGGGCCGTGCTCAGCAGACACGGGGGCGTGTCGAAAGTACAGGTTTTGGGCTTGTCGTAGAGTGTCGGGATTTCCAAGATCTTTTTGGGTTTTATTTTTATTTATTTACACTCCTATTCGTAATGATTTATTTAGAACTTTTCATAAAAGAAATTACTTATTTGGGCATAACATGCCTTTTTAAAATTCTATTTATATACAAGTTCACATACCTCACGGGGAAATCACTCACACTCGGCCGAATGTGTATTTTTAGTGAATCGCTCGAGAGCGGCATGGAACTTATTCCTACCATAGGCTTGCCAAGAAATCAATCCTCCTCCTTTTTAACTTTTATACCTTTGTAGATATCAAGAGGACTTTGTGGGTTAAGGGTTAGGCTAGGGTTAAAGGTAGGTGGTTGGGTTAGTGGTTAGTAGAAAAAGGGCTAAAAGCGTAACAAGTATCGGTTTTCGTATTTTTACAACTTTTTATTTTGATGAAGCTTTTACTCAAACTAAGTTATTTTTTTGATTAACTTGTTTGTTTATTTTCTTTTTGCTTCATCAAAAATTATTTATTTATTTATTTATTATTTTTATTTTTTTCTTGCGAAGAACCGAACTTGTTACTAAAATAAAGGGTTAAAAATGAAAAAGGGTTTGGTGGGTAAAAGGGTTTTTGTTTGGGCGATGAAACGAAAAGGTTTAGGCTCAAAGGGGCTAACTAGGGGGATTTTTGGGTAGGTGGTAAAAGAAAAATAAAAATAATGGTGTAGAAATAAAAAGGGTTAGTCCTAATGCCTCTATCATTTACTTACTTGGGTTTAAGTTGATAAGGACCGGGAATGTATTGTCATGGCAAGTTCTAGAGTCGTAAGAACAGGCGGCTATTCACACAAGAAACGAAAAATGAGCATTTAGTCAAATGATATGTAATTGTGTGCTCAATAAAGGCTCAAAACTCACTTTTGTGGGAATGGGTTTTTATGTGATCAAGTATATATAATCAAATTTTAAATAAGTTTGCTATGCCTTTTCATAATTTTCTTATGTTGGTTCTTTTTATCACTACGCTATCGGTTGTAAATTTGTAAAAATATAACCTTTTTGAGAACTTGAATTTCCCGGGTTAAACCTAGACAAGTAAAAAAAATGAAATTTTTGAAAAAAATTTGGGGTGATTAGCGGTTCCAATAGAGTTTTGTGTAAGGCTTGTATTTAGGACTTGCAAAATTCAAGGTTTTAGCATCCCCCCCACACTTAAATTACACATTGTCCTCAATGTGTCCCAAAATAAATTTTTAGGTTGATTAGATGTGTAAAATAGTGTTTAAAAAGCAAAAATTTGTGTTACTGGGCATTGAACACGGCCCCGTGTTATCCGGGCACGTCCCCGTGTTCAAGTGCCAGTAACAGAATTAAAATAAGAGAAACAGAAGTCTGGACACGGGGGCGTGTTGGGTGAACACGGCCCGTGTCCAGTTACCTGAACTGGGCGTTTTTTTCAGCAGGTGGTTCAGCACGGGGCCGTGTTGGTTGAGCACGGCCCGTGTTGAACTTTCTGAAATGGAGAGAATTGTCGGGTTGCCTTGTTCTTGTGCATGGGATTATTTTTCTCGTTCCCCTTTTCATCCTTTACCACCATGAGTGTGTTTTATTCCTGAAAATTAAACTAGCTAGAAAACATAAAAATTAATCTAAATTGTACTAAGGATAGTTCCGTGGAATGCCTCTACTCGCTTTCCACATTCAAATTTTACTTCCTCATCCCCAAACTTCAATGTTAGAGTTCCGTCATTCATATCCACCAATGCTTGGGCGGTGGCTAGGAATGGCCTCCCGAGGATGAGAGGGACCTCGGTGTCTTCTTCCATGTCTAGGATGACAAAGTCGGTTGGAAAGACGAATTTGTCAACCTTGACTAGCAGATTTTCGGCGACACCATGTGGGAATTTGACGGACCTGTCGGCGAGTTGTATGCTCATCTTTGTAGGGCTTGTTGTTCCTAGGCCGAGTCGCTTGAACATTGATGTGGGCATGAGGTTGATGCTAGCCCCAAGATCGGCTAAAGCATTTCGGACGGGGGATTTCCCAATCGAACAAGGGATTGTGAAGCTCCCTGGGTCGATTTTCTTTTGTGGAAGTTTGTTGAGTACTAGAGCTGAGCATTCTTCGCCTAAGTTAACTAATTGCAATGATTCAATTTTCCTTTTGTGAGTGAGGAAATCCCTCATGAATTTTGCATATTTAGGCATTTGGGTTAGGACCTCAATAAAAGGAATATTAACATGCAATTGTTTTAGTAAACTTTCGAACTTTGCGAATTGCTCATCGGTCTTTTGACGATTTAACCTACCGGGGTACCGGATTGGAGGAGTCTTGGTGGGCTCTTGATTTGATGTAGAAGCCTTTTCTGTCGCAGGAGGATTCACAGGCTGGCTAGAATGGCTTCTTTCATTTGGCGGCAATGGAGCATCCTCGGGACCCACGGTTCGATTTCTTAATGTGATGAGATGTACTTGTGCCTTCGGGTTTGTTTCGGTATTACTGGGTAATGCGCCCTGTGGTCTCTCGGAGAAATTTTGAGCTAGTTGATTTAATTGTTTTTCAACGTTTTGAATGCTAGCTTGTTGATTTCTGAAATTCGATTCCAATTGTTGAAATCGATCCGAGTTTTTCTTTTCAGTGTCAGAGATGAGGCGAGATACAGTATCTTCAAGCCTCTCTCTTCCACCTTGTTGTTGAGGAAAATTTTGCGGTTGTTGAAAATTAGTTCGTTGGTTTTGTTGGTTACTACTATTGCCGGGATCTCTCCAACCAAGATTTGGGTGGTTACGCCATCCTTGGTTGTAGGTACCCGTTGGAGGACCCGACGGCCTAGGTCTATTATCCATGTAGTTTACCGTTTCAGTTTGTTCATCTAATTCTTTCATACAACTCCAATTTTCATGTGACCCACCACACCCTTCACAAGCCATAACCGAGGCCGTTTTTGTCATTTCTAGCCTTTTGATTTTTGAAGAGAGGGCCTCGATTTGGGCTTGTAAAGAGGTGCTTTCATCAACCTTATGGGCGCCCGGGGCAATAGATTTATTACCTCGGGGAGTGTGCCATTGAAAATTGGTTTGAGCAATTTCCTTAATTTAGTTATATATTTCATTTGGGCGACGATTACCTAAGAGTCCCCCGGAGCTTGAATCAAGTGTTTGCCTTGTGTGTGGCAACAATCCATTGTAGAAAGTGGATACTTGTTGCCATACCGCTAGACCATGGTGAGGACACTTTCTTAGAAGCTCCTTGAACCTTTCCCAAGTTTCATATAAGGATTCCCCATCCTCTTGTGAGTATGTATTAATTTCAGTCATTAATTTAGCCGTTTTAGCAGGAGGGAAATACTTATACAAAAACTTTTGGGCGAGTTCATCCCAGGTGTTTACATCAAATGAGGCATAAAACTAACCCTTTTTCTGCTCGTGAGGAGGGTAGAATTCCTTTAGCATGACTTCCTTGAGCTCGTCCCACGACAAACCATAAGCTGCATCATTCCCTCTCTTGTTCCTCTCGGCCGTCCACCAGTCCAAAGCACGGGACTGAAAGACGCCGGTAGCGTTCAGAGTTCGAAGGTCATCAGGGCAACCACTTTGTCGCAGAGTAACCTCGATAGAGTCAAACCAGTGGAATAGTGCAGTAGGACCTCCTTCGCCTGTGAATTCTTTCGGCCCACATGACTTGAATTGTTTGAAACTGAAAGGTCTCGTGACAGCCTTAGGACCTTCACTCCTTGATTCCTCGGATGATTTGCTGGCGTTTTCATAGACATCGCTCACAGCTTTTGCCACACTTTTCGCGATAATAGAGGCAAGACGTCTGTCCCTCTTTTCCTGACGAGAGAGCGTATGACGAGATCCAGACGACATTGTCTGCAATAGACATCGCCACGGAACTCAACACATGTATTCGAATCTCACCTCACACGTCTATTACTACTAAAGCTCAGTAACACGTACCATGTAAACGCAGATAGTCACAATTTCACATAATTACACGAATCACGTAAACACATAGAGCACATAATTATAATACTCCTAAACACGTAAGCACCATAGCAAGAACAAATATACCTTAGTCACTAGGGCAGTCAGAAAACAAAAACTTAGTGTTTAGAGTTCGCTAGTGTTCGAAAGTAGTGTTGTGTGAGTAGCTAAGGCCAAAAGCAGTAGATTGAAACCGGTAATACCTCAAAATGTCAATAAATAAGCACAAAACACGTATTTCTCATAAAAAGCGACGAAAATTTGAAACACATAAAATCGCGAATGGATTGTCTGCGGCTATTTAGACTTCGACTAACCAAAGTGGCTTGACTATTCGCAAGGATCCTGTGTGCACAATTACCTCCAGGACTATGCCTTTGCCTCGATTCTTGGGCGTTGGCGCAATTCCCATTGGTTATATTGTGTCTTTAGATCGTTGGAGTCCATCGAAACTTTGGTGGGAGTTTTTGTATAAAAGCAGGACGAGTCGTCAAGGTTAGGGTTTCACCCCTGTCTTACAACTTCGTCCTTGTTCTTAATAAAATTTGAGGAGATTATTTATCAAAATATGGATTTCACTCCTAATTTGGCATGATTCTCCTCGTTTGTAGCTAAAATGTAAGCCGAATAGGCGACTTTAGTCGAGAGTTTGCGGTTTTCACACCTATTCTCGGCCTCATTACCTGTTCATAACTTGAAAATTCGAGTGCAGTGATAGAAAAGAGCGAGTGATAGTGGCGAGTTTACGCATACGCGTGAGTTGGTCTGTTGGTTCTTAACTATAGACTAGGTCTTTAAGACTTCGACCCGGACTAGGTCGAGTCTTGCCTAATTCCCTATAGTTATGGCTCTGATACCAATCTGTCACACCCCAACCGATGGTGGAATCATCGGGGCGTGGCACTGAGTGAAACAGATTGTCCAGAAGTTTCCATAACAAGTATCATTACCATTCAATTAAAGCAATGCGTCCCATACCGTATCTTAAATAGTCAAACAAGTTATTACAGATAACATCAAAACAAATATTCTGTTCCGACAACTCAGATTTAAATAAGTAGCAATTGTTTATCTGCTTCTAGAGACCCCTAATACGTCATCTACAGACAACTATTTGTTGGGCTCTAAAGCTTTATTCTAGCTTCCATTTCCTACCACACATGCATCCTAAGCACCTATCACATACGTTAAAATAAAGTCAATACATAAAATGTAAAGGTGAGCATACAAGTTTGATAATAGCATATAGAGTTCGAATTCGTTTACGCATAACCAGCACGTACACATAGTGAAATGAAGCACGTTAGTTATCGACATAGATCCATCGATACCAATGACTGCGGGTTGACTGCCCGAGGCAGTTCGCAATACATGATTACCACCGTAATCCATGCAAGTAAAAGATCCTTAACAACCCCCGTGTGAACGGGTGCTGAGTCCAAACTATAGTACTATCGTTGCTAAGGCAGGTAGACAGCATTCCATGTGTAATCATAACAAACAAGCATTCATAAGCCACGTATTACATGCATTATTGGTTTAGCATTAAAAATAGCTTGAGTAGTGTGATAACAGTAGTTTGAATATTCGTAACGTATGTAACACCCAAAAGTGCTAAAGCAAAAAGGGTTCGAGTATACTCATAGCGATTATGGATTGAAGGGAGCGCTTTTCAGCGAGTATAGTTAGCCTGAATAGATTCGATAATGCAACGATAAGTGGCACGCAAAACAGTACAAGGTGGGAGTGGTTAGGATGGCTGATCGTGCGGATCAACTATCCGTGAGAGGAAGTCATCCGTGCGGGTGAACTATCCGTGCGCACGGTGATCCGTGCGGATGGTGACCCATCCGGATAAGCTATCCGTGCGAGTGAGTTGTCCGTGCGGATTAGTCGCTCGTGCGGATTGCTTATCCGTACGGACAAGTTGTGCGTGCGGATTGCTTATCCGTACGGACAAGTTGTTCGTGCGGATAAACGTTCAAGTGGATTGTTTCTTCCTAAGGATGTGTTTGTGTATGATGGCTTGTGCTTTGAAGTTTTCGTTGTAGCATTTAGAAAACGTCTAAGTGTTTCTACCTTTCAAGCCGGTCGCGCGGACAACAATCCGTCCGGATGGTAGTCCGTGAGGACAATGGTGATCCGTGCGAACAGTCTGTGCGCGCGGGCAGAGATAACCCGTGCGGATAGCCTGTCCGTGCGGACGACTTGGCCGTGCGGATGAACACTGTTTGAATTTATTTTAGGCCTTAGTATCTCATGATCCGAAGAGTAATCCATTCAGAGGTTGTCCGTCCGGATTGCTCATTCGTCGATACTCAAACCTTGTTCGGAAAGTGGGTCCCAAGGGTAGCTCGTCCGGGTGACAACCCGTCCGTACAGCCTGTCCGTGCGGACAGCTTGTCCGTGCGGACAGTCCCTGGTCTGATTGTTCCGTTCGTCTACTCTTGGTTTCTGTTGTCGTTTATCGAGACGTTCTGATTACGTGGCAACCACTTGGAATCGTATTCTTACTCGCGTGACTAGACCGGTCAGGAACCACCCTAACTTGGCCTGTCGGCGACTTAGAACAGTCATTCCGGTTGACCCCGAGATCAGGTGTCTGGTGGGTAGAATCCAGATCTAGGACTAGTGCATCACTATTGATGAGTGGAATACTAGAACCGATCAGATTCGTACCGATATTAAGGGTAAAAGAAGGAGAGAACTTAGGTTTATTTCTTTCAACTCTTTTATCCTTAGAAAAGTTTAGATTTAAGTGAAGTTGTTGTGAAATCTTATGGAAATCGTTCAAATCTGAGCTATTCTAGGTGGAATGAAGTCGAGCTTGAAGTTCATAAGAACTTCGTGATGACGTCACCCGAGAATACCTCAAATCTGGATGATTTCATGGTTGGAAGTTGAGATTTGAAAGATGGAAAGGTGTAGAATTATGTAGTGATCAAGGATGTACAAGAATTAGTGCAAGATCTTACCTGGATTGAGAGAAATCTGAGAAAAAGTGAAGAATGCGTGCGGTTCGGACGTCACTTGGCAAAAGTGGAAAAGTTGGAGAGTGACCCGTGTATTTATAGGATGCTAAAAAGGGAAAGGGTGAGCCGTGCGGATGGCACGTAACCCAGATAGGCTATCCGCGCGGATTGGTCATCCGTGCGGATGCCGCCTGATCTTGGTGCGTTCGGTGCGACGACGCTTCGGCTTCGGTTTTCGAGCGATTCGATAGGGTTTCCTAGTCAAATTACTTTCAGTCCCAACTACTTCTTATATGGTTTGACTCGGAATTCGGGTTCGGGTTCGTTTACATTTGAGTTAAACTTCGAGTTTGATTGGGTTCGCTTGATTATCACAACATAACATAAAATAAACATGCACAAGTAACACGTAAGGCACACACACACGTATAAACAATAAGCAAAATACACAGTTCGAGTTACGGTTCGATGTCGATTTGATTTGCATAGCTTGATTAACTTTATCGCATTGTTACTTCCTATCATTCACAGTCGTAGGTCGATTGAAATATGATTAATATGATGCGATTATTGTAATGTACGACACTTACTCCACATAATATAAATAAAATAAAAACATTTCTACGAGTCAAGTCGCGCGAAATCGGTCGTTGACTTTAACCTTGACTTTGACTTTCACTCGTGAAAACACGGGGTGTTACAATATCCTCCCCACCTTGTTTTAGAGCTCGTCCTCGAGATCTACTGGAATAGGTGTGGATATTTCCTTTGCATTTCAGATTCAAGCTCCCAAGTGTACTCAGGTCCTCTTTTGGAGTCCCACTTCACTTTGACCAGAACTAGTCTCTTATGTTTGAGATTCTTGACTTTTCTGTCTTCAATTTGCAGAGGCCTTTCTACAAACTTGAGTTGTTCATTTACCTCTATATCCTTAAGAGGTGCCATCAGTGATTCATTAGTTAAACACTTTTTGAGATTAGATACATGAAATACATCATGTATCCCTGCCATTTCCTCTGGCAGTTGTAGCTGATAGGCTACAGGTCCTATTCTTCTAATAATCTCAAAAGGTCCAACATACCTGGGACTTAGTTTTCCCCATTTGATGAATCTTACCACTCCTTTCCAAGGAGAGACTTTTAACAATACCCTATTTCCTATTTGAAATTCCAATGGCATACGTCTGTTATCAGCGTAGCTTTTCTGTCGATCACGTTAACTGAACGTTTATTTCTTTAAAAAGTTTATATCAACAGTGTTAAATAATATATTTTATTGTGAGCTCACGGGCACGGGCGCAACATAGTGGGGGCGGGAGGGGGCGTCCGACCCCCCGAACTTTCTGCTCGGTAGTGGAGAGCATGTAGTTTTCGTATAAAATTTTTTGGGTATATAGATTTTCGACCCCCCCGGTTTTATAGAAACTTTTTGGTATATAGTTTTCGACCCCCGTAACTTAAACTACGCGTCTAACACAAGGTAACTTAAACTAGTTTTTTTTTTTTTTTTTTTTGAAAAGTAACTTAAACTAGTTAGGGTTATAAATTATTTACATCGAAGGTTGGAAATTATGGGTCTGATCACGTTGACAATATTAATGAAGAGGTAAATGACACCATGACACTTGGCAATAAGTCGCATTGAAGGCAAAATAGGCCACACAAGTCAAAAATCAAAATCCACGCACCAGCCACCAAGAACTCAAGCACCTTATTTTTGTCTTTTTTTTTATGAGTAAACTAGGTTTTTACCCGGGATTGCTTCCCGGGCTCGGGAAAGGTATTTAGATTAATTAATTACTATTTGTTATTAATACGACCGCATTACGTCAACCATCTCATTCAATTCAACAAAAATGTCTTGAAATCACCGCATTATATCATGAACTCATATTAGAGGACAAACAAAAGCACAACAGGACCATAAGAATAACATCATTTCCACTTTTACATCAATGCACTTATATGATAGGGGGATTTGAGATTTTGAAAAAATCTTTGTTTTTGTACCTCTTTTACAAAATAAGATGTTGACCAAATTTGAAACAGATGTTAACCAAAACTCAATAAGATATTTACAAATAGTCAAACAGATGTTGAGCTTAAACAAATGTTTGGTTTAAGACCAAACATCTGTTTATGGCGAAACATCTGTTTAAGGTTAAACATCTGTTTAAGTCCAGATATCTGATATAGAAGAAGAACATCTGTTTAAGGCAAAACATATGTTTAAGGTTCAAACATGTGTTTAAGGTCAAACAACTGTTTAAGTCCAGACATTTGATATAAAAGGCCAAACATCTATTAAAGGGCAAACATCTGTTTAAGCCTTAACAGATGTTTAACTTGTTAAGATCTACTGTTTTCTAACACAGTTTTCCTCTTCAAAACATTGTTGAACCTAACATAGGTTTCCATTTGCTATTGACCAAAAGGCAAACAGATGTTCAAACCACTATTTGTTATTGAAGTTCTTTAAAAAATTAGATAGAATTCAAGAAAATGGAACAATGACTTAAAGAACTATAATTTAACACATAATCTAATTGGTCACATATAAAACATAAAGTGCTAATAACAGTGTTTTATCATCTTAGCCATCATAGCAACAAAAACATCAACTTAATAATTTAAGAAAAAAACCTACAATATCACCATCAAAAAATTCATAATTAGTATCTGATATCAGAACAGACTTAAAATGTGTTTGTTAAACTGATGTAACTTGATTTAATACTATCTTCTGTTGCGAAGACACGTATGTGAAATGCAACATATCACCAAACCTTAAGTTATTGTCAGTCATAAACTTTCGCCAACCTTCCAACGCATAACGTGGCTTCAATTCATTTAACTCCAACTTAACATCATAAACCTGCACAACTCCAACCATGTTTTGAACTTTCAAAGGATGAAGATCAAGAAAAAGACCTGCTCGTCTCGCAACTTCAGCAGGAAGACGCTACATGTATTATGTGGAAAAAAATAATAGTCAGACAAATAAACGTAAATCATTAGTTTATTATAAAAAATGGTATACCAGCCTATAGTCTCCTTTGCGATCAAAATGAAAGAACTCAGGGTCAAGAGGATGTCCAGAATGTTTTTTTGCAGTCTTTGCAATCTTATTTCTACGGTTAAGCTGTTTTTGAACGTTGGCAGCTCTCTTCCCCTTGATGAAAAAGTAAACATATACATGTGAATTAAAGGAATGATCAATATATGCACAAAAAAAAACAGTTTATATAACATATACTAATTAACTGGCAAGTATAGATACCTTAACTTTATGAACAGACGAAGAACATCCAGTATGATCACTTGTGTCGACAGGTAAGGCAGCATTTCCCTTAGTCCTATTCTTGACGACCTCCTTTCTCTCAGAAGTAACTTTAGCTTTCTTCTTAACCTGTTGTCATAGAGTAAATTTAATAACAATAGTAATATAACAATCTTTAAGATGGTAAACTTACATCTTGGGTTTGGTTCAATCGTGAAGACATGCGTCTCTTGGACGTGCATTCGGCATTGGTTGGTAAGTCCTTGTAAATAATACATTATTGAATAAATATAACATCAGTAAACAGCATTACTAATAGTTGTAAAAACATTAAATTCTTATATGTGTTAAATTAAAAATAAATAATTTTAATAATTTAGCAAGTACCTGAGTAACGGTTGTACCTTCACCTACAGAAACAACTTCTTCATCCTCATAGATGTCCTGGTCAACATTAATAAAATAATTAATATAAAGCTAAAAAATTAAAACTTTTATTGCTAATGCTAAATACTTACGTACCGTGAATGCATTTTTAACATAATCAGCCTTCAATATCTCAACTACACCATCATCATCAGATTCAGGTTTCTTCAAAAAGCAAATCTCAATCTCATCTCTATAAACTACTACTTCAAAAACAAAATCATCAATCATGCTAAACACAAGCAAATCATCCTCAAGTATCCCAACATCGTTGCACATTTCCGGCCATCCTCTAGAAAATACAAAGTGGGTATCAACTTTAGACACCTCAACATTCCAGTACGAACCTTTGTAACAGATTTGAAATTTCCCACTCGGTGGACTGTTTACGTAAAATTGTTCAATGAAGCAGTCTTCAATTACCTGCTTAAAATTAAAAATAATGAATACTAAACGTGAAGTATGTATCTTATGAGAATAAGTGTTAACACGTTAAAGATGCAAAAGAATTGAAGTTAAGATCAATACTCATACTGTAAAACCAAATCTTGCATAACGATTAAAGGTGAAATAAGATTCCCCACACATGCCATTAACATAACATGAAAGTTCAAGTCCAAAATCACCTAACGGTTTGAAAACCAACAAAGTATCCCTCAGCAAATTGAGATCTTTAACAACAATGTCCCAACCGTCAGTTATTATCGGCGTTGAATTTTCTGTTCTGACCCTAACAACCCATTTTTTACCAGACTCATGATATACTTGCAACCTACTTTTTTGCCAACAATCTCCCCACTTTTGATTAGCAAAGAATATAGGTACATCATGTATATAATTTTTAAATAGTGTAAGAAAATATAAACCAAAAAAGAACTGTTAAATATATATCTCAATACAAATAAATTATGTATGTAAAAACATGTCATACCAGTTTCAAAGATTCTGGGTTACGAAGAAACTTAACAAATGTAGTATACATCATAAAACCTGAATCAGTAAAGATGTTAAAAGACTGTAATTAAAACGCTGGCTTCGAAAATGAACATTAACTTTTTTGTATTAACAGAGTATATAGTGAAATTAATCATAGAAACAGAGTATGAGTTAAAATTATTCTGCAAATAATAATTATTTTAACATGTTCTCAACAAATGATTCAAACACATAAGTAAACCCTTCTTGAATCTTGAATGTATAGCAATAAACATTTACAATCGTATTAGTAGCAAGATAGGATTTAAATTAACATAGATTAAACAATATAAAGTTCATTACAATAGGAATGTACATACCAGTTGCTGAAGAAAAAATAAACAAACCTCAGATGATTGAAGTGTAGAAGACGGAGGAAAAGAAAATTGAAACCCTAGAAAATGACTGGGGAGAAGAGATTTTTGAAAGAAGAGATGATAGATGTTTGATGTGTAATGATGATGAAGAAATAGTGACGGTTGTGTTTTTCTCTTCCCATATTTTCAACTGATGAAAAATATTTACACATACACCCCTTTTTAAATTTGTTATTTACATTTACATTGACATACAAGAGTAAAGTACATGATTAGTTGAATTGATTTGGTATTCAAATTAACAAAGACAAATAATTTTTCATATAGCAAAACCATTAACATAACATAAAATTTGAATACTTTGAATCATGTATTAATAGTAATTAGGTTTTAACATAAGTAAGTTTCATGACCTCAAGAAGCAATGCCGAGGGAAAATTTAGTTTTATCTATTATATGTACCTTTTAACATAAGTAGTTTGACTTTGGTCAAACAGGCTTTGGTCAAACAGTGTTTTATCAAGTAGCTTTTAACAAAAGTAGTTTGACTTTGGTCAAACAGACTTTAGTTAAACAACGTTTTAACATTGCTCAAATAGTGTTTTATCTATTATAATTAGCTTTTAACATAAGTAGTTTGACTTTAATCAAACAACGTTTTAACATTCCTCACAATGATTACAAGCTAGTAAAAACTTCTTTGTAAAAAACATTAGAAGTCTTATTTGTTGGTTTTCCATCAGCATCGAATATTAGTATTTTAACGCCTTCTCTGGTCTTGACCCTTGATAATGCAACATACAACTGACCATGAGTGAAGACAGGATCTTTCAAATAAAGACCAACCTTTGATAACGATTGTCCTTGACTCTTGTTAATTGTCATAGCAAAACAAACTGATAACGGAAATTGTCTTCGTTGAAATTGAAAAGGTATTTTTTTGTCAGACGGGATCATATTAATCCTTGGAATATAAACTCTTGTGCCAATGTTCCCACCAGATATAACCTCAGCTTCTATAACTCGTTTACCAAGAAAAGTAATTTGAAGCCTTGTACCGTTACATAACCCTTTCTGTTGATCAATGTTTCGAAGAAGCATCACAGGAACACCAACTTTAAGAACTAATCTGTGATTAGGCAAGCCAGAAATCTTAAGAGCATTCAAATTTTCTGTTGAGTATAAGCTTTCTTGAAAAGAATCAAGAATTTGTTCGGATTGACATATACTATCAGAACTCAGGTACTCTTTCGCATCACCAGGAAATAACGAAAGCAATCGATCATTAATTTCATGAACTACCTCATTTTTGGGTGCTAGAATTGCTCGCTCAGAAAAAAATCCAGCAATCCTAAATTGTTGAATAATTGAAGGATATACAAAGTCAATTAAACTTTGTATTGGGTCACAAATATCGGTGATCAGTAAATCATCTGGTATCTCTATAATGGCGTCACCATCATTATCATCTCCAACGTTTCCTTCACCAATATCAATAAGCCATTTTGCAAATTCTCTGATAGACTTCGTATTCGAACTTTCAGCTCCAATAGTTAGACGCATGTTTTTAGTCAGCCGTAAGAGTCTGCATTTTGGCCATATGTATGAAGAGCTTAAAGACGCACTAACAATTTCTTGTCTAGTACCATTAGGAATAACAGGTAGTATTTGTCTAAAGTCACCACCAAATACAATAACTTTACCACCAAAAGGAATATCCGAACGAATACTCCTACCTTCCGAAAATACGTCGGTCATGGTCCTATCTAAAGCTTCAAAGGCATGTTTGTGTACCATCGGTGCTTCGTCCCATATGATTAATTGGGTTTCCTTTAATAATCTCGCAATATCACTATTTGGCTTAATATTGCACATTGAATCTTCTGTTAGATTAATGGGAATATGGAACCGAGAATGAGCTGTCCTTCCACGGGAAAGTAATAACGAAGCAATACCACTTTAGGCCACATTTAAAACTATTCCATTTCTGCATCGAACAGCTGAAGCCAAAGTCTTCCATAAAAAGGTTTTTCCAGTTCCACCATAACCATAGACAAAAAAAAAGGCCTCCTTTACGCCCTACAACTGCTTCCATTATTTCGTCAAAAACCGCTCGTTGTTCATCTGTAAGAGATTGATGCAACCTGTTAAACTCAGCTTGTTCTTCATCTAGGTCATGTGACAGCTCTTCATTGATCAGACAATTAGAAGCATCACGTAAGGAATCGTCATCAGGGTACGGCATAGTGGCAAACCTTCGTAATGATGAACCATTGGAAATTAAATAGTTTTCAATTTTCAACAAAGTAAGGTTCTTAATCTGATGTTCAGGAAGCACTAAACCTAGCAAATAAAAAAAATAACATTATTAAATAAAAAATCAAAATGTAGTATGTAAAATAAAAGAAAATAGATCAGAACCTGAAATATTTGTTTCTTTTTGACGTCTATAAACAATATCATCAGCTAAGTATTTCCAAGTATTCTCCCAAACAAATTCTGGCCGAGATAGAGTATTTGTCAAAAGCAGGGTAGCAAATAACGCTCGAAGATACCCAGCATGTCCTTCAAAACTTGCTTCTTTAATGGCCTCAACGTATTCATTGTCATCATCTAAAAGTCCCATCGCATAGCAAGCATCTCTAAAAGTCGGGAATAATTGATCGTTAACTGTACGTATCTCCTCAAATGATCTAGGTCCTTTAACTTTATTCAGTAGTATCCTCAAAAAATAAGGTTCGCCCAAAGCAGGAGATACAGAATGAATCCGGCCAACACACTGGTACAACTTACGTACCTTCCAACATCTATCTTTAAGTATCCAAACAAATTTGGAAGGAAACTCAACATAAGTCATCTTTCTAGCATCTTTATTTGACTCGTTCAACTTCATCCATTGCATAAATATTGAAGAAGCAACAGAAGGCTTGCTTAAAACATTATCAATATCGTCATCAGCACCATACACAACATTCTGTTGGCCAGGCAAATGAAAGGGAAGCCTCATAACAGCAGGATACCTATAATGAACCTCATTAGAGAATATTCTCCAGGATGCCTCACAAGCTGAAATATATCTACAATCATAATACTCCTTGATCTCATCTTTTGGCTTTTCTTTGATGGTTGAACTTGTATCACCAGAAACTACCGCAGTAGCCATATCAGGACCTTTGTTGATGTACTTGAACAAATATTTCACTGAACCGGCTTGATTACACCATTCAACATTAATGTGTGCTTGATATCTTTTCAAAAGCCTTTTGTTATAAGGAACAACATTTCTGTTGTCTAATCTAACACCAGATTTTATAACTGTATGACCTGAATCTCTTCTTCTGTATACAGGAAAACCATTTGAATCAATACTTGTATGTGGTGTGAATTTCTTCGGAAAGTTTTTTGAACATCTTTTATCAACCATGCAAGGACAATTCAAATTAGCATTCCCACACGGACCATGAATCATATAATCAGTGACCAGAGAATAAAGTTCAGGATCTTCTTTTTTATCGGGAATCTCAGCAGAAATAAATGGATCTATGTGATCTATGGTTGGAAGTTTGTGATCGACTTTCATGAATAAGCATATATGTGCATGAGGAAGACCACGCTTTTGAAATTCTACTGTATAAACAACTAAATAAAAAGGAAAAATAAACAAAATTTATTAGTTAATAACCTTGATTAAAAAATATACATCAGAGGATAAGATGTGAAAAAAAATAACTCACCAGCGTTAATCTCACCAAAATACTTGGAATCCTTAAAATCTTTGATTAACGAATCAAGCTTCCTCTTAAACAATCGACACAATATGTCAGGCCTGTCTTCGGCTTTGATGGTTGAATCTTTTAGAAATCTTTTTACTTCAGGCCACTTAGGATTACATGTTATAGTTATGAAGAAATCAGGGTACCCATACCACTTACATAAGACCATTGCATCGAGGTAATTTTGTTGCATGAATCTTGCACCACCAGTAAATGAAGAAGGAAGTATAACAGGCTTTCCAGTATCTGTTAAAACTTCCTTACCTTTCGATTTATACTTTTGAAGATTCTCAAATGTTTCAGAGCGAAGGTTCGCTTGTTGCCTACGAATGTACTTTAATCTTTCGCTCTCAATCATTGTGTACGCATCAACCAAAAACTGTTGTAACAACCTTCGCCCATTTAAAATTAAGGAAAAGCCATGAGTTCTATCTTGGATCCTATATGAAAAAAAATTCTCTCATTGTGCACTTTGGTTTTATTTTCTTTTGTGTGGACATAAAATCTCTATGAGGAATATCAACTCTATAACCATCATCACCATATGGAAAAAGTAACGGATATTGCAGAGCAAGATACGATGGGTGTAATTCGCTAATACGCTGCAGCATTCCCGACTGCGTCTGGACAACAATATCACGATGGTCTATAGCTTTATCTATGTCTCCGACAACCAAAGCAGCAACTTCAGATGTGGTGGGTAAGTTATATATCCGGCCGTCTTTTTCTCTTCTATAAATTAGTCGCAGACTAAGGTTGGCATCTGGAGATTGGTGAAAATGGTTTCTGACCATCCTATATGTCTTAACCAACATATTTTGTGAATCTAATAAAGCCCTCAAATACTTTATCATTTCAACATCAAGTTCTTTATCAGCAGGCGATGAAGGTTTGGTTCTTTTGCTGTTAAAAGAAAAAAAAAACAACAAAACGTTAACATAACATAACTATTTTAATAAGCAGTGGATAGAGAATCAGTTATTAGTAATTAAGTGTTAAAGAAAAACAGATTAGTACTAAGTCAAACAGCTGATGTAAAACTTGTAAGCACTGATAGTAATTAAAACACTGATGATACTTAACAACTGATAGTGAACTACATAAGATTAACAACTGCTATTGTAAGAAGCAGTGGATAGAGAATCAGTGATTAATAATTAACTTTTAAGGAAGAACGGTTGTAAACAACTGTTGATACAGCTCAAAACTTTTAGAATATGTTGAGAAAAGTAACATTTCAGTAGTTTGGTCTTAAACAGTGGTTTGGTAGGCATGAGTGTTTTCAGTGTTAAAGAAAAACAGATTAGTACTAAGTCAAACAGCTGATGTAAAACTTGTAAGCACTGATAGTAATTAAAACACTGATGATACTTAACAACTGATAGTGAACTACATAAGATTAACAACTGCTATTGTAATAAGCAGTGGATAGAGAATCAGTGATTAATAATTAACTTTTAAGGAAGAACGGTTGTAAAAAACTGTTGATACAGCTCAAAACTTTTAGAATATGTTGAGAAAAGTAACATTTCAGTGGTTTGGTCTTAAACAGTGGTTTGGTAGGCATGAGTGGTTTGGTCTTGAACATTGGATGGGGTTAGTTTGACTTTGTGTACAAAGGTAATTATATCGAACAGTGTTTTGCCTTATTAAATTGTTATAATCAATGTCATTGTATGAAACTTAACTGGGCAGAGCTTATTGTAGGAAACTTCAGTTTACCTACAACAGCTGATGAATTTAGAATTAATAACGCAAACTACTGTTAAGTCAAACAGCTGATGAAAAAAACTTTTAAGCACTGCTGGTGATTAAAACATTGACGGTTAACAACTGCTGTTGTAGCAATCTCTGGATAGAGAATCAGTGATTAAGGATTAAGTGATGGTACTTAACAACTAATATTGAACTACAAATAGTTAAATTTCTAGATGTTCTTTAATAGAATAAAAATGGAACTTAGAAATCACTCGTACCTGAATAATGCCTGTCTGTTTGTTATTTCATTTTCAGTATCATGTATGTATAGCTGACAAAACTTAGCTTCATTTCCAGCTGGAGGTTTGAGACTCCCCATGCAATGATAGTTTTGGCCACTGATACGATATATAAATGGATCATTGCCCTTGTTGATATTAGAATCAAGCTTTCCACCCATAGATGTAAAAGAGAACATAGAGTTGTATCGCCTTATGTTCTTTAGGAAGAAGTTGCTTTTTGGATTTGAGGAAGAAAACAAATTTTGATAAGACGGATGTGCATCCTTTAAAGGCGGTAGCTGAACTTTACCATACCCACAACACATACCATAACATAACTTATTTACAGTTAAACGACCTTTTCCACCTTCCGATGCCCATAACTTTGCACTACAAAGCTGACATGTAAGCACTTGGTCACCATGGTTCAAATAATCTGTTAACAAATGATTGAGAGTTATATTACAGGTAGAAGACAACAAATGTCCTAAAAGAATAAAATAGATTAAAACCTTTAGATATCCCTTTATAAGGATCTTCATCAGTGCACAAGAACACATTTTCTTGATCGGAATCCAAAGAGAGCATACGTACAGGAGTATTATCACGCTTCTTGCGCTCAAGGTTACGTTTACCAGAAGACAGCCGTGTAAGCGTAGAGTTACTACCCAATATCGGCTGATTGTTGCTGCTAATAATGCTAGAAGTAATGGAATATCGACGTTTGCTATCTGCTGGTGTACCTATGTTAATGCCATTATATGAACATCCAATATTAAAACATTGATGTTAAGACCGGTATGTGGTTTAGTAATGTGTTTATCAAAACAAATAATAAAGAAACAAAATACAAACCTGGTGTAGTTGAAATTAAAGAAGCAGTAGCATTTCTAACTGCTCGACACGCAATGGAGTACATATGTTGATCCGTAGAATCAGAACATTCAACCATATTTGCATTCTCAGAAAAGATGCTACAAACATTCGTTGATGATGACGATGCATTTAACAATTTCTTATTATCAAGTATTAATTTTCGAAGCTTACGCCTTTCATTAGGTGGAGTAACTAAATAACAGAGAAAGTATAATATGTACGAAACACAACAATCAGTCACCTTAGAAACATAAAACGGAAAACACTGTTACATATAAACACTGTTAACATAAACAAATAAAAAGAAACATAGAATAACTAAAGTTGATGCTGAACCACTGTTATGGTTTGACACTGTTATTGGACGTCATAAATTTCAGATTTAATTTCAAAGGTAAAAGTAGTGTAATATGCTGCTTTAATAAAATAATTAAATATTAGAACTGATATGCACTGTAGGAAAAAATAAAAAAATAAAAAAAGAGAGAGAGAACGAAAAATTTAACTTACCATTTTGCATATTTTGAGTTTCAAAATTACTGATATTGTCAGTAACTACTGATTTGATATGAAAGCAAATGCCATAATGACTTTTTTAAATTTTATTTTAACTTTAATCAACATATAATAACCGTCAATTTGAAATTCAAAATTTGGTTAATCAAATGTCCAAAGCTCAAGAAATCAGCATTAATTACTGATTTGATTTGAAACAAATAGTCATCAAGATTTTTTTTTTTTAATTTAACTTTAAATTTTATCATGAAAATAATGTTGGTGGAACTCCTATGTAATTGGAATGTAAAGATTAGGTAAAATGGTAATTTGATTGTAATTCTAGTTTTCATTTGATAATTTCAATGTATCACTAATTAAGATCATCAAAAATAAAAACGTGAGCACTGACTATTTTTTAGGGAAACCGCTGATGGTCAATATCAGTGAATGTCAACAATGTAAAAGTGAGCAGTGGCTATTTTTTCCGATCAGTAGATACCAACCAGTTTTCGAAACACTGATGTTCGGTCAATCAGTGGTCAACATGGAGATTGAAGAAACACAGGTTGTGTATCCGCAGTGGAATACTTGAACAATCAAATGTTTGAACCAATTTCAAGAATACTATACCCAAACAATCAAGATGAGAAGCTTAATATTCATCAAAGTTTATATGAATTTTATTAGTATAAAGATGAAACAACTGTTCAATTAATAATACAGATCAAACCACTAAATTGAAGTGATAAATAGTGTTACATATAAACACAGTCTTTTAAATTACCATTTTGCATATTTTGAATTTCAAAATTACTGATATTGTCAGTAACTACTGACTTGATTTGAAAGCAAATGCAATAATGACTTTTTTAAATTTTATTTTAACTTTAATCAACATATAATAACCGTCAATTTGTAATTCAAAATTTGCTTAATCAAATGTCCAAAGCTCAAGAAATCAGCATTAATTACTGATTTGATTTGAAACAAATAGTCATCAAGAATTTATTTTTATTTTTTAATTTAACTTTAAATTTTATGATGAAAATAATGTTGGTGGAACTCTTATGTAATTGGTTGTCAACAATGTAAAAGTGAGCAGCGGCTATTTTTTCCGATCAGTGGATACCAACCAGTTTTCGAAACACTGATGTTCGGTCAATCAGTGGTCAACATGGAAATTGAAGAAACACAGGTTGTGTATCCGCAGTGGAATACTTGAACAATCAAATGTTTGAACCAATTTCAAGAATACTATACCCAAACAATCAAGATGAGAAGCTTAATATTCGTCAAAGTGTATATGAATTTTTTTAGTATAAAGATGAAACAACTGTTCAATTAATAATACAGATCAAACCACTGAACTGATGTGATAAATAGTGTTACATATAAACAAAAGTACTAAACCCTGTTACATATAAACACTGATACCATAAAAATGGTTTCATATAAAACACTGAGGTGATGACATCTAACAACCTAACAGTCTTTAAAACATTGATGCGGAAAACACTGTTATATATAAACAAAGTCTTTTAAATTACCAATTTACATATTTTGAATTTCAAAATTACTGATATTGTCAGTAACTACTGACTTGATTTGATAGCAAATGCCATAATGACTTTTTTAAATTTTCTTTTAACTTTAATCAACATATAATAACAGTCAAATTGAAATACAAAATTTGCTTTAATCAAATGTCAAAAGATCAAGAAATCAGCATTAAAATAGTGATTTGTTTGAAACAAATTGTCATCAAGAATTTTTTTAATCTAACTTTAAATTTTTTGATGAGAATAAAGTTGGTGGATTTTTTCCGATCAGTGGATACCAACCAGTTTTCAAAACACTGATGTTTGGTCAATCAGTGGTCAACATGGAGATTGCAGAAACAGTGGTTGTATTTCAGCAGTGGAATATTTTGAACAATCAAATGTTTGAACCAATTTCAAGAATACTATACTCAAACAATCAAGATGAGGTGCTTAATATTCATCCAAGTGTATAGGAATTTTATTAGTACAAACACGAAACAACTGTTCAATTAATAGTACAGATCAAAACACTGAAGTGATAGTATAAATTCCGTTACATATAAACACTATTAACATAAACAAAGATAGAATAAACACTTTTAACATAAACAAACATAGAAGATGTTTTGTTGATGAAGAACCACTATTGTTGGAGAGTGTTTCACATTTAGTTGATCGGTGCTTGTCTGGACTTTGGTCTTGATCAGTGGTTCTTCATAATTGAACAGTGGATGATGTTCATCAAACTTTATGTACAACCATCCTTATATCCAACACTTGTTAGGCAGATCAGTGATGTGCCATATTAACTTGTTATAACCACTGTCAATGTAGGAAACTTAGCTGGGCAGTGCCTATTGGTGGAAACTTCAGTTTACCTACAAAAACTGATGAATTTAGAATAAATAACGCAAACTATTGTTAAGTCAAATAGCCGATGGAAAACTTTTTAACCACTGCTAGTAATTAAAACACCGATAGTGATTAACAAAACTACGTTTAATTGCTCAAATTGAGATGACGGGAGATCTGCAAAGGATTACAAATGAATCAATGCACCAATAAACCGTAAATCAAAACGTTAGAAAAACCCAAAAAAATAAATCACACCAATTTAAGTTACCTTGGTGATGTCCTAAACTTTTGCACTTGTATCACGAATCAACACACCTGGTATAACCTTTCCCATTTCCAGCTCCTCAACAACCGTCCGGCAGAGGTTGCTTCTAATCAACAAACTCTATAATCCAACAAAAAAGGTCTGGAAAGACAAAGTACAAAACATATCAAAATAAATCTGCTCGTAATCACATGATACAACAAACCAAACATACCAGAGCCACCAATTAAGAGGAGGTTGTACAAAAGCGTTCATCGAGTACGATAAGGAGATCTGTTTCTTCTTCTGAGGATAGAAAATGGTTCATCATGTTCAGTATGACAAAATAGATAAAACGAAATAAAATTTCTAGATAAAAAAGTAGATCTTACATGATTATTCTCTTCTTCAACCACTGGACGGTACATGATTTAGGGTTTCAAACGAAGATGTATCCAATAGAAGTAACCTCTGCCGTACGTTGTTGAGGAGATGAATATGAGAAGAAGAAGAAGAAGAAGGCTAAACATGAGAGAGGATAAACATGAACAGAGCAGAGCAGAGAGAGAAAGAAAGCAAGAAGCCCTGAATGAGTAAATGAAGAAGGATATTAATAGAAGAGAGCAGTGGCACTGTTGGGCGGGAAAAAGGGCATTTAGGGGCTCTCTGGTGTTGACACGTGGCCCAAATAACTTTCATTTATTATATATAATAGACTAGGTTTTTACCCGGGATTGCTTCCCGGGCTCGGGAAAGTTATTTAGATTAATTAATTACCATTGGTTATTAATACGACCGCATTACATCAACCATCTTATACTGTTATTAATACGACCAAAAGTCAATCAGATGTTGACCAAAAGTAAAACGGAGTATATTGTTTTTAGTTCACAACTCCACATTGTTTCCGTTAGACATGGAGCTAATAATTTACATGTACATATATAGTTTTAGAATCACAACTTCAAAACTAAACAAACAAGTCTAGTATCAATTTCGAAAAGCAAACAACTACAACCCGAAAATTTAGTTCAATGTATGCTTCTGCATTTGCCTTCTTCAAACCACAAACATTCATCCGAACATAAAAAACTTTTTACCTTTCACAAAGTTAAGTGTAAATGCTTGACCTGAAACCATGCCTTTATCTCTCACAAACTTTCTCATTCCTTGCAGATAATATCTTGGTTGACCTCGAGATGAACCTATAGCAGCTTGAATATTCCAAACATCACCTGCCACGTCCACAATCTTCAAACCCATCTTACGATTCAGTCCAAGATCTTCAGCCTGTTTTTTAAAAAGGTGCTATAACAAACAACGAACAATTCAATAAACAAAGAATTAACACATCTTTAAAATCTGACTAAAGTATTATATATTAGTAAACTCATCATCACAAACTTACAAAATGACCGTCCACACGGAAAGAAAGAGGTACGATCTGATCATCTTCATTCCCAAGAACCATACCACTATTATTGACATCAACGACGTCCTGTACAACTTCACTATCTGAACTCAACACAATCTCTTCTATCACCTTTTGTTTAACAACAACACAAACCTCAGGTGGAAGCACTAAATCACAGGTAGCACAATTGAAAACCGTGATATGAAAAGTCTGAAGATCTATCATCTCAAAGACAATGAGATGATCAGCAGTTAATGACAAGTCATTCTTTATCTCCTTCCATCCAGTAATTATGTAAAGTTCATTGTTGATATCTTCCACCCCTGCAGACCAGTTCTTGTTTTCAGATCCTTTAATAACGACCGGATATGAAGGAATAGTGTTTAACATCTTGTGATGAACAAAAGAACGATTAATACTCTACAATCAGAATAAAACACATTATATAGTACATTAGTAAAAATATATCAGAAAAATAAGTAAAAAAATAAAACACAACAAATAAACAATTGTATCTCCAATAAAATTACATGATGAATAATATTCGAAGTTACATACCACAAAATCTTCGTTACCAGATGGTTTGTAGTAAAACTCTTCACAAGGAGAAAGAGCAATGTCTTGATAAAAATACAATATTCTGAAACTTTGTAAAGCTTCTTCATAATGAAATATCAACCATGAATCTGAAGGTATTTTTAAACTGTCTACCAATTGACACCAACCATTATAAAAATAATATCTGCCATTGCTTAGGGGATAGATCTTGACTTTAAAAACATTTCCAGCTGTGGTTCGGATATTTGTATTTCCAATTGGATAATTAAACTGTTGAATCCAATTTTGATACTGCTTTGACAAAATCTAAGCATAAATAAAAGAAACACTTTTATTGCTAATTATCATACCAAAAAATTAAAATTAAGTGTTAAACTAAGATCGGATAAAACTACTAACCAAACATTTCCTTTTACTGCTTTGAAGGTAACACGGAAATCCATAAATCATTCTCACATAAAACTGTAACAGTATCAATCATATATAATCAAAATCAATAACATTAAGAAACAAATGAATACAATGCATTAAGGTATGCAATACATCTAAATAAAAGATGATAAAACTAATATATATCAAAATAACAATGGACAACATCAAAAAGGTGAGAACACATGTAATTTCTTATCATATCGAAATATATATATATATATATATTTACATCAAATCATATAATTAAAACTTAAAACCTACTTTTCCGATTAAGTATCACAAATATACAAGAACGATCAACAGTTGTATAAATTGTATAGAAAAACAGGATAGTGACTTGTGTCTATTCAAAAGAAAAACTTAAAAACAGTATACCAAGTACTAATCAAAATAAATTCAACTTTTTTAAATACACATGAGAATACATCAGATGGTATATCATAAATCAGAATAAGATAAATACATGAGCAAAGTGAAATCCAATAAAATCAACAATAGATAACACAAATGGTAGATACAGGAAATGCATATCACTTTTTTTAAAAACATATATGTCTATCATAACATGCATAATAACTACATATTAATCGGATATTCAAAAAAATTAGGACTATCAAAAATTGTTCAGGTATAAGCCGCAACAATAAACGCAATCATAACCAACAATGGATTGAAAAAAAAACAGGGACATACATGAATACACTACCGTCGACTACAACTTCTTCATTTAAATAGCAAGAACCATAATCGTCCAAAGAATTCATAACTAAAAGAATAAACATAAAAAATACAAAACAAATCAGATTATTTAACAATACCTTTATTATTATACAAGATGATATTGATGAAGATCGGAAGAAATCGAAGAAGATGACAGATTTTGTTGGAGAAAGTGTAGAAAGAAACGTGGAGAGAGAAATGAACCGAGATTTTCTGAGGATCTTTAAAATGTTAAATATCCCATGTAATCGGGTCTGATAATCCCATTTTTTCGTCAACATCTGTTTGACTTTTGGTCAACCGCTGTTTGAGTTTTGGTCAACATCTCATTTAGTATTCAACAGAAATTTGGATAAGTCAATCAGTGGTTTGAAAATATGTTTGACTTTTAGTCAACAGATGCATGGAAACCCATGTTAGATTGAACAGTGTTTTGAACAGATATTTAAACATCTGTTTAGACCTAAACAGATGTTGGGGCTTAAACAAATGTTTGGCGTTCTATATCAGTTGTTTGGACTTAAACAGATGTTTGGATTTAAACAGATGTTTGGACATAAACAGAATTTGCCAATAAAGATATGTTTGGCCTTAAACAAATGTTTGAAGTTAAACAGATGTTTGCACATAAAGAGATATTTGGCCACAAACCAAACATCTGCTTGAGGTCAACATCTGTTTCACTATTCGCCAACATCTGTTCGACTTTTGGTCAACATCTGTTAAAATATAAACACTGTTAACATAAATTACAAATAATTAGCTAATAGACGGCACACAATTAGCTACTTAAATCATCAAGACCCTTAACAATTTGACCATATGATTTAATCATGTGTTTTATATTAGATGGGTCAACTGAAAAAGAAAATTCACTAAAAGGATAACAAATTAAACAGCTCAAAAAAAAGCTCAAAGAGTATTTTTACTACAAAACAGGATTAACAAACAATGTCAATAGTGAAGTCAACCATGTTTCTTTCACCTTTGACTTTCAAAGTCAATTCAGTTACTTACCAAATTCACAAATACATAAAATTTCTTATATAACCGCAAACATTACCACACCTAGTAATCTTAACTCTGCTATAAACTGTAAAACACAAACCCAAATATCACATTTCCATTGTGAATCTTTATTGCCTCATCAAAATTTCCCTGACTTGCCCTTTGAATTGTAATTCAAAGTCCAACGAATCTGTATTAGGATCTCCTGATTTGTAGCTTTTTTGGCATAGCTGGAACCTCTGCTTCAGGGTAAACAGGCTTTTGGGGAACATTAGGATCTTTCTTTCTTAATTCTTCCAGCTTTTTGTAAGAGAAAAACACTTTATCCTCTTTCCACCTTGACACTTGGTTCTTTGACCCAAAATTAGTTGTTATTAACTCTTTTTTCATTCTCTTCAGCTGCAGAGACCTATCTGGTACATTTTTCTTAAACTTTGCCCAGATAGGAGGAGTCTGCTTCACCTTCTTTTTTATCATATCTTGAATTCTGGCTGTTTCACTTTCTAGCTCACTGATGGTCCATTCTTTGTACTTGTACTTTTCTCCCTTGTATGTTTTGTAAGTCATAATATAGTCAATATAATCTTTCCTCAAAGTTTCATCAGCTCTTTCTGATAAATTTTGACAGAGATCTTTTGAAAACTGCTCCAAAATTTTCACTTGGGTTAGCAAATGTTGGTAAAATGTTTGAATCTCTCTGTCAGATTTTGTTTGTGTATTTCCTTTGGAGATATCCTCTGCTTGTTCAGCCTTTAACTTCAAGTATTCATTAATGTTATTAGGCCTTGGATATCCTTGAACAGATGGCAAGTTCCTTTTAGCAGGGTCATCTTCAGAGTAGAAGGATATGATCTCCTCTCTAACTGCTTCCAGTTCTAATGGATACAGGACTCCTGCAGTAAGAATGGCAGTGTTTGAATTTGAAACTTGGGCTGAAGAGAATGGGACAGCATTGGGAATGGTAACAAGGGACAATGGCTGGGTGGATGTTTGTGGTGTTGAAGGATCAACATTCAGAATTATCCTTCTCCTTTTATGTTTTGGAGAGGTTGGTGGTGTTTTGGTGCGTTGAGTGGTAGTGATTTGAGTGGTAGATGGTTGACTAACAGTTGTTGAAACAACTGGTGTTTCAACCATTGTTACCATTACAACAGATGATGCGTCACCTGAAGTATTTTCCTTTTTGGCAGGTGGTGTTGGTAGCAATGAGGATGTTTTTGATGGTAATGGGATTTGTGGTAAGGCAGTGGATTGAATTTGTGTTGAAGTGGTGCAAATTGTTGGTGTAACATATGTTGAAACAACTGAAGTATCTACAGCTGTCGATACAACAGATGTTTTAACATCTGCTCGTTTTGAGGTTTGATGTGTGGAGCTTTTGGGAGGTGTGGATTTGGGTTCCTTCACTTTTCTAGTGGGCTGTTTTCTTTTAGGCTCAGGATTTTCTTCATTCTTGGCCTCAGAAACACCCTGCTCATCCTTCTCCATACAAACTCTTTTCTCTTGTTCCCACCTTGCTTTATCCTTTGCCTCCATATCCCTTTTTACCGTTCCTTTTGCATTAGAAATGGCATTTGTGGTTACATCAACCTTTTTAGTACCATCTGGCTTAGGTATCTCTGCAAGCATAGTGGATTTGTCTGGTGCAATGTACAAACCATCTTCATATCCCTTTTTCTTTAGCTGCTTCATTTTCTCCCACTTTTTGGCATCAGCTGGTGGTGGGTTGTCCACAAAGATGATAGTAGGAGGAGCAGAACCAGTGGTTTTCAGCGAGTGGGCCTTCAATGCCTTTATGTCTGCTTGTGTATCCATAAACCTAGCTTCCATCATATTTCTGATCTTTTGAATCTGTATTTCATGTTGATGATCAGAATATGCCCTTTGTTGGTGAAGCACAGGTTGAAATAAACTCCAAAGCTCAATGGGAGTAGGAGCAGATGATGGAGCAGATGTTGTGTCTGGTGCTGCAGTGGGTGTTGCCTTTTGGGCTTGTAACAACTGTTGGAGCATTGACTTAATATCTGCAACAGAAGTTTCCAATTTCTTAACATTCTCCCTCAATTCGTTGTACATTAAACCATCACCCAAGTTAATGGGATCATCTGATTTCCCACTAGCAGTGGTTGTATCAGCAGTTGACTTAGGGAAAGTTTCCCAAAAGTCATCCACAGATGCCCCTTTTTCTTGGTACTGGGGACTTCTTTCCTCAGCAATTGGGATCCTTTTAATAGAACCAGGGGTTGGAACAAAGACAGCAGCGGTTATCACAGTTGCTGGAGAGGAAATTGCCTTCAGAGGAGTCTTATTGATGAAACAACTGGCCAGGTGTAGATCAGTGGATCCAACACCTGTAGTTGCTGCTCCAATTGAACTACTGACAGGAAGTACTTGTATTTCCTGCAGTGTAACCTCCTCAGTTGTTGGTGGGTTAGCAATGATTGAGACACCAGACCCAATCACTTGTTGAGGTATATCCTCATTAACAGGTGTTTGAGAAGAACTGGTTTGTGTCCGGGCTAAATCAACTGCATCCAACAAAAGTTTTGTTTCTGGGGGGATTTGAGAAGTGAGGATAGATGTAGAAAGCGAATTTGCCCGGGCAGTGGGCTGTGGATGATGGAATCAAGTGATTCCAGAGCATCATAATTTGGTGTCCCTATTATTACAACCTGCTCTTTTTTAGAAGAAGCAGGAGGAGTTTGAGGCTCAGGTTGAGATCTTTCTTCCAACTGCTGTGACGTAGTAGCAGCAGTGGTTATTGGTGACTTTTGTGTTGTCACTGGTAGTTGCTCTGGGATTACATCTTCCAGAGTTACCTTTGTTTTGGGTTTGGGGGGCTTTTGTGATTTTTTCTGTTTTGGTCTTTTGGTGGTTTTAGTTGGGGGTTTAACAGCAGTTGTTTTATTGCTATCATCACCTTGAGCAGTGGGCTCAACAGCAGGTTCCTGAGGAGCAGTGGTAGTTGCTGAAGTCTGCTCAAGAACCTCTGCTTGTGTTTTGGAAAGTTTTGACATCCTTGTAAAGGTTTCAGTAGTGAGGCTCTTAATTGAAAAAGGATTACCCTGGATAAGCACATGGGCATTATCTTCTGAAAATTTCTTTTTAAAATAGTAACTTAAAAACCTTGGAAAGAGCAAAAACGCCTTTTTATTAACATTTCTAACAAGATAATTGAAGATTACCTGGGAATAGTTAAAATTTTCACCATGTAATATAGCATAACCTAGATATTGAATCTTCAATGGGATTTCATTGAAAGCAGTGGTCTTGTTTGAGACACACATCAGTAGGGTATGAAACAAAAACCTTGTGGCAGGAGGAAAACTGCCTTTTTCTAAAGTGTCTTTTTTGATTTCCTCTTCATAACCCATTTGAATGAAAAACGTTTGATACTCTTCTTTAGGGAAAGATGTTTTACCTTTAAGATCATCGAGTTCAAAAACTTCCGAAATGGTTTGAGGTGTTATTGTGACTGGAACGTCCTTTATAGAAGAATTGATGGCTAAGGGCTTTTTATCCTTAGTTTCCAATTTAGCATTTTTCCAGAATTCTTGTTGGGTATCCATGTAGATCGGAGCATCACAAGTCAACAAAGTTTTGTACTTTGAAGAAGACAGAACATCAATGATGGAATTGAAGGTTTTGGTGTGACTGGGTTTTTCAAGTAGACCTAAGTAGTTATGTGTGGATTTGCGTGGGAGAGACATCGTGATTTGATTATGATTGCAAGAGGAAGAAGACGATGAAGAGGATGAGTGATTTTGAGAAAAATGGATGATAACTGCTTTTAGAAAAGAATTTAGAATTCGATTCGACAGTAAAAACACTGTTTGGGGGTTTTGATCAGGGTTTTTTTTTTGGTGAAATAGTGAATACTGACGTGGCATCGGTTACTAATAGATCTCACCGCTATGTACTGTCCACGTGCCAACCTCTGATGATAATGGAGGACAGTTGGTAGAAAACCACTGATGGAACAATAACAGTGGTTTGCAACAGTCACAAATGAGAACAGTGAGTAAGTTTTTGCTAGCAGTGGATAGCCATCAGTGTGTTAAAACACTGATTTTATACAACAGTTTATTTTATTTTTTATTTTAACTTTAATTTTTATCACCAAAACAATATTCGAGGAACTCTTATCTCTTTGGAATGTAACGATTAGATAATATAGTTAACCTATCATTATAATTCTAGTATTCAGTTAATAATATCATTCTATAATTAATTAACCACATCAAGAATAAAAATGTGAGCAGTGGATGATTTTTAAAAAAACCAATGATTGTAAATTTCAGTGCATGTCAACAATAAAAGGGGAGCAGTGACTATTTTTTAACTATCAGTGGATACCCAACAAAATGTAACACTGATGTTTGGTCAGTCAGTGATCAACAGTTGTTTATGAAGAAACAGAGGATGGCCTTCAGCAGTGGATAACATTTAACAATCACATGTTTGAGCTTAAACAAATGTTTGACATTAAAAACTGTTTGCAAGAAAAGACCAATTTGAAGAATACTATACCCAAACAATCAAAATGAGGAGCTTAATAAGCATCCAAGTGTACTTCACTTTCATTCAGTGGATGTCAACCTCCAAAATGTGAGCAGTAGTTGTTTTTTATCTAACAGTGGATAGATATTGATTTAATTTGCAACAAATAGTCATCAAGAATATTTTTTATTTTGTAATTTAACTTGCCATTTTATCATTAAAACAATGTTTTAAATTAAATACTGTTAAACATCTAATCTGGACATAAACAAAATTTTGAAATTAAATAAATATTCGACCTGAAACATCTGTTTGAACATAAACAAATGTTTGAAATTAAATAAATACTGTTAACATAAACAGAGATATAATATTAATAGTTTGGACATACAAATATTGTTAACAAAAACAAAGATAGAATATCTACTATTGATGATGAACCACTTTTGTTGTTGGGCAATGGTTAATCTTTGAGTTTGTATAGGTTTGTCTCGAGAGATAAAGTATAGAGAACCAATGTTTGTCCTAAACATTGTTACATAAGAAAAACTGATACATAAATACTAAAGTTGAATCCGTTGTAGAAGCTGTTATAACTACACCATAAGTGCTAGTCTTTAACAGGAGTTTGCCTTCAACAGTGCATAGCCCTTAAAGTTACATAAGCCCATCAGTCTTTATATGGAGCAGGAATTAATTATAACAGTCCTTAGCATGATCAGCTGTTATAACCACACCACCCTTTCAAAGTTGGACCATTAAACAAATCCTTGACACTATTAATCCTCTGTTGACTTACCAAACAGATCTTAAGACACAATTCAACATCAACATAATCTAAATATTACTGAAACAAAAAATAATAAGTAAAAATAAAACACAACAAAGATTCATAAAATTATATTTAATCATTTATTCAGAGGACCTTAAAACTAAAAGTCCAACAATTACATGACATACTGAACATTATTCAAGTTCAAATATAAGAATAACAGCAAGAACTAATAAACTTTAGTTTCCACTACATCTATTGCTGAACCTCTTGATGTATGTCCTTCAGCATCGCCATAAACTGCACGTCTCTATCACCACACTCCATATTACTGACAACACAAATAAGAATAAGAAACTAATCTAAAACTCAAACGTGTCTTTGGACGAATGTATACTTTCTTTAAATGAAGAAAATCTTCCTGGAGCAAGAAAACGTGACTTTGGATTTAACGGAAATAAAAAAAATGGCACATGTAACTTTAAAGTTGCATCTCTGCCATCAAAAAAGGTAACACATGCAACTTTTCACGATGTTGCAACAATTATATTGCAGCATCGATGTTGAAAGGTTGATGTGGGATGCGAATTTAAATTGAAACAACGATGTTGGAACAATGATACAGGAACGATAACATGTAAACATTATCAACAAACATTCGAACAAAGAAGTGTAATGGGAAATTAGCTGCTAAATCACAAGAAAGATGCATTTGAGAGAGAAAGATACGGTCACATATATGAGCGAGCGATATAATTACAATTTGAGAGTGAAACCAGATAATTGTATCTTATTTATAGAATATAATAAAAATATATATGGTTTGAAATTTGAATTTCAAAATTACTAATATTAATTAGTAATTACTGATTTGATTTGAAAGCAATTGTTATGATGTTTTTTGGGAACTGAAATATGCAAAGTAGGAAAAAAAAAAAAAAGAACGTCAATTTTAAATTACCCTTTACATATTTTTTATTTCAAAATTTCAAAATTACTGAGAGATAATAACCGTCAGTTTGAAATTCTAGTTTTGCATATTTTAAAAGTCCAAAGCTCAAGAAATTACAATTAATTATTATTGATTAGATTTGCAACAAATAGTCAAAAAGTATTTTTTTTATTTTTTAATTTAACATTAAGGATAAAAATATATATTGTTTGAATTTTGAATTTCAAAATTACTGATATTATTAGTAATTACTGATGTGATTTGACCGCAATTGTGATGATGTTTATTGGGAACTGAAAGGTAAGCAGAGTATATCTTTATATCCCTCCATATTAAAGTAAATAAATATTACTAATCATATGCCCAGTAGGGAAAAAAAAGAGAACGTCAATTCTAAATTACCATCTTGCATAAATTTAATTTGAAATTCATATTTTGCATATTTTAAAAGTCCAAAGCTGAAGAAATTACCATTAATTAGTGATTTGATTTGCAACAAATACCCATGAAGTATTTTTTTTTTTAATTTAACATTAAATTTCATATGGAAAACAATATTGGAGGAACTCTTATCTCATTGCACTGTAACGATTAGGTAAAATGGTAATTTCATTTTAATTCTAGTTTTTATTTGATAATTTCAATATATCACTAATTAACACCATCGATGGTAAATATCAATGGATGTCAAGAATAAAAAAGTGACCAGTGGCTATTTTTTCCTATCAGTAGATAAAGAACGTCAATTGTCATTATGACTAATCTGTAATTACTGATATTATCAGTAATTACTGATGATGATTTGAAAGCAACTGTCATTGTCATGATGACTTTTCTAATTTTTAAACCGTGAGTTTGAAATTCATATTTTGCATGTAATTACTGATATTATCAGTAATTACTGATGATGATTTGAAAGCAACTGTCATTGTCATGATGTTAAAACCACTGTTTGTTATTGTACTTCTTTACAAAATTACATAGAATTCAAGAAAACGAAACAATCACTTAAAGAACTATAATTTAACACATAATCTAATCCGGCAAAGCAATCTATTATCTGAGAATTCACTGATTCTTACAACATGAAATAAACTCATAATAAAATACTAAAGTTACATAAGAACCACTGATAATTAAATACTAAATTTAAATCCGTTGTAGATGCTGAACCACTGCTGATACTAAACAGTCGTTTTCCTTTGATTAATCAAACTCTAGGTACATAAAGTGCAAACAGAGGTTTTCCTGAACAGATGTTTAAGTTAATAACATCTACTGTTCAACCTAACAGGGGTTTCCATTAACTATTGACCAAATTGCAAACAGATGTTAAAGCCACTGTTTGTTATTGTACTTCTTTACAAAATTACATAGAATTCAAGAAAACGAAACAATCACTTAAAGAACTATAATTTAACACATAATCTAATCCGGCAAAGCAATCTATTATCCCAGAATTCACTGATTCTTACAACATGAAACAAACTCATAATGAAATACTAAAGTTACACAAGAACCACTGATAATTAAATACTAAATTTGAATCCGTTGTAGATGTTGAACCACTGCTGATACTAAACAGTCGTTTTCCTTTGATTAATCAAACTCTAGGTACATAAAGTGCAAACAGTCGTTTTCCTGAACAGATGTTTAAGTTAATAACATCTACTGTTCAACCTAACAGGGGTTTCCATTAACTGTTGACCAAATTGCAAACAGATGTTAAACCCACTGTTTGTTATTGTACTTCTTTACAAAATTACATAGAATTCAAGAAAACGAAACAATCACTTAAAGAACTATAATTTAACACATAATCTAATCCGGCAAAGCAATCTATTATCCCAGAATTCACTGATTCTTACAACATGAAACAAACTCATAATGAAATACTAAAGTTACACAAGAACCACTGATAATTAAATACTAAATTTGAATCCGTTGTAGATGCTGAACCACTGCTGATACTAAACAGTCGTTTTCCTTTGATTAATCAAACTCTAGGTACATAAAGTGCAAACAGTCGTTTTCCTGAACAGATGTTTAAGTTAATAACATCTACTGTTCAACCTAACAGGGGTTTCCATTAACTATTGACCAAATTGCAAACAGATGTTAAACCCACTGTTTGTTATTGTACTTCTTTACAAAATTACATAGAATTCAAGAAAACGAAACAATCACTTAAAGAACTATAATTTAACACATAATCTAATCCGGCAAAGCAATCTATTATCCGAGAATTCACTGATTCTTACAACATGAAACAAACTCATAATGAAATACTAAAGTTACACAAGAACCACTGATAATTAAATACTAAATTTGAATCCGTTGTAGATGCTGAACCACTGCTGATACGAAACAGTCGTTTTCCTTTGATTAATCAAACTCTAGGTACATAAAGTGGTTGTCTTTAACAGGACCTTGTCTTCAACAGCGGATAGGCCTCATCAGTCTTTGTTCATAAAGAGCTCCTTTAAAACAAACTTTATGCTTCTTTTAATACAAAAAAGGTAGGAAACACCATTACTCTAGACTCTCTAGTAACATAAAATCTTATCTTACAACAATAGCAGATCCTTTCTAGCGTTTAGTAGGAACTACTGTGGGTTCTCCGTCATCATCTTCTGCACAAGTGAATTATAATCATCGTCATCATTTAGACATAAGCAAGTAAACTATAAATTTAATAATCTTTCTTTGTGTTTAATTAAACTTTATGCTTCTTTGAATACAAACCTATAATAACCCGCAGCAGATTGTATGAATTTCAAACAACTGTGATTAGACTGAAATATAAACCGAGAATTAGAGTATATCACTTCAAAATAAAAAAACTCAAAATTGAAAATCAGAGTAGCAAAAAACACATACTTTAAACGATGTTGGAACAATAATATTGGAAACAACCGTGGAACAATCATCATCATTATATGAGAATACCCTTAATTTATGGAACCTGTAGGATGAAATGCTCCACTGTTGGGTTATTAACTTTCAACCTCACTTTCCCTAAATTTATCAATTCTAATTTTCAACAGGATGTAATACAATTATTACCTTAATTAAGATATCTTCAACTGCAAACAACAATAGCAAACAACATCAAACAACAATAGCAAACAACATCAGTCAATAATAGCAAACAACATCAAACAATAATAGCAAACACCTGATGTTGAATCCACTGTAGATGCTGAACCACTGCTGTTACAAACAGATAATACCAATGAAACTCTAATTTCAGAAAGAATAATGGCTGAACATACTCAAACATCAATAATCAACAGATGTTATACTCAGATCATCACCATCTAGAAAAAAAAAACGCTAATTTCAAAACATATTCAAACATACCAGCTTATGGCAGTTCTCTTATCCGCAGCTAAGCGGATTTCAACTCTGACGACAACAACCCTGGAACCATATGATTATATTACGAGTAGAAATTAGGATTAGTGTAAATAAGAGGAAATCATGAAAGTATTTCAACTAAAAAAAAGAACAAACCTTTTGATGAAGTAATCGATGAACAAAAGAAGATTTTATGGTGGCGTCTGAAGAAGATTAAGGTTTGGATGGAAAGAATTATCTCAATAATTTGCAGGGTTTGTGAAATTTGAATTTGAATCGCCTGAATATAGAGAGAGAAAGAACCCTAGCCGTTTGTAAAGAAAGATCAGAAGTGAGAAGAGAGGTTATATAAGGAAAAGCGGATGGCACTGTTGGGCGGGAAAATGGGCATTTAGGGGCTCTCTGGTGTTGACACGTGGCCCAAATAACTTTCATTTATTATATATAATAGATTACAAATTGCGTCCTTTATGTATGTCATATATTACAAAGTATGTCCTTTATCTTTAATAAGCTCAGAAAACATACTCAATGTTTGTAAACCCTTACAAGTTATGTCCTTTAGTCAAAACACAATTAGTTTTCATGGTTAAAGTTGACTAAGTCAACCCCACATAAGGGTATTTTAGTCATTTTATCCTAAATATTATAATAAATAATCATAAAACACGTTTCAGATCTTCAATCGGAAACGTTTCAGATCTTCAATCGGAGGTGCGGACGTTGTTGGGTGAAGAGGTTGCTCTGGGAGAACACGTTTCAGATCTTCAATCGGAGATCTGTGGTTTTGGTGTGGCGGTTTTGGTTTCGGAGATCCAGGTTATGGTGTGGGGGTGGTGTGGTCTGGAGTGAGGGTGGTGGTGCCATGGTCGCCGCCTCGCCGGTGAACCTGCAGTCGGCTTCAAGGTTGTGGTGTGGGGTGGTGTTGGTGTGAGGATGATGGTGGCAGATGATGATGTTCAAGAGAAAGAGAAGAGAGAGAGTGCGTGTGTGTTTTATAGAGAGAGACAGAGTGTGTGTGAGGTAAATTGTTTTATATAAATAAATAGTAAAATTACCAAAATACCCTTACGTGGGGTACCCTTGGCCTGATTTAACCATGAAAAACAACAGAGTTAGGGCTAAAGGACATAACTTGTAAGGGTTTACAAACATTGAGTATGTTTTCTGAGCTTATTAAAGATAAAGGACATACTTTGTAATATATGACATACATAAAGGACGAACTTTGTAATTTACTCTTTTTTTATTTGTTATTCAATAAAAAACTATTAACGGTCATTTAAACCTTCATTTAAGTTTCTTAGGGTGAGCGGGGCACAATCGGTGACCCCTTGCGGGGACCTTGTTGCCGATCGGTGGTGGTGCCGCCATCCAGGCGGTGAGCCAAATCGGGGGGCCAAATCGGTGGGGAGACACCGAAGAAGGTAGGAGAGAGAAGGTGGGGCCACCCTCATTTTCAACCAATGAAAACTTTTTTTTTTTTTTTTGAATAAAAAAACAATTCCCCTAAGAGGGGAGTGCCGCCATCAAATTGGGGTGCGAGGGGGGTTTAAGAGGGGAGTTGACGTGGCATAACCTGATTGGGTGTGCGTAAGAGAGGGGACTCCCCTCTTAGGGGAGTGCCCCGAGTACCCTTACTATATAAGTTACGTATATAATAGTGGTTATCCTCTATGATTTCAGACCACTAATACTGTACCTTATTTTATGAACATTACCAATGTTTTAATAACTGGTTTTAAATCAAACTGGATTAGGCTAAAAAATGGTTTAACCGGTTGAACCAGGTTGTACCGAGCGGTTTAACCGGGTTGACTAGCTAACTCTATAATTTCATAAATTACATCAACTCAAAAATTAATCAAAAAATGCATGATTACATATTAAAAGATTATCCAAAAGTAAATCCATAATAAAAAATTATCCAAAAGACAATCGAAAATCATTCAATTTTCCAACAAGCTCTTTTAAATGAAAGTGTACGATATGTTTAAGGCATTTGAGTGTTGAATACATCAAGTTCACGATCGTATAAAAGATGAAATTCACTATTATCGCCATCCTCATCAACTAGAGGATAACTATTTTCGTTTCATACAAAATTAAATAAGAACTTTTAGTTCGAATAATCATAATATATAAAAATTACGTAAGATAAGTAATATATATAATAAAAATAAGTAACAACCCAAACTAAAATAACCCTGGGCCGGTACTGGTATTCCGTTTCAAATCGGTATACCGGATTTTACCGTCGGTACAAACCTTATGTCGTTTCACTTATTTACCGGGGTGTTTCGTACCGGATTTACATCTGGAAACGGTAATACCGGTATAACCGGCCGGTATTTACCGGTTTTTAAAACATTGAACATTACTTGTCTTTGTAAATTGTATTCCTACAATTTAAAATTTTCATGTACTTTATGTTTCTTCAACCAATACTAAAGTTTATTCGTCAAAAAAGATAAAAACATAATTGATTGATCTTACTTACATGGTTTTTCGAATCAGATTAAGTAAGCATACGCCATTGGCGAAGCCACCTCCCCCCCCCCCCTCAATTTTTCCAAAACCGGGGGTGGGGTGGGGGGGTTGGCGGCAACGTATATACCTATACGAAAGTACTATTCATAACACTATGCATCGAAAAGTTCGGGGGGGGGGGGGGGGGACAATAACTAAGTTGCGCCCCTGGTATACGCCATATGAATGAGATATCTAAATTTTATAGTCTTTTGCTGTGTCTTTTTTTCCTCACTCTTGTAAAATAGAGAAGCCACACTCAGTACCAACTGATACGTCCCGGCTCTAAAACCTTTTTTCTTACAAACGAAGTGTAGCAAACCACTAAACAAAAAGTGTGGGTAAGAGAATCAAAACAAAAGACATATAGTTTAGAACGTAAATACGACGAATGAAGCAAAATGTATATCTTAAGTTTCTCATCTTAAAATAATTTATCACATAAAGCTTGAAAATAATCACCATCCCTTGGATAACTTACCATCGAATTGTTGATAAGTCATTTATAGTCAACATTGGAGAAACATTTGAGTCCTTTTTTTAGCCGATCAATCTCACAAGTCTTCATTTTTTATGCCAATTATGTCTTCAAATATTAAACAACAATTTGTCTAATCATCAAACGATTTTATAAAAAGTGTTACATGGATAATTACTACTTTTGCGATCATTTGTTTCTTTATATAGTCGTGATGCTTCAACTTATCCATACTTTGCGAATGGCTGATTTCTTTGTTCGACATATTCATACTTTACATGTGTTGCACCCGATTTGATTCATACTTTACAAGTGTTGCACTTTACATGATCCACTATTTACATGTGTTGTACTATACTTGTTAAATGTTAAATATATATTGATTACAATGTTTATTTCTTAAAATTTTATGTGATTAATTAAAAAAATGATTAACTACATGATTAATGTGTTGTATAAAAATGAATATGTAGCATACAGAACAAATAATATAATTTTAATATAAGTAACAACAAATTAGTAGAGTTATGGTATTTCTAATTCTAAGGCCGGAGGGTGTGGAGTGCGCCACCCCTACCACCTCACCTCCGGTAGCGCCACCCCTCCGCCACCATCCATACCATCAACTTTAAAGGGGGGGGGGGGGGGGGTGCAATGGTTCCAGCGCCACCATGGTAACGAGGAGGAAGAAGGGTTCAGGTGGGGCCCACATGCATTTCAACCAATACAATCCTTTTTTTTTTAATTTTGTTTATAAGACCATCCACAATAAGGGTGTTTTTGGTGGATGTTTTTATTTGCCACATGTCACTTGCCCCACCAATAAATTTGTTTCTCTCTCTTGCCCTACACACAGTACATAAAAACATCAATTTCTTTTGGGAAATTGGCTTGTAATAATCCCACCTAAACCTTATTGGTCATTAATAATCCCACCTCAGAATATTCCCCCAACCAGTCTCACCTTTCACTTATTTTTCCTACAATGGTCCCCCGTTAAAAAAACTTAACGGAGTTAAGCTTTTTTCCAAATTACAAACATATTTTTTAGGGCTTTTGATTAAAACGACGATACGAGGGACCATTGTAGGAAAAATAGGTGAAATGTGGGACTGGTGGGGGGAATATTCTGAGGTGGGATTATTAACGACCAATAAGGTCTAAGTGAGATTATTACAGGCCAATTTCTCATTTCTTTTTCATCTATTCTCTCTCCTAATCATACTCACATGTATGTTTTTTTCATGTTTTTGTGGAAGAACAAAATACCTACCTCTCTCCTCCACCTCAACACTCTCTCTCATCCATGTCACCAAAAACATCTAAAAACATCCTTATTGTGGATGCTCTAAGGGATTTTATCCCACACCGTGCAAGTTAAGGGAATGCGTTATAAGGCCCACTGGTTGACGTGGATCCTACGTGTCGCTGATGTGTCTTGATAAAGCTCATAGGGGCTCCATCCCACACCCTCCAGCCTAACAAAGTTTTTAAAAATAGTACAAGAAAACCTCATTTTCAACTCAATTCATTTGGACAGAAATTGTATTTTTAAATAATGGTGTAAGAGATCACGTTGTTAATCCACCATTTGTGGCTTAGTGGTAGGAGATTTGGTTTTTTCAGTGGAGACCCAAGTTCGATTATCACTTGTGTCACTTTTTGAGGATTATGACAATAAAGGATTTGAGCTAAGCCTTGTGCAAGGTTCTTACTTCGAATCCCGATCCTACCCGGGTTTTCGTCTCACCGTGTGTACGTCAGAGAGTTCTACTCTTGTGGTGGCACAGAGATTGTCGAAGCCAGCGTGGACCCGGTTAAGACAACATAATCTGGCCGGAGTGAAACAACGAGACTCTCTGATTTAGAGAGTGCGGTGATCTAAACCCAAGAAAGTCGCCGTAAAAAAAAATAGATCACATTACTGATTATAACACCGCAATAATTAATATTGTATAATTCGAATGCTTTAATTATTAAATGTCGAGAAAATAATTTATAATTGATAATTTAATAATAAATATTTATGTGTTTTTTAATGTCTTGAAAAGGTTAAATATAAAGACAAAACCCCCCCACTTCAACACTTGTTGCAAATTGCAATCGAATAATCCGTGATGAAAATGAGATATTGTCGGAAACGCAGGTTTTACCCCGTTTAAGGATGGTACGATGATCATGATTTGATTTTGTGATTATTCACTCATTTCAAGGTCTATGACAAGACACGTGCTCCACTTGCTTGATTTTACTTTTCTTTACTTGAAGCCCCATGATACATGGGTCATGCTAGCTGCACACGCCCAAAATTATTTTCACACCCCAAAGCGCCGCGCTATGGCCAAAGCGCGGCGCTTCGATCGACAACACGTGCTTCGATTGACGTTTGAAACATTTGTTACTGTTTGACAGACATAAAGCTAATCATGATGTTTTGTCGTTAACCCTAAGCGCCGCGTTGTGGCCATAGCGCGGCGCTTCGACCCCAAATTTCACCCTTTTCCCCTTTTAAAAGCAACCTGTGAGACATACATTTCCATCACACACTGTCCGTTTTGCCAACTTGAGGTTGTGTTTCCATCTTCGACATACATTTCCATCACACATTTCCATCTTCGATATACATTTTGCCTTCATTTCAGATCCGTTGTGTTTCTTCTCAAAATAACGCGCGGTTTTGCTGTATTAGTTACATCTCTTGAAAAAACGATGTCGTGGTTAAACAACTATATTTTCGGTCAATATTCTGACGAGACAGTTGTTCCTGATTCTTACGAGGGGACCGCTATTTCTGACTCGTATGAGAAACCGGTCTCGTCCAACTTGAGGGAGGCAGAGGTTGTATCTGGCATTCATTATCGTGATAACACGGTGACGCTGGATTTGAATACCCATGTGGAGGACCCTTACGCACAACAAGGTTATTCGAATTTCGGTTACGGTGGCGAGTACGGTGGCGACAGTTACGGTTGTCAACAGAGCTTACAAGGTTATTCGAATTTCGGTTACGGTGGCGAGCACAACTTTGAACATCAAGTATATTCGGACCTCGGTGACGATGGTGAGCCGGGGGATGTGTCTGTTGACGAGGAAGGCTGTTACCCGGTTACGTTTTCGTTTGATACGACGCAGACCTTTTCGTCACGTAAAGAGTTGGTGCGTTGGGTACAAGACACGGCAAAAGACAACGGTTACCTCATTGTGACTAAGAGGTCGAATAAAAGAGGAGAGAATTACAAGATTTGGTTTCAATGTACTTTTGGTGGGGAGCATAAGAGTATAGCTACACAGAGGAAAACGGGTAGCAAGAAAATAGGCTGCCCGTTCGAGATGATCGGGTTTTCGGAATCATCCGGAAGTGTTTGGAGGATCGAGGTGACGAAGGCGAAGCATAACCACACTCCTATTGAAAACTTAGAGGGTCACGCGTATGCGAGAAGGCTTTCTTCGGAGGATACAAAACTGGTTAAGGAGCTGGCAGAGCAAGACATTCCTAACCAAAGTATCTGGCGAACGCTGACAAAAAACAATCCGGCTAGAAAGCTTATTCCGAAAGATATACACAACGCTGTTCAGAAGATCAACGCCGAAAAAAATGTCGGTAAGTCTCCGATGCAAAAACTTGAAAGCATTCTTCTCGAAAAAAATTACACTTATTACATGCGCACGAATGAGATATCAAACGAAGTTGAAGATGTCTTCTTTGTTCACGAAAGATCATTCAATATGTGGTGTGCCTTCCCGCATGTGCTAATTATTGACGCCACCTACAAAACGAACATGTACAACCTGCCATTTGTTCAGGTCGTAGGCATGACGTCGACAAACAAATCGTTTACGGCTGCTTGTGCGGTAATTTCCGCTGAGAAGTCAGAGAACTACCTATGGGTGTTGCAGAGGATCAAGTCTATGCTGGTAGGATGTATGGAACCGCGCGTGATTTTAACAGACAGGGATTTTGCGCTGATGAACGCGTGTGAACAAGTTTTTCCAAAAGCGCATAAGTATCTTTGTCGGTTCCATATTCAACAAAATATTAATAAGAACAGCAAGAAGAAATTCTCTGACAAGGATTGGAAAGAATTCGTACGTAGTTTTTGGTTATTGTGCGAGTCTACGACCGAGGAAATATACAGGTATAACTTGGAAAACTTTGAAGCACAGCTGAAAGAAGATGACCGTGAACGTAGGTATTTCTTACATAATTATGTTCAAATTTTATATAATAACAAAAACTGACTATTTACGTTTTTTTTAATTTTAGAGGTTTTTGATTATATGAAGAAATCCTGGTTGGATCCGTACCGTGAAAAGTTTGTATCATGCTGGATTAACAAAACTATCAACTTTCACCAAACTACGACCAACAGGGTTGAGGGCATGCATGCAACACTAAAAAGTCACTTTCCAAGTCATCGCAACACACTGGATAAACTTGTACTGTATGTTGATCATGTTGTTGATAGACAATACACCGAGATTAGTACAAGCTTTGAAACAAGCCTCCGAAAAGTGATGACGCACCACAAGAAGCAGCCCATGCTTGCATATATTCTCAGAAAGGTTTCAATATATGCGATTGAGCTTTTGAGTAGGGAACTAAAACGTAAGGAAGACGGGTTGAGAGCCTACGGTGCAAGCTGTGGTTGCCAACTTTTTACCAGCTGTGGTTTGCCATGTGCCTGTCGTTTGGAAAAGTTGGAAAATAAAGGTAATTAATATCTTTGACCTTTCTCGTTATGATTCTGCCACCTAATTTGTTTTCATCCACAGGTCAGCAACTCCGGATCACACACATAGACGTGTTCTGGAAGAAGCTTAACTTCAAGCCTGCAAAGAAAAACATAGAGGATATCGATGTAGACGCGGAATTTGAAAAATTGAAACAAAAGATCGATCCAACACCCCCTCAAGTGAAAAGGAGCTTCTTTGAAAAGTTTCAGCAAATCCTCAATCCAGGGAACAATAACAAAAAACCTCCTGCTGTTCTGAAGAAAACTCGTGGTCGCCCAACATTGAAAACGCAGGAAGAAAGAAAGGTTGAAGCCGCTAGAAAAAGCTCGTACATTCCGTCGGAAGAAACTTGGGTCGAGGCCTCAGATGATCTTCCCCGTCACAGCTCGTACATATCACTCGAAGATTCTAGAAGACAAAAGAATACCAAACCGATCAACCTGCACCCTGATTTCCCGATGATCAAGCTCGCTCCTAAGACGGATATAGCGATCCGCAACTTCGCATCTCAGATTCCCGAAGTGATCCATCCATACATCGTTAGAATAAAGGACGTGAAACCAGATGGTCATTGTGGGTTTCGATCGGTGGCTGTTGGGTTAGGATTGAAACAAAATTCATATTTGATGATCCGGAAACAACTTATAAAGGAGTTACGTAGGAACGAATCGCTTTGGAGGCAGTTTTTCGATCCGGAAAACATAGGACATTATGATGCGCTGCTTAGACGGATCAATTTCAAGGGGGTGGGACGAGCAGATATCGAAAATTACATGACGATGCCTGACACGGGGTTTCTTATTGCCCAACGATACGGTGTGATTGTTCACACCTTCGACATGCGTGGGAGCTGTACAATTTTCCCTCTGCTGGGCGGGCCAAACGAAGCTGAGCAACCTCACCTGGTGGTTGCGGTTGTGTTCGTCGACCATGGGCATTTCATACATGTAGATCTTGGAGGTTGTTATCCAATGCCTCCCCCACACCCACTCTGGACAGCGAACAGAACAGAGCGCGCAGCAGCCTGGCATACATTGTACCGGGATCAGATCAACGCGTACGAAATGCTTATGTATCGTGCCCCTGACCTTAATGTAACCCCATATGTTCACGATGTAGGTTAAATGTGTTTAATAATAATCACGTTTGTGCTTGTTCAATATATGCGTTACATCACGTTAAAAACCGAATGTCACCTGCGCGACCCAATCAGATTCAATACGCACTTGTACGACCCAAAATGACAATATACATCATAATACTACAATTAATGAAAAAATACGTCATGTTCATGTACGGTAGGCGGCTGATACACATAACACCTCTCACAGGAGTACTTGTGCTTTCAAACCAAAATGATACGATATAACGGAATAAGACATCACACGTAACCGATTTGATCCGGAACTTGCAATATAGTTCATATATAATAAAAAATGATGTATAATGGAAAAAACGTAAAATTTAGACTATTATCGACGCGTTTGTGAATTAAAAACAATTTAAAAAAAATAAAAAAAGGCCCGAAACGCCCCGCTTTGACCTAAGCGACCCGCTTTGACCTCAAAGCGCCGCGCTATGGCCAAAGCGGGGCGCTTCGACCCCTCGCTATAGCTGAAGCGGAGGGCCTTCTCCCCCATTTCAAACCAAACACCCAAACACACACAACCAGTGCGATTTACACACACTAGACCGGATCGAACATCATTTCACCCGTTTCACCCGCTAAAAGGTACGATCGAACTTCATTTCATGTTTTGGTTCAAGTTATGTGTGTATTATTGTTTGATTTTTGTTTGATTTGGGCTGGGGATCGATCCGGTCCGCTGTTCTTCATCACGAAGAACCAAAGCGCCGCGCCGAGGCCAAAGCGCGGCGCCTTGGTTCATGTTTTTTTTTTTATTAATAATATTTGTTTATTATTTATAATTAATATTATTTGTTTATTATTTAAATTGTTTAAATAATATAATTTATTTATTATTTATAATTAATATTATTTGTTTATTATTTAAATTGTTTAAATAATATAATTTATTTATTATTTATATTTAATATTATTTGTTTATTATTTAAATTGTTTAAATAATATAATTTATTTATTATTTATATTTAATATTATTTTTTTATTTCAACGTGCAGAGATGGATTCCTCCGATGATGAGATTGAGCATATGGAGGCTGAGGGAGTGGTGGGAGATGAGGGAGAGCAGCCGGCATGTCCGTACCTGCAGTTTCCGGCGGGGTCACGGGCGAGGAGGAGATGCGCGAGGTTGCGCGGCATCCCCATTGGGGAGCATGTAGGGATAGACTGGGGCCTGCTGGACACCGTGGGAGAGGCCGCGCGGGCGCGTGAGATAGTTGGACTAGATACTCCTTGGTCGCGCCTATTTGAGTTAGCGATGGAGGACTCGTATCCTGAGGTTACGTGGGAGTTTCTTTCCACGTTTACATACGCGCCGCATCCGGCGGATTACGTCGAGGACCCGGATTTTCCAGTCCACGAGGTTACATTCCGTCTCGCCGGTCAGGAGTTTCAGATGAGTGTGCGGCAGTTTGTTGTGCATACAGGTTTGTTTAAATAATATTATTTATTATTTTATATTTAATATCATTTGTTTATTTAATGTTATTTGTTTATTTAATATTATTTGTTTATTATTATTATTTATTTATTTAATGTTATTTGTTTATTTAATATCATTTGTTTATTTAATATTATTTGTTTATACAGGTTTGTACACATAGGCCGAGCTTGATACTGATTTATATACGCAGGCGGTTACGATGATGGACAGGCAGACGCTTATCAGTTTCTGGAGGTCCATTTCCACTAGACCCTTTGGGAAATCCTGGCAAAAGGCCACCTCCATTAGAGACCCCTTGTTCCGATACTTGCAGCATGTTATCGCGGCAACTATCGTGCCGCGGGGTGCCAGCAGGGAGAAGGTCAACCTCGGTGACCTTTTCTTTCTATACTGCCTACTGCGGGGCCAGCCCTGCAATCTAGCAGCCTGCCTGGCAGATTACTTTGCCACCGCAAACCACCGGCAGCTCCGCGGGTGGGTGCACACTGGCTCATTCATCACCGCCATCGCTCGCTCGCTCGGGATCGTGCTCGAGGGAGATCCGCTGCTGTCCGATCCGGTCCCGTCTACCAGGTTGGGCCGCGCGTCAGTTTCTAGCATGCAGATCACCCGTCGCTTTGATGTTGGTCTGAGGTTTAGGGGCATGGACGGGCAGATTTGGCAGCCGGAGCCGGTGCCGGAGGTCATCCCGGTTGTTATTGAGTTGAGGCCTGGAGTGTTGGCTCCTCCTGCTGAGCAGGCGGCCGCTCGGCAGGCTCAGCTACAGGCTCTGGGACTCGATGAGTTCCCGGGCCAGCCTCAGGCTGAGGCTGAGGCTGAGGCTGAGGCTCAGGCTCAGCCTGAGCCTGTATTAGAGGATCCGGCTCAGGAGGAGCATATCGAGGAGATCCTGGTACCACCAGTTCAGCCAGCTCCGGAGCCGCCACAGTACCCGCAGCACGTTTACGCTGACCTGCCTCCGGTAGCGCGTGAGGTGGCTCGGGACTTCGACCGGCGCCTGAGACGCCAGGCCGCACGCCAGGACTGGATCATCGAGACGCTCGTTTCTCTACGAGAGGCCGCTGGGTTGCCTCCACTTCCCCTCCCACCGTCCCCACCGCACGAGGATTAGTACCTTAGTTTGTTTGTATAGTGTTTTGTTATGTATTATGTAGTCAGTTGTACCTTTTTGTTTTGTATGTACAAACTGATATATATTTACATCCCGTTGGTTTTGGATTGTTTACGTTTAATTCTTATGGCTTTCTGTACAATTTATTTAACGTGTTCGTTTAATTTAACAAAATAAACTAGGTTAACAGTTTATAAAGACGCACTTATATTATATACGTTCTATAAAAATAATGACGTAAAAAAACGTAATTATAAAACAACGTATTATAAAACTCAAATACAATTTTTTCCTCCAAAAAAACACTACCAAACTAACCCACATCCCACCTATTTCAAAAAAAAAACAACACAAATTACAGCTAACACTTTTTGTCTTTTTGCACACTCAAAGCGCCCCGCTTTGGCCATAGCGGGGCGCTTTGGCCAAAGTCAACAGACAAGGACTGACTCCAAAGCGCCCCGCTATGGCCAAAGCGGGGCGCTTCGAGTGTGCAAAAAGACTAATGCCGTGTGCGAATAGACCAGGCCTGATACATACCGAAAAGAATGCTATATTTATTTGAGTAATAAAATACAAGATTCGATGATCCAAGTTTGGGCATAATGGGTTACAGGGTGATGTTTAATACAAAGTTATTTTTTAAACAGAAAATTTTTGGTAATCATACCAACATTTATTCATTTATGATATTAATATTCTTTTGTTCTAACACTATGTGATTAATGTTATATGTTTATATGGTTCTCACAATTCGCAACTCTTATTTAAAATGATTTTGTATTGAATCCTATGTTTTATGAGTTATATACATTGTTAAATAATAGATATGGTTACTTTACTATATATATTATACTAGGTTAGAACCCCGTGTATTACACGGGTTGAATAAATGTAATTTTATATATTAAGTAATAAAAGTTATATTTTTATGAACCCCGTATATTGTACGGGTTAAATAAATGTAATTTTATATATCAAATAATAATAAAAAGTCATATCTTTAAAAAGCATGTGTATTACACAAATTAAATAAATGTAATTTTGTATACTAAATGATAAAAACGTCGTATCTTTAAAAAAACCCGTGTATAATCGGGTTGAATAAATCTACCAAATAATAAAAAAATTACATACTTAAAAACCCCGTATGTTACACGTGTTGAATAGATCTGAAAAAGAGTTATATCTTTAAAAACCATGTGTATTACACATATTAAATAAATGTAATTTTGTATATTAAATACTAAAAACGTCGTATCTTTAAAAAACCCGGGTATAGTCGGGTTGAAAAATCTAACAAATAATAAAAGAATTATATCCTTAAAAACCTTGTGTATTACACGTGTTGAATAAATCTAATTTTACATAGCAAATGATAAAAAGTTATATATTTAAAAACTTCGTGTATTATACGGGTTATATAAATGTAACTTTGTATAGTAAATAATAAAAAAGTTATATTTTTCAAAACCACGCATTTTACACGAGTTGAATAAATATAATTTTGTATACCAAATAATAAAAAAATATATTTTTATTAAATTAGGGTAACATTTAATATTAGCTTATTATATATATATAGGGAGAAGATCATGCGAGAACCACCTCTTATTGTGAGAACCGCGAGAACCAATGTGAACACACCAAAAATGCCTAAAAATAGCTAAAAATCACACAAAATTTTTTTTTTTTTGATTTTTTTAATATTTTTTAGGTTAAAATCGCTACTTTTCGAACAAAAAAAAAATTTACATTTTTTTTTAATTTTTTTTTTCGAAAAGTAGCGATTTTAACCTAAAAAATATTTAAAAAATCAAAAAAAAATTTGGATTATTTTTAGGTTTTTTTGGGGGTTTAGTTTTTAGCATTTTAGCTTGGGGGGGGGGGGGGGGTTTAGGTTTTTTTTTTTTTGGGGGGGGGGGTGGGGGTTAGGTTTTTTTAGCTATTTTAGGTTGTGTTCACATTGGTTCTCGCGGTTCTCACAATAAGGGTGGTTCTCGCATGAGCCCCTCCCTATATATATAGGGTAGGGCTATATAGAAAACCCTATCTATATAAAAAAACCCTAGAAAACCCAACCTCCCGACATTTTTTTTTAAAAATAACACATGTTATATACATGTTTTTAAGAGTTTTGAGCCAAAAAAATCAAAAAAGCGCCGAAGGGATAATTTAAAAAAAAAATTCAGCAATTTATGTCTTTTGTGCCTAACACATGTTAGGCACTGAAATTTGTTTATTTTTTTTTTAAAAATCCCTTCGGCGCTTTTTTGTTTTTTTGGCCCAAAACACTCTAAAACATGTATATTACATGTGTTATTTTTTTTTAAAAAAATGTCGGGAGGTTGGGTAAAAATGGGGGGAGATTTGGGTTTCCAGAGTTTTCTACTTAATAGGGTTTTCTGTCTAGCATTGTCCTATATATATATATATATATAGGATTGAGTTAAAATGAGAACCACTCCCAGTTGTAAGAACTGTGAGAACCATCTCAACCAATCAGGTTATGCCAACAGAAAGGGTATGTTGGTCATTTACCCAAAACATCAAATCCCCCTCTCTCTTCCATTAATGATACCTGACACCACCATCTCTCTCCATATTCTCTTTCTTCCAAAGTTTATTATCTCTCCTATAAAACTCCTCCCCTTTATCTTCTGCTGTGTAAAAGAAGCTTCACCAGTCACCACCATCTCTCTCATAATTTGATCTCACCGGCGATATGTCAGCCGATACTCCGGCGCCCAGCATCTCCGACAAACCCCCCAAAAACCCACCGAGCTCCATCCTTTCCGTTCACCGGCGACTTCTCCGTCACACACCACCATCCTCCTTCTCCCCGTTTTACCGACAACCTCAGCCTACAACCACCTCATCCATCTTTTCCGGTAACTGATTATTCAGCGAGATGTTCTCTGTGTTTCTGGTAACTTATTTTCCAGAGACGAGCTCCGGAGGTGCGGCTCCGATGGTTTTCAGCAGCATCGATGAATGGTGTGAGTCCATTTTATTTTGTTTCTTTTCTTCACCTTCTTCTTTTCAGATCCGTTTGAATGAGTTAACTATCCGATTAGACTTGTGGTTGCAGGAGGTGGTGGTTGACAGTTTGGGGGGAGGGTGTTGATGGTGACGGTGGTGTTTTTGATGGCTGACGGCGGTGTTGATGGGGGGGGGGAGGGGTGTTGATGGTGACGGTGGTGTTTTTTATGGCGAAAGGGAGTGGTGAGTGGTGGGGTTGCAGGTATTATCATGGGTGAATCTGGGTTTGATTCTGAGTGGTGGGGTTGCAGGTATCATCATGGGTGAATCTGGGTTTGATTTTGAATTCTTGATCCGTTTTGTGATGGGTTTGAATATGGGTTTGATTTTGAGTCGTGGGTTTGAATATGGGTTTGATTCTGAGTGGTGGGTTTGAATCTGGGTGGTGGGTTTGAATCTGGGTTTGATTTTGAATTCTTGATCTGTTTTGTGATAACTGCACTTGTTTGAATGTTTTTTGAACGGATACAGGGTTGCTTGAATGATGCATTTGTATTCTTTGATTATGTGGGTTTTGATCGGTTTGGATTTGGGGAGGCGATGATGAAAAAAAAACGTTTGTTTTGATGACGATGGCGCGGCAAGGACGGCGGAGGGTAGGTTTTTTGAACCTGCAACCCCATTTTGCAGCCTTTTTGATTATCGGAAAATCTGAGCCAAACCCCGTTTTTTTTCGAGATACGCTTTGTTTTGATGTTGTTGGCCTTTTATATTTTTTTTCCCTAGTCGATGACGATAATAATCTATCTATCAGAGACACCTACCGAGTTTGCGTTTTCTGGGTGTGTCCGTGTTTGCGTAAAAAGTTTTTTGTATAAACCGTAAACTTTTTAACGTAAACCGTAAACTTTTTTAACGTAAAACGTAAATCGTAAAAAGTTTTAGGTAAAACGTAAAATAAAAATGTAAATAACGTTAACGTAAAAAACCGGCGCGTAAAACGTAAAAAACCGGCGCGAAAAACGTAAAAAACCGGCGCGTAAAACGTAAATAACATTAACGTAAAAAACCGGCGCGTAAAACGTAAAAAAAAGTTAACGTAAAAAACCGAGGCGTAAAACGTAAAAAACCGGCGCGTAAAACGTAAATAACGTTAACGTAAAAAACCGGCGCGTAAAACGTAAAAAAACGTTAACCTAAAAAACCGGGGCGGTTTTAGGTTTTTTTTTTGGGGGGGGGGGGGGGGTGGGGGTTAGGTTTTTTTAGGTTTTTTTTAGCTATTTTAGGTTGTGTTCACATTGGTTCTCGCGGTTCTCACAATAAGGGTGGTTCTCGCATGAGCCCCTCCCTATATATATAGGGTAGGGCTATATAGAAAACCCTATCTATATAAAAAACCCTAGAAAACCCAACCTCCCGACATTTTTTTTTTAAATAACACATGTTATATACATGTTTTTAAGAGTTTTGGGCCAAAAAAATCAAAAAAGCGCCGAAGCGATAATTTAAAAAAAATAAAAAATTTCAGCAATTTATGTCTTTTGTGCCTAACACATGTTAGGCACTGAAATTTGTTTATTTTTTTTTAAATCCCTTCGGCGCTTTTTTTGTTTTTTTTTTGCCCAAAACACTCTAAAACATGTATATTACATGTGTTATTTAAAAAAAAAATGTCGGGAGGTTGGGTAAAAATGGGGGGAGATTTGGGTTTCCAGAGTTTTCTACCTAAATAGGGTTTTCTGTCTAGCATTGTCCTATATATATATATATATATATATATATATATATATAGAGGGGTTAACGTACATTAAGTGTTATCGTACATTACATACGCGAAGCAGGGAACCGTCCGATCAGGCACTAATCACGCATGGGACACAAAATAACGCATGGGATCCTTTTTTTTGACCTAATCACGCATTGGAACATAATTACGCAAGTTCATTTTGTCAAACCTATCTAATAATAACGCATGGAACATAATTACGCAAGTTATATTGTTTGTCGCGTATGATAACGTATGATAAGCGTTTTTGTACATTATACTTATATATATATATATAATATAAGATAAGTAGAAGAGAGAAGTATTAGTTTTAAAAATATATTAAATTAACAATTTAGATTCGAGGATAATATTTTATTAAAGTATGATAAGATTTAATATTAATTTATTTTTTACTTTTTGTTAATATAAGATAAATATAGATTTGAGGATACCTTCAATAAATGAAATGTGTCCAAAAGTTGATTTCTTTTATTATAGTAGATAGATGACTAAGTTATGATTCTATTCAGTGGCGGAACCAGCCTATTAAATCAGGGGTATCCAAAAAAAATTACTGTGCAATCATACAATATTAAAAAAAAAACGACAATAAATAAATAAAGTAAAACAAATACCTAATAGATTTATCCTCTTCTTTTTTTTCATAGCTTAAATCTTTCCATCACGTTGTCCACTTTTACTTTATGAAAAAAAATCATTTTCGACTGCACAAGCCATGGCATTGTTCAAAAATTTCGGGCCCATTTGATTGCGTATAAAACATGCCCATTGCCGCCCCCATAATCAACATATAAATGGGACTGTTTTATTATTATTTTGGATCTTGGGCTAATGGGCTAGCTTAATAGGCTATTAACAATTATGTTTGGGCTTGTAAAAAGAATTAGATTTACACTCTTATACTATCCTATTTTTAAGGTTAGGGTTATCCTCGTATTTTTTAGGTGTATTCTTTGTATAAAAACGAAAAAAATAACACTGCGAATACAGGGTTAAGCCGTAGCCCGTGCTACGGCTGCTTATATTGTAGTTCCGCCTCTGATTCTATTAGTTATGAGTACGAAGCTACGAGAAACGTAATAATGACTCTAGGCAGGCGATGATATAAACTTGACTATGTTTTATATGAGAAATGGTTTTGTGAATATAGACAAGTGTGAGATGAATTGCATTAGTTATCACTATCCAGTAAAATTTTAATACTCGATAAATTAATAACCTCAATAAAAATAATAATTTGTCAAGTCTCAATTTTGAACCAGTACAAAATTGGACCCCAATCGATAAAATAATAAAATAATAACTTTTTTTGAAATCCCAATATATATATATATATATTGGTCCCAACGAAACTATAAATTAATAATTACTAAAAGATTCCAAATTATAAGATGAGTAAAATGCACAGATAGTCCCTGTGGTTTTGCAAAATAACACATATAGTCCCCAGCTTTTGGAAATTACACTAGTGCTCCCTGTGGTTTGACAGTTTGTTACTCGGATAGTCCCTGTAGTGGATGGCGGTTAGTTTTCTCCGTTAAATGGATATAAAATGACAAATTTACCCTTCATCTTCCCCAAATTATAAAAACAAAACAACCCACCCCAATTTCACCCAAATCAAACAAACCCCAAAACAGAGTATACACTGTTTAACCAAAATATCCAGATTACGGAGATGTAGAAACCTTCGAGACGTCATATTCACCACAAGATCACCTTCATCGAACCGTCAATTCATAAAATTAATCGCCGGAATTGACCCTCCGTACAGTCGCCGGAGATCATTAATCGGCAGTCAAGTTCGGTGCAAATGGGAGAACAACAAGAATAATAATAATAACAGTAAAACGACGTCGTCGTTTGTAACAAGGAGGATCAAGGCGGAAGTTAACTGCCTTAATTGTAGCAAACCAAAAGATCAGGTTTTTTCCGATGATTGCCACGTCATCCCGCCACCAGTAAGTTCTAATTTTGTTCCCGGCGGTAAGAACTGAAAAACAAGCGGTGGGGATTGCCATCGTTGCTAGGTATAGTATACTATTTTATTTCCGTTTTTCTTCAGAATAATAAAGAGTAAAATGCAAAAGGGGATTGTTTTGGGGAGTGGTGGAAGGGGGTGGCGGTGGTGGGGAATGGTGACAGAGGCGGTGGTGGTGATGACGGTGGTGGGGAGTGGTAATAGAGGCGGTGGTGGTGGTTAATGGTGTGGGAACAGAGAGATAGGTGGGGTGGGTGGGGTTGGGGTGGGGTTATTTTATTTTTATAATTTGGAGAAGTTAAAGGGTAAATTTGTCATTTTACATCCACTTAACGGAGAAAACTAACCGTCATCCACTCCAGGGACTATCCGAGTAACAAACTGTCAAACCACGGGGAGCACCGGTGTAATTTCCAAAAGTTTGGGACTATATGTGTTATTTTACAAAACCACAGGGACTATCCGTGCATTTTACTCTTATAAGATTGTATATTTGTACAGTAAAAAATGAATCTATAGTCACTTATTTTTTTTGTTGTACTTCAAATCTATATCGAGTTCATCATATAATCTGCTCATTGCACTTAGACCGTTGGGCGTGGTTCGGGAAAGCAAAGCGGGAGGACGACGTGGAGGGGGACCCCGACGGGAAACACTGCCCCCGTCCTAAGATAGGGTCAATTGGGGAGTATCTCCCGTCCAACCCTGAGGAGAATTGTTTTGACCGTTTGATTATTTTATTGTTTTTTATTTGTTTCTTTTATTATTTTTTTTTGTGTTGCAGGTTGAACTTTGAAGGTGAAGGAGGTAAAATGGTCAATGTTATTTTATAACTTTTTAAACCCTTAAGTTTCCTTTAGTTTTAAATAACACCTTTAGAATTTGGTTTTAATTTAAAAAGATCCCTCAAATGTGTTTTAGTTTTAAAGAATACACCTTAGAATTTAGTTATATATGTTAATGTTTTAAAGTTTAATAAATTAAAAATATGTTTAGTTATTTTTATTTTAACAAATTAAATGATTAAAAAATGTTATTTATAAATAAAATACATTAAATAAAAAATATAAAAAATGAAAGGGGGAACCATACCCCACTTTGGGAGGTGGGGGGGGGGGGATTTGGTGAGGTGGAAAGGAGGGTGATGTGGCTCCTATGTAGACTTGGGGAAGGGTAAACCACACACCACTCTAGGGGGATGGTGATGTGGAAGGGAGGGTGATGTGACGTCTATCTAGACTTGGGGAAAGAGGAACCACACCCCACTCTTGGGGAAAATTGGGGGGAAATTGGTGATGTGGAAGGGAGGGTGATGTGGCGTCTATCTAGACTTGGGGAAGGAGGAACCACACCCCACTTTTGGGGAAAATTGGTGAGGTGGAAGGAAGAGTGATGTGGTGCCTATGTAGACATGGGAAAAGAGGAACCACACCCCATAATATTAGGAGTTGGGACATTGTTTTCTCATTGTTGATTGGTCATGCTTGATTTTTGAATACCTTTTAGTTTATGAGCCATAATTGAAAATTTAATTAATTTGTGAATGTACACTGGACTTGAAAATTTAAAGATCATATGTTAAATCTTTTTAAATTAATAAATTACTAATTTATCGATATAATAGTATCTCACTAAATTAATGAGATATATCGACCCTAACATCATTAATTTATAGAGGTTTTATTGTATTCTATTATGTTACAGTAGACTATTGTGAGATGAATCGTATCAGTTTACACTATATTACATACTAGGTTAGAACCCCGTGTGTTACACAGGTTGAATAAATGTAATGTAATTTAATATATTAAGTAATAAAAAGGTAAATATATTTATAAAAAAAACCCGTGTATTAGGTTGAATAAAACCATATATTACACAGGTTGTATAATATATAATTCAATCGGTTAAGAATATTGGGAAGCGGAAAAAATAATGATTTGATATTGTGATTTAAAAGGAGAGAGGATCAAACATATTATTATTTAATATGAGAGTAAGACGTTCTATTACTTTGAAATCTCATATATGACCTTTAACTTCATATATTATATTTACTCTTTTCTAGCTTAATTTAGTTAGCTTAAATATTATATATATGGAGAATACTATTGTGTATAGAAAAAAAAATAGAAAAATAAAAACAAAAAAAGGGTAAAAATAAATTTAAGCTTAAAATGTGTTATATAAAAATATGAAAATAGAAAAAAAAGGGTAAAAATAAATTTAAGCTTAAAATGTGTTATATAAAAATATGAACATATAAGAAAACTTAAAAGTTAAAAAAAAGTGTAAAGTGACTATTTATTAGATTGTTTTTAATAAATTGGGTATTTTTGATATTTTAACTATTTGTAAGGACATATATGATATTTTTGGTTTTTGTAAGGGTATATATGATATTTTTCATTTTTTGCTGGGCATATATGAAAATTTTCAAGTTTGTAAGGGTATATATGAAATTAATCCTATTATTATTAATAAAAGGTAATGATAAATTAAAAGATTAAAGATTAACTGATTAAGTGATAATGATAATTAAATAAACAAGCATTAGGGAATTAAATTTAATAAAAAGAAAAAACCAATCACATATGTATATTATACGTTCAAGGAATTCAAAATTTTAAAATTAAACTTCCTTAATTTTAGGATTTATAAAAGCAGATATATTTGAAATTTAAAGTATTTATCTACAGTATAATAGGTGCTGATAATTCTATTTAGGCGAGAAAAGACATTAAAGAGCTTCCTATTTAATGACATGTGTCCTTCATACGATTTACTTTATTATATGTACTAGGTTAGATACCCGTGTGCTACACGGGTTGAACAATGTAAAATATGTAATACATAACTCTAAATATTTTTTTATAAATGAAATAAAATATTACTAATAAATGTCTTTTGTGAGATTAACATTCAAACACACCTTAACTTCAATTTAGAGTATCTAAGCGACCACAACTTAGCATGCATAGGACCTTCTTTGAATCAATAAGCTTATATAACTTCCAACAAAGTTAAAGTAGCAACAACATTATTGTGGTAGTACATCAATAACTTTTGAACACTTCCACCAAGAGCCTTTAATCCAGCAAAATGTATAAGTGAATCAAACATGCATAACAATTTTAATTGCAGCCTTTTTATATCTATAAAAAAACAAAATAAAATAAAACAATGAGTAAATAAGTTTACTTTGAGGAGGTAATAACGTCTCTCATTGAGGCGCTCGTCCCTCATGTCCATATGCATAAAAATAAATAAACAAACATTAATACTCACTCCTTGAAGGCATTGTACAGTCTAACTCCGGATCATCAGCACATAATGCGATGATCTTATCATCTTTCTCTCCATGAGGTTGTCATCTAATGTCATTAAGTTCAATGATAGTTAAAAATAAAATTTTTTTTGAAACATAATATCGTACTTGAGTGATAATGGGCATGACACCAATTGCTTTTGAATGAAGAAAACAGCTTGGAGGATTGGTTTGCCAACCTGCAAAAACATTGATCATTTCTCATTAATCATAGTTAATACATAAATTCACAAAGATTTTTTGATTCTCTAGAAAGGTTGCAGCTTTTAATTATCAGCAAACGCAAACTGTAGAAACAAAAAAAGAAGTAAAAAGAACTAAAAGGGTATAAGGTAGTCTTCATGCTCACCATCGTACTAATCTACTTTTAGTCTTTCACTCTTTTCATCCTTAACCTATCTATAAAACCTTGACACCTATTCCTTTTCTCGAACCCAAACTCAAACCTACCCTATAGCAATATTTATAGACAAAAACACAAAGTACCCTCTTACATCCACTTCAAATTTCAACCTCTGTGTTGTGTTGTGTTTGGATTGCAGTCAATAAGAACATATTTGCACCAAAACCCAATCCATGACAAATGAAACCCCTAGTTTTCCACTTAATAGAAACCGATCGTTCAATCATAACTCATAATACAAAATAATTTCCATTAAAGAGTTCTTAACCCTTACTTAATAGTAACTTAAAACTTTGTCTACCAAAAAAAAAAATTAAAATCTTTTATGACTTACTCCTACAAAATAATTTTCATTACAATTGATCATGGGAGCCTACATCACTTAGAATGGGAAAGTGTATGTATCTTCAAAGTAGCAGCATTGTCACACTTACTTAGCTGAGTAGAGTTTGAGAGCCCATACCATATAAATTCAGCACATATGGCCACTGTCCAAAAAAACATAAAATATAGAACTAATGATGTTTTTGGATTATTCCCATGGTTAATAAACAAAGAATTACTTCAGTTATATCCTTTCAGAAGTTCAAACATTCATACTTATCCATCTAAATTCATGATAGCATATTTATCCTTTCAAAATATTGTTTCATAGTAAATAAAATAAAATCTTACGGATAATAGTTTGTTTCATAATTAACAAATAAGAAAACAATTTTATTACTACAAATCATCAAATCAAAGTTCATAATATATATTACTATCTCTATACAAGAATAATCGATCAAAAAGTTGATCCATACAAACCCACATCTTGAAATCATAAAAGAAATCATACAAACCAACAAATATACGTATTTCAATGTATGGAAATTTTAACATGACTATAGCCATTGAAAATTAAATTAAATAAATAAATCTAATAATGAAAAATTAAAATATATAAGTACCTACAATTACCAATTAGTGTTTTAAATGACAAATCTTCTCTTGACTGCAACGAATCACCAAGCAGAGCTTTTCTCTTCCTTTATTTGAAAGCCACTGTATCAAATCAAAGTTCATAATATATCTTTCCAGAGCCATCGTGAGAGAATGACAGATGAAGATTTTGGAAACTGTATCAGCATAGCATGATGGAAAGTTTTAAACTTAGCATCTGAGATTGTGAGGGAAGATAGATAGTTTAGTTAGGGTTTGTGAGGAGACTGTTGAAAAGAACCGCATACGGCGCAATGTTTAACGAAATGAAATACGGATAAGGGTTAGAAGAGCATATGGGGCACTCGTGACCCGAAGAAAAACCCAGACAAAATGAGCGGGAAAAAAAGCTTGAGGAGGCCTGAGAATGTGACACCTGTCCCACCATAAGTTTTATTTATTATAATAGTAAGATTTAAAATTAAACTTCCTTAATTTTAGGATTTATAAAAGCAGATATATTTGAAATTTAAAGTATTTATCTACAGTATAATAGGTGCTGATAATTCTATTTAGGCGAGAAAAAACATTAAAGAGCTTCCTATTTAATGACATGTGTCCTTCATACGATTTATTTTATTATATGTATAGACTAGATAGTTTTTGTTTCTATGATTGTCTTTTTTCGTATACATTTTATATGGTTCTCACGTTAATTCAATTTGTAACTTAAGACTCATTTATACTGTAACCTAACCCTGTATAATATATTTGAAAAAAAAAGATAATTAATTGTTACGGTCCGGTTTGGTTTTTGGTATAAATCGTAAACCAAACGGTTCATTTAAGATTGAAAAATATCAAAGCCGACTGACAGCAAGTTAAATAGAAAAACCAACCATAAAACCAAACTAATAACCTATTCAAACGATTTTAAACCGAACCATGAGCAATTGACAACCCTCCTGGCAAAATTTATATCAACTGATACAACAACTGTTTTGAGCATCTAGGGTTTACTGAATGGGGGACAATCATCCTTCATCGTCTACGAACCATGATCCAACAGCAACAACGAAGGTCACAGACATGGATATGGATTCACTGGTTCATTGCACAAGCTACCTCACCCTTCAGGACATCTCTAACATGGCCGTTTCTTGTAAATTCCTCAATCGCCTCGTTTATTCTGATTCCATCTGGCGACGCTTGTTCAGGTTCTATTTTCTCAATCGATTTCTCTTCATCCACTACCTTGTTATGTCAAATGGTGTGAGATGCTTATGAATGACTTAAATTGATATTGCAAATAGAATAAACGGTGTCATTGTTCTCTGAGTGAATATTATTATGAAAGTAGAGTGTGATGTTCTCAAGATCATTGGCATTGCTTTCAGTTACATGTATCCTTGACAAATTCATCTGCAATTGAGATGTGTAGTATATTCTGTAAGACTGTGTGTGCTTTTGTGTAGGATTTTGTTCAAAGTAAAGATATTTTTTGGGTTGATAGGGAAAAAAATGTCTAAGCAGATGTAGGAAGTATGAGTTGCAACTGTATTGTGTGAAATACAGGCTGACTTGTTTGCTGCTATCATGTGTTGTGATTCTGATGTCTTTACAGTATGTGACTTAGGTGGCAATATTGGTTGGGTGGGTTACGGGTCAAAATGGGCAGGGCCAAATTGGATCAAATTAATATTCTCAATTCATCTTTTGCTTTATACTAAACAAACAATCATACTAATGAGTAATGCATTGCGTAACAAGATTTGCTACATGAATGGAGAAGAAATAACATATTTGCTACGTAAATGAAAAAAGTAACAATTTTGCTGTATAAATGAAACAAATAACGATTTAATTGCATAAACATAAAAGGTTAATTTGGAAGTGGACTAGGGGCTCGTGACTTTTAGGTGGGGTGTTTTTAACATATGGCCCCTCATCCCAACCAATATTGTCCGCTTTGACATGGGTGGATACTTTTTAGGAGTTCGTCCATGCATGCCAGAACTGATAATGCAGATCAGCAGGTGTGGTTGTTTTGTGTGTGATATAATACTGGTGCTAATTGTAATTTATTACTGTTTATTAAAGGGAGCGATGGCCACAGCTGGAACCCTATATCAATTCACAAAAATCAGGTCTAAGAGAAGCATATTTGGCACGATATAGTGCTTTGCAGCAGTTTAAGTTTGTTGACCCTTTAGATTCCAATGTATACTTGGAGGGAAAATCCAGTGACCTCTTATTAAGCAAGGATTCTGTATTTCTTTCTCAGGTACCAGATAATTGAATCTCTTTATCATATTATTGTAGCAGTTATATAGCACACTAGTTAGGGCATGGTAGTTATGATGGTTGTCTACACAACACATTATGTATGCATTACTACATACCCATGTGGCCATAGGGTTCTAAGCTCGTTCGTTACAAACTTGCAGGGTCCACTTATACAGATTTATAGCATTGATAAACTTCTACAAGGAGAAGCTTCCTTTGTCTCACTTAATGATCATCGTGCAAGAATTACCAGCATGAGGTATCTTTTTCTTATTTTTGACGTTGGCTTATATGTAGAAACAGTGTAATCAAGCATTCAACTTGACGTGTTCAGATGTCATTTAAATATGGACCCGATTTTTTTAAGCCGTGTTAATGATAATGGTCTTTTGTATCCAGATTGTTTCCTTTGAAAGAAACATCGTTATTTCGAAATGAGGCACATATAAATGATAATGTTTTAGTCACCTCAAGCTGTGATCACTCTATACGACTATGGTGGAAGGTATGGATATTAATCTTTACTCTTTAGGCAACCGTTGTATATCTTTAAATGCATCTTGAATGTGAATGTGTTACATAGCATCTTTTTTACATATCCTTGGTTATTTCTGTTGATTTACGTGTAGCCGGTTCGCTTTTATAACTTTTTATAGAAAATCAAATGTACATATCACTAAAAAAAATACGACTTCAGGGAAGTTGCCAGCGATGTTTCAGAGGTCACAATGGCCCTGTAACTGTTCTTTCTGATAAATTGTTGGGAGATGAAAATGGAAAAGTTTTTGCAAGTGGAGGTGAAGACAGTACAGTCCGCCTTTGGTCACTCAGGTCAACCGGAAAGCGTGGTCAACATGCTTTGAAGGCTACACTTTATGGGCATGAGAAGCCTATAGTATTCATGTCTGTTACCGGGTATAACAAGTTTTTTACATATTGAATGCTGTTTACGTACACACATGTTCACGCTTTCACATTTAAACACTCTTCTTTTTTGTATATGTATCCAGGCACAGGGCTTCCCTAATAGCGAGCATGTCAAAAGATTCTAAGGTATTGTTAACATTTTTTTTAATAAAAATGCAGTTTATAAGTTATCTAACATTTTTTAATAATAAAATAGGTTAGAGTGTGGGATGCCTCGATATCATCTAGTGACCGTAATTCCAGCTGTGTGGGCATGACGTCTGTTCCTGGTGTGCCAGTTGGCATGAAGTGCCATGATTCGTTACTCTATATTGCATTTGGTTCCTCCATCGGAGCGGTTGACTTGAGGACAATGAAAACCGTCTTCAGGACATCAACAAACGAAGGAAAATTGTATTCGTTTGACATTATGCCCTCTAAATTTTTAGCGTGCACTGGTGGACTTGGCAGGTTAAACTTATACCCGACATTTCAATTAAGATAATTTTTCATAGACTCCGACTGTTTCATGAAATTAGCAATTTTGAGATACAATTTTTGAACTTTAATTACTTGTATTTTTTATCATTACAACTCCATGATGCTATTGATTGTGGTCTGTGAAATTTCTCCTTTTTAGCAACTTTTGTGGGATTTAAGAGCAGTTTCTTCATTTATTTATGAGTTAACCGTCATTTTCGTCATTGTGGTTTGTCCAGTTATGTCAGTCCAAGCCAAATTTCAGATTTATACTATTTCCATCCCTGACATTCTTGAAACATGCCAGTTCCATCAGAAAACTGACGTCTGTTAAAACCTGTTCTTTAATGAAGGGTAAAAACGTCATTGTCCTTTTTTCTTAAAAGGGGTGTGATATGAACACGGCATATCCAATACTGAACAGCCCAGAACTCGACCCAAATCCAATCCCAAAACCTGACCCAGTTGCTGATTAAATTAATTAGAAAAATAGTAGGAACAATTTTGCAGTCAGTTCTTAAGAATATGGTAACTGCTGTTAGTAGTAGTATTTGTAGGAGTTTTTATTTAATTTGATCCGGACGATGTTTATGTATATATATTAGGGTTCTTAACCTTGTAATTGGAGATCGCCCTTCTCGAATTGGGTTGTTTTGTTTATGTAATAGAATATTTTGTTTGAGTCAGATTCTCAGATCTTAACAGGGCGGGATTTTCGTAGGGTTTAAAAAAGGAAAATAAAAGAAAATTAGAAAATGACGTTTTTACCCCTCATTAAACAACAAGTTTAAACAGACAGTTTTTTGGACAGAACCGGCATGTTTTAAGAATGTCAAGGACAGAAATGGTACAAATTTGAAATTTGGCCTAGACCTGCATAATTGGACAATCCACAAGGACGAAAATGGCAGTTAACTCTTTATTTATTTTTAATTGATTATAAAAGCATTATTATTACAGTATTAATTTAAATCTTGCTTGGCCCATTTGTGTGACTTTTAACCTGTCTGACCCATTTGGGTGACTTTTAGGTTTTAATTAGTTCAACCCATTTGGATGACTTTTAAGTTTTAACTTGTTTGCTGGTTCCTTTTTAGCTATATTTTGTTTGACTCGTTTGAAATGACAAACAACCCAAATTGACCCATTAAATTGTTGTTTACTTTGTGCAGAGGCCTGCTTTGGGACATGAGGAAAAATACAGGGACTGGGGATGCCGAACCAATGGCTGAACTGGATGGACATATAGGTCCGGTAACGCACCTACACATGGACCCATACAAAATAGTCACTGGTGGTCCTGAAGATCCACATATTAGTATCTGGGCTGCCAACACGGGTAATCAAACAAATGTTTTAAGCTGCTCACCTCTCGATAGCTCTGGTTGTTTTGCTATGGCTGTAGATGGTTTTCGAATTGTCACTGCTGGTTATAATCAAGAATATGGTGTTTTACGTTTTCGGGATTTCAATAATGCTGTGTGTTCTGGCTCGTTAAATGAGCACGTAAAAGGTTCAAAATTTTGGTGCCCATCAACTTCTGGTGATGGGGATGAATCTGACGGTTAAATAGGTTATCTTTCTGTACATATTTTGAGCACCTAAATTGAAAAGGTAACGTCACGTTTAAGGTGGTGTATTTTTGGAAAAATCTGGGTACCTGCTTTCGATTTTATATAATTTATCGAATATGAAAATACGGGTGTCACACTTATTGAGTTGATGAAGCTGATTGTGACACTAGTATGTAGGTTTAACTAAATCAAGATGTGGTTCCGTTGTGTTTTTTAAAGCGAAGCATTACCTAGAGAAGGAAACAAGCTAGTTTGATTATATGTGTCATCCATAGGTAGCGAAGAATACATGTTGAAGAAGAAGGCTAGCTAGACTCGAGAACATCAATCCTTTCTCTACCCCATGTTTTAAAAAAGCACAAGGCTCTTGGCGAAAGATTCAAGTGCGCAAATTGCTTTGTGTACTACCAAATAAACTTTATGTACAACCGAAAGTCGTATCTCTGTAATCTCTTTTACATAACCTTTTTTCTTCACCAAGTAAACCATTTGTAACCTCTTCATCCTTTTGGTAGCTTATACATATTAGTCTCCTTTAGACCTTAATTTTGTCCTAGATATGCATGAAGCGCTACCTCAAGGCCGTGAGCTGTTTTTCAGATCGCCTTGCGCCTTAGGCGCTCCTTTTTTAGAACCAAGCTTTACCCCTACCTCAAACTACTTTATAAAGAGCATACTCCTCCCATCATATCTTGATAAAACCCTCTTCTATCATATGAAGGTCGGTGAGAAGGTACGTGAAGCACCCAATGCACCGGGAGATGGACTTGCTTCTGTGGTGACTAGTTAAAAAGCACAACCAATTATGAACGGTGACGGGGGCTACAATTTCCTGTTTGTGTCATTTTTTGAAGATGTTAACTAGAGTCACTTGACTGTCGGATACATAAAAAACACATGAAAAGATGGATGTGAGATAATATATAATATATAAAATTTCTTTTATTCGTGTCAATAAAGAACCATCTGGTGTATTAGTTTGATTATTTCTTTAATTCGAACCCAAACCTAAAAACATGTGACCTTACGAATCACTTGCTTTCTTTGATAATTTTCTCAGAATTTTTTCAATGTCAATAAATATTTCATTACAATTCCAACATAACAAATCACAAACAAACAACACGTAAACATGCAACAAGCTACGCTGCAACCCCATTTTGAATTGCAAAACCGATCCTACTAAAAACGAAGCGACTCTTAACGGTCGAGAAATTACCATTCACGACCCGCTAGACCCTGTTCAGAAATTCCATGACCTCTTGGGCTAGAATATATAAAAAACAAATGAGATAATCACGTGTTAATTCTCTAAACAAGCTTCCTTAAAATTAACACTTAAAATTAACAGTTTACATGAAAATCTCAGTTGTATAAAGTCCAATTTCACATCAATACATGATACCTTAATTATCCAAAAATGAAATTATATAAAATATTATTTGGAAATTAACTCACGCAGTGGAATTTTGCAAGAGGTTGTTTGTGTTATTATTATTTTTCGAAGTATAAGAACTATTGGCTTAGAGTAATGTATTAACTGTAATGCATACAATAAAGCTCGAGATGGTGGAATTTTGACTATTTTAGCTCAACTCCGTAGACTTTCCAATTCCACCCTCAAAATGCCCACCACCGGGACGTCCACCGTCTCCGTCGTCACCACCATCCTCTTCCTCCTCCTAGCCACCACCATCACCACCACCACTTCCACCCCAATCCTCGGCCTAGACTCCTTCCTCTCCCACCACTCCCACCTCGACCCCCACGCCACCAACGACACCTTCCTCTCCCTCTCCTCTGCCCTCAAAAAATCCCTCTCCTCCACCCTCCGCCCACCCCCCACCACCTCCTCCCTCCTCTCCCTCCAAATCACCTCCCCCATCCACATCAAACTCGTGGGCCCCTCCTCCTCCTTCCCCTCTTCCTCCCCCCACCTCCTCCACTCCTTCCTCTCCGCCGCCCTCTCCTCCGATCACTTCCACGTCATCACCCCTTTCCTCCACTCCCACCGTCTCTCCCTCACCCACTCCCCCTCTTTCGACGTCTCTCTCTCCTCTTCTTCTCTCTCCTCCACCCTCTTCAACACCATCAAAGCCCAAATCGCATCCACCCCAGCACCCCTCAGATCCAATCTCATCTCAATCTCTTATTCTCAAATCGATACAATCATTAAACAGGATTACGAAAAAGAAAAACCCCTTCACGGAGTTTACATCTATTTGCTAAACTTAGGCTCGCAATCAAAACCCTATGCGTATCGATACACTGAAACCGATTCGTCTCTTGGTGTTACCAAATGTTCTGGAAGCATCTGGACCGGGAAAAACCGTTACTTGTGGATTGATTTGGGTGCTGGACCGGTGGACTACGGACCGGCGTTGTCCGGTGACGGTGTGTTACCCAAAGGTGAGTTTCATCCGTTGACTGCTGTTCATGGTAGAGTTAAATCTCAAAAGGGTTTGCTTGCTGATATGGCTTCTTTGATTTGGAGTGCTTATAAGGTGCTTCTTGTTCCTTCGTTAAGAATTCCTGTTGGGTTTGAGAATCAGTTGGTTGTTCAGTTTATACATGTTCATGGGGTTGAGAAGGATTATAAAGGGTTGGATTTTAGTGAAATTGAGAAGAGTTTTGTTGATGGGGGGAAGGATTCTGGGTTGTTGTTTGGTGATCAGGAACTGAGGTTTAAGAAGTATGATGTGGATATGGGGGAGTGTTCAATTTGTTCGTTTGCGATATCGCTTGCGACTACTTCGTATACGTCTAGGTACTTGTTTGAGAACTATACCTTGATTGTTAGTGAGTATTTGGATTCGAAGCGGCTTCATCAGACGTTGTCGGAGAGTCAGGATGAGATTAGGAGGTTAGCGGGTCTGCCGGAAGAGGATTTTGGACGGGTTTTGCCGGTTTATGTTTTTGATTTGGATGTGAATTCGATTTTGTTGCTTGATCGGTACCATCAATCTGTTGCGTTTAAGGATATGGTGATTGCGGTTAGGACTAAGAATACGCAGACGGTTAGTGATTATAGTTGTAATGGGCGTCATGTGTTTACGCAAACTCGGGAGCTTGAAAGGCCGCTTGTGGGTTCGATTTTGCAGAGTATGTGGGGCGTGTCGCCGACCCATTTGGTTTGGAGTGCGCAGCATAATAGCACGATAGTTGATTATACATGGAGTGTGGGACACACGCCATTTGGACCGTTTTCAGAACTTTCTTCGTTGTCTTTTATACAAAAAGACGCCGCAAGAAGAAATGTTTTGTTAACGTCTTTGAATTACACTATTACTAGTGCGATCGACGTTCTCGAATCCATAGCAGCCCATGGTGGGGAGAGAAAGCTTCTGCCGCATAACCAACTTGCGGAGTTTATACAAAGATGGAATCTGTTTAAATACAAAATTGATAAAGTGGTCTCGTCGTTGTCACATTTGGATTTTGAAATGGGGTTATATTACTTGAGGTCTTCAGATCATGATCTGTATGCTATTCATTCACTTGTGTATCATGCATCTCAAGATATGGAGGCGTCACTTGTTTGTTTCGAGGACCCACCGTTTCCATGGCCGTCGTTTTTGATGTCTGTAGGGATCTTCTTTGTTCTTATGTATGCTTATTCACAAAGAGACAAACTGTTTAGTAACAAAAGGAAGCAGTTTTAATGGTTGGAATGAGACATTGATGTAGTACTGGAAGATGATATGGTTTAAGGTCAGTTTAAGGAACATGTTTGCCCTTTTTTAGATATATTTTCTTCTTCATAGTTGATATTTGAGTGCTAGTTTGTTCCTCCATTTACTGCTAATTGACTAAAACTGGATAATATTTTTCTGCCATTTGCATTTTGTTTTTCTTTCTGTTAAATGAGTAAATGGTTAAGCTTTGCTTGCTAGCTCTGTTTGCTCAGTTAGAAACTTAGAATAAGATGTAGCATGTGTCTGTTGGCTTTGATTGGATGTAGTAATATAGGTGGGTTGGGTAATGGGTCAAAACAGTTAGAACTTGGTGCAGGTTGAAAAGGGTTTGACCAAACACTTTGTCCAAAAAAATTGAAATTATGATGTATAGGCAGTGTCATGTGTGTCAAATATGATTTAGAAATTGTATATATTTACTAAGAATCCATATTTTTGTAATAAAGTATTAAAGTGAATTAAGCGGTAAAATGGTCGAGTTGGGTATTGGATCAAAAGGGGTAACTTTTAGTGAGGGTTGAAACGGGTCGGATTTGTTACGGTTGCTCCCAACTCCAAGCACTAAGGGTACCCGGGGCACTCCCGTGATGAGGCGTTGGGTTCACCGGTTTAAAGTGATATACTACCGCTGCAAGTGTTGTGATCACGTCACGGCCAAGTGATGGTTTCACGGTTCCCCATCTAGGGCGTGATGTGGAAAAAGGTGAGGAAGATGGCATGTGCCGCGATGTGGTTAGTTGTTGGTGGAAGGACGTGGGGGGAATCTCTTGGGAAGCGGGAAGCGGGTTCAAGTGATGAGCTAGAACATTGATGCAATTAAATTGAGCTCGTGAGGGTTCAAGTGATGAAGATAAGGTGTCACAATAGGATTGATTGATGGTTTGGGTTCAAGTGCTGGAGAAGGGGAGTGCCCTGCCCCCCTAACAGTGAGGTTTTATGCTTTAAAGTAACACATTGGATGAGTTTCGAATTGTTTGACCCTTCTCTTATGCTAGTTGATCCGTCGTAATTAAAACATAACCCAAGCCTACCCCCCCCCCCCCGAAACCCACCCAAGCTAAAATGCTAAAAACTAAACCCCCAAAAAACCTAAAAAATCTAAAAAAATAAAAAAAACACACAAATTATTTTTTTTTTTAACATTTTTTATTAAAAAGTCGCTATTTTTAGTAGCAGCAAAAAAAAAATATATATATTTTAGGTATTTTTGGTTGAGTTCACATTTGTATAGTAACTTTGATAGTTGGTGGTAATTACAAAAATGTCACCTTGTCTTTTTGAGTTTTCCTTCAATTTGTATGTTTAGTATCTTAAGATTATTTGTATTTGATCTTTTGCCTATAAGTAAATGGGTCAAAATTTACAAGTACAAAGTTTTGGTTGGCTTGTTCAAATTTGTGTTTCAACTCATGTATGTAGCATTCATTATTATTGGAAATTTGTTTCAGTGAGTTAACTTGTACATAATCATCATAAAATGGATTTCAATGGGGCTTGGAACATCTGAAAGCAAATATATTCCTCCTGCAATTAGCTAGGATACTTCTTCGTTTACATAATCCTCATTTTAGAAAGCTTAAATAAAATCGATCCAATCAGAGCTTATAATCTGGTCATTTCTTTAAATTATAGATAGTTTAGGTGAAATACATGTAGAGTTTCATGTTGCAAACTCCAAAATTTGGGGAAAATGCATGTGATGAAGTGTTATACACAAATACAAGATCACATTAGTCACGTAATACTTGATTATAACCAGGGATGTTCAATTTTCTCGGCGCTCAACGCTTGTTCGATGCTCGCTCGAAAAATGCTTGGAATTTGCTCGTTCTATTTAGCTCGATTGAGAAAACGCTTGGTTCAGATCGGTTCGGTTTGTAAACGAACCGAGCACGAGCAAAGGTCCGCTCAGTTCGGCTCGATTTATTTTAATATATATATGTATCATTTTAATGAAATGACTAGAGTCTAACATTAACAATGTTTGGTACAAGATCCAAATAGAGATCAATTTAGTAATTAGAATTAAAGTCCAATTCCAATGGTCCATTGTCCAATACTTATTATGTCCATTTGAGTAATTGAGTCAAAATTTTAAGTACTGAAATGTGAAGCGTCGATCAAGTCTCAACCCGTCATTCGATTCAGAACTACAAGATCCTACTCAAAACCCTCCATTGGCCATCATTATTCGATTTCTCCATCGCCACTCGTCAAGGCACCAACTAGCTAAGGTTTTGTTTTAATCAATTCATTCAATTTCAAACTTCCGATAGAATAAGGGTATGTTTTAGTCAGTCGACGATTATTTCAAAGTGTGATTTTTGTGCATTTAACCCTCATAAATCATTTTCTTCTAAAGATTAGATTGTTTATTTAAACAATATGGTTAAAAAAAACAAGTTTGACACACCAAATTTTACAGGAAATGCACACTAGTTTTGTGAAAAGTGTTTTAAGCTGACCCGACAAGTAGGCTTGTAAACGAACCGAACGTTCAGCGAACAGTTCGTGAACCGTTCGGCGGGAAGTTCGTTTATGTTCGTTCGTTTAATAAACGAACGGACATGAACAAGAAATTCCGTTCGATTAGTTATATGAACGAACATGAACAAAGGTCTCGTTCGTTCAATTGTGTTCGTGAACGTTCGGTAAGGTGTTCGTGAACATTCGTTCATTTGCGTTCGTTTATGTTCGTATGTTCGTGTTTTAATTAAAGATTTTTATACTTTCAAATATTTTATCTATACTTTTTATACTATTAAACTTTTATCTATATTATTACCCTAACAATTAAACTAGGAAACCATCTTTCACCTTGTTTATGCACAATTTCCCTTTCTTTTCTCATTATTTACATCGACGAATATGATCTACCTCCGTTCCACAATAAGGGATTCAAGTTCTAGTGCTACTCTCTGGGCCATCCACCTTTATCCTTCATCGCGTTCGCCAAATTTATTTGTGTTCGCTTGTGTTCGTGAACCGTTCGTGAACACGCCCATTTCCTTAATGAACGAACATGAACATAAAATCTCGTTCGGTAAGTGTTCATAAACCGTTCGTGAACACATTTATTTCCTTAACGAACGAACACGAACAAGGCCTCGTTCGGTTCGTTTACAGCCCTACCGACAAGTATCAAAATTACCTGTTACTTAACCTGCTTAACCCACACGTTTTACCACATGCAGTTTTACGCAACGTGCATGCGATTGAATGACTCGACGGGCTTCAAATTAACAGGGTTTTATTCATGAAGTATTCATGATGATCTTGCGTGGTTTGTCTGGTACAAAGTTGACTAGACCTGGAAAGTTCCGTAGCTGTCAAGACAGTTATGCTAGTAAATCGTCATTGAAAGCTGAAGAATGATGATGGTGTTTTATATCCCCTTGAAAAGAGCTTTTTCTTTTTTGCCAAAACCTCCTACTCTTATTCTTCATGATGAGGTATGATATCATCATCTTAATCAGTAGATGTCATCAATTCATATGTTGTGGTTGAACTTGTATTGATTCATTTCATTTGCTTTATAGATTATGTAGAATTTGAGAGACATGCTGCAGGAGGATCATACATATGTAATCGGGCTAGTGTCGGGTCTATCCTAGTTTGGTTGGGCGGGTTTGGCCCTTAGAATGCAGAGTCTTACTTGTGGCTGATAATGATATATACCAATAAACAGGGGACAAAAAAGATAACTGGCAACATGAACAATGCTTTCTCCTAATGTATCAAAATCGAATTTAGATGAAAACTGTACTTGTATACATTCTTAAAAGCCTAGCAATCCTTCCTACCTGTCATGACTAACAAGGGACCCCCGCCTTACAGTTTAGTGAAGCACCGACAAATTTTGTAAGGAGGGGCACACTTTCCGCGGGTTGCGCCGGAATCAATGGGTAACCCTTGTATGTTTTAGCCCAATTTGGGTTTCCTGATTGCCGGAAATACGCACCGTTCAGCAACAAATCCCCCTCACTCCTCCATGTCCATTTACGCCATACGCATTCTGGGACTTGCTCTCGTTTTGTGATCTCCTTGCATGCACCATTGGCAGCGAGGAACCGGTTTCCCTGGCTGATGATGGTGGCTTTGTCACCACCTCCGATGGCATACGATTTCCATTCTGTGTAGCCGTTGTTCACGATGTGTACAAACCCAAATCTCACTGCCGGCAACCGCTGTGTCAATCCTTTTCCAAAGTGGTTGTAAGCAATTGTCACCTTCATTATCTTGTCCTCGGGTGTCTTCTCGCTTGCGCCAAAAAGCAAAGCCTGTATATACAATTACCCGAAATATGAAAAATGTAGTTTCTTTTAGTTTGAAATTGTTGCTACTATTTATAAAGTTTCGGACAACTAACCTTGTCATGCCTGACAAAGTGACAGTTCGAAATAGTTACGTTGGTGGAAGCTGCGACGATATCAATAAGACCATCATAACTGCTGGCAAAAGAGCAATGGTCAATCCAAACTTGTGAGGATTTAAAGATGCAAACAGCATCACCATCACTTCTTCCTCGTATGCCAACATGATCATGTTTCGATCTAATCATGCCACCAGACCTCTCACAAATATCATACATGTGGAGACCATGGATGATGATGTTGTGTACGAATTGGAGCATAAAACCAGCCCCACCCGCCACATGGATTTCAAACCCACGACCATCAATGGTCTTGTCAGACGTAAAGATAAGCTCTTGCTTGAGAGTGATGATCATATTACGTGAAAAAATGATCCAAAGTGGTTCGGGCAGGAGGATCGCATGACGAAGTGTACCTGGTTTAGGGTTGATTACATTTTTGTCTGATGAGTCAGTCACGACGTAAATTCTTCCCATTTTGCCACCATGGGCCTCGTGGCCGAACCCTTGGGCACAATCAGCAAGCCTTTTCCGATTCTTAGCCCAATTGGCATCACACCTCCAACATTTGTCGATAGGGTTGTAGGCCACACATTTGGATTTTTTCTTACCAAGTGGCCTTCTAATGGCAATAGCAGTGCATTGATTTTCAGCCATTGACAATGGGACAATTGTTGCAACTAGGAAACATAAAACAAGAACCGCACGAGATACTTCCATTTTTGATCAACGAAGGAGACTGATTGCCGGTAGCTAGTCTGGTCGTCTAATTGAAATCTGATCTCAAAAGATCAGATCGTTTTGAAACCAGTCCAGCTACCAAAACCAACCTATTCGGCCTCTATGTGACTTTTGAGGGGGCCGAGGTTGAGTAAATGAATTACCGGAGAGGGAATGTGCATATTTGTAGCTCATTTGATCATATACTAAATTTAGAAATTTGTGTGATGCATTTTGAGAAAAACTAGGGGCGCCACACGCTTGTAGTTTTTGTTTTGACCATATGTTTTCTGGGTGAAAGATTAATGGTCAGCGACTTAAGATATTGGTATTTATACAATCATTTAATCACACCTTTACGGATAACCCAAACATTAATTATGGGTTGATTATATGTGACAATTATACGATCGTTTGATCACAGCTTAAAACAAACCCAAACACTAATTTTGGGTCATATTGGACAATTAGTAGAACCAATTGGGTTCCTTTGGGTTGTGAGGAAATTTTGAACGGTAACCATAGCCCACTGCATTCCCACCATCTAACGGTTTTCGATCACCACCACCGCTGCCACATATGGTTGCGCTACCTCCATCGCCCACATGAGATATAAATCATTGCATAAACCCATAAACATATAAAGAGATCTACTATGTGTACACACTACTACTGTATTGTTTATGCATTAGTGTTACTCTTTAGAGACATTGGGCCCTTCAGCCCAGCTGATAATTATAGACCCAATAAAGACCAGCCCAACCCATTTCCAATATGGAATACAGTTCGACCAAGCAATACAACTACAGAGTCTTTAAAAAAGAGGCATTCTGTTGGGGACATTTCTGGCAAAATTACACCATGAAAAGCAAAATCACAAGCACACTTATTCTAACACTTTTGACCATTTTAAGCAGAAATTCTGGCTTCATTTGGACTTACTGTTCACCATACTTACTTTGCTTGCTTGCAATTCATATCAGTATTCCTCCATACTTCACATCTCATAAAGTAATTACTTAATCAGACAACACAACCATTCTCCACATAAAAGCATGTTATCATCATGTTAGACATGAATCGTATTTAAAGCCGTAAACTTTGGGATTAATTATTAATATTAATTACATGGCTAGCCTATAAAGACATCCCTACTTAACTTGACAATACTAGCCCCACTTGTTCCAAAAGTATAATAAACAAAGGTGCATACAGCAGTTGCAGCCCAATCAAAACTGGAATCAAACCACAACTTTTGACTAATTGCATCATTAGTTAATTAATTATCAACCCAACTTTAATCTACCATATTTTAATCATAACTTAATACATGTAGAGCCATCCCCATAATAAAACTAGTAACCTTTATGATTCTTTTTATCGAATTTACAGGAAGGATGTTGCGCGTACGGGCTAAGTGAACAAACAAGAAAGCTTCACTTGGAAGATCAAATGCGAACTTTTTTTCATTAATAAAGATTCTCCTCACTGTTGGTTATATATATACAATGTCATAAACTACAGTAAAACGTATAAAAATCCAAGATTAGTTACCATTTACCGGTGGTCATGATTTCTCTAACTGATGCTTATCATACTGTGGCAGCTATAATCCCACTGTATGTTGCAATGATCTTGGGTTACATTTCTGTAAGGTTTTTAAATCTTTTAAACCCGGATCAATGTTCGGGTATTAATAAATTTGTTGCTAAATTCTCGATCCCTTTGTTATCGTTTGAAGTGATATCTAAATGCAATCCGTATAAATTAAACATGAGGTTAATTTGTGCTGATGTTCTTCAAAAAATCATTGCCTTAATTGGGGTTGTTGTGATCACCCGAGTTCGATCCAATGTTAATCTGAAGTGGATCATAACGGGTGTTTCTTTGTCCACATTACCCAACACTTTGATCGTGGGGATCCCGCTTTTGAAGGCGGTTTATGGCGAAGAAGCCCAACTGCTTCTTGCACAGATAGTTGAACTCCAGAGCCTGATCTGGTACAACTTGTCATTGTTTCTGTTAGAGCTGTCAACCGCAAGAGACGTTCACACGATGCAACCAGCGACAACTGCAGCAGGTATGTAATATATGTATAAAGTTAAGTTATATGAAGTTGTGTTGATTTTTAATCTTGTTATTGTGCACACATCAGTTATTAATTTAGTCACCTTTTAGTTCAAGAGCAACCAGAGGACCGACGACAAGCAGCACGCGGAACAGATGAAATACGTGAAACAATCTCCAGTGTTCCGAGAAGAACAAATATAACGGCGGTTTTATCAACTGTTGGGAAGAAGCTTCTAACTAATCCTAATTTTGATGCAACTGTAGTAGGCCTTGCATGGGCATTTATACACTTCGGGTAAGCGTGCACTAGTAATCTAATATCATCATCGGCGCGCGCATAGAACGTAGTAATAATTTGTTTCGTTGGATATAATGCTGCAGGTGCGATGTTAAACTGCCCAAGGTAGTTGAAGATTCGGTATCTATTATGTCAGATGGAGGACTTGGAATGGCAATGTACAGCCTAGGTCTGTTCATGGCGTCACAGGACCGCATAGTAGCTTGTGGTACCCGACTGGCATTACTAGCCATGTTCTTGCGGTTCGTTGTTGGGCCGGCCATAATGGCGGGCCCCTCTTTTGCTATTGGATTAAAGGGTGCACCATTCCAAATTGCAGTTCTGCAGGTAGAGTAAAACATAATTCTGTTATTACTGTTATTATCATAAATAAATATAAATCGGTTAATAAACTAGTATTATGATCTGCGCAGGCGGCTCTTCCTCAAGGGATCGTCCCATTTGTATTCGCGAAGGAGTATAATGTGCATCCGGAAATCTTGAGCACCGGGTTTGTATATTTAAATATGTAATGAAGTTGGATTAACAACATGACGAGTTGATACTAATTGCAGGATCATTATCGGATTGCTTGTTGCATTGCCCGTCGCATTGGTGTACTACTTGTTGTTGAGATTATAGATCAGAAGAATGGAATGGAATACAAGCAGTTACACATATGGTTTATGAAATTCTTTTCATAAATTAAAATGGGATGGAAGGTATACTAGAAGCAAATGATCGAACACCTGCAAGGCATATTTGCCAACATATTACAAGCCCAGTAACAGATCAGCAATACATATATAATGTATACACGCTAACACGCCCGTAGGTACAAATAAATTGTATATAAAAAGCATAATGATATAATAAAAGTGTTTAAAATGGTCTATAGTTGGGGTCAAGATTTGTTGGGACATCTTGTGGGAGAGTTAAATTATTAATTATTAAGGAAATGAATTTAGAAAAAAAACATTGAATGATAAATATTTTCATGTCTAATTTTATTATGGCACATGCTAGCTTTAACTTCAAAAACTACAAATTGAACTTCGATCAAAATTTTATCGAAACAAATCTTGAAAGCGTCAAGATAAGCTTACTAGTATGAATGAGCGTCGATACGCAAAGACATTGTTCTAGTTAAAACCACAGGTGCAAAAGTAGCAAATAAGAGTAAAAGAAAAAAAAAAGTATCTAATAGTCTAATCTTCTACAATTAACAGTAGCACGGAGCCAATTTTTTTTTTTCTATGGTGTTACTTTTCGATACTCAGATTTATAACAAATGAACGTCAAAGTTTTCGAGTTGGGTTGAATTGCGTGATAAAAGGCAAAAATCCAAAATGTCAAAGCTCATTTAGGAATCATTTATAGCAAATATTCTATATCAAAATTTCTCATGAACTAATTTGTTTTTAAAGATTCCATGAAAGATTGTTCGTCAATGTTCACAAAATCACCAATCACACCAATATCAACTTTGATCATGTCTAAATTTCTAATTTAAGTTTTAAAGTTTGAAGAAGAATAAAGACTAACATTTACTTATGTTCAGCTCCCCTCTTTGATTAGAAATTCATAATCGATCATTCTTGCCTCTTCAGTTTATTCGTCAAATCGTTGAACGAAATTGTCAACAGTCTCCGAGTTACAGACACCCGATCGTCCATGTTCAAGCGTTTAGTATATTTGGTGTCGTTCGAAAAGTTTATATTTAACAAAATAAACCACAAAATTGAATGGTGTCGGATGAACCCGTATCACCTACGTGGCTCCGCAACTTATCTCTGACCCTTGCAACGATATACAAAACTAAAGAAAATTGTATATAACTACAAAGAGAAGCTGGATGACCAGTGTCATGCTGCTGCATGGTAGCTGGCTATTGCTCAACATTATTTCAATATATTTTTTTTTTGTCTTTTAGTAAGTTTTAGTTTATTTTAACCTTTACCCTTCAACATTATGATTGACACTTACAACCCTTCAAACTTTCTAAAAACTTTATAATCATTTTTACGTGTTTATATTTATGTACGTAACGGTATAAATTAAAGTTGATTATGTTTCTTTGAAAATTGGTAGGCTTATAGTATATATATATTTTTTTGTACGTTTTCAGTTGATCTACATTTTGGCATAAATTTTGTTTTACAACAAGTCGGATAAAATATAATATGTTTTCGTTAAACTTTATAAATTCGACTTACTTTACGGTTCGATGCCACCGCAACGCGGGATACCATTTTTAACTTAAAAACATAATTTTTTTACTTATTTTTATGTACGTGTCGCTATAAGTTCAGGTTGGTGTTCGATGTAAATTTCTTTCACAAATAAGTCGAATCATATATAATACGTTTCCGTGCTTATTTTAATATACATCTTCAGTTTATCTACATTTTGACGTAACTTTTATTCAAAAAACGATTCAGATATTTACTGTACAAATCCGAGTTTTTTTTTTTTTTACATCGAGATATTTTACATTTGTGTCACCGGATTAGAGGTGCACAAACCGGTTAATTTTAATAACCGGATCGGTTAACCGGTTATACCGGTTAATTTGACTTTTTGACTTTAACCGGTTAATGCTTTAACCGGTTATTACTTTAACCGGTTATTTTTTTAACTGGTCCGGTTAATTACTTTAACCGGTTCGGTTAATTAACCGGTTATTTTCGGTTATTAACCGGTTTTTTTTGCCTTTTTTTTGCATTTTTCGGTTATTTTTTCGGTTAACCAGTCTATCGGTTAAAAAACCGTTTTAAAAAAACCGGTTAATAACCGGTTATTATACTAAAAACTTATAACCGGTTACTAACCTACGGTTAAATAACCTATTAGACCGGTTATTCCTAAATCGGTTATTAACCGGTTACGATTTCGGTTAATAACCGGTTATTTTGTGCACCTCTACACCGGATAGTACAAAATACTTTTGAGTAACACTTATCGGATAGGCTTCACAGTCGCATGTCGTGGCCCAAGAAAAATATAGATATACAAACATTGTAGTATTTGGCCCATTTACATACTATTATTTTGTAACAAAAGTATGCATTTATAGTTGTACATTGTGCTTAAATTGTTGTATCTTAATAAAAATAGTTGTAGATTGTGTTTAAATTGTTGTTTACTATCTAATTTATTTATATATTATTATTTTGTAACATTTTTGTAAATTGTGCTTAAATTGTTCTACCTTTATTAAATAATGGTTTCATTATCTAACCAAATTCAATCTGTTTTGTATGCATGTATGATTGTAAATTGTGCTAAAGTGGTTGTACCCTAATCAAATAATGGTTTCATTATCTTACCAAATTCAATCGGTTTGATCCATTCAAAGTTGTGTCGTTTTATTTGTAAATTTACACTCCATAAATTAACAACAATTTTGTGCATAAGGTGTTGTAATTTATGTTTTGGGGGGTTTTCAAAAAAAAAATTGATTTTTTAACTTTAACCCAAAAGCTTTTTATGTTTTGTAACACATATAAATTGTTTTTTTTTTTTCATTTTGAACTCAAAAGTTTTATTATTTTCAATTTAATCTCACAATATTTTTAGCTTCAACTTTGGTCCCTATACTTTTCATCTTTCGCAAATTTTCGTTTTACATTTCGTTCTAAATTTTGCGAGTTAAGACGACGCGACGTATGTGTGTCGTTTAACTTTTTTTTTGTTTCGTTCAAAATTATGCGAGTTAACACGACACAACATGCATGTGTGGTTCAATGTTTTACATTTATTTTTTTCGTTTGACAAATTTGTCGCAATGCGCGGGTCCTGGATCGACTCAGTGTTGGTAGTCGCTGACGGTGGTGTGACATTAGTGCTATTTGGCATAGTTCTACGCCCCCGCCGCAACGCGGGGTAGCTTAAATCTAGTTATTTTTATTTTGGTGATAAGTTTTAGAAGATCATCATAACGGTTAATTTTTTTTTTAATAAAACAAGTATGAGGCTGTGATTGTCTTTTTGCCCAAGAAAAAACATATCCACCGAATCAATTCCCTAACCCCTTTCAGATCTACGGCTACGTAACCAAGCAAACGCCCCTTCCCCTAATCAAACGGTCAGAAATAAACCAAAGCACACGTTTCAAGAAATAAAAAACCACACATTATTCTATTACCCAATTCTTTCATCCAACCTAAAATATACAAAATTCAGATCCTAACCGCATTCTTACTTGTACATCATGCATTAAAAATGGTACAATAATCTAACTTAGCCATTTTAGGTCTGGAGAAAAAACTCACCTTTCTCATTCCCAATTCATATAGGTTAGCGTTGTTCTTCCGGTGTTTTTGAAGCTCTGTGTGTGCTGATACTCTGTTTATCGTTTTGGATCTGTGTATTCGAGCTAGCAATCATGGTTAAAGGTCCAGGACTCTACTCCGATATCGGCAAAAAAGCTAGAGGTTCGTTATCTATCGATGTGTATATTTGATTTTATAGTTTGATTACTTGATATATGTGTTTTTGTTTATGATAATATGTGTATAGTTACATACGATTGTTTAATTTGATATTCTCATGTTTTTGTGTTGAAATTTTGGATCCGAATAAGTTGATTTTGAATCTGTATAGTCTGATATGTGTATTTTTGTGTATGATAATATGCATATAGTTATATACGGTTGTTTAGTTTGATATTCTCGTGTTTTCGTGTTGAAATTTTGGATCATAATAAGTTGATTTTGAATCTGTATAGTTTAATGTGTGTTTTTGTGTATGATAATATGTATATAGTTATATACGGTTGTTTAGTTTGATATATACGGTTGTTTAGTTTGATATATTGCGTGTTTTCATGTTGAAATTTTGGATCAGAAGAAGTTGATTTTGAATCTGTTTAGTTTGATGTATGTGTTTTTGTGTATGATGATATGTGTATACGTTTGTTTAGTTTGATATGTGCGTGTTTTCGTGTTGAAATATTGGTCCAGAAGAAGTTGATTTTGAATCTGTTTGTTGTGTGATGCAGATCTTCTATACAAGGATTACCAGGGGGACCATAAGTTCACCATCACCACCTATTCACCTACTGGAGTTGTGAGTCACTTGATAATACTTGTTTTTTTGTTGATCTGTTTAGTTGTTTTTATCTGTTTGATATTATTAGAAGATTGTAAGTAGGTTAGTGTGTGTGAATGTGATTGTTGTTGTTGTTGTTTAGGTTATTTTTAAGGTCAGTGTTGTTAATGAATGATTTTTTATTTGTAAGAGAGTTGATTATATAATTGTTCACAGTTTTAGAATTTACGGTTCTGTATTGCAGCTCGTATTGTGTGTAAGCACTGAGCAGTTATATGTTGACTTCTTGTTATATGACATTGCATAAGTGAATCAAAGTATCAAACCAAAGTTGCACTGGGTAGCTTTTGGAACATCTTATTGCTTACGGTATTGGCATATTTCTGAGAAATGTTTACGGTATCTCCCAAGGTTTTTATTAGTTGCTTTCTGGATCATATGTACCAAAACTGTTTGGCTGAGCGAGTTGCATAATGTATTCTTGCTTTTATACAACTTTGGTTTGATACTTTGATTCACTTATTTAATGTTAGGTTGTGAAATGCATTAGTCTGTTTGTATATTAACTGGTTTTCATCCATGACCTGTCAAATGAGAGTATACAGAGATTGTGGCTGAAAAGTGAAAATCTAGTAGTGCCAAGTATTTGATCTTCTCTTGCTTAGTTTGTATAACACATGTTTATGAATAAAAATGATTATATGAATCAAATGCAAAGTGCAGACTGTTTGCATTTGATCCAAGTCTCCAACAACTTGTGTTTTTTTCGAATTGTCTTGTTACTGTTGTTTGCACTTTGCATCACTGCTCACATTCTCAACTTTGACACCATTTAGGCAATCACATCATCTGGAACGAAGAAAGGTGAAGTGTTTCTTGCTGATGTCAATACACAATTGAAGAGAAACAACATTACTACTGATATCAAAGTGGACACCAACTCCAACGTAAAACTCTCCTGTTTATTTTGTTTTACTTTTGGAATAGCATATTGAAGTTTTGGTACCTTACAAATTTGTATGAATACTAACTGAATTATTTGCATCGTCACTAGCTCTCCACAACTATTACAGTTGATCAACCTGTACCTGGGCTAAAGGCGATACTTAGCTTCAAAGTTCCCGATCAAAGGTCTGGCAAGGTATGCAATCTTTTCTTCGTGCTTGTGAAACCATAGATCTACATTGCAACTGATGTTGCATGTTTATTCACTAAAAGACATCTAGAAACTGTTTTGATTAACCATAACTGTATGTCATCAAATACTAGGTTGAACTTCAGTACTTGCATGACTATGCTGGAGTCTGTGCTAGCGTTGGAGTGGATGCGAATCCCATCGTTAACTTTTCCGGTGTGTTGGGAACCAACATTCACTCAATTGGAGCTGATGTTTCTTTCGACACCAAAACCGGAAACTTCACCAAATATAATGCTGGCCTAAGCTTCTCCAATGCTGATCTTATCGCTGCTTTGACTTTGTGAGTTGTTAAATCAATCCTATCTGGTTAATAATTAGTTGCAACCGTTACTGATGCATTGGAATTTGAAAAATTTTATGTTGGTTTATACAGGAACAACAAGGGTGACACACTGAATGCTTCCTACTACCATATTGTTAAGCCTCTGACCAACACGTTGGTAGGTGCAGAGGTGAACCACAGCTTTTCAAGCAATGAAAACACAATCATGGTTGGCACCCAGCATTCGTTGGACCCGTTGACTACGGTCAAGGCTCGGGTCAACAACCTTGGAAAGGCAAGTGCACTGATCCAGCACGAGTGGCGCCCAAAGTCCCTTTTCACCATTTCAGGAGAAGTTGACACTAAAGCTATTGACAAGAGTGCAAAGTTTGGTCTTGCATTGGCTCTTAAGCCCTGAAATGTGGTAAGGGATGTGTGAATTTGATGGTTTTGGTAGTAATAATTTCCGAATGTTGTTTTGAGGAGCGATGCTCATCCTTAGTTACCAAAATACTTTCTGCGTAATCCATTGTGAAGACATGGATGATATTTGCAGAGGTTCATCTGTATTTTCTTCCAGTTAACTGATTTTTGAGTTTTCATTTTCATTTTGAAACGAAGGAAGTGCTCTCTTCTTATATTCATTTAATCAGCTTATTGTTGGTTCCATTCTCTTTTACTGCACATTTACAATTATTGGTCTGTGTATGTTGTTAGGCAAATTTTACGTTGGTTATTGGAGGCATGGTTTTTAAAAACGCCTTAGGCGTGCACCTCGAGGCTCGAGGCACCCAAAAAACGAGTCTTGAGGAGGCGACTCGGGGTTATTTTGTATGTGTACGCCTTAGGGCGCCTCAAGGGATTTTTATGTGATAATGTTATTGGTTAGTATTTTATTTTTTATAAGATATATAATTATTTTTTAGTTCCGCCTTGGGTTTATGGCTCACAAGGCGAAGGGAAAATTCGTCGAGGCATGATTTCTCGGTATAAATTATGATTGTAGGCGAGATGCTGGGTTACAAAAAATATAGAATATGTTAATTGATACAAGGGCTGGGTAACTGCAGCATACAAAGTACGAACCTACATTCACTACATGAACTCGATGGACGATTTTTCATATAGTAGTGGATTGGTATTTCACATTGAAAATTTTGAAAAGGTGGTTGATTTCATGGAGATACGGGTACAACATTTTTATAATAACCACAATTAAAACCATTCTAGTTAAGCACAAATTGAACGAAACTTCTAATATATTCTTGTTGATTGTTCCCGAGCAATCTAGCTATGGCGAATCTGAATATCCGCTCAGGAAGATGAAGAAAATGAACCAACATGTGAAGAAGGATATTATTTACTTTTTGTTTAAAAAACGGGTAGAATGAGCAACTTAAAAAAAAAAAAAAAAAACTAACGCTCAAAATAAACTAACGTAAATTTTAGGGATCAAAAGGGTGATAAGAGAGTATAATTTAATCTAGATTTCACCTAATTTGCTCGATGGGAGGTCTACTCTTCGGCCAGCTGATATCCTTTTGTTTGGGTGGGCAGGGGAAAACACGCTTGTGTGGATCTCAGTGGCGGAGCTAGCCCAAAAATTCAGGGGCATCCTTTTATTTTTTTTTGAGATCAGGGGTATCCTTTGTATAAAATAAGATTTTTTTTTTACACTACGAAACGGTACGGAGGCGGGGTTGAGGGGTAGCTGGTGCTACCCCTTCTAACACACTAGCTCCGCCCCTGGTGGATCTTACAGGAGTGTCCCCTCTTGTTGGACTCATAATAATGGGTTTGTTGCTGGCCAGGCTGCACTGAAGGCGGAGTCAGGCAAAGTCGTTAAACACGAGAAAGCTTGTTTGGAGAATCATGTGTTTATACCGTTTGCTTTTGATATATTTGGTTCCCTAGCCTCGGAGGCCGTGGAATTCCTAAACAGAGTCCAGCGGGTCGTGAATAGTAATTTCTCGACCCCTAAGAGTCGATTCATCTTTAGTAGAATCGGTTTTGTAATTCAAAAGGGAGTTAGGCACAACTTGTTGCCTGTTTACCTTCCATTTGCTTGTAATTTGGTGATTTGCATAATTAGAAACTGAAAAGAAAAATGTTAACGAGTAATTTTGAGATGCAATGTGGCATATGCTATATAAATTTAGTCGAACTTGAATATGTAGGGATAATGTAATTAGTAGATCAAAATAGAGTTAATTACACAAATAGTTTTTTTTTTTTTTGCTAGCAACACAAACATTTTTTTGGATTTAACTTTATAACATTAACTTTTGTTAAAAAATATCTTAGGTTTACCAAATTATGCTTTTATCCTTCTAGTTAGCTAAATGAACCCTTAAAAAAAGAGTTAAATAAACCAACCAACCCCTAAGACCGGACGTTGTAGGCGTAAAATCCACTGACGCCAATGCCTTATCACCATAAACACCGAAACACATTGAAAGGGGAGAGCCATCTGCGGAATCGTTACCCCGTCACAGGGCCGTCTTCAAAAATCACAAAAAAAAAAAATTGGCTCTGTTCGAGATAAAAAATTTGGGCCCTATTCGCAAATCTTCATATAATATAAACTCATCAATCATTCAATCAAATATATAAATACTAAAAACCCATAATACTACGATAATTGTCATGAAATAGATAAAACAAATTAACAAAAATAGTGTGGCAAAAATGATCAAATTATCGAACCTACTTGCTAAGCGAACAATGTGGGTTTTCTAACATTTTTTGAAGCAAAGCTCTCGATCAACTCCTTGTAATCCATAATATCTAATATTTCACTTTCAATAGAAATTGTCGCCAACCCGTTTAGCCTTTCTTGTGGCATTGTAGAACGTAAATAGGTCTTCAACAACTTCAACTTTGAGAAACTTCTTTCTGTTGATGTCACAGTTACCGGAATTGTCAACAACACTTTATATGCATTTATAGCATTAGGATAAGTAGTACTACGTTGGAAGATATAGTCTAAAACATCAAAAGGATTGTCAATGTGTCTCGGTAAAAATGTATTAATCAACTTTAACTCCGTATACAATGCTTTAGCATCAATATCAGACTGTCCTTCATATTTCAATGCATCTTAAAAGCTATAGCAACACTCCTTAAGCTTGGCTTCATCCAAAAGTCAGTCGGCCCTGCGTGCGTCTGATACTCTCCTCACTGCTGTCGTGCTGCGACTGAATCACTGCGAAATTGCGAAATTCCCTTATCTGATCGAATGATGATCGACGTTTTGTTTCCAGTTTCCCTCGTTCTAATTCCCTGTGCGATATACTATACTGTCTGCGGCAGTGCGACGTTTTGTTTCTTCCCTGATCTAGCAGACCCGTGTTTTTGTTTAGACTAGTCACTTGGGCTTGATAATTGGGCCATTTTTTAAAAACTTTTAAACAGTCCATTATTTAAAAAACTTTGGGTCTTTTAGCAGGCCCTTATTTATACAAATATCCATAATTTTTTTAAATGTATATATATATATATATATAGGGTAAGGTTCATGCGAGAACCACCCTTATTGCGAGAACCGTGAGAACCAATGTGAACACAAAATAAAATCATAAAAAATCAAAAAAGCACTCAATTTTTTTTTTAATTTTTTTTTTCAAAAAATCGCTATATTTCGTTACAATTAAAAAAAACATTTTTTTTCGAGTAACAGATATCTATGCACATGTGCATATGTATCATTACTTCGACAAATTCGGTAATACGTTATCATGAATAGACAATTGCACTTTAATTTACAATACTATTCGTAATACACTACTTTTTACATTACCAATATTCAAAATGCACATGTGCATCATTAGGTATAACCATGATATACGTGTTTTGGTACAAAAAGTTTGTGATTTTAAATGGAAAAGTAGGCCCATATACATGTTTTTTGGTTAGTTATATCTAGTGGTTGATGGTTTGGTTATAGTTGTCAATTTATGATGTAATATGTTGATTGGATGGTATAAATGGTGTTTACATACATGTAATAAAGTGAAAATATCGTTAATGGTATTGTATTATGGATGGTAGGAGGTAATGGTATTGTATTATGGATGGTAGGAGGTAATGGTAGTTTATTATGGATGGTATGATAGATGAAAGGGAAAGTGTATTCAAAGTAGTGTACCAAGACACCTTATTTCATGTTGATACATATAAATGCACATGTGCATTTCTAATATTGGTAATGTAAAAAGTAGTGTATTACATATAATAGTGTAAATGAAAGTGCAATTGACTATTATTTGTAATGAATTACGGAATTTGACAAAGAAATGATACATATGCACATGTGCATGGACAACTGTGACTCGGAATTTTTTTTTTATTATTATTAACAAAATATAGCGATTTTTCCAAAAAAAAAAATAGTAAAAAAAAAAAAAATTGGGTGTTTTTTAGATTTTTCTAGGTATTACTGTTTGTGTTCACACTGGTTCTCGCAATAAAGGGTGGTTCCTAACGGATCCTTGTCCTATATATATATATATATATATATAATTTTAAAAAAATTTCGGGCCCTATATTGTTTTAGGCCCTGATCGCAGGCACCTCCTGCACCCCCTGATAGACGGCCCTGCCCCGTCAATGCCTCAAGGGGATTTTGAGGTGGGGTCCATCCTAAATCAACCAATCACTTGTTTTTTTTTCTTTTTAACTTTTAATTAAGCCATAATGTAACAGTTAAAAAGGTGAGTTAGTTAAATAGATTGTTATTTTCCATTAATTTGTCATGATTGCTCTTTTTAAAAAAATAAGATATTAGTTTTCAAAAATTAATGGAAAATAACAGTCTATTTAAAAACGATTCAGATGAGTCTGAAGAAATAACTGAAGTAATAAACTTTAGTGAAAACGAAAAAGGTTTTGTATCAGATTACATGATTAATTCTGATCAACTAACAAAAATTAGCAAGCTTAAATTCTTGCTTGACACAAAACAGGTTTTTAATCAACCAAAAACTTTACAAAGTTTAGTTTCTAGAGTCATTTCTAGAAAAAATAAAATATTTTATTGTTTTAACACTGAAGAACTTTCAGTTGACATAAAAAATACATCGGGTGAAGTTTATTTGCCACTCTTAACAAAGGGAGAAATAGCAAAAATAACTTTTACATATTAAACCAGAGTTGAGAAAGTATCTCAATATGATACATATAAGAGCGGTTAAAATCCTCCTAAAAGCACAGTTTAGAGATGAAATTAATTTTCCTATAAAAATGGCCCTCGTTGATAATAGAATTATCAATAGGCAAGATGCTCTTCTGGGAGCAATTCAAGGAAATTTAGCATATGGTAAATTTATATTTACTATCTATCCTAAATTTGCTTTACATCGAGATTCTAAGGATTTCGACAAAACTCTAAGTTTTATACATCAATGTGAAAGAATTGATCTTATGGAACCAGGTAATAAAGTATTTACGATTAATTATTTAGTCTCATATGCTTTAACAAATAGCACTCATTCAATTGAGTACAAAGAAAAAGAGAGTATAACAATTGAGGATATATTCTCAGATATTGGAATTGTTGAAGGCAGTAAATTCGCTGAGCCATCACAATTACAAGAAAATTGGGCAATAGATATTGCACGAAATAAACAAATTCTAGTTTCAAAACCTAGACACAGTTATGCTGGAAACTCTTTACAAATAAGAGAATCAAGTAATACTGAACAATTAATTCGTTCTATGTCAGAAAGAATTGATGGATATTGAAGAATTTAAAGGATGTTATTGGAGAATAATGTCTTCAAAACCGATTTTAGATTATTTACAATATCTTGATTAACAAATCACCTATGAAGAGGATAATATACAAATTTGGTTTATTAGAATAAATCAAATTAAAGAAAATTTTATGTTGAGTCATAAAACAAAATCTCTTAATATAAAGATTATTAAGAAAAACATTTTTGCTTCTAAGCAAAAAATTATTGAGCCTAGAACTAAAAAAAACAATTATATCTATAACATGACTACTCTTTTGAAATTAGAGGAACTTGTTAAAGATTTAATTAGAAAGTTGGATAGTCTATCTACCAACGAAAATCTTGAGGTAACTGCTGCAAAAATCATCAAAGATGTTTCAGACAAAATTGATGAAAAAATGGATTCAAAAACTTTTATGCCCAAAAGGCAAAAAGAAAAAATTGATGATGAAAAAAGCTTTCAAAAGTATTCATTTCCAAACTTCAACGTTGGAAATCGATCTCTAGGAAGTTCTAAAAGTCCGAATGTATTATCATGGCCTTTTGGATCAACTTCAAATGACCAATAAAGGTCAAATAGAAAACTTTTTTAGAAATATAAATCTAGAGATCTCTAGACTTTATTTCTATCTAGAAAGAAATAATCAAAGAATTTATGACTTACATTCGGATTTGAGCATTCATCCTTATGATAAACTTTTTGAATTAACTGATTTAAAAAGAAAAAAATTCTTTTATGGAGAAAGATATTCAAAGACTAAAAGATAAAAAGATTATTTTATCTTGTGGATAAAATGAGTTCCATCATTCAAAAATTGGAACAAATTTTAGATGAACAATTGGATACCCTTCCAGTTGAACAAATAATAGAACTTGTTAATCTCATTACTTTAGATGACAAAGAATGTGAACAAAAGTTTTCTAAAGATAAAATCTTAAACGAAAGATATTTTTTCTGAAAATAAAGAACAGATCTTTGTTTTAAAGAATGAAGAACCAAGGACCTTTCCTTTAAAGAAAGAAGAACCCGAAACTGAAGAAAGTTCTTCAGATATGGAAATGTCTCCGAGACAAAGAACTTACAATGCCTCTACTAGCAGAGGTAACAGACGTAGAAATAAGGATACGGAATTTTTCATGCCGTATCATAAAGGTATACATGATTCTAATAGTAATGACAATGGTAGTGCAACTACTATTAATACTATTAAAATTGATTGTATCTTCAACCTCGACAAAAGAAAATAGGTAATTGATAGATGGAACACTGAGATCAGTCTAATCATTCAGACTAATTCAGTAGAGTTCTCTCATGCTAAGGCTTTGTTATTATTATTAGAACATAAGTCTGCAGGAATTATACAAAATTTCATCAAAGGGACAACTTGGGATGAAAATTTACTTGGTGAGTATCTTTTTGATCAAATTATAAATGCAATATACATGATGTTTTTAGGTCTCGACCTCATAACAGATAAAGACCGAGAAAATCAAAAAATATTAGAAAAAGCAAGACAAAATCCTGCTAAGGCACAACTTTGTGACATATGTCTTTTAGACGATTTCACTTGTCTTTATGAAACAAATTTATATAAATTAGGCACAGGTGAATTACATTCATGGATTGATGCTTACCTAATGAAAATTCCCATCGTCGGAGAAAAGGCGAAAGAGCGATGGAATAAGGAAAAGAATCAATTTACAATGCATTCTCTTGGGTTTGCTACTAGAATTGTTAAAGAAGAAATTGCATCCTATTGTGATCTTTCTAATAAACAAAAACAGTTAAAACGTTTTAATGAAAACTGTTGTAAAAAACTCGCTGAGTTACCACAATTATCTTTTGGCTGTGAACCAACAAAAGATAAAAATTATTTCAAAAAGAAATATAAAAATAAATATAAAACAAAAACTAAAAAACGTTTTTGGAAAACCAAGAAAAGAAAATTTTCACCGGGAAAATATTTTTCTAAAGAAAAACCCAAGGTCTGTCCTCAAGGTAAGAAAAAATGTCGTTGCTGGATATGTTCTGGAGAAGGACATTATGCCAACGAATGTCCCAACCGACAAAAAATTCCGGAAAAGATAAAATTTATCTTAGAAGCCGAAATTGAGGGATATTTTCCTTCTGAAAATATTTTTGATGGCTATACGCAAGTGTATGCATTAGAAATACTAGACAACTTGTCATCCTCTGATTCTTCAAAAGAAGACTCAGAATAATTTCTACCCACTCTTTTACTTGGGGGGAAAGAGAATCAACGCATGGTTGTAAATTATAAAGCAATTAATGCAGTTACTAAAGGCGAAAGCCATAATCTTCCTTGTTTGTATGCAGGAACTACTAACTTTCTTGAGAAGAAAAAACCTATTTTTCTAGTTTCGATTACAAAAATGGTTTTAGCAGGTACTGTTAGATGAAGAATCTCAGTTACCAACCACATTCACATATCCAAATAATCATTATCAATGGGAGGAGACAATAAACAAGGCCGTCTTGTCAGGTGGCAAATGTGGTTTTCAAGATATTCTTTCGACATCGAGCATCTTGAAGGGTCCAAAAATGTGCTAGTTGATTGCTTGACACGAGATTTTCAAAATACGTAAACAAGTACGTATTTCAAATAATTTTTCAAATGCTTTTCATGCCTATTTAAGGAGCACACACCCTTCAAACTAAAGGCATCACCAATCACTCTCACAAAAGAAAAGCCTATTTAAAAAAATGGAGAATTTAAAGGCTTTACGCCTAAAAGAAAAAAATTCTTTTGATAGAATTAAAAGCTATTCGAGATCAGATAGCTCTCTATGACGAAAGTCTAGAAACAACTGCTAATTCAGAGCAGGAATCCGCAAGGAAACAATCTGAATCTATTCCCTCTCAAACGGTAAAGGGTAAAGAAAAAACAAGTCCGTTCACTCCGGTTGCTTTGGAAAAAAGCAAAAATATAGTAAATGAAGAACTAAAATCTTCATCTAGCCCAGAAGCAAACGACTCTGGTAAAGGCACATCAAATCCGTTGATGGCTGACAGTTTGCCAAAAACTGAAAAGGTCTCTCTCAGACCAAGTTACTCCCAAGTCACACAAATACCAGAAAATCCTAAAAATACTAGATTTTATGTTATTTTTTATGGTGACCATAGAGGAATTTATGAAGATTGGGCTATAGTCAAAAATTACGTTGATAAAACTGACTATCCATTCAAAAAATTTGGGTCGTTACTACAAGCCCAACAAGAAGCCACCCAATATTCAGCAACCTGCGGGAAAAAGGAAATACCTTTAAAGGTAACAATTATTCCTGAACCATTGAGGTCTAAGAAAAAAGAAAGAGTCATTGAATTCAGAAACAACACTTTCTCAAAACCAACAATAAATGAAGAGAAAGAAGAAAAAGATATTATTTCTTTAGACGAATTCAGAACAATTTGGTCAAAGGCTAGAGCCATAAACCAAGAAGATTTTGAGTTCGAACATATTTACACAGAAGACAGGGCTACTAAAAGTCTTATTATCTTTTGTCCAGGTGCAAGCCCAGAACTAGTTTCTCTAGCATTTTTTGCTGGATTAGCAAAGTTCATCTACCCTTCTCCTAATTTACTTGAAATAAGTAATTTATCTGAAGGAATGAAGAAAGTCATCAAGAATTTTCGAAAGAAAATTGGTGCTGCAAGAGATGCTAACATCTTCATCAAGTGTAGTTCTACACTCCCTGACTGGTACCAAGGAAAAACCTTTCCAAGTTACCATCACTTAGAAATTGGCATAGCCAAATCAAGAACGGTCAATCCTTCAAGGGTGATAAAAGAAGACTATGAAGACTATGAAAAATGGTTACATATCAGGACTAAATGACTTTTACAAATCCTAGAAAACCTACAAAAAATTAAAGCATGAAGCTTTAACAAAGTAAATTATTGCAGCACTAACTGCATAATTACTAGCTATAGTGGAACTCCTTTACCACTACATGAAAAAGAAGCTTTAGAAAGGATGGAGCAACGCATCATCTTCAATAAAGTAGAAGCAGGCCCCGCCACTAAAGAACAACTTTGTCAAAAGTTGCAACGCACATTTGAGAACCATCAGTGCGAATACTGCAAAGCATCTTCTTCAGAAGAAAACAAAAACTCCACTGAAAAAGACAGCTATTTTTCAGATGAAGACACTCGAGAACTGGACCCAACACATGGGTACATCGATTGAAAAAACGTCATACATGATGATTGATTAAGGGCTATAATGGTCTTTTGTAAAATTCACTTCTATTATATAAAGAAGTTGAATTCCTTTAGTTTAGGCAATCCAATCCCCATCCCCTTCTCTCGTATCATTTTCCTTTTCCAACTTTTCCTTTGTAACTAGTATGTGTGTTAGTGAGTAATCTCCTTGCTAAAGGAGAATATTATGTAAATATCAATAAGTTCTTCCTTAGGGAAGAACAGTTATGAATAAATATCAGTTTCCTTTTCATCCATGTGTTCATCTTTAAAGATTTTGCAAAACCTGGAGCCCTGGAGCCATAAAAAGTACCGTTTAGGCAGGAGGCAGCGTAGGGAAGAATTGGTTGGGTTGGTCACTTGAAAAATCAATTTAAAGATTTACTTAGCAGGATAAGGAGGAAAGGTATGTTCTATTCTAACTGTTAAATTACTTCAAGATATTTATGTTAATATCTCCTTAACCATTTTAATAAACAACTGTTTTTATAAACTTACACAAACAAAATCGATTAATTATTATCGAAATTAAATGATTTACTCAATCAAAAATATTGGTAGTAACTACCTACAAATGAATTTCATAAATTCAAAATCATGAATTCTATATTCGAATGAATGATTAATTTCATTATGTCATCTTTGTCTTGTTCTAAGGTAATTTTGTCATCGGCAAATACTAGCATTTGGAGAGCTAGCATTTGGAAGGCTCCGTCAATAAAGAAGACATCTTTAATCATGATGTTTGTTCTTTATCTTTAATCATGATGTTTTATCATGATGATTGTCATGTTATTCAAAATAATAGTCAATAAGTGACTACTAAAATGAGTATCATATTCAAGAAATTGGATCTCCAAATCCATAATACCGACAATTTTAGTTTTGTCATTACATCCTTGTCATTTGGCATCTATGCCTTTGTCAAATATCTAACAACGATTCCATGTGTTTTGACATGTTATCATCAATTTATTCTTTGCCTAGTAACCAAAAATTTACTAGAACCATTCCGCAAGTGGATTTTGAGGTGGGGTCCATCCTAAATCAACCAATCACTTGTTTTTTTTTTTTAGTTTTTTTTTTCTTTTTAACTTTTAATTAAACCATAATGTAACAGTTAAAAAGGTGAGTTAGTTAAAACTATCTATCTACATGGTAGTGACAGAGTTATGCACTTTTTAATTAAACATGTTCAAAAATTCAATTGTTTCATACTGGAATGAAAGAGATGAGACATCACGGTGGTGGTGATTGATTGGTTGGTTGCATGCTCCTGACATTGGGTGGTTCAAGATCGAGTCAGGAAGCTTTCTTGCTAGCCCGATTTCTATTCTTTTAAAAGTTTCGCGGTTCCACCGTGGGATTGGTCAAAAGGGGTTTGGAGCTTTTTTTTTTTTTTTTTTTCTAAATAGCCATTTTTATACTAATATAAACAGATTTTTATACATCAAAATTATTGGCGAAACTCAAACATGTTATAAATTGAAAACCCATGTATCAAACATGAATATCGTTTAAAGTTGGACCCTAAAATTTGGTCAAACCACATATATTATTCGTGTAATGAATTCTAAATTATTAAATTGAAATCTTACTATTGTGTTGTGAGAAGACTACATAAATGGAGATCATGGGACCATTGATTTGGAAGAGCACCGGTCAAGTCAAGCTGGAAAGAAAACTTCTTGAAGGATTAGCCTAGAAAGAATGATTTATTTCTAATAAAATGACATAATTCTGAAAATCTTATATATGAACATGTAGTAGTATGTTATACAATACAAACCTATAATGCAATGGAGATATAGAAAGAAGACAACAAACTCTTATGAGATACCTAACGACCGCATATTCCCCTTTTAGCGAGGGAACAAAATGCTTGACTTGCTTTTGTAACCTCAATCACGTATCACTTTGACCGAACGGTTAGAGTGCAAGGCCTTATAGACAATAACATTCAAATACATCGCCTAGGCGTCTAAAACACCAAATCTTATAATTTGATGATCTTGTAAAAAACTGAGATCAGAGAAACCACAACTACCTTGTTAGAACAAGGGTCAAACAAGCCAGGAGCTTCAGTTCATACAAAGCTTGTCAACTGTTTCAAAATTCTCCCAAAAATTTGGTTTATCTTGTTTTCAGAAACTTGTTTATTTACTGGCATTACCATTTGCATGCTTGTGAAAGGGCCAAAGGTTTACCAAACGCTCCAAAACCCCGGCACTTTTAAAGTAACCCGAGAACCCTTGAGGAATAGATGGCGGGGGGAAGTCTTCTGCCGGCATTGCAAAGGGACGGACCATTTCCTCCATTTTATCTAGCGTTAGATACGCCCCTACTTCTTGCAGCCTTTCTGGACCCATTATTGGCAATGTGTGCTCCTGGTGCAGTGAAGCTGCTTCCGTGTCGGTGTCGGTTTTCTATACAAAATTAAAACAGTGAATCATTTGCGAGGAACAAAAAATAGGATAACTTTGTAAAATAGTAATCAAGTTTCAGGATTGTTCTAATGAGGTCATTCATAAAAGTTTTTGTTCTAATTAGGTCACTCAAGTTAAGTTTGGTGTGCACATATAAAGTATATATGTGTGGGCGCTCGGGCAGGGGCGCAGGATTTAAGGGGCGGGGAGGGGCGCCCGACCCCCCGAACTTTTCGGTCAGTAGTGTTATATATGTACGTTTCGTATAGGATTTTGTAGGTATATACATTTTCGACCCCTCGATTTTATTAAAAAAATATAGGTATATACGTTTTCGACTCCCCGGTTTTAATTATTTTTATTTATATAGCCCAAATAAAGTATTTAATTAGCCCAAATATTATAGCCCAAATCATTATATTTGGTAGAATACTAGAATGTATATTATATAACCCAAATCAACTCATTATATAGCCCAACTTAAAAGCCTACCCTATCAAAAAAAAAAAAAAAAAAAAAAACCCAAATTCGTTTACTTTGGGACATCGACCAGAAGAACAGAAGCCACAAGCCAGAACTGCAGAAAAGGGGGGGGGGGGGGGGGGGGGGACGCAGGTTCCAGAACTGTTCGACTTCAGCTTCTTGTTCGAGAAAAAAGCCAAAACGCTTCTCGTTGTTGTGGTCTTTACTCTTGTTCGACTTCTTCAATCTTCATAAAGTTAAAGGTATGTGTTTTTTTATTTTTAGGTTTAATTTAGGGCTGCAATTTATGTGATTTAGGTTGAAATTAAGGGTGAAATAGGTCGGAATTTTTGCCCTAAACTTGTTGAATCTTTCTATAACTATATCTAATTTTATTTGTTTAATCTTACTGTGATTTGATTTAGATAGAAATTAAAGTTTGAAATTTAGGGTGATTTGCTAACTTGTTTTGTTATTAGATTATGCACCAATCAGTCTCTGTCCCGATTGTTTGAGTGTTATGTGTCTTAGGTCCAAGGCTTGATACAAAACTACAATCGAGCTGGGGGTCTCACTGGAAGCAACCTCTCTATTCCTACGAGTAGAGGTAAGGTTGTCTACATCTACCCTCCTCAGACCCTACCTTAGCTTTGCTATTGGTGAGATTTACTGAGTATGATGATGATGATGAAGTTAAGTTTGGTGTTTTAAGTCTACATTTTACCTAAATGGCATGTAATCAATCCTACATAGCATTTCTTTTATTTTTTATTATATGATGACATAACTTAAAAATGCCAACATTGATTAAAAAACTGTAAATTATTTTTTTTAGAATGCGAAAAAATCTAAAAAAAAAATTCAAACTTCACCATCAGCTAACTAATTTTTGCAATTTTTTGGCATTTTAAAAAACATTTAAACAAGTTTATAATTTTTTTTTTAAATTTCGTAATTTAAAAAAAATGCAATTTTGTTAAAAAAAATTATATAAAACTTTTTCGCAATTTTTAAAATTTTTTTTTGCAAGTTATTTGAATTTTTTTTAAAATGTTTTTAAATTTTTCGCAACTATGTTTATAAAAAAATATTTTGCAACAACCTATGTTGCCATATTTATGCCATGTCATCATATAATAAAAAAAGAGAAACTAAATAAATGTCATGTAGGCTTGGTGGTAAAATATATAGGATTAGAACATTAAAATAAACTTGAATGACCTGATTAGAACAAAATTTTTAATAAGTGACCTAATTAGAACACTCCTAAAACTTTATTATCATTCTGTAAAATACTCCCACAAAAAACTGTAATTTCTAGCTGAAAGAGGATTTTACCTCCAAGGGGGATAAATCTGCACCGCGGCTATAAGTCATCTCAAGACGAAACCTTTTGGGGTCTTCCAAATGTACCTCGGTATTTTCAAACATCCTTAAAACGATATAACTCATGTAATCAAGTTCCTTTGTTTTCAAAAGGCGTTCCAAACCATTGTCGCAAATGAGGCTGGCCTCCCCTTGAAGAGATTCATCTAAGTTAGAGTAACGAAGAACATTCATCAATGAGTGGATGTGAGATTCCTGTCAAGTGTTGACATATATTTAATTAATATTAATAAAAATACAACGAAAAAGAAAATTAAGAAAGATGGTAACTTTACTTACCGATGTAAAGTAAAGGCGGGTTCGGACATGTCTCTCGGGTGTCTTCACATTAGCATATCTAAAGAAATGAAGAGGAAAGATCAATGCACGTACGATTTGGAATGAGAATAAAGGATTTTGTATGTACTTACTTTGGATCCAAACGGTATTTTATCTCCTCATCTTCATCCTGATCCATTGACTTATCACTAGTGAAGCTAGTTCTTCTTGATTCTTCATTCTTAGATTTTGGTTGATGATCTGTATGTTCTTTCACATTCTTGTTGGAGGTTGTTGAGCTTTGACATTGATTCTTTAGTTCTGCAACATTGATGGCTTCTTCTCGTGTATTTCTCAAATCGATCAAGATTTTTCCCAATAAGCGTCTAGCAATCTATAACATTGGTAAGTAAAGCCCATATCAATACCACCTCAAAAATTTTATGGCAAAAAAAGTAAACTAAAAGACAAATAAAAACCCAGCTTAAGAGCTAAAATTAAAGTAAAATGCCATTTTCGTCCCTGAGGTTTGGCCAGTTTTGTGATTTTCGTCCAAAAGTTTGTTTTTCCGCATCTGGATCCAAAAGATTTGAAATCTTGCCATTTTCATCCGGCTAGTTAACTCCATCCATTTTTCTCGTCAGGGGTATTTCCGTCTTTTTTGTTAACTTAAAGAGCAATTCAGTCTTTTGAATACTTGTACATTATGCTAAATGCTTGTACATAAAGTGAGAAAAAAAAAACAACTTGCCCTTTGAGTTAACAAAAAAGATGGAAATACCTCTGATTTAACAGAGAAAAATGGATGGAGTAAATGAGCCAGATGAAAATGGCAAGATTTCAAACCTTTTGGACCCAGATGCGGAAAAACAAGCCTTTGGACGAAAGTCGCAAAGCCGGATAAACCTCAAGGACGAAAATGTCATTTTACTCTATAATTTATAATATTACAATATAATTCAAGAGTGAAAAGATAATATTTAAGTATTAAATTGCCAAAGAATTAAGTTAACCTTGGAGCCTATCTTCAATTTCTGCATGGGATTGATGCCATACTCATTCGGAATAACACCATCAGCAAGCAACTGAAAAAATTACAAAATTCAGGAAACTTTGGATATATATATTACTTAGCAAACCCCCCGCTTGCGGTATGCGCATATAATGTATATATGTGTGGGCCCTTGGGGGGCAAAAGTGAAAGTGCACTAATTTTAACGTTATTTTACTAATTTCGTGAAAATAACGTTAAAAAGCGAGGGACGGTTAATCATGCATCATGTGGTGGCGTTGATAGCCGAAAGACAAGGGGGTACATGCGCTAATCGGCTTTTGTCCCAATTGCTGAGTGTTATGTGCCTTGTGTCCAAGGCTTGATGCAAAACTACTACCGAGCCGGGGGTCTCACTGGAAGCAGCCTCTCTATTCCTACGGGGTAGAGGTAAGGCTGTCTACATCTTACCCTCCTCGGACCCTATCTTAGCTTTGCTATCGGTGGGATATACTGAGTATGATGATGATGATGATGATGATGATATTACTTAGCAAATAAATGTGCCAGTTTTTTCTTCAATCCTATATGACCCGTGAGAAAAATACACTAAATATTATTTTCTCATAAACATACCTGAGCAACTTTGAAGAGCTCATCTAGACCATCTATATTTAGATGTGCATTGTGCAAAAGATCATACCTGTTGAAGGTTGCGTATATAAGAGCAGTCGAAGAAAGAAGTTATATCCAACATAAAAAAAATTAATGTGTAATGTTACTTACTTGCACGAGTCATATACATCTGGAATTTGCGTTATGTCGTATCTACTGTTAAAGGTGACAATAGCAAAATGTTAATGAAATTATGAATCTAATGATGGGAACCTTTTGTTGTATGTATGAGAACAGAAAAGCTTACTCCTTGCGTTCGTTATACAAATCACGTTCCAGTTTTCTCCAGCGTGCATACATTAAAAGAAAACCTTCACTCCCACAAGGTAATCCAGCAGCAATTCGATCGATATCTATATTAGTTTTACCAAGTGCTCTTGCTTGATCGTACGGTGGAATTATGTCATATGAGGTGGTCTCAGCAAGCTCCTCGTCTTCGTCTTTTGCTAGTAATCTTACTTGTTCTGTAACTTTTTTCGTCAGTTTCACCTATTAAATACATATCACATCAGTATGGAGTATGGACAACTTGTTAATTATAAGATAATTGCAACGTAAGTAAATATTTACTAGTGTAGGTAGAAGCTCTGAAGCGTTCGGTGGAAGTCCAGCCCCGTCAACCATCCACGGTTGTTTAGATGATCCATTTGCCTGTGCCGCCTTAACTCCAGATGTTATCAACTCATTCAATCTAGCCTATAAAAGCAGAAAAACAATCATAACTTAAGTAAAGAAAAGGAATATGAAGTAATAAAATGACATTCATATTTAATACTATAAATATGCTATTTTGTCACATCCATCAACTTTGGCGTCAACCAACTTTAGCCCCTCAACTTTAATAATGACATGTTTAGCCCTTTAACTAAAACAACTTTAGCCCCTCAACTTTAATAATAACATGTTTATCCCCTTAACTTTAATAATGACATGTTTAGCCCCTTAACTAAAACATCAAACAACTTTAACTCTCGCGATTGGCTTATCTTTATCTACGTTTCGAACCCGTTACGGGGCTCGGGTGGTAACCCACCAGTTCATATTAAAATATGTTACCAAGTTAAATACATGCATGACATAGAATTAGGGAAAAAATCAGAATACAACTAACCTTAGCTTCTTCCATCTCAATACTTGCATTATCAAGTCCGTCTAACATTGATGAGTCCTTGCTGACAAGTGAAACCTTCAAAAAGAATGTGTTCTTTCAGTAATAGCGTAAAGTAAAATTGCATCATAAAACTGTTATATATAAAATAGAAGACGACAAACCAATATTGGTGTTAATTGTCCTTCTAAGTCTAAAAGCCCCTTAGCAAATGCGGCAGCCGACATCTGTTGAGAGATTTTAACCCACAAACGGTACAACACTTCAAATGATGACGCAAAAAATAAATTATGTAAATAAAGTATGCACCTGTACACGGCCCTCATCAGAGCTGTAAATCTTAAGGTCATGCCGGTATGTACTGTGGAGACGAAGCAGTCCAGTACCTTCACCTGATATAAATAATTGTGTATATTAAGCAATATTTTTCTCGCATACCTAATAATGATGTAAATAAGTGAATACATAGCTTCTTGACCCTAAACGTGTACTAAAGTACTAGTTATGATATTATTTTAAATTTTGATCATCTGATGAGACCCAAAAGTGCACACGTATTCACCTGGATACATATTGTTGCGGAAATATCTGCCAAGTTCTTCAGCCTGTCAATGAGGAACAAAAAGGCAATGCGTGTATATGAAATGATGATTAGAAACCCGTGTTGTTTAAAGACAAAAATTATTTGTATCTGTTAACCATTGTTACAAATGTGCTTGAGAACTTAAACAAGCCACATTATAGATTATAGATACACACACGGTGTAATAGGGAAATGAAAATCTTAAAGTAAAGACCTGTTTCCGGCCAGCATGTGTAAGAACACCTCCATATTTGAGAACCATGAGGGCTTCAATGGGGCGTTCTTCTTCAGTATCACCTTTCGCAACTTTAACCCACTTGAGTGGTTTAAGTTGAACCTTCCGATAAATGCCGGAGAAATGACCACCCTGGAAACATAGCACTTGTCATTCACCTAAAACTTTCAAATTTACAAATAGAGGACAAGAAGCTAAAGCTTTGATACATGTAATATTGTGGTTAAATAATATATCGATTTAAGAAAAACCCTTTTATTGGTTTTGCAGTTAGAACAAATTATCACTTGTCCTACATAAGAGTTTTTGTTCTTCAGTTTTTATCAAACATGAACATATATAAAGGGGAAGGTTAACGTACAATTTTCCCGGGGCCGGTTCCATAGGCTTGGTAACCTAGGCACGGGCCTAGGGCCACCAAAAAATTAGGGCCTCCGAATTTTTAGAAAGTTTTTATATATAGTTATATGTATTAAGCTCAAATAAATACGTTTATTTCAAAACTAAACAGGTTTTTCATTGAAGGAGACAAGGAGTTCAAAATAAATATTGTTTGGCAAAAAAAGGCCAAGTTTCAAAGCCTATTTCGCCTTGATTTCCAGCTATTACAACACAACCACCATCAACCTAATCATCATTATTTAGCAGCCTAAATCCCCAAAATACAGCCGCAATCATCGTTCCCATTTCCCATAGCAACCTGCTTTCAATTAGGCTATCGGTTATCACTAGCCGAAAAAAGTAAGGGTAATCACCCATGGCGTCGGGATTGGAGGAGAGTTTGTCGGCGAAGTTAGGGCCCCCACTTTATAGTTCGCTTAGGGTCTCCAAAAACGTAGGAACGGCCCTGTTTATATTCCTTAATGTGTGATGGTACGATATGAAATTACGCATGTTATAAAACTCAAAACCCTAATCACGCATGAACAAAACCATAAATCACGCATGAACAAAAATCATAACCATGCATGATTATGGTTTTTCTTCATCCGTGATTATGGTTTTTTGTTCATGCGTGATTAGGGTTTTGAGTTTTATAACATGCGTAATTTCATATCGTACCATTGCACGTTAAGGAATATTGTATTTTACACTTTAACTATATATATAGGATTAGGTTCGTGTGAGAATCACTTGGGTAATTGAGAACCGTGAAAACCATTCTGGACCACTCATTTTTTCTAAGCAAACTTTTTTTTGCTAATCGCCCCTTTTCCAGTTGTTTTTTGAATTATACGCATGTGTAGCTACGTGTTTAAAATTTGAAAATAAGAATTGTACATATATGTACTAATGTGTATAAATGAATATACATATATGTATATAAAGAAAGATTATGGTTCCAAACATGTTTTTTTTCTAAAGTACATGTGTACATACGTGTTTAAAATTGAAAAATAAGTATCGTACATATTTGTTTGATAATGTACACAAAACAAATGTAGAATTAAAAACTGACGATGTACACGTCTGTACATCTAAACAAAAAAACTGTAGAAAGGCCATTTAACAAAAAAAAAATGCTTAGAGAAAATGAGTGGTCCAAAATAGTTCACGGTTCTCAATTACCATGTGTTTCTCTTAGGATCCCTACCCTATCTATACACACACACGTGTGTGTGTGTGTGTTCATACTTCATAATCAGCAGTCCTATAGAAAACTTGATCAAAAAATTGTAGTGTTCTCCATAAAACTTGGTTAAGAAACATCATTGATCAAGATATGGAGCAAGGGTAAAACTGTAAATAAATAAAAATTTGCACTAAAAATGACAAATTTAAATTTAAACCTCTTCAAGAACTGCTTTAACTTGACGAAGCTTTTCTGCATGTTCAATGTCTTCTGCCTCACTATCACTTCCAGGACCATGTCTGAAAACAAATATGTAGCAATTAAATATATAACATCACTAACTAAACAAAGAACACAATCTAACCATCATTCATACCAACAAGTAGAAAGTTGATAACAATAAATTCAGTAACTAATAACTTGAATAAATCAAACGACTTAACAAAAGTACAGATTCCAAATTAGTCTGCAAATCATTTAGATCACTTTGACTAAATTAAGGTAAAAACAGTGCAGGAATACCTAGCACGAGGTACTAATATCCGTGTAGCATCTAACAAGTCTTGCAATTGGACCGCACTCTTGAGTTTTGTCTGCGATAAAAAAAAAAATATCAGCTAAAGGATATGCCAGAGATTAACCAGTAATTTTTAGGATCAAATGGATAATAAGAGTGATCATATCAAAAGCACCTCAGCTCTAGGTCTTCCCCCATTGTACTTGAGCATTAAATTCAACAATTTTTCCTCAGTGACCTTCAACTTTACCTTTTGCTTTGCAGTTCTATCACCACTGTCCAACAAAAACATAAGTGTATATAAAATAACGAGTAAAATGCCATTTTCGTCCCTGAGATTCGACCACTTTTGCAACTTTCGTCCGAAGGTTTGCTTTTCCGCATCTAGATCCAAAAGGTTTGAAAGCTTGCCATTTTCATCCAACTCGTTCACTCCATCCGTTTTTCTCCATTAAATGAGGGGTATTTCCATCTTTTTAGACATTTTTTATTAGAATAAAAAACACTATTAAGAAATAAAGATGCACCTCTGTTGACTTTCTAGTTACTACTTTTCTTATAAACATTAACAGATAGGTAAAAGGGGTACTTTTCTTATAAACATTAACAGATAGGTAAAAAGACGAAAATACCCCTAACTTAACGTTAAAGAATGGATAGTTTAACGAATTGGATGAAAATGGCAAGATTTAAAACCTTTTGGATCCAGAGGCGAAAAAGCAAACCTTTAGACGAAAGTCGCAAAAGTGGTCAAACCTCAAGGACGAAAATGGCATTTTACTCTAAAATAACAATAGAAGTGCTCACAAAACATAGAAAAGAAAAGCAAGGATGTATGTATCTTACTGACGAATTATAGCTATCACACAACGTAGCTCCTCGGACTGTCCAAACGAGCCGATGATCCCGCTTCCCTGACGCGTTAGCCCCTCACAAGGCTGAGCTGGCTCATTGACCTTCCATGGCAAAACCGGTGGAATCGTTGTTGAAAGATGGGGAGCTTTTGCGTCTAGAAACAGCTTTCTCAACACACAAGCCGCATCATCGTAATATCTATAGTTAATGTGCACATCAATAAATTAGCAAGGCAACAACAATTCAACATGTACGCGTAATTAGTGCTTATTACTTGTAGGAGTTTTTAACAAAGCTCCAACCGTTCACGTCACAGACATATGAACGGCCTTCACAACGCAGGAGATCAAACCCACACACCTGTAGAAACAAAAGTATGCCAGACAATTAAACAGTGACCAAGTTGGTAAATGGACACATAGTTTTTACATGTTGCAAATCCACAAAAGCTAAAGTGGGAATAACATAATATAATATACCCCTTGTCTAAACGCATTGCAAACTTCTCTTGCCATTTGCTTCTCAGTTGGGGTAAGAAGCACGGGATACCTAACCTGTCAAAGATAACAAATTTAAATAACTACTGGGCCCTCTAATAAGCATAACTATTTTCTATGAAATTGAGAAAAATGTAAAAGAAATGTAGTACAAGTGAATCACATGTATTGTAATGAACACTCTTACAACAATGTGTTCTTGATATCCTTGAGAAGAATTATGTTTTTATATATCACTTACTTCTTTGCCATCTGGATTTCGCATTACGACACCGTCAACAACCGGAGATTTTCTTGCCTCAGCGTGTGCATACTCTGCACCAACTGTATACACCTACAGCATAAGCAGTAAACAGTGAGCAAGATTTTACACATATGCATAACAGCTAATTGACTACCAAGAAGACAACTGAAATGATACCTAAGTCCTCAGTGTCGCATAATAATATCCATATTTCAAGAAAAAAAAATGAAAAAGTGTTCAATCGAGAATTTAGATAACCTTAACATCTGTTCCTCCAGTTGGCATAAACTCCTCGTATATATAAGAACCGTCACGTCTCACTCTTCTGACCTCTGGATGGAATTCACTTGATCTGTTACCAACCTGAAAGAAATGTGCATCATGGGACAGTTTTAGCACATGAATTACAAATAAAATACAAAACACACATAGCAGTCATGAAAGAGAAGATTTAGCTTTGCATATGAGTTGTGTCATATAAAGATATTACAAACAACAAACCTATGCAAGTGACTCGAGATCTAGTATTAAAAGTTACAGAAATGAGAAATCTCACCTTGCGAAACAATTCTTTCATGCCACCCCCTGCTGAGCTGGGGTAATATATCATTATTCTGTGATCATCACCTTTAACAAAGGAAAATCAGATAAAAAATCATACTTAGTTATGAACAATGTAAAACAAAAGCTTACATAAGTAGGCACAATACTCGCAAACAGGCAAGTTCTAGAAGTGTGAACTAGCAGTTTATAGAAAAGAAATTCAAAGCTTACCATGAACTGGTTTCTCCACAAAAGGCTTCCAAAATCGCTGCCCATAAACCTCGACAAAATCTTCTTCCTCAACAAAATATTCCAAATCTTCATATGGTTTGTCCCTGTTTACAGCTGCGTATCTTGGGACTGGGATTCCACATATTTCGAGGCACTTCATTTTTCACCAGAAAAAATTAAAGAAAAACAGAAAAGAGCAATAATCACTATTAGTAGTGGAACTTAAAAGTATCTCCCTCGTAGAGAACATAGAAAATCACAAGTGTGTCCAAATTCATGTATTGACAATGTGTAATTACAAAACATGGTATTTATAAAAGGTCAGTAAGCACCATACCTCATATACTTTCCTTCGGTCATGAAGAAGGTGCTGAGGTTCCAGTTCGTTTACAAGGAACGGTCTGAAGAAAGAATGAACAAGTGAACGTAACTTGAGTAAAGTAAACTTTTTGTAAGACTGCTTGTGGCTGTCACAAATGCTTGCATGCTAAGTAAATCATACAAATGGTAATGAAACCATTACAAGATAACATTTGCTACCTTCATACTGAAGAATACTAATCACAGAAAGATTTGAGACGGTCAACCAGGAGTATTCTAAAAGTCAATTTTGTTGAGAAAAATAACCTCGACCGTATAATGGTAACATGAGTTTTCAGATCAAACAATCAGGTAGACACTCCTAAATTATTTATTATCTCTATGACTCAGTAAAGCCAGAAAATTTCCTAAAAATATGAACTAAATGTTGAATAATTTACGCTGTGAATTTACCATACTTCAAAGATGTTGTAAAGCCATCTAAAAGAAACAAAACACCATCAATATACAAACAGAATAACTCTTGACAGGTTCATAGCTTGTATCTCTGTAGTACATTATGTTCAATAATCCAACAGGCCTAACACCCTATGCTAAAACTTGCTAATGAGTAAGTAAGCATATTATAACAATGTTCTTAATATGCAGGAGACTTCGGAAAAAAAAAAATAGAAACAAACAACACATACCTCCTTAGTGCAGCATATGCTTCAGCTTTTTCAAGCGGATATCCAGAGGAATGGAAAGCAATCAAACAATCACATATTGGCCACCTGAAATAGCAAAGTCAATACTATAACCAGTAAGTGAGAGGGAGTTAGAGAGGAATATCCTAATAGCACTTTTGTTAAGAAAGAATGTTTGAGAAAACTTATACTTGTTTGCATATTAAAGCAATAATGGCAGCCACTAGTTTGGCAACAGTATAGATCATACAAAACCAAATTCAAAGTCAAAGTCAAAGGTGATATGTATTGACTTGTTAGCTGCTATTTGACATCATAATACTGCCCCATGATTTTAAAAATAAAAAATTAAGAACAATTCCTTTGACTGGAACGCAATTTTCTCATTTAGTTAAGCGCAAATTTCCCATTCATTAGTGTAATTGAATAACTGATATTTTACCAAAAAAAAATAAACTAAAATAAAAACATGTATGTCATTAACACTATATATGTGAATAGTATTTTTTTTATCAGGAAGACATCTGTTTAGACATTATGACTAATTAATAATATTCATATTTTCAAACAGATATTTATAAGATATAAGTAATAAATATACCTTTCTATAGGTTCTTCCAGGATAACTCTGTCCCCAAAATAGATTATCTACACAATTATACAACAAATCAACATTATCATCAAACTTTTAGCCTATAAATCGCCCCTGTCAACAACTTTATTCATATCACATATAATTTACACTTCCATGACAACAACAACACAAATAACACATAACGTCTAATCGCCAACTTTTTTAGAGAATCCGATCACAACACTTTGGGCCACTTGCTACTTTATAACTTGAGAATATCCGAATCTCACTTCTATTTCATCCAAAAGTGTGAAGAATCAATTACAAATACAACTCTTTCGAGTCACCAACAGCTATCACTTACCTCAAATTCACCAAACGCTTGCAGCCTCTCCAGTATTTGCCCCATCGGAGCCGAGAAAACCTAAAAAAAAATCAAAAGTAAAAATCAATAAACAAAAACCAAATCAAATCAACTCAAACGCTATGAATAGTTTTCGTTTTACAATCTCATCATATCATCCATTGATCTGGATGTGTGTGAGTGTGTGAAATTGACGAAAACGAAACAGAACCTCGGGGCCGCATTTCACCTTCTTTTCCATTACACAAACACCGACTATCACTTTCTTCTTCTTGCCGCCATTACTCTTCCTTCCTTTCACCATCTCTGTTGATTTTGTTTCTCTAGGTTTAAGTTTTGTAACTGAAAATATCTAACAACAACAGATATATACGTATAATAAATATCTATTGATATATACGTATAGAGAAAGTTATATAAATATATAGGAAATATGGAGATTGAGAATACCGGAAATGCGAGAATCAAGGTTGGATGAAAGATTACTATTACGGTAACGGAAACATGCCAAATAAAGGAAAAAAGTTGTGTTAACAAGTTATAAAGAATATCTGAAAGATTTATTTTGCAAAGATAAGGGGTGATTCTGGAATATACACACATATATACCTCTTCCAGGGGAAAAAGGACAAATACTTTTTGCATCATTTTCTCTGCTTTTCTTTTGAAAAAAGATTTTAAATGCTTGTAGGGCATTTAAAATGCCTGTAGGGATACGATATTAATAGGGTGTAGCTATTGGCACACCCAATAAACTATTTGCACACCAAAAAGACATTTTTTGTCTTATATGCACATCCTGCAGTGTCGAGTTGTGGCTAAAGAGCGGCGGTTTGGTCCGGTCAACCAGACAAAAGACTGACGGGTCTGTTGACCGGACCAAAACGCCGAGCTTTGGCCGCAAGCTCGGCGTTTTGGTCCGGTCACCAGACCCGTCAGTCTTTTGTCTGGTTGACCGGACCAAAACGTCGCACTTTGACCACAGCTCGACACTGCAGGGTGTGCATATAAGACAAAAAACTCTTTTTTGGGTTGGCTATCTACACACTTAGTGTGTAGATAGTTTGTGCCTATTAATAAAGTATTGAGTGGCAGAGCTATCTCACTAGTATGGTGGGGCGGGGGTTGGGCTTGGGTTGGGGCATTTGTTGACACATGGCTTGGGGTGGCAGACATGGGGCGACCCACATTTAAACAGAGTATGGTGGGGCGTGGGCTTCGCTGGGCTGACCCGGCTGGGCTCTTTGTATTTGTTTTTAATTAAAGAAAATTACATAAAAAAATTTCCTAACGTTTATATTTGTTTTTTATCTCATCTCCAAGACTATTTCCAACTCGTCACCCTTTAGGTGATCAATCGGCTGGGATAGAATTTTCAAATCCTCCCGTCTTTGTCTCTGGGCTTCTCTAGCGGCATCTCTAGCTTCTTTGCTCTTCCGAATTTCGGCCCTTTGTTGTTGGAAGACGTTGAATGTATCCATCTTGGATGAAATGTCATCCAACTGGTCGATGTATATTCCTCTATGCAAGAGCGAACTCCCAGCTGAAGGTGATGCCGTAGCAGATCTTGATTTTTGAGCACGCCTTTTTGTGGCATCTCTTCCATACTCAGGCCGGTTTGGGCTTGGCGAATCATCAAAAAGGTCCTCAATCTCTTGATCTCGTGCATCAGATTGGGTTTGGGACGAGGCCCTCGACCTTTTGGAAGACGTGTTGCTTTCGCTACCACTGGGGATATTCGCCCACTTTGGATGAAACTTACAAATCTCCCAACAATGCATGAAACGGAAGTCGGTCCCCACATTTGTCTTGAATTGAACCAATGCATTCTTCACAATGTCGGCTTCGGTTTCACCACTTTTTGGGTTTTGTTTTGCTTTATTTAAAAAACCACTATATTTTGTAAGTTGGCCGCTTATCTCGGTCCACTTCGAGGATAAGCTATCGTTTTCACGATAAATCTCTTTTCCCAATTCTTGATGGAATATTCTACTAACCCCTTGCCACAAATAGGTTCGATGTTGAGAATTTCCTGTTTTTATAAAAACAAAATTTAATATATTACAAAGTTATATAAAAAAAACATTAATAAAAACAAAGTTTAAGAATACCTAAAGTTGAATGTTGAGATTGTTGAAACCAACCCCTCGCCAATGCAAGTTCTTCAGGAACGGTCCATTTTAGTTGTTTTCGCTTGATGGTTTCAAGTGCTTTATCCGCCTCGGTTTTTTTCTTATGGCTTCTCTTTTTTATGGGTTGGGGTGCGGAAGGACCATCGTTGGGTGGTTGAGTTTCGGGGACGGTTTCGTTTTGTGAAAGGTCGATGGAGGTTGGTGAAAGGTTGATGGACGTTTGTGTAAACGGTGTAGGTATCGCATCATCGGAGTGTGGGAAGTTAGTAAACAAACAATTCCCAATATACGATGCATAACTCGCTTCTTGGGGCATAGAAGAGTGTATCATAAATGGACGAGGCATTGGACGAATGGGTGGTGGGCTAGGGTTATTTTCTTGGAGTGCATACGGGTGGGTCGGGTCAAAAGGACGGTTATGAGGATGCATTTTTTCGTTTTGTAGATGGAGAATTGAAGATGAATGTGGTAAAAAAAAATGGAAGAAATTGTGAGGTTTATAGTGGAAATTTTTTTTTTTTTTAAGATAGCCGTTGGCCAACGGCTAGCCCAACGGCTTCTTTGGTTTGTCCAATTAGTGCCCGCCATGTCAGCTTGGGCAGACCGCCCCACGCCCGGCTTGAAACCCATGCCCCAAGGGCCACGCCGAAACTCATGCCCACCCGGGGTGGTGGCTTGGGCGTTTTCCCCTACCCACGCCCAAACTCCCGCCCCATACCCCGCAGTCTAATTTAGGTTATCAAAAGTTTTTTTTTTTTTGATCAAACAAACCATAGGAATGTTCAAATATTCTAGACTTATTCGATTGCGTAAATTCGTCTTGACGAACTTCAGTTTAGAAAAAAACATTTTTCTATGGTTGTGATTGCAACCAGTAAAACCAAAGTTAACTTCACTACCCGATAAACCAAATGACAAAAACTATGTGTTTCGGTTTCCACCATAAGACGAGCAAGATCGCTTATTCAATTATAATATTGTTTTGGGTCTTAGGCTAACTTTATCAATTATATTTAGAGCCTCCTATTAATTATATTATTGTTAAGTTGGACTTATTTTATCATTCAGTCTTAATTATTCTACAAGTTTTCAGGTTGTAAAATGTTTGGGCTCATAAAAAATGTGATTTTAGTAATATCAAGTATCCTATTTTTTTGTTAACGGTATCCTCGTATTTTTAGGGCTATCATTTGCATAAAACCAAACACTACGAATACGGGTTGAGCCGTAGCCCGGTACTACGGCTATTTAACACTATGGTTCCACCCCCACCCCTAGTATACCATAAATAACAAATATGAAATATCTTATCCGTATGATTTAAATAAGTGGGGTTGGAAATTAAAATTACCAAAAGATCTGGTTTCAATGGTTGGTATGGAAATGCCAAAAAATCTGGTTTCGATGGTTGGTATGGAAATGCCAAAAAAGGATGGGAAAACTAATTTGCATCACACATGTACAAAGAAATATCTTGTTTTAAACTATGTTGTTTGATTGTGACTTTCTCCAAATAAGTTAGTATAGTTAGGGAAAAAATCGAATTTGATAACTAACTTCTTGAGCTGATTTTGACTAAACTTTGACATACCATGTGATTTGACTAACTTATTGGATTTGATGGTTAGTATTACTAAGAGGCTGTTTGTTTTTGCTTATAACATCTGCAAAGAGCTTATGTCTGTAGGCGGACAGACATAAGGCTTTGAAGACCGTTTGTTTTTTTTTTTTAAAGAAGATCTGAAAAGTGCTTAAATTAGCTTAAAAAAAAAGCCAATAACATTCATCTTCTCAAACCTGCAGATCTTCAAGCACAGATCTTCCTCCGCCACCACCTCCACCTGCCACCACATCTCCGCCACCACCTCCACCACCACATCTCAGCCACCACCTCCACCACCACCATCTCCAAAACCCACCACAACCAAACCCATCAATTAAAACAAAACCCAGACCGGAGAGAGAGAGAGAGATCGGACAGACATAAGATGTTCCTCCGCCACCACCTCCACCACCACCATCTTCAAAACCCACCACCACCAAACCCATCAATTAAAACGAAACCCAGATCGGTGAGAGAGAGAGAGCAGACCTGTGAGAGATAGAGAGCGGTGAGAGAGAGAGAGACCGTAGAGAGAGAGTTTGTAGAGAGAGAGCAGACCTGTGATTGTAGAGAGAGAGAGAGTTTATAGAGAGAGAGAGCAGACCTGTGATGGCGGAGGTGGTGGCAGTGGTGGTGGCGGAGGTGGTGCGGTGGTGGTGGCGGAGGTGGTGCGGTGGTGGTGGTGGTGGTTGTAGAGAGAGAGAGTTTGTAGAGAGAGCAGACCTCTGTTGTGTGTGTTGTGTGTTTGTGTGAAGTTGTTTTTGAAGGAAAAAAAAAACAAACCCTCTTCTCCTTGCAGACTGCAGACATTTGGTCCACATCTTCTCTTGCAGATGCCTGCAGATGTGGTCCGCAGACTACAGACATTTTACATCTGAAAAAACAAACAGCACCTAAGACTATCTCTAATTCTAAAGGCGTCCTTAGGCGCCCTTAACTGTCACGTCATCTGCCACATAATATCCTTACAAATCCTTAAAACCTCTATTACATCTCCAACCCTATAAAGATCCTTACCTTCTTTAATTTCCACTTCATCAACTACCCATTACACACAATATTTTAATAAAACTTTTCTTTTTTTACTTTGGGCCCACCTCATGTAACACCTCGCAAAATCATGTCCAATACAGTGGTGACACGTGTCATAAACCCTGATCGTGATAAAAGATAACTTGAGGGACTAAAACTGTCAAACAGTGTAAAGATGTAAATAGAAGGACCAAAAGTATCAACATGCCAAACTTGTGCCTCTGATTGACCTCATAAGATATTCATATTTGTTATTGAATAAATTGACAAACACAAGAAGCCGTTTGTGCTTATAAATTAAAAGTTACAAAACACAGGGGTTAAAAGTGTCAACATGTTAATCCTTACCTCTGAGTGACCTTTTAACCTTCCCAACGCTTTGTAATGTGTTAATATACCCTCATGAATAGCTGATAAAGATTTCATAAAAATCCGGTTCAATTTGGTGATGTAAATTGAAATTTCCAAGAAAAGGGTCAAAAGTGTAAATATAGCAATTCTTCAATCGAGAGACATTTTCAAAGCATCCAAAACTTATGTATGCATGCTCCCACTCCCTAGAGCATCCCAGACCTGATTATGTTGACCATGCATGTTGAAAAAGTCAGTTATTCGCGTTCCGAAAGTGCAGGGACTGAACATGCAAACAAACAAAACAACTTTGAAACATGACCCCTCGCGTGGCGCGCCAGGATTATCCTGGTCTGGCGCGTGGCACGACAGCTCCCCCTTTCCAGCCAAAACCGGCAGCTGCCAGCATGCAAACCTGCAATCTTTGAGGATTTTCTGCAACTCTGATTGAAACCAGCAGCATGCATACGGTTTTGGGAAACCACTAGGACACTTGTATGTAGGGGTGTGCAAAAAACCGAATTAACTGACAAAACCGAACCGAAAAAACCGAACCAAATAAAAAACTGGTGGGTCGGTTAATGTAACACCCCGTGTTTTCACAAGCCAAAGTCAAGGTCAAAGTCAACGACCGATTTCGCGCAACTTGACTCGTAGAAATTACTTTATTTTATTTGTATTATGTGGAGTAAGTGTCGTTAATGCAATAATCGAGGTGTGGTAATCGAATCGACTTCTAACCGCAACTCGAGCCATGAATGTTATTTGTTTTTATACGTGTGTGTGTGCCTTACGTGTTACCGGTGCATGTTTATTTATGTTATGTTGTGGTAATCAAGCGAACTCAATCGAAACTCGAAATCTAACTCGAATGTAATCGCACTCGAACTCGAATCACGATCGAACTAGGATAGATAGTGGAAAATAGATTACGCAAGGTACGAAGTAGTTGGGACTAAAAGTAATTTGACTAGGAAACCCTATCGAATCGCTCACAATCGTAACTAAAACGTCAAAGATCGTCGCACCAAACACACCACCCAGGCGCCAACCGGCCGGATGGCCATCCGCACGGGTAGCCGCCTGGGGGAGGTGTTAAGTGCATCCGACCAGGATTGCCATCCGCCCGACCGACCATCCGGGCGATGTGCAATCCGGACGGATGACGCTTTCCTCTTTTGGCATCCTATAAATACACGGGTCACTCTCCAAACTTTCCACTTTTGGCAAGTGACGACCGACCTGCACGCTCTCTTCACCTTTTCTTCGATTTCTCTCAATCCAGGTAAGATCTCGCCCTAAATCTTGTACTTTCTTGATCTATACGCACTTCTACACCTTTCTATCTTTTAAATATTAACTTTTAACCGTGAAATCACCAAGATTCGAGGTATTCTAGGATGACATCATCATAAGGTTCCCATGAACTTCAAGTTTGACCTCATTCCACCAAGAATAACTCGGATCTGAACGGTTTCCACAAGATTTCACAAACAACTTCGTATAAATCTGAGCTTTTTCAAAGGATAAAAGAGTTGAAAGAAACAAACACAAGTTTCCTCCTTCTTTTACAGTCAAAAACGATAAAGAACCGGATCAGTTCTAGTCTTCTACTCAATGTTAGTGATGCACTAGTCCTAAATCCGGATTCTACCCACGAGACACCTGATTTCGGGTTAGACCAGAATGACCGTTCTGAGCCGCCGACCGGCCAAGCTGGGGTGATTCCTGGCCGGCTTAGTCATGCGGGTAAGAATACAATTCCGATTGGTTGACACGTAATCAGAACATCTCGATAAAACAACAAAAGCGACCAAGGGTAGACGAATGGAACAACCGGAACGAGATACTGTCCGGACGGACTGATGCCCGCACGGACAGGCCATCCGGACGGACTGATGTCCGCACGGGCAGGCTATCCGGACATGTTTCCATCCGGACGGACTGATGTCCGCACGGGCAGGCTACCCGGACGGGTTGCCATCCGGACGGACTACACTTGGGACCCATTTCTAAAACAAGGTTTGAGTATCGACGAATGAATAATCCGCACGGACGACCCTCTGAATGGATTACTCTTCGGATCATGAGATACTAAGACCTTAAACAAGTGCCTCACCATTAAAGCCGTTGTCCGCACGGACTACCATCCGAACGGATTGTCGTCCGCTCGACCGACTTGGAGGGTAAGAGAACTTCAAGGTTTTCAAATGCTACAACAAAGACTTCAAAAGTCAAGCCACCATACACAAACACATCTCACCCATAGGAAGAAACAATCCACTCGAATAGTCACCCGCCCGGACAAACTGTCCGCACGGATGACTAACCGGACGGATTATTATTCACACGGATTGATGTCCGCACGGATGACCATCCGAACGATCAGCTATCCTACCCACTCTCACCCTGTATTGTTTTACGCACCACTTATCGCTACGTACCAAATCTATTCAGGCTAACCGTACTCGCTAAAAGCGCTCCCTTCAATCCATAATCGCTGTGAGTATACTCGATCCCTTTTTGCTTTAAGCACTTTTGGGTGTTACATACGTTACGAATATTCAAACTACAAATTATCACACTACTCAAACTATTTGAACGCTAACCGTTAAATGCATGTTATACGTGGCTTATGAATGCTTGTTTGTTATGTTTACACATGGAATATTGTCTACCTGCCTTAGCAACGATAGTACTATAGTTTGGACTCAGCACCCGTTCACACGGGGGTTGTTAAGGATCTTTTACTTGCATGGATTACGGTGGTAATCATGTATTGCGAACTGCCTCGGGCAGTCAACCCGCAGTCATTGGTATCGATGAATCTATGTCGATAACTAACGTGCTTCATCTCACTATGTGTACGTGCAGGTTATGCGTAAACGAATTCGAACTCTATATGCTATTATCAAACTTGTATGATCACCTTTACATTATATGTATTGATTTTATTTTAACGTATGTGACAGGTGCTTAGGAAGTTTACTTGCTTAGCATGCTGTGAACTTGAGGCTAGGAAAGGTCTAGGATGCTCTCTGTGCCGCGATGAAATCGAAGCTAGGAAAGGAGGTCCTAGAAACCAATAAATAAACTATTTTGTTTGAATCTGAGTTGTCGGAACAAAATATTTGCCTAGATGTTATCTGTAATATTTTGTTTACTATTTGAGACATGGTATGAGACATGTTAATTTAAATAGAATGATAATGATAGTTGTTTTGGAAACTTCTGGACAATCTGTTTCGCTCAGTGCCATGCCCCGATGATTCCGCCATCGGTTGGGGTGTGACAGTTAATGGTTTTTTTTAAAACCGAATGTAGCGGGTCGGTTATGGTTATCATTTTTTCGATACCCACCATAACCGAACCGAACCGACATGTAATAATCTTTTTAGGATTTAGGTGTTTTCACCATATTTTTAATATTTGATGCTTTTGACTAAAGATTTTTAGTACTTATTGGTTTTTCATATCATTTTGTGGCTTTGGTTGAATGTTTATTTGAATTTATGGAATGTATCATATCACTTTATTTGAATATTCGATAATAACTGGTATTAAGTTATAGATTATATGTATTTTTTAATACTATGTAATATACTAATATATACAAATATGCAATAACAATTTATTCCATGTTAAAAAAGTTAAACTAAAGCTAAGCTAAATACACGGTTAACTACCCATAACCGACCCGCTATAACCATCAAAACCGAATAACCATAACCACCATAACCGATCGGTTATGGTTATGATTATCCAATAACCGACATCGCGGTTATGGTTATGGTTTTTGGTCAAAACCGACCCATGCACACCCCTACTTGTATATTTGTAGGAATGAAGGAGAAAAGTCTTGTAGAAAATAGAAACGGGGGTAAATTACTTTTTGAGTCCTTGTGTTTTATGGGTTTTAACCACTTGAGCCCAAAATCAAAATGTTTAACGCCCTGGATCCCTATAACCACTTTTCTTAACAATTTGAGTCCAATTTTTTAACACCGTTAGAATTTGCTGTTAGTTTTTCATAAAAAAACTAAAATGCCCTTGAATTTAAAAAAACATATAAACCAAAACCTTATCTCTCACACACACTCAAACACATTGGCTACCTCTCTCTCTCACACACACTAATGGTTTATTTAACTGATCTGTTAAGTGTTAACGAGTGGCAGTGAAGGTGGTTAGAGGGCGAAGGAACCGAACAGTTGTAGAGGAGTGGCCGGAGGAGGGTGTTAAGTAATGGTGGTGAGGAGGAGTTGATGGTATCAGGTATGTGTGAGAGATGTTTGTGTGTGTATGCATTAAAGACTTGTATATTATACTATTTGCATTAAAAAGTTGTACTTTATATGTAAATGACTAAAATGCCCTCGTAGTTAACAGACTAGGTGGATGGTGTTAAAAAATTGGACTCAAATGGTTAAGAAAAGTGGCTATAAGGACTGAGAGCGTTAAACATTTTGATTTTAGACTTAAGTGGTTAAAACCCCTAAAATACAAGGACTCAAAAAGTAATTTACCCTAGAAATGGAGCTAAAACTGGAAAATAAAAGTGAAGAACTAAGGCTATAGGGTGTGGTCATGATTCTCATAACCACATGATCCTCCACGTCAGCACCGTGTCACCCACCTCTAATCCATCATCCAAAACCATTACCTTAAGGGTGTGGTCACGACCCAAACCACTATCCCCTTATTTATTTTAATTTATATTTGTTTAAAGAAAAAAGGAAATGGTTTCTTAGAAAATGGAAAGGAGGACCATGGTTTAATCCATGTAAACCATGATGGATCAGATAAGGGGATAATGTAGTTTTCCTTTCATGTTCCTATGTGGCGAATTATATTTCAACCATAACTCCTACACCCTTTAGCCTAAGATGTTGATATAATTGGAAGGAAAAAAAAGTATAGGGTTTTAAAGTTTTTGAAAAGTGGAAAGTTAAGTGTTCAAACTCTTTAATAAGTCAAAACCTGCTTTTTTTTTTTCTTACTATCTGTTTCTCTAACAATTAAAAATATAAATTATCCATCTATTAATTTATAAAATGGTTTTGTGTTTATGTTTTACTATTCAACTTTGTATAAATTATCATAGCTTTATGTACTAGTGTACACACGCATACTTGAATTTTTATTTTGTTTTTATTTTCACTCATGTAATTTGAATTCATATAATTGTTATTTTTCTATCATATGCATTTACATATTGTTTTCTATAGTTTTCTACCAAAATTTGTACATAAACGCTCACGTCTATTTTTTTCGGTTTCACGGTAACGTCGTTACGTGTGGGTCCTAAAAACAATTTAATTTTTGAGATTTCTAAACACATGTTATATTCGGATGTCATAAAAAGTGGATACTATACAATTACTTTGGTCCCTGTGTTCACCTAAATTACGCATACAACTACGGTCTGCCGCAACACGTATTTTCTAACAATTAAAAATATAAATATAGAACTAATTATTAAATCTTTGCTTTTTCTGTAATAAAATATAAATAAACTAGGTTAGAACCCCGTGTATTTCACGGGTTGAATAAATATAACTTTATATACTAAGTAATAAAATAGTTACATCTTTTAAAAACTCGTGTATTGCACGATTTGAATAAACACATGTCTTACACGAATAATGTAATTCGTTAACACATTTAGTCATCAAGATGTGTTTTCTAACAAAATGAACTTTGAGGTACTATTTACTTATTGTAACATCTCACTTTATTTTTTATTAGGTTAGAGAGTTGTGTATTACATGGTTTATAACATTTTACTTTGTTTTTTATTTATTATTATGTTAGAAACTTACGTATTACTTGATGTTGGATAATCAGCAGACAAAAAAGAAATATTTTAGTAAAAAATACACAAGAGATAAGTTGGATATTATGATGTAATATTATTATTTCATTGGAGTGTAAAACGGGATAATGGGACCCTTTATTAAAAATAAGATTCTAATTATACCACATGTATAAAAAACATATATGTTCTACATGTATTGAATAAATCCTTTTAACGAAACAGTTGATTAGAATAAATATTTTTATTTTAATATGTGATTATCAGTTATCCTTGTCATCAAATATAAAAACAATTAAAACTACCAATTAAATAAAATCTTTATCTTTATAAATATTTTAGTTAATTACATAGTTAGTCCCCGTGGTTTGCACAAAGTAACATACTTAGGTACTAATAGTTTAAAATCACATTCTAGGGTATTAACTTTTCATTTTGTTACGTTTGGAGGTATTAACGTTATTTGTAGGTTTAAAATCACATTCTATTAGTACCTAAGTATGTTATTTTGTGCAAACCATAGGGACTAACTATGTTAATACCCTAGAAGTTAATACATCCAAACATTACAAAATGAAAAGTTAATAACCTAGAAGATGATTTTAAACTATTAGTATCTAAGTATGTTACTTTGTGTAAACCACAGGGACTAACTATGTAATTAACTCTAAATATTTAAAACGCTAATATATTTTTTTAGATTTTAATAATTAATATATGATTATAATAATTAATATATTATTATCAGTTATATTTGTCTTTATCATTAAATCTCTTCTATAAATTTTAAATTTAATATTATCAATAATTAACTTTCCATAATAAATATTTAAAAAAATAATTAAGAATGCCTCATAGAACGTCATGTGTCCCTAACATGGTTTCTTTTATTATATAGTATAGATTGTTCATAGCGTTATAGCCTAATTGCATCTTAAAGGTGAGATAAGACTTATGAATTATTAGGTCTTGGGTTCGATTTCCACAAAGACAATTATGCACGATGATACTCCAGTGGTCCGTCAGTGATCTAAATTTATCGTTCAAAAAAATAAAATAAATAAATAAATTATTTACAATACATTCAATACTCGTGTGTTATCAACGGGTAACAAACATATGTATATCCTATGTCTAGTTAAGTTGTCTAATTATTTTTATTTTTATCCTAGTTAAGTTAGAAAAATTCTTTATTTTTTTCATGTTTTAAATATTAAAATAGTTATGACGTTTTCTGATTCTTAATTCTGGTCCTATGGTAAACTGGTTAAACGACTCATTTGAGTTTTGGTCCAATTCTGAAAATATTGCTAATAACTAGTAAGTAAAATATAATAAATACATAAACAAACAAACGTAAAAGAAAAAACAAAAACAATTGTACATAAAAGAATTAGACGTGTGTTCATGTTTACTTGTTTATTCAATTTACACAGTGTTTTGTTTATGTTCGTTTGGATACCTAATTACCTAATTTACATACTATTGGTGAAACGGAAAATAGGAGAGAGAAGGCATAATAACATGGTGATTTGGCAATTATTCTTGGTGATTGTGTTGGTGCATTGATGAGTTGTTCCAATAAATTGTAATGATTCTATCATATTATTTTAATTTTAACTAGGGTTGATTTTAATTTTAACTAGGGTTGTAGTAAGCATGTTCTTCGTAATGGACAATGATTTTGCCACATTCCCTCGCGTGATACAACAATAATTCAATCGTTGTCTTTTGGTTCGATAGGTGATGCGTGTGTGGTGGTTATATATTTTATGTATATATTTTTTGTCTTTTTTACAGTTTAGTCAAGTTTTAAATTTATAAAACATGATATTTTACTAACACCAAACACACATATGGGCAAGTGCACCCATCGTGAGCGTAGTATAGTGTTGGTAAGATACCGAGGTCGTCAAAGGACACAAGAGCTTTTAATACCGGTTTATCCTCAACGTCTAATCAAATCAAAATTTTAGAAAAATGTTTTAAACTAGAAAATAAAAACTAAAAAATGCTGAAAATAAAAATAAAAATAAAAACAGATAGACAAGATGAATCACTTGGATCCGACTCGCCTTTAGTGTAACCTTTGATTATTTCCGCACTTTTGCACTTTTTAAGAGATTATCTTAGTTATTGTAGTAGGCCCCTCTTTTGAAGATGACGTTACCCTCAACCCATTAGTTTGAGTCAGCAAGGATACAATCCTAAAGGGTTGGATTATTGAAAGATAATTAATTAAGTTATTAATGCATATTGTGGTAGACCCCTCTTTTGAAGGTGACGTTACCCTCGTCTAAGTAGTTTGAGTTAGCAGGGATACAATCCTAAGTAGCCGGGTTAAAGTTTTAATAGTAGTTTACATATGAGGGGATCAAGGAGTTCGGACCCTCGCCATCCAATACCAGTGGGTATTGAAGGAGGTCCTACTAAACTTGACCCAGGTCCTTGCAGGATCTATACACTGAACAAGGCAAGACTCTTACCAAACCATTCCCTTAACCCCCGACCAGATAGCCAACATATCTCCATATAGACCGTGGAAATATGAATGGTGAAAATCTTTTATTTTATATAGACAGTAAAATAATGCCAAGACACCACGGACAAATGATAAGGAAGATTCACCTTCAACATAAGAAACTAGTTATTAAAGTCATTAATACATATCCAAATAAAAAGTGCGAAAAGATTAAAAATAAAAAGTATTACACTAAATGCTTGTCTTCACCAAGTGATGTAAGAGACTTAGGCAAACATGGCATTTGATTGTCAATAACTCTTACGATCAATCTTGGATCCCGAGACTACTCACACACTCTATGATGGATGGTGGATGATGATGGTGGATGTGGGTTGTAATGGTGGTTGTCACACCCCGATATTTCCATATATTACCGGTGGGCCCGGTGGGGAGTATGGTGACGTAGTTGATATCATCATAGTCAAACAACACAATTTTAAATGCACAGCGGAAGCGAAAGATAGATTTATTTCAACAGAATAAATTGTAATATTAAGTATTACAAAATAGTTGAAACAGATCCACAGGCGGATCAAATAAAAAGGAAACATAGTTCATCAGATTTAAAATGCATCCAAGCTTGCGAGACTCTTATTGATGCTAAGGAGAGGCCAGCCTATTTCGAGTAGTACCTGCACTTAGCCTTTTTGGGAAAATACGTCAGTTTACACTGGTAAATACAATTAACTGACTCATTTTGAAAAGGTTTAAGAAAATTGATTTAAATGCACAAGGCACAAAACATTTTTATAACTTGGGATAATTATTTATATATAAACTTGTAATAGAATTACATGTTTCTTATACGTTCAGTAGCCCGGATTGACACCGGGTTAAAGATTAATAGACACACCACATGATATAGTCCCGCGGCGAGTTAATCCTGAAACCGGCGGTTATACCTTATTATTTATATATGCACTGTCGGGTGTACGCCTACACCCCGTGCTTAGGTCGTGGCCATTTCGTAAAATGATGCCAAGGATATCCGGTACATGGTCATTAACCCCCCAAAGGTAGGGCTGTAAACGAACCGAACGGACACGAACAAGGCCTTGTTCGTGTTCGTTCGTTAAAAAAATAAATGTGTTCACGAATGGTTCATGAACACTTACCGAACGAGATTTTATGTTCGTGTTCGTTCATTAAGGAAATGAGTGTGTTCACGAACGGTTCACGAACACAAATAAATTTGGCAAACGCGACGAAGGATAAAGATAGATGGCCCATAGAGTAGCACTCGAACTTGAATCCCTTATTGTGGAATGGAGGTCGATTGTATTCGTGGATGTAAATAATGAGAAATGAAAGGGAAATGACGCATAAAAAAGGTGAAAGTGGGTTTCCTAGTTTAATTGTTAGGGAAATAAAATAAATAAAAGTTTAATAATATAAAAAGTACAAATAAAATATAAGAAAGTACAAAGATCTTCATTTAAAACACAAACATACGAACATAAACGAACGTAAATCAACGAATGTTCACGAACACGTTCATGAATACCTTACCGAACGTTCACGAACACAATCGAACGAACGAGACCTCTGTTCATGTTCGTTCATTTAACTAATCGAACGAAATTTCTTGTTCATGTTCGTTCGTTTAATAAACGAACAAACATAAACGGACTTCCCGCCGAACGGTTCACGAACTGTTCGCTGAACGTTCGGTTCGTTTACAGCCCTACCCAAAGGCTTTAAGCAAACACAACAATTTAAACGGGTCATCTCAATAAAGTAACCTTCATACGATTAAAAACCCAAAGCCCGACCAAGCGGTATTTTATATACCGTACCCCAAGCCCGTATAAGGGAAAATAAGTTAAAAATATTTACCTTTGCAAGTATTAATCACAAACAGCAAGTGCACGTAGCTTTTACCGGGTCTCCTATTCTGGAAGAAAGGTTTTTAATAACCTATTAGATTCCTAACGGGTCTTTAATTAAGTATAAACTCAGACTGGTTAGTTTTAAAAGAAGATACGGTTCAAACGCACGATTAAGCGAAGACCGGAATAGAATGTGATTTAGACCCGACAAGTTTGGAGACTTGTGTAACATGGGTAAGCTAAACACATTCTGGATTTTGAGACAAAGATGATAATGTTTGACCGTTTCGGCTAATTTATGCAAACTAGTTACATAAACCGAACCGAACACGAATAATGCGTAACGGGTAACCAAAATGATTCATGAACATGTTTTCTAAGTTAATATGCCTTAAATATGTTGTGACATCAGTAATATATCTTCTATTATGCCCAAAATGGATTTAAACTCAATTTATGCCCCGTAGGGGTATTTTGGTCATTTAAAAGGTTATAAAAAGTTTTAATATAAATCTGAGTTTTAGGTCTGATAAAATCAGTAAATATACTTAATTTTATAAGTCATAACAGTAGGGTATGGTATATATGTGAAATTTACCTTTTATAATCAACTATGCACCGTAGGGGCATTTTGGTAATTTCACATAAGCTTTAAAGGTCAAAACAGGGAATCTGAGTTTAAAAACTTTTCTTACTGTTAAGTATAATAATTTACTAAAAATATCAGTAGGTATCAAGTCTTATATATTTAAAATAGTTTTAATCCATACTATGCGTTTAAAATGCATAAAAAGACGGTTTTAAGCGATTTCCGGGTTTTATATGAAAAGCTGAAATTTTTATCATTCCAGAAAGCTTAAAATATTTTATTTATCATATTAGATCAGTAGAAAAAGGTTTGGTATCAACAAGATTTGTAAAACTCATTTCATAAGCCAAAAGGGCAAAACCGGCAATTACAGAATCAAGCTTAGAACTCTATGTTATGCTCAGCCTAAAATTAAATAAAAATCTTCAAAAATCCCAAAATATTATTTTATATCAGTAGGTAAAAATTTTGATATTAAAAATTGGGTTTAGATAGGCTATATGCTAATTACGCCGTTTAATTATTAAAAAGCTTCCTAATTACGCTAATGAGCATAACACCAAATCTAGACCTCAAACTGATGTCAAATTTTAGGGACAAGTCTTTAGATCAGCAATGAAGGTTTCTACTCTTTTACTTTTTCAAAAATCATGTTTTAAGGTCATATGGGCATAATAGTCAAAATTTAAGCACTTAAAGGAAACATGCATATGAATCGGATAACTAATGAACCAAGTTGTATAATCATAGAGGGTTATACTAACATGAAACCTGGTCCTAATAAGGCTCTAAGGGATTTCTAAAACATGCTACAATGGGTCAGAATCAAAAGTCAAAGCAAAAGTCAAATTATGCGACTTTCGGTTCCGAACCGAGCCTAAACTGAAAATTGTCGGGTTGAACATGTTTAGACATGTTCTTACATTAGTTACCAAGTTATATTAGTGATAAAACAGGTTGCATGGCTCCTACATTGCTAATTATGCATTAATTTGAAAATAAGCTTTCTGTTGACTTTTTAAGATTAACTTTGACCCGAAAATTGACCTAGTTAGAGTGAGAATCAGAGAGTACCCTTTTAAGGGTTTATTACCCACATAATTACCAACTCATAGGTACTTTCAATTCGAGATTTGACTGGACAAATTTAAATTAATCTCGAAGTCAAACTCTAATTACGACGGTTTGACTTTAAGCTAATTAACTAGGCTAAACTGAATTAAGGAAGGTTAAGGACACTTACAATAGTCCTAAGCACGACTAGTGACTCCTAGGAAGGGTGCTTGAGCTCCAAAATTCTCCAGAAGTGAAGTTGTGAGAGTTTCAAGTGAGTGTGCACAAGAGTTGCAACATTGGGGCTTCTTATATAGTGAATTTGATATTCCAAGATGATGCCAAGGAAGTCTACAGGTGTTTCCAAATCAAGACAAGTGCCCCTATTGCATGTTAAACCATTGGGGCAGCCTCTGGTATGTAAAAACAAGGTTTTGAGTCGGTTATCAGCTTCAACAGGCACCTGCCTGTAATTTCTGTCGCTGTAGGTCGGACGCGGCCCACGTAACAGACCACACAGGTCTTACGCGGCCGGCATGAGCCCCCGGGTCAGGTTAAAAATGTTTCATTAATTGCACTTTAAGTCCCTGGTCCTTCCAAACGTGGTTTTAACTTTGTTTCTTGCATTTTTGACCCTCTAACTTGACTTTTAAGGGCTCCAAGACATAACCAAACTTTTTCAAGTCCTTGGTTAACTTTGTGATCACCCGAAAAGTCATAAATTTCAACGTTAACGCTTTTAACCCCTCGTATACGAATGTTATCATAACTTTCTCATACGATAACGAAACCTCATGAAATTTTATCACATATTATAGTGAGTATAATTTATCGTTACAAAGCTTCGGGTTCGCTAAAAGGTCACTCAGAGGTATACTTTAAACATGTTGACACATTTAACTCCTGTAGTTTGTAATCTCTCACTTTCTTCCACAATAAGCTTCGTATGATCCATGATTCATTCGTTTAAGGGTGTAAACATCGTGTAGGGTTATTGAAAGGCATATTTATCCGTTGTTGACATTTTGAATCCTTTTATTCACATGCTTTCTATGTTTGTCAACTTTAGTCCCTCTAAAGTAATCTTTTACACGTTTAAAGCTCATGACACGTGTCGATACATTATTGGACATGAATTTACGAGGTGTTACATCCTCACCCCCTTAAAAGAAATCTCGACCTCGAGATTTACTGAAACAAACGAGGGTACTTTTCTTTCATTGTGGACTCTACCTCCCACGTATATTCGGGACCTCTACGGGCATCCCATTTAACCTTTACAATCGGCACTTGCTTCCTTCGAAGCTTCTTGACCTGTCGATCCTTGATCGACAAGGGTTTTTCAACAAACTTTAAGCTCTCATCTATGTGCACATCCTTATGTGACATGACTAGTGACTCATCAGCTAGACATTTCTTCAGGTTGCAGATGTGGAATACGTTGTGAATACCACTGAGCTCTTCAGGTAAGTTTAACTTATAAGCCACTGATCCGACACATTCGCTGATCTCGAATGGTCCTATGTACCTTGGGCTTAATTTGCCTTTCTTACCAAAACGCATCACCCCTTTCCAGGGTGAAACCTTAAGTAATACTTTGTCACCAACCTCGAACTTTAGAGGTTTACGCCTTAAGTCTGCGTAGCTTTTCTGCCTATCTCTGGCAGCTTTCAGGCGGTCACGAATTTGGACAATCTTGTCCGTTGTTTCAAGGACTATATCAGGTCCTGATAACTGAGCTTCTCCTACTTCTGCCCAACAAATAGGCGTCCTGCATTTCCTACCATATAATGCCTCAAAAGGCGCAGCCTGAATGCTTGTATGGTAGTTATTGTTATAGGAGAACTCGATCAATGGCAGGTGGTTATCCCAACGACCACCTAAGTCAATAACACATGCACGAAGCATGTCTTCCAAAGTTTGGATCGTACGCTCACTCTGTCCGTCCGTCTAAGGATGGTAAGCCGTACTAAAATTTAAACGCGTGCCCAAAGATTGTTGGAAACTTTTCCAAAAATGTGATGTATATCTAGTATCCCTGTCAGAGATAATAGACACTGGTATGCCATGAAGAGATACAATCTTATCCACATACAACTGGGCTAATATGTCGGAGCTATGAGTCTCCTTGATGGGTAAGAAATGTGCTGATTTAGTCAGTCTATCTACTATGACCCATATAGTATCATTTCATTTCTTTGTCTTTGGCAACTTGGTGATAAAATCCAGTGTCACCATTTCCCACTTCCAGGTGGGAAGTTCAGGCTGTTGTAGTAAACCTGACGGCTTTTGGTGTTCAGCTTTTACTTGCGCGCACGTCAAACATTTGGCTACATAGGTAGCTATAGACTTCTTTAAGCATATCCACCAATAATTTGCCTTCAGATCCTGGTACATCTTGTCAGCTCCAGGATGAACGGGGTATTTAGAACTGTGGGCTTCCTGGAGGATCACATCCCTAAGTCCTCCATAAATTGGGACCCATATTCGTCCATTAAATCTCATGATTCCGTCTTTGCCATAGGATAGTTGTTCAACAGTTACCCATAGCTTCTCATCAGGATAGTTAGCTTCTAGTACAGCTTCTTTCTAAGCGGCTAACAACCTTTCATTCAAACTATTCCTTAATTCAATGCTCTTGGCATTGATTCTTATAGGCTTCACCCTTTCCTTTCTACTTAAGGCATCGGCAACCATATTTTCCTTGCCTGGATGGTATCGGATTTCACAATCATAATCATTCAAAGTTTCCATCCAACGTCGTTGCCTCATGTTTAAGTCCTTCTGATTAAACAAGTATTGAAGGCTTTTGTGATCAGAGTAGATCACACACTTAGTACCATACAAGTAGTGCCTCCAAAGTTTTAGTGCAAATACAAAGGCACCCAATGTAACACCCCGTGTTTTCACGAGTGAAAGTCAAAGTCCAGGTCAAAGTCCACGACCGATTTCGCGCGACTCGACTCGTAGAAATGTTTTTATTTTATTTATATTATGTGGAGTAAGTGTCGTACATTGCAATAATCAACTCGTGTTAATCATATTTCAATCGACCTACGACTGTGAATCATAGGCAGTAACAATGCGATAAAGATAATCAAGCAAGAATCAAGCTATGCTAATTGACATCGAACCGTAACTCGAACTGTGTATTTTACTTGTTGTTTATACGTGTGTGTGCCTTACGTGTTACCTGTGCATGTTTATTTTATGCTATGTTGAGATAATCAAGCGAACTCAATCGAAACTCGAAGTCTAACTCGAATACAATCGAACCCGAATCCGAATCCCGATCAAACCATGTCGTATACGAAGTAGTTGGGACTAAAAGTAATTTGACTAGGAAACCCTATCGAATCGTTCGCAATAGAAGCCGAAGCGTCATCACACCGAACGCACCAAATCAGGAGACATCCGAACGGATGGTCAATCCGCACGGATTGCTAATCCGCACGGATTGCCAATCTGGACGGATGACCAATCCGGACGGATAGCCTATCCGGGTTACGTGCCATCCGCACGGCTCACCCTTTTCCCCTTTTAGCATCCTATAAATACACGGGTCACTCTCCAACCTTTCCACTTTTGGCAAGTGACGTCCGAACCGCACGCATTCTTCACCTTTTCTCAGATTTCTCTCAATCCAGGTAAGATCTTGCTTTAATTCTTGTACATTCTTGATCACTACACGATTCTATACCTTTCTATCTTTCAAATCGTAACTTTTAACCATGAAATCATCAAGATTTGAGGTATTCACGGGTGACGTCATCATGAAGTTCTTATGAACTTCAAGCTTGACCTCATTCCACCAAGAATAACTCAGATCTGAACGGTTTCCACAAGATTTCACAAAAACTTCACCTAAATCTAAACTTTTCTAAGGATAAAAGAGTTGAAAGAAATAAACCTAAGTTCTCTCCTTCTTTTACCCTTAAGATCGGTACAAATCTGATCGGTTCTAGTCTCTACTCGGTAATAGTGATGCACTAGTCCTAGATCTGGAATCCTACCCACCAGACACCTGATTTCAGGGTCAACCGGTATGACCGTTCTGAGTCGCCGACAGGCCAAGTTAGGGTGGTTCCTGACCGGTCTAGTCATGCGGGTGGGAATACAATTCCAAGTGGTTGCCACGTAATCAGAACATCTCAATAAACGTTAACAGCAACCAAGAGTAGACGGATGGAACAACCAGAACGAGAGGCTGTCCTCACGAACAAGCTGTCCGCACGGACGAGCTGTCCGCACGGACAGGCTATCCGGACGGGTTGTCACCCGGACGAGCTACCCTTGGGACCCACTTTCCAAATAAGGTTTGAGTATCGACGAATGAGCAATCCGGACGGACGACCTCTGAATGGATTACTCTTCGGATCATGAGATACTAAGGCCTTAAAACAAATTCCAACATGTTCATCCGCACGGACAGGTTGCCCGTACGGACAGACTATCCGGACGGATTGTCAATGTCCGCACGAGTAAGCTATCCGGACGGATTGTCACAGTCCGCACGAGCTACCATCTGGGCGGATTACCTAATCCACTTAGTGACTCAAGCTTAGAGACGTTGTCCGCACGGACTGCCATCCGGACGGATTGTTGTCCGCGCGACCGGCTTGAAGGGTAGAGGTACTTAGGTGTTTTCTAAATGCTACAACGAAAACTTCAAAGCACAAGCCTTCATACACAAACACATCCTTAGGAAGAAACAATCCACTCGAACGTTTATCCGCATGAACAACTTGTCCGTACGGATAAGCAATCCGCAGGAACAACTTGTCCGTACGGATAAGCAATCCGCACGAGCGGTTAATCCGCACGAATTACCATCCGCACGGACAGCTCACTCGCACGGATAGCTTATCCGGATGGGTCACCATCCGCACGGATTACCATCCGCACGGGTAACTCCCTCTCACGGATAGTCGATCCGCACGATCAGTTGTCCTACCCGCTCTCGCTATGTACTGTTTTACGCGCCACTTATCATTACGTTATCGAATCTATTCAGGCTAACCGTACTCGCTGAAAAGCGCTCCCTTCAATCCATAATCGCTGTGAGTATACTCGAACCCTTTTTGCTTTAGCACTTTTGGGTGTTACATACATTACGAATATTCAAACTACAATTATCACACTACTCAAGCTATTTTTAACGCTAAACCATTAATGCATGTTATACGTGGCTTATGAATGCTTGTTTGTTATGTTTACACATGGAATGTTGTCTGCCTGCCTTAGCAACGATAGTACTATAGTTTGGACTCCGCACCCGTTCACACGGGGGTTGTTAAGGATCTTTTACTTGCATGGATTACAGTGGTAATCATGTATTGCGAACTGCCTCGGGCAGTCAACCCGCAGTCATTGGTATCGATGGATCTATGTCGATAACTAACGTGCTTCATTTCACCATGTGTACGTACTGGTTATGCGTAAACGAATTCGAACTCTATTATGCTATTATCAAACTTGTATGCTCACCTTTACATTGTATGTATTGACTTTATTTTAACGTATGTGACAGGTGCCTAGGTTGTTTATATGCTTCTCGGGCTGTGATGAAATTGAAGCTAGGAACTGGAGTCCTAGAAACCAACGAATAAATTGTTAGGTTTAAATCTGAGTTGTCGGAACAGAATATTTGTTTAGTTTTTGTCTGTAATAACTTGTTTGCTATTTGAGACATGGTATGGGACATGTTAACTTAAATTGAATGGTAATGATAGTTGTTATGGAAACTTCTGGACAATCTGTTTCGCTCAGTGTCGCGCCCCGATAATTTCCGCCATCGGTTGGGGTGTGACACCCAACTCCAAGTCATGGGTGGTGTAGTTCTTTTCATGCACATTTAACCGACGTGAAGCATAGGCAATGACCTTGCCTTTCTACATAAGAACACAACCCATACCTGTGTGTGATGCATCACAATATACCACAAATTCATCAATTCCATCTGGCAACGTCAGCACTGGAGCGTTGCTCAACTTCTGCTTCAAAATATCGTAAAATTCTTGCTGCTTAGGCCCCCAGTCAAACTTGCTATTCTTTCGAGTTAGTAGAGTCAGGGGTGCTGCAATTCTTGAGAATTTTCAATAAATCGCCTGTAGTATCCTGCTAAACCTAGAAAGCTACGAATTTCGGTAGGCGTCTTTGGCTCTTGCCAATTCATGACAGCTTCAACTTTAGCGGGATCCACCTGGATACCACGCTCACTAACCACGTGTCCAAGAAATTGGACTTCACAAAGCCAGAATTCACATTTTGAAAACTTGGTGTAAAGCTTCTCCTGCTGAAGTAGTTCCAGAATACATCGAAGGTGCTTCTCGTGGTCAACTTGATTCTTTGAATAAATCAGAATGTCATCAATGAAGACGATGGCAAATTTGTCCAAGTATGGTTTGCAGACAAGGTTCATGAGATCCATGAACGCTGCTGGTGCATTAGTGAGCCCTAAAGGCATCACCAGGAACTCGTAATGACCATAGCGAGTCCTAAATGCAGTTTTGTGCACATCTTCATCTCTAACCTTCAACTGATGGTAGCCTGACCTCACATCGATTTTGGAGAAATAGCTCGCCCCTTGAAGCTGATCGAACAGATCGTCGATCCTGGGCAATGGATATCTATTCTTGATGGTAACCTTGTTAAGCTCGCGATAATCGATGCATAAACGCATCGATCCATCCTTCTTCTTCACAAATAGTATCGGTGCTCCCCATGGAGACGAGCTAGGGCGTATAAAACCTTTTGCCAATAAATCATCTAATTGAGTCCTCAACTCTTTCATTTCTGTTGGCGCTAACCTGTAAGGTGCTCTTGCAACAGGTGCTGCTCCTGGAATAATGTCAATTCTGAATTCTACTTGCCTATCTGGTGGCAAACCAGGTAGTTCTTCAGGGAATACTTCAGGATATTCAGAAATGACGGGGATGTCTTCAATCTTGAGCTTCTGCTCATTAATAGTTACCTGTGCCATATAAATGACACAACCCTTCTTCAAGCACTTAGATGCCTTGAGCATGGACACTTGCTCAGGTAGTCCATACTGGGTATCTCCCTGAATGGTCAGTGGTTCACCAGAAGGAGTCTTGATCACCACTTGCTTCTTCTTGCAAACGATCTGGGCTTGGTTATGGGATAACCAATCCATGCCTATTACTATGTCGAAACCATCTAAGTTCAAAGGAAGTAAGGATAATGGAAAAGAGTGGTTCCTAATGGATATGAAACATCCATCTAACACGGTTGATGCGGTTTTTATGGTGCCATCGGCTAATTCAGCCTCATATTTTATGCTTAGGGTTCTAACAGGTAGGTTTAACAACTTACAAAACTTATCATCAACAAATGACTTATCTGCTCCCGAATCAAATAACACCCTTGCATAAACATCATTAATAAGGAAGGTACCTGTTATGACATTATCATTCTGGAACGCCTCTTGTGCGTTCATCTGGAAGACCCTAGCATTGGTATTTTTCCCATCCTCAGCCTTCTTAGCAAACTTTGGTCAGTTGGACTTGATATGCCATTTTTCATTGCAGTTATAGCACGTCGCATCCTTGATTTTCTTACAGTCCAATGTCTTGTGCTCAGAAGATTTACAAATCCCACAAGGCCTTGGTTGCGATTGGGATTTCGACTCGAATCTGCACCTCCCGAAGTGGTGCTTCTTACAGGCTTTACACTTGGGCCTATCGCCCGACTGATGACCATCCTTTTTAGTTCCAAAACCCTTTTTGTGGTCATTTCTTCCCTTATGCTTCTTGTATGACCGTCATGAGTTGTCATCCTCACGCTTTCTCTTCTCAGCATCGGTGTTTCTGAGTGATCTTTGCCTGACTGCGTCCAAAGTAAGGGACAATGATATATCAGCTGCAGACCTAAAAGTAGCTGGTCTGGAGGCCTTCACACTCGCCTTGATCTCTGGGGCTAAACCCCTAATGAAACGAGCTATCCTCTTGGGTTCCGGTGTCACAAGATACGGAACCAGTCTTGACATAGTGTTGAAGCTCGTAAGATAGGCTTGACAATCTAGATTTTTCATAACCAAAGACAAGAAATCAGATTCAATCTTTTCAACCTCATGCTGAGGACAGTAGTTTTCCTTAATCAATGTCACAAACTGATTCCAAGACAGATTGTACAATGGGATCTTCCCAGTGGCCTGAATCAAAGACCTCCACCACGCTAGTGCCTCGCCTTTGAATGACTGAGATACAAACTTTACCACATCCTTATCAGCACAACCACTGATATCTACTACAGTGTCCATCTCATCTAACCATGACATGCAGTCAACTTCTCCTTTCTCCCCAGTAAAATCCCTGGGTTTGCATGAAACAAAGTACTTATAGGTGCAACCTTTAGCACGTGGTTCTTACTTCAGCACAATTTTCTTAGATGGAACACTCCTCTGATTCGATGAGTGATGAGAATGACTCTTGTGAGCAGTTTGAGTTCTTGAGGGTGGTTTAGAGTGTGGTGCTGACTGAGTCCTGACCTGGGTATCACTGGATTCTTTGAACTATCTATCCAGAGCTCGCGTAATAACATTATCTATCAATGCCTGTAATTCTGCTCCTGCTATGTTGACTCTGGAAGTGTCATGATTATCTCTGGGGTGGCTGTTGACTTCGTCTGACCCAGCCATGTAGCTTGATTGCTACATAAGATAAATGAGTTTAATTTACTCAGAGGTCTATAACAGTTTTATCATTCTAGATGACTTATTAATCATGGTATTTAAGAAACCATTTCGATTAATTTGTTAGGCATATATATATATATATATATATATATATATATTCAGGATTTTTCATTATATTAATCTTTAGTTATAATTAAAATTTATTAATGGCATAAAAGACTGAATCACATGGGTAGTTTTTAAATTTTTTATCCTGATCTTATAGGATCAAGGTATGGAGGTTTTAAGTATAATTCATTACCTCTTCTTAACAGGGGGTTGAAGACCACGACTGTCTTTTGTCTTATATAACCATGAGTATAGCCCGTAGGCATTATATCCCTAATGGATATTTTAATTAATTAAAAGTATTTGGGAGAATCCAACATAAGGATGACTTATGCGATTTTATCGAATCGCATTTTGTCAAGAGTGTTAACATGTTTTCCGGTGTTAACAAGGATTTGAACCTTTTGAATAGGTGATGGGTGTCAAGTGTTATATATATTAGGTGTATATTTTAAGCCCCTTTAACACTTTTTAGTCAAGTTTTAAATTTATAAAACACGATATTCACTAACACTAGACACTCATATGGGCAAGTGCACCCATCGTGAGCGTAGTATAGTGTTGGTAAGATACCGAGGTCGTCCAAGGACACAAGAGATTTTAGTACCGGTTTATCCTCAACGTCTAATCAAATCAAAAAGTTTAGAAAAATGTTTTAAACTAAGAAAAATAAAAACTAACTAAAAATGCTAAAAAAAAAAACAGATAGACAAGGTGAATCACTTGGTTCCGACTCGTATCTAGTGTAACCTTTGATTATTTCCGTACTTTTACACTTATTAGGAGATTATCTTAGTTATTCTAGTAGGCCCCTCTTTTGAAGGTGACGTTACCCTCACCCCAGTAGTTTGAGTCAGCAAGGATACAATCCTAAAAGGGTGGATTATTGGAAGATAATTAATTGAGTTATTAATGCAAATTATGGTAGGCCCCTCTTTTGGAGGTGACGTTACCCTCGACTAAGTAGTCTGAGTCAGCAGGGATACAGTCCTAAATAGTCGGGTTATAGTATTAATAGTAGTTAACTTATGAGGGGATCAAAGAGTTTGGACCCCCGCCATCCAATACCGTTAAGTATTGAAGGAGGTCCTACTAATTTGACCCAGGTCCATTGCAGGACCTGTCACGGCCCCTGACCCGGTTTGACCCGTTTCAGAAGCCGCGGGACAGAAATACTGCGGTATTTAATTGATTAAGTTTAACAGCGGAAGTTTTATTTAACAGGATCGTTTAAAGCTAAAATTTTCCAGATTATTTTATTTCACAATTCGGGATAAAAACCCCGATAATTTACAAAAGTATGATTTTATAAAATCTTTATTTTACAAACTTATTTCCTTATTTTTATAATGAGCCACTATTTCAAGCTTGTAATGCTTCTCAGCACTTTTTCCTGAATTACAGCAAATCACCTGAAACATGTTTAAAAAAAGGTTTTGTCAGCGGGAAATACTGAGTGAATCATTCTATTTACTAAAATGACATATTTGTTATAATTTACAGTATTAAGGAAGATTACAATGTTTCTGATATCAAACCAATTACCCACAGTACTTTGTCACTCGACCCATTGGCCCTTCCGTCCAATGGTGTCTGTGACTATGGTCATATCACCCCTTGGCTGCCCCAATGGTGAAGATTATCAAGTAATGTATACAAAACCCCACATACCGGCTGTAATATGGTGATTACATAAACTTAATCCCTGTAATTATAACTTTGAAATAAATAGGGTTTTGTAAAGTAATTTGATAAAAAGAGAATGACTCACATTGCTGATTTAATATGGTCAGAGTCTAATCTATGATTTAGCCTTGTTAACCTAATATAAATAACAATGCACACAAAACTGGGTTAGTAATCAATCCAGCAATTACGATAATTTACGAGATCAAATTCTCACAATGAATGACAAAATGCAATACTTCATCCATCGAATTAACGATGATCCGTTGAATTAACAACGAATGACAAAGTATAATACTTTATCTATCGAATTAACGATGATCCGTCAAATTAATGACGAATAATAAAGTATAACCCTAATGTGGGCGGCACTTAAACATTCATTGGATATATTGATCGTCGGATAAATGAATCGTAGCAGCGATTGTGCTAATACCCTGTTTTGCGGCAGAATTTCGAGATCAGTGTGTGGATTGAAAGTGTTTATGCTATAACTCAGTGTAGGAGTGGAATTTTTACGTCGTTTTTGTGCCAGAATTCAAGTCCCAAACAGCCCTATTTATACTGAAAATTTGACACCGTCGCGTAGCGCGACGGGTACCCCTCTAGCAGTCGCGCTACGCGACTGCAAACCTATTTTTATAGAGTAGCTACGTGCATGGGTAGGTTTGCTGAGTCGACAGTTTTGTGAAATTCTATTTTGACAGAAAGTTATTTAGATAATCGTAACTAGGGTTTTACCCCCCCTGAGTTTTAGGGGCCCTAATCCCGATTCTGAAAATTATGAAAATTTTAGGGTTTGTTCAGAATCACTTGGGTGTCTCAATTAGGGTTTCCTTTTGGACTAATTAATTTAATAATTATGACTTTTGATTAGAGTTGTTACATTCTCCCCACCTTAATAAAAATCTCGTCCTCGAGATTTACTGGAATAATTGAGGATACTTTTTCTTCATTTCTGATTCCAGCTCCCAAGTGTACTCAGCTCCTCTCTTTGAATCCCATCTAACTTTGACTAGAACTAGTCGTTTGTGCTTGAGAAATTTGATCTTTCGATCCTCAATTTGAAGAGGTCTCTCAACGAATTTCAACTTTTCGTTTACCTCTATATCTCGAAGAGGTACTACCAGTGATTCATCTGATAAGCATTTCTTGAGATTGGATACATGAAATACATCATGTACTCCAGATAATTCTTCTGGTAATTGTAAACGATAAGCTACTGGTCCTATACGTTGGATCACTGGAAATGGTCCTACGTACCTTGGACTTAGCTTTCCTTTCTTTCCAAATCTGACTACTCCTTTCCAAGGAGAAACTTTCAACAGTACCTTGTCACCTACTTGAAATTCTAGCGGTTTGCTTCTATTGTCTGCATAACTCTTCTGACGATCTCGAGCCGTCTTCAATCTTTCCTTGATTTGAGTAATCTTATCAGTTGTTTCTTGTACTATTTCAGGACCTGACAATTGACTTTCTCCGATTTCTGCCCAGCAAACTGGAGTTCTGCACTTTCTTCCATACAGTGCTTCAAATGGAGCGGTATTAATGCTTGAGTGATAACTATTGTTATAGGAGAATTCAATTAATGGTAAGTGATCATCCCAACTTCCACCAAAGTCTATCACACATGCTCGGAGCATGTCTTCTAGAGTTTGGATTGTCCTTTCACTTTGCCCATCTGTTTGTGGATGATATGCAGTGCTCAAATTTAGTCGAGTTCCCATAGCTTGCTGGAAACTTTTCCAGAAATGGGAAGTAAAACGACTATCTCTATCCGAAACAATGGAGAGTGGAACTCCATGTAAAGATACAACTTCATCTACATACAATTTAGCCAGTCTTTCCATGCTAAAGGTTTCTTTCATAGGTAGAAAGTGAGCTGATTTGGTTAATCGATCCACAATTACCCAAATCGCATCATTACCTTTTCTGGTTTTGGGTAACTTAGTAACAAAATCCATTGTTATAAGTTCCCATTTCCATACTGGCATCTCTAACTGTTGTAGTAATCCTGAAGGTTTCTGATGTTCTGCCTTAACTTGTGAACAAGTAAGACATTTAGAAACATAGCTGGCTATGTCCCTTTTCATTCCTATCCACCAGAAATTCTTCCTTAAGTCTTGGTACATCTTATTGTTTCCTGGGTGCATAGTGTACCTAGATTTATGAGCTTCTTCTAAAATCTTAGGTCTTAAGTCTCCCTGCTTAGGTACCCAGATTCTACTTTTATGGAATCTCCAAATTCCATCTGCTCCTTGTTCTAATTCCTTGATTCGTCCTTTCATTCCTTCAGTATCATCCTTGATTGCTGTAGTTTGAACATTCTTCAATTGTTCCATTAAATCTATTTGTAGATTTAATCTGAGAGCACGAACTCGTCGTTGTTTCTCATAATACTTACGACTTAAGGCATCTGCAACTACATTCGCCTTTCCTTCATGATATTGAATATCACAGTCGTAGTCACTTAGGATTTCCATCCATCTCCTTTGCCTCATGTTTAACTCTTTTTGCCCAAATATGTATTTTAAACTTTTGTGGTCTGTGTAGACAGTAAATTTACTTCCGTAAAGATAATGTCTCCAAATCTTAAGGGCAAAAATTACGGCTCCTAATTCTAAATCATGAGTCGTATAGTTTTCTTCGTGCTTTTTCAATTGCCTTGATGCATACGCAATTACCTTCTTGCGTTGCATAAGCACACATCCAAATCCTAATTTTGAAGCATCACAATATACTTCAAAATCTTCAGTTCCTTCTGGTAAGGCTAAGATTGGTGCATGGGTTAGTTTCTGTTTCAAAATCCTAAAAGCTTCTTCCTGTTTGGGTCCCCATTCAAACTTAGTGGCTTTACAGGTTAACTTAGTTAATGGTACGGCTATCTTGGAAAAATCCTTAATAAACCGTCTATAATACCCAGCTAAACCTGTAAAACTTCTTATTTCCATTGCTGTTTGTGGAACCTTCCACTTGGTAATTGCCTCTATCTTAGCAGGATCTACATGAATTCCTTCATGGTTTACCATGTGTCCTAAAAATTGCACTTCTTGTAACCAAAATTCACATTTCGAGAATTTGGCATACAACTTTTCTTTTCTTAACAAAGTTAAGAGTGCATGAAGATGTTCACAATGCTCTGTCTGACTTTTAGAATAAATAAGTATATCGTCTATAAAGACAATTACAAATTTATCTAAGTACGGTTTACAGATCCTATTCATCATGTCCATAAATGCTGCAGGCGCATTTGTTAATCCGAAGGGCATGACTGTAAACTCGTAATGACCATACCTAGTTCTGAAAGCAGTCTTAGGTATGTCTTCTTCTTGTACCTTCAATTGATGATATCCAGAGCGTAAATCTATCTTAGAAAAATATCTAGCCCCCTGAAGTTGATCAAAAAGATCATCAATCCTAGGTAATGGATATCGATTCTTAATTGTAACCTTATTCAATTCTCTATAATCGATACACATTCTCATTGAACCATCCTTTTTCTTCACAAACAACACTGGCGCTCCCCACGGGGACGAGCTAGGTTGTATGAATCCTTTACTTAGTAATTCATCTAATTGTTGTTTCAGTTCTAACATTTCTGTGGGTGCTAACCGATAAGGTGCCTTGGCTATCGGTATAGTTCCTGGAATTAGATGAATTCTAAATTCTACTTCCCTATCTGGAGGTAATCCCGGTAAATCTTCTGGAAATACATCAGGATATTCTGAGACTACTGGTATTTCCTTAAGATCTTTTCCCTTAGTGCTGATGATTACCGAAATCATATACACTATTCCTTGTTTTCGTTCATAATTAGCAATTTCCATTACTGATATGAACTTCATGGCCTTACGCGGTTTATTTCCTGTAATCCTAATTACTTCTCCGGTGGGTGATTGAATTTCTATGGAATTCTGATCACAAAGGATTCTAGCATGGTTGGTGACTAACCAATCCATTCCTAATACCACATCAAATTCAGCTAATTTCATTGGCAATAGTTTTGCAGAGAATTTATGTCCTAAAAGTTCTATGTTTCCTTCCTGCAAAATTTTATCTATTTTAACTGAATTTCCGTCTGCTGTTTCAACTGTAAAAATCTGCCTAATATTGGTTAAAGGTAAACTAAGAGCTTGGCAGAATGAGGTATTTATAAAACTTTGGTTTGCACCAGAGTCAAATAATACTTTTGCGTACACGTTGTGAACTAAGAACGTACCCGCTATCACGTCCGGAATGAGCTCTGCTTCTTGAGTGGTCAGCTGAAATGCCCTGGCATTCTTCTTAGTAGTTCCTTCGGTTGTCTTGGGTTTGTTATCTACTGGTTTGACCAATTTAGGACATTCTGTTTTATAATGCCCTGCTTCACCACAGTTAAAACAGATTACGGTTTTCTTTCTGCAGTTTTCTTCACGGTGACCTATACCCTTGCAAAGATTGCAAGTTAAATTACATTTTCCGTAATGCTTCCTTTTGCAATTTCTACAGAAAGGTGGATTTGAATATTGCCCTGTTCCTCTTTTCTTGAAATTATTATTATTACCCGCCCGAAATCCTTGGGTAATCTTCTGAGCTAGTTCCTTTTTCCTATCTTCATCTCTTGTGCGCACCAATTCATCGGTTAGAGTGTTAGCTAATTCTACCGCATCATCAATAGTGCGAGGTCTCGCAGCTTTAACAATATTGCGGATTTCGCTAATTAGCCCCCAAATATAGCGAGAAATGAGTACCGGTTCTGGCGAAGCCAGTGTTGGTACTACTCTAGCATATTCAAAGAATGTCGAGGTATAACCGCGACAATCCACACTCATCATTCGATGATTTAGAAACTTATTCGCCATCTGTTCCTTTTCATACTCAGGACAAAATTTTCTCTCCACCAAACCCTTAAATTCTTCCCAAGTCATAGCATAAGCTATTATTCTTCCTTTTGATTGTAACACAGTATTCCACCATTCAAGTGCACTTTCTTTGAACAGATTGGATGCATACATAACTTGATCATCTTTACCACATTTACTTATTGCAATGACTGCTTCGGTTTTCTCTAACCAACGCAGTGATGCAGTTGCTCCTTCATTGCCTGCAAATTCAGTGGGTTTACAAGCAAGGAATTCTTTGAAAGTGCAACTAGGCGTTGCAGTTTTCATTTTCTTGGGTAATGGAGCTTGATGTGGTTCCTTATTATGGTTATCATGATTATTGCCTCCATTTACACTATTACTGAAGTTATCTTCAGTAATCTGTTTACTAGGAACAATTTGTTGCGGTTCGGGTGGATTCTTTATAGCAGCGACGAATGCTGGAATAGCATTAGCTATCCCTTGAGCAACAATGTTTTCGATATCCTGCCGAGTCATATATTGATCTCCTGGATGTTGCTCAGACTGATTATCTTCATTTACTGGTTCATTACCATTGTTGGCCATCTGATTAATATATATATATAGCTTTTATTAGTATCTGCTAAATAATAATTACATACAAACAATCAGAAAATTTTATAATACAGATATAGTCAAAACAATCGATTTCTCGATTTCTTTTTATATCTATCATAGTATGCATCGTTATACACCAATATCATACAGAGTTTTATTTGTTATTTACAGACTAACTTTATTATTACTATTATACAAACACTGTTTTACCATCCTACTATCTCTCGTCACTTGCTGTTCTAAAAACGTAGTTCCCTCTCATCGTACTTCCAGGCAATCTGTCCTCCTATTTCCCTGATTCTAGTTCCAGCATCAAACAACTCTTCACCAAAGTGGCGAAGTTCAGCCATGTTTTCATTACTCATTGGTGGATTAGGTAGGGGTTCTGGATCGAATTGTGGAAGAAAAGAGTAAGGATCATTGACAATATTTTGAAATTGCCAATCGTTCGTCCACCATTCGTCCATTCCTATGGGTTGGGAGTGGACTATTGGATCTGGAATTGCTGGTTCCCAATTCATAGGGAATTGGTTTCCAAGAGGATAATTAAAAATATTATTATTATTATTGACAGGCTGAATGGTTTCACAGCTTGCCAACAGGAAATCTATCTCATCTTGAAAAGTTCTTTCCTGGGTTGGATTGGAGCTCTCTCCGATTTCTCTCTGAGCTGGTATAGACCCTTGTCCAACTTCCATTACTACTTCTTTAGTAATTTCCTCCATCTGTATTTCTATCTCCTTATCCTTCTCTTTGTCTCCAGTTTCCATTTCTTGTTGTTTAGAACTCTCTCCGGTTATAACTTCTTTTCCCTTTTTCAAAGGATTGTTTATTTTGGGCAGTTTTTTAGCTGGCTTCTTCTTACGGATTTTCCTCCATCCTACATAAGTTCTTTTCTTTTGTTTTGGCTTGCTCAAAGGTGGAGCCTTGAATTCTACTGGTTGTTCTATATCGGGATAGTAGCTAGTATATTCTTTGGAAGCTTCGATATTCACTGGGTAAAGATTTAGGTTCTGAAAAACTTCAGATATCCCACTCATGCTGATGTAGCATATATGCATAAAATACTAAGTTAAAATTTAAATAACTTTGTAATTTATTACACACTGTGTACTAGTTGATTACAAAGATAACTAACAAACACACTTAGGTTTCAAATTTTATTTATCACACAGGGTTTCTAGATTGTGAGAGTAGGGTGCTAAACTTTTAAAGATTTATATTTTCTGCTACTGTGGCTAGCATATATAAATTTGCCCATTTCTCATCTAGTTTATCTTCCCAAGGTGATTTATTAATTAATTCCTGAGTTTCTTGTTTAATCCTCTTTTCTCGAATTTTCTCTTTACTTTTCTTAATAATTATTTCCCTTCTTCGAGGAGAAAGTGATTCCTCGTATTGTGCCTTTCGCACGAATATTCCTTCTTCAGGAATTTCAGTCTGATTTGAGGATTTGGTTCGGGATGAACTTCCCTTCTCATTAGATGATCTATCTAATTTAAGATAGATACTTGACAGCTTTTTCTTACCCATACTGTAACTAACAAATAATCAAATAATCAGTTAATAATACAAATAATCACATAATAGTAATCAGGAAAAAATTAAGTATTTCTAAATACTTAATTAGCTTAACTCAGTGGCTCTGATACCACCTTTTTCTGTCACGGCCCCTGACCCGGTTTGACCCGTTTCAGAAGCCGCGGGACAGAAATACTGCGGTATTTAATTGATTAAGTTTAACAGCGGAAGTTTTATTTAACAGGATCGTTTAAAGCTAAAATTTTCCAGATTATTTTATTTCACAATTCGGGATAAAAACCCCGATAATTTACAAAAGTATGATTTTATAAAATCTTTATTTTACAAACTTATTTCCTTATTTTTATAATGAGCCACTATTTCAAGCTTGTAATGCTTCTCAGCACTTTTTCCTGAATTACAGCAAATCACCTGAAACATGTTTAAAAAAAGGTTTTGTCAGCGGGAAATACTGAGTGAATCATTCTATTTACTAAAATGACATATTTGTTATAATTTACAGTATTAAGGAAGATTACAATGTTTCTGATATCAAACCAATTACCCACAGTACTTTGTCACTCGACCCATTGGCCCTTCCGTCCAATGGTGTCTGTGACTATGGTCATATCACCCCTTGGCTGCCCCAATGGTGAAGATTATCAAGTAATGTATACAAAACCCCACATACCGGCTGTAATATGGTGATTACATAAACTTAATCCCTGTAATTATAACTTTGAAATAAATAGGGTTTTGTAAAGTAATTTGATAAAAAGAGAATGACTCACATTGCTGATTTAATATGGTCAGAGTCTAATCTATGATTTAGCCTTGTTAACCTAATATAAATAACAATGCACACAAAACTGGGTTAGTAATCAATCCAGCAATTACGATAATTTACGAGATCAAATTCTCACAATGAATGACAAAATGCAATACTTCATCCATCGAATTAACGATGATCCGTTGAATTAACAACGAATGACAAAGTATAATACTTTATCTATCGAATTAACGATGATCCGTCAAATTAATGACGAATAATAAAGTATAACCCTAATGTGGGCGGCACTTAAACATTCATTGGATATATTGATCGTCGGATAAATGAATCGTAGCAGCGATTGTGCTAATACCCTGTTTTGCGGCAGAATTTCGAGATCAGTGTGTGGATTGAAAGTGTTTCTGCTATAACTCAGTGTAGGAGTGGAATTTTTACGTCGTTTTTGTGCCAGAATTCAAGTCCCAAACAGCCCTATTTATACTGAAAATTTGACACCGTCGCGTAGCGCGACGGGTACCCCTCTAGCAGTCGCGCTACGCGACTGCAAACCTATTTTTATAGAGTAGCTACGTGCATGGGTAGGTTTGCTGAGTCGACAGTTTTGTGAAATTCTATTTTGACAGAAAGTTATTTAGATAATCGTAACTAGGGTTTTACCCCCCCTGAGTTTTAGGGGCCCTAATCCTGATTCTGAAAATTATGAAAATTTTAGGGTTTGTTCAGAATCACTTGGGTGTCTCAATTAGGGTTTCCTTTTGGACTAATTAATTTAATAATTATGACTTTTGATTAGAGTTGTTACAGGACCTCTAAACGCTGAACAATGGCAAGACCTTTACCAAACCGTTCCCTTAACCCCCGACCAGGTAGCCAACATACCTCCATATAGACCGTGGAGATATGAATGGTGAAAATCTTTTATTTTATATAGACAGTAAAATAATGCCAAGACACCACGAACAAACGATAAGGAAAGATCACCTTCAACATAAGCAACTAGTTATTAAAGTCATTAATACAAAACCAAGTAAAAAGTGCGAAAAGATTAAAAATAAAAAGTATTACACTAGACACTTTGTCTTCACCAAGTGATGTAAGAGACTTAGGCAAACATGGCCTTGATTGTCAAGAACTCTTACGATCAATCTTGGATCCCGAGACGACTCACACACTCTACGATGGACAATGGATGATGGTGGTGGATGATGGTGTTATGGTGGTGGTGGGTGGTGGGTGAAGTGTGAGAGAGGTGGTGTGCCAAGGGATGGTTTGAACTTGGGCCAAGCACTCCTATTTATAGGCTGAACAGAAGCCTGGACACGGCCCCGTGTCCACCCTTCTTTTCTTTCTTCATTAATTGCTCTTGTCTGCATTAGTTGACCACGGCCCCGTGTTCGCTGGGCACGACCCCGTGTGCAGAAGCGTATCTGTACTATCAATATTTGCTCAGATTATGCGAATCTTTGAGTTGACCACGGCCCGGTGTCCCCTGGACACGCCCCCGTGTTGGGTGATAGAAGCTTCTACAGCTTTGTCTTTTCTGCAGACACTTGAGCACGCCCCGTGTTGTGCTGAGCACACCCCGTGTTCAGCTGGGCACGCCCCATGTCCAGCTGGGCACAACCCCATGCTCAGCAGGGCACAGCCCCATGCTCAGCTTTCTTCTTGTTTTTGCTTTGGGAGATGCTGTCGAGGAGTCGGGCATGCCACGTTTCTTCCTTTTCTTTGTATTTATGTTGGTTTTGGCTGTATATTTGTTCCTTTTGTTCGTTTAAGCTCATTTGATCCTGAAAATACAAAAGGAAGACAAAAGCACACTTTTTCCAACATTAGTACTAAAAAAGGGCTAGTTTTATGCCTCATTTGATGTAATTTATATGTTTCATTTTACACACATCAATAGGTTTCACCATCTTGGTCATGTCTGCAACGACATATAGACTAGGTTTTACCTTTAAGATTCTTTTTAATATTTAACGCAGAAAAATCCTAAATTGAGGTGTTAATAAGGATCTGAATCTAATTATGGAACTACCATTTTGGCCCTGTCTTAAGATGACACATGGCTAGGTCTTGTCCTTTTTAGATTTTGTCATTTTATTATAATGATAGATCTTAAAAAGGAATGTTATATTTTCATTTATTTCACATATTATATTTATGCATATATTTTAATAAAAATGAAAATTTAAATTTCAACCATTCCACTACAAAAATTGAACAAGTACAGATTTGCCATAAACGGGACTTCTACAAGAAATAACATGCCCACGCAGGGGCGAAACAACCTAACATACCCGCGCAGGGGTTACACAGAAAAACAGGCCCACGCATGGGCGAAATACTGAAAGACATGCCCACGCAGGGGCTGAATACAGAAACAAAAGTCCACGCAGGTACTTGATCACAACACTAAAATAAACAAACAATTAAAGGATTTAATGGTCCTTTTTGCTTTTCCTCTTGATTAAGTTCACCAGACCCTTGAACATTCCTCGGTTTTGCCTACGGTCTTCCCGCACTTCCTGCCGCACCTCATTAATCCTTTGAACAATCTCCTGATGCTGCGGTGGTGACATCACTGGTGGCTCCGGGGGTTGCTGATATAGCGGGGGTTGAGGAGGTGGCGGTTGATGATACCCATATGGTGGGTACCCATAGGGGGAATATCCAGCCTGATATGGGACTCCAAAGGGCCCCTCGGGATGGAGGGCGTTGTAATCCCACGCTGCCTGGTACGGGTCAACACTAGCATAGTTGTAGTTGGTGTGGGCCGGCTGCTCAAAGGGATTATACGCCGCCGCACCGGTGTATGTAGGTATAGGGTCGCCAAAGCCCAACGGTGGTGGCGCGACAGGCGCAGAGTTTACTTCCGAGACGGGGTTTGAAGGTCCACCCATCTGTGGGTCATCATGGAGTGGCGGGTAGCGGCTGCCACTTGAAGGTTTAGGGGTGCTGATAAGCACTCCTCCTCGCACGGACATCCGTGCATTCGATATTCTTCGCCTCGGTGGTTCCGGAGGCTGTTGCTGAACTGGTGGTGGTGGCGGAGTAACCGCGACAAAACGAGAATCCTCGGAGGGATCCTGCTGCTGCTGTGGTGAGTGGTGGTAATTGGGAGTAAACACCCAGTCGATCTGTCAGAACCTTTCTTCATAGCTGTCGGGACCATTATAAGGTGATCCCACGAAAGGTGACCCATCCGAAATTTCGATGGGGTGGTTAGGGGCTCCGGACGGTGGCTCTGCGGGACCGGTGTCCTCGTCCATGTCCATTGCATGGTCGCCTGAGAAGTGGTCCTCAGGTCCTAGTGGGTTAAAACCCACTGGTTCTTCAAGGTAGTTTTTCGGGTTGAACCGGCTCTGGAAAAAGGGTGTTGGGTCATTAAAAGGTGAGTTGTGACCCTGGAGAGGTATATAAGATTAGTGGGAATTATGGGGCTCGTTTTCAGACTGAGGCCCAAAGGAGTTTTGAAAAGAAGGGGAGGAGCTCAACGAAACTGAGCGCCTTGTTGGTTCAATATAGGTCCTCCAGTTATCTTGAGGACTCCAGCTAAGGGAATCTGACGGTGTTCGCCGGTGCGAAGGCCCGGCCTCATGATCATTCGGGGCGATGAGTGGCCCCTTGCCTCTTCCTCTCCCTCTCACTCTTGGTGGCATCTTGTTCAACCTGTCAAAACAAACAAAGGATACAACAAGAAAATATAAAAGACAAAGTTAGAAATAAAACAAATTTGGATTAATCCTAAGTTCTTTTTCTAGACTCAGAAGTCGAGAAATGTGCAAACTGTGTCATTGAGATTAAACACAAAAGGCTAGTATTTAATTCACTCAACGTTGGCTCTGATACCAACCCGTCACACCCCGATATTTCCACATATTACCGGTGGGGAGTATGGTGAAGTAGTTGATATAATCATAGTCAAACAACACAATTTTAAATGCACAGCGGAAGCGAAAGATAGATTTATTTCAACCGAATAAATTGTAATATTAAGTATCACAAAATAGTTGAAACAGATCCACAGGCGGATCAAATAAAAAGGAAACATAGTTCATCAGATTTAAAATGCATCCAAGCTTGCGAGACTCTTATTGATGCTAAGGAGAGGCCAGCATATTTCGAGTAGTACCTACACTTAGCCTTTTTGGGAAAATACGTCAGTTTACACTGGTAAATACAATTAACTGACTCATTTTGAAAAGGTTTAAGAAAATTGATTTAAATGCACAAGGCACAAAACATTTTTATAACTTGGGATAATTATTTATATATAAACTTGTAATAGAATTACATGTTTCTTATACGTTCAGTAGCCCGGATTGACACCGGGTTAAAGATTAATAGACACGCCACATGATATAGTCCCGCGGCGAGTTAATCCCGAAACCGGCGATTATACCTTATTATTTATATATGCACTGTCGGGTGTACGCCTACACCCCGTGCTTAGGTGGTGGCCATTTCGTAAAATGATGCCAAGGATATCCGGGACATGGTCATTAACCCCCCAACGACTTTAAGCAAACACAACAATTTAAATGGGTCATCTCAATAAAGTAACCTTCATACGATTAAAAATTCAATGCCCGACCAAGCGGTATTTTATATACCGTACCCCAAGCCCGTATAAGGGAAAATAAGTTAAAAGTATTTACCTTTGCAAGTATTAATCACAAACAGCAAGTGCACGTAGCTTTTACCGGGTCTCCTATTCTGGAACAAAGGTTTTTAATAACCTATTATATTCCTAACGGGTCTTTAATTAAGTCTAAACTCAGACCGGTTAGTTTTAAAAAAAGATACGGTTCAAACGCACGATTAAGCGAAGACCGGAATAGAATGTGATTTAGACCCGACAAGTTTGGAGACTTGTGTAACATGGGTAAGCTAAACACATTCTGGATTTTGAGACAAAGATGATAAGGTTTGACCCGTTTCGGCTAATTTATGCAAACTAGTTACATAAACCGAACCGAACACGAATAATGCGTAACGGGTAACCAAAATGATTCATGAACAGGTTTTCTAAGTTAATATGCCTTAAATATGTTGTGACATCAGTAATATATCTTCTATTATGCCCAAAATGGATTTAAACTCAATTTATGCCACGTAGGGGTATTTTGGTCATTTAAAAGGTTATAAAATTAATATAAATCTGAGTTTTAGGTCTGATAAAATCAGTAAATATACTTAATTTTATAATTCATAACAGTAGGGTATGGTATATAGGTGAAATTTACCTTTTATAATCAACTATACACCATAGGGGCATTTTGGTAATTTCACATAAGCTTAAAAGGTCAAAACAGGGAATCTGAGTTTAAAAACTTTTCTTACTGTTAAAGTATAATAATTTACTAAAAATATCACTAGGTATCAAGTCTTATATATTTAAAATAGTTTTAATACATACTATGCGTTTAAAATGCATAAAAAGACGGTTTTAAGCGATTTCCGGGTTTTATATGAAAAGCTGATATTTTTATCATTCCAGAAAGCTTAAAATATTTTATTTATCATATTAGATCAGTAGAAACAGGTTTGGTATCAAAAAGATTTGTAAAACTCATTTCATAAGCCAAAAGGGCAAAACCGGCAATTACCGAATCAAGCTTAGAACTCTATGTTATGCTCAGCCTAAAATTAAATAAAAATCTTCAAAAATCTCAAAATACTATTTTATATCAGTAGGTAGAAAGTTTGATATTAAAAATTGGGTTTAGATAGGCTATATGCTAATTACGCCGTTTAATTATTAAAAGGCTTCCTAATTACGCTAATGAGCATAACACCTAATTTAGACCTCAAACTGATGTCAATATTTAGGGACAAGTCTTTAGATCAGCAATGAAGGTTTCTAATGCTTTACTTTTTCAAAAATCACGTTTTAAGGTCATATGGGCATAATAGTCAACATTTAAGCACTTAACGGAAACATGCATATGAATCGGATAACTAATGAACCAAGTTGTATAATCACGGAGGGTTATACTAACATGAAACCTGGTCCTAATAAGGCTCTAAGGCATTTCTAAAACATGCTACAATGGGTCAGAATCGAAAGTCACAGCAAAAGTCAAATTATGCGACTTTCGGTTCCGAACCGAGCCTAAACTGAAAATTGTCGGGTTGAACATGTTTAGACATGTTCTTACATTAGTTACCAAGTTATATTAGTGATAAAACAGGTTTCATGGCTCCTACATTGCTAATTATGCATTAATTTGAAAATAAGCTTTCTGTTGACTTTTTAAGATTAACTTTGACCCGACAATTGACCTAGTTAGAGTGGGAATCAGAGAGTGCCCTTTTAAGGGTTTATTACCCACATAATTACCAACTCATAGGTACTTTCAATTCGAGATTTGACTGGACAAATTTAAATTAATCTCGAAGTCAAACTCTAATTACGACGGTTTGACTTTAAGCTAATTAACTAGGCTAAACTGAATTAAGGAAGGTTAAGCACACTTACAATAGTCCTAAGCACGACTAGTGACTCCTAGGAAGGGTGCTTGAGCTCCAAAATTCTCCAGAAGTGAAGTTGTGAGAGTTTCAAGTGAGTGTGCACAAGAGTTGCAACATTGGGGCTTCTTATATAGTGAATTTGATCTTCCAAGATGATGCCAAGGAAGTCTACAGGTGTTTCCAGATCAAGACAAGTGCCCCTATTGCATGTTAAACCATCGGGGCAGCCCCTGGTATGTAAAAACAAGGTTTTGAGTCGGTTATCAGCTTCAACAGGCACCTGCCTGTAATTTCTGTCGCTGTAGGTCGGATGCGGCCCACGTAACAGACCACACAGGTCTTACGCGGCCGGTGTAAGCCCCCCGGGTCAGGTTAAAAATGTTTCATTAATTGCACTTTAAGTCCCTGGTCCTTCCAAACGTGGTTTTAACTTTGTTTCTTGCATTTTTGACCCTCTAACTTAACTTTTAAGGGCTCCAAGACATAACCAAACTTTGTCAAGTCCTTGGTTAACTTTGTGATCACCCGAAAAGTCATAAATTTCAACGTTGACGCTTTTAACCCCTCGTATACGAATGTTATCATAACTTTCTCATACGATAACGAAACCTCGTGAAATTTTATCACATATTATAGTGAGTATAATTTATCGTTACAAAGCTTCGGGTTCACTAAAAGGTCACTCAGAGGTATACTTTAAACATGTTGACACATTTAACCCCTGTAGTTTGTAATCTCTCACTTTCTTCCACAATTAGCTTCGTATGATCCATGATTCATTCGTTTAAGGGTGTAAACATCGTGTAGGGTTATTGAAAGGCATATTTATCCGTTGTTGACATTTTGAATCCTTTTATTCACATGCTTTCTATGTTTGTCAACTTTAGTCCCTCTAAAGTAATATTTTACACGTTTAAAGCTCATGACATGTGTCGATACATTATTGGACATGAATTTACGAGGTGTTACAGTGGTGGTGGGTGGGTGAAGTGTGAGAGCGGTGGTTTGCCAAGGGATCGTTTGCAAGTGAGCCAAGCACCCCTATTTATAGCCTGCACAGAAGCCCGGACACGGCCCCATGTCCACCCATCTTCTCTTTCTTCATTAAATGCAGTTTGTCTGCATTAGTTGACCATGCCCCCGTGTCCGCTGGGCACGACCCCGTGTGCAGAAGCGTATCTGTACTATCAAGATTTGCCTAGATTTTGCGAATCTTAGCGTTGACCACGGCCCCCGTGGTGGGTGATAGAAGCTTCTACAACTTTGTCTTTTTTTGCAGACACTTGGGCATGCCCCCGTGCTCAGTGAGCACGGGGCGTGTTCAGCCTTCTGTTCTCTTGTTTTTGCTTGGGGAGATGTTGTCGAGGGGTCGGGCATACCACGTTTATTCCTTTTTTTGTATTATTGTTAGATTTAGCTGCATTTTTGCTTCTTTTGTCCATTTAAGCTCATTTAATCCTGAAAATACAAAGGAAGACAAAAACACACCTTTTCCGACATTAGTACTAAAAAAATGTTAGTTTTATGCCACATTTGATGTAATTTATATGTTGCATTTTGCACACATCAATAGGCGTAAGAAGTTTGATCGGTATCATTTAGCTTGTTAGGGTATCGTCAAAGAGTCGACACTCGGTATAACACCAACATTAAAAAAATACAACATATTAAGGTAAATAACAGCGATAGATTTGAAACTAGGTAGAGTGGAAACAAACCAATTTACCATTTAGCCAACCCAACTTTTTTGTTTCCTATTTGAAATTTAATTAGTTTATTATGGAATAGAATGTGAAAGAAAAAAAAAGGAATTAATGGCTGACGCTTAGCAACTTCTGATTGAACAACAAAAAACTATTGGCTTCTGATTGGACCACAAAAAACTATAGTAGAACTTCCCTTCTTTTTATATATAACTAGGTGTTGCCCCGCCTGCATTGCGGGGCGATGGCCGAATAATGAGCGAGTGTTAGTTAGCTCATTGACACGTAAAACAATTAAATCGAGTCAACCAATTAAAACAAAACACTTTTATAATTTTGATAAAAAAAAAACTAAAACAATGGCAATATTGTAATTTTTAACTGAGGGAAAGTTGTATTTTTTACAGGGGTAAAATCGTAATTTGCCAAAAGCTAAAGTAATGGCAGTACTGTAAATTTGACTGATGCGTGTGAAGTGTATATATAAGTTTAAGTATATTTTAAGCCCTTTTACACTTTTTAGCCAAGTTTTAAATTTATAAAACACGATATTTACTAACACTAAACACACATATGGGCAAGTGCACCCATCGTGAGCGTAGTATAGTGTTGGTAAGATATCGAGGTCGTACAAGGACACAAGAGCTTTTAGTACCGGTTTATCCTCAACGTCTAATCAAATCAAAAGTTAGAAAAAGGTTTTAAACTAGAAAAATAAAAACTAACTAAATGGCTGAAAATAAAAATAAAACAGATAGACAAGATGAATCACTTGGCTCCTACTCGTGTTTAGTGTAACCTTTGATTATTTCCGCACTTTGCACTTTGTTAAGAGATTATCTTAGTTATTGTAGTAGGCCCCTCTTTTGGAGGTGATGTTACCCTCAACCTAGTAGTCTGAGTCAGCAGGGATACAATCCTAAAGGGTTGGATTATTGAAAGATAATTAATTAAGTTATTAATGCATAATGTGGTAGGCCCCTCTTTTGAAGGCGACGTTACCCTCGGCTAAGTAGTCTGAGTCAGCAGGGATACAGTCCTAAGTAGTCGGGTTAAAGTTTTAATAGTAGCTTAACTTATGAGGGGATCAAAGAGTTTGGACCCCCGCCATCCAATACCGTTAAGTATTGAAGGAGGTCCTACTAAATTTGACCCAGGTCCTTTGCAGGATCTATACACTGAACAATGGCAAGACTCTTACCAAACCGTTCCCTTAACCCCCGACCAGGTAGCCAACATACCTCCATATAGACCGTGGAGATATGAATGGTGAAAAACTTTTATTTTATATAGACAGTAAAATAATGCCAAGACACCACGGACAAAAGATAAGGAAGAATCACCTTCAACATAAGAAACTAGTTATTAAAGTCATTAATACATAACCAATTAAAAAGTGCGAAAATATTAAAAATAAAAAGTATTACACTAGACACTTTGTCTTCACCAAGTGATGTAAGAGACTTAGGCAAACATGACCTTGATTGTCAATAACTCTTACGATCAATCTTGGATCCCGAGACGACTCACACACTCTATGATGGACAATGGATGATGGTGGTGGATGATGGTGTTATGGTGGTGGTGGGTGAAGTGTGAGAGAGGTGGTGTGCCACGGGATGAGTTGCAAGAGCTCAAAGCACTCCTATTTATAGGCTGAACAGAAGCTCGGGCACGGCCTCGTGTCCATCCTCTTCTCTTTCTTCATTAATTGCTTTTGTCTGCATTAGTTGACCACGGCCCCGTGTCCGCTGGGCACGACCCCGTGTGCAGAAGCATATCTGTACTATCAAGATTTGCCTGGATTCTGCGAATCTTAGAGTTGACCACGACCCCGTGTCCGCTGAGCATGGCCCCGTGGTTGGCGATGGAAGCTTCTACAACTGTCTTTTATGCTGACACTTGGGCACGCCCCCGTGTTCACTGAACACGGGGCGTGTTCAGCCTTCTGTTCTCTTGTTTTGCTTGGGAAGATGCTTTCGGGGAGGTCGGGCACGCCACGTTTGTTCCTTTTCTGGTATTTATGTTAGATTTAGCTGCCTTTTTGCTTCTTTTGTTAATTTGAGCTCATTTAATCCTGAAAATACAAAAGGAGGACAAAAGCACACTTTTTCCAACATTAGTACTAAAAAGGGTTAGTTTTATGCCATAATTGATGTAATTTATATGTTGCATTTTTCACACATCATTGACCCAGGGGCAAAATTGTAAATTTTCATAGGGGCAAATTCGTAATTTTGAACTTGGGGTAACAACATAATATAAATTTGAACTAAGGGCACAGGCGTAATTTTAAGCTGGAGGCAAAAGCACAATTTTATTTTGAACTGGGAAAAAACGTAATTTTGAAGTGAGGGCGAAATCACAATTTTTTAAACGGGGAAAAATCACATTTTTTAACAGAGGGCAAAATCGTAATTTTTAGCTGTGGGCAAAAACAAAACTTTATTTTGAACTGGGGGCGGAAAGGTAATTATGAGCTGAAGGCAAAACTACAATTTTATTTTGAATGGAGGGAAAATTCGTAATTTTGAGCTGGGGACAAAAGCGTAATTTTATTTTGAGCTGAGGACAAAACCGTAATTTTAAAGAGGGACAAAAACGGATTTTAGAATGGATATAAAATAATAAACTGGTTGGTCCAATGGGAGAGTGCCAGGCAAAGTCGTAATTTTGAGTTGACGGCAAGATCGTAATTTTGAGATGGGGACAAAAAGCGTAATTTTATTTTGAGCTGGGGGCTAAAACGTAATTTTAAAATGAATATAAAATATTAAACGTATTGGTCGAATGGGGTATTCCCCTAACTTGGTAAATGTATACGTAGGATAATATAACTAGGTTAGAACCCCGTGTATTACACGGGTTGTATAAATATAATTTTATATAATAAATAATAAAAAGATATATCTTTCAAAAAACTCGTATATTGCACGTGTTGAATAAAATATAATGTCATAAGTTAACACAAATAATCATCAAAATTATTCTTTTAAAAATGAACATTGATATACTATTTACTTATTATAACATTTTACTTTGTTTTTTAATTGTTATTAGGTTAAAAAGACATGTATTAGACGGGGTTGAATACCATTTTATGATACATTTAAATTATGAGATACAATTATTTTAGTTAGTTTTATGCACATTCATGCTTATTTGTTTATTTCGTTCAAAAAACACTCGCCTTAAATTTGTATTCAAGAGAGTTTATGGTACAAAAAGATGGAGATCGATCCCCACGTTTCTATATATTTCATCATTTTTATGAATTATACCGTAAAATTGAGAATTAAATTCTCGTTGAATGAAGTATAGAATTGTTATATTTAAAAATGGTGTTCTTTTACGCCCCGCTTGCGGTATGCGCATATAATGTATATATGTGTGTGCCATTGGAGGGAAAAAGTGAAAGTGCAATAATTTTAACGTTATTTTACTAATTTCATGAAAATAACGTTAAAAGCTAATGACGGTTAATCATGCATCATGTGGTGGCGTTGATAGCTGAAAGAAAAAAAGGGGTACATGCACTAATCAGTCTTTGTCCCGATTGCTGAGTGTTATGTATCTTAAGTCCAAGGCTTGATTCAAAACTACTATCGAGCCGGGGGGTCTCACTGGAAGCAGCCTCTTTATTCCTACGGGGTAAAGGTAAGGCTGTCTACATCTTACCATCCTCAGACCCTACCTTTGCTTTGCTATTGGTGGGATTTACTAACTATGATGATGATGAAAAATGGTGTTTGTCACACCCCAACCGATGGCGGAATCATTGGGGCGCGACACTGAGCGAAACAGATTGTTCAAAGAAATTCCATAACGACTAAATTACCAAATAGTTTAAATATTATGTCCCATACCATAACCCGTAAGATAATCTAGTTATTACAGACAGAGATATTCTTCAAACAAATAAACATGTTTCGACAACTCAGATTTTCAAATAAAATAAATTGTCCTTGTTTCTAGACTCTTTCCTAGCCTCGATTTCACAGCAAGCCAAGCATTCTAACATCTTAAGCACCTGCCACATATGTTAAAGTAAAAGTCAATACACATAGTGTAAGGGTGAGCATACAAGTTTGGTAATAGCATATAGAGTTCGAAATCGATTACGCATAACCAGCACGTACACAGTGTGAAATGAAGCACGCAAGTTATCGACATGATCCTATCAATACCAATGACTGCGGGTTGACTGCGCAAGGCAGTTCGTAATACACACTCACCACTGTGAGCCATGTAAATAATTGTCCTTAACAACCCCTGAGTGAACAGGTGCTGAGTCCAAACTATAGTACTATCGTTGCTAAGGCAGGTAGACAGTGTCACACCCCAACCGATGGCGGAATCATCGGGGCGCGGCACTAGGCGAATCAGATTGCTCAAGAGAATCCATGACAACTATCTTACGATAATATTTCTTACATTCGTTATCCCATACTAACAAATAATACAATCACATAAGTTATCACAGATTTCTTGTCCTCTCGAACAATACAAATTCGACAACCTAGATTTTTAGGCTAGTTTCTAGACTTCCTAGCTTGATTTGTTGTAGATAGCGATCTAACCTGCAACATGCGTTAAAATAACGTCAATACAAAAGTATTGGCGAGTATACAAGTTTTGATAGTGTAGCGATAAAAGAGTTTAAAGTATTGCGAATCACCAAATACATAAACGGGATACCTCAACATACATGCAAAAAGACAGATACTACCAGCTAAGTCACTCGATCTGCGATTGCGATTGCTATTCATCCTAACTAGACCCCGTCGGGTGCTACAGTACTATACTAGTTAAGGCGGGACCTCGCGAGTATAAGTCCTAACACATATGTAACTAGCATCATGTGTAAATATGCATAACAGTTATTCGCAAGTGATAAATGGGTTGATTGAGTAATTCGTTTGATAAGTTCGATTTATTAGGAACGTATGTTACACCCAAAAATGCGATTAAAAGGGGTTCGAGTATACTCACAGTGCGTATTCAGCGAGAACACAACTTGATTGGATTAGCGGGAACGTGTTTGAGATTACCTTGATTACAGATCGATTGCGTGAGCGTTGGATAGCGCGTAAAATGGCAGCGGGCGATCCAAGGGTCGGATGGCTATTCGTTCGGATGGCCTATCCGTTCGGATGGGTTATTGTTCGATCGGATGGGTTGCTTGTCCGGTCGGATGAGACTTATCCGATCGGATGGCGCTGAGTAGTAATGGTATGTCCGGTCGGATGATATGTCCGGTCGGATGATCTGTCCGGTCGGATGATCTCTCCGGTCGGATGATCTGTCCGGTCGGATGGCATCGTAATTGATGGACGAACCGTTCCAACGTCCAGATTAAACTGTACTTGATGGTTTTGGGAAGAGATACATGGGGTTTGATCGAAACGGTGTGACATCGCGTTAAACAAATGAAATTCCATCAGTTCTGACCCGTTCTAACAGCCGGGAACCACCCCGTTCCATCAGATCTGGCCGTTCTTGACGGTTTCTCCATGTTTAACCCAAAATCACACAACACTTTGATTAGATACATAGATTTTAGGTGAGATTGTTATAAAACATGTGGAAATCACTCAGATCTGAGTTGTTTATGGTAAAATGAGGTCACACTTTGAAGTTCATATGAACTCTTGATGACATCATCTTTGAACACCTCAAATCAGTAGATTTCACGGTTAAAAGTTGAGTTTTAAAAGATAGAAAGGTGAAGAATTGAGTGTAGATCATAGAAGTACAAGATTTAGGTTGAGATCTTACAGATATCGCGAGAAATCGAGAGAAAAGGGCCAAGAGCGTTATGGTCGAGTGGAGGTTGTCACATCACTGTTCAAGTGAAGTGGCAAGGCTATTTATAGGCAAGAGAGGAGGAGGAGGTGCAGTGATCCGGGTCGGATGGGCAGTCCGTTCGGAGAGCCTATGCGTTCGGATGGCACTCCGTCCGGATAGCCAATCCGTTCGGATGGCAATCCGTTCGGATGGGCAACCTGGTTGGAACTTTGGTACGATGAACTTCATTGTTTCGAGCGTTGCGATAGTTTTGGTTACACATTCTCCTATATTTATTTATTATACATATAATTATTCACGTTGGGTCGTATATACATATTTGTGTTTCAAAGTTGCGATACAATAGTCGAGTTTCGAATATGCGATTACTTTGCGACGCTTCACGGTCGTCGAGGAGGGTAGAATAGGTCCTCACTCAATGTCATTGTGAACGTCAATGTGTGTTTTGAGTAATGAGTTGCACTGCGACACATCACGGCTATCAAGGAGGGTAGAGTTGGTCCTCAGTTGACATCTTCGTGGTTGTGAAGGGAGCGCTAGAGTGAGATTATCCTGATCAGAACGATAGCACAAAGATAAGCAGCGCGTAAAATGGTGTGATGTGTCAATGGATCGGACGGTAATCCGATCGGGTGGCAATCCGATCAGGTGGCCGGTCGATCGGATGACAATCCGTTCGGGCGGTCACCCGATCGGGTGGCCACTTGATTGGATTGTCTCCTTGTTTGGGATGGATGTGTTTGTGTATGATGGCTTGCCTTTTGAAGTTTTCGTTGTAGTATTTTAAAAATACGAAAGTATCTCTACCTTTCAGGTCGGTCGATCGAATGGTCGTTCGATCGGACAGCAATCCGATTGGCGAGACTTCTCTTGTTTGAGAATAAGTTCACATGGTCGGATGGCCGTTCGATCGAGTAGCAACTTGATCGAGTAGCAATCCGTTCAACATTCCAAACGTTTAATCGTTTAAGTGTGGGACCCAAGTGCAACCCGATCGGATGGCCGGTCGATCGGGTGGCAATCCGATCGGACGGCAATCCGTCCCGACTATCCGTTCGTCTTGACACTTGACTCGTTTGAATTCTTGTAGCATTGAACGAGATATTTTGATAACATGCTTGAACAACAGAACCCTGAACCCGGCCCAATTGACCCGACCGAACAGGAATCACCCTAGTCTGACCGGTTCTCGGTTCGAGTCGGTAGTTCATGTTCAAACCTGAAGTCAATACCTCTTGGATATAATTCGGATCTGGAACCGATACATCACCAAGAATGGGTAGAAGATCAGAACTTGCTCCGATTCCATCGGGTTTGAGCGCATTGAGTGTAAAAGAGTTGAAAGAAAGTTAGAAAACCATCTTTCAATCCTTTTCACCATGAATATGTTTAGATCTATGAAAGAACTTTGTTAAGTATTGTGGAAATCCTTCAGATCTAAGTTGTTCTTGGTGGAATGAAGCCAAACATTGAAGTTCATAAGAACTTCATGATGACATCACCCTAGAACACCTCAAATCCGGTGATTTCACGGTTAGAAGTTAAGATTCAAAAGATAGAAAGGTGTAGGAGTGCGTGTAGACCAAGAAAGTACAAGTTTTAGGCTGAAACTTACAAGATTTGAGAGAAATCAGAAGAAATGCGGGCTGAAGCGAGTTGGCCGAACAAAGGAGTTGTCACCATCATAGAGGTGACAAATGGGGGGTATTTATAAGGTTTCCATAAAAGGAAAGGGGGAAAGGTGGCTGGTCGGGTAGCATCTCGATCGGCTGGCCACTCGATTGGAGTGATTGGCGCGGCGAGTTTTGTAGTTTTGATTCGAGGACAAGGCGTTGCGATGCGATTCGAGAGAGCGATGCGATAGTATTACTCATCAAATTACTTTTAATCCCAACTACTATATCTAACATAAAATCTCAACAATTAACTTGTGTTTAGCGTTTTCGATTCGATTTGCGATGCGATAAATTGCGATTCCGATTAACACCTCAACATAAACATCACATGCACAAGTGACACATAAATAGCACACACAAGTAAAACAATATCCAGACACAAAATTCGAGTTGCGAGTGCGATAGCGATAAGCGATGAATCGGTTAAACATGCGATTAATATGCGATTATTAACAAGTACTCCACATAATACAACTAATGCGATAACATAGATAGATTATCTACAAGTCAAAGAAGTCAAAACAGTAGTTAGGCAAGGAGTGACAGATCGCAATTAGCAATCTTGTCTTCCCTTGACTTCAATCTTGACTTTGACTTTGACTTTCGAAACACGGGGTGTTACAGTGTTCTTTCTACATGTTGATGCAATGTGCGATAGTTGATAGGTTTAAACCAATTATAACAGTACGCCTACCATTATAGCGATGCATCTAGAAACACTTACAATTTGATAGAAGAATATGCCAGGCCTAAAATAATTATTTGTTTCTAGTGAAAAAAAAACAATAATACAATTATTAAGTATATATCAAACAGGAACCTTTGATTCCTAATTTACCATAATTTCAATCACCGAACTCCAAAGTATATATATATATATATATATATATATATATATATATATATATATATATAGGGTAAGGTTCATGCGAGAACCACCCTTATTGCGAGAACCGCGAGAACCAATGTGAACACAAAATAAAATCTAAAAAAAATCAAAAAAGCACTCAAAATTTTTTTTTATTTTTTTTTAATATTTTTTTAATAAAAATCGCTATATTTCGTTACCATAAAAAAAAAAAAAAAAAAAAAAAACTTTTTTTTCGAGTAACAGTTATCCATGCACATGTGCATATGTATCATTACTTCAACAAATTCAGTAATACGTTATTAGGAATAGACAATTGAACTTTAATTTACAATACCATTAGTAATACATAGGGCTGTTCATGAGCCGAGCCAGGCCAAGCTCGGGCTCGGCTCGATTATAAACCGAGCTGGCTCGGCTCGGCTCGGATTTGAAACCGAGCTGAAAATCTAAGCTCGGGCTCGGCTTGGTTTTAAACCGAGCTAGCTCGGCTCGGCTTGGTTTGACACGATTTTATAAAAAAAAACTAATATATACCTCTTAAAATTTAATAGCCTAAAATATTATTCAATAATTTAAAAGAATATATTCAAAATAAGTTCAACCTATGTTGGTGCACTTGTGTCTGTACTTTGTCTGTATTTCGTCTTGATACAAAACGATGTCTTTGATGTAAGATTGATGTAAGTTTGACCAAGTCAACCATCCTCCGGTTTGACTTGGCCAAACAGTTAGACAATGGTTGAAAGATGTTTGGGTCGAAGGATGTGTCATCGAAGGATAGTTTAGATCCTTCGATGAGCTCGAAAGATAAGCATTCGATAGATGGACCACGAAGGATGTCATCCTTCGAGGTACATGTGGATCCTTCGACCTGTTTCAGATCGATAGATGATCTTTCGATCATTCTATCTGATCCTTCGACCAGACATGCTGTGTCGGGTATAAATACCCATGTTGTGTGTTCACTTCAACAGAGACAGAGAGATAGAGAGAGTTCGAAAGACAGAGAGAGAAGCGATAGCATTCTGTTCGAAACACACACACACTAGAGTTAGAGAGAGTTTGCAAAACTGATTTGTAAACCTTGTGCTGTAACCGAACCTTTCATACGTATTAATACAAGTGGTGTTAATCGGTGAAGTTTGTGTGTTGTGTTTGTGCTTGTTCTATCTCGGTTTGCTATTCCGGTTGGATTCCGCACAACCGGAGTGGTTCGTATACAAGGATTAGGCGACTAGATCCTCCCCTAGCCGGACCTACAACCTAATACAATTCAAACCAAAATCAAGTTTAACAACGCAAAATAAGTTTTAATTTCAATAAAATACAATATTAGTTCATTAGTATGGTAATCAATCTTCAAATATGCCATAAATATCAAATTACAAACATATATACATGTAAATAATAATCAGTTTTTTGTAATATATTATAATGTATATAAAATTAAAACTTATTATAAGTAAAATAATTCGAGCTAAACCGAGCCGAGCTACAAAGCGAGCCGAACCGAGCCAGCTCGGCTCGTTACGAGCAGAGCCGAGCTAGGCTCACTTTCTAACCGAGCCGAGCCGGCTCGGCTCACTTTTAAACCGAGCCAAATCGAGCGAGCTTTTTCCGAGCTAAATCCGAGCGAGCTTCGAGCGAGCTCCGAGCCGCGAGCTTTTTGAACAGCCCTAGTAATACACTACTTTTTACATTACCAATATTCAAAATGCACATGTGCATAATTAGGTATAACCATGATATAACGTGTTTTGTTACAAAAAGTTTGTGATTTTGAATGGAGAAGTAGGCTCATATACATGTTTTTTGGTTAGTTATATCTAGTGGTTGATGGTTTGGTTATAGTTGTCAATTTTTTATGTAATATGTTGATTGGATGGTATAAATGGTGTTTACATACATGTATTAAAGTGAAAATATTGTTAATGGTATTGTATTATGGATGGTAGGAGGTAATGGTATTGTATTATGGATGGTAGAAGGTAATGGTAGTGTATTATGGATGGTATGATAGATGAAAAAGGAAAGTGTATTCAAAGTGGTGTACCAAAACACCTTATTTAATGTTGATACATATAAAATGCACATGTGCATTTCTAATATTGGTAATGTAAAAAGTAGTGTATTACATATGGTAGTGTAAATAAAGTGCAATTGTCTAATATGTGTAATGAATTACGGAATTTGTCAAAGAAATGACAAAAATGCACATGTGCATGCTTGTGTATTATGGATGGAATGATAGATGAAAGAGAAAGTAGTGTACCAAAACACCTTATTTCCTGTTAATACATATAAATGCACATGTGCATTTCTAACATTGTTAACGTAAAAAGTAGTGTATTACACGTGGTAGTGTAAATGAAAGTGCAATTGACTATTATTTGTAATGAATTACGGAATTTGACAAAGAAACGATACATATGCACATGTGCATGGATAACTGTTACTCGAAATTTTTTATTTATTTATTTTTTTTGAAATTTTTTTTTTATTTTTTTTATTAACAAAATATTGCGATTTTTTCAAAAAAAATAGTAAAAAAATAAAAAAAATATTTTTGGGTGTTTTTTAGATTTTTTTAGGAATTACTGTTTGTGTTCACACTGGTTCTCGCGGTTCTCGCAATAAGGGGTGGTTCCTAACTGATCTTTGTCCTATATATATATATAGGGAAGGGCTATATGAAAAAACCCCATCTTTTTTAAAAAACTATGAAAACCCAATATCAACCATTGATTATGTTTCATCTAAGTAGATCAATGGTTCTCCTATTTTTAGGTAAAAATAATCCTTATATTACTTTCTAGTACAACTAAAGGGCAATTTGGGTAGTGAAAAAGGTACTTTTTGTGCTTTATTGAAAGTGACTTTCCAGAACCATCAAATCACCAACTCTTTCTCTTTCTCTTACCTCCTTCTCTTTCCTCCCCCACCCCACAAACGTGAAGAAGAACAAGAAGAAGATGATCCCATTTCAGATTTCAAATATCCAAGATCTAAAAGTGATTTCAACAAACAGTAATCCCAGATCTTTTAGAGAGAGAATGATGGCAGGACAAAAGTTTTTAGAGAGATGAATTTTTTATTTTAGATAGAGAAACAACAATCTTCATCATGTTCATCTATAACACCAAGAACACACATACAAGTGTGTGAGAGAGAAGAAGTTTGAAGTATGTTGTTTTAGAGAGAGAACGATGACAAGATTAATGTTTTTAGAGAGAGAAAGTTGATGTTTTAGATAGAGAAACAACAATCTTTATCACAAAGACACACGCACGAGTGTGTGTGTGAGAAGAAGGTTTGAAGATCTTCTTCGTGTTCATCGGACGGTTCTAGATCCGGTAAGTGTTCTTGAATAAATCAAAAAACTTTAGGATGAGATTTTGAACGGGTTTTTTTGTTGGTTTGGTTGCTTGTTAGGGGCTTTTGATCTTAACAGTAGCTGATTTTTTGTTGGTTTGGGTTGCTTGTTTGGGTTTTTGATCTGAACAGTAAGTGTTTTTTTGTTGGGTTGCTTGATTCACAGACTCAGACCCATAACATGTGTTAAGCCCCCTATTAGAATGTTATATAACGTGTGTTGGTTTACAGAAACAGATCCATAAAAGATATTCAATTGACAAGCTGGATGGATGTAGGCGACGTTAATGTGGGGACATTGAATAAGTCACATCCTTTGGGAAAGAACTGTTCGTTCATTTATAACATGTGTTAGTGGTTCATGCTGTAACAGAACACCATGATGTAACCTGACATGTGTTCATGTATACCATGTGTTAAGCCCCATGTTAGAATGATATATAACGTGTGTTAACCTTTTGTTAATTAAAAAAAACAAGTAATATCTATTTTTTTGTTGATGTTTAAAATATCCGATAATGTGGATACTGAGCGTAAAACTTGTACAAGTAATAAATGTACAAGTTAGTATGTAACGTGTAATATGAAACGAGCCATTTATGGTAACACATGTACTGGTAATTTTGGAATATATAATATGAAACGGGTCATTTGTTTTGCACATTTTGGAATGTATAACATGTGTTAAGCCTCTGTTATAATCTTTAGTTAATATTGTAATCTTGTTGTAACCCCACTTGTATACATATGATAACATGTAAAGCATCCATTATAACCCCGACTTGTATTCATGTATATGAAAGTGGTTTGCAAAACACCATGATGTGCATATACTGATCGTAACACGTGTACAAGTTAATATGGAACATACAAGTTAATGTTGTAACACCGTATACCTGGGATAACATGTGTTAAGCCTCTGTTATAATCTTGGTTTAACCCAACATGGTGTCATGTATAAGCTAGTGGTTTCCAAAACACCATGATTTGTATATACATACTGTAACATGTGTTACGCGCCTGACATGTATAACGTGTGTTAAGCCTCTATTATAACGTGTGTTAAGACTTCCAGAATGGATGCATAAACTCCAATAGTAACTTAATAACATAGTATACCTGATATAACGTGTGTTAAGCCTCTTTTATAACGTGTGTTAAAACTTCCAGAATGTGTTAAGTCCATACCGTTTTAACATCATGTACTAGACAAAACAAAATAAGAGTCTCACATTACATATTACTAGTAAACGAAAATACATAGTACTAAGAAAATGGTGGAGCTTCCTTTGAAAGTCTGCCTTAGCTTTTCAGCGGCTACCCTTGCTTTATAGTTTGGGTCGGTCTTGAAACGGTTTGTAAACATGTGGGTGTGCGTATGCCAGGGAAGTTATAAAAATGTGTTTTCATGTCACACGTTACACGTGTTACGTTTTACATGGGTTTCATGTCACATGTAACACATGCATGTCCGAGAAGTTCAACCTATAACACGTGTTAGTTGTGTTGTGCTATAACATAAACATGGTCATGATCCTTGAGCATCTGATCCACATTTGATGAAACCAACGGTCCCGAGAATTGGATCTTATTTGTAACAACCCTCGGTAAAACCGACACCCTCATAATATGTCTAACACTCTAGTATATTATAAAATGTCTCAATATGTTTTATATTACACCCCGTATGTGAAAACCGAGCCCTAAATAGACTATAACATATAAAATAAATTAAAAATAAGAAATATAGGGCTGAGGCGGGCCGCGTAGACCCATCTCAACATCTTACGCGGGCGGTATCAAGGTTGGAATTGACTTCGCTTACTTCTTTAGTTAAAGCGGGCCGCATAAGAGTATATGTGTAGTTGACGTGGGCCGCGACAGATCATGAAACGCGGAAGCATCTGGTGCTGACACGTGTCAACATCGTGGCGAGTCTAGTAGCTGACCCAGCTAAGCTACAACGTTGACCAATGCTGACGCGGGCCGCGTAAGTGACCCTTGTCTTTCACGCGGGCCGCGACAGGACTCAATATCACAACTATAAATAGATAGCATCAGTTTTCGTTTTCCGTCGCTCATTCACACTTCTCAATCTCGAATTCTGAAAGTATTAAGCATTATAGTCGGGTACTATACCCCTTATTAGCGAGGTTCTGCTCCGTTGTAAGTATTATAACCCCGGTTTCGCAATAGTTACGCTGCCCGATTGATTTAGGGTTCCGTAACAACTGTCGTGGTTCTGCCCGACGTAGTTGTTGGAATGCCGTCTCGGGGAGGGTATTATTAATATTTTCAAAGGGTTATGATACTAACCAATGTACAATTGTATAAATTATAGATTATATCCAGGAAACCCTTACGAAAAGCCTAAGACAACAATGTGAGTTTATCCTCTTTTTGTTAACCTTTTTGGAATGTTTTACAAAACCTTAATTTTTTTACAATGTGATTAAGCGGTGATTGAGTCTTTGTAGTTCTTCAATTACTGCCGGTATTATGGGGTTTTGTATACAAAATTTACTACGAGTAGTAGTAAGTCTGAATGACAGTGCATTACCATTGGACGACGAGTTAGCCAATGGGTAATTTGACCATAGCCATAGATCCGGTCGAGTGGCAAATACTGAATGAGTAATTGTGTAGAAATAAACAATGTGATCGCTCTCAATACTGTTTTAATTGATAAAATGTTTCTTGATTAAACTGGGATTCACTCAACAGTATTTCCGACTGACAAATGTTTTTAAAACACGTTACAGGTAACACAATGTGAACAGCCAATTAAAGAAAGCCAGCTGGAGAGCACTGAAGGCTTGGGGATAATGTGGCTATAAAAGTTACCTAATAAACAATGTTTTAAATTCAATAAAATAGGGTATGTCCCTATAAATGAATTGTAATAAGAAACTTGGGTTTTGCCCATGTTATTATTAATATTAAATATGGTGGTTTTACTCTGATAAACATTTCCTAACTACGGTCCTGATGTAAATTCCGCTGCGAGATTAAAACAACTGATACCACCCAAACTCTGTGATCGCGTCCGCCTGATCCCTGGGTTGTGACAGAAGGTGGTATCAGAGCCTAGCCACTGGTCTGAGCCAAAGAAGTGTTATACTGACACTTAAATTTTAAATTTTGTTAGGAAATAAATTATGAAAGTATATGCATAACTGTATTTATTTGTTATGTGTTATTTGACTATTTGTTAGTTTTCAGTATGAGTGATCAAGAACCATCAGATATGAATCGTCAGTTATCTGATTCACCTAGGAGTGAAGGTACATCATCACAGCCTGCCCTCTCTGGGTATACTGCTGATCAGGAAGACGGGATATTTGCCTTTAGAGCTAAGTCGGAGGAACCATTTCCTACTAAGAAACGAGGATGGTTCAGTAAAGAAGCTTTTGCTCGTAGGAAGAGGATGCTAAAATTGCAACAACAAAGGGCCTTAGCAGCTATTAAGCGAGAGACAGATGCTCATACGCAAGATATGCTTAATAGAAGCCTAGCTAATTTCCATTAGGGGTGAGCAAATTAACCATCATAACCGATAACCGAACCATAACCGACATAACCGAACCACTAATAACCGATAACCAATATAACCAATGGTTATGGTTATGAAACTCTGTATAACCGCTCAATCGGTTATGGTTATGGTTATGAAGCTTTGGTTAACCGATATAACCGAAACCGAACCGAACTTGTAATGTTAACTTTATATAATGGATTTATGTTTTATAAAACCATATAGAGGGTTTTTACTAAGATAAAAGTATGTTAGTAACAAAATGATCTTGATGTAGATGCCATTTATTTTGATAAAGAACTAAGGTGTGATGTCCATAATTTTTTTTTGTTTAAGAATTACCTTATTAAAAAGAACCCCAAATCGGTTGTTTAACCAAAAAGTTTAGTCTCCATTATCTTATAAAATAGGCCAAAGCTAGGTTCAAATCGTGCACAACCCTATTTATTTCAAACCTTACTTGGTTACTTAACCGAAATTAACCAAAACCGAACCATAACCGACTTCATAACCGATTAACCATAATCGATGTTTGGTTATGGTTATGGTTACCAAAACTCCATAACCGAACTAGCGGTTATGGTTATGGTTAATAGTAAAAATCGAACCAAACCGACCCATGCACACCCCTAATTTCCATATCTTAGCTACAACTGCTGCTAACCCAAGTCTGGAACAATTAGTAGCCCCACAACCACAAAACCCAGAACAACCCATGGAAATAGAAAACTCGGAAAATCAGGAGGAGATGCATGACTTTAACCCAGAAGAAATCCCTAGGGTACCTGTGCCAAACCCCCTAGACCCAAATTACGACCTCTGGTGGGACGACAATAGGGACTTTGTGCAACGTTACCCTATCCAGGAATATCCACCCATACAAAACATAGAAGCCTACCCAGGTATGGACCCTTTAGATCCCTATTACCAAGATGAATATATTAGGGAAATTTTGGAGGATCCTTACCAATTTCAGGAACTGTCACCCCCATATCAGGAACCCGCACCCCATATTCCAAACCCAGTCCGAGAACCTGCACCCCCAATGAGTGCAGAAAACGTCCAAGAACTTAGGACTTTCGGGGAGGAAATTTTAGAGAACAGTGAGAGAATGCGTCAGGTGGGAGAGCGTCTCGTATGGAAATACAATGAGCGCAATATGGATTTTTGGATAAATCCATATCCGTGAATGTTAGAAGGGAGGAAGCAGTAGTAATAATATAATAAAAAAATGTGTGTACGGATGCATATTATTATTAGTGTGATTCTATTTCTGTTGGTATTGTAATTTTATTTCAGTACTAGTTTGTAATAGAAGCATAATAGTATATGAAAAGAGTAAGTAGAAATGATCTACGTTTTTGGCTAGATTGAGTATCATGTGAGTAATTATATTACCTATTATTGTGATATTAATATGGAGTAAATGTTTAAAATTCAGATGGCCGACGAAGGAAATCAAGGGAATCTGAATAACGATAACCAGAGTAACATTAACGTGGTTAATGATAATCCGAGTATTAATAACAATGGAAACCAAGTGGACAATAGTGTTATCCAACATATAGTAGCACATGGAATTATAGATGCGATGCCATTTATACTTCAAAATGTTAAGGACGCTGATAATAAAAGTAAGCATAGCAGTAAGCGACCAAGTGAACCTGAAAACAACGTGAACAATGGACCTGTACTTCAAATGCCTATTCCCAAAAGAAGAAGAACCATGCCTTATGGTTGTTCTTATAAAGAATTCTGGTCTTGTAAACCAATGGAATTCTCGGGCAATGAAGGGGCCATTGCAACCTTACGCTGGATAGAAAAGACTGAGGCAGTCTTAAGGATAAGTAAGTGTGCTGAAGAAGATAAGATATTGTTTGCTTCTAATCTGTTTAAAAATGCAGCACTAGAATGGTGGAACACTATCCTCCAGACAAGAGGAAGTGATCAAACCTATAATATGGAATGGGAAGAGTTTAAGGATAAGGTAGAAAGGAAATTCTGCCCACCCAATGAAAAGGAACATATAGCAAACAAATTCCTAAACCTTAGGATGACTGGTGTGGATAGCAAGGGGTACACTAAATTATTCTTCGAATATGCTAGGATAGTGCCAAATCTTGCTTCACCAGAACCAGTGTTAATCTCCCATTATATTTGGGGATTAATTGGAGAGATTAGACATGTAGTCAAGGCAGCTAGACCTTAAACCATAGAAGAAGCTGTAGAACTAGCCAATACCTTGACTGATGAGTTAATTCGTACCCGAGAAGAAGATCAGAGGAAAAATTTAACCCAGAAATTGACTTAAGAATTTCGTTCTGGAAATTCTAACCGTGGGAAAAATATAGGTTCTACCTCTGCACCCTACTGTAGGTATTGCAAAAGAAAGCATTCAGGAAGATGCTCCATCTACTATAACTTTTGCAAAATGTTGGGACACAAGGAAGAAAACTGCAGGAAGAAAGCTAACAGCAGGGTATGTTACAATTGCGGAGAACAAGGTCATATCAAGTTGAATTGCCCAAAATTAGCTCCAGCTCCAGACAACAAGAATACTAAAAATGCTAGAGCATTTGTTCTGACTGCAGAAGAAGCCAAGATGATTCCAGATGTCATAGCTGGTACGTTTTTAGTTAATGATGTCTTTGCTAAAGTATTATTTGACTCTAGTGCAAACCAAAGTTTTATTAATACATCGTTTTGCAAATTTATAAATCAATCATTAACTAAACTACCACAAGAATGTTTAGTAGAGACAGCTAATGGAGAAACCATTAGGATTTCTGAAATCTTGTAGGGAGCAAGCATAGAGATTTTTAATCAGAAATTTATTGCAAATTTATATCCCATGAATCTGGTAGGATTTGATGTTGTTTTAGGAATGGATTGGTTAATAACCAATAGAGCCAATATTTTATGTGATCAAAAGTTAATTCAAGTAAATTCACCAAAAGGTAAAAAGATCACAATTAAAGGAGATAAACCTTTTAGGTCTACTAAATTCATTTCTGTGATGAAAAATGCAAGTTGTATGAGAAAAGGTTCTATAGTGTATTTGATTTCTATAATCACTAACACTAAAGGAAAGGATTTAAAAGATATTCCAGTAGTATCTCAGTTTTCAGATGTATTTCCAGAAGAACTGCCAGGGCAACCTCCGGATAGAGAAGCTGAATTTAGGATTCATTTAATACCAGGAACATCACCGATTGCCAAAGCACCGTATCGGTTGGCACCTGCAGAAATGCAAGAATTGAAGAAACAATTAGATGAATTATTAAAGAAAGGATTCATACAACCAAGTTCGTCGCCGTGGGGAGCACCGATATTATTTGTTAAGAAGAAGGACAGATCAATGCGGATGTGCATTGACTACCGGGAATTAAACAAAGTCACGATTAAGAATCGGTATCCATTACCGAGAATCGATGATCTGTTTGATCAACTGCAAGGAGCTCGATTTTTCTCTAAAATCGATTTAAGGTCAGGATATCATCAATTAAAGGTACAGGAAGAGGACATTCCTAAGACCGCATTTAGAACGAGGTATGGTCATTATGAATTTACTGTCATGCCATTTGGTTTAACCAATGCCCCAGCTGCATTTATGGACATGATGAACCGAATATGTAAACCATATTTGGATAAATTCATAATTGTATTTATAGATGATATTCTAATTTACTCTAAGAGTAAAGAGGATCATGCAAGACATTTACACGCACTTTTAAGTTTGTTAAGAAAAGAAAAACTTTATGCTAAGTTTTCAAAGTGTGAATTTTGGTTAGAACATGTACAATTCCTTGGACACTTAGTCAATCATGAAGGAATTCATGTAGATCCAACAAAGATCGAGGCAATTACTAAATGGAAAACCCCTGAATCACCAACCGAGGTTAGAAGTTTCTTAGGATTAGCCGGTTATTACAGAAGATTTATTAAAGATTTTTCTAGAATAGCCATTCCCTTAACTAAGCTAACCTGTAAATCTGTTAAGTTTGAATGGGGATTAAAACAAGAAGAAGCCTTTAGAATTCTTAAGCAAAGATTAACCCATACACCAATATTAGCATTACCAGAAGGAACTAAAGATTTTGTAGTATATTGTGATGCTTCTAGATTAGGTTATGGATGTGTATTGATGCAACGCCAAAAGGTTATAGCGTACGCATCTAGACAACTTAAGAATCATGAAGAGAACTATTCAACCCATGATCTAGAATTAGGAGCTATAATTTTTGCTCTTAAAATTTGGAGACATTACCTTTATGGTAGTAAGTTTACCATATTTACTGATCACAAAAGTTTAAGGTATGTTTTCGGACAGAAAGAGTTAAATATGAGACAAAGACGTTGGATGGAATTTCTTAGTGATTATGATTGTGATATCCAGTATCATGAAGGAAGAGCAAATGTAGTGGCAGATGCTTTAAGTCGAAAGTATCATGAAAAGCCAAGAAGGGTACGTTCTCTTAAATTAAATCTGCAAGTAGATTTAAATGATCAAATAGGAGAAGAACAAAACTCAGTAATCAAAGATGATTCTGAAAAATTAAAAGGTATGCTAAAAGAATTAAAACAAGGAATAGATGGAATTTGGAGATTCCATGAAAAGAGAATGTGGATACCTAAATTAGGAAATCTACGTCATCGCATATTAGAATAAGCCCATAAATCTAAGTATACGATGCATCCAGGAAGTGATAAAATGTACCAGGAATTAAGGAAAAAATTTTGGTGGATAGGAATGAAAAAGGACATAGCAGTCTATGTTTCTAAATGTTTAACTTGTTCACAAGTCAAAGCTGAACATCAGAAACCCTCAGGTTTGTTACAGTAATTAGAGATGCCAGTTTGGAAATGGGAATTGATAACAATGGATTTTGTTACTAAATTACCCAAAACTAGGAAAAGAAATGATACAATCTGGGTGATTGTAGATAGACTAACTAAGTCAGCTCATTTTCTACCAATGAAGGAAACAATTAGTATGGAACAATTATCTAAATTGTATGTAAATGAAATTGTTTCTTTACATGGTATTCCATTATCAATTGTTTCTGATAGGGATTGCCGTTTTACATCTCATTTTTGGTCAAGTTTCCAAAAGGCAATGGGAACCAAGTTAAAATTAAGCACAACTTATCATCCTCAAACGGATGGACAAAGCGAAAGAACAATCCAGACAATGGAAGACATGCTTAGAGCTTATGTAATTGATTTTGGAGGTAATTGGGACGATCACTTACCTTTAATAGAATTTTCTTATAATAATAGTTATCACACAAGTATCAATGCTGCACCATTCGAAGCACTTTATGGACGAAAGTGCCGAACCCCAGTCTGTTGGGCAGAAATTGGGGAACAGCAACTATCTGGACCTGAGATTGTACAAGAAACAACCAACAAGATCATTCAAGTCAAGGAACGACTGAAAGCAGCACGTGATCGACAAAAGAGTTATGCTGATAACCGATGCAAACCCTTGGAATTTCAAGTAGGGGATAAAGTATTATTGAAAGTCTCTCCTTGGAAAGGAGTGGTAAGATTTATTAAACGGGGAAAGCTAAGTCCCAGGTATGTTGGACCTTTTAAGATTATTAGAAGAATAGGACCAGTAGCCTATCAGCTACAACTGCAAGAGGAAATGGCAGGAATACATGATGTGTTTCATGTATCAAATCTCAAAAGTGTCTAGCTGATGAATCATTGATAGTATCTCTTAAGGATATAGAGGTAAATGAACAACTCAAGTTTGTAGAAAGACCTCCACAAATTGAAGACAGGAAAATCAAGAATCTCAAACATAAGAGATTAGTTCTAGTCAAAGTGAAGTGGGACTCCAAAAGAGGATCTGAGTATACATGGGAACTCGAGTCTGAAATGAAAAGAAAATATCCGCATTTGTTTCAATAGATCTCGAGGACGAGCTCTAAAACAAGGTGGGGAGAATGTAACAACCCTCGGTAAAACCGACACCCTCATAATATGTCTAACACTCTAGTATATTATAAAATGTCTCAATATGTTTTATATTACACCCCGTATGTAAAAACCGAGCCCTAAATAGATTATAACATATAAAATAAATTAAAAATAAGAAATATAGGGCTGAGGCGGGCCGCGTAGACCCATCTCAACATCTTACGCGGGCGGTATCAAGGTTGGAATTGACTTCGCTTACTTCTTTAGTTAAAGCGGGCCGCGTAAGAGTATATGTGTAGTTGACGCGGGCCGCGACAGATCATGAAACGCGGAAGCATCTGGTGCTGACATGTGTCAACATCGTGGCGAGACTAGTAGCTGACCCAGCTAAGCTACAACGTTGACCAATGTTGACGCGGGCCGCGTAAGTGACCCTTGTCTTTCACGAGGGCCGCGACAGGACTCAATATCACAACTATAAATAGATAGCATCAGTTTTCGTTTTCCGTCGCTCATTCACACTTCTCAATCTCGAATTCTGAAAGTACTAAGCATTATAGTCGGGTACTATACCCCTTATTAGCGAGGTTCTGCTCCGTTGTAAGTATTATAACCCCGGTTTCGCAATAGTTACGCTGCCCGATTGATTTAGGGTTCCGTAACAACTGTCGTGGAGGGTATTATTAATATTTTCAAAGGGTTATGATACTAACCAATGTACAATTGTATAAATTATAGATTATATCCAGGAAACCCTTACGAAAAGCCTAAGACAACAATGTGAGTTTATCCTCTTTTTGTTAACCTTTTTGGAATGTTTTACAAAACCTTAATTGTTTTACAATGTGATTAAGCGGTGATTGAGTCTTTGTAGTTCTTCAATTACTGCCGGTATTATGGGGTTTTGTATACAAAATTTACTACGAGTAGTAGTAAGTCTGAATGACAGTGCATTACCATTGGACGACGAGTTAGCCAATGGGTAATTTGACCATAGCCATAGATCCGGTCGAGTGGCAAATACTGAATGAGTAATTGTGTAGAAATAAACAATGTGATCGCTCTCAATACTGTTTTAATTGATAAAATGTTTCTTGATTAAACTGGGATTCACTCACCAGTATTTCCGACTGACAAATGTTTTTAAAACATGTTACAGGTAACACAATGTGAACAGCCAATTAAAGAAAGCCAGCTGGAGAGCACTGAAGGCTTGGGAATAATGTGGCTATAAAAGTTACCTAATAAACAATGTTTTAAATTCAATAAAATAGGGTCTGTCCCTATAAATGAATTGTAATAAGAAACTTGGGTTTTGCCCATGTTATTATTAATATTAAATATGGTGGTTTTACTCTGATAAACATTTCCTAACTATGGTCCTGATGTAAATTCCGCTGCGAGATTAAAACAACTGATACCACCCAAACTTTGTGATCGCGTCCGCCCGTTCCCGGGGATCAGGGATCGAGGGTTGTGACATTATTTCCCTTGAATCCATCACCGTCCTAATAACAAAAAGATAAGATAACCGTTAAGTCGTTAACCAGACATAAATATTAACACATTCATAGCCAGAAAATCTTTTTTCTCAAATAACATCACAAAAACAGTTACTATTTAGATCAAAAGCCCCAAACAAAGCAACCAAACCAACAAAAAACACTTACTATTCAGATCAAAAGCCCAAACAAGCAACCAAACCAAGCACAGCTTTTTAACACAAAAATAAAAACCTGCAAATTAATCTTACACAACTGAAACAACAACTAACAAAGTACACAGAACTAAAAACATGCAATTAATTCATCATACCCTAATACATGTCTTTAATACATCGTCATACCCTAATACATGTCTCTATAACATGTTACTATGGTTTAGCTGTGAAACAGGAGTTCAGACTATAACACGTGTTACGTTGGTTGTGCTGTAAGACAAACTTGGCTTAGCTGTGAAACAGGAGTTCAGACTATAACACGTGTTACGTTGGTTGTGCTGTAAGATAAACTTGGCTTTTCATTTCTAAAAACAGATGTCCAGAAGTTCAAACTATAACACATGTTAGTTGTGTTGTGTTGTAACATAAACATGGTCATGATCCTTAAGCATCTGATCCACGTTTGACGAAACCAATGGTCCCGAGAATTGGATCTTGCTTCCCTTGTATTCATCACCATCCTAATAACAAAAAGATAAGATAACCATTAAGTCGTTAACCAGACATAACTATTAACACATTCATAACCATGGTTTTTTCATTCAGCAAGTGTAACGGCTGAAAATGAGAAAACAACATCAAATAAGAACACAAATGAAGATAATAACATAAACATTAAAGATCTAAAATACGAAACATTAACAGTCTATAATTTGTAATATATACGAACATTAACGGTTGTTCGTGTTTCACAATAACGGTTGGAATTATACAAACTGTAATTTGTAATCTATAAGACACATTAACGGTCTAATTACGAACATTAACTATTATACTTGGTGTTCGTGTTTCAAAACCCATATTCTATAATCGGCTGAAAAGAAAAAAACTACTGAAGCAAACAAGCAAGATAAAAACGTGAGCATTAATAGACTTGATGTTCGTGTTTCACATTAACGAGATCCCCCTAAATCATCATATCCAAACAACAAACAAAAACCCACAATGCAATAATCAAATCAAGAAACTAAATCAAGATTACCTCATCGCAAATATCACCACAAATATCGGACCCAAATCGAATCAAATAATAAAAAGGGAAGAAAATTTATTCACACCCCTGTTCACCACAAGATCTGGACGAACATTGGAAGGTGAGAGAAGAAGAAGAAAAGCGAACCAAAGCCCACTAGCCCAGATCGTAGTAAAGATCTTGTTTAGGAAGATGAATACTCCACAGTACATTAATGGTGCTCCATAGATCTACCATTGTTGATGGATGCTCCATAGTTCATTAATGGTGGATCTAGTTTGAAATAAGTGGTTTAAGAAGATGAAGAAATTATGAAAAAAACAACCTTTCTAATTTGAATTTGGTTCATCGAAAATGGAGGAGGATGGGAGAGAATGATGTGATGTTAGATATTAATGAGGGTGTCAAATCACTTTGGGCAAGATAACTTTTTGAGTGGGCTAGGAATATGTAGAATTACCAATGTGCCCTCAAGATTAAAAAAGGATATTATGGAAGTGTAACACCCCGAAAATATAAATCCTTATATTAAAATTCTAATGAAATAACAAACTAGAATTTACCAACTAGGAACTTAACCTAGTTAAATTCAAGTCTTGAAATAATTCATAACATGGTTAAAATACTTAAACTTAAGGGAAAATCATAGTTAAGGGTTTAAACTTGTCAAAAGTGAAAGATAATTACTAATAGTAACAAAACCAAACCAAACACACAAAAAATTGTGTGTCTGGTCGATCAAGAGAAAGGGGGCGACATAAGGGATTCTCCAACCCTAGCTTCACACCAAAATCTACTAAATTGAAGCCTCAAATCTGTTTCAAATCGAATTCTAAACATAAATTAGTGATCACCTCGTCATAGGGATCAAAAGGTATGTATAATTTTGATATTTTGATTCACCATAAATTCTAGGTTAATGGTGAATAACTGAAATTGAACCTAGATAGGTCATGCATGAATGAATCTTGAAGTAATATGTTGTTTAGGATTAAACCCTAGATGATAATTTGTGAAAAAATCATTGCATGTTACTTGAAGAAATTACAATCACCATTGTAGGTGATTTATGATATTGTAAAGACTAGACAAGTACTAGGATTGTGAACTTTAATCTAGAGAAAAGCTGAATGGTATGAGGAAATTCAGTAATTTGAATGTTTAAATGAGTACAAATTGTTAATTAAAGTGAAATTAGATGTTAAATTGCAAGTCATGAACTTAGTAATGATTGTAGAAAAATCTGACTCGTTAGGTGTTCGTTGAAATGCCTAACTGAGGATTTAAATGTTAGAATAGGAGGAAAACGCAGATTTAGTTATAACTCATAATGATGCGAGTATGGTCATGAAAAGAGTTCTAAACAAGTATAAAACTGAATTTTCTAGGCAAAGAGTCCGGAGCATCAAGCGGACAAGCCGGAGGGAATTCACGGGGGAAAGGCGTGCTCTAGAGGTACGAAATTTATCATTTCGTTATATTATACATAATTGTTAGATTTATGTAGACATTTTGAACATGATGATCAAGATTACTAATATGTCACGAATATGACTAGTATCTTGAACAAGTGATAAACATGGCTTCTTGCATACCCTGAATGGTGCTTAATTCAGCACTCAAACGGGTCAAAACAAGCTGGTAGACTATTCCGTAATTATTCTCTTGAGAGAATAGTCAAGTATTATCATAAGTAAAAATGTTGGATATGGGTAACTAACTTAGTCATTTAATAATTTTGTGTGAAATTAAGTTGTTTCGACATAAGAAAAGAATCGGCCAAACTGAAATCAGAACAAGGAAAACTGTTTCAGCGTGCACCGGCCAGTAATTTGTTACGATGGGTTTCTACTGTTTTACTGTAGGTCACAATTGTCCATAATCCACCGTAACTTACGGTGTCACCGTAAGTTACGGTGGAGCCCAAATGTTTTAAAATTTGATTTTCTTGGATACGCTTTCGGACATGGTTTGGACACGTAAATTCCAAGAATCATAATACTAATGTTTGTCTAAAATGTTCAGTTTTTTTCAGGTATTCAAGTAGATGGATGATGATCAAGCATAAGTACCCGAACCGAACACTCCAACTAACGCTTCCGCATTTGATCTTTTGTTTTAAAACTATGTAAACAATTGTAGTTTCTGTCTTGAATATAGTTTCGTAGGATCAATATATGAATGTTGTGTCTAGATAAACCTTTCAAATCTTGTAAGTTTTTGTAAACTCCAAATTTTGGCATGAAATGCAAGGTATTACATTATTAATTCTAGTAGTATAAACTGGGTCTTACAAGTTGGTAATCAGAGCTCAAGGTTGTCAAGAAGTGTTCGGTTCAAGCTTGATCAAGCATCCGGTAAGAGTTAATCGTTTAAGTAGAAATTAGAGAATATAGAAATAAATCATGAACAAATATGGATGAAAAGAGTGTGTAAGCTCACTCAAATACAAGAAATGCATGAAACAAGAATAATTAAATCAAGTTATGAACTTGATTGAATTGAAACATGAATAATTAAATCAAGTTATGAACTTGATTGAATTGAAACAAGAATAATTAAATCAAGTTATGAACTTGATTGAATTGAAACAAGAATGATTAAATCAAGTTATGAACTTGATTAAATCAAAACAAGTAAAGCATGTGTCATAAATGGAATGTTTAACAACCTATGTAAACATTTCAGAAAAAGAGATGGCTGATGGAGGTAATGATAATGCGGTGCCAAGAGTCACCGAACAAATGAGGGAAGTGATTGCCGAAGAGGTTGGAAAGGCGATCGAAAACAGTTTGACGGGCTTTATTGATAAAATTCAAAACACAGTTTTATCAATAGTAGAAGAGAGAATCAAGAAATTGGAAGATGATTCAAATTCAGCAAAGGAAAAGCATGGTGGACGAAAGCCTTGTTCATACAAGGAATTCATGGCCTGTAAACCACCAATATATAATGGGGAGGTTGATCCAATTGTGTGCCAACGATGGCTAAGTGATATTGAAGGAGTATTCGAGAGAACTCATTGTGATGAAAATGACTACGTAGCTTATGGTACGGGTCAATTAAGAGGTCAAGCGAAAGACTGGTGGGATAACAAAAAGAAGGAGATTGGAAGTGAAGCGGCTAAGGCCATGACATGGGAGGAGTTTAAGACGCCGTTTCTTAAACACCATAGTCCCAAAGCGGTCATAAATAGAATCAAGGAAGAGTTCATGCAACTCAGACACAAGGGTGAATCCATAGACAAGATCACGGGGATGTTTATGGACAAGATAAATTTCTGTGATGATTTGGTGACAAATGAAGAACAAAAGGTCTATTACTACCATAACATGCTAAGTGCGGAGTATAGAGAGTTCATAACCCCTTCAAAATACGAGACCCTTACCGAGATTGTCAATGTTGCTCGGGAAAGGGAGATCGAACTGAAAAAGAGCATAGAACGGGGTGAACGAAGGGCACAAGATGTGAATCCAAGCCCTACTAAGAAGGCACGAACAAACGAAAGCGCAAAGAAATCTGATACGAAAGGCGGGTCGCCAAGTTGCAGAATCTGCGGGAAGGGTCATAAAGGCGAATGCCGTTACAAGGATAAGCCTTGTCCCATATGCAAGAAAACGGGACATATGGCTATATCGTGCCCGGAGAAAGTGACGGTTTGTTACAATTGTTATCGAACGGGTCACAAGAAGTCGGAATGCCCGGAACTGGTTGAAAAGAAGGATGGGCAGGAACCGAAAGGTGAAGCCCCGAAAGCAAAGGCAAGATCTTTTCAACTAACCGCTGCAGAAGCAAAGGTTGAACCTGGCATGGTCTCAGGTATATTTGCTGTAAATTCAATTCCCGCACACGTGTTATTTGATACGGGTGCGAATAAATCCTTTGTTTCATATGGATTTATTCGACATCCTTCATTTGTTCTAACAAAATTACCTATGCCCTTAGAAGTAGAGATAGGTAATAACAAGAGCTTTATTGTTTGTGATGTATGTAAAAACTGTAAACTGAGCATTGACGACGAAGAATATTTGATAAACCTAATCCCGATGTCAATGGGAGAATTTCAAGTAGTCGTTGGGATGGATTGGTTATCTCAATACCATGCAAAGATCGTGTGTTTTCGTAAAGAGATAAAACTAACATCTCCGAGCGGGAAACACGTCACCATTTATGGCGAAAAAGGAGGCAACCCTATAGTATGCTCAATGTTGAAAGCTCACAAGCTTATGAAGCGAGGATGCAAGGCATTCATAATATACGCTAATGAGCCCGAAAAAGAATCACGAAAGATTGGAGAGGTACCGGTAGTACGAGATTATGAAGATGTGTTTCCGGAGGATTTACCGGGGATACCGCCGGAACGGGAAGTAGAGTTCGGGATCGAATTGATTCTGGGCGCAAAACCCGTAGCAAAAGCCCCGTACCGACTCGCACCGTCAGAATTACAAGAGCTGATGTCCCAAATTCAAGACCTGCTTGACAAGGGATTCATAAGGCCGAGTGTGTCTCCTTGGGGTGCACCGGTATTGTTCGTGAGAAAGAAAGACGGGAGCATGCGCATGTGTATCGATTACCGGGAGTTAAACAAACTCACGGTAAAGAACCGATACCCGCTCCCGAGAATAGATGATTTATTCGATCAACTACAAGGTGCGAATTGGTTTTCAAAAATTGACCTTAGATCGGGGTATCACCAACTAAAGGTCAAAGAAGAAGATGTGCCGAAAACGGCTTTCGGCACGAGATACGGACATTACGAATTCCTCGTGATGTCATTTGGACTAACAAACGCACCCTCGGCTTTCATGGACCTCATGAACCGGGTTTGCAAGCCAATGTTGGATAAGTCGGTCATCGTGTTTATCGATGATATCTTGGTGTATTCGAAAAGTGAAGCTGAACACGCACACCACTTACAAGAAGTGTTAGAGACACTTAGACGAGAGAAGTTGTATGCAAAATTCTCTAAATGTGCCTTTTGGGTACGAGAGGTACAATTTCTTGGCCACGTCATAAGTGCCGACGGAGTATTGGTGGATCCGTCAAAGATAGAGGCTGTGTCAAAATGGAATCTTCCGAAGAACCCTTCGGAAATTAGAAGCTTTTTGGGGCTTGCGGGATATTATAGGAGATTCATTCAAGATTTCTCTAAGATTGTGTCACCGCTAACAAAGCTAACACGGAAGAAAGAAAAGTTCATTTGGGGTGCTGATCAAGAGAAAGTGTTTCAAACGTTAAAAGAAAAGTTAACTCAACCTCCGGTATTGACATTGCCGGACGAAGTCGAAGACATGGTGGTTTATTCGGATGCTTCATTATCGGGGCTCAGTTGCGTGTTGATGCAACGGGGCAAGGTAATAGCCTATGCCTCGAGACAATTGAAGATACACGAGAAGAAATATCCCACGCACGATCTCGAGTTGGCAGCGGTGGTATTTGCATTAAAAATATGGAGGCATTACTTGTATGGGGTAAAGTGCACCATATTCACCGACCACAAGAGCTTGAAATACTTCTTTGATCAGAAGGAGTTAAATATGCGACAAAGGTGATGGCTGGAAACGGTGAAAGACTACGATTGTGAGATACATTATCACCCTGGAAAGGCAAATGTGGTAGCGGACGCTCTAAGCAGAAAAGCGGACTATGTCCCAATACGAGTGAGGTCGATGCAACTCGTGGTGACCTCGGGTATACTTGAACGTATTCGAGAGGCGCAGTTAGAAGCAGTAAAAGAAGAAAATTGGAAGAAAGAAAGAATAATTGGTCAATTGAAAGAATTATCGGAAGGGAATCACGGGTTGAAGACTCGATCCGGAAGGATATGGGTCCCACATACTTGTGGAGTGAAGGTGCTTCTACTTAATGAAGCTCATAAATCCCGTTATTCAATTCATCCGGGTGCGACCAAGATGTACAATGATTTGAAACAAAATTATTGGTGGCCCGGAATGAAGAGGGACGTGGCGAAGTATGTGGAAAAATGCTTGACATGTTTACAAGTCAAGGCGGAGCACCAGAAACCATACGGCAAACTCCAACCGTTAGAAATTCCGGTTTGGAAATGGGAACATATTACAATGGACCTGTTAACCAAGTTGCCTAAAACGAATCGTGGTTTTGATGTCATATGGGTAGTGGTGGATAGATTGACGAAAAGTGCTCACTTCATTCCGATTCGTGAGACTTATACGTCAGAAAAGATGTCAAAAGTTTATACCAATGAAATCATAGCACGTCATGGGGTGCCGGTGTCCATCGTGTCTGATAGAGATACCCGGTTTACTTCAAATTTCTGGCGAAATTTCCAAGAGCAAATGGGGACCAAATTGTTCATTAGCACTGCGTACCATCCTCAAACGGATGGACAAAGTGAAAGAACGATACAAACATTGGGGGACATGCTACGGGCGTGTATAATCGACTTTGGAGGCAGTTGGGATGTTCACCTACCGTTAGTCGAGTTTTCGTATAACAACAGTTACCAATCTAGTATTAAGATGGCACCATACGAAATTCTTTATGGTAGGAAGTGTCGAACCCCGGTATGTTGGGGTGAAGAGGGACCACGTGAACTCGCCCACCAAGATATAGTACGAGCCACGAATGAAAAGATCGATATAGTTCGGGCACATCTGAAAGCGGCTCAAGACAGGCAAAAGGCGTATGCTGATAAAAGGAAAAGGCCAATCGAATTTCAAGTTGGTGACATGGTCATGCTAAAAGTTTCCCCATGGAAGGGCATTATTAGATTCAGAAAAAGGGGGAAGCTAAACCCAAGGTTTATTGGGCCGTTTAAAATTATCGGGAAAGTTGGCAAGGTAGCTTACCGTCTTGAATTACCAGAGGAGTTAAGTGGAATTCATAGCACGTTTCATGTATCACAATTAAGAAAGTGCCTAGCAGACGAAACGACCTATATCCATTACGATGATATCGAAGTGGATAATAGTCTAAACTATGCGGTGAGACCGGTGGAGATTTTAGATAGAAAGGTCAAACATTTACGAAATAAACAAATTGACCAAGTTAAAGTCAAATGGGAGCATAGGAAAGGTTCGGACACTACGTGGGAGTCCGAAGAAGAGATGCGACGTCTTCACCCTACTTTATTTGGTACGTAATTCGGTTTCGGGGACGAAACCCTTTTTAAGGGGGGTGAACTTGTAACACCCCGAAAATATAAATCCTTATATTAAAATTCTAATGAAATAACAAACTAGAATTTACCAACTAGGAACTTAACCTAGTTAAATTCAAGTCTTGAAATAATTCATAACATGATTAAAATACTTAAACTTAAGGGAAAATCATAGTTAAGGGTTTAAACTTGTCAAAAGTGAAAGATAATTACTAATAGTAACAAAACCAAACCAAACACACAAAAATTTGTGTGTCTGGTCGATCAAGAGAAAGGGGGCGACACAGGGGATTCTCCAACCCTAGCTTCACACCAAAATCTACTAAATTGAAGCCTCAAATCTGTTTCAAATCAAATTCTAAACATAAATTAGTGATCACCTCGTCATAGGGATCAAAAGGTATGTATAATTTTGATATTTTGATTCACCATAAATTCTAGGTTAATGGTGAATAACTGAAATTGAACCTAGATAGGTCATGCATGAATGAATCTTGAAGTAATATGTTGTTTAGGATTAAACCCTAGATGATAATTTGTGAAAAATCATTGCATGTTACTTGAAGAAATTACAATCACCATTGTAGGTGATTTATGATATTGTAAAGACTAGACAAGTACTAGGATTGTGAATTTTAATCTAGAGAAAAGCTTAATGGTATGAGGAAATTCAGTAATTTGAATGTTTAAATGAGTACAAATTGTTAATTAAAGTGAAATTAGATGTTAAATTGCAAGTCATGAACTTAGTAATGATTGTAGAAAAATCTGACTCGTGAGGTGTTCGTTGAAATGCCTAACTGAGGATTTAAATGTTAGAATAGGAGGAAAACGCAGATTTAGTTATGACTCATAATGATGCGAGTATGGTCATGAAAAGAGTTCTAAACAAGTGTAAAACTAAATTTTCTAGGCAAAGAGTCCGGAGCATCAAGCGGACAAGCCGGAGGGAATTCACGGGGGAAAGGCGTGCTCTAGAGGTACGAAATTTATCATTTCGTTATATTATACATAATTGTTAGATTTATGTAGACATTTTGAACATGATGATCAAGATTACTAATATGTCACGAATATGACTAGTATCTTGAACAAGTGATAAACATGGCTTCTTGCATACCCTGAATGGTGCTTAATTCAGCACTCAAACGGGTCAAAACAAGCTGGTAGACTATTCCGTAATTATTCTCTTGAGAGAATAGTCAAGTATTAGCATAAGTAAAAATGTTGGATATGGGTAACTAACTTAGTCATTTAATAATTTTGTGTGAAATTAAGTTGTTTCGACATAAGAAAAGAATCGGCCAAACTGAAATCAGAACAAGGAAAACTGTTTCAGCGTGCACCGGCCAGTAATTTGTTACGATGGGTTTCTACTGTTTTACGGTAGGTCACAATTGTCCATAATCCACCGTAACTTACGGTGTCACCGTAAGTTACGGTGGAGCCCAAATGTTTTAAAATTTGATTTTCTTGGATACGCTTTCGGACATGGTTTGGACACGTAAATTCCAAGAATCATAATACTAATGTTTGTCTAAAATGTTCAGTTTTTTTCAGGTATTCAAGTAGATGGATGATGATCAAGCATAAGTACCCGAACCGAACACTCAAACTAACGCTTCCGCATTTGATCTTTTGTTTTAAAACTATGTAAACAATTGTAGTTTCTGTCTTGAATATAGTTTCGTAGGATCAATATATGAATGTTGTGTCTAGATAAACCTTTCAAATCTTGTAAGTTTTTGTAAACTCCAAATTTTGGCATGAAATGCAAGGTATTACATTATTAATTCTAGTAGTATAAACTGGGTCTTACAGGAAGCTGGGACATGTGGCCAAATGTAGGCCATTAGATGGGTTTCCAAGGTTTTCTAAAAATTCAAGGTTTCCTATATAGCATTATCCTATATATATATATATACACTTATAATAAAGACAAACACTTATGCTTATCCAAATGTTTGTTTAGAATTATTTATAGAAAAACAAATATTTATTCTTATCTATTTTTTTAAATTATTATTATTATTATTATATTTACTATGATCATAATAAAAACAAATGTTTATATTCTTATCTAATTCTTTGTTTAAAATTATTATTATTGTTATTATTATTATCTTAATAAAAACAAACTTTTATCCTTATCTAAATATTTATTCTTATCTAATATTTTGTTAAAAATTATTATTATTATTTAATATGAGAGATAAATAATAAAATAAGATAAGAAAGCATCACGAAGCGACACGTGTCCAAAAAATATTTTCATTTATTAGTATAGAAAGATTTAAAATTTTACTATATCATTACTGTAATTATTTTATCTTAAAAAATAGAGAAGACTATAAATATATCATAGCAAAAATGGACCAGCAAGAAGCTGCAAATCCCAACAAACAACACAAACCTTACTCAATTACATCTTGAAAATTGAAATCGCATCACATCTCTCAATTCAAGTAACTATACACAAATCGATTTTTAATCCAAAGAAACATATGTTCTTTGATGCTTACTGAACAACCTTGTTGAATTCCTTTTGGTTCTAAGCCTTCCAAATCCACCACAAGGTAGAGTAAATGATGTGTTGCAAAACACCATTTTTCCTTTATATTTCATATATGTTTGTGATAGTTTTTGAGTCGCTTTTGGTCATTTATAGCTTGTACTTAGTAGATTGATTTTTTGCATGTGTTCATGTGTAAAAGGAGCAGAAATCGAGTCAAATTCATAAAGAAACGAGCACACGAGAAAAAAACTGAGTGAAGTAATGCGGCATAAAAGAGTCTGAATTTAAAACGGCCATATATTGAGTTAGAAAAGAAGTTACGGGGCGTATATTATATGAATTTAGGATAGCTCAACGAGGAGAATCCAAATATAAGGTTTTCTAGACTCCTTGTGGACCGCAAGGCCAAAGCCATACGGTTCGCAGTGCTATAGCGGTGGAAATCTGACGCGGCAAGCCTTGCAGACCGCAAGGCCAAAGAGCAGTTTAGAGGCGATTTTGAAGAGTTCTTTGAAGATTTGAAGTTTCTGGATCATAGGATTGAAGCAGGAGCGCCCCGGGTTTGTATTCCGGTTGATATTTAGTAGTTTAAACCTTAGAACAATGTTCGTCTTTGCTTTGATTACTGATTTTAAGATTTTTTGAATCTTATGAGTAACTAAATTATTAAAACTACTTAGGTTTGGATTATCTTTTGGTGCATGTTTGACAATTGATTTGACTATTTAACTTTGATAATGTTTTGGAGTAAATTGGTTATTGTTACTAGAATCGATTTGTGTATGCTTTTGTTTTGCTGAATTTATTGATATCGTTGATGAGTTTGATGCTTTTAGTAGGAATGAGTCACTACTAGTTGTGTTGAATTCGTATTTAGGTTGTTTATTCACGATTCTCAATCTAATTGTTTGAAACTGGTAACAATTCATAACACAAATCAGTTTAAAATCAGCTAGACATTAGTGTGCATCCATCTTCTTTGATTCAAAAGATAATTAGAAGTTGGTAGGTAATTATATGCATTGTTTGGTAGTCTTGAGCACCAGCTAACTTGGGGTTCGGCTGCTTATTCGTGTATAAGTCATTCCTAGGATATTGGTGTGTCATCTTTTAGCGTGCTTCACATCTAGAGGGTTGGTTAAGGGTAATCTTTGCAATCTGATAGTTGTAGGATTTGGGACCTTTAATTAGGCTTGTTTCCTCATAGGACTTCATCACATGTTTTGGTTGTTTTCATTTATCGGTTTTAGGTTCTTGAGTTTGTGGATCACTTTCCTTGTTACCTAATGACTATAAGATTTACTCTCTTTCACAAGGAAGTAGTCAGTTAGAAACCGAAACCTAAATCATTGGTCAGATAGTTGTCATCATGTGTCATTAGTGATTCCTACCGAAGTGGTTTGTTCGTCTTTCCTGGTTGAGTTCATAGTTCTTAGTTGCCTTCGTGTTTATTAGTATTGTTAAGTTAGTTAAAATATTAGTTAATTAATTCTAAAAAAACAAGTTCTTAAAATCAACTTAGGGCTAGATTTGCTGTTAGGGTTAATTATTATAGGTGTCATCATATAGTTCATGGTTCGATACTCGGTCTTACTTTTCATACTACTTTCACATCTGGTACATTTGTCGTTGTGTGTAGTTAGCGAGTCGCACTTTTAAAACTTGGTTATAAAAATAGTTGCAAAAATCACACATCAGTAAACCACAGGTGCAATGAGCTTTATCCCACATTTACGCCCCAATAAGATTGTTTAACAAATCGAACAAGCCTATACGTGATGCACATGCAATTTTAACCAAACGAACATGTTACACCATGTCAATCTGGCCACAAGACACTCGAACAACATGTGATCCGTCGTTTCCATATGTATACCACGCATGGTTGCAGAAATCGGCCTAGGCGGCCGATTAATCGGCGCCTAGGCGCTAGGCGGTCATCTACTGCCTAATTTTGAGCTAAGCGGTCAATTAATCGGTCATGGTCAAAAATCGGTCAAAATCGGTCCTAGGCAGTCAAAAATCGGATTAATCGGACAATATTAGTCGGTCAAAATCGATCAAAATCGATCCTAGGCGGTCAAAATCGAACCATACTATCTGAAACTTGAAGTATTTATGTGAATTTTGAAGTATTATTTTTATATTATTGGGTATATATATATAATTTTGAAAAAATACATATAAAAATCCCATTCCGATTAATCCCTAGGCTGTACCTCACCGCCCGACTAGCGCCTAGCGCCTAGCGCCTTCTACAACATTGATACCACGCATGTTGCACATACTATTCTCGATCACCATCTCGCGATAACTTAAAACTTCTTTGAACGAGATCCTGTTCGGAACCACTCCCCAAACAAAATAGCTCACCTTTTGAGGGATCCAATTGTTCCACAAAAATGATCCAATATTAGAAATTGTACCATATTGGAAAGTAGTAAGTATTCATCATGAGTACCCTTACCATTTTTTTAATGACAAATTTGGATCAGTGACGGACCATTGGAGTAGCTTTGTGCCACCAACTGAATCATTCGATTATATCCATCTCCACTAGGCAATAATGCTTATACACCAATTCAGAAGGAAACCCAATGAATCAAGAAAAAACCCCATTTGTGATAATCGAACTCAGGACCTAATGGTCCCTAAGCCTTATCACACCCTAAGATACCAGTAGGGTATAATGTCATGGGCATTACCCTTACCATATTCATCATGAATTTAGTTACGACCGAAAGTATTTGGGTAAACAAATGAGATGAGAATTAATAATGAAAACAAGTTTATAAGTAAATCTTAAAAATCAAGTAGACTAACCAATATAATAATGAACTGGATTAAAAAAATCAAGTAGACTAACCAATATAATGAACTAGATTAAAACATATTTAGTGGCCTCTTATTTACATGGCCATATATTATACAACTAGCTAATAAATTCGTGTATTACACAAATTAAATATAAAAAAATTCAAATTGAAAAATATATAATTTATTTGTGTTACAAACCTGTTATTACACACATAAAATATAAAAAAATGTAAATCATACTCCTATATAATCCTGATCACATAGTTAAAAAAAATGTAATAATAGTATAATCTAATTATTGCGTTTTTTTTTCGATTAGTATTAATATAAAGATGGTTTAGTAAAAAGATCTAATTAATGTACTTTTTATTTTACAATAATATTTAATAAAATACATTGTAATTATCTAATAATATTAATTAAATAATGTATCCTAATCTGGTTATTAACGTATTTAATTTAATTTATTATTATTATATTAGTAAGGATAAGGATTAAAAAAATATTTTAAAATAAATTGTAAGTCTAAATTGTAATATTGAAGGAGAGAGTGACACGTGACAATAATTGGAATCATGTATTAAAAGTTAAATTAGATTTTATGTTTTATTTGTAACTTTACTATCTTTATCAATAATTAGTAGTTTAAATAATTTGTTTTTAGAAATATATGTGGTTAATCTTAATTAAGAAGGTGTTATATTAACAAATAGTGAGAATGATCCTTATATTAATTATTTATTATTATTGAGGTAGCATGAGAGATTGTCACATGACATTTTGGTGGAATTGATGTGTTAGAAGAATAGGAAATGACTTTTAGTGGAATGCTTTATTAGATTAGATTATAGTAAATTGCCACAATCGTCCCTAAGGTTTAGGTTTGTTTGCCAGTTTCATTTAAAATGACTTTTTTGTGCCAAATAGCCCTCCACCTTTGACATTTTTTTGTCATTTTCATCCAAACCACTAACTTAGTTTACTTTTTCTGTTAAGTTAAATGATATTTGGATGAAACTGACAAATATAAAACCTCAGGTACGATTTTGGCAATTTACTTAAATTATTTTTAATTTCTTTTATTTAATTAATTTTGTCACATATATATAAACAAAATATACATACAAGTTTCTTATAAAAAATTAATAGTTTTTGTCACATAATTTTTATAAATTTTCATCGAACCACTAACTTAGTTATTTTTTCTATTAAGGTGAAGGATTTTTTAAATTTTGTAAAGTAAGACAAAAATTAATTTCTAAATTTTTTTATATACATCAGTTTTATAAAAATAAAATCTACTTCGACTTCTAAATTTTATAAAACTAAAATGCTAGTGACCTTATAGAAAAGGTCAAATAAACAAATCTTATCATATATACCAAGTTTGTAATTTATCTTCTACTCTTTTAACTTCGCTCCTAACAAAAAACAGAAGCCACTACCCCCTCCCCTATCAAATAACGTATCGTTACCAAACCTTAAAATTACCCATAAAAAAGTAAAATATAATTCCACGAACTAAAACTTTCTTTACTCAAATCACTCGGAATAAATATTAGTTAGTTACCTTCATAATCTTAATTAGATAAATATTTTATTTCTGCCAACATATTTCTTAGGTGCTCAACACATTTAAAAATATGTAACGTTTTACAAATTTTTTCTATCTCTACACTTGATTAAATACTAAAAGTTGTAATTGATTGTTATGTGTTGCACACCATTGATATTTATTTTATATACCGTTTTCTCTTTATAAAACTGACCTATATAAAAATGGATATTAATTTTTGTTTTAATTTATAAAATTTAAAACACCCTTCACCTTAACAGAAAAAATAAACTGAGTTAGTGGCTTGTATGAAAATTTATAAAAATTATGTGACAAAACTATTATTTTTTTTTATAAAATCTGCATTGTAAATTTTTATATATATATATATGATAAAATTAGTTAAATAAAAGAAATTAAAAAGAGTTTGCGTAAATTGCCAAAATCGTCCATGAGGTTTTATATTTGTCATTTTCATCCAAATATCCTTCAATTTAATATAAAAAGTAAACTAAGTTAGTGGTTTGGAAGAAAATTACAAAAAATGCCAAAGGTGAAGGGCTGTTTGGCACAAAAAAAAATATTTTGGATGAAATTGGCAAACAGGCCTAAACCTCAGGGACGATTTTGACAATTTACTCGATTAGATTATTTAAGACATTTTACCAATGAAAATTTATGACCAAATTATAAAAAGATGATGACGTTATTACCTTTAATAATAGAATCTTAAGTTGAACGCTTATGACTTTATAGTCTAGTGACATCTTAATGGTGAGATAAAAATTTGGGATCAATAGATTCTGGGTTTGATTCCACAAGGGAGGTTTTCTCATATTTATTGGGTTTCTTTCTGAATTAGTATATATGCATTATGCTTAATGGTAGGGGTGTGCAAAAACCGAAATAACTGAACTATAACCGAATTAATCGACAAAACCGAACCGAAAAAACCGAAACAAATAAAAAATCGGTGGGTTGGTTAATGGTTTTTTTGAAAACCGAATATAGCGGGTCGGTTATGGTTATCATTTTTTCCATACCCACCATAACCGAACCGACATGTAATAAATCTTTACAGGATTTAGGACTTTTCACCATATTTTTAATATTTGATGTTTTTGACCGAAGATTTTTAGTACTTATTGGTTTTCATATCATTTTATGGTTTTGGTTGAATGTTTATTTGAATTTATGGAGTGTATCATATCACTTTATTTGAATATTCAATAATAATTTGTATTAATATTATAGATTATATGTATTTTTTAATACTATGTAATATACTAATATATACAAATATGCAATAACAATTTATTCCATGTAAAAAAATTAAACTATTTTTAGCTAAGCTAAATACACGGTTAACCACCCATAACCGACCCGCTATAACCATCAAAACCTAATAACCATAACCACCATAACCGATCGGTTATGGTTATGGTTATCGAATAACCGGCATCGCGGTTATGGTTTTTGGTCAAAACCAACCCAAACCGACCCATGCACACCCCTACTTAATGGAGATAAATATAATCGGGTGGTTCCGCTGATAGCACAATGATACTCCAGTGGTGCGTCAATAATCCAAATTTATCGTTAAAAAAATAAAATAAAAAAAGAATATTTGGTTGAACAAATACTCAATGGCTTTTAAAACTTCAGGTAGTTCCGTCATCAATATATTTATTCTAATTTAATTTATATGTTGATGTTGAACATACCCAATTTTGTAAGTCGTTATTAGTGCAAGTCGTTTTTCGTGCCCAATTTTGTAAGTCGTTATTAGTGCAAGTCGTTTTTCGTGCTTAAAAAAAATATAAAATATGATTGTAGTTTAGATGCAAGTGGATCCAGTGGGAGTTGGAGTGGACTACTAAGTACTAACTGGTCTACTAAAGCGACAATGCATACCTAACGGTCTTCGAATATATTAATTCTGTAATGCTATACATTAAAGTATCCATTCTTTAAACTTGTCATGAATGGAACAAAGAATAAAATTAAATCGTGTTATGGTATTTCTTTTTTTTTTTTTTTGAACGGCTAATTTGGATCACTGACGGACCACTAGAGTATCATCGTGCCACCAGCAGAACCACCCGATCATATCCATCCCCATTAGGCATAATGCCTATACACCAATTCAGGAGGAAACCCAATAAATATGGGAAAACCCTCTTTGTGGGAATCGAACCCAAGACCTATAAGTCTTAAAGTCTTATCCCACCTCCAGAATGCCACTAGGCTATAAAGCCATGGGTAAATTATATTTTTCGTCCTTTACGTTTGTATCAAATTGTAATCTATACTCTTTAACTTTAATAATTACACTCACGGTCTTTCTTTATAAAAACCATTAGACTAGAAGGTATGGGGGCCGGCTGAGGCCCGGCTAGGACCGGTGCCGGTCCCCCACACCGCCCCCCTCCCGGCCCATCCGTCGTCCCCAGCAACCCACAGCCGAGCTCGCCGTGCCAACTTCTCCTCTCTTCTCTCACATATACCTATACATACATACATATATATACATAGAGGGGTTCATCCCCCACCCCCTAGGTCCATCCCCTCCAAGCCACTCCTACGTGGCGCCGACGTGGCGGCCCATCCTCATGGGATGGGCCTCACCATACCCTCTAGTCTTACACCTTACGTCCTTTGGTCTTAACTTGGCCAAAATTTTCAAGTAAGTGATGAGGGTAGCTTAATAATTTTACTAATATATATATTTAAATATATTTAAATAAATAAACAACCCCAATCTCTCTCTCTCACTTCCACCACCACTACCATCAAATCAAACCCCATTACCACTGTGACACCCACACCAACCTCCGGCAAGCACCACCACAACCACCATTTATATACTTTTTGAACACATTCAACTCAAACAGAAACAATTCCTTTACAACCAAATTCCAATCATTTTAAACCTAAATGCATACTACTTACCAGATTTCCAAATCAAAAAATCATAAAACCAATCCTAAATATCCACTAAGCTGCACTAAAAGCATTAGATGAATTAAACAAACCAAACACATAATATCATCATGGTTCTCATAAAACCAATCCTAAAAATCCACTAAGCTGCACTAAAAGCATTAGATGAATCAAACAAATCAAACACATAATGGCCTGGTCTATTCGCACACGCCATTTGTCTTTTTGCACATCCAAAGCGTCGCGCTTAGGCCAAAGCGGGGCGCTTTGGGATATAGTCAACAGACAAGGTCTGACCTGTCAGACCTTGTCCGTTGACTTATCCCAAAGCACCGCACTTAGGCCAAAGCGCGACGCTTTGGATGTGCAAAAAGACAAATGGCCAGTGGAGATGAGTTTGTGTTGTTTTTTTTAAATAGGTGGGATGTGGGTTAGTTTGGTAGTGTTTTTTTGGAGGAAAAAAATTGTATTTGAGTTTTATTATTATTATAAAATATTAGTATTACATATAATTCATAGTTGTTTTATAATTACGTTTTTTACGTCATTATTTTTATAGAACGTATAAAATATAAGTGCGTCTTTATAAACTGTTAACCTAGTTTATTTTGTTAAATTAAACGAACACGTTAAATAAAATGTACAGAAAGCCATAAGAATTAAACGTAAACAATCAAAAACCAACGTGATGTAAATAGAAGATTAACTGCAATATATATATATATATATATCAGTTTGTACATACAAAACAAAAAGGTACAACTGAGTATATAATACATAACAAAACACTATACAAACAAACTAAGGTGCTAATCTTCGTGCGGTGGGGACGGTGGGAGGGGAAGTGGAAGCAACCCGGCGAGCTCTCGTAGAGCAACGAGCGTCTCGACCATCCAGTCAATGAGTGCGCCCTGGCGTCTGAGGCGCCGGTCGAAGTCCCGAGCCACCGCACGCGCTACCGGTGGCAGGTCAGCGTAAACGTGCTGCGGGTACTGTGGCGGCTCAGGAGGTGGCTGAATTGGTGGTACCGGGATCTCCTCGACATGCTCCTCCTGAGCCGGATCCTCGAATACAGGTTGAGCCTGAGCCTGAGGCAGGCCGGGTACTGATCGAGGCCCAGAGCCTGTAGCTGAGCCTGCCGAGCGGCCTCCTGAACATGAGGAGGGGCTAACACTCCATCCCTCAACTCAATAACAACCGGGATGACCTCCGGCAACACCTCCGGATGCCAAATATGCCCGTCACCGCCCTTAAACCTCAGACCAACATCAAAGGTACGGGTAATCTACATGCTGGATACTGACGCGCGGCCCAACCTGGTTGACGGGATCGGATCGGACAGCTCCGGATCACTCTCGGGCACGAGCCCTAGCGAGCGTGCACTGGCGGTGATGTATGAGCCAGTGTGCAGCTGCCCGCGGAGCTGCCGGTGGTATGCACTGGCAAAGTAATCTGCCAGGCAGGCTGCTAGATCGCAGGGCTGGCCGCGAAGTAGGCAGTATAGAAAGAAAAGGTCACTGAGGTTGACCTTCTCCATGCTGGTACCCCGCGGCACGATAGATGACGCGGTAATATGGTGCAGGTATCGGTACAAGGGATCTCTAATGGTGGTGGCCTTTTGCCAGGATTTCCCAAAGGGAACCCTGGAAATGGGCCTCCAAAAACTGATAAGCGTCTGCCTGTCCATCGCCCTAACCGCCTGCGTATATAAATCAGTATCAAGCTCGGGCTCTGTGTACAAACCTGTATGGACAGCAAACTCCCGCACACTCATCTGAAACTGCTGACCGGCGAGACGGAATGTAACCTCGTGGACTGGAAAATCCGGGTCCTCCACGTAATCCGCCGGATGCGGCGCGTATCTAAACGTAGAAAGAAACTCGACCGTAAGCTCACGGTACGAGTCCTCCATCGCTATCTGAAATAGGCGCGACCAAGGAGTATCTAGTCCAACTATATCACGCGTCCGCGTGGCCTTTCCCACGGTCTCTAGCAGGTCCTAGTCTATCCCTACATGCCCCCCAATCTCCATGGTGCGCAACCTAGCGCATCTCCTCGTCGCCCGTGACCCCTGCGGAAACTGCAGGTACGAACATACCTCCTCTCCCACCTCTCCCTCAGCGTCCATATGCTCAATCTCGTCATCGGAATCCATCCCTGCACGTTTAAAAGATAATAAACAAATAATATTATTAAACAATTTAAATAAAGGATAATAAACAAATAATATTATTAAACAATTTAAAAAAAGATAATAAACAAATAATAATAAATAAAAAATAATAAACAAATAATATTATTAAACAATTTAAATAAAAAATAATAAACAAATAATATTATTAAACAATTTAAATAAAATATAATAAACAAATAATATTATTAAAAAATTGGATAAATTACACTTTTCGTCCTTTATGTTTGTATCTGATTGCAATGGATGACCTTTAACTTCAATAATTACAGTCACAGTCCTTTATTTGGAAAACTTATTACACCGTTCGTCCTTTAGCACTAACTAGGTTAAATGTTTCAGTTAACTTTGATCAAGTAAGGGCAATTAGGTCTTTTATCAGTTTATTTAACTTTAAGGCATCTCTATATCTGAAAAGTCACCCCTTCTCTAGATCTGAAAAAAAAAACAATCTCTCTCTGTAAAACCCTAAGCATCGATCTCTCTCTCTTAATTCCTTTTTATGGTGAACAACGAAACATAAACAAAATCCCGTGATGGATATTGATGGAGAAAACGATTTGAAATTTGGTGATGGAAAAATTGATAGAGAAGAATCAGTTTTGAGTTTGGTTCATCGGATTTTCTTTACACCATCAAAAAAATCAAAAAAAGGAGCCTGTACTCTCGTTTTTGAAGTTGTTGATACAGATCTGGATTCGGAGAAATCATTCTTCGCTTAACCAGTTACTGCATCACCATCACCAACGATTCAAAATCTACACATCGTTTTGGAAGCTGTCGATTCAGATCTACATCTAACGATCTTGACGGAAGTACACAAAAAAGGAGTCTGAACCCTCATTTTGGAAGGTGTCGATACAGATCCGGATTCGAAGCCCTCTTTCTTGGTGAACTGGGTCGTGGTGGAGGCTTTCATATATATCTGCATCCAACAATCTTGATGGAACAACACAAAAAAGGAGTCTGAACCCTCGTTTATAAAACGGTAAAAGTTGTTTTGATTTAGGGTTTGGTTTGGGGATTGGGGGTTTTGGATTAGGTTAGTGGGTATTGTGGTGAAGAAGATGAAGGGAGAGAGAGCGTGGGAGAGAGAAAGAAAATGGTGGCAGTGGTGAATCGGTGGCGGATCGGTGGTGCTGGCACACATCGGTGAGGGGGGGTTTTGGATTAGGTTATGGCGGTGGGGCTTGATCGGTGGTGCTGGCATACGTCGGTGGTGGTGTTGTGGCTCTATTTGATGGCGGCGACTGGGATAAGGTGGTGGTGGTGGTGGTGGTGATAGAGGTTGGATGAAGAGGGAGAGGGGGGTTGAAGACAGGAATAAGATGACTTGATCACATATGGATTTATGTGCATACATTTATATTTTTTTATCTTTTTTTAAATATATGGGGAAAATTACCAATTTGCCCTCATGTGCAAGGCACATGATTAGACTTAACTGAAAAATTTAACCTTGTTACTGCTAAAGGACGAAAAGTGTACTGAGTTTTTTAAATAAAGGACCATTACTGTAATTATTGAAGTTAAAGGTCATCCATTGTAATTCAGTACAAACATAAAGGACGAAAAGTGTAATTTATCCTAAAAAATAATAAAAAATAATATTAAATAAAAAATAATAAACAAATACTATTATTAAACAATTTAAATAATAAACAAATAATATTAAACAAATAATAAATAAATAAAAGAAAAAAAAATTAAACATGAACCAAAGCGCCCTTCTTTCTAAAAAACAGAACCCAGCCAGCTGATCAAAACCCCCCAAATCAAAACAAAATCAAACATAAAAATTGAACCAAAACAATAAATGAAGTTCGATCGTACCTAATAGCGTTTGAAATCTGGAAAAACACGATCGCGAGTTGAGTGTGTGTAATCGCACCTTTTGTGTGTGTGTTTGTGTTTTGTGTTGAAATGGGGGAGAAGCCACCCCGCTTCAGGTTAAACGAGGGACCAAAGCGCCCCGCTTTGGCCATAGCGGGGCGCTTCGGTTCATGTTTAAGGGCAAAGCGCCCCTCTTAGGTCAAAGCGGGGCGCTTTGGGCCTTTTTTAAATTTTTTAAAATTGTTTTTAATTCACAAACGCGTCGATAATAGTCTAAATTTTACGCTTTTTCCATTATACATCATTTTTTAATATATATGGACTATACTGCAAGTTCCGGATCAAATCGGTTACGTGTGATGTCATATTCCATTATATCGTATCATTTTGGTTTGAAAGCACAAGTACTCCTATGAGTACTGTTATGTGTATCAGCCGCCTACCGTACATGTACATGACGTTTTTTTTCATTAATTGTAGTATTATGATGTATATTGTCATTTTGGGTCGTACAAGTGCGTATTGTATCTGATTGGGTCGTGTCGGTGACATTCGGTTTTTAACGTGATGTAACACATATATTGAACAAACACAAACGTGATTATTATTAAACACATTTAACATACATCTTGAACATATGGGGTTACATTAAGGTCCGTGGGATGATACGTAAGCATTTCGTACGCGTTGATCTGATCCCTGTATAATGTATGCCAGGCTGTTGCGCGCTCTGTTCTATTCGCTGTCCAGAGTAGGTTTGGGGGAGGCATTGGATAACATCCTCCAAGCTCTACATGTATGAAATGCCCATCGTCGACGAACACAACCGCAACCACCAGGTGAGGTTGCTCAGCTTCGTTTGGCCCGCCCAGCAGAGGGAAAATTGTATCGTTCCCACGAATGTCGAAGGTATGAACAATCACACCGTATCGTTGGGCAATAAGAAACCCCGTCTCAGGCATCGTCATGTAATTTTCGATACCTGCTCGTCCCACCCCCTTGAAATCGATCCGTCTAACCAGCGCATCATAATGTCCTATGTTTTCCGAATCGAAAAACTACCTCCAAAGCGATTCGTTCTTACGTAACTCCATTTTAAGTTGTTTTCGGATCATCAAATACGTATTTTGTTTCACTTCTAACCCAACAGCCACCGATCGAAACCCACAATGACCATCTGGTTTCACGTCATTTATTCTCACGATGTATGGATGGATCACTTTGGGAATCTGAGATGCGTAGTTGCGGATCGCTATATCCGTCTTAGGACCGAGCTTGATCATCGGGAAATCAGGGTGTAGGTTGAGCGGTTTGGTATTCTTTTGTCTTCTAGAATCTTGGGATGATACGTACGAGCTGTGACGGGGAAGATCATCTGACGCCTCGACCCAAGTTTCTTCCGACGGAATGTACGAGCTTTTTCTATCGGCTTCAACCTTCCTTTGTTCCTGCGTTTTCAATGTTGGGCGACCACGAGTTTTCTTCAGAACAACAGGAGGTTTTTTGTAATTGTTCCCTGGATTGAGGATTTGCTGAAACTTTTCAAAGAAGCTCTTTTTTCACTTGAGGGGGTGTTGGATCGATCTGTCATTTCAATTTTTCAAATTCCGCGTCTACATCGATATCCTCTATCTTAGTCCTTGCAGGCTTGAAGTCAAGCTTCTTCCAGAACACGTCTATCAAATTGATACGGATTTGCTGACCTGTGGACGAAAACAAATTAGGTGGCAAAATCATAACGACAAAGGTCAAAAATATTAATTACCGTTATTTTCCAACTTTTCCAAACGGCAGGCACATGGCAAACCACATCTGGTAAAAAGTTGGCAACCACAGCTTGCACCGTAGGCTCTCAACCCGTCTTCCTTACGTTTTAGTTCCATATTCAAAAGCTCAATCGCAAATATTGAAACCTTTATGAGAATATTTGCAAGCATGGGATGATCCTTGTGGTGCTTCATCACTTTTCGGAGGCTTGTTTCAAAGCTACTACTAATCTCGGCGTATTGTCTATCAACAACATGATCAACATACAGTACAAGTTTATCCAGTGTGTTGCGATGACTTGGAAAGTGACTTTTTAGTGTTGCATGCATGCCCTCAACCCTGTTGGTCGTAGTTTTGTGAAAGTTAATAGTTTTGTTAATCTAGCAAGATACAAACTTTTCACGGTACGGATCCAACCAGGATTTCATCAAATAATCAAAAACCTCTGAAATTAAAAAACGTAAATAGTCAGTTTTTGTTATTATATAAAATTTGAACATAATTATGTAAGAAATACTCACGTTTACGGCCATCTTCTTTCAGCTGTGCTTCAAGGTTTTCCAAGTTATACCTGTATATTTCCTCGGTCGTAGACTCGCACAATGTCCAAAATGTACGTACGAATTCTTTCCACTGCTTGTCAGAGAATTTCTTCTTGCTGTTCTTATTAATATTTTGTTGAATATGGAACCGACAAAGATACTTATGCGCTTTTGGGAAAACTTGTTCACACGCGTTAATTAGCGCAAATTCCCTGTCTGTTAAAATCACGCGCGGTTCCATACATCCTACCAGCATAGACTTGATCCTCTGCAACACCCATAGGTAGTTCTCTAACTTCTCAGCGGAAATTACCGCACAAGCAGCCGTAAACGATTTGTTTGTCGACGTCATGCCTACGACCTGAACAAATGGCAGGTTGTACATGTTCGTTTTGTAGGTGGCGTCAATCATTAGCACATGCGGGAAGGCACACCACATAGTGAATGATTTTTTGTGAACAAAGAAGACATCTTCAACTGCGTTCGATATCTCATTCGTGCGCATGTAATAAGTGTAATCTTTTTCGAGAAGAATGTTTTCAAGTTTTTGCATCGGAGACTTACCGACATTTTTTCCGGCGTTGATCTTCTGAACAGCGTTGTGTATATCTTTCGGAATAAGCTTTCTAGCCGGATTGTTTTTCGTCAGTGTTCGCCAGATACTTTGGTTGGGAATATCTTGCTCTGCCAGCTCCTTAACCAGTTTTGTATCATCCGAAGAAAGCCTTCTCGCATACGCGTGACCTTCTAAGTTTTCAATAGGAGTGTGGTTATGCTTCGCCTTCGTCACCTCGATCCTCCAAACACTTCCGGATGATTCCGAAAACCCGATCATCTCGAACGGGCAGCTTATTTTCTTGCTACCCGTTTTCCTCTGTGTAGCTATACTCTTATGCTCCCCACCAAAAGTACATTGAAACCAAATCTTGAAATTCTCTCCTCTTTTATTCGACCTCTTAATCACAATGAGGTAACCATTGTCTTTTGCCGTGTCTTGTACCCAACGCACCAACTCTTTACGTGACGAAAAGGTCTGCGTTGTATCAAACGAAAATGTAACCGGGTAACACCCTTCCTCGTCAACATACACATTCTCCGGCTCACCATCGTCACCGAGGTCCGAATAGACTTGATGTTCAAAGCTCTGTTGACAACCGTAACTGTGATTTGGATAACACTCCTGCTGTACAAAGCTGTGCTCGCCACCGTAACCGAAATTAGAATAACCTTGTTGTGCGTAAGGGTCCTCCACAGGGGTATTCAAATCCAGCGTCACCGTGTTATCACGATAACGAATGCCAGATACAACCTCTGCCTCCTTCATGTTGGACGAGACCGGTTTCTCATACGAGTCAGAAATAGCGGTCCCCTCGTAAGAATCAGGAACAACTGACTCGTCAGAATATGGACCGAAAAGATAGTTGCTTAACCACGACATCGTGTTTTCAATACACGTAACTAATACAGCAAAACCGCGCGTTATTTTGAAGAAACACAAGTAATTTGGAAATCGACAAACAACAAAACCCCCGTATGTTTGTAAACAACATATTGAGTGCTTGATGTCTCGAACGCTAAATGTACTGTCTTTATAAGTGAAAATTTGGGGTCGAAGCGCCGCGCTATGGCCAAAGCGCGGCGCTTAGGGTTAACGACAAACCTCGTAATCAGCTTTATGTCTCTCAAACAGTAACTCATGTCTCAAACGTCAATCAAGTCACCTTTTGTCGAGCATAGCGTCGCGCTATGGCCAAAGCGCGGCGCTTTGAGGTGTGAAAATAATTTTGGCCGTGTGTAAATAGCATGACCCCACATAATATCATCATGGTTTTCCCCTTTTGACTGAAATAATGACAAATCAGAATGATGACCTAACCATATTCGGCAACCACCGTCTGTGAACAAACTTGGAATCATTGGCGAAGCTTCGCCCCCCCCCCCCAATTTTTCCGAAACCGGGGGTGGAAATGTATATACCTAAAAAAATTCTATACGAAATTACTATTCATGACACTACGCATCGAAAACTTCGAGGGGTCGGGCGCCCCCTCGGAGTAACACTAAGCTGCGCCCCTGCTTGGAATGGTGTTTTGTATGACTGGTGGCTTAATCGTCCTTTCTTGAAACCTCAGCCGCCAAGACGGTCGTCGAGACCCTGAATCCATACCATGGTTCTCCAACAACTGCAATCATCTAGATCTAACACCGCTGTGGGATCTAAACTCCAATAAACCACCGTTTGTAGCCGCTACAACCTGGATGTCGTTTGCGGCAGCCGCCAGCTACAACTCGAACGCCATCATTGCCGTCAAGCCCAACCATATCAATGACGCTGGTAGTTGCGAATATGGTGGTGGCTTCTGGAAGTGGTGGTTGCAAAGATGGCGGTGTTACTCATGGTTGTTTGTTGGAGGCTGGGGTGGTGGTTGTCGGATGGTGTTGGTGGTTGTTTGGTGGGGGAGAAAAGGGAGAGGAAAGAGGAGAGAGAGAGAGAACTGATTTTATATATTTTTTTATTTTTATTTTTTAAGTTAGATTTTGTTTTATTTATAAATATATTTTTAAATAAAGGATAGGGTAAATGACCGAAATACCCTCACGTGTCTAGCACATGATCATACTTAACTAATAATTTTAACTGGGTTGGTGCTAAAGGACGTAAGATGTAATGATTTTTACAAATAAAATGGGTTGTGTGTGTAATTATTAAAGTTAAAGGATATCTGTTGCAATCCGATACAAACATAAATGATGAAAAGTGTAATTTACCCTTCTAAATTTCTCATTCATTATATATATAACATGCTTTGATAATTGGCAAATTAGATAAATGTTTGTGAATTGTGATTAATTGTATAATCAATTAACGGATAGGGGTTTGTACAAAAAAAATATATATATGTTATCTACAATTTACATAAACTATCCTAGATTATCATCATTTACATTATGGACTAAACGTAGTGTTTAGTATTAACCTAGGGGAGTGGAGTGACCTGCAACTTAACGTAATTATTTTTTGTGTTGACAACTGTTTGGTAAAGATGTCCATGATTTGATCCCCAATAGATATAAATTGCACACATAGTTTTCCTTGAGCAAAATGAAAGTCAACTTCAACATGTTTTGTTTGCGCATGAAAGACTGGATTAGCAGCGAGATAGGTTGCACCAGTACTATCACACCAAAGAGTCAAAGCAGAAATTGTGTCTTCCCGAGGTTCCTTTAATAAAAGCTCTAACCAAGTTAATTCAACTACAATATCAGTTGGAGCTTTATATTCGAATTATGTAGATAACCGAGATATTGTTTTTTTTCGTGAGATTAGGACATGTGGTTGGAACCCAAGTATATAGTAATCCTACAGTGGGTCAAACGCTCATCAGGACACACAGTCCAGTCAACTTCTGAGAAGGCACAAACAGAAGAGGATCCTTGCTTGGTCACACCCCAACTACAGCGAAAACAAAAGGGATGCAGCAGACACCTCTGGTATAAGCACGTTGTTTATAAAGGTACTATACTAAACATTAAACTGCAAATCATGTTACATTATTGATTACATACGACGAATATGTTACAACGGCATGTTCCCATGAACATCTTTATTCGTATAGTAGGTATGCTTTTATGTGCATATCTATTCATAAAGTGAAGCTTGGAACAACAAGCACAAGTATCACTCAAGTTCCTAGTTACCTGAAAAGCATGTTTAAAAACGGCCAAATACAAATAATTTGTGAGTTTCACAGGTTTTATTTACAAAAAAAATGTCATTTAGTGGCACACACTTTTAGTGGTATTTAGCTTTTATGCCACTAATTTAGGTTTTTAATGGCACTTTATGTATGCCATATTTACTTGACACACATTTTTAGTGGCATTTAGTTTTTAAGCAACTGATTTATGTTTTTAGTGGCATTTTTCGTGTGCCATCTTTGTTTAACACACACTTTTAATGAGATTCAGGTTATATACGCTACTAATTCACACTTTTAGTCTCACCTTAAAATTTACTTCCTTATGCCACTAATCCTAAGAATAATCAAAAACTCAAATATACAAAGTTATATTTTTATAAGTTGTAATTTTAGTTTTCATGTTTACACTATACTTATTATTTTTGTGTAACTAAAATAAAAGAAAAGAAAAAAAAATTTGAGTTACATTTCCCATTCTACCCCAAAAAAATACAATTTTCCAATTCCCACTACTTTCTTCTACTTCCCTCTTCCCTGTTTTTCAATTTTTCACCTTCCCTCCCTTTCCCATAGCCCTGATTTGATATCAAAATAGATCCATTTACAGCAGTTGAGGAGAAAACCAGTAGCCGCCACTAAGGGATTTTAGTCGACACGACCACCATCGCTGCACCCCAATGACCGTCGACCACCCTTCCTTTCCTTTAATCTATTGGTATCCAAGTTGTTTGCAGAATGGGAGATGAAAGAGCCTGGGGCTAAGCGCCCTAAATTCAGCATGTTGGTTCAATCGAGACTCTTAGTTTTACCCGGTCATTTTCTTTATACGACCCACAATTTGCAGGTAAACACTTACTAGAACATGTTTAGTGTTTTTTATTTTTTATTTAGTAAATGTTGTATTTTGTATAAAAGGGATGCTGTGATGGTAACTATTGGTGTTGATTTAGAATAATATGAACCTTGTTTGGTCATTGGTGTATGCGATTTTGGGGTCGAACCAACTAGAAGAAGTTAGATACTTTGCAAGATTCAGTCATGCACTCCACATGTTTGATGAAATGACTCAATGAAACTTTTTTTGTATAAATTTCATTATCATTTCCCTTTGCTGATAATGTGAGGGCTACTTTAATTTGAGGTTGCAACTTTGAGATATATTCTTTAATTTGTTTGCCATTTTTTGAGATTTTTCATTTACTAATTAGATATTGGATGGTTACTGGTGTTCTAATTGTATAGGAAATATTTGAAGGTTTAGTAAGGCAGCTGATTTTAGGTTTTTCTTGGGCAATATATTAAAGATATACACAGGGAGCAACTCAAGATTACCCTTTGGAATGGTCAGTCACTATTGTATAATATCCTACTCTTTATTAAGTTACTGTAGGTTTAGTTGTGTAGTACATAGCTGTCAATAGCGAATAGTGAACGATAGCGACAAACTACCTATATGCTACGCGCAATTTTATGTTTAGTGATACAGTAGAAGAAAATTTAAGAAATATTTTATATGTAAATTTTATAAAAAACAAAATAAAAATTTCCAAAAATCTCGCTATTTGTCGCTAAATTCTATATAATGTCATCAATCCGCTTCGCTACGTAGCACACTATATACCTCTCTACGGGTGCTATTGACATCTATGGTGTAGTATAAACATATTACTCACGTCTAGGGGCGGCTCAACCGTTTTCGTGGCCCAAAGCAAACGGAATTGTGACTCCTGTGATTCGAACTTGAGTCTCTACAAGTCTACAACAACAATGTGGGAGAGTTACCACCAAACTACACACATTACCTGTCAAATCTGTTCAAGTAACATCATAATATCTATATTGTATATATGTAATTTTTAAAACCGGGCCCTCAAAAATTTGAGGTCCCAAAGTTCTTGCTTTACCCCAAGTTTATGGTGAACATTAATAATTCATTCAACTCTATGATTTTTTAACTCCACGTTTTTTTTGTCTTCGTAAGATGAGCATGTTCGTAGGGGATGACTTTCTTTTTGTTTTTTTTTTTGTGATTTGTATTCATATATAATTATCATAATATGTACCTCTGGATTTGAATATGTGCTTCATTTTTTATAAGTATTATTGGAAAATGTGGAGTTAATTCTAGAGGTTTTTGACTACCTCGAACTTCCATTTGCTTTAAAGCAAGGTAATCAAAACTAACTTTATACTTAATGCTGTTTTTTCTGTTATTGCTGAGATGTATAAGTTGTGAGCTGTTATGATGCAAATACCTCAATTATTTTACTTATATAATTTGGAATGCATATATATCTGTTATCTTTCTTGATATAACCTTTCGTGATACATATGTATATACTCAACTTTAAACTATATATACCCTATATATTAGTTAACATAAAGTTTAGCACAGTGGGTCGATTAGGCTCGCGAGTAAGTCTGAGCTTGATAACCGAAGCTCGAGCACGTGTTCGTTTACTAATTGAGCTTGTTTTTAGGTTTGGGCTAGGCCTCGAGCTCGGTTAAGCTCCGCTCGTTTCGAGTTACTTTTCGAACCAAGCTCGAGTAGCTTGGCTCGTTTGCACCCTCATAAATAATAAAATTTCAATTTTATATTACTATAATGTTCTCCCCTAATTGATTTTAGTCTATATAATTAAACTATTCATTTGGGTGGTTTAAAAAAAAGGGAGATTAGCGGCGGTACTTTTAGGTTTGAAAGTTTTGATGTTCCCTCTTAATCAATCTCAAATTGCGCCACCTGCTCCACTCCGGGTTGGCGTTGGTTGGGGTGGTGCGCCTTTGACGTGGGTATTCAGCCTGGCGCGGGGGTCGGGGGTGGGGGGGGGGGGGGGTTAGGGTGGCTTGGCTGACTTTGGTTGGCTGGTTCAATATGGCTGGCTTTGGGTGGCTACTTTAATTAAAAAAAATTCACATGGCTGGCCACGCCAAGTTAAGCCACGCCACACCCCTCATTTTTCACCATAAGCTTGTGGATCCCACCCTAGCCACGTGTCAAGCAATGTCCCCAACCCAAGCCCCTCCACTACCCGCAGTCTTAGAAAAAACATAAACAATACATTCGTAGTTACATTCAAACATTTAATTCGGTTGAACCTCGGCTACAAAGCAACAATTAAAACAACCACTTGAAACACAATCATCATTGATAAAAGCACTCCATCTTAGTGTCTCTAAATACATCACTACAAGTTAGGGCTGTTCATGAGCCGAGCCAGACCAAGCTCGGGCTCGGCTCGATTATAAACCGAGCTGGCTCGGCTCGGATTTGAAACCGAGCTGAAAATCTAAGCTCGGGCTCGGCTTGGTTTTAAACCGAGCTAGCTCGGCTCGGCTTGGTTTGACTCGATTTTATAAAAAAAAAACTAATATATACCTCTTAAAATTTAATAGCCTAGCATATTATTCAATAATTTAAAAGAATATATTCAAAATAAGTTCAAACTAATACAATTCAAACCAAAATCAAGTTTAACAACGCAAAATAAGTTTTAATTTCATTAAAATACAATATTAGTTCATTAGTATGGTAATCAATCTTCAAATATGCCATAAATATCAACTTACAAACCTATATACATGTAAATAATAATCAGTTTTTTCGTAATATATTATAATGTATATAAAATTAAAACTTATTATAAGTAAAATAATTCGAGCTAAACCGAGCCGAGCCGAGCTAGGCTCACTTTATAACCGAGCCGAGCCGGCTCGACTCACTTTTAAACCAGTAAAAAGATCAAAGGTTGAGGATTGCATACACAAGCCCCTTCAACAACTGATTTACAACATATTCAGGTGTATGTTTTATTTTTTTAGCATTTTAGTTTTTGTTATTCAATTTCTCAAGCATACGTATTCCAGTATTGATTTACAACATATCCAGGTGTGTGTTCTGCATATTTATATTCTACATGTTTCCAACAGTTTTTATGTTTGCCAAGTTATCAGTGTGTACAATGAAGATAGTCTGCATATTACATTAATTGAGACCCTTTGCATTGTTGCTATTCAAAGTGATAATAGAGAAGAGTTTCCTACTATACGTGATCAGGGTTTGGAGAAGGTACACATATTGTTCTCTACTTCAATGAAAATTTACAATAAACGTATGATTTTTATGTACACATTTTACTGTGTATAAGAATATAAATTGCATGTAGGACAATTTATTGAATGTATGATCTTGGATTTACTGAATCTCAAATCACTAAAGAAAATTTAACAAAAAAACTTATAAAAAGGTTTTTTATTCTGATTAGATTTGTTTTTTTAAGCTTATGGTTGTTAATGATGGTGGATTTGATGTCTAAATGTCTAGTGTTGGATTTGTTTGTGTTTAGCTATTCATTGTATAAGGAGAGAAATTTTTGGAATTATAAGTGTAATGATGAATGTTGGTCATTGATGGCATCTTAGGTATGCGACGAAATGGCTTTTTTGGTAGTTGTTTCTTGTTTTCTCTCTTTGTAAAAACTGATCAGAGCCTTAGCATGCTGGTCTAATCTCATTAGCAAGTTCAATTCCAATGATTGTGCAATCGATTCTTAATCCCGTTAGTGAATTCATTACAATTGGAACACTAGCTTGCTGGTCTAATCCCAGTTTCTTATTGCTTTTTGCAGGTGTTAAGCCGATCTGGTCAGGTGGACTCTTCTTTCGTGACTCGTCTTCCTCGTTGTCAGGTGTATTTTTCACACTACAAACATCATAATTCAGTTTGTGATATTTTATAATTTCAAAAGATTGTTTTCTCTCAATTTCATGTTTGCTTTTGTCAATATGTTTATTTTTATTCAATTTGCGATAAATTTTGTCTGCGATTATATGTTTTAGGGCTGTCACATCTCCTAGTTTGAAACGGGCCGGCTCCAAACAAATTTTGACCAAACTTCTATAATTTTTTTATTTAATTATATGTTAGTTTGTACATCATTACTAGTTGGGCATTACTTCTCTATAAGCTAATTCATTCCCCCCCCCCCCCCCCCTCCACACACACACACACCACACTCTATAATAAGTGCTCTATGTCCACTATTAGGCTCGAGAGGACATTATGGTTAGTCTATTTTCAATCTGCTATTTTTACTGCAAACTTTCTTATTATACAAGATAATGTATTTACATCATATGAAACTTTTGTTATGTGCTATATTTCAGAGCATGGTTGAATTAATGGGGGCACAAGTTTCGAAACTGCTGATTGCGACCAAGGTTACTCATCTTATATGCTACAAATTTGAAGGTGTGTTGTATTAACTTTAATTCACTTATGCATTTTCTCTAGGTGGCTTTTTTACCGAACAAGATATTAAGAGCCTACCATGTTTACAGATATGCATGTGTTCTATTACTCCATCTAGAGGTGTAACTTCTAGTTAGCGTGTTTTAATTGATTAAAAAACTACATCATTACAAAAAATAGAGATTGCATGCTTAATGAATATACTTTGGGCATCTTTTGACCATATTGACCCATTCACCGTATTTTTAGCAATGTTTTAGTTCATCAATTTACATGTCTAAGATAGAAGATAACTCAATTCGACTCATTATAAACTCAAGGGTAACCATTCTCATCATGAACTCTCTTGTTGTTAGGTGATGGAAATTCCAACAACGAAGAGCTTAAAGTGATGTCAAAAGAAGTAAGTTTGTCTTTTATTAACTGCTCTTACATCTTTGATAGTTATGGTTATCAGATCTAATCAATTTAACATGAATTGTGAAATTTCAGGTTGAGTATAGTCAGTTGGCTGATGTAGCGACAATAAGTAGTAAGTGCTGGGAACTATGAAGTGGAAGTATGACTACTAAGAAAACGTTAACACGATGATTATTTAACTCGCATGAAGATTGTGAAAGAGATTCATGAACACAATGAAGTTTTGAGTTTTTATTCATACACTTATTAGTTTATTTGGGTTATATGTTTGATCATTAGACTTAGATTGACACTTATTAGGCATTTGGAATGTTTGGAAGATTGATTGAACTTTTAATTGAAGTGATTATTTTATGATTTCTACATTTTACAATTTTGTTTTTATTTTTAATGTAAATAAATTATAATTGTAATTAATTAAAATTAATATGATAAACGTCAATGGCATTTAATTTGTTGTGATTTTTGTGGCAAAAAATATGTGCCACTAAAAGCTCAAAAGTTTGTACCGGCAGATAAAAAAGTGCCACAAAAAGCTTAAAAACTTTGTGCGGCACATTGAAAAAGTGCCACTAAAAGGCTTTAGCGTCAGCACTTCTTGTGGCACTTTTTTTGTGTGCCGCCCATTCTTACAAGGTTCTTTAATGGCACTTTCTTGTTTTTCTGTGGCACTTTTTGCATGCCACTAGACGGCATTTTTTTTGTAGTGAGTCCACAAGTGAAGCCTCGACGTGTCTCCAATTCACCATGGCCATACACCAACCACAACAAACAAACAATAATAGGACCCTCGTAGCTATGCCTAGCACAACATAATCTGTCTCAATGTATGAATATATGCAATCACACTGTCTCAAGTGGTATTTAGCCATGTGGCTTAGGCTCATCAGGCCAAATAGTATTATCCACAATATTCATAGGCCAAATAGTTAATCACTTGACCTTGTTGGGATTTTCCATGTGTTAGATGTCTAATTTGCATCAAAACAATGTTCATGTGCGTATGTGTACAAAACATGTTCCCCCCTCCCCCAAAAGCTTTAGATAAAACATGTATAAAAGAGAGACCATGAAACTCACCTAGTAGTGTAAGCTCAGAGTATGCTACAACAACATAATAATGTAGTCGATGCGCTAGACCGACCCTAATACCAGTACTTTACGGTTAATCATCGAAAGTAACCTTCGGATCGATTTTGTTCTATGCTAAGTTTGGATGCAACTATTCATCCAAAAACGGGCTAATAGCCTCAAAGTGTGGCGTTGGGTAATGTTTTGGTTTCAAAATCAGGTTAGGCTTCCGCTTTCCGTGCTCGACACGGTTATTTGTTTTAGTGCTTAGGATAATGGTATATCACACGCAATGTAAAAACTCATTTAGCAGTATAAAATGAATCGTTTTACAAAGAAAGTTTGGGTGTTTAAACAATCAAATTTGACAAAACGGCAGTTTCAGTTTATGTAGTTTGGAATTCGTCAAACAGGCGCCTAATTTATACAAATTACCCATGTAACACATGAAAAGTTCGGATTCACCCCAGACCTTCTAATTATCGCCGGCTTGTCCTCAAAATGCCCAAATCGTGTTGCCGGTTTTTGTTAAAAATAATGTTTTTAGCGCGTAATTATTATAACTATACGCCCATATTTTATTAAATCCTGATTTTTTTTTATAATTGATCATGCTGATATCTAAGTTTTAGGAAAATTATTTTTAAAAATATTAAATATATTTGTCAAGCCTAATAAATTATTATTATGGAGACGGTGGTGGTGGTGGCAGGGGTAGATCTTATGACGAAACCTCGGTGGAGGCGGAGGTGGAGCTGTGGAGGTTATGGCAGTTGAGAAGGAGGTGGCGGACATGGCTACTATAAAGCAAATCGAAGCGGTCTGGTTAGAGGATGCAGGCAGGTGGTCGGAGGAAGTCCCAAGATTCTTTGGTGGCTGGAGTTCAAAGGGGGGTGTTGACGGAGAGAAGCAAGGTGGTGGTGGTGGTGGCGGTTTGGTGATGATTGTGTATGGTGGTGGTGGCAAGCCAAACATTTATTCCTTCCCTTACCGGTTGTCATATTCTCCATTGATGGTGCTCTTTGTTTCTTTTGTTCCTTCCTTTAATAATTTTGTTATCTTTTTCCATACTAATTGTCACCCAAAATCCTCATGTAATGGTGGTGTCTCTTATGTTTTACTTATTTTTCTCCTATTTCTTTGACTGTTGTCGAACAAATAAAGTATAACATCAAAGGACATAATTTATTATTTTTTTAACTTCGAAAACATGCATCAAGATATTCTGAATATATAACAAAAATATAAATAGCAATGTTTTCTTTATGTACAAAAATATAAAGATATTCTAAAAAAAAATCTTATTTGTTAGAGCGAGTTATGGTTATGTAATGAACCGAATCGATACTAACCGAATTCCCGCCGCATAGCGCGGGAATCACACTAGTTAGTTTTAAAAATTCTATTAACCATTAATTTTTGCGATTTATACCCCCGACTTCAAATAAGTCTGGTTCAGTGCCTTTTTTATATTTTTTGCATTTTCTCTCAGGGCGGGCCTGCTATGGTTCGTGGGTTGATGGCGCCCACCTTGAAATCTTTTTAGTGTATCATTTAGACATAAAACCTGATCACACTCCTTAAAAATATGATAAAACCATTCGATAACATTTCAACAAAATAAATTCTTGGTACATCATTGATTTTCTTGTTTTTTATCAAGTACTTGATTTTAAGAAAGTTTAAGGCATTCAGACACCTTGATTAAACATTTTCAATGGAAAAATAATCCAAACACTTTTTCCAAAAAGTCCGATACAAAATAAGAAAAAAGTGTCGGCCTCGAAAAAAAAAAAAAAAAAGGCTAAACTAAACAGTTTCGAACTCACGTCAACCGTTAAGCTTATAGAATACCTAGTTACCGACGTTGCTTTTTAAGCTTAAGTAAATATGTAGTTTCATATCTTCGTGACAATTCTATCCATCTCCAACCAAATATTTTGTGTTGTAACCACAACCCAACATGTGCTAGTCCAATCGCAGGTAACAGTTGTAATTTCTTGATTTTGTTGTGCGAAACGGGTTGGTTCATTTTATGGGTTGTGCACGTAAGGTGTTCGATGAAAGTCCTGAATGAGGATTTTCAGAATGGACAAGTTGAAATCATGAAAAAAAGGATTATCTGTGTATGATGTTTTTCATCTTCACGGTTGGTTTTCTTGTGTTTGCTGGGTTGAGCTTAATTCTCAGCTAATTTTGCTTTTTATTCTTAAAAATTGAATCTTGCTCCTGTCGTTTGATGCATTTACATATGGTTATGGTTAAGCAAAGCTTCAAGATCTTAACATATTTGAGCTGGGGTTTTGTTTATAGAATTATTATATGTTTTCTTGCTTTTGGTAAAAATTCAGTAATAGAAATATTTGATTTTAGTTTCCAATATCTTAACTTGACAGACTTTTAGTACCATTTGATTTTAGTTTCCAATAAGATAACCTGACTGACTTTTAGTACCCATGACACTTTATTTTTAACTTTGATTTATAAAATACCCATTTAGAGGATCTATAGATTTTGTGGTGAGTCCTTTTTGTTTCAGTTTGTTACACTATTATTTTCTTTGTGTCAAAAGCCTATGTTCTGTTGCTATTGACCACCAACTGTTCGACGTTTTGTCTCAATGAGTTTAATTTCAGCATTTTGTCTCGATGAATGTAATTTCTTTGTTATAGATGTAGTAATGGTGCTACTTTCTTTTTGATCGTTTCACCCGTTATTGTATTAAAGATCAAATGGAAGTTTAACTCAGATATATTCGTCTGGCATTATGATGATTATACTTTTCATATTATTTCACAATTAGAGTTTTCTAAGTGGATGTGGTTTGTGGTTTCGTATCAAAGTGGGAACACATCCAAATTTAAACATTATGAACACAATTTGAAAATCAAACCCGTATTTCAGAAACGGTCAAACAAAGGTCTTAATTCTAGAAACTTTGATCGAATCCAAATTGATAAGTGAAACAACAATTTAAGACAAATAGTTATCACAATAGATCAAACTGGCTGAAAGTGTATAAATAGATGTGATAACGAGAATAGAAAGTGTTTTCATTTAAAAAGCAATAGATTTCTGGTCATTAGTTTGGTTTCATGGTCTATTTTTTTATTAACTTTCGATTGGTCTGCTTCTAGTATTTCAATCAAGCCAAAGTCGGTTTTTAGAAAAAAAAAAAAAAAAAAAACCCCGCCGTGATAATTGGGATAGCCTGTTGTCATTGCCCACCGGTATTAATCATTTTTTTGCTTATTGCAAACTTTGACTTTCGACCTATTGTTATAAGATGATACATATTAATAATAGTGGTGATTCCTATAAGAAGGTGTAATTTGTTGTTACATTGATAAACATCGACTTTAATGATAGTTTTTGTCACTTTCCATTAACAGGACCAGCATACAGTATGAAAGCTTTCCCACCAAATAGTAGTTCTAGGAAATCTATAGCTCTTCCAGCAGCAACCTCCTGGTATGTTCACTATCCTTTACACATTATTACCATTTGCTTACAAATGGATTGATTCGGGTTTTTTTTTTTTTTTTGTAGTTCTTAATATGGGTCAAATAATTTTCTTCATATCTGTAGTAGATGATAGAAAATAACTGTTGAGAACTAAAATATTTAGGGTCACTTTTTCTGAGAAGTATCGGTTTACAATCTTAAAATCAAATGGCTGCTGCAAATAATACTTTTGGCTGGGTAAATTACATATAAAATACCGTACTTTTCCATTTTCACAGATTAATTATTGTACACCGAAAGGACTTGATCTCCATGTATGGGTTAGTAAAATTTAAGTAGATTGGAAATGATTATGTTTGTGCAAATCTATCTATGGATGAGCTTGGTGCCGTACTGGTACCGAAAGTGGGCCAGTACGGTACCGGTATTCGAAGGTAAATCAATCCAAAATACCGTACTGAACTAAAAATACAAATCCCGGAAAACCAAAAAGTGGGTACTGAATTGGTACCGAAAATGGGCTCAGTTTGGTACCAATACCCGGTACCAAATGCTCATCCCTACCTTTATCATTCAAACTGAGTTCTTTTAACATTATGAGGCACCTTAAAATTAAACATGGTCCAGAATAGTGCGTGCACAGGGTTAGATTGTTGTTAAAGTTTTTTATACTAAATAACTGATGATATGATTCATAATCTTATCTTTGATGTTTGATGCCCATTTTGTAGAGTACATAAAGATCTTCCAGATTCAGTCACATAGACACAGCTACATGGATGCTACTACCCTCACGATGAACATGATTTTCACACCATCTGCCAAGCCAACACCTCACACCACAATCAACTTACACAATTTATCGCAATTGAAGAGTCCCCGGAACACACTCCGACACCGTTCAATTGTTATCGTAATTTCTAACTCCTCAACAAAAGATGTATGGCGGAAGACACCAAACTCAACAACTCAAACGAAGTCGTCGTTTCATCAACCCTATCGCCGAAAGCCCGAGGTGGGTGGTTACTTAGACCACAGCGTCGATATGGACGAACTCGTGGCAAATATTAATGAAACAACCGATGAACACCAACTGTTTGCTGTAATGTCACCTTACAAAAGTCGACAACTTTCCGTACGATTTATGGTAACCGTTCTTTCCCGTGAAACTGATTGGCAAAGATCACTCGCATTGCTTGATTGGATGAACGAACACGCGTTATACACCCCTTCTGTGTATGCGTACAACGTGGTTTTGCGTAATGTGCTTAGAGCAAAGCAGTGGGAGATTGCATACGGACTGTTCGACGAAATGCGTCAAAGAGGCCTTTCACCTGATAGGTATACGTATTCGACTTTAATCACTCAGTTTGGGAAAGAGGGTCGGTTTGATGACGCATTATCTTGGCTTCAGAAGATGGAACAAGACCACGTGTCTGGTGATCTTGTGTTGTATAGTAATTTGATTGAGTTATCGCGTAAGTTATGCGATTATTCCAAGGCTATATCGATATTCTCTCGGTTGAAGCAGTCAGGCATTTCTCCTGACCTTGTTGCTTACAATTCAATGATTAATGTTTTCGGAAAAGCTAAGTTGTTTCGTGAAGCCCGATTGCTGCTTCAAGAAATGAGATCAGTTGGAGTTAGCCCCGATACGGTTAGCTATTCTACCCTGTTAAGCATGTATGCTGAAAATAAAAAATATCTTGAAGCTTTATCAGTGTTCTCCGAGATGAAAGAAGTCAACTGTTCCCCGGACCTTACAACTTGCAACATCATGATAGATGTATACGGGCAACTTGATATGGCGAAAGAAGCAGACCGTTTGTTTTGGAGCATGAGAAAGATGGGAATCGAACCCAATGTGGTCAGTTATAATACGCTCTTGAGAGTCTATGGTGAAGCCGAGCTTTTCGGTGAGGCTATACATTTGTTTAGATTAATGCAACGAAAAGATATCAACCAAAACGTTGTCACTTACAACACTATGATCAAGATTTACGGTAAAACTCTCGAGCATGAGAAAGCTAACAATCTTATTCAAGAAATGCAGAATAGAGGGATAGAACCGAACGGCATAACATACTCCACTATAATATCCATTTGGGATAAAAGCGGGAAATTGGACCGAGCCGCAACACTGTTTCAGAAGTTAAGAAGCTCGGGTGTTGAGATTGATCAGGTTCTGTATCAAACCATGATTGTGGCTTATGAACGAGCCGGTCTAATTGGGCATGCAAAAAGATTACTACATGAACTTAAAACCCTGGATAACATTCCACGAGCAACAGCAATTACGATTCTTGCTGCAGCTGGTCGTGTAGAAGAGGCCACATGGGTTTTTCGTCAGGCGTATAATAGCGGAGAAATTAAGGATATATCGGTATATGCGTGTATGGTTGATCTTTTTTCAAGAAACCGAAAGCACTCTAGTGTTATTGAGGCATTTGATAAGATGAGAAAAGCAGGGTACTTTCCTGATTCTAATGTGATTGCTCTTGTTTTGAATGCGTACGGGAAGTTGAGGGAATTTGACAAGGCTAATGATGTGTATATCGAGATGCAGGATGAAGGGTGTGTTTTCCCTGATGAAGTTCATTTTCAGATGTTAAGTCTTTACGGTGCAAAAAGGGATTTTAAGATGGTGGAATCGCTGTTTGAGAGATTAGACGGTGATCCCAACATTAATAAGAAGGAACTGCATCTTGTTGTTGCTAGCATTTATGAAAGGGCGAATAGATTAAATGATGCGTCTCGAATCGTCGATAGAATGAAACATATGGGACTTCTGAAACGGGCGTGAACTGTGTTATTCAACTTAACGAAGGTGCCAAATATGAAAATATGTTGGTCAAGTACTTTTATTAGATTATGTAAATTATGATTTGAATCGTCAAGTGTTGTTAAAGCTGCCACTTTCGACCCGTTATGCAATACGGCAACAAGTTCTTTGGAACCCGTTATGACAACCAAATTGACCGTTTTTAAAGCTGCCACTTTCGACCCATACCTAAGTTTGGAAAAAAATCGCTATGACCCAAATCAATCCTGACCCGTCACCTACCCGGACATTTTGCCAGGTATACTTTAAATGACTCAAAAAGTCTCCTTGCTCTTGTTTATAACTTACATCCGCCAAATGGAGTCTCTGAACCATTTGGTTGTAGATTTTGGACTCCAACAGAACCTGTATATTTTCTTAATTTGACCTCACCCTTTTTAAACAAGTTTACATCGCCTATAAGAAAAAGGCATATAGCTCTAATTTTATGTTTTTTTTTAATTCTTTTTTCTAAAAACTCCAAAAAATGCATCCTAAAGCCCATCCCAAGTTCAGTTAGTCATATATACAGTCTACAGTATAGAAGCATAGATTTCTTTTTGAGTTATAATTCTGTAGTGTTTGCTATGACAAGAAAATCATGAAAATGATCAATTTATTGGGTGCATTATACATATATATAGCCAAGTCAGAAACAAACCACCCATTTTGTATCTACTTTTAACCGTGTATCCGAATTTTTCCCATAGCAATGTATTATCTTTTGTGTATTAGAATGAAAACATTTAGGATTTAGCATAGTTAACATAGACACACATGCGAGAATAGATACACGATCAAAGATCTGCGTGACAACATGAATCATATCAAGTAATTAACTAGTATCAGTAAAAAACATAAACCAACACCATAAATATTTAAGCAGTTGACACTTCATACAGAAGACCACTTTATTTGACACAATTCAGATTTCACTTGCCCAAATAAGTTTCAAGTTTTCTCAACACAATCAAACACTTGATAGGTTAAGCAGCAAACTTAGGAGTTGCCCTGTGCTTAAGGATCTTCTTCTCCAGTTCATCCTTCTTAGCACCAATAACCCTTTCCACCTCTTTCCCTTGTTTCAGCAACACAAGTGTAGGCATTGCCTGCACCCCAAACTGCTGCGCAACATCCTGCAATCACTTAATTATCTTAAATTCTTAATCATTAAAACTCAACAACCTTTCTAATTCCAACAAGATTGTTACAAACTAAAACTATCGCAAAATATGAGACTTGTCTCACATCAATTGTTTGGGCAACAAACGTGGAGTTTATAGACCAAATGGGCTCCTCACCCACCAAACTAGTCTTTTGGGATGAGTTCTCCTGTTAAGGCTGTAACTAGGGGTGCAAGCGAGTACAGCTACTTACGAGCTACTCGAGCTCGGCTCGGAAAAGATGTTTGAAATGAGCCGAGCGCCCGAGCCTAAAACAAGCTCAAGCCAGCTTGCGAGCCTAAACGAGCCCACTGTTTATATAATTTTTAAACAATATATTAAATATATATTTAAATAATAACTATTAAATTTATAAAATTATGAAAAAAACGCCCCGCTTGTGGTATGCTCATATAATATAAATATGTGTGCACGCTCGGGGGCAAAAGTTAAAGTGCTCTAATTTTAACGTTATTTTACTAATTTCGTGCAAATAACGTTAAAAGAGGGGATGGTTAATCATGCATCATGTGCTGGTGTTCATAGCCGAAAGACAAGGGGTGCATGCACTAATCGGTGTTTGTCTCAATTGTTGAGTGTTATGTGCCTTATGTCCAAGGCTTGATACAAAACTACTATCAAGTCGGGGGTCTCACTGTAAGCAGTCTCTCTATTCCTACGGGGTAAAGGTAAGGTTGTCTACATCTTACCATCTTCAGACCCTACCTTAGCTTTGCTATTGGTGGGATATACTGAGTATGATGATGATGATGATAAAATTATGAAAAAAAATAGCTAAATTATATATAAAATAATAATTATAATTAAGTAAAAATACCCAAAACTACAATGAAAGCTTCCATTGTCCAATGGATAATATAAATTAATTAATAAATAATAAATGAGCCGAGCCAAGCTCAAGCTTGAAAAACTACCTACGAGTCGAGCTCGAGCTCTAGAAACAAAGCTTGAGTTTGAGGTTCCATAGTTAAACGAGCTAGAGAGCTCCGGCTCGACTTGGCCTGTTTGCACCCTAGCTGTAACAAAGATCACTGATGGAAGCTCCAATTTCGGGGACACGGAATTGGAATTGAAGCAAAATTGGTTAAAACTTAGATACAATCAACCTCAAATTCCAGTCCCATAAGTTCAATTTAATACGAATCAAAATCAAATTAGGGTTTTATTTTTTTCTTTGTGAAACTGATAGGCCTAATCCTAATCCCTAATTTGAACACTAGTTCATTACAATAACATGGTGAATTGAACAATGAATTCACAAAAAAACGGTCCAAGATGACGGATGATAAAACAAACATAAACAAATATACCTGTAATTCATCGACATCGATCTTGATGAAGTCGATTTCAGGATATTTAGAAGAGAGAGAGCGTATAAAGGGCTCTAGCATCTTGCAAGGTCCACACCATGAGGCTGAGAAATCAACCACCATGAGTTTAGGGGACTGTTTGGACTCATTGTAATGGAGTTGCCAGCGGTTAGAAGAATGAAATTCGATGACTCGTGATTCGCCCGATGATGCATCGCCGTCGTTGGGACTTTGTTCAGATTCTCCCCAAAACGATGATAACACCGATCCCATATCTGCCTGCACACAACAACGGTATCTGGAGAGAAAGGTATGCGGACGGTTTTATGTGAGCTTTGATTTTGATGTTGTATAATGTACGCTACAGATCAGGTTGAGTTGCATATGTCCCTTTGACTTACTTTTTTGACATGCTTTATTCCTTGTGGGAAACGTATACATAGGGAATACCGGAAAGGGAGAAAAGTAACACCAAAGTCCACCGTTAGTTAAGAACCCGCACTACTTTTTTTTTTTTTGGAAAATAGCCAAAATGGCCCGGTCAACCTTTCAAAAAATGGCCAAGTCAAACGTCTTGGGGGAGACGCCACAAATGGGGTCTAGCGTCTTGCCGGCTGACCAACCATGCGCTGCCACGTGTCCGACAGTAAAGTCACGCGTCTGGACGTTTCGTTATGGCTGCCCATTTTTTCAGACGGCTTGAGCCATTTCACTCTCTTTAGCCGGCTACATCAGCTCGAGCCGGATTTCTTATTTTAACACGTTTGTTGTACGAATTGAAGACGTTTTTGTACGAGTTTAAGACGTTTTTGTAGGAATTTAAGACGTTTTGCATTTATTTAGAGGGATCCCTTATTTAAATACTGTACATTATGAAAAACCGTATTTGAAGTATAAATCTAAGATTCTAAAAGTTTGTTTTTTAGTAATTATCTCACAACATGAGGGTCAAGTTTGTTGTTTATACTGGGGGGAAGTGGGATGTCATTAACGGAAACATTGAGTATGTTACTAATGGCGATTCAAGGAGACGTGGTTTAGAAATTGAAACAGATCATTCATATAATAGTTTTTTAAACTATGTTTCTAAGATGTGTGATACTCCAAACATTACACGGTTGTCATACCGGATGTCTACGTTTACTGATCCGATCGATATAATTAATGATCGAGATGTTAGATTTTTTTTTTGATTTGGCGATGCAGAATCCTTTTGAATTATATAAATTATATGTTATTCAAGAGTCTGGTGTTGGTTCCTCTGGTTTTTCTTCTTTAAACAACTTCAAAACTCCAGATCTAAATATTTCAGTAAAAGAAAGTGTTGATGTTTTAAACGATGAGTGTCCTATTTTAGAAAGTAATTTTGAAAAATCATCCACGTCTAACAACGAATCAGCTTCTTCATCTATAGTGTTTGAGGCCGGTCATATATTCAATAACAAAGAAGAGATGAAGCTTGAGTTGGGAAAGAAATGTTTGTTAGAGCATTTCGAGTTTAAAGTTGATAGATCATCTAAGACACGGTATGAAGTGTCATGCATGGGTGATGGTTGTGAATGGCGATTTAAGGCATATGCTATTCCTGGTGGTAGTTTATTTTTTGTTAAACATATGAATGATAGACACACCTGTTCGAAGACGCAAACACACCCACATTTCCGTCAGGCTAACCCAAAGGTTTTGGGTCACTTTTTAAAGGAACAACTAAAAGACAGTGGTAGGATATATCGAGCGAAAGAGATTGTCAAAGATTTTAGACAAAGGTTCGAGGTTGAGATAACAAACCTTCAAGCTTGGCGTGGTAAAAGCCATGCACTTGAACTTCTACAAGGAACAACCCGAGACTCTTTTGCCAAACTACCAATATATTGTTACAATTTGAAGCTTGCAAATCCTGGAAGCGTTACTCACATCTTGGTTGATGAGCAGAGTCGTTTTGAAATGGTTTTTGTTGCGTTAGGTGCTGCGGTAAGTTACACATTTTCGTTTGTACTTGTTCTTATTTTTTTAGAATAACATGGGTTTGATCTTATTTTGTTATCATTAATTTTCAGATTCGTAGCTTTATGTTTAATCTAAGACCGGTCATTATCATTGATGCGGCACACCTAAAGGGTGAATTTAAAGGGACGTTGTTTTTAGCAGTGGCCATGGATGAAAATAATCTGATTTTACCAATTGCTTATGGCATAAGAAAATCAGAGGATGGTGAATCTTGGACATGGTTTCTCTCAAAGCTTAGAGAGTGTGTTGGTGAAATAGCAGATATGGCGATCATTTCGGATAGGGCGAATTCTATACATGTAGGTGTTAGAAACGTGTTTCCACGTGTTTACCACGGGTTGTGTTGTCGTCATTTAATGATGAATTTACGTTTGCCGTCGTCTAAAAAAAATACGAGGCACTATGGTGGAAGACATGTAAATCTTATCGGATGTCTGACTTTAACGAGTCATTCAATGCTTTGTGTCTTGCCGTTCCTAGAATACGCTAGGTTTTAACAAATATTGGGTTTGGTAGATGGGCAAGAGCTCATTGTCCCGGCAATCGATACCACTATATGACATCTAATAGTGCGGAGTCTATTAACTCTTTGTCTAGATTCTCGCGTAAGATGCCGATAACGTAACTTATCGAATTCTTCCGCGATTCCGTACAAAAATGGTTTTATGACCGTCGACTGCAGGGCATGCAGGAGAGCCACTCACTGACTCAGTGGGCACAGAAGAAAATTTTAAAGAAAATTGAAGGGTCTAGAACCTGGACTGTTGCAGGCATTGGGACAAACAGTTTTTGTAACAATCCTAAATAAACCGACACTCTCGAATAATTTTCCGACACCTTAGTATATTTTAAAACATCTCTATATGTCTTTAAATACAACCCGTATGTGAAAACCGAGCCCGAAATACAATAGTATTAAAAATAAAATTTAAAATCTGAAACTTGAGCTGAGGCGGGCCGCGTAGACCCACCCCAAACCTTACGCGGGCGGTATGAAGGTTAGAACCTGATTTCGTTTGATTTCTTAAGTTCAGGCGGGCCACGTAAGACCCCCATTAAGTTAACGCGGGCCGCGTGAGATCGAAATGGTGGCGCAGCCCGGTGATGACACGTGTCATCATCGTGGCGGGTCTAGGCGATGATCCGGACAAGCTACCCTGTTGACCAGGGTTGACGCGGGCCGCGTAGGCTCTTGCCTACGCTTACGCGGGCCGCGAGAGAGTCAAGATCAGCAACTATAAATAGAACGCATCGGATTTCATTTGGAATTCGCTCACAACGATTTCTTTTCTCTAAATTATTAATAGAAGGCATAATACTCGGGTATTATACCCCCCTAATTAGCGAAGTTCTGCTCCGTTGTAAGTATTATAACCCGTGGATACGTATTAGATACGCTGCCCGATTGATCTAGGGTTCCGTAATGGCTGTCGTGGTTCTGCCCGACGTAGTCATTGGAATGCCGTCTCGGGGAGGGTATTGCTAATGTTAAAATGAGTTATTATACTAACGCGTGTACATTTGTGTAAATTTTAGATTATCACCAGGAAACCCTTACGAAAAATCTAAGACAACAATGTGAGTAATCTCCTTTTTGTAAACAGTTTTTACAAAACCTTAACTATTTTACAATGCAATTTAGCAGTGATTGAGTCTTTGTAGTTCTTCAATTACTGCCGGTATGTTGGGGTTTTGTATACAAAATGTACTACACTGTGAGTAGTAAGTCGGGATGACAATACGTTACCATTGGACAATGAGTTAGCCAATGTGTAATATGACCCACAAGTCAGGATTGACAGTACTAATGGAGTAATTGTGTAGATATAAACATTGTAATCGCTCTCAATACTGTTTAAATTAAATTAATGTTTCTTGATTAAACTGGGATTCACTCACCAGTATTTCCCACTGACAAATGTTTTTAAAACGCGTTTCAGGTAACACCATGTGAAAGCCAATTAGAAGCCAGCTGGACAGCACTGAAGGCTTGGAAAAGTGGCTATAAAAGTTACCTAAATAAAGAAGGCGTTTTAATTCAAATAAAATGGGATTTATCCCTGTAAATCAGCTTGTAATAAAAACTTGGGTTTTATCCCAATATGTTTATATATATAAATGGTGGTTTTACTCTGATAAACATTTCCTAACTACGGTCCTGATGAAAATTTCTGCTGCCAAATTAAACGACACACGATACCACCGAAACTGGCTCGCGACCGCCCGTTCCCGGGGATCAGGGATCGGGGGTTGTGACAGTTTTCTTGTTGAAGACAGTGAGAAAAGGGGTTTAGTTGATTTTTTGAATCGTTCGTGCAGCTGCCGTGTCTGGCAAGTTTCTGGTCTACCTTGTGGGCATGTGATTGCTGTTTCAAGATTTTTGGGTGAACCTGATTGCAATCATTATGCATTCTCGTGTTATTCAAACGAAGTATACAAAAAAACGTATGAAGAATCGATTAATCCTCTGCCTCATAGGTCTGAATGGGTGATACCAGAAGGCCTTGGCAGTGTATTACCGCCGCATATTACAAAACGTCAATCTGGCCGTCCAAAAGAAAACACCCGAATCTTATCTCGTGGGGAAGAGCCCGTTCAGGTATATTGTTCGCGGTGTCGAACATACGACCATGGTCGTGACGTTTGTTTAGATCCAATGCCATCACAGATTCGTTCACGTAAATCATCAGGCAAAGGAAAAGGGAAAGAGACAGAAACCCAGAGTCCAACGGATGACATTTGTCCATCTTATAATTTAGCAGAATTTTAATAATAGCTTGGTTTTTTTATGTTTTAATTAGGAAAATCATGTAACAAATTCTCGTAACCGCAATAGTAATTAGTACTTTTAATTTATATAAGAATTAAATTTTACAATGCATACGTCCAGCCTTAAAAAATTAGTTGGTGTGTAGCGCTCGGCGTAGAGTTCATTAGCCATGTAGTGTCTATATCTGACACAAGCATCCTGCATGTTTACTTCGTTCCATGTCAATGAACGGTTGTAAACTAGATTTTCCAATAGCATACATATGATAACACCTGAGTTTCGGCCAATATGAGCTCCGTGGTCAGGCCACACAACATCCCCGCAATACACCAAACCGCTACTTCCATAAATTTAAAACGGGGTAGGAGATCCGGATTTTGATTCCGGAATTTGCATCGAAACACCTAGGAATAAATATGGGTCGTGAACTGGTAAGTTCCATCAACCCACATTTATATTGGCCTAGGTGATATGTAACGGGTTGTTCACATTTTCTTCAACGGTTCTGCGGCTTCGGTGATGTTAGAGGACCTGGCTAACACATTGGTAAGAGCCCATTGTGTTAGCCAAAGTCTCATCAACTACCCTAAACGGGCAGAGCCGTCATGTGCCGAACAACCCGTTGGACCATTCACGTGTCCGTTGTAGATGAGTTCTTGAACCTAATCGACCCCGCAGAGCACGTGGAAGGGGAAATCCGATCTCATCCCATTAAAAGGGAGAAGATCTGTGTCCGTTGTAGATAACTTCTTAGACGCGTTGTAGATGACTTCTTAGACCCGTTTGTTGAATCAGGGGGTCTGCCCATTTTTTGAAGCTGTGAACACCAATGGGGTAGAAGATACGGTGAAGAAGAAAACGTTGTGTATAACAGGGTTGAAAATTGTGAACGACTTAAAAAGAGGTTTCAAACGTCTTAAAAATAACTTTGAAAACCGGGAAACGTCTCAAAAGTCTCAAGTTTGAATGAAACGTCTTAAAAAGAACATTGGAAAACGGGAAACGTCTCAAGGTTTGAATGAAACGACTTAAAAAGAACTTTGGAAACCGTGAAACGTCTCAGGTTTTAATGAAACGTCTTAATTTTTTTTTTTAAAACGTGATAATTTCAGACGTCTCAAGCCGTGTTGAGGCGTCTCAAGCCGGCTTCAAACGTCTCAAGCCATGCAAAACTATCAGCTTATCAGCTCAACTTTTAAAACGTCTCAAGCCGCCGTCTGAAACGTCTCAGCCAAGACGTTAAGACGTCTGAGCTGCGTCGGACACGTGGCAGCGTTTGGTTGGTCAGCCGCCAAGACGCTAGAACATGTTTGTGGCGTCTCTCCAAGACGTTTGACTTGGCTATTTTGGAAAAGCTGACCATAACTTGACCATTTTGGCTATTTTCCCTTTTTTCTCTTTTTATATCTTATGTGTGTTTGTTCGTTTGGTTCATTTACAAGTTACAACCCTAATTTAGGGGCTCTTCATGAGCCGAGTTGAACTAGGGTAAGCTCTGGCTCGGCTCAGTTATAAACCAAGCTTCCTTGGTTCTATTTGGATTTGAAACCGAGCTGAAGATATAAGCTTGAGCTCGTCTTGGTTTTAAACTGAGTTGGATCGGCTCGGCTTGATTTAAAAAAATAATAATACATAGATCTCAAAATTTAATAGTCTGAAATACTATTCAATAGTTCAAAAGAACATATCTAAAATAAGTTAACTTAATACATTACAAGTCAAATTCAAGGGCATGTTTGGCTAAGCTTTTCCAACAAACTTATTGACTTAATCAAAAAGTTAAAAACGAGTTTTAGCGTTTGGCAAACTTAAAAGTACTTTTCAAAATGACTTTTTGAAAAGAAGAAAAAGAAGTTTTTGAGAAGTTAACATGTTTGTGACTTTTTGATCAGCTTATAACTTTTCAAACACCAAATTACCAGATTACCCCTGATTTAACACTCCTTATATTATATTTGTTTGTCCTTTTAGTCATTTTACATCAATAAGCTAAGCCAAATACTTTTTAAAAAACAACTGATTGACTTATTGGCTTTTCCCACCCCATAAGCTAATCCAAACACTTTTTTTAAAAACACCTTTTCAAAAAATCATAAGTCAATAAGTTCTTTTCACAAAAAATCATTTCTCACTTAAATAAGCTTAGCCAAACATGCCCCAAGTTTAACAACACAAAATAAGTTTTAAATTAAGAAAATACCATATTAGTTCATTGCAATGGACCTTCAAATATGTTATAGATATCAAATAGCACTCTTAAATACATGTACATAATAATCAGTTGTAATATATTATAATGTATATAAAAATTAAATATTTTATAAGTGAAATAATCTGGGCTAAGTTGAGCCAAGTAAAATAATCTGAGTAAATATTATACCAAGCGAGCCAAACTGAGTCAATTCGGCTCGTTACAAGCTGAGCCTATCAAAGCTCACTTTCTAACCGAGCCGAGCCGATTCGGATCAGTTTAAAAGCCAAACTGAGTCAATTCGGCTCGTTACAAACCGAGCCGAGCTAAGCTCACTTTCTAACCGAGCCGAGCCGATTCGGACTAGTTTAAAACCGAGCCATATCAAACGAGTTTTTTCTGAGTAAAATTTGAGCGAGCTCTGAGTCGCAAGCTTTTTGAACATCTATACCCTAATTAAAAGAATTAAATTTTGAAACGTTAAGGCTAGAGGGTGTGGTTGAAAGCCCCTATGGGCTTTATCACGCCACATCAGCTGCATCTAGGTGCCACCTCATATGGGGGGCTTTAAAGCCCTTTCCTTTAAAATCATTGCAATGATTTAAAGCCTTTTTTTAAAAAATATATAAAAAAAAAGAAAAAGAAAGAGGAAATAAAAAAAGAGGGAAATGTGATTGGTGGAAAAGAAATGAGTCCCACATGCATATTTAATAACGCTCGTTACTGGCCTGGCAGAGGATTGATGGCGCCCCCTCCTTTGGCGCACAGGAGATGGGTAGGGAGCGCTAAGGGACACTAAAAGTGATGAAGATGATGCGACCAGGGACGTATACCACACCGCCTATAGCAAGTAGGGATGAGCAAATACCGATACCGTCCCGCTCCCGAAAAATACCGATCCCGAATTTTGTGTAAACTTGATACCGATACCGAAATATATCGGTACGGTACGGTATCGGTATTTTGAGGGTAAAATTCGGTATTTTACCGATATCGTACCGTACCGATACCGAAAATGCCAAAAAGTAAATACCGTTTCCAGTATCGAAAAAATTCGGGATCGGGATAGGATCAGGATAGGATCGGAACGATATTTTATACCAATTGCTCATCCCTAATAATCCCTAATAGGAAATAGGAAGGGCATCATAAAACCTGGTATTAAACCAAACCTCACGGCCACTTTACTCATATATTTAAGTTTTGTGCTTGGTTCATCTGGGAAGATTAATTAGAAAGCGATTCAGTTCCCGCCCATCCTCCACAATTCAAACTAGATCTCAAATAACTTTTTCTTCTAACACGCTCGGCCAGCCTTCAATCAAGTTCAGGCTCCGATTAAGCATGAGTTCCCGTGTAGGTATCTATCATAATCCCTAATTTGTTGATTTCACTCTCTTTTTAGTTTTTACTCATCCAACCTTGTCATCTAGGCGATAAGGCTGATGATCTCTGGTCCCAAATTATAGCAACTGAATCGGATGAACAACAACAGCAGCAAACCGCCATTGTTTACAGACGCCAAACCCCCCAAAATGAAACCCTACCAACCACGTGAGTTTATATTAAAAAAACTAAACATTTTTTTCTGACCCCTTGTTCACGGTCCGGTTCTAAACCTTGAAACCTTCTAAACCGGTCGGTTTAAAAAATTATAGACCATAGTGAACGGTTTGATTTGCGGTTTATACTTAAAACTGACCGTATAAAACCAGACCGAAGCGTAAAGTTTAACTATATTTTTTTAAAATATTTTGTGTTACATATTTTTAACTCTTTTTAGTTTATACCATATTTAATAAAAAATATAACTAAGCCTAAAATTTAAATGCAAATGCATCCCAGAGTCCAAGCCCCTTCAAATGCAAATGTGTTACTAACGGTCTGGTTCACGGTTTGAAATAAAAACCGTTAAAACCGGACCGTGAACATCCCTACGCTTACCATTGAATGAATATTTGGGTTGCAGGAAGCGTGCGAGTTCTATTCGGAAGAATAATCGGGTGAGTTTGGCTCCAGGGAAGAGGATCAGCTGGAACCGTTCCCTCTTCACCAGGTATTTTTTTTTATTCTAACTTAATATATTTCTAGTTTCCACAACCGGGTGAGTTAGTGTTATGCTTATACATTTAATTTTCAAAATCCAGAGGGAGGACAAGTATTGCTGTTGCTGTGTGCAATAACTATGGACCAGGAAAGGAGAAGCCAACAAGAAAAAACAGACCTCCCCTTGCTAGAGTATGATTCCTCATGTACAGGTTGTATCTATTCAGCTTTTGTTTCTTTGTAATTAATGTGCCATATGTTCTAGGCAAAAGGCGTAGGCGTACCCCCTCAAAACTATGAAAAGGAGCGCGCATACTTTCAGGAGGTGGATGCATTTGAATTGCTAGAGGAAAGCCCATCTCCTCAAAACAAAACGTGGGTTATGGGCACCAAACAATGTGTTCTTCCATCACATATTTCAACAGTGTTGAACAAGTGGTTGCAAAACCGCAGCCGTGGTCCCTCTGCCTCACTTTCAAATATCTTAGAAACTCCACAGCTATCCAGGGATTCTGTTGGTGTTTTGGATTTCTCTAGTCAAAACAAATGTAGTTCAAGTTTCATTGGTTCCAGTTCCGCAAACAAAATTGAAGAAATAGAAACAACGGCTGAAGATTTAGGTTTTGCAATTCATAATCTCTCTTTATCATCACAAGACTCTGGCTTGGATGAACGATGGGATCCGTTATTGGACCTATTAAAAGTCTGTGGGCAGTCTTCTCCATCAGCATTTTCAGATGTGCTATCTCAGTATTGGTTGGTTACTCATTTAAAATGTTTATTGGCAGAATTAGCACTTGATGAAATGAACATTTAACACATGGATCTCTTGTGAATACAGTGACCTCCAAAGTATAGCTAAGGTAGGTGAAGGTACATATGGGGAAGTTTTTATTGCTGGTGGCACTGTCTGCAAAGTTGTTCCCTTTGATGGAGACTCGTTAGTGAATGGAGAAGTGCAAAAGGTACTTCATGTTGAATCTATTAGCCTTGCATTGTTTGGTTATTTAACTTTGAACATATTGGTTATGGATTATTATAGTTATCTTCCTAAATTCAACGAAACCATGTACTTCAATGAGAATATAAGTGTTGATTTTTATTTTTGTTGGTGGCATCTGTTAGACTTTAACCTTGTATTCTTGTTGTGCTATAGAAAGCTGAAGAATTACTTGAGGAAGTTATGCTTTCCCTGACCCTCAATGACTTAAGGGGAAATGATACTCATATTCATAATGTTTGTCCTACATTCATACAAACGTTAAGGTAATTCTTCTTTTACATACACACGCACACACTCATGCTGGGGCTACTAGAAAAAAAACTATGTGGCCATTGATTTGTAGTTGTAGATGTTGAGTTTTGTAGTTTGAAATAGTTTATAACTTTATAATACCACTAGAATTGTATATACTGAGTCTAAATAAATTAGATTTGCCTTAAACTGAGTTTCAAAATATGTTTTTTTGTTGTTATTGGAGTTTATCTGTATATTTATTTTAGTTTTGAATTTTAAATTCGTATGACCAAACAGGTAATCGTCATTTTGTAACGTGTAGTTTCATATCATGTCTATTTGTTAAGGATGATCGTTAATGATCTTAGTTGTGTGTAGGTATTAATTTTTTTCAAGAAAATAGTTTTGAAAATAGCTCATAGGTTAATGGGAAGATTGGATCTTTTAATTTTTGTTTGTAAATTCTTTAGTCAGCAACAACTTTTTGTAGTGTTTGTTTGTTTGTTTGACTGGCTTGGTACCTTATATGATCCAGCTTATGTGAACTATGGATTTGCAATGATTATGGTCTACATTCATGACTGATGATTGCTCGCATTTGATTTCTTATTTATGCAGTTTAAGGGTATGTGATGGTGTTTATGATGGTGCGATGATTAGAGCGTGGGAAGAATGGGACAAAAAGCATTTTTCAGAGAATGATCATCCTATTGAGTTTGCTGAGAAGCAGGTTTCAGATAATTATGATGAGGCTTCATTTACTTTTTTTTTTGGAAAAAGTTCTAACAATTGTATTCATTTTTACCTCAGCGTTTTGTTGTGTTTGTTCAAGAACACGGAGGGCAGGATTTGGAGAGTTTTGTGCTACTGAACTTTAATGAAGCGCGCAGTTTGCTAGCTCAAGTATGTTCTTTCATGGCGACTCTAAACTATGAATGAGTTGACCCGGGTTATGTTTTATCTCTTATGCGTCAAATCCGCTAAAACGAGTTAGTTGAAAGCTTGGTTTAAAAAAGCGTGCGTTAAGCGCGCTTAAGAGCAAAGCGACCGTAGGCGCAAAGAGTTGCGCCTTGTGTGACATAAGGTGAGCTCTGTACAAAAAGCGAGCTTTTTGGAAAAAAAAATCCCACATTCCTACCGAGGCACACACTTTTTGTACAGAAGGTGTTTTTGTGCTTTAAACTTTTATACATGTAGCTAAAATGGTTGTACATTTAAGTGATTTATACATTAAGTCATATTTAAATTTTAAACCTTACTTATAACTATATTTTGGGTAAGGGAGGCTAAAAACTAATAGGATACGTACAAAAAAAAAATATAAGCACTTTGCGCCTCGCGTACGAAAAGCCTTTCACTTTTGCGATTTGCGCTTTGAATTTAGACCTTGTCGCTTTTGTGCGCTTCGCGCTTTTGTAAACCAAGGTTGAAAGTCACTTAAACTTTATTTTAGTTGCATGATGCATTATAATATATATAAAAGGATTAGACAAAAAGTGTTTCAGGTCAATGCGTACCAAAAAGTAGCTATTAGTTTTGAATTACTATCCAACCCGCCTGTTTTAGGAAAATGCAGTGACGCTAGTCTTGTTCTAACGACTACTTAAACATGTATTCAGGTTACCGGGGCTTTGGCGGTGGCAGAAGCTGCTTTTGAGTTTGAACACAGAGATTTGCACTGGTTTAGTAACTAACCTTCATTATCTGTTTTCAGTTATACTTTTATCATGGGTGGTTGTCTATTGAATTTTTGTCGCCATATAGGGGCAATATCTTGTTGAGCCGAAAAGGTACTGAAACATTGGACTTCATTCTTGACGGGAAAAAAATGCATGTCAAGACATATGGATTAGTGGCATCGATAATTGATTTTACACTCTCCAGAATCAATACAGGTACTCTTGTTTCTGTTGTACAACTATAATCCAAGTCATGTGCTTATTATTATTATATGGTGGCAATGTGGCAGGTGAAAGTATTCTTTTTTTGGATCTATCCTTGGATCCAGGACTCTTTGAAGGCCCGAAAGGAGATATACAGGTAGCTCATAGCTGCAATCAGAAGATACCAATTTAATTCTAAAGTTTCAACTTTCAGTGTTTTAATATTTTGTGCAGTCAGAAACTTATCGGAAAATGAAACTAGTTACAGAAGATTGCTGGGAGGGAAGGTATAATTTGACTAATTCTGTATAACTACTATGATAAACTCTATAATTTGACTAACTTTTTGTCCAAAATATAGATTTTTTATAAATAGTTAGCGTGTAAAAGTATGTTTATAAACTTTGGATGCTCAACCCGTTTGATCAGTCAGCACATTTATAAATATAATGAGTTGAAACTCGAAAGTGCTATAACAAACAACTGCTTCTGGTTGATGATACACAGTTTTCCGAAGACGAATGTGCTGTGGCTGCAGTACCTGGTGGACATTTTGTTGCAGAAGAAAGATTATGTAAGTCCTTATGATTTGGTGTGAATAATTTAATATTTCAGGGCTGCTGTAATATGATATTGTTAACTTTGATAGGATCGAACATCTAGAGACGAGAGGGAGTTACGTTCATTCAAGAAGCGTTTAAACGGGTACAAGTCTGCAAAAGAATCGGTGGTCGATTCCTTTTTCAGTGACCTAATTATCGTTAGTGATGCATAGATTATGTAAGGTTCAAGTCACTTTTAGCTTTGAAAAGAATGTCAAGAAAATAGATTATGTAAGGTTCAAGTCACTTTTAGCTTTGAAAAGAATGTCAAGAAAGTAGATAGTAATTTGGAATGGATGATGTGTATGCATTTGTATATCCACAATGCTGACTTTCTTTTAGGTTAATTCTTAGTGCATTCACATCCTTTCTACCATTTTTTATCTTATAATTACAGTAAAAACAACTAAATTTTCCCTCCCTATATTTTTTATACTTTTATTATTACGTTTTCTCTCTCTTCTACTCACAATCACTTTCAAAATATATTAAAAAAATATAGAACAGTAATCTCTTAACTTAAATATATAGATGAATAGTAACCTTTTCTCTATCCACTCACAATCTAGTGAAGGATAAAGAACTCTCTCCCATAATTTCATGAATAAGGTTAATAACTTAATATGTTATACAGAGGCGTATCATGTGGACCTATTGTTTTAAATCAATTTTGTGAGTTTGTTTTAAAATTTAAACCGATGTTAAACCCAACACAACTGGGGGTTTTATTGTAGTTATAAATTAAAACGACAATCTTTTAAGTTTTAAAAATATAAATATAAAAAGTTGTTTCTCTTCCATTCCAACATGACGTTTATTATTATTATTATTATTATTATTATTATTATTATTATTTTTTTTTTTTTTTTTTTGCAATAATATGAATAAATAAACATACCAGAACATGAACTTGTAGTGGTCCAATCCATTTTAGGCCCATCCTGCTTTGGTTTCTAAGTTTTGTAATAGCAGGATAGAGTTGCTCATCATTCGAGCCAGCACCAACTTAGGCTCGAGCATGCACCAACTCAGGCTCATGCGTGAAAAAAATGTCACACATGCACAACCAGGCTTTTTATATGCGAGCTCATTAGCTCAACCATTTATGTTTTTCTTGCATGAGTTATTAACCCGACAAACCAACGAGCAACCTTATAGCCACGCCTGTATATTTGTACGAGTCAAGGAAATTAGCTCGAGCTGATTTCACTCAATTTTTATCCGGCTAATTTCAAACGAGATACTTTAGTTATTTAATTATAGAACATTTTTACATAATACCCTAACTCAAACCAACCTAGCTAGTTTTCTTACATGACAAGGGTAATATATATTTATGAGTTCTCAATGTTACTATAAATAAACCTACCTCCTCCATGCGCTAACCAGTTCCCCTTTCCAACTTTTCATTAGATTCACTTTGCTAAATGATGAAAGAAATCTTAAATATCACATAAATAAACTTTGTTATTAAAATTTTCTTCGTTTGATCTTTCAAAAACCAATCATTTGATCAAAATTCTTATATAAACCCACCCCTTTTCATCTTTTACCATCTGCAACAATCCCTTAAAAGGGTTTTGAGATTTCTCATAATGAATGTTGACAACATATTCATCCCATTCTTCCTTTGTTTCTCTATTCTTTCACTAGATTTCCCTCTACAATCATCAGGCTTACGCAAAATGTATATCTCTTTAATCAAATCCATTTCGGTTTGTAGAATAAACGGATCATCAATTCATTTCTGATCCTCCAATATTGTTTTTGTCAGGGGCCGATCGTCGGTGATCAGACTGCCGAATGATAAATCCTATCGTCAGCATTCTTTTGATCCATCTCGGGTCACCCAAATTTCGAGGCATCCAAGGTTTTATAGTTTATACCCTACCCTGTACATTGTTGACAATTGCATAATTTTAATTTAAATCAATGTAACATGCATGCATGCATGCAAACTTTTTATTTCTGTTTGGGCCATACAGGGCATTCTTATACAGAAACTTTTTAACAGATGAAGAGTGTGATCATCTCATTGAAGTGGTTGGTCTTCACTTCCCAACTTGTTATCCGATTTCTTTACTTAACTTGATGGACATTATGGTTTCTGACATTTCTGCTAAGCCTATAAGACAAGATTTTATTGCTTCGTGCTAATTCGGCTTTGCTTTCCGGTGATTTAGGCAAGGGATAAGCTACAGAAATCAATGGTTGCTGACTCTAAAACTGGTAAAAGCATAGAAAGCACGGTTCGTACCAGCAAGGGCATGTTTATTAGGAAAGCTCAGGTCAGCAAACGCTTCACAACAAAAAAATATATTATTATTATTATTATTATTTTTTTTTGTAATAAAGTTAGTCCATTGGATTAATGCTTGATATATATACAATTTGACGTTTTTTTGCAAATCGAAATGGGAAATAAAGGATATTAAGTTTCATATGCTAAGGAAAAAGTAGTTGTGCATTGTAATTTTAGTGTTGATTATGATATTCAATTTATTGTTTTTCTTTGAAGGATGAAGTGATTGCTAGTATTGAATCAAGGATTACCGTTTGGACATTCCTTCCTCTAGAAAATGGGGAGGCGATACAGGTATTGCAGTATGAAAAAGGTCAAAAATACTTGCCGCACTGGGATTACTTCCAAGATAAGGCCAATCAGGCATTAGGTGGTCACAGGATAGCAACTGTACTTATGTATTTATCTACTGTTGAGAAAGGTGGCGAGACGATATTCCCCAATTCAGAAGTATGTTTAATTTGGTTAATATCGAATGCTAGTCATTATGGTTTTTTGTTGTTGTTTCCTGTTTTTAATTGGTTTTTTGTTTATCTCCAGATGAAAGAATCTCAACTCAAAACTGATGAAGACTCTGAGTGTGCAAAAAAGGGTTATGCTGGTATGTCAATTCTTCAAGAATTAAACATCTACTCTTATTTTGTTAAAAGAAGACATGATATTGCTTCTGATTTTTAAATTTGAACATACGTACTACATTAACACAAGGCTCATTGGCTCTGCAAGAGTTGAGGTGGAAAAATGGGCTGGTCAGGCGGGATTGGTAATGGGTCAAACGGGTTCTGGTCGAAACTGGTCATTCTGGTAGAAGTCAAAACATGATTGAGTCCAGTTGTCTTGACCCACATACGTTTTTGTCCATTATTTTATCTTTTTATAAATAATGCATTAGTTCTGGTTACATTAACAATATTGTTATAAAAATCATCTAAAACTTAGCATTAAACGATATGTTGGATGCATCACATTAGAATTTTGACGACTTTCAACTATATTTTATGTAACGCCTTTGACTAGTCACACGTCTCAAATGAATGAATCATATCATTCAGATGTCTTTCTAAAAAAATCTGCATTGCATTTTGCAATAAGGTTGTTTTTGCTGCAAGACCTTTCAGTTATTACGCAACTGGAAGAATTAGAACGTCATTGTGGGTCCCACTTGTTTGATATGAACAAGAGTTAAGATGTTAATGTAAAAAAGGTGGTATCTTTTGTGGCATATAATTCATTGACTTTTAAGAGTCAAACATATAATTTTTTGGATCAAAATGAGCATATGTATAACACAAAAAATCCACAATCTAAAGTATTATAATTCTATATAAAACTTACATAAATCAACTCAAGACCGACAAAATATAATTCGAGTACTTGACAATGCATTGTTTTGACTTTGCAGTCAAACCCAAGAAGGGTGATGCTCTTTTGTTTTTTAGTCTTCATCCTAACGCTACAATCGACCCAACGAGCTTGCATGGGAGCTGCCCTGTTATAGCGGGTGAGAAATGGTTGGCAACCAAATGGATTCATGTCAGGAGTTTTGATCGTAAACGGGTTAGTGCAAGTAGAAAAGAAAGACTGCAGGGAGGAAACCCTCAATCGATCTGAATCAGCTGTTTGTGGTGAATGCAACAATAAATGGTCCCTATAAGATTGACTCTAGTGATAGCTCTGAAAATTGTAGGAAGAGCTTAGTTTTGTGGTTGATGATGGCTTTTTGCATACATTTAGTTATTGTGTTATTTGCTTCTACATAACTTTTTTGTATAGAACTTACCTTTATGTTTATGGTAGTTATTATGTTTCTTTTTTAGAAATGAGACCTCATTAGATATTCTTTCGCAGGATGAGATGGACAGAATAACACCAATAGACCTAGGGGTGTGAATTTCTGCCATGAAACAAACTAAACACATAATTCGTGGGTTTGGTTTTAAACCATACGATAGTAAAAAAATTGATAAAAGGTTTTCATATAATTTTTGTATAACATTTTCTAAACTGATTAGCTTGCATAATTAACTAATTATATTATACGCAAAAACTAAGTCAAATCTATTTCAGTGCCGAGTGATAACCGAAACTAAAAATATATTCTTTGAAGTTTGGACCAAATATGAAATTTTAGCTAAACAGGGAATCAACCATGTAATTTACTTTTATTTATAATATCATATGTCCCATAGAATGTTATACTTGTCATTTGGTTACTTAAACTTCGATTTAAATGCATATATTTGTTAATAGTAGTTTTTCGTTCTAAGAAATACGCCTACAAGTTCAACTCTTTTCTTGAAGCTTTATAAGTTGAATTTAAAATGAAAAATGGTAGCAATGTTCCTTGCCAGTTCACCCTAATGAATTTAAATCATAGGAATATTTTTTTTAACATATTCATACATAAATAGGCTTCACGTTTTTTGCATTAATTGTTACAAAATAAACAAAAATATTTCTTGTATACATTGTGATGCATTAAAAATATCTTAAAAACAAACAAGACTCCACTTTTGTTTTAGAGTTAAATGCCATTTTAGTCCCTAAGGTTTGGGCTATTTTGTTAGTTTAGTCCAAATATTTCATTTTTCGCATGTGGGTCCAAAAAGATTTCAACGTTACCATTTTAGTCCACTGGGTTGACTTCATCTATTTTTTATGTTAACGAGAAGGGCAATTCCATCATTTTATATGTAATTCTGTTAACTAGAAGGACAATTCGGCCATATAAAATGCCTGAATTGCTCTTCTCGTTAACAGAAAAAATGGATGAAGTAAACCCAGTGCACTAAAATGACAACGGTGAAACATTTTTGGACCTACATGCGAAAAAATGAAACATTTGAACTAAATTGATAAAATGGACAAAACCACATAGACTAAAATGACATTTAACTCTTTATTTAAAAAAAAAACAAAAAATATCTATTTTTTTTAATTGAAGAAAAAAATATGTGTGATATTAAACAAGTTGAATAAAAGAAATATTAACCCATGAGGGTGAAATAAGAGAAGCGAAGAAAATAATCTTAGACTCATAGAACTATGACACTTGACACAATTTATTTATTTATTCTTATCAAAAGTGTCATGACTAGTAAATATTTTAAAGTATTATCGTTAGTTTTGCATTATTTAATTTTTCTTAATAAAATTTAATTTATCAGTTAGTTTCGCGTTCGTTTTTATACTTTCCAATAAAAAAACACGTGTTGATTACTATACCTAGTGTTTGTATCATAACGATACTAAAATGGACTGAACCTATGCCGACCGAAATTCGCCACGAAACAAGGTGAATCCCACTAGTATGTATAGATTTGTATTGTATAGCTTTTTCCCACTAGTATGTATAGATTTGTATTGTATAGCTTTTATTTTTCATGTATCTTTTTTATAGTACAAGGGCTTGAATGCAATTTTATGTACCGTTGAAACCACAAACTTTGGTCAAAATATATACACACAAAAACAAACAACTTTCAGTTAGACGACCACAATAGTCGTCTCTCGAGGAACCCCAGTTTTCCCTCCCCTGATTTTGAGCAGTTTCTCAATGGCAGATCATCAAGTAAGTAATCTCTCAATTCATTTTTAACCTAACCGCACACATTATTTGCAGTTTTACATATCCTGTGATCTCCATCTGTGTTTGTAATTTGAGTGTTTTAAATCGAACTCGATTCGTGTTTTAGATTTTTTTTATTTTCAGAAAATGGAGGCGTTGAAGAAGGTTTACGCAGAGATGATACTGTACACAGCGAAAGAGGCAGCTGCTCGAGCATTGGAGTCGGAGCGTAAAGCACTTCACATTCATCACGATCTGTGTAACACAAAAGACGAGGCCATTCGGATGCTTCTTCGGTTCAAACAATTGATCGATGTCAAGGTATTGATTTGTATACGTTAGGTTTTGTTGTTTGTGATTGTTAAATGATTTTTACTAACTTTAACTCTTCTGGTAAATTGATTGTTTTGCTTTGCTTTGGTTTCAAATAGGCAACAGAATCTAGAAATTGTTTGTGATTGTATCTGCTTGAAATTAAGATCAGGAGTTGCATCATATAGATAGACAGATGCCTATTGCTTGTAGGTTTATTTAGTTAATTCGGATGAATTTGTTGGCAGATATCAGCACAGTGACTTGAAGATGTCATGTGTGGGTTGAAATTGCTATAATTTGTGAATTTAACTTTTGTTTTGTTTTGTTTTGTATTGTATTGTTTACCATACCATGATGTTCTGCATTGTTCAAGAACTCTGTAATCGTTATCGTGTGGTTGTTTAATATTGTGAAAGAACATGCCTCCAATTTGCTGCCAACAGTTATTGTTGGTGACACCAGTAGTTAGTTTAGTAAATTTTGTGGAAGTTGTGTTTTAGTGTTCCTCCTATTAATTGAGATAGTTCTAGTAGGTTGTCTAATTAATATAATTTTACTACCACATTGATCCATATTGACTCTATTTTACACTTTCCCTCCTTACTTTTAAACCCATTGAGGCTGCAAGGTATCTTAATTCATATGTACAAAGTTGTATCCATAAATCACAGTTCTCATTGTCAGATTAAGAACAGGGGCAGACCTAGTAAGGGGGATGGGTGGGCGGACGCACCCCTTTAAAAAAAAATTAGTGTATTTTATAGGGCAAAGTCCCACCCGCACCCCTTGAAAATTTGGTTAAACCCCTCATCCGCACCTCTTGAAAATAATTTCTGTGTCCGCCACTGATTAAGAAGCAGTTTCCTTTGTAATTTAAGATTTAAAAGGCCTTTAGATTGATTGCTACTGAACTACGACAAGTATGACTTTGAAGTTGAGACCTCGAGACGGTTAGACTTTTCTTTCTACTTTAATTTTGGTAATATCTGGTGGTAGGGTTCATATCAAGTTGCAACTTATCTTAGAAATTTATTTTAGAAATAAGCATACTAGAATACTCTTATGAATTATCACACAACTACTCTTTCTTGTTGGACAAACTTGTTTCTTAGATGAATATATCTTACAGGGGGAATATCTTATTTTGTATTAGGTAGCTCAAACTTGTATGTTAGGCACTGGTGGTGTCATTTTACCATTCTAACATGTTATCTCTTTGTTTATTCTTATATAAGTTATAACAATGCAAAATATGTGAACTTATATTACTGACACAATGTGACAAAACTGTCTAAACTTTCCTTGATTCAGAAAACTGAAGCAGAAAGAACAGCATTGAGTCAACAAAATAGAATCAAAGAGCTGGATGCGCAGCTTAATGAAACAGAAGGAGTGATAATCGATCTTAGAGCAGAAATAAGGAGTGCCCGTGAACGTTTGGAGGAAATGAAGAGTATCCACATGTTACATTCAAATGGACTGTCTGAAAACAAGCACACCCATCAGGAAAATTCAGATAATTCAGATGTTACTGAACACTTCAGATGCTCTTCTCAATGCAGTAAAAGTTACAATCCAGCTAAAGAGATTACAACGTCAGGTCCTAATTCAACTTCCATAATTGTTGGAAACAAAGAGCCCGAGTCATTTAGAAATGGATATACTCATAGAATTCAAGAAATTGAGAGGAATTTGATGGATAAAAAAAGTATTTCTGAACAAAAAGAGTTAAATATCAATGTGGATGAAAAGAATTCTGAAAAATGTGCTCAATTAGAAGTTGACACTGAGAATAAAGATATAAAGAACATTAACGGATCGGAAGCTTTTTCCATTAACAACAGGGTTTCCAAAGATCAAACTGTTAAAAGACTTCCAAAGAGTGTTGGGTATGTGCAATCAAACCACAAACTTTCTCGCTTTGGTCGTGAGAAGTTGAATCTCAAAGATAAATATAGCGGAAACGATGCAAAACTGACAGAAACTAGTGAAAATAGTGCAAGTACTCTCCGTAGAAGCATTAGAAAAAGGAAAGTTAGGTGTTGGGATGAAATATCTTCATTGTTCAAGTCACGTGCCTCACTTTCTCATTGCAAGAAACACTTGGTCAACGACGGTGTGAAGTTTGAAGAAACCAAGTCTGAGGACACCAATGTAGCGAGTGATTCACTGGTTGAAAAACATGAAAGTGCTGCAAAAGAATCTGATGGAGTTGCTTGTAATACATATAACAACAGGTGTCTGAAGTATACGTTCAGCAGGCGGCATAAGAAGGTTTTATCATCTAAATCTGATAACTATTCTTCTCATGGAAACAGTTGTAACCATGAAAACAAGAAGCCTGATCTGATTGAAGATTCATCTAGCGATAGCCAAAACATGATGGACATTGCTTGCCAGGTTAGTTTTCTCTTCACCAAATTTCTTTCACACCATAATTGAAGTTATTCACCCCTTAAAGTAAGCATATGTTTTAGGATCGATGATCAGGTGCACCATAATATTCATTGCTGGGATTCTTATAAATTTGTGTGATAAGAATAGCATATTTTGACCAGTATAGTTTCGGGCCTCAAGTCTTGTCCTCTGATTGCCTGGTGTACATTCTAAATCTGGCTTCATACCCGCGAACATTTTTACACATATAGTTCTCATTACATAAACAAAATAGGACGCACAATCCGTTTTATGGTCAGAACTAGATAGACTTAACATTCAATCCATTTAATGACCACAATTAGACTGAAGTATAGAATCTCCAACATTTTGGGACCAACGGGTGTGATTTCCATCTAACTTGTCAATAGAAGGGTTTTTTTTTTTTTTTTTTCAAATTTAAACAAAACTTAACGATTACATTTTTAATTTGTGCAGTTAATATCCTTGTCCGCGAATTGTAGTTGGTGAAGGCATTCAGTGCTTCAAAATGTGATATGCAAGCAATGGTGTGTGACGTTTTTGAGGTGTTGGTCATATTTAAATCATGCAACAGGATGCAAGTATCTCCTTTGCTTGGAAGAAGTACATATTAAGTTTGATCATCCATCCTTGTCACTTGGAAATTATGATGCCAATCTACTTTGGCTAGTCGAATCTAGTTGCGAACTCAGTCGTCACTTTCCAGTTCAGGTTTGGACTCGTATCGTTATGTTTTTAAAGTATATGAAATTTTTGAGTTCTTTTTGGATGTAATAATGTGGTATTTTATAATTTTTCTGATCATGTACTCAAACCTAACGATATATATCTTCATACTTGTAATCATATCAATTACTTCATTTTGGTATAGTTATCTCAATATATATATATATATATATATATAGAGAGAGAGAGAGAGAGAGAGAGAGTTAGGATCCTGTAAAAAAGACTAAAACTGTGAGAAGGGTAAGAAAGAATCTACACCATTAGATCTTTGATCTAATGGTTGAGATTAATAGGGACCAAATTGTAAAATTTGGTTTTTTTTGGACTGAATTGTAAATTCTAGGGGCAATAAAGTCTTTATACACATTCAAAAATAGAAACTGTCAATCAAAATCCCTACAATATCTCTCTCTCTCCACAAATTCCACTTTTCGTTTTCATCGGAGATTGCCGCTGCACTAGCCACCGTCGTTTATACCCGTCGCTGCTTACCGACATCACCAACGAACAACCGTCACTATCTGTCAGAATCGTTGCCGCTGTGCAAGGAAGGAACCGGCGAGCATCTCGTTTTTGCTCGGTTTGTTTCGGATCAGAAGATATAGGTGAGTTGTTAATGCGTTTTAGGTCCCGGCGATTTAACGTGGGATGGGGTTGTCTTTCGATTCCACGACGACAGGATGTATGCGTTCCATTACAACATATGTTTACCGTGTGTATGTTAATGGTTTTTTTTTGTACTGAATGGTGTTATTTTTGTATCGAATTGTGTTACTTTTGTACTGAATGGTGTTATATTCTTGTACTGAATGGTGTTATTTTTTACTAAATGGTGTTATTTTTGTACTGAATGGTGATATTATTGTACTGAATGGTGTTTTTTTTATTTTACTGCTGAATGGTGTTATATTCTTGTACTGAATGGTGTTTTTTTATTTACTGCTGAATGGTGTTATTTTTGTGCTGAATGGTGTTATTTTTGTGCTTAATGGTGTTATATTTAAAACACCATGTATGAACATACTCTGAATGGTGTTATATTTATGGACGGTTATAAGTCCTTAAATCCAGGATTTTCTCTCTCCAAATCCTTAAATCAAGGATTACCATATTTAAAATTGTTAATGCATTTACAATCCTACCCTTTTCAATTAATTTTAATCTAATGGTTGAGATTCTTTCTTACCTTTCTCACACTTTTGGTCTTTTTTACAATAACTCCACCCTATATATATATATAGGCTAATTATAAGGAGAAAACCCACTCCAGTTGACTAAACCCTGAAAACTCTCACATGTGGCTAAGATTAATCCACGTTTGAATTTAGATTGAGAGGAGATAAGGGCATGATCGTCATTTTCTTTTCTACCTTTTGAGATTATGTGATGTGTAAGTCTGCACATGCAGACTTTTCAACTTTGCCTCTTCTTGTCATCTTTTTCATTAATACATTGTACTTGTGCAAACTTTCTACCTTTTAATATCTTCTCTTTTTAACATCTCACATCTCATTTATTTCTCTTCCTCATACACATTTGAAGAATCATCCTCATATTTCTCTGATCTCTTTCTCTAATATGTCTCATTTCAAGATTCATCCTCATACACATTTGAAACTATACATATATCATTCTCTTCACAATCTTTCAGATCTCACATAAATTTCAGATGTTTCACACACATATTTAAACCAAATTTCAGGTGGTTTTACCGGTGTGATTAGGGCTTTAAGGAGATGAAGTTGTGGGGTTTTTGCATGTGTGTTTTGAGGGCTTCGATGATGCGATTTTTGGTTCAAGAAGGTGTGAATCAGTCACCAAAAGATCTGAAACAACAACCAACATTTGAACCGAACCTCCATGATCTGGAAACAAAAAAAAAAATTCTTTTTCTTATCAAAATCCTTCATAATCAAGATCTGAAACTCCAGATGCTCCGAACAAAAAAGATGATCCGAATAAAAAAAGATGCTCCAGATGCTTCGGTTGAAGATGCTCCGGGAAGATGCTACCAGATCCAAAAGATGATCCAGATCCGGTTGAAGATGTTCGATGATGTTTCAGATGACGGTTCGATGTTGAAGATGATCCAAAAGATGTTTGATGTTGAACATGATGTTCCAGGTCTATAAGATCCTCCAGATCCATAAGTATGTTTGTGTTTTTGTAGATCTTCATTTTTTTGTGTTTTGTAGATCTTCACTTTTTTGTAATTTTCAGATTTGAAATTTTTTTGTGTTCCAGATCTAAAAGGTCATCCAAATTTGCAATTTTTTTGTGTTTTGTAGATTTGCAACTTTTTTTTTATTTCTTGTTTAAGAAGATTAATGTTATAAAGTTCTTGTTTTCTGGATATGTTGTTTTTTTATTACTGATTTTATGGTTGAATCTAAAAAATCTAGTGTTGTTGGATGTAACAATTCTTTGCATCTTAGTTACGAAATGTAACAATCAAAGAAAAAAATGCATGTTACATTTTTTCGTGATACATAAATAATGTATGTTATTAAGTTCTTGTTTTCTGGATATGTTATTACTGATTTTATGGTTGAATCTAAAAAATCTAGTGTTGTTGGATGTAACAATTCTTTGCATCTTAGTTACGAAATGTAACAATCAAAGAAAAAAATGCATGTTACATTTTTTCGTGTTACATAAATAATGTATGTTAAATAATGTATGTTACTGAAAATAAAGTGCATTGTTACACATTTTTGTGTTACATAAATAATGCCAGTTACGTTTTTTTGTGTTACATAAATAATGCCCGTTACATTTTTTTGTAACAATCAAAGCAAAAAATGTCTGTTATATTTTTTATGTTACATAAAAAATGTAACAATCAAAGAAAAAATGCATGTTACATTTTTTGTGTTACAGAAATAATGTAAAAATTATATGTTACATTTCTATGTAACATTTGATCATAGAAAAATTATATGTTACGTTTCTATGACATTTTCGTTAGTATGTACTTGTTGATGTTTGGTTGAAGCTGAGAATTTTCTACGTATATAATTAGTTACAAAATGACCCATTTCGTTACAAAAACCAGTAACAAAAAAAAATCTAAGCACATATAGTAGTTTGTAGTTTTTTTTTTGTTTTTGTATTTTTTTTTTTACAAAACACAAGCCGTTTTTTTCTTAAAGAGATAACATATCTGGATGAAGTAACAACTTTTTACATGGTCAAGTTGTAGATACATTTTTATAGAATACATACAACAAGATGTATCTTTTTGTTACTTTCTCCTTTTTATCTGGTGATGCATTTAATTTGTCATTTACTTTCATATCTAATCACCACCATCCACCTCCAAAGTTTATTTTTTCATTAGAAATAGTTTCAGCATACATAATGTGTATATCCACAAAGCATTGTTAATTACTCATCACACACAAAGCATAACAATGCACAAGAGGCCATGCTCGGTTTCCAAAGTTCCGGATGTTGAGGCGATCGATCTCATGCCTGGAAAAAATGAGTTCATTAATGTCGGGAAGAGACTTCGAAAGTATGCATCGACTCCAGTGAGCGTTGGCGATACTCCTGAAATGTTTTTACAAAGTTCATGTACATAAATATTAGATATAAAAAAATGTAACGAAGAAACGTCTATATAATAAAAAAAACATACCTTTTTTTATTTTCTTCATGTTTTCCTCGGGGGGTGTCCAAATCACTGTCTGGTGAAACTGAGACACCAACTTTGTTTTATTATTTATATAAAACATAATTATAAGACAAGCTAAAGAAAAAAAACGCTTGTACGTACTTATTAGCTTTCTTTTTTGCAACTTCTTATCCCGATGCGCTTGCTTACCTACATTTGTTCGAGTTTTATATAAATCGCAAACTATTAACAACCTTTACAAAACATATGTCTTAACAATAAAAAGAAAAAAAGACTAATTTTAAAACTTTTTTACCTCCTTTTGTTTGCGTTGCTGGACCGCCCGTGTTAGCATCCGGTGTCACTATTTAGAAAGCTTAATAATTAGCATTAAGGTATCGGAACATATATTTATTTAGATTCCTAAAGATCACATCTAAAACAGTTTTGTACGTCCCGTAGTACGTGTTGCTGGCCCACCCTCATCGCCGTCAACTTAGAATGTTTTTACAAAGTGCATGTACATAAATATTAGATTTTAAAACAATGTAACCAAGAAACTTTTATACATAAAAAAAAAACATAACTTTTTTTATATTCTCCATGTTTTTTCCGGGTGTGTCCAAATCACTGTCTGGTGAAACTGAGACAACAAGTTTGTTTTATTATTTATTGAAAACATAATTGTAAGACAAGTGAAAGAAAAAAAATGCTTGTACGTACTTATTAGCTTCCTTTTTTGCAACTTCTTATCATGATGCGCTTGCTTACCTACATTTATACAAGTTTTATATAAATCACAAACTATTAACAACCTTTACAAAATATATCTCTTAAGAATAAAAAAAGACTAATTTTAAATCCTTTTTACCTCCTCTTGTTCGCGTTGCTGGACTGCCCGTGTTAGCATCCGCTGTCACTATTTAGGAAGGTTATGTACATTAGACATATACATGACAAGAAACATGTTTTCAATATCAGTTGTCTGTTTATGCGCTTATCGACAACCGGCGTACGGCGAGTCTTTTTAGCTGCATTTTGTTAATTGTAAACAACATTAATAAACTAACATCTAATTTAATGCGTAAGCATAATTTATCACAGGTTTTGTAATTATAAACACCTGGGCTCATTTTTTCCTTGGATTTTTAGTTGTAACAACGGATGACTGCAAATTATCACGTAATCCAACCAAGCATCAGTTTAAGAGGCTAACTATTTATACTCTAGTTCACTTTTATAACCCAGACAAATGTCCAATAGGTAATAAATACACAAACAACAAATCTATAGTTTTATCTACAACCGTATGTATTTTTTTTACCTCCTCTTGTTCGTGTTGCTGGACCGCCCGTGTTAGCATTCGCTGTCACTATTTAGAAAGCTTATATACATTAGACATAAACATGACAACAAACATGTAATGAATTCAAAGTATTTACGTACATATTAGTTGCCTGTTTACGCGTTTCTCGACAACCGGGGTATGGCGAGCCTTTTTAGCTGCATTTTTTAATGGTGAACAACATTAATAAAAGAATGTATAAACATAATTAATAACAGTTTTTGTAATTATAAACACCTGGGCTCATTTTTTCCTCGGATGTGTTTTGTTATACTTAGCTGTAACAGCCAATTACTGCAAAGTACCACGTAATCCAACAAAGCATCAGATTAAGAGGCAGTCAATTTATGGTCCAGATCATTTTATAGCTCAGATAAATGACTAGTAGATAACAAATGCAGGACCACAATCACCAGTAGATCACTATGGACCAGTTCAATTTATAGCAAACATAGATTATTTTCTCAGACGAACATTCTTCCCACCCTTTTTATCCTTTTATTTTTCATTATCCCCCAAAAACCTTAATATTATTTTCCACTTTTCATTATGTATTGATATACCCTAAATAGCCGTTTTTTCCTAATAACAGAGTATTACTTTAATTTATTTTCTCAAATCAACATTAACACACAAATCAGACCCCCCCCCCCCAAATGATCACGTATTCACCCAAAAACCCTTTTAACTAAGCGTCTAAAACGTGAGATGACCCAAAAAAAGAAAAAAACACTAACCGTACACAGTCATTAAGAAAACCCAGATGGGTTTATAAAGGAACCGAGAAATCTCTTGTTAAGACACACCAAAACTCTTTAAAACCATAGAAATACTCCATTTAACACAACCCAAATCTGTATAGTTAAAACAAAGTTCATAATTATAGTTAAGAAAGACCGACGCACCTGAAATTCCGACGTTTTTGTTGAATATCTCCGGCGAATTTTGCTCTGGACGGAAATATCCGTCGGGATTTTGGTCTGGATTCTCTTTCTTGATGAAAATCTCTGGCGATTTTGTTGGGTATGGATGAAGAGGGATGAAGATTCTGAAAGAGATAGAGAGTGTGTGTCTTCTGTTTTGGTTTTTGAATTAATGAACTCTGATAACAACATAGGTAGGTTTGTAGGGTGATGATTAAGAAAGTGTATTATAGTTCCCATTTTACCCTTTATGTACATCTTATATATTTAAAAATTGAGAGACAAGGATAGAAAAAGCAACAGATGCCAAAAGTTAATCCTAGCCATCCATCAGCTTTAATCAATGGTTATTATTGAGTTTTCAGGGTTTATTCAACTCAAGGAGGTTTTCAATTTATCCTTGCCCTATATATATATATATATATATATATATATATATTATCTCAGTATTAAACACAACTTAGATAATCAATACTTAGGATATGGACTGGTAGAACAAGTGGATTACAACATTTTGCCCTCATCCACACCCATTGCGTCCAAAATACGTTGGTGATATTTGAGGTCATGTATTCCTTATGAATCTAGCATCCTCCTGTCCCCATCGATGTGGGATTTGCCTAAGATCTAAGGTGTTACTCTTAGATGGTAACTTGAACTTTTTGGTTATCCTTCTTAAACGACTTAAAACACATTTGCTCTTCAAAATTCCATAAAGAGGCCTGTTTAAAAGTAACGTTAAAACTTAAAAGTCACCCAAATTTTGAATATCATGAAAAAGATGCTATTCATTTAAATTCATCTTAAATTTTGTAATAAGCTTTACATCTGTGACAAAAATAATATTAGTAACTTAAATCAACATTCGTTCATGAATTACAGAAAGGTAGCGAGGTTTATAACTTCTTTTGTGTTTGGATGAAATTCTGCTATGAAGAAGATTGGGTTTATCTATTTTGTTTTGTTTTCTTGAAATAATATTGCAATAAAAAAACTTTTAGTATATATTATTTACGTGCGTAAAACCACACGGTGTGGGCGTGGAGAAGCGGCGTTTATGCCCTTCCACTCCCCACACACCACACCGTCCCCCGCGTTGTCAACGACATTGTTTCAAGCCCTTGAAGAGTCCCACCAGCGTTGTGTTTATTGTACGTTGACGTGGCGTGCATTGGTTGGATGTGACGGGTAGCCGTTGGACCCCAACGGCTAGGGGTGTGCACGGTTCGGTTCGGATCGGTTTTTGGGCAAAATGAAAACCGAAACCAAAATGTCGGTTTTCAGTTTTTCAAAACCGTTCGGTTTCGGTTTTTTTGGTTTTTACAAAGGTTCGGTTCGGTTTTTCGGTTATTTCGGTTTTTGAAACAAAAGTAAGATTAAAAAATAAAAAAGTATAATTCAAAATTTAAGAATCTTTCTTATATGGTTACAAATAAGTTATTATACTTAATTTTTTTAACTAAAGATGTTTACATAAACCTAACCTTCTAATCTATTTTTATGTTTCTTCAAAGTTTTTATTAGGACTGTTTCTTTTATAATACTTTGAAGATTGTTTAATTTTTATATTAAATTTTGTTATTTGTTATAGGCAATAAATAAATTATCTCAATTATTATTAAACATCTTAATGTTTTTATTATAAGTATTTAATATTCAAGCATAAAATTAATAATTTCGAATAACATCGGTTAAACACTTAAACTTAAACATAAAAATATATGTTTTTTTTCGTTTCGGTTCGGTTTGGTTTTTTTCGGTTATTAAAAATGGTTATCCGAAAACCGAACCGAAATTTTCGGTTATTAAAAATCTGAAAACCAAACCGTCGGTTTTTGTTTCGGTTCGATTTTATCGGTTATTTCGGTTACGGTTCGGTTATTTCGGTTTTCTGCTCACCCCTACCAACGGCATTATTTAAAAAAAGATTTTTTATTTTAAAAAATCAATCATCCCACCTATATAAAAAACTCACCATTTTCTCCCCACTCTGTTCTATCCAACATTCATTTTTATAAAATCTCTCAACTTTTTATAAAAAATAATGCATCCACACAACCACAACTTTGATCCGAACAACCCGTATGGTTTCGTGAACTACCGAACATCACTTTGCCGCCTCAAGGGTCTCAACCTAACCAACCGTGTTTTATGTTTCCACAACAACCGCTCACTCCTCTATTAGACAGAATTAGAGGCAGAGATTTATGTGATCATATATTATTTACCATTGATCTATCTCAATGATTGTAAATGATTTACTTTCCTTGTAATAGCTAGGCAATGGTCATATTTATAGGACTTCTTTGTATCACAAATTCAATCAATAACAAATACACGTTTAACTTGGTATCAGAGCTAAGTAAACCTTAATTTAAACAGCCGACCAACCTTCGGCCTTCTCATCCCCTTTACTCCGACTAACCCTAATCTCTTTTCTTTTTCTTTTTCTTTTCTTCAGCCTTTACTCCACCCATGGCATCCATCGCCGCCCTAACTGCAACAGAGAAAACAACCTTGAACTCCCACAAATTCGCATTCAGCCTAACACCCACACACTATGGTCATTGGAAAACCATGATCGAACCCTTCTTCATCTGCAACAACCTGTACGGTTACATAGATGGAACTATACCATGCCCAGCCAAAACTGTTACATCAGGCTCCACCACATCTGACAACCCTAGTTATCCCCATTGGATAACGAATGATGCCCACATCATGATCCCCACCTCCACCGTTTCTGAAGCCGCTTTCCAGCATGTTCAAGGTCAAACCTCCAGAGAAGTCTTGCTCTCTCTGGAACATGGTTATGCTCCAAACACCTCTTCACGTGAGTACACTTTAAAAACCCAACTTCTTAGAATAATGATGAAGGGAGATGAAAAACCAACCGAATACCTCACTCGAGCACATGAATACGCCTTTGCTCTTGCAAACATTGGTGAACTTATGAAGGACAAAGACCTTGTTATGCTCGTTATATCGGGCCTCAGGGAGGAATACCAGGATCCGATCTTTTGGCCCGACAACCACCTGTAGCTTTTAACGAACTTCATGGCCTTCTTCACGATCACGACTACATGCTTAGTGTTCATCGCAGTCCATCAAACGCTGCTGCCCCACCACAGGCCTTTGTAGCCTCAACCGAAACCAACTAACCCAACCTCAATTCTGTCCAATCTCAACTTTCTAACCTTCAACTTCTAGACAATCAACTGTGGTATCAACTCAACCCTCTTTCATCCTTTACCCCGCAACCACAAGCCAACTATACTACCCGCTCCTTTTCTGGCTCCAACAGTAACCGGGGCAAACGTCGTGGTAATTTTCGAGGTAACTCACATGGTGCTTCCAACAACAGGAATCGTGACAGCCGTGATACTGGCTCTTCTAACAAGTTTTCATGGGCATCCACTCAGCAAATGGTGTACGGTCACTGCAACATGTGTGGGATAGGTCATATTCCATCCCAATGTCCCAACCAGCCAGCTTCTTCCTTATCCAGGCAGTCTACTCAGGCGAACTTTGCTAATTTTTTAGATGTTGGATCGCAATATGATATGTGGAAACCCGACACCGCATGCAACCAGTCCGCAACTCCTGACTTATCAAGCCTTGACCACTCCGAATGTTATCACGGTAATGACTCACTCCATGTTGGTGATGGTAATCCTCTTCCTATTTTCCATATTGGTTCATCAAAATTCTACTCACCCAATAAAACCTTTAATCTATCTAATATTCTACATGTCCCAAACCTAAAACAAAACCTTTTATCTGTCCAACAATTTTGTCTTGAAAATAACGTCTTCTTTGAATTTCACTCTTTCTTTTTTTGTTGTGAAGGACGAGTCTACACACTACTACCCTCCTAACGGGTCTAAGTGAGAACGACCTTTACACTCTTCGCCTCCCAGATTCAAGTCCATTCCAAAGCTTGCACTCACAGCCATCAAAGCTCCCTCTACTGTTTGGCATCAATGCCTCGGTCATCCTCATCAACGTGTTTTTGATACTGTTACTTCCAGTTTTTCTTTACCTGTTACTACCAAACGTTGTTCTTCTTTATGTACTGCATGCCAATTAGGAAAATCTTCTAAACTTTGTTTACCTCTTTCTAATTTTCGCAGTCACAATGTTTTGGATTTGATATATTGTGATGTTTGGGAGCCCTCGCCCACATTGTCCACTGATGGTTATCGATTTTTTCTATTATGCGTTGATCATCATTCACGTTTTATGTGGTACTTTCCCCTAACAAATAAATCTGATGTCTATATGACTTTTAAAAACTTCTTAACCATGGTCGAAAGACAATTTAATACCAAACTTAAAAGTGTTCAAACTGATTGGGGAGGAGAATTCTGAAACTTATCACCCTTTTTACATCCCTTGGCATCATTCATCGACGCTCTTATCCATATACCAGTGCCTAAAACGGAACCATTGAGCGTCGAAATCGCCACGTTGTTGAAACAGGTCTCACCCTCCTAGCCCAAGCCAATCTCCCACAAAGATTCTGGCACTTCGCCTTTGAAACAACCGTCTACCTCATAAACCGTCTTCCTTCCCGTACTTCCTCCAATAAATCTCCTTACCAACAACTCCACAATCGCAAACCAGATTACACCTTCCTGCGTGTCTTTGGTTGTCAATGCTTTCCCTACTTGCGCTCATACAACCATCACAAAATGGACTTTCGTTCTACACCATGTGTCTTTCTTGGTTATAGTCCATCTCACCACGGTTATCGATGCTTCGATCTTGCCACCGAGCGCATTTACATCGCCCGATATGTTCGTTTCAATGAACATGTATTTCCCTATAATCCTCCCCAACCTTCACCTATTCCAACTACACCCACCTCAGTCTCCATATTTCCAGACCCACCTCCTTTCTTCACTGATGAGCAATCGGCCAATCACCACCCTCCACCATTCAAAACCATTCAAACTTCGACCCACCTCCATCCTAACCAGCCTCGGCTCAAGCTGACCCAACCTCGGCTCCATCAGCCTCGGCTCAACCCTAAACCGGCCCACCCTCAAACATTCCAACCCCACTTCCTCGTCCTAGACCATCTAATCTAAGACAAAGCCCAAAACAAACACAGTTCTACACTTCATCTGCCTAGTCTGCCACCACTTCTTCCGACCCTACCGTTCCCACTACCTTTACCGTTGCCAACAAATCTCCTGAGTGACGTCATGCCATGAACCAGGAGTATCAAGCGCTTCTCAAGAACGGAACTTGGTCTTTGGTCCCTTAGGATAATCACTCTAACTTAATTGATTTCAAGTGGGTTTACAGGTTAAATTCGGATGCCTATGGGAAGCTCACTCGCTACAAAGCCACACTCGTGGCAAAGGGTTTTCATCAAAAAATTGGTGTTGATTATCATGAAACATTCAGTCCTGTCATCAAGCCGACAACAATCAGAGTAATTTTATCTCTTCTTGTTACTCAACAATGGCCTCTTCGCCAACTCGATGTGGAAAATGCCTTTCTTCATGGTGATATTTCTGAGACTATATACATGAAACAACCTCCATGTTTTGCAAACCCCAACAAACCTAACCATGTATGCTTACTCCATCGATCTATATATGGGCTGAAACAAGCGCCCAGAGCCTGGTTCCATCGGCTTTCCACTGTTCTCCAGCAGCTGGGTTCTGGTCCAAAACGGATCCCTCCCTCTTTATTCTCAAACACGGTGCAACCTTGGTTTACATTCTGGTTTATGTCGATGATATTATCATCACTGGCAACAACAACTCGGCCATCTCAGGTATCATTAAGCAATTAAACACCTCATTCGCTATAAAAGATTTGGGCCAACTTCATGTAACACCTCGAAAAATTCGTGTTCAATGAAATAACGACACGTGTCATGTAAGACAAAAAGCGTTGTAAACCCGGATTTAATAAAGATGTTTTGGCAGGATTTAAAAGTGGTGTCATGTTAATTTTTACCTCTGAACAACCTCATTTATAAATCCCAAGACCCAAGTATATATATATCAAACTTCTAATATATCTTAAATCCAGAAATTCGTTGACAATAAATGAATTCGAAGTGCATGATAGGTTCCTATGGAAATTTCTACGGTAAACCTTCTTGTTCGGCACTTTTGAAAAGGACCCAAGCAAACATAACATAATGGTAGGGTATGTAACTGTTCAAGGCACATTTTAGAGGCCCCAAACTGATAATTGAAGTCCCACATTCGGAAAAGATGGTCGCCCCTTCGAAATCCTGAAAGAACAAACACTTTTTGTTTCTGCCCGAGGCTTGCGCACCGCAAGCATGCACCCTTACGGTGCGCAAGCAGCTGCCCAACGACATAATTTTTGCTGTTTGCTGTTTTAACGCATGGAACTGATTTTAAACGGTTTTCCACATCTTTCTTGACCCCTAAACAACCCCTAAACATCTAGGACACCTGTGGGAAGGTTATGGTCAGTTGTAGACTTATTTGTCGTAATTACGGTTTGACTTCGAGATTAATTAATAATGGCTCAGTCAAATCTCGAATTAAAAGTACCTTTAAGTAGGTAATTATGTGGGTAATAAACCCTTAAAAGGGTTCCCCCCTGATTCCCACTCTAACTAGGTCTAATGTCGGGTCAAACTTGTAATTAAAAAGTCAACAGGATACTTAAATTCTAATTTATGCATGATTAGCAATGTAGAACACATACAACCTGTTTGATCATTAATATAACTTGGTAATTAGTTTAAGAACATGTCTAAACATGTTCAACCCGACAATTTCCTGTTTAGACCCGGTTCGGAACCGAAAGTCGCATAGTTTGACTTTTACCTTGACTTTCAGTTCTGACCCGTTATGGTATGTTTTAGAAATGAATTAGAGCTTTATTTGGACCAGGTTACATGCTAGTATAACCCTCTGTGATTATACACCTCGGATCATTAGTCATCCAATTAATATGCATGATTCCGTTAATTGCCCATATGTTGACCATTATGCCCTTTTCACCTTAAAACGTGATTTTTGAAAATGTAAAAGAGTAGAAACTTTTCTTACTGATATTTAAACTTGCACCCAAAATTTGACATAAGTTTGAGGTGTAGATTGAGAGTTATGCTCATTAGCGTAATTAAGAAGCTTTATGTTAATAAAACGGCGTAATTAGCGTATAGCCTAGTTAAGCCTACTTTTTGATATCAAACTTAATACCCACTGATGTAATATATTATTTTGGGATTTTTGAAGATTTTTAATTAATTTTAGGCTGAGCATAACTTATAGTCGTAGGCTTAATCCGGTAATTGTCGGTTTTGCCCTTACGGGCTATAAAATGAGTTTTACACATCTAAATGTCTCCAAACCTTTTGCCACTGATCACATATGATAAATAAATTATTTTAAGCCTTCTGGAAATATAAAAATATCAGATTTATGTATCGAACCCGGAAATGGCTTCTAATCGCCTTTTTAAGCGTTTTTAACGCATAGTATGTACTAAAATTATTTTAAACATACAAGGGTTGATACCTACTGATATTTGAGGTAAATTATAATATTTTAACATTAGACAAAATTTGTTAAACTCAGACTTCAGTTTTGAGCTTTTCGGCTTATGTGAAATTACCAAAATGCCCCTACGGTGCATAGTTTGGTTATAATTGATAAATTTCACATATATACTTTACCCTACTGTTATACCTTGGTAAACTAAGTATTTTTGCTGATCATATCAGACCTGTAACTCAGGTTAATACTTAAACTCTTTTATCACCTTATAAATGAGCAAACTACCCCTACGGGGCATAGTTTGTGTTTAAATTCATTTCGGGCATAATAAATGATATCTTACTGATGTCACAACATATTTGGAGCATATTAACTTAGGAAACCTGTAAATGGCTCTCATTATTACCCGTTACGCTTATTACGCGTTCGGTTCGGTTTATGTAACTAGTTTACATAAATTAGCCAAAACGGGTCAAACCTCATCGGTTTTATCTCAAAATCCAGAATGTTTATAATATACCCATATTAAAAAAGTTTTCATACTTGTTGGGTCTAAAACACATTCTATCCGGTCATCGCTTAATCATGCGTACGAACCGTATCTTTTAAACTAACCGGTCTAAGCTTTAGCTTAATTAAAGACCCTTTAGGATTCTAATAGGTTATTATAAACCTTCGTTCCAGATTAGGAGTACCAGTAAAAGCTACTTGCAATTTTCTTATTGTGAATTATACTTTGCTCAGGTAAATACTTTTAACTTATTTTCCCTATACGGGCTTGGGTTACGGTATATAGAATACCGCTTGATCGGGCATCAAATCTTCCATCGTTGAGTGGTTAATTGAATAATTTGATCGGCTCGTTTAAACAGTCTTGTTACTTAAAGCCTTTGGGGGGTTAATGACCATGTCCCGGATATCCTTGGCATCATTTTACGAAATGGCCACGACTTAAGCGCGAGGTGTAGGCGTACACCCATCAGTGCACAAAAGAATAATGTGGTGTGTCTATTGATCTTTAACCCGGACACGATCCGGGCTACTGAACGCACAAGGAACATGTAATTCGTTCACAAGATTATATATTTAAATAATTCTCCCAAGTTAAATAAAATGTTTATGCCACGTGCATCCAAATCAATTTTCAATCATTTTCTAAAATGAGTCAGTTGATAGTATTTACCAGTGTAAACTGACGTATTTTCCCAAAAAGATTAAATGCAGGTACTAAGCGTAATTGGCTGAGATTTCTCCTTAGCATCACTAGAAGTCTCGCAAGCTTAAGATGCCTACCGTCTGTTGAACTATTATTTATTTTTGATCCTTCTGTGGACAAACCTTCAACTGTTGTGATACACGATATTACAAACATTATTAAAGTTGAAATATATTTCTCATTTGCTTCCGCTGTGCATATTTATATATTGTGTTGTTTGACTATTATGTTGCCAACCACGTCACGATACTCCCCTACCGGGCCCACCGGTGACACGTGGAAATCGGGGTGTGACAGGTTGGTATCAGAGCCAACTCTGAGTGAATTAAACACTAGCCTTTTGTGTTTAATCTCAGTTACACAATTGCACATATCTAAACTTTCGAGTCTAGACAAATAACATAGGACAAATTCTACTTTGTTTAGTTTTTGTTTTGTCCTTTATTTTATATATATATTGTTGTTATCTCATGCTGTATTAACAGGATTAACAAAATGCCGCCAAGATTCTTTAGAAGAAGAGGACGTGGAAAGGGGCCAATCACCGCCCCCAATGACGACGAGGAAGGACCTTCGAATGTGCGAGCTCCTTCGACCACAGAGAGTGACGATCCCCGACAAAACCGGAGGAACCTCTTCGAGCCGGCTAGACGGTCGGTTTCGCACAGTTCAACACCTCCTGTCCATAACCCTTATGGGCTACGGCCGGAGTATGAGCCCAACAACCCTCAACCGTCCTACATACCGTTACAGCGATCCTTATCGCATCATTCTTTTGGAGACCCTACACCTGTCTTCAGGGGCCGGTTTAACCCGGCCAATTACATACCAGAACCAGCGGGTTTTAACCCATTGGGGCCGGAGGATCATTTCTCGGGAGATCACGCGGATGATATGGACGAGGATACGGACCCCGTTGAACCTGCCAGTGGTACACCAAACCACCCGATAGAGATCTCTGACGGATCTTCTTTCCACGGATCACCCTATGTTGGTCCAGATAGCTTTCAAGCTATGTTTACCAGGCACGAATGGTACTATACACCTCCACGCCATTCACCTCCTCAGCAGCAGCAGCAACAGGATCCCTCTGAGGATCCAAGATTTGTGGCAGTCACGCCACCACCTCCACCGCCACCAGTTCAACCGGCACCTCCGCAACCGCCAAGGCGTAGGAGAACCGGAGCGCGTATGTCTGCGCAAACGGGAGACTTTCATTTTAGTTCTCCACGCCAATCGAGTGGCAGCCATTACCCGCCACTTCAGGAGGACCCACAAATGGGTGGACCCTCACACCCAGTTGCACCGCAACCACCGCCTATGGGTTTTGATAACCCGATTCCGGCATACACGGGTTCCATGGCGTATAACCCGTTTGAACAGCCAGTGCACACCAACTACAACTACGCAGAAGCCGACCCATACTTGGTAACGGCTAACTATAACGCCCAAGGACCGTATGGAGATCCATGGGGAATTGGGTACCCAACACATGGGTACCAAATACCTCCAAGACCTATTATCAGGCAACAATCGCAACCACCAAGGTTCTCCCCACCAGAGCGTGAAGAAATTCTACAAAGGTTGGACCATGTAGAGCGAGAATTTCACAGGGAACGAAGGGAGCGACAAACTTTCTTCCAAGGATTGACAAGCTTGATCAAAGGGAAGAGCAAGAAGGACCACTGAATCCTTCCAATTGTTGTTGAGCCCCTGCGTGGGCCAGTCTTGCTGTATAAACCCATGCGTGGGTATGTATGTTTGTTTGTTTTGACCCCTGCGTGTGTCTATCTTTCCGTTAACCCCTACGAGGGTATGTTATTGTTTAAGTCCCTGCGTGGACTATTATGTTATTTGTGTAAGTCCCTACGTGGACTATTATGTTTTTAAGCCCCTACGTGGGTATGTTTGTTATTAAACCCCTACGTGGGTAAGTTTGTTATTAAACCCATGCGTGGGTAAGTTTGTTTATTAAAAGGTCCCGTTTAGGGAGACGTGTAACCTTTTAATGAATTAATGGAATGTAAGTTTATAAATTTCATTTTTGCTATTATCTGTATAAATATATTATATGAAATAAATAAATCAAAATCATTCCTTATTAATAAATAATATGCCTGCTTTAAATATTAATTAAGGATCTTAAAGGTGAAACCTAGCCTTCGGGTCAATTAAAAGACCGGGCCAAGATGGTAAGGCCTGTTAAAAGATTCAAATCTCTGTTAACATCTGAAAACATGTTAACACTCCTGGCAGACGTGATTCATTAAAATCACACACGTTATTCTTATTATTGGATTCTTCAAAAGATTCCTAACCCAATTTTATGATCTCTGAATCATGGGTTTAGGTCATCAATTAAGATGATCATATTTTTACCATACGTGGTAATATGGAGCCTACGGGCCCTGCTCATTTCCATATGAGCCAAAAGACAGTGGTAGCGATGACTCCCTGTCAAATAAAGGTAATGAACTAGGTTCAAACCTTCATGCTTTGATTCTCTGAAATCATAGCTTATAATTTATAAATGTCCTTGTGACTAGGCCTATTGTGCCAGTATACCTTCATGTTTTAATTCTCTGAAATCATAGCTTATAAATTAAAATGTCCATGTGACTAGACCTTTTGTGCCACAAATAAAACTGTTATTGTTTTATAATTAGGATAAATTATGATAAAAATCCTAAATAAATATGATTAATAAATTAACCAAATATGGTCTCTGTTTACCATGGTTAATGAATTACCCTAAGGGGCCATTCCATAATAAACTCCCAAATAAACTATTGTCCTTGTTTTCTGTAACAGTTCAATTAAAATGACTAACTCAGACGAAATTAATAGCCATCCAGTGGAGAATATAGATAACGCCCGGATTAATCTAACGGGTGCTGAATTAAAGGCGTTGGTAGACGACGCAGTTACAAAGGCATTGGAGCGGCAGTACGAAGAGTATAGTGGGACTCGGAGTAGGACCCTATCTACACCGCATACAAAGCTACCTTCCAAAAAGGATGAACCCAAGAAAGATGACTTTCGACACTCCTCAAACCACCACAGTGCTCCATCTCAACACATTGTATTGAACCAAGGACCCCGTGAGAAGGGTTGCTCATATAAATACTTTGTTTCATGTAAGCCCCGGGACTTCACTGGGGAAAAAGGAGCCATTGACTGTATGACATGGATAGATGAAATGGACACAGTTGTGGACATCAGCGGGTGCGCTGAGAGGGATATAGTAAAATTTGTGTCGCAATCATTTAAAGGCGAAGCTTTGGCCTGGTGGAGGTCGCTGATCCAAGCCATCGGGAAGATTCCCCTGTATAACATGTCTTGGGAACAATTCGTTGCCCTCACCAGGGAAAATTACTGCCCCCAGCATGAGGTGGAGAAGATAGAGTCTGATTTTCTATCATTGGTGATGACAAACCTTGACTGTCAAGCTTACCTCACGAGCTTCAACACGATGTCCCGGTTGGTTCCGTATCTGGTAACCCCGGAACCAAAAAGAATAGCTCGTTTTATCGGTGGTTTAGCCCCGGAAATCAAGGCAAGCGTGAAGGCTTCTCAGCCAGCTACTATTAAATCTGTAGCTGACATATCCTTGCCCCTCACTTTGGATGCGGTCAGGCAAAGATCACTGAGGAATAAGGAGGCTGAGAAGAAAAAACGTGAAGATGATAGTTCACGGAGGTCGAACAAGAAGCACCGTGGGAATGGGGACAACAAGAAAGGATCTGAGTCAAGGAAAGATGGGCATCATTCTGGTGAGAAGCCCAAGTGCAAGATTTGCAAGAAACAACACTTTGGAAAGTGCAGACTCGAGTCAAACTCACAGACTCAGTCAAAAACTTATGCTTGTGGTATATGCAAGTCCAAGGATCACATGTAACACCTCGTAAAATCACGTCCAATGATGTATTGACACGTGTAATAAACCCTAATAAAGTCCAATGTTGAATTTAAGGGACTAATTTTTCGAAAAATCGAAAAACTTTGATAATAAAAGGACTGGAAGTGTTAGCACACCTAAAATTAGTTTCCAAACAACCTCTCACGATGATTACATTCACAAATGAGCCACTTGTCAATCGAGTGTAGCCGTTTGCGCAATTAATTGGAAGTTTGCGCAATAAAGGGTTAAAAGTGTCAACATGTTAATTCTTACCTCTGAGTGACCATTTAACAAACCGGGAGCTTCATGATATTTTATTATACTCTCAGGAATGCCAAACATTGGTCGTTTAAGGTTTTTATGCCTATAAGTAAAGATACGCGCAACTTTGCAAGTTAGAGGGACTAAAAGTGTCAATATGTTTAATTATACCTCTGAATGACCTTTTAGCGAACCCGAAGCATCGTGATGATTAATAATACTTTCAATAATGTCTAATATGGATTAGATGAGGCTTCAACGCTATTAAATGATGAAATGCGCAAGTTTTCGCAATAGAGGGACCTAAAGCGTCAACTTTTGAATCTACACCATTCGGTGACCATTTAAGCAAACGGGAGCATAGTAATATTTAAATATATTCTTGGTAATGATTATTATGGGCCATGGAAGGCTAGATATCATTAAACGGCATTTCGCGCCACTTTGCGCAATTAAGGGACTAATTACGTCAAACTGTAAAAGGAGGTCAAATCGTATGGTAACGGACCTTCCGGAATATGTCCATAAGTTAAACATACCCTATTTATCCTTTATATAGCTTAGATATAGGTTTAGAGGTGTTTGGTACGCAAAAATAAACTTTTATGTCATTCAGGGACTAAAAGTGTCAAAAAGGGCACAAGTTTGCACTTTCGCGCATATCTCACATTCTGATTATCCCCGGACACCCAAAATTTTATGTAAGCACTAAAATAACTTATTTTAGTGATCGCCTTGATAAAATTCCACTCGTCGCGTAATTTGGACCGTTTTTAGCATCCGTCCGTGTTTCGTCGTAATTCGATGCATAACGTGGCCGTCGGCCAAACGAACTGACATCCGACATGTTTCTGAACATGTTTCATGTCCCCAATGTTTAAAAATCATAATGGTACCTTAAAATGAGGTTAACGGACCTTGAACATGTCTAAAATACCCTTAAAAGCTCTCAGGGACCAATTCTGTCATTATTGAAACTGTTTTGGCTGGTGTGGTCATGCAGGCGGGCCGCGTGGGTTTCCTGGGTTCTCTACGCGGGCCGCGTGAGTGGGTCTGATGCAGAAACAGCTGGTAACAGCCTGTTTCTTGCTGTTTTCATGCTCAAAACTGGTTCCTAGCTCACAAAACCGACTCTAGGGGCAGCCCAAAGATTTTATAAATGGTTTTACACCTGGCCTAATCTGGTTATGACCTCCCGACACTTGTCGCGATCTCGTGAGGTCCCGAAATGTATATATAGGAGGTGAGTTCACTTGTTTCCTTCACACCTCCATCCATTCTGCTTTGGCTCTCTGAATTCAAGGGGATCCTGATCATATTAGGAACCTCCTTCAGTCTTTTGAACCCTTTGTAAGTATCCTTCGTGCTTAGTTTATTTAATTAGCGTTTTAAACCGAAAAGTCAAGCATTTTTTATAAACGCTTTTGACTTTTAAACGGTTGAACCATGGTTCGTAACGAACATGGCTACGTGACCGTAATTAGGTAGGTGATTAACCCTCAAGAGGGCACCTCCTAATTACCACGTTTACTTAGTTTAATTGTCGGGTCAAATAAAGGTCAAACGGGTTAGTTTTAAATGAAATACATAACTATTAATATAAAAGCTATAAAATCAGCTTTCTCACTTTAATAACTTGGTAAATATTAGTTGAACATGCCTAAGCATGATTCAACCCGACAATTCTAAGTATAGGCTCGGTTCGGAACCGAAAGTCGCAAAAGTTGACTTTTGCTTTGACTTTCAGTTCTGACCCGATTTAGCTTAGTTTAGATATGCCTTAGGATTCCATTAGGACCATATTATAAGTTAGTATAACCCTCCAAGGTTATACAACTTAGTTCCATAGAAATCCTAGTTCATGCATGTTTCCTTTAAAATGCCTAAATGTTGACCGTTATGCCCTATTGACCTTAAAACGACATTTTTGAAAATGTGAAAGGATAGAAACCTTCACTACTGAATTATAAACTTGTCCCTAAAATTTGACATCAGTTTGAGGTCTAGATTAGGAGTTATGCTCATTAGCGTAAATTGAAAGCTTTATGATTAATTAAACGGCGTAATTAGCGTATCGCCTAGTTAAACCCAATTTTGATACCAAACTTTTTACCTACTGATATAAAATAATATTTTGGGATTTTTGAAGATTTTTATTTATTTTTAGGCTGAGCATAACATAGGGTTCTAGCTATAATTCGGTAATTGCCGGTTTTTGCCCTTTTGGGCTATAAAATGAGTTTTACAAATCCTTTTGATGCCAAATCTTTTTCTACTGATTTAATATGATAAATAAAATATTTTGAGCCTTCTGGAATAATAAAAACATCAGCTTTCCTTTGAAAACTCGGAAATGGCTCCAAATCGCCTTTTTAAGCGTTTTTAACGCATAGTATGTATCAAAACTATTTTAAACATATAAGGGTTGATGCCTACTGATATATTCCGTAAATTTTTATATTTTAACAGTAAGCAAAAGTTTTAAACTCAGATTTCCAGTTTTGGCCTTTTAAGCCTATGTGAAATTACCAAAATGCCCCTACGGTGCATAATATGGTTATAATTAATAAATTTCACATATGTATGATACCCCACTGTTATAACTTATTAAGTTAAGTATATTTACTAATTTAATCAGACCTGTAACTCAGATTAATATTTAATCTCTTTTATAACCGTTAAAAATTACCGAAATACCCCTACGGGGCATAAATTGGTCGTTAATTCGTTTTGGACATAATGGAAGGTATCTTACTGATATCACAACATATATAAGGCATATTAACTTAGGAAACCTGTATATGACTCTTATGGTTACCCGTTACGCTTCTTACGCGTTCGGTTCGGTTTCTGTAACTAGTTTGCATAAATTAGCCAAAACGGGTCAAACCTTATCATTTTTATCTCAAAATCCAGAATGTGTTTAGTTTACCCATATTATACAAGTCTTCAAACTTGTCGGGTCTAAATCACATTCTATTCTGGTCTTCGCTTAATCGTGCGTAAGAACCGTGAACCGTTCCTTAAAAACTAACCGGTCTAAGTTACGACTTAAATAAGACCCGTTAGGAATCTAATAGGTTAATAAAACCTCCGTTCCAGATTAAGAGCCCTAGTAGAAGTACTTGTGCTTGCTGATTTGAATATACGGCTGAGTATAAATTGCATTGCTAGCTCAGGTAAATACTTTTAACTTATTTTCCCTTATACGGGCTTGGGATACGGTATTATAAAAATACCGCTTGGTCGGGTGTAGAAACCTTTTAATCGGAGATGATTAAATTGCATAATCCCGTTTTAATCTGTATTGATTGATAACAAATAACATTAGGGGTTAATGACCGTGTCCTGGATATCCTTGGCTCATTTAAAAAGTGAATGGCCATAACGTAAGCACAAGGTGTAGGCATAACACCTCCTGTTGCGTATGTAAAAGATATACTCACTCGTAAGGTGTCTTCTTGTGAGTTATATTTATGGTGTGTCGATTAATCTTGACCGGCTTGTATTATAGAATAACCGGCCCTAAATGTTGGACAAACATGTAAATCAGATACAAGATTTTTATTAATAAAATTGTCCCAAGTTATAAAAGATATTTTGTGCCTCGTGCATTCAAATCAATTTTCAAACTCTTTTTCCAAAATGAGTCAGTTAATTGTATTTACCAGTGTAAACTGACGTATTTTCCAAAAAGGTTAAGGGACAGGTACTGAACGTAATTGGCTAGAAGCTCAGGGCGTTAATAAGGAATCTTGCAAGTTCTAGGCGTCTAAAGTCTGTTGAACGATGTTTATGTTTTAAGATCCGCCTGTGGATCCTTTACTTTCCGTTGTAATACTTTGACATTACTTTATATTCGGAATGTAATATATTTATCTTTTGCTTCCGCTGTGCATTTATATATTGTGTTGTTTGACTATGATGATATCAACTACGTCACGATACTCCCCACCGGGCCCACCGGTAATACGTGGAAATATCGGGGTGTGACAGGTTGGTATCAGAGCCAACGCTGAGTGAATTAAACGCTAGACTTTTTGTGTTTAATCTCAGTTACACAGTTGCACATTCTTGAGTCTAGACAAGAACATAGGACTAATCCTAATTCGTTTTATTTTGCCCTTATTTGGTTCCTTTGTTATTTTCCGATTATCCCTTGCATGGGCAAGTCATTTTCTGTTAGATGTCCCGTTTAGGGCAACCATATACTTGTTTAAATATTAAAGGAACGATTATATTTAAAATATCATTCCTATATTATAAGATCTACCATTATAATAAAATGGTAAAATCTAAAAAGGACAAGACCTAGCCACGTGTTACTTTAAGACATGGCCAAGATGGTAAGACCTATTCAAGAGAATCAAATCCTTGTTAACACCTAAGAACGTGTTAGCACTCTTGACAAATGTGATTCGAGAAAATCACAACAGTCATCCTTATATTGGATTCTTCCAATTTTCTTGTCTAGCCGATTGATTTAGAAATCATGGCTCAAATCATCAAATAAAGATGATCATATTGTTAACGCCGAAGAACGTGTTAGCACTCTTGACAAAAGTGATATGAGAAAATCACAATAGTCATCCCTATATTGGATTTTTTTTAATTTCCTGATTTGGCCTAATGATCTAGAAATCATGGCTTATATCATCCTATAAGATGATCATATTATAAACATCCAATAGTGATGAAGTGCCTACGGGCTAAACTTGTTGTCCGATAAGACAACGACAATGGTGGTCTTTGACCTCCTGTCTAAAAATGTTGGACCATGTCCAAGCATAATAGTCGGTATGATCCAAACGATCTCGACTAATAGCATCTGAAAAGATGATCATAACATAAACATCCCTCAGAAGGGAAATGCCCACGGGCTATATCTATTGTCCTAAAAGACAAAAGGCAGTTGTAGCTTTCGACTCTCTGTCAAGAAAAGTAACCGACTATGCTCAAACCTTAAATGCCTCGATCCCAAACGATCATGGCTTATAAATTCAAAATTGTCCTCGTGACCAGGCTGCTGTGCCACTTTAATATCCTTGGTGTTTTTATATACTAGGATAAAATTATAATGAAAATACTAATAAAATTAACAAATTAACAAATTAACCCATATGGTTTATATTACCATGGTTAATAAATTATCAAAAATGATAATTTCATAATAACCTCTGAATAAATCATTTTCAATGTTTATGAAGCAATCAAGCTACATGGCTGGATTAGATGAAGTTAACAGCCACTTGAAGGAGAACAATGATACTACCAGAATTAATGTAACTGGAGTGGAACTGCAGGCAATAATAGATTATGCAGTTACTCGAGCTCTTGACAGACAGTATGATGAATCAAATGATACCCACTCTAAGACTCTATCTGTGGCTCGTAGTAAGCCCCCTCCCAAAACACATGAGTCAAGGGAGAACGATGTTCATCACTCATCAAATCAGAGGAGTGTTCCGCCTAGACAAGTTGTGCTTCATCAAGAGGCACCAATTAAGACCTGCTCATATAAATATTTTGTCTCTTGCAAGCCCAGAGACTTTACAGGGGAAAAAGGGGCCATCGATTGCATGACATGGCTCGATGAGATGGACACTGTTGTTAACATCAGCGGTTGTGCGGAACAAGATGTTGTGAAATTTGTTTCACAATCATTCAAAGGAGAAGCGTTGGCATGGTGGAGATCATTGCTCCAAGCCACGGGAAAGGTCCTACTCTACAACTTATCTTGGGATCAATTTGTTGCATTAATCAAAGAAAACTATTGCCCTCAGCATGAGGTAGAAGAGATAGAATCAGACTTCTTGACTCTGGTCATGGAGAATTTGGATTGCCAGGCATATGTGACAAGTTTCAACACTATGTCCCGCCTAGTTCCTTACTTAGTCACCCCTGAACCTAAACGCATAGCGCGCTTTATTGGAGGCCTAGCACCAGAGATAAAGGGAAATGTTAAAGCATCTAGGCCTACCACATATAGGTTCGCGGTGGACTTATCCTTATCTCTCACCTTAGATGCAATCAGAAATAAGTCTGTTAAGGCTTCTGGCGAGGGAAAAAGGGAAAGAGAGGAGGAGAACTCTCATCGGTCTGACAAGAAGAAAAAGGGAAGTTTTAGGAACAAGGAAGACTCCGAATTTAGGAAAAACTCGAGTCAGTCTAATAATAGACCCAAATGCAGTAACTGCAGAAAGCAACATTCTGGAAAATGTACTATCGACCCACATGCTAAATTGTGTGGAATTTGCAAGACCAAGGGTCACAAAACCTTAGATTGCAAGGAGTTGAAGAGCGCGACATGTTACAATTGTAACGAGGAAGGGCACATCAAAACCAACTGCCCAAAGCTTATAAAGAAGCCTGGAGAGGCCAGGAACACAAACGCATGAGTCTTCCAGAGGAACGCCCAGGAGATGGTGCAGAATGACGACTATATAGCAGGTACTTCTCCCTTATCAAGAAGTTATGCAGAAATTTATTTGATGCTGGCACATATGATTCTATAATTAACGATAAATATTGAGAACTGTTGTCTCCGCCTGATTAGGACTCCGGTCATTTACTGCGAAGTAGAAATTGGCCGATGATACTCTAGAGAGTGCTCCAATAAACCTTAGATGGATATTTTATATCTAATAGGAATCACTCTTTTCTGATATCCCTATGGCAAGCTTTCAAGCTACCTAAACTCTTCAATATAATAAAGACAGATGTGACGTTTTGATCCTCTGTCAGAAAAGTGATGGACTAGGTCCAAACCTTAAATGCCATTGATGGTCTTTTGCGACCTAGGCTAAGTAATATTAATATACATTTTAAATAACGTTCATTAAGAATGTTAGTGCTATATTAGCCTGTATGGGTTATTGATACCATGGTTAGTATATATTAAGGCCATCGGGATGAGGAATAGCAGTTGTTGGATTGCAACTAAGAAATTGTTTTATTGGTGTTAGGAAGCAATATCGAGTATGGCAAACTCAGATAAGACAGCCGTTGGTCGTGTTATGGATGATGTGACACATGCCAATGATGCTACAATTATGAACCTTAGAATTTCCAGTGATGTTCTTCAAACTATGATAGACGCAGCTGTTGGTAAAGCTGTGAAGAAGGCCGTGAAAAAGTTCAAGGAGCCCGATGCTACTTGCTCCAAGTCTCATCCAAGACCACACGTCCTTACTCACAAGGAGGATCTCGTTCATACCTCTAATGCAAGGGATGAACTAAAAAGGAAAAGGGAGGAAGATAACTCCCAGAGTTCTACAAAAAAGAACAAACAAAAGTCCAACCAGAAACCTGTATGCAAGACCTGCAAGAAGCGCTATTATGGGAAGTGCAGGTTCGAACCAAAATCCCAATCACAGCCGAGGGCTTGTGGTATATGCAAATCAAGGGAACATAAGACGTTGGACTGCAAGGACATGAAGAATGCAGTCTGCTTCGGCTGTAATGAGAAAGGCCACATCAAGACCACGTGCCCTAAATCTGTCAAAGGAAATGCGGCTAAGGAAGGAAAGCCTAAGAATGAAAGCGCCTAAAATGCCTGAGCTAGTTCATAAATAATGGCATCAGGTACATTCCTTAACACTTATAAGTGAATAAACGCTAAGAATTCTGCTTTGATTCGGATACCAATCAATCCTTCATAAAATATAAGTATAGCAAACTTTTAAAATCTTTTATAAGAACCCTAGATGTTAAGTGTAAGGTAAAACTTACCAACAAAACCATAGGAACCATTTCTTCTGTTCCTGCTAGAAATCTTCAGTCATATAATTCGAGTACCCCCTCCCCAGATGAAGTACGTCAGAATATGAAGTTGATATCTCTTGATCTCTATCGATTAAGAATACCATATGGTATGACAAAAGCACCATATGAGGATTGGTGTATCTCAATAAGTTCCATAGATTGCTTCCATGCCTGATCAGTATGGAGGTTTAATGCATGGAACCACAAAGATATTCCAATGGTCATACAGTATTAAAGTCAACTAATGGTATTCAAAGATGATATCCAGAATGGAATTATCTAAGTAAGTGTCTCTGATTAAGAATTCCGTGGACTCGTAACATAAATGTGGCACTCATTTGACACCAGCAAGGATGGATGAACTGGAGCCTGAGATTTGGAAAATCTCTGTAACCTCCTTGTATCTTCATTATCTTCTCCTAAGACTACCATGTTTACCTCCCGAGAGGCAAGTAGAGTTAAGATTTATATCCCATTTAGGGTTGTATCATTATGAAATCTCCAAGACAGCTAGTACCATTAATGGAATAATTGAAACCCTGATTAAGTAAATTTTAAGATAGGAGATTCATATAGCCTAACTCAATATTCCGAGAGTTTGATATTGTTAAATAAGAAAGACGGTTCATTTTGCTTATGCATTGATTACCACAACCCTATTTAGGCAACAATTAAGAATCGCCATCAGCTGCCCAGGATCGTCGATTTGTTCGACTAACTGTAAGGATTAGCTACTCCTTAAGATTAGTTTTGAGCAATGGTTGGAATAACCATCTCACCTTAAGATAAGCTTTTCTACAATAGTTGTTATATAAGTATCAAGGTGGCTCCTTTGGAGACCTTGTATGGATGAAATATCAAAACATCCGTAGGATGGACGAGACTTTGGGAAGTCCACCTATCAGGATCTGAAAGTTGCATTGGAAACAACAAATAAGATCATACAAATCCATAATCGATTGTAAGTTGCCAGTATACGGCAGGAAATCAAGGATTTATGAAAATAGCAACCCTCCTAAGTTCTTGTTAAGGAACAAGGTTCAACAAAAGATATCACCCTGAATGGGTGTACCAGTTTGTTAAATTATCAGGCTAGTTAAGCTCTGAATATATAGAATCATTCGAAGGAAATCGAATGTATCAAGATCAAATAGCTTATAAGCTAAAACCTATTTAAGGAGCTTGGCGGAGCATATAATGCATTGTACACTAATGGATTGAGGATGTATTTCACCAATAAGTCAAGAAGCATTATCACATATTGATATGCAGATCTATGATATGATGAGCAACCAATATCGATTAAGGATCGATAGGTTAAGAAGCTCCAAAAGGATACATGTACCAAATATAAAGGTCACTTTGGGAGCTTGGAGAGACTCCAGATATGCTATAGGAGTTGAGTCCATTATGCGACAAAAAGTACTTCTAGCTTCTTAGCAAATCTCGAGGTCAAGATTCCTTTTAAGGGGGTGAGGATGTAACACCTCGTAAAATCACGTCCAATGATGTATTGACACGTGTAATAAACCCTAATAAAGTCCAATGTTGAATTTAAGGGACTAATTTTTCGAAAAATCGAAAAACTTTGATAATAAAAGGACTGGAAGTGTTAGCATACCTAAAATTAGTTTCCAAACAACCTCTCACGATGATTACATTCACAAATGAGCCACTTGTCAATCGAGTGTAGCCGTTTGCGCAATTAATTGGAAGTTTGCGCAATAAAGGGTTAAAAGTGTCAACATGTTAATTCTTACCTCTGAGTGACCATTTAACAAACCGGGAGCTTCATGATATTTGATTATACTCTCAGGAATGCCAAACATTGGTCGTTTATGGTTTTTATGCCTATAAGTAAAGATACGCGCAACTTTGCAAGTTAGAGGGACTAAAAGTGTCAATATGTTTAATTATACCTCTGAATGACCTTTTAGCGAACCCGAAGCATCGTGATGATTAATAATACTTTCAAGAATGTCTAATATGGATTAGATGAGGCTTCAACGCTATTAAATGATGAAATGCGCAAGTTTTTGCAATAGAGGGACCTAAAGCGTCAACTTTTGAATCTACGCCATTCGATGACCATTTAAGCAAACGGGATCATAGTAATATTTAAATATATTCTTGGTAATGATTATTATGGGCCATGGAAGGCTAGATATCATTAAACGGCATTTCGCGCCACTTTGCGCAATTAAGGGACTAATTACGTCAAACTGTAAAAGGAGGTCAAATCGTATGGTAACGGACCTTCCGGAATATGTCCATAAGTTAAAAATACCCTATTTATCCTTTATATAGCTTAGATATAGGTTTAGAGGTGTTTGGTACGCAAAAATAAACTTTTATGTCATTCAGGGACTAAAAGTGTAAAAAATGGCACAAGTTTGCACTTTCGCGCATATCTCACATTCTGATTATCCCCGGACACCCAAAATTTTATGTAAGCACTAAAATAATTTATTTTAGTGATCGCCTTGATAAAATTCCACTCGTCGCGTAATTTGGACCGTTTTTAGCATTCGTCCGTGTTTCGTCGTAATTCGATGCATAACGTGGCCGTACGGCCAAACGAACTGACATCCGACATGTTTTTGAACATGTTTCATGTCCCCTATGTTTAAACATCATAATGGTACCTTAAAATGAGGTTAACGGGCCTTGAACGTGTCTAAAATAACCTTAAAAGCTCTCAGGGACCAATTCTGTCATTATTGAAACTGTTTTGGCTGGTGTGGTCATGCAAGTGGGCCGCGTGGGTTTCCTGGGTTCTCTACGCGGGCCGCGTGAGTGGGTCTGATGCAGAAACAGCTGGTAACAGCCTGTTTCTTGCTGTTTTCATGCTCAAAACTGGTTCCTAGCTCACAAAACTGACTCTAGGGGCAACCCATAGATTTTATAAATGGTTTTACACCTGGCCTAATCTGGTTATGACCTCCCGACACTTGTCGCGATCTCGTGAGGTCCCGAAATGTATATATAGGAGGTGAGTTCACTTGTTTCCTTCACACCTCCATCCATTCTGCTTTGGCTCTCTGAATTCAAGGGGATCCTGATCATATTAGGAACCTCCTTCAGTCTTTTGAACCCTTTGTAAGTATCCTTCGTGCTTAGTTTATTTAATTAGCGTTTTAAACCGAAAAGTCAAGCATTTTTTATAAACACTTTTGACTTTTAAACGGTTGAACCATGGTTCGTAACGAACATGGCTACGTGACCGTAATTAGGTAGGTGATTAACCCTCAAGAGGGCACCTCCTAATTACCACGTTTACTTAGTTTAATTGTCGGGTCAAATAAAGGTCAAACGGGTTAGTTTTAAATGAAATACATAACTATTAATATAAAAGCTATAAAATCAGCTTTCTCACTTTAATAACTTGGTAAATATTAGTTGAACATGCCTAAGCATGATTCAACCCGACAATTCTAAGTATAGGCTCGGTTCGGAACCGAAAGTCGCAAAAGTTGACTTTTGCTTTGACTTTCAGTTCTGACCCGATTTAGCTTAGTTTAGATATGCCTTAGGATTCCATTAGGACCATATTATAAGTTAGTATAACCCTCCAAGGTTATACAACTTGGTTCCATAGAAATCCTAGTTCATGCATGTTTCCTTTAAAATGCCTAAATGTTGACCGTTATGCCCTATTGACCTTAAAACGACATTTTTGAAAATGTGAAAGGATAGAAACCTTCACTACTGAATTATAAACTTGTCCCTAAAATTTGACATCAGTTTGAGGTCTAGATTAGGAGTTATGCTCATTAGCGTAAATTGAAAGCTTTATGATTAATTAAACGGCGTAATTAGCGTATAGCCTAGTTAAACCCAATTTTGATACCAAAATTTTTACCTACTGATATAAAATAATATTTTGGGATTTTTGAAGATTTTTATTTATTTTTAGGCTGAGCATAACATAGGGTTCTAGCTATAATTCGGTAATTGCCGTTTTTTGCCCTTTTGGGCTATAAAATGAGTTTTACAAATCCTTTTGATGCCAAACCTTTTTCTACTGATTTAATATGATAAATAAAATATTTTGAGCCTTCTGGAATAATAAAAACATCAGCTTTCCTTTGAAAACCCGGAAATGGCTCCAAATCGCCTTTTTAAGCGTTTTTAACGCATAGTATGTATCAAAACTATTTTAAAGATATAAGGGTTGATGCCTACTGATATATTCAGTAAATTTTTATATTTTAATAGTAAGCAAAAGTTTTAAACTCAGATTTCCAGTTTTGGCCTTTTAAGCCTATGTGAAATTACCAAAATGCCCCTACGGTGCATAATATGGTTATAATTAATAAATTTCACATATGTATGATACCCCACTGTTATAACTTATTAAGTTAAGTATATTTACTAATTTAATCAGACCTGTAACTCATATTAATATTTAATCTCTTTTATAACCGTTAAAAATGACCGAAATACCCCTACGGGGCATAAATTGGTCCTTAATTCGTTTTGGACATAATGGAAGGTATCTTACTGATATCACAACATATATAAGGCATATTAACTTAGGAAACCTGTATATGACTCTTATGGTTACCCGTTACGCTTCTTACGCGTTCGGTTCGGTTTCTGTAACTAGTTTGCATAAATTAGCCAAAACGGGTCAAACCTTATCATTTTTATCTCAAAATCCAGAATGTGTTTAGTTTACCCATATTATACAAGTCTTCAAACTTGTCGGGTCTAAATCACATTCTATTCCGGTCTTCGCTTAATCGTGCGTAAGAACCGTGAACCGTTCCTTAAAAACTAACCGGTCTAAGTTACGACTTAAATAAGACCCGTTAGGAATCTAATAGGTTAATAAAACCTCCGTTCCAGATTAAGAGCCCCAGTAGAAGTACTTGTGCTTGCTGATTTGAATATACGGCTGAGTATAAATTGCATTGCTAGCTTAGGTAAATACTTTTAACTTATTTTCCCTTATACGGGCTTGGGATACGGTATTATAAAAATACCGCTTGGTCGGGTGTAGAAACCTTTTAATCGGAGATGATTAAATTGCATAATCCCATTTTAATCTGTATTGATTGATAACAAATAACATTAGGGGTTAATGACCGTGTCCTGGATATCCTTGGCTCATTTAAAAAGTGAATGGCCATAACGTAAGCACAAGGTGTAGGCATAACACCTCCTGTTACGTATGTAAAAGATATACTCACTCGTAAGGTGTCTTCTTGTGAGTTATATTTATGGTGTGTCGATTAATCTTGACCGGCTTGTATTATAGAATCACCGGCCCTAAATGTTGGACAAACATGTAAATCGGATACAAGATTTTTATTAATAAAATTGTCCCAAGTTATAAATGATATTTTGTGCCTCGTGCATTCAAATCAATTTTCAACCTCTTTTTCCAAAATGAGTCAGTTAATTGTATTTACCAGTGTAAACTGACGTATTTTCCAAAAAGGTTAAGTGACAGGTACTGAACGTAATTGGCTGGAAGCTCAGGGCGTTAATAAGGAATCTTGCAAGTTCTAGGCGTCTAAAGTCTGTTGAACGATGTTTATGTTTTAAGATCCGCCAGTGGATCCTTTACTTTTCGTTGTAATACTTTAACATTACTTTATATTCGGAATGTAATATATTTATCTTTTGCTTCCGCTGTGCATTTATATATTGTGTTGTTTGACTATGATGATATCAACTACGTCACGATACTCCCCACCGGGCCCACCGGTAATACGTGGAAATATCGGGGTGTGAGTCCACGATGAAAGAAAAGTACCCTTATTTATTTCAGTAAATCTCGGGTCGAGATTTATTTTAAGGGGGTGAGGATGTAACACCTCGAAAAATTCGTGTTCAATGAAATAACGACACGTGTCATGTAAGACAAAAAGCGTTGTAAACCCGGATTTAATAAAGATGTTTTGGCAGGATTTAAAAGTGGTGTCATGTTAATTTTTACCTCTGAACAACCTCATTTATAAATCCCAAGACCCAAGTATATATATATCAAACATCTAATATATCTTAAATCCAGAAATTCGTTGACAATAAATGAATTCGAAGTGCATGATAGGTTCCTATGGAAATTTCTACGGTAAACCTTCTTGTTCGGCACTTTTGAAAAGGATCCAAGCAAACATAACATAATGGTAGGGTATGTAACTATTCAAGGCACATTTTAGAGGCCCCTAACTGATAATTGAAGTCCCAAATTCGGAAAAGATGGTTGCCCCTTCGAAATCCTGAAAGAACAAACACTTTTTGTTTCTGCCCGAGGCTTGCGCACCGCAAGCATCCACCCTTACGGTGCGCAAGCAGCTGCCCAGCGACAGAATTTTTGCTGTTTGCTGTTTTAACGCATGGAACTGATTTTAAACGGTTTTCCACATCTTTCTTGACCCCTAAACAACCCCTAAACATATAGGACACCTGTGGGAAGGTTATGGTCAGCTGTAGACTTATTTGTCAACACTTTGTGGAGCCTTGAACACTATATAAAGCTTCTAAGTGCAACACTTGATCATTCATCCCTCAAACAACTTTTGATCAATTGTGGAGCACAAGAGCACCTTCCAGGCCTTCCTAATCAATCATTAGACACTTGTAAGTCTGCTTAACCTGCTTTAGTTGAGTTTAGCTTAGTTATTTAGCTAAAAGTCAAACCGTCGTAATTACGGTTTGACTTCGAGATTAATTAATAATGGCTTAGTCAAATCTCGAATTAAAAGTACCTTTAAGTAGGTAATTATGTGGGTAATAAACCCTTAAAAGGGTTCCCCCTGATTCCCACTCTAACTAGGTCTAATGTCGGGTCAAACTTGTAATTAAAAAGTCAACAGGATACTTAAATTCTAATTTATGCATGATTAGCAATGTAGAACACATACAACCTGTTTGATCATTAATATAACTTGGTAATTAGTGTAAGAACATGTCTAAACATGTTCAACCAGACAATTTCCTGTTTAGACCCGGTTCGGAACCGAAAGTCGCATAGTTTGACTTTTACCTTGACTTTCAGTTCTGACCCGTTATGGTATGTTTTAGATATGCCTTAGAGCTTTATTTGGACCAGGTTACATGCTAGTATAACCCTCTGTGATTATACACCTCGGATCATTAGTCATCCAATTAATATGCATGATTCCGTTAATTGCCCATATGTTGACCATTATGCCCTTTTCACCTTAAAACGTGATTTTTGAAAATGTAAAAGAGTAGAAACTTTGCTTACTGATATTTAAACTTGCACCCAAAATTTGACATAAGTTTGAGGTGTAGATTGAGAGTTATGCTCATTAGCGTAATTAAGAAGCTTTATGTTAATAAAACGGCGTAATTAGCGTATAGCCTAGTTAAGCCTACTTTTTGATATCAAACTTAATACCCACTGATGTAATATATTATTTTGGTATTTTTGAAGATTTTTAATTAATTTTAGGCTGAGCATAACTTATAGTCGTAGGCTTAATCCGGTAATTGTCGGTTTTGCCCTTACGGGCTATAAAATGAGTTTTACACATCTAAATGACTCCAAACCTTTTGCCACTGATCACATATGATAAATAAATCATTTTAAGCCTTCTGGAAATATAAAAATATCAGATTTATGTATCGAACCCGGAAATGGCTTCTAATCGCCTTTTAAGCGTTTTTAACGCATAGTATGTACTAAAATTATTTTAAACATACAAGGGTTGATACCTACTGATATTTGAGGTAAATTATAATATTTTAACAGTAGACAAAATTTGTTAAACTCAAACTTCAGTTTTGAGCTTTTCGGCTTATGTGAAATTACCAAAATGCCCATACGGTGCATAGTTTGGTTATAATTGATAAATTTCACATATATACTTTACCCTACTGTTATAACTTGGTAAACTAAGTATTTTTGCTGATCATATCAGACCTGTAACTCAGGTTAATACTTAAACTCTTTTATCACCTTATAAATGAGCAAACTACCCCTACGGGGCATAGTTTGTGTTTAAATTCATTTCGGGCATAATAAATGATATCTTACTGATGTCACAACATATTTGGAGCATATTAACTTAGGAAACCTGTAAATGGCTCTCATTATTACCCGTTACGCTTATTACGCGTTCGGTTCGGTTTATGTAACTAGTTTACATAAATTAGCCAAAACGGGTCAAACCTTATCGGTTTTATCTCAAAATCCAGAATGTGTATAATATACCCATATTAAAAAAGTTTTCATACTTGTCGGGTCTAAAACACATTCTATCCGGTCATCGCTTAATCATGCGTACGAACCGTATCTTTGAAACTAACCGGTCTAAGCTTTAGCTTAATTAAAGACCCGTTAGGATTCTAATAGGTTATTATAAACCTTCGTTCCAGATTAGGAGTACCGGTAAAAGCTACTTGCAATTTGCTTATTGTGAATTATACTTTGCTCAGGTAAATACTTTTAACTTATTTTCCCTATACGGGCTTGGGTTACGGTATATAGAATACCGCTTGATCGGGCATCAAATCTTCCATCGTTGAGTGGTTAATTGAATAATTTGATCGGCTCGTTTAAACAGTCTTGTTACTTAAAGCCTTTGGGGGGTTAATGACCATGTCCCGGATATCCTTGGCATCATTTTACGAAATGGCCACGACTTAAGCGCGGGGTGTAGGCGTACACCCATCAGTGCACAAAAGAATAATGTGGTGTGTCTATTGATCTTTAACCCGGACACGATCCGGGCTACTGAACGCACAAGGAACATGTAATTCGTTCACAAGATTATATATTTAAATAATTCTCCCAAGTTAAATAAAATGTTTATGCCACGTGCATCCAAATCAATTTTCAATCATTTTCTAAAATGAGTCAGTTGATAGTATTTACCAGTGTAAACTGACGTATTTTCCCAAAAAGATTAAATGCAGGTACTAAGCGTAATTGGCTGGGATTTCTCCTTAGCATCACTAGAAGTCTCGCAAGCTTAAGATGCCTACCGTCTGTTGAACTATTATTTATTTTTGATCCTTCTGTGGACAAACCTTCAACTGTTGTGATACACGATATTACAAACATTATTAAAGTTGAATTATATTTCTCATTTGCTTCCGTTGTGCATATTTATATATTGTGTTGTTTGACTATTATGTTGCCAACCACGTCACGATACTCCCCTACCGGGCCCACCGGTGACACGTGGAAATCGGGGTGTGACACTTCACTACATCATAAAAATGTTTTGTTGTCACAACGAAAGTACATCTTGGACATTCTACAACGTGCTGGCCTCTCAGACTGCAAACCCGTGAATTCTCCAATGAGCACCTCTCAGGTATTGACACTTGATGACTGATGCGTGTAGAGTGTGTTATATTTTTATTGATAGTTTAAGCCCATTTTACACATTAGTCAAGTTTTAAATTTATAAAACACGATATTCTACTAACACTAAACACACATATGGGCAAGTGCACCCATCGTGAGCGTAGTATAGCGTTGGTAAGATACCGATGTCGTCCAAGGACACAAGAGCTTTTAGTACCGGTTTATCCTCAACGTCTAATCAAATCAAAATTTTTAGAAAAGGTTTTAGACATGGAAAATAAAAACTAAAAATGCTAAAAATAAAAATAAAAACAGATAGACAAGATGAATCACTTGGATCCGACTCGCCTTTAATGTAACCTTTGATGATTTCCGTACTTTTGCACTTTTCAAGAGATTATCTTAGTTAAAGTAGTAGGCCCCTCTTTTGAAGGTGACGTTACCCTCAACCCAGTGGTTTGAGTCAGCAAGGATACAATCCCAAATGGTCGGAATATTGAAAGATAATTAATTAAGTTACTAATGCGTAAAGTGGTAGGCCCCTCTTTTGAAGGCGACGTTACCCTCGGCTAAGTGGTTTGAGTCAGCAGGGATACAATCCCAAGTAGCCGGGTTAATGTATTAATAGTAGTTTACATATGAGGGGATCAAGCCATTCGCACCCCCGCCATCCAATACCAGTGGGTATTGAAGGAGGTCCTAGTAAGCTTGACCCAGGTCCTTGCAGGATCTATACACTTAACAAGGCAAGAACCTTACCAAACCATTTCCTTAACCCCCGACCAGGTAGCCAACATATCTATATAGACCGCAGAGATATGAATGGTGAAAATCTTTTACTTTATATAGACAGTAAAGTAATGCCAAAACACCACGAACAAATGATAAAAAAGTTTCACCTTCAACATAAGAAACTAGTTATTAAAGTCATTAATACAAAACCAAATAAAAAGTGCGAAAATATTAAAAATCAAAAGTATTCCATTAAATGCTTGTCTTCACCAAGTGATGTAAGAGACTTAGCCAAACATGACCTTTGATTGACAACAACTCTTACTATCAAAAGTATTACACGGCCTCGTGGCCATCATCTTTTTCTTTCTTCGTTAATTGCAATTGTCTGCATTAGGCTCCACACGCCCCCGTGTTCGCTGGGCACGGCCCCGTGTGCAGAAGCGTATCTGTACTATCAAGATTTGCAAGATTCTGCGAATCTTAGCGTTGACCACGCCCCGTGCTGAACTGGGCACGCCCCCGTGTCGGGAATAGAAGCTTCTTCAACTTTGTCACTTTCTACAGACACCTGACCTCGCCCCCGTGTCCGCTGGGCACGGGCCGTAGTCAGCCTTCTGTTTCTTGTTTTTGCTCGGGGAGATGCTGTCGAGGGGTCGGGCATGCCACGTTTATTCATTTTCTTTGTATTTATGTTAGTTTTTGCTGCATATTTGTTCCTTTTGTTCATTTAAGCTCATTTGGTCCTGAAAATACAAAAGGAAGACAAAAGCACACTTTTTCCAACATTAGTACTAAAAAAGGGTTAGTTTTATGTCTCATTTGATGTAATTTATATGTTTCATTTTACACACATCAAATACCCCCACACTTGAATCTTTGCTTGTCCTTAAGCAAAACTCTTTATTATGTGGCTTACACGCCCAAATGGAATGGGTAAAACAGAAGTTTTGGGCTTGTCTTGAGTGTCGGGAATCCAAGATCTTTATTGGGTTTTATTTTTATACTATTTACAAACCTATTCATTATGATTTATTTAGAACGTTTCATAAGAGAAATTACTTATTTGGGCATAACATGCCTCTTTAAAATTCCATTTATATACAAGTTCACATACCTCACGGGAGATCACTCAACAGTCGGCCGAAGATGTATTTATGTGAAACACTCAAGACCGGCATGGAACTTACTTCTACCAGCCAAGCAATCAATCCTCCTCCTTTTTAACTATAAACCTTTGTAAATATCAAGAGGACTTGGAGAAGGGTTAGACTTGGGTTAAAGGTAGGTGGTTTGGGGTTAGTGGTTAGTAAAAAGGGCTAAACGCGTAAAAAGCGTCGGTCGTCGTAAAACTTTTTGTTTTTGTGACTTTTATTCAAACTAAGAATTTTCAAAAAAAGTTTCTTTGAGGAACTTGTTTGTTTATTGCTAGACTTCATTTTTCTTTTTGATAAAGAATGTCACGAGAAAACCGAGCTTTTTACTAAAATAAGGGTTTTAGAAGAAAAAAGTTTTGGTGGGTAAAGGATGGTTGTTTTGTGGGTTTAGAAATGAAAATGTTTAGGCTCAAAGGGGTTAACTAGGGGGATTTTGGGTAGGTGATAAAGAAAATGAAAAATAATGGTGTTGAACGGAAAATGGGTTAGTCCTAATGCCTCCATCATTTACTTACTTGGGTTTAAGTTGGTAAGGACCGGGAATGTATCGTCGTGGCAAGTTCTAGAGTCGTAAGAAACCAAGCGGCTATTCACACAAGAAACGAAAAATGAGCATTTAGTTTAAAGATGTATGCTTGTATGCTCAATAAAGGCTCAAAACTCACTTATTGTGGGAATGGGTTTATAATGTGATCAAGTATATATAATCAAATTTTAACTAGATTTGTCATGCCGTTTCATAATTTTCTTATGTTAGTTCTTTTTATCACGACGCTATCGGTTGTAAATTTGTAAAAATATAACCTTTTTAGAAGTTGTTATTCCCAAATTAAACTAAGACAAGTAAAAAAAATGAAGAGTTTTTGAAAAAATTTGGGGTGATTAGCGGTTCCAATAGAGTTTTGTGTAAGGCTTGTTATTAGGACTTGCAAAATTCAAGGTTTTAGCATCCCCCACACTTAAATTACACATTGTCCTAAATGTGTCCCAAAAATAAGTTTTTAGGTTGATTGAATGTGTAAAAAGGTGTTTAAAAACAAAATTTTATGTTACTGGCGTCTGGGCACGGCCCGTGTTGGTCCGGGCACGGCCCCGTGCTCAGATTGCCAGTATCATATTAAACATAAGGCTGAGCACGGGGGCGTGTCCAGTGAACATGGCCCCGTGTCCAGTTACCTGAACTGGGCGTTTCTGCAGAACCTCGGGCACGGGGGCGTGTTGGGCTGAGCACGGCCCCGTGCTGAACTTGCTGTAATGAAGAAAAATTCCCGGGAGGCTCTGTTTTTGTGCATGGGGTGTGGGTTCAAGGTTCTCTTAGCAACCTCCACCATTTCGAGTGTGTTTAACCATTACAACATCATCCAAACACCATTTAACACTTAAAAGCCATCATTCATTAAAAAAAAAATTACAAAGGTTGCTAGAAAATGAAAATAAAGTTAAAAATGAAAAACTAAAAGTTCTTAGGATAGATAGGTCAAGTAATGCAGGAAATCATTTTAAGGAGTTCCACCCTTATTGTAGGAATGTCAAAAACCCGGAAATAGCTTTCCGGTGCTTATGGGTGTTGTAGAACTCGGAACTGAGGGATGTCTCTTAAATGTCGTTGAGCCATTCCTCTATCTCCCTAGGGAGGAAGAAGGCGGGCTCATTCTCCACAATGTCTTGTGGAGGAGGTGCGACGGCCACCGGGACACCGTGTAATATGTCTAGAGGGGGTTCCGGGGGTATGACATACCACTCGGCCGGAATAATGACTTCCGGCACAACATTCCACTCCCTTTGTGCAATGATTGGCACCATAGGAGGAGAAGCAAGAATATTCAACCTTTGGTGCAAAAGGTTGACTTCTCGAAGGCACCCCTCTAATCCCACCGTCAAGTGATTAATACGATCAACCAAGGCTTCATTTACTCCTGTCATTTCATCGATGGCTTCCCTCAAGGCATACACGTAGTTGACTAGGGAGTCTTCCACGGATGATCTTCTTCCTCGTCGGTCGTTCCTTGAGTGAGTTGAGGATTTTCCGCTATTCCTGCCTGACACTCTAAGAAAACAAGCCGAAATATTTCAAATTAATGAAACAGTAACTCCGGCCACGGCCCCGTGCTCGCTGAGCACGGCCCCATTGCCACCACTCTGCAGATTTTTGAAACAAGTAATTTTGGAGCTTTAAATTATTTTTCTGACTTTTGAAGCATTTCTAAGCAGAAATAACTTAAAACAGTGTTGTAAAACTTATTTTTGATAAGATTCCTTGAATAAAAACCTAACAAATATCACAATAAAGCTTGAAAACATGGAGATTTCAAGCTTTAATGGAGATTTTGAGGAGTAAATGAAGAAGAAGGCAATAGACAAAAGTAGTAAAGACAAGATGGTTGTTAAGAACCTTCTTTAGAATATACCTTATAGGGTATATGTGAAGATCCCACCAGATCTTTGTCTTTGGAATGGGTCCAAGAGTGCAGGAATCTTGCTGCATTTATAGAAAACGACAGCACGCTGACCACGGCCCCGTGTCGGCTGGACACGGCCCCGTGGTCAGACAAGAATCTGACACTTTTTGTCCGTATTCTGACTTAAAGTCAGACACAAGTCTTTAGGTGGGCATGGGGGCTTGTTGACCTGGACACGACCCCGTGGCTAGAGATTTTTATGGAGTTTTGTCTTATTTTAAAGAATTTATCCAGATCGGGTGGTTCCTTGCTGGACGGAACAACACTGAAGTGCCTGAGGTACCTTAATTGCCCTAGTTTTAGACAAGAACGCAAGAGGTTATCGGAAAGGGTGAATCCTAAGCTAAATACCGGTGGGCGAGACCAACCTTTATTTTCCTTATCCGGGCTCTTGTTAAAGAAGGTATATGTCGAATCACTCAGGTATATCTATGCATCGGTGGAAACCTATGGGGAGTCCTTCACGGCACAATCGACACAGGGACGACTATCGCTCATGTCCTCACAAGAGTTGGAGGTGCTTTCGGGTGCAACGATGTTGTTATAATCCGAATGCGATCTCAATAATTCTCTTTGATCGTCGTCTAGAGATGAATTAGTTATTTCCATCTCAAGTTCTCTTATCAATTGGAGAATTACTTCTTCCATTTGAAATAATTCTTCGAGAATCATATCATCTAGAAGAGATGATTGAGAGCATTCAAAGGAGAGATAGAGATGGTTTTTACTTTCGCCCATCTTAAGGTTACAGGAAAACGATGTGTCTATATAGTGGGGAATATAGTTTAAAAAACAACATTTTAAATCTTCATGAGATCCGCCACATATTTGACACCACCCACCATAAAAGGAGCGAAAGTAAAAATGATCAGTATCACTCATGTTTGTATCAGAAATTACCAACCGCCGGGATCTTATGGTTCTGTTTTCAGTATCTGAAGCTTGGGCACGGGGGCGTGTTCAGTGGGCATGGCCCCGTGTTCAGCTACTGTCTGAATTAAAAAAAGGATTGCCAGTACCAAAGATTGGGCACGGGGGCGTGTTCAGCGGGCACGGCCCCGTGCTGAACTCTGCAGAAGCTGAAAAATCTAGAAGAAACCTAAAAAAAAAAAACAGAAAAACAAGAGAAAATGATTAGGCCGTTGATTCCTAACTTTCTTAAAATCCTTGTGTCCCCGGCAGCGGCGTCAAAAACTTGATGCGTGTAGAGTGTGTTATATTTTTATTGATAATTTAAGCCCATTTTACACATTAGTCAAGTTTTAAATTTATAAAACACGATATTCTACTAACACTAAACACACATATGGGCAAGTGCACCCATCGTGAGCGTAGTATAGCATTGGTAAGATACCGAGGTCGTCCAAGGACAGAAGAGCTTTTAGTACCGGTTTATCCTCAACGTCTAATCAAATCAAAATTTTTAGAAAAGGTTTTAGACATGAAAAATAAAAACTAAAAATGCTGAAAATAAAAATAAAACAGATAGACAAGATGAATCACTTGGATCCGACTCGCCTTTAATGTAACCTTTGATGATTTCCGCACTTTTGCACTTTTTAAGAGATTATCTTAGTTAAAGTAGTAGGCCCCTCTTTTGAAGGTGACGTTACCCTCAACCCAGTGGTTTGAGTCAGCAAGGGTACAATCCCAAAGGGTGGGAATATTGAAAGATAATTAATTAAGTTATTAATGCGTAAAGTGGTAGGCCCCTCTTTTGAAGGCGACTACCCTCGGCTAAGTGGTTTGAGTCAGCAGGGATACATTCCCAAGTAGCCGGGTTAATGTATTAATAGTAGTTTACATATGAGGGGATCAAGCCATTCGCACCCCCTCCATCTAATACCAGTGGGTATTGAAGGAGGTCCTAGTAAGCTTGACCTAGGTCCTTGCAGGATCTATACACTGAACAAGGCAAGAACCTTACCAAACCATTTCCTTAACCCCCGACCAGGTAGCCAACATATCTCTATATAGACCGTAGAGATATGAATGGTGAAAATCTTTTACTTTATATAGACAGTAAAGTAATGTCAAGACACCACAGACAAATGATAAAGAAGTTTCACCTTCAACATAAGAAACTAGTTATTAAAGTCATTAATACAAAACCAAATAAAAAGTGCAAAAAGATTAAAAATCAAAAGTATTACATTAAATGATTGTCTTCACCAAGTGATGTAAGAGACTTAGCCAAACATGGGCTTTGATTGACAAGAACTCTTACTATCAATCTTGGATCCCGAGACTACTATACACACTCTAAGGTGGATGATGGATAATGGTGGTGGATGTGGGTATTGTAGTGGTGGTGGAGTGGTGGTGAAGTGGGGGAGAGGTGGTTTGCCAATGGATGCCTTTGAAGTGAGCCAAACACCCCTATTTATAGCCTGAACAGAAGTTCGACCATGGCCCCGTGTCCGCTGGACACGGCCCCGTGGCCATCATCTTTCTCTTTCTTCATTAATTGCAATTGTCTGCATTAGGCTCCACACGCCCCCGTGTTCGCTGGGCACGGCCCCGTGTGCAGAAGCGTATCTTTACTATCAAGATTTGCAAGATTCTGCGAATCTTAGCGTTGACCATGCCCCGTGCTGAGCTGGGCACGCCGCCGTGTCGGGAATAGAAGCTTCTACAACTTTGTCACTTTCTGCAGACACTTGACCACGCCCCCGTGTCCGCTGGGCACGGGCCGTGGTCAGCCTCCTGTTTCTTGTTTTTGCTTGGGGAGATGCTGTCGAGGGGTCGGGCATGCCACGTTTATTCCTTTTCTTTGTATTTATGTTAGTTTTTGTTGCATATTTGTTACTTTTGTTCGTTTAAGCTCATTTGGTCCTGAAAATACAAAAGGAAGACAAAAGCACACTTTTTCCAACATTAGTACTAAAAAAGGGTTAGTTTAATGTCTCATTTGATGTAATTTATATGTTGCATTTTACACACATCAATGACAGTCCCCTTTTATCAGATCCAACAAAGTATCGTCAAATCGTGGGCGCCTTACAGTACTCTACTCTCTCCCGACCTGACATTCCCTTTGTGGTAAACAAAGTATGTCAGTTCATGCATGCGCCCACCGAGAATCACTGGTCTGCTGTCAAACGAATTCTTCGTTACCTGAAAGGCACGTTTAATCTCGGTCTACTTATTCTTCACAACTCAGGCTCTTTACTCCATGCCTTCATCGATGCACACTGACAGGGTACTGTTATCAACGCATTTTCTGACTCTGACTAGGCTGGATGTCCTGTCAATCGTCGGTCCACGGGGGGATTTACAGTTTATCTGGGCTCGAATCTCATCTCCTGGACCACTCGCAAACAGAGAACTGTCTCCAGGTCTTCAACAGAATCAGAATATAAAGCTTTTGCTGATACTATTGCAGAACTATTCTGGCTAAAGGCACTTTTACAAAAGCTCAGGACTTCCTCAAAAATCTCACCCACACTTTGGTCTACATTACTAATCAAGGCCAATAACTTCATTTCCAAGAGGTCTACATAACTACATATTATCCATTTTTACTCATCTTTCTATACAAGTATATTTAATTTCTCTTAAACTTTAAACAAATTCATATCAATTTTGAAATTAAAACACACTAATTTGATCTTACACACGAAGATCAGCAAAATTTGAACCTCATCCAGTAAGTAAATAAACATTATAATCAAAACAACAAAATCCCTAAAACCAGGGCATAATTGAACAAATTTGAAGAGGTTTTACAATATACCTTGTTTTAATTGGGGATTGCTCTTGTCTCCACCTGAATCCATGGTGCAATGATGCTGCTACACCAAACAATTGAATCAATAATAACAAAACAACACCAACAACAATTGATTAACATGATTTATGTAATCCAAGGGTTTGCTGAATTGAAAATTGGAAGTAGACGTCAATTGTGGGAGTGATGAAGAACAAACGGAAGCAGAAGGGGAAGTACATAAGCATTCAATCGTCCAAAGAATTAAATCCTGAATCCCATTCAATCCCACAGACGATTCATGGCCTGAGCATTCAATAAGCCTAAAAGTTAGTGGGTGGGATGAAAACGCACGAATGCTTCAATTGCTGCATTCACTCGAGAAGTAAAATTAGCATGCACTACTGCAATAGACGACGAAATCATTCTAACCATGATTAATTGTTCCCACAGTTTCATTTGCTTCTTCGATTTACACAGGTTTTGTTTGAAGGAAACATTGAGACTGTATTGAATGGGGGCGGATTTGGGAGAGGGGGCCCTAAAATTAGGGAAACAAAACATGACCTTTGGAATGACGTCTTAAAAATTGTGAAGTAAATTACATTTCAGTACATAGAAAATGCTTTATAAATATGTAAAGATATAAATATATTACAAACTTATACCATAAATTCAAGAATTCTATTCACTTTTAACTTGAATATAATATAATATAATATTATGATAACTTTTAGAAATATTGCTTTTAAAAAAATGATGCACTGTTGATTATAATGTTGTGGGTAAACTAGTTAAAACAACGCATTAATATCATCGTTGCATAAAAACTAATTGCGATCGTGTGTCTGATGTATAAGGGTGGAGGGTATGGTTCAATCACTATAGGGTGTTTGAGTTATTCTCTACCCAATAATAGCATGCCATTTCAAGTCCCTATTCCACTCCCCATTTTGCACTTGGTTCAATCACTTTAGGGTGTTTGAGTTATATATTTTTTATTTCAAAAAATAGTGGGTAACGGTCAAAAAATTGTTCAGCGTTTCATCAATCATCATCGGTGACTATACACTGAAAAATGCTATCACCGAACCCCGAATCTTCATCACCGATTTAGCGGCACTCATTCACCGATCGGTGAATGGCATACCCCTACCAATTCACCGAACCATACCGACCAGCCGAAAAATTGAGGCAATAAACCATGTTTGAATGTTATTACACTTTCTGCCCATGTTGTTGTACGTTACCATGCATATATTTGCCTACCGATTACTTTTGCACTAAAATGACACAATTTCATGTTTTACTACTCTACCAGTTTTATTTTCTATCGTTTTGTGGTTGTAAATTGTTGACGTTCGTTTTCCTTTTATAAATTAAAGAATGGTGCTTATGTTTGTAATGTTGTTTAAATTTGTGTACACCTAATATATTTTATCTTTGTTTTTTACGCTGTTTAACGTAACCCGTCCACCGGACGGGTATTAAACTAGTTTTATTTGATAGGCATACACATATAAAGTCTTGCACTAAAATGCACATGTCACGTCTTAAATTCTATATGTGTTTCATATGAAAAATCACTTTAATATAGGAACCGACGTATTTGTGTATTTATATGTGTGTGAAAAAAAAAAATCCAATAATCAACCTTCGTTCTCATATTAAAGTCATATGTGCCGTTACCGAATGTAACCCTTTCCTTCATTTATTCTGAGGTCCCAACCCAATTAATTTCCTTCATAATTCACAAGGAATTTGGTGGACCACCAATCTACCGCAAGTGAGCTTTAATTACAGATCTTTTGTTTGATGTGATATAAGCTTCATTGTAAATATAGAGTATAAGTTAAAAATTAATACAGGCACGATTCTAATGTGGACATATCATTTTTCATTTTTTATGTATGTTTAAAAAAGCAATACATCGAAGGCTAAACTGTATCAGCAAAAGTGGATAATTGGATATCAAAATATGCTTTTTACCTTAAAACTTTACTTTCTTCCTAATCTTGTCACTTTTCTATAGTCTTCTTGGACATAATGGTAACTATTGCTAATTATATACGGCATATGTCGTAATTATATATGTTATTTAGGAAATATACTATTAAATATAATATTTTTGTAATATCTTTCCTTACAATTAGGACTAGGTAAATTAATTTTATTTTTTAAAACTGTTTTTATTTAACCAAATATACAACTTTTATATTACTATTCAATTTAGATTAACATTTAATATCTTTCGACTATTAACTATTTTCTTAAAAGGATTGATTATGGAAGATTTTCTAATCTTATTTTATTAATAGTTAGCATTGAGGATTTAATATTTTTTATATACTTACAACTTTTATATTATTATAAGCCGAATACAACTAATTTTCTAATTGTTTGTTATTTTAAATACAATTATCACAAATTACGTTGTCATTAGTTTATTTTCGTATATATATTTCAATCATAATATCAAATCATTTAATTAAGATTCCATTAATTTTCATTTTTATATACCGAATATTTAGGGATTTGATTTTCAATGTCTCATCAATATATATTATTCAATCAATTATAAAAAAAAACATCATAAAACAGTGTTTAATATGACTGCTAAAATTTATGAGAAAGTTGATAATGCAATTATATATATTCTTATGAATGCTAAACTTATGAAAAAGTTAATTATGGAGATTATCTAATTTTTTTTGAAAGGCTGGAGATTATCTAATTGATAGATCAAATGCTTTCATATTCATAAAGTTGGTAAACATCACACATTTTTATCGTACGAGACACAATTATTCACACATCTCAAAAGTATTTTAAAAATATCGTTTTACAACTCTTAAACCTTTGTTACAAACTATTTGATTTTAATTTTTTATTCAACCCGGGTAAGACACGGTGTAACAACCTAATAGTAATATTTTACTAGTTACACTTTTTCATAAATAATTTTTACCCCGAACTAAAACTATTAGGCCATGTGTAGTCATAAAGCCCTTTTGGGGGCGTTATGCGACAAGTGACGAAATGCGTAAGAGAGGGGCGTTATATCACAAGAGGGTGTAGTGGTAAGGGGGGTTATATGACCCCTTTAATTATACATACATACATTCATATGTATGTATATATATGTGTGTGAGTGGGGGGAAGATTGTGCAGATGAAAACGCCGCAAAGAGGATCACGGGAGCCAAGATTTAAACCCCCATAGCGCCACCTGTAGCGATGTTCCGCAGCGCTATGGGGCGCCATAGCCGGAAACGCCATGATGTGCTGCCCCATTACACAAGGTCGTATGCACATGTAAAGAAAATCATAATAGTCATTGACTTTATAACCTAATAGCATTTTGGGGGTGTGATAAAACTTTGGGATCAATATGTCCTACGTTCGATTCCCACATGAGGGGTTTTTCCATATTTTTTGGGTTTATTTCTTAATTGGTGTATATGCATTATGCCTAGTGGAGATGGATATGATCGGGTAGTTCTGCTGGTAACACAATAATACTCGAGTAATCCGTCAATAATCCAAATTTATCATTAAAAAAAAAAAGAAAACAATAATAATTAGTTGGATGGTTGCATTAAATAAGGAAGCTTTGACCATATATATTAATAAATTCTAATATTGATATATATATTTGTCAATCGGGATCATCGCTAGCTAAGATCCATCTCATGGTGTTGGCCTTGTGATTTTTCCAAAGTGTTCCTATAGTCGTCTCTTTCTGCCTTTAACTCTCTATGGTGGGCGATGAATACAACATCCCCAACACCATTTCTTCATCAACCATGATCAAAAACATTCCATAAAGTTTTCAAAACTTATAATAGCATGGTCCCTTCCACCTCGTTACATGGATAACCACTACAAACCTCGAATCAAAACCAGAAAAATCCCCCATTGGTTTTCTCGAAAACACAACTATTCCAAACCTCCTTCTTCTAATTCCAAACATATTTCAGGTAATAACTAAACTATCTTTCAAACTCATACTTACCTTTTTTCTTCATGTTGTTAAATTCACTAGAATAGCTTTTCTTAACTTTGCAGATGAGTCTGGAGATGAATATGATGAGGATGCTTCGTTTATGTCATCGGAGATTGATCCGTGCATTTTAACCGATGAATTGCGGTAATTAATTTAATTTTGGTATTTATGTATCATGTGGATGATGTTTATAAATTATTTGGTATTTAGTTACATTTTATGTATCATGTAGATGATGTTTATAAATTATTTGGTAGTTAGTTACATATTTACATATGCTTTTGTTTCAGGATATTTGTGGCTACTTGGAATGTTGCAGGAAGATCACCAGTTGGGAGTTTGGCTGTGGATTTAGATGAATGGCTGAATGTTAAAGAATCCGCCGATATCTATGTTCTCGGGTGCTTACTTATTGTTTCACTCTTTCGATCGCTTAAAATAGTAAAAATACTATGTTTAAGATTAATTAGTTTAATGATTAGTTGTTTTCTATGCATATAGATTTCAAGAAATTGTACCGTTGAAAGCGAAGGCTGTGATTGGAGGAGAAGATATGACTGAAGCAACGAACTGGAACTTGCTGATTGGACAAATACTTAACAACAAATGCGCATGCCGATGGACGACACCTACGCTAGAAGATCCAGTGAATTGTGAGAACTATAACTATTTCAACAATGCTTTAGGTGAAACATCAATGACAAGTGTAGAAGATGAAGAGGTTGTTAACCGTTGTGGTAGGTACACATTAATGGCAAGCAAGAAGATGGTAGGAGTGTTCATAAGTGTGTGGATAAATACATCATTGTTCGAGAAGTATAATATATCAAGAGTGAAAGTGAGTGCTGTGGCATGTGGGATTATGGGTTATTTGGGAAACAAAGGGTCGGTGGCGGTTAGCATGTCGATTGAAGGAACAAGCTTCTGCTTTGTTGTTGCTCACTTGGCTTCTGGTGAGAAGAAAGGGGATGAGGGGAGAAGGAATCACCAAGTTTCTGAGATCTTTAAACGAACGACTTTCACTCGACAGTTTCGAGATGAATGCACGCCTCAACCTCTTACAATCCTAGGACATGAGTAAGTAGTGTGTGTATCAATATGTGATAATTTTGATCCGTTTACTTATAAATATGATCATTTGGGTCATTTACGAAAATATCATTTGACTTTTTGTGTTTTTAGTTAAGAAATTGTTTTAGTACATGGCACACCCTATTGCGTCGACGCAACATATGTTAACCTGACATAGGAGAATGGATCTGTTGCACCAGACGGAAATCTGTTGTGCCAATATTCAATCTGTTGCGTCAAGTGACACTTGTTAACTCCACTCGTTGATTGGAAAATTTTAAAAGTTAAAAGACTATTTTGTCAAACTAAACGGTCAGGCCATTTTGATGATTTTCCCTTATAGATGATCAACGTTTGGGGTCAACCCAACTCCACATAGATACTCATTTTGACCAATTATCTAACAAGTCTGACCCATCCATTTTGGCACATTTACATGAGTCCTTTGATTATCGAAAGAAGTGATTCTAAGATAGTAATATGTATCGTTTCATGGAACAGCCAAATATTCTGGTTTGGGGATCTCAACTATAGGTTATACTTGGAAAATGATTTAGCTAGGGAGCTAATAAAAAAGCAAGATTGGAGTGCCCTTCAAGAGTTTGATCAGCTAAGGCAGGAACTCGGAGATGGTGGAGTGTTTCAAGGGTGGAGAGAAGGGAACATAAAATTTGCACCTACATATAAATATTCCACATTCAATAGCAATAGGTACTCCGGTACACTTCCTAGCCGGGCAGGAGAAAAACAAAGGACACCGGCATGGTATGAAAATCTACTCCAATGCCTTCATCAGACAGTATTTATATTGCGTTATAAAAACGAGGCATCATGTAATTATGCCGTTCATGGAACAGGTGTGACAGGATCTTATGGTACGGAAAAGGAGTAAAACAACATTCTTATTTCCGTAGCGAGAGCAAGTTCTCCGACCATAGGCCCGTATCGGCTCTTTTCTCTACACAGATCGAACTCATCAAGTCTGATGTACCAAATACAGTTTCCTCTAAACAAATAGTAAGCAATATTTCAACCTCATGTTCTAACTTTTCTCTAGCATCTTCAAAACCTAAATTAATTATTACTTTGTTATTTATTAATTAAATATCTCAGGAACAAGAAAGAGGTAAGGGGGAGGCTTCATCTACATTGCGTTCACTAATGTCCAAAGAGTCAGAAGCACTACCATCAAACAAAATATGTCCTAGAACAAACAAAAGGCTATGATACTGAAGTTCATTGGATAAGATAAACTCTCAGTGACTAAATATTATTAGGTTTTAGTTTCCATGATTCTTTTATTGATTAGCTTTGTTTTGGTTCCAACAATGAAACTAAAAACTATGCTAAAATGTTAAGTTATACTGTTTTTGTCAAACAAGCGACTCGTATCAGTCAACAACAACAGAGATCTAACTGGAAGGTGAACCATGATGATAACGAAACAAACGCGATGAATGCAGTTAGCGCATGATTGGAAGTAGGAAGATATATATAGAAACGGATTATATAAACAACATACATGATGAGGGGTTGTTTATCTATTCTGTTTACAAAAAATTCCTCTTGCAGTGGATGGGCTGGGTTATTAATTTGTGGTTTTACAGTTAGCAAATTAAAGCATAGTGGTATCACCATTTAGTTGGGCTGGGCTCACTAACGTAGAATGACCAATCATAGATGGGCTTTGGGTACATGAACATAAATAGGCTCACAAGGAGTCAAAGACTACAAACACGGAACACCCGTTGTCTTTGTTTCTTTCTTTTTTTAGAAAAAACATATTATGCATGCATATATAATAAATAGTTTTATTAAACTTTATTATTCAACTCAAAATAAAACATATTTTTTTAAAATATATACTGAACGAAAAGCTTAAATCTATGTCTCACTCGGCCATTAAAACTATTTCCGGTTTAATCAAACTTCTTTTCTGTCATTTTCTTTATATTATTTTTGATATTGAAACAAAGTATACCTTAGAGAATAACTTAAATCTGCTAAGTATAGACACAAATGGGATATTTTTGAAGGCAATTAAATTTTACTTTTTAATATTGACAACTTTTACTTGTTTTTTAGTTTTAACTTTTAACGTTTTACGACATTGGACATATTGTTTAAGGCTGTAAGGTGTGGGGGACGTGGATTGCCTCGTGGAGATGCAATGCGGGCAGTGGAGGGACGACAACACCATGCCGTACGGGGCTGGTACGTGATTGGCGTTGCCAGGGCCTCGGGTTCCTCGGAGCAAACTCTCTCTTCTTTCTCTATTCATTTAGTACTTAAAAATAAAAAAATAAAAAAAGGAAGAAGGGGGAGGAGAAACACCATGCCCTAGAATAGTGATGGGGAAAGGGTGGAAGGGTATGGTGACATGACGGTGACGTAAAGGATGAATATAAGGAGGACCATTGTCATAACACCCAACCTATTAGGGATATGCATGTTTGAGTTGGCCGATCACAAAAAAATTCCCGGGTAATAGTTCTTTGTATGTAATAGAAAGCCTTTTCTTGTTCGTTCTTCGAAGGAGACTAATTCCTTCCGGCTAATGAAGGGACTACTCCAGTCTTCCCATTCATTCTCAGCCTTCTTCTCCCTAAGAATTGAACGAACCAAGTTCACATATTCGAGAGTGAGGAAGAAAAACCAACAAGAAACTTCCCACTTTTGATGTCTTGCGATTCTGCTAAATTAGTGTGTATCTTCATAAAGTTAAGGGTTCTAATCCTACGGTGGACAAAAAGGTGTAGATTTATAAGTAGGTTTAGTGGGTGTGCGAGCTAGTGGTAGCGCTATCAAGGTGTATTGGAAAAGTGTCTCTACTGATAACGCTGAGAGTTCTAGTCTCACAATGGACAAAAAATGTAGATTTAAAAGTAGCATTAGTGGATGTGAGTTAGCTTAAAAAGCTTACATCTATTTGAAACGAAATCTCTAATTTAATTTAACAGGAAATTATTATTATGTTAAAGAATAAATACTTAAACATTACAAATAAATAGTAAATGCTATTGACATTTATTTTCTACAAATCTAAAACTTATAAATTTGTTTTGAAATGTTTGCTTTCAATCCGGTTTACGGTTTCCTCAAAGAAACCATATTTTTTCTCACTTGCTGAAAACAATGTAAACAATATGTAAATCACAACTCGTAAGTGTGACTTGTGACTTTGTGAGGATGCTAAAAGTGGTGTGCATACCAGATTCATCGCATCCGTTTATGTATGTATATATGTTACAAATTCAGTGAAAACAACATAATGGAGATCTGAAAATCAGGAGACGTGAACCATGTGCAGCCTTCATGAAAACCCGGTCGAGAAAGGTTTTCTTCTTCTCTTTCATGTACACTTGTAACTTGCTGCGTGAATCGCGATCGACAACGGTGGCATGTCTTACGTCAAATATGAGGATGAAGTTTTTTAAAAGAATATATTATGAATTTATGATCCGTTCTTTATAGACTAGATTGATTTATCTTATGTCAAATATGAGGATGAAGTTTTTTAAAATAATTACCTAACAATAGTTGACTATGTATTATTATTACGTGATTTTGAATACCAATTACGTTATTTCATTATAGTATTTATATGAAAACTCACTAAGTGATTACGTACTAATCATAACTGTAGTAAAAAACAAAACATCTATACATATAATAAAAGAAACCAATTGATGGATAGTGTCGATACGAGAGACGTCTATTTTTTTAGTTTTCTTGCCATATATTTATGTTTATTTTTATCTTAAAAATTACAAGTTTTAAAATAGTTTATCAAGTTATCCCTTATTTTAAGTCGACGTTTATCTATAACTATATCTCTATATTTATCTTCTAATATAATCTTTATACTTATCTTTAGTTTATTATTTTGCGAGTAAATTGCACAAAACGTCCTTTATGTTTCCTCAAACTTGCAAGTTCCAGCCTTAATGTTTAAAACTTACTAAAAACATCCTTAAAGTTTATTTTTGTTGCTGGTTTAATCCTTTATGACTAACCACATTAATTATCTCAGTTTATTTCCCTCACATGCCTAACATGTGAGGATCCCACTATCGTTTGATGACCGACATCAACTGACTCGCAAAATGGAAGGGGATGTCGTGCAAACGCAAAACTGCCTGAAACCCAAGCAAAAATTGCCTCTGTTTTCACCGGAGATGTAGTCCAAACACAATTGGTTCTCTTAAATTTATGGGGCCATTCACATGGAGCAAGCCCCTTTTCATTCCGAGCTATCAACATCCATTCGGAGGAAAGATCCAGCCCGCGTTTCGCTGACTAAATGCCAAACAAGCCATATTTGCAGGTTGATAGCCTCATGTTAGTTCTGTATGTGAATTCAAATTGAAAAGTGCATATCATTTTTTGTAATTGTATTCCTCTTTAGTTTTGATTACTTGATTGAAATTACATGTATTAAGTAGGGAAGAATAAAAACTAATATTTAGGTACAAAGCAATGGGTCATGAATGGGGAAAGAAGAAATAAGTAGATTTAATGGACTTTTGTAATACACAAGTTTATAACCTAATAATAGAAAAATAAAAAAACAAAGTAAAAATGTTCTAATATGTAAATAGTTATCAAAGTTCTTTTTATCAAAAACGTATTTTGACGACTGTGTGTTTTAACTGATTACATTATATTTATTCAAGCCGTGTAGTACACGTGCTTATTCAACTCATGTTATACACGGGTAATTAAAGATGTAACTTTTTTATTATATAAAAGTATATTTAATCAACCCGTGTAATACACGGGGTTCTAACCTAGTATAATATATAGACTAATATTTTAGGTCTAATCACAAATCTATACTATATAATAAAAGAAACCATGTTTGGGACACTTGTCATTCATTGAAGCCATCAATTAAAAGATAATTATAAAATTAAATTTAGGAGATAATCTAATATTTTAAAATATTTTTCAGATTTAATAATAATAATAATAATAATAATAATAATAATAATAATAATTTCTCTAAATGAGTGGGTAATATTATAAAGTAATTGAGTAAAATTAAAGATGTTATTTTGGAGATTAAAACAGAGCTATAGACAGAAAGAAGATGGATAAATTGTTAGGGAAATATCATTAAGAATATAGAGATTAGAAATAACTTAGGTAAAATTAATTAATGTTAACGAGTCAAAAAAATCATAGGAGGCAAATCATGTGAAAAATGATTACGTACACCAAGAAAAGTAGTCACCAGATATATTTTTTTATTAAATTCATTTAACCTATGTAATAAACGTGGTTTTTTAAAGATATAACATTTTTATTTTTTACCATACAAAATTACATTTATGCAACTCGTGTAATACACGGGGTTTTTAAAAATATAACTTTTTTTATTATGTAGTATATAAAATTAGATTTATTCAATCCATGTAATACATATAGTTTATAAAGATATAACTTTTTATTGTTCGATATATAAAATTACATGTGCTCAACCCGTATAACACATGGGATTCTTAAAAATGTAACTTTTTTCATTATTTAATATATAAAATTAAATTTACTCAACCCGTACAATACACGGGGTTTCTAAAAATACAACATTTTTTATTATTTAATATATAAATTACATTTATTCAACCCATATAATAAACGAGATTTTTAATTATATATTGTTTTATTATTTGATAAATAAAATTATATTTATTCAACCCGTATAATAAACAAGATTTTTAAAGATGTATATATTTTTATATTATTTGTTATATAAAAATACATTTATTCAACTTGCGTATTACACGGGGTTCTAACCTAGTTAAGTATAAATGCAATGCAATACAAAACATTAACCAATCAATCTATAATAACAACGTATTGTCGTATATTATAAGTTAAATCACGTAATAAAGCATAAACAATTAAATTGTCATTATTGAATGGATAATCACGTAATAAACATAAGTGTAATGACATCAAGTATAACAAATCATATTGAATGTCTAATCATGTAATATTGAATGTGTAATCACGTAATCTGTAAAAAAAATTAAGAAAACTATAGCAATAGCTTACTCAAATTAAAGATGATAAAATGTTCGTTAATTCGGCGTATTTTTTTTAGATATTATAGTATGAAAACCGTTGAGAAAGTGAGTTTAATCGTCAACAATATTGGATCGTCCTAAAATACCTTTCTCTCTCACATTTCGTATGAAAATACTCTCTTATACAATAACCAATCTCTTACATTGTATACAAATATCTTGTGATTTTTTATTAATCAGTTAACATAATTTTATCACTTAACAGAATTTATAACTATTATATCAAAGTTTATTTTTAAATACATATATTGATAACCGTATGTGTTAATATACTACATTAGATTTTATTTAACCTATGCAATACACGAATTTATTCATCTCATACAATACACACATTTAACTTTTTTATTACTAGTATATAACATTAAACCTATTCAATCTGTTTAATACCGCAGAATATAACCTAGTAATTTGTACAACATATAATATTATTTTATGGCTTAAACCGTTTAACCACCTTATACATTATTTGACAATGTATACAAAGTTTTATAGTTTACTCCACATTTAATATTTTAATTTTATTATACATTGTATATTTTAGTATGGATAAAGGAACGGATGAGTGAATGGAATGGAATAGATAAAGGAGTGAAATGGATCATTTCATTTCATTGTCTTGTTTAGTTATCATGTGTGAATAAAATGAATCATTACCTTGTAATGTTTGTTGGTAGGAAAAGAAGAATGAATAAAATCGGTGATGGGTGGTGGCACTAGTTGATGGCGGTGGCGGCGGTGGTAATGGTGGCAGTGGTGGTGGCGGTGGTAGGTGATGGCGACGGTGACACCGGTGTTAGGTGGCGGTGGTCGACAGTGGCGTCGGTGTTCGGTGGTGGAGGGTGGCGATGTCGCAACCCCCGACCCTCTGCCCCGGGAGGCGGGCGACCGCGGCCTACTCAGAGATGGTGGTATCGGTGTTTATCATTAATTTGGCTGCGGAAATTTCATCAGGACCGTAGTTAGGAAATATTTTATCAGAGTAAAACACCACATTTTTATAATAATAAATATATTGGGATAAACCCAAGTTTCCATTACAAACATGTTTATAGGGATAAACCCTAATTTATTGAAATAAAACTTCTTCTTTATTTATGTAACTTTTATAGCCACTTTTCCAAGCATTCAGTGCTCTCCAGCTGTCTTTTATTTGGCTTTCACATTTTGTTACCTGAAACGCGTTTAAAAACATTTTATCAGCAAGAAATACTGGCGAGTGAATCTGATGTGCGTAAAGTGTGATAGGTATTTAAGTATATTTTAAGCCCTTTTTACACGTTAGTCAAGTTTTAAATTTATAAAACACGATATTTTACTAACACCAAACACACATATGGGCAAGTGCACCCATCGTGAGCGTAGTATAGTGTTGGTAAGATACCGAGGTCGTCCAAGGACACAAGAGCTTTTAATACCGGTTTATCCTCAACGTCTAATCAAATCAATAGTTTAGAAAAATGTTTTAAACTAGAAAAATAAAAACTAACTAAAATGCTGAAAATAAAAATAAAAGTAAAAACAGATAGACAAGATGAATCAATTGACTCCGACTCGTGTTTAGTGTAACCTGTCACGACCCCAGCCCCGGTTTGACCCGGTATTGGAGCCGCGGGACAGGAAACCCGTGGTATCTTAATATGCGACAGCGGAAAACAGGATCTTTTTATAACTGAGCTTTCCCCAATCTCTATCACTTTGCCTTTACCTTTGTCTTTTGGATCTTCAATTTTGGTAGCTTTTCTTGTTGCTGGCGTTTTCCTGCGTACACGCCTCCAACCCGCCAGTCTTCTTCTTTTCTTGGGTTTAGGTTTCTCCAGAGGTGGAGCTTGAAATTCTATGGGTTCTTCTTTGTCGGCGAAGTAACCGGTGAATTCCTTGGAAACTTCTATTTTAACGGGGTAGAGATTGAGATTCTCTAATGCCTCAGACATTTCATTCATGCTGTTTAGCACAGAATTCTAAGTTAAAATTTTGTAAATCACAAAATCACAGAATGGTAATTTAGAAAATTTAAAATTTATTTAAACTGAACTTATTGCAAACTTTTATTACAACTGAATTTTAAATCTACTAGTGGTTTATTGTAATTTTATTTATTTACTTAGTAAAATTTCTGGTTTGTAGGGGATAAGGATGCTAAACTTGAGTTAGGATGTTTAAAAATTTGCATTTTCCGCTACACTGGCTAACATGTAAAGATTTGCCCATTTTTCATCTAATTTATCTTCCCATGGTGGTTTGCTGTCTAGTTCCTGAGTTTCCTAATTAACTCTCTTTTCATTTGGTTGTGATCTCTTTATTTTCTCCTGACTTTTCTTAATAATCAAACTTCTTCTGTGAGGAGAAAGTGATTCCTCATAATGTGCCTTCCTAACAAATATTCCTTCTTCAGGAATTTCAGACTGATTTGAGGATTTTGCTTTAGACGAACTTCCCTTCTCGTGGGATGACCTATCTAATTTAAGATAGATATTTGACAACTTTTGCTTACCCATACTGTAATTATCAGATAGTCAACAGAAAATCACATAATCACAAAATAGCAATTAGGAAAATTAAGTATTAAAATACTTAATAGGCTTAAATCAGTGGCTCGTTTAATAGCTCTGATACCACCTTTTCCTGTCATGACCCCAGCCCCGGTTTGACCCGGTATTGGAGCCGCGGGACAGGAAACCCGTGGTATCTTAATATGCGACAGCGGAAAACAGGATCTTTTTAAAACTCAAAAATGCCCAATTTCTTTTATTTCATAACTTGGAGATAAACCCCGAAATTTACAATAGAGGAATTTAACTAGGAAATTCCCTGTTTTATTTAAAACATGTTTATTCATTTTTAACTGAGCCACCTCTTCAAGCTTGTTAGTGCTCCGTAGCACATTTCCTTGATTTACAGCAGGTCGCCTGAAACATGTTTTAAAAATATTTTATCAGCGGGGAAATGCTGGCGAGTTATACATTTGATACAAAATGACATAATGATATAGATTACAGTATTAAGAGCGATTACAATTGCCTTTATCATTTATATCACTGACCCAGTTGTCACTTGACCGGACTTGTGACTGTGGACATATCACTTGTAGGTCCTTTAAACCACTAGTGATAAATTTTTAGTAGCTATGTGCACATCCCCCCACTTACTGGCAGTAATTTTAGATAACAAAGACTTAATCCCTGTAACTATAACTTTTGAAAAATAAATTTGGAAATAGTTTTAATAAAAAGAGAATAACTCACATTGCAAGTTTACACGGGCAGAGTTTTGCCTACTGATTAGCTTTTTAACCTAAATTTAAACAATGTACATATGAACTCGGTTAGTAACTTAATACAACATTTACGATAATTCACGAGATTTAACCCTCACAACGAATGACAAAATGCTATACTTAAACATTCAGCGGATTCACAACGAATGACAGAGTATTGCCCGAGATTTAGCAACACTCAAACATCCGGTTGGATTTCACGCGAATGACAAAGTAGCAGCATTTAAACATCCGGTCGGATAGTTTCAATCGATCGGATATTGAATCGTAGCAGCGATCGAGTTAATACTCGGTATTGGAGCAGCACTACACTATAATTGAAGTTGTATTTTCGACTTCAGAGAGCTATTAATTCGTTTTTGTGAAGTGAATTCGACACCATCGAACTGCTCAGGAGCTAAGCTATTTATAGCTGATTTTGAGTCCTCACGCGGCCTGCGTAAACCACAACATATACTTTACGCGGCCCTCGTGGCCGCCCTAGTCTACGTATAGCTTTGCATGGTCATGCATAGGTTCGACAGTTGGCTTATACGTGTATCCGGAACACTTATCCGGTCAACCGGTGTTTGACGCGGCCCGCGTAAAGGTCTAGCCATCCTTTACGCGGCCGGCCTGAAACCTGTAATTTTGTTTTTCTTGATTTTTAATATGGTTTAGGGTTTCAGGGCGGGTTTTCACTTACGGGTATTCTTAGGACAATTTTGAGAGTCCTTACATCCTCTCCACCTTATTTAAAATCTCGTCCTCGAGATTTATTGGAATAAGTGAGGATACTTTCGCTTCATCTCCGATTCCAGTTCCCAAGTGTACTCGGGTCCTCTCCTGGAATCCCATTTGACTTTGACTAGTACCAATCTTTTGTGCTTGAGGAACTTGATTTTCCGATCTTCGATTTGAAGTGGTTTTTCAACGAACTTCAATTTCTCATTTACCTCTACGTCTTGGAGAGGTACGATCATTGATTCGTCTGATAGACATTTCTTGAGGTTGGATATATGAAATACATCATGTACTCCAACCAATTCTTCTGGTAGTTGTAAACGATAAGCAACTGGTCCTATACGTTGGATCACTGGGAATGGTCCTACGTATCTTGGACTTAGCTTTCCTTTCTTACCGGATCAAACTATTCCTTTCCAAGGAGATACTTTTAAGAGTACTTTGTCTCCTACTTGGAATTCGAGTGGCTTGCGTCGATTATTAGCATAACTTTTCTGGCGATCTCGAGCCGTCTTCAATCTTTCCTTGATTTGGGTGATCTTTTCGGTAGTTTCTTGCACAATCTCCGGTCCTGATAATTGACTTTCTCCTATTTCTGCCCAACAAACTGGAGTTCGGCACTTTCTTCCATATAGTGCCTCGAATGGGGCAGTTTCGATACTTGCATGGTAACTATTATTATAGGAGAATTCGATCAATGGTAGGTGGTCATCCCAGTTTCCACCAAAATCTATCACACATGCTCTAAGCATGTCTTCCAAGGTTTGAATCGTCCTTTCACTTTGTCCGTCTGTTTGAGGATGATATGCCGTACTTAAATTTAATCGAGTTCCCATTGCTTGTTGGAAACTTTTCCAGAAATGAGAAGTGAAACGACTATCCCTATCCGATACAATGGAGAGTGGAACTCCATGTAAGGATACAACTTCATCTACATACAACTTTGCCAACCTTTCCATGCTAAAGGTTTCTTTCATAGGTAGAAAGTGAGCTGATTTGGTTAATCGATCCACAATTACCCAAATCGCATCATTACCTTTTCTGGTTTTGGGTAACTTTGTAACAAAGTCCATTGTTATAAACTCCCATTTCCACACCGGCATTTCTAGTTGTTGTAGTAGGCCTGCGGGTTTCTGGTGTTCTGCCTTAACTTGTGAACAAGTAAGACACTTAGAAACATATCTAGCTATGTCCTTTTTCATTCCATTCCACCAGAAATTGTTTCTTAAATCTTGGTACATCTTATTGTTACCAGGATGAATGGTATACCTAGATTTATGAGCTTCTTCTAGAATCTGATTTCTTAATTCTCCCTGCTTAGGTACCCAAATTCGCTTCTTATGGAATCTCCAGATTCCATCACTACCTTGTTTTAAATCCTTAATTCGCCCTTTCATTTCTTCAGCATCATCGTTGATTTCCGTTTCTTGAATGTTTTTCAGTTGGTCCATTAAGTCTAATTGTAAACTTAATCTAAGAGCACGAACTCGTCGTTGTTTTTCATGATACTTACGACTTAGGGCGTCAGCAACTACGTTTGCTTTTCCTTCGTGATATTGAATATCACAATCATAATCACTTAGGATTTCCATCCATCTTCTTTGTCTCATGTTTAATTCTTTTTGCCCAAATATATATCTTAAACTTTTATGATCTGTATAGATAGTAAACTTACTTCCGTACAGATAATGTCTCCAAATCTTAAGGGCAAATATTATGGCTCCTAATTCTAAGTCATGAGTCGTATAATTTTCTTCGTGCTTTTTCAATTGCCTTGATGCATATGCAATTACCTTTTTACGTTGCATAAGTACACATCCTAATCCTAGTTTTGAAGCATCACAATATACTTCAAAATCTTCAGTTCCTTCTGGTAAGGCTAAGATTGGTGCATTGGTTAATTTCTGTTTTAAAATCTTAAAAGCTTCGTCTCGTTTGGGTCCCATTCAAACTTAATTGCTTTACAGGTTAGCTTAGTTAATGGCACGGCTATCTTAGAAAAATCCTTAGTAAACCGTCTATAATATCCGGCTAATCCTATAAAACTTCTAATCTCCATTACTGATTGTGGGACCTTCCATTTGGTGATTGCTTCTATCTTAGCAGGATCTACGTGAATGCCTTCGTGATTCACCATATGTCCTAAAAATTGCACTTCTTTCAGCCAAAATTCATACTTTGAGAATTTGGCGTAAAGCTTTTCTTTTCTTAACAAAGTTAAGAGTATATGCAAGTGCTGACAATGCTCGTTCTGACTTCTGGAATAAATAAGTATATCGTCTATGAAAACAATTACAAATTTATCCAAATACGGTTTACAGATTCTATTCATCATGTCCATAAATGCTGCAGGAGCATTTGTTAATCCGAAGGGCATGACTGTAAACTCGTAATGACCATACCTAGTTCTGAAAGCAGTCTTAGGTATGTCTTCTTCTTGTACCTTCAATTGATGGTATCCGGAGCGTAAGTCGATCTTAGGACAATTTTGAGAGTCCTTACATAACCTTTGATTATTTCCGCACTTTTGCACTTATTAAGAGATTATCTTAGTTATTGTAGTAGGTCCCTCTTTTGAAGGTGACGTTACCCTCAACCCAGTAGTTTGAGTCAGCAAGGATACGATCCTAAAGGGTTAGATTATTGAAAGATAATTAATTAAGTTATTAATGCATATTGTGGTAGGCCCCTCTTTTGAAGGTGACGTTACCCTCGACTAAGCAGTCTGAGTCAGCAAGGATACAGTCCTAAGTAGCCGAGTTAAAGTTTTAATAGTAGTTTACATATGAGGGGGTCAATGAGTTCGGACCCCCGCCATCCAATACCAGTGGGTATTGAAGGAGATCCTACTAAACTTGACCCAGGTCCTTACAGGATCTATACACTGAACAAGGCAAGACTCTTACCAAACCGTTCCCTTAACCCCCAACCAGGTAGCCAACATACCTCCATATAGACCGTGGAGATATGAATGGTGAAAATCTTTTATTTTATATAGACAGTAAAATAATGCCAAGACACCACAGACAAACGATAAGGAAGAATCACCTTCAACATAAGAAACTAGTTATTAAAGTCATTAATACATAACCAAGTAAAAAGTGCGAAAAGATTAAAAATAAAGTATTACACTAGACACTTGTCTTCACCAAGTGATGTAAGAGACTTAGGCAAACATGGCCTTTGATTGTCAAGAACTCTTACGATTAATCTTGGATCCCGAGACGACTCACACACTCTATGATGGACAATGGATGATGGTGGTGGATGATGGTGTTGTGATGGTGGTGGGTGAAGTGTGAGAGAGGTGGTGTGCCAAGGGATGGTTTGCAAATGAGCCAAGCACCCCTATTTATAGCCTGAACAACAGCTCGGGCACGGCCCCGTGTCCATTGGGCATGGCCCCGTGTCCATCCTCCTTCTCTTTCTTCATTAATTGCTCTTGTCTGCATTAGTTGACCACGCCCCCGTGTCCGCTGGGCACGCCCCCGTGTGCAGAAGCATATCTGTACTATCAAGATTTACCTGGATTCTGCGAATCTTATAGTTGACCACGGCCCCGTGCCCGCTGAGCACGGCCCCGTGGTGGGCGATAGAAGCTTCTATAGCTTTGTCTTTTATGCTGGCACTTGGGCACGCCCCCGTGTTCACTGAGCACGGGGCGTGTTCACTGAGCACGGGGCGTGTTCAGCCTTCTGTTCTCTTTTTTTGCTTGGGAAGATGTTGTCGGGGAGGTCGGGCATGCCACGTTTGTTCCTTTTCTTGTATTTATGTTAGATTTAGCTGCCTTTTTGCTTCTTTTGTTAATTTGAGCTCATTTAATCTTGAAAATACAAAAGGAAGACAAAAACACACATTTTCCAACATTAGTACTAAAAAAGGGTTAGTTTTATGCCACAATTGATGTAATTTATATGTTGCATTTTGCACACATCAGAATCCCAGTTTAATCAAAATAGGTTTTACATTTTACAGCATTGAGGGCAATCCAGCAATTACATTTGTTTACATCTACTTTAATTACCACCCACGGTACTGTCAATCCTGACTGCTGGTAATGTTACTACTCACAGTGTAGTAACAAATTTTGTATACAAAACTGTAACACCTCGAAAATTCATGTCCAATAATGTATCGACACGTGTCATGAGCCTTAAACGTATAAAATAATACTTTAGAGGGACTAAAGTTGACGAACAAGGAAAGTATGTAAATATAAAGGTTCAAAGTGTCAACAATGGATAAATATACTTCATAATAGCCCCACATGATGTTTATATCCTCAAACGAATAAATCATGGATCATACGAACCTAATCGTGAAAGAAAGTGAGGAATTTCAAACTAGAGGGGTTAAATGTGTCAACATGTTTAAGGTATACCTCTGAGTGACCTTTTAGCAAACCCGAAGCTTTGTAATGATAAATTATACTCACGAGAATATGTGATAAAAATTTCACCAAGTTTCGTTATCGTATGAGAAAGTTATGATCAAATTCGTATACGAAGGGTTAAAAGCGTCAACGTTGAAATTTGTGACTTTTCGGGTAAGCACAAAGTTAATCAAGGACTCAAGAATGTTTGGCTACCTCATGGAGTCCTTAAAAGTCAGGTTAAAGGGGTGAAAATGCAAGAACAAGAGTTAAAACCACGTTTAAAAGGACCAAGGACCAAAAATGCAAAGTGTGAAACTTGTTTGGCAGGTTCTGTAAGGCCAGGCGGCCCGCGTAAGATTGCCCTATGGGCTTACGCGGCCCGCGAGAGCAGCCCAGCGACAGAATTCTTGGACAGTTGTCTGTTGAGGCTGTTGCACCGCCTTTGAAGGGTTGTTTTCGAGTTCCAGGGGCAGGGCCAATGGTTTTTCATGCATAGGGACACTTGGTGACATCTTGTAACATTTGTAGACTATGTTGGCACCATCTCATGCAATCAAAATTGATATATATAGAGCTTCAAGGTTGCAACATTGAGCATTCATTTGCAAACCTTCACAAGTGTATTTCTGGAGCTTCTCTGGTCAGCAACCAAGTTCCTTAGACTTCCTAATTGTGCATAGGACCTTTGTAAGTGTCCTTAACCCTTCCTAATTCAATTTAGCTTAGTTAATTAGCTTAAAGTCAAACCGTCGTAATTAGAGTTTGACTTCGTGATTAATTAATAATTGTTCAGTCAAATATCGAATTGAAAGTACCTATAGGTTGGTAATTATGTGGGTAATAAACCCTCAAAAGGATACTCTCTGATTCCCACTCTAACTAGGTCAATTGTCGGGTCAAACTAATTAATAAAAAGTCAACATAATGCTTATTTTCAAATTAATTCATAATTAACAATGTAGAAGCCATGCAACCTGTTTTATCACTAATATAACTTGGTAATCAATGTAAGAACATGTCTAAACATGTCCCACCCGACAATTTTCAGTTTAGACTCGGATCGGAACCGAAAGTCGCATAATTTGACTTTTGCTTTGACCTTCAGTTCTGACCCATTTGAGCATAGTTTAGAAATGACTTAGAGCTTTATTTGGACCAGGATATATGTTAGTATAACCCTCTGTGATTATACACCTTGGTTCATTAGATATCCGATCCACATGCATGTTTCCGTTAAATGCTTATATGTTGACTATTATGCCCATGTAACCTTAAAACGTGATTTTGAAAATGTAAAAGAGTAGAAACCTTAGTTACTGATTTATAAACTTGCACCCAAAATTTGACATCAGTTTGAGGTCTAGATTAGGAGTTATACTCATTAGCGTAAATAAGAAGCTTTTTAGTAATTAAATGACATAATTAGCATATAGCCTATCTAAACCCAATTTTTGATATCAAACTTTTTACCTACTAATATAAAATAATATTTTGGGATTTTTGAAGATTTTTAATTGATTTTAGGCTGAGCATAACATAGGGTTGTAGCTTTATTTCGCTTATTACCGGTTTTGCCCTTTTGGGCTATAAAATGAGTTTTTCAAATCTTTTTGACCCCAAACCTTTTGCTACTGATTTTGTATGATAAATAAATTATTTTAAGCCTTCTGGAATAATAAAAATATCAGATTTTTACATAGAACCCGGAAATGGCTCCAAATCGCATTTTTAAGCATTTCTAACGCATAGTATGCATCAAAACTATTTTAAACATATAAGGTTGGATGTATACTGATATTTTAAGTAAATTATTATATTATAACAGCGAGCAAAAGTTTTTAAACTCAGATTCCAGTTTTGGCCTTTTCGGCTTAAGTGAAATTACCAAAATGCCCTTTCGGTGCATAGTATGGTTATAATTAATAACCTTCATATATATATGATACCCTACTGTTATAACTTATTAAAATAAGTATTTTGACTGATTATATCAGACCTGTAACTCAGATTATTACTTAAACTCTTTTATAACCTTTTAAATGACCAAAATGCCCTTACAAGGCATAATTTGAGTTTAAATTCATTTGGGGCATAATAGAGAATATCTTACTGATGTCACAACACATTTAAGGCATATTAACTTAGGAAACTTGCATATGACTCTTTTGGTTACTCGTTACGCACTTCTCGCGTTCGGATCGTCTTATGTAACTAGTTCGCATATATTAGCCGAAACGGGTCAAACCTTATCATTTTTATCTCAAAATCCAGAATGTGTTTAGTTTACCCATATTATACAAGTCTTCAAACTTGTCGGGTCTAAATCGCATTCTACACCGGTCTTCGCTTACTCATGCGTTTGAACCGAATCTTCCTTTAAAAACTAACTGGTCTAAGTTTAAGCTTAATCAAAGACCCGTTAGAAATCTAATAGGTTATTAAAACCTTTGTTCCAGAATAGGAGACCTGGTAAAAGCTACACGCACTTGCCATTTGTGATTAATACTTGCAAAGGTAAATACTTTTAACTTATTTTCCCTATACGGGCTTGGGGTATGGTATATAAAATACCGCTTGGTTGGGCATTGAATCTTTAATCGAATAGAGGTTAAACCATTGATATGCTCCGTTTGGAAATGTTTTGTTTGCTTAAAGCCTTTGGGGGGTTAATGACCATGTCCCGGATATCCTTGGCATCATTTTACGAAATGGCCACGACCTAAGCACAGGGTGTAGGTGTACACCCGTCAGTGCCAAAATAAATAATGTGGTGTGTCTATTGATCTTTAACCCGGTACAAGCCGGGCTACTGAACGCATAAGAAACATGTAATTCTTTTACAAGATTATATTCAAATAATTATCCCAAGTTATAAAAAGTTTTGTGCCACGTGCATTCAAATAAATTTTTATTAAACTTTCCAAAATGAGTCAGTTAAATTGTATTTACCAGTGTAAACTGACGTATTTTCCCAAAAAGGTTAAGTGCAGGTACTACTCGAACTAGGCTGGCTTTCTCCTAGCGTCCACAATAAGTCTCGCAAGCTTGGATGTCATAAAGCTGTTGAACGATGTTTCTTTTTTTTTTATTTTTGATCCGCCTGTGGATCTGTTTCAACTACTTTTGTGATACTTAATATTACAATTTATTAAAGTTGAAATGAATCTATCTTTTGCTTCCGCTGTGCATTTAAATATTTGTGTTATTTGACTATGATGATATCAACTACGTCACGATACTCCCCACCGGGCCCACCGGTAATACGTGGAAATATTGGGGTGTGACAAAAACCCCAACATACCGACGATAATTGTAGAATTACAAATACTCAATCACTGTTAATCATAAGATAAAAACAGCTGGGATTTTTCTAAAAACAGTTTGCAAAAAGAAGGATTAACTCATATTGCTAGTTTAGGTATTTCCATGTGACTTCCTGGTTATAATCTAATAAATTAAACAATGCATAAACGTTAGTATAATAACCTAAATTCACATTAGTTATACCTTCCCCGAGACAGAACTCCAACGACTGAGTCAGGCAGAGCCTCGACATGCGTTACGGAGCACTAGATCAATCGGGCAGCATATCTAATACGTAACTGGGGGTTATGATATTTACATACATGGAATACATCATGCATTCCTGCCATTTCCTCTGGCAGTTGTAGCTGGTAAGCTACTGGTCCTATTCTTCTAATAATCTCAAAAGGTCCAACATACCTGGGGCTCAACTTTCCCCTTTTAATGAATCTGACTACACCTTTCCATGGAGAAACTTTTAACAATACCTTATCTCCTACCTGAAATTCCAATGGTTTTCGCCTGTTATCAGCATAACTCTTTTGACGACCGCGTGCTGCTTTTAGTCTATCCCTGACTTGAATAATCTTGTCTGTTGTTTCCTTTACTATTTCGGGTCCAGATAGTTGCTTTTCTCCAATTTCTGCCCAACAGACTCTAGTTCGGCACTTTCGTCCATAAAGTGCTTCGAAAGGTGCAACATTGATATAGGTATGATAGCTATTGTTGTAAGAAAATTCTATTAATGGTAGATGATCGTCCCAGTTTCCTCCAAAATCAATTACACAATCTCTAAGCATATCTTCCATTGTCTGAATTGTCCTTTCCTTTTGTCCGTCCGTTTGAGGATGATAAGTTGTGCTTAGATATAACTTGGTTCCCATTGCTTTCTGAAAACTAGTCCAAAAATGAGAAGTAAAACGGCGATCTCTATCAGAAACAGTTGATAAAGGAATTCCATGTAATGAAACTACTTCATTTACATACAACTTGGCTAACTGTTCCATACTGAAAGTTTCCTTCATCGGTAAGAAATGAGCAGACTTGGTTAATCTATCTACAATCACCCAGATTGTATCATTACCCTTTCGTGTCTTGGGTAATTTGGTAACAAAATCCATTGTTATCAATTCCCATTTTCATATTGGCATTTCTAACTGCTGTCATAGACCTGAGGGTTTCTGATGTTCAGCTTTAACTTGTGAACAGGTTAGACACTTGGCAACATAAGCTGCTACATCTTTCTTCATTCCTATCCACCAAAAATTCTTTCTTAAGTCTTCATACATTTTATCACTTCCAGGATGTATCGTATACTTAGACTTATGGGCTTCTTCTAATATTCGGTGGCGTAGGTTTCCTCGTTTAGGTATCCAAATTCTTTTCTTATGGAATCTCCAAATTCCATCCGTTCCTTGTTCTATTTCCTTAATCATTCCCTTCAATTTTTCAGTATCGTCCTTGATTACTGTTTCTCGTATTTCTCTAATCTGATCATTTAAATCTATCTGCAGATTTAATTTAAGAGAACACACTCTTTTTGGCTTTTCATGATACTTTTGACTTAAAGCATCGGCTACTACATTAGACTTTCCTGCATGATACTGGATATTACAATCATAATCACTAAGAATTTCCATCCAGCGTCTTTGTCTCATATTTAACTCCTTTTGCCCGAAAACATATCTTAAACTCTTATGGTCGGTGAAAATGGTAAACTTACTGCTATAAAGGTAATGTCCCCAAATTTTAAGGGCAAAAATTATGGTTCCTAATTCTAGATCATGGGTTGTATAATTCTCTTCATGATTCTTAAGTTTTCTAGAGGCATAGGCTATAACCTTTTGACGTTGCATCAACACACATCCATAACCTAACTTAGAAGCGTCACAATAGACTACAAAGTCTTCAGTTCCTTCTGGTAACGCTAATATGGGTGCGTTGGTTAATCTTTGCTTAAGAATTCTAAAGGCTTCTTCTTGTTTTGGTCCCCATTCAAACTTAACAGATTTACAGGCCCGTTTTGTTAAGGGAATGACTATTCTATAAAAATCTCGAATAAATCGTCTATAATAACAAGCTAGTCCTACAAAACTTCTAACCTCTGTTGGTGATTCAGGGACTTTCCATATAGTAATTACCTCGATCTTTGTGGGATCTACATGAATTCCTTCATGATTAACTAAATGTCCAAGAAATTGCACTTCTTCTAACCAAAACTCACATTTTGAGAATTTAGCGTAAAGCTTTTCTTTTCTCAATAATGTAAGGAGTGCATGCAGATGCGCTGCATGTTCCTCTTTACTCTTAGATTAAATGAGAATATCATCTATAAAGACAATTATGAATTTATCCAGATATGGTTTTCATATTCTGTTCATCATGTCCATAAATGCATCTGGGGCATTGGTTAGACCAAATGGCATGACTGTAAATTCATAATGGCCATACCTTATTCTAAAAGCGGTTTTAGGAATGTCCTCTTATTGTACTTTCAATTGATGATATCCTGAGTGTAAGTCGATCTTGGAAAATAATCGATAAAGCCTTGCAATTGGTCAAATAAATCATCGATTCTCGGTAATGGGTACCGATTTTTAATCGTGACTTTATTGAGTTCTCGGTAATCCTTGCACATACGCATTGACCCGCCTTTTTTCTTGACAAACAAGATTGGTTCTCCCCATGGCGATGAACTAGGCTGTGTGAATCCTTTTTCCAAAAGTTCATCCAACTGTTTCTTCAGTTCTTGCATCTTTGCTGGTGCCAAACGGTAAGGTGCCTTGGCAATCGGTGCTGTTCCTGGTAGCAGGTGAAAGTTTGAATATGACTTCCCTGTCCGGCGGTATTCTAGGTAATTCTTCTGGGAAAACATCGAAGAATTGAGATACTACAGGAATATCTTTCAATTCCTTTCCTTTAGTGTTAATGATTATGGAAATCATATATACTAATGATCCTTTTCTTGCATAACTTGCTGTTTTTATCACAGAGATGAATTTCGTGAACCTAGTTGGCTTATCTCCTTTAATTGTGATCTTTTCACCTTTTGGTGAATTTACTTGTATTGACTTTTGATTACATATAATACTGGCTTTATTGGCTACTAACCAATCCATTACTAATACAATATCAAATCCTGTCAGATTCATTGGGTAAAGATTTGCAATAAAATTTTGGCTTAAAATTTCTATTCTTGCTCCCTGCAAGATTTCAGTGATCTTAATGGATTCTCCATTTGCCGTCTCTACTAGACATTCTTGTTGGAGTTTAGTTAATGGTTGATTGAGAAGTTTGCAAAATGAAGTATTAATAAAGCTTTGGTTTGCACCAGAGTCAAATAATACTTTAGCAAAAGCATCATTAACTAAAAACGTACCGGCAATCACGTCCGGAATCATCTTGGCTTCTTCTGCAGTCAAAACAAATGCTCTAGCATTCTTAGTAGTCTTGTTGTTCATGGCTGGAGCTAGTTTTGGACAGTTTGGCTTGATATGCCCCTTTTCCCCACAATTGAAGCATACTCCATTACTGGATTTCTTTCTGCAGTCTTCTTCCTTATGTCCCCGTATCTTGCAGAAATTGCAGTATGTAGAGCATCTCCCTAAATGCTTTTTTCTTGCAGGCCTTACAGTAAGGTGTAGAGGTAGAACCTATATTTTTCCCACGGTTGGAATTACCATAGCGAAATTCCTGGGTAAGCTTTTGAGCTAGGTTCTTCCTCTGGTTTTCTTCTTGTGTACGTACCAGTTCATCAGGCAATGTATTTGCTAGTTCTACAGCTTTTTCTATAGTTTCTAGACATTCTTGTTGGAGTTTAGTTAACGGGAGATTAATACTGGTTCTGGTGATGGCAGGGTTGGCACTATTTGAGCATATTCAAAGAATACGGTAGTGTAACCCTTACAGTCAACTCCAGTCATTCTCTGGTTTAAGAACTTATTAGCTATCTGTTCCTTTTCATTGGGAGGACAGAATTTCCTTTCAATCATGTTCTTAAACTCAGTCCATTCCATATTATTGACTCTGTCACTTCCCCTAGACTGGAGAATAGTGGTCCACCATTCTAGAGCTGTATTCTTAAAAAGATTGGAAGCAAACATGATCTTATCTTCCTCTACACACTTGCTTATTTTTAAGTTTGCTTCAGTCTTTTCTATCCAGCGTAGAGCTGCAATGGCTCCTTCATTTCCAGAGAATTCTATTAGTTTACAAGACCAAAATTCTTTGTAAGAACAACCATATGACATGGTTCTTCTTCTTTTTGGAATTGGCAATTGAAGTAACGGTCCATTGTTTACGCTGTGACTGGGTTCAGTAGGTGATCGTTTACTTCCACTATTACTTTTATTTTCTGCTTCCTTAACCGTTTTGATAATATAGGGCATAGTGTTATAATCCCTTGTGCCACTATGTGTTGGACGACACTATTATCTAATTGGTTCCGTTATTATCATTATTTGGCTTTTCTTGATTCACTTCGTTGTCCATCTGGATTATAAACATTTACCCAATATTAATATCACAGAACAATATTTAATGCGAACAATCACACAAACAAACACTTTGATCAAAATCGTCGTGCATTGCGACATTTACTCTATTTCATATACTTATATATTACAAGCTGCAACTGGAATTTAAAATACAATACTAACTATGCATCAGTAGGTAGTGGATTATCTATTTTTAGTTGATTTTTTTTCAAACTACTCATATATATATATATATATATATATATTATTACTATTGTGACTAGGGGGTTCATCCAGTATTGCCTATTGCGCTCGTCGTACTTCCAAACGAGCCTCTCCCCTATTTGACTTATCCTTTCATTTTCATATAATAAGTCCTCACCAAAGGTACCGAGTGCCTGCACGTTTTCGGTACTCATAGGTGGTGGTGGTGGTGGTGGTATCGGGTCAGGGTATGGTGGTACAGGTTCTTCATACGGGTATGGATTCTCTAGGTGTCACAGCCCCCGACCCCTCCCCGGGAGCGGGAGACGTGAGCCAGTCTGATGGTATCGGTGTTTATTAATTTGGCAGTGGAAAGTTTCATCAGGACCGTAGTTAGGAAATATTTTTATCAAAGTTAAACACCATACTGTTTAAAATAAATAAATGGGATAAAACCCGATTTTCATTTATAATACATTTATAGGGAATAACCCTAATTATTGAAAACAATTCTCCTTTTTTAATTTGGTAATTTTTATGGCCACTTTTCTAAGCCTTTAGTGCTCTCCAGCTGACTTTTATGGGCTTCACACTAAGTTACCTGAAACACGTGTTTAAAATATTTTATCGGCAAGAAATACTGGTGAGTGAATCCTAGTTTAATCAAAACAGGTAAAACCGTTTACAGTATTGAGGGCGGTCGCGCAATTACATTAGTTTATTTTCTACTTTAATTACCACCCACGGTACTGTCAATCAATGACTGGTGGTCATGTTACTACTCACAGCGTAGTAACAAATTTTGTATACAAAACCCAAACATACCGACGATAATTGTAGAATACAATTACTCAATCACTGTTTAATATATTGTAAAACATTTGAGGTTTTGTAAAAACAGTTTGCAAAAAGGAGATTACTCACATTGCTAATTCAGGTATTTCCTTGTGACTTCCTGGTTATAATCTATTAATTTAAATAATGCAGATGCGTTAGTATAATAACCCAAATTTACATTAGATATACCCTCCCCGAGACAGAATTCCAACGACTACGTCGGGCAGAGCCACAACAGCCGTTACGGAGCACTAGATCAATCGGGCAGCGTATCTAATACGTAACCGGGGGTTAAAATACTTACAACGAGGCAGAGCTTCGCTATTTACGGTGTATTATACCCGATATTATTCCTACAACTTCAGAAATTAAGAGAGATTTTCGGATTGTGAGTGATTTCCAAATGAAGCCGATGGCCTCTATTTATAGGGCCTGATCTTGACTTTCTCGTGGCCCGCGAAAGATACAAAGGGGGTCTTCGAGCTCCGCGAGGGCCCAAAAAGGCAGCGGCGAGCTTGCCGAGTCATCCCGGGTTCTAACGCGTGTCCTGACGCGTGTCCTGACACGTGGCACGATGTGGTTTCGTCGTCTGTCACTCGCTCGCGGCCCTCGTAGAATCAGAAGCAGTCTGTCGGGCCCCGCGACAGACTTAATTTATTGTTTTTATTTGATTTTTAATTATATAAAGGTATTTCGGGCCTATTTTACGTATACGGGTGTGTTTTAGGATATTTGGGGGTGTCTAAAATATTTTAAGGAGGGTTGTTATATCTTGGGTATAACTCCTGGACTATTTAATAAAATGTATAATGCACTCGCATTAAGTAATCCAATTCAACTTTATCCCTACGTCACGAGACAGAACCCCAACAAATTTAGTCAGGCAGAGCCTTGACATGCGTTACGGGGCTCCAGATTAATCGGACAGGGTATCAGTGATCAGGGGTTAAAACACTTAAAACGGGTCAATGCTTTATTATTATTATTATTATTATGGGGGTGAATGAATCAAAAAAGAATATAGATATGTAGAGAGATGGTGACAGAGGGTAGACAGAAGGAAAAGAAACTTTTGAACAATTGAATGTTTTGTCTTGATGCTTCTATTTATACTCTATTTAGAATGTTTGGAGTACACGCAAAGAGAGACAATCATACATACATGTCAACATTCAAATTATAATTATTTTATTCAAACGTGACACATACTTATCTATACATTAATTGTAAAGTTGATTTTGATTTTGATTTTCAAATGTGTACACGTACTAACATATTTTATATGTAAGTTTATTTAAATATTATTTTATTATATATATATATATTATAATTAATTCAGCTGCTTTATTTATTTGGCGTTTATAACTTTTAAAATATGACGTTTTATAAAATAATGAATATATCATTAGAACGAGAATATTTGTATCTACATTTTGAACCAAGTTTCATTAAAAACGGAGTAGGTTCAAGTATAATGTATTTTTATTATTATAATTATGAAACGGTTCCCACGTTCGCCAAAATACCTCATATTTCTACCTGTCAGCTTACCCGTGACCTATTCGTGTAATAACTTTATTTAAAATTTAAAATTTTGGGAATGTTACACTAGGATTTCCCGAACATACTGATCAACATCCCAGTATGGATCTAGAGGGTCAAGGTTTGGGTATGGTGCTACAGGGTTGGGTATGAGTTCCCCCTGTGGGTAAAGTTCTCGATAATCTCTGTGGTCATCATTCCATGGGTCATAAGCTAGAGGGTTTGGTGATGGGACTCTAGGGATTTCGTTTGGGTAGAATGCGGGTATTGGAATTTGCTTTCCTGGGTTAGGTTCAATTTCCATGGGTTGAGTTGGAAACAACGGTAGTGGCTGTGGTGCAATGATTTGTTCTAAATTTGGGTCTGCGGCAGTGGTAGCTAATATGTGAAAGTTAGCTACTCGCCTATTGAGTATATCTTGAGTTTGGGCATTCATTTCTCTATTTGCTGCTGCAATTTCCTCATTCTTTTCCTACGCTCGTGTGCTCCCCGACTGAACCATCCTCTCTTTTTGGTAGGGAATGGTTCTTCGAACTGTGCCTTACATATGAAAATCCCATCTTCTGTGTCAGCTGAATACCCGAGAGGGTAGACTGGGAAGAAGTTCCTTCATCCTTTGGAGAACTAGATAGTTGACGATAGGCGTCCGATGGTCCTTGATCACTCATACTGTAAACTAACAAATTGTTGATGTGTGCTAAACAGACTATAAAAATTAACTAAATTAGACTCTCTAAGCTAGACACTAAAAAGCTTAAATTCTAGACTCGAACTAAAACCACACAATCGGCAAGTGTACCGATCAATGTAGTATAACCTAGGAAGTCCGGATATCGAACCACGAGACTCTATGTATCACGTAAACTAGACTTTGACAGACGCTGACAGACACGACTAAAACTTGTTTATTTGTTTGGGGGGGGGGGGGTTACGGAAAACTAAGGAAATCTATATTAAACTACTAATTAAACTAGAACTAGACTAAAAAATGAATAAGGACTGAAGACTTTTCTTATATGTGAACGGGACCACCTAGACAAGAATCCTGGATTGTTTTTAAGAGATTACCGATTAAGTTAAGTGCACGAGTTATGGAACCGGGATCTTAAAATACTAAACCTATTAAGAACCAACGAGGCCCCTCGACCCTTCTCAAGGAGAAACCTGTGGAGCTACCTAGGCCGTTAATCCTACCGGTTATTAGACGTCTTCCCAGTTGTCTAATTATTGTGTAAGTACCCTAATGTTGACCTATTCTTTCCCAATCCTAGATCTAGGGTAATTTGAAGTAATTAATTTGACTTGATAGACTAATAAGACCGACAGGTAAACCAAGACATAACCTTTCCCAAGGCCTATCTAAAGCAATTCGCCGGGTAAGACCTACCAATAGCCCCTCACTTCCCAGGTATTAGGACTAGTAGAACACTAAGACTTAGCAAATTATTAGCACTTACTTCTAGGGGTTATTGCGCAATTCTCCCTAAAGAGTGAAGGTTTTCTAACGTGATATAGACACTCACCGAAAGCCTAAACCCTAATATGACTCTATGTTGTGATATAGACCGTCACTAAGAATCATATGAAGCAAGTAATAACAATAAACCAACTCAAAGTACGCACACACATCAAACCATTAAATCAAACCTCTTACTAAACACAATCACCCATAACAATCATGCAAATAACGAAAACGGTAAAATCTTTATATTAATCCATTCATCAAGTCTAGGTGGTTTATGAAATTAGCCAAGCATGTTAAAACGTGAAAACAATTCAAAGATGTTTAAACAAGAATTCAGCATAACAAGGTTCGTAAGAAAAATCAAGAATAAAGAACTAGAAAACCCGATTAGATCTTCAAGTCTTCTTCCCCGAACTCGTATCGATGATTCCTATGCCTTAAGATCTCCAAAAGTTCTCCAAGAATGCTCAACAATTGCCCAAGAAGTCCCCAAAATCGAATTAGGGTTTCTTTTCCAAGTTTAAGATGTTATATATGACTTTCCATAACAAAAAATCGCCAGCTAGGCTTCTGGCCGGCCGCCACCCACTGAAGGAATGGGTGGTGGGGTGCCACCTTGTTTTTCAGCTCATGTACTACCTTCAGACTCTCGCCGGGTGCCAGAAACTTCTCACGGGGTGCCAGAGAGTGATTTTTCAGCTTTTTAACTCTATTTAAACTCCTCGATCTTCCAACATGCTTCAAGACTTGACACTTCAATATTTTGACTCGTTTTACTCGGTTTTCCGCATATTTAAGCATCAAGACCTGCGAAACACGATTTAATCAATAGCATGCACATTCTAACGAAAAACAAAACTAAATGTAATGAAAACTATACAAACTTTACACGAATAAAAGATGTATTTTGCAATACATCAAAGATCCCCACACATACTCTTTTTTCGTCCTCGAAAAAGAATTATGCAACGGAATCAGAGACGAATAATCTCTCGGGTCAAAAGCATAGGTATATTTTATTAAAACCAAAACTTGCATTAGCCGCGATTGCGAATATACTTGTCCCCTTAAACCCAAGTCCGGTCCTAAGCCCTTATCATGTTAATTTAATTTAAGTGCGGTCAGTCTACCTAGGGTCTCACACTAGAATCTACGGTCCACCTACTCCCACCTCAAGCTTATAGGACTAAAGGAACGATCACTGGACCAATTCCTAACCGTCTTATATCAAAACCAAGAGAGTTTACAATCAATTTTTTTTTCTTTTTTTTTATCGTGAGTCTAGACGATGCTTTCCCTAACCAAGAGGTATTCCGGCTGTAGGGTCGCGATCCCCAACCACAGATTACTTAGGTTTCGGTACTTTTATTCGGCAATTCGATTTCACACATCCCAGAGGCATTCCGGCTGTAGAGTCGCTATCCCCAACTCGGATTACATAGGCCTGTGTTACTTTCATTTAGTTTCTAGCTCACTTTTTATTCTTTTTTTTTCCGCAAGATCACAAACTCTAACGGTTTTAACTTATAACGGTGCCCCTTATACTATTATCGGCAGTTTTAGTTTCCCATATTTCCCAGGCGAGAACCCACTAGCAGACCGACAATTAAGGTATATTAGATCAAAGGGACTTAAAACCAAACCCGGGCCTATCCACATATCCTAAACTAGACGCAAACTCGGTTTATTATAATCTCATATTATTATTATTCGAACCCGAACAAAAATCCGACTTTTCTATCATTTTCCGCTTTAATTGCAAACTTCTTTTTTATTCGAAAGACATTTTCTAATTTTTTCAAATTTTTTTTTTTATTTTTCTGAAAATTTTTTAATTTTTTTGTGTTTTTCAAAGTTTTATGACTCAAATATTTACAAGTATCCCATCCCCACACTTAGAGATTGCATTGTCCCTAATGCAAGAACGAAAATACGACACAACACTACCTAAGAAAAATAAAAACTGCAAACGAAATAAATAAAATATACAACAACAAAAAGGGAAACGACTTAGCTGTGTATGTGAGACTGTCAAAGTGTCAGTCGTTTCCACATAAGCCCTCTAATTCGAAACGCGCTCAGCAAACAACTCCTAACCTCGGACACGCGAACGAAAGCGGCTATAACAATCAACCTATCAATCATCAACAAAAACTACCAAAACACATGATCACATATATCTATCAAAATCATCAGTAGTTCATCAGTTTCATCACATCAACCAACCCAGCCATCCCTAACCAACCTGTTTAAGGTGTATGAATATCAGTACAGACCAAAATATGAGGATAAAAAACAGCATAAAATAAAAAATAATCAGCAAAAGATATAATCGTCTGCTGCTGCTCTGCATCCTCGTGCCATCCCCACACTATTCCGCATCATCCAACACTGCTCTACGATAACTGACCACTCTCAGTGGTAAATCAGCCGGCTGCTCCTAAGCAGCCCCCAGATATCTCGTGGAAGCACCTCGCCTGCTTTTGGTGCCTGACGAGGAACCTTCACCTGACATCCTGTAAAACTAGTTCAAAAAACGCGCAAAAACAGGTGAACAGTCAGTAAACACAAACTATTTTTGTTATTTTTGAGTTTTTTTTTTTTTTTTAACAAAAACGTAAAACTGTACATTCAAACAACGGCCGTATAGCATTTCGTTCGCGGCCGTTGTTCGAAAACAAGTGACTTTATGCAACACAATTACAAACCGACTCCGCCCGAATGGAGATTGAGTACGAACGAAGCGGTTTGAATATCAAGTGAGCATATCGACACTACACGACACTAGCAAGACTCGAAACACACTTAAAGCGACACAAAGGACCCTAAAGACTCAAAACTCAACTCGACCTAAACTAGACGCAAAATACAAGACTTACAACCCTACCTCCTCCCGGCACTTTACTCGCCCTCGAGCAATCCAAGTGCCGACAAAACATCCAATTAAACGTAAGCGTGGAAGCAACGGAAACGGTGCGCGTATATTTAGTGAAAGATTTTGTCCTTATGTCAAAAAGTGCGAACCGTATCCCCACACTTGAGTTTCACTTATCCCAAAACAATCGTCCGCAAAATCCAAAACAAATCAATTCAGACCAACCCACCAACCCATGTCAAATCTCTTACTGTATTTCATATAGTCCGAGTGCAAACTGCCGATTTTACCTTAACAAACAACTTCATATCTGCCATCAACAAATCAAACCAACCCACCCCCCTATTACGATGTTATAGGAACAATGCAAAGCAACCAACTAGTACCTATTCTAAACATATCTGCTATCAAAGCAGACAAACCTAACCCGACTAACAGACGACCAAAACAGATTACTAACTTGAAACAAAGACTCGACAAAACCACTAAAGACACAGCCTAAACATAAAGACACCACTACTCGACAGACACGAAACAGACCTGCAGAAACAAAACAAAACGGACTAGACAGACTCACAGCAAACGACTAGACACAGGGACACAAAACAAATACTACTATTACCACTGACCCGGACGACTCGAAACGAACACAGACTTGACCACTAAAACAGAAATATCAGACTCATTATACAGAGGAGATGCAAGAGACATACCTGGGAATCGAGTGAATCAAGAAGGAAACTAAAAATTTTCGGTTGAACTTTGAATCTTCAAGTTAAATCCCGATTTCACAGTGAAATATGGTGGATTGGTGGTGGGAATCGATGTTATAAGGGTTGTAGGTATCGGTGGTAGAGAGGGCAGTGTTAGGTGAGAGAAAAATAGGGATGGTGAGATTTTAGGGGGCTATGGTGGTGTATAAAGAAGGGCTGGGATCGGCTGTAAGTGAAGAGGTGGTTTCGGTTTATCGGTTTATCGGCGGTGGGGAGGTGGTTTCGGTGGTGTATCAGTGGAGGTAGAGGGGGTTTATCGGTGAGGGGAGGTGGGCCATGGGGTGGTCGATGGGTTTATCTCAGGAAGGGTTTAAAATATGTGGATGAAAAGGGTAGGTGATAAATGGGGGTGAAAAGGGTATCAGTGGATTGTTTGAATTTGGGGTTTTAATTTGAACGTCACTGCAGATATACAGGCTGGCGGCCAGCTAAAGATAGGTAAGATGGGTGGCGGCCCGCCACCACGTTAACGATTTCCGAAAATAATACTAACGTGCTGGCGGGTGGCGAGATATATATTAGTGAGTAGCGGGGTGCCAGAGGCCATTTTTAACAGAAAGAGTCTAATTTTTTTTTTCATGCCTTAGAAAAATTTTATGTTTTTCCCCAAACCCATCAAAGTTCAACCTTGATTTTTTTCTAAGTATATAACTTACCTCAAACCTTATTTCTCTCGCGAATTCCTGCAAATCCTCGGTAATGCACTCCTGCAAATGACTCAAGACACAAACTAGGACCCGAAAAACTAACAAAAACGACCGTTAGCTACTAAAAATACGAAAATTTAATGAAAATACAAACGGTACAAACTCTACACTCGGGTGTTCAACTTTTCACATACTTATGGCGGATCATAGAGATGCAACTCACCTCCAAACACACTCTCACGGGCTATAGCACCATTATTCTTATTGCCCGAATCAACCCGAACACCCTTATTTCTCTCATAACTTCTCAACTCCTCATCTTGCGATTTGAATCTAAACTCGTCATATCGAACTCTATCCCCACACTAAGCCTTGCTCAGTGTCTATATCTTAGATTCTAAACGCACCACTCTCTCCTCTAATTCCTCTACTCTCCTATCTGGTGGGTCCCCACACCTGAGTCCTATTACTTTCTCTAGACTCGGACCACTCACCACCTTCTCCTCATCTCTCTCATCCTTCTCACACTCCCCCACTAACGATACCGCATCCACTCTATCACTAGGCCCTTTCGAATTCATAACCTTAAAAACTACCGATTCCTCGCCCGCTCTAAGTGTGATGGTGCCTAAAGAGACATCTATGAGAGCTTTAGCGGTGTTCAAGAACGGGCGTCCTAAAATTAACGGTACGTTTTCATCGGCTTCCATGTCGAGAATGACGAAATCGGCCGGAAAAACGAACTTATCAACCTTAACAAGCAAATTCTCAACTATGCCCCTCGGGTGTTTCACGGACCTATCAGCTAAGGATAATGTCATTCGGGTAGGTGAAAGCTCGCCTAAGTCTAGCTTCTCGTAGAGCGAAAAGGGAATCAAATTGATGCTAGCACCTAGGTCGGCTAAGGCTCTAGTATTCGTGTTACTACCGAATAGACAAGGAATGGTAAAAACACCGGGATCGGTAAGCTTATTTGAGACAATGGCCGAACACCCTCCATGCAATGGGACATTCGACAACTCCCCTAACTTCTCTTTGTTCCTAAGAAGATCTTTCAAGAATTTTGCATACTTAGGCATCGATTGGAGTGCCTCGATAAACGGAAGATTAATCTTCAATTGCTTGAAGATGTCTAAGAATTGCCCATATTCCCTTGAGTATTTTTGGTTCTTAAGACGTGAGGGAAACGGAACATACGCATGATTCACATAGGGTGAAGGTCTAATGTCTATGGGGGTTCTTTCAACTTTCTTCTCACTTTGAGACTCACCGGGCTGTGCGGTACTTGCTGGGCTTAGCCTCTTTTGCACTTTGCCGGGAGCCTCCATCTCTATCTCTTCATCTACAATATCTCCATCCTCATCAACTACTCTCTCCTCTACACTCGGGTTCCCTACTGTTCTGCCACTACGAGTGGTAATGGCTTTTACATGAGCATTCGGGTTAGGTTGGGTGGTACCCGCAAACTGACCGGGTAATCTCTCTTCTAACTTCCTAGACATATCACCCACAACCCTTTGAAGGTCTTGGAAAGCAGCTTGGTGATTCTTAAGCATAAGGTCATGTTCGCTAAGTTTCTTTTGGGTGGTTTGATCCCTAACAACTAGCTGGCTCATCATAGCCTCCATTCTTTCTATGCTGCCCCCTAAATCAAAACTTGAACCCTGACCTGTTTGAACCTGATTATTTGACCCCCCATCCTTGACCTGCCCATTTGAACCCCCACCAAAGAGTGAACCTAGCCCTCTATTTGGATTTTGAGCTATTTGAAAACCAGGGGGTCCATTTGAGCGAAAATTGTTGTTATTAGCAAAATTATTATTATTATCATTACGCCAACCCGAACCAAAATTATTACCAAACCCACTAGATTGACCTCTAACGAAACCTCCTCCTACAAAATCAACCTGCTCCTCACCAACAAGTAATGGACACGCACTCGTGTCGTGACCCCCTCGGCAAAACTCACACTTATCTACCTTAGCTCTAATCTCCTTGAGCTCTCGAGTCATGTTTTCCAACACAGCGGCCAAACTAGGGTCCATAGTGACATGGTTCACCCCACGGGCGGGTGCACTAGTAGTGGTATTTGAATTACCACTTTGATACTGCTGATCGACTCGCGATTGAGATTGAGACTGGGCAAATGCCTCAAAACGCTCTAAACACTCAGCAACAGTAAGTATACCCATCATATGCCCCCCTGCATTAGTATCAAACCTATCACGAGTCTCTTGGGTGAGACCGTTGTAAAATTTCTCACATAAAGCCCAATCAGAAAGACCATGCTGGGAGCAACGAGCACAAAGGTTTTGGAAACGCTCCCAAGCAAGGTAATAAGGCTCGTCGGGCTCCATGCGAAAAGAGTGGATTTGGTCTCTAAGACGTGAGGCCTTAGCGGGCGGGAAATACTTATTCAAAAAGGCTTGACGAAGCCCCGCCCAAGTGGTAAAAGTGCCGGTTGGTTGAGAGTCCAACCAAGTAACCGCACGGCCAGCTAGTGAAAACGGGAAAAGCTGTAAGTAAGTGGCATCATTGGGTGCACCGTGAAGGCTAAAGGTGGCTATGATACGGGAGAAACGGTTAATGTGGGCCGGGGCGTCCTCATCGCCCCGGCCATGGAACTGGATGTTGTTTGTGATGGCCTGCATGGCATAAGATGGAATCTGCCATGAGTTCTCGCTAACTATGGGTGGAACGGTAATGGGTGAAGCTAGGCCGGTGAAATTCTGAGTGGCCTGCTGATGGACAATTTGCCTAGCGTTGGCCATTGGTTCTAAGTTTTCTGGATTGCTAGAGGCACTAGAAGTAGGACTATTGGGTGGAGAAACCTTAGGTGAGGTTTTAGGTGAATGGTTTGGCGAAGGTGGTGGTGTAGGAGGTGGGGTGGGTAACAGGGTGGAATCGAAATTAGGGAAACGAGACGAAGATGTAGAAGTAACCTATGGGCCTTGGCCCAATTGAGATGATGACTGCTTGACTGGTGGTGGTGGTCCGTGCGAGCGCAGATGTGGCATCCACTACAAGCAAAAACCTGAACACAAGAAAAGCAAACAATAGTTACTACGACTCAAGATGAAAATAAAAGACACAAAACAAAGTAGACACGTAGCACGTATTTGTCAAGTAAATCTATCAAAGCTAATGAACGCAATTACCAAGAGTCCCCGGCAACGGCGCCAAAAACTTGATGTGTGCTAAACAGACTATAAAAATTAACTAAATTAGACTCTCTAAGCTAGACACTAAAAAGCTTTAATTCTAGACTCGACCTAAAACCACACAATCGGCAAGTGTACCGATCAATGTAGTATAACCTAGGAAGTCTGGATATCGAACCACGAGACTCTATATATCACGTAAACTAGACTCTGACAGACGCTGACAGACACGACTAAAACTTGTTTATTTGTTTGGGGGGGGGGGGGGTTACGGAAAACTAAGGAAATCTATATTAAACTACTAATTAAACTAGAACTAGACTAAAAAACGAATAAGGACTGAAGACTTTTCTTATATGTGAACGGGACCACCTAGACAAGAATCCTGGATTGTTTTTAAGAGATTACCGATTAAGTTAAGTTAAGTGCACGAGTTATGGAACCGGGATCTTAAAATACTAAACCTATTAAGAACCAACGAGGCCCCTCGACCCTTCTCAAGGAGAAACCTGTGGAGCTACCTAGGCCGTTAATCCTACCGGTTATTAGACGTCTTCCCAGTTGTCTAATTATTGTGTAAGTACCCTAATGTTGACCTATTCTTTCCCAATCCTAGATCTAGGGTAATTTGAAGTAATTAATTTGACTTGATAGACTAATAAGACCGACAGGTAAACCAAGACATAACCTTTCCCAAGGCCTATCTAAAGCAATTCGCCGGGTAAGACCTACCAATAGCCCCTCACTTCCCAGGTATTAGGACTAGTAGAACACTAAGACTTGGCAAATTATTAGCACTTACTTCTAGGGGTTATTGCGCAATTCTCCCTAAAGAGTGAAGGTTTTCTAATGTGATATAGACACTCACCGAAAGCCTAAACCCTAATATGACTCTATGTTGTGATATAGACCGTCACTAAGAATCATATGAAGCAAGTAATAACAATAAACCAACTCAAAGTACGCACACACATCAAACCATTAAATCAAACCTCTTACTAAACACAATCACCCATAACAATCATGCAAATAACGAAAATGGTAAAATCTTTATATTAATCCATTCATCAAGTCTAGGTGGTTTATGAAATTAGCCAAGCATGTTAAAACGTGAAAACAATTCAAAGATGTTTAAACAAGAATTCATCATAACAAGGTTCGTAAGAAAAATCAAGAATAAAGAAATAGAAAACCCGATTAGATCTTCAAGTCTTCTTCCCCGAACTCGTATCGATGATTCCTATGCCTTAAGATCTCCAAAAGTTCTCCAAGAATGCTCAACAATTGCCCAAGAAGTCCCCAAAATCGAATTAGGGTTTCTTTTCCAAGTTTAAGATGTTATATATGACTTTCCATAACAAAAAATCGCCAGCTAGGCTTCTGGCCGGCCGCCACCCACTGAAGGAATGGGTGGTGGGGTGCCACCTTGTTTTTGAGCTCATGTACTACCTTCAGACTCTCGCCGGGTGCCAGAAACTTCTCACGGGGTGCCAGAGAGTGATTTTCAGCTTTATAACTCTATTTAAACTCCTCGATCTTCCAACATGCTTCAAGACTTGACACTTCAATATTTTGACTCGTTTTACTCGGTTTTCTGCATATTTAAGCATCAAGACCTGCGAAACACGATTTAATCAATAGCATGCACATTCTAACGAAAAACAAAACTAAATGTAATGAAAACTATACAAACTTTACACGAATAAAAGATGTATTTTGCAATACATCAATTGTCAAATAACACAAAACAATAAAATATGCACGTAATTCCATAGATTATTTCCTAACATAATGGATAAAATTTTGGTTTCAGCAAACACTTATGTGGCTGAATCAGTGGCTGTAGCTCTGATACCACCTACTGTCGCAACCCCCGACCCCTGCCCCAAGAGGCGGGCGGCCGCGGCCTACTCAGAGATGGTGGTATCGGTGTTTATCAATAATTTGGCAGCGGAAATTTCATCAGGACCGTAGTTAGGAAATATTTTATCAGAGTAAAACACCACATTTTTATAATAATAAATATATTGGATAAACCCAAGTTTCCATTACAAACATGTTTATAGGGATAAACCCTAATTTATTGAAATAAAACTTCTTCTTTATTTAGGTAACTTTTATATCAACTTTTCCAAGCCTTCAGTGCTCTCCAGCTGGCTTCTATTTGGCTTTCACATTTTGTTACCTGAAACGCGTTTAAAAACACTTTATCAGCAAGAAATACTGGCGAGTGAATCCTAGTTTAATCAAAACAGGTTTTATCATTTTACAGCATTGAGGGCAATCTAGTAATTACATTTGTTTACATCTACTTTAATTACCACCCACGGTACTGTCAATCCTGACTGGTGGTAATGTTACTACTCACGGTGCAGTAACAAATTTTGTATACAAAACCCCAACATACCGACGATAATTGTAGAATTACAAATACTCAATCACTGTTAATCATAAGATAAAAACAATTGGGATTTTGTAAAAACAGTTTGCAAAAAGAAGGATTAACTCACATTGCTAGTTTAGGTATTTCTATGTGACTTCCTGGTTATAATCTAATAAATTAGACAATGCACACGCGTTAGTATAATAACCCAAATTCACATTAGTTATACCCTCCCCGAGACAGAACTCCAACGACTAAGTCAGACAAAGGCTCGACATGCGTTACGGAGCACTAGATTAATCGGGCAGCGTATCTAATACGTAACCGGGGGTTATGATACTTACATCGAGGCAGAGCTTTGCTATTTTAGTGGGTAAAATGCCCGGGTATTATTTTAGCTTTAGAGAATTTAGAGATTGAGAGAGAATTTCGATTCTGGACGATTTGAAAAATGAAGCCAGTGGCCCCTATTTATAGATCTGATCGACCAGCGGGTCGCGGCCCGCGATGGCCGCTTATGTCTTTCTCACGGCCCGCGAGCTAGGGGGTGTAGGGCCTAGCTTGGCTGAGTCAGGGATCTAGCCACGTCGAGTCAACAGCCACGTGTCGGAACCAGGTTGAGCCTGGTGGCACTAGGTCGCGCCCCGCGACAGACCTAGGGGTGTCTGTCGCGCCCCGCGAGAGACCCTTGATTTTTGTTTTATTAAAAAAAGTATTTCGGGTCCGGTTTTCGTATACGTGGTGTATTTTAGGGCGTATAGGGATGTTATAAATATTTTAGGAGGGTCGTTACAGGCGACGGCGGTGGGTTGTGGTGGTGGTGGCGGCCCCGGTGTTCGGTGGCGGAGGGGGCGGTGGGAGGTGGTGCCAGTGTTCGGTGGCGGTGGTCAGTGATGGCTGGTTGCGACGACGGGCGGCGACAACAATGTCGGCGGTGGCGTCGGTGGTCGACGACGTAGGGTGGCGGCGGTGGGTGGCTAGTGGTGGAGGTCGTGGTGATAAAAGTGTGAGAGGGAATGGAATGGAAAAAAACAAGGGGTGTGGATGGAATGAATTTAGGGGAATATAATGCCTTATGTAATAGGTGATTCCATTTAATTTTGACCAACCAAACACATTTTTTCATTCCTTCATAATAGCTCATTTTATTTCTCCCCTCATTCCTGCATACCAAACACTACATTAGTTTTAGTTTTAAGCCAACTAGTTTTTTTTCTGTCGCTGCGTTTCGGCGAACGTATTTTGTTGTTTAGTTTGTGTTTATATGTGTTTTGAAATCACTACAAGCGCGTTGCGCAAGGAACCGCTAACAAGAATAAAAAGAAAATATATTAAAAAACACTACAAGATAACCAAAAGAAAGTCAACCAAAAAAGTTGTATGATAATGATGTTGTTCGTATGAAATCAGTGGTCAGAGATGAGCAAATGATGCTGGGTACCGGTATCGGTACCGAATTTCCCGAACCGAAAGATCTTAAGTACCAATTCGGTACGACTTTTGGCATTCCTAGTATCGGTTCACTACTGGTTTTTAAATTCATATGCCGGTACAGTAACTGGTATTTTCGGTACCAGTACCGATTCGATATTGGTTGGCACCGAGCTCATCCCTACCCCTGAAACTAAAAAATGTTGCACAGTGCCGTTCTTGTTCGTACGGTACCCGTGATCAGGGATGAGCAAATGGTACCGGGTAGCAGTACCGAATTTCCCGAACTAAAAGATTTTCAAAATCAATTCGATATCGACTTTTGGCGTTTTCTGTATCAGGCTGGTGTCGGTTTTTACCTTCATGTACTGATAACTGTACCGGTATTTTTGATACCAGTACCGGTTGACACAAGCTTATCAAACATAAAAGTAAAGAAGATAATAAAACTATTAAAAAAACTATATATTATTATAAAATTTAAAATACTATTCATTGTCATCTATGTATAATATATGTATAATTGCTAGAAAATTTATTCGTTTGAATAATATAATATTTATTTTTGTAGTCATGAAATATACGTAATGAACTTTATATCTTTCCTTTTTAGTCACATATCATAACACGACTTGTGTTTCAAGAAAATACGTAGATATGTGAAAGTAAATTAACTATAGGAAAAGAAATCAAATACTCGACAAAATTTTGTGTATGGAAAAATCTCCTTTGTGTAGTCAAGATGTCTTTAAGATTATGGCGGTGGCTAAGGCCATATGGCTATATATGATGAGCTTGATTGTGTTCGGGATTCCAATGTCACACATCTTCATAACTCATTGAGTTTGGGTTGTTTAAGAATTCTGACATGAATTTCTGTTTTTATGGACTAATATCATTCGGAATTTATAAAAGGAGTATAGGAATTATTAATGTTAATATAAACTTCACACAAAATTAAAAATACATAAATAATAATTAAACTTTGGTTTATAGAAGCAAACAAAAATATTGATATTTTGTAGTGGGTTTCTTAGTCAGAATGCAAGAAGTAATGTGATGATCACATCAAGTGAAGGTTTCTAGGAACATGTTTAGGTGTGTACTATTTTCAAACTACATTAAGTTGAGTAAAGTAGCTTTAATCTCAAAATCTTTGGTTTCATTGAGTTCTTAACCCATTTTCAAACTACATTATTATTGCTTTATTATAACTTGCTTACTAGTAGCGTCTTAGGGTTGTTGGAATCCTTACACACTTTACTTTTGATAATTAACCTTTTGAAAAGGAAGTTTCCCAACACATGCGTCTGAATGTTCATTTAGTTTACTTTTATTCGGCGACCATTCTTCTTGATGATCATTTCTTAGGGTGTGGTGATCGGTAAAGGGTGGCAAACCCCTTTACCGAGTGGTAAACACCACCGCCAACAAGTGTTTAGTCACCAAAGTTTGCCAAATCGGTGGTGGCATGCCGAATCGGTGAGGGGAGGAAGGAGAGAGAGAGAGGGTATTGTGGGGTGGGGTCAAATCCAATCTCAACCAATCACACATTTTTCCTTTTTTTTAAATAGTTTACCACTTCACCAAGTGTCTAAACCATTGCCAACACTTTTCACCAAAGTTTAAACACTTTTGACTGAGTGACATGGCGCGCTCTGATTGGTCGGTTTTTTGGTTTGCCACTCAAAGTGTTTAACCACTCCCTACACCCTTATTGTGCGTAGTCATGCATCACGGGTTACGACTAATTTAGTTGTTGGTTAAAAACCCAAGTTCATACTCATATCGAAAAACTAATGAGATGGGATACTTAACTGGTTTTAAGATAGGAATCATGTGTGATTATGAGTTGGATTAATTTGCCGTTCTAACAAGTGGCATTAGAGTCACGACTCAACTTAATTGAGATCGGATGGCGTTTCTTGGTTTGACTCTAGTTCAACGATCAAAAGTGTCAGTCCAACTCATTTATCTCATCACCGATTTGTTTTGAATTGGACTGTTGATGAAGAGGATGCCTAATCGAGAAGTTTTAAATTTGAGGGGATATATATCACATAAAAAGATATCCATGTGTATATATAATCTTGATGAACTAATTTCTCTCATCACCGATTTGTTTTGAATTGAAACTCGTGTGCAATATGCGTTGGGCTTTATCATGTACATGCTAGAGAGATCCTAACATTAGCGACCCAAATAAGTGTAGTGATGTAAGAAGAAAAGGCTTAATGACCGAACTTGTGCCTATGTTTAAACATATCTCCTAAAGAAAAACCTGTTGATATGTAGGGCATGTAATTACTCCATATACAAATTATTATTATTATTATTATTATTATTATTATTATTATTATTATTATTATTATTATTATTATTATTATTATTATTATTATTACAAAGTAGAGAGCAAAGGAATAGTGTTGTACAAGTTAGCATTGCAGATAAAATGTACAACTCTTTGATACTTTTTTTTTTTTCTGGAAATGATTTGCATATTTCTCTTTTATAGCTTCTATTTTTATAATATCTTAAATATACTACATTTACTAAGTTGACGAACCGAATTGATTTTGACCGATAAACATTACTACTAGTATTATCTGAACTGGTTTTGGTAATCGTTTATATAGTGTTTGATCAATGTAAATCATGTGTTGATGCCCTATTGGGTATGCATATCTCTTTCGACATGCTATACCGAGTGTGGTATCTTATCGATATCATAACGTATTGAAAAGATATCAACTGCACACACACACACATAAAAATAAACTGATGTCGTTTACCGTTTTCGTTATTTTAATAATATAATTCGACGCACCTATTTTATCGTACATGTCATAAAAAATATGTCATGGTTTAGTTATTATTTATATATAGTATAACGCTGATTATCCTTTTCATTGTGTAATTCTATAATTTGATATGCTTAGTTTTATTTACGTTATGTTAAAGAAGAAAATTAAAATACTTTAAACATCTTCAATACGCTTTAATTGGTCCTTTAATTATCAGTCAAAGCTATTGTCTAGTCTGTTTCAACTTTACAGACTTTGAAACTGTTTTGGTACTACAACAATTGCGCGTGCACCAAAACTAGCATGTCGTTGCATGCCACACGGTCGATCAACCCCGTTGGTCCGGGCCACGCTAGGTAGGCCGCACGTCATGTCGATCCGCCACACAAGTACACCAAAATGAAAGCTGCCACCTCGTCATGCGCCATTTGGAACCCCCCCCCCCCCCCCCCCTCGTGATAAAAAAAATATATGTATGATATTACTTATATTTGTATGTTATGAATACGAAATTATCTTTTGAAATTTATATTATCATGGTATTTACATATTTTAGATATTTTAAACTTTTACAGTGATAATAATATGTTTGTAATTAATCATATTTTAACTTCGTGTAGTTATCAAGAATATAAATTTATATAATAAGTAGAATGGTAAGTAAAAAACATAAATAGAAATCTTAATGGGTTTTTTTTAAGAAATTAATGGGTGTACTCGATACTCGTGGATATGTCCGCTACCAAATGGTTATTAAGCCGGATATAACACTGGGATTATACCATTACGCAGCCCAAACCTGACTCATTACCATCCCAGGGAGGGGTTGTGTGTGGTTTGATACCCCCTATCCAAATAATTAAGAGATTATAACATACAGTATTCCAGAGTCACACCACCCCCACATTGGACTTCTTCACCTAAGTCCTCCACTGATAAGATTTTATTTCTTTTGCGCTTTTTTTATCTCAAATTCGTAGTGCAAAGAAAAGATCCTTTCTGTATGGACTTCACTTCATAATGCTTATCATAAGAGAGAGAAAAAAAATATAAAAATAGGTATGTATGCAATACGTGTCAAGAAAATTAAGATTTCTAATATTACATAAAACTATTGAATTTTTCTAAGTTTACGAGGTAGGTTTCACCGCAGAACAACCGACTACTATCTCGCAATTAACTTGTTAGTAATGAGCTCATTAAAATTCTAAGTTTACGAGGTAGGTTTCACCGCAGAACAACCGACTCCTATCTCGCAATTAACTTGTTAGTAATGAGCTCATTAAAATTATTCGTAATCTAGTTCAAGCTAGTTGGCCTGGTTACACGTTCGAACCGAATTTAACTCGCTGGTTGTCTTGCTTTAATTAAATTTTCACTCTTATCTTGGTAATTTGGTAGTATGCTATTTAAGTGATGCATAATTTGGAGTTGATGCTAATTTGAGACCTTTTACAAATACTATAATAATCAACAAAAACAAAAAATAAAAAAGAAGTTAACTTATTGAGTATTTTTTTGACAGCAAACGAAACTTACTACTTAACAAGCCGGCTTCATTCATAAATATTTGCCTTGGGCCTTTATTAGTTTAAGGCCCCCAAATTAAAAAAAAATTAAAGAGTAAAGTATATTTTTTGTCCATGTGATTTACACCAGATCTCAAATACAGTTCATATTTGCCAATTTCGTCTATTCCAGTCCTTATGGTTATCAATTTCAATCAATGTCATCCCTCCTACAAATGACCGTTAATTGGCCGTCCAATTATTTAATGGTGTGAAAAGCAGTTTGATCAATTCACCCAAAGCTGACCCTTTCACACTTTTTTAATCCTCAATCTTCTCGCATAAGCATCATTTCATTCCCTCTTTCCCCAAAATCCTCCCGACTTCAAGAACACCTCCGATGATCCCACTGGTCTGGCCATCCAACCAAAAAACAGGCCCAATCATCGTTAACATGGGCAATACGCGGTCATTTTGATTACTTTTCACGTTACTAGTACGACATTGTGTCAATTTTAGGTAAAATCTTTGATTTCGTGATTCGTGTCTTGTATAAAACTGAAATGTGGTTTGTTTTTCATGGAATTCTAGTTGGAATTAGCTTATGTATAACAATGTAAAAGAGTTATTTTCGCCATTGGTCATTTTTTGGTTTTTGAAGTTAATGATCAGGATTACCCTTGTTTGATTATCTAACTATTATGTACGTATGGTCATTAGGATGCTATTAAACACTTGTATATTAATGGTGGTCTTTAATGGTGATATTTAAGTGTTAATGATGCTAAGATTTAACTGTTATGTATTGATTAAGTGTGTTTGATGTTTGGTTATAGTGGTTGATAATGACTTTCATTTAACTGTTGTGTTTTGATAATGACTTTCATGTGGTTTGGATCAATTGTAATGACTTTGATGTAATAGTGGATGATAATGACTTTGATTAACAGGGGACCATTAGTGACTTTGATGTGGTTAGGATCAATTATAAGATCATCTGTAGTATGAAGTGTATGTTTTAGTATGCAGAGTTGGATTTAGAAAGCTTGATGTGGTTAGGATCAAGTGGACGATAATGACTTTAAGGATATGCAGTATGCATAGTGTAACACCCCGTGTTTCGAAGGTCAAAGTCAAAGTCAAGATTGAAGTCAAAGGGAGACAAGATTGCTAATTGCGATCTGTCACTCCTTGCTCAACTCCTGTTTTGACTTCTTTGACTTGTAGATAATCTATTTATGTTATCACGTAAGTTGTATTATGTGGAGTACTTTTTAATAATCGAGATTTAATCGCATATCAATCGCATGTTTAATCGACTTATCGCTATCGCATTCGCAACTCGAGTTATGTGTTCTGGTTATTGTTTTACGTGTGTGAGCTGTCACGGCCCCCGTCCCGGTTTTACCCGGTCCAGGAGTCGCGAGACAGAAACCCGTGGTATTATTTAATTGAGTTGACAGCGGAAGTTTAAACAGGATCTTTTAAAACTTAAAAATTCCCGATTATTTTATTTCATAACTTGGGATAAACCCCGTAATTTACAATAAAGGAATTTCACTAGAAATTCTCTGGTTTCACAAAACATGTTTATTTATTTAACTGAGCCACTATTTCAAGCTTGTTAGTGCTCCGTAGCACTTTTTCCTTGATTCACAGTAGGTCACCTGAAGCATGTTTTAAAAAAAATATTTTATCAGCGGGGAAATACTGGCGAGTCACTCAAATTTGATAAAACGACACATAGTTATAAATTACAGCATAAGAGCGATTACAATGGCTACTATCTTATTTTTATCTAGCGCCGTGTCACCTCCTGGTGACGATGGTCATACCACTATTGGGTCCTTTCACCCAAGTAGTGATGATTTTCACTGTTAGGTTGATGAACCTAACCGTGAGAAATTAGTAATGTGCACAATACCCCACTAGCCAGTGATTCAAGATAACCACGACTTAATCCCTGTAATTATAACTTTTTGAAAATGATTGGGGTATTGTAAAACATTATTGATAAAAAGAGAATGACTCACATTGCAGATTTAAACGGGCAGAGTTTTAGCCTACTGATAAGCCTCGTAACCTAATTGATATCACAATGCACACGAACTAGGTCAGTAACTTAATTCAACATTTACGATAACTCACGAGATCAAAACCCTCACAACGAATGACAAAGTGCAATACTTAAACATCCATCGGATTCACGACGAATGACAAAGAATAGCCCTAATGTGGGCAGCACTTAAACATCCATCGGATTGGTTTCAATCAATCGGATATTGAATTGTAGCAGCGATTGAGTTAATACCCTGTATCGTAGCAGCATTTCACTAATGGAATTTATGATTTTGAGCAGTAGAACTTCGTTTTTGACTGAAATCTTGAGCACAGATGAACTGCTCATGTCCAACTCCTTTATAGCTGATTTTTGGGTTTTACGCGGCCCGCGTAAACCCTTCTTAACATTTACGCGGCCCGCGAGGGCCACCTAGTCTACAACTAGGGCATCCGTGTCACAGGTAGGTCCACCACGTGGCCTGTATCGCTTATCCGGTCAACTTGAGTTTGACGCGGCCCGCGTAAACTCCTCTTATGGTTTACGCGGCCCGCCTGAAACCCAATTTTCTTGTTTTCTTGGTTTTTCATGCACATTAGGGTTTCAGGGGTCCGGGTTTTCACTTACGGGTCGTTTTGGGACATTTTTGCAGGTCCTTACATCCTCCCCACCTTATTTAAAATCTCGTCCTCGAGATTTACTGAAATAAGTGAGGATACTTTCGCTTCATTTCCGATTCCAGCTCCCAGGTGTATTCGGGTCCTCTTTTTGACTCCCACTTGACTTTGACTAGTACCAATCTTTTGCGTTTGAGAAACGACCTTTCTGTCTTCTAATTGAAGCGGTTTCTCAACAAATTTTAACTTTTCGTTTACCTCTACATCTTGAAGAGGTACTACTACCAATGATTCGTCAGATAAACACTTCTTGAGGTTGGATACATGAAATACATCATGTACCCCAGCTAACTCTTCTGGTAGTTGTAAGTGATAGGTGACTGGTCCTATTCGCTGGATTACTGGGAATGGTCCTACGTACCTTGGACTTAGCTTTCCTTTCTTACCGAACCGAACGACTCCTTTCCAAGGAGAAACTTTCAAGAGTACCCTGTCTCCAACTTGGAATTCTAGTGGCTTGCGTCGATTGTCTGCATAACTCTTCTGGCGATCTCGGGCCGTCTTTAGTCTTTCCTTGATTTGGGTGATTTTTTCGGTGGTCTCTTGCACAATCTCGGGTCCTGATAACTGGCTTTCTCCTATTTCTACCCAGCAAACTGGAGTTCTGCACTTTCGTCCATACAGTGCTTCGAATGGGGCAGCTTCGATGCTTGCATGATAACTATTATTATAGGAGAATTCGATTAAGGGTAGGTGGTCATCCCAGTTCCCACCAAAATCTATCACACATGCTCTAAGCATGTCTTCCAGGGTTTGGATCGTCCTTTCACTTTGTCCGTCTATTTGAGGATGGTATGTAGTACTTAAATTTAGTCGGGTTCCCATCGCTTCCTGGAAACTGGTCCAGAAATGGGAAGTGAAGCGACTATCTCTATCCGATACAATGGAGAGTGGGACTCCATGTAAGGATACTACTTCATCCACATACAACTTTGCTAACCTTTCCATGCTAAAGGTTTCATTCATGGGTAGAAAATGAGCTGATTTGCTTAATCGGTCAACAATTACCCAAATCACGTCATTACCTTTTCTGGTCTTGGGTAACTTACTAACAAAGTCTATTGTTATGAGTTCCCATTTCCATACAGGCATTTCTAATTGTTGTAGTAGACCTGAGGGTTTCTGGTGTTCTGCCTTAACTTGTGAACAAGTAAGACACTTAGAAACATATCTAGCTATGTCCTTTTTCATTCCTATCCACCAGAAGTTATTTCTTAAATCTTGGTACATCTTATTATTACCAGGATGCATGGTATACCTAGATTTATGGGTTTCCTCTAAAATCTTATTTCTTAACTCTCCTTGCTTAGGTACCCAAATCCTTTTCTTGTGGAATCTCCAGATTCCATCAGCCCCTTGCTCTAATTCCTTTATCCGTCCTTTCATTCCTTCAGCATCATCCTTGATTGTTGTCTCCTGAGTATTCTTCAATTGTTCCATTAAGTCTAATTGTAAACTTAATCTAAGAGCACGAACTCGCTTTTGCTTTTCGTGATACTTACGACTTAAGGCATCTGCAACCACGTTTGCTTTTCCTTCGTGATATTGAATATCATAGTCGTAGTCACTTAGAATTTCCATCCATCTCCTTTGCCTCATATTTAATTTTTTTTGCCCAAATATGTATCTTAAGCTCTTATGATCTGTATAGACAGTAAACTTACTTCCATACAGATAGTGTCTCCAAATCTTAAGGGCAAAAATTATGGCTCCTAACTCTAAGTCATGTGTCGTATAGTTTTCTTCGTGCTTTTTCAATTGCCTGGAGGCATACGAAATTACCTTCTTGCGTTGTGTAACAACCCGCACTTTTGTGCGTTGTTACTACTCGATATACTTGTTACGCCTAGCACCAGAGATTCGGATCATAATGTAACTGAATCGCATACATCGCTATTCGAAGGATAATCGCATATTTTCGAATTACATTATCACTACACCATATCACAAACACTAACACTCACGATGACATTGAGTGAGGACCTATTCTACCCTCCTCGGTGGCCGTGATGTGTCGAAACGCAGACAACTATCGCTAACAAAGACTCTCGGGTGAGTGCTATAGCTCCAATCGTCGTGACGATGATGACAATACGAGTGAGTGGTACCCCGTCAGTCTTTGTGGCACAACACACAATAACGTTCACGATGACATTGGAAAGGACCTATACTACCCTCCTTGATGACCGTGAAACGTCGCTAGTAACCGCACACTCGAAACGGAAACCGATTGTTCTATCGAAACCTTGGAATATGGATACGTAAATACGACCCCTAGTGATATATATACATATATAATAATAATAATAATATAAATTAACTATAGAAAGCGCGTACTCCAAAAACTATCGAAACGATCGAAAACGGAGAAACTCACTGCGCCGGAGTGGCCATCCGGATGGACAGCCTCATCCGAACGGATGGGCCATCCGACCCAATACTCCTCAACCTTCACTTTTGCCTATAAATAGCATGTCACATCACTGTTCAAGTGATGTGACAGCTCCCACTCGACCAAGCACGCTCTAGGACCCTTTTCTCTCGATTCCTCGCGATTCCGGTAAGATTTCAACCTAAAATCTTGTACTTCTATGATCTACACTCAATTCTACATCATTCTGTCTTTTAAAACTCAATTTCTAACCGTGAAATCTACTGATTTGAGGTGTTTTAAGGTGATGTCACCAAGAGTTCATATGAACTTCAAAGTGTGCCTTCGTCCCACCATAAACGACTCAGATCTGGGTGATTTCCTCATGTTTTTATAACAATCTCACCTAAAAATATATGTATTTAATCAAGAACTGAACAATTTCGGGATTAAACATGAGAAACCGTCAAGAACGGCCAGATCTGATGGAACGGGGTGGTTCCCGGCCGTTAGAACGGGTCGAAACTGATCAAATATCATTGTTTAAAACGATATCGTAACAACTCAGTGAAACCACACGTATTTCTTCCGAAAACACTAAAAAACAGTTGATCGGGACGCTAAAACAGACGTGTTATCCGACCAGACAACATGTCATCCGAACGGACCACATGCCATCTGATCAGATAGCATGTCATCCGATCGGATAGCATGTCATCCGACCGGATGACTGTCATCCGACCGGACCAGCTCATCCGACCAAGAATGGCCATCCGATCCGAACAAGTGTCATCCGATCCAAACTCTAGTCATCCGATCGAATGTCAGAATGAACCAACAGTCATCTGACCGGATGGGGTCACCCGACCGGATGAGCATCATCCGACTGGATAACTGTCATTTTGATACTATTCCCGCTTAACCGTACATCGTTTACTATATCATTCGATGATTAACGCAGACGTACTCGCAACCGATCCAATCAAGTTGTATTCTCGCTAAAAACGCACTGTGAGTATACTTGAACCCTTTTTAATCGCATTTTGGGTGTAACATACGTTTCTAATAAATCGAACTTATCAAACGAATTATTCAATCAATCAAATTATGACTTGCGAATAACTGTTATGCATAGATATACGTGATGCTAGTTGCATATGTGCTAGGGCTTATACTCGCGACGTCCCACCACGACTAGTATAGTACTATTGTGCTCGACGGGGTCTAGTTTGCCATCGCGTATTCGAGCATCGAGGACTTAGTTGGTAGTATTGGCTTTGTGAGTATATATGTCGTGTGTTACGTTTATGCATGTGGAAATTCGCTACACTTTTTATCTATTACGCTATACACATCAAACCTGTATACTCGCCAATACTTTTGTATTGACAAATATTTTAACGTATGTTGCAGGTTAGATCGCAGACTATTTCAAATCAAGCTAGGAAGTCTAGAAACTCAACTAAAATCTAGGTTGTCGGATTTGTATTGTTCGAGAGGACAAGAAATCTGTGATAACTTATGTGATTGTATTATTTGTTAGTATGGGATAACGAATGTATTAAATATTATCGCAACATAGTTGTTATGGATTCTCTTGAGCAATCTGATTCGCCTAGTGCCGCGTCCCGATGATTCCGCCATCGGTTGGGGTGTGACAGATTGGTATCAGAGCCATAACTATAGGGAATTAGGCCAGACTAGACCTAGTCCGGGTCGACGTCTTAGAAACTGACCTAGTCTATAGTCTAAGTACCAACAAGTCGACTCGTACGAACCCAGTAGGGTTTGTATCGGGTCTACTTGTTACTTTCATTCGAAGTCGCTAAAACTACTACTTCGCGTGAACACCGAATACTACAATTTCATGCGAAGAAGCCTTTCCTAAGGCCTGAATATTACTTAGCCTTTCCTAAGGCCAACATAATACACGTGTTTTCGAAAATTCTCGCATAACGAAACCGAGTGATCCAGTCGAGACCAGGTGTGAAAACCCAGAACTCCCGATGAGATCGCTCACTCAGCGCATTTTTCTAGCACGAGAACCTTTCATCAAGTTAGGAGTGACATCCACATCTCGACGAAAGTCTCCATTTCGAAATCTAAGTGGAACTCACGAATTTATTCGAAGAGCATAACCACAATTAGGAACGAAGTTGTTAAGTTAGGGGTGAAACCCGTACCTTAATAAGCCGTTCCACTCTCTATAAAATGGTTTCCAAAAAGCTCTCACCAAGGACTCGACTATCACGATAACTCAAGCCTCGCGATGACTAGGAGGACGAATGCCATGAGCTGCATCCCAGTGGAAGCATGATCCCTCTAGGACAACGCGCGTGCACGAACTTGTCAGATGTAGTTGGTTTACCTTGGGCAGTCGATGCCTAAACACCCAAGGCACTCTATCATACGACCCGCCGATTTTGCAACTGGTTGAAACTTATTTACGTTGGTGAGTTTTGAAACTTTACGCTTTATAATTTCTTCGATTTAACGATTTTCACTCCCTGCTTTATAAACGCACAATTCGCACAGCCATCGCAATCTAAAACGAAACCCGAATGTTCGCAACAAAACTAATGCATAATCTATCGCATTCGCTCTCGTTTTCTCACCTCAACGCGTCCTCACTTATTCTAAATCGACCTGTATGTGTAGGATTACAAATTACATCTATATAAATATATATATATATACATACGTATAAACAAACAAGTCATTGTGTGAGAACTTAGGAACTTCGTGTCTCCTATATGGCTCCTATGTGATTCGCATTACTATTATACTATTGCATCAATCTTTGAACGCGCTCAATCGCATCGCAAAACTCAAAAATCTTTATGATCGAATCTCATTCCAAGTCTCTTCCTGTCTAGATGCCTTCCAACGACTCTGCCTCGAGACGAATGGCTAGGAGAAGAGCCAAACGAAGCGCCGATAAGAGGATTGCATCACTTGTGACCAAGGAAGTGGTCAAGCTCATTCCTCGAATTGCCGCTCAAGTGCACTCTCTCAGCAACTCTCGAGCCTCAGAAGACTCCAAGACGGAAGCGCCGCAATCTGCTTTTCTTTACAAACACTTCAAAGCCTGTGACCCGATGGAATTCACGGGTGAAGGAGGTGTGACCCAACTACTCCAGTGGTTCGATTCTATCGAAGTTACCCTTCGTCAAAGTGGGTGTCCCGATAGTTTCCGTACTACTTGCGCTACCGGAGTATTTCAATCACGAGCACTCGACTGGTGGACCGCCGAACGTAACAAACGTGGGATCTCCGCAGCTTACGCTCTCTCTTGGGATGAGCTGAAAGAGCTCATGAAGAAAGAGTACTGTCCTCCTCACGAAATTCAGAAGCTGGATGACGGATTCTGGAAAATCAAGCAAGTCGAAAGTGACAACGCTGGCTACACCGCAAGGTTTAAACATCTTAGCATAATCTGCCCAAGTCAAGTCAACACTTCAGAAAAAGCCATTTCGAAGTACATTCGCGGCTTGCCTGAGTGTGTGGTGATTTTATCGAAGCTGCAAGACCTGCTACCATCGAAGAAACCTACCGCTTAGCCGCAGAAATCAACAACAAACGACTCATGGAAGGGTTCTTCTCAAAGAATCCTGTCAAGCAAGCCTATCAAGCAATCGCCATTAATTCTTCAAGCAATCCTGTCGACGATTCTCCTAACGAATCTGCTGACGATTCTTCTGACGAATCTGCTAATGATTCTTCTGACGAATCTGCTAACGATACTTCTGACGAATCTGCTGCCGATTCTTCTGACAAATCTGCCGACGGATCTTCCGACAACTCGGCCAAAGATTTTACAAGTGAGTCCTCAGATGAATCCTCCAATGACGACACCTCTTCGCAAGACACCGACAAACCCAACCACAAACGAAAGATTTCAAGCCTGAACTCATCAACCACCGAACTGCCACAGCCAAAGCCTCTTCAAGCAGTCCCGGTGTTCCTAAAACGAGCGTACACTGGAGCTCATCCTCAGTGCTACTCATGCACCTATCATCATCCGGTTGAGGCTGACTGTCGGTATTGCAGTAACTGCAACCGTTACGGTCACTTCACTCGCAACTGCCGCATCGAACCACGAACCTGAGTACAACAACAACAGCTCCAGCAAAAGTCTTCAACAGCAAGCATCTAGCAAGCGTAGAATAAAGTTGTAATGATATGATTTTCGACGTTAATTTCTAAGTTTTCAACCTACTATATTACTCGATGTTGCCACTATGCGTAACATTAACTCTCGTTTTCGTTTTCCCTCTCACACTCTAGTCATCACACTTAGACTAGATTCACACACATACTATCTACTATATCACGAAATAATGTGTTTTACCCTCACTACACTCTTAGAACGAGGTACGATAAACGTGCAAGGAACGATTAATCACGGGTGCACATGGGATTATTTGGGCCAGTGCACGGAGATCGTAGTAAATTCTAAGGTGCCATAAGCGTTACGACGAAGTATGACACCAAACCACGGGATCTAAGTAGTAGGGGTCAAGCCAGGTGTGCTTTACCATACTACCAAAGTTTCGTGCAGAAAGTGCCATGTGGAGTTGAACGTTATTAGACCTATTATACTATTGTGATTATTTTCAACACACTACACTCAATCGCAAGGCGTAACAAACCGTATCATCGCGAGACTTGTCGTAAGTCTGCAAACGCAGTGCAATCGCCTCATCGATGGACTCTGGAGAGTCTACCCCCGTAGGGCAATTGCATCGACGCAAGACTGGTCGTAAATCTGTCGCGACCAATCTTATCAAGTACATAAACGCTCATGATATTGTTGAATGAGGACCTATTCTACCCTCCTCGATAGCCGTGATGCGTCACAACGTAACGTTAAGCTTATTCGAAACAAAACTCGGCTAATCGCAGTCGCTTATCATGTGTATCTCGCAATCTCTATCGCATATTATATCAATCTATATCTCTTGCTGTGTGTCAGTCTATCGCTATCGCCTACCGCTATCTGTGATATTTGTGTTAAGTTAGCACACATGACCTCGCTTCACGAGAAGAAGCTCATATGGTTCAAGCAAGGTGTTTTAGTCATATCAGCGGGCTTTCGTGGAAAAAAGGCCATGTGGGGTCTGATGTTAGTTAAACTCTGTGGTGTAATCAATCAAATCGAACCGCATAAATCGCGCATACCTCCATCGCTTGCAACGCAACAACTGCCGCTTATCGAAATTCGTTTATCATCGCCGTCAATATTGGTGTTGTGTTATTCGCTTAATCACCTAACCGCTTATCGTTTATCGTGTATAGTCTACCGCTTATTCGCTCGTTTAGTGTTCATTACAGTCTGTGTCGTATTAGTACGTGTAAAGCCTTGCGTTTTCAAACTTTCTACATTTAGAAACCATTATTTGAAATTCTATTTTTGGAAGCTTTGCAACCTTGGATTCGTCGTTTCATTATAACCATTGTAATTCGAGACTTAACTTGTAATGAAACTTGTATTTTATTTCAAATCATACTTTATACAATCATACATTCATACGCGTGAAACGTGATTCGTGATACTTGCAAGCGTGTGTTAAACCTACCATTTCGTGACTTACATAATTCGTACAATACTTATACTTAACCTTATTCGTTTTGGTACTCATATAACCTTTAGGTCATGCTTTATACACTAAAATATCTTAAATTTATCATAAAACCCGTAATTGGTAATATTGGACAAGTTAGGAATCAAATAACAAAAAAATAAAAATTTATGTTTCAGCCCAAAGGCTTACGGACCGTAAGCCTCCCACCCTTACGGTCCGTAAGGGTGTCTGGCGGGCAGCAGATTCAAACAGCTCGCATTTATGCACGAAATCCCAAGTTTTCTTCTCCTCCAATCACCTCCAAACCTCCATTAAACACCTCCAATCAACCCTAACTCCTCCCCTATAAGTACCATGCCTTCTCCAAGCCTTTTTCCACTTTCACAACTCTCTAATCTCTCCAAAATCACTCTCAAGTTCTTGCAAATCAGAAATTCGGGCAGATTCATACCCCTTTACAAAAGTGAGCATAACTTGCTCAAAACTCAACCAAATCACTTGATTCTTCTTTCTAATTGCTTGGATAATCTTTGGGTTTGATTCCTTGATTTCTCCTTGGAGAAATCAGACATGGAAATGCCCTAAAAATGTCCATAAACTTTCTGTTGTGTTTTAAACTTTCTTAAACTCTTGTATATATCAAACAAACTTGTGTTCCTATGCTCCTAATCCATTGTATGATTAGTAAAGCCAAACCAAGGTTGTTTTACACTTAATATGGGTGTCTAAACACTCTAAACTTTCTGTTTTAATCGAGTTCTTAACTCACAAGTGGTGTCACCGACGAGTTAGGGGTGATTCCCTTACCTAGGTGATCGTTACCAAAATGTCTCTTCAAAATATCTTATTATGCAAACTCGATCATGTTTTATACCTAAATTATTTATCATTATTCAAAATACATACGTGTGCGATTTCAAAATATATTGCTTTATCAAGCAAATTTTCTATCCTACAACCTATTTTCACCTAACTCATATACACGAGATTCTTAAACTTATCTTAAACGTTTTACTACACAAATTTCCAAACCTTACGAAATGCTACCTATCAATTTAATCGGTCCAAGGGATCTCTTGCCCATGAACTCCATATTCGACTTAATCACTAAAACGCACTCATGATATAAATCATCAAACTAAAGACTTTCATTCTTAATCGAAATCAAACCAACCTTTCTCAATTACTTATAAGATCTTATAGATGTTATATGATTGTTTTACCAAATAATCTTTTCGACATCTGTTGGGATCGAACCCTATCAGAGGAACAGATAATTAAAGCCAAAACTGGATCAGAGCAGTGGATCCAGAATAAGTAGATGTTTTCATACAAGTCTCTCCCCTTGAAAGTGATTTCAACATTTGCTGACCTCCTATCTGCTGATCGTGCAATCTACTGATCTATAACTGCTGCTCAAGTAAAGATCTGATGAAAGACTAAAGCCCTGCTGATTCAATCTACTGCCTTGAGTCAAGCACTGCTGATCCGGACAAGTACTGCTGGGTTCACAGCAGTGGAAGGTTGCAGCAGCTGATCTATAGTCTGTTTTGTAATGTAATGTAATGTAATAGCAGTAGTTAACATAGCAGTGTTTGTATAGATCAGAGGTTAGAGTTTGTTAGGAGGTTAGATGTCACTTTCATGGTGACGTCAGCTAAGATGCTCAATGGTTTGCTAGTGCCTATAAATAGTTCAGTACTTTGTACTGTTCTATTAGCTCTTTTGCATCATCGTCTTCTTTGCACGAACAAACAACTGAGCTCTGGCTGAGGGGGAGTTTGCATTCATTCATCAATCATTGTAATCGTTATTGAAATAAATTCAATCTTCCGATTCATTGTGAAAAGATGTTTGATCAAAGTATTACTCTCGTTTGATTGTATGCAAAGTTTGTTTTCATCATAATTCCGCTGCACACTCATCCATTTTCATTTTAATTACAAACATAAAATACAATCAGAATCAAACTCAGATCCAACAATTGGTATCAGAGCTTGGACAGTCAAATTTGATTTAACAATCATTTTGACGTAAATAGTTCGGCTCATAACAGTTGATACTGATCGTTTGTTCGTCCGTTGAAAAACAGAGTAAGGATTAATCACCATTAAAGTTGATTTATCAGTGTCTGTAAAACAACAAGAATGACGTCACAATCTCAGGATGATAAAAACAACATCGGCTCGCTTTTTAAACCACCTATGCTTAAAAGAAATGAGTACAACATCTGGCAGAGGAGGATGGGTCACATCCTCGCTCAACAAAGCAGAGGTTGTTGGAGGTCTGTTGTCTTTGGTCCCCATGTTCCCACAGTGCCAAGCACTGAAGATGCTAAAAAGTTCGTTCCAAAACCAGTTGAAAATTATACCGAAACCGACTATCAAAAGTTCGAACTAGATGCTAAAGCGTTTAGCATCATAGCATCAGCGCTGCCCAATGAGATATATGCTGGACTGTTACACTGTAACAGTGCCAAAGAGTTATGGGACGCACTTAAGGAATAGTTTGGGGGAACCGAAGAAGTCATAGAAAACAATAGGGAAATCCTGAACCAATAGTATGAAACATTTTGTCATGTTAGAGGTGAATCACTGACGCAACAATTTGAGCGTTTCAGTTGTCTCATCAGCGAACTGAGGCTTGTTAATACCACTTTTACAAACTCAACTCAAAATAGCAGGTTCCTCAGGTCACTGCCAGAAAAATGGGACACCATAGCTTTTGTCACCCGAAACTCACCTGAGTTCAAGGATCTGACCTTGACCCAACTCCATGGTCGACTCCTGACCTACGAAAGGGAGTTGAACCAGAAAAGGAAGTTACAAGAGTCAGGAAAAACCGTTGATGATTATACATTCGGTAACACTGCTCTTCTGGGTCAAGAAGAATCTGGGAGCAGTGGTAAGGATCAGGGTTTTGATCACTTCATTGACATAACTGCTGGTGCAAATTTTAACAACCCTGATCCTCACTCTGCAAGTTATGCATTCACTGCAAATGAAAACCAGATGTCAGACAATCTAAGTTTTGAACTAAATGACTTACAGCATTTTGATCCCACTGACTTAGAGGAAATGGACATCCTGCACCAACTGGCTTTGCTAAGTGTTAGAACTAGCAAATTTTACAAAAGAACAGGGCGAAAATTCCCAGGTTTGCATGGGAATCTAAGGGTTGGGTTGGATAAATCGAAAATCAAGTGCTACAAGTGTAATAGGTTGGGACATTTCGCTAGGGAATGCAGGAGTCAAACTAATGGTCCCATAATTACTCACCCTAGCTCAAATCCTAGACCTCAAAATCAAGGCACTGTGCACTATGCCCAGTATGCCCCAGCAGCTCAAGTGAACACTGCTCACTATGCTGCTGCCCCTGTGCCAGTGCACTATGTCCAAACTACTGTTCCACAGATCCAATATGTTCAAACCCCTGTTCCCCAGACACAAGTGCAGCCTGCACCTCAAACCACTGCTCCAGCAGTAGTACAACCAGATCAACAAAGTTTTTTCACTCAAGGGTTTGTTGACTGGAGCAGTATGCCTGAAGACCTTAGTGATGAAAATTTTGCACTCTATGCTTCTAATGATTCTTCTCATAATGAATTTTGTTTGATGGCATTAGAGTCAATACAGGAGGGGGTTGAAACTGAAGAGGAACAGTTGAGTATTGAAGCAGTGGATGAGGTGACTGAAGCAGTGGTTACTGCTATGTCTGGTGAACTACTGTTGGAAGAAAGCTCAGGTACCCTGATTGAACCAATGACAGATCCATGGTCCGAAGAGGACAAAGAAGAAGAGAAGGAAGAAAAGGCTGGTGAAAAGAAGGTGAGAGCTGATGATGAAGAGAATCATCAATGTGATTGTGCAATGATGGCTGCTGCCAAGGTATCTCCTCAAGTTCTAGAAAAACTGTGTTCTGACAATTGCATTATTGCTTTTGCTAACATCAAAGAGGTGAATGAAAACCTTCGGGATAAAATCTTAACTGTTGAAGTTAAATTTGAAAGATCTTTAAAAGAACTTAAAAACAAATTGACTGAAAAGGAAAAAGAGATCAGCAGTCTGAAAGAAGAACAAAGCATAACCAAAACTCAACTCCAAACTATGGTAGAAAAATACCAAGTTTGCAAAAAGGAGTTAGAGTCCACCCAGATCACATGTGAGAGATGGGTGGAATCATGCAAAGGGTATGAGGTTATGCTTGAAAAACAGATAAAAAGCAATGTGAAATTTGGTGTTGGTTATAGAAAACATGATGATGAAACTACTGCTTTTGAAAAATCTGTTCAAACCACTGATGTAACCACTGAGTTCATACCCACAAACAAGAATGGCCAAGAAGTGAAAATCACTGACAAACTTGGTAACAAAATCACACTTGACAGACCAATGGGATCCTCTACTTTTGAGGAACTTGAAGACTATCAGTTTAAACCAAAATGGTCTGATGAGTGTGATATTCTTGAAAATTTCAAGCCAATGGACTTTACATCAACTGATGGTGTTAAAGCTCCAAAAGCTAAAGTCATACCTCTCAAGGACATCCCAGCAGTGGTTAAAACCTCTGCTGCAAAGGAGTCTGAAAAGAGAAAGAAGAAAGAAAAAATTGATAACTTGTTTTGTGAATTCTGTGAGAAAAGGAATCATCTAACAAAAGATTGTTTCCACTTAAAAGCTTATGATTTAAACAGAACAAGTGTCATTGTTTCAGCTGAAAGTTGCATTGTTTGTGGTAAAACAAACCACAAAACTCAAGCATGTGTGTATCTCAAAAACTTTGATGTGAAAAAGAATGAGTACATTGCTAAAACATCCTTGAGTCCATCATCATCATCAACATCTGTCAAATTCACCAAGAAACAACCACTGTTTGTGCCAGTTCAAACAGCTGTCACAAAACAGCTGAACCAAACATCTGTCAAAAAAGATGTTCAGGTTACTGATGCACCCCCTGCCAATCAATTCAGAAAAGGCAAGGAAAAACAACCTTACCAAAGGATTCCACACGTTTATGAGACCTACAAAAGGCCCTCTAAACCCAGAGTGAACAGGCATCCTTTTGGTTACCAACATGTGATTGGTCAGGACCCACAACAGTGGTTAGAGAAACACTGTCCTAAAACAGTCCAAACCCCTGACCTAACCACTGTCCATCATTCTGCATCCATCCCAGACACTGTTGAGACCCCATCCAAAGCCCTGCTGGCTTTGGAGACCCTAATGAACTAATCCTTTTACTTTATGTGCAGGGAGCTTCTGCATGCTTTGATAGTCTTTGGTATGCAGATAGTGGAGGCTCCAGGCACATGACAGGATGTAAAGCCCTCCTAAAGACTTTAAAATCCATGGAGGGGGTGATATATCCTTTGGAAATAATAGTAAATGGAAAGTTCTGGGGTCTGGTACAGTGCAGTCTGGAAATGTAAAATTTGTAAATGTCAATCTGATAGACAATCTAAAATTCAACCTTCTGAGTGTGTCCCAAATGAGTGACAAAGGGTTTGGGTCTTTCTTCACAAAAGATTGTTGTAGGATTGTTGGACCAGAAATGGTCAAAAAGATTGAAGCAATAATCAAAACTGGTCAAACAAAACTTGTTGCTCAAAGAAGTGGCAATGTTTATGTTGTTGATATGTCAAAAGAGTGTCCCAGAGCTGATGCCTGTCTGTTCTCAGCTGCCTCTAACAAAGAGACAGAACTTTGGCACAGAAGGCTGGGGCACACAAATCTTAAGACAATCACTGAAATTTCAAAAAATGGTTTGGTGAGAGGCCTACCACAAAAATTGTTTTCATGTCCTGAACATTGCATTTCCTGTTTAAAAGGAAAACAGCATAAAAGTTCTTACAAGTCCATTGAAGAGTCCAAAACAACCCAGTGTTTGCAAATGCTACACATGGATTTGTTTGGCCCAGTTCAAGTCATGAGCCTCAAGAAGAAAAGATATTGTTTGGTTATTGTTGATGACTTTTCTAGGTTTACATGGACCTTCTTTTTACACTCAAAAGATGAGACTGCAGGCATTTTGCAAGACTTTGTGACACAGGTTGAAAAGGAATTTGACCTTCCAGTGAAAAGCTTCAGGAGTGATAATGGCACAGAATTCAAAAATAAGGAGTTGGATGCCTTCTGTGTGAAGAAAGGGATTGTAAGGCAGTACAGCATCCCTAGAACACCAGAGCAAAATGGGGTTGTTGAAAGAAAGAACAGAACTTTAATTGAGGCTGCCAGAACTATGCTTGCAGATTCAGGTTTGCCATTATCTTTCTGGGCAGAGGCAGTACACACTACTTGCTATGTCCAGAACAGAGTTTTAATAAACCCCAGGCACAAAAAGACTGCTTATGAAATTCTGTATAAAATCAAACCACTGATCTCATATTTCAAGGTGTTTGGCTGCCCATGCTTTATTTTGAACTTAAAAGATTCCATTTCAAAATTTGCAGCCAAAATTGATTGTGGTTATCATCTGGGATACTCAACCACTGCCAAGGCCTACAAAGTGTTCAATACACGAACCAAGGCAGTGGAGGAGACTTTGAATGTTAAGTTCAATGAACTTTCAACAATGAAAATCCCAGCAAATCCTGCAGATCTGTTTGATCTTGAAAAATTTACTTTTGAAAATACTGCTGTCAAGACTAACAGTGCAGGTCCATCAGAGGATACAACACCAGACTATGGGTATGAAATCATCATTCCTCAAAGGTCTGCCACAAAGGGAAAAGCATCAGCTGTTCAAAACAGTTATCAAAGCTCAACCACTGCTACCTCAACAGTTGTTGACCAAAGTAGCCCATCAACCACTGCTTCCACATCCTCAAACACTGCTGACAAAAGTCCTCAAACAGTGGATAAAAGTCAGCAGTTGTTCACTTCATTACCTCATATTCCACCACCTTTTGAAGCCACTGCTGGATCATCAAAGTCCCCAGCAGTGGTTAGCTCAGATGATACACATTTGCAGCCTTCACCAACAAATGCCATCATACCATACCAAGGAGATTTAATCTTCTTGCGATCTCATCCACCTGATCAAATCATTGGCAACATCAATGAAGGGGTGCTCACAAGAAGCCAAACCCAAAACATTTGTCTTTTTGCTGGTTTTATATCACTCCATCAGCCAGTCAAGTACCAAGAGGCACTGAAAGACAATAGCTGGGTAGAAGCCATGCAAGAGGAGCTCCAACAGTTTAAAAGACAACAAGTATGGGAGCTTGTACCACTGCCAGAAGAGGTTAGTCCCATTGGCACAAAGTGGGTCTTCAAGAACAAAACTGATGAAAGGGGTATTGTTGTCAAGAATAAAGCCAGGCTTGTGGTTCAAGGTTACAGACAGGAAGAGGGGATTGATTATGATGAAACATTCACCCCTGTTGCAAGATTGGAAGCCATTAGACTGTTCCTGGCCTTTGCTGCCAACCACAACATGAAGGTGTTTCAAATGGATATCAAAAGTGCTTTCCTCTATGGTACAATTCAAGAAGAGGTATATGTTTGTCAACCTCCAGGTTTTGAGGATCCATTTTATCCAGATCATGTCTACAGGCTAAACAAAGCCTTGTATGGCCTGAAACAAGCACCAAGGGCCTGGTATGAAACTCTTTCCAACTTCCTTCTCTCAAATGGTTTCAAAAGAGGTACCATTGATAAAACACTGTTTCTAAAATGGAGAGGGAAGGATTTAATGATTGTCCAGATTTATGTGGATGACATTATTTTTGGAAGCACATGTAACTCAATGTGTGAAGAGTTTAGAGAACTCATGACAGCTGAGTTTGAAATGAGTGCAATGGGTGAGCTGTAATGCTTTCTTGGTCTCCAAGTTCAGCAAATGCAAAATGGAACTTTCATTCATCAAAGAAAATATGCTAAAGAGCTTTTGAGAAAATTTGATATGAATGATTGTAAACCATGCAGCACACCCATGGCAACAAATAAGCTTGTCATGTCTGATGAAAAGGATGAGCTGATTGACCAAACTTTATATAGAAGCATGATTGGGTCTTTATTGTACCTAACTGCATCTAGACCAGACATCATGTTTGCAACATGTGTTTGTGCAAGAAGTCAATCAGCTCCCAGAAAATCAAATCTCATTGCTGTAAAAAGGATATTCAGATACATAAAAGGTGCTCCCACACTTGGTATCTGGTATCCAGCTAATGGGAATATCAAGCTTTCAGGCTTTTCAGACAGTGACTTTGCTGGATGTAACACCACAAGGAAGTCCACATCAGGAGGGTGCCAGTTTCTAGGTGATTACTTGGTTTCTTGGCAAAGCAAAAAGCAAGCAGCAGTTTCAACATCCACTGCTGAGGCTGAATACATTGCTGCTGCAAGCTGTACAGCCCAACTTCTGTGGCTTCAAAATCAGTTGCTGGATTTTGGTATCACTGCCTTAAAGACACCACTCATGTTGGACAGCCAGGCAGCAGAAAATATCATCAAAAATCCAGTTTCCCATTCAACCACCAAACACATCGACATCAGACATCACTTTGTGAGGGATTGCTATGAAAAAGGTTTGATTTCTCTGCATCATGTCCCAACAAAAGACCAGCTGACAGATGTGCTCACAAAAGCACTTGATACAGCCACTTTTGAAAGCTTGGTCTCTAGAATTGGGATGCTAAACATGGAATAACAAGCAAAATCTTGTTTTTCTATGCATAAAAGCAACAAAATGTTTTCAGAAAATCAAAAATCCATCCTTAAAAATAGATAAAAATGAAATTTTCATTAAAATCCTTAAAAGTCTGCCATTAACCACTGATTGTTCAAAAGTCTGCTCTACTTCAAAAGCCTGTCCACTACTGAAAGTCAACCCCTGTTCTCTCATTCCTTTGATAACCTCTGTTGTTCAAAAGCAGTGTCTTATCCACTGATATGCTATCCACTGATAGTGAAAATCATCCACTGCTCTACTACCACTGCTTTCATCAGTCACTTTCATAAAAGTACTGTCCTTCACTTTCACCAGGGGTTGTCACGTGGGCAGTACATAGTGGTCAGACCTTTTGTAACGGCTGCCACGTCAGCATTCACTTTCTTCCCTATAAAAATCCCCCACTCACCACCAAAACAGGGTTTTACTGTCGAATTGAATTCTTAAAAAAATCTCTTCTCAAAGCAGTTTTTCATCTCATCTTTCACAAATTTCTTCGACCATTCTCTTCAAAAATGACAAAATCGAAGCCATCCACAAAACCCACTTCCAAATCATCATCGAAAACAGCCTCTCAAAAGGCAATCTCCACTGAAATCCCATATAAACCATCTCACAATCTCCTGGGTCTTCTCACAAAACCAGGAACCACCAATGTTTTCGATTCCATCATTGACACCATGGCAAAATCAAAGTACAAAACTTTGTTCACAGTCGATGCACCAATCTATTTGGAGACCCAAAGGGAGTTTTGGAAGAATGCAACCCTTGAAAAACATGGAGACATTGCAACCACCATACACTCTTCTATAAAGGGTAAAGCTGTCCAAATCACGCCACAATCCATTTCAGAGGTCTTTCAACTCGATGATCAGGAAGGTAAAATTTCTTTCACTAAAAACGAGTTACAAACTAACTTCATTGAAAGAGGGTATGAAGCCACAATGATGAAGAAACTTACCTTACAAAAAGGTTATTTTCCTTCTGCAACCAGATTTTTATTTCATACCCTCCTACTATGTGTTTCAAATAAAACCACTTCTTTCAATGAAATCCCTTTAAAGATTCAAAATCTGGGATATGCAATTCTTCAAGAAGAAAACTTTAACTATTCTCGGGAAATTTTTAAAGATTTGGTTAATAATGTTGAAACAAAATCATTCTTACTGTTTCCAAGGTTTTTAAGTTACTATTTTGAAAAGAAATTCAGCAAGAATGATTTAGTTGCAATAAACCAAGGTGATTCTACTCAAATAATCAGTTTAACAACTGAAACTTTTTCAAGAATGTTAACACCTTGCAAAACACAAGCAGAGGTGCCTGAGTAGAATTTAGCAGTTACAACTGCTCCTCAGGTATCTGCTGCTGAGCCCACTGCTCAAGGTGATCAAAGTGGCAGCACAACTGCTTTGAAACCCACACCTACAATCACCAAAAAGCCAAAAAGAAAAACTCAAAAACCCCCAAAACCCATCAAAAAGGCAACTCTGGAGGATGAGATACCAGAGCTACTGCCTGTGACAACACAAATGTCACAAGAAACCACTCCTGCTACTTCCTCACAGCAGTTGGTACAAATATCTCAACCCATAACCGAAACTCCTCCTGATTCTTCACAAAAAGATCAGGTTGTACACATTGGGACACCACATCATGATGATCTGGAAACACTCATTTCCATCATCCACAGCTCAATTCCCGGAGCAAATCCTCTTTCTTCACCAAACATCACATCCACAATTCCCCCACCAACTAAACTGCTATTGGATGCAATTGATTTGAACCAGGCACTAACCAGTCCTTCTCAATCACCTATCAATGAGAATATACCTCAACAACTGACTGGGTCTGATGTATCAATCTTTGCTAACCCACCAACACAACCTGAGGAGGTTAGACCCCTTGAGTTACAAGTAACTCTTGGTGGTAATCCAAGTGAAGCAACCACTACAACTGTTGAACCCACTGGTTTACAGTTGGACAGTGGTTACATCAATAAGACTTCCTTGGAGGCAATTCCTTTTATAGCACCTCTGCCAACCACCAGTGGATTTATTTATCCTACTGGCAACATCAAAAGGCTGTCAAGTGTTGAAGGAAGAAGACCCCAGTACCAAGAAAAAGGGGCATCAGTGGTTAATGTTTGGAGTATACTCCCTACCTCTACCACTGATAAAACCACTGATAGTGGGAAATCAGATGACCCCATTAAATTGGGTGATGGTTTAAAGTACCAGAAATTGACGGATCGTGTTGAAAAGCTTGATAACTCTGTTGCAGAACTCAAAGATATGGTACAACAGTTGTTACAAGTATAAAAGGTACAATCAACTGCTGTTCCATCTCAAGCACCTGCTCCACAACAGGCACCTGCTACAAATGAGCTCTGGAACTTATTTCAACCTTTTCTTCATCATCAAGCACAACTAGCAGATCAGCAACATGAAAAACATGTCCAACAGCTGAGAAATGCAATGGAGTCAAGGTTCAAGAACACTCAGGCTGATCTAAAGGCTCTCAAAACTCAAATCCTGCACACCATTGGCACTACTCCTCCAACAGTTCGCTTCATTGATCAACTTCCCCCAGATAATGCCAAAAAGGGGGAGAAAATTCAGGAGTGGAAAAAGAAGGGAATAGAGGATGGTCTTTACATTGAACCAGAAAATGCAAACATGACCAAACAGATCCCTCTGCCAGATGGAAGAAAGAAAATTGATGTGACCACAAATGCACTGGCAGAAGCAGTTGCATGTGTAAAAAGGGATAGAGAGGCCAAAAAGAAAGCCAGGGTGGATTATCCGGATCAGGGTACTTCAGGGTCAAAAGATGATGAAAATCTTGTTGATGAAAAGAAGAAGCCTACAAGAAGAGTAAGGCTACCCAAATCCATTCCAACCAGACGTTCAAAGTCTGCTCCAAAACCACCACCTAAAACAGCTGCTGTAACTCCTGTTGTATCAACTACAGTCGGTACTTCAGTGGTTTCAACATCTGCTCCCACTTCAACACACACCACTTCAATACACACCAAATCCACTGCTTTACCACCATTACCACCAAAAACAAAATCACCTCCTGCCAAAAGGCAGAAGACAGTAGTTGTTACAACATCTGCTGTAATGACAACAGTGGTTGGAACACCAGTTGTTTCAACAAATGTTAGTCAATCACAAACCACTGCCACTACATCCACCACCACTGTTCCATCCAAAACATCATCAGCCCCTCCTCAAACAAAGAGGAGAAGGCTAATTCTCAAAGATGATGACACTTCACCACCACAAACATCTTCAAAATCTTTAGCTCTTGTCACAATACCAAAACCTGTTCCTCTCTCTTCAGTTCAAATGTACAAGCCCTTACCTCCTGCAGGTGTTCAATTTCCTCTTGAACTAGCAGCTGTTAGAGAAGAAATAAAATCTTTTTACTATGAGGATGACCCTGCCAAAAGGAGTTTGCCATCAATAAAAGGATATCCCTTGCCTAAAAATGTTGATGAATATTTGGAAATCAAGGCCAAGCAAGCAGAGGATATCTCAAAAAGAAACACACAAGGGAAATCTGACAAAGAAATTTCAAGAAACTATCAATATCTGCTCACACAGGTCAGATCCCTAGAACAATTTGCAAAAAATGTCAGTCAACAAATTTCAGAAAGAGCAGCTGAAACTTTGAAGAAAGACTACATTGAAAGCATCATGGCTCACAAGTAGTACAAAGGAGAGAAATACATGTACAAAGAGTGGACTGTTCCTGAGCTTGAAAATGAAGCAGCAAGAATTCAAGACATGATAAAAAAAGGAAAGTCACTCACACTCCTCCTGTCTGGGCAAAGTTTAGAAAGAATGTACCTGACAAACAGTTAGAACTGAAAAGAATGAAAGAAGAACTGGTTGCTGCTGAATATGGAAACAAAAGACAAGTTGCTAGATGGAAAGAAGATGTGGTCAGGATCACCTACAAAAGGTTGGAGGAACTAAGAAAGAAAGATCCAAATGTTCCTCAAAAGCCTGGCTATCCTGAAGCAGAGGTTTCAAAAAGACCAACAAAGCTGCAACTCAGGAGAGCCACTGCCCCAACTGGTGCTGCCATCTATAAAAAAAGGAGCCAAAACCAGTCAAGTGCTGAAACCATTCAAGATCTAAAAGCTGGAAATGCTATTGTAAAAGCAGGCCTTAAATTGATGATAAAAGAAGATCTTGAATTGGAACAATCTGCAAGTACTGCTCAGTCAGTCATGGTTAGGCCAGCCTCACCAAATACCTCTGCAAATAAACATCTCCCAAGAAACCCACCAGGCTCAAAAATACAAAAGTGGGAAACTGACAAACAGACCTGCGTATTGACTTTGCTCAGGTCTGGTGGAGAAGTGGAGAAAATATCAAGGGAACAAGCTCTTGGCCTAAGTCTTGAAGATTTGCAGGATCTCCTTGATCTTCCACTTAGCAGGGATGATGAAGACACAGATGCCCTAGACTTTGAATTACAATTTAAAGGTCAGATAAGCGAACTGTTGATGAGGCAATAAAGAATTCCACAATAATGAAGAGTTTTGGCATTATCTGTTCCAGGGGGAGATTGTTGGGATCGAACCCTATCAGAGGAACAGATAATTAAAGCCAAAACTAGATCAGAGCAGTGGATTCAGAATAAGCAGATGTTTTCATACAAGTCTCTCCCCTTGAAAGTGATTTCAACATCTGCTGACCTCCTATCTGCTGATCGTGCAATCTACTGATCTATAACTGCTACTCAAGTAAAGATCTGATGAAAGACTAAAGCCCTGCTGATTCAATCTACTGCCTTGAGTCAAGCACTGCTGATCCGGACAAGTACTGCTGGGTTCACAGCAGTGGAAGGTGGCAACAGCTGATCTATAGTCTGTTTTGTAATGTAATGTAATAGCAGTAGTTAACATAGCAGTGTTTGTATAGATCAGAGGTTAGAGTTTGTTAGGAGGTTAGATGTCACTTTCATGGTGACGTCAGCTAAGATGCTCAGTGGTTTGCTAGTGCCTATAAATAGTTCAGTACTTTGTACTGTTCTATTAGCTCTTTTGCATCATTGTCTTCTTTGCATGAACAAACAACTGAGCTCTGGCTGAGGGGGGGTTTGCATTCATTCATCAATCATTGTAATCGTTATTGAAATAAATTCAATCTTCCGATTCATTGTGAAAAGATGTTTGATCAAAGTATTACTCTCGTTTGATTGTATGCAAAGTTTGTTTTCATCATAATTCCGCTGCACACTCATCCATTTTCATTTTAATTACAAACATAAAATACAATCAGAATCAAACTCAGATCCAACAACATCAACAAATCATTTGTTAGAACTTTTAACAATCACTAAGTCCTTTTGCTAAAATTCTTTTCTAAGGATCCTCGTTTTCACAAGAACCTCCTAAATTCATAATTTCTTGTTTAACAAAACGAACTTACTTTCGATTGAAAACCTTTTTCCTACACCAATTTACAAAACTCGTGGGCAAGAAGACATCTTGGAGACCGACCATCTTCGGATTTCGTAAACTCTTTTAAAACAAAAGTAGCATTTCCATTCATTACAAAATGCATTACGCTTAACCAATATATCCTTTTACATATGCAAACTACATTCTACCTTTCAAACCAAGTTCAATCTAATTTTGATACAATAAACTCAACGTTTCGTTTAAACAACTATACATACATGTCATCATACACGTTTTAGTCGTTTTAACGCGGCAATTTCATTTATAATAGTTCGTATTTACATACTTAACCTTTTGAACGATTTTATACACTTAAATCTATGATGTCCCAACATACACTATATACGTAAAATTTTAATATTCATACCTACACTTACTTTCGTACGTTTTATGCTTATGCTTATACACATACTACTTACACCTTTTATGTTTGTGCTCATACATACATGCGTATTCATACTTAAGCTTATGCTCATACTTTCATTCATACTCATACATTCGTACCTACACGCGAGCTTAATCCGAGGGATTCGCTTGCGTGGGTCCCATACATACTTAAGCATGGACTTGCTTACATACTTTATTCTTAAACGCACACATTCTTATTTTTTTTTTGTGTACCTACCCAAATTCATACACAACTAGTACAAGCTATGCAGATCATGCGACGATCAATATAATCACGGGTGCACACGGGATTATAGTGATTGGCTCATGAAAACCATAGAGTGTACTACTGTGTATGGTAAGACACGGAACGTAACATGACACTGAATACAAAACGGACATAAGGTGGTCAAAACATGGTGGATACGCCGCTGGTACTTCCTATATATAAGTGTTTTCACCATGTTACCAAATTTCGTAAAACGTGTCATGAGAAATTCAGTGTTTTACAGACCTATTTAGACCGAATACAACTTTAGACAACTGACAAACGCATTATGTCTGATTATCCACGACGAGACTTCATCCTTAACACACTGCGTTCATCTATCCAACACTTATGCTATTCTTATACTTGCACTCTTTAAGAGCCATTCGTTCATTCTACACTCGTATTATACTCCTATATCCTTTCTTTCATACGAACCTCGTTTACAATCAAGCTTGTTTAAACATTCGAATCCTAACTTATCTTATTACCTTTAGAACCGATTTTCTATTCTTTATTCTTGTGTAAACGCATTTAGTAGGTCGTTAATACTTTATCAAACCTCCTCGTTCCACTCGAGAAGCAACTTCTATGAATATGTGGTCTTATACTATCTTTAAAACTTCCTACGCAATCTATTTTATTGATTTCAAACCATTGTATAAAGACCTCCTTCGTAAATACAATACATTTGTAAAACAACTCCAATTTTAGCCATTCAAAATCGTTTTACCTATACACGTTTACCCCTGCTTATGCCTCTAAACCATTTTAGCCAAAACAAATCATTTTACAAATCTATTATGACTATTCTTCCAAGATTCCGTACTTTTCAAAACGTTTCGAAATTTCGAATAATCAAGTTTTTACCAAAACCCTTCAAGTCTACCTCTTGAATAAATTTCGGGACGAAATTTCCTAAAGGAGGGGAGACTGTAACGCCCTGCGTTTTCAAACTTTCTACATTTAGAAACCATAATTTGAAATTCTATTTTTGGAAGCTTTGCAACCTTGGATTCGTCGTTTCATTATAAGCATTGTAATTCGAGACTTAACTTGTAATGAATCTTGTATTTTATTTCAACTCATACTTTATACAATCATACATTCATACGCGTGAAACGTGATTCGTGATACTTGCAAGCGTGTGTTAAACCTACCATTTCGTGACTTACATAATTCGTACAATACTTATACTTAACCTTATTCGTTTTGGTACTCATATAACCTTTAGGTCATGCTTTATACACTAAAATATCTTAAATTGATCATAAAACCCGTAATTGGTAATATTGGACAAGTTAGGAATCAAATAACAAAAAAATAAAAATTTGTGTTTCAGCCCAAAGGCTTACGGACTGTAAGCCTCCCACCCTTACGTTTATGCACGAAATCCCAAGTTTTCTTCTCCTCCAATCACCTCCAAACCTCCATTAAACACCTCCAATCAACCCTAACTCCTCCCCTATAAGTACCATGCCTTCTCCAAGCCTTTTTCCACTTTCACAACTCTCTAATCTCTCCAAAATCACTCTCAAGTTCTTGCAAATCAGAAATTCGGGCAGATTCATACCCCTTTACAAAAGTGAGCATAACTTGCTCAAAACTCAACCAAATCACTTGATTCTTCTTTCTAATTGCTTGGATAATCTTTGGGTTTGATTCCTTGATTTCTCCTTGGAGAAATCAGACATGGAAATGCCCTAAAAATGTCCATAAACTTTCTGTTGTGTTTTAAACTTTCTTAAACTCTTGTATACATCAAACAAACTTGTGTTCCTATGCTCCTAATCCATTGTATGATTAGTAAAGCCAAACCAAGGTTGTTTTACACTTAATATGGGTGTCTAAACACTCTAAACTTTCTGTTTTAATCAAGTTCTTAACTCACAAGTGGTGTCAAGTCTTGAGCTTGAAGTTAGTGTGACTACTTGTTTAGCCTAGGCTAACCTACATACAAGTCAACACATCACTTGATGTTTTACTTAGTTTAGTTGTATCATTTCTTGTACATATTCAAGAGGTCCCTAAATGGAAGATTCGTCTTCCTACCTCCTCCATGACCTAAATGTTAACGTAATATACGAGGTACCAAAGTGGAGGATTTCACCTCCCACCTCCTACTTGACTTATAAGACATCAAGAGGTACCAAAGTGGAAGGTTCAACCTCCCGCCTCCTACATGACTAACTATAATATTATTAATATATTATGGTTATAATAAAACCGAACCCTTGATAGTGATTATATAATCCTCTACCAAGTTAATAAGTTTATCACTATGTGTATAGTTCCTTGTCATGATTCTAATAGGTCTTGAACCTATGAAATCACATACAATCCATAAGGATTACTATAGTGTCAAAGACAAGTGCTAATACCATAGAGATTATTTTCACAATACTTACTTTGTTATTCTTTGAATCTTAATCCCGAATCTCGACCCTAACCGTACCTTGAACTTTAACCCTTATACATTCGGACTCTAAATCTCTACTCGTCAACAATTGGATAATCGGAAAGCATATGCAAGCTTTGTGAGTACACTCGACCCATTTACTTTTAAAACCACTTTTAGGTTGTAACATGTTACCTTACAAAAATTACACTTACACACACACTTAACATGCTTTATGAACTCAATCCGTTATACATGCTACTTGTTATGCTTGATAATACATGCTTTATACTATGTTATACCCTCGCTTAACAAATATAGCGTTATAGGAGTAGCACACCACCCGACGGGGGTTTGTTAGGCCATTATACTATACGGTCTCGTCACTTTTGTGGCGAGGGATGCTAAATACTAGTGGACACTTTGGGTATAAACATAATGATATGCATGCTAGTTACCTTGCTTACAAATTGCCATGTGGATTCGAGTAAAATGCTTTTATACTTATGCTATACTTATTCAAACCTTGTGTACTCGCCTTTGCTTTTGCATTGAACTTTATTAAAACATGTTGCAGGTTAGCGATGATGTTGATGATGCATGGAATCTAGTAGGATGCTTAGATACACACTTTAAATTTTGTATTTTATTTATATTGTATTTCATTATTCATGTTGTACTTGTTTCAAACTCTTGTGATTGATTTCTTAGAAATGAAATGAAATTTACTATTTAAATACTTGTCACGATTATTAGTGTTATGATGTCTCGAGCAATCTTCACACTTCGTCTCATCCCGATGTTTCCGTCATTGGTTGGGATGTGACAGATTGGTATCATAGCCATAACTATAGGGAATTAGGTAGAATTGCCATGCTTTTACCTAGTCTATAGTTTAGAGCCTTATTCTTACGCTTTATTTGAAACTACACGCATGCCACTTTATGTGTTTCTTATTTATTCTATTTGAGCCTTTTTAACGTATGTGTCATTTTATCCTTATGTATCATACTTGACATGCTATTCTTATGTGTTAATACATGCTTTGTTTGATAATACTTATGGTATCGTTCCACCCTTTATTTGCTACCCTTGAAATGTCTTTTACGTATTATTTCTTGAGATACTTATTATGCTTATACTTGTTATCATTATTTTGAGAATACGTCTTTTACTCGTTTATAATCAAAACCACTCGTAATACACAAACGAGACGACTTCACCAAAATAGGCGTGAAACCCACAATTTGGTGAATGACTCTCAATCCTTCTAGTTTTCTTTTCTTACACGAAATTCACCACCAAGTTAGGAGTGAAATCCTCACCTTGATGGAGAAATTCAAATTTCAAATTCTAGTGGACCCTCGTCAAGTGTTGAAATTAAATTTTAACCCGACGAGTACCAACCACACTTAGGATACAAAATCGTCAAGTTAGGGGCGAAACCCGTACCTTGTCGACTAGTTACATTCTTTGATTTTCATAAATCCTGCCAAGTCTCGAAATTTCAATTGATTTGGGACATGTAGTAACCGGAAGGGTAAATACCGTTAACCGACTTGTCGGCGAGAGTATTCCACCTATTAGGCCAAAGCATACTCCCCAAATTCGAAAGACTTTTCGACCACTTTGGTTAGTCAAAAGTTCCGTTTTGGAACCATCCAAGTTTTAATCAAACATGTGTTTCTATTATTTATTTTATTATGTTTATTATTTATTTTATCGTATCTCGAAACAGTTGAACTTTGTGTGAAAATTTAAGTGGATCAGTATACTGACAATCTATGTGAATCGTTTAGAACTTAAAATGTTTAAAGCTTAACGGTGTTGGTGATTTGTCTCATAAACTGATATGATCCTCTTACACAAACTCACAAAAATATTGTATGTAAATATTTCTTTACTGCATTTCGTTTTATTATATCAAAAATCCAAAAAGTTTTTCGGTGTGTTTTAGCATAAATTTTGAAAAATTCAAAAAGATTTTAGACGACTGATGTTGAAAAGATGATTTCCAAAATTCCGAGTGCTAAACATGACGAACAGGTTTGGGAAAGTTTGTTTGAAGATGTGTGAAATGAAAATGATATATATTCAAGTGGTTCATCAGAAATTGACATGATAAATCATTTTGTTTGATATTTGAAAATGATATATTCAGGGTGGTGTCTTCAAGTGATTAGCAAAGTTTCTAAATTTGTTATATCTTATCTTTTATGAAACTTATGTTTTGGGCAGAGAATATGCAGGTGAATCAGGTTACGATACCTGAACCTGTGAAAACCAGACTACAATCCCAGCACAAGTTGAGGGGGAGTCTGTTAAAGAAAGAAAGTCTGAAGTTGCTAGAGCCAGCTGCTGATCCTGAAGAATACAAGAGAAAGTTAGAGTGAAGGAAGTTCAAAGACAGATAAAGACTGAAGATTGTAAAGACTCGACACTTAAGACTCGTCAACATCTGAGGGGGAGTCTGTTAGTGCACACATCTGTTGTCTTCGTCTTATATCGAGTCTCAGGTTGCGTTGCAGTTCGGAACAAGGATTATGTCATCATCATTGATGATGACATCACAAAGATGACATCATAATATGTCATCATAAATTGCAACATGAGACAAAACAGTACACGACAAGAAGCAATTGGATTTGAAATTGAGTTTGAGTTGGTCGTTTGAAGCATGACCGCTTGAAAGCTGACCGTTTGAACATGGCTTCTGTTTGAATTTGTAACCGTTTGAAGGGTGCATGTCTTCTTCAAACGGTCAGGTCCTTCTCTATAAATACCCTTAAAACGTTTATCATTTGTAACGATTCCAGATTTGATACCGAGGTACTGCCGGTTTATTCTCTGATTGTAAACATTGTTAATTGAATATACAAGAGATTTAAAGTGTATTTCAAGCTGTTTTAAAGTCCGTTTCTTAGTTTCCGCCTCTGAAATGTACGAGAGCTCTTCTGAATGACTCGTTCGGGTCGAAACACGATCCTACAAAATTCGAATTTACTTTCGATATTTTCTTCTCGCACACACATCATACTAAATCTTTTTCATACACTTATACATATGCATGATTTCATATAATTTAAATCCATATTCCTTGTAACGATAAGTGGAGACATATCATCGAGATAGGAGTGATTTCCTTACCTTGACAATTAACTCCACTCCCCTTTCCTTAAAACGACCTCACTGACGAGATAGGGGTGATTCCCTTACCTAGGTGATCGTTACCAAAACGTCTCTTCAAAATATCTTATTATGCAAACTCGATCATGTTTTATACCTAAATTATTGATCATTATTCAAAATACATACGTGTACGATTTCAAAATATATTGCTTTATCAAGCAAATTTTCTATCCTACAACCTATTTTCACCTAACTCATATACACGAGATTCTTAAACTTATCTTAAACGTTTTACTACACAAATTTCCAAACCTTACGAAATGCTACCTATCAATTTAATCGGTCCAAGGGATCTCTTGCCCATGAACTCCATATTCGACTTAATCACTAAAATGCACTCATGATATAAATCATCAAACTAAAGACTTTCATTCTTAATCGAAATCAAACCAACCTTTCTCAATTACTTATAAGATTTTATAGATGTCATATGATCGTTTTACCAAATACTCTTTTCGACATCAACAAATCATTTTTTAGAACTTTTAACAATCACTAAGTCCTTTTGCTAAAATTCTTTTCTAAGGATCCTCGTTTTCACAAGAACCTCCTAAATTCATAATTTTTTGTTTAATAAAACGAACTTACTTTCGATTGAAAACCTTTTTCCTACACCAATTTACAAAACTTGTGGGCAAGAAGACTTCTTGGAGACCGACCATCTTCGGATTTCGTAAACTCTTTTAAAACAAAAGTAGCATTTCCATTCATTACAAAATGCATTACGCTTAACCAATATATCCTTTTACATATGCAAACTACATTCTACCTTTCAAACCAAGTTCAATCTAATTTTGATACGATAAACTCAACGTTTCGTTTAAACAACTATACATACATGTCATCATACACGTTTTAGTCGTTTTAACGCGGCAATTTCTTTTATAATAGTTTGTATTTACATACTTAACCTTTTGAATGATTTTATACACTTAAGTCTATGATGTCACAACATACACTATATACGTAAAATTTTAATATTCATACCTACACTTACTTTCATACGTTTTATGCTTATGCTTATACACATACTACTTACACCTTTTATGTTTGTGCTCATACATAAATGTGTATTCATACTTAAGCTTATGCTCATACTTTCATTCATACTCATACATTCGTACCTACACGCGAGCATAATCCGAGGGATTCGCTTGCGTGGGTCCCATACATACTTAAGCATGGACTTGCTTACATACTTTATTCTTATACGCACACATTTTTTTTTTGTGTACCTACCCAAATTCATACACAACTAGTACAAGCTATGCGGATCATGCGACGATCAATATAATCACGGGTGCACACGGGATTATAGTGATTGGCTCATGAAAACCATAGAGTGTACTACTGTGTATGGTAAGACACGGAACGTAACATGACACTGAATACGAAACGGACGTAAGGTGGTCAAAACATGGTGGATACGCCGCTGGTACTTCCTATATATAAGTGTTTTCACCATGTTACCAGATTTCGTAAAACGTGTCATGAGAAATTCAGTGTTTTACAGACCTATTTAGACCTAATACAACTTTAGACAACTGACAAACGCATTATGTCTGATTATCCACGACGAGACTTCATCCTTAACACACTGCGTTCATCTATCCAACACTTATGCTATTCTTATACTTGCACTCTTTAAGAGTCATTCGTTCATTCTACACTCGTATTATACTTCTATATCCTTTCTTTCATACGAACCTCGTTCACAATCAAGCTTGTTTAAACATTCGAATCCTAACTTATCTTATTACCTTTAGAACCGATTTTATATTCTTTATTCTTGTGTAAACGCATTTAGTAGGTCGTTAATACTTTATCAAACCTCCTCGTTCCACTCGAGAAGCAACTTCTATGAATATGTGGTCTTATACTATCTTTAAAACTTCCTACGCAATCTATTTTATTGATTTCAAACCATTGTATAAAGACCTCCTTCGTAAATACAATACATTTGTAAAACAACTCCAATTTTAGCCATTCAAAATCGTTTTACCTATACACGTTTACCCCTGCTTATGCCTCTAAACCATTTTAGCCAAAACAAATCATTTTACAAATCTATTATGACTATTCTTCCAAGATTCCGTACTTTTTAAAACGTTTCAAAATTTCCAAGAATCAAGTTTTTACCAAAACCCTTCAAGTCTACCTCTTGAATAAATTTCGGGACGAAATTTCCTAAAGGAGGGGAGACTGTAACGCCCTGCGTTTTCAAACTTTCTACATTTAGAAACCATTATTTGAAATTCTATTTTTGGAAGCTTTGCAACCTTGGATTCGTCGTTTCATTATAACCATTGTAATTCGAGACTTAACTTGTAATGAAACTTGTATTTTATTTCAAATCATACTTTATACAATCATACATTCATACGCGTGAAACGTGATTCGTGATACTTGCAAGCGTGTGTTAAACCTACCATTTCGTGACTTACATAATTCGTACAATACTTATACTTAACCTTATTCGTTTTGGTACTCATATAACCTTTAGGTCATGCTTTATACACTAAAATATCTTAAATTGATCATAAAACTCGTAATTGGTAATATTGGACAAGTTAGGAATCAAATAACAAAAAAATAAAAATTTGTGTTTCAGCCCAAAGGCTTACGGACCGTAAGCCTCCCACCCTTACGGTCCGTAAGGGTGTCTGGCGGGCAGCAGATTCAAACAGCTCGCGTTTATGCACGAAATCCAAAGTTTTCTTCTCCTCCAATCACCTCCAAACCTCCATTAAACACCTCCAATCAACCCTAACTCCTCCCCTATAAGTACCATGCCTTCTCCAAGCCTTTTTCCACTTTCACAACTCTCTAATCTCTCCAAAATCACTCTCAAGTTCTTGCAAATCAGAAATTCGGGCAGATTCATACCCCTTTACAAAAGTGAGCATAACTTGCTCAAAACTCAACCAAATCACTTGATTCTTCTTTCTAATTGCTTGGATAATCTTTGGGTTTGATTCCTTGATTTCTCCTTGGAGAAATCAGACATGGAAATGCCCTAAAAATGTCCGTAAACTTTCTGTTGTGTTTTAAACTTTCTTAAACTCTTGTATACATCAAACAAACTTGTGTTCCTATGCTCCTAATCCATTGTATGATTAGTAAAGCCAAACAAAGGTTGTTTTACACTTAATATGGGTGTCTAAACACTCTAAACTTTCTGTTTTAATCGAGTTCTTAACTCACAAGTGGTGTCAAGTCTTGAGCTTGAAGTTAGTGTGACTACTTGTTTAGCCTAGGCTAACCTAGATACAAGTCCACACATCACTTGATGATTTACTTAGTTTAGTTGTATCATTTCTTGTACATATTCAAGAGGTCCCTAAAAGGAAGATTCGTCTTCCTACCTCCTCCATGACCTAAATGTTAACATAATATACGAGGTACCAAATGTAACACCCCGAAAACGGGTTTGGTAATCAAACCCCGTTAATACTAAAAGACGGGTAAAGTATCGTTAGCGGCAAAAGCAACCCGATAAATATTAGAATTTAAATAAACAATCCTAATATTAATTAAAAGGCGGATAAGAACTTTAAAGGAATAAAAGGGATAAAAAGCCTGAGTTAACGGAACTTAAATAAGACGGGTTATAACTCCCGGAATCCAATAAGTTAACTAGGAATAATAATAACCTAGTTAGAAGAGAAGTCTTGTAGTGACATACTAGTGGGTTAAAACCTTATAACTAGGAAAAATATAAAACTTTATATTAAAATTATAAAGTTTTAAATAAACAAGGACAAACCAACTAGGACAAAATAACCCAGTTAGTTATAAGACTTGTGTTAACTCAAAATTGAGTTAAAAGCACCTAAATTATGAACTAAAAGGAAAGAAGTTAGTTTGATGTGCATTAGTCCAAAAAGATAAACTAAAGGGGCTGATTTTGTATAAATGGCCAAACTTGATTTTTATAAAAATAAAATAAATCAAACACACACACACACACACATCAGTGCGTGCGTGCGTGGGAGCGACCATGAGAGGGGAAGAACCCCCAAACCCTTATTTCATCCAATTTGATCAATTGAAGGGTGAATTGGGCATGTAATCACTGCATGAATCAAAAATCTTGATCACCTACACTTGTCTAACACTAGGTAAGTTGCAATTTCAGATTTGGTGATGTTTGATTTTTGGGTAAAGTTTGATTTGTAGAAATTCTTGAATGATTGAGTAATGTTATGATTCAAGAATGTGTGATTAGAGTGTAGGATCATAAACCTAACTGAAATCATGTAAAAAAAAAGATTAATAAATTGTGTGTTAATGTAACTATGTGCCATATCATGAAGTGGGTTTCTATTTAGAATGAGAAACCCCAACATATTGTATGAACTATGTGAGTAATAATCTAGGTTGATTGAACTAGTATGATGGTATGGGCTGTGATGAGCAATGAAGCTTGAATAAGAATGAAATTCTTGGATTTACCAAGGTTTAATTGAATAAAAATGGCTAATTAAGTAGTATGCATATAAGGTGCTCGACAAAATGCCTAAAAGACGTTGATAGACACTAAATGTGGTGATTGGCAAAGTAACAAGCTTTAGTTATGAGCCGGAAGGTTCTAATGATAATTGGCTTGTATATTTTAGGCAACACAAGCGAGGCGTTGGGAAGTCAAGCCGGTGCGGACGCTCGTTTGAAGGGAAAGCTTTGAAGTAAGTGGCTTGTCACTCCGTTACATTTATGTAGACAAGCTTAGTTTAAATATGTGTAATCTTGATATAACGAAAATGGTTGTGTTTGGTATGTCATTGAAGTGATGGCATTCACTCGACAACCAAATGGGTCAAATTAATAGTTAAAATAAAAATGATTAAAATGAAGACACCATTTGGTAAAGTTATAATGGGTCGAAACAATTTAAAAATATTGTTTTTAAGTAATAAGAACCATGGCGCGAACCGGAATAGGTTCAAGGGGCATGATGGTATTAATCTACCATCATACGTTGACAAATGGTCATGTCGACTAAACGGATCAAATAGGGTACAAATACCATTTGACAACAATGACTGACGACTACTTGTTGAGTTTTGTGATAACAGGATATAACATGTGATCGCATTGCTTTAACTAGAAAATTTAAAGCAAAAGGTATGTATATGGGTCGATGATATGACCCGAGCCAGGTACGCATATTTAGAGTCTAGTAGAAGTGATACTTTAGTCAAATTTTAGCGAAAGTCCATCGTTGTAAAGTGAGGGACTAAAGTTGACCAAAACACCCTTGAAGGGTATATTGGGAAAACGACCCATAGGGGTTGTTTAGGAACTTGCATTAAGATTATGGAATCATTAAATAGGAATAAAAGTTATAGAAATCTACATTTGTGGGTTAAATGCACAAAAATGGTCATTTTCATAAAATGACTAATCGATGGGTAAATCTGGGATAAGAGGTTAACTATGTTAAATCCACCACAAAAATAATTGTGGTGGAACATAAGCAGAAATTTAGTTGTGGCATTACGAAGTATTGAAAAGAAAAGAGCTAGTTTTGGACCAAAATGCATAAAAGATCCCTTAAACGGGTCAAAATGAATTACGCGCGTAACTTGGGTGTTTGTTGCGTATTTCACAAAGGTTAGGAATCCAAGATAGAGATTTAAAGTTAGATATCTTAGTTTATGATTTATGACTAACTAGGAACAAGTTTAGAGGTCCTAAATACAAACGGGTCGAAATATTGATTTTGAACAATAAGGCAAATGCTTAAAGATTTAGAATTTCATTAGTTTTAAATGTTGAATTTTACTCTACAAGATGGAGAATCAAATTACGATCATGTAGGAAGAAACGGGAGGTCAAACGGATACGTGGATCGAAAGATACGAAAGTTTTCGTGTCAAAAACGGCAAAATGGAAGGGCATAACACAGGGGCCACCGTAACTTACGGTGCCCACCGTAAGTTACGGTGGGGCTGAAATCGATACGGTGGTTACCTCTTGAGTTACGGTAGAGAAATTTTAACACAGGGGCCACCGTAACTTACGGTGTCCACCGTAAGTTACGGTGGAGGCCAGATTCAAGTAATTGTTTTTGGATCAAGATATCAATGTTGGATTTTCCTAATTTCCTTGTTGTATTAGTTATTTAATTATCAAAACTGACCTTTAAGTTGGTTTTGATCACAGGTGAATGTCGAGAGTCCCGGATGAAGATCAAGCATCGAGCAAGAACCGAACACGCGTTAAACAAAGCTTCCGCAATGTTGTTTCGTCGTTATTCTAAAACGGAGAATTAAATTACATTATGTTGTATCACTTTAAATTGTAAAAGTTTTTAACAAACCTGTATTTTCAGTGTAATTGTGACTATAATTACATGATTATGGTTTTAAATTATATGATAAACATGAAATAATAACAAGGGTGTTAGAAGTTGGTATCAGAGCCTTGGTTTAAGAGATTCAATTATGGAGGGAAAACTATGCTTGGACTTAAACCTTATGCTCATAATAAAGATTGGTGTTCGGTTCGAGGCTTGATCGCAAATCCGGCAAGTGCATGTATATTAATCGTTTAGCGTATTAAAGCGTTGTAAATAACACATAGGGTTATTGTGTAATACACGTTACCCCAATTAAATGATAGATATAGCTAACAAAATTTCGTGCGTTGACACATATTGTAGAAAAGCCTAGTATTATGATACGGGCATTTAGTAAAGTTGACATTACTAACTTCTGTGAATGTCTTACTTGAAGGACACTTGCATTTAAAGATGACAAGAGTTGAACAAATTACGGATATGATGAGGAACGGTCTGAAGTATGACAAGAGGAGCATGCTCACCAAGGACTAACTCGCGTAACGACCGCGAACAAGGTTAACGGCAAAAGAAGCCCGTTATGGCAAGCATTACCAGGTGCACATTTTAAACTTAATCGTAGAAATAGCAATATGCAACAAACATGTAGAGAATGATTGTTGCATATGTAAATTAAAAACTTGGAAAACTTGAATAGAATACCTATCCAGAATTTTATTTCCAAGAAAATTAAATAGAGGCGTTACTTACATGGGGTGTAATGTGAAAATTTTAAAGGGTCATGTATATCAGGTGTTGATCGCTTACTCTGGCCAAGTAAGTAGTGAACACGTGGTACCATGAACTTTTATGATGGACATATTTACATCCGATGTAGTAAGGACGGGGTGAATGGGACAGATTAAAAAGTACCCAAATAAAACAAATGAACAAAATAGTTGACAATAATGTAAACGCACAGCCGGGTGATAGAAGCATATTACATTAGGATAATAAGCTCGAGAGAAGGGACAAGGATTAATGTAAATGATGATATAAATGAATGATCAAAATAAAATTCACAAAAATAAGTCATTTTGGACGAAAGAGCCATGGTGAGCAAAATGGGCGAGTAAAACCAAAGTATAGATGATCCGTCGGATCATGAAAACAAAGGTGTTGCCTACACGAAAAAGATGATCGAGGCTGTTAACTTTAGTCGTAATAAAGCAAGGATAACGATGATAATCGTCACTCACAATTAGTAAGGCCGCCAATGGTGGTCACGTAAAAATAATAATAATAATAAAAAAATAAAAAAATATATATATAATATAATAAAAGACATGGTCGAATAAAAGCGACGGATCTCGCTAAGATGACCAAGTAGATCGAAACGTAGTCTTAATGCATACCGGGAGAGGTGCAATGATAACGATTTCGGTAAAACACCCGGTTGATGGGTGAGGAATTAAACGCATGCGTAGACTAAGAAACAGGAATGCGTATAGAAAGTCAAAGGACTCGGATTAAGAGTCGTGACTAAAAGACGATGAGAGTTTGCAAACATAAATTTTGATAACTATGTTCAACTATTCTAAAGTTGAACGGGTCGAATAAAGAATGAAGTTTGACGTTCATGAATAATGAAATCTCACACGAATAAATCAAACGAGATAAATAGAATATAAAAAGCTTAGTAGTGCAAGTAAGCGCAAACAGAATAATGGAAGCGCGAGATAATAAAGAACCCGGGTAACGGGTCGTAGAGAAGTATAATTATGAACCGGGGAAATGGTGAGCGTAGAACAAACCGACGTGTAAATGACGTAAAGAATCATAAAGTCGGAAGATTAGTCCAAGAGTAAACGAACGAAGCTTTAAACTACGGTCAAGGCCAACTAAAGTTCAAAAAAAAAAAAAAGACCTTCGGGTCACAAATAGAAAGAAACGAATTGTAAAGGTCTCACCTTAAAAAGGATAAAAAGGTGAAAATCTAAATAAATAGCCTACGAGGCTAAGTGAAAGAACCTACGGGTCATAGGGGTTAAGCTTGGGGATTTGTTATAATTCCTCGCATTAAATAATAACGGAAAGGACTAGATTCTCGGAAGTAACATTCCTGGAAACGGGAGAAAGATGTACGACAAAGAGGAAACGTAAACTAAGAATTTAGTTTTTAGTCAAAAGTATCGTTTTGACAAAACACAAGTGGTACGGGGTGTCTTAGAGAATTTTAAACACACATAAGGCCGGAGATGGCAAATAGCATACCTGGGTAACGGGGTATGAAGTAGCCGGTGACTAACAAGTCTAACCGCCAAAATGAATAAATGATAAAGATAATGGATACAAGCCAAAAAGTAACGGCCTGCGAGGCCTTACACTCGAAAGACTTACACGTCAATATAAATGGAAATGTTAGATCAAAAGAAACGAATGAATGCCTTGAAAAATGAAACTAAGTTCGTTTAATCCAAATTAAAGGAACTATGTAAACAAGGTTTCGAGGACGAAACCTCTTTAAGGGGGGTAGACTTGTAACACCCCGAAAACGGGTTTGGTAATCAAACCCCGTTAATACTAAAAGACGGGTAAAGTATCGTTAGCGGCAAAAGCAACCCGATAAATATTAGAATTTAAATAAATAATCCTAATATTAATTAAAAGGCGGATAAGAACTTTCAAGGAATAAAAAGCCTGAGTTAACGGAACTTAAATAAGACGGGTTATAACTCCCGGAATCCAATAAGTTAACTAGGAATAACAATAACCTAGTTAGAAGAGAAGTCTTGTAGTGACATACTAGTGGGTTAAAACCTTATAACTAGGAAAAATATAAAACTTTATATTAAAATTATAAAGTTTTAAATAAACAAGGACAAACTAACTAGGACAAAATAACCCAGTTAGTTATAAGACTTGTGTTAACTCAAAAGTGAGTTAAAAGCACCTAAATTATGAACTAAAAGGAAAGAAGTTAGTTTGATGTGCATTAGTCCAAAAAGATAAACTAAAGGGGCTGATTTTGTATAAATGGCCAAACTTGATTTTTATAAAAATAAAACAAATCAAACACACACACACACACACACATCAGTGCGTGCGTGCGTGGGAGCGACCAGGAGAGGGGAAGAACCCCCAAACCCTTATTTCATCCAATTTGATCAATTGAAGGGTGAATTGGGCATGTAATCACTGCATGAATCAAAAATCTTGATCACCTACATTTGTCTAACACTAGGTAAGTTGCAATTTCAGATTTGGTGATGTTTGATTTTTGGGTAAAGTTTGATTAGTAGAAATTCTTGAATGATTGAGTAATGTTATGATTCAAGAATGTGTGATTAGAGTGTAGGATCATAAACCTAACTGAAATCATGTAAAAAAAAGATTAATAAATTGTGTGTTAATGTAACTATGTGCCATATCATGAAGTGGGTTTCTATCTAGAATGAGAAACCCCAACATATTGTATGAACTATGTGAGTAATAATCTAGGTTGATTGAACTAGTATGATGGTATGGGCTGTGATGAGCAATGAAGCTTGAATAAGAATGAAATTCTTGGATTTACCAAGGTTTAATTGAATAAAAATGGCTAATTAAGTAGTATGCATATAAGGTGCTCGACAAAATGCCTAAAAGACGTTGATAGACACTAAATGTGGTGATTGGAAAAGTAACAAGCTTTAGTTATGAGCCGGAAGGTTCTAATGATAATTGGCTTGTATATTTTAGGCAACACAAGCGAGGCGTCGGGAAGTCAAGCCGGTGCGGATGCTCGTTTGAAGGGAAAGCTTTGAAGTAAGTGGCTTGTCACTCCGTTACATTTATGTAGACAAGCTTAGTTTAAATATGTGTAATCTTGATATAACGAAAATGGTTGTGTTTGGTATGTCATTGAAGTGATGGCATTCACTCGACAACCAAATGGGTCAAATTAATAGTTAAAATAAAAATGATTAAAATGAAGACACCATTTGGTAAAAGTTATAATGGGTCGAAACAATTTAAAAATATTGTTTTTAAGTAATAAGAACCATGGCGCGAACCGGAATAGGTTCAAGGGGCATGATGGTATTAATCTACCATCATACGTTGACAAATGGTCATGTCGACTAAACGGATCAAATAGGGTACAAATACCATTTGACAACAATGACTGACGACTACTTGTTGAGTTTTGTGATAACAGGATATAACATGTGATCGCATTGCTTTAACTAGAAAATTTAAAGCAAAGGGTATGTATATGGGTCGATGCTATGACCCGAGCCAGGTACGCATATTTAGAGTCTAGTAGAAGTGATACTTTAGTCAAATTTTAGCGAAAGTCCTTCGTTGTAAAGTGAGGGACTAAAGTTGACCAAAACACCCTTGAAGGGTATATTGGGCAAACGACCCATAGGGGTTGTTTAGGAACTTGCATTAAGATTATGGAATCATTAAATAGGAATAAAAGTTATAGAAATCTACATTTGTGGGTTAAATGCACAAAAATGGTCATTTGCATAAAATGACCAATCGATGGGTAAATCTGGGATAAGAGGTTAACTATGTTAAATCCACCACAAAAATAATTGTGGTGGAACATAAGCAGAAATTTAGTTGTGGCATTACGAAGTATTGAAAAGAAAAGAGCTAGTTTTGGACCAAAATGCATAAAAGATCCCTTAAACGGGTCAAAATGAATTACGCGCGTAACTTGGGTGTTTGTTGCGTATTTCACAAAGGTTAGGAATCCAAGATAGAGATTTAAAGTTAGATATCTTAGTTTATGATTTATGACTAACTAGGAACAAGTTTAGAGGTCCTAAATACAAACGTGTCGAAATATTGATTTTGAACAATAAGCCGAATGCTTAAAGGTTTAGAATTTCATTAGTTTTAAATGTTGAATTTTACTCTACAAGATGGAGAATCAAATTACGATCATGTAGGAAGAAACCGGAGGTCAAACGGATACGTGGATCCAAAGATACGAAAGTTTTCGTGTCAAAAACGACAAAATGGAAGGGCATAACACAGGGGCCACCGTAACTTACGGTGCCCACCGTAAGTTACGGTGGGGCTGAAATCGATACGGGGGTTACCTCATGAGTTACGGTAGAGAAATTTTAACACAGGGGCCACCGTAACTTACGGTGTCCACCGTAACTTACGGTGTCCACCGTAAGTTACGGTGGAGGCCAGATTCAAGTAATTGTTTTTGGATCAAGGTATCAATGTTGGATTTTCCTAATTTCCTTGTTGTATTAGTTATTTAATTATCAAAACTGACCTTTAAGTTGGTTTTGATCACAGGTGAATGTCGAGAGTCCCGGATGAAGATCAAGCATCGAGCAAGAACCGAACACGCGTTAAACAAAGCTTCCGCAATGTTGTTTCGTCATTATTCTAAAACGGTGAATTAAATTACATTATGTTGTATCACTTTAAATTGTAAAAGTTTTTAACAAATCCGTATTTTCAGTGTAATTGTGACTATAATTACATGATTATGGTTTTAAATTATACGATAAACGTGAAATAATAACAAGGGTGTTACACCAAAGTGGAGGATTTCACCTCCCACCTCCTACTTGACTTATAAGACTTCAAGAGGTACCAAAGTGGAAGGTTCAACCTCCCGCCTCCTACATGACTAACTATACTATTATGAATATATTATGGTTATAATAAAACCGAACCCTTGATAGTGATTATATAATCCTCTACCAAGTTAATAAGTTTATCACTATGTGTATAGTTCCTTGTCACGATTCTAATAGGTCTTGAACCTATGAAATCACATACAATCCATAAGGATTACTATAGTGTCAAAGAAAAGTGCTAATACCATAGAGATTATTTTCATAATACTTACTTTGTTATTCTTTGAATCTTAATCCCGAATCTCGACCCTAACCGTACCTTGAACTTTAACCCTTATACATTCGAACTCTAAATCTCTACTCATCAACAATTGGATAATCGGAAAGCATATGCAAGCTTTATGAGTACACTCGACCCATTTACTTTTAAAACCACTTTTGGGTTGTAACATGTCACCTTACAAAAATTACACTTACACACACACTTAACATGCTTTATGAACTCAATCCGTTATACATGCTACTTGTTATGCTTGATAATACATGCTTTATACTATGTTATACCCTCGCTTAACAAATATAGCGTTATAGGAGTAGCACACCACCCGACGGGGGTTTGTTAGGCCATTATACTATACGGTCTCGTCAATTTTGTGGCGAGGGATGCTAAATACTAGTGGACACTTTGGGTTTAAACGTAATGATATGCATGCTAGTTACCTTGCTTACAAATTGCCATGCGGATTCGAGTTAAATGCTTTTATACTTATGCTATACTTATTCAAACCTTGTGTACTCGCCTTTGCTTTTGCATTGAACTTTATTAAAACATGATGCAGGTTAGCGATGATGTTGATGATGCATGGAATCTAGTAGGATGCTTAGATACACACTTTAAATTTTGTATTTTATTTGTATTGTATTTCATTATTCATGTTGTACTTGTTTCAAACTCTTGTGATTGATTTCTTAGAAATGAAATGAAATTTACTATTTAAATACTTGTCACGATTATTAGTGTTATGATGTCTCGAGCAATCTTCACACTTCGTCTCATCCCGATGTTTCCGCCATTGGTTGGGGTGTGACAGTACGCATGACATCGCTTCACGAGGCAAAACTAACCTGGTTAAACGTGGTGTTTCACCATGTTAGCAAACTCTCGTAGAAACGTGCCATGTGGGTTCAAAGTGGGATCTAATCGAAAACGCGCTATTAGCTTATCGCATATCGCTCGACGCCTACCCAGACACGACACATAAGTGTTTTGTGTCGTCAGGCTACTCGCGCACGCTGTTGTAGCTACGTTTGCAATTCAACTCGCCGGCCTAACCTATTCGATTCTATCTTATACTCGGTCTGACTTTCTATCGATTGGGCCGAGTAAGTGCAATTCTATCTATGTCGTATCGGCACACATGACACCGCCTCACGAAACGGAAGTAATATGGGCAAAACATGGTGGATACGCCGCTGGTACTTCCTATATATAAGTGTTTTAATCATATTAACGAACTTCCGTGGGAAGGTGCCAAGTGGGGCTTGTTGCTAAATTGTCTTTTTCAAACGGTTAAAACTGATTTTTATAAAAAATTTATTAAAAACCATTGGACAAGTGAAATTCCTCACAATGTGGAGGTAACATCGAATCAGCTTAACTCCATGCCCAAGGGGAGCTTTCATGAGTCCAATTTTTCCTTAAAACCTTTTGCAATATCAAAAACAAGACTTTCTTGAGACGTTGGTTCAACATCGAGGTCAGCTGAACCCATGTCGTAGGAGAGTTTTCGTAACCCCAGTTTTCATCTTCGAATTCCTTAAAATGTGTAAAACCTAAAGCTTCTTGTAACATTGGTTAACGATCCACTCAGTTAATCTTACGTCATGGGAAACATTGCAAGTTCTTTAAAATTACAATCGCATCGAACTAACGAATTCTATGCAACACGAGGTACTTTGGAACGCCAACTCGTGGGATATTACTTTTGTCTTTACGTCGCCTTTCCGCTATCGCAATCGATCTCTCCTATTCGAAACACTCTCGTTGTTAACTCTCGGTCAAATCACTTGCTGTATCGCTACTTATGTAAGATCAAACATCAAAAGTCTACTTGTTGGATTAATTTCGGGACGAAATTTCCTAAAGTAGGGGAGACTGTAACAACCCGCACTTTTGTGCGTTGTTACTACTCGATATACTCGTTACGCCTAGCACCAGAGATTCGGATCATAATGTAACTGAATCACATACATCGCTATTCGAAGGATAATCGCATATTTTCGAATTACATTATCACTACACCATATCACAAACACTAACACTCACGATGACATTGAGTGAGGACCTATTCTACCCTCCTTGGTGGTCGTGATGTGTCGAAACGCAGACAACTAACGCTAAGAAAGACTCTCGGGTGAGTGCTATAGCTCCAGTCGTCGTGACGATGATGACAATACGAGTGAGTGGTACCCCGTCAGTCTTTGTGGCACAACACACAATAACGTTCACGATGACATCGGAAAGGACCTATACTACCCTCCTTGATGACCGTGAAACGTCGCTAGTAATCGCACACTCGAAACGGAAACCGATTGTTCTATCGAAACCTTGGAATATGGATACATAAATACGACCCCTAGTGATATATATACATATATAATAATAATAATAATAATAATAATAATAATAATATAAATTAACTATAGAAAGCGCGTACTCCAAAAACTATCGAAACGATCGAAAACGGAGAAACTCACCGTGCCGGAGTGGCCATCTGGATGGACAGCCTCATCCGAACGGATGGGCCATCCGACCCAATACTCCTCAACCTTCACTTTTGCCTATAAATAGCATGTCACATCACTGTTCAAGTGATGTGACAACTCCCACTCGACCAAGCACGCTCTAGGACCCTTTTCTCTCGATTCCTCGCGATTCCGGTAAGATTTCAACCTAAAAACTTGTACTTCTATGATCTACACTCAATTCTACATCATTCTGTCTTTTAAAACTCAATTTCTAACCGTGAAATCTACTGATTTGAGGTGTTTTAAGGTGATGTCACCAAGAGTTCATATGAACTTCAAAGTGTGACCTTGTCCCACCATAAACGACTCAGATCTGGGTGATTTCCGCATGTTTTTATAACAATCTCACCTAAAAATATATGTATTTAATCAAGAACTGAACGATTTCGGGATTAAACATGAGAAACCGTCAAGAACGGCAAGATCTGATGGAACGGGGTGGTTCCCGGCCGTTAGAACGGGTCAAAACTGATAAAATATCATTGTTTAAAATGATATCGCAACAACTCAGTGAAACCACACGTATTTCTTCCGAAAACACTCGAAAACAGTTGATCGGGACGCTAAAACAGACGTGTTATCCGACCAGACAACATGTCATCCGAACGGACCACATGCCATCCGATCGGATCGGATAGCATGTCATCCGATCGGATAGCATGGCCATCCGATCCGAACAAGTGTCATCCGATCCAAACTCTAGTCATCCGATCGAATTTCAGAATGAACCAACAGTCATCCGACCGGATGGGGTCACCCGACCGGATGAGGTCATCCGACCGGATGAGCATCATCCGACAGGATAACTGTCATTTTGATACTATTCCCGCTTAACAGTACATCGTTTACTATATCATTCGATAATTAACGCAGACGTACTCGCAACCGATCCAATCAAGTTGTATTCTCGCTAAAAACACACTGTGAGTATACTTGAACCCTTTTTAATCGCATTTTGGGTGTAACATACGTTTCTAACAAATCGAACTTATCAAACGAATTATTCAATCAATCGAATTATCACTTGCGAATAACTGTTATGCATAGATATACGAGATGCTAGTTGCATATGTGCTAGGGCTTATACTCGCGACGTCCCACCACGACTAGTATAGTACTATTGCGCCCGACGGGGTCTAGTTTGCCATCGCGTATTCGAGCATCGAGGACTTAGTTGGTAGTATCAGCTTTGTGAGTATATATATGTCGTGTGTTACGTTTATGCATGTGGAAATTCGCTACACTTTTTATCTATTACGCTGTACACATCAAACCTGTATACTCGCCAATACTTTTGTATTGACCAATATTTTAACGTATGTTGCAGGTTAGATCGCAGACTATTTCAAATCAAGCTAGGAAGTCTAGAAACTCAACTAAAATCTAGGTTGTCGGATTTGTATTGTTCGAGAGGACAAGATATATGTGATAACTTATGTGATTGTATTATTTGTTAGTATGGGATAACGAATATATTAAATATTATCGCAACATAGTTGTTATGGATTCTCTTGAGCAATCTGATTCGCCTAGTGCCGCGCCCCGATGATTCCACCATCGGTTGGTGTGTGACACGTTGCATTAGCACACATCCTAATACTAATTTAGAGGCATCGCAGTAAACTTCAAAATCTTCTGTTCCTTCTGGTAAGGCAAGAATTGGGACATTCGTTAATCTTTGCTTTAAAATCTTAAAAGCTTCCTCTTGTCTAAGTCCCCATTCAAACTTAACTGCCTTACAGGTTAGCTTAGTTAATGGCACAACTATTTTGGAAAAATCCTTAATGAATCGTCTATATTATCCAGCTAACCCTAGAAAACTTCTAACTTCCATAGCTGATTGCGGGACCTTCCATTTGGTGATCGCGTCTATTTTAGAGGGATCTACGTAAATACCTTCGTGATTCACCATATGTCCTAAAAATTGTACCTCTTGTAGCCAAAATTCACACTTAGAGAATTTGGCGTAAAGCTTCTCCTTTCTTAACAAAGTTAAGAGTGCATGCAGGTGCTGACAGTGTTCATTCTGGCTTTTGGAATAAATGAGTATATCGTCGATGAAGACAATTACAAATTTATCCAAATACGGTTTACAGATTCTATTCATCATGTCCATGAATGCTGCATGTGCATTTGTTAGTCCGAAGGGCATGACTGTACACTCTTAATGACCATACCTAGTGTGACAACTGTGTTCTGTAATCGATTTATGATGTAAAAAAATGATGATTATTAATAAAACAATGTGCTTTGGTGTTATTATATGTGTTTTGGTGTTATTATATGTGTAATTGTGTTTAGTGATTTTACAATTTGATTCGATTCCAATTTCAAGCTCTAAATCGCTTTTTGGAAGGTTATACGCAAACTGGTGCTTAAACGCAGTCAGTATAACGCGACAAACACTCCGGAATAGTGACATAGGCTTAACATACCTTAAATAACCTCCACATAACTTAGAAATAAGTTTTGAATGGTTTGGTGTGTCGAAAGCAAATTTGTTCGATCGCAGGGACTATTTGTGTCAAACTGCGAAACTATGCCGATTTGTATAGTAACGAACATTCCGGAACTTGATCATAAGTGGGGTTCGGTATGCTAAAATAAACTTTATGCTCATTCAGCGAGTAAAAGCGTCAAAAAGTGCATAAGTTTGCATTTTCGCGCATAACTTACGTTCTGAATACATCCGGACATCCAAAAATTTATGTAAGCATTAAAATATTTTATTTTAGTGTTTGGCATTATAAAATTCCATTTGTCGCTTAATTTGGATCGTTTTTGCGTTCGTTACGACTTCCGTCGTAATTAAGCGAATAACGCAACCGTACGACCAAACGAACCGACATCCGAGATGTTTTTGAGCATATTTTAAGTTCCCTATACTTTTACTTTATTTTAGAGCCTTTAAATGGGGTTAACGGGGCTTAAAAGTGCCAAAAAAATCAAGTTTTACAAGTATAGGGACCATTTTTGAAATTTCTAGCAGATTCAATGAACCTAGTCCATTTTGAAGTGTTGATGGTTTTCACCCCTGGTTTTGCAAAACCATGGGCTGGTATTCAATGAACATAGTCCATATTAGGGGCTCCCATGGTTTTAGAAAACCATGGGCACACATGTAAGGTCCAGATCAAAGCTCAGTTTTCGAGGAACGATCTTAACGGTTCTAGAAATCCTATATATACCCCATCCATTTCACTTCAAAACCCACAATTTGAAATCTGATTTATGCTCTCTAAGTGGAAGTATATGCTTCCTACCTGAGAGAAAAATCGGAATCAAATCTTGCGGGGACCTTCTGTAAGTGTTTTTTCGTTCTTTTCATTCGTTTTAGCATTAAAGTCAAACTGCGTTTGACTTTCTTCATTGACCAGTTTATGGTCAATGTGAAGTTTGTTTGAACTTCATAACGTGAGCGTAATCACGATGGTTATAGTCCCTAGTGACTATACCTACTGATTACCACGTTATCTAGGCTCAGTGACGAGTCGTAGTTTCGGCCAAAATACGCATTTACGCATATTTTGTAACCAAGCTACTCTAGGATATCAAAACCATTTGTTTGATATCAAAACCTGCTTTTTAACTTAACTAAACATGTTTTAGCATGTTTAGCTCGTCACTTTTTAGTCTAGTGCTTGTGTAGATTCGTAAGTCAAGCAGACTAAACACCCGCTTAGACTTTCGAACACGACCCGTTTGGTCGATCATTAGGATCCGACCAAACATGGTTAGTGACCATAGTTGCATAGGGATTAACCTTCCGAGGTTATACCTTATGGTCACCTAGTTTAGGTAGTTGTATGATAAGTAGATTATATGCCTTAGGTAAATTACCAAAATACCCTTTTCATGTATAATTGGTAATTAAGCTTATGTAACCTAAACTTTTGTCACATAACTGATTATACATCATGATTAAACTTGTATAGGCATATAATACTTGTCATAGGACTAGTTAGACGTTCCGAACGCGTTTCACGCGAACGACGCGTTAAAGTAGCATAAGCTACCTTAATGGGTCGCGATGGGTCGAAGGCACTTAGGTTAGGTTTCATTTAGGATGTAGGCCTTGTTAAACCATATCACATGAGTTCCAACACTCATTTGGTTTACAAGACCTCATTCTGTCCGATCTTCCGATTTAGGCGTCTATTGTTTGACTAGTGAATCAATTACTAGGTGCTACTTGATTTCTCTGGTTTACTCGAGTTTGTTGAAGTACTATTGATTGAGGATACCTTGCACTACATTTGAGTACATAGTTCCCCTATTTTACTGTTTTCCATTGTTTTGGGGTGATTCATATGTACATAATGTTTTCAAGGTTTAAACGATGATTTCAAACACGAATAGAACGATTTATACTAAACTATTAACGATTTCGATAATGTAAACGAAATTGTTGGTTGTAGTTACAAAACGAACGACATTCATTAGCATTGATCAAGCCGACCAGTATTAGGTTATGGTACCATAGGATATGACAAATCCCGTTATTGCACTATACCCATGGTTATGTGTGGGTGTTGTGGGTAACGACTGAATTTGATGATTGTTAACTTACCCTTTGGAGGTTTGTTAATGCAAGAATGAGTTGAACGATGAACGAGTCACAAAGGTTTGAATGTTATTAACGAGACGACCATATATAAGTTTTCACAATTAAAACAATGATGATCTAAACGATTTAAACGATTTGGAAACGATTTGGAAACGATTTGGAGACAATGTTAAACGATTTGGGTAAACGATTGGTTTTTGGCTAATGTTTAGATAACGAGACGGGGGTAATATGGTGAAAACATGGTAGATACGCCGCTGGTACTTCTTATATATAAGTGTTTTCAACATATTACATACCGTGGCGTTATTTAGTTCACTTGGGTAAACGATATTGAAACGATGTCACTCAACGATGTTTTCGAAACAATATACGAGTTTTATTAACGAGTTTATATGAGATGTTTTACAAGATGGTATTCTAAAACAAAAGGCTTTTGGGTTAAGAATCATGGCTACGAAATTTTATAAATTATAACCATCTTGATTTGAGTTGGTTAATCATGTTGCAATATTATACACTTTTTAAAAAAACAAGGTTTTCGAGGTATCGCAATATATGAAAACAAGCCATGATTCCGATACTCTTATAAAACCTATGTACTCGCCAGCATTTCTTTGCTGACTTTGTTTTACATATGTTTCAGGTGTTGTTGCTTGATTGACGTTCTAGGATGCATGCGTCACATAGGATCTGGACGAGGCCTTAGTGACATAATATCTATGATAGACGATATAAAACTTGTTTGTTATGTGTTAAACAATGTTAATGTTTAATATTATCAATAAAACGAAACACTTTTTGTATCCATGGTTATGAAACGATAATTCTGTTACAACACCCCCCAACGTTTCCGCCACGCTTTGTTGTTTTACGTGGTCGGGGTGTGACACCTAGTTCTGAAAGCAGTTTTAGGTATGTCTTCTTCCTGTACTTTCAACTGATGATATCCGGAGCGTAAATCTATCTTAGAAAAATATCTAGCTCCCTGAAGTTGATCGAAAAGATCATCAATCCTAGGTAATGGGTATCGGTTCTTAATTGTAACCTTATTTAATTCCCTGTAATCGATACACATTCGCATCGAACCATATTTCTTCTTTACAAACAACACTGGAGCTCCCCACGGGGATGAACTAGGTTGTATAAATCCTTTGCTTAGTAATTCATCTAACTGTTTTTTTCAATTCTAGCATTTCTATGGGTGCTAACCGATAAGGTTCCTTGGCTATCGGTGTAGTTCCAGGAATTAGATGAATTCTAAATTCTACTTCCCTATTGGGTGGTAATCCAGGTAGTTCTTCTGGGAATACATCCGGGTATTCTGATACTACCGGAATTTCCGTAAGGTCCTTACCTTTAGTGTTAATGATTGCTGAAATCATATACACTATTTCTTGTTTTCTTGAATAACTGGCCAATTTCATTACTGAAATGAATTTCAGTGGCTTACGTGGCTTATCTCCTGTAATCACCACTATTTCTCCTGTGGGTGTATGAATTTCTATGGAATTCTTATCACATAGGATTCGAGCATGGTTGGCTACTAACCAATCCATTCCTAATACAACATCGAATCCAGCTAAATTCATAGGTAAGAGGTTTGCAGAAAATTTATGGCCTAAGAGTTCTATCTTTTCTTCTCGCAAAACCTTATCTATGTTAACAAAATTCCCATCTGCCGTTTCGACTGTAAAAATCTGCCTAAGGTTGGTTAAGGGTAAGTTAAGAGCTTGGCAGAATGAAACATTTATAAAAGTTTGGTTTGCACCAAAGTCGAATAATACTTTTGCATAAACGTCATGAACTAGGAACGTACCGGCTATCACGTCAGGAATTAGCTCTGCTTCCTGAGTAGTCAACTGGAAGGCTCTTACGTTTTTCTTGGTAGCTCCGTCTGCAGGTTTGGCTTTGTTATCAGCTGGTTTGACAAGTTTCGGGCAGTCTGGCCTAAAATGTCCAGCTTCTCCACAATTGTAGCAGATTGTTGATTTCTTCCTCCTGCAATCTTCTTCTTGATGCCCTGGAATTTTGTAGAAATTGCAATACCCTTTGCATCTACCAAAATGCTTTCTTTTACAGGTATTGCAAAATAGAACAATGGAAGATTGCCCAGTTCCCTTTTTCTTGAAATTACTACTGTTACCCACACGGAATCCTTGGGTAATCTTTTGGGCCACTTCCTTTTTCCGGTTTTCTTCTCTTGTGCGTACCAGCCCGTCAGTTAGGGTGTTAGCTAATTCCACAGCATCGTCAATAGTGCGAGGTCTCGCAGCTTTAACGATATCACGGATTTCGCCAATCAAACCCCAAATATAGCGGGAAATAAGTACCGGTTCTGGCGAAGCCAGGGTTGGTACTACTCTAGCATATTCGAAGAATGTCGAAGTATACCCTCGACCGTCTACATCCACCATCCGGTGGTTCAAGAATTTATTTGCCATTTGCTCTTTCTCATATTCGGGACAAAATTTTCTTTCCACTAGCCGCTTAAATTCCTCCTAACTCATGGCAGAGGCCATGTCACTTCCCTTGGCTTGTAACACCATATTCCACCATTCTAGTTCCCTTTCTTTAAAAAGATGTGACGCGTACATGACTTTATTTTCCTCGGCACATTTACTTATTTTGATTACTGCTTCGGTTTTCTCTAACCAACGCAGTGCTGCAGTTGCCCCCTCATTGCCTGCAAATTCAACCGGTTTACAGGCAAGAAATTCCTTGTAAGTGCAACCAGGTGTTGCAGCTTTCATTTTCTTAAAGAATGGGGCTTGCATCCCACCATTATCATTATTAGTAGTGTTGCCGCCTCCATTTACACTATTACTGAAATTGTCGCCGTGAGTACGTTTGCTGAGAATAATTGGTTGAGGTTCAACTGGATTTCTGGCAGCAACAAGGATTGCTGGAATAGCATTGGCTATTCCCTGAGCAACGATATTCTCGATATCTTGCCTTTTCAGAAATTGATCTTCATGGTTTTGCTCAGATTGGTTAACTTCGTTAACTGGTTCATTACCAGCGTTTTCCATCTGGTAATTAATATATATAAGTGATTAGCACAAAATAAATGACAATCATACACAATAAGACAATCGCACATAATCACGTCAACACGTATAACCAAAATTGTCGACCTTGCGACGTTGATATTTTTATATATTAATATGCATCCGTACATTACCAGATATTTTACAAAAGTTTTATTTTTAGTTATTTTACACGATTATATTTTTATTATTATTATATTATTATTATTATTATTATTAAACATGCATTCCTATAACCACACACGATCCCGTCAGCTGGCATTTCAGAAGCGACGTTCTCTCTCGTCGTACTTCCTGGATATCCTCTCCCCTACTTCCCGGATTCTGTTTCCTACGTCCACCAACTCATCGCCATAGTGGCGGAGTTCAGCCAAGTTCTCGGAGCTCATAGGTGGGTGTAGTGGAGGCTCAGGATCAAATTGGGGGAAAAGGTATTAGGGTTATTTAGGAGATTCTGAAACTGCCAGTTGGTGGTCTACCATTCTTCTAGTTCTCCTAGAGGTCGGGGGTTAACCAGGGGATCTGGAATAGCCGGTTCTAGATTGACTGGAAGTTGGGCTTCAGCTTGGTAATTGAAGAGAGTCCCATCGGTAGGTCCGATGAGGTCGCTATTTGCCAGTTGGCGGTCCAGTTCCTCCCAGGGTGGCATCTCTTGGGCTTGTCGTGAACTTTCTCTGATCTCTATTCCCTTGCATTTATCTTTGGGATCCTCCATCTTTATAGCTTTCTGTGTTGCTGGTTTCTTCCTACGCACACGCCTCCAGCCTACAAGTCTTCTTTTCTTCTTTGGTTTAGGTTTCTCCTGAGGTTGGTGATGTGCGTGAAGTGTGTTATGGTTTTAATGTTTTTTAAGCCCTTTTACACTTTTTTAGCCAAGTTTTAAATTTATAAAACACGATATTTACTAACACTAAACACACATATGGGCAAGTGCACCCATCGTGAGCGTAGTATAGTGTTGGTAAGATACCGAGGGCGTCCAAGGACACAAGAGCTTTTAGTACCGGTTTATCCTCAACGTCTAATCAAATCAAAAAGTTAGGAAAAAGGTTTTAAACTAGAAAAATAAAAACAAACTAAAATGCTGAAAATAAAATAAAAGTAAAAACAGATAGACAAGATGAATCACTTGGCTCCGACTCGTGTATAGTGTAACCTTTGATTATTTCCGCACTTTTGCACTTTTTAAGAGATTATCTTAGTTATTGTAGTAGGCCCCTCTTTTGAAGGTGACGTTACCCTCAACCCAGTAGTTTGAGTCAGCAAGGATACAATCCTAAAGGGTCGGATTATTGAAAGATAATTAATTAAGTTATTAATGCATATTATGGTAGGCCCCTCTTTTGAAGGTGACGTTACCCTCGGCTAAGTAGTCTGAGTCAGCAGGGATACAGTCCTAAGTAGCCGGGTTAAAGTATTAATAGTAGCTTACATATGAGGGGGTCAAAGAGTTTGGACCCCCGCCATCCAATACCGTTAAGTATTGAAGGAGGTCCTACTAAATTTGACCCAGGTCCTTGCAGGATCTGTAGGGCCGGCAATTTTACACGAATACACGACACGAACCTACACGAAGTTAACAGGTATCGTGTATGGCCTTAACATGTATCGTGTACCAAACAGGTAGACACGATATTACCTGTTAATTTTCGTGTATAAACAGGTTAAATACTTGTTTACCTGTTAATACCCGTTAGTACACGATAAGAAATTAAATTAAATAAAACTCATCAGCCATGTGCGTGTGGGTTCCTTAATTCCTTTCTATTTTCATTCCTCATTCAATTCAAAAAAAAAAAACCTCAACTCCCTCTGTAACTCTCAGATAGCATGTCGTGTTCGTGTTTTTGTTCGTGTTAACAGGTATTACTAGGTAATTTTCGTGTATAACAGTCGAATAGTCATGTTAACAGGTAATTTTCGTGTATATCGTGTCGTGTTCGTGTTTGAAAAAAAGGACACGATAAGTTATCGTGTCGTGTTCGTGTATCGGATTTCGTGTATCGTGTCTTATCGTGTCGTGTCTTATCGTGTATGGGTATACACGATATGCCAGCCCTAAGGATCTATACACTGAACATGGCAAGACTCTTACCAAACCGTTCCCTTAACCCCCGACTAGGTAGCCAACATACCTCCATATAGACCGTGGAGATATGAATGGTGAAAATCTTTTATTTTATATAGACAGTAAAATAATGCCAAGACACCACGGACAAACGATAAGGAAGAATCACCTTCAAGATAAGAAACTAGTTATTAAAGTCATTAATACATAACCAAGTAAAAAGTGCGAAAAGATTAAAAATAAAAAGTATTACATTAGACACTTTGTCTTCACCAAGGGATGTAAGAGACTTAGGCAAACATGGCCTTGATTGTCAAGAACTCTTACGATCAATCTTGGATCTCGAGACGACTCACACACTCTATGATGGACAATGGATGATGGTGGTGGATGATGGTGTTATGGTAGTGGTGGGTGGTGGGTGAAGTGTGAGAGAGGTGGTGTGCCAAGGGATGGTTTGAACTTGAGCCAAGCACTCCTATTTATAGGCTGAACAGAAGCTCGGGCATGGCCCGGTGTCCATTGGGCACGGCCCCGTGTCCATCCTTCATCTCTTTCTTCATTAATTGCAGTTTGTCTGCATTAGTTGACCACGCCCCCGTGTCCACTGGGCACGCCCCCGTGTGCAGAAGCAAATCTGTACTATCGAGATTTCCCAGATTCTGCGAATCTTAGAGTTGACAACGGCCCCGTGTCCGCTGAGCACGACCCCGTGGTGGGCGATAGAAGCTTCTACAGCTTTGTCTTTTCTGTTGGCACTTGTGCACGCCCCTGTGTTCACTGAGCACGGGGCGTGTTCAGCCTTCTATTTTCTTGTTTTGCTTGGGAAGATACTGTCGTGGGGTCGGGCATGTCACGTTTGTTCCTTTTCTTGTATTTATGTTAGATTTAGCTGTCTTTTTGCTTCTTTTGTTAATTTGAGCTCATTTAATCCTGAAAATACAAAAGGAAGACAAAAGCACACTTTTTCCAACATTAGTACTAAAAAAGGGTTAGTTTTATGCCACAATTGATGTAATTTATATGTTGCATTTTGCACACATCAGTTGGGCTTGGAATACTATTGGCTCTTCAGTGTCAGCCTGGTAGCCAGTAAAGGTACTGGTGGTATCCATATCTGAGCTATGGATAGAAAAGTTTTGAAGTGCTTCGGATAGTTCATTCATGCTGTTAGCATACATGAAGAAACACACAAAATTCTAAGTTAAAATTTTGTAAATTAAATTTTCACAGAATATCAGAATGGAAATAAGAAAAATTAAGTATTTCTAAATACTTAATTGGCTTAAATCAGTGGCTCTGATACCACCTTTTTCTGTCACGACCCCCGTCCCGGTTTTACCCGGTCCAGGAGCCGCGGGACAGAAACCCGTGGTATTATTTAATTGAGTTGACAGTGGAAGTCTAAACAGGATCTTTTAAAACTTAAAAATGTCTGATTATTTTATTTCATAACTTGGGATAAACCCCGTAATTTACAATAGAGGAATTTCACTAGAAATTCCCTGGTTTCACAAAACATGTTTATTTATTTAACTAAGCCACTACTTCAAGCTTGTTAGTGCTCCGTAGCACTTTTTCCTTGATTCACAGTAGGTCACCTGAAACATATTTTAAAAAAATATTTTATCAGCGGGGAAATACTGGCGACTCACTCAAATTTGATAAAACGACACATAGTTATAAATTACAGCATAAGAGCGATTACAATGGCTACTATCTTATTTTTATTTGGCGTCGTGTCACCTCCTGGTGACGATGGTCATACCACTATTGGGTCCTTTCACCCAAGTAGTGATGATTATCACTGTTAGGTTGATGAACCTAACAGTGAGAAATTAGTAATGTGCACAATACCCCACTAGCCAGTGATTCAAGATAACCACGACTTAATCCCTGTAATTATAACTTTTTGAAAATCATTGGAGTATTGTAAAACATTATTGATAAAAAGAGAATGACTCACATTGCAGATTTAAACGGGCAGAGTTTTAGCCTACTGATAAGCCTTGTAACCTAATTTAAATAACAATGCACACGAACTAGGTCTGTAACTTAATTCAACATTTACGATAGCTCACGAGATCAAAACCCTCACAACGAATGACAAAGTGCAATACTTAAACATCCATCGGATTCACGACGAATGACAAAGTGATGCCCTAATGTGGGCATCACTTAAACATCCATCGGATTGGTTTCAATCAATCGGATATTGAATCGTAGCAGCGTTTCCCTAATGGAATTTATGATTTTGAGTAGTAGAACTTCGTTTTTGACTGAAATCTCGAGCACATATGAACTGCTCATGTCCAACTCCTTTATAGCTGATTTTTGGGTTTTAAGCGGCCCGTGTAAACCCTTCTTAACATTTACGCGGCCCGCGAGGGCCACCTAGTCTACGACTAGGGCATCCGTGTCACAAGTAGGTCCGCCACGTGGCCTGTATCGCTTATCCGGTCAACTTGAGTTTGACACGGCCCGCGTAAACTCCTCTTATGGTTTACGCGGCCCGCCTGAAACCCAATTTTCTTGTTTTCTTGGTTTTTCATGCACATTAGGGTTTCAGGGGTCCGGGTTTTCACTTACGGGTTGTTTTGGGACATTTTTGCAGGTCCTTACATGTGTTATTTATGTGTTACTTGTGCACGTTATGTTTATGTTGAGGTGTTAATCGCAATCACAATTCTATCGCATCGCAATCGAATCGAAAACGCTAAACACAAGTGAATTATAGTGATTGTATGTTAGATATAGTAGTTGGGATTAAAAGTAATTTAATGGGTAATTCTATCGTATCGCTCGCTCGAATCGCATCGCACAGCTCTACACTCGAATCGAAACGATAAAACTCATCGCCCCGGAATCGTGGATCGAGTGGCCAACCGACCGGGTGGCCACCCGATCGACCAGCCACCCTCCTCACTTTCCTTTTTAGGAAACCCTATAAATACCCCTCACATGTCACATCAGTTTATGTGACAGCTCTCACTCGACCCAGCTCGCTCCAGCCTTCATTTCTCTCGATTTCTTCCGATTCTTGTAAGTTTCCAACCTAAATCTTGTACTTTCTTGATCTACACGCACTCCTACACCTTTTTATCTTTTGAATCTTAACTTTTAACCGTGAAATCACCGGATTTGAGGTGTTCTAAGGTGATGTCATCATGGAGTTCTTATGAACTTCAATGTTTGGCTTCATTCCACCAAGAACAACTTAGATCTAAAGGATTTCCACAACATTTATCAGTAATTTCACTTAGATCTACACGAATTCATGAGTGAAAGGATTGAGAGAAGGTTTTCCAACTTTCTTTCAACTCTTTTACACTCTTCTACCCATTCTTGGTGATGTATTAGTTCCAGATCAGAATTCTATCCAAGAGATATTGACTTCAGGTTTGAACATGAAATACCGACTCGAACCGTGAACCGATCGGAATAGGGTGATTCCTGTTCGGTCGGGTCACTTGGGCCGAGATAGGTTTCTGTTGTTCAAAGCATGTTATCAAAATGTCTCGTTCAAACACTACAAAACTTCAAACGAATCAAGTGACAAGACGAACGGATCGTCGGGACGGATTGTCGTCCGATCAGATTGCCACCCGATTGGATTGCCACCCGATCGACCGACCATCCGATCGGGTTGCACTTGGTTCCATACTTAAACTATTTTCAAACTATTCAAGGATCTGAACGTTGAAACGGATTACCACCCGATCGGATTACCATCCGATCGAGTGACCGTCCGATCGTGTGACGTTTGGGACTTGGATACTTAAACAATTTTCAACATATTCAGTACGTACGGATTGCCACCCGATCGGATAGCCATCCGATCGAGTGATCGTCCTGTTGTGAACTTGTTCTCAAACTGAGAAGTCTCGCCAATTGGATTGCTGCCCGATTGAACGACCGATCGACCGACCTGAAAGGTAGAGATACTTCTCTAATTTTTAAAATGCTACAATGAAAACTTCAAGAGGCAAACCATCATACACAAACACGTCCTCACCAAACGATTAGATTGCCATCCGATCGACTGGCCATCCGATTGGATTGCCATCCGATCCTTGGTACACTTGCATCGTTTTACGCGTCACTTATCGTTATGCTATCGTTTTGATCAGGCTAAACTCACTCTAGCGCTCCCTTCAATCCATCATCGCTGTGAGTATACTCGAACCCTTTTTGCTTTATGAACTTTTGGGTGTTACATACGTTACTTATTCTAAATCACATTGAACACACTACGCAATACTTTCACGCTAACCACCACCACATGTTATACGTGACTTTATGATTACTTGTTTGTTATGTTTACACATGGATTGTTGTCTACCTGCCTTAGCAACGATAGTACTATAGTTTGGACTCAGCACCTGTTCACTCAGGGGTTGTTAAGGACAATTAATCACATGATTCACAGTAGTGAATATTTATTACGAACTACCTTGCGCAGTCAACCCGCAGTCATTGATATTGATAGGATCATTTAGATAACTTACGTGCTTCATTTCACACGTTGTACGTGCTGGTTATGCGTAAACAATTTCGAACTCTATTATATCTATTAAACTTGTATGCTCACCTTTACACTATGTGTATTGACTTTTACTTTAACGTATGTGGCAGGTGCTTAAGATGTTAGAATGCTTGGCTTGCTGTGAAATCGAGGCTAGGAAAGAGTCTAGAAACAAAGACATTTTATTTTATTTAAAATCTGAGTTGTCGGAACATGTTTTATTTGTTTGAAGAATATCTCTGTCTGTAATAACTAGATTATCTTATGGGTTATGGTATGGGACATAATATTTAAACTATTTGGTAATTTAGTGGTTATGGAATTTCTTTGAACAATCTGTTTCGCTCAGTGTCGCGCCCCGATGATTCCACCATCGGTTGGGGTGTGACACATAGTGAAACACCTCGGAAATTTTTATTGAATCATATGACAACACGTGTCCAATCAACTCTCAAATATGCCTAATAATTTGGACGAGAGGGACTAATTGTGTATAATAGTGGAAGTATGGATGTGGAGGGACTAAATATGTCAACATACCAAAGTTTTGGTCTCTGAGCGACCCTTACGGACCGCAAGGCCTAATGCCTTACGGATTGTAAGGTTAACAAAATATTGTTTTTAACAAGCGGTTACGGACTGTAAGGACTATAACCTTACGGACCATAAGAGATTCAAAACCCTGGGCGCCCACAAGGGTAAACTCGAAACAAATTATAGGTAAAAAACTTAATAGGTTAAAAAAGGTTCGTAAAATCGTGCCAAGTAGCCCCAATGCCACACCATTGCCAGTGACCCCAACATTGGAAAAGTTCGTAAAAATAAAATAAATAAAAACGGAAAAAATAATACCGAACGGAAAGCAGACATAAAATCGTTAAACCACGCACGCACGCCCGTTGTTGTGTGTTTATACGAAGAAATTAGACCGAAACCTAAAACGTAAAAAATAATAACTAAGTTGAACGGGGGAAAATAAATGTGTTGTGATAAACCTGTCAAATGGGAAAAATATACTAGAAAACGGCGAACCCTACACACATGTTGCGGCGTGTTAACTTGCAAAATTTAAAACGAAACGTAAAACGAATAATTTATAAAAGATGAAACTTATGAGGGGTTCAAGATGAAAATAAAAAAATATTAAGATTCAATTGCAAAAGAAGAAAAGTATTGGATTAGAAATGAAAACTCTGTTTTTTTTTTACAAAAAATCTCAGCCATGTAGTATACAACTCCATGAAGCAAGATATTTGTTGCTAATTTATAGTTTATAATATGTTTAAAATATATTGTGTAACGTAGTGTACCAGACAACATGTCTACAGCATATAACCTATTGCTTTACAGGAAAAAAGTGTATATTTTCCACTTTACAATTTTGAAAAGGTATTGGAGTATCAACTTTCTTTTTCTAGGGCGTATAAGGTGACATGTGTTGTCTATGATGAAATATGTGAAGAACGTGAGGATACTTTAGATACTGTTTAACGATCACAATTCATTATCTCTAACACCACTTCAATATCTATCTAGAATAGATGTTGATGTGCACAGCCACTACTGTAATAAGAGTTTTACGAATGCCTTCAGAAAATGCCTTTTTCCGACATGTTTCCGATTGATTTCTGTTCTAACGTTTGAAACTACTTTTGAGTTTGTATATATATCATCCAACTTAGCTTCATCCTGAACTATTAGCTTGTTCAAAAAGCCCATAAAATTTGAATTATACATTCCAGTATATTAAATAACAATTTGGGTAAATTATTTTTTAAGTCCCTATGTTTTATAGGTTTTAACCATTTGAGTCCAAAATCAAAATGTTTAACGCCCTGAGTCCCTATAGCCACTTTTCTTAACTATTATTTCTAATACTGTTAGAATTTTTTGGTTAAATATTGTTAAATGACCAAAATACCCTCCACATCTTCCCTATAAAAACCCTCCATCCCCTCCCCTGCATCCTTTTAATCATCCCTGAAGGGGTATGGTCCCGAATCTCGCTCCGAAGCAGTCACGAGTGACCATAACCCTTATCAAACACCCCCACTAGCAAGGACTTATCTGCGTCCGTGCGGGCACGTGCGAACGCAATTGGCGATTCCAATCGGTCAAGTGATGAGAAGACTTACCTTGTGTACGAAAACGGATGTTTTCGTCACGACAAGGGATGCGGTAACAACGGCAGTTACCGCACATAGCGATGCGGCTTAGCACCGCATCCTGTACACATCTTCGTCAAAGCAAGGGACGCGGAAACAACCACAGTTACCGTAAATAGCGATGCGGCCCAGCACCGCATCCTATTGACGACGCAAGTGGGACTGACAACAACAACAACAACAACAACAACAACCATACCCAGTAAGTCCCACAAATAGCAGAGCTACTTATAGGGTCTGGGGAGGGTGGGATGTAGACAGGCCTTGCCTCTATCCCTAGGGATAGAGAGGCTGCTTCCAAAGAGGCCCTCGGCTCGACAACGAACTTTGACTTATGCCCAAATGATGTTGTATGCAAGTGGGACTGACACTTTGACTTAAATGGCCAAAACAGCAAGTGGCACTGATACCAGTCATCTGTCAGCCCACACGTAAGCAACGCTGGCACACAGACTGACAGACACAGCAGGACGTGGCGTCACCTCCATGACCTACGCGCCTGACATATCTTCAAGGGGCTGGGCGTTGTCAGTCTAGCCACTCAATTACCCTCCTTCACTCTTCGGCTATATATACCCATCCCGGACCAGGTTTGAGGTATCGCTTATCAACTCTCTCTCACACTTACTACTATCACACACTTTGCTCTCAAGCAAATATTGATTCTCGCGCCGGAGAGTGGTAACAAGGAGCACTACCCACCCTATCCTCCTTGTTACGAGTCACGGTGTGTTTTCCTTGTGCAGGAGACAGATCAGCGGACAATCCAGCCACCGATCCTCGGAAAGAAGGGATTAACCCTGCTTGACGAAACCAGTGAATTAACCTCCCTTGGTTAACCACCATTTCATCAATCCCCATTCTATATAAGCAAATGAACTGTGTGTGCTAGTGCTACAATCACCTAACTTGTAATCATGATCTTGTTCCAGTAGACAATTTGAACAATATAACAAGATTCCAATAATTTGTTAATTTACAAAAATACCGAGTTGAAAAGGATGAATACCCACCTTACTGGTGAAGTAACTGGGCGGAGCAACAGCGGTCCGGCTGCTACGTGGATGAAAACGGCGCAAAGTAACAGTCTTGTTGGCACCCGGTAAGAGTCGAAGAGATGGGGGTTTGTTAAAGGAAGATGAGGGTTTGTGGTTGAGGTTTAATGGGTGTGTGATTGATGAAGAAGAAGCTTCTATTGATTTGTAGAATGAAGGTTTCTAAGGGGAAAATCTAGCCAGAGATGATTGATGTGGAGGGTATTTTGGTCTTTTAACAATATTTAACCAAAAAATTATAACAGTGTTAGAAATTTAGACTCAAATGGTTAAGAAAAGTGGCTATAAGGACTCAGGACGTTAAACATTTTGATTTTGAATTCAAATTATTAAAACCACTAAAAAAGGGGACTCAAAAAATAACTTACCCTAACAATTTATCTTTCTTCACCATTGGAGAACTCACGGTTTTGGGGATTTGTTCACCCACATGACCCCAAGAAAGGAAAGGTACTGGTAGACCTAGTGTTTTTTTTTTTTAATTATATTGAGTATGAAGCGAAAAATGAAAAGGTGATGATGATGTTTGATACTTTGATAGACCTTCAATATATAACAATGCTATCTATGAGTTTTGATCCTAAATGCCACACACAACGAGCAACTACAATATGTAGAAAGGAGTTGCACAATTGTCTAGAGAATTAATTATAATCATAATCTTAGAGTATCAATTGTTATTATTTAAAGGAATAGTATTTGGATAATAATATTAAATAAATAAATGTTTATTATGAATAAACGTTTATTTTAATGGATGATTATTTATATAATTTGAAACAACATGTGAGAACCCCATATAATTTTTTTTTCTAATATTTCTTATATGTAACAAATTAATCTTTACGCATATTACGTAATTTGATTGATATTTTATTATGTAACCTTTTTAAAATTCTGTGAACCTATATAAAACAAGTGTAAAATTTCGCACCCAATTTATTTTACATCTCTAAGTTAGTTATAAATAAAGGTTTTGGGAAAAAATAACGTTCTTAAAAATCACTTGGGGGTAGGATTTCTCACGATTCTCACATGAACTCGAATTGATTTTTTTATTTTATCCAGACTCTATATGTGTGTGTTTATTTGTCCGAAATTAACCATACATTAAAGACACCGCCCCTCCTAAATCCCAGAAAATTCTGGCGAATGCCTTATATGGCGAAATTGTCAAGAGGTTTGAAGAGAAGTTTGTTTTATCCCCTCGGCAAAGAGCTGTGTTTGAATGTCTACGTGCCCCACATGCTCAGGATTTTCTGTCTGTCGCACCTATTGAAGGCTTGGGGCAACACATGTCGGCTGTGGAATACCGTGCTATCCTTAGATACCGACTGATGATTCCTTTGTTCCCAGTTGACGAGCCATGTCCGGTATGCCGCAAAGCGTGTTTGGATTCTTTCGGCGAGCACGCGATCCACTGTAAAGAGCTATCAGGGTTTAAATATCGGCATGATTGGGTGAGAGATGTGTTATGTGATGTTCTTAAGCGGGCCGGGATCTCTGCCAAAAAGGAGGCTCCGGTAAATTTCCTGACGGACCCCTTAGAGGGGAGGTCCACTTTACGCCCGGCGGACATCCTTGTGTTTGGATGGGAAGGGGGGAAACACGCTTGCGTAGATCTAACTGGAGTCTCCCCCCTTGTCGGGCTCAAGGAAAAGGGGTTTGTCGTAGGGCAAGCGGTGCTCAAGGCAGAGGCGAGCAAAGTGGCAAAACATGAGAAAGCCTGCCTGGAGAATCAACATGTGTGTGTCCCGTTTGCGTTTGATACCTTTGGTGGTCTCGCTCCTGACGCTGTGCGACTTTTGAATCGGGTTCAAAAAGTCGTTAATAGTAATTCTTCGTCGCTAAAGGCTTCAAACTATGTATTTAGTAGAATTGGTTTTTCTATTCAAAAGGGGGGTGGCGGCGCAACTTGTTGCCCGACTACCTGCCATTGCTTTGTAAAAAAAAATAATAATAATAATAATTTATATACATTTTTTTGAAATTAATAAATATATAAACAATTAAATGGTTTTTTATTAGAATCCATTTAAACCAAGAATTACCAAATAAATAAATGGGATTTGTTTAAACTTGCTGGCAAAGTTTCTATGTTGGACTTGTAGGAAACTTGGAGCCAAAGTTCAGGTGATTAGGGTTTCTACTAGACTTTGATTAATAGATAATGGGATTAATATATGCAAGGGGTTTGTTAATCTATTTAATTAATCATAACAAGTTGAGAACCCTAGCATTCACACACTTTACCCCCTACCTCTCCCTCGTATATTGTCGCACTAGGAGGAAGCCGAGTTCAAGAGGTCTTGGACTTGGGTTCAACCAACGCAAAATCAACAAACAAAAGGGTTCAGTTTGTGGTGTTCAGACACATGTGGCTAGCACCTTCAGTCATTGGGACGTCATGGAATTGGATTACCGACATTCATTGTGTTGTTATATATCGATGTAAAAAATGTTTCGGTTTCCTTTTGAGCAGATGACAACTTTATTTTAATTTTTTTGGATTTTCTATTTTGGCTGCTATATACAATTCCGTTATATATTGTTACAAGCATAACTAATACTAATTAAACTCCCTCACATCGTGCGAGAGAATCCTACTAGTTTATATAAATAATAGGTTGCTTATGAGATAACTTATGCGTGGCTCATATCACTTATAGTATTTACATACAAATACGTAATAATTAATAACTAAGGAGTGTATGGCGTTAAAAAAATAAAAATAACTATGGTGTCTATATAGAAATAATTTAATACTATACTCAAAAGTGTCATCAGATTTAATAATTGAAATATATTGAATTAACAATGGCAATAGCGGCACCCATTAGTCCATTACATGCACATATGCCATCCTAACGATTTCTCACTTTGGTGCCTTTTATCACACAACTTGCACAAGAAATCACGAATCTTAGTTCATCATCATCTTTATACATCTATAATGATCCTTGATTGCAAGATTGAAATTTGAATAATACCCAATTGAAAACCTAACAAAATAATCCACAAAAGCAAATAAAACTAAAAATGTTACCTGTGAACAAATCCTTGATATTACTCAATATACCATATGTAGATTCTATACAATCAACACAAAACAAGGCCTTTTTCCCGTCCCGGTTTTCGGGTTCGATGGTTTTAATGAAGTTTACGTTTCAAAAAAAAAAAAAAAAACACAAAACAAGGCCTTCCGAAAGGAGATGAGCCATTAGTGTGATCCAAGCTGATCAGAATGGCAAAACGGCTATAAGAGGCGACATAACCTTTGACTAGCTTGTTTTTAGTTACCGAGCCTATAAGATATGGACGAGACATATTTCCTAATTGAACACATTGACGAACAGCCAAAGATGATTTTGACTTCGAACTAGGACCGGACCTATAATATAAATAACCCACTCTACTTAAAAACAAAATTAATATGCTAATAATTAATAGGGAGAAGATCATGCGAAAACCACCTCTTATTGCGAGAACCGCGAGAACCAATGTGAACACACCAAAAATGCCTAAAAATAGCTAAAAATCACACAAAAATTTTTTTTTTGATTTTTTTAATATTTTTTAGGTTAAAATCGCTACTTTTCGAAGCAAAGAAAAAAAAAATTTAATTTTTTTTTTGTTTTTTAAAATTTTTTTTTTCTTCGAAAAGTAGCGATTTTAACCTAAAAAATATTAAAAAAATCAAAAAAAAAATTTTAGATTTTTTTTTTGATTTTTTTAGGTTTTTTGGGGGTTTAGTTTTTAGCATTTTAGCTTGGGGGGTGGGGGGGGTTTAGGTTTTTTTTTGGGGGGGGGGGGTTAGGTTTTTTGTGGGTTTTAGTTTTTAGCATTTAGCTTGGGGGGGGGGGGGGGGTGGGGGTTAGGTTTTTTTAGGTTTTTTTTAGCTATTTTAGGTTGTGTTCACATTGGTTCTCATGGTTCTCACAATAAATGGAGTTCTCGCATGAGCCCCTCCCATAATTAATATTAGTGTAAACTTATTGTTTTAGATTTATATGATTCCTTATACAAACAAACCACTTTCTATTAGGTAGTGTTTGTTATGAAGGAATGAGAGGTGGAATGAAATAGATGATTACAAGGGAATGAAGAAAATGGTGTTTGGTTAGTCAATGGAATGGAATCACCCATTCCAAAAGGCATTCCATTCCTTCAAAATCATTCATTCCACCCCCCATGTTTTTTTTCCATTCCATCCCCTCTTGCACCATTCATCAACAACACCAAAACCCACCACCTTCGCCACAACCCACCATCACCCACCACCGACGCCACCGACGCCATCACCGCCACCTGCCACCACCTCACCCCGACAGCCGCCGTCGCCGCCGTCACCCACTCGCCACCGTTATCAGCACAGCCGCGACCAACCGTTAACGCCACTCGTTGCCGCCGCCCACCACCATTACCATCACAGCCACCACCACCTCGACCACTAACCGCCGCCGCCGCCCACTGCCACCTCTGCTGCCACCCACCACCAACGGCCACCTTGCCGCCACCACCACTCGTCGTCACCGCCGCACCGCCACTCGCCGCCGCCGCCACCACCACCCATCGCCGCCGCCGACACCCACCACCGCCGCCTATAACCACCCACAATCACTACCACCGACCACCACCACTCACCGCTGATTTTATTACCCCGTTTTTCTTGCCTACCGAACAATATACAATAATAATTCATTCCATTCACACATGGTAACCAAACAAGACATGGAATGGTAATGATCCATTGCATTCCCTTGTCCATTCCATTGCCTCGTTCATTCCATTCCTTCGTCTATTTCATTACCTCATACCAAACAGACCCTTAATAGACGTTTTAGATTTTTGCTTGGTTTCCAAACACGGATAAAAAAGTATCGTATATAATAATCAAGGAAGGAAAAAAGAGACTCAAAATTTCATTTCCTCTTAAGCCTCCAAAAAGGTTGGAACAGCCCAGCCCAGCCCAGCCCAGCTTCGAATATATGATCTAGTTTTGTGTTTGTGAGAGATGTATAGAACCTCCGCAATTAAACAACATTGATATCACAATCTTCTAGTATATATTATGTTTCAGTTGATATACGTTTGAAATTGCATAAGATAATCAACCCAATTAGACTTGTTCCAACACCATCATGGTTTGCGTTTCTCCACATTCTATATATGGATAATTTTTGGATGGGGCGATGGGCCCACTTTTACATTACGCACGATCGAAATGCTATCCATGATAGTAACGTTACATATATATATTTATATGAGTGGGTGTTTGAGACTATACTTTTTTTATTCAAACGCAAATTACATATAAGAATAAGACAACTCATATGGTTAGCAAACAACTAACCCAAAACATTTACTTGGAGTGGATATTTTAACCTCACTTTGAAACCAATTTGTCGAATACCCAAATCCCGGCTGACGTTAAATGGATCTTCGCTGACGTCAAGATATCCCGCTCCTTGAAGCTACAAAAGAATAAACCGTTAGCCTCGTCACAGGGGACCCCGGGAGGGGGATCCGTGACCAAGCTCCGGCGTGAGAGTAAGTAAACTTGCCGGAAAATGAGAGGAGCTTCTCCCGATGAGCATAATCACCGGAAGGTTTCCTCTTTGGTGTGAATCTAATAAATACGTGTGTGGGTATTAAATGTAAGGGAATATTGGTCGGAATTAATGAGAGGAGAGTAAATGAGAATGTAGTAAATGAGAATGTTCCGGAGATGATACCTGCCTTTGTTCTTTCTTGCTTGCTCTTATATAACAGCCGGTCCTTATCTCACTAGATATCTCCCACATGTGATCTAACGGTTTTTGGGTGCTCTCGGGGGGTGCAGACACGTGTCTGACCCCCAACGGTGAGATGTTCACCCTAATTAATGCTCCAGCCGGAGAAGTACATTGTTTCAGACGAGATCCCATTCTTATCGAACATTAAATGAAGCCTGTTATCTCTGCTAGCTGTTTTCCCGCCCGTTACAAAAGGAGAGAAACCTTAATGGACAAGGTAACTCTATTTTGTGGGCTTTCATACAATTGGGCCCTCGTGAGGGTAGTCCAAAGCGGGTAAAGTGGGCTTTCCCACTGGCCCGTTGTCAAGTCATCTTTAGTCCCTGGTTCTGAGACCCGAGGCTCATGATCCGGGGCTGAATCATAATTGTTTAAAAAGAAGGCTCACTTTTTTGGGCTTCGGATATGGGCCCACCCCTGATTTGTCATCATTGGCTATCTTCTCGGGCCATTACTTCACTGTATACCGACGGCGGGAATTAACACCCTAGAGACACGTGCGTCTCTTTTAAATTTTGAAGGGACAAGTGATGGGACGGTTACTGTGCGTCAGTTACCTTCTTTAAATACCCAGTTTCTTCCCGAGTTCCCTATCTAATTCCTCTGGTTCTTCTCCATAGCGATTTCTTTCAATCATCGTTCTTCAATCATGAGTCGCTCTGGCCGTTCGATGATAAAATCGGTTCTGACAGCAAAGGATTTGAGGTGCTTTGTTGAAACGTACAACATTTCTGAACAGTTTTCTCCGTCTTTGCCGGGTCCGAATGATCCGGCGGTGTTCACGCCGGATGTGATCCCTCTTTATACCCTGGCTTTTTCTTCTTGTGGGGTTCGATATCCTCTTTCTTCTTTTAAGATCGATCTGCTTCGTCATTTTGGGGTGCACTTTTCCCAGTTGCACCCCTTGGGATGGATGAGGGTGGTACATTTCGAGCTGTCTTGTGCCGCCATTTCCGGTGAGCCTTCCGTTCCCTTATTCTGTATGTTTTACAAGCTGATCTCCGACGGGGATTGGTACACCTTCGCTAAGAGACAGAACAATGTGTCAAAACCCTGCTATTCTTTCATGCCGACCTCCACTTACCCGAAGGACTGGAAAAGCAGGTTCATCTTTGTTTCTGCTGCTATGATGTCAGAATCCCCTTTGCCTAGGGATGTTAATACCCCTATCGAAGATGCTATCCCTACCTTGTCGGCGAACGAGACTGTTCAGTGGAAACGTATGCACGAGCACCCTACCAAGGCTTTTACTTTCTCCGAAGGGATCTTGGCCATGGGGGGGTTGACCCCCTCCTATCCCGTTCGTCCCAAGGCTTTCTTCGGTAAAAAAGGTATTTTTTCGTCTAGGGTTTGTATTTGTTTGCGTTTGTCTTTTTGCATCTTCGTAGTCATCTTTAGTGCCTTTCTTCTGCAGAGTTGACCTTGTGGGGACTGCTCCAGGGAGATTCCAAGGATGTGCGGTTTGTGGTTGATGGTGAAGTTGTTCCGGGTTTGAGCAGGAGTGGAGTGGTGTCGGCTACTGGGGGGCCCGCCCAGGCTGGGGGTTCCACTGTTGTGGGTGGTGATTAGGGGAACCCTTCTGATGAGGAGGAAAGTTCTCCTGACCTTCCCCTTGTTCGACATTCTGATCAACATGATGATGAAGATGTGGAAATTTGTCTGGTTCGTAAGAGAAAATCTGTGAGTCCTCAGCCAGCCCCTGCTCCCCGTGATATTCGACAAAGACTTCGGAGTGCCAGTGGTCAGAAGCCTCCCCCTTCGTCGAAAGCTGCCTCTGACCATCCTCCTGCTGGGGTTAAAGGCTCTTTGTCTAAACACTTGAGGTCTTCAAGCCTTATGAGTGCCCCTCTGCTGGTGGGCCCTTTCTTTCTTTTTGTCTATTCTGTCTTATCTTTGTTTGATTTCTAATGCTTCTCTTGTTGCAGGGGAGTTCTGGTGACCCCATAGAGATTACTACTGGTCCCTCATCTTCCCGCGTACAGGACAAGACTCCGGAATTAGGTTTGGCCTACTGAGCGTTCTCCTCTTCATGCCACGGGGACCAGTAAGCCTTCCGAACCTGAGGGTTTTGTCCATCGGTCTCCCTTGGCCCCTCTGTTTGCTGACGCTGTCCCCTTTACCTACGTCCCTAAATGGAAGGTAACTCAGTCCTCGGTGATAGGGACTCCCGAGGCTGCCAGGGACTTCCTGAGTCATGCCGTCCCTCCTTCCCATAAATTCGTAAATTCCGCTTTGAGGGACGATCTTTTCGAAGATCAATATGGTATGTCTCTTTGTGAGAGCTTTTTTAGGGGGGCTGGTATGCTGCAGAGGGTTGATGACCTGAGGAGGACGAATGAAGGACTCAAAGCTGAGCTTAAGACTTCCCAATCTGTTGCTGCTGGTCTTAGGTGCCAGGTAGTTGAAGCTGAGAGGAAGCTGCAGGATGAGAAGGTATATAGTCCTTCCTTCCTCCCCCCCTTTTTTTATAAACTGACCTTTTGTTCAGAGGGCTGGAGCTGTGCTGGGGAAGAAGGAACGAGCCTGGGAGCAGGAGATGGCGGCGCTAATGGAGGAGAAAGAAGAGTTGGCTGCTGAGCTGAAGCATTTAAAGGAAGTTGGCTCCGTTTCCCAGGAGCAACTCAACACCATGTATGCAGACTATAGGATAACTTCTGACGACAATCAGCGGTTGGCAAGGGAAAAGCATTGGCTAATTACTGAAGGTTTTGGAGCCTTCCTTGCTGCTGTTGCTCAGTCGGAGGATTTCAAGAATGGCCTGGAGGAGGTTTACAGGGCATACAGGGATGTGGGCTATCAGTCAGGATTGAAGGATGGTTATGCCTATTCCGCTCAGGGCCTAGGAAGAAAGGAGACTCCTCTTTACAATTCCAAGGCAAAGAAGAGGTTGTCCAAGTTGAATGAGGAATTTGGGCGTAAAACCCCGGCCATCCTTGAGAAAATCCTGGAGCATCCCCTGATATCTATCGACGAATTAAAAGCCATGTTCTCCTTTGCTGGCCCTTCGTCTCCCCCGTCTTTATCCGGGGGTGATACCAAGTGAACTTCGGACATTTAACATCTTTCAATATGGTTGTAATATGGATAACTTGCCTGCCCTAGGACACTTTTGAACTTTATTTTGTTGCTTGGGAGGGGGTCCTTCGTGTCGGGGGCCTCCTTGGTTTCTAATCATGTAGCTTATGATTGTGTATTGCTTTCTTGTCTTTTGCCTATTTCTTGTTGTGGCTGTTTGTTTTGCAGGGGCTTTTACCGAGGGTCAGTTCGGTGCTTCCCTGGGGACTTTTAGACTGCTTAGCGAGGAGCTATATCTTCGTCTCGCTTTGCTATATTTGTTATTCCGTGTGTCATTTACTCTTGCCAAAGTTACTGAGGCCTTTCTTTGTGTATGTACTTTATATGAATAAAGAAAACTTCCTTTTGTGGTTTTGTTTACAAAAGTATGTTGTATTTTTTGTTTGTTTGTTAAACTATGATTGTCTGTTCGAGGCCAATCGATGGGCAAGTTTATAAAGTGGCATTATGTTTTTTACTTGTTTCGCCCATTTTTGGGTTAGCTAGGCCCTTATTTGCACCACGGTCGGGCTTTTGGCATGTCTGAGATGCCTCATACACGTGTGTTTACCTGCTAATTAGGTTTAATGGTTTTCCTGGGCACGTCTGCCCATGTGTAATACCCATTGTTTTGTCAAAAGGGGACATGTTGACTGTCCGTTTTCCATTTACTTCCTAGGGATCTATATTTCCCGTCATAAATTGTTACAAAAGATCTGTCTTTGGGGGAACCCCAGATTAATAGTTAACTACTACAAAAGTGGCTCTTGGCCGTTTTCCTTGGGGGTGGACCCCTTACACATAATATTTCCTAAGCTGCATGAGATTCCAGGTCATGGGGATCTCCTTACCTTCGAGTGTTTCCAATTTGCAAGTTCCTTTGACGTTCGCCCATATGACCCGGTAGGGCCCCTCCCAGTTGGGGCCTAGCTTTCCGGTGCTTTCCTGCAGGCTGGCTTCATTTGCTCTTAGGACTAGGTCTCCGGGGACGAGGTTGAGCTTTTTCATCCTGGCGTTGTAATAACTTTCCAGTTGTATCTTGTATTTGGCCTCCCTGACTGCTGCTATTTCTCTTCTTTCTTCCAAGAGATTCAAGTTCGTCCTGAGGTCTTGCTCATTTTCCTCCTCCCGGAGCCTCATTCGGGCAGTTGGGGATCCTATCTCAGCTGGGATAACAGCTTCTGTCCCGTAGGTTAGGCTGAAAGGAGTCTCCCCATTACAACCTTTAGGAGTTGTTCTGTATGCCCATAACACGAATGGTAATTCTTCCAGCCATCCCTTTTGCTTCCTCCCGAGTCTTCCCTTCATTCCCTTGATGACGCTTTGGTTAGCTCTCTCTACCAATCCATTACTTTGGGCGTGGGTGATGGAAGTGAACACCTGTTGAATGTGCATCTGTTCGCACCATGGCTTGAAAGGTCTTCCAGCAAATTGGACGCCATTATCGCTTACCAGCTCCTTTGGGACCCCATACCTGCAGATGATGTTGTCTAATACGAATCGCCGCATCTGTTCTCCAGTGATTTTGGCCAGGGGCTTCGCTTCGATCCATTTGGTGAAATAGTCAATAGCCACCACTACATATTTGACCCCTCTCGGGCCCTCCGGGAATGGCCCAATTATGTCGATAACCCATTTTTGGAATGGACAAGATGTCGAGACCAGTATCATGGGGTGTTTGTGTCGGTGGGTCATTGGTGCATGCACCTGGCAGTTATCACATTTCTTGATTTCCTCGGTTGCTATTTCGTACATTCGTGGCCAGTAAAACCCTGCATTCATTGCCTTCGTCACTATCGTCCTTGGGCCCGAATGCATTCCGCAGATCCCCTCATGCATCTCCCTAACCACATATTCAGCTTCTTCCATATCGACACACTTCAGGGACGGACCCAGATATGATCTTCGATACAACTCCCCATCAATCAGTTCGTATTGCAGGGCTTTGACCCTTATCTTTCTGGCTGCTCATTCCCCCTCGGGTAAAATTCCATCCCTGAGGAACTTGATAATCGGTGTCATCCATGTTTCCTGAGTACTCTCAACTGCAGCTACCTCCTTCGTGTTAAGGGAAGGAGATGTCAGGACCTCCACCTTAACTTCTTTCGCGAGGTGGTCAAATGCCACCGAGGCCAGCTTACTGAGGGCATCAGATTTTCTGTTTCTTCCTCGGGGGATGTACTCCAGTCTGAAAGTTTTAAATGCCTTGGCCATTTCTTTCACTTTCGCCACATACTGAGCCATGATGCTGTCTTTGGCTTCATACTCTCCTTGGTACTGTTTTACTACCAGTTGTGAATCAGTGCTAGCTTCCACGTGCCTTGCTTTCATTTTTTGTGCCAGTCTCATTCCTGCCAAGAGGGCCTCATACTCGGCAGTGTTGTTGGTGTTTTCGAAGTCCAGCCTCACGGCGTAGGTCAGCTCAATCCCCTCGGGACATATCAGTGTGATGCCTGCCCCGCTCCCTTCTTCACTAGAGGCCCCGTCGGTGAGTAGTTTCCACACAGCCTCGTCCTCCTTTTCTTTTTCTTCTTTCTCCAAGGCTTCCCATTTTAAAAGCTCCTTCTCTTCATCCTCGGGTACATCTGCTAAAAAGTCGGCCAGTATCTGCCCCATCATGGCCGTCCTGGGCTTAAACTCCAGAGAGTGTTCCCCTAGCTCCACAACCCACTTAGCCAACCGTCCCGACAGCTCCGGTCTCCTGAGTACCTTTTGAAGGGGTTGGTCAGTCATCAGGGTAATCTTGTGCCCTTGGAAGTACCTCCTGAGTCTTCGAGATGCGAAGACTAGAGCCAATGCTAGTTTCTCCAGAGGCATGTAGCGTTCTTCGGGACCTTTAAGTGTTCTGCTGATGAAATATATAGGGATCTGCTTCCCTTCCCGTTCTACCATCATGACCGCACTTATGGTCGTTTTCGAGGCGGACAGGTATAGGAGCAACGGCTCCCCGGGTATTGGGGTGGCCAACGTTGGGAGCTTGCAGATGTAAGCTTTCATTTCTTGGAAGGCAGCCTCAGCCTCTGTGGTCCATTTAAACTTGTTTGTCTGGAGTCAGTCTTTCAACACTTTCATGAAGGGAAGGGTCATGTCGACTACCTTTGATAAGAAACGGTTCAACGCTATTAGTCTCCCGTTTAGCTGCTGAATGTCCTTCAGGGACCTGGGAGATCGCATCTCAGCCACCGCTTGGGTTTTCTCCGGATTTGCTTTGATCCCTCCTTTAGTGACCACTACTCCCAGGAAACTCCCCTCCTCTACTCCAAAACAGCACTTCCCAGGGTTTAACTTCATGTTCACATCTTGCATAGTGTTGATAGTCTCGGTTATATCGTCTATCATGGCCATCTCCGTCAGGCTTTTGATAACAATGTCGTCGACGTATACTTCTAGGTTCCTTCCCCGTTGTTCCCTGAACAAAGCGTTCATGAACCTCTGATATGTGGCCCCAACATTTTTAAGACCGAAGGGCATCTTGGTGTAGCAGAATGTCCCTTCGTCTGTGATGAAGGCAGTCTTTTCTTCGTCTTCCATTGACATCTGGATTTGGTGGTACCCCTTGTAGGCGTCCAGGAAGCACTTCAGGGGGTACTGAGACAAAGAGTCTACCTGAACGTCTATCTCCGGGAGGGGATAACAGTCCTTAGGACATGCTTTGTTCAGATCTTGAAAGTCAATGCACATTCTCCACCCCCCGTCTTTCTTTTGAACCATAACCGGATTGGCGATCCAGGATGGATACTTTACCTCCCTAACTATCCCTGCCCTGAGCAGTTTTCTGGTTTCCTCACAAGCAGCCCGTCTTTTGTTGGGTCCCATGCTTCACTTTTTCTGTTTCACCGGTTTTGCCCATGTGTAAGTGTTTAGCCGGTGCTCGGTCAGGCTTCTGGGGACTCCTGTCATGTCCCCATGTTGAAATGCAAACACATCTATGTTGTGGAGAAACAACTCCTTCAGGGCACTCTTGCATTTGTCACTTAGGTGGCTTCCCACTTTGACCGTTTGTTCTGGGAACCTGTCGCTAAGGACCCACTCTTCTACTCCCTTTTTCTGGGGTTTCTCAGGTGCTTCCTCTTTGGACACGGAAGAGATTACCTCATAAGCAGATTTAACCCATGCTAGACCCTTCGGTGTCTGAAATACTAAAGCTCCGTGGGGGGTGGATGCCTGTGCCTGTAAGTCTCCAATTCTAGGTCTTCCTAAAATCGCGTTGTACTTTGAGGGTGCCCGGACCACTGTGAAGGTCAGATTTATCGTTCGGACCCGGTCCCCTACCCCCACTGTGAATGGGAGCCTGATCTTTCCCAAGGGGTGTGATATGCTGTTGTTGAACCCCACCAAGGGGATGGAATCTTCTTCCAACCGATCTCTTACATCTCTGTCGAATCTAAGGAAACAATGTTCGTATATTACCTCGACACCGGACCCTCCATCCACATGTATTCGAGACACCTTATGGCCAGCTATTATGGCTGAGATGTTTAGGGGAAGTCGTTGCACTTCGCTTTCTTCCAGGTATGGCATAAGGATGGGAGCTTTCATGCAGTTCGGGGAGCCCAGGATCCTGGCTTTTACACTCCGGGTGGTATCGAATTCATTCCTCCTTCTAATAATATCAACATCTGCCATCTCAGGCTCCCTTACATCTCTTCCCTTGCGGTCCCCCCCTCCCTCTTTGATTTCTTTAACCAGATGGGCTAGCCTTCCCGTCTTCACCGCGGTTTCTATTTCCCTTTTTAGATACATGCAGTCATCGGTTTTGTGGCCAAAGCCTTTGTAAAAATCGCAGTACTCATTTGGTCGTGCCTTCGGGCCGGGTTTTATGGGTGGTGGCCTTGGGAAGGAGTTCTTTACCCTTTCCGTGGCCAGTATCTCACTCGGTGTCTTGGTGAGGGGGGTGAAATTATCGGAGTACAAAGAGGGACCCCTCCCTCGGGGTCTGTACGGGGAGTATGAGGGTCTTGCTCTGTCATGCATCATTCTATCAAAAGCAGGTTTTCGGGAGTAAGGTGTACCTTTGTCAGGGAGCTTTGTGGTTGGGGTGACCCTCCGAGGTGTGACATCCGTCTCTTTAGCTTTGCTGACCGTGTCTTTCCCTCTGACAAAGGCCCTGACCCTGTCCATAAGGTTGTCAAATGAGTGGGGAAACTCCCCCAGTTTTTCACACAGCTGTGCATGCTTCAGCCCGTTTATGAAGCTACTGATCTTCATGACCTCCGGGACGTCTTTGATGTTCATGCTTTCCTTGCCGAATCTCTCCATATACTGGTCTATTCGCTCATTGTCCCTCTGCCTTATGTGGAGGATCTCATTTGGATTCTTGACCACCTTTCTCTGTTGACCAAAGTTCCTGAGGAACTTCTCGCTTAACACTTCATAACTATCGATTCCCCCCGGAGGGAGGCTGTCAAACCAGAGCCGGGCCCCCTCCGTTAGGGTTTGTACAAACATATGGCACTAGACTGGCATGGGCCACCGTCCCAGTTGCCCTGCCCCCCTGAAAGCATGGAGATGATCCTCAGGGTCTCTTGTCCCCTCATATCGGTCAAAGTTTGGGGGTAGCTTTGTCTTAGGGGGCATTGGTGCTTCTGCTATCCTCCGGGTAAATTTTGAGACTTCAGCTAAGTCCCGTGGGAGGTAGGGTCGATTCAGGCCGTCGTTGTTTGGTTTTTCCTTTTCCTTCTCTTTTCCTTTTAGTTTCTTTCCCGTAATGAGATCCTCCCTTTCTTCCGAGGACATTTGCCTAAGGGCTGTCATGAATGTTTCCAGTGGGTCATCTCCATTGCCCTTGTTTTGGGGGTCTTCCTTATCTTGATTAGAGGGTGTATCAAACGACAACTTAGCCCTGATACTGTCAAGCTTCTCTTGTCTTTCTAGGTCCTTGAGGCACTTCCTCAGTTTCTCTTGGTTAGCAAACAACTAACCCGAGAAAAAAACACAAACATTTACTTGGAGTGGATATTTTAACCTCACTTTGAAACCAATTTGTCGAATACCCAAATCCCGGATGACGTTAAATGGATCTTCGCTGACGTCAAGATATCCCGCTCCTTGAAGCTACAAAAGAATAAACCGTTAGCCTCGTCACGGGGGACCCCGGGATGGGGATCCGTGACCAAGCTCCGGCGTGAGAGTAAGTAAACTTGCCAGAAAATGAGAGGAGCTTCTCCCGATGAGCAGAATCACCGGAAGGTTTCCTCTTTGGTGTAAATCTAATAAATACGTGTGTGGGTATTAAATGTAAGGGAATATTGGTCGGAATTAATGAGAAGAGAGTAAATGAGAATGTAGTAAATGAGATAGTTCCGGAGATGAAACCTGCCTTTGTTCTTTCTTGCTTGCTCTTATATAACAGCCGGTCCTTATCTCACTAGATATCTCCCACATGTGATCTAACGGTTTTTGGGTGCTCTCGGGGGGTGCAGACACGTGTCTGACCCCCAACGGTGAGATGTTCACCCTAATTAATGCTCCAGCCGGAGAAGTACATTGTTTCAGATGAGATCCCATTCTTATCGAACATTAAATGAAGCCTGTTATCTCTGCTAGCTGTTTTCCCGCCCGTTACAAAAGGAGAGAAACCTTAATGGACAAGGTAACTCTATTTTGTGGCTTTCGTACAATTGGGCCCTCGTGAGGGTAGTCCAAAGCGGGTAAAGTGGGCTTTCCCACTGGCCCGTTGTCACAATTGAAGATTTTTTTTAACAGCAAATGAATCTTTCAGATAAAATTCACCATATTGGGTCAGGATACACTCGCCTCCAAATCGAAGAAGACCCTCACCTAGGGCCGAAGCCCGTGAACACTCACCCGAAGGCACGACAGTGCGGTGAGGTAAAACCCGCTCAGTTCAAGGATTGAACAAACGATCGCCGCCTACTCGCCTAGTCGCCCATCATCACCAGGTGTCGCTGAAACTAAATGATGGGGGTTGGAATCGAACCTGGGTCACTTAGGTGTTGTTTGTTTTTTCAGATGTAAAATGTCTGTAGTCTGCGAACCACATCTGCAGGCATCTGCAAGAGAAGATGTAGCCCAAATGTCTGCAATCTGCAAGGAGAAGAGGGTTTGTTTTTTTTTCTTCAAAAACAACTTCAACCACACAACACACACATAAGCTCTCTCTCTGCTCTCTCTCTCTAGAAACTCTCTCTCTCTCTCTACAACCACCACCACCGCACCACCTTTGCCACCACCACCGCACCACCTCCGCCATCACACCACCGTCTCTCTCTCTCTCTCTCTCTCTCTACGGTCTCTCTCTCACAGAACACTCTCTCTCTCTACAACCACCACCACCGCACCACCTCCGCCACCACCGCACCACCTCCGCCACCACCACCGCACCACCTCCGCCATCACACAGGTCTCTCTCTCTCTCTACGGTCTCTCTCTCTCACCGATCTCTCTCTCTCACACAGATCTCTCTATCTCTCACAGATGGGTTTGGTGGTGGTGGGTTTTGACGATGGTGGTGGTGGGGGTGGTGGCGGAGGTGGTGCGGTGGTGGTGGCGGAGGTGGTGGTGGCAGGGGAGAAGAGGAAGAAGAAGAAGGGTGTGTGTGAAGATCTGATCTGTTTGTGAAGCTATTATCCATAGCTTTTTTTTAAGCTATTAAAAGTCATTTTAAGATCTTCTTTTTTTCTTAAAACAAACAGTCTTCAAGGGCTTATGTCTGCCCGCCCGCAGACATAAGCTCTTTACAGACGATATAAGCAAAAACAAACAGAACCTTAGAACACCGGATCTCTCCTTTACCACTTCACCACCAGCTCGCTCATTGGCAATTGAAGATAATTAATAGATTGTTATATAAATAAATAGAAAATTTTAATCCTCACTTTAAAGTCAATTATAAACCTATAAATTAGCAACTTCTTTATGCATACATGTGTTGTACCTTTAGCTTGGGAGTTTTTAAAAAAAATGAAAATTTTCTTTTTAACCCTAAAGTATCAATCTTTGACAATTTAAGTTTTAATCTTTGTTTCCTTTTTAACCCTCAAGTTTTAATCATTGACAATTTAAGTTTAACGTTTTAATCTTTGGTAATTTAACCCCTTTGATCAATTAGGCTTTTCACTTATAATTCAAAAGTTTCCATCTAATACAATTTAACCCGTTTGATTAATTTGATTTTTCACTTTTAATTCAAAAGTTTCCATCTTATACAATTTAACCCCTTTGATTAATTTGATTTTTCACTTCTAATTCAAAAGTTTTCATCTTTTGCAATTTAACCACTTTGATTTTTTTCTTATGTGTTGTAATCTTGGCTTTGGGGGTTTTTCAAAGAAAAAAATGTTATGCATATTGTTGTTGTAACCTTGGCTTTGGGGGGTTTTAAAAAAAAATTGATATTTTTAGTTTTCACCTAAAATTATTTAATAAATTACTTTTAACCCAAAACTATTTGTTTTTTTTTTACTTTTAACACAAAACTTTTTTATCTTTTGCAATCTATCCTCACAACTTTTTTTACTTTCAACTTTGGTCCTTTATAGTTTTCATTTTCCGCAAAGTTTTTGCTTTATGTTTCGTTCTAAATTTTGTGACTTAACAGATCGCAACATGCGTCTTTGGTTTAACGTTTTTACGTTTCGTTCTAAATTTTGCGAGTTAACACGATGCAACGTGCGTCTGTGGGTGAACGCTTTTACATCGTCTATTCTTTTCCCGTTTGACAAGTTCAACATACCGTGCGCGTCCTAAATCGACTTAGTTATAACTAAAGAATCCCCGCCGCATTGCGGCGGATCGTAATTCTAGTTTAAGAAAATTAATAGACTTTTACGGTAATTTCAGTTATATCTCCAAATACATTAATAATCATAAATGGTAACCCTCTCTCTCTCCCCTTAAATGGTGAAAGTTTAAGTCTCACTGGTTTGATGTTAAAAAAAAGTACTTTTGACGTTATGAACAAAATCGATGTTGAAATATTTAATTATGAATTATGCTGAATAGTAATCCATAAATAATATTTATAAAATGTAACATCCAGTTTACATGTTACTCAATTTGTTTTGAATTTGACCCCTAAGATGGTTAAGAGCAGTGTTGAAGTAATCCGCAGTCGCTAGTCGGACGGTGACGTAGGAACTAGCGACTAATCGGGGATTAATCGGAATTAGTTAGGATTAATTTTGATTAATCGTGGATTCATCGGTGATTAACCGGCGTCTAATTAAGATCAAAGAAGGATTGAAATATGAACTTATAGTTTTTCGATAGTTTTAACTCATTTCATATGTAAAAACATTATACACCCATTACCCACATATAATATATAAATTTCTAAAATAGTGTGCATATAACATCCACTAGAACAAATGGTTTTGTCAATACTTATGCATAAAACTACATTAAATAAATACAATTACAATTGGGAACATTGATTATTGTATTTTACAATTGCAAATGAAAGAATATATTAGAAGATAGTGAGGCGATGAGAGTCTTGAGAGCAATAATGAGTTGTTTTGTGTATGATACAGCCCATCCTGTATCCGAACTATTGATGGTGCGTGTACATGCAACGCCAACTCAAAAAGACAAATCCAACAAATTAACGATTCATTGGTGTCGAGTCTAAAAATCTTTCATTCAAAACATTCTATCATAATGAAACAATCTGCACACCAGCGCATAATACACCGGTACGTGCTACATTCAAGTTAGAAAGACGATAAATGAGGAAACGACCAGTGGCGGATCCATGATTTTTTTCAGTGGGTTCATTGTTTTTAGATGCTCCAATTTCATATAACTGGACGTAAAAAAATTCGGGACGCTTCGACGGTTCGGGTCAGGTAAATTTCATAAAACCGGACGTAAAAAATTATGGATCGATGCAACTGAGTGGTGGTTCTCAAATCGTGGAGTTATCTGGAAGTATGTTTAGGAGATTCAAGTTCTGAGCCTTTTTAAATTTTCTTAATCATGAATGACTTTAACGATTAAAATAATTTGAGATAAACAAATTTGACGGACAAAGGGTGGTTTCATATGGGTGTGGGGATAGCTGTTTGCTTGGTGTTCTAGTCATTTGAATTGTGTGCGATTGTATAAATTCAAAACCTTAACTTGTGTTTCTAATTCAAAACATAAATAAAAATAGTGCGCAATCAAGATTCGAACCACTTATTTTAGGTCTAGAAGGGGACATCTTAACCATTGCTATATTCATTAGTTTTCTTAATAGGCTTATCCCTAATATTATTTATGGGTTCATCCCTTGTTATTTAATAGCATTTCTATTAAAAATTTAAAACCGAGTGGATTCATGTGAACCCGTTGAACCCAACCTAGATCCGCCCCTGTAAGAGACAAGATACTAAAGAAAGAATACAAATTAAGCTTGATAACATCAACTCATTGTTGTTTTCAAAATGTTTTTATTAAGGGGGAGCGTACGCTTGCCAACTTGCCACATCTGTCGTAACATCTCTCTCATCCACATTAGCGTCATACAAGCTTTCATCACTATTTGCCTCATACTTGCCACAACCAACCAAATCATAGGAATTACATATGCCTCTCATATCACTACCAATTATTATATTTATAAGAAGTATAACTAACTCTAAATACCTACTTATTTAAAAGAAAACTAGCTTAAGAACCCGTGTATTACACGGGTTGATTAAAGATAATATCTCATCATCATCGTCGTTTACGTAAATGTTATGAATAAATACACGTGTTGAAACGGATCAGGTAAAAACCTTTTATTAACCATCAATATAAATTCATGATTACCCAAACACACACCTGGGCCTAATGAAACAGGATTGTGAGAAAGATGATAAACTACAAAATTTCAAGGCTAATAAACCACGTGAAGCCGCTTGAAACCAAAATTTGAAGCAGAATTTCCAAGTACCTTTTTCATTTCCTCTAATCTATTGACTGTAGTATTGTAAGTGAATAGCAAGTCCTATAGCGTCACAAGAAAATCCAAATTAAGTGTGAGGTAGCATCACAAAACCTATATCATTACTACTTTAATCAACACAAAAAAAAAAAAAACAAAAAAAAACCGATTATGATGAAAATGACACACGACCCGTAAAACATTGTTAAGAATCCGTCATGCTAGTTACAACAGAATGGTACGTTGCCCCGAATTTAGAAATTGTTGTATCATAAGATCGCATCCATTTTATCTCATTTTTTTACAATAATTTCATGGTGTGCTATCTTTAACCAAACATAACTTATTTTTCACCAGCTTGAATTTCGGGAAGGTCACTTGTGATGGCTCGTGACTCGACCGAATATCTATCCAAGATTTTATATCCTCTCCATTGCTCGTAGCTCCTTCCTTTGATCATCTAAAAAAAAACTTTGTTCCTGCAAATCCCATCTTGGAAACCATGTTAAAATAGTTACTCAAAGGTAAAACCGACCATCCATTTTTATTCAAAGACACTTTTTTAGGAGGGACTAATTAATAACATAGAGTTTATTAATACTGACCCCCCCTCCCCCCCCCCCCCCCCCCACACACACACACCATATGTTAAGAAGTCGCAACTCGATCCAAGACACCCAACCCACTACAAATAGTTAACCCCACCTTACTTTATCGACACTTCAGCTTCTCTCTCACCATCGTCTCCTCACTTTGGAATTTTTTTAAAATTAGTGTTTTTTAGAATAACTTTTACTTCTAGCTAGTGTCTTTATTTTTAAATCTTATTTGTAGTGATCTATAAAAATAATTTCGTATACGTGAGACTCATGATCCATCCTTTAAATAATAGGTTGACCTGGTAAAGAAGACTTGTATATGGATTCATTTAAGTCATTTCAAATAAGTCAACGTGTCAATTTCTTCTACATAAATAAGGTAACCGCGATATGCAAAATGATATACGGAAACTTACTTGATGCAAACATCCCATTTTCGCGCTCCAACCAAACGTGCGTGCAGCTCTCTACGGCCATCACGCCGGTTAAGAAAGTTAACGGTTTATCTTCCATACAAACATCAACCTAGGGATGAGCATGATATCCGTTTGGTACTGAAAGTACCAGTACCGAAAGTACCAGTACTGAAAAATAGGGAAAATTGGTACCGGTACCAAATATATATGTATCAAATATACCGGTTCAGTACAAACACGGTACTGGTGTTTTACCGGTAAATATTGGTACCGGTATCGAAAACCGGAAAAATGGGTACCGGTACCCGGTACCAAATGCTCATCCCTACATTAACCCTCTTAGTTACTTGCTACAAACACAACATAATTTCAAGATCTTTACGAAGTTCTATATGGGTGTGAAATGGTAAAATGTGTGTAAAAAGATGTATACTTTTAGTCAAAGTCTTTAACCATAAATGTATAAATAAATCATAAATTCATACATATTTAGGTATCTAGACGGTAAGAGTGATAAAGTCACATATACATTTAATGTTATTAGATTTAATATAAGTAAACGGGTCAGAAAAGTAAACAGATCAAATAGGTTGATTTTGGTTATAATAGAAAAGTTAGCTCATTATGACATACAAATACAATACTCCTTTAATGATGGTGTGAGACACTAAATTATAGGTTTATGCACCACTAAAATCAAATGCTATTCAACAAAAGAGATAATTAGGGGTGGCAAAGAGAACATTATCTCAATTCCATATCAGAAACCAATTCTTTTCATGAGAGCTCGACAAAGCAAGCAGGGTTAAATGCACATGATAGCAACATGTGTTAACTTATCATTCATTAGCCTTTCAAAAATAACCTGATTGTAAAGAGTATATTTTGATTGATTTTTGTGTGAGCTAAAATAACTTTATTTATTAGTTTGACCAGTTATTAATTACATATAACTAAAGTTCATCCTTGCAATTATAGGCACCTACTAACCTGTGATTAAGATCAGCATCTGCAGTAGCCTCTCCCAAAGCACGTTGACTTTCTTTAAGTTGACTTTGCAGTTCGTATGCTAATTGTGTCTTGTTTGTTATTCATTGTTGCAATGCTCATATAAACCCTAGCCATATTCATTTGATCCCGGACCACTCATATAGATGTGTCAATGTTCTCATTATCATTCTCTTTTCTCAAATATAATGTACTTTCCAAGAACAACAGAGTCAACTGACTTTGATCATTCAATGGCCTCATTTTCAAGCTTTATGATGACATTGTTATCGTTTTTCACTAAATCAATCGCTCGATTTTCACGCCTTTTATCTCTCATTACTACAACAATGGTAAAACGGAGTAAATTTAATCATCATGTAAGGGGTATATGTTACTATGCTCCTTAAAGAGTCGAGATTAAAATTTTACCGTCCTCGCTAATTTTCAGGCGCATCAGTTCTATTATCCAGTAGAAAAAATAGGATCAATTATTTTTGCACAACAAAAAAATCATAAGCATTAAGAGCCTATTGTTATAACTTTATACTAACCTCAGCGTGACTGGAATTATTATTGATCACATGTTTTTGCTCGGTAAATTTTCAAGAAGCTAAGAGGTTTTTTTTCAAGATGAATCAAGACTCAAAGGTCCTAAATCATCTGTGTTTGCCTCGATGACACCAATAACCTAAATTATACATAGAAAAGAAAATATAAGATTACATTGAATAAAAGTTGCTAGATGAACATTATTATATTTTAGCAACTGTTACATTAACGGGCCGGCCCTGATAACATACAAAAAGTTGGAGGCCCTATTTTTGGAGGTCCTAAGCGATTGCCTGGCCCAATTACATTAACGGGCCGGCCTTGATAACATACAAAAAGTTAGTCAAGCCAAGGTAGTCTCTTATCAAATCACAATAAACAAAATATTATTAAAAATTAAGCATGAACTTAGTAGCCTACTTGCTTTCATAAAACAACCCAATCTCGTCAATGTTATAACCAAACCAGGCCATATTTTCACGACCCAATGCTCTATCGTAAATAACATCACCCATCGCTTTCTCGATCCCCGCGACATTCATCACCCAAAGAAATGTGTTAGATCCATCTTTAAGGACAACATTCATCACCCAAAGAAATGAACCCAAATTTTCCTTCATGTCCATCACAGATTTTAATTAGCACAATACCAATTTAACCCTAAGATACCAACGGAATTGGGGAACTTGCAAGATTTAATAATTAGGGGTCAAGTTAGGGGAAAAAATGTACCTTTAAGTCTTCAATAATCAACAGGTTGTATGCAAAACAAACTTCATTATAGTTGAGGCTTTAGTTGACCCATAATCAAATTTTAACCCATGTACCAAATATGTCCATGTGCTCAGTTTACTTGCATTCAGTTTTAGGATTTTAGACCATATACGCTTGTTAAGTTCTAATTTTGCAAGGGACGTTCGACTATCACACTCACTTGATAGAGAGAGAGAGAGAGAGAGAGAGAAAGGTTAACATACAAAAAGTCTTATCATACATCACGTAGGAGACAATGGTAACCGTTGGATCATAGGTATAATCACGCATGGGACCACAAATCACGCATGGGACCACATAATCACGCATGGGACCACATAATCACGCATGGGACTATAATCACGCACGTTCTATGATAATAACGCACGTTATATTTTTTGTCATGTATGTTAATGTAGGTTAAGCCCTGAAGTACATTATACTTTCTCTCTCTCTCTATATATATATATATATAGGATGAGGATCATTACAGAACACTAACTATTGCGAGAACAAAAAGAACAACTCTAAAACACTAAATTTTGGGATTTAAGTTTCATGTTTTTTTAAATTTTATGTTTCTTACATTCATATGTGTATTATATATACATAAAAAAACTATATTTTTTTTACCTACACGTAGCTTACATAAATGTTGGTAATTTAACCTACACATAACCTACACGTAACCTACATATGTGTAGGTTATAGAAAAAGTGAAAAATTTCCATATTTTGTTTTTAATTCTAGTGTAAGAAACAATAAATCTTACATTTGCAACATTTTCATTTACTTTTTAGGTTTTTAGGATTGAAAAAATAGGTGATTCATTGTGTTCTACATGTTCTCGCAATATTTTGTGTTCTGCATAGAACCTTCCCCTATATATATATATATATATAGGGTTAGGTTAACGTACAATATCCCTTATCGTACAATATGTACGCGGTCATCTCATCCGTCAGATCTTCATCCCATAATGAAATCGGATGTTGGTTTTTTGTAACAATTTCGCATGTTTGTTTTTTAACATGTGATTTCATCAAAATTACCACATGCGAAATTGTTACAAAAAACCAACATGCGATTTCATCAAAATTAACACATGCGATTTCATCCATGCCATTTTATAACATGCGATTTCACTATATCGTACGTATTATACGTTAAGGGATATTGTATTTTACACTTTCACTATATATATATAGGTAAATGATCCTGTACAAAGTCCTACTTTTGTAAGAAGTGTGAGAAATAATTTGGGGATGACAAGTGTCCTTTATCTTAATTAATTCAAAAGGGTACATTAGTAATTTACCTTTCTTATCAATTAATTGTGTGTAACTGTTTTGGAGTTAATTTAGGAGATACATATCTTTTTGGTTTATACATGATCTCCTATATACTGATCGTAATTCTCATCATAAAATCGACGCCATTATTTAATTGATGAACGTAAGGATTTTGATCACTGCAATTCTCAAGTTTTATTTAATTCTCGAAATACACACAACGGATCGTGGTGATGCAAGTATACTCGTGAGGTTTTATAATATTAAAGGGTTATATACATAAAGCTTCGATCTTGAATTGGTGTTTTAATGTTTTTTGGATTCCAGATAAAACACCATGACTTGAATCATGGCGTGGTGTTTTAAACATCTGGAGACAAAACACCACGCCATGAACAATGTCTCCAGATGTTTAATGGTGTGGTGTTTTTTGGATTCCAAATAAAACATCATGACTTGAATCATGGCGTGGTGTTTTATCTGGAGACATTGTTCATGGCGTGGTGTTTTAAACATCTGGAGACAAAACACCACGCCATGAACAATGTCTCCAGATGTTTAAAACACCACGCCATGAATAATGTCTCCAGATAAAACACCACACCATGAACAATGTCTCCAGATAAAACACCACGCCATGAACAATGTCTCCAGATGTTTAAAACACCACGCCATAAACAGTGTCTCCAGATAAAACACCACACCATGAACAATGTCTCCAGATAAAACACCACGCCATGAACAATGTCTCCAGATAAAACACCACGCCATGAACAATGTCTCCAGATAAAACACTACGCCATGAATCTGATTACAGTTCTTCTAAACGTAAAACACCACGCATTGAATCTTATATAAAACAAAGAGGCTTCCGATTTAGATCTTGGTAATTAATTCCGATATTTAAGGAAAAAGGAGTGAGATCTTGGTAATTAATTCCGATATTTAAGAAAAAGGAATGAATGTAGGTGTTTTTGGTTGTGTAGAATACGGTTACCATATTTGAAACATTGAAAAAGACACTATTGCCCTTCAATTTTACATAAGCTCCCTCTAATTAAAACACAATTTACATTTTTATACCATATTGATCTCAACCATTAAATCAAATATCCAATGGTTTAAAACACTTCTTACCATTCTCACATTTTAAACACTTTTTACCATATCCCTACCCTATATATATATATATATATAAGGGATGAATCATGACAAAACTAGTTTAAATGAGAAAACCAAAAAAATAACTAAAAAAAGCCTAAAAACATACTAAATATATTTTTTTAATAAAATCGCTATTTTTTATGTATAAAAAAAAGTTTTTTCAAAAAGAAAAAAAAAGTTGTGCTGCACATTTGCATTAATACGAAAAAGGCTAAACGATCCAACACCCCCCCCCCCACCGACACGCCCTAAACTCCACACCCCTTAAAAACCAAAAACTAAACCCTAAACGCAAACCCCCAAAAACCTAAACCCCTACCACCCCCCCCAGAACCTAACCCTAAAAGTTAAACTAAACTCAAAAGCTAACCTTAAGCATATAATACACATATGCAGTACAACTTTTTTTCTTTTTTGAAATATTTTTTATACATAAAAAGGAGCGATTTTTTTTTTTTTGTAAAATATTGTAAAAAAATTGGTATGTTTTTTTAGGCTTTTTAAGTTTTCTCATTTATATGAAGTTTTCTCATGATCTTACCCCTATATATATATAGTGAAAGTGTAAAATACAATATTCTTTAACGTGCGATAGTACGCCATGAAATTACGCATGATATAAACTTAAAACACTAATCACGCATGAACAAAAAATCATAATCACCCATGAAGAAAAACCATAATCAATCATGGTTATGGTTTTGTTCATACGTTTTTTTTCATTCGTGATTATGGTTTTGAGTTTTATAACAGGCGTAAAATCATATGGTAGTATCACACGTTAAACAATATTATACGTTAACTTTCCATATATATAATCCTTATTATATGTTTACTACAACTAATTATTAATAAAACCATAATATTAAAATTCAGAATTTCTATATGTGTAGATAAAAATAGTATTCGAAATGCGTATGCAAATACGTCACCGTGCTTAAACCCTAGTTTATGCTTTAGTTTTTCTCAATGAGCACGTCTCACTTTCCTATTATTATCTATACTATATAATAAAAGAAACCACTTTAGGGACACTTGTCATCATATTAGGCAATCTTTTATAGATAATTATTCTTTTAATTTAATTTCTTTTAATTAATTATAGATAACTCCCCTATTAAATATTATTTAATTTAATATCTTATATAAAAGATTTTCTTATTTTATAAAAAAAATATTCATAAAAGAAAATAAACGAATTATGTTGATTTCCCCTATGTGTTGTGGGCTTTAAATCCATACCATCATGCATGCATACGGTTTTTAATTTTTATGGTATGGTCCATGGTTATGGACGAACAACCTAAATGTATATGGACAAGTGTTAATGAAAACTAGGGGTCTAGAGCGTAGAAGAAAGAGTTAGAAAGTAAAACCAATCTTCTATACTATATAATAAAAGAAACCATCGGAGTTCTTGGATCCTTTTCCGCGTTCGAGAATCCCCTCCCTTCTTCCACTCCGTCCCGAAGAGTAACTTGGACCAATTTAGTCACGTTTTCATGTTCCAATTGAACACTTTCCGCTTTTGATTATTCTCTTTACCAAACATATGCGGATCCAATCACGATCTTATAATAAGAACAAGAGATCTTTCTATCTCCTATAGATAATTATTCTTTTAATTTAACCTCTTTTAATTAATTATAGATAACTCTCCTACTAAGGGTTACATTTATTGAGACTTCGTTAACAAATTTTGCAACAACAAAATAATTTATTTTTATCACGAAAACCAAACTTTGTATTAATGTATTAAATATTTTTATTTTCACTATACAAAATTACATTTACTCGACCCATGTAACTTTTTATTATTTGATATATAAAATTAGATTTATTCAATTCGTTCAATACACGGGGTTTTTTAAGGATATATATGTTTTATTATTTAGTACATAAAATTACATTTATTCAAACCGTGTAATGCGCATATTTTTAAAGATGTATTTTTTTATTGTTTGGTATATAAAATTACATTTATTCAACCCGTGTAATAAATGAGGTTTTTTTAAAGATGTATTATTTTATTGTTTGGTAAACAATATTACATTTATTCAAACCGTGTAATACACGCGGTTTTAAAGATATAACTTTTTTATTTGATATATATAATTACATTTACTCAACCTGTACAATATGGTTCTTACAGATATAACCTTTTATGATTTAATATATAAAATTATATTTATTCAAACCGTACAATAAATGAGGTTTTAAAGATATATTGTTTTATTATTTAGTATATAAAATTTATTTATTCAACCCCGTGTAATACACGGGGTTATAACCTAGTATTATACATATTAAACGAAAGTCGTCATGAACAGTGCTGGAAATTTGATTTTAACTGGAAATTTGATTTTAATTAAATTATAATTATAAATAGTCAATGACTTCTAACTTAATTGGTAGGAGTATATGGATTCTTTTTTTAAGACTCAAGTTTAATTTCCACTTTGTGTAAAAAAAAGAGTGAGACATTGGTGGGCAGTGATAGGAGACCCTGAGAAAACTGGGTTCGCTCCTTGAGCCAAACGGGTTTTACCGGTAATTCACCATCGTGCCTACGGGTGTGTGGGTTACCCTTCAAATTTGAGTTTAATTAAATTATAAATAGCTAATGACCTCTAGCTCAAGTGGTAGGAGTATTTGGGTTCTTCTTTGAAAACTCAAGTTCAATTCCCACTTGGTGCAAAAAAAGAGTGAGACAATGGTGGGTAGTGATAGGAGACCCAGGGAAACATGGGTTCGATCCTTGAGCCAAACGGGTTTTACTGGTAATTCATCATCGTGCCTACGGCGGGTGGATTACCGGGTTTTCCCCGGAATTGGTGGTGGACGACTCGGGTTACTCTCGGAGTACTCCGGTTGTCCAGTGGGTACCCCGAGAGTGCTCAGGATTTGATTTGTTGGCTGTTAAAAAAAATTAAATTATGAATAAGTCTTTATGAAACCATTATATTGTAAATAAGTCTTTATGAAATCATTATAGGGTTGGACCGCTTTGGTCAAACACTATTTATTTAAAAAATTGAATCTTTCAAACGTAAAAAGATATCTGTAGTGCTGGAAATTTGATTTTAACTGGAAATTTGATTTTAATTAAATTATAATTATAAATAGTCAATGACTTCTAACTTAATTGGTAGGAGTATATGGGTTCTTTTTTTAAGACTCAAGTTTAATTTCCACCTTGTGTAAAAAAAAAGAGTGAGGCATTGGTGGACAGTGATAGGAGACCCTGAGAAAACTGGGTTCGCTCCTTGAGCCAAACGGGTTTTACCGGTAATTCACCATCGTGCCTATGGGCGTGTGGGTTACCCTTCAAATTTGAGTTTAATTAAATTATAAATAGCTAATGACCTCTAGCTCAAGTGGTAGGAGTATTTGGGTTCTTCTTTGAAAACTCAAGTTCAATTCCCACTTGGTGCAAAAAAAGAGTGAGGCATTGGTGGGTAGTGATAGGAGACCCAGGGAAACATGGGTTCGATCCTTGAGCCAAACGAGTTTTACTGGTAATTCACCATCGTGCCTACGGCGGGTGGATTACCGGGTTTTCCCCGGAATTGGTGGTGGACGACTCGGGTTACTCTCGGAGTACTCCGTTTGTCCAGTGGGTACCCCGAGAGTGCTCAGGATTTGATTTGTTGGCTGTTAAAAAGAATTAAATTATGAATAAGTCTTTATGAAACCATTATATTGTAAATAAGCCTTTATGAAATCATTATAGGGTTGGACCGCTTTGGTCAAACACTATTTATTTAAAAAATTGAACCTTTCAAACGTAAAAAGATATCTGAGATTTACCATCAATACAATATTTATAAGATAATTAACGTAAAATGGTTTCTAAATATTTAGTTCTTCTATTTAAAATAAAAACAAAGTCATATTTTTTGGTTTCCGGATTTGATAATATTTATATAACTTCTTCTGCGAAAAGAAATCTGTTATCTACACCGATACCATAATTAACCAAACCAATACCATCCAAACAACTGTTTTTATGGTTTCAGTTGATGTAAAACAAGTGTAGATTGTTATACCGAGTGCATGTATCATATGGGTACTGTATCGAGCCGAACCGATATCAGTCGAATACCAATGGTAACATAACGCCGCAACGCGGCGGGCATATACCCTAGTTAATAATTGTTTTTCATTTGATAGCAAATCTCCTTGTTATTTGTCTATTTTATTTTTATTTAAAGTTTTTCATTTAATAGCAAATCTCCTTGTTATTTGTTTATTTATTTTTATTGAAAATCTGTATTTTTTTTTTGTCAAAACTGTCAATAGTATATCATTTATTTTATTATTATTATTTTTAGGATTATTGGATTTTATCACCTCCAACTATTAGCTATTGGCCGCTGCCACCCCCAAGAACCACTTTGACACTCGTCGCCCCTAACTTAACTCTTAGTGTGTTCTGTCACCACGTCGTTAACTGACCACTAACTTTTAATCATGTTATTATACTTTTGGGGGTGTCACATGGATCTTAGGAAGGTTTTAGGGATCTTAGTACACCCTCAAAAGTATAGTAACAATATCAAAAGTTAGTGATCAGTTAACGACATGGTGACAGAACACATTAAGTGTTAAGTTGGGGGTGACAGTGACCAATAGCCAATATTTAGGGGTGATAAAATCCAATAACCCATATTTTTATTGAAAATCTGTATATTAATTTTTTTTGTCAAAACTGGCAATAGTATATTACTATTATTATTATTATTATTATTATTATTATTATTATTATTATTTTGTTTTTAAGATCTTAAAATGCATCCTTAGAAAAGCTAATAAAGAACGTTGTTAATTAAAAACCTATACCACAACCATATTAATATAAATCTAAACACAATGTTCATATGAGAAACGAGATCAGGAGAAAACGCGCAAAAGTGTGAGAACGGTGAGAACGCATTATGGCCAAACACGTGGCGCGGGATATTATCAGAGGGTGAGGGATTTTTTTGTCTTTCCAATCTTCTTCTATTGTCCCAATGCGCCATAACATTTTCTGGCGTCTAAGATTATTTTGGCGCTAATTGTATTTATTAAACTTTTTGGCGTTGAATTAATTGTTTTTGTGTCACATAGATAATTTTTTGACGTTATAGCGTTTTCTGGTCAATTTTTTTCGCGTTTTATGGCGTTGTATAATAATTCACTACGAGTCATTAATATTTTCATAAGATTACAATAAGACCAAATGTTTTTATGGCGTTTAGTGAATTTTTTGGCGTTTAATACATTTGACAAGGTGCTTTGCCAGCACCCGTTCTCACAATTTTCATACTACTACCATTTTGATGTTTGTAGTTTTTGGCGTTTTATATAATAATATATTTTATTTGTAGAGAATTAGATAACAAAACAACAAATAACTTGATAACAAAACAATATAAAATGAAAAAGAAAAAAAATTAAAAATGGTAATCTAATTTCTCTTCCGAATCTTCACTGTCATCAGCCCCTTCTTCTTGAATTTGTTTTGGCGTTTTGAACCTTTTGAATACCTTAGCTAAATGCCAACTTCCTATATAAACCCCGTCTTTTTCAGACGAATCTGCTTAGTGGCATCCTGTGGATTGGTGTGATATTCATGTTTGGTGGCATGTTATTGAAGATCAACTCTTCCTTGATGCTATTTGTAATAATGGAGTCCAAAATAGCATTTTACACTTGTGTTGATCCCTATATTCCATGCCGATATTCACCAAGAACAAAGCTCACATGATGACATATCACTGTCATCAGTCTCTTTTTCTTGATTATTTGTCTATCTCATTCAGCAAAAGATTATTGAGATAACCCCCTCAGAAGAAGAATCCACTCAGTGAAAGCTTTGCCATCTGTTGTTATTTTAACTAACATTTTTAGAATTTTAAAGTGAGTGGTTTCTAGAGAATATGGCGTTTGTTTTCTGGGTGTGATCAATTCATTGTGTATAGACCTCTCTCTTATAGGAGTTTTTTGGGCTCGTAGTTTAGGGCGGAATTTTTTTTTATTGTAATAAATGATAGTAATAAAGTAACAGTCTTTTCAATTACTGTTTTTGTATTTACTGTTTTGATCAGCTTTATCAGTTTATAGGTGATAGACGTCCCATCTTCTAAGTTTAGCGTTTTTTAAATGGCGTTATGCAGACTAAGATGACAAAATACAATAACGGAGAAAATAAAATATTAAGCAGGAAAAATATTTTTTGTTATTTCTGGTGATTTGTAAGCAATAACTTTTTTAGTATTTTTTTTAGCGTTTTGCAAATAAAGAGAGAAATATATCATTTAATTATCTTTAAAAAAAGAAGATTACACATAAGGAAAAAAAAATTCAAACCCTTCGTCAGAAGGTACTTTACCCGAAAAGTATCCATCACTTGCGTCATCTTCTTCCTCGGAGTCTTCATCTGAATCTTCATCCATGTCAACACCTTCACCTTCATCGGCTTCTTGTTCCTGAATATTCTGAAGCCTCCACTTGAACATGTCTTGCATTAACTCCAATTTTGAGTCCATTTATGTGACATCTGTGCCTCTGCGACCATCAAACAAATACCAAATCAATGAAATATTGTGTTTCATACTTGGGATTTGTATAAATATGTGTATCATTTGCACATATCAATTCTTGTTCGATTTCGAGCTTTAAATCGATTTCTGGAAGGTTATACGCGATCTGATGCGTAAAGGTAATCAGTTTAATGCAACAAACACTTCGGAATAGTGACATAGGATTAACATACCTTAAATAACCTTTACATAACTTAGAAATAAGTTTTTGAGGGTTTGGTGTGTCGAAATCAAGTTTATTCGCTTACAGGGACTAATTTCGACAAACTGTGAAAGTATGCCGATTCGTACTGTAACGAACATTCCGGAACTTGATCATAAGTTAAATATGCCCTAAATATCCTTTACATAGCTTAGAAATAGGTTTTGAGGTGTTTGGTGCGCAAAAATAAACTTTTTGATCAAAAGGGACTAAAAGCGTCAAAAAGTGCATAAGTTTGCATTTTTGCGCATATCTTACGCTCTGAATATATCCGGACATCCAAAAATATATGTAATCATTAAAATACTTTATTTTAGTGATTGGCATGATAAAATTTCATTCGTCGCGTAATTTGGATCGTTTTTCGCGTCCGTTCGTGTTTCGTCGTAATTAACCGAACAACGCAACTGTATGACCAAATGAACCGACATCCGACATATTTTTGAGCATATTTTAAGTTCCCTATACTTTAACTTCATTTTAGAGCCTTGAAATGGGGTTAACGGGGCTTAAACGTGTCAAAAATGCATCGAAAACCAAGTTTCTGGGCTGTAGGGACCATTTCTGACAATCTGCCAAACTATGGCTCAGGAGGGTCACGTAAGACTTCTTTAAGTCTTGCGTGGGGCGCGAGAGCCCCCCAGTTCAGCAGAAAGTTGATTCCAGCTTGATCCAGCTGTTCCCATGGTTTGTAAATGGTTTTAATCAATCTAGGGGTTGTTTTGGGGCACCCATGGTATTGCAAATCAGTGGGTGCACTTGTAAGGCCAAGATTAAAGCTCGGTTTTCGAGGAACGATCTTAACGGTGGCCCAAAAACTATAAATACCCCCATTATTTCATTTGCAACTCACACCTTGATCTGAATTCTCTCTAAGTTGAAGGTTAAAACCTTCATACCTGAGAAATTTTCAGATCAAATCTCATTTTCTTGGACCTCTTGTAAGTATTCTTTCATTATTTTACGCGTTTTAAGCACGAAAGTCAAACTGTGTTTGACTTTCAACTTTAACCAGTTTGTGGTCAACACAAAGTTCGTTTGAACTTTAAAACGTGAGCGTAATCACGATGGTCATAGTCCTTGGTGACTATACCTACTGATTACCACGTTAGGCTTAGTGACGAGTCATAGTTTCGGTCAAAATACGCGTTTATGCGTATTTTGCAAACAAACTATTCTTGGGTATCAAAACCGTTTGTTTTGATACCAAACTTGTTTTCAAACTTCGTTAAACATGTTTTAACATGTTTAACTCATCACTTTAGGTTTAGTGCTTATATAGGGTCGTAAGATAAGCGGTCTAAACAACCGCTTAGACTTCCGAACCCGACCCGTTTGGTCGATCATTAGGATCCGACCAAACACATTAGGTAACCATAGTTGTATAGGGAATAACCTTCCGAGGTTATACCTTATGGTCACTTCGTTTAGTTAGTTGTATGATAGGTAGTTTATATGCCTTAGGAAAATGACCAAAATGCCCTTTTTGCACATAAATTCATTTTAAGCATATGTAACTTAATTTTTGACATCTAAACTGATTAGGAAACTTTATTAGACATGTTAAGGCATATATTACTTGTCATAGGACTAGTTAGGCGGTTCGAACGCGTTTTACGCGAATGACGCGTTAAAGTAGCGTAAGCTACCTAAACGAGTCGTAATGGGTCGTAAGCACTTAGGTTAGGTTTCGATTTAGAATGTAGGCTTTGTTAAACCAAGTCATATGAGTTCCAATGCTCATTTGGTTTACGAAACCTCATCCTATCCGATCTTTCGATTTAGGTCCGGTTTACTTACAAAGTTACCTATATTAGGTGCCGTTTGATTTCGTGATCCCTCTAGCTTTGCTTGGTTGTTATTCAAGACTTCTAAGCATCCTCAAGTGAGTACATAGTCCCCTCTTTTACGTTTTCAAATGTTTTGGGGTGAAACACATGTGCCTACTTGTTACTTTCATGCTTTTCATGCTTTCATAATATATACTTGCCATGTTCATTAGTACACTTATACTACATGATTTCATTATGTTTTGCTATGTATGATTCACTGAGCATGCTAGCACATTGATTTTCATATATTATATTTTGTGGCATATGCTCATCCAGCATGTGGACACATTGTTTCACATTACATTTTTGTTGCATAAGTTCATCCAACGTATGGACACATTGTTTTACATTTTGAACTGTTGGAACTGTTTGGAACTATTTGATTCATGTGAACCGTTTAGAACTGACTGATTGATGTGAACCGTTTGAAACTGTTTGATTTATGTGAACCGTTTGGAACTGATTGATTGGTGTGAACCGTTTGGAACTGTTTGAACCGTTGGGTTAGAGAAGTGATTAGGTAACGGGGCGGGTGTAATGTGTTAAAAGCATGGTGGATACGCCGCTGGCACTTCCTATATATAAGTGCTTTTAACACATTATATATCGTTGCGTTATCTAGATCACTTGGGCAAGTGTTTTCAAAACAAAGTTATATTAAAAGGTTTTTCTAACAATATAAACCATTCGAGTTTTGTTACAAAAACGATTTACAAATCTGGGATACATAAACAAATGTTTTTAAGTTAAGATTCATGTCATCGAGGTTTTATAAATTATAACAAATCTGTTTTGACTTGGTCATTTCAATTTACAATATAAACATTTTACAAAACATGGTTTTCTAATATCGAATAACAAAGTTGTTTGAGTTATTTCAAAAGGTAAAACGAGCCATGAATCTGACACTCACATAAAACCTATGTACTCGCCGGCATTTTTATGCTAACGTATTTTCACATGTGTTTCAGGTACTATAGTTGATGATGATTGATGATGATATTGATGCATGCTCACATAGGAATGGACGAGGCCTTAGTGACTTAATAACAATGATAGATAATTGTTCATGTTTTGTTTCAAATTTCAAATACAATGTAATACACTTAATTCAATAAAACAGAACTTTTATCCATGTGTTGTGAAATAATGATTCTGTTACGACATTCCCCGACGTTTCCGCCGCGGTTTGTTGTTTTAACGCGGTCGGGATATGACAGAAAAGTTGGTATCAGAGCTCATGGTTATAGGGAATTAGGTTATTAGTAATGCTTTGACCTAGTCTATAACCTTCCTAGGACCCTAACGCGAGTTTACTTGCGTTTAGTCATATAACAATACCGTCGCCTATCTTTAGGTGACAACCACAACAGGAACACAAATTTCGAGTCTGCTTTGAAAACCAATCATATGTTATAGGATGAATTATTATAAGGTTTTGAACCTTCCCAGTTTTCAAAATCTTGTCAAAGTTTGGGTCTTACTAATGTGAACACGTGCAATCTGGAAGGGTGGGTGCCTGTATCCTGAGTTTTCTGTCTAAGGCTAGAGTGTTTGTACAAATCCACATAATCGGACCAGTCACTCTTACCTGGGAACTCTTGGGGTGAGTGTCCACTTATAGGCTAAAGCATGTCTTCGCGATACAATATGAGGACCTATTTACTTTGATTCAGCTTTTGTGTGTCGTTTGTTTGCTTCGTGGTTCGAACAATGACCATCACCCATGCTTTTTGGTCAGTAATTGTAACATCCTATTCTTACCCAATGCCTTTTCACTTGTTTTCTCTCATGTTTTCTCTTTTATAATGCCTCCTCGACGTGACAATCAGATACCTAATGAAGAACTGGCAGCTATCATTACGCAGCAAATGGCTGCTGCACTCCCAAACATCATAGCTCAATGTAACCAAGCCCTCAACAACAATAATGCCCCATGCAACTTCAAGACATTCAACTCTGCCCAACCATCAAAATTTTCTGGGTCTCAAGGAGCAACTGCACTTCTACAATGGTTCGAGAGTCTAGAGAGCACCTTCAGACATGTTCAGTGTCCAAACGAGCGAAAGGTAGAGTTCGCATCTAGTGTTTTTGAGAAACGAGCTTTAACACAAATACTATTAACTGAAAGTGTGGAAAAGAAAAATAAAATACATATAACAGTGGGTTTTTCATTCATTCTTTTGAAGAAGATAACATGCTGTCATGTTTGAAAAGAATTATAAACGGAAATCCATCACAAAAGAAGCCACAAACTAGTGGTTGTGGGTTGATGTTAAGTGCAAGTGGTCTCGGGTTCGAGACCCGTCTTCTTTTAGTCGCTACATTTTATTTTTGTTTGTCTCATAAAGCAATTAAGGAAAATCAGCAAATAATATATAAAACAATTTAAATGAGGATATCCAACCGGGTTAGACACGCGGCTCAGTTGGTCTAGCTGCGTGCATGTTAACACAGCAACGCGAGTTCGAGTCCTGTCCCAGGCCGGTTTTTGCCACATTTTGAGATTTTAATTGTTTTTTTTTAATTCAAAATAAAACCTTTATAATTTATATTCTTTTAAAACCTTTATAATCCTTAAATCCATTATTAATTAAACGAGTTTTTATCTAAAATCTTTTCTTTTAAGAATCTTTAAAAACCATAAATTTATAAAACAAATATTCCTTTTCTCTTTTATAATAACTCTAAAAACAATTAACTACCAGATTATTCTAATCTTTTCATAGTTGATTTATTTATTTATAAACAATAAATATTAGAATCTTATTTAAATAATAACGAGTCATTATGTGTTATTTCAAATCTCTAGGATAACCATACTGTTCGTTCTTTTGGATTTCTAATCCTTCCCTCGCGCGTTATTACAAGAAATCACAACGCAACCAATGTGAGTATACTTGATCCCATTTTTATTTTATCACTTTTGGGTGCAACATGTATTCTATACAAAAACACGCAACCTTTGAAACTTGTTATATGCACACTCTATCCATTTCTATACATGAGACAATTTGATGCTTGTTAATCTCGTATGCCATGTAAACTTTTTGTGTCTATATGCTCATTAACCTGGCTAAACTTATTAAACTTCTGAGACTTCTGAGACTTATTAGACTTCTTATACTTATTAAACTCCTATGCTATAGGAGTACGCACCGCCCTTGAGTGAGTCTTGGGGTGTTTGCGTTGGAAACTTGGGTTTGACATATGGTGACACCGTTGCAGCGTATTAGTAACTTGTATTATGTTGTTCATGTTGAATATGAGTGCTTAAACTTTTTATTCTACTTTATGCTATGTATCAAACTTGTATACTCGCCAACATTTTGTTGATGTTATTTTAATACATGTTGCAGGTTGATAGACGAAGTGATCAAGAAAACAAGCTAGGATGAACCTAGAAACCCATCTAGAATAAACAACGTTTTGAACTATTTTTGATAGAATGTTTGAATCTTATATGACATTTTAGCATTTATGAAATTTGATTTAATCTATATTGTCACAATTAGTGTTATGATGCTTTTGAGCGATTTGTTCGTCTCATCCCGATGTTTCCGCCATCGGTTGGGGTGTGACAGTAACGAACATTTCGGAACTTGATCATAAGTTAAACATGCCCTAATTATCCTTTACATAGCTTAGAAATAGGCTTTGAGGTGTTTGGTGCGCAAAAATAAACTTTTTGATCAATAGGGACTAAAAGCGTCAAAAAGTGCATAAGTTTGCATTTTCGCGCATATCTTACGTTCTGAATATATCCGGACATCCAAAAATTTATGTAATCATTAAAATACTTTATTTTAGTGATTGGCATGAAAAAATTCCATTCGTCGCGTAATTTGGATCGTTTTTCGCGTCCGTTCGTGTTTCGTCGTAATTAACCGAACAACGCAACCGTACGACCAAATGAACCAACATACGACATATTTTTTAGCATATTTTAAGTTCCCTATACTTTAGCTTCATTTTAGAGCCTTGAAATGGGGTTAACGGGGCTTAAACATGTCAAAAATGCATCGAAAACCAAGTTCCTGGGCTGCAGGGACCATTTCTGACAATCTGCCAAACTATGGCTCAGGAAGGGCGCATAAGACTTCTCTAAGTCTTACGCGGGGCGCGAGATCCCCCCCAGTTCAGCAGAAGTTGATTCCAGCTTGATCCAGCTGTTCCCATGGTTTGCAAATGGTTTTAATCAATCTTGGGGCTTGTTTTGGGGCACCCATGGTATTGCAAATCAGTGGGTGCACTTGTAAGGCCAAGATTAAATCTTGGTTTTCGAGAAACGATCTTAACGGTGGCCCGAAAACTATAAATACCCCCATTATTTCATTTGCAACTCACACCTTGATCTGAATTCTCTCTAAGTTGAAGGTTAAAACCTTCATACCTGAGAAATTTTCAAATCAAATATCCTTTTCTTGGACCTCTTGTAAGTATTCTTTCTTTCTTTTACGCGTTTTAAGCACGAAAGTCAAACTGTGTTTGACTTTCAGCTTTGACCAGTTTATGGTCAACACGAAATTCGTTTGAACTTCGTAACGTGAGCGTAATCACGATGGTCATAGTCCTTGGTGACTATACCTACTGATTACCACGTTATTTAGGCTTAGTGACGAGTCATAGTTTCGGTCAAAATGCGCATTTATGCATATTTTGCAACAAAACTATTCTTGGGTATCAAAACCGTTTGTTTTGATACCAAACTTGTTTTCAAACTTCGTTCAACATGTTTTAACATGTTTAACTCGTCACTTTAGGTTTAGTGCTTATATAGGGTCGTAAGATAAGTGGTCTAAACAACCGCTTAGACTTCCGAACCCGACCCGTTTGGTCGATCATTAGGATCCGACCAAACACATTAGGTGACCATAGTTGTATAGGGAATAACCTTCCGAGGTTATACCTTATGGTCACTTCGTTTAGTTAGTTGTATGATAGGTAGTTTATATGTCTTAGAAAAATGACCAAAATGCCCTTTTTGCACATAAATTCATTTTAAGCATATGTAACTTAATTTTTGACATCTAAACTGATTAGGAAACATTATTAGACATGTTAAGGCATATGTTACTTGTCATAGGACTAGTTAGGCGGTGCGAACGCGTTTTACGCGAACGACGCGTTAAAGTAGCGTAAGCTACCTAAACGAGTCGTAATGGGTCGTAAGCACTTAGGTTAGGTTTCGATTTAGTATGTAGGCTTTGTTAAACCATGTCATATGAGTTCCAATGCTCATTTGGTTTACGAAACGTCATCCTATCCGATCTTCCGATTTAGGTCCGGTGTACTTACATAGTTACCTATATTAGGTGCCGTTTGATTCCGTGATCCCTCTAGCTTTGCTTGGTTGTTATTCAAGACTCTAAGCATCCTCAAGTGAGTACATCGTCCCCCCTTTTACGTTTTCAAATGTTTTGCGGTGAAACACATGTGCCTACTTGTTACTTTCATGCTTTTCATGCTTTCATAATATATACTTGCTATGTTCATTAGTACACTTATAGTACATGATTTCATTATGTTTTGCTATGTATGATTCACTGAGCATGCTAGCACATTGATTTTCATATATTATATTTTGTTGCATATGCTCATCCAGCATATGGACACATTGTTTTACATTACATTTTTGTTGCATATGTTCATCCAGCGTATGGACACATTGTTTTACATTTTGAACTGTTGGAACCGTTTGGAACTATTTGATTCATGTGAACCGTTTGGAACTGACTGGTTGATGTGAACCGTTTGGAACTGTTTGATTCATGTGAACCGTTTGGAACTGATTGATTGGTGTGAACCGTTTGATACTGTCTGAACCGTTGGGTTAGAGAAGTGATTAGGTAACGGGGCGGGTGTAATGTGTTAAAAGCATGGTGGATACGCCGCTGGTACTTCCTATATATAAGTGCTTTTAACACATTATATATCGTTGCGTTATCTAGATCACTTGGGCATGTGTTTTCAAAACAAAGTTATATTACAAGGTTTTTCTAACAATATAAATCATTCGAGTTTTATTACAAAAACGATTTACAAATCTGGATACATAAACAAATGTTTTTAAGTTAAGATTCATGGCATCGAGGTTTTATAAATTATAACAAATCTATTTTGACCTGGTCATTTCAATTTACAATATAAACATTTTACAAAACATGGTTTTCTAATATCGAATAACAAAGTTGTTTGAGTTATTTCAAAAGGTAAAACGAGCCATGAATCTGACACTCACATAAAACCTATGTACTCGCCGGTATTTTTATGCTGACGTATTTTCACATGTGTTTCAGGTACCATAGTTGATGATGATATTGATGCATGCTCACATAGGAATGGACGAGGCCTTGGTGACTTAATAACAATGATAGATAATTGTTCATGTTTTGTTTCAAATTTCAAATTTCAAATACAATGTAATACACTTAATTCAATAAAACAGAACTTTTATCCATGTGTTGTGAAACAATGATTCTGTTACGACACTCCCTGACGTTTCCGCCACGGTTTGTTGTTTTAACGCGGTCGGGGTGTGACAATTTATGTGTTTAAACAAGTGGCGTTATGCAATTCTTCCATGAAATCAAGCCCCTGCTTTGTCATGATGTTTTCAAGCCAGTAGACTTCCTGCTCTCCGCTGTCGTATATAACGGTCACTATGTCTGTTTCATCATCAAAACGCCATGATGTCATGACAGGTTCCGGATTTACATCTGATTTGATTGGTCCAAATTTCCTTGTTAATGCTTTCATAAGCATATATGTTTCATGGCATTCATTGTCCAGAGCGATGCCAAGGGATATGATACCCCTCTGTATCTCTTCTCCCATCTTCAAAATTGCCTTGACCGTCCTAACATACACCCTACTTCTGTTGTCAAAACGCAGGACGAATCGCCTGATTGCCAGAGTGTATCTACACCAAACGATTGTTGCCATTTTTGGCGTTTTGGTTAAGTTGGCGTTTTTGGTTAAAGATGTTTTTGCAGAAATGGATAGATTGAAGTGATTATGGAAGCGATGTTTTACGTCGTTTATATAATGATGTTTTTGGCGCGTAATTTAGGAGAGAATTTCTTCTAATAAATGTTAATAACTGAAATTCAGTTACTGTGTTGTTTCCTCTTCCTGTAATATCAAACACGTTTTATCACTAATTTTTGGCGTTTTGTTTTTAAAGGCGTTTTGTTTTTTTTAATGGCGTATTATCATTTGATGGCGTTTTGAATTTAAGCGGTAAAAGACCATTTTACCCTTTAATGAAGCGCGTCCCACATAATGAAATTGATGTTATTTACGAAAACGTCACCGCGCAATCTAGTCCATGGATTGTTTTGATCGGACGACCCATAAGCGTTCTCACCGTTCTCACACTTTCAATCGTTTTCTCTAAATCCTGACCCGTTCATATGAAACGATTATACTATTAGATGCTACAAAGAAATTGATAGTAAAAATGACAAATATAAAAGTCTTAAAATTTTGTACCTGAAAATATTATAGTTGCAGGCTTGTCGCATATGGATCAAGAAAGAAAAACCATTTTGGCCATAAAAATTGGTGTATAAATTATCAAGTGCTTTTGGTACAATATCAATTTGAAATTTTTTTCAAAGTCAGCGAATTAATCCTCCAAATATGTTATTGGCGAAATTCATCACATCGTGATACACTTGCTTTCGAACCAGGGAAAACCCTCACTTAGGGCCGAAATCCATGAACACTTGAAGACACGACAGTGCGGTGAGGTAAAATCCGCTCAGTTCAAAGATAGACCAAGCGATCGCCGCCTACTCGCCTAGTCTTCTATCATCACCAGGTGCTGCCAAAACTAAATAGTGATGGCTTGAATCTAACTTGAGTCACTTGGAACACCAGCTCTTTTCTTTACCACTCCACTATCATTGACACACTTAGTAAATGGTACAAAGAAATCGAACTCCAGTCACTTTAAACTGGTTTATTTAAAGTGAAAATCAAAAAATAATTATTGGTGTTGATATGTTACTTTTATATTAATTAGTTGTTTCTGGAAGAGAGAAAAAGACATGTGTAAACAGTAAACCCATAATCCACCGCAAATTGTGTTGACTACTCAAGTATATTAACATGGTTCATTTAAAAAATATAGATGATTACATATAAAACTCACTCAGTTTACTTAGTTTAATAAAAGTATAAAACAGTTTAGTAGCAAAGCGCCTTTAGCCTAGAGATAAAAAGTGTTGGTTAATGTTTTGATATTTAAGTGGTGAGGTTTCAATTTTCGTAGTGGACAGATATATTTACTTTAGCTGTAAAATTAGAAAGTATGTGAGTACTGAGTTGGCATTCTAAAAAATAATAAATCAGTTTAGGCCACACGGGGTGGTCCGTTATACCACCCCGATCACGCGTTATTTTATACCGCTACACCGCCGCCGCCCGTGATAGAAACGCGTTGAAGTATAACGCGTGCTGTATATAACGCGTTGAAGAAGTTGAATTGTAATTGAATTTCCTTTTGTCGTTTTGCAATTGAAGTTGAATAACGGAAGAATGATTGCATTTCATTTTGTCGTTTTGCAATTGAAGTTATACAAATCCACTGATATTCAGAAATTGATTTATTGTTTTAAGATATTAAAATAAAAAATTAAAAAAATTAGTAGAGTGATGAAATTCCATCACTAGTGATACCACCCCGCCTACATTTCTATCACTAGTGATAGAATTTTGGTTGATGACATAGCATGATCTGATTGGACAATGGGAGTGATAGTTTCTATCACTAGTGAACCACCCCTAGTCCCCTTAGGCTACATACGACTACACGGAGGTCCGTGAGCAATCCTAGAAAACTTTTGCTTAATCATTTTTCTAGCCATACGCCCTTCTACAACCACAATAATTATTCCATAAATCACCTCGACTTGTTAACAAAATGTTTCATAGATATACACAAACCATTCTTTTGGGTTTCACTATCCCATTTTTATACATAATATTGCCCTTTTTGATTGAAGATCTTAAGTAGACAACAGTCTTTCCTTCGAGACATGATCTCAGTTCTGGTGCCTAACATTCTTGTTAAATTCTAAATCTCAGGTTAGTGTCAATTGCCCCTTTAAAGTTCATGACCTCAATTTCAAAAATATAAATCCTTTCGAAACTCAAGGTCTTAATTTTGCACACCTTGCATCATTGAGATTCAAGACCTCGTTTTAACATATTTTTTACATTATATATGAAATCAAGAGTTAGTGTACATGCCTTTGTCCTTGGGATATCTGATCCTATCAAGTTGTCTCATTTTATTGGTTGACTTCGAAGCCAACCATGTTTCATGTTAATATGTAAGTTTTGGGAATAATGTCTGTTAGGGGCTGTTTGACAACTTCTGAATGATTAAGTGCTGAACCAATAAGAGGTCTGAACCATTAAGTGCTGAACCAGTAAGATATCTGAACCATTAAGAGACAGTATAATGCTTAACCGTTTAGAGGCAAATATCTGACCAATTCAGATTAAAGGTCTTAACCATTCAGACTCAGTATAATGCTTAACCATTTAGAGACAAATGTCTGAACCATTCGGACATCTACTCGTGAAACAAACAGTCTAAACCATTAAGTTCCGAACCAGTAAAAGGTCTGAACTATTAAGAACATCATTAAGAGGTAAACAATCACCGGTTAAAAATACAACGCGTTTTATGTTTGACGCGTGATACAATACATTGGCGGTGGTATTTGGAAAACAATCATGCGTTATACACAAACATCAAGGGCTAAAAACCAACCACCCCGGGTGGCCTTAGACATGTTAATTCAACTTATTCCTCGTGTATAGTGCAAAACTTGAGAAATTTACCCTAGTGGTGTAAAACTTGAGAACATTATCGTTATTTTCATTTGAATTTATAACACCTCGAACAAACTAATAGGTATGAGTTATTAATCAACGCTAGTATTAACCAATTTAACTATCTGATATAGACTGGAAGAGATAAAAATAACAATATTATTTCTTAAAAATTTCGATTAATTTATGTATAAAAATAACTATATGATATAGGGATTTTTAAATTTGGTAGGTTTGCCAATTTTTTGAAATTACAAACCAACTAAAAAATTATAATTAACACCATAAATAAAGATGTAAATCATGTTAATCATTAATTTGCACGTTATTAGCTAAAAAGGGGAAGTTTGTAAGATTGACGAAATTGATGGAAATTCTTGATTGATGAAATTTGAGTCCTTAATCATGGAATTCGAGCCTGACAGCTAGGCTACGGTGGTTTGTCATGTGACTCGGTCGAGACCTTACCGTCGTCTAGGGTGTTCAACGAATCGCATAACGAATTTTCGAATTAATCGAAACAATTTTTTTGAATTTTTATTTTTATTAGAATTCGAATTTAATTCGAATTCGATTTAGATTTGGCTTATTCGATTTAATTCGATCAGTATATGAAACTCGAATTCAAATAAATTAGATTTAGTTTAAATTCACCATAACAATAAATTATTTTAGTTTTATTTTTAAAACTATTACAAACTAACTATTTTAACATTAAAAATAGTCTACAAAATTAATAAACAACAGTGAGTCAAAAAAAAAACCAAAATCAGAAGTGTAACATCCATATACAAACTTATACTAGCCATAATGCCATATGATAAAAGGTTCAAAATAAAATACAAATAGATTAACTTTTAAAACAAGAACGTTCGCATTAAAATTTAACAAAGAATGAATAGTCTAACCTTCAAAAAAATAAAAATAAAGTGTGAGCTATGAAGATCACGCGTTCTATAACATCATCACGTGTGGTTTAATGACCACCCTGGTTGGCCTTAGACTTGAGTATAGATCTCTTAGACATGTTAATTCAATTTATTCCACGTGTATAGTGCAAAACTTGAGAAATTTACCTTAGTGCTGTAAAACTTGAGAAATTTATCTCTATTTCCATTTGAATTTATACCACCTCGAACAAACTAATAGGTATGAGTTATTGATCAACGCTAGTATTAACCAATTTAACTATCTGATATAGAGTGGAAGAGATAAAAATAACAATATTATTTCTTAAAAATTTTGATTAATTTATGTATAAAAATAAGTATATGATGTAGAGATTTTTAAATTTTGGTAGGTTGCCAATTTTTTGAAAGTGTTAATTACTGTTTTCGTCCTTGTACTTTGTCAAAAATAACTATTTCAGTCAATTAGTTTAAAAATTGCAATTTCAGTCCCCGTGGTTTCACTTTCGTAACCATTTCAGTCCACCTCGTAACCATTTCAGTCCCTGTACTTAACAAAATAAATGGATTGAAATTGTTATGAAAGTGAAACCAAATGGACTGAAATGGTTACGAAAGTGAAACCATAGGGACTGAAATCGCAAATTTTAAACTAATAGACTGAAATAGTGATTTTTGACAAACCACGTGGACGGAAACAGTAATTAACTCTTTTTGAAATTACAAACCAACTAAAAAAATTATAATTAACACCATAAATAAAGATGTAAATCATGCTAATCATTAATTTGCGCGTTATTAGCTAAAAAGGGGAAGTTTGTAAGATTGACGAAATTGATGGAAATTCTTGATTGATGAAATTTGAGTCCTAAATCATGGAATTCGAGCCTTACAGCTAGGGTACGGTGGTTTGTCATGTGACCCTGTCGAGACCTTCCTGTCGTCTAGGGTGTTCAACGAATCAAATAACGAATTTTCAAATTAATCGAAACAGTTTTTTTTGAATTTTTTATTTTTATTAGAATTCGTATTCAATTCGAATTCGATTTAGATTTGGCTTATTCGATTTAATTCGATCCGTATATGAAACTCGAATTCAAATAAATTAGATTTAGTTTAAATTCACCATAAACAATAAATTATTCTAGTTTTATTTTTAAAATTATTACAAACTAAGTATTTTAACATTAAAAATACTAGTCTACAAAATTAATAAACAACAATCAGTCAAAAAAACCAAAATCAGAAGTGTAACATCCATATACAAACTTATACTAGCCATAATGCCACATGATAAAAGGTTCAAAATAATATACAAATAGATGAACTTTTAAAACATGAACGTTCGCATTAAAATTTAATAAAGAATGAATAGTCTAACCTTCAAAAAAAAAATAAAGCGTGAGCTATGAAGATGATGTTTTGTAAAAGATCACGCGTTATATAACATCATCACGTGTGGTTTGATGACTACCCTGGGTGGTCTTAGACTTGAGTATAGATCTCTTAGACATGTTAACTCAATTTATTCCACGTGTATAGTGCAAAACTTGAGAAATTTACCGTAGTGCTATAAAACTTGAGAAATTTATCTCTATTTTCATTTGAATTTATAACACCTCGAACAAACTAAAAGGTATGAGTTATTGATCAACGCTAGTATTAACCAATTTAACTATCTGATATAGAGTGGAAGAGATAAAAATAACAATATTATTTCTTAAAAATTTCGATTAATTTATGTATAAAAATAAGTATATGATGTAGGGATTTTTAAATTTTGGTAGGTTGCCAATTTTTTGAAAGAGTTAATTACTGTTTTCGTCCTTGTACTTTGTCAAAAATCACTATTTCAGTCCATTAGTTTAAAAATTGCAATTTCAGTCCCTGTGGTTTCACTTTCGTAACTATTTCAGTCCACCTCGTAACAATTTCAGTCCCTATACTTAACGGAATAAATGGATTGAAATTGTTACGAAAGTGAAACCACAGAGACTGAAATGGTTACGAAAGTGAAACCATAGGGACTGAAATCGCAATTTTTAAACTAATAGACTGAAATAGTGATTTTTGACAAACCACAGGGACGAAAACAGTAATTAACTCTTTTTGAAATTACAAACCAACTAAAAAAATTATAATTAACACCATAAATAAAGATGTAAATCATGCTAATCATTAATTTGAGCGTTATTAGCTAAAAAGGGGAAGTTTGTAAGATTGACGAAATTGATGGAAATTCTTGATTGATGAAATTTGAGTCCTAAATCATGGCATTCGAGCCTGACAGCTAGGCTACGGTGGTTTGTCATGTGACCCTGTCGAGACCTTCCTGTCGTCTAGGGTGTTCAACGAATCGCATAACGAATTTTCGAATTAATCGAAATAGTTTTTTTGAATTTTTTATTTTTATTAGAATTCGTATTCAATTCGAATTTGATTTAGATTTGGCTTATTCGATTTAATTCGATCCGTATATGAAACTCGAATTCAAATAAATTAGATTTAGTTTAAATTCACCATAAACAATAAATTATTCTAGTTTTATTTTTAAAATTATTACAAACTAAGTATTTTAACATTAAAAATACTAGTCTACAAAATTAATAAACAACAATCAGTCAAAAAAACCAAAATCAGAAGTGTAACATCCCTATACAAACTTATACTAGCAATATTGCCATATGATAAAAGGTTCAAAATAATATACAAATAGATTAACTTTTAAAACATGAACGTTCGCATTAAAATTTAATAAAGAATGAATAGTCTAACCTTAAAAAAAATAAAGTGTGAGCTATGAAGATGGTCTCATGATGTAGTGATGGTAAGCTAGTTACTAGTAGTGATGTAAGGGGCTCTTTGGTAGCCTTTGAATGGACATTAAGATGATTACTCTTGATGGAACCATTAAGAATTTTACCAATAGGAAGGTAGAAGAATGTGAGATGTGATGATTTACCATTTAGAGGTTACCTCTTAACCATTCAGACTTGAGGTTACCCCTTATCTATATAATAAAAGAAACCAATAAAATGACACTTGTCATTATTTTAGACCATCTAATATTACTTTTTTTTTTTGAAGGTGACTTTCTATGTACTGGACCTATTGGTCACCGGGTTCATGTCGAAGACATTCCCCCGTCAACCCCGCACTCTCGGACGCGATGTTCGATCGGGCCCCGGCCGCCTTGTAGATAATTATTATTTAATTTAAATTATTAAATTTAATATATGTTTCAAACATTTAAGAAATTATAGATAAAATTCCATAAATTATCTTATTATTTATTTATATTAATTACTACGTTATTATTCTAGACTATCTACTCTTACTTAATTGTAGATAATTATTATGTATTTAAATATCATGGGAAAAATAATCATTTTACAAAAAGTTAACTAAAAATGTTAACGTCAGTTTGTTGAAAAAATGAAATTCGTACAAAGTTCGCTTTCTGTAATTAATTAATAATGATTAAAGACAAAATATGTAAAAATAAGTCAAAGTTAAAAAAAAGTTTGACATTTACAAGCTAATACTCCAAAATAAAAAGAGCTTTCACCATTAATTAAAAATTAATAGGCTATTATTCTATACCATCTACTCATACTTATTTTTGAACGGCGATATTCTAAAACAGGCGATAAGTATCGCACCCGCTTAGCAGACCCTCCACCCCACTCTGGCACAAGACTATGTTGTCTTAACCGGGCCCACGCTTGGCATCAGAGTTTGGCTTGGCGCTCCCCGAGAAATTTCCAGCCCACCGGCATCCCCTGCAGTTGCATCCTCCACAAGAGTCAAGACTATCGAGAGTAAATGCATTGTAATAGAAAACTCGGGTGTGCTCCAGGATTCGAACTTGAGACCATAAGGTCCCAAGCCTTATCCCTTCATTGCATAACCACTGAGACAAGTCCCAGGGTTATTTACTCTTACTTAATTGTAGATAATTATTATTTCTTATTATTTGTTTCAAACATTTATTATTTATTTATATTAATTACTAGGTTGGAAATTATATCTTAATAATTGAAACAGATATCGAACATTTTCATAACGAGGGTGGAGGGAACGATTTTTTTGCTTAACAAATAATTTATTTATTTAATATATTTAAAATATAAGAAGAATAATAACTACATTTATCATACTAATAAATTTATCAAAAAACAACCACCCTTTTAAGATGCAACTCAAGTCTATATATTTAAATTTTAAAGTTATATATCTTAATAATTACCGATAATTTATACTTATCTAATTAATTTAAATATTATTTTGTAGCTATAAGTTTATCTAATTGGCTAATTGCTATATGCCTAATCTAAACATTTCAACAATATTTTTAGAACTAATAAATTAAGACCACTGTTATTTAAATAAAATTGGGTTCACGTCGTAAGAAAGTCGATGATATAGTTTGTCTTCTAATCAATAGTTCAAATGCTTTCATATTTATAAACTTGATAAACATCACAAGTTTTGATCATACATAAAACAAAATTTTGTTGGAATATCAGAAAAGTGTCTTAAAATATCATTTTATAATTGTTAAATCTTCGTTATTAACTATTTGATATTTTATTTACTTAACCCGTGTAATACACGGGGTTATAACCTAGTAAATAAATAAAAGAAAAACCACCTTTAAAAACTTAATAATTCAAAATCAATAGAAACCACCTCTTAAACTTTGGGGGTGTTTGGCCTAGCTTTTTTTATCTAAGCTTATAGCTTTTTTAGTTTATTTTTACAAAATAAGCACTAATGGGTGTTTGGTTTAGCTTTTTAAGCTTATGCTTATTAGTTTATATAAGCTAATTTTAAGAAGCTTATGGGAACATGGTTTTTTAGCTTATTTGAATAAGCTTATTTGAAGAATATAGTTTTTTACTCATTACACACAATGATATTATACCCCTTCCCATAATACAAAATAACTTAACAAACAACTAAAGATTAATTATTAATTATCAACTTATAGAATATAAGCTAATCCAAACACTTAAAAATAGCTTATCAAATGTAAGAAAATAAGCATAAGCTACTTTAAAATATAAGCATAAGCCAAAAAAATAAAAGCTAGGCCAAACACCCCCTTTCTCTCTCTCACTCTCTTTAAACTCTCTTTTTCTATGAGCCACCACAACCATCGTGTTGTCATCTCCATCACCGTCTAAAACCACCGCCACCTGAAATCAGTTCCTCATTTCCGGCGGCAACCAAACTCCACTGATAACCACCATATCCGGACGGTTCCTCAAATCCGACAGTCACCAAGCTCCACCTCACCGATAACCAGAAGAACCCCTTCGTTTAAATCAGATATGTACAATCACGTTTGAATCAAATCCATAAAATCTCTTTTGAATCACTGGCCTCATATCGCGTTTGAATCCGATCTGTGAAATCACATATCATTTGGGTGGGTGAGAGAGAGCGTGGTGGTGGTCAGAGGTTGGGAGAAGATGCGATGGTAGGGTTGGTTGTAGATCTGGCGGTGGAGGTGGTTATAGATCCGGCGGTGGGGGTCGTTGTAGATTGAGTGGTGGTGGGAGTCGGATTGAGCGGTGTGAATTTTATACGGCGGGGTTGGTGGCTGCAGATTCAACAGGGGTGTGGGTGGATCGGGGTGGCGGTGCTCGACTGGTGGGTGAGTTAGGTGGTGTTGAAGTCGGTTTGTCGGAAAAGATCAGATTCTCTCACACGCTCACTGTGTGCTTTTGTAGAAACGATGAAGATGATTACAAAGAACAAGCTTGAAGAACAATTTTCATTTTTTATTCAGATTTACGATTCTGAATTAATTCTGATGTTGATGTTGGAATCTTGATTCCGAATTTCACATTGTCCATTGCATTAAGTTTTGGCTTTGATTTGATAAAGTTTTGTTCCGATTTGATTGTCGCATCAACAACAATATTTTGATTAGAAACTTCTGTTGTTGTTGAAGATGAGTAGAGAGAGAGCGAGTGTTAAGAGAGAGCGAGAGTTAAGAGAGATAGAGAGTTTTTAATTTTTTTTAGAGTGAATTGCAAGTTTTGTCCTTTATCTTTAGGCCATTTTGCAGGCGCTGTCCTTTATGTTTAAAGTTGACGAGTTTTGTCCTTTATGTATAAAAATCAAGCACGTTTTACCCTTTGGGCCTAACCCAGTCAGTTTTCCCAGTTAAAGTTGATCACGTGCATGTCATGTGAGGGGTAGTTATGTCATTTAATGTGCACCCTGATCATTTACCCCCAATTTAAATAACCCCAAACCCTAATTCTTCCCATTCCCCCAAATCGTTCATCATCAAGAACTGCAAGCATCGATCTTTCCCCAAATTGAAGATGGTGAAATGCCGATGTGGTAAAGAAGCAATAATCTTGACTTCTTGGACCGGCAATAACCCTGGTCGCAGATTCTATGGTTGTCCAGATCAAGGTTCAACATGTGGATTCTTAGGCTGGTATGATCTTACAAGGTCTCAACGATGCGTGGACATTATCCCAGGTTTGCTTAGGGCAAGGAAAAACCTTGAAGCTGCTAACAGAGTTCTTGTAGACAGAATTAAAGTCACTAAAGATGCCAACAGAGTTCTTGAAGAAAAATTGTATGACAGTGAAAGCAATTCTAGGAAATTGAAGAAGATGTTGGTTTATAGTTGGATAGGGTTTATGTTGTTTGTTCTTTTTTGGATGTACTGACTGTATGCACTGATGGTTTTGGTTCTAGGATTATGCAAGGCTATTGTAGTGCAAATATGCACAGTTTTTGTAAACCGGTGTTTATGAACATATGTGTTAATGAATGTTGGATGTGTTTATGCAAGGCTATTGTAGTGCAAATTTGACCCATTTCAATACAAAGTGACTGACCATAAAACTGGCCATTTAGATGTGCAAAAAAGTGGCCATTTAGACCTCACACATATTATTCAGCAGCATATCAGAAACTGCCCTACCTGTAATAAGTTATAAAGTGTTAAGTGCACATGCCAGAGAAATATGATAAGTTATAAACTGTTAAGTGCACATACCAGAGAAATATGCTCTGCACCAGTGTAAAGGGGGGATCTTTGCCAACCACAAGTGGGCTTTCTTGTTGAATGCCTTTAGTTCGTCCATTGCAGTTGTAAATTCTGGAATAGTTGTGGCCGTTGCACACTTCCATAATTTATCCTTGTATAGCTTTCCTTTAAACCGCAGCTTCATATTTTCATGAATGTGCCTGAGACAGTATCTGTGCTCAGCACAAGGAAACAACTTTGTGATAGCTGGTAGAAGTCCCTGGTCATATGACAACATATTAGCATATTTAATATGTAATGATGTGATTAAAGTAACATATTTTCATGAATGTACCTTTTGTCTATCACTGATGAAGGTAAAGTTTGAGTTACAATGAAGATCAAGGTCATCAGCCATGAGTTCCAAAAACCAAGTCCATGAACTAAGGCTTTCTGACTCAAAAATTGCATAACAAACAGGATAAAGTCCATTGTTACAGTCTACCCCAACTGCAGTTAGGATTTTCCCTGGGAATGGGCCTTTCATAAAAGCCCCATCCAGCCCTAAGAAATCTCTGCCCAATGCCTTGAAACCCTGTCTTAATCCTGCCAAACACACATACATTCTTTTAAACTGTCTTGTTGGACACCTTGGATTACCAGTTTCCAACTCAATCTTAACAGTGCTTCCCGGATTCTTATCCAGCAATTCATTGGCATAATCCCTGAGCAAGGAATACTGTTCTGTGTAGTCCCCTTCTGCCTGTTTCTTAGCTCTAACTTTTTCCCTGTATGCCTTATATCTTGAGATCCCAATTGAATACTTCCTTTGAAACTGCTCCTGAACTGCTCTCACAGGGACATCTGGGTTCTCATCTATCTGTTCTAACATCTCTCTAGATAGAAAAGCAGATGTACAAGCATAATGTTTCCTACTTTGAATGCAAGTATGGTTGGTATTTAAAGTCCTTACCAATCAGGTTTCAGCCTCTTGAACTTTAGAAATTAAACATACCCAAGGACATTGATATTGATGGGGGTTTGTCCTTTTGCCCCTCCCGCCCACATTTATGTCCCCTGCTTTTTCACCAGATTCCTTTTCATTGCCCTTTGACTTTTCAGCCCCTATAGATTTACCTTTTTCTAAAACAGCCCCTTTACCCTTACCTTTTTCTAAAACTGGACCTTTACCCTTACGTTTAGCTCTTTTAGCTTTGGGTTGGCTATCAACATGTACCCCATTATCATCAACTTCAAAATCAGGTCTGCTACCTTGGCAAACTGCACGTACCCTTGAATGATCTTCCTTGACTATTTTTATCAACCTCCTAGTTTCAACAGCATGCTTCTTTATCAACTTCTTGGCTTCCTGTTTACTTCCAAATAACTGCCCTAGGTAGATGTTACCCATGTTTTCATTTTCCCTCTTAACTCTGTGTAATTTCTGTGTCCTTTTGCTGGTATCAAATTCATCAGACTCTGGCCCACTAAGAAACAACTCATTATCTAACACTTCCCCTTGCAAATCTGGATGAACAGTAGGGTGCTCATTAATATTGTCCTCCTCTACATCTAAATCCACATGCATCCTATAATCAGACATGTCAACTTCATGGTCTGTTATATTGTTAGTCTCATCAGCAATATAGTCACTGTCATCCTCACTAGCCTGATCATTTTCACTTGAACCATCTACCTCATTATCCTGATCCACCTCATTATCATCATTTTCACTTGAACCATCTACCTCATTATCCTGATCCACCTCATTATCATCATTTTCTACACTAACCTCATTATCATCTTGATCTTGTAGTTCTAAATCATCTAAACCTGCAGTTTCATCATTAACCTCCTGCCTAGACCCACTACCTTGACCAACTTCTAAACCTGCAGTATCATTGTTAACCTCCTGCCTAGACCCACTACCTTGACCAACTTCTAAATCATCTAAACCTGTAGTGTCATGACCAAGCTCATACCAAACATCAAAGTTTAACTTAAAAGGAACAACTGAAAATGGTCCAGGTTCATCAATCTCCTCTATGGTAACAGGTGGCTTAGCTTTAACTGGTGAAAAAATCTCTTTAATGTTTTTCAACCCATGTGATATGTAGACATTGATTATCTTGTGCTCTTCCACATGTGTACCCAAGTTAAGGCAATCTTTGTCACAGCTCAAGTGTTCAAGACCATGGTCTAAAATTTTTTTAGGATGTAAAAACATGTAACACATTGGTTCTACAGCATTATACCCTAAATTATCAAGCATAAGATCAACCTCATGTACAGAGAACTTGTCGATGTCAATCAAGTCTACATGATCGATCTTACCTCCAACATACATACGACCTGGAGGTTGTGTTAATCGACCACCATGATGAATACGTAGAGTGAATAGATGAGGAAAACCATCTGCAACATGATTTCAACATTATCAGAGTTAATCGACATAGATGAACAAGAAATTAGGGTTTATAATCACATAAACCTTACCATATAATCGAACAACTTCGGAATCTGGCATCGTTGTTTCTCTGATGTACCAGCCATCTTCATCGGACATCTTTGTGGCTAAATCCTAAATTTCGAAAGCTAAAGGGGGAAGGAGATGAACCAGAGAAGAGTGGAGGATCAAAGTGGTGTTATACTGAAAAGATAGGGTTTATATTTGGGGAATCTTGTGCATTTGTGAATGTGCACATTAAATGACACAACTACCCCTCACATGACATGAACGTGATCAACTTTAACTGGGAAAACTGACTGGGTTAGGCCCAAAGGGTAAAACGTGCTTGATTTTTATACATAAAGGACAAAACTCGTCAACTTTAAACATAAAGGACAACGCCTGCAAAGTGGCCTAAAGATAAAGGACAAAACTTGCAATTCACTCTTTTTTTATATGTATAAATGGGTAAAATTATAAAAGTATCCTCATCTGCTTTGCATATGACCTGATTTAACTGGAAAATCTAACAATCGTTAATGAAAAGGACGTAGTATTTAATGGGTTTTACAAATAAACGATCGTGACTGTAATTATTGAAGTTAAAGGGGTATCCATTGCAATCCGATATGTTCTTACAGGCATGATTCGTTATAGACATCTTTCATATAATTGGGTGATTATGCCAAGTTTCCTATGTGCACGAATGGAACTTTATGCTTATTAAAAGAAAGTTACAAAGGATATCTTATAACTAGCAATCCTTAAAAGAGCATCCAAAATTCTATAGCTCACATACCTATACAAACCTTTATCTTAGTATGACATATCAGATTTCAACTCTTCATAAAAAATAAAACTCTCAGTTTTTCACAACACTATACCTTTATAAACTTTCACCTCACACTTCACGTAATCACCTACTTTTAAATTTTCAATTTAAATACTACATTAACATTGAAAGAATTTTTCTTAACTGAGCTCGGTCTCACCATGAGAGAAGTTCGGATCCACGGGCTACTAAGCTGGATTTGGTGTCCGAAGTAACCCTACAATGCAATCGGTGCGTGGGGGTGTGGTCCAGTTTCACAGACTTGGCTACGTAACTTAAGTTGTGAATGTTCTATACCTCTAAATTAAATGTCATACTCATGAAATTTATATTATTTGTTGGTGATGCCTTAGCTATTAGTCGTCATTAGTGACGAACTACTTAGTGTAAGTATTTTATTTGCAAAATAAGTACTATTTTAAAAGAAAAGAATGAAAGTCAAATCTATTCTATCAGTCAATTGAACAGCCACACCTACAGCCCTTCACATGCCAATATAACTATCCATCTGGACACATATAAATAGCAAGATACCACCCCTCCTACCTTACCTTAAAACTCCAAATTCCCTCATAATTCTCTTGTGCTAGTATGAGCAAACAGAATACAAAGAAAAACAAGAAGGCCAGCAATGGATCATTCCGATCGATTTTCATGCATGCCGACTGGGCCGACATGTTTCTAATGACTCTGGGTCTTTTAGGTGCCATCGGCGATGGAATTTCGATGCCCACGATGTTACTTATCACCAGCACCATCATGAACAATATCGGAGACTCTTCTTCGTTCTCCATGGATGTCTTCACTGACAAAATCAACGAGGTCAATATTACATACATACATACAAACATACTTATACAATCATGTTATTTTAATAGTCAAAGGCTAGTTAAGTTGATCATATATGATAACAACTACCATACGGCTTTAAGCCTGATGTAGATTTAGTGGACGTGTGAGTTTGTCGTTCTAAAAATATATATGATAAGATTTAAAAATCTAACTGGGTTTTAACCTCGTGTATTCAGAATGCTGTAAATCTTTGTTACATGGCTATTGGAATTTGGGTCGCATGTTTTCTCGGTATATTTCTAATTTTTATCTGTTTTCCAACTCATTTTTCATCTTTTTTTCTGACATTTTCCTATGATTATAATAAATTTAATTGCAGAGGGGTATTGCTGGGCAAGAACAGCAGAGAGACAAGCATCAAGATTGAGGTCAACCTATTTAAAAGCAGTATTAAGGCAAGAAGTTGCATATTTTGATTTAAATGTCACAAGCACAGCAGAGATAATCACCAGTGTTTCGAGTGATAGTCTCGTGATTCAGGAAGTCATAAGTGAAAAGGTACATCACGTTTGAACATATAACTAGTTTTATACCCGTCCAGTAGTTTCAACTTTTAAATTTTAACACGCGAATAAAAAAACGCAGGTGCCTATGTTTTTGATGAATACGTCGATGTTTGGTGGGGCATATATCGTCGCATTTATATTACTATGGAGGCTAGCGATTGTTGGGCTGCCGTTTATTGTAATTTTAGTCATACCTGGTTTGATATATGGAAGGGTTTTGATGAAGTTGTCAAGAAAGATCAGGGAGGAGTATAATAAGGCTGGTACTGTGGCAGAACAGGCGATTTCTTCGGTTCGGACAGTTTATTCTTTTGTTGGAGAAAACAAGACTTTATTGGAGTATTCTGCTGCTTTAGAAGGCACTGTTAAATTGGGGTTAAAGCAAGGGATGGCTAAAGGTGTGGCTATTGGTAGTAACGGTGTTGTTTTCGCGGTGTGGTCATTCTTATGTTGGTATGGTAGTAGGTTGGTGATGTACCATGGTGCTAGTGGTGGCACTGTGTTTGCTGTTGGAGCTGCTATCGCTATCGGTGGACTGTAAGTTTTTTTTTTGGTTTGGCATTTCTTCCAACAACTTGTCTATATTTTGCACTCCACCTAATTTGGGATTTTAGATTTTGAAAGAGTAGTTTGTAACTTTCTATCAATAAGATACATTTATTATCATGTGAAACAAACTCGTGATAATGGTGTATTTGACTTATATTTTTCTAATTGAGGTGATAGCTCATTTAAATTTTTTATTGATTGTTTACATTACACTTGTGTATATATCTTGTTTTTATAATTTTAATGATTGGTTTGAAGAATCTTGATAAATCTAATGATGACAGATCATTGGGTTCTGGTTTGTCCAACTTGAAGTACTTCTCGGATGCAATGGCAGCGAGCGAACGTATAAGAGAAGTCATCATAAGAGTCCCCGAAATCGATTCAGACAACATGGAAGGGGACGTATTAGAAGAGGTATCCGGGAGAGTGGAATTCAAGAACGTTAAGTTTGCGTACCCGTCAAGGCCAGAATCTTTGATATTCAAAGACTTCAACTTAAAGGTGCCCGCGGGGAGGACAGTTGCATTGGTGGGTGGGAGTGGGTCTGGTAAGTCGACGGTGATCGCATTGCTGCAGAGGTTTTATGATCCTCAAGGAGGAGAAATTTGTGTGGATGGGGTAAGGATTGATAAGCTTCAACTAAAATGGCTAAGATCGCAAATGGGGTTGGTGAGTCAAGAGCCTGCTCTATTCGCCACCACGATAAAAGAGAACATACTTTTCGGCAAGGAAGATGCCACCATGGAAGAAGTCATCGAAGCCGCAAAAGCTTCAAATGCGCATAACTTCATCTCTCAGTTACCCCAAGCCTATGACACCCAGGTATGAAACAATTTTAATTTGTAACTTTTTTTTTTTCTGATGCAACTATTAGGTAACAAAATGTTGTGAACATGTTTGTTGGTTCCTTTATCGGTTAAAGATACACAAGCACTAGGAAGATCAAAGATGTTAGTTTCTAGGAAGCTTCTCCCTCCCTTGTGGTAGTGGAAGATGCATTAAGAAAAGAGTCCCGATGAAAATAAGTACTATAAGTACATAATTAAATTCTATTTTAGTCATCCATGATCATATATGGTGATCTTTTTGGGTGAAAATTCCTGCTTTAAAGTCAAGTTATATAAAAAAATGATGGGGTGTGGGACAGAATCTCAAGTTCCAAATAACATAATGAACTTGTATACCTTTCACTTTGTTTGAGAAATATGGTGCATTGACGCGTATCTTTCTTTTCACATGTTCCAATTGTCAACTCTTGGTTTAATATAGGGGATAAAAGAAAATATAGAATAGCATGATTGATATGTTATATTTATAAAAATAAGATCAACCTCCCCTACTTGAAAACTCCCCTCCACTGCCTGACATGATGAGAATTTTACAGCTTTAATACACGCCGCATTTAGAAATATTCAAAGCTACTCAAGATTGGATTGTTTTGTTAAAAAGTTACAAGCTGTTTGGTAGCCTCTTAATGACCATTCAGATGCTACCTCTTAATGGTTTAAAACCTCTGAATGAATAAGAGGTAACCTCAAGTCTGAATGGTTAAGAGGTAACATCTGAATGGTAAATCATCACATGTCACATTCTTCTACCTTCTCATTGGTAAAATTCTTAATGGTTCCATTAAGAGGTAGTATCTTAATGACCATTCAGAGGCTACCAAAGAGCCCCTTAAATAGTTAAATCTAGTTTAAGTAAGTCCGAAATTGACAAAGCTCATGAGCTCATAAGGATTGATTTGTTAAAAAGTTTAATAATTAAATCTAGTTTAAATAAATCTGAACTTATAAAAATGAGTTTTTTACCAAAGAGGTATTGTTGAAAAAAATATTTACCATAATAGTGTTGTTTCAAAAGTATTTTCCAAAATAATGTTTATCTTACTTTATTAATTTCTCACTCTTAATATCATTGGATAACCTCATTCCATAAAACAATATGTAATTATATTTTTTTCTTCAACGAATATAAAAATGTTTTTGGCAAACGTAAATATATGTTTTTTTCTAGAAATGCAAAGAGATAACTCATATAAAAATGTTTGTGATTATGTAAATATATCTATTTTTTAGAGATGCAGAGAGAGTTTATATATTACCATCCAGATATTATTATATTATCATCCATGTTATAGTTTTATAATATAAAAACAATGAGTAACAGTAAATAAAAAAATAAATTATATGTGTGTATACATATATAAACTAAATAAACATAAATGTATTTTAATAACAAAAAAAAAAAACAAAATTATATAATGCGATTTTTGAATAATGGATTCGGTTTGAAATTAATAGGTTGAATTCGGTTCAAAGCCACATTTGGAATTTGGTATAGATGTCAGCCATTATAATTTTCTTTGTTAACCAACTCACCATAATTATTTTCTTTTTTATTTTTTCTAAGCAACTTGTTTATCTTATTTCATGTTGTAAACTTATTTCATATGATTCTTTTAGATTATATTTTTAATATTTGATGGAAACATGAATTCAACTCGTTATTCGAGTTTGAATAAGTTCATTCAAGTATGTTTGATATGCATATTCTGATTTTAAAGAGTTGATGTAAAATAAAAATTAAAAGAATCATACAAAATTAATCTATAACATGAAATATGATAAAATTATAACAAGATGATTAAGAAAAAAAAGAAAAAATAATAGTGAGCTTGTTAATAAAAAAATATAATGGCTCATTATCCGAACCAATTTTCGAATTTCGATTTGAATCGAATTCAGCCTATGAATATGAATTTCGCACTGACCCATTAATCGAAATCGATCTAAACAATTTCTATATTTTCCTCTCTCTATATATATATAGCTTATAAAGATAATACACGTAATTAGTTTATTTATTACTGTTGCTCATTTTTTTCTTGGTATGTATATAATGAAACTATAATATGGATAAAAAACACATTAATCTCTTTACAGTTCAGAGAAAAAAAATCTTTAAATTTATTTTCAAATGTGTAGTCTCAAAATTTCGAAAGTATAAAGTATTTAAGGTTAAAAATATAACCTTTTTAATAAAAAACTGATTAAGCAAATTAATTAATTAATTAATTAATTAAGTGAAGTTAACCAATGAAATTAAGAGTGAGAAACATCAAAATGAGATAAAACATCATTTTGGTAAATATTTTTGTGAGAACACTATTATGATAAATATTTTTTCCACCAACACTACTTTGAAAAAAAAAACTCTATAAAAATAGGGGTGGGTTTTAGACAGAACAAGGTTTTTCTGAGAACAGGAAGAAGACAACAAGTCATTCATTTTTTCAATCTTAAAGTTTTTTTTAAATAAAAGAAAAGAGTTTAAATGCAATGTTTATTCATCTCTATTGAAATTGTGAGAAAAAAATATACAAAAAAATTGTTTATTTATAAAACCTGCATATGTGGAAGTCGTATGTATGTTATATTACCTATTTACACATTTGTAGGGTTAATGCTCAAAAGTTTTTAAAAAAATATGAACAAATCATTTTGATTGTTTTATATACGTAACAAATACATTTGTTTGTATATAGTTGAAAGTTTATTAAATATGAACTACTAAGAAAATGGAATAAACAATTTAGGTTTGATCTTTTTGTATCACAAATTTTTAGTGTTTTAAAATAAACTTCAACTATATATAAATAAAACATTAAATAATAAACAAGTAAACTCTTTTTAACTTAAACTAGGCGTGCTTGCTCTTTTTGTTTTTTTGCCTCATGTAAGCTTAGAATAATAAGTCATTTTCACTTCGTACAGGATATTAAATTTAATCTTGCCTCATGTAAGCTTAGAATAATAAGTCATTTTCACTTCATACAGGATATTAAATTTAATTCACTTGGTACATTCACCTTCTGAATTTTTTTTTAATTCATAACGCATATAAAACTTTAAATTTTCGTGTTATGAATTTACATCTTCTGAAAAGCTATATTATATTTCTTGTAAATAACAGGTTGGTGAAAGAGGAGTTCAAATGTCTGGTGGGCAAAAACAAAGAATTGCAATTGCTCGTGCAATAATCAAGTCACCTCGTATCCTTCTTTTGGACGAGGCCACAAGTGCACTAGACACCGAATCAGAACGAGTGGTTCAAGAGGCACTTGATCAAGCAGCCGTTGGTCGAACCACCATCGTCATAGCACACCGTCTCTCAACCATTCGAAACGCAGACATCATAGTGGTAGTTCAGGATGGTCAAGTGGTCGAGTCTGGCTCCCATGATGATCTCATTCAACATGATAATGGCTTCTACACATCACTTGTTCGCCTCCAAGAAACCAAAGGAAAAGATGAACCACATAATCCTAATTACCTGCCTGGGCCATCATCAGTCACTTCAACATATGATGTCCAAAACACAAGTAGCCGTCGGCAACCAATAGTTAGCCGGTCAAGCTCCTCGAGCTCAGTAAACCACGGTGGGGGCGAGAATATTACCTTGAGTGTCAACCAAGAATTTCCTGTTCCATCATTTAAGAGGCTTTTAGCATTGAATCTTCCTGAATGGAAGCAAGCACTGTTAGGGAGCGTGGGTGCAATTCTATTCGGTGCAGTCCAGCCACTTTACGCGTTTGCAATGGGTTCGGTGATATCAGTGTATTTCTTGCGGGATCATGATGAGATCAAGCGTAGAACGATGATTTATGCATTGTGTTTCGTTGGTTTGGCTGTTTTCTCAATGGTAATCAACATCATTCAACATTACAATTTTGCAGCCATGGGTGAGTGCTTAACAAAGAGGGTCCGAGAAAGAATGTTGTCAAAGATACTCACCTTCGAAATCGGATGGTTTGATCAGGATGAAAATTCAAGTGGAGCCATTTGTTCTAGGCTTGCTAAAGATGCCAATGTGGTATGTATTATTGGCTATTTTTGTTTTACTGCAAGCAATAAACAAACCTATTATAGGTTTCTCATTATATGTTAACAATGATTTTGTAGGTGCGATCATTGGTGGGTGATCGAATGGCACTTCTAATTCAAACAATCTCTGCAGTGACGATTGCGTGTACAATGGGGTTGGTAATTGCATGGAGATTGGCATTGGTTATGATAGCGGTCCAACCTTTGATAATTGTGTGCTTCTACTGCAAACGAGTTTTGTTAAAGAACATGTCACAAAAGGCCATGAAATCACAAGAGGAAAGCAGCAAACTTGCAGCTGAAGCAGTCTCGAATCTGCGTACAGTCACAGCCTTTTCATCTCAAGCACGAATACTCAAAATGCTCCAAGAGACACAAAAAGCACCGATGCGTGAAAGCATCAAGCAAGCGTGGTATGCTGGATTCGGGCTCGGGTTTTCTCAAAGTCTGATGGCTTGCACTTGGGCTCTAGACTTTTGGTATGGTGGGAAATTGATTAGTGATGGTCATCTTGGGTCGAAAGCGCTTTTTCAGACTTTTATGATCTTAGTAAGCACCGGAAGGGTCATTGCGGATGCTGGGACCATGACAAATGATCTAGCCAAAGGGTCTGATGCGGTGCAGTCTGTGTTTGCGGTGTTGGACCGTTACACCTTGATAGAACCCGAGGACCCTGATGGTAAGAAGCCCGATATCATTACAGGTCATATAGAGATACGCGATGTGGACTTTGCATACCCTGCTCGCCCTGACATCATGATCTTTAAAGGGTTCTCCATCAATATTCAAGCTGGGAAATCTACAGCATTGGTTGGACAAAGTGGATCTGGAAAATCAACCATAATTGGGTTGATCGAGCGTTTTTATGATCCAATAAAAGGCGTTATCAAAATCGATGGAAGAGACATAAAGTCGTACCATTTAAGAACGCTAAGGAAATATATTGCACTCGTGAGCCAAGAGCCTGCATTATTCGCGGGTACTATACGTGAAAACATCATATACGGGGCTTCTGAGGAAGTTAGTGAATCCGAGATGATCGAGGCTGCAAAAGCAGCCAATGCACATGATTTCATAGCGGTTTTGAAAGATGGGTACCATACACAGTGCGGTGATCGAGGGGTTCAGCTCTCTGGAGGACAAAAACAACGTATTGCCATAGCACGTGCCATACTAAAAAACCCAGTGGTTTTGTTGCTAGATGAAGCCACTAGTGCACTAGATAGTCAATCAGAAAAAGTCGTGCAAGAAGCGCTCGAGCGAATGATGATTGGGCGGACGAGTGTGGTGGTTGCACACCGATTGAGTACCATACAAAGTTGTGACACAATTGCGGTTTTGGAGAAGGGGAAGGTGGTCGAGAAAGGGAACCATGGCTCGTTGCTAGCGAAAGGACCGGCTGGAGCTTACTACTCCTTGGTTAGCCTTCAAAAGACTCCTGCTTCTAACCATACCATTGACTAAAGTTGGGTGGGTCGGTTTGGTTTTTTGTGAACCTTAATGATGGTATATACTAAGATATGTTTGGTAGGCATGTCATTTCTTAACACAGAAATGATCTTGAAATAGTTGATATATTTGTAACCAGTAAATATTTTGCTTTTAATCCAATAATCTAGATTCACGTTAATGTTCAATTGTTAGTGTGATTGTTAGCAAAGATGATGTTTTGAGTAGTGGTGCTAAACATGTCGTGTTCGTCTTTCAGAACGTCGAACCAATAAACCAAGATTATTTCGCTAGTTAAAACGAAGAGTGCCGGATAAAGAAAATAGAACCATGTTTTTAAGTAAAAAAACATTTGTATGAATATTGTTTTTGAGTTTGATCAATGTATTAGATAGTGTCCAGCCCTTTTTGTAGATGATGTTGAATCATTGTATTAATTTAACTAACGCTTTTTTACATGAGAAAACATAATGTATATATACTGCATTGTTTATTTTACAAATGTATTGATATAAGTTGAAAATATATTATTTTGATTTGTTTTTACATTTTATAGGTGAAGGAAAAGCCACAGGTTTAAACGATACAACAAACGTATATAAAAGATACAGAAACGCTAATGTCGCCTAGTCACTTTTTAAACCACTTAATGCGCTATTATTTCTAAGTTTTTCAAGAACTACAATATGCTTAAGAAGACGGATTCTGAGATTTTATTTTGGACTGTAACGTAACATTAAAAAGTGTCAAAAAATCACATAAATGAAATAAAATTAGGCCGTGATTACAATTAGGCCGGGGGTGTAGGGTAGCGCCCACCGCCACATCACCTTAATAGTGCCCCAACATCACCCCATGCTAGCCAAAGGGAGCGTTAAGCCAACCCCTCCTTAGACTATGGGGTATGGGGCGGGAGTTTGGGAGTAGGTTGGAGAGAAAAGCCCAAGTCACCACCCCTGGTGGGCTTGGGTTTGGGCATGGCCCATTGGGCGGGAGTTTAAGGCCGGGCGTGGGGCATGCTAGCGATCCTATGTGGCCGGCTCTTATTGGCTTGTTGGCTAAGGCATAGCAGACTATTTTAAATTTTAAAAAAATGGTGTGGCTTGGCCACGCCAGCCCAGCCACGCCCACCATACCCCTATGAAACTTGGGTTTGTGTATTGAGTGCCTCATATCTACGTATCAACCCATGCCCCAAACCCCCGCCCAACCATACCCCACGGTCTTACTGCATTAGCGGGCATTGCAGGAAGATGTGGTGGGGCCCATGTGGTCTTGCACCAATCAACCTTTTCTTAAACTATTAGTTTTTTGACAAGAATTACCACACCATCAAAGTAAAAAGTAGACAAGTTAAAACTCCTCACATATAAAGGGTTGACGTGACATGATAACCAGTAGAAGAGCTTTGAAAAAACATCACACGTAGTAATAAAAGAAAAGTGCTATTGAATTAACAAAACATAAGAAGAGATAATATAAGTGTTTTGTGGGCTTAGTGTTAATGCTGGGTTGAAAGGTGATTTGGGCTAAAGAGTTAAAAAGGAGGACGGTTGAAGTTTTGTAGATTAAAAGGGAGAAAAATGAAAAAGAAAGTGTTGTGGGGTCGCTGCCGGGAAAAAGGAGGCAGGGAGGGAACAGCGAGAGGAACTAGCGGCTAGAGCACGCAAAAGCAAGCAGCAGCATGCTAATTCAGGGCAGCTTTCGTTGGGTTGACGGCTGTGGATAAAATGTAATTAGACTAAGCGGTATGGGGCCGGCTTAGGCCCCGCGAGGCCCGGCGCCGGTCCCCCACACCGCCCCCCTCGCCCCATCTCGGCTTGACCGGCAGCCCACGCTCGAACTCGACGGGCCTCCTTTTCCTCTCTTCTATCACAATAACCTATACATACATACATACATATATACAGTGGCGGACCCAGAAAAAATTTTCATGGGGTACGGATAAGGGGTTTAACTAAATTTTCAAGGGTTCAAGGGGTGCGGATAAGGGGTTTAACCAAATTTTCAAGGGGTACGGGGATAATTTTACCTTATAAAATACAATAAATTTTTTTTTCAGGGGGTGCGCCCGCCCACCCTGGCTTCTTACTAGGTCCGCCCTTGCATATATATACATAAAGGGGCTCATCCCCCACCCCCTAGGTCCATCCCCTCCAAGCCACTCCTACGTGGCGGTGACGTGACGGCCCATCCCTTGGGGATGGGGCTCTCCATACCCGCTAGTCTTAGACTAAGCGGTATGGGGGCCGGCTTAGGCCCGCCGGTCCCCCACACCGCCCCCTCGCCCGGTTCCGTCGTCCCCGGCTGCCCACGCTCGAACTCGACGGGCCCATTATTCAAATACTAGCCGTTATAACGGCTATTTTTTAAATAAAAAAATTTTTACTTTTTCACTTTAAATATATACCACTTTCATCCATTTTTCATACCATTCTCATCCATTTCTCCCCATTCTTCTCCCATTCTCATCCATTTTTATAAAAAAACACTCCCATTTTTTATACCAATGGCATCTAATTCTTGGTGGTCCTCGTTTTCTTCGGACGAAGAGGAGATGTTTTTCGCAAACGCTGTGGTAAAGGCGGCGCAGATTCTTTTGGAGGAGGAAGAGAAAGAGGAAGATGACTCGTCTGAAAACGTTATTACCAGACGAATACGGATTAACAGAGACCGACAAGGAGCGCACGAGAAATTGGTTAACGCTTATTTTTCGAATGCACCCCTTTACAACGCCGACACTTTCAAACGAAGGTTCCGAAGGAGTCGCCGTTTATTCACACGGATTGCTGATGATTTGGAGGGGCTAGACCCGTTTTTCAATCAACGACCCGATGCTCGGAATTATGAAGGGTTCACCACGTTACAAAAGTGTACTGCGGCCATTCGCCAACTGGCGTACGGGACAGTGGCCGACGCTTTGGACGAGTACTTACAGATGTCGGCAAGAACTGCGCGAGAATTTTTGTATCGGTTTTGCCATAATGTGGTGAAACTGTATAGCAAAAAATATTTGCGGAAACCAAACACGTATGATGTTCAACAGTTGTACCAAGCTCATGAAGCAAGGCACGGGTTTCCGGGAATACTTGGTAGCATTGATTGTATGCATTGGGCGTGGCATAACTGCCCGACTGCGTGGCGAGGCCAATACACGCGAGGTGATCACGGCTATCCAACCTTAATACTTGAGGCCGTGGCGTGACGGAGACGAAGACGAGTAGTGTAGTTTTTTTATTTTTAGGAAATGTAATTTTTTTTATGTTATGAAATGAATTTATTTATGTTGTTTTATGATGTATTTTTTAATTTTTATAAAGTTTTTATTAAGTTAATAAAAAAATTAGGAAATTATAAAATATTAAGGTGGGGTAGCCCCATCCTCCACCCCCCTTAAAAGTGGAGGAGGCCCATCCCCCACGAGCCGGTGATGTGGCGCCTACTTGGCGGCCCATCCTCGTGGGGATGGGCCTCACCATACCCTTTAGTCTTAGAAACCATCTTGTTGGTTTGATATTTTTTAACGATTAATAATGAGTATACATTATCCAATAATTTAGGAGAAAACTCAATAAATTTTAAAAAAAATTCTTTTGTGAAAATCGAACTCGGAATCTAATGGTCTCTAAATCTTATCCCACCCCAAATACCAGTATACAATAATACCATGAGCCATCTTGTTTGTTTGATATACATGTTTTTTTTCGTAACTTTTTAACTCACACACCTGGTAATTCGACTTCTAAATCTACACATTTTTCTATTATTATTCATGTAGCCATTATACTCATTTATATAATATAGATCAAAATACATTATACATATAATATAATTAGTTGGTAATTGTTGATTGACCGATTTACCCTTACATACATTATAAGGAGATTACTAGAGAGGGATTAAGGTAAGACACTCATAACATCAACACACAATTTTGTCCCCTCCTCTCTATCCATAATCATGAATTCTTAACCCTAGAATTCAGTATTACCATCAAGAACATACATCCTAAACGAGAACCATATCAAGCTAACTATCATGTCAAACTCCATGGTTGCATTTGTCTCTGGATTCTCTGATGTTCTGTCTGCTGCAACAGGTATGATTTACATGTTTTCCATTATGTTTAAACAGAAATGTATAACATGTGGTATTAGAGCATATGTTGCTCAATCAGTTTTGTTTGTTTCCATAAACCTGGAATTAAAATCTGGAAAGCAAGTGTCACACCCCGATATTTCCACGTATTACCGGTGGGCCCGGTGGGGAGTATCGTGACGTAGTTGATATCATCATAGTCAAACAACACAATTTAAATGCACAGCGGAAGTCTTGAAATATAAAATATTATTACAAACACAAATGTCTGATAATATAAAAGTATTCTGTACATACTAGCTTGTAATAATCCACAGGCGGATCAAAACAACAAAGAAGTTATCAGACTAATGGCTTATGTGAAGGAGTTGCAAAGTCCTCATCTAACAAGTCCTGAGCAGCTTCCAGCCTATTACGTACTTGTACCTGTCACTTAGACTTTGGAAAATACGTCAGTTTTCACTGGTAAATACACTCAACTGACTCATTTGAAAAGAGTTTAAGAAAATTGGTTTAGGTGCACAAGGCACGAAAATATGTTGACATTTTGATTAAAATGCTCAAGGCAAAATTAATCTTTTATATTTGGGACAAACTATATCTCATGTTATCAGTTTTACATAACTTGCTCTATATACGGGACCCGGTTCTATGCCGGTTCAAGATTAACCGACACACCACTATTCCCTTATTGGGAATCCCATATTGGGTATAATTAATTAATAAGCATATGGCATCTGTCAGGTGTATGCCTACACCCCGTGCTTAGGTCGTGGCCATTGCATTTGATGAGTCGAGGATATCTAGGACACGGTCGCATTAACCCCCAATGTTTCAGTCAAGCAATACGAATTAAAACTGGTTATTTGGATTTCCCGACTTATTGGTCTTTGAATCCCATACCTGACCATGCGGTAATTATATTACCGTATCCCAAGCCCGTATTAGGGAAAATAAGTTAAGAGTATTTACCTGAGCTAGCTCCTGTCTTAAATAGCAAGATTTATAATAACTCAGCCGTATTCACTTAAGTAAGCGTAGGTACAATTTACCGGAAGGCTCTAGTCTGGAATGATGGTATAAACAACCAATTAGAATACTAACGGGTCTTTAATTAAGCCTAAACTTAGACCGGTTAGTTTTAAAGAAACATACGGTTCAAACGCATGATTAAGCGAAGACCGGAATAGAATGTGTTTTAGAACCAACAAGTATGAAGACTTGTATAAAATGGGTAAACTAAATACATTCTGGATTTTGAAATGAAAATGATAAGGTTTGACCCGTTTCGGCTAATTTATGCAAACTAGTTACATAAACCGAACCGAAAGCGCAAGAGGCGTAACGGGTAACCATATGGGTTCTATACAGGTTTCCTAAGTTAATATGCCTTAAACATGTTGTGATATCAGTAGGATACCTTCCATTTTGCCCAAAACGAGTTTAATCTCAATATAAGCCCCGTAGGGGTATTTTGGTCATTTAAAAGATTATAAAAGAGATTAAATGAAGTTATGAGATTCGAGTCCGAATACATCAGTAAAATAACTTATTTTAATAGGTAATATCAGTTGGTAATAGGTCTTATATGACAAAATGGTTTTAAACCCAAACTATGCGTTTAACACGCGTAAAAAGCCATTTTAAGCGATTTCCGGGTTATAACGGAAATATGAGTTTTCTGATCAGGTTATAAAGTTCAAAATACTTTATTTACTATATAAAATCAGTAGCAATTGGATTGGTGTCAAAATATCATGTAGAACTCATTTTATGAACGAAAAGGGTAAAATCGGTATTTACCGAATCAAGGCCATAACCGTAGGTTATGAGCAGGTTAAAAATAATTAAAAATATTCAAAAATTCCAAAATATTATATTACATCAGTGGGTAAAAGGTTTGGTGTCAAAAATTGGGTTTAGATAGGCTTTATGCTAATTGCGCCGTTTAATTAACAAAAAGCTTCTTAATCGCGCTTTTTAGCATAACTCCTATTATAGACCTCCAACTGATGTGAAACTTTAGGGACATGTTTATAATTCAGTAACAAAGATTTTTGTCCTTTAATATATCCAAAATTCTCGTTTTATGGTTAAAAGGGCATATTGGTCAACATTAGGCATTTAACGGAAACGAGTAAACGAATCGGACAATCAATGATCCAACCACAGAGGGTTATGCTAACATGTAGCCTGGTCCTAAGGAAGCTCTAAGGTATTTCCAAATCATATTAAATCGGGTTAGAACTGAAGTCAAAGCAAAAGTCAAAGTTTTGCGACTTTCGGTTCCGAACCGGGTCTAAACAGAAAATTGTCGGATCACACAAGCTTAGACTAGTTCTTATACTTATTAACAAGTTATATGAGTGATAAAATAGTTTACATGCCTTCTACATTGCTAATTATGTTTTAATTTGAAAATTAGCATTCTGTTGACTTTTTATAATCAACTTTGACCCGACATTTGATCTAGTTAGAACGGGAATCAGTGGGTGCCCTTTTAAGGGTTTATTGCCCACATAATTACCAACTTATAACTACCTTCAATTCGACTAATCGCTGGACCATTAATGATTAATCGCTAAGTCAACCGTTAATTACGACGGTTTGACTTTTAAGCTTAAACTAAGTAAAAACTCAACTAAGAAAGGTTAAGCATACTTACCAAAGTCTAATGCACTATTAGAGATGGCTTGGGTCTGCTCTTATGCTCCAGGAAGCTCCAAGAAAGCAGATGGAATGAATGATCACAAAGTTGCAACCAAAGGGCCTTTTATAGTGATTTTGATGCATTAAGATCATGACAAATCATGCTATACATGATCCCTGATGATTAACAAGTGTCCCTAAGGCCTAAGAAATAATTTAGGCGGCTCTTGGAAGTGTTAAAGGGCAATATAAGTCGCTTACATGGGCTGAACAGGCAATTTAAACGAGTTTCTGCATCTGGGCACTGCTTACGGACCGTAAGGGTCCAGCCTTATGGTCCGTAAGGACCTGGTCAGCAAAACAGAACTTTCATAAAATGACACATTTGGCCCCTGAACCTTCCAAACTTGATTTTAAGGTGCTTTCTTGCACTTGTAACCCCCAAACTTGACTTTTAAGGACTCCAAGTCATAAAATAACTTTTTTAGGTCCCCGGTTATTCATACGATCACCGAAAAGTCTTGAATTTCGACGTTGACGCTTTTAACCCCTCGTATACGAATTCTATCATAACTTTCTCATACGATAACGAAACTTGGTGAAACTTTTATCATACATTCTAATGAGCATAATTAATCGTTACAAAGCTTCGGGTTTGCTAAAAGGTCACTCAGGGGTATACTTTAAACATGTCGACACATTTAACCCCTGTAGTTTGTAATCTCTCACTTTCTTTCACAATTAGCTTCGTATGATCCATGATTTATTCGTTTAAGGGTATAAACATCATGTAGGGTTATTGTAAAGTATATTTATCCATTGTTGACATTTTGAACCCTTATATTCACATAGTTTCTTTATTTGTCAACTTTAGTCCCTCTAGAGTATTCTTTCACACGTTCAAGCTTATGACACGTGTCAATACATTATAGGACATGAAATTTTGAGGTGTTACAACAAGCTTTATGAAAACCTAATAAAATTCAAGAACAAGAAATTCGACTAAACTTAACATTCACGGATTTTTTATGTTCTAAGAGCATTCTCATCCAAACCATCAAAATATGTGAGGGGTAGTTTTTATATTATAAAGGGTATAAAAAATGGTTGTGAGTGGAGGAGAGAGAAAATATTACTGTTCATCTGTATATTTGGGGGGATACTGTTCACCCAGTATAATTTTTTTAATATATATTGAAAGTGGTTGTGAGTTAAGGAGAGAGAAAAGTGTAATGATAATATTATTTAATTGAAAAGGAGAGAGAAAAAATATTTGTTTTTAGTGAAAATATATTGATATAGGAGTTGTTTTTTAGTGAAATGTATGTATAATTTGATGGATTGGATGAGAATGCTCTAAACAGATGTTTAATCACATCCTAACTAATCATAATTTTCGAAATTTGTATTCGTATATTAATTTTCAGATGTTAGTTCCAAAATTTAAGGCAAAATTGCAATTTTCGTCCTTTATGTTTCAGAGTTTCTGCAGGCACTGTCCTTTAAGTTTAAAAATTACACTCTATGTCCTTTATGTTTGCAACCTATAACGGGCGGTGTCCTTTCTTATAAACTCAGTTAACTTTTTATGTTAAAACAGCCCAAATTGTAACTTTGTAAAACTACATAACAACAGGGACCACATGTGCAATACTGAAATTCTATTGGACCGAATTTAAACCCCACCTTCATCTCCATTCTCAATCAACCAAACAACGATCCAGATTTGAATTGTATGTAATGCTTGAATAATTTGTGTTTCAATCCAAATATTTTTCTTTTCTGTGCGAGAAATATATCACAACAACAAAGTGTTCTCAAATCTCGTAATGAAAAACCTGCAACAACATCTTCTTCTACGATGAAGACACACCAACAAATCGAATTCACAGCCCACCGTAATACAACAAACTCTACTTCTTCTTTCTTCGAACAACAAATCGAACCCGAGTCGAATCTGAACCGAACATAACCCGCTTGAAAAACCCGATCCAAACATCATCAGCCATCATTCTTAAAAAAATGAAGAAAATAGGGGGTGGTTTTTACCGGAAATCATGTCGTCGTCTCCAACTGTGGGGTCCTGCTGCTGCCGCTGTGTGCCGTCACCGGCACCGGAACCCTCGTCGGTTCTTGTCATCGTCGGAATCGAGGATAGAGAGGGGGATGTGCTTTGTCGACGAGATGAACCGCCGGAGCACCAGATGATCGGCAGCCGGCTCCTCCTTGGCTGCCGGTGTTCAATCGAGTGGCTGTGGGGATGAGGGGTGTGGTAGGTGAGTGTAAGTGTCTGTGTATCTATGTTTGTAAGTGGAATCGAGATAGAAGGAGTGTGAAGATATAAGGTCAGTGGGTGTTTAGGGATGATGATGAAGTTTTATCTTTTATGTGGGTGTATTGTAATATATAGATACAGATTACAGAGATTTAGATGAATGGTTTGAGGTTGGGGAAGAGGGTAAAATTACAGATATGGTCCTTGTTAAGAAGCTTTACAAAAAGGGGTTTTAACATAAAAAGTTAACTGGGTTTATGAGAAAGGACACCGCCCGTTATAGGTTGCAAACATAAAGGACATAGAGTGTAATTTTTAAACTTAAAGGACAGCGCCAACAGAAACCCTGAAACATAAAGGACGAAAAGTGCAATTTTGCCAAAATTTAATTTTATTAAAATTAGGGTTCTTCATATTCTTAGTGATATTCGAATACATTCCCTTATTTTGGAATGAATTAAGGATTAAATGGTGTTTTCTTGTGTTTTGATTAACTTTTATATGTTAAGATTTCGAATAAAACGGTTAATGTTATTAGATATTATTTCGAAATTATTGGATAAATATAAAATATCTTTTAAACAGGAAACATGATATACCAAAATCCCTTAAATTCCAAATTTCACCCTTATCACACAATTAACAACTAATGATCAGTAGATTTCGAGTCTTGGAGAACACGTTTTCGAGATCTATAAGAGATTTCGAGATTACATAGAACTCGAAATCTCAAACTAACTTGAAATCCTATTATTTTCGAAATAGAATGAGGCAATCAGCCTACTCGAAATCACTAGAGATCTCGAAAACCCACTTAAAACTCAAAATCTTATCAGATCTCAAAATCATCAAGGGACTCGAAATCTCATTAAAATTCGAGATCAAAAGGCTACTTGAAATATCATGAAAACTCGAAATCATAAACTTTTCGAAATCAACAAAGATTTCGAGATTACACAAGATTCTCGAAAACTCACTTGTTTCTTGAAAACTAATCTTTTCTTTAAAACTCACATGTTCTCGAAAACTCAATTTTCTCGAAATCTCATTACTTTATCAGTTGTTATTGTGAACACAATTTAAGGTGGTTTGCTATTAACTAATTGGTTTTGTAAACACTTAATCAGAATCAAGTAACTTTTACAAAATCAAATAGCTTATCTTGAAGGAGCTTCTGATGTATCACTTCTGCCCAAAGGTGATTTGATACATCTATCTTATTGTTCAAGGTTGTCTAATACTTATATAACTATAATTTTTAACGGCAAATTTTATTTTTAATTCTTGTATGATTTGAACATATGACTCCCCAATTTATAGGTGTTCCTAAAAACTTTGCTTCTACCATTACACCATCAACTCCAATGGTCTAATACAACTAATTAACATATTGGGATTTAATAAAAAAATCTTCTTGCTTTAGGCTCCTAACTTTAAGTGCCCAAAATTATTTGTCATAGCTAGGGTTAGCGCAACTAAGCAGCTTCTTGAGTTTACTTAGCTTGACATTCTTTATTTCTTTTTTTTTTCGGCTTTGGTAGTTTTGTGTGGATGACAGAGTGCAAACAATGTTGGGTTTTGATGTTCTTTCCCATTTTACCTCAAAGATAATGGCATTAATGGTCAGGCCGTCCTAAGAATGCCAAAAGAAACTCTAGGGCTGGGGCGAGGATAAAAAATGAGTCTCTAAAAAAAGTTTTCCGACCCTCCCTTATATGCATTTCTTTTGTTGGCAATGAGTTTAAATTTGGGTTCCCTAATCTGTGATTGACTAATTAGGATTTAGGTATAGTTAGTTAAGTAATTGGGTTTAACATTCTAATTAAATGGGCTATTAGATTGCTTAATGGGTATAAGTGTTGGTGGTTGTCTATCCTCGTGGGTCATTTGACAAATTAATATACAAAAGGATGTGTGATTATAATGTGTTTAATCTGCCTGGATTAGATGACAATATTCAATTAGCTTCTATTGTTTGTTCATCAACGCAAGGAAAGTTTCATTTCATTTTCACTTTGCATGCCCCCTTTATATTTTGCAAACAAATTGAACATTATTTTCATATTTTCAATGAGCTTGGATTGTTAACATTTAGTTGAAGTGGTGGACTGAAATAGCAATGTGTGTGTGAAATCATAAAGTGTCTTAGACAAAAAAGAAATGGATTGAAAACGAGAATTTGACCAAACCACAAGGGACAAATGTAATTAAATTACTATTGATTTGATATGTATTTTTGTTTTCCTTAATAACTTGTAATATTAAATATAAATATATAACTGTCTATAGTTCTCTATTCAAATTTAAGTCGTATCTAACATAAACTGTTTTTTTTTGTCTCCCAGTATACATAAAATGGTATATTTGGATTTGTATTAAGTAAACAATATATTTAAGGTAACTAAGTTATATCTTAAATATATAAACTAAAAAAAGATTAAAAAACATCGTTTCATTTAATATTTATCTTTTTGTATGTATATAAAAAGTATTATATATGTCTGATCTATAATGAGGTCAGGATTTAGAGAAAACGGTGAAAAGTGTGAGAACGGAGAGAACGGTTATGGATCGTCAAATCAAAACAATCTATGGACTAGATAACGCGGTGGCGTTTTCATAAATATCACTTTTATTAGTGTGGCGCGCTTCATTAAGGGTAATAAAGTCTTTTGACTTCTCTACACAAAACGCCATATCATGAATAAAAAGCCATTAAATTACCGCCTTAACCTACATAGCACACATCATCTTAATCTAAACGTCATTAGATATAAAACGCCAAACTTGTTTTAAACGATAAAGCTGAACAAACAGTTACTGAAACGACGGGACTTAATTATTAGCATTTATTATAATAAAATCCCGCCTAAAACACCCGCCAAAAAACATCCTATATATACAACATCTCAGACCTTCCATTAAACACACAAAACCCCAAACGCCATATTTAATATATACCATTCGTCTTAGAAACGACAAAAAACCCAAACATCAAATATCCACTAAAACAAAACGTTTCTTTGAAATTCAGTTTGGTTGTCGGTAAGGTTTCGCTCAATGTAATTGACAAAATCCTTAAGTGAGGATATTGTCCATTTCATTGAGTAAAATCTTGTTGACTTTATCCTCAACTTCCATCCAATTTATAACGCCAAAACATACAAAAACATTATCGAGTTTTGTTCTAAATAAAGTTTAGTTGTATGGGGTGGACGACATTGTTAGACATCTTTCTTAACTGGGGATTAACAATGTTGTCCATCTCATACAGCAAAACATTATTGAGTTTAGCATGACCAAATTTCGAGATTTAAGGTTCTTTTATTTAGTGGCGATCTTTTTCTCGGTAAAATGGCAAAAAGTTTCTCGGAATGGATTGTTAGCTGAGGGATGTAACTCAATAACATTTTGCTGCATGAGATGGACAAATCTTCAAGAAAAAGAGGCTGATGTCACACTTTGTGCTTCCAAACAGCGACAAAAAGCTACTTCAAAAACAAGAAAACAAAATGAATCATACGAAAGTCGAAACAGGCAGTTAAGATGATTTAAAAAAGAGTTAACTGCCATTTCCGTCCCTGTTGTTTGGTCACTTTAGCCATTTCAGTCCATTTTTAAAAAATGCGCCATTTTCCTCCCCGACGTTCTGGAAAGGTGTCATTTCAGTCCAAAAATCATAACCCAGTTAAGTCGGTTTGTAAATAAGGACTGATTGTGTAAATTTGTAACATAAAGGACCATTTAAGTAAAATGTATAAATATTTATATAATTATAAAATATAATATATATATATATAATGTATACACACACTCTCTCTCTACTCTCTCTCTCTCTATGCTCTGCAATCACCACCACCGCAATCACCACCACCGCCGCCGGAACCGGAGCTCCGGTGGTCACCACCGCCGCCGCCGGAACCGGAACCACCACCATCAACGTCATCATCGTCATCATCTGTTATCATCATCATCGACCTTCATCATCATCATCAGACCTTCATCACCACTGCCGCCGCCTGCAACTCACCGAAAAAACGGCACCCCCACCGTCACCGGTTCTCTCTCCCGCCTCCTTCTCTCTCTCTCTCTCGTCGTTATCTCTCTCTCTCTCCGACTTTCTCCCTCTCTCGTCTGATCTGTGAGATGTGGAAGAGAGACACTTAAATACTCGCCGGAACCGGAACCACCACCATCAACGTCATCATCGTCATCATCTGTTATCATCATCATTGATCATCATCGACCTTCATCATCATCATCGCCTTTACCTCTCTACTCCGGTGACCGGAGTAAATCCGGCCATCTTTCCGACACCCCACACCCCCACGAACCAAACTAACCACACACCCCTCCACATCTCACAGATCAGACGAGAGAGGGAGAAAGTTGGAGAGAGAGAGAGAGAGAGAGAGAGATAACGACGAGAGAGAGAGAGAGAGAGAGAAGGAGGCGGGAGAGAGAACCGGCGACGGTGGGGGTGCCGTTTTTCCGGTGAGTTGCAGGCGGCGGCAGTGGTGATGAAGGTCTGATGATGATGATGAAGATCGCTGATGATCGATGATGATGATAACAGATGATGACGATGATGACGTTGATGGTGGTGGTTCCGGTTCCGGCGGCGGCGGCGGCGGTGGTGGTGATTGCAGAGCATAGAGAGAGAGAGTAGAGAGAGAGTGTGTGTATACATTATATATATATATATATTATATTTTATAATTATATAAATATTTATACAAATTTGCATAAATAGTCCTTTATGTTACAAATTTACACAATCAGTCCTTATTTACAAACCGACTTAACTGGGTTATGATTTTTGGACTGAAATGGCACCTTTCCAGAACGTCGGGGAGGAAAATGGCGCATTTTTGAAAAATGGACTGAAATGGCCAAAGTGACCAAACCACATGGACGGAAATGGCAGTTAACTCTTTAAAAAAAGAAGAAAGAGACTAGTGACAGTGAAAATTTGGAAGATCAATTGTTTATATATTTTTTTATAATTTTCTTTTTCAGTTGATTGTTATATAATACCAACGCCATATATAATAAAAACGCCACACAGACAAATGCTTGTGAAAGCGCCATCATGCCATAAAACGCCCCAAAACTCCCAAACTATAATAAAATTACTTTGGACAAGTATTATAAAAAAACTCAAAAAAAAAGTATAAAAACCAAGGTACAAGAAAAAATAGAACAAAAGTGCCATCTTTATATAAACCTCATTAAAAATAAAAAACGCCAAAATCTCGAAAAGGTAACTAGAAAGAGTAACTAAAAAACAGTAAAACTGAAGCGACGGAAACTTTATTATTAAAAACATTTAATATATTAAAATCTAAAACGACAAACTTGAAAGATGGGACGTGTTACAAACTTGAGAGATAAAGCTTATCAAAAACAGTAATTACAAACAGTAACTGAAACGACGAATACTTTATTATAATAATACACCGCCTAACCTACGCGCCAAAGACATCCTATAAAATGATACCTCTCAGCAACTTCCATTTGATCACACACAAAAAAAAAAAACAGACGCTAATATTCCTAAATACCACTCACTGTAAAACGCCAAAAATTAAAAAAAAATCAAAGATGACTAACATGATTTCTTGGATATTCAGTATTATTCTTCGTGAAGTTTCTTTGAACGGATTGTTAGGTGAGGGGAGTAACTCAGTAAGATTTTGCTGCATGAGATTGACAAATCTTCAAGAAGAATGGATTGTTAGGTGAGGGGAGTAACTCAGTAAGATTTTGCTGCATGAGATTGACAAATCTTCAAGAAAAAGATACTGATGACAGTCATATGTCATTTTGTGTTCTTTGTTCTTGAAGAAGGCTTGGATGAGGAGAAGAGATCAATGACATTGAAGAGTGGGATGATTATAAAGATGAAGATAAAGTTGAAGAGCAAAGCGAAAAACCCACCCGTCATCGATCTATGTCCCCAACATCCACAAAAGCCACTCCAACAAATGAACAAACAAATAATCAGACCGATGGGTTTGTTAAGTTTTACACAAAATGCCATATATTTGGTTAGGGGTGAGCAAATTTACCACTATAACCGATAACCGAACCATAACCGACATAATCGAACCACTAATAACCGATAACCAATATAACCAATGGTTATGGTTATGAAACTTTGTATAACCTCTCAATCGGTTATGGTTATGGTTATGAAGCTTTGGTTAACCGATATAACCGAAACCGAACCGAACTTGTGATGTTAATGTCATACCCCAAATTTCCACGTGTTACCAGTGGGCCCGGTGGGGGAAGTATCGTGACGTGGTTGGCAACATCATAGTCAAACAACACAATATATAAATGCACAGCGGAAGCAAAAGGATAAATATATTACAATCCGAAATAATGTAACATCAAAGTATTACAACGGAAGTAAAGGATCCACAGACGGATCGAAAATAAAATAACACTGTTCAACAGACTTTAGGCATCTAAGCTTGCGAAACTCTTTATTGATGCTAGGAGTAGCCAGCCAATTCCGATTAGTACCTGCACTTAGCCTTTTGGGAAAATACGTCAGTTTACACTGGTAAATACAATTAACCGACTCATTTTAAAAAGGTTTTAAAAATGATTGATTTGAATGCACATGGCACAAAATATCTTTATAATTTGATTAAAATGCACAGAGGCAAAATTAATCTTTTATAACTTGGGTTATTTATTTAAATATATAAACTTGTACAGGATTTACATGTTTCTTATGCGTTCAGTAGCCCGGATCGAGCCGGGTTAAAGATCAATCGACACACCACTTTATTTATGAGACACTGACAGGTGTACGCCTACACCTGAGTGCTAAGGTCGTGGCCATTTCGTAAAATGATGCCAGGGATATCCGGGACAACGGTCATTAACCCCCAAAGGCTTTAAGTAAACAAAACAAATTAAACGGAACACCTCAATACTTTAATTGTCATACAATTAAAGATTCAATGCCCGACCAAGCGGTATTTTATATACCGTACCCCAAGCCCGTATAGGGAAAATAAGTTAAAAGTATTTACCTGAGCTAAATATAAATTCAATCCCAGCCGTATCAAATCAGCAAGTACAGATAGCTTTTACTGGGCTCCTAAATCTGGAACGAAGGTTTTTAATAACCTATTAGAATCCTAACGGGTCTTTGAATTAAGCCTTGACTTAGACCGATTAGTTTTTAAAAGGAAGATACGGTTCAAACGCATGATAAGGCGAAGACCGGAATAGAATGTGATTTAGACCCGACAAGTTTGGAGACTTGTATAATATGGGTATATTATATACATTCTGGATTTTGAGATAATAACGATAAGGTTTGACCCGTTTCGGCTAATTTATGCAAACTAGTTACATAAACCGAACCGAACGCGTATGAAGCGTAACGGGTAACCGTAAGAGTCCTAAACAGGTTTCCTAAGTTAACATGCCTTAAATATGTGGTGATATCAGTAGGATACCTTCCATTATGCCCAAAACGAGTTTAATCACATAAAAAGCCCCTTAGGGGTATTTTGGTCATTTTAAAGATTATAAAAGAAATTAATTTATCTTCTGTGATCCGGGTCTGATTAAATCAGTAAAATGGTTTATTTTAACAGGTTATAACATTTGGTTATAAGTCTTATATGCCAAAATAGTTTTAAACCCTAACTAGGCTTATAATACGCGTATAAAGCCGTTTTAAGCAACGTACGGGTTAAAATAGGATTCTGAGTTTCCTGATCAGTTAAACAGGTTCAAAACACTCCATTTAATATTTAAAATCAGTAGCGATTGGATTGGCATCAAAAGGATTTGTAAAACTCATTTTATACCCGTAAAGGGTATATTCGGTATTTACCGAATCAAGGCACTAATCCTGGCTTATGATCAGTTTAAAAATAATTAAAAATCTTCAAAAATCCCAAAATATTATTTAACATCAGTGGGTAAAAGGTTTGGTGTTAAAAATTGGGTTTAGATAGGTTTTACGCTAATGACGTCGTTTAATTAATAAAAGTGTTTATAATTACGTCATTAAGCATAACTCCTAATCTAGACTTCCGATTGACGTGAAAATTTACAGACATGTTCAATAATCAGTAACAAAGACATTTGTACTTTCACATCTTCAAAAATCTTGTTCTACGGTCATAAGGGCATTATGGTCATTATTTAGGCATTTAACGGAAACGTCGGATAGTTAAGGATTCGGGTAGTACAAACGCAGAGGATTATACTAACATGTAACAAGGTCCTAAAGGAACTTTAAGGCATGTCTAAACCTATCAAAACCGGGTCAGAATCGAAGTCAAAGCAGAAAGTCAAACTATGCGACTTTCGGCTCTGAATCGGTTCAAAACAGAAAGTTGTCGAACCAAACAAGTTTAGACATGTTATTATACTTATTTTTAGGTTATATGAATGTTAAAACAGATTACACGCCCTCTGTAACGCTAATTACATGTTTAATGGTTATGTTGACTTTTTCGGAAGAAGTTTGACTCGACAAAAGACATGGTTAGATCGGGAATCAAAGGGTGCCCTTTTAAGGGTTAATTGTCCACAATATTACCAACTTGTAACAACTTTCGTTTCGCAAAAACTCTGGACCGTTTCTGATTTATCGCTAAGTCAAACCGTAGTTACGACGGTTTGACTTCTAAGCTATAAACGAATCAAGACTCAATTTAGAAGGGTCAAGGATACTTACGTAAGTCTAATAGATGATTTGGAAGGCTTGTATCAGGTCTTGAGCTCCTCTAAATGTCCAGAAGTTGTAGTGAGGTTGTATGTTGCAACATGATAATTTTATAAGAACTTTGATCTTTATCAATTGATGCCAAATGGGTCTAGGGTTGTAATCAGATGTCCAACATGTGTCCCTAAGGCTATAAACCATCTTAGACAAGCCCATAGAATCGAAACTTGCCATTTAAGTCGGTTAAAAAACACAACAGGCAGCTGCCTGTCATTTTTCGCATCTGCAGGTCTCAGGCGGCCCGCTTGGGATCTTTACATATGGGAGGCGGGCCGCGTGGCCCATCTGATCAGGTTAACATGTTTTTCGTTATTGCATTTTGGTCCCTGGGTCCCCCGAAAGGTCGTTTTCACTTGTTTTCCAGCATTCTTATCCTTTAATATTGACATATGAGGGCTTTAATACTTATACCCACTTTGTCAAGTCCTCGGGTAACTTAGTGATCACCCGAAAAGCCCTAATTTTCATTGTTGACGATTCTAACCCTCACACACGAATTTTATCACAACTTTCTCATATGGTAACGAAACTTGGTGAAATTTTTATGGTACATTCTAGTGAGCATAATTAATCGTTACAAGGCTTCGGGTTTGCTAAAAGATCACTCAGAGGTATATCTTAAACATGTTGACACATTTAACTCCCGTAGTTTGAAATCTCTCACTTTCTTTCACAATTCGCTTCGTATGATCCATGATCCATTCGTTTAAGGTTATAAACATCATGTAGGGTTATTGTAAGGTATATTTATTCGTTGTTGACACTTTGAACCCTTATATTTACACAGTTTCATTGTTTGTCAACTTTAGTCCTTCAAGAACATTCTTTCACACGTTCAAAGGTTATGACACGTGTCAAGACATTATAGGACGTAAATTTTCGAGGTGTTACATCCTCACCCCCTTAAAAGAAATCTCGACCTCGAGATTTACTGAAATAGATAAGGGTACTTTTCTTTCATCGTGGACTCAACCTCCCACGTATACTCGGGACCTCTACGGGCATCCCATTTGAACTTTACAATTGGTACTTGCTTCCTTCGAAGCTTCTTAACCTGTCGATCCTCAATCGATATAGGATGTTTATCACATCGTAAATCCGCATACCAATTTGTGATAGTGCTCCTTGACTTATTGGCGGAACACCTCCTTCAGTCACTAGTGTGCAATGTATTTCGAGTTCCGCCAAACCACTTAAATAGGTTTTAGCTTACAAGCTACTTGATCTTGATACATTCGATTTCCTTCAAATGATTTCCATATATTCAGAGCTTAACTAGCCTGATAATTTAACAATTTTGGTACACCCTTCCTGGGTGATATCATTTGTTAAACCATTTTCCTTAACAAGAACTTAGAAAGTTTGCTATTTTCATAACTCCTTGATTTCCTGCCGTATACTGGCAACCTACAATCGATTATGGATTTGTATGATTTTATTTGTTGTCTCCCAGGCAACTTTCAGATCTTGATAATTGGACTTACCAATTCTCTATCTAACAATAGATATTTAACATTCCATCTATACAAAGTCTCCAAAGGAGTAGCCTTAATACTTATATATCAAGTATTATAGAAAAGCTTATTTTAAGGTGAGATGGTTATTCCAACCACTGCTCAAAACTAAAATTAAGGAATAGCTAATCCTTGCCGCTAGTCGAACAATTCGACTATCCTGGGCAGCTGATGGCAATTTCTTAATCGTTGCCTAATTAGGGTTGCGGTGATAATGCATAAGCAAAATGAACCGTCTTTCATATCTAACTATACCGAACTCTCAGGATATTGAGTTAGGCTATATGAATCTATATCTTAAAACTTATTTGACCAGGGTTTCCAATTCTGTCAAAAATGGTACTAGCTGTCTTGGAGATCTCATAATAATGCAGCCCTAAATGGGATATAACCCTTAACTCTACCTGCCTCTCTGGGGTAAACAGAGTAATCTTAGAAGAAGACGATCAAGATATAAGGAGGTTACAGAGATTTTATAAATCTCAAGCTCCAATTCATCCATCTTTGCTTGTGTCAATTAAGTGACACTTTTACGTTACGAGTCCACGAATTTCTTGATCTGGAACATTTACTTGGATAATTCCATCCTGGATATCTCCTCTGAATACCATTAGTTGACTTTAGTACCATATGACCTCTCGGAATACCTTTGTGGTCCCATGCATTAAACCTCCATACTGATCAGGCATGGAAGCAATCTATGGAACTTATTAAGATACACCAATCTTCATATGGCGCTTTTATCATACCATCTGGTATTCGGAATCGGTAGAGATTAAAGAGATATCAACTATATATGCTTTCGCACTTCCTTTTAGAGAGAGGATACTTCTAAAATTTTTATGCCTAAAGGTTTCTGACAAGAACAGAAGAAATGGTTCATATGATTTGCCTGAAGGTTCTGCCTTACACTTAACATCTGGGGTTCTTACAGGGAAAAATTTATAAAAGTTTGCTAAGTTTATGGTCTGGTGAGAGACTTAACAGCACCCGAAACCACATGTAATTTATAGCAATAAATTCACAAATAAGGGTTTATCTGGTGAAATTCACAATGTGAGCTGTCTCTAATTATTCAACAGGAGGGTTAAACGCCTCCATTATTAATCCTTCTAACTTAGCTGTAAAATCTTAGATAACTTTAGGACAGCCTCAACTTTGACTGATTACTTCTTAATCCTTATAACGTGGGTAGCTGAGGTAGATCCATAATGGATTTTTAATGAGTAGGTTTTTAAACCTTAATGTGCCCTCTTATTGCCAATGCTAATCACTAACAATTGTGTGCTTTAATAGGGTACTATCTCAGCCAATGAATTAAAATTTGTGACACACTGTCGACAGTCTAGAACTTTTATGGCGAGAGTCAGAAAATTCTTATTCCGTCTTTTCCCTTTTTCGCGAAACGGATATCAGGTTTTTTTTTTTTTTTTTTTTCTAATAAGGTCCTTAAAACTTGGACCGTTCCACAATGTATAAGAGGATCCTACTTGAGGATTTCATTAATGTCCTTACTCATTAAGAGTATTGCCATCAAATGACTGTGATGTATACCTTACCATGTCCTTTCTAGCATAACCACCGATATACTTAATGGTTTCTACTTCATCCTTTCTAGTGTTTAGTCAACATAAGCAAGCCAAGAGTAATTAAAACATAGAGATAAAATCTTGGATTCTAATACTTAGTTAACAGAAGAAGGATAAGTAGGTGACTTATAGTAAGAAGTAAGGAAGTTATTGTACATGTGCTTATATTTAATCAGATTGGAAATTTTCACAAACTAGGCACCTAGCTCGGTTGGCTAGGCGCGCGAAAGGGTGCGGCCTAGACCCAGGTTCGATTCCGGGGACGGCCGGTTCCACCATTTTTTTTTTGACGCAGGCCGCGTAAGGTATCACCCAGGGCTTACGCGGGCCGCATGGATCTTCTGATCCGAAGCAAACCTTCAAAATGACAGTCTTGATAATTAACTGCTTCTTATCACCCACAATATGGGCTTGGTCACAAGACGACAAATCCTTACCTATTACTATATAGAGTCCTCTTATTAACGGAACAAGGACAGCGGAGAAGGGTAATTCTTAATGAATATAAAACATCCATCTAATATTGCTGAATTAGTCTCTGAGGTACTATCGGCCAATTTTACTTCATACTTAACGCTTAGAGTTTTATCAGGCAGATTTAATGGTTTACAATATCTATTGTCTATGAGAGACTTATCTGAACATGAATCAATTAATACTCTAGCATGAGCGTTACTGGTAAAGAAAGTACCTGTGGTGACATTGTTATCCTGAACAATCTCCTGAGCATCCATTTGAGAGCTTCCAGCTTTGGTCTTCTTATCTTCCTCAAGCTTTTTAGCGTAATTAGGGCAGTTGGTCTTAATGTGCCCTTTTCCATTGCAACCATAGCAAGTTGCGTCTCCCAATCCCTTGCAATCCAAGGTCTTATGCTCCATGGACTTGCAGATTCCACAGGGTAGAGGCTGGGATTCATATCTGCATTTCCCGAGGTGGTATTTCCTACAGGTTTTGCATTTGATCTTTTCACTGGTCTGCTGTTTGTCCTTCAAATCCTTCCCAGACTTCTTGGTTTTATTAGGGCAATTAGTTTTGATGTGCCCTATTTCATTGCAACCATAGCAGGTTGCGTCCTCCATCTTCTTGCAGTCCAAGGTCTTATGCCTCTTGGACTTGCATATCCCACATGCAAAAGTTCTCGCCTGTGTATGCGAGTTCGATTCATACCTGCACTTCCCGAAGTGCTGTTTCTTGCAGATTTTGCATCTAGGTTTTTCACCCGACTGTTGGTTTTTATTCAATTCCTTGCAATCATGGGTCTTGTGATCCATCTCTTTATAGATACCACATCCCCTGATCTGTTCATATATACATTTACTGAAGTGCCTCTTTTTCCCGCAATTCTTACATTCGGGTTTAGCCTCCTTTAGCTTGGACTGGTTATAGTTTGAACCGGTCTTACCCTTTTTACAACCTTGAATTGGGGTATCATCGCCCTTTCGTTTGTGATCCCTCAGCACGCGATCTACAACGTTATTTATGGCCGTATTTAACATAGCCTGTAACTCGGTTCTTGTTAAGTTCAGTCTTACTTCATCATTCTGATCAACTGAACGATTTTGGGCTTCTGAGGAGTCAGCCATGGTGAAGCTTTGAAGGCTACAAACCAAGTAGTAATAATTGGCTTAATTATAGTGAATTGTCAAATTTGATGATTAAATAGCCATGGTACAAATAAACCATATAGGCGAATAGATAGTATTTAAATTGTTTGATTATGTTTTGCCTAGGTTTTTAAATAAACCATCTTTGGCGTGTAAACATAATATAATCCTTCATATTTATTAGACAGGGGACATAAATCACGACTGTCAATGTCGTACTGACATTTTATATAGCACAAGAGCTTGTTCCCAAGGACTCTTGATGGCACTGGGCCTTGTCACTAGGGAAAAATCTAAAACATAATCGATGATTCCTTTGGATCGGAAAATTTCATAGTTCCTTGTCTTGACAAGAATTTATGAAATAAAAACTATCTTTTCATGTATACACCTTTTCCCGTAGGTATACATCCCAAATGGATGTTTTGATGCGTACATCATTTTCGACGTCTACCAGCCAAGATTCCTATTGGTCATTTACGCTAAGTAAGGGATTTGGAAAATTCCTAATATAAGGGTGTCAAGGGTGATTTTATCACATCACTGTTATCAGGAGTGTTAACACATTTTCAGATGTTAACAAGGATCTGAATCTCTTTTTAAACAGATTTTACCATCTTAGCTAGGTCTTTAATGACATTCAAGCTAGGTCAAACCTTTTAAGATTCTCCTTTAATAATTATACTGGCAGGAAAGGAATGATATTTATTTTATTCAGGATTTCTATCATAAATCCTGATTTACAAGTTAATAATAGCACAAATGGCCTAGTCGCATAGACAAGTTTAATTTATAAGCCATGATTTCAGAGTCAAAGCATGAAGGTATTGCTGGCACAACAGGCCTAGTCACAAGGACATTTATAAATTATAAGCTATGATTTCAGAGAATCAAAGCATGAAGGTTTGAACCTAGTTCATTACCTTTATCTGACAGGGAGTCATCACTACCACTGTCTTTTGGTTCATATGGAAATGAACAGGGCCTGTAGGCGCTATATTACCACGTATGGTCAAAATGTGATCATCTCAAGTGATGATCTAAACCCATGATTCAGAGATCATTACATTGGGTTAGGAATCTTTTGAAGAATCCATTAATAAGAATGACGTGTGTGATTTTAATGAATCACGTCTGTCAGGAGTGTTAACATATTTACAGATGTTAACAGGGATTCGAATCTTTTAAACAGGTCTTACCATCATGGCCCGGCCTTAAAATGACCCGAAGGCTAGGTTTCACTCTTAAGATTCTTATTAATATTTAATGCAGAAAAATCCTAAATTGAGGTGTTAAATATGGATCTGAATCTAATTATGGAACTACCATCTTTGCTCTGCCTCAAAATATTGCGTGGCTAGGTCTCGTCCTTTTTAGATTTTTCCATTTTATATAAAGGTAGATCTTATAAAAGGAATGTCTGAACGAAAATTTAAAGTTAATTATTCCACTATAAAATTAAAATACAGATGTGCCCTAGACGGGACTTGAAAGGAATAGTGTTGTCCTCAAAGGAACTGAAAGGTAATTATGTCCTTATAAGGACTATTAAGGAAAGGATTTTTAGCAAAAGGAGTTTCTTCCTCATTTTATTTCTGAATGCCTTCTCCTAGGTTGCATGTTTCGTCCTAGCCGCTGTACGAAGGTCAGCAATTCAAGGCTCCTGGTGTGGAGAATTATTATTACGGCTTCTTCGCTTGGCGACGTATCCAAATATAAAAATTTTGGAAGCAGAATTTCCAGATAAGGATTGAGAATATTCCTACGTTAAGTCTAGACTCAGAAGGTCAAGGTATGTGCTAACGTGTCATTGAGATTAAAGACAAAAAGCTAGTGTTTAATTCACTCAATGTTGGCTCTGATACCAACCTGTCACACCCCAAATTTCCACGTGTTACCGGTGGGCCCGGTGGGGGAAGTATCGTGACGTGGTTGGCAACATCATAGTCAAACAACACAATATATAAATGCACAGCGGAAGCAAAAGGATAAATATATTACAATCCGAAATAATGTAACATCAAAGTATTACAACGGAAGTAAAGGATCCACAGACGGATCGAAAATAAAATAACACTGTTCAACAGACTTTAGGCATCTAAGCTTGCGAAACTCTTTATTGATGCTAGGAGTAGCCAGCCAATTCCGATTAGTACCTGCACTTAGCCTTTTGGGAAAATACGTCAGTTTACACTGGTAAATACAATCAACCGACTCATTTTAAAAAGGTTTTAAAAATGATTGATTTGAATGCACATGGCACAAAATATCTTTATAATTTGATTAAAATGCACAGAGGCAAAATTAATCTTTTATAACTTGGGTTACTTATTTAAATATATAAACTTGTACAGGATTTACATGTTTCTTATGCGTTCAGTAGCCCGGATCGAGCCGGGTTAAAGATCAATCGACACACCACTTTATTTATGAGACACTGACAGGTGTACGCCTACACCTGAGTGCTAAGGTCGTGGCCATTTCGTAAAATGATGCCAGGGATATCCGGGACAACGGTCATTAACCCCCAAAGGCTTTAAGTAAACAAAACAAATTAAACGGAACACCTCAATACTTTAATTGTCATACAATTAAAGATTCAATGCCCGACCAAGCGGTATTTTATATACCGTACCCCAAGCCCGTATAGGGAAAATAAGTTAAAAGTATTTACCTGAGCTAAATATAAATTCAATCCCAGCCGTATCAAATCAGCAAGTACAGATAGCTTTTACTGGGCTCCTAAATCTAGAACGAAGGTTTTTAATAACCTATTAGAATCCTAACGGGTCTTTGAATTAAGCCTTGACTTAGACCGATTAGTTTTTTAAAAGGAAGATACGGTTCAAACGCATGATAAGGCGAAGACCGGAATAGAATGTGATTTAGACCCGACAAGTTCGGAGACTTGTATAATATGGGTATATTATATACATTCTGGATTTTGAGATAATAACGATAAGGTTTGACCCGTTTCGGCTAATTTATGCAAACTAGTTACATAAACCGAACCGAACGCGTATGAAGCGTAACGGGTAACCGTAAGAGTCCTAAACAGGTTTCCTAAATTAACATGCCTTAAATATGTGGTGATATCAGTAGGATACCTTCCATTATGCCCAAAACGAGTTTAATCACATAAAAAGCCCCTTAGGGGTATTTTGGTCATTTTAAAGATTATAAAAGAAATTAATTTATCTTCTGTGATCCGGGTCTGATTAAATCAGTAAAATGGTTTATTTTAACAGGTTATAACATTTGGTTATAAGTCTTATATGCCAAAATAGTTTTAAACCCTAACTAGGCTTATAATACGCGTATAAAGCCGTTTTAAGCGACGTACGGGTTAAAATAGGATTCTGAGTTTCCTGATCAGTTAAACAGGTTCAAAACACTCCATTTAATATTTAAAATCAGTAGCGATTGGATTGGCATCAAAAGGATTTGTAAAACTCATTTTATACCCGTAAAGGGTATATTCGGTATTTACCGAATCAAGGCACTAATCCTAGCTTATGATCAGTTTAAAAATAATTAAAAATCTTCAAAAATCCCAAAATATTATTTAACATCAGTGGGTAAAAGGTTTGGTGTTAAAAATTGGGTTTAGATAGGTTTTACGCTAATGACGTCGTTTAATTAATAAAAGTGTTTATAATTACGTCATTAAGCATAACTCCTAATCTAGACTTCCGATTGACGTGAAAATTTACAGACATGTTCAATAATCAGTAACAAATACTTTTGTACTTTCACATCTTCAAAAATCTCATTCTACGGTCATAAGGGCATTATGGTCATTATTTAGGCATTTAACGGAAACGTCGGATAGTTAAGGATTCGGGTAGTACAAACGCAGAGGATTATACTAACATGTAACAAGGTCCTAAAGGAACTTTAAGGCATGTCTAAACCTATCAAAACCGGGTCAGAATCGAAGTCAAAGCAGAAAGTCAAACTATGCGACTTTCGGCTCCGAATCGGTTCAAAACAGAAAGTTGTCGAACCAAACAAGTTTAGACATGTTATTATACTTATTTTCAGGTTATATGAATGTTAAAACAGATTACACGCCCTCTGTAACGCTAATTACATGTTTAATGGTTATGTTGACTTTTTCGGAAGAAGTTTGACTCGACAAAAGACATGGTTAGATCGGGAATCAAAGGGTGCCCTTTTAAGGGTTAATTGTCCACAATATTACCAACTTGTAACAACTTTCGTTTCGCCAAAACTCTGGACCGTTTCTGATTTATCGCTAAGTCAAACCGTAGTTACGACGGTTTGACTTCTAGGCTATAAACGAATCAAGACTCAATTTAGAAGGGTCAAGGATACTTACGTAAGTCTAATAGATGATTTGGAAGGCTTGTATCAGGTCTTGAGCTTCTCTAAATGTCCAGAAGTTGTAATGAGGTTGTATGTTGCAACATGATAATTTTATAAGAACTTTGATCTTTATCAATTGATGCCAAATTGGTCTAGGGTTGTAATCAGATGCCCAACATGTGTCCCTAAGGCTATAAACCATCTTAGACAAGCCCATAGAATCGAAACTTGCCATTTAAGTCGGTTAAAAAAACACAACAGGCAGCTGCCTGTCATTTTTCGCATCTGCAGGTCTCAGGCGGCCCGCTTGGGATCTTTACATATGGGAGGCGGGCCGCGTGGCCCATCTGATCAGGTTAACATGTTTTTCGTTATTGCATTTTGGTCCCTGGGTCCCCCGAAAGGTCGTTTTCACTTGTTTTCCAGCATTCTTATCCTTTAATATTGACATATGAGGGCTTTAATACTTATACCCACTTTGTCAAGTCCTCGGGTAACTTAGTGATCACCCGAAAAGCCCTAATTTTCATTGTTGACGATTCTAACCCTCACACACGAATTTTTATCACAACTTTCTCATATGGTAACGAAACTTGGTGAAATTTTTATGGTACATTCTAGTGAGCATAATTAATCGTTACAAGGCTTCGGGTTTGCTAAAAGATCACTCAGAGGTATATCTTAAACATGTTGACACATTTAACCCCCGTAGTTTGAAATCTCTCACTTTCTTTCACAATTCGCTTCGTATGATCCATGATCCATTCGTTTAAGGTTATAAACATCATGTAGGGTTATTGTAAGGTATATTTATTCGTTGTTGACACTTTGAACCCTTATATTTACACAGTTTCATTGTTTGTCAACTTTAGTCCTTCAAGAACATTCTTTCACACGTTCAAAGGTTATGACACGTGTCAAGACATTATAGGACGTAAATTTTCGAGGTGTTACAGTTAACTTTATATAATGGATTTGTGTTTTACAAAACCATATAGAGGGTTTTTACTAAGGTGTTATGACCATAATTGTTTTTATTTGAGAATTACCTTATTAAAAAGAACCCTAAATCGGTAGTTTAACCAAAAAGTTTAGTCTTCGGTATCTTATAAAATAGGCTCAAGCTAAGTTCAAATCGTGCACAACCCTATTTATTTCAAACCTTGCTTGGTTACTTAACCGAAATTAACCAAAACCGAACCATAACCGACTTCATAACCGATTAACCGTAACCGAAGTTTGGTTATAGTTATGGTTACCAAAACTCCATAACCAAACTAGCGGTTATGGTTATGGTTAATAGTAAAAACCGAACCAAACCGACCGATGCACACCCCTATATTTGGTGACAGTTCTTGTAGTATTAAAGAAGAGAGAGACTGATGACAGTGAAGATTGTGAAGAGAGATCCGATTAGGATTTTTAATTTATTTTTTCGCTTCTATTTTTTCCCCTATGGTTGTAATATAATTATCCGATTGTAAAACGCCAAGATACCACAAACGTCAAAATTTATATAAAAAATAATAGAACAATAGGCCATCTTGTCTAAAACGCCTTTGAATCTAAGAATAAACAATGGGGCATCATCCTAAAAAGTCATGGCCATACTTAGGTGGTGTTTGTTTTTTGCTAGAAGCACTTCAGAACCTCTTATGTCTGCGCCGCGCAGACCACGCGCAGACATAAGGGTCTGCAGCTTGTTTGTTTTCTCGCAGACCTTTCATTAAAAAAGGTCTGCGAGACCTCTGCTTCAAACAGCACCTGAACCTTGTCTTCTAACCTCTGCGAGACCTCTTCTCCCTCATCTCACCTTCTCCTCTTCTCCCTCCAGCCTCCACCTCCGCCGCCACCTCCACCTCCGCCGCCCACCTCCACTCCGCCACCACCTCCCACCCCTGCTCCCCAAATCGTCACCGTCACAAATCCGCCAGACACCTCCATCCGCTACCACCTGCACCACCGACACCTCAACCTCCTCCGACACCTCCATCCGCTGCCACCATCACACCTCCGACACCCATTACCTCCGACACCCATCACCTCCACCTCCACCTTCAACAATCACCACCTCCACCTCTGAAATCATAACCATAACCACCGCCGTCATCATCTGTTATCATCATCATCATCATCGATCATCATCATCCTCGTACTCTCTCTCTGGTTCTCTCTCTCTCTCTCTGGATCTCTCTCCTCCCTCAATCTCTCTCCCTCTCTCTCTTCAGAAACCCCCAAATCGAAATTAGGGTTTCGGTTGGGTGGTGGCTGAAGTGGTGGTGCTTGGTTGTGGTGAAATTAGGGTTTCGGTTGGGTGGTGGCTGAAGTGGTGGTGGTTGGTTGTGGTGGTGGAGGTGGACGGTGGTTGTGGTGGTAGAGGGAGGGAGAAAGAGATCAGATGTGTGTGTTGTGTGTGTGTTGAAGAGGTTTTTATGTAAAAAAAAACAAACCCTCTTCTCCTTACAGACTGCAGACATTTGGTCCACCTCTTCTCCTGCAGATGCCTGCAGATGTGGTCCGCAGACTGCAGACCTTTTCCCGCAGAAAAAACAAACAGCACCTTAGTATGGATGAAGCCATTCAGAGAGATATTTTGACCTTTTGGGTTCCAATGGCCTACGATTTGGAAACGCCTTAAACGCCAAAATATTAATACAAATAAAACCATTAAGACGCCATGTAATTATTGAATTTGGTTAACGCCAAAAAATCTTAAACGCCACAAATGAAGCAATATTGTGAAAAACGGAATTGAAAAAGCGGGAGATAAAATGACAAAAAAGTCCATACGCCCTAACTATATCGCACACCACGTGTTGGGCTAGGATGTGTTTTCACCGTTCTTACACTTTAGGGCGTTTTCTCCTGATCCCGTACCCATATATTATTTAGTTTTTTCTATCATCATAATTATATATGATAATATTTGTTATGTTATTTGTCTTATGTTTTGATATGTTATACTATATTATGTTATGTTACTATACTAGCTTAGAATCCCCCGTGTTTTACACAGGTTGCATAAATTTAAATTTTTATGATAAGCAACATAGTTATATCTTTAAAATACCCTGTATATTGCACGAATTAAATAAATATAATGTAATAAATTAACACATACGGCTGTCAAGATATGTATTTATATGACAAATTCATTGTACTATTTGTTTATTAAAATTTTAATTTGTTTTTTTATTTATTATTAGGTTAGAAACATGTGTATTACACGTGGTAGAACCAATAAAATATTAGATAATTATTAATAAGCAGAAAAAATAAAAGAAATAATTAATATATATGAGAGATCCATGAAGTTTGTGATTTAATATAATATTCTTATTTATGTATCCTATTAAATACTAAATAATAATAATATTAAAAAAAATAATTTAACTAGATGAGAATAAAAGTTTATATATTTTATAATATTAAAAAAATAATTTAAAAAAAATAATTTAACTCTATTTTTATATATCTTATCATACATGTTGGATTGTTAGTATTAGAATATATTATTTTGTTATATGTGAATATTTATGTATTTTATTGTTACTTGTATTTTCACTTATAGTTTTAATTAAAAAAAAGATTATTTATGTTTATTTTGTTATTACTTAAATACGTTCGTGTGGCATAGTATTAATTTTAGGGGCTGTTTGGTAGCCTCTGAATGGTCATTAAGATGTTACCTCTTAATGGAACCATTAAGAATTTTACCAATGAAAAGGTAGAAGAATGTGACATGTGATGATTTACCATTCAGAGGTTACCTCTTAACCATTCAGACTTGAGGTTACCTCTTATTCATTCAGATGTTTTAAACCATTAAGAGGTAGCATCTGAGTGGTCATTAAGAGGCTACCAAATAGCCCCTTAGTTAATGTATAATAAAGCAAACACATGAGAAAATATGTATAATAAAGCAAACTATGAGAAAATATAAATAAGAGATTACAATAAGGTAAAGAGACATTAATAAGAGAGGGAGAAATAGAAAAAGTGTGAACCATTATACAATCTAACGTTAAATCAAAATTACATGCTATTGTAAAATTAGGAGCCTTTCCTAATTTTAGCATTTAAAAAATGGGATATATTTAAAGTTGAAAGTATTTATCTAATTATAATAAATGGGATAAGTCCATTTAGACGGGAAAATATATAAGAGAGCTCCCAATTTATTGTCATGTATACTTTATAAAGTTTAATTTATTATATAGTATATAGTATAGATATTAATGTATATTATGTTACTAGGTTAGAACCCCGTGTATTACACGGGTTGATTAAATATATTTTTATATAATAAAAAAGTAACGTCTTTAATTACCCGTGTATAACATGAGTTGAATAAGCACGTGTACTGCACAGCTTGAATAAATATAATGTAATCGGTTAACATACACAGTCGTCAAAATACGTTTTTGGTAAAAAGAACTTTAATATACTATTTACATATTAGAACATTTTACTTTGTTTTTTTTATTTTCTATTATTAGGTTATAAACTTGTGTATGACAAAAATTCTAACATTTTACTTTGTTGTTTTTTAATTTATTAGCAGGCTAAAAACGCCCGTGTTACATGTGGCCGGATCAATAAAATATTAAATAGTTATTATTATTAAGTGTAAAACATAAAAAATAAAAAGCCTCGGGCCCTCAGCCACAGCCGTTAGAGACTTTTGAGTATGAAATGAATCTATTCACAATTCAAAGAAACACAAATTTTGCACCCAAATATACATTTAGTCCATTAAATTCACTTATTTCTTTTTTCCCCATTCATGACCCATTGCTTTGTACCTAAATATTCGTTTTTATTCTTCCCTATTTAATACATGTAATCTCAATCAAGTAATCAAAACTAAAGAGGAAAACAATTACAAAAAATGATATGCACTTTTCAATCTGAAATCACATACATGAGGCTATCAACCTACAAATATGGCTTGTTTGGCATTTAGTTAGCGAAACGCGGGCTGGATCTCTCCTCCGAGTGGATGTTGATAGCTCATAATGAAAAGGGGCTTGCTCCAATTCCTGACCAGGGTCCAACGGGTCATCCACAACAATTGCTCAGCCTCAGGGGAACAGAGTTTTGTCTTTGATAGATTAGGGTTTGCAATTCAGAAAAGGGTGGCGGCGCAGCTTGTTGCCCGTCTACATTCTGTTTTGATGTAACTTGGCAAGTATGAATGTAATTAACGATAGTAAATTCAAAAAAAATAATAATAAATAAACTTAACGGATGTTTTTAGCAAGTTTTAAACATTAAGGCTGAAACCTGCAAGTTTGAGGAAACATAAATGTCGTTTTGTGCAATTTACTCGCAAAATAATAAAATAAAGATAAGTATAAAGATTATATTAGAAGATAAATATAAATATAGAGATATAGTTATAGATAAACGTCGACTTATAGGGGATAACTTGATAAATTATTTTAAAACTTATAATTTTTAAGATAAAAATAAACACAGATATACGGCGGAAAAACTAAAAAGTGGATGCCTCTAATATCGACACATGTCCATTAATTGGTTTCTTTTATTATATGTATAAATAGATTTTACTATATATCGTATTACTTTCGTATAATATTAGTTTTTCATTTAGATTTTTTAAAGCAAAAGAATTTTACATCTAATCTAATCTAAATTTTAATAAACAATCCCAAGTAATTACATGTGGCAATATATCATCATCTCTCAAAGGGATTTGCTTATTTAAACAATCATCCCTTTTTTTATTTTTTCTATATTTGAACATTATCTCATTGTTTTTTTATTAGAAATTGATAAATATTGAAAAGAAAAATATTTTTAAAAATAAAAGATTATCTTAATGTAACCCTCTCGCCCATTATTTATAATATTTTAAAGTTTCGGATATTTAGGTCCCAATTTTTTTAAGAATATCAAACATGTCTAGGATGACTCACAACCCAAACGACCCGACATAATGTGTTATTACACAAAGAATTTACAAATGAAAATAATAACTTTTATACACAAAACTTTGCCACCCCTTAATCATGCTTAAACCTTTCCGAAAGTATGCTCCCTCATAAATGGCGATTTAGAAGTGTTCGATTCTTCGCGGGCTTAGTTGTCCTTCCGCTTGTTTCCTTCTTGAGAAAAAAGGCTCTAATAAACACTAAAAACGATTATTGTTTAAGTTATATTATTTTCACGAATCAAAACAACCAAAGATAACGAATTTGCTGAAACAAGGTCCTATCGCGCCACGCGACGGGGCACCCTTGTCCCTTCGTGTGGCGCGAAGAGAAACGGTTTCCAGCAACTTTGCAAAGCTGGCAGTTTTGGCCCAGCACCGAAATCTTACCTAATTTTCACCATTATTGCACCGAACTTGACCGAACTTCTAGTTTATCATGTTTAGGACTATCTCCCATAAATATAGGTTCAAACCCATGACCCGGCCCCAGATCCTTTAACTTTTTAAATCATGTGTTCGGTTTGTTGTTATTTGTCCAACCGACCCGTTAGGATACATTGCGCATTATAAATCGTTCCTCATACTTTCTTACCAATGTTCAAATTATTTCATCAACCACAACTCGATTGTGGTTGGTTACATAACATTAGACAAACAATAACTTTTCATTAAATTTCTTTCGGTATATCGTTTTACCAAAAATGACCCGTTAGGAGGCATTAACCCAAAAGGCTTCCGCCTCCCTCTTTTACGTTACCAGAAGGGCCTACCCAGTTATAAAGCTCATTTTTTGTGACATCTGTGTCACTACGACCAACGACCATCAAACAAATACCAAATCAATGAAATATTGTGTTTCTGTAACGCCCAAATTTCATATTCCAAAAGGGACTATTATCATACTATTATTTAACAAAATTCGGGCATGACCCGTTCGTAATAAGAACAATTCCCTGTAAGACTAACGTGTAATAACTTAAAATGCGACACAACGGAAAATAAGAGCCCAAAAATTTCGTTCTTTACTAGACATAATACTTACAGGACGGTTCAACAACAAAAATTCATACACTCATTAAAAGGATTTACCACGTCCCGTTATACTAATACTTCAAGACCTATATATTTTTCTTTTTTCAAATTATGTGACCGATCATTCCCGTACAACCCTCGCTCTTGACTCGATCTTCAAACCTTCTTTTCTTCGTAATGATGCTAAGTCCACGCCACCTGCATTCACCACATACATATACATCAGTTAGATACAATGACATCATTCCTAAACTAGACATACGTAATCAATAGTTAGTCCGCGTTCCTTCTTCCCATACTAATCCCCACGAATAAGCTTTTCTTGTACATTCGTGTATTCCAAATTCTTTAACCCTGATAACGATGTTAAAAGAATACCTGCATTCTCATTTCATACTCAAGACAATGGTTTAGTAACTTATTACTTCAACTGATTTAAACTGTATAAACACATACACAAGATTAGTTCGCTAATAAGCAATAAATCCTATTTCAATCACATTCCTATGCATGGGACTAAATGCTCAATTTGATAACCCGTCCCCAAATCCTTTAATGTACTCGCATTCTCGCTTCGACTACTGGCTTTTGTGTTTAATGTTTCTTTACCCGTAACCCCGGGCTTAGCACTTATGGAATTGTGCACCCATTTACCCGGTTTGCACCTATTATTGCTCAACTCGTTGATTTGTCTATCATAAATCCTTATTATAGACAAATCAAACATTTTTACATCTCGAACTTTCATATATCATCAATGTATAAGATTTACGTATTAACAATTAACAACAACAAAACGTTTCGTCACGTACCTGGCTCGAGTCAACGCATAGACCCATTCTTATACCTCGCTTTATTAGCCGAAACTTTATGGCGACGCAATTATCCAAATTGCTATTCGCTCCTATGAACAATGACTTGCCAACCAAACATTAGTTGAATTTGTCAAATGGTATTATCACTACCATTTGACCCGTGTGGTCTAACTGACCAAATATTGATGTTTATAAAACTTGATATTTTAATTTCAAATTCACGCATCCGACCCATTTCAGATTTTACCCCGCTATTTCTTTTATTAGTTACACTATAAGGTAACTTTAACGAAAACTCATTAAATCTTAGTCATTCATAACTAAATTACCAATTTGCCCCTTTTTACTATTAACCATGGTTTTTATCGTTTATATCTACTCCGACATGTATCATATCACGTCGGAAACCACATTTCGATTTTATCGTATTTATAGTTCATAAAAACAAATTCATATTCTACAAAAGATGTAAGCTTTACTTACTTTGTGTCCTTTAGAGCTTCTTTCCGTACTTGATCCGTTTAACCCATTCTTCTCCAAGATCCCATATAGCTTGTCAAGAGTCAAGCTATTACATCATATCCATAAGATGATTAGTTTAGCCATCCAATATCATAATAATTAGACCTTATGGATTTTATTACCACATTTATCAAGATACTAGTTTTGGGTCAGCTTGACTTTTAGAACTCAAACCACTTATAGATAAGTATATCTTCCAACTATTACATACAAACGCTTTAAACACACCTTAACAACTGTAAACATTCACCCGAAGAAATATTTAGTGTTTAGTAAATTGGTAACTAGAAAATCATATGTTTTAAGTTCATAAAACACATTATTTTCATTGCTGCATTTTTCACGCAGCTGCTGTTCGGGGTCACTTTCCCCCTTTTTAATCACATAATCTGACTTCGACTTTCAAATAAGAATTGTGCTTCATTTAAATACCTTTCCAGGCAAATAAAGAACACCTCCATACGATTTTTCTATGATTTTATACGATTTTTGAAAGATCAGGTCAGAAAGTCAAAACGAATTTACTAACTTTTCATGCTGTTTTGACCCACTAACTCTCATAACCAGCCTCTTATGACCAAATATGAAATGTAATATGCGAAACAACCTTTTCAACGATATAAGGCTCGTTGTCGAACTCCTAATAACGAATGCGATACGGCCTTTACAAGATTACTATCTAGGGCTGTCAAAAGTGATGAATTTACTAACTTTTCATGTTGTTTTGACCCACTAAATCTCATAACCAGCCTTTTATGACCAAATATGAAATGTAATATGCGAAACAACCTTTTCAACGATATAAGGCTCGTTGTCTAACTCCTAATAACGAATGAGATACGGCCTTTACAAGATGACTATCTAGGGCTGTCAAAAGTGACGAATTTACTAACTTTTCAACACAAACTTGAATCAATTCAAGTTTCATGTAGGCATTTTATCAAACACTTAATGGGTTTCACATTAATAGAATATATTGTACAAGTATCTTATGTTCATCTTCCTATTCTTGCCTTTAAAAATTCAAATACTAATAGATTCGACCTAAAATCACACCATACTCAAACTATCAAACAAACATTCATCGTATACAACATGCTACATCAATTTTTGAACAAGAATTCGACATGGGTGTTATACCCATGTCGCCACTTTCGTTAGCCCAAGTGGGTTTCATCTTCAAACCTCAATTAACATCAAAATCTTGATAAATTCACAGTCCATATGATAATTCTAACATATATTCGTGCTCAATTTCATAAAATTTCATGAATTGATCATAACCTAATTCATACAAAAATCATCAAATCCAAAATTACCACTTACCATGTGTTTGTTAGGGCTAGATGATCATGTAATCAGGTCCATGCATCAGATTAGAGCCGATTTCCCCTTTCAATTTGAAGGTTTGTTCTTGAATTAGGGTTTCACCCATCTCTTGCTCTTCTCTGGTCGATCGCTCCCACGCCCAGGTATGGGTATTTGGGTTTTTTATTTTTATTTTATATATAATCTTTCTATGTATTCAAAAACCACCCCTCATGTTTGTTACCTATTCATTATATAACTCAATTTCATATCCTTATTTATTTTAACTAAACTTTTCACTAGGTTTAATAACCTAGTTATTCCATTTCTTTCTTTTAAATGTGGTAACATACTAGTAACTGAATAACTCAAGTTTTTGGGGTGTTACAAATCTACCCCCCTTAAAGGAGGTTTCGTCCCCGAAACCTGTCTCATACTTACTCTTATCTTTTCATTGCACCCATTCGATTTGAATGTTACGTGCTGGACCTATTAGGGATCTTGGCTACAGATTTCATTCTCAAACAACATAATTGTACGCATTGTTCCTACTTTTTTTAATTATGTAATTTACCTTTACATGCACGTAATTTGATTGAAGATTCATCCAGGTCCTTAATAATGTCATTACACCTTAAAGTGCTAGTTTCTAGCACATTTTGTTAGTAACGGCCCGTTCACCATACTATCGGTTACACCACCTAAGTTTGTACGACTCGTTTCTTTCCTTCTAATAAAACATGATACACTCATGTTTCTACTTATTCAAAATATTTCAATTCAATGCATTCTATTCCTACATTTTCCATGATGTTTCCTTTGATCATTATAAATATATCCTCACGTTCCATTTCTACATGTCTTCTAATCACCCTTCTACTCATACGAGGGATTATTGTATCATCACATACATACTTTGAACATTCTATTACCTAGTAGTACTAAAAACAAGACTATCCCCCTCATAATTACTTTTTCGTACTCATTACAGGATAAAACATCGTCCAATGGTTGGTACCGTTATTTACGCTACTTACAACTTTAAGTCTAGCCTCAAAATAGTCATTAGCAACACTTTACTATTAGTTCTGTGCATATACTACTTGTTATACTAACCGGTACGTCGTGCCTGATCATCCTACCAATTTTTCTAATTCAGGGCCTGTATACCTTCTTCTTAATGACATAATTGCTTTCTTAAGCTATTTGCCACAAGTCGATTTATTTCATACCATACCACAATTATCCTACTATACAATTTCGTTCAAACATGCAAATAATTTACAGACTCTTACTCATTAATCAAGAACTAAACATTTTACTAACCCGTTTTCATTACATATGTCAGTGATCCGTGCGCCGGATTCCTTTGCATCGTAATAGGTACCTTCTACACCAAAATTGGTCTCATCCACTTGTGTAAAAATGCTCCCACTCGTGAGCATCATTCCTTCAACTTTATTACCATCATCTTACTGAGAATTTTCCTTCATTCTTAACTGTAAAATTATCAGTTAGCACATGTCATTTATTATTTGTATCCTACATGGTGTTTCTTCGCCTAAGACTCTTTTACAGATTTCTTACATACATGCTTAAAACATATTACACATTCCAATTCTCACATACTGTTTCTTGCTACTACAATAGCTTTCATCGGTCTTACCTACTTGGCGAATCACATACTTCATTCTGTTTTACTAATACTAGTTTAATAACTATCCACTTACCTTGTTTGACTTTTCAGAAGTCCATTTGTAAAATACTTTCTGACCTATGCTTACCAATTATCCAGTCCTGACACCTCCTTCTTTAGTCGAGCTATAAACTCTTATTAAAACATACTCTTTACACCTACCAATACAAGTCAATTCCATTGACTCGTTATCCATTCCTTGCGTTGGTTATTCCTTCTCAATTTGTGGTATTGGATGATCATGCGTTATACCCACCTACAAAATGTAAGACTTGAACAATCAAAACATTGAATACCGGGTTCAAATAGTAATCATCATTTGACCCGTGTGCCTCATATGCCCTTCTCATCCATCTTCCATACAACGCATTTACATAAATATATTTATATATAAAGTAAAAAGTTTAAAACATAACTTGGTTAATATCTGTTTTAAGGGCATGTTTGGCTAAGCTTTTTGAAATAACTTATTGACTTATCGGCTTTTTGAAAAGTCATAAGCTTTAAAATGATGTTTGGCAATGAGAGTGTATGTGATGGGAAAAAGCTAATAAGTCAATAAGTCACTCCATCCTGACTTTTCCAAAAAGCCAATAAGTTAATAAGTTGTTTCAAAAAGCTTAGCCAAACATGTCCTAAGAATATCTTCTTCTTCGGTCTACACTTACTTACAATTTTCAGACCTTTCATTCCACTTTCCATTTCTTCTATGTTTTGAATCCGTCTCGTGGATTCAAACATCGCATTCACACTTTCTCATTCTTTCTATGTTTCGAATTCGCCTCGCGGATTCTAACATCTCATTCACACTTTCTCTTTCTTTCTATGTTTCGAATTCGCCTCGCGGATTCTAACATATCATTCACACTTTCTCTTTTGTGATTGGTACTTTCAATTTCTTGAGAGTCTTACATTTTTCATTCACCCTCACGTCCACCTACTCCCTAATTCTAACGGACATACCTGTAACAATTATCACGGTCTCACGAACGTCGTATGTTTCTTGTGTACTGGCCAGGTACACAATCCACATACTAGTTTCGTGTCTTCGGGTAACCGTCACCTTATGTCCGAAGAATTAGTTTTCAGCACGTGTAATATTTTCAAAACTTCATTACTACTCCATTATTATCTTTCTTTTAAAAAAATTCTCCTTTCATTTATAGGTTTTACCATTACATGTGCTTACACATATTAAATTTACGTACCTAGGCAATTGTCTTATTACTTGCCTTGGTGCCGGTCCTAGACCGCATTCACGAATCATCCTCTCCCAAGCAATTATGCTTACCTTACACATAACATACTGTTAGTTTCTTCAAATACATACTTAAGTACACACTTACATTCGCTTCTACCTTTAGATCTTGATCGAGTCTTAGATTGTACGGGTTCCTGGTTACAAGAGCACGCAGGTTTGAGTTCAAGTATTTGCCTCCTCATACTTGATTTCCCTCAAACCAGGGCTCTGATACCAACTTGTAACACCCAAATTTCATATTCCAAAAGGGACTATTATCATACTATTATTTAACAAAATTCGGGCATGACCCGTTCGTAATAAGAACAATTCCCTGTAAAACTAACGTGTAATAACTTAAAATGCGACACAACGGAAAATAAGAGCCCAAAAATTTCGTTCTTTACTAGACATAATAGTTACAGGAAGGTTCAACTACAAAAATTCATACACTCATTAAAAAGATTTACCACGTCCCGTTATACTAATACTTCAAGACCTATATATATTTTTTTTGTCAAATTATGTGATCGATCCTTCCCGTACAACCCTCGCTCTTGACTCAATCTTCAAACCTTCTTTTCTTTGTAATGATGCTAAGTCCACGCCACCTGCATTCACCACATACATATACATCGGTTAGATACAATGACATCATTCCTAAACTAGACATACGTAATCAATAGCCAGTCCGCGTTCCTTCTTCCAATACTAATCCCCACGAATAAGCTTTTCGTGTACATTCGTGCATTCCAAATTCTTTAACCCTGATAACGACGTTAAAAGAATACCTGCATTCTCATTTCATACTCAAGACAATGGTTTAGTAACTTATTACTTCAACTGATTTAAACTGTATAAACACATACACAAGATTAGTTCGCTAATAAGCAATAAATCCTATTTCAATCACATTCCTATGCATGGGACTAAATGCTCAATTTGACAACCCGTCCCCAAATCCTTTAATGTACTCGCATTCTCGCTTCGACTACCGGCTTGTGTGTTTAATGTTTCTTTACCCGTAACCCCGGGCTTAGCACTTATGGAATTGTGCACTCATTTACCCGGTTTGCACCTATTATTGCTCAACTCGTTGATTTGTCTATCATAAATCCATATTATAGACAAATCAAACATTTTTACATCTCGAACTTTCATATATCATCAATGTATATGATTTACGTATTAACAATTAACAACAACAAAACGTTTCGTCGCGTACCTGGCTCAAGTCAACGCATAGACCCGTTTATATACCTCGCTTTATTAGCCGAAACTTTATGGCGACGCAATTATCCAAATTGCTATTCGCTCCTATGAACAAGTGACTTGCCAACCAAACATTAGTTGAATTTGTCAAATGGTATTATCACTACCATTTGACCCGTGTGGTCTAACTGACCAAATATTGATGTTTATAAAACTTGATATTTTAATTTCAAATTCACGCATCCGACCCATTTCGGATTTTACCCCGCTATTTCTTTTATTAGTTACACTATAAGGTAACCTTAACGAAAACTCATTAAATCTTAGTCATTCATGACTAAATTACCAATTTGCCCCTTTTTACTATTAACCATGGTTTTTATCGTTTATATCTACTCCGACATGTATCACATCGCGTCGGAAACCACATTTCGATTTTATCGTATTTATAGTTCATAAAAACAAATTCATATTCTACAAAAGATGTAAGCTTTACTTCCTTTGTGTCCTTTAGAGCTTCTTTACGTACTTGATCCGTTTAACCCATTCTTCTCCAAGATCCCATATAGCTTATCAAGAGTCAAGCTATTACATCATATCCATAAGATGATTAGTTTAGCCATCCAATATCATAATAACTAGACCTTATAGATTTTATTACCACATTTATCAAGATACTAGTTTTGGGTCAGCTTGACTTTTAGAAGTCAAACCACTTATAGATAAGTATGTCTTCCAACTATTACATACAAACGCTTTAAACACACCTTAACAACTGTAAACATTCACCCGAAGAAATATTTAGTGTTTAGTAAATTGGTAACTATAAAATCATATGTTTTAAGTTCATAAAACACATTATTTTCCTTGCTGCATTTTTCACGCAGCAGCTGTTCGGGGTCACTTTCCCCCTTTTAATCACATAATCTGACTTCGACTTTCAAATAAGAATTGTGCCTCATTTAAATACCTTTCCAGGCATATAAAGAACACCTCCATACGATTTTTCTATGATTTTATACGATTTTTGAAAGATCAGGTCAAAAACTAAATTATGTGTAAACAGCTTGCTGTCAAAACGAATTTACTAACTTTTCATGCTGTTTTGACCCACTAACTCTCATAACTAGCCTCTTATGACCAAATATGAAATGTAATATGCGAAACAACCTTTTCAACGATATAAGGCTCGTTGTCTAACTCCTAATAACGAATGAGATACGGCCTTTACAAGATGACTATCTAGGGCTGTCAAAAGTGACGAATTTACTAACTTTTCATGCTGTTTTGACCCACTAAATCTCATAACCAGCCTCTTATGACCAAATATGAAATGTACTATGCGAAACAACCTTTTCAACGATATAAGGCTCGTTGTCTAACTCCTAATAACGAATGAGATACGGCCTTTACAAGATGACTATCTAGGGCTGTCAAAAGTGACGAATTTACTAACTTTTCAACACAAACTTGAATCAATTCAAGTTTCATGTAGGCATTTTATCAAACACTTAATGGGTTTCACATTAATAGAATATATTGTACAAGTATCTTATGTCCATCTTCCTATTCTTGCCTTTAAAAATTCAAATACTATTAAATTCGACCTAAAATCACACCGTACTCAAACTATCAAACAAACATTCATCGTATACAACATGCTACATCAATTTTTGAACAAGAATTCGACATGGGTGTTATACCCATGTCGCCACTTTCATTAGCCCAAGTGGGTTTCATCTTCAAACCTCAATTAACATCAAAATCTTGATAAATTCACAGTCCATATGATAATTCTAACATATATTCGTGCTCAATTTCATAAAATTTCATGAATTGATCATAACCTAATTCATACAAAAATCATCAAATCCAAAATTACCACTTACCATGTGTTTGTTAGGGCTAGATGATCATGTAATTAGGTCCATGCATCAGATTAGAGCCGATTTCCCCTTTTAATTTGAAGGTTTGTTCTTGAATTAGGGTTTCACCCCTCTCTTGATCTTCTCTGGTCGATCGCTCCCACGCCCAGGTATGGGTATTTGGGGTTTTTATTTTTATTTTATGTATAATATTTCTATGTATTCAAAAACCACCCCTCATGTTTGTTACCTATTCATTATATAACTCAATTTCATATCCTTATTTATTTTAACTAAACTTTTAACTAGGTTTAATAACCTAGTTATTCCATTTCTTTCTTTTAAATGTGGTAACATACTAGTAACAGAATAACTCGAGTTTTTGGGGTGTTACAGTTTCATACTTGGGATTTGTATAAATATGTGTATCATTTGCACATATCAATTCTCGTTCGATTTCGAGCTCTAAATTGCTTTCTGGAAAGTTATACGCGAACTGATGCGTAAACGTAATCAGTTTAACGCAACAAACACTCCGGAACAGTGACATGGGCTTAACATACCATAAATAACCTTTACATAACTTAGAAATAAGTTTTGGAAGGTTTGGTGTGTCGAAATCAAGTTTATTCGATCGCAGGGACTATCTGCGTCAAACTGCAAAAGTTTGCTGATTCGTATGGTATCGAACATTCCGGAACTTGACCATAAGATAAACATACCATAAATATTCTTTACATAGCTTAGAAATAGGCTTTGAGTGGTTCGGTATGCAAAAATAAACTTTTTTGTCAAACAGGGACTAAAAGCGTCAAAAAGTGCAAAAGTTTGCATTTACGCGCATATCTTACGTTCTGAATATATCCGGGCATCCAAAAATTTATGTAATAATTAAAATATTTTATTTTAGTGATTGGCATGCTAAAATTCCGTTCGTCGCGTAATTTGGATCGTTTTTCGCGTCCGTTCGTGTTTCGTCGTAGTGAACCGAACATCGTGATCATACGACCAAATGAACCGACGACCAAATGAACCGACATCCGAAACATTTCCAAGCATATTTCATGTCCCCTATACTTTAACTTCATTATAGAGCCATGAAATGGGGTTAACGGAGCTTAAATGTGTCAAAATTGCATCGAAAACCAAGTTTTGGGCATTCAGGGACCATTTCTGACATTCTGCCAAAGTTGGCCCTCGCGGGGCGCGTAAGTCTCTTACTGAGTCTACGCGGGGCGCGACCAATGCCCAGATCAGCAAAAATCAGTTCTTCATTTCAGCAGCTGGTTTCTGGTTTTGTACATGGTTTCCTTTAATCCTTGAGCTTGTTTTGGGTACCAATAGTATTGTATTTCAGTGGGTAACACTTGGATGGTTGAGATTGAAGCTCGTAATCCAAGAAACGATCCTAACGGTTGTCCAAACTCTATAAATACCCACCTTGATTCATTTGGTTCTTCACATTTGTTCTCATTTTTGCTCTAAGTTGAAGCTCTCGAGCTTCATACCTGAGCAATTTGAGTTCAAATCTTCAAGCTTGGACCTTTTGTAAGTATTCTTTCATCTTTTATGCGTTTTTAAGCACGAAAGTCAAACACTGTTTAACTTTCTGCTTTGAACAGTCAATGTTCAACACGAAGTTCGTTTGAACTTCGCAACGTGAGCGTAATCACGATGGTTATAGTCCCTTGTGACTATACCTACTGATTACCACGTTATTTAGGCATAGTGACGAGTCATAGTTTCGGTCAAAATACGCGTTTATGCGTATTTTGTAACCAAACTATTCTTGGGTATCAAAACCCTTTGTTTTGATATCAAACTTGTTTTCTAACTTAGTTAAACATGTTTTAACATGTTTAGCTCGTCACTTTTAGTTTAGTGCTTATATAGTGTCGTAAGATAAGCGGTCTAAACAACCACTTAGACTTTCAAACCCGACCCGTTTGGTCGATCGTTAGGATCCGACCAAACATATTTTGTGACCATAGCTGTATAGGGAATAACCTTCTGAGGTTATACCTTATGGTCACTTCGTTTAGTTAGTTGTATGATAGGTAATTTATATGCCTTAGGAAAATGACCCAAATGCCCTTTTTACGCATAAATTCATTTTAAGCATATGTAACCTAAAATTTTACATCTAAACTGATTAGGTAACAATATTAGACATGTTAAGGCATATAATACTTATCATAGGACTAGTTAGGCGGTCCGAACGCGTTTTACACGAGCGACGCGTTAAAGTAGCGTAAGCTACCTAAATGGGTCGTAATGGGTCTTAAGCACTTAGGTTAGGTTTCTATTTAGTATGTAGGCTTTGTTAAACTATATAATATGAGTTCCAATTCTCATTTGGTTTACGAAACCTCATCCTATCCGATCTTCCGATTTAGGTCCGGTTTATTAACATAGTTACCTATATAGGTGCCGATTGATTCCGTGATCCCTCTAGCATTGCTTGGTTGTTATTCAAGACTTCTAAGCATTCTCAAGTGAGTACATAGTCCCCTCTTTTACCGCTTTCAATTATTTTGGGGTGAAACACATGTGCCTACTTGTTACTTTCATGTTTTTTATGATTTTATAACATATACTTGCTATGTTCATTAGTACACATATAGTCCATGGTTTCTTCCATGTTTTTGCTATGTATGTTTTATTAACATGCTAGCACATTGATTTCATATATTACACTTTTGTTGCATATGTTCACTCAGCATATGGACACATTGTTTTACACTTCTACTTTGTATGTTCATTTAGCATATTTAGTACATTATTTTCTCATAACATGCTTACATTTGGTATAATATTTGGTTTGTTTAACTGCTCAAAAATACGTTCATTAACACCGATCATGCCGCTCGGTAGTATGTAGTGGTACCACAGGAATTGACAACTCCCATTCTTGAAATCCTAGGTTTGTTTGGGTGGAAGGAATGACCGAATCCGAATTCAGAATTTAGATGAACTTTTAACTTGTTAAGGGTTTATCGCCACAGTCGCAAGGCTTGAATGTATACGTTTAACATTACCGCGTAGATGTTTGTATCAATAAAGCATTAATTTTACAAAACATAACTTTTGATTTAAACTATGATTTTATTCAAATATATTGTTTTGTACATTTCTTTCTTATAGGGTTGAGTAAATGCTTTTATTCACTATACAATTCATTTGATTATACATGAACATTTTTACATTGGTTTTTACAATACAGTTTGGTGGTTTGTTTGGGTAAGTGATTTAAATAACGAGGCGTGTGTAATATGATAAAAGCATGGTGGATACGCCGCTGGTACTTCCTATATATAAGTGCTTTTATGGTATTACATATCGTAGCGTTATTTAAACCATTTCAACATAGACATATTACATTTTACACAAATAAAATATCTTTACAAAACATTGTTTTACAAACATCATATTTTATACAAACTCATTTTTACTTGATTATTTACTTAACCATGCATTATTCTTTTATATCATCTATTTCTTATCGATTTTTGTATGATTTCTAAAAGAAAATATTTTAAGGTTCATGACTACTTTTGCTAAACATTTTCTTTAAACTTACGAGTCATGAATCCTATTTTCATAAAACCTATGTATCTTACAGGCATTTTTATGCTGACGTACCTATTTTCACATGTGTTTTCAGGAACTGATGCATAGGATTGATCAAGATACACTTAGGCGGACTTGGGCCTTAGTGACAATAAAAGATGCAAGACTAGTTAATTATGTTATGTCTCTTTGTTTTAAGACATTGTAACCTCTTTTAATTCAATCAAACGGAACTTCAATTTCCATGTGTTATGAAACAATGATTCTGTTACGACACTCCCCGATGATTCCGCCGCGGTTTGTTGTTTTACGCGGTCGGGGTGTGACATTTTTACTCTACCTTTAAAGGTAGTTTGCCTGATTTATCATCCGGATGCATTTTAGTCAATTTTAGCCTTTTTACTACCGAAAAACCTTTGATGGTTTAGATTAAAGCTAGCAGACACTTTTAACTCGTTATTCCATTTAAATTTATTATGTCCCTAAGAACATAAAAATTTCCAATCGCTTAATGTTATAAAACTCATTTAGCCATATTGTCACGTCATAGACATGTCCTCGGCTCTAATTGTCGTTTTACCCTGTAACACCTCGTAAAATCACGGCCAATACAGTATCGACACGTGTCATGAACTTTAAACGTGTATCGAATTGATTATGAGGGACTAAAGTTAACAAACAAAGAGAGTATGTGTGTAGAAGGATTCAAAGTGTCAACATTTGATAATTTTGCCTTTCAACAACCCTACACGATGTTTATACCCTTAAACGAATAAATCATGAATCGTATGAAACCGTTTGTGGAAGAAAGTGAAAGTTTACAAGACGGGAGGGTTAAACGTGTCAACATGTTTAAATAATACCTCTGAGTGACCTTTTAACGAACACAGAGCTTTGTAACGGTTAATTATACTCCAAAGAATAAGTGATAAAAATTTCACAAGGTTTTGATATCGTATGAGGAAAATACGTTAACTTTCGTAATTAAGGGGTTAAAAGCGTCAACAAGGCAAAACTTGTGTTTTTGATTATCATTTAACGAAACCAGACCTAACGGTGTTTGGTTATATCTCTTGGATCATAGAAATAAAAGTTAAATGGGTTAAATGAGCTTAAAATGAAAGAATTTACGCTTTAGAAGGTCCAGGGGGTGAAAATGTCAAAAATTGAAACTCGCTGATCTGGTCACCACTATGGTGGCGTCACGCCACCACCATCACCTTCTGCCGTCACGCGACACGATGACCTGATATGGGTAGAAGCATGCACAGGTGCAGGTTGCTGCACCTCTCTTGACTCTTGCATGGTATAACTCGAATCTAGGGACTGTTTGATGGTTTTAAAAACCATTTTGGACACATGTACTGATCAAGAAAGAGCCAAGACACCTGTATTGATCTGATGACACCGTCAATGGGTATAAATAGGTGGGTTTTTGGCAGCATTTCTCACTTGCATGATCAATTCACACTCTCAAACATTACTCCCAAGTCTTGAAGCTTTTTAATCACTTTCTGGAGCATCCTGCTTTGGAAGGAAGCTCTATTAGTCTCAATCTTCATGCTAAGGACTCTTGTAAGTGTACTTAGCCTCTGTAATTAAGTTTTTGTTAGTGTAATGACCAAAAGTCAAAGTTGACGTAATTTTGCTTTGACTTAGTAATTAATCACTAATGGTCCAGCCATTATTCGAATTGAAAGTGGCTATGAGTTGGTAATTATGTAGGTAATAAACCCTTAAAAGGGCACCTACTGATTATCACTCTAACTTGGTCAATTTTCGGGTCAAACTTAATATTAAAAAATCAACAGAAGCTATTTTTGCAAATAAATTCATAACTGATAATGTAGAAGTTATGGAACATGTTTTAATACTAAAATAACTTGGTAAATAATGTAAGAACATGTCTAAACATGTTCAATACCGACAATTCTTAGTTTAGGCTCGGTTCGGAACCGAAAGTCGCAAAAGTAGACTTTTGCCTTGACTTTCAGTTCTGACCCAATTTAGCTTAGTTTAGATATGCCTTAGGGTTCCATTAGGACCACATTATATGTTAGTATAACCCTCTGAGATTATACAATATGGTTCCTTTGTAATCCGAATCATTTGCATGTTTCCGTTAAAAGCTTAATTGTTGACCATTATGCCCTTTTGATATTAAAACGAGATTTTTGAAAATGTGAGAGGACAAAAACCTTTATTACTGATTTATAAACATGTCCTAAAAATTTGACATCAGTTTGTGGTCTAAATTAGGAGTTATGCTCAATATCGTAAATTGAAGCCTTTTTATTTATTAAACGACATTTTTAGCATAAAACCCATTTAAACCCAATTTTGACATGAAACCTTTTACCCACTGATGTAATATAATATTTTGGGATTTTTTAAGATTTTTTTTTATAATTTTAAACTGATCATAACATAGGGTTCTTGCTTTGATTCGGTAATTGACGGTTATACCATTTTTACTAATAAAATGAGTTTTACATAACATTTTGATACCAAATCTTTTTCTACTGATTTCATATGTTAAATAAAATATTTTAAGCCTTCTGGACTGGTAAAAATCTCAGCTTTCCTATTATAACCTGAAAATAGCCTAAAACCGACTTTTTACGCATTTTAAACACGTAGTATGGGTTAAATCACAACATATTTTAGGCATATTAACTTAGGGAACCTATTCATGACTCATTTGGTTACCCGTTATGCATTTTTCGCGTTCGGTACGTTTTATGTGACTAGTTTGCATAAATTGACCGAAACGGATCAAACCTTATCATTTTTACCTCAAAATCCAGAATGTGTTTAGTTTACCCATATTATACAAGTCTTCATACTTGTCTGGTCTAAATCATATTCTAATCCGGTCTTCGCTAAATCTTTCATTTTGAACCGTATAACTTTCTTTAAAACTAACCGGTCTAAGTTTAAACTTAAGTAAGACCCGTTAGGATTCTAATAGGTTATTAAAAACCTTCGTTCCAGATTAGGAGCCCGGTAAAAGCTATCTGTACTTGCTTGATTGATTTACGGCTATGAATAAATTTATATTTTTGCTCAGGTAAATACTTTTAACTTATTTTCCGTTATACGGGCTTGGGATACGGTATTATAATAATACCGCTTGGTCGGGTGTGTAGTTATTTAAATCGGATTGTGATTAATATATTTACATAACCCGTTTTAATCTGTATTATTTGGTGCAATGCCTTTGGGGGGTTAATGACCATGTCCTGGATATCCTCGGCTCATTCATTGAAATGGCCACGACTTAAGCACGGGGTGTAGGCATACACCTGACAGTTGCGTATGTATAAATGGTATCCACAATAAGGAGTTTTCCTTGTGGGCATTATACTTGTGGTGTGTCAGTTAATCTTGTCCGGCTCTTCTAACCGGCCTTGACAGACGACAAACATATAAAACTGTATACAAGATTATTTTAAATAATTATCCCAAGTTATAAAAGAATATTTGTGCCTTGTGAATTTAAATCAATTTTATAAACACTTTTCAAAACAGTCGGTTAATTGTATTTACAAGTGTAAACTGACGTATTTTCCAAAAAGGTTAAGTGCAGGTATTAAGCGAAATGGGTTGGCTACTCCTAGTATCAATAAAGAGTCTTGCAAGCTTTAGATGCTTAAAAATCTGTTGAACAATTATCTTATTTTGTTTTGATCCGCTTGTGGATCTTTTTACATTCCGTTTGTAATACTTATGTTACTTTCAAATCGGTTTGTATAATTATTACTTTTAGACTTCCGCTGTGCATTGAACTGTGATTGTTTGACTATGATGATATCAACTACGTCACGATACTCCCCACCGGGCCCACCGGTAATACGTGAAAATATCGGGGTGTGACAGGTTGGTATCAGAGCCAACATTGAGTGAATTAAACACTAGCCTTTTGTGTTTAATCTCAGTGACACAGTTTGCGCATTCCTTGACTTCCGAGTCTAGGCAAAGGACTTAGGACTAATCCTAATCTTTTATTTTGTCCTTTATTGTTTTCCTTTGTTGTTTCCTTTGTTTGCTTTGACAGGGACAAGAAAACGCCGCCGCGTATCCGAGGACGAGGTAGAGGCGGAAAAGCCCCAGTTTTTGCAAGTCATGACCACGAGGCCATACCATCACACCGGCGAACTCCATCAGCAACCATGAGCACAAGTCCTCAAGAAGATTGGAGGACGTATTTGGAACCCGCGAGGCGATCTGTCTCGCTAAGCTCTTCGCCCTCGTATCACCACTCCTTTGGGCCACAATCAGAAGACGAGCCCAATGATTCACACCACTCCTACTTACCATTGCAGCGGTCGGGGTCGCACCGCGCATTTCAAGACCCGACCCCGTATTTTCAGAGCCGGTTCAATCCGGAGAATTAGGTGCAAGAACCAGTGGGTTTTAACCCATTGGGACCAGAAGATCATTTTTCCGGTGATCAAGACATGGATATGGACGAAGATCCGGATCCTGCCGAGCCACCATCTGGGACGCCCACGCATCCCATAGAGATTTCTGACGGATCGTCTTTTCACGGTTCGCCGTACCAGGGCCCAGACAGCTATGAAGCAAGGTTTGCCTCATACCCTTGGGAGTTCACTCCCCCTTTTAACCCACCTCATCAGCAGCAGCATGATCCCTCTGAGGATTCACGATTCCAGGCGGTTACTCCACCGCCACTGCCGCCGCCAGAGCAGCAACCGCCTCCGGAGCCTCCGAGGCGGAGAAGATCAGGAGCACGGATGTCCGTGCGAGGGGGATTCCACTTTAGCACCCCTCAACACTCCAGTGGCAATCACTACCCACCATTGTATGAAGACCCGCAGATGGGTGGGCCTTCAAACCCAGTTTCAGAGGTCGACTCTCCGCCAGTCGCACCACCATCAGCACCACAGATGGGTTTTGATAACCGAATTCCTTCATACGCTGCAGCAGCGTATAACCCTTTTGAGCAGCCAGCCCATACTGGCTACAACTACTACAATACCCCTGACGTTGACCCGTATCTTGTAGCGGCAAACTACAATGCTCTTCATCCTGAAGGACCCTATGGAGCCTCCTACCAGACTGGGTACCCGGCCTATGGGTATCAATACCCACCACCTCTTCAGCCTCAGCAGCAGCCGCAGCCGCCACTTGTTCAACCACCGCAGAAGCAGGAGATCATTCAAAGGCTGAACCAGGTGGAGCGGGATGTTCAGATGGAGCGTAGAAGCTGTCGAGGTCTACTTAAGGGATTGGCTGATTTAATCAAGGGGAAGAACAGAAGGGATTTTTGAAATTCCTTATTTTATTTGTTTTGTAATTTTCAGTTTCAATTAAGTCCCTGTGTGGACATCTATTTATGTAACTAGTCCCTACGAGGACTTGTATTTTCAGTTTAGCCCCTGCGTGGGCAAGTTATTTCTGTTAAAGTCCCGTTTAGGGCACCTATGTACTTCTTTTTAAATTTAGTGGAATGTTTTAAATTAAAAAAAATCTATCATTATATGCATGAGTATAATATATGAAATAAATAAAAAATATCATTCCTTTTTGTAATTAATCTGCCATTATATATTAAACAAAATCTTAAAGGCAAAACATAGCCCATGTGTCATTTTAAGACAGGGCCATGATGGTAGATCCTTATTAAGATTCAAATCCTTGTTAACATCTGAAAACATGTTAACACTCCTGGAAAATGTGATTCGATAAAATCACACAAGCCATCCTTATCTTGAATTCTTCCAATTCCTTACCTTTATTTATTATTTAAACATCCATTAGTGATGTAATGCCTACGGGCCATATTCATTGTCATATAAGACAAAAGACAGTTGTAGTCTACGACTCCCTGTCAAGAAAAGATAATGAACTATGTTCAAACCCAAATGCCTTGATTCTATAAGATCATGGCTTAAGAATGAAAATTGACCTTGTGACTAGGCCTCCTGTATGCCACCCTATTATCCTTAATAGTTTGTAACTGGGATAAAATATAATAAAAATCTAACTAAATTAAATTAACCAATATGGCTTATGGTTACCATGGTTAATGAGTTGTCATAAAAGACAATTCCGTAATAGACTTCTGAATAAATCTTTATCAATATATATGTAGCAATCAAGCTACATGGCTGGGTCAGATGAAGTCAACAGTCAACCGAGGGAGAATCATGATACTAACCGAGTTAATGTAGCTGGAGCTGAATTGCAGGCTTTAATAGATAATGCCGTTACTCGAGCTCTTGACAGACAATTTAATGAATCAAGTGGAACTCGCGTTAGAACTCAGTCTGTACCACATTCAAAACCACCCTCCAAGACTCATACAGCTCGCAAGAGTGAATCTCATCATTCATCAAACCAGAGGAGTGTCTCGTCTAAGAAAGTTGTGCTCAATCAAGAGCCCCATGTTAAGACCTGTTCTTATAAATATTTTGTCTCCTGTAAGCCTAGTGTCACACCCCAACCGATGGCGGAAACATCGGGGTATGGCACTGAGCAAAACAGATTGTCCAGAAGTTTCCATAACAATTATCATTACCAATCAATTTAAAGTAACATGTCCCATACCATGCCTCAAAAGGTAAACGAATTATTACAGAAAAAATCTAGGCACATAGTTCTGTTCCGACAACTCAGATTTAAATGGAGCAATTGTTTATCTGCTTCTAGAGACCCTTGATTTAATTAGTACAGACAACTATTTGTTGGCCTCTAGAGCCTTATTCTAGCCTCGATTTCCTAGCAGATGTGCATCCTAAGCACCTGTCACATACGTTAAAATAAAAGTCAATACATATAATGTAAAGGTGAGCATACAAGTTTGATAATAACATATATAGTTCGAATTCGTTTACGCATAACCAGCACGTACACATAGCGAAATGAGGCACGTTAGTTATCGACATAGATCCATCGATACCATTGACTACGAGTTGACTGCCCGAGGCAGTTCGCAATACATGATTACCACCGTAATCCATGCAAGTAATTGTCCTTAACAACCCCTGCGAACAGGTGCTGAGTCCAAACTATAGTACTATCGTTGCTAAGGCAGGTAGACAACATTCCATGTTTAAACATAACAAACAAGCATTCATAAGCCACGTAAAACATGCACTAACGGTTAGCGTTCAAATAGTATTAAGTAGTGTGTTTGATGTGATTTGAATAGTTCTAACGTATGTAACACCTAAAAGTGCATAAAGCAAAAAGGGATCGAGTATACTCACAGCGGTTGATGGATTGAAGGGAGCGCTTAGCGAGTAGGGTTAGCATGAATAGTTTGATAGCATAACGATAAGTGACGCGTAAAACGATGTAAAGTGTGAGTGGGTCAGACAGTAGTCCGATCGGATGGTAATCTGATCGGACGGCTATTCGTGCGGATAACAATTCGTTCGGATGGTCATCCGGTCGGACGGTAGTCCGGTCGGATGACTATTCGAGTGGATTGTTTCTTCCTTTGCGAAGGATGTGTTTGTGTATGATGGTTTGACTTTTGAAGTTTTCGTTGTAGTATTTTGAAAACATTGAAGTATCTCTATCCTTCAAGTCGGTCGATCGGACGGTCAGTTGTGCGGACGACAATCCGTTCGGATGGTCATCCGGTCGGACGGTAGTCCGGTCGAACGGCGACTCTAGTGATGAGGCTACTTAGTGGGAGCAAGTTCACAGCAGAAGAGTCACTCGGTCGGATGTCCATCCGACCGGGTGGCAACCCTGTTAATGAACATGTTGAAAATTGTTTAAGTCTTTAAAGTCCTAGTATCTCATGATCCGAAGAGTAATCCGGTCGGATGGTGGTCCGATCGGATGGCAATTCGTTCAATACTCAAACTTCAGATAAAGTTGATTAAGTGTGGGACCCAAGGTGTGATCCGTTCGGATGGCAATCCGTTCGGGTGGCTTATCCGCTCGGACAGTAGTCCGGTCGGATAGCACTCCGTCCCGGTTGTTCCGTTCGTCTTTCACTTGGTCGTTTCGTTTGTTTGTCGTTTTATCGAGATGTTTTGACAACGTGTTAACCTACCAGAACCTCATCTTGACCCAAGTGGCCCGATCAAACAGGGATCACCCTAGCTCGACCAGTTAACCGGTTCGAGACGGTTGTTCTTGGCTAACCCAAAATCGGTGGTCTCGTGGGTAGAATCCAGCTCTTGAGTTAGCACAACACTGAGAATGAGTGGAGGACTAGATCTAGGTCCGATTCTATCGGTTTTGAGTGCATTGAGTGTAAAAGTGTTGAAAGAAAGTTAGAAACCATCTTTCAATCCTTTTCCACCATGTTTATGTTTAGATATATGCAAGATCTTTTTGTATTTGTGTGGAAATCGGTTAGATCTAAGTTGTTCTTGGTGGATTGAAGCCAAAGCATGAAGTTCATAAGAACGCCATGATGACGTCACCCTCGAACACCTCAAATCTAGTGATTTCACGGTTAAAAGTTAAGATTCAAAAGATAGAAAGGTGTAGGAGTGCGTGTAGATCAAGAAAGTACAAGGTTTAGGACGAGATCTTACCGGAATTGAGAGAAATCGAAGAAAAGTGAGGAGAGCGTGCTGGTCGGTCAGAGAGTTTCCAAAAGTGGAAAGTTTGAGAGTGACATGGGTATTTATAGGATGCCAAAAGAGGAAAGTGTGGGTCGGTCGGATGGCACCCCGCCCGGATGACTATCCGGTCGGATGTCATCTCGGTCGGATGGCATCTTGACACCACGACCAAGTGGCAGCCCGGTCGGATGGCTATCCGGCCGGATGGCACTTGGTTCGTGTGTTCTACGCGACGATTTTTGCTGATCGATTTTGATTGCGAGCGATGCGAATGCGATGGAGTTTCCTATTCAAATTACTTTTAGTCCCAACTATTCATATCTAGCACTGTCCCTTCTCCACTAATTACCATAGTTCGATTTCGATTGACTTCGATTGCGTTTCGAGTTTCGATTGATTTCCACAACATAACATAAACATGCACAAGTAACACATAAGGCACGCATACACGTATAACAATATTCCAAATGCGTAATTCGAGTTGCGATTCGATTCGATGTCGATTTGATTAGCATAGTTTGATTATTGTTTAGTTAACTTTATCGCATTGTTATTTCCTATAGTTAACAGTCGTAAGTCGATTTAAATAGCGAACACATACGTCGATCATTGTAATTATTGACACTTACTCCACATAATACAACACATAAAAGAAATCTACTACAAGTCAAATCGCGCGATCGGTCGTTGATGTTGACCTTGACTTTGACTTCAGAAACACGGGGTGTTACAGCCTCCCCTTGTTTAGGGAATTTCGTCCCGAAATTAGGCTGAAAGTTGTACAACACCGTGAATCACTTTTCTCTCTAGACTTTCTCCTTAAATAACTGCGGGTACTTCACCTTCATGTCGCTTTCGAGTTCCCAAGTGAACTCCGCGCCTCGTTTGCCTTCCCATCGGACTTTCACAATAGGAATGCGAGAGCGTCTGAGTTGCTTGGTTTGGCGGTCCATGATTTCGACAGGCTTCTCCACGAAATGTAGTGTTTCGTTTATTTGAAGGTCATCGAGAGGTACAATTAAATCATGCTCAGCCAGGCACTTTCGGAGGTTTGACACATGGAAAGTCTGGTGGACGTTACTAAGTTCCTCCTGTAGTTTGAGTCTGTAGGCGACTTTTCCGATCCTTTCCAGAATCTTAAAAGGTCCAACATATCGAGGCGCTAGTTTCCCTTTCTTGCCAAATCTGACCACACCCTTCCAAGGTGATACCTTTAGGAGTACGTAGTCGCCAACGTCAAATTCAAGGGGCTTGCGTCGTATATCAGCGTAACTTTTCTGTCGATTCCGAGCTTTCGTTATATTGTCTCGAATTTGGAAAATTTTGTCTGTCGTTTCTTGCAATAGCTCGGGACCAGTTAATTGCGAATGCCCGATCTCGTGCCACACAATAGGCGATCGACATCTTCTTCCATATAAAGCCTCGAATGGTGCCATTTGAATGCTGGAATGATAACTATTGTTATACGAGAATTTAACTAACGGCAGATATTTATCCCAATTACCACCGAAGTCTATGACAAACGAACGGAGCATGTCTTCAAGAGTATGGATCGTTCTTTCAGTCTGACCGTCGGTTTGAGGGTGGAAAGCGGTACTTAGATTAAGCGATGTACCGAGTGCCGTTTGGAACGTTTCCCACGCGAGAACCAAACGTAGATGTTGCGCGTGTTCGGTTTTCGACTTGGAATAGATCAAGACATCGTCGATGAATACGATGACGAAACGGTCAAGATATGGTTTACACACGCGATTCATCAGATCCATGAAAACCGCGGGTGCGTTGGTTAAACCAAAAGGCATAACAACGAATTCGTAATGGCCGTATCGAGTACGAAACGCTGTTTTGGGTATATCCTCCTCCTGAATGCGTAGTTGGTGATAGCCTGAGCGGATGTCGATTTTCGAGAAACACGTAGCACCTTGTAGCTGATCAAACAGATCGTCAATTCGAGGTAGGGGATAGCGGTTCTTGATAGTTAACTTATTCAATTCCCGATAGTCGATGCACATCCTGAACGATCCATCCTTCTTTTTGACGAAAAGGACTGGCGCGCCCCAAGGAGAGGTGCTCGGGCGAATGAAGCCTTTCTCAAGTAATTCCTGGAGTTGGTTTGAGAGTTCGCGTATTTCAGACGGTGCGAGTAAGTATGGAGCTTTGGCAATAGGATTGGCTCCAGGAATGAGGTCGATACGAAAGTCAATATCACGACTTGGCGGTAGCCCGGGAAGATCCTTTGGAAAAACGTTAGGAAATTCTCGAACCACAGGAACGTCTTTCACTTCCTTCTTCTTTTTCTTTTCCTTCTCCGCTACTACAATGTTAGCCAAGAAAGCTCTGTATTCCTTGTGGAGATACTTGCTAGCTTGGACATATGACATGAGCTTGAGACCTTTCGAAGCAGTTTCACCGTAGACGCACAATAGATCACCATTCACGAGCGAGAATCGAATCATCTTGTCGAAGCACACAACTTCAGCATGGTTTTTGCGAAGAAAGTCCATGCCTACTATGACGTCAAAACTTCCGAGTTGCATCGGAATAAGGTCGATTGGGAAGATATGATTGTTGAGCTCAAGGATACAATCACGAAGAACATAATTAACGGCGGCGGTTCTTTCGGTAGCGACTTCAACATCGAACGTCGAGGAGAGTTGGGAGCGCGTACGACTAAGGAGCTTCTCGAATTCGAACGACACAAAGAAATTATCGGCTCCAGTACCAAATAAACATGAAGCATAAATACGATTCACAAGGAACGTACCATTGACCACGTTGTTGTCGGCTTGGGTTTGGCGCACGTTGATGTTGAAAGTTCGTGCGCGTGCTGCTTGTTGCTGTTGTTGAGGTTGCTGCTGCTGGGGCTCTTGCTTCACAGCCCTGTTTGGGCACATGTTGGCAAAATGGTTAGGATTGCCACATGCGAAGCAGGCTTTGGCGTTGACCGCGGGTGCCGGAGGAGCTTGTTGACCCTGAGGGGCGGTGAGTAGAGCTTGATGAGCAGGAGCTTGTCGAGCACGGCAGTTGGTAGTAAAATGGCCGTACATATTGCAATGAGCACAAAAACGGCAAGCGATGGTAGTCGGGTGGTGGTAGGTATAAGTAGGGCAGAGCGGGTGTGGCCCCGTGTATGCACGCTTGGCAAGCGGTGCATTTTCCACAGTCGCCGCTACTTGACATTGTTGGGCTGGTACAGCTTGAATTGGTGCAGCAGTGATCGCATAGTTCTTGTTGTTGGAGCTGTTCTCTCTCTTGTTCTTCCTCTTGTTGCTTGGTACGGTGGTGGTTTCAGCAGTTGGTGCGGCGGTGGTAGCTTGATGCAGGTGCTTTGAAGTTTTATCCCAGACACTGGCCTTGACCCGCTTGTCGTTAATTTCAACGGCCAGTAGGTAAGTCTCTTCGATCGTCTTAGTCTTAGCCGCTTACACGAAATTGGCAACACAGTCAGGAAGGGCTCGGATATACTTCTTGATAGCCATGTCTAGAGTCTTGACTTGGTCAGGGCAGATGATGCTGAGTTGCTTGAAGTGAGCAGTGAGAGCAGCATTTTCTCCTTTCTTTTGCTTTATGTGCCAGAATTCATCTTCTAACTTTTGGCGCTCATGAGGAGGGCAGAATTCTTCCAGCATGACCTCCTTGAGTTCATCCCATGACAAGTCGTAGGCTGCATCGTTTCCCCGCTTGTTTCTCTCAGTCGTCCACCAGTCTAATGCGCGAGACTGGAAGACGCCGGTAGCGTTCAGAGTGCGGAGATCGTCTGGGCAACCGCGCTGTCGCAGTGTGACCTCAATGGAGTCAAACCATTGGAACAACGCTGTAGGGCCTTCCTCGCCAGTGAATTCCTTTGGCCCACAAGACTTGAATTGTTCGAAATTTAAGGGAGCTTTGGCGGTAGCTTTAGGAGCTTCGGTTCTCGACTCCTCAGATGATTTGCTGACGTTCTCGTAGACATCGCTCACGGCTTTTGCTACTTGTTTAGCGATGATCACAGCAAGACGTTTGTCTCTCTTTTCTTTTCTTGACGAGAAAGTGGTGTGTAACGGGATGATGGTCCAGTTGACATTGTCTGCAACAGACATCGCCATAGGTCTCAGACACATCATAATCGAATCTCACCTCACACGTCTAATACTTACTAAAGCTCAGGAACACAATGTAACACGTATCGCATAAACACATAGGCATAAAATCACAGATTCACGTAAACACAGAGGCACATAAGCACGTAACCACGTAGGGCACAGAGCACAGAAGCACATACGCATGTAATCACAGAGGCAGTCAGAATACAGAAACCTATCATTCACAGTTCGCGAGTGTTCGAATATAGCGATCGCGTTTAGTATATCGAGTAGCGTAGTATTAGCGTATATCATAGCATAAGGTCATCCATAGTTCTGCGACTTGTTAACGTTTTGAGATAGAAATGCAGTGCGAGTCGTGTGTGTCGATCGAAGTGAAAGCAAAAATCGAATAAATTTCCAGAATTTAAACAGGTAAATACACATAGAAACACCTAAAATCGACGAATCATCAGAGTCGGCAGTTGCGGGCTCAGAATCGAAACACATATAAATCGAGAGATAGATCGTCTGCGGCTATTAGACATTGACTATCCAAAGTGATTCACTATTCTCAAGGACTTGTGGTACGCATTTGACCTCCAAGACTGTGCTTTTACCTCGATTCTTGGGTGTTTGGCACACATCCCGTTAGTCATATCATGACTTCAGGTCGTTGGAGTCCGTCGAGACTTTGGTGAGAGTTTTGTAAAATGGGCGGAACAAGTCGTCAAGGTTAGGGTTTCACCCCTGTCTTAACAACTTCACTCCTGTTTAGATAAAATTGAGGAGATTATTCATCAAAATACGGATGTCACTCCTGATTTGGTATAATTCTCCCCGTTTGTAAGTAAAAAAATGCGGGTTGATCAAGCAACTTTTGTCGAGAGTTTGCGGTTTTCACACCTAATCTCGACTTTATCGCTTATTCATAGTTGAAAATTCGAGTGCAGTGATAGTGTAGCATAAGCGAGAATAGCGAGGAATGGTAAACTCATATGTAGTCCCTAACGGATACGCACTAGTAGGTCTGTTGGTTCCTAACTATAGACTACGTCTCTAAGACATCGACCCGGACTAGGTCGTGTCTTGCCTAATTCCCTATAGTTATGGCTCTGATACCAATCTGTCACACCCCAACCGATGGCGGAAACATCGGGGTATGGCGCTGAGCGAAACAGATTATCCAGAAGTTTCCATAACAATTATCATTACCAATCAATTTAAAGTAACATGTCCCATACCATGCCTCAAAAGGTAAACAAATTATTACAGACAAAATCTAGGCAAATAGTTCTGTTCCGACAACTCAGATTTAAATGGAGCAATTGTTTATCTGCTTCTAGAGACCCTTGATTTAATTAGTACAGACAACTATTTGTTGGCATCTAGAGCCTTATTCTAGCCTTGATTTCCTAGCAGATGTGCAACCTAAGCACCTGTCACATACGTTAAAATAAAAGTCAATACATATAATGTAAAAGTGAGCATACAAGTTTGATAATAACATATATAGTTCGAATTTGTTTACGCATAACCAGCACGTGCACATAGCGAAATGAGGCATGTTAGTTATCGACATAGATCCATCGATACCAATGACTACGAGTTGACTGCCTGAGGCAGTTCGCAATACATGATTACCACCGTAATCCATGCAAGTAATTGTCCTTAACAACCCCTGTGAACAGGTGCTGGGTCCAAACTATAGTACTATCGTTGCTAAGGCAGGTAGAAAACATTCCATGTGTAAACATAACAAACAAGCATTCATAAGCCACGTATAACATGCATTAACGGTTAGCGTTCAAATAGTATTGAGTAGTGTGTTTGATGTGATTTGAATAGTTGTAACGTATGTAACACCCAAAAGTGCATAAAGCAAAAAAGGATCGAGTATACTCACAGCGGTTGATGGATTGAAGGGAGCGCTTAGCGAGTAGGGTTAGCCTGAATAGTTTGATAGCATAACGATAAGTGACGCATAAAACGATGTAAAGTGTGAGTGGGTCGAACAGTAGTTCGGTCGGATGGTAATCCGATTGGACGGCTATTCGTGCGGATGACAATTCGTTCGGATGGTCATCCAGTCGGACGATAGTTCGGTCGGATGACTATTCGAGTGGATTGTTTCTTCCTTTGAGAAGGATGTGTTTGTGTATGATGGTTTGACTTTTGAAGTTTTCGTTGTAGTATTTTGAAAACATTGAAGTATCTCTATCCTACAATTCGGTCGATCGGACAGTCAGTTGTGCGGACGACAATCCGTTTGGATGGTCATCCGGTCGGACGGTAGTCCGGTCGGACGGCGACTCTAGTGATGAGGCTACTTAGTGGGAGCAAGTTCATAGCAGAAGAGTCCCTCGGTCGGATGTCCATCCGACCGGGTGGCAACCCTGTTAATGAACATGTTGAAAATTGTTTAAGTCTTTAAAGTCCTTGTATCTCATGATCCGAAGAGTAATCCGGTCGGATGGTAGTCCGATCGGATGGCAATTCGTTCAATACTCAAACTTCAGATAAAGTTGATTAAGTGTGGGACCCAAGGTGTGATCCGTTCGGATGGCAATCCGTTCGGGTGGCTTATCCGCTAGGACAGTAGTCCGGACGGATAGCACTCCGTCCCGGTTGTTCCGTTCGTCTTTCACTTGGTCGTTTCGTTTGTTTGTCATTTTATCGAGACGTTTTGACAACGTGTTAACCAACCAGAACCTCATCTTGACCCAAGTGGCCCGATCAAACAGGGATCACCCTAGCTCGACCAGTTAACCGGTTCGAGACGGTTGTTCTTGGCTAACCCGAAATCGGTGGTCTCGTGGGTAGAATCCAGCTCTTGAGCTAGCACAACACTGAGAATGAGTGGAGGACTAGATCTAGGCCCGATTCTATCGGTTTTGAGTGCATTGAGTGTAAAAGAGTTGAAAGAAAGTTAGAAACCATCTTTCAATCCTTTTCCACCATGTTTATGTTTAGATCTATGCAAGATCTTTGTGTATTTGTGTGGAAATCGGTTAGATCTAAGTTGTTCTTGGTGGATTGAAGCCAAAGCATGAAGTTCATAAGAACACCATGATGACGTCACCCTCGAACACCTCAAATCTAGTGATTTCACGGTTAAAAGTTAAGATTCAAAAGATAGAAAGGTGTAAGAGTCGTGTAGATCAAGAAAGTACAAGGTTTAGGACGAGATCTTACCGGAATTGAGAGAAATCGAAGAAAAGTGAGGAGAGCGTGCTGGTCGGTCAGAGAGTTTCCAAAAGTAGAAAGTTTAAGAGTGACATGGGTATTTATAGGATGCCAAAAGAGGAACGTGTGGGTCGGTCGGATGGCACCCCGCCCGGATGACTATCCGGTCGGATGTCATCTCGGTCGGATGGCATCTTGACACCACGACCAAGTGGCAGCCCGGTCGGATGGCTATCCGGCCGGATGGCACTTGGTTCGTGTGTTCAACGCGACGATTTTTGCTGATCGATTTCGATTGCGAGCGATGCAAATGCGATGGAGTTTCCTATTCAAATTACTTTTAGTCCCAACTATTCATATCTAGCACTGTCCCTTCTCCACTAATTACCATAGTTCGATTTCGATTGAGTTCGATTGCGTTTCGAGTTTCGATTGATTTCCACAACATAACATAAACATGCACAAGTAACACATAAGGCACGCATACACGTATAACAATATTCCAAATGCGTAATTCGAGTTGCGATTCGATTCGATGTCGATTTGATTAGCATAGTTTGATTATTGTTTAGTTAACTTTATCGCATTATTACTTCCTATAGTTCACAGTCGTAAGGCGATTTAAATAGCGAACACATACGTCGATCATTGTAATTATTGACACTTACTCCACATAATACAACACATAAAAGAAATCTACTACAAGTCAAATCGCGTGATCGGTCGTTGATGTTGACCTTGACTTCAGAAACACGGGGTGTTACACCTAGAGACTTTACAAGGGAGAAAGGAGCCATCGATTGTATGACCTGGCTCGATGAGATGGACACTGTGGTCGATATTAGTGGTTGTGCAGAGCAAGATATTGTGAAGTTTGTGTCACAATCGTTTAAAGGTGAAGCTCTAGCTTGGTGGAGGTCATTGATCCAAGCTACTGGGAAGATCCCGTTGTATAATCTGACATGGGATCAGTTTGTTGCTTTAATCAAAGAGAATTTTTGTCCTCAACATTAAGTTGAGAAAATTGAGACTGACTTCTTGACCTTGGTCATGAAGAACTTAGACTGTCAGGCGTACCTTACCAGTTTCAACACTATGTCACGATTGGTTCCATACTTGGTCACACCGGAACCGAAACGTATAGCTCGATTTATTGTAGGTTTAGCCAGGGAGATTAAGGCAAGTGTGAAAGCGTCTAGACCCACCACTTTTAGGTCAGTGACTGATTTGTCATTATCCCTTACTCTCGATGTGGTTAGGCAGAGATCGCTTAAGAGTTCCGATGAAGGAAAAAGGAAACATGAGGATGAGAGCTCACGTCGTTCGTGGATAAGAAACATAGGGGGAACTCAGACCACAAGAAGAATTCTGGGTCTAACAAGGGTAACCAGCAAGCGGATGAGAAGCCTAAATGCAAAACCTGCCAGAAGCATCATTTTGGAAAATGCAGGTTTGAATCAAAGTCACAGTCGCAATCAAAACCTATTGGATGTGGGATCTGCAAGTCCAAAGAACATAAGAGTTTGGAATGAAAGAAGTTGAAGGACGCAACCTGTTATGGTTGCAATGAGAAGGGGCATATCAAGACAAACTGCCCAAAATATGCGAAGAAGCCCGATGAGGCTAAGAAGACCAATGCTCGGGTCTTTCAAATGAATGCACAAGAAGCGATTCAGAATGACAATGTGATAACCGGTACCTTTCTTATCAATGATGTTTATGCAAGGGTATTATTTGATTCGGGTGCAGATAAGTCGTTTGTGGATAATAAATTTTGTAAGTTATTAAATCTGCCTATTAAAACCCTAAGTATAAAATATGAAGTAGAATTGGCCGATGGTACCATAGAAACTGCTTCAACCGTGTTAGATGGATGTTTTATATCCATTAGGAACCACTCTTTTCCGTTATCTTTGCTTCCTTTGAAACTAACTGAAGGGATTGAAGAATTTGTGGTATACTGTGACGCATCGCACACTGGAATGGGTTGCATACTCATGCAAAGAGGCAAGGTTATTGCATATGCTTCTCGACAATTAAAGGTGCACGAAAAGAATTACACCACCCATGATTTGGAATTGGGTGCCGTTGTGTTGGCACTAAAACTATGGAGACATTATTTATATGGTACCAAGTGTGTGATCTATTCTGATCATGAGAGCCTTCAGCATCTGTTTAACCAGAAGGATCTGAATATGAGACAGCGTCGATGGATGGAGACACTGAATAATTATGATTGTGAAATCCGATATCATTCAGGCAAGGCGAATGTAGTCGCCGATGCCTTGAGCAGGAAAGAAAGAGTTAAGCCCATTAGAATCAATACCAAGAGCATTGAAGTGAAGAACAGCTTGAATGAAAGGTTGTTAGCCGCTCAGAAGGAAGCTGTGTTAGAAGCTAACTATCCGAATGAAAAGTTGGGAGTAACTGCTGAACAGTTATCATATGGCAAGGATGGAATCCTAAGATTGAATGGACGAATATGGGTTCCAATCTATGGAGGACCTAGGGACGTTATTCTTCAAGAAGCCCATAGCTCCAAATATTCTGTTCATCCTTGCTGTGATAAGATGTACCGGGATTTAAAGGCAAATTATTGGTGGATAGGTTTGAAGAAATCTATAGCCACTTATGTGGCCAAATGTTTGACATGTACGCAAGTTAAAGCCGAACACCAGAAGCCGTCAGGTTTACTGCAACAGCCTGAACTTCCCACCTGGAAGTGGGAAATGGTAACTATGGATTTTATGACAAAGTTACCAAAGACAAAGCGAGGAAATGATACTATTTGGGTTATAGTAGATAGACTGACCAAGTCAGCCCACTTCTTACCTATTAAGGAAACACACAGCTCAGATAAGTTAGCTCAGCTGTACATGGACGAGATTGTATCTCTTCATGGAGTGCCAGTGTCTATCATCTCTGATAGGGATACGAGATATACATCGCATTTTTGGAAAAGCTTTCAGCAATCCTTGGGCACTCGATTAAACTTCAGCACTGCATATCATCCTCAAACGGATGGGCAAAGCGAGCGTACAATTCAAACGCTTAAGGATATGCTACGAGCTTGTGTTACTGATTTAGGAGGAAGTTGGGATGATCATCTTCCGTTGATTGAATTTTCGTACAATAATAGCTATCATTTGAGTATTCAAGCAGCACCTTTTGAAGCTTTGTACGGAAGAAAGTGTAGGACGCCAATTTGTTGGGCGGAAGTTGGTGATGTCCAACTATCAGGACCTGATATTGTTGTTTTACCCTGTAACACCTAGTAAAATCATGGCCAATATAGTATCGACACGTGTCATGAACTTTAAACGTGAATCGAATTGATTACGAGGGACTAAAGTTAGCAAACGAAGAAAGTATGTGTGTTGAAGGATTCAAAGTGTCAACATTTGATAATTTTTCCTTTCAACAACCCTACACGATGTTTATACCCTTAAACGAATAAATCATGAATCGTATGAAACCGTTTGTGGAAGAAGGTGAAAGTTTACAAGACGCGAGGGTTAAACGTGTCAACATGTTTAAATAATACCTCTGAGTGACCTTTTAACGAACACAGAGCTTTGTAACGGTTAATTATACTCCAAAGAATAAGTGATAAAAATTTCACAAGGTTTTGATATCGTATGAGGAAAATACGTTAACTTTCGTAATTAAGGGGTTAAAAGCGTCAACAAGGCAAAACTTGTGTTTTCGATTATCATTTAACTTTCTGGAGCATCCTGCTTTGGAAGGAAGCTCTATTAGTCTCAATCTTCATGCTAAGGACTCTTGTAAGTGTACTTAGCCTCTGTAATTAAGTTTTTGTTAGTGTAATGACCAAAAGTCAAAGTTGACGTAATTCTGCTTTGACTTAGTGATTAATCACTAATGGTCCAGCCATTATTCGAATTGAAAGTGGCTATGAGTTGGTAATTATGTAGGTAATAAACCCTTAAAAGGACACCTTCTGATTATCACTCTAACTTGGTCAATTGTCGGGTCAAACTTAATATTAAAAAGTCAACAGAAGCTATTTTTGCAAATAAATTCATAACTGATAATGTAGAAGTAATGGAACATGTTTTAACACTAAAATAACTTGGTAAATAATGTAAGAACATGTCTAAACATGTTCAACCCGACAATTCTTAGTTTAGGCTCGGTTCGAAACCGAAAGTCGCAAAAGTAGACTTTTGCCTTAACTTTCAGTTCTGACCCGATTTAGCTTAGTTTAGATATGCCTTAGGGTTCCATTAGGACCACATTACATGTTAGTATAACCCTCTGAGATTATACAATATGGTTCCTTTGTAATCCGAATCATTTGCATGTTTCCGTTAAATGCTTAATTGTTGACCATTATGCCCTTTTGATATTAAAACGAGATTTTTGAAAATTTGAGAGGACAAAAACCTTTATTACTGATTTATAAACATGTCCTAAAAATTTGACATCAGTTTGTGGTCTAAATTAGGAGTTATGCTCAATATCGTAAATTGAAGCTTTTTTATTTATTAAACGACATTTTTAGCATAAAACCCATTTAAACCCAAATTTTGACACCAAACCTTTTACCCACTGATGTAATATAATATTTTGGGATTTTTGAAGTTTTTTTTTTTTGAATGATAAACTGATCATAACATAGGGTTCTTGCTTTGATTCGGTAATTGACGATTATACCCTTTTTACTAATAAAATGAGTTTTACATAACATTTTGATACCAAATCTTTTTCTACTGATTTCATATGTTAAATAAAATATTTTAAGCCTTCTGGACTGATAAAAATCTCAGCTTTCCTATTATAACCTGAAAATAGCCTAAAACCGACTTTTTACGCATTTTAAACACGTAGTATGGATTAAAACTATGTTTAACATTTAAGACCCGTTACCTACTGATGTTATAAGTAAATTTTGATACTTTAACAGTAAGTAAAAGTTTTAAACTCAGATTTCCAGAATTGACCCTTAAAGCTTATGTGAAATGACCAAAATGCCCCTACGGTGCATAGTTTGGTCATAAATGATAAATTTCACATATATGCAATACCCTACTGATATAACTCACTAAAATAAATATTTTTACTGATCATTTTGGACCAGAACCTTAGGTTATTATTTAACCTCTTTTATAATCTTTAAAATGACCAAAATACCCATATGGGGCTTAAATTGATTTTAAATTCATATTGGGTATAATGGAAGGTATCCTACTGATATCACAACACATTTAAGGCATATTAACTTAGGGAACCTATTGATGACTCATTTGGTTACCAGTTATGCATTTTTCGCGTTCGGTACGGTTTATGTGACTAGTTTGCATAAATTGACCGAAACGGATCAAACCTTATCATTTTTACCTCAAAATCCAGAATGTGTTTAGTTTACCCATATTATACAAGTCTTCATACTTGTCGGGTCTAAATCACATTCTAATCCGGTCTTCGCTAAATCTTGTGTTTTGAACCGTATACCTTTCTTTAAAACTAACCGGTCTAAGTTTAAACTTAAGTAAGACCCATTAGGATTCTAATAGGTTATTAAAAACCTTCGTTCCAGATTAGGAGCCCGGTAAAAGCTATCTATACTTGCTTGATTGATTTACGGCTGGGAATAAATTTATATTTTTGCTTAGGTAAATACTTTTAACTTATTTTCCGTTATACGGGCTTGGGATACGCTATTATAATAATACCACTTGGTCGGGCGTGTAGTTATTTAAATCGGATTATGATTAATAGATTTACATAACCCGTTTTAATCTATATTGTTTGGTGCAATGCCTTTGGGGGGGGGGGGTTAATGACCATGTCCTGGATATCCTCGTCTCATTCATTGAAATGGCCATGACTTAAGCACGGGGTGTAGGCATACACCTGACAGTTGCGTATGTATAAATGGTATCCCACAATAAGGAGTTTTCCTTGTGGGCATTATACTTGTGGCGTGTCAGTTAATCTTGTCTGGCTCTTCTAACTGGCCCTGACGGACGACAAACATATAAAACTGTATACAAGATTATTTTAAATAATTATCCCAAGTTATAAAAGAATATTTGTGCCTTGTGCATTTAAATCAATTTTATAAACACTTTTCAAAAAGAGTCGGTTAATTGTATTTACAAGTGTAAACTGACGTTTTTTTTCCAAAAAGGTTAAGTGCAGGTACTAAGCGAAATGGGCTGGCTACTCCTAGTATCAATAAACAGTCTTGCAAGCTTTAGATGCTTAAAAATCTGCTGAACAATTATCTTCTTTGGTTTTGATCCGCCTGTGGATCTTTTTACATTCCGTTTGTAATACTTATGTTACTTTCAAATCGGTTTGTATAATTATTACTTTTAGACTTCCGCTGTGCATTGAACTGTGATTGTTTGACTATGATGATATCAACTACGTCACGAGACTCCCCACCGGGCCCACCGGTAATACGTGGAAATATCAGGGTGTGACATACCCAAATACTAGATATGTCTCACTTGAGGTAATCTAACATCCACCCTTGAACCAACTTTAGTCAGACCATAAGCCCTCACCAAGAGTTTGACCCATTACACATACATGGCGCAGGTTAAAGCAATGACTCGTTAGCAATACCTTGCGATTCTATTTTCTAGTTTGTGGCAGTACATGCCCATAAGTTATGCTCACGTGTAAGCATGAAGCTCAACAACGAAGTATTCAATATCCTCTTCAAATGGTGATGTTACCTTTTACTCGTTTCTTACCTTACCCTTATTTGTAGTTTGATATAACCAAACATTGTTTATTGTAAAAATGTATTTACTTACCATCTTACCCGTTATAGCTTACGCCATTGGGTCTCCTTTTCATATTTTTTTGTCTAATCACTAACATGTGATTTACTTCCCATTTTTCTTATTTAACCCGTTTTGGTTTACACCAAAGGGTCTCTTTTGTATCATTCGCTAGTTGTAGGATCGTTTTCACGACCAAAATGAGTCGTTCAGAAGTGTTCTTATCAATACGAAAGGTGGAAACAATCGTATCAACTTGGAATCGGCTTGATTTACACACAGAATCACTTTTAATGTCATGTAAATTTATTTGACAAAGATTACAATCAGTAGACACGTCGGCAGCAGTTCGGTACCGAAAATCAGAATCGTTGCAAATGACTTAGCACATCAGGTGTATATAGGTGAGGGTATTTCGTGCGAAATGACCAGGAGTTCATTTCGTGCGAAATAGCCACAAGCTCTTTCGTATGAAATGACTCTTTGTTATTTCGTGCGAAATCAACTTCCATCACACATTCTCGTTTTTCGTGCCCTGATCTTTCTAAACTAGTACAAGACTCGATATAAGACGAAGTCGACAGACATATGCACCTACAGACTCCCCCTTGGATGTTGACGAAGTCTTCGGTGTCGAGTCTTCACAGTCTTCAGTCTTTATCAGTCTTCGTACTCTTCCAACGTATCTAACAGTGTAAGCATCCACACTCTCTAGTTCTTCTTTCATCAACTAACCTCCCCTTGGAAGTTAATCTTACAATCTTCATATTTTCTTGATCAGATCTCTTGATTCCTTAAGTTCATCAGCATCAGTAGTTAGCGAAAACCTCTGGAATCAAATCTGGCTTTTGCAACTTCAGACTCCCCTTTACTAGCAAACTCCCCCTTGAGTTGTGCTGGGATCGTAGTCTTGCTTTCACAGGTTCACAGGTTCAGGATTGATTCATGTCTCTATTCTGCATCTATTCAGGATTCGAAACCTGGCTAACCTGCACAATCTCTACCCAAAACATAAGTTTCATAAAATTTAAAGTTTAACAATTTTAGAAATCATCACTAGATAGAAAAAACATCAAAAAATGATTTAACAATTTTTAATCTCTGACGACCACTTGTAAGTATATCATCATCATTTTTTTTAACACGATTTCTCCCAAACCATTTGTTCATCATGCTTAGCACTTGGAATTTTGAAAATCACCTCTCCAACATCAGTTGTCGAAAATCTTTTTGTATTTTTCAAAATTTTATGCTAAAACACACTGAAAATCTTTTTGGATTTTTGATATTCATGATATGCAGTAAATAAATATTTACAAACAATATTTTTTGTGAGTTTGTGTAAGAGGATCATATCAGTTTTTGAGACATCTCACTAGCACCGTTAAGCTTAAAACATTTTAAGTTCTAAACGATTCACTTAGATTGTCAGTATACTGATCCACTTAAAATTTCACACAAAGTTCAACTGTTTCGAGATACGAAATTAATGTTTTAGTGACTTAAACTTATTCGCGTGTCCCACCTCAGAATATACTCCCGTATCCAGATCCCAATATTCAGTCTTACAGGTGAGTATACCTAGATGATATCTGTAAAGGGTTAAATGCGAGGGCCATGAGAGCTCAGGCTATTGCTTCCGCAAAATCAGAGAGATGATGGCTTCGACTTTCGGTGTGTTCCCTTTAGAGAATCTTTTCTTCAACAGCACATAATTAGCATTTTGCAATGTTTCATCATTTTTTATGCTGAGGGGAGTGCTATTATTTCAAGCAAGCGTAAAGTATTATACGGGGACTAGGCCATTGCTTCCGCAAAATCAGAAGTCCCGGGATAATACCCCAGATATCACTAAGCATAAAGACCTAGTATCTCAGAAAGAGGGGTCTTTCAAACAAGATTTCGGGGGTTACCCATATATCCGAGAGATGTTCCCCACGAGTTAAGCAAATTTGATATTTAGGTTTATATCTCGATACAATCTACTAAATGTATGAAAACCTACTGGCACATCATCAGTGAGACCGTTTATCACTTTTAACTTTCCAATTCTTTAGCATGCCGTGAATGTCCACTGATGTACTATCATTTCCTCTTTTTTACAACAAAACTCGTTTTTGATTTTATCATGTTTTTGGATTTTTCAAATTTTCAAATGTTTTTGGATTTTCTGAAATTTCTTACTCCCCCTAAAATTCAAAACCATTTTAAAGAAATTTGAAAACAAACTATACAAGTAAAATAACAACTGATATCGAATCGCTTCAAATCGTCATTCACTTGGCATAAACAATCAGAACTCTCCCTTACAACAAACTATTTTCCCATTATGATTTCAAAACACTTAAGTTTGTTTTAATCAAAAATGGTTTTTCTGGAAAATTAGTTTTATTGAAATCACAAACCACTTGTAGGTTAGGGGATCAATTTATCACATTATTTTTCTCAACCATTTTAAAATTTTAACATTTTCAAAATTTAACAACAATACCACATGTAAGAAATCAAGTACAACTTAATGTCCCTGAATAACCACTTGTAGATCCTTTGCAAACACAATTATCAAGAATGATGTCGATTCCTGCTCCACGATTACCAACTTGGGAGCTCCGGCAAGTCAGGTTTTTAAGTAGATAATGCATTCACCCAAGCCTGACCAGCCTTGGGTGATTTTGATTCAACTCTATCCCACCATCTTTTTTATTTATAAAAATCTTTCACACCCTTTACCTTCCCATCAACCATCTTCCCAAAAATATGTTTAACTTTCCAATTGAAAGCCTTTTCAGCATCAAATTTTTCTTTACCAACAAAGAATTGATCTGAAATTTCAATCTTACCAACTTTCAACTTCAAATTTTCCTTTGACAGTGGCGGAAAGTTTTCATCGTTCAACTCTGGAACGAAATTATCATTCTTTTTCTTCACAGATGACTCCTCTGATTTTATGGAATCAGATTCATTGTCAGAACTACTCTCAGATTTAACAACCCATCTTTGTTTGTTCAAATTAACTTTTCTTTTGTAAAAACGTTTCGAACTTTCACCTTCTTCGAAAGTTGAATTTTTAAACACTTTGAATTTTTCTCTTGATTGTACTGTTTTATCAACACATTTCTTTTTCATTTCACAGTTAGAAGAAACTCCCTGTTTTGAATAAGTGGACTCGTGGCAATTCCAAGCAATGTGTCCAGCTTTTTGACATTTAAAACAGATTCTTTTGTCAACTCTTGGAACAAATTTCTTCATATTCTTCTTCCTTTCAGCAAGAAACTCTCGGTTTGACTGTCTCCAGAATGGTTTCTTCTGCTCTTCTTTAAAACTTCCTCCTGCAATAAATTTTGTTTTTGATTTATATTTTTTCTCATTTTTATAATTTTCTGAAGAACTAAAACCTAAACCTTTCTTTTTGAAATTACTGTTATGGTTTGGTTTCTTTTGAAAACCATAACCACAACTGTAACCCATTTTCTTGTTCACTCTCTGTTGAACTCTTGAAGTGTATTTTTTAGGTTTTCCAGAAAGAGTTATATCTTTTATTTCAGAAATATTAATTTCAGTCAACTTGAAAACCTGTTTGATCATTTCAGTTTTGACACTTCTTATTGGAAATTCTTTATCAGAAAATAATTTGTCAAAATATTTCAAAGTATATGCCACTCTGATTGTTTCGTCATTCAAATTAATTTTTGATAGCAGAAATTCTTTATTGTAAACCCTTTAAACCGGAGAACTCGGACTCTTGTCTGATGAACTCGAACTTTCAGATTTAGATTCCGACTTTGACTCTTCATCCATATCCAACACCTGATCGACCATTTTCTTTAATAACTCAGACTCATGATCAGTGTCAGACGCTGTGAATGTAACATCAATGTTGTCTGGTAACTCATCAATGGTTTTAGACTTTAATTTTATGTTGAGAGCTTTATTTAAACGTTCCTCATTTGGCTTTCTTGGAGAATAACTTTCATAGATCGGAGGTGGACACTTGTTATATTTGACACTTTGTTTCTTACCAGTATCCGTTTCTTCTATCTTTTTATCTTGAAAGGCTTCAAGACCTGCAACAGTAGGATAAACTCGATCAATCAGATAATCACAAGTTGTATAACTCAATAGCAAACGTTTGATTCTTTCACTTTCTATATTTTCAAGTTCCAAATCCTGCTTCAGCTTTGCACAATCTTCAATATACTCATTGTTGACTTTCTGCTTTGTCATTAACGTTGAGCTCATCATCGTCTGAGCAGCTCCCATTTCTAGACTTGTCTTGTTCAAACTATCAACTGTCTTGTTCAGCACATCATACGACTCTTTCACATACTTCACATCAGACAACAATTTTTCTTTCAGATCTTCAAGTTCACGAATCTTCTTGTCCTTTTCTTCATAATGTTTGCAAGACTCCAAAGATTTCAGACAAAGTTTTGTTACCTCAATGATCTTTTCAACTTCGACAATTTTTTCAACTTCGACGAATTTTTCAACTTCAACAACTTTTTCAACTATTTTTTCCATCTCAACTATTTTTTCAACTTCAACAACTTTCTCCACCACCTTTTCAAACAACGGTTCTTCATCAAAATCTATTTTTACTTCACATCCTTCAACTTCAACCTTTTCTGTCGAATTTTCTTCATCTTTCTCTTTCTTAGCTTCCAGTTTTGCCTTTTCTTCAGCAATCCTACTTGCTTCCAACGCTCTCTTCAATCTAGCAGCTTTCTTCTCATTCAACATCTCGATCTTATCTGCAAAAAACAAATTAAAACCGAATGAGTCTAAATTTTTTCTAGCATTATTGATGTATTCTTCCTCATCATCAGTATCTTCATCACTTTCTGATGATCTGAAAATATTTGTTCTTTTTGGCTTAGTTTGATTTCTTCTTCTTTCAAGATTCTAGCAACAAGGCCTGAATCAGCCGAAATGTATTTGTCCCAACTAAAACCCTCTACTACTCTTTCATCATCTTGATTAACAAGAAAAGCTTTCTTCTTCTTAACTTCAATGGCACGGGATGATGATGGTTGTTGAGCTAGCTGATGAAAAATTGACTTTTGATAATAATCATTCTTTCCATCTTGTCTTCCTGTTGCTTCTTTATTTTTACATTCTCGTTTAAAATATCCATTTTCTTTGCAACGAAAACACGTAACCTTTGATTTATCAAACCCTATTGGAGATGCACCCATTTCTCGAAACTCATCTCTACCAATAATTTGTTGGAATTTTTCTGCTCTTCTAACAGCACTAGCTAAACACCACTTGACATCCATCAACTCAAGTTCCTCAGCATCAATTTGGTCATAATCCTCTTTGGTGAGCATCGGATTTCCAATTTTGCCAGCAACTAAACTTTCATACGATTCTAACATAGCAACAAGTGATGCCATGTGTTGCTTAGCTATTTCTGGAGAAATATTTTGACCATTTTGAATGTTCAATGTAACATTGCATTGCAGATTCGTTGAATTCTGTCGTTGAGGACTTGGTGTTGTATAATTTGGATCAAAGCTTGAATACGAAGATGAATATCCACCACTCTGAGTTACAGTACTACCCTTTGTTTCAGAAGAACTATCAGCACTGAAAGCAGTCTTAATCTTTGGACTCGGAGTAGTTTCAAATTTATTTCCTCTATAGTATAAACTGACATCTTGTTGCGCATTTGGATTACTCATGATAGCAGTTTTCTGAATGTCCAATTCATGTTCTTCAATCTTCTGAATGAACTTTGCCAAATTCATACTTTCAAATTTTCTCATATGTTTTAAGATCAGCAAATATGTTCCCCATTTGTTCTGTGGTAACGCATCGGCTAGTTTATCAACCCATTCATCGTCGTCTTTCTTTATTTCCAATCTTCCCATTTCCAGAACCAGATGACAATATCTATCAATTGTCATTTTTGTTGTTTCACCTTCAAAAGCTACAAACATGTCAAATGATTTTTTTAGTAAAGCCTGTTTGTTCTTTATCATATCAGCACTTCCCTTAAACTTGTTAATCAACGCCAACCAAATTGATCTAGCAGTACCCGCATGTTGAAGCAAAACAAAAATATCTTCTTTAACTGCTTGTTGGAGAATACTAATCATCATTTTTTCACTTGTGTATTTCAATTTTTCGCCCTCTGAATAGTCACTAAAAGCTTTTTCAAGCCCACGTTCATCTTTTGGTTTCTCGTAATCTACCTCTAATGAACACCATGCGTCAAACTTATAAGCTTGTACCCAGTTTTCAAACCGATTTTGCCATCCTTTAAAATTTTCAATGCACATAAGCTTTGGCGGTTTTTGTAAGTTCCTATCTCATTCTCACTGTAAATAGTTTCCGCAGCTGTAACTGGAGCAACTGTTGTGTCGCAAATGCATTGTAAAATTCCTCTTCCATGTTTCGACAAACTTTTTCACAAAATCACAACTTTCAAACGAAATTCATTTTGATGCGAAATGAATTTGGTGCGAAATGAACTGTTTCACACGAAAACAACTCTTCAAACGAAATGACTTCTGGTGCGGAATACCCCTTTGGTGCGAAATGACCACTTTCAAGCGAAATGATCCGTTCAAACGAAATGACGTTTGATTTCGTGCGAAATGAGATTATTTCGTACGAAATAAGGTGATTTCGTGCGAAATAACAAGAACTCGGGCTATTTCGTGCGAAATGAAGATTCCAAGGTGTATTTCGTGCGAAATGAAGGAAATTTCAAACGAAATGAGCACTTTCGTACGAAATGCTGCTGATGTCACACATACGATCAGGTTTCAAGCGAAATAGACAAAATGAACAAGTTTTAGATCGATTTTAGGTCTGATTCTTTCAAGGATTCGTTAAAACTATGTTTCGCACTTAATATGTGAAATTCAATCCATTTTAACCGTGAAATTCTGATTAATTTTGAAAAGAAGGTGTAGAAGTCAGAAATTTTGGTGAAATCAAGCTGATTTGGCAAGAACTCTTCCTCCTGAGCTCTGATACCACTTGTAGGATCGTTTTCACGACCAAAACGAGTCGTTTAGAAGTGTTCTTATCAATACGAAAGGCGGAAACAAGCGTATCAACTTGGAATCGGCTTGATTTACACACAAAATCACTTTTAATGTCATGTAAATTTATTTGACAAAGATTACAATCAATAGACACGTCGGCAGCAGTTCGGTACCGGAAATCAGAATCGTTGCAAATGACTCAGCACATCAGGTATATATAGGTGAGGTTATTTCGTGCGAAATGACCAGGAGTTCATTTCGTGCGAAATAGCCACAAGCTATTTCGTACGAAATGACTCTTTGTTATTTCGTGCGAAATCAACTTCCATCACACATTCTCGTTTTTCGTGCCCTGGTCTTTCTAAACTAGTACAAGACTCGATACAAGACGAAGTCGACAGACATATGCACCTACACTAGTTTACCACCAAAAACTCATTTTTACTCGCTCGACCCATTTTGGTTCGCGTCAGCAAGTGTTTACACCAAAAACTCATTTTTGCTTGTTTAACCAGTTTTGGTTTGCGTCAGCAAGTGTTTACACCAAAAACTAATTTTTAACTTGTTTGGCCCGTTTTGGTTAGCGTCACCAGCAAGTGTTTACACCAAAAACTCATTTTTACTCGCTCGACCGATTTTGGTTTGCGTCAGCAAGTGTTTACACCAAAAACTCATTTTTACTTGTTTGACCCGTTTGGTTCGCGTCAGCAAGTGTTTACACAAAAAACTCATTTTTAACTTGTCTGACCCATTTTGGTTCGCGTTAGCAAGTGTTTACACCAAAAACTCATTTTCAACTTGTTTGACCCGTTTTGGTTCGTGTCAGCAACCGTTTACACCAAAAACTCATTTTAACTCGTTTGACCCGTTCGGTTTGCGTCAACAAGCGTTTACACCAAAAACTCATTTTACTACCAAAATATGGTTTCTTACCATTTTATTCATTCGACCTGTATCGGTTCGTGTCAGAATGTCTTATTTCAAATATTCACCCAATTCTTTAATCATCTTGTTCTTAACGAATTACATAAGTAGTAGCTCTTTTTAAGATGTGTAAGCTTTACTTAACTTGCGTCCGTTCATGCTTTCTCGCGCTTTTGACCCGCTTGACTCATTCATTTCCAAGCTTCCACCTAGCTTGTCAAGATTCAAACTATAATACAATATCCACAAGATGGTTAGATTAATCATTATATACCATGACCATCTCTCTTATGGACCTCTATAACATCTTACTTATCCAATCCTTTTTATAGGTTAGTTTGACTTTTAAAAAGTCAAAGTGCTAATTGACATTTATATGCACTAACAAGTTCAATAAAACTAATTTATGCATTTTATCATATACTTGGTAGGCATCATTTTTAGGCTATCATATTAGTTAACTTGCCATACAAAATCACCAGTTCTTTGTATTCTAAAAGTTCATGCACTTATTAACATCAAGGTAACATGAACTTTCAACTATTATACTCTAATCCATCCTTTTTACCAATTAATAATAAGTTCACCTTCATGTCAAAAACTCATTTCAGGGAATGTATGAACACTTAAATCAAACTCTTAATATGTTCAAGTAGCTCACACATACATGCAAGTAGGATGATCATGAACATCAATACAACACCAATTTCATCATATCACAAAAACCCACTTTATGACATGTATGGGTATATACTTAAATCTCTAAATGGTCTAAGTATTTTCACATATTCTAGCAAGTATGATGATTATAAACATCCCAACAACTTCAATTTCATCATTTCATCAAAACCTAATTAACATAAAAACTCATCATACATAAAATCATCACATACATTGTGATTTGTAGGTTTGGATGATGTTAAAGAGCTAGAACCTTCAAACATGCAATCAAAATCCACTTAATTTCACTCTTGATTTCTAGATTTTGTGCTTGAAAGTTGTAAGGGTTCTCCCCAATTTTCTCCCTCTAACTCATGGCACACACTTACACACTCTTGTGTGCGTGTTTTGTGTTTTCTTCAATCAAATACCTATGTCTTTTTTTCATTGCCCATTTTAGCCCCTATGGGTTGGTTGTATTCGGTTTGTTTATAACTCACCTCCACAACCAACAACGTTAACTAGGTTAATATTCCTAGTTATGTACCTTATGTCAATTATAAAACGAACATGATAATTCTATTTACTAAGTTCAGGGGTGCTATAACTCAACTTAAATCATGTCCTGGTAGCCCAGACTTTCTATAAACTTTTATCTTATAAAACATTTATTCATTTTTATTTAACATTGGGTTTATTTAATTAAATCTTAATGTTTACGAGTTAACTTTTACCACAAACGGAATTTTACCCGTTCATCCCTAGTTAATTTGGTTTATTACGCTTCTGGTTTTCAAGGTACAATAACAGTAAAGTAATTGTAGGATTGCTTAAAATGTAGTAGTTTTACGATTCAAAAGTGCATTGTATAAAAAGGTAAGCGAGCAAAGAAATAAGGTTAAGGTAGTTTACTTTTATTCCTTTTAACATGATTTGAGGGTTCTTCCCATTTTTAAATTCATATACAGGTAAATGGATGTAAGAAACATATCCATGCTCAATGAACTTAAGGTTCGTAAGGAGTATTCTGCTATAAACGTCTATATCATTAGACTGTATCATTAGACTATGAAGGCAACTGATTGTCACTAACCCGAGTTAAGCATACTCAACTGAGACAAAAGGATTCCGTTTGAAGGTAAAAAAAAAGACAATTTCTTCTCAACATATGTTTTATCATGATGATAAATAAAAGTGAAAGGCAACCCTATATAAGGTTAGTTTGTTTATAAAGAAACTAGTTTTTAAACATGGCCATCTATATGTGATATTATCCAAAGTAAAAAAAGTATAAATGATCTTAAGCTATGGATATTTGATAAGAATGGTCAAATTACAAATAAAACAACAAATGTTGTGTACAAAGAAGTATTTAGAGATTTGTAAATTATGATTGTAATTTGATTTTACATTGTTGTATGTATGAAAATAATTTAGTTATATAAATATGTGTAGACATTATAAAGTTACATAATTTCTCCTCATTAATTAAACTTGTATAATACACGAGGCTATAATCTACTTACTTTTTAATATATCAAGACCTAACAATACTTTCACGGTAAATTTGGATTTTTTAATCCAAAATATTAGTTATTGTTTGATAATAATCCATATTGGTAATTTGCTATGCGGGTCTAGATCAGGTACAAGATGAAATTAGCATGCAAAGTGTATAAGACAACCTTAGGGTGACATATGTCCCTTTTAATTTAAGTGGGAGGAGTATTTTTTTTTTAAATTGCATGATTATAAATATAGTGTTACATTGTTACTGATTGCACATATGATACGTTATTATTACATTGAGCATTTGTTACTGCTTTTGCACACATGGTACGTGATTCTGAATTTATGTATACATTGAGTATCTGGTACTTGATTTAGGTATTCATTTATCATTTGATACGTGATTATAGATGTAGTGTTACACTAAGAATTTTTTACTGCTTACACATATGGTACATGATTTAAGTATTCGTTAATTATGTTCTGGTACGTAATTACGTACCGGAACATTATCACGTAACGTTAGAAAATCAAGTAACTTTATAGCATGTAAAATAAGATTTTTCAAACACTAAGAAAACTATAGTAATAGACTACTCAAATTAAAGAGAATGGAATGCCTGTTAATATGGTTTAATGTTGATAAAAAAGTTATAGCAGTTTGAAAATCATGGGAAGACTGTTTTATAAGTATAAAATGTTGGTTTTTTTTTGGTATTTTGCTCTTTATTTACTTCTTTTTAACGGCAAATTTGGATCACTTACGGACCACTGGAGTATCATCGTGCCACCAGCGGAACCATCCGATCATATCCATCTCCACTAGGCATAATGCCTATACTCCAATTCATGAGGAAACCCAATAAATATGGGAAAACCCCCTGGTGAAAATCGAACCCAAGACTTATTGGTTCAAAAGTCTTATCCCACCCTAAAGATAACACTAGGCTATAAAGCCATAGGCTGCTCTTTACTCGTTTTCCCAATTTTTAGCTATGTAAATTCTAAATTTATGGAGTATTTAATATCAACAATTGATCTTGTAAATCAACGGCCTAGATTGTCTCCCACATTTTATATGCTAAGATTGTCATATGCATTTTTTTCATTATATGATATAATATTATCTTTTCATTTAAAGTGTGTCCACTTACAACTTAAAAATTTACATTAGTTCAAAATGATCTAAAACGTTATAATACTTTTAATATAAAATATTACTTATTGTTCAATAATAATCAATTTGGTTAATATGACTAATTACATTCTTTTAACTTTAATTTTTACGAAAAAAAAAATCTCACACACATTATAATCATAAAATTAAACTTGATTTATACTTGATTTTGCACACATAAATAATTATGAGATAATGTAGAAACATGTATTCCTTGTAAGACCATATATAATGGTGTTCGAAGTTCAAGCCTCTCTTTTAGTCATTATCTGACATGTGGTGTTCTAGTTAGCAAAGGGACATTAGGTTATGCAGTGTGGGGACGACCTGTGACTGTCGCGGGTCGGCTAGGCTCGTCCACACCACCCCTAGCCCCGTCATCATCGCCATTAGGGGTGCAAACGAGCCGAGCCGAGCCTGAGCTCGAGCTCGTTTAACATATGAAAGTTCGAGCTCGAGCTCGGCTCGATTCGAGCTTTTGTAACACCCCGAAAACGGGTTTGGTAATTAAACCCCGTTAATACTAGAGACGGGGAAAGTACCGTTAGTGGTAAAAGTAAACCGGCAAGTATTAGGAATTTATTGAATAATCCTAATATTTATTTAAAGTAAATAAGAGCTTCAAGAAAATAGGATGATAAAAGGCCCGATTTAACGGGACTTAAAGTAAAACGGGTTACGGCTTCCCGAACCTACTAAGCTAACTAGGAATAATTCTAACCTAGTTAGAAAGTGACTTATGAGTGGGTTAAAACACTTAAATTATGAACTAAGGAAAGTGGAGGGGCCAAACTTGTTAAACTTGAAACTTGTTTTATTAAAAACAAGAATTAAAACAAACCAAACACCCACTTTAGGGGTGTCTGGTCGAACAAGAACGCAGGGGCGACACAAGCTCCCAACCAAGCCCTAGTGCATGCCAAACTTGATCAAATTAAGGGTTCAAATCAGCTCCAAATCGAATTTCAAGCACAAATTCATGAACACCTAGTTAAAAGGATCACAAGGTATGTAAAATTGTGATGTTTTGATCCATCTTAAATTCTAGGTTATTTGTAAGAAACTGAAAATTGAGCTTGATTGTGTCATGCATGAGTGAATCTTGAAGTAATATGATGTCTAGGAGTAAACCCTAGTCAATAACATGTTAGATTGTTGGATAATCTATGAAATTCATAATGATCCATTGAAAAGTTAAGTGGGTTTTATGTTAATATGATGAACACTCATATTAGAATGTAAGATTGATGAATATTGAGGTTATGATATAAGTTTTTGATGTAGTTCATGAACACTAGACTTAGAGGTTTGAATGTGTTGATGCAAATCTTGGTAAAGATAACTAGTTATGAACTAGTTAGTAAATAAGTAATATTATGCACATTAGGTGCTTGTTAAAATACCCGAATGAATGTTGACATAATGAAATTATGAAAGAAACGCGTAATTGGCTAACTCGACTAACTACGTGTAATACGGAATAATATGGGTTCTAATGTTGATTGAACTTATTGTGTGTATAATATGATTAAAGTTAGTTGACTATCAAAAGTCAAATAAACCAACATTGAAGTCGAAAAGTAGTTTCGACATACAATCCGTAGGACAAAATAGTCATAATAATGATGACTAATCTAACCGTCTTACGAATCATGATGATAGTTTGACTCTTGACAAGCTAGGTGGAAGCTTAATGAGTGAGCGGGTCAAACGAATCAAGTGTGAAGTAAAAGTGTGAAGAAATGTTGCATAATAACGCTAGAAACGCATGAGAACGTTTCATGATCAAAATATGCCTAAATACCCTTAACGGGTCAAAATAGAAGTCTTAGCGAAACGGGTTAAGAATGTGTAATGACCCGTGAATTGAACCTTGTATAATAGGAAATAATTATAATAACATGTTTTACAGAAGAAACAAGGGTCACAACCATGTTTGATGATGAAATCACGAACGGGTCAAAAGTCGGTAAAAAGGGTAATTAGCCGAAGAATTAAAATCTGAAATTTTATTATGTAGGATGTTTGATTTCAACTCCATTAGATGGAGAATTAAATTACGGTCTCGTAGGAAAAAGAATCGGGTAAAACGGATTAATAACGAAGAAGTTATGGCCGTTTCCGTAAAACCAGACGTTGCTGAAAATGCAGGACCCAGATCTGAATCTGCTGGAAAAAGCACTCCCCCGCGCCACGCGAAGGGAGACTTGAAACACGTCGCGACACGCGGGGCCTTCTAGCGGCCCGCGTAAGATTTCTTAAAACTCTCGCGGCCCGCGAGAGAGTCAGATGCTGGCAACTTGTTTAAATTTGTTCGTTTGACCCATATTTCTTGTTTAAACTTGCTAATTAACAATCAAAACTAACGTTTAGGTTGGTTTTGATGATAGGTAAATGTCAAGTGTACCCGGATGAAGATCAAGCTCGATGAGGAACCGAACACGTTCAAAATACAAGCTTCCGCACATTGTTACATCGTCATTTTTAAATGACGAACTTGTTTACATTAAACTGTACATATAACTTTTGTAAAAGTTTTAAACAAACCCGTAATCTTAAAGGAAGGTGTGAATATAAATACACGTATTATTTATTGTTTAGATTACAAGTATTTTCTAAGAATACTTCATCGTATATACATGTTTATTTTCGTTATTTATACGAAAATCATTAAATAATTAGACGGGTGTTACAAGTTGGTATCAGAGCCTTGGTTTAAGAGATTCAAGTATGGCGGGGAAAACCATGCTTGGACCTAAACCTTATGCTCTTAATAAAGATTAGAGTTCGGTTCGAGGCTTAATCGCAAATCCGGTAAGTACAAATATGTTAATAGTTTAGCATGTTAAAGTGTTGTAAACAACACCTAGGGCTATCGTGCGATACACGTTACCCCAACTAAAACGATTGATATAGTTGACGAAAATACGCGCGTTGACGCGTATAGTAAAAAAAAATCCTTGTATTATAATACGGGCGATTATTGAAGTTGACGTTATTAACTTTTGTGAATGTTTTAATTGAAGGACACTCGCGTTTGAAGACGACGAGAGTCAAACGAATTGTGGATATGATGATGGAACGGTCCGAAGTATGACAAGAGTAGCATGCTCACCGAGGACTAAATCGCGTAACGACCGCGAACAAGGTTAATGGCAAGGAACGCCCGTCGGGGCAAACATTACCAGGTGCACATTTTAAATAATCGCACAAATAGTAATATGCAACAAATAAGTAGAAATTGAAAGTTGCATATGTAGATTAAAAACTTGGAAAAACCCGAATAGAAAATGTATTCGGGATATTGTTTCCAAGAGAAACAAATAGAGGCGTTACTTACATAAGGCGTGATGTGAAAACTATAAAAAGGTCGTGTATGTCATGTGTTAACCGCTTACTCTGGCCAAGTAAGTAGTGGCATATGATACCATGAACTTCTTATGGCGGACACGTTTACATCCGATGTAGTAAGGGCGGGGTGAATGGGACTAATTAAAAAGTACCCAAATGAATCAGATAAGCAAAATATTTGATAATAATGTAAGCGCACAATCGAGTGACGGAAGCGTATTACATCAGAATAATGAGCCCGAGTGAAGGGACAAAGAAGCATGTAAAATGATTTAGACAAGTATTGGGAGGGAGTGTACTTACACTCGAACCCAGAAAACGCAAGCATGTAAAATGATTTAGACAAGTATTGGGAGGGAGTGTACTTACACTCGAACCCAGAAAACGCAAGCATGTAAAATGATTTAGACAAGTATTGGGAGGGAGTGTACTTACACTCGAACCCAGAAAACGCAAACATGTAAAATGATTTAGACAAGCATTGGGAGGAAGTGTACTTACACTCGAACCCGGAAAAATGCAAATATGTCCCTTAACGGGTCGTTTTTGTAAAACGTCAAACTTAAAGACAAAGTCGGAATGTAAGAATGAAGCGAGGTCTTAATGCATACCGGGAGGGTTGCAATAATAACGACTTCGGTAAAACACCCGGTTGGTGGGTAAGAATTAAACACATGCGTAAACCAAGAGACGTGAACGCGGGTTGAAAAATCAAAGGACTTGGATTACGAGTTATGACTATAAAATCTTGTATATAGAAATTGTGAGTAAATATGTTCAACTATTCGAAGTCGAATGGGTTGAATAAAGAATAAAGTTGATTGTTTATAAGTGATGGATTTCACATTAATAGGTCAAACATGTTGAATACAATATAACGCCGAATGGCACAAATGAGCGCCAGCCAGATAAAGATAGCGTTAAATGCAAGAGAATAATGAGCCCGGTGATGGGATATAACAAAATAAGAATAAATTATGGACTGTCAATATCCTGGTATGGATAATTGACAAAAGTTAAAGAGAAGATCCTAAAACTAAAACTTCGGTTTTAGTGAGAAATAATATTTTTACAAACATAAATTCTGATAGGAATTTAAATAGTAAGTATGAAAGATACAAGTCTTGACACTGATAGGCGCAAGACGATATATTCGAAAAGTAATATTTTCAAAAAAAAAGAAAAAAAAAAAATAATAATAATAATAAAAGGTTGATATAAATTAAACATGATGTGACACGATCACGGTCAAGAAATACAATGTGAAGTAGAATCACATTATAACCAAGCGAGTGGTAAAAGTAACTGGACTAATAAGTCAAGTTAGTGAGACCCGTCAAGGTCATTTAAATAAAGTTGGTTTGCTTGTAAGCGGTAGGTTCGGTATGACTGGACTGAATAAATAAATTTGAAGACAAAAGAAATTATTACCAAAAGTGAAATATTTCACTAAAGACCTTTAAACGGGTCAAAGTGACGGATTCATAAAGAATTCGATATTATATGAAAGCAATGAATATCGCTAAGTTAACTAAACTAGTGGAAATAACGAGATTACGTTATTTCAAGTTGCACTATGTCGTATGAGTTAAGTAGACAATTAGTAACCAAAAAGATGTTACCATACTTTTCTGGTAATACTAACTAGTGGATAAAAGTATAAGTAATGTGTAAAAGATTTCGCGGATCGAATACATTGAGTTAAACTCAATAAATTAAGTAAGAAAAGGTTTCGAGGACGAAACCTCTTTAAGGGGGGTAGACTTGTAACACCCCGAAAACGGGTTTGGTAATTAAACCCCGTTAATACTAGAGACGGGGAAAGTACCGTTAGTGGTAAAAGTAAACCGGCAAGTATTAGGAATTTATTGAATAATCCTAATATTTATTTAAAGTAAATAAGAGCTTCAAGAAAATAGGATGATAAAAGGCCCGATTTAACGGGACTTAAAGTAAAACGGGTTACGGCTTCCCGAACCTACTAAGCTAACTAGGAATAATTCTAACCTAGTTAGAAAGTGACTTATGAGTGGGTTAAAACACTTAAATTATGAACTAAGGAAAGTGGAGGGGCCAAACTTGTTAAACTTGAAACTTGTTTTATTAAAAACAAGAATTAAAACAAATCAAACACCCACTTTAGGGGTGTCTAGTCGAACAAGAACACAGGGGCGACACAAGCTCCCCACCAAGCCCTAGTGCATGCCAAACTTGATCAAATTAAGGGTTCAAATCAGCTCCAAATCGAATTTCAAGCACAAATTCGTGAACACCTAGTTGAAAGGATCACAAGGTATGTAAAATTGTGATGTTTTGATCCATCTTAAATTCTAGGTTATTTGTAAGAAACTGAAAATTGAGCTTGATTGTGTCATGCATGAGTGAATCTTGAAGTAATATGATGTCTAGGAGTAAACCCTAGTCAATAACATGTTAGATTGTTGGATAATCTATGAAATTCATAATGATCCATTGAAAAGTTAAGTGGGTTTTATGTTAATATGATGAACACTCATATTAGAATGTAAGATTGATGAATATTGAGGTTATGATATAAGTTTTTGATGTAGTTCATGAACACTAGACTTAGAGGTTTGAATGTGTTGATGCAAATCTTGGTAAAGATAACTAGTTATGAACTAGTTAGTAAATAAGTAATATTATGCACATTAGGTGTTTGTTAAAATGCCCGAATGAATGTTGACATAATGAAATTATGAAAGAAACGCGTAATTGGCTAACTCGACTAACTACGTGTAATACGGAATAATATGGGTTCTAATGTTGATTGAACTTATTGTGTGTATAATATGATTAAAGTTAGTTGACTATCGAAAGTCAAATAAACCAACATTGAAGTCGAAAAGTAGTTTCGACATACAATCCGTAGGACAAAATAGTCATAATAATGATGACTAATCTAACCGTCTTACGAATCATGATGATAGTTTGACTCTTGACGAGCTAGGTGGAAGCTTAATGAGTGAGCGGGTCAAACGAATCAAGTGTGAAGTAAAAGCGTGTTTCGGATGCAAGGTAAGTAAAACTTACACCCACTTGTAGTATATGTGTTTATTTTATAAGCGATGAATACAATAAAGGATTAGGTTCGAAACATGGGTTCCGACACGAAATGAAATGAGTCGGAACCAATAAAATGTTTTAAACCATGATTAATGGTGAAAGAGGCAAAATGGTAAATTGGTCATGTAATGACTAATAACTAATGAGTTTTCGTTAAGATCACTTGTAAGTACAACTAATAACAAGAAAATAAGTAGAGATGGAAATTTAGTCAAGTACCGACTAAAGTAAATTGTAGTTAAAAAGGAGTTTAGTGGCAAAAATCCGAAATGGGTTGGATAGGCAAATTGGTAATTATTAACCATGTTTTGCTACTTATGAAGATGCTTGGTCATATAGGCCAAACGGGTCAAATGGCGTGATAACACCATTTGACAATATCGACTAATGTAGTTGTCAAGTCTTGTGTTATCAGGAGCGTTTAGCGATTCGGATACTCCCGTCGCCATAGATAATGTGATAATAAAAGCAAGGTATAAATCGGGTCTATTTGTTGATCCGAGCCAGGTACGCATATTTATGTTGTAGTTAAAAGTGCTATTTTGGTCGAATAATTGGTGAGAGTCCTTCATTGTAAAAGAAGGACCAAAATCGACCAAAACGCCCTTATAAGCTAAATTGGACAAACGACCTTTAAAGGTAGTTTTGAAACTAGTTTTATGATCAAATAAGTAATTAGAATAAGTATGAGAAGCGAAAGATGTAGGCCTTTGGTCAAACGACCCTATATAATTCTTTGTCGTAAATTAGCAATCCGACGAGAAAAACTCGGATTATATAGATCACCTCATTAAGTCCACCACAAATATAGTTGTGGTGGAAGATTACTTGATAAGAAATGTTGCATAATAACGCTAGAAACGCATGAGAACGTTTCATGATCAAAATATGCCTAAATACCCTTAACGGGTCAAAATAGAAGTCTTAGCGAAACGGGTTAAGAATGTGTAATGACCCGTGAATTGAACCTTGTATAATAGGAAATAATTATAATAACATGTTTTACAGAAGAAACAAGGGTCACAACCATGTTTGATGATGAAATCACGAACGGGTCAAAAGTCGGTAAAAAGGGTAATTAGCCGAAGAATTAAAATCTGAAATTTTATTATGTAGGATGTTTGATTTCAACTCCATTAGATGGAGAATTAAATTACGGTCTCGTAGGAAAAAGAATCGGGTAAAACGGATTAATAACGAAGAAGTTATGGCCGTTTCCGTAAAAACAGACGTTGCTGAAAATGCAGGACCCAGATCTGAATCTGTTGGAAAAAGCACTCCCCCGCGCCACGCGAAGGGAGACTTGAAACACGTCGCGACACGCGGGGCCTTCTAGCGGCCCGCGTAAGATTTCTTAAAACTCTCGCGGCCCGCGAGAGAGTCAGATGCTGGCAACTTGTTTAAATTTGTTCGTTTGACCCATATTTCTTGTTTAAACTTGCTAATTAACTATCAAAACTAACGTTTAGGTTGGTTTTGATGATAGGTAAATGTCAAGTGTACCCGGATGAAGATCAAGCTCGATGAGGAACCGAACACGTTCAAAATACAAGCTTCCGCACATTGTTACATCGTCATTTTTAAATGACGAACTTGTTTACATTAAACTGTACATATAACTTTTGTAAAAGTTTTAAACAAACCCGTAATCTTAAAGGAAGGTGTGAATATAAATACACGTATTATTTATTGTTTAGATTACAAGTATTTTCTAAGAATACTTCATCGTATATACATGTTTATTTTCGTTATTTATACGAAAATCATTAAATAATTAGACGGGTGTTACAGCTTTATTTCTAATGCTCAAGCTCGGCTCGAAGGTAATTTTTCAAGCTCGAGCTCGGCTCGGGCTCGACTCGTTTAGTATTTATCAATTAACTTATATTAATTATAATTATTATTATACATATAATTTAGTTATTTTTTATATTTATATAAATGGTAATTATTATTATATAAATATATGTTTAATATATTAATAAAAAATATATAAGCAGAAAGCTCGATTAAGCTCGCGAGCCAGCTCGAGCTCGATCAGGCTCGGGCTCGTTTACTAAACGAGCTTCAGGCTCGAGCTCGAACTTGTTTAAGCTTGGCTCGTTCGAGGTATTTTTTTTTTTTGAGCCGAACTTGAGTAGCTCGCGAGTAGATCGGCTCGTTTGCACCCCTAGTCGCCATCATCCCTCCCAAGCCACTGAAGACGTTCCTTTTGCTTTTTACCTAACACACACACACACACACATATGTATATATAAAGGGCTCATCACCACAGCCTTGACCCATCCCTTGGGGCTTATCTTCACACCCGATGACATGGCCGCCTACGTGGCGGATCATACCAAAGAACTACCCTCATCCACACCCACCAGCCTTGTGGGATTTGAAGTTAAAAAGGGGTGTAGTTGTATAATGCTCCATAATGCGCTAACAATGATTACCCAGTTTTTTTTTTAGAAAAATAAAACAAATAATATTACATGGAATACTTGGAAATTTCCCGTTGACCAAAGCAAAAGTTCTCTGGCGTTTTAAAAGAAACGCCCACTTGGGCGTGATGGGGCATTTTGGGGCAAAAAACACCCAAATCCTCTACCACTACGGGTGGTCTATACGAAATTTTATGAAAATCAACCTAAAATCGAGTATAATTAAATCAATCCCATTCCAATATGATTATCAAAACCCAATTTAAATATCTTTTTTATAAAAGTTGTCATCACTTATTTATAGTTATAATTTTAATTTGGGATTATTTTTTGAAACAACTTGTTGACCTATTGACTTTTTCAAAAAGTTAAGGGTAAATTACATTTTTCGTCCTTTATGTTTATATCAGATTGGAATGGATACCCTTTAACTTTAATAATTACAGTCACAGTCCTTTATTTGGAAAACTCATTACATATTTCGTCCTTTAGCACTAACCCAGTTTAAATTTCAAGTTAAGTTTGATCATGTGGACATCATGTGAGGGTATTTATGTCACAAAGAAAATAACATCTCCTCTCTAGAATCCTTATGATTTGTGTGGATTCAATCTTTCTTCATCAGTTCTTGCTAATCCATCATCAAATCTATATGATTGATCCCGTAAACATTAAATTCACACCTCCCTCCCTCTAAACAACATAAACATATGGGTTCCCCCAATCTGAAACACCACAAATCAAGAACTAAAAAAAAACCCTTATAGATTTGAACAGGTCAACTTCAACCACTCTGCACCCATTTATAAAAGCAAGCACCCAAGATTGAAACCGTATCCTCTGAACTAAAAACCATATCTCTGAACTAAATTAATATTCAAGAAACAGAGTGCGTTTATTTGGCTCAGATCTGCAAACATGAACAACAAGAATATTCAAGAACAAAGCACCAAACGGACACTCGATTCCGGGGAAAGACGAGGATAATACATAAAATTCATGTGTAGCAACTTACAGGAAACTTACCGATTTTAGTCAATAGTCAACCCTCAATAGAAATCACATCATCATATATAGAGTAAATCAGTGTTTTTCAATAATAATATCCCACCGCCGTTCATCTAAGTCAACCACCGCCGGCAACCACCGGCAATGGCCACCGTGCGCCACCACTCCCTCCTCACCTTCATCACTCTTCAATCCAGATTAATCCTCCAAGCATCTGTAACACCACCGGAATATTCTGTGAACGGAGAATCTCCAACGCCACCACTGTCCTCAAAGTCACCCGAATCGTCCTTAACCACCGCCGCCTGAGAGGGTCCATCTCTCCATCGATCGGAAAACTATCGGAGCTCAAAGAACTCGTTCTCTCCAACAACCACCTTGTGAACCAAATTCCAGTTCGAATTTCCAGTTGCCGGAGAAAGAGTGAGAGAGGGGAGACGGGATGTGACAGTAATAAGGGTGGTGGTGGTGGTGATGGGTTTGTGGTGGTGGCTGGTGAAGAAGAACAATAGGTAGGGTTTTATCCTTTTATTGTGTTTTTATTTTTGTTATTTTTTAAGTTATTTTTTAATTTATAAATATTATTATACTTTAAAATAAAATGATATGGTAAAATGACTGAAATACCCTCATGTGCTTTGCACATGACCACACTTAACTGATAATTTTAGCTGGGTTAGTACTGAAGGACGAAAGGTGTAATGAGTTTTCTAAATAAAGGACTGTGACTGTAATTATTAAAGTTAAAGGGTATCCATTGCAATCTGATACAAACATAAAGGACGAAAAATGTAATTTACCCAAAAGTTAATAAGGAGAAATTATGTTTGAATAAGTGAAAAGAAATTTTAGAAATAACTTTTTGCATAAGGAGGAAAAGTCATTTTGAAAAGTTAGAAAATCCTGACTTTATAAAACTTCTTTTAACTTTTGAAAAAATAATTACAAAAATTTCCTAATATAACCCTTTTACATGAATAAGCTAAAACAAACACCTTTTTATAAAACAAAATCATGACTTTTTAAAACTTTTTTTAACTTTTGAAGAAATAATTACAAAAATACCTTAATCTAACATTTTTACATGAATAAGCTAAAACAAACACCTTTTTTATAAAACAAGTTATTGACTTATTGACTTTTTCCACTACACATAAGCTAATCCAAACACTTTTTTAAAAGCTCTTTTTAAATAAGTTATAAGTCAATATTTTCTTTTACCAAAAAGTCCAATTTAAATTTAAGTTAAATAACCAATCCCAATCACCTCTTTATTATTTTGAAAAGGAAAAGAAATCAAATACATATTTCGAATCAAGACGACCCCACCTGAGTTACTATAGACCGTCCACAGGTAACCCGTTTTGGTTTATCTATCTGACACATATATAAATGTACCCTGTCCTAACTACTTTTCATAAACTCCGATTTGTCGACAACCTAGTATTCCTCTGTTACCATGACTAAGCATAGGAAAGATACCCGCAGAAACGGATCATTCCGGTCACTTTTCATGCATGCTGACGGTGCCGACATGTTTCTCATGACTGTCGGATTTTTAGGCGCTGTCGGCGAAGGAATTGGCCTACCGGCTATAATGTTTTATACTAGCACCATCATGAACAACATCGGAGACTCTTCTTCCTTATCCTCCGATGTTTTCACTGATAAAATCAACCAGGTCAATCTTATATTATACTACTTGGATCAAGTTTGTATCAATTATGCTCAACATTATTGTTTTTAAACAAGATTTACGGAGTAAAACCAAAACCCGAAGGATTTGAAACCTTTAACTTGGAAGTGTATCAAAGAATCACTACTTATTTATCAGTTGGAAGGGTTTATGGGCCGGGTTGGTTATCGGAAATCCTAGTTTTTGCTTATGCAAGGTTAACCGACTTTATTAATCTAATTGGGTTTTAATTTCTTGTTGACAGAATGCAGTAAGCCTTTGTTATTTGGCTATTGTGATATGGGTTGCATGTTTTCTTGGTAATTCTTATTTATTTATTTATTTTATAAAATTTTCCAGAAATAGAAACCATAAATGGGTTGTGTTAATGCAGAGGGGTATTGTTGGTCAAGAACGGCACAGAGGCAGGCGTCACGATTGAGGTCAGCATATTTGAAAGCTATTTTAAGGCAAGAAGTCGCCTATTTTGATCTTAATGTTACGAGCACAGTTGATGTTATCACTAGTGTTTCCGGTGATAGCCTCATCATTCAAGAAGTGATCAGTGAAAAGGTAACTCGATCCAACCCTCAAGAATTTCTACCCTTAAAGAATGGAATGAGACGGAAATTGGTAATCCTAGTTTGTGAAAGTTTATGTTTTTTTTCGCTTTGAAGCCTAATTACTCTTTAGGAAAAGTTAAAAATTTTTAACGAGAAATTTAGATCACTGACGGATCATTAGAGTGTCATCGTGCCACTAGTGAAACCACACGATCATATTCATCTCCACTAGGCAATAATTTCTATAAACAAATTCAGAAGAAAACCCAATAAATTTGGGAAAAACCCCTTGTGGGAATCAAACTTAGAACCTAATAGTCTCTAAACTTTATCCCACCTTAAAATGTCACTAGATTATAATGTCATGGTTAGAAAAAAAAAAAAAAAAGAAAAAAGTTATTGAATGACTAAAAAAACACCCTTTTTATAGAGAAATTTTTAGCAATTTGTTATTAATGTCATAACTATGAAATTAAATACAACAATGAAGAAAATTCATTTGACAATTAATTGCATGAGCTTTCCATATTGTCTCTACATATTAATTTCCATTTCCATCATTGCAATGAATACTTGAATAGTAACAGGTATTTTTTCTTTTAAATGTTTTGTTATTAGGTTTTTTTTTTCAAAATAAACTTTAGTGTTTTTTCTTTAAATTTTGTAACAAAATTTTGGTTTTTGATAATTTGACCATAAAAGTTACACAAATTTAGTTTTTATTTTACACTTTTTCCGTGATTTTGTTGTGATTCGGTTGCTACTTAGTATAGTACGATGTTTGGTGGTCACGATTGTTCCCTCGGGTTTGTTTTACCCCCTAAGCTTTCTAATATATGTCGTTATAAATTCAGCTTCGTCTACTTTTTATGTCACGTGAGTCATCTAGGGTTAAAAATCTTTTTTTTTGTTTTACGATTTTTCCTGGTTTTGATCGTCGTTCGGTTGCTACTTAGCACGGTTTTACGCCCCCAGCCCCGTAAAGCTGGTAGAACAATTTTACGACCTCTACCTCGCAACGCGAGAGACTTAAGACTAATTACTATGAAAAGTTAAGAAAAACTTCAAATTTGAATTCAAATTGAAATTCAAAAGGAGTGAAAAATCTTTTTTGTTTTCTTCTTCTCTGTTTTTGCATTCCAACCATTCCATATACGAGTCCCATTTAAGCAATTGGTCCCTCATCACAATTATCCATTACCCACATATACAATGTATCTTCTATAGTTTTTTTTTTTTTTTAACGGCCAACGAATCCTCTAAATGGGCTACTGACAGAAATTCACCACATCGGGATACACTCACCTTCGAACCGGGGAAAACCCTAACCTAGGGCCGAAGCCCGTGAACACTCGCCTGAAGGCATGACAGTGCGGAGAGGTAAAACCCGCTCAGTTCAAGGATCAAACTAGCAATCTCCACCTATTCACCTAGTCTCCCATCATCACTAGGTGCCGCAGAAAATAATGAGAAGGGCAGCAATCTTCTATACTTTGTTAAAAGTTAGGATTTTCAAAGTATATATTTTAACAGTTTACTTTTAATATAATTCTCTTTCCGAAGAAAAATTATATTATAACAACCAAATTTTCTATGGGTAAGATCAATGTTGTAGAAGGCGCTAGGCGCTAGTCGGGCGGTGAGGTACAGCCTAGGGATTAATCGGGATTAATAGGGATTAATCGGGATTAACCGGAATGGGATTTTTATATGTATTTTTTCAAAATTATATATATATACCCAATAATATAAAAATAATACTTCAAAATTCACATAAATACTTCAAGTTTCAGATAGTATGGTTCGATTTTGACCAATTTTGACCGCCTAGGATAGCCTAGGACCGCCTAGAACCGCCTAGGACCGATTTTGACCGACTAATATTGTCCGATTAATCCGATTTTTGACCGCCTAGGACCGATTTTGACTGCCTAGGACCGATTTTGACCGATTTTTGACCATGACCGATTAATTGACCGCCTAGCTCAAAATTAGGCAGTAGATGACCGCCTAGCGCCTAGGCGCCGATTAATCGGCCACCTAGGCCGATTTCTGCAACCATGGGTAAGATAGAAAAAAGGAAATCTCTACGGGCATGTGTTGGACGAACAAGTATATATGTTTTGGGTAATCAGACCGATATCACCTACAAGATGCAGTTCTATATGGGGTTGAGGGGTGTATGGTTGGGGTACCCCTCAATAGTGGCGGATGTATTCAAGAGGTAGGATGGGCTTAGGCCCACCGTCCAATCGGTCTCCAGCCCACTTAACATTTGTTCTTAAATGCAAACAATTTTGGATTTTCTAATTTTATTGGCCAATTTATATAGTCTTAAATAGAAAGGTCGGTGACCCATACAAAAGACATATCTGCCCCTACTTTGTCTTTTCTTCACCTTTTACACCGCCTCACCCTTTGGTTGTTTGATAAAAAAGAAAAGAAGAAAGGAGAAAACACAGGGACACCCATTTCCTTTCTTCATCTTCATCATCATCATCCACCATTTTTCTAGAAGCTACCATCAAACCACAAAGGGTTCAGTTCCTCTGTCTGCCGCCGTGTAACACCAATGGGCAAATCAAGCAACAAAACGCCGGTAAAATCCTCATTATTCGAGAAGCTTCTACGCCGCCGTGTACAGGAAACCTATGGCAGTTCAACTCTACCCATCGAGGACCTCATTGACAGCCTTCGCGCCAAATACCCCGAGTACGGCCGCCACAAGCCCCAACTCTTCACCAGAATGGTCAAACAAACCCTAGATTATAACAACACCAACAAAGATAAACGAAAATCAACCAGAAATGATGTCGAATATGACGATGACATGACGTCACCGTCGCCACGGAGTCCGGTGAGCAAGAAAGTGAAGAAAGTTGATAGTAGAGAAGAGAGGTTACAGTTGTTGGAAACAGAACACGTTGCGAGAAGACGAGTTGAGTCCGCTGATTCGGCCGAGTCAGACGTCCGAGTCATCGGAATCGGAAGAGGATAAAAGTGCGGTTTCGACGTCTGATGAGGATGCGGTTTACAGTTTAAAGTTTGAGCCGGAGTTTGATTTAACGAAATCGATGCTTCGAAACAAATATAACACATCGAAAAGCAATGGGAAAACGAAGAAGAATGTGGAGTTAGAGGTGGTTACTAATAGCAGCAGTAAAGAGAACAAAAAGGTTGATATGGTGAAGGAAAGTAAGAGTGGTAAGTTAGGGGGAAAAGGTAGGGGGCGGAAATCGAATGATTCGGGTGGTTCGGGTATGGATAATGATGGGAATGGGAAAGATGATGGGCCGAGGTTTAAGGATCTTGGTGGGATGGATGGTGTGTTGGATGAGTTGAAGATGGAGGTGATTGTTCCTTTGTATCATCCGGAGCTGCCGAGGAGGCTTGGAGTGAGGCCGATGAGCGGGATTTTGTTGCACGGGCCGCCTGGGTGTGGGAAGACTAAACTGGCTCATGCCATTGCTAATGAGACCGGAGTTCCGTTTTATAAGATTTCGGCTACTGAATTGGTGTCTGGGATTTCAGGTAATTTGTGTTTTCTTGACTGGAATTAATAATATACATTTGATATTTTGACATATATTGAGCTTTTGTATAATTGGATCATTGTATTGTAAATTGGGATTTTACTTTATGGTATCAGTGATAGCAAACTAGCCTGATAGCAAACATGAGTTACGTGAAACCACAGCATTCTAGACTGGTATTTGGGTATGAGATTGGTTTAAACTTTTATTATGGATTTCAAATGGGTATGGTATTAGGCGATACCTGACCCGATTACATGAAACATACATACTCCTTTGTTGTGTAAGAGAAGACATTGTCGGTGCACTTTCCTTGATCATTTACTCTCTTACCCACGTACCGCTCATCAAATATGTTTTCATTGTATGTCGCGCAAATGACAACGGTCAAGGTACATATTTTTCTCTATATAATATTCATAGTCAAGTATCAGTGAACATTTATTTTGTATTTATATTTTATAATAAATTCCTTAATTGTGTTTTAGTCTTGAATGCATGTGGAGTCGTGACACATATGCCGCAAAAGAAGAGTTCGGTGATGAAGAGGTGAACTGTGAATCTTCACCGGAACAGGCTGCAAATTTTTTATTTTGGTTTTGCTCGATCCACTTTAGATGAAGAAAGCCAAGAATGCGATCTTGAACCAACGCTACGTAGCGCGCTGCAACGCGCGCGTGGGTATAAACCTAGTATACTATAAAAAGGCTATGTCGGTGGTGGGGTGTTTTTTTTAAATTTTTTTTTTTTTGGTCTTTTCGAATATTTGAATTTTCTTTTTTTTTTTCTTAATTTACGTTTTCGCCCCTTATGCTTTGTGTGTTGTTTCTTAAATACCAACTTCTTTTGCAATTTACAGTTTTTATCAACTTTTTAACTTTACGTTTTTACCCCTTGCATTGATTTTTTTTTGTTCAATGTTGTTTTACGTATTTTTTCTCATCTCTTGTAATGTACGTTTTCGGCCCTTATGCTTTGTTTGTTGTTTCTTAAATACCAAGTTCTTTTGTAATTTACAGTTTTCGTCAACGTTTAAAGTTTACGCTTTTACCCCTTGCACAATTTTTTTTCTTTCTTTTTTGTGGTTTTGTTTTTTTATTTATAACCTTTAATTTTCAGCATTGCCTCTTACAACCTCCTAACTTTCTAAATACTTTTAATCAACTTTTACGTCTTTATTTTTTTTCGTGTGGCTATAAGCTTAAGTTGATTAGCATTCACACTGACAACCTTTTTACTTTGTAAATACTCTTCTAATCGAGTTTCCCACTTGATGTAAGATATGTGTCGACATACTTTTGTATCGGATCAAAAATCGGGTCGCCCCGCCGCGAAGCGCGGGTGTAACACCCTAGTTTGTTCTTAAATGCAAACAATTTTTGATTTTCTAATTTATTGACCAATATTCAATGGATTTCTTTTTTATTTTCATATTTAATATGCAAACAGTTTTGTCTTAATTTAGCGGCAAACAGTAAAATTGTCTTAAATTAGCTCAAGTGCTTTCTTAATCTAGTGGAAGTGGCTATAGCTTTTGTCTTAATCTAGGGGAAGTGGCTATAACTTTTGTTTTTGAATAGCCCAAGTGCCCAAGGAGTACAAATTTGAAGGACCTAAGTACAAAAAAAAATAATAAAAAAATAAAATAACATAACATAAAAAATAAAAAATCCTAAACAATTTTCTTAAAAAAAAATCATCTTCAAGTAAAACTTTATCGTATTATTAAGTAAATAGCTATGAATGGTTCTACAATATCATTAAGTGGATAAGTATGACTTAGTTTTACCTGACCCATTTTGATCCGTCTTGTTTTAACCCAACTAGTTGTGCCTCCCATAAAAAAAAAATTCTAGATCCGCCACTGCCCCTCAACTAGGGGTGTAAATGAGCTGGGCAGAGTCCGAGCTCGACTAGGCTCGAGCTCGGCTCGTCCTATTTTTATGAAGCTCGAGCTCGGCTCGGTTCGGTTCGAGCCTACTTATTTGAGCTCGAGCTCGGCTTGTGAGTAAAACCCAAAGCTCTGGCTCGTCTCGACTCGGCTCGAGCTATTTTGAAAACAACCTCAAACGAGTTAAAAGCTCGGCTCGAACTCGCTTAAACGATCCAAAACTCGGCTCGCCAATGTTATTCTCATTATTATTTTATTATTAAACTATATATATAAAAACTAAAATTTTGTATGGGCTCGTTTAGGCTCGCAAGCCTAGACGAACTTTGTATTTTAGGCTCGAGCTAGGGCTCGATAACTAAACGAGCTCTATTTCAGGCTCGAGCTTGGGCTCGGCTCGCCAATGTTATTCTCATTATTATTTTATTATTAAACTATATATATAAAAACTAAAATTTTGTATGGGCTCGTTTAGGCTCGCAAGCCTAGACGAGCTTTGTATTTTAGGCTCGAGCTCGGGCTCGATAACTAAACGAGCTCTATTTCAGGCTCAAGCTTGGGCTCGGCTCGTTAAGGCTCGGCTCGTTCGAGCTTTTAACCGAGCCTATTACGAGTAGCTCTCGAGCCTTTGGCCTTGTTTACACCCTTACCATCAACTCTCTTGGTGAAGTGCACACATTTTTTCTCTGTTTTGTTTTATTAGGCTACCACTGAATGTACGGTAAAAAATCTTTTTTCTCAGTTTTAGTTTTATGAATGTACGGTAAAAAATCTTTTTTCTCAGTTTTAGTTTTATGAATGTACGGTCAAAATTCTCTTATATAAAATAGGCCTGAAATTTTCTTTTAAATCCGTCACTGATCAACTAACAGAATATCCGTCTCGTTCCGTCAACATCTTTCTAAACTAGTCTTACAGCTAGGGGCATTTTAAATCCGTCACTGATCAACTAACAGAATATCCATCTCGTTCCGTCAACATCTTTCTAAACTAGTCTTACAGCTAGGGACATAACACATAAGTCATAACCAAGCACCATCTCATTACCAATAGTCAAACAAGACCATTGACTTATCCAATATCCAGATAACTTGATGACGTTGGTAATATGAAAAAAGTAAAAATGTAGCAAAAACTTGAAAATCTAAACGACGTGGGTAATATGAAAAAAAGTAAAAATGTAGCAAAAACTTGAAGATATAAATTATTGGGATGAGTTTTCAATATTTCATTGTATTTTTATACATAAAAAATGCAGGTGCCGGCTTTCGTGATGAATATGGCAACTTTTGGTGCAGCATATATTGTTGCATTTTTGTTGCTATGGAGGCTAGCAATTGTTGGGCTACCATTTATTATAATATTAGTCATACCTGGTTTAATTTATGGAAGGGTTCTGATGAACTTAACAAGAAAGATAAGGGAGGAGTATAGTAAGGCTGATAGAGTGGCACACCAGGCGATTTCTTCAGTCAGGACAGTTTATTCATTTGTGGGTGAAAACAAGACGTTAACAGAATACTCTGCTGCTCTAGAAAACACTATAAAGTTGGGGTTAAAGCAGGGGTTGGCTAAAGGACTGACTATAGGCAGCAATAGTGTGGTTGTTTATGTGGTTATGGCTTTTTTGTGTTGGTACGGTGGTAGATTGGTGATTTATCATGGAGTCAGAGGAGGAACAGCGTATAATGTAGGATCTTGCATCACCCTTGGTGGATTGTAAGTTTCTTTTTTTTCTTGCATTTCGTATATGGACCGATTTGGTAAGAAAGTTTTTAATATATCTAATGACAGATCACTGGGTTCTGGATTGTCACACTTGAAGTATTTTTACGATGCAATGGCTGCGAGCGAATGTATAAGGGAAGTGATTGCAAGAGTTCCTGAAATCGACTCATACAACATGAAAGGGGAGATATTACAAGAAGTATTTGGGGAAGTGGAATTCAAGAATGTGAAGTTTGCTTATCCGTCAAGGCCGGAACCGGCTATACTCACTGATTTTAATTTAAAAGTTCCGGCTGGGAGGACGGTGGCGTTGGTGGGTGGGAGTGGGTCGGGTAAATCGACGGTGATTACGTTGTTACAGAGGTTTTATGATCCTCAAGGGGGAGAGATTTGTGTGGATGGGGTGAGGATTGATAAGCTTCAACTAAAATGGTTGAGATCCCAAATGGGGTTGGTGAGTCAAGAGCCTGCTCTATTTGCTACCACCATAAAAGAAAACATACTTTTTGGAAAGGAGGATGCCACCATGGAAGAAGTCATTGAAGCTGCCAAAGCTTCAGATGCTCATAACTTCATTTCTCGGTTGCCTCAGGCCTATGACACCCAGGTCTTAAGATAATCATAACAATTAAAAAAAACAGAATCTTCATTTATAAGTGTTGTAGTTTGGGCTTACATTTGATGTTATAATAGGTTGGTGAAGGAGGTGTTCAAATGTCGGGTGGGCAAAAGCAAAGAATCGCAATAGCTCGTTCGATAATCAAGTCACCACGTATCCTTCTGTTGGACGAGGCAACAAGTGCACTTGACTCAAAATCCGAACGAGTGGTTCAGAAGGCGCTTGATCGTGCAGCTGTTGGTCGAACCACCATCATCATTGCTCACCGTCTTTCCACAATTAGAAATGTAGACGTGATATCTGTGTTCCAAAATGGCCAAGTGGTCGAGTCAGGCTCCCATGATGACCTCATGCAACAGGAAAACGGGTTCTACGCGTCACTTGTTCACCTTCAAGAAGCAAAGCAAAACGTTGAACCACCCGAGCCATCATCCATCTCCTCCACATTTGATGTCCAAAACACGAGTAGTGGTCGGCAGCCCATGGTGAGCCGGTGTAACTCTACAAACTTGGTCAACCCAGGTGGAGGAGACAGCTTTAACTCGAAAGCCCACCAAAAATTTGAAGTAACGCCCTTTAAGAGGCTTTTAGCAATGAATGTTCCTGAATGGAAGCAAGCACTGTTTGGGAGTTTGGGCGCGATTCTAGTTGGGTTAATTCATCCATTTTATTCTCTCATAATGGGTTCGATGATATCCGTATATTTCTTGGCAGATCACAACGAGGTCAAGCAAAAAACAACGATGTATGCACTGACTTTCTCCGTTTTGGCAGTTTTCTCGATGGTATTCAATATCATTCAGCATTACAATTTTGCAGCCATGGGCGAGTTCTTAACGAAGAGGATCCGAGAAAGAATGTTGACAAAGATACTTACCTTTGAAGTCGGGTGGTTTGACATGGATGAAAATTCAAGCGGGTCCATTTGTTCGAGGCTTGGTACCGATGCCAATGCGGTATGCATCATTTATCATAGTTTGTGTAAAATAATTTGTTTTTTGTTTATTATGAGAGTATGACAACAATGATTTTACAGGTGCGATCCTTGGTAGGTGATCGATGCTCGCTTATAATTCAAGCATTTTCAGCAGTGACGGTTGCATGTACGATGGGGTTGGTAATCACGTGGAGATTGGCACTGGTGATGATAGCGGTTCAACCTATTATAATTGTGTGCTTCTATTGCAAAATAGTTCTGCTAAAGAACATGTCACAAATAGCCATGAAATCACAAAATGAAAGCAGCAAGCTAGCAGCTGAAGCGGTGTCCAATTTGCGCACAATCACTGCATTTTCATCTCAAACACGAATCCTCAAAATGCTTGAAGAGACCCAAAAGGGGCCAATGCGAGAAAGTATTCGGCAAGCTTGGTATGCTGGATTTGGGCTCGGGTTTTCTCAAAGCCTTATGGCCTGTACTTGGGCTCTAGTTTTTTGGTATGGTGGGAAGTTGATTAGTGATGGTCATCTTGTGGCTAAAGGGCTTTTCCAGACGTTTTTAATTTTAGCAAGCACTGGTAGAGTCGTTGCGGAAGCTGGAACCATGACAAATGATCTGGCCAAAGGGTCTGATGCGTTGCAGTCTGTGTTCACGGTATTGGACCGTCGCACCTTGATAGAGCCTGAAGATTTGGGGGGAAACAAACCTGAGATCATTAGAGGTCATGTACAGATATGCGATGTTGATTTTGCCTACCCTGCACGTCCTGACATCATGATATTCAAAGGGTTCTCCATCGATATTGAAGCTAGGAAATCAACTGCATTGGTTGGTCAAAGTGGGTCCGGGAAATCTACCATAATTGGGTTGATCGAGCGTTTTTATGACCCGATGAAAGGCATTGTAAAATTCGATGGAAGAGATATAAGGTCGTACCATTTAAGAACTTTAAGGAACTATCTTGCACTCGTGAGCCAAGAGCCAGTGTTATTCGCCGGTTCTATACGTGAAAACATCATATACGGTGCATCCAATGACGTTAGTGAATCAGAGATTGTGGAGGCTGCTAAAGCAGCCAATGCACATGACTTTATTACTGTTTTGAAAGACGGGTATGATACGTGGTGTGGTGATCGAGGGGAACAACTCTCCGGAGGACAAAAACAACGTATTGCTATAGCTCGTGCGGTGCTGAAAAACCCAAAGGTTTTGTTACTAGACGAGGCGACTAGCGCGCTAGATAGTCAGTCAGAGAAATTAGTCCAAGAGGCCCTAGAACGAATGATGGTTGGGAGGACTAGCGTCGTGGTGGCGCACCGGTTGAGTAGCATACAAAGCTGTGACATGATTGCGGTCTTGGAGAGAGGAAAGGTGGTTGAGAAAGGGAACCATGACTCGTTGTTAGCGAAAGGATCGGTTGGAGCTTACTACTCCTTGGTTAGTCTTCAAAAGCCGGATCGATCCACTTGAGGTAGAGAGTTTAACTTGGAACAAGTACAAAAGTCGAAATTTCAGTAACTCATTTTGTAACATTTCAACATGAAATATGTGTTACAAATATTTTGTTTAAATTAATAGTAAAACAAAAACGTTATAGAAGTTGACAAGATGATGGATAGTTGGAAGTAGTAGTTTTGTTCTTTTATATCAGATACTATACAAACATGAAACATGGGATGTTTGTCTTCTCTTTCCCATCACATCTGTTCAGCATGTACCCTAACTTTGTTGGATATTATGTCCGGTTCGATAACTCAACGCTGCCGACCGGGTCTTGACCCGTAAGAGTTACATCTTGGGCAACGAACTAAAATTCACTTAACCTGTTTAACTGGTAATTACGAACAACATACGAGACAGATCATAATTATATTTATGATCAAAAGCGGGTATTAACTGAGAGACGGGTACATGGACCGGGTGACACGGGTATACTCACCCATTGCCACTTGTCACGCACCAAACCTTTGGCCAATTACAACACATGCATTTTGCATGAGTGCCACTTGGCTTGCATGCAAAGGTTCATGTCTTTTATTAATTTGTGGGTCTTGCAATTTTGAGAATGTTGTTAGATGAATAAAAGGTAGAGAACACAAAAATGCTCTCAACAACACCCACATACACCCGGCCACCAAGCCACCGCCGCGGGCCGCCTTCGCCGCCTCGCCTCTGCAGCCACGCCTCAGCCGGCCCGCCACTGCCAGCCGCCATCTGCCGTCGCGGTTTGCAGCCGCCTCCTTTGTCGCGTTTCGTTGGTTCGTTTACTAGCACTTGTTCGTTGAACCTCGGTGTCTCGACCGGTTAGTCATTAACCGATGTATAATTTTTCTCATCGGTAGTTAAATATATTTTTCTGTGCTCGTACTTGTCTGTAACCGGATCCTGTCGGGTTTCGTTTTGTTGATCATTATTCCGCTGTGTTTTATTAATTAACTCGTTTAATTAATTAACTATTATTTATTGAACCGAGTTTTTGATAAATAAATTTTGACCGATCATCATGGAAACCCAACAGTGGTATCAGAGCCTTGGTTACAACATACGAGTCGGTACCGGTCCTTTTAACCGGAATTAGAACACAAACTTTATTTATTTAAAGTTTTTGATCTAAGTATTTTTTTAAGGGAACTTTTATTTTGGTCAATATTTTTTTTGTTTTGCTTGACCAAAATATTGCCCGGTTTATTTTGTGATTGTTGTGCGATGTGTAAATCCGGCCCGACCCTTTTTTTATGTAGTTGTATATTTTATTCGGTTTTGTAATTATTATTTTTGGCCACCGAGATGGTTCAAAGTTGTAATAGATTAGTTTATGATTTTGGCCCGTCTTGTGGTTCAAAGTTGTAATAGATAGGCCTTTTGTCTTTGTTGTATTTATTTGTTAAATATTGTTGATACGAAGACCCGAAGCAAAACCGAATGCTAAGAGGAGTCTTGGAGTTAGTGGGAGTTGCTCAAGACAACAAGATGCACTCAAGTCCATCCTTGTGGTTGTTTGTGTGTTGTGACCCCGTGACCCGTTTGATCTTGCTATTAGGCTCTAGCCAGATCGAACAATTTTGGCCATATGGATTTACATATTTATTTTGCTATTGTGGTTGCTTTTATCTTATAAATTGTTATAACGTAACCAACCTAAATACCAACATGATTTTAAAAGGAGTTTTAAATTATTAAAAACAATCACATTAAAAAAAGTTCTAAATTGTTTTTACAACTTGTTAAAGTTTTTGTTATAAAACAAAGGTTGTTTTTGAAACAAATAATAACCAATTAAGTTTTGCAAATTAAACTAGTTTTTATTTTCCAAAACTATTAACTTAATAGTTTTCTATTAACTTAAAATTGGTTATTCCAAGTCGCGACAAACTTAGTTTTATAGGTTATCTAAAACTAATTGTCCAGAGAGGTGAATTTTTTTTTTGTTATGTCGCAAATTTAATATATAAATTAAAACCGACTATAACGACCTTATTTGGTAAAAAAATTAAAATCAATAGTCTATGCTATCCTACTACTAGTAACACTTGGGGCATAATGCGAACCATCAGTGTTGGAGCCACAACACGACACTTGGTGTCTAGTTTATCCTTCCAAGGTGCAAGGGCTTCGTCGACACATCCGACCCTTCCACATGTGACCGTTTTAGGACGACTATTACTTTTCTTCTCGTGTTTACGTGCCCCAGCTGTCTCGAGAACAAAAGTGGCATAGATGAGGCTAAATGTATCAATGCAAGGACAACTGGTTATCCTCGCAACCTCATAAACCTCGGGAGTTGTGCTTTTCTCACAATTGACAATCGTTGTCAGTCCGCTTGAACCTCTTGCTAATGTTGCGTGCCCCAGCCGCCTTTGGAAAGAGCTTCTAACCGGAATATGTGTTCCTTATCGTCTCACCTCACGAAATAAGGAGATATACATCAAAAATACTAATTAAAATCTGTTGGGATTGAACCCTACCAGAGGAACAGATAATGTAAAGCCAAAACCAGGTCACAACAGTGGATTCACAATAAGCAGCGGTTTACACTTTGCTCTCCCCTTGAAAGTGATTTATAACAACTGATGGTCTCTATCTGCTGCTCATATTCAACTGCTGCTGTCCTTTCAACTGCTGATGAAAACCCTGAAGTATTCAACACTGCTGGTCCTATCTACTGATGTTAAAGCACTGCCCAGTCAAGGACTGATCAACCTTGAGGAAAGCACTGACATAAAGGGAGAGCAGCTGTTTAGTAAATTGTTTGTCTTATGTATAGTCAGTGGTTAGGTTAGCAGTGTTTGTATAAGGTCAGTAGATACAGGTTGTTAGGCTGTTAGACGTCGCTTTCATGGTGACGTCAGCTGAGATACCTCAGTGGTTTGGTTTGCCTATAAATGTATCAGTACCCTGTACTGTTACATTTGATTGACTGAGCGGGTTCTTCTCCTCATGTCTAATCCTTTCATCTTGTGTGCAACCAACCTTGGGGCATCAGGCTGAGGGGGAGTATAGTTTGTAAGCTTATCTGTAATCTTTTGCTTTGATTTGTAAATCATTCGACTCTATGAGAAGCAATTGTTTATCAAACTATTTTTCTCCTTTTGACTGTGTTTACAAAGTTTGTTTTCATTTCCGCTGCACTTTACATGTTTTCATATTCATTGATCATTCATTTTAAACAAACAAACACAATCATGAGAGCCTCCGATCCTAACAATTGGTATCAGAGCCTGGACAGTCAAATTCGATCTAACAATCAATTTGACATAACAGTTCGGCTCAAAATTCATTGATACTAAGGTTGGTTGTATATAGTTGAAAAACAGAGTACCGAGTAAATCATGTTCAAAATGGTTAATCAAAAGCTCTGTAAATCAACCAAGATGTCATATGACACACAAATTTCACACAACAAGTGATATCATGCAAAAGTCACTCATAGTTTTCAGATCTGTAAACATATCTGTTAAATTATGGGATTGGTCTATATTCTCAATATTGATTTCAACTGTTGTTTTGATATTTGTGATGTTTTTCATTAAATACTAAAGTATGAACCTCAGATTAACAAAACCTATGATTCGTAAGACATTAGTGTTTTGTTTTCTATAAAGAGGAAATTGAAACTTTAGTCATTTAGATCTTATGTGTTGAAAACAGGTTGAGTTCCTCAAAAGGACAAAATCAACTATGTAAAAATACATTAAGAAAATCAAGGGTCATCAGAGTCCGTATCATAAGTAGTGTGAGAGATTGGTTGAAAAAGTGATGAAAACATGACCAAGTCTCTCAAAACATTACTGCAAAGTGATTTTGGACTAAAATTCACAAAAAAACAGAAGTGTGTTTATCTCAAAACTTTTGTTGTCAAAAGAAAAAGAGTATAAACATAAAACACTTATGAGTCAAAGTTTGGGGTAATAATGGTCATTAAGCAACTATGTGCATTCATCTGTTCAAGGAAAGGTTTTGATTCCAGTGAATGAACTCCAAAGAGGACTAAACAAATGTTCAAAAATTTATCCATGTGTCCTCATGTTTGCAATCAACTGACAAAGAAAATGGTTCCAAACAGTGGTCAAAATGTATCCAAAAGTTTCCTACCACTGTTGTCAAACCACTGACCATTTTCAAAAACCTGTGAGTGATGTGATTACATTCTCTATTGAAATTATACTAGATCTTTTTGACACTATTCTTAGAAAATCCTTTAACCATTTTTTTGTTGTGTTCAAAGGATTCTCTCGAATAACCAGGATATATTATTCATTTTTTTATAATATATTTGGAACTTTTGCTTGTTTTTGTTGGCAATAGTTTCAGCTCCTGTCAGGATGTAATACCTTATTTTTGCATGGTATTTGTGTCCTCAGAAATGGGTCAAAAGGAAATGGTACATATGTCATGATCATGTCATACTCAGGTTTGCTCCTAATTTTTTTTATCAAAGGTTGATTGCAAACTGTGATTAAATTACTAGGATACTCATGTGTTAATTGAATATTAAACGAAAATGAGTTGCCTTAGTAAAAAGTTTTCATCATCTGGGGTACTAAACCACTGTCTCTCAAAATTGACATGTGGCAAAACCTTGAATGAAAATCCTCAAAACTGTTGCTGAAACACCTGTTCTTCAGATTTGCACCATTTACCCTAACCACTGTTTTGTTCCAACATCTGATCTCTAAACACTGTCTACTGCTGAAAGTTAACCACTGATCCCTCATTTTCTTGTAAGCACTGATGCTCAAAATCAGTGTCTTATCCACTGATATGCTATCTACTGATAGTAAAAATCATCCACTGCCCAAGATTTTTACCGTTGTAATCACTGATGCTTGATACGTCAGTGGCTCTTAAAAAAACTGTTCTCCATACTTCATCCGTTTCATCAGTGGTTGACACGTGATCAGTTTTTAGTCCTCAGATCTTAATAACCGCTGCCACATCAGCGATCATTTTTTAAAATAAAACCTGCCCTAAACCCCAAACAGGGTTTTACACTGTCGAATTGAATTCCAAAATTCTCTTCTCATAGCAGTTTCCAACCCTTCCTCTCAAAATTTCCAAAATCCTCCTTCGTTCTTCTCCGCAAAAATGACAAAATCAAAATCAAAATCAAAACCTAAATCACCATCACCTTCCAAAGAGGTCGCTCAAACGGCCGAAGAACCCATCGAAATACCATTCAAACAATCTCACAACTATCTGGGTTTATTCACAAAACCTACTGATAATCACACCTTTGACACCATCATTGATGCATTATCTGCATCAAAGTACAAAACTTTGTTGACAGCAAATGCTCCCATCTATCTGCAAACCCAGAGAGAGTTTTGGAAAAAAGGCGTCGCTTGAAAAACAAGACGGAAAAGTCATAGCCATTAACTCCTCGATACAGGGAAAAGCGATCAAAATCACACCAAAATCGATATCAGAAGTCTTCATACTCGACGATCAGAACGGTAAAACCTCTTTTGACAAAAACGAGTTAAAAGCTGATTTTCTGAAAAGGGGTTATGCAGAAGAACCAAAGGTAGATACCCTACAAAAGGGTTATTTTCCATCTGCACCCAGGTTTTTATTTCACACACTCTTGATGTGTGCTTCAAATAAAACAACATCTTTCAACGAAATACCATTGAAAATTCAAAGCCTGGGTTACGCTATTTTGAATAATAAAGACTATAACTACTCCCAGGAGATTTTCAATGACATGGTGAAAAACGTTGAAAGTAAAGCATTTTTACTTTTTCCAAGATTTTTGAGTTATTATTTTGAACAAAAATTTGAAAAGAAAAATGTAAATTTGCTCAAACAAGGTGTTCATTGTCAAATAAAAAGCATAACAAAAGAAACATTTTCAAGGATGATGACACCAATAAAAGCAAAAGCAGGGGTACCTGAGCAGACTTTAGCGGTTACAACTGCTCCTCAGGTATCAGCTGCTGAGCCCACTGCTCCAGGTGATCAAAGCAGCACAACCACTGCTTTGAAACCCACACCTGACATCTTCAAAAAGACCAAAAGAAAAACATCCAGAAAACCCACCAAACCCAAAACAAAGGCAACTCTGGAAGATGAGATCCCAGAGGAAATGCCTGTGACAACACAAAAGTCACCACAAACCACTGCTGCTACTTCCTCACAGCAGTTGGAAGAAAGATCTCAACCCATGCCTAAAACTCCTCCTGCATCCTCACAAAAGGATCAGGTTGTAAGCACAGGGACACCACACTATGAAGCTCTGAATCCACTTGGATCCATCTTCCTCAGTCCTGATCCCAAGGACATGTCTCTTTCAACTCCCATCCCCTCACCAATCATATTACCACAAACCATGCTACCTTTGTTGCATGCAGCTGATATAGCTCAGACACAAACCAGTTCCTCTCTAACACCTATCACTGAGAGCATACTTCCACAAGTGACTGGGTCTGATGCTACTACTCCTGCTATCCCAGCAACAATTGAGGAGGTTACACCCCCTGAGTTACAAGTAACTCTCGGTGGTAGTTCAAGTGGAGCAGCAACTACAACTGGTGGACCAACAGGTCTCCAGTTGGCCAGTTGTTTCATAAATCAGACTCCCTTGAAGGCAATTTCTTCCATGGCAACTTCGATAACCACCAGTGAGTTGGATCTGACCACTGGCACCATCAAAGGTTTATCAAGTGCTGAAGAAAGAAGTCCCCAGTACCAAGAACAAGGGGCATCAATGGGTGACTTTTGGGACTCAGTTCCTAAGTCAAACATTGATATAACCACTGCTGGTGGGGATTCAGATGATCCTACTAAAGTAGGTGATGATTCAAGATATCAGGAGTTGACGGGCAGAGTTGACAAACTTGAAGAATCAGTTGCTGAAATAAAGGAGATGGTGCAAGAGATTTTAAAAGCTCAAAAAGCACAATCCACTGCTGCCCCACCACAATCTGCTGTTCCTGCTCAAGCACCTGCACAACAGGCATTTGCTGCAAATGAGCTATGGAATACATTTCAACCCATGCTTGAAGCACAGCAACAAATGGCTGATAAAAAGCATGCTATTCAAGTACAAATGCTGACCAACATGGTGGAATCAAGATTCAAAGACACTCAAGTAGATATAAAGGCTATAAAGGCTAGAGACTGCCCATGGTGGAAAAGTTCCATCTTCTATCCTCTTCATGGATACACCCCTGGCAGATAATGCCAAAAAGGGGGAGAAAATCAAGTTGAAGAAAAAGGGATTAGAGGATGGTGTCTTCATTGAAACTGAAAAAGAAAAAGAAAAACAGGTCTCAAAACCTGTTAGCCAAACAGCTGATACAGCAGTAGTTACAAAAACTGCTGTCTGTAGCCAAACAGCTGCCATGACATCAACACACACATCTTCAACACACACCACTACAACTACTGCTCCACCACCATCATCTACAATCATACCATCACCACTGCCTCCTGTCATAAAACAGAAGACAACAGATGTTACAACATCTGTTGTAAGGACAACAGTGATTGAAACACAAGTTATTTCAACCACTGTCAGTCAATCACTGCCACAAACCACTGCTATCCAATCTACCACCACTGATCCACCCAAAACATCATCTGCTTCTTCTTCATTAAAAAGGAGAAGAAATCTCATATCAGATGATGATTCACCACCATCACCACCAACATCACCACTTCTATCCCCTGCTCAAAAGCAGAAGACAACTGCTGACATATCAGCAGTTGAAATGACAACAGATGTTGAGACACCAGTTGTTTCAACAGCTGATAGTCAGGCATCCATCACTGCTCTCATTCTTTCTACATCACAACCAAAGCTCTTCAACAGAATAAGAAAGCCAATCTCTGTCGATGAGGGTACACATGATCCTAATGCTGCAAAATATCCACTGGAACTTGAAGCTATCAAAAATGAAATGAGGCAATTCTATATAGAAGAAGATCCTTCAAAAAGGAGATTCTCCTCACTCATAGGCTACATGCCACCAGAGGATATGGATGATTACCTCAAACTCAAGGCAAGACAGGCTAAAGCAAGAGCTAAATTTGAAAGTGAACGTGAACGTCTAAGCGAAGAAGGCATTGCTCAAAGACTGGATTTCTTCCTTGAAAAGGTAAAGCAGATGGAAGATTTCGCACAAGAACTAATCAAAGAAAAGGCTGAACAACGCAAAGAGCTTAGAAAACAATATCTTGCCTACATTATGAAAGAAAAATTCTATCCTGCTGAAGAAAAACAGTTTGAAGAATGGCCAATAATCGCTCTAAAGCATGAGGCTGAGAGGATTGACAGAATTAAGAAAGATCCTACAAAGAAGAAGAATGCTCCAAACTGGAACAAATTCAAAAATCTCATTGCTGACTTCACTGCTAAGTATAAAAGAAAGAAAAAGGAGCTAGTGGATGCAAAAATGGATACTGCTGAAGCCATATCAAAATGGTCTAAACAGCAGACTGATGAAGCCTATGAAAGGCTGAAGAAAAGAAAGATAACTGTTTCAGGCACTTCTAAGAAGAAAGAACAAATGATGAAGCTTGAACAGAAGATGGGAAACCTTGACACACTGTTCCGGTCTACTTTTGTAACAAATCAAGAAGAGGGGGAACAGTTGACTGAAGAAGAGGTAATAGAAAAAGAAGCAGAGTACTTCAAAGATACCATCACGAAAATGGGTCTAAAAGAAGAAACTTCAACAAAGCTTCAAAGCCTTTTTAAGGCATTAAACAAAAATGCATCTCCAAACACTGCTAAAGACAAGACAGAAGCTGAAAAACAAGAACTCATTGAACAAGAAACTGCAGAAGATATAGCTGCAGCTGACAAAGTCTTTGAAGAAGCTTTCAAAAGAATGTCTGAAAGTATGCAGTTGTTTTCAAGGCCATTATCCCTCAACTCATCTTCAAATAAGTCTCTCCCAAGAAACCCACTCGGCTTAAAAATACTAAAGTGGATGTCTGATAAAAAGACTCACGTATTGACCTTGGTCAGAGCCAATGGCGATGTGAAGCACATATCAAGGAAAGAAGCACTAGGCCTTAGTGTTCAAGATTTGCAGGATCTCCTTGGGCTTTCACTGTGTAGGGATGAGGATGACCAGAGTGCAAAGGAATTTGAAGCTGAATTCAAAGAACAAGCAAAGGCACTCTTGATGAGTAATAAAGGTCCTGAATAATGAAAGGTTTTGGCATTATCTGTTCCAGGGGGAGATTGTTGGGATTGAACCCTACCAGAGGAACAGATAATGTAAAGCCAAAACCAGGTCACAACAGTGGATTCACAATAAGCAGCGGTTTACACTTTGCTCTCCCCTTGAAAGTGATTTATAACAACTGATGGTCTCTATCTGCTGCTCATATTCAACTGCTGCTGTCCTTTCAACTGCTGATGAAAACCCTGAAGTATTCAACACTGCTGGTCCTATCTACTGATGTTAAAGCACTGCCCAGTCAAGGACTGATCAACCTTGAGGAAAGCACTGACATAAAGGGAGAGCAGCTGTTTAGTAAATTGTTTGTCTTATGTATAGTCAGTGGTTAGGTTAGCAGTGTTTGTATAAGGTCAGTAGATACAGGTTGTTAGGCTGTTAGACGTCGCTTTCATGGTGACGTCAGCTGAGATACCTCAGTGGTTTGGTTTGCCTATAAATGTATCAGTACCCTGTACTGTTACATTTGATTGACTGAGCGGGTTCTTCTCCTCATGTCTAATCCTTTCATCTTGTGTGCAACCAACCTTGGGGCATCAGGCTGAGGGGGAGTATAGTTTGTAAGCTTATCTGTAATCTTTTGCTTTGATTTGTAAATCATTCGACTCTATGAGAAGCAATTGTTTATCAAACTATTTTTCTCCTTTTGACTGTGTTTACAAAGTTTGTTTTCATTTCCGCTGCACTTTACATGTTTTCATATTCATTGATCATTCATTTTAAACAAACAAACACAATCATGAGAGCCTCCGATCCTAACAAAATCACCTTGCTTATATAACAGATGTCTAATAAAAACAACTCCGTCATATTCAAGTCGATACTTGAAAAGAAAAAAAATTGAATAACACCAACCTTCTCGAATGGCACCGCAATCTGAGAATAGTTCTCAAGATGGAGGAAAAGCTGTATATCTTAGATGGCCCAGTCCCTACCGAACCTGAAAGTAATTCTATTACTGCTCGCAAAGCACTGGAGAAACATAACGAGGATGCCGTTGAGGTAGCTTGCCTTATGAAAGCCACCATGTCTCCTGAACTTCAGAAGAACATGGAAGATAAGGATGCTTATGACATGATCCAAGCAACTGAAAGGCATGTTCCAGAAACAAGCCCGACAGGAGCGATATGACACCATGAAACAGCTCATAAGCCGTAAAATGCTGGAAGGATCATGTATCAGTACTCATGTGCTAAAGATGAAAGGATACATTGACCAAATGAACAAACATGGTTATTCCACAAAACCAACCAAGTTCTAATGGTCAAGCCTGGTGGTGTTAAGAAGCCCAATAACAAGAAAAGGAAACTTAAAAGCAAAGGCAAGAGAAAAGTTGTTGTTGCTGCCAGAAATGCCACCAACAATAAGCATGTTGCAAAACCACACCCTCCTAGGAGCGTCAGTGCTTTGAATGCAACCAAATGGGCACTGGAGGGGAAACTGCCCATAGTATCTAGGCAAGCTGAAGATGAACAAGGCCAATAACATTGGCACTTCTTCTAATATTCTCATTTATGTTATCGAACTTTTCAGTGTAGCAACACATTGGTATTTGATACCGGATGTGGTTACCACATCGTTAATGTCTTGCAGGAGCCTGAAAAGTGGAAGAAATTGAAACAAGGCCACCTGGAACTCATAGTTGGTAATGGAAAGAGAGTTCCAATTCTGGCAACTGGAACATTTTTGTTTTTCATGTTCCCCTAGCCTTGTAGTAACTTTAAATAATTGTTTATATGCACCTGGTTTAACCAGAAACATTATTTCAGTTTCTTCACCTTTTGAACAAGGATTCAAGTACGTTTTAATGGTTTTTCTATTTTAGCCTACTTGAATGATGTCTTTTATTTTGAGACTAAACCTCGAAATGGTATTTATGAGATTAATGTTCAAACAAGTAATAACATATATCATCTTTCTAAATGTAACAAAGCTGGCATAAATGAAACATTTTTATGGCATTGTAGACTTGGCCACATAAGTAAGGCATGCATAGAATGGCTCCAGTCCGAGGGGATTCTTGAATCCACTAGACAGGACTCCTTTGATGATTGCGAATCTTGCTTAGCTGGCAAACTCACAAAGCACCCCTTCACCGACGTTGGTGAACGGATCAATGGTTTTCTAGAACTCATTCACATGATGTATATGACCCTTTCAGAACCATGACTAGAAACCATGACTAAAAAACAGCTTGATAGAAAGATAAAAGTACTTCGATCAGATCGATGTAGTGAATATCTCAGCTTTGAATTTCTCAATCATCTAAAAGAGTGTGGATTAGTTTCACAACCCTCTCCACCTAGCACATCCCAACTTAATGGTGTGAGTGAAAGGTGAAATCGAACTCTACCTGACATGGTTCCATCGATGATGTATAGAACTAACTTTCCTCACTCCTTTTGGATCATGCTCTTATGACCGCTACTCGCATTGTCAATTTGACTTCGACTAAAAGTTAAACAAAACCGCCATATGAGATATGGCATGAGCGTAAACCCGATTTGGAATACCTTAGAGTATGGGGATGTGATGCATACATCACAAGTGATTCTGATGATAAGCTCGATCCTCGATGCGAAAAAGGTTGTTTTTGTCAAATACTATAAAAGAAGCGGATATTATTTCTACCATCCTGACGCAAATGTGATTTCCATCAAACGGAAGGGAGACTTTCTCAAGGAAGAACTTCTTAATCGAGAAACTGGAAATAATGTGGTTGATCTTGAAGAAATTCGAGAACCACAAAGAACCGCTAATGTAGTCGGACTGTCTGATCAACAAGTAGTTGTTGCCAATGAATCAGACATAAAACACAAGCGTTTGCAGAAGTAGTAGAATTCACAAGAATCTGATAGATGTCTATGGCATCTAAAAGGTCCCGAAGTCTTATTAGCAGCTGAGTCTAACGACGAACCTGCTAACTACAAATCTGCAATCTTAGATTCGGAATCTGAGAAATGGCAAGAAGCCATGAACGTCGAGATGCAGTCTATGCATGACAATCAAGTATAGGACTTGGTTGAGCTACCCCCCGAATCTCGGGCAGTAGGGAGCAAATGGATTTTCAAGAGAAAAACCGATATGCATGGAAATGTACACACCTATAAAGCACGGCTAGTTGCGAAGGGTCTCACTCAAACTCAAGGTATTGACTATGATGAAACCTTCTCACCCGTTGTTATGATTAAATCAATCAGGATATTGCTTGCCATAATTGCGTACTGTGATTACGAAATATGGAAAATGGATATCAAAACCGCCTTTCTTAATAGACATCTCTGAAGATGTCTATATGGTTCGGCCTGAAGGTTTTGTCGATCCTAAATATCCAACTAAGGTGTGCAAACTAAATAAGTCCATTTATGGACTCAAGCGAGCATCTCATAGCTGGAATCTTCATTTTGACCAGAAGATCAAAGAGTTTGGTTTTGTCAAGAATGAAGATGAGGCTTGTGTTTACAGAAAGGTTAGTGGGAACACCATATCATTTCTCATCCTGTATGTGGATGATATACTAATCATTGGAAATAAACATCCCTATGCTTAACGAAGTTAAACACTATTTGGGATCGTGCTTCGCAATGAAAGATCTTGGAGAAACTGCTTACATTCTAGGAATGAAGATTTATAGGGATAGATCTAAGCGGCTTCTAGGGCTAAGTCAAAGAACGTACATAGACAAAACGATGACATGCTTCAAGATGGAAAACTCCAAGAAAGGAGATGTTCCTATGACTAAAGGAACCGTGTTGAACAAATCCCAATCTCCTTCAACGGACATTGAAATTATGCAAATGAAAGTAGTTCTATATGCTTCAGCGATTGGTTCAATCATTTATGCTATGTACTAGACTTAACGTCTCGAAAGCTTTAAGCATAACCAGTCGTTTTTCAGCATAGTGACCGAGATAGTTCTCGCTCACAATTAGGATTCGTATTCACTCTCAATGGAGGAGCTGTCTATTGGAAAAAGCTCCAAACAGAGTATAGTGGCGGATTCAGCCACCGAATCCGAATGTATAGTTGCATCAGATGCTGCGGAAGAATCTGCTTGAATGAAGTAGTTCATCAACGACATCGATGTGGTTTCAAGTATTCAGAAACCGATCTAGGTATTCTGTGATAACACAGGAATCGTTGCTCAAACCAAGGAGCCCGGATCACAGGGTTAAGCACATTCTATGAAAGTTCCACTATATACAGGAAATACTGGAATGAGGAAACATCTTAACAAGCAAAATAGACACAGATCAAAACTTAGCAGACCCGTTCACTAGACCGATGTCTCAAGACAAGCATGGGAATGATATTGGTCTTAGATTGGATAACCATTTGTTTTGATTTAATATTTGGATCTACGAACATTCAAACAGTTGTACCTTTTGAATTCACCTTTGATTTACTGGCTAAATGCAAATTTTGAATCTTACAACTACGTTCGATTTTGATATGTTTAATCCATGAATCTTGCATTCTAAATTATCTGTAGTTGGTCAAACTCGTGGGAACGACTCTGAATTAAGACTATTCTGATTTTGGACTCAAGTGGTTGACTTCCAAAATCACAGGCCTCATTGTGATTGACGCTGGATGTAACTCGCATCAAATCATCTTCATGGATCTTAGTCATAAGATGTTTTGATTTAGGCATACTCATTTAGTATCCTTTGACCTGAGATACATACTAGAACTTTTGTTTACTAAAGATTATTCTTTGATCAGTGTCAAACGCTGTCGCGTAACTGCCAGTCATAAAGGCATTGGTTGGGAGTGGTTCTGAAGTTCAGTGGGAGTTGTATATAGTCAAGATGGGATTCTGTACTCTTACGTTATATGTAATAGTTAGACATCTGGGCGCCCTCGTTGATTCAAACTGGTGAAGTGTAAGGCCTTACCCAAACTTACTATGTGTTTGATTGGACCACTTTGATTCTATGAACGAGAACGATAATGATTGAACGCCATGTGAGATTGAATCTGGTCCATGTCTCATTGTTCAATTGATATCTTTTGCAGAAAGGATAGATGACGAGAATTGCCATAAGTCTACTTTCTTCATGTAGCAAGCCGTTGCTAAAGAGAAGATACCTTGGTTAATGACTTTAAAGTGCAATGACCTGTTGAGGGCAGTTATGTGTAGCTAGAACACCGCTGGCTGTCTGCGTTGAGATCTTATTAGAGACCGTCCAAGTGGGAGTTGTTGGATATTATATCCGGTTTGATAAGTCAACGTTGCCGACCGGGTCTTGACCCGTAAGAGTTATACCTTGAGCAACGAACTAAAATCCACTTAACCTGTTTAACTGGTAATTACGAACAACATACGAGACAGATCATAATTATATTTATGATCAAAAGCGGGTATTAACTGAGAGACGGGTACATGGACCGGGTGACACGGGTATACTCACCCATTGCCACTTGTCACGCACCTAACCTTTGGCCAATTACAACACATGCATTTTGCATGAGTGTCACTTGGCTTGCATGCAAAGGTTCATGTCTTTTATTAATTTGTGGGTCTTGCAATTTTGAGAATGTTGTTAGATGAATAAAAGGTAGAGAACACAAAAATGCTCTCAACAACACCCACATACACCCGGCCACCAAGCCACCGCCGCGGGCCGCCTTCGCCGCCTCGCCTCTGCCGCCCCGCCTCATCCGTCCCGCCGCTGCCAGCCGCCATCTGCCGCCGCTGTTGCCGCTGGTTGCCGTCGCGGTTTGCCGCCGCCTCCTTCGTCGCGTTTCGTTGGTTCGTGTACTAGCACTTGTTCGTTGAACCTCGGTGTCTCGACCGGTTAGTCATTAACCGAGGTATAATTTTTCTCATCGGTAGTTAAATATATTTTTCTGTGCTCGTACTTGTCTGTAACCGGATCCTGTTGGGTTTCGTTTTGTTGATCATTATTCCGCTGTGTTTTATTAATTAACTCGTTTAATTAATTAACTATTATTTATTGAACTGAGTTTTTGATAAATAAATTTTTACCGATCATCATGGAAACCCAACAAACTTTACATTTATTGCTTTCTGATCACTGTTGAAACCCCACTAAAAAAAGAGATGTACCTACTCACCTAAGACTAGCAACGGTAAAAAAGGATGTCGATTCTAGGAGGAGTTAGTGGAGAGTAACGAGTTCGTATTGATTTTGAGTTGTTGGTAATTATTTCTAAAATTTGAATAAACAAGATTAAAGAACAAGTTAGTCACGTATATGAGGAAATATATAGTTGTCCCTTAGTTGTAATTTTACTAATATGTTTAACAAATCACATTACCTTTATAAGTAAACTTTCACGTATATGAGAAGTATGTATTCATATGATGTATATTAAGTTTATAATTAGACTTGTGCTTATGATATGAATCACATTACTCCTACAAATTGCATTACCCGAACTCAATAACAATATTATGGTGATTTTGATATATAAAGTTGCTTATAAGTGTTCGATTAAATGCTTCATTGAGGTGTCTCTAATTACTTAATCCTTTAATTTTTCATTGAGTGTACTAACTTGAATTTCTTAATTTGGTTGAATCTTATTGCAAATGGCATTTAATCACAATGTTAGTATATAAGTGTGAAATGGTCGGTATATGTATAAAGTACAAACTATTTGTTCATCAGGGCCTTCCAACATTTTTAGAGGCCCAAGGTGAAATAAAATTTTGAGGCCATTTTTTATTTTTTGATTATTATAAACGATACTTTTTTATCCGTGTCTGGATCCAAGCAAAAATCTAACACAATTATATTACAAATTGGTTTGCTTGAATAAGGAATCAAGCAACTCTAAAACAATAAGTTTGCACTAATATTAATAGTTAGCATATTAATTTTCTTTTAAGTAGAGGCCCTATTTTTTGGAAGCCCAAGGCCCGAGCCTGGGTTACTTGTACTATAGGTCAGACCCTGTTGTTCACGAATTGAGATGTTGTCATGTTGATATTTATCTTTTGTTGATATAGACAAACACAACACACTCGATTAACTAGATCGAGTACGGAAATTTTGAAACACATTGACGATATTGATGCTAAAGACCATTATGGTTAGTAGGGTATATCGTATTCATGAGATGCATGTGGTTAGTATTACAAGTATTGTTTAATCATAAAAATTAAGTAAAACACAAGATTTGATTTAAACTAATATTAAGCTAAATTAATCAAGAAATATGAACAAAAGACACAAAACACGCGAGAATAAACAATCAATCAATCACATACATGATGGGTTTGATAGCACAGTGTATATACTTAATTTCTAAACCAGTCAGTTACATAAACATAACCTAGTTTATATATTAGATAATCAATGGACGCTTTAATCAAACAGCAAATGGCATAGACCATGCAATGACATGCTCAAATAAATTGTTTAACATATAAACATGATAAACACATAAATTCACTCAAGTTATTAAGTACTACAAACAACTAAACCAAATTCATTTCTACACTCAGTTGTGATCAGAATATCTATCCTATCATAAAAGTAAAAAAATTAAGACTCTCACCGAAAGAAACTCCATTCTACATTGATTAATTAAACTTCGGTTTGCTTGCTTCAGGGTGGAGGGGTATCGTTCAATCGCTTAGGGTGTTTGAGTTATTATCTAGCCAATAATATCATGCCATGTCAAGTCCTCATTCCACTCCCCATTTTGCATTAATCACTAGCAATGGTTCAAAGAACTAGAGAGTGGTAAAGAATTTAAAAACAAAAATTGTGATTGGTTGAAAGGGGTTGGGACCCACCATTAAACCCCCCCTCTCTCCTCCTTCCCTCCTCTTCCCGCATCGGTGAGTAGTCACCGAAATCACGGCTCCCCACTCACCGATTTGAAGCCGGCAATCGTTCCCCGTGCGGCAACCCACCTCCCCGATCAAAGTCACCGAAGCCATACCGTGTACCCTCAGAACTATCCTCAGATTGCGGTATGCGAACCCTGGATTTGGGTGCCTGTAGTCCCAATAGGGAACTGCTGACAGTGTGGAACTCACTCAGAAACTGTCAACCTTGTTCCTTTTTTATTTCTTTTATTTTTCTTCGGTTTGTGATGGGCCAATCAGCCAACTAAGATTTCTTTGAAAGCCCATTAAAACTAACTTGCAGCCCATAATTCACTTATCTCATTCGGTTCACTTTGGTCCAAGAAGCCATCTACTTGTGATTCTATATTTCCATCCTATGTAATCTATTACTAATTTACAATAACATATTAAAGGCCCTGCAAGTTAAAACCCTCAATTACTCATTAGATTAATTATTTTTAATGAGTTCATTATTTATTAAAACCTACACAATAAAAACAAACAAAAGTAATCTATATTATAATAATATTAGTTCATTTAGTACTTAATTAGTTCTATACCTGTCCGATGGACGAGTATATTAATGGTATAAATTCAATCGATGAAAAACCTTTAGCGATGCCTCATCATGAGGTACAAATCGATGAAAAGCTTCACTTTATTGAAAAACATTTGGCAAACAAGGATTGACAGGTTAAAAAGCTCCGCAAAAAGAAAATCCCGATTGTGAAAGTCAAATGGGATTCCCAACGTGGCCCTGAGTACACTTGGGAACTAGAAACCGACATTTAGATAAAAGTACCCTCAATTATTTGAATATAAATCTCAAAGACGAGATTTTTTTAAGGGGGTAAGGATGTGAGACCCCAATAATTTTTGATCAAATCCTAAAGTGACACATGTCAAGAAACCCTTCATATCACTCACAATATTGAAAAGGAAGGGTTAGAATCGTCGAAAAGGGATTAGAAGGTGAGGGGCTAAAGTTGACCAAAAAGCAAAACTTGTTGCATTAGAGGTCCTTGTGGACCGTATCAAGAACCCCTTGCGGTTCGCAAGGGGTGTCTGAATATAATGGTGTGTTGAAGGTCCTTTTGGATCGTATGGGGTATCCCTTGCGGTCCTCAAGGGGTACTTGACAACATAATGTTTGCTGGAAGCAACATTCTTGCTGCATTTTGACACCTACCTCACCATTGCCACCATTCTCTCCGGCCTCCTATGACACTAATCAACCTCTAAGAACCTCATGGACACTTGTCTTAACCTTCTTAACCTCTATTGGCTATAAATAGCAAGCATCGTGTCCCATTTTACTCACACCAATTCACTTCACTTGCAAAAGTTTTGTGTAAGTCCCAATCTCTGCTCTCTCAAGCTTTTCCTTGAGTTCTCTAAAGCCATCTTTTGGCGGTAACCCAGGTAATTCTTCTGGAAAAACATCTAAGAATCTAGATACTACCGGAATATCTTTTAATTCCTTTCCTTTAGTGTTAATGATTGCCGAAATCATATACACCATTCCTCCTTTTCTTGCACAGCTTGCAGCTTTCATCATAGAGATGAATTTTGTTGATCTGGTTGCTTATCTCCTTTAATTGTGATCTTTTCACCATTTGGTGTACTTAATCGTACAGACTTTTGATCACATAAAATACTAGCATGATTGGTTACCAACCCAATCCATTCCTAATACAACATCGAATCCGGCTAGATTCATTGGAAAAAAGATTAGCAGTGAAATTATGGTTCAAAATTCCTATTCTTGCTCCCTGCAAGATTTCACTTATTTTAATGGAATCTCCATTCGTCGTCTCCATCAGGCAGTCTTGTTGAAGCTTAGTTAATGGTTGGTTGAGAAGTTTGTAGAAAGAAGTATTGATAAAACTTTGGTTTACACCAGAGTCAAATAATACTTTAGCAAAAACATCATTAACTAAAAACGTACCGGCAATCACATCCGGAATCATCTTGGCTTCTTCAGCTGTCAGAATGAATGCTCCGGCATTCTTCTTAGGTCCTTCTGTTGCCTTAGCTTTGCTGGTTGTCGCTAGAGTTAGTTTCGAACAGTTTGGTTTGATATGACCAGCTTCTCCACAATTAAAGCATAGCCTATTGCTAGCTTTCTTCCTGCAGTCTTCTTCCTTGTGTCCAGACATTTTTGCAGAACTTGCAGTATATGGAGCACATTCCTGAGTGCTTCCTTTTGCAATACTTGCAGTTGGGTGCAGAGGAAGAACCTGTACCTTTTCCACGGTAGGAATTACCAGAACAAAATTCTTGGGTAATCCTTTGAGCTAGGTTCTTTCTCTGGTTTTCCTCTTGTGTACGTACCAATTCATCAGTCAGGGTGTTAGCCAGTTCTACTGCTTCTTCTATGGTTTGTGACCTGCTGCCTTGACTACGTGTCTGATCTCACTAATTAATCCCCAGATGTAACGGGAGATTAACATTGGCTTAGGTGAGGCTAATAGGGTTGTAAACGAACCGAACGTTCAGCGAACAGTTCGTGAACCGTTCGGCGGGAAGTTCGTTTATGTTCGTTCGATAAGCTTAACGAACGAACACGAACAAAAAATTTCATTCGATAAGCTTAACGAACGAACACGAACAAAGGTCTCGTTCGTTCGACTGCGTTCGTGAACGTTCGATAATATATTCGTTCGTGTTCGTTCGTTTATGTCCGTTCATTTAGGTTTTTTATGTTTATTTTTCTAAAAATTTATAATGTTTTATTAATTTTTTACTTTCCCCATATGTATTATTTCCCTCTCTCTGACCCTCTCCCTCTTTTGATATCACGCTCCTTCATTCAGCATATCTCCAATCGATTGAACCCAATATTATCCATCCCTTCAATCTTTAAATGGTTATATTTAACTACTTTCTTTGTGTACAATGTTTAAGATTAACGGTGCCTTTTTTAATTTTCAAAATTAAAGTTCATTTGTGTTCGTTTGCGTTCGTGGTTAGTGTTCATGAACTGTTCGCGAACAACCAAAATTCCTTAACGAATGAACACGAACACAAACTTCTGTTTGTCATGTGTTCGCGAACAGTTCACTAACATCGAAATTTCCTTAACGAACGAACACGAACATAGCCTTGTTCGTGTTCGTTCGGTTCGTTTACATCCCTAGAGGCTAATGTTGGTACTATCCTAGCATATTCAAAGAATATGGTAGTGTACTCCCTATAGTCTATTCCAGTCATTTTAAGATTTAGGAACTTATTGGCAATTTGCTCCTTTTCATGAGGAGGACAAAATTTCCTTTCAACTATCTCTTTAAAATTAGTCAATTCCATATTATAGACTCTGTCACTTTCTCTAGACTGGAGAATGGTATTACACCACTCTAAGACTGCATTCTTAAAAAGATTAGAAGCAAACATAATCTTATCTTTATCTGCGCATTTACTTATTTTTATGACTGCTTCTGTGTTTTCTATCCAGCGCAAGGCTGCAATGGCTCCTTCATTGGCTGAGAATTCTATTGGTTTGCAAGCCAAGAATTCTTTATAAGAACAACCATATGAGATGGTTGTCCTTCTTTTTGGAATTAGAGCTTGGATCAGTGGTCTATGATTTTCGTTCACGCTGTGACTCGGTTCATTGATTTGACGTTTACTTCCAATTACAGAATTATTATTTTCTGCTTCTTTAATAGTCTTGGTAATATATGGCATAGCGTCTATAATTTCTTGTGCTACTATATGTTCAATAGCACTTTTATTCACTTGGTTCTCGTTATTATCGTTATTCTGGTTTTCCTAATTTACTTCGTTCGACATCTGAATTAGAAACATTTATCAGGTATTAACATCACAGAATAAGATTTAATATAAACAATCACACAAACAGATTGATCAAAAACGTCGAGCATTGCGACTTACTCTTTTTTTATATATCTATATATATGCATCGATTACAAATTACAACTGAAAATTAAACATACTAGTAATTATGTAGCGATAGGTATTTTAGTCTATCTATTTTAGTTGATTATATATATATTTTTTTATCAAAGTAAAAAAATTACACACACACACACACACACATATATATATATATATATATATTATACTAGGTGTTGGCTTGTCTAGTACTGCATCTCACACTTGTCATACTTCCAGACGAGTTTCTCTCCTATCTGACGGATCCTGTTTCCCTCTTCCACTAAATTTTCGCCATACCGGCGGAGTTCCTGCACATATTCGTGGGTCATCGGTGGTATAGGGGCTGGCACTGGGTTAGGGTAATGTGGTATGGATTCTTCGTAAGGGTATGGGTTGTTTAATAATTCCTGAAATGACCAGTCGTCATCCCACCACGGGTCATGGTCTAAAGGGATTGGTGTGGGAATTCTAGAGACCTCATTGGGGTTGAATGCTGGGATCGGGAATTGGTTCCCCTAGTTTGGTTCTAATTCCATTGTTGGTTGGGGAATAAGGGTAGAAGTTCTGGTTCAGCTACTTGGTTCAGATTTGGGTTTGCTGTTGTATCTGCTAACATGTGGAAATCAGCTAACTGCCTATCAAGCTCCTCTTCCCATAATGGTCTATTGGTTTCCTGGGTTTGGCATTCATTTCTCTATTGGCTTTCGCTATCGCTCGTTGTTGTTGGAGTTTTTTCATCCTTTTCCTCCTCTCATGCGCTCCTCTACTAAACCATCCTCTCTTTTTAGGAGGGAATGGTTCCTCAGATTGGGCCTTAAAGATAAAGATTTCTTCCTCAGAGTCAGCTGAGTAGCCTGAGGTAAGCTGAGATGAGGTTCCTTCATTCTTTGGGGAATTAGGCAATTGCCGGTAAGCGCCAGATGTTAGGGGTGTGCATGGTTCGGTTCGGTTATTAGCATTATCCGTAACCGTAACCGTAACCGAAGTCATCGGTTAATCGATTCTGTTAATTTATCGGTTTTCAGTTCGGTTCGGTTAATTTTCGATTAATAACCAATTCAAACAAGGACTATTTTTTTTGCTTAGAAATACATGTAATGGAGGTATAAATACATGAAATAGATGTATAAATACATGAAATGGATGTATAAATAAATTAAATGGAGGTATAAATGCATGAATAGATGTTTAAATAAATGAAATGAAGATATATATAAATGAATTGAAGGCATAAATAAATGAAATGGAGGTATTATTACATGAAATGAAAGTATAAAACATGAAATACATGAAATAGAGGTATAAAAGCTAAAAATATATAAAAAAATAAACGATTCGTTTCGGTTAATTTCGGTTAACCGATGGTAAAAAAGACATCAGTTAACCGACTTTCGGTTAATTCGGTTTCGGTTAATTTCGGTTCAATTTTGTCGGTTTTCGGTTCATTTTCGGTTAACGGTTCGGTTATTGCACACCCCTATCAGATGTACCTGGCTCACTCATACTGTAAACTAACAAATTGTCAAATAACACAAAATAATAATATACATATTTACACAGAGTCACATAAGTTATTTCCTAACACAAATTAAATACTTAGGTATTAACAGAACACCTAAACGGCTTAAACTAGTGGCTTTGGCTGTGATACCACCTTCCGTCGCAGCCCCCGACCCCTACCCCGGGAGCGGGTGCCGCGAGAGCCAGATTAAGTGGTATCGGTGTTTATTAATTTGGCAACGGAATTTAAACATCAGGACCGTAGTTAGAAAATAGTTTCAGAGTTTCAAAACACCAAACTTTTATAATAAATAAATGGGATAAAACCCAAGTTTCATTCATAATACAATTATAGGGATAAACCCTAATTATTGAAAATATAAACTCCTTTTATTTTGGTAACGTTTATAGCCACTTATTTAAGCTTTCAGTGCTCCCCGGCTAGCATCTATTAGCTTCACATTAAGTTACCTGAAACGCGTTTTAAAAAGATTTTATCAGCAATAAATACTGGCGAGTGCATCTCAGTTTAATCAAAACAACTTTTATAACTTTACATTATTGAGAGCGATTACAATGTTTATATCTACCAATATACTCACTCAGCATTTGTCATGTTCACAGTTGCATGATTGTGGTCATGTTACTCATTGGCTAACTGTAACACCTCGAAATTTCATGTCCAATATCATATTGACACGTGTCATGGACTTTAAAGAAGTGATGGATTATATATGAGGGACTAAAGTTGTCGAATAATGTAAATATGTGAATAAAAGGATCCAAAGTGTCAACATGCCCAACTTGTGCCTCTGAGTGACCTCACATGACGTTCGTATTCATTAATCAATAAATTCACGAACATAGGAAGTCGTTTGTGCATAAAATAAGGATCTTGTGAAACATAAGGGTTGAAGGTGTCAACAATGGATAATTATACCTTTCAATAACCCTACACGATGTTTATACCCTTAAACAAATGAATCATGGATCATACGAAGCTGATTGTGGAAGAAAGTGAGAAATTACAAACTACAGGGGTTAAATGTGTCAACATGTTTAAAGTATACCTCTGAGTGACCTTTTATCAAACCCGAAGCTTTGTAACGATAAATTATGCTCACTAGAATGTGTGATTAAAATTTTACAAGTTTTCGATAAAGTATGAGAAAGTTATGATAAAATTCGTATACGAGGGGTTAAAAGCGTCAACGTTGAAATCTAATGCCTTACGGGTGATCACAAAGTTAACCAAGGACTTAACGGTGTTTGATAATCCCTTGGAACCCTTAAAAGTAAAGTTAGAGGGCCAAAAGTGCAAGAAAAATGCTTAAAACCACGTTCAAAAGGACCAGGGACTGAAATGTAATTGTTTGAAACTTGTTTGGCCTGTTCTGAGAAGCCACACGGGTCGCGTAAGGCATCAGGGGAACCCTTACGCGGGCCGCCTGAGACTGGCAGCATCAGAAAACGCGCACAGGTGTCTGTCCAGGCCTGTTAACCGACTTAACTCGCTTGTTTTGCATACCAGGGGCTGCGCCAATGGTATTTCATGCATAGGGGGCACTTGTCTTGATCTGGAAACACCTGTAGACTTCCTTGGCATGATCCTAGATGATCAAATTGTGTATATAAGGAACCCACTTGTTGCAACTCTTGTGCACACTCACTTGAAACTTTCACAACTTCATTTCTGGAGCTCCTCTGATCAGCAATAAGTTTCCTTAGGCTTCCTAGTCATGCTTAGGACCCTTGTATGTGTCCTTAACCTTTATTAATTCAGTTTAGCTTAGTTAATTAGCCTAAAGTCAAACCGTCGTAATTAAGGTTTGACTTCGTGATTATTTAAAATTTGCCCAGTCAAATCACGAATTAAAAGTACCTATGAGTTGGTAATTATGTGGGTAATAAACCCTTAAAAGGGCACCCTCTGATTCCCACTCTAACTAGGTCAAATGTCGGGTCAAAGTTAATCCTAAAAAGTCAACAGAAAGCTTATTTTCAAATTAATGCATAATTAGCAATGTAGATGCCATGCAACCTGTTTTATCATTAATATAACTTGGTAATTAATGTAAGAACAAGTCTAAACATGTTCAACCCGACAATTTTCAGTTTAGGCTCGGTTCGGAACCGAAAGTCGCATAGTTTGACTTCTGCTTTGACTTTCAGTTCTGACCCGTTTAAGCATAGTTTAGAAATCCCTTAGAGCCTTATTTGGACCAGGTTTCATGTTAGTATAACCCTCTGAGGTTATACAACTTGGTTCATTAGTTATCCGATTCATATGCATGTTTCCGTTAAATGCTTAAATGTTGACTATTATGCCCTTTTGACCTTAAAACATGATTTTTAAAAAAGTAAAAGAATAGAAACCTTAGTTACTGATGTATAAACTTGTCCCTAAAATTTGACATCAGCTTGAGGTCTAGATTAGGAGGTATGCTCATTAGCGTAAATGAAAAGCTTTTTTTTTTTAATTAAACGACATAATTAGCGTATAGCCTATCTAAACCCGATTTTTGATATCAAACTTTTTACCTACTGATATAAAATAATATTTTGGGATTTTTGAAGATTTTTATTTATTTTTAGGCTGAGCATAAAATAGGGTTCTAAGCTTGATTCGGTTATTGTCGGTTTTGCCCTTTTGGGCTATAAAATGAGTTTTACAAATCCTTTTGATACCAAACCTTTTTATACTGATCTAATATGATAAATAAAATATTTTGAGCCTTCTGGAATTATAAAAATATCAGCTTTCCTTTAAAAACCCGGAAATAGCTCAAAATCGTCTTTTTAAGCGTTTTTAACGCATAGTATGTATTAAAACTATTTCAAACATATAAGGTTTGATGCTTACTGATATTTTTAGTAAATTTTTATATTTTAACAGTAAGCAAAAGTTTTAAACTCAGGTTTCCAGTTTTGACCTTTTAGGCTTATGTGAAATTACCAAAACGCCCCTACGGTGCATAGTTTGGTTATAAATAGTAAATTTCACATATATATAATACCCTACTGATATAACTTATTAAAGTAAATATTTTTACTGATTATGTCAGACCTGAAACTCAGATTTATAAATAATCTCTTTTTATGAGCTTTAAAATGACCAAAATACCCCTACGGGGCATAGTTTGGGTTTAAAATCATTTTGGGCATAATAGAAGATATCTTACTGATATCACAACATATTTAAGGCATATTAACTTAAGAAGCTTGTATATGACTCTTATGGTTACCCGTTACGCACTTTTCGCGTTCGGATCGGCTTAGGTAACTAGTTTGCATATAATAGCCGAAACAGGTCAAACCATATCATTTTTGTCTCAAAATCCAGAATGTGTTTAGTATACCCACATTAAACAAGGATACAAGCTTGTTGGGTCAAAACCACATTCTAAACCGGTCTTCGCTTTATCATGCGTTTGAACCGTATCTTCCTTTTTAAAACTAACCGGTCTAAGCCTAGGCTTGATTAAAGACCCGTTAGGATTCTAATAGGTTATTATAAACCTTCGTTCCAGAATAGGAGGCCTGGTAAAAGCTACGTGCACTTGCTATTTGTGATTATTACTTGCAAAGGTAAATACTTTTAACTTATTTTACCTTATACGGGCTTGGGGTACGGTATATAAAATACCGCTTGGTCGGGCATTGAATCTTTAATCGTATGGTGGTTAATTTATTGAAATGACCCGTTTAAATTGTTTTGTTTGCTTAAAACCTTTGGGGGGGTTAATGACCATGTCCCGGATATCCTTAGCATCATTCAAAGAAATGGCCACGACCTTAGCACACGGGTGTAGGCGTGCACCCGTTAGTGCACTTATAAATAAAAAGGTATAACCGCCAGTTTCGGGAATAACCCGCTGCGGGACTATATCATGTGGTGTGTCAATTAATCTTTAACCCGGTATTCAGCCCGGGCTACTGAACGTATAAGAAACATGTAATTCTTTTACAAGTTTATATATAAATAATTATCCCAAGTTATAAAAGTTTTGTGCCACGTGCATTCAAATCAATTTTCTTAAACATTTTCAAAATGAGTCAGTTAAATTGTATTTACCAGTGTAAACTGACGTATTTTCCCAAAAAGGCTAAGTGCAGGTACTAATCGGAATAGGCTGGTCTCTCCTAGCATCAAATAGAAGCCTCACAAGCTTAGATGCCTCTGTTGAACAATATTTTCCTTTTTATTCGATCCACCTTTGGATCCGTTTCAACTACTTTGTGATACTTAATATTACAATATATTCGGTTGAAATGAATCTATCTATCTTTTGCTTCCGCTGTGCATTTAAATTTGTGTTGTTTGACTATGATGATATCAAATACGTCACGATACTCCCCACCGGGCCCACCGGTAATACGTGGAAATATCGGGGTGTGACAGGTTGGTATCAGAGCCAACACTGAGTGAATTAAACACTAGCCTTTTGTGTTTAATCTCAGTTACACAATTTCACATTCCTCGATCCTCGAGTCTAGACAAATAACATAGGACAAATTCTGTTTTGTTTTATTTTTGTCTTTCATATTATATATATATTCTTGTTGTTATTGTTTATGTTGACAGGTATAACAATGCCGCCACGATTCAGAAAAGGTAGAGGCAACGCTCCAATGACGGGCCATGATCATGAGGCCGGACCTTCCCACCGGCGCACGCCATCCATCACCATGAGCACCAGTCCCCAAGAACCTTGGAGGACTTACATTGAACCGGGAAGGCGATCCGTCTCCCTAAGCTCCTCACCTTCCTACCTTCATTCCTTTGGGCCACAGTCAGAAAATGATCCCAACAGCCCACAACCTTCATTTATACCTCTCCAACGGTCCAACTCCCACCATTCCTTTGGTCACCCCACTCCCGCCTTTCAGAGCCAGTTCAACCAGGCAAACTACATTCAAGAACCAGTGGGTTTTAACCCGTTGGGCCCCGAAGACCATTTCCCTGAGGCTTAGGGGATGGATATGGATGAAGATCCGGACCCCGCCGAACCACAAACCGGAACCCCCAACCATCCCATTGAGATCTCTGATGGGTCCTCTTTCCATGGATCACCTTATCGTGGTCCAGATAGTTACCAGGCAAGGTTCACCCAGTATGATTGGGTGTTTACACCTTCATACCACTCCTCGCCCCACCAGCAGCAGCAGCAGCAACAGCAGGGTCCTTCTGAGGATTCTCGCTTTGTGGTAGTTACTCCGCCACCACCACCACCACCAGTTCAGTAGCCGCCTCCGGAGCCACCGAGGCGGAGGAGATCGAACGCACGGATGTCCGTGCGAGGAGGAGTGCATATCAGCACCCCTCAACCTTCGAGTGGCAGCCACTATTCGCCACTCCACGAAGACCCGCAGATGGGGGGACCTTCAAACCCCGTCTCTGAGATAGACTCTGCGCCTGTAGCGCCACCACCATTGGGTTTTGGTAACCCAATACCGACATACGCCGGTTCAGCGGCGTATAATCCATTTGAGCAGCCAGCCCACACCAACTATAACTATGCAGAGGCCGACCCATATCTTGTAGCGGCGAACTAAAATGCCTTCCATCCTGAAGGACCATATGGAGCTCCCTGGGGAGCTGGGTACCCAGCTTATGGGTATCAAATACCTGCTCGACCTCCGTTTCATCAGCAGCCGCCACGATTTTCCCCACCGGAACAGGAGGAAATCCTCCAGAGACTACACCAGGTTGAGCAGGAGGTCCAGAGAGATCGCAGTGAACATCAAGGCTTCTTCAAAGGGTTGGCTAGCTTGATAAAAGGAAAGAATAAGAGGGACCATTAAATCCCTATTTATGTTGTTGTATTTTCCTTTTAGCCCCTGCGTGGGCATGTCTTTTAGTATTCCGCCCCTGCGTGGGTGTGTCCTTCTGTATTCTGCCCCTGTGTGGGCATGTCTTTCTATTGACCCCTGCGTGGGTATGTTTATTTGTTTCGCCCCTGCGTGGGCATGTTATTTCTTAGAAGTCCCGTTTAGGGCAAAAAAAATTGTACTGTTTGAATTTGTGATGAAATGGTTTAATTTTAATATTTGTTGCTAATTATATGCATAAATATAAAACATAAAATAAATGAAAATAACATTCCTATTATAAGATCTACCATTATAATAAAATGGCAAAATCTAAAAAGGGACAAGGCCTAGCCCATGTGTCATTTTAAGACAGGGTCAAGATGGTAATTCCTCAATTAGATTCAGATCTGTAGGACCGGTTTTGACACCGTTCGATTGCGTAACGAACGTTCGATGTAACACCTCGAAAATTCGTGTTTAATAATAAAACGACACGTGTCATGTAAGACAAAAAGGGTTGTAAACCCGGATTTAATGAAGATGTTTTGGCGGGATTTAAAAGTGGCGTCATGTTAATTTTTACCTCTGAACGACCTCATTTATAAATCCCAAGACCCAAGTATATATATCTTAAACATCTAATATATCTTAAATCCAGAAATGTGTTGACAAGAATTGAATTCAAAGTGCATGATAGGTTCGTATGGAAATTTCTACGGTAAACCTTCTTGTTCGGCACTTTTGAAAAGCATCCAAGCAAACATAACATAATGGTAGGGTATGTAACTGTTAAAGACCCATATTAGAGACCCCAAACTGACAAAATAATGTCCCAAAGTCGAGATAAGTGGTCGCCCTTTCGAAACACCAAAGAACAACAAATATTTGGCTGCTGAGGGAGGCCTGCGCACCGCAAGCATGACCCTTACGGTGCGCAAGCAAGTTGCCAGCGACAGAAATGTTGCTGTTTGCTGTTTTAACGCATGGGACTATTTTTAAACGGTTTTCCACATCTCCCTTGGCCCCTAAACAACCCCTAAACATCTAGGACACCTGTGGGAATGTTATGGTCAGTGGTAAACATAGTTGTCAACACTTTGTGGTGTCTTGGATCACTATATAAGGCTCACAAGTGCAACACTTTGATCATTCATTTCCTCATCATCTTCTGATCAATTGTGGAGCACAAGAGCATCTTCCAGGCCTTCCTAATCAACCATTAGACACTTGTAAGTTTGCTTGACCTTTCTAAATTAAGTTTAGCTTAGTTATTTAGCTAAAAGTCAAACCATCGTAATTACGGTTTGACTTCGGGATTAATTAATAATGGCTCAGTCAAATCTCGAATTAAAAGTAGTTATAAGTTGGTAATTATGTGGGTAATAAATCCTTAAAAGGGTTCCCCCTGATTCCCACTTTAACTAGGTCAAATGTCGGGTCAAACTTGTATTTAAAAAGTCAACAGAATGTGTAAATTACAATTTATGCATAATTAGCAATGTAGAACACATACAACCTGTTTGATCATTAATATAACTTGGTAATTAGTGTAAGAACATGTCTAAACATGTTCAACCCGACAAATTCCTGTTTAGACCCGGTTCGGAACCGAAAGTCGCATAGTTTGACTTATACTTTGACTTTCAGTTCTGACCCGTTATGGTATGTTTTAGAAATTCCTTAGAGCTTTATTTGGACCAGGTTACATGCTACTATAACCCTCTGTGATTATACACCTCGGATCATTAGTTATCCAATTAATATGCATGATTTCGTTAATTGCTCATATGTTGACCATTATGCCCTTTTCACCTTAAAACGTGATTTTCGGAAATGTAAAAGAGTAGAAACCTTAATTACTGATATATAAACTTGCATACAAAATTTGACATCAATTTGAGGTGTAGGTTAAGAGTTATGCTCGTTAGCGTAAAATTAAAGCTTTATGTTAATTAAACGGCGTATTTAGCGTATAGCCTACTTAAACATACTTTTTGATATCAAACTCTTTACCCATTGATGTAATATATTATTTTGGGATTTTTAAAGATTTTTAATTTATTTTAGGCTGAGCATAACTCATAGTCGTAGGCTTAATCCGGTAATTGTCGGTTTTGCCCTTACGGGCTATAAAATGAGCTTTACATATCTAAACGACTCCAAACCTTTTGCTACTGATTCTAAATGATAAATAAATTATTTTAAGCCTTCTGGAATGATAAAAATATCAGCTTTATGTATCGAACCCGTAAATGGCTTATAATCGCCTTTTTAAGCGTTTTTAACGCATAGTATGTACTAGAACTATTTTAAACATACTAAGGGTGATACCTACTGATATTTGAGGCAAATTATAATAGTTTAACAGTAAGCAAAGGTTGATAAACTCAGACTTCAGTTTTGAGCTTTTCGGCTTATGTGAAATTACCAAAATGCCCATGCGGTGCATAGTTTGGTTATAATTGATAAATTTCACATATATGCTTGAACCTACTGATATAACTTAGCAAATTGATTATCTTTGCTGATTACATCAGACCTGTAACTCAGGATATTACTTAAACTCTTTTATCACTTTATAAATGACCAAACTACCCCTACGGGGCATAGTTTGTGTTTAAATTCATTTCGGGCATAATAAATGATATCTTACTGATGTCACAAAATATGGAGCATATTAACTTAGGAAACCTATAAATGGCTCTCATCATTACCCGTTACGCTTATTACGCGTTCGGTTTGGTTTATGTAACTAGTTTACATAAATTAGCCGAAACGGGTCAAACCTTATCGGTTTTATCTCAAAATCCAGAATGTGCATAAGATAACCATATTAAACAAGTCTCTGAACTTGTCGGGTCTAAATCACATTCTATCCGGTATTCGCTTAATCGTGCGTACGAACCGTGTCTTTGAAACTAACCGGTCTAAGCTTAAGCTTAACTAAAGACCCGTTAGGATTCTAATAGGTTATTATAAACCTTCGTTCCAGATTAGGAGAACCAGTAAAAGCTACTTGCAATTTGCTTATTGTGATTTATACATTGCTCGGGTAAATACTTTTAACTTATTTTCCCTATACGGGCTTGGGTTACGGTATATAGAATACCGCTTGATCGGGCATCAAATCCTCCACCGTTGGGTGGGTAATTGAATAATTTGATCGGCTCATTTAAACAGTCTTGTTACTTAAAGCCTTTGGGGGGTTAATGACCATGTCCCGGATATCCTTGGCATCATTTTACGAAATGGCCACGACTTAAGCGCGGGGTGTAGGCGTACACCCGTCAGTGCATAAAAGAATAATGTGGTGTGTCTATTGATCTTTAACTCGGATAAGATCCGGGCTACTGAACGCACAAGGAACATGTAATTCGTTCACAAGATTATAATATTAAATAATTCTCCCAAGTTAAATAAAATGTTTATGCCATGTGCATCCAAACCAATTTTCAATCATTTTCCAAAATGAGTCAGTTGAATGTATTTACCAGTGTAAACTGACGTATTTTCCCAAAAAGATTAAATGCAGGTACTAAGCGAAATTGGCTGGGATTTCTCCTTAGCATCATTAGAAGTCTCGCAAGCTTAAGATGCCTGAAGTCTGTTGAACTATTGTTCATATTTTATTTTCGATCCTTCTGTGGATAAACTTTCGAATATTGTGACATTTGATTTTACAATATTAAATTCGGTTGTATTATATTTTTTAAATTTGCTTCCGCTGTGCATATTAAATATTGTGTTGTTTGACTATTATGTTGCCAACCACGTCACGATACTCCCCCACCGGGCCCACCGGTGACACGTGGAAATCGGGGTGTGACAGGTTGGTATCAGAGCCAACACTGAGTGAATTAAACACTAGCCTTTTGTGTTTAATCTCAGTTACACAATTGCACATTTCTAAACTTTCGAGTCTAGACATATAACATAGGATAAATTCCATTTTTGTTTTTGTTGTCCTTTATTTTTACATATATTTTTGTTGTTATCTCATATTGTATTGACAGGATTAACAAAATGCCGCCAAGATTCTTCAGGAGAAGAGGACGCGGAAAGGGGCCAGTCACCGCCCCCAATGACGACGAGGCAGGACCTTCGCATATGCGAGCTCCTTCCGCCACAGAAAGTGACGATCCCCAGCAGAACCGGAGGAACCTCTTTGAGCCGACAAGACGGTCGGTTTCACATAGTTCAACACCTCCCGTCCATAACCCGTATGGGCCACAGCCGGAGTACGAGCCCAACAACCCTCAACCTTCATACATACCTTTGCAGCGATCTTTATCGCACAACTCTTTTGGTGATCCATCACCTGTTTTCAGGGGCCGGTTTAACCCGGCCAATTATATCCAAGAACCCGTGGGTTTTAATCCACTGGGGCCAGATGATCACTTTTCTGGCGATCACGCGGACGATATGGACGAGGATACGGACCCCGTCGAACCTGCCTGTGGTACACCAAACCACCCGATAGAGATCTCTGACGGATCTTCTTTCCACAGATCACCCTATGTTGGTCCAGATAGCTTCCAAGCTATGTTTACCAGGCACGAATGGTACTATACACCTCCTCGCCATTCACCGCCTCAGCAGCAGCAACAGGATCCCTCTGTGGATTCAAGATTCATGGCAGTCACGCCACCACCTCCACCGCCACCAGTTCAGCAGGCACCTCCGCAACCGCTAAGGCGTAGAAGAACCGAAACGCGTATGTCTTCGTGAGCAGGAGACTTTCATTTCAGCTCTCCTCGTCAGTCAAGTGGCAGCCACTATCCGCCACATCAGGAGGACCCACAAATGGGTGGACCTTCTCACCCAGCTGTACCACAGCCACCACCGATGGGTTTTGATAACCCAATTCCAGCATACACGGGTCCCATGGCGTATAACCCGTTTGAGCCGCCGTCCCACACCAACTACGGTTATGGTGAAGCCTACCCCTACATGGTAGCGGCAAATTACAACGCCTTTAACCCAGAAGGACCCTATGGCGCTCCTTGGGAAGTAGGGTACCCAACTCGTGGGTACTAGATACCGGCCAGACCTATCATTCGGATGCAATCGCAGCCGCCACGGTTTTCTCCCCCAGAAAGGGAGGAAATTCTTCAGAGACTGGATCAGGTTGAGCGGGATTATCGCCGCGACCGCCAGGAGAGACAAAGCTTCTTTCAAGGATTGACAAGCTTGATCAAAGGAAAGAGCAAGAAGGACCGCTGAATCCTTCCAATTGTTGTTCAGCCCCTGCGTGGGCCAGTCTTGCTGTATAAGCCCCTGCGTGGGTATGCTTGTTTGTGTTGACCCCTACGAGGGTATGCTATTGTTTAAGTCCCTGCGTGGACTATTATGTTATTTGTGTGAGTCCCTGCGTGGACTATTATGATGTTTGTTGTTAAAGCCCCTGCGTCGGTAATTCCTTGTTTGAACCCCTGCGTGGGTAAGTTTGTTTATTAAAAAGTCCCGTTTAGGGCGATATGTAATATTTTGATAATAAATGGAATGTAAGTTTATAAATTTCATGTTTGCCATTACGTGCATAAATAAATTATATATGAAATAAATAAATTAAAATCATTCCTTTTAATAAAAAATCTGCCTAATAATTATTGAATAAGAATCTTAAGAGTGAAACCTAGCCTGAGTGTCCTTATAAAGACCTGGCCAAGATGGTAAGACCTGTTTAAAAGATTCAAATCCATCTTAACATCTGTAAACATGTTAACGCTCCTGGCAGATGTGATTCATTAAAATCACACACGTCATTTATAAAAGGATTCTTTAGAAGATTCCTAACCCAACTAAATGATCTCTGAATCATGGGTTAAATCATCAATTAAGATGATCATATTTTGACCATACGTGGTAATATAGTGCCTACGGGCCTTGCTCATTTCCATATGAGCCAAAAGACAGTGGTAGCAATGACTCCCCGTCAGATAAAGGTAATGAACTAGGTTCAAACCTTCATGCTTTGATTCTCTGAAATCATAGCTTATAATTTATAAATGTCCTTGTGACTAGGCCTATTGTGCCAGTATACCTTCATGTTTTGATTCTCTGAAATCATAGTTTATAAATTAAAATGTCCTTATGACTAGGCCTTTTGTGCCACAAATAAAACTGTTATTGTTTTATAATTAGGATAAATTATAATAGAAATCCTAAATAAATTTGATTAATAAATTAACCAAATATGGTCTCTGTTTACCATGGTTAATGAATTTCCCTAAGGGGCAATTTCAAAAAATAAACTCCCAAATAAACTATTGTCCTTGTTTTCTGTAACAGTTCAATTAAAATGGCTAACTCGGACGAGGTTAATAGTCATCCAGTGGAGAATAACGAGAACGCCCGAATTAATTTAACGGGTGCTGAATTGAAAGCGATAATAGACGACGCAGTTACCCAGGCCTTGGAACGGCAGTACGAAGAGTATAGTGGGACTCGAAGTAGGACCCTATCTAAGCCGCATTCAAAGCCTCCTTCCAAGAAGGAAGAACTGAAGAAAGATGATGATCGACACTCCTCGAACCACCACAGTGCTCCATCTCAGCAGATAGTACTAAACCAAGGACCCCGTGACAAGGGTTGCTCTTATAAATATTTCATTTCCTGCAAACCCCGGGATTTCACTGGGGAGAAAGGAGCCATCGACTGTATGACATGGCTGGATGAGATGGACACGGTTGTGGATATCAGCGGATGCGCTGAGAGGGATATAGTCAAGTATGTGTCGCAGTCTTTTAAGGGTGAAGCTCTAGCCTGGTGGAGATCTCTGATTCAAGCCACCGGGAAAATCCCATTGTACAACATGTCTTGGGATCAATTTGTTGCCCTTATCAGGGAAAATTACTGCCCTCAGCATGAGGTGGAGAAGATAGAGTCTGATTTTCTATCATTGGTGATGACAAACCTTGACTGTCAAGCTTACCTCACGAGCTTCAACACGATGTCCCGGTTGGTTCCATATCTGGTAACCCCGGAGCCAAAAAGAATAGCTCGTTTTATCGGTGGTTTAGCCCCGGAAATCAAGGCAAGCGTGAAGGCTTCTCGGCCAGCTACTTTTAGATCTGTAGCTGACATATCCTTGTCCCTCACCTTGGATGTGGTCAGGCAAAGATCGCTGAGGAACAAGGAGGCTGAGAAGAGAAAACGTGAAGATGATAGTTCACGGAGATCGAACAAGAAACACCGTGGGAACGGTGACAACAAGAAAGGATCGGAGTCAAGGAAAGATGGGCATCATTCTGGTGAGAAGCCCAAATGCAAAATATGCAAGAAACAACACTTTGGAAAGTGCAGACTCGATTCGAACTCTCAGACTCAGTCGAAAACCTTTTCTTGTGGTATATGCAAGTCCACGGATCACAAGACCTTGGATTGCAAGAAGATGAAAGACGCAACGTGCTACCGTTGCAATGAAAAGGGGCACATTAAGACCAACTGCCTTAAATACACCAAGAAGCCTGAAGAGGCCAAGAAGACTAATGCTAGAGTCTTCAGAATGGAAGCAAAGGAAGCGGTTCTAGACGACAACGTTATTACAGGTACTTTCCTTGTAAATGATGTCTTTGCAAGAGTACTATTTGATTCAGGCGCTGATAAGTCGTTTGTAGATCGTAAGTTTTGTGATTTGCTGAAATTACCTGTCAAAACCTTAAGTGTGAATTATGAGGTAGAGTTAGCGGATGGTACCATAGAAACCGTCTCAACTGTGTTAGATGGATGTGTTATATCCATTAAGAACCATTCTTTTCCTCTGTCTCTACTTCCCTTTAAGTTGGCCGGTTTTGACATAGTTTTGGGTATGGACTGGTTATCTCATAACCAGGCCCAAATTGTCTGTAACAAGAAACAAGTGGTAATAAAAACTCCGTCTGGTGAATCACTTACCATTCGGGGAGATACCCAGTACGGGCTGCCTGAGCAGGTGACTATGCTCAAGGCTTCCAAATGTTTAAAGAAGGGTTGTGTCATCTACATGGCACAGGTGATTATTGATGAGCCTAAACCGAAAATAGAGGACATCCCTATCATCTCTGAATTCCCAGAAGTTTTTCCGGAAGAACTACCTGGTTTGCCACCAGATAGGCAAGTGGAATTCAGGATTGATATCATCCCCGGAGCAGCACCGGTTGCTAGAGCACCTTATAGGTTGGCACCCACAGAAATGAAGGAATTGAGGACACAACTAGACGAACTGCTAGCTAAGGGTTTCATTAAACCTAGTTCGTCTCCATGGGGAGCGCCAGTCCTATTTGTGAAGAAGAAGGATGGATCGATGCGTCTGTGCATCGACTATCGGGAACTTAATAAGGTCACAATAAAGAATAGGTACCCTCTTCCCAGAATCGACGATTTGTTCGATCAATTGCAAGGGGCAAGTTATTTCTCGAAGATTGATTTGAGGTCAGGCTACCATCAGCTGAAGGTCAGAGATGAAGACGTACACAAAACTGCATTTAGGACTCGTTATGGTCATTACGAGTTCCAAGTGATGCCTTTTGGGCTCACTAATGCACCGGCCGCGTTCATGGATCTCATGAATCGCGTTTGCAAGCCGTACTTAGATAAATTCGTCATCGTTTTCATCGACGACATTCTTATCTACTCAAAGAACCAAGCTGACCATGAGAAACACCTTCAATGTATTCTCAAACTCCTGCATCAGGAGAAGATCTATGCCAAATTCTCTAAGTGTGAATTTTGGCTACGAGAAGTCCAATTTCTTGGACATGTGGTCAGTGAGCGTGGTATCCAGGTGGATCCCGCTAAGGTTGAAGCAGTAATGAACTGACAAGAGCCAAAGATGCCTACGGAGATACGTAGCTTCCTGGGATTGGCAGGATATTACCGGCGTTTCATTGAAAAATTTTCAAGGATTGCTGCACCCCTAACCTCCTTAACTAAGAAGAAAGTTAAGTTTGTTTGGGACCCCAAGCAGCAAGAATCCTTTGATATCCTAAAACAAAAGTTAAGCAACGCTCCTGTGTTGACATTGCCAGATGGAATAGAAGATTTTGTGGTTTACTGCGATGCATCTCACACTGGCATGGGGTGTGTGCTTATGCAGAAAGGCAAAGTTATTGCCTACGCATCACGACAGTTAAAGGTGCATGAAAAGAATTACACCACCCACGACTTGGAGTTGGGTGCCGTTGTATTCGCACTAAAACTGTGGAGGCATTATCTATATGGAATCAAGTGCGTGATCTATTCTGATCACAAGAGCCTCCAGCACCTGTTCAATCAGAAAGATTTAAACATGAGGCAACGCCGTTGGATGGAAGCTTTGAATGATTATGATTGTGAAATAAGATACCATCCCGGCAAGGCAAATGTAGTCGCCGATGCCTTGAGTCGAAAGGAGAGGGTGAAACCCATCCGAATCAATGCCAAGCGCATGGAGATAAAGAACAGTTTGACTGAAAGGTTGTTAGCCGCACGGAAGGAAGCTGTGTTGGAAGCTAACTATCCTAACGAAAAGCTAGGGGTAATTGAGGAGCAGTTAACTCTTAGCAAGGACGGAATTCTAAGATTAAATGGACGAATATGGGTTCCAATTTATGGAGGACTTCGAGATGTCATCCTCCAGGAAGCCCATAGTTCCAAATACTCCGTTCATCCTGGAGCTGATAAGATGTACCAGGATCTAATGGCAAATTATTGGTGGATAGGCTTGAAGAAGTCTGTAGCCACTCATGTAGCGAAATGCTTGACATGTGCGCAAGTCAAAGCCGAGCATCAGAAACCGTCAGGTTTGCTACAACAGCCTGAACTTCCTACTTGGAAGTGGGAAATGGTAACTATGGATTTTATTACCAAGTTACCCAAGACAAGGAAAGGAAATGATACAATACGGGTTATAGTTGACAGACTGACTAAGTCAGCATATTTCCTACCCATCAAGGAGACTTATAGCTCCGACATGTTAGCCCAGTTATACGTTGATAAGATTGTAGCCTTACATGGCATACCTGTGTCTATTATCTCTGACCGAGATACTAGATACACGTCACATTTTTGGAAGAGTTTCCAACAATCTTTGGGCACACGTTTGAATTTTAGTACGGCTTATCATCCTCAGACTGACGGTCAGAGTGAGCGTACTATTCAAACGTTGGAAGACATGCTACGTGCATGTGCGATCGATTTGGGTGGTAGCTGGGATAAGAACCTACCATTAATCGAATTCTCCTACAACAATAGCTACCATACCAGCATTAAAGCTGCGCCCTTCGAGGCATTATACGGTAGAAAGTGTAGATCGCCCGTTTGTTGGGCGGAAGTTGGAGATGTCCAATTAGCAGGACCAGAGATAGTCTTTGAAACGACGGACAAGATTGTCCAGATTCGTGACCGTCTCAAAGCTGCCCGAGATAGGCAGAAAAGCTACGCAGATCCGAAGCGTAAAGCTTTTCACTTCGAAGTAGGTGATAAAGTGTTGCTTAAAGTATCACACTGGAAGGGGGTGATGCGATTTGGTAAGAAAGGCAAGCTAAGCCCGAGATACATAGGACCTTTCGAGGTTATCGAACGTGTCGGGTCAGTTTCCTATAAGTTAAACTTACCAGAAGAGCTCAGTGGAATTCACAATGTGTTCCACATCTGCAATCTGAAGAAGTGCTTCGCTGACGAATCACTGGTTATACCACATACAGATGTGCATATAGACGAGAGCTTAAAATTTGTAGAAAAACCTTTGTCGATTGAAGATCGACAGGTAAAGAAGCTTCGAAGGAAGCATGTACCTATTGTAAAGGTCAAATGGGATGCCCGTAGAGGTCCCGAGTATACGTGGGAGGTTGAATCCACGATGAAAGAAAAGTACCCTTATTTGTTTCAGTAAATCTCGGGTCGAGATTTATTTTAAGGGGGTGAGGATGTAACACCTCGAAAATTCGTGTTCAATAATAAAACGACACGTGTCATGTATGACAAAAAGGGTTGTAAACCCGGATTTATTGAAGATGTTTTGGCAGGATTTAAAAGTGGCGTCATGTTAATTTTTACCTCTGAACGACCTCATTTATAAATCCCAAGACCCAAGTATATATATCTTAAACATCTAATATATCTTAAATCTAGAAATGTGTTGACAACAATTGAATTCAAAGTGCATGATAGGTTCGTATGGAAATTTCTACGGTAAACCTTCTTGTTCGGCACTTTTGAAAAGCATCCAAGCAAACATAACATAATGGTAGGGTATGTAACTGTTAAAGACCCATATTAGAGACCCCAAACTGACAAAATAATGTCCCAAAGTCGAGATAAGTGGTTGCCCTTTCGAAACACCAAAGAAAAACAAATATTTGGCTGCTGAGGGAGGCTTACGCACCGCAAGCATGACCCTTACGGTGCGCAAGCAAGTTGCCAGCGACAGAAATGTTGCTGTTTGCTGTTTTAACGCATGGGACTGTTTTTAAACGGTTTTCCACATCTCCCTTGGCCCCTAAACAACCCCTAAACATCTAGGACACCTGTGGGAATGTTATGGTCAGTGGTAGACATAGTTGTCAACACTTTGTGGTGTCTTGGATCACTATATAAGGCTCACAAGTGCAACACTTTGATCATTCATTTCCTCATCATCTTCTGATCAATTGTGGAGCACAAGAGCATCTTCCAGGCCTTCCTAATCAACCATTAGACACTTGTAAGTTTGCTTGACCTTTCTAAATTAAGTTTAGCTTAGTTATTTAGCTAAAAGTCAAACCATCGTAATTACGGTTTGACTTCGAGATTAATTAATAATGGCTCAGTCAAATCTCGAATTAAAAGTAGTTATAAGTTGGTAATTATGTGGGTAATAAACCCTTATGTTAGTGCAGTATGTCTATCGCCTCCGTCAATCTTAACCGTAGCAGAAACAGAAGAATTCTAGCATTTTATTGTAATATCTAGTAATAAAGGGCAAGGTGGCATTTATGTAAATAAGGAGAAATCCTTATAATCCTTAGCCTATAAATAGGGAGTTAGAGGGTTAGAGATTAAGACTTTTGCTCATTTGGAGATTTAGAGACCTATTCCTAGAGAGAGAAAGTCTAGAGAGAGAAAGCTCTCTCTACGTGATTCTTGGATTTGTACTCGTCAGATTGTTAATAGAATCACGTCATTAGTACGTTTTTTGTGTGTTCGGTCACGATCGTGTACGGATTCCGCACGTTCACGAGTCGGTTCGCAATCGTTCGGTGTGAAAACCGATCCTACACCTTAAAAGGGTTCCCCCTGATTCCCACTTTAACTAGGTCAAATGTCGGGTCAAACTTGTATTTAAAAAGTCAACAGAATGTGTAAATTACACTTTATGCATAATTAGCAATGTAGAACACATACAACCTGTTTGATCATTAATATAACTTGGTAATTAGTGTAAGAACATTTCTAAACATGTTCAACCCGACAAATTCTTGTTTAGACCCGGTTCGAAACCGAAAGTCGCATAGTTTGACTTATACTTTGAATTTCAGTTCTGACCTGTTATGGTATGTTTTAGAAATTCCTTAGAGCTTTATTTGGACCATGTTACATGCTAGTATAACCCTCTGTGATTATACACCTCGGATCATTAGGTATCCAATTAATATGCATGATTCCGTTAATTGCTCATATGTTGACCATTATGCCCTTTTCACCTTAAAACGTGATTTTCGGAAATGTAAAAGAGTAGAAACCTTAATTACTGATATATAAACTTGCATACAAAATTTGACATCAGTTTGAGGTGTAGGTTAAGAGTTATGCTCGTTAGCGTAAAATTAAAGCTTTATGTTAATTAAACGGCGTATTTAACGTATAGCCTACTTAAACATACTTTTTGATATCAAACTCTTTACCCACTGATGTAATATATTATTTTGGGATTTTTAAAGATTTTTAATTTATTTTAGGCTGAGCATAACTCATAGTCGTAGGCTTAATCCGGTAATTGTCGGTTTTGCCCTAACGGGCTATAAAATGAGCTTTACATATCTAAACGACTCCAAACCTTTTGCTACTGATTCTAAATGATAAATAAATTATTTTAAGCCTTCTGGAATGATAAAAATATCAGCTTTATGTATCGAACCCGTAAATGGCTTATAATCGCCTTTTTAAGCGTTTTTAACGCATAGTATGTACTAGAACTATTTTAAACATACTAAGGGTGATACCTACTGATATTTGAGGCAAATTATAATATTTTAATAGTAAGCAAAGGTTGATAAACTCAGACTTCAGTTTTGAGCTTTTCGGCTTATGTGAAATTACCAAAATGCCCCTGCGGTGCATAGTTTGGTTATAATTGATAAATTTCACATATATGCTTGAACCTACTGATATAACTTAGAAAATTGATTATCTTTTCTGATTACATCAGAACTGTAACTCAGGATATTACTTAAACTCTTTTATCACTTTATAAATGACCAAACTACCTCTACGGGGCATAGTTTGTGTTTAAATTCATTTCGGGCATAATAAATGATTTCTTACTGATGTCACAACATATATGGAGCATATTAACATAGGAAACCTGTAAATGTCTCTCATCATTACCCGTTACGCTTATTACGCGTTCGGTTCGGTTTATGTAACTAGTTTACATAAATTAGCCGAAACGGGTCAAACCTTATCGGTTTTATCTCAAAATCCAGAATGTGCATAAGATACCCATATTAAACAAGTCTCTGAACTTGCCGGGTCTAAATCACATTCTATCCAGTCTTCGCTTAATCGTGCGTACGAACCGTGTCTTTGAAACTAACCGGTCTAAGCTTAAGCTTAACTAAAGACCCGTTAGGATTCTAATAGGTTATTATAATCGTTCCAGATTAGGAGAACCAGTAAAAGCTACTTGCAATTTGCTTATTGTGATTTATACATTGCTCAGGTAAATACTTTTAACTTATTTTCCCTATAGGGGCTTGGGTTACGGTATATAGAATACCGCTTGATCGGGCATCAAATCCTCCACCGTTGGGTGGGTAATTGAATAATTTGATCGGCTCGTTTAAACAGTCTTGTTACTTAAAGCCTTTGGGGGGTTAATGACCATGTCCCGGATATCCTTGGCATCATTTTACGAAATGGCCACGACTTAAGCGCGGGGTGTAGGCGTACACCCGTCAGTGCATAAAAGAATAATGTGGTGTGTCTATTAATCTTTAACCCGGACAAGATCCGGCCTACTGAACGCACAAGGAACATGTAATTCGTTCACAAGATTATAATATTAAATAATTCTCCCAAGTTAAATAAAATGTTTATGCCATGTGCATCCAAACCAATTTTCAATCATTTTCCAAAATGAGTCAGTTGAATGTATTTACCAGTGTAAACTGACGTATTTTCCCAAAAAGATTAAATGCATGTACTAAGCGAAATTGGCTGGGATTTCTCCTTAGCATCATTAGAAGTCTCGCAAGCTTAAGATGCCTGAAGTCTGTTGAACTATTGTTCATATTTTATTTTCGATCCTTCTGTGGATAAACTTCCGAATATTGTGACATTTGATATTACAATATTAAATTCGGTTGTAGTATATTTTTTAAATTTGCTTCCGCTGTGCATATTAAATATTGTGTTGTTTGACTATTATGTTGCCAACCACGTCACGATACTCCCCCACCGGGCCCACCGGTGACATGTGGAAATCGGGGTGTGACATTCGACGTGCGGAATTCGTGAACGTGCGTGACCGAACACACAATAACGTACTAGAACCGTGAATCTATTGAAAGATATAACGTGTACGATACAAGAATCACGTAGAGAGTACTTTCTCTCTCTAGACTTTAATCTCCTAAATCACCAAATGAGCAAAAGTCATAAACTTTAAACCTAAGGCTCCTATTTATAGGCCTTGGAATTAATGAGATTTCTCATTAATTACCAAAATACCACCTTGCTAAAACTATCTAAATCTTACAATAAAATCCTAGATTTCTATAGTTTCAGCTACGGTTTGAATTGATGGAGGCGATAGACATTAATGCATCAACAAACTCCCCCTTGGATATTGCCGCAGTCAATCCGTAGTTAAACTCGTAGTGACTTGTCTTTCTCTCTCTCTTGAGTCTTCTTTAAGATTTAACGTCTTCAGCAAACACAGACTCCCTCTTGCTCGAACAGAATCCCGGTGGATCTGTCTTCAGCTTCAGCTCCCCCTTTCGGTAGTCTCTTCAGGCTCCCCCTTTCGCCAAGCTTCCGTGCTTTTAGGATCGACGCCTGGCTTTCCGTAGTAACAAATTCAGAAACCTACACATCTCAACCTCTCGTAAGACAAAATAATTTTGACTCTAAAAGAATTCACTCAAAATTCTCAAACATATAACACACACTATTGTGATTCAAATTAATGAATCATCTAAACATTTGAGGATTATCTGTCAACTTCTCATCATCTTAACCAAACCAATTGTTCATCTTGTTTAGCACTTGGAATTTTGAAAATTAGCTCATCAACATTAGTTGTCTAAAATCTTTTTGGATTTTTGTTTTTAATGAAATGCAGTAAAGAAATATATACAGACAATATTTTTGTGAGTTTGTGTAAGAGGATCATATCAGTTTATGAGACATATCATCAACACCGTTAAGCTTTAAACATTTTAAGTTCTAAACGATTCACTTAGATTGTCAGTATACTGATCCACTTAAATTCTCACACAAAGTTCAACTGCTTCGAGATACGAGATTAATGTCTTAAGCACTTAAACTCAATCGCGTGTCCCACCTCAGAATATACTCCCGTATCAAGATCCCAATATTCAGTCTTACAGGTGATTTTTAAACACAAATGATATCTGTAAGGGGTTAATAAATTATGAAGAATCATGAGAGCTCAGGTCAGAACTACCGTTCAGCAGAGAGATCATGACTCGACTTTTGGGTGTGTCCCCTTTAGAGGATCTTTTTACAACAGCATTGCTAAGCAATTTTATTGTCTTATCATACATGCTGAGGGTGATGCTATGTTTCAAGCATTGCGGAAAGTATTATTCGAGGACTAGGTCAGAACTTCCATTCAGCAGAAGTCCCGGAATAATACCCCAGATATCACTGAGTAAACAAACCTAGTATATCAGAAAAAGGAATCTTTCAAACAAGATTTCGGGGGTTACCCATATATCCGAGAGATGTTTCCCCACGATATAAGCAAGTTTGAATTTAGGTTTATATCTCGTCACAATCTACTAAATGTGCAAAAACCTACTCACACATCCACAGTGAGATCGTTTATCACTTTTTAACTTTCCATTTCTTTAGCATGCTGTAATAGTCCACTGATGTACTATCATTTCCTCTTTTTCACAACAAAACTCGTTTTTCATTTTTTACTGTTTTTGGCTTTTTCAAATTTTCAAATGTTTTTGGATTTTCTAAAATTTCTTACTCCCCCTAAAATGCAAACACATTTTTGGAAATTTGAAAACAAACTGTACAAGTAAATTGACAACCGATATCGAATCGCTTCAAATCGCCATCCATTTGGCATAAACAATCAGAACTCCCCCTGACAACAAACTATTTTCCCATTATGATTTCAAAACACTTAAGTTTGTTTTAATCAAAAATGGTTTTTCCGTAAAATTAGTTTGTTTACTAATCATTCGTAGATTCGGGGTCACTTCATCACATTGTTTTCTTTAACCACTTGTAAGATTTAACATTTATCGATTTTAACACCACAATCACATGTAGAAAATCAAGTACAATTTAATGTCCCTGATTTACCACTTGTAAGGCGAAAAATCACCAGAGTGAAATTTCTCAAGAAATGTGCCGATTCATGTTCCACGCTTACCAACCTGGGAACTCCGGCAAGTCAGGTTTTTCATTTAAACAGATTCACCCAAGCCTGACGGTCCTTGGATGCTTTTGAATTCTTGTTCAACAATGGTGGAAAGTTTGCATCATCCATTGTTAAACCAGAATTCTCTACTTTTACCTCAACACATGGCTCTTCTGGCTTTACCATGCCAGAATCATTGCCTGAATGTGGCTTGTCTGACTTTGAAGAGCCAGATTCATCGCCTGAAGGTGGCTTGTTTGACTTCGACATGTCAGATTCATCGCCGACCATTTTCTTCTTCTTCTTTTCTTCTTTCGTCCTCAGATTTGTATCCGATGAATTCGTCTTGCTTGACTTTGCCATCGAGGAAATCGATTCATCAGAACTCTTATTTTTACCAACAGATGAACCCGAGGACAAAATCCTTTCGAGATACTCTCTCGCTTTCTTCCTCTTCTTTATCAATCTGTCTTTTTGCCCTTGTGAAAGTTTTACTTTCATTTCTTGAACTTTCTGTTCTTGAACTTTTGGTTTTTGAACTTTCGGTTCTTTGGGCTTGACGTTGACTGATTTCTTTGCCAATTTCTGAGAATCAGCCCTCGATCTTCCCTTTGATCTCATTGGGCTATCTCTTGCAATATGGCCTCTGATTTGGCATTCATAACACCTTCTCTTTTCAATTCTCTGACTTTGGCAGTTAACAGAAATGTGTCCTCTAACACCACAAGTGTAGCACACCCTGTTATCGTACCAATCACCATTTTCACACCAAACGCTCAGATCAAAGCACTGTTTGGCTTGGTGATACTCTTTCCTCTTCTTGATTGCTGGATTTGACTTTTGAGCACTGTGGTCCAACCTGCACCACTTATTACCAACTTTTTGTGAGTTTTTGTTTTTAGATTTTTGTGATTTTGCATAATGATTGGATGACTGAACTGATGAGCTTTTATTTTCATTTTGAAAATTTTTTGAATTTTGAATTTTTTGTTTCTGTTCTACAATATTCTTAACAGATTTTTGCTTTGAGCATTCACCTATTTCAGTAGATTGCAAAACAGTATTTTTGAATTTTTCTTTTAATTCTAAAAATATTTTTCTTTTCTCATTTTTCTCATTTTCATCATCAGTTTTATCATCACAATCCTCAATTTTGACTTTGTCAAAATTTGTGACATTGTCACTTATTGGAATAGAATTGATCGGTTCTGGACACACATAAGATGCAGAAGTCACAAAACCTTTCAATTTACTTTCTAACTCAGCAATTTTAATCCGATCACTTTCAGCTTCTTTTTCAAGCTGAATGATTTTAGCAAGATGAGAATTGATTGCAATTTGTTTTTCAAGATTATCTTTACCAAAAATATCTCTCTCAACTTCTAAAATCTTGATTTGATTTTGAAAATCTTTTTCCTTTTCTTTCAAACTTTTGTTTTCCAATGTCAAACTGTCCAGATCAATTAACAGTTTGACATTTTCAGATTTCAATTTCCCATAATTTTCTTGCAGTTCAAGAATCTGTTTATCATCATATTTCTTCTCATCATTCAAATTCTTGATTTCCAATGTCAAACTCTCTATATTCTTCAAGAGTTTGGCATTGTCTGATTCAGATTTTTCACAGTTTAAGCACTTCTCGGACATCTTTTCAGATTCAGGTTTCTTCTCCACCTTGATAGCTGAAATTTCTTCAACCTGCTCCTCTACCACTTGAACATTTTTCTCAACAGACTTCATTTTTCTAATCTTTTGGAGTTCAAGTTCTTGAGCTTCGATCTTCTCGATAAACATGCTCAAAGTCAAGTCTAAATATATCTTTTTCAAATCTAACAAATACGTTCTCCACATATCACCCGGTAAAACATTTACCAACTTGTCAACCCACTCCTCATTAGTCTTGGTTATCTTCAATCTCCCCATCTCCAAAACAAGATGGCAATATCGATCAATCAATTCTTTTGTAGACTCTCCCTTAATACCTGTAAAATTATCAAACTTGTTTAGTGCAATATAAATCTCAGAACCCATTTTTCGGTATTAAAAGATTTACAAAGACAAATTTTCAAACAATCTGAAATTCAAACAATAAATCTCATTGGGCCGATATACAACAAAGACAATGTGATTGGGCTGCTGTAATTACTCACATGTATTTAACCTTTTACTCAATTAACCTGCAACCCTTGAACCACTAAATCACATGCAAATTCTTAATTGATGTACTGACACATCATATGCAAACTGACCCGTTTTTGAATGACCTGAACAACTTTCACGTGAATACTTTGGGCCTAGCTATTCAATTACAATTTCCAATAGCTTTAAAGGCATTTAAATGACCGACAAACAATTCACAAGTTCCAAACAGTTTGCTTTTAATGACCGACAAATTCTCGTGAGCTTTTAATGACCAACAACCACTTGTTACAATTCAATTAGACCAAATAAACGTATTAAGTCGAAGCACATGGTCGGTAAAATATGTTTAATTGTTTTCTAATGTGGGTGGCCGACAACACTTAATGTTCACAACTTTAAATCTCCGGTTTTCATTTACAAAGTTCGACAATCTCAAATTAATACTTCACATGGGTCGGCAACTGTTTAATTTTGATTGGGCCTTATCAATTAGTCGTTCACAATTCAGTTTATGGTCTTTTAATCAGATGCAACAGTCGACAACCACGTTCAAGCAGAATCAAAAAGTCACAAGAGCGGAATCACTGATTGGTTCATATGAGTGGAATCAGACGTGATGTCTTATGAGCGAAACCACCTTGATGACTAATAAGCGAAACCCTATTGGACCATAAGAGCGAAACCCTTTAATGTCACTATGAGCGAACCTACCTGATGTCACTATGAGCGAACCTACCAGATGTCACTATGAGCGAACCAACCTGATGTCACTATGAGCGAACCTACCAGATGTCACTATGAGCGAACCTACCTGATTTTTGACGCGAAATCGGACCGAAAACCTTCGATTTCTCCTAAACGGCTAGGAATTTGGATCTGAAACTTGGTAGGGTTATAGATCAGGTGTTTTCGCACAACATATCAAAAAATCAGCTGATTTGGACCGTAAAAACCCGTTCAATTTTACGTTTTTCAGTGAAAACCGTGATAAAAGTAAAAAAAATGAAGAAATATATGAAATTCGGACCTGAAATCACTGAAATCTGGTACGAATCAATGTGTTTGATCAAAGCAATCAAGCTCCTAGCTCTGATACCAATTGTAGGACCGAGTATGACAGTCAAATGAGTCAATTCGAGCTAGTACCTACCGAACATGTAGCGGAAATACATATTTGGCATGAATCAAAGCAAAACTGTAGAAGAAATGAGTAGAAAACAGATAGAATTCACTTTTAACTTGCTTTCACATTAATTCTTCAGAAAACACACGGTCAGCAGTTCGGCTACCCGATGACATCAAAGTTACAAATGTGAAAGCTGACTGGGGTATATATAGTGGTGACAGGTTCACTTATATGGACATGTCCATATGAGCGGACCTCTTTCTTGTAGATCCGCTTTTATGACATTTGTCCATATAAGCGGACCTCAAACACTAACATCACAAAATTACACTTTTAACCCCTGTACAATACATAAACAACCTATCTAGACCCTATACATTAAACTAACAAGACTAAGACACAGGCTTTAGACATAATGCACCAACAAGATTCATATTAACATCTCAATTTAGGATTGTTCTGCGTTAAATATTAAAAGAATCTTAAAGGTAAAACCTAGTCTATATGTCGTTGCAGACATGGCCAAGATGGTAAAACCTACACAAAAGATTCAAATTCTTGTTAACATCTGAAAGCATGTTAACATTTTGGCAAAAACTGTGATTCGATAAAATCACACAGGTCATCTTTAAATTGGGTTATTTTAATTTCCCCTATTTATATAACCATCCCTTAAGGATGAAGTGCCTACGGGCTAAAATTAATGTCCTTTGGGACTAAAGACAGTAGTAGCCTACAACTCCCTGTCTAGAAAAGGTAATGCACTTTGATTCAAACCTTAATACCTCGATTCTGTGAAAATCCTGGATATAAATTAAAACTGTCTATGTGACTAGGCTTTTGTGATATTATTAAATTATAATAAAGGATTGTAATAAAGGTCCTGAATCTTTATGAATAATTAACAAATTAACCAAAATGGCTATTAAAAACCATGGTTAATAAATTATAAAATGCTGTAAAACCTTCTAAATAAACCTTATCAATTATTTCTTTTATGTAGCAAATAAAGCTACATGACTAGGTCAGAAGAGGTAAACAGTCATCCGGTGGAAAACCATGAAAACACTAAGATACATGTGACCGGAGCAGAACTGCAAGCATTAATAGATAATGCTGTTACAAAAGCTATGGAGCGGCAGTATAGTGAATCTAGTGGGACTCGAAGTAGGACCCTATCCACACCGCCCTCTAAATATGTCCCTAAAACTCATTCTGAAGCCCACAACAAACCACCCTCCATCAAACCTAAGCCCAAGAAAGAGGATGTTCTACATTCCTCAAACTAGCACAGCGTTCCATCTAAGAGAATTGTACTAAATCAAGAACCACGTGCTAAAGGTTGCACTTATAAATACTTTGTTTCTTGCAAACCCTGGGATTTCACTGGGGAGAAAGGGGCAGTGGATTGCATGACCTGGTTGGATGAGATGGACACTGTGGTAGATATTAGTGGATGTGCTGAAAGGGATATTGTAAAGTTTGTATCTCAGTCTTTCAAGGGTGAAGCCCTAGCCTGGTGGAGATCATTGATTCAAGCTACCGGGAAGATTCCATTGTACAATATGACATGGAGAACTACTGCCCTCAGCATGAGGTTGAAAAGATTGAGTCTGATTTCTTATCGTTGGTTATGAAGAACCTAGATTGCCAAGCTTACCTTACGAGCTTCAACACAATGTCAAGATTCGTTCCTTATCTTGTGACCCCGGAACCCAAAAGAATAGCTCGTTTCATTGGGGTTTTAGCCCCCAAAATTAAGGCAAGCGTGAAGGCCTCTCGGCCAGCTACTTTCAGATCTGCAGCTGATATATCTCTGTCCCTCACACTGGACGTGTCACACCCCGGCCGCGTTAAAACAACGAAACCGCGGCGGAAATGCTGGGGAGTGATGGTGACAGAATTATTGTTTCAACAACCATGGTAATTAAAGTTATGTATTATTAATTGAAGTTTACATTGTTTTTGAGTTCAAACTAAAATAACATAATTAACAGTCTTTTAAGTCACTAAGGCCCGAGTCCGCCTAAGTGTAGCACAAACATCATCATGCGTTAGCACCTGAAACACATGTAAAAGTAGGCACATCAGCATAAAAATGCCTGTGAGATACATAGGTTTTATTTATGCAGGTTCATGACTTGTAGTTTAAAAGAATGGTTTAACAAAAGTAGTCATGAACCTTGTAAAACTGTTTTCTTTTATGAAATCATATGAAAATCGATATGAAAATCAAATGATATAAAAGAAATATGCATGGTTAAATAAATAACCAAGTAGAAAGTGAATTTATGTAAATATGTAATTTGTAAAACAATGTCGTGTCTTTGTATAAAATGTTTATGTCAAGTGGCTTAGATAACGCAACAATGTATAATACAATAAAAGCACTTATATATAGGAAGTACCAGCGGCGTATCCACCATGCTTTTATCATATAACACATAGCCCCGTTACATAAGTCACTTATCAATAACCAATCAAAATGTCTTGTTCAATGTCAAAATGTTTATGTGTAAATCATGTTCAATGTCATGTGTGAAATGTATCATGTATAACCAAATGTAATGCATAGCAAGTAGTAAGTAGCTACTCAAACTATGTGATAATGTCAATGTGAAACAACTGTCATGTACGGTGAATAAAAAGAATTTACTCAACCCCGTAGGAAAATGTACAAAACAAGCTTTTTGAATAAACCTAAGTTTAAATCAAATGTTATGTTTTGCAGGAAACAATGCTTTATGATTACAAACATTTATCCAGTAATGTTAATCGCATACATTCAAGCCTTGCGACTGTGGCGACAAACCTTTAAACAAATTAAAGGTTTATCTAAGTTATGTAGTCGGATTCTGTCATTCCCAGCTTCCAAACAAACCTAGGAAGTCGGAAACGGGAGTTGTCAATTCCTATGGTACCATTACATACTACCGAGCGGCGTAGCTAATGTTAATGAATGTATTATTGTCCCGATTAAACACACCAAATGTCATAACCAATGTAAGCATGCTATGAAAACCATGTACTAGGAATGCTAAGTAAACATGCCTAGTAGAAATGTTCATGTAAGACAATGTGCTAGCATGCTCAGTAAACATACATAGCAGAAATGTCATGTAAAACAATATGTACATATGCTAAGTAAACATATGTAACAAATGTGTAATAAATCAATGTGCTAGCATGCTTAACATACATAGCAAAACATAATGAAAACATGTACTAGATATGTACTAGGTGAAACTAGCATGTTTATGTCATAAAAGCATGAAATGCACGAAAGTAACACGTATGTATATGTGAATCACCCCAAAATATTTGAAAGCAGTAAAATAGGGGAACTATGTACTCACTTGGGATTGCCTAATAGTCTTGAGAATAAGACCAAATAAGGCTTCAAGTATCACGAATCAACTGGCACCTAGTATAGGTAACTATGTTAATAATCGGATCCTAAATCGGGAGATAGGATAGAATGAGGTTCTATAAATCAAATGAGTATTTGAACTCATATGGTATGATTTAATAGACCTTACATTCTGATTTGAAAGTCTACCTAAGTTCTTTTGACCCATTTCGACCCATTATGGTAGTATAAGCTACTATAATGCGTCGTTAGCGTAAAACTATGTTCGGATGGTTAACTATGTGCTATGTCAAGTCTCACATGCCCAATTATGCCTAAACATGTTACTAAATCAGATTATATGTCAAAAAGTTGATCACATATGCAAAATACGGATTTTAGCTTCAAAAGGGCATTTTGGTCATTTCCTATGGGCATATAAACTAACTAGCAAACGACTAACAAATCCTATGTGTTCATAAGGTATAACCTCAGTGGTTATTCCCTATACAACTATGATCACTAACTAAGCTTGGTCGGATCCTAAAGATCGACCAAACAGGTCGGGTTCGAAAGTCTAAGCGGTTGTTTAGACCGCTTACCTTACGACCCAAAACAAGCACTAAACTAATAGTGACAAGTTAAACATGTCAAAACATGTTTAACCTACTTAGAAAACTGATTTGGTATCAAAACAAAGTGTTTTGATACCTAAAGTAGCTTCGTTGCAAAATGCGTGCTAAAACGCATTTTGGCCGAAACTTTGACTCGTCACTACACCTAGTTAACGTGGTAACCAGTAGGTATAATCGCTAAGGATTATAACCATCGTGATTACAATCACGTTGCAAAGTTCAACCGAACTTTGCGTTGACCGTTGACTGGTCAAACTGAAAGTCAAACACTGTTTGACTTTTTAAACTAGTAAGCAATAAAAGAAAGAAGGAATGCTCACTAAGGGTCCTTGCTATCTTTTCTACAAAGAATAAGCTCCTAAATCAGATGAGAGAGCTCCCAAAGCAGATTAGAGAGAAGAAAAGAAGGAAATGAGCAAGGAAATAAGTGAGAGTTGATGGCTATTTATAGTTGTTGCAAATTCATGAGATCAAGACACATGTTTGTGTGGACAACAAGCAATAATCTTCACACGGCCCGTGTAAGATATGGGGAGGGGGTTACGCGGCCTGCCTGGGCTCCCCAGTTCAGCACAAGTTTGATATATTTACGGTTCAGGTCCCTGCACTTGGTTCGAGTCCATTTTAGGCACTTTTGACCCCCGTTAAGCCATTTTCAAGGCTCAACAAGGTCAATAAAGTTTAGAGGACTCAAAATTTGCTCGGAAAACTCTTGGATGTCGGCTCGTTTGGTCGTACGGTCGCGTTGTTCGTTAAATTACGACGAAACTCAAACGGACGCGAAAACGAACCAAATTAAGCGACGAATGGTATTTTTGCATGCGGATCACTAAAATAAAAATATTTTAGTGTGTAAAAAATATTTGGATGTCCATATGTGGCCAGAACGTAAGATATGCGCGAAAATGCAAACTTACGCCGTTTTTGACACTTTTAGCCCCTGTAAGATCATATAAGCAGGTTTTCGCACACCGAACCTATCAAAGATTATTTCTAAGCCATGTTTAGGTTATATATGGTATGTTTAACTTATGATCAAGTTCTAGACTGTACGTTTCCTTACGAAACGGCAAACTTTTGTAAATTGACGCAAATAGTCCCTGTGAGCGAATAAACTTGTTTTTGCCATACCAAAGCCTTCAAAACTTATTTCTAAGTTATGTAAAGGTTATTTAAGGTATGTTAAGCTTATGTTTCTATTGCGGAGTGTTTGTCACGTTAAACTGATTACGTTTACGCATCAGTTTGCGTATAACTCTCTAGAAAGCGATTTAGAGTTTAAAATCGATCAAAAATCAACATGTGCATAAAATCAAACATAAATGACACACATTGGGATCAAAACACACTGTTTTATTAATATTGTATTATTCAGAGTTTGTACAATGATTACTCAAGCACAGATGTCACAGTCTCCCTTACTTCAGAAAATTTCGTCCCGAAATTTATTTAGAGGAAACTAGTGAGAATAGATGTGGATATTTCGCTTTCATCTGATCTTCACGTTCCCAAGTAAACTCTGGGCCACGTTTAGATTCCCAGCCAACTATAACAATAGGTATGCGCTTGTGTTTGAGCTTTTTAACTTCACGGTCCATAATTTCCACAGGTTTCTCAACGAAGAGCATCGTGTTATCAACACGAATTTCATCAAGTGGTATGTGGAGGTTCTCATCAGCTAAACACTTTTTGAGATTGGACACGTGGAATGTTGGATGAATATTTCCAAGTTCAGGAGGTAGCTCAAGTCTGTAGGCTACTTTTCCGATTCTTTCAACGATCTTGAATGGTCCAACATAACGTGGTGCAAGTTTTCCTTTCTTTCCAAATCTAATCACACCTTTCCAAGGGGATACCTTGAGTAGGACGTGATCACCGACTTGAAATTCTAAGGGCTTGCGTCGTCGATCCGCGTAACTCTTTTGACGGCTTCTAGCTGTCTGAAGGTTATCACGAATCTTCTTGACCTTATCTGTAGTCTCTAGAATGAGTTCAGGTCCAGTAAGCTGAGCTTCACCTATCTCATTCCAGCAGACCGGTGAACGACATTTTCGACCGTATAAAGCTTCGAAAGGAGCCATATTGATGCTAGAGTGATAACTATTGTTGTAGGATAATTCGATCAACGGTAGATGCGAATCCCAACTACCACCAAAATCAATCACACAAGCTCTAAGCATATCCTCCAGTGTCTGGATTGTTCTCTCAGATTGACCATCTGTCTGCGGATGGTACGCTGTGCTCAAATGAAGTTGGGTACCCATGGCAGATTGCATGGTTCTCCAAAAGCGAGACGAGAATCGAGCATCTCTGTCAGATATAATGTTCAAAGGAATGCCATGTCGAGATACAATCTCATCTACGTATATCTCGGCAAGCTTGTCAGCAGATAGATCCTCACGGATCGGCAAGAAATGTGCTGACTTTGTAAGACGATCAACAACAACCCAAATGGCATCATGACCTCTTTTAGTGCGCGGTAACTTGGTAATGAGGTCCATAGAGATGTTTTCCCATTTCCAAACCGGAATCTCTGGTTGCTCCAATAATCCAGAGGGATGTTGATGTTCTGCCTTAACCTTGAGACAAGTAAGGCATTTTGAAACATATAAGGCAATGTCTTTCTTCATACCCGGCCACCAATACTGGGTTCGAAGATCCTTATACATTTTGTCTGCACCAGGATGAACAGAATAACGAGACTTGTGAGCTTCATCCATAAGCAAGGTGCGAAGATTGTCTATACTTGGGACCCACAAACGGCCCATGAAATAGAATATCCCAAAGTCTCTCAGTTCAAGCTCAGGCTTAGTATGACACGATAATTCTTTACCCATCAAGTCTTGTGTAACACAAGTATGTTGAGCCTGAGAAATGCGGGTTTGAATATCAGATCGAAGCTGAACACAATGAAGCTTGATACGTTCCTTACGACTTAATGCGTCAGCCACGACATTCTCCTTACCAGGATGGTAGCGAATTTCGCAATCGTAGTCGTTTAGGAGTTCAACCCAACGTCGTTGCCTCATGTTAAGTTCTTTTTGATTGAAGATGTGCTGAAGACTTTTGTGGTTAGTAAACACTACACACTTTGTACCGTACAGGTAGTGTCTCCAAATTTTGAGAGCAAAAACTACTGCACCTAACTCAAGATCATGAGTGGTGTAGTTTTTCTTATGCACTTTTAGCTGCCTTGATGCATTGGCTATAACTTTGTTTCTTTGCATAAGAACACAGCCAAGGCCTAAATTGGATGCATCACAGTACACGACGAAATCATCGTTACCCTCAGGTAAAGATAGAATAGGTGCATCACAAAGTTTCTGTTTCAAGGTCTGAAAAGCTTCTTCCTGTTTGGATCCCCACTCAAAAGGTCTGTTCTTCTGAGTTAAATCTGTGAGAGGAACCACAATCTTGGAGAAGTTTTCAATAAAGCGGCGATACTAACCCACGAGACCAAGAAATGAACGAACCTCGGTAGGAGTAGTAGGTGTATCCCAATCCTTAATCGCACTGATTTTGGCGGGATCTACATGTATACCTTGTTCGTTGATGATGTGCCCCAAAAATTTAACTTCCTTAAGCCAGAATTCCCACTTGGAGAATTTGGCGAATAGCTGCTCTTTCTTTAGGAGCTCCATTGTAAGACGGAGATGTTGCTCATGATCAGCTCGTGTCTTAGAATAGATCAGAATGTCATCAATGAAAACGATGATGAACTTGTCCAAATAAGGCTTACAGACCCTATTCATCAAGTCAATGAAAACAACAGGAGCATTAGTTAAACCGAAAGGCATAACTGTGAACTCATAATGACCATATCTCGTACTAAAAGCTGTCTTGGGAATATCTTCTTCAAGCACTCGAAGTTGATGATACCCAGAACGTAGATCAATCTTTGAAAAGCAAGTAGCACCCTGTGGCTGATCAAAGAGATCATCAATGCGAGGTAGGGGATATCGATTTTTGATGGTAAGCTTATTAAGCTCACGGTAATCGATACACATCCTGAAAGATCCATCTTTCTTTTTCACAAGTAGGACAGGAGCGCCCCAATGGGAAAAGCTCGGACGGATGAATCCTTTGTCAGATAGCTCCTGAAGCTGTTTAGACAACTCTTGCATCTCAGACGGTGCAAGACGATAAGGTGACTTGGCAATAGGATTTGCACCAGGTACCAGATCAATACGGAACTCAACTTGGCGCACAGGGGGTAAACCAGGTAATTCTTTAGGAAATACCTCCGGATAATCCCGAACAACAGGGATATCATGGATAGTCTTACCCTTGCCTTTATCCTCTACTACATGTGCCAAGAAAGCAACATATTTCTTTCGTAGATATATGCGGGCTTGGGTACAAGACATGAGTTTAAGACCACTATCGGGTTTCTCCACACGAACTTCTAAGATCTCATCAGTCGAAAGTGGTATACGATCAATCTTCTCAAAACAAACCACTTCAGCATGGTATTTGGCTAACCAATCCATTACAACTATAACATCAAAGCTCCCGAGTTGCATCGGTGTGACGTCAATAGGGAAAAGATGGTTATTGAGATTCAACTGGCAATTTCGAAGAACAGAGTCGAGGACAACAGGTTCACCACTAGCTACTTCTACTGTCAAGGGCTTTCCTAGTTTTGTTCTAGTCATTGCAAGCAAAGGCTCAAATGCTAAGGACACAAAACTCTTATCGGCACCCGAATCAAATAGAACAGAAGTAGGATGGTTGTTAACAAGGAACGTACCGTTCACCACTTCGTTATCCGCACGCGCCTCGTTTACATTCAAATTAAAAGCTCTACCATGAGCCGGTGCCTGATTTGCATTTGCCAACCTCGGGCAGTTGTTCCTGTAGTGAGTCAGATCCCCACAGTTGAAACATGAACTAGGAGGATAATGAGGTCGTGCAGGATTCTGGGTAGGGTTTTGTGCATGGTTTTTTACCGCTTGGTTTTGGTTTGGAGCAAAGCGGCAGGTATTTGCAAGATGACCAAATTTGCCATAATTCATGCAGATGCGGCATTGCAACTGTGGCTGGTGATGGCTGTTACATCTGTTGCACAGAGGTGCATTTCCCGCATACTGCCTTTTGGCAGCGGGTTGTGCAGGCTGATTAGGAGCAGCCTGTTGTGCTACCACAGCGAAATTCTTGGAAGCCTTACGCTTCCTCGATTTCTTTGAAGACTCAGCAGCCTTCTTGCCCTTGTTATCCTTGGTGTTATCATACTGTTTCTGTTTCTTATCCCCCTTTCTGTGGAGTTTACCCTTCTTGACTTGTGACTCAGTAAGGGTAGCAGCTAGCTCTATGGCCTGTCGGACGGTAGTAGGGTTGCTGCCAGTGACAATATCCTGAACAGGATCTGGCAAACCGTCTATGTATTTCTCAATAGCCTTATCCAAGGGCGTGACCATTGTCGGACAGAGCAAGCTTAACTCCTCGTATCTGTCAGTGTAAGCCCGGTGTTCACCACTGTCTTGCTTAAGGTCATGGAACTCATTTTCAAATGCCCTCTGCTCGTGACGAGGACAAAATTCTCTCATCATGAGAGCTCTAAGTTCCTCCCATGTCTGACCCAAAGCAACATCAGCACCTCTATCTCTCATTACCCCATTCCACCAGGTAAGAGCCCTCTTTTGGAATACACTCGAAGCAAACTCGACCTTACGGTTGTTCGGACACTGAACATGGAGAAAGGTGCTCTCAAGACTCTCAAACCACTGTAGGAGCCCAGTTGCCCCTTCAGAACCACTAAACTTGAGTGGTTTAGCCGAGTTAAAACTTTTAAAGTTGCACGGAGCAGGTGCATTAACATTGTTATTGTTGGCTTGGTTTATTTGAGTTATGAGATCCGGTAGCATAGCAGCCATCTGCTGTGCTATAATAGCTGCCAGTTCGGCATCAGGTTGTTGAACGTTACGTCGAGGAGGCATTCTAAAAGAGGAAACATGAGAGAAAACGAGTGAGATGATGTGATGAAAATGACATATCATAATTATCAACAAAATGAAAGGATGGTGGTCATTTGTTTGTTACCACAAAGCAAACAAACGACACACAGTGACAAATCAAAGTAAACAGGCCACAATAATGTATCGCCGAAGACATGCTTGCCTATAAGTGAACACTCACCCCAAGAGTTCCCAGGTAAGAGTGACTGGTCCGATACTGCGGATTCGTACGAACACTCTAGCCTTAGACAGAAAACTCAGGGTACAGGCATTCACTCTTCCAGTTTGCACATGTTCACATTATTTAGACCCAAACTTTGACGAGATTTTGAAAATTTGGAAGGTACAAGACCAAAAGAAATCATCTAAGGATAGATGATTGATTTCAAAATCATTTTGAAATTGTGTTCATGTTTTGGTAATCACCTAAGGATAGGTGACGGGTATTGTTTTAAGATCTAAACGCAAATAAACTTGCGTTGGGGTCCTAGAAAGTTATAGTCTAGGTTAAAGCATTACTAATAACCTAATTTCCTATAACAATTGGCTCTGATACCAACTCTTCTGTCACACCCCGGCCGCGTTAAAACAACGAAACCGCGGCGGAAACGCCGGGGAGTGATGGTGACAGAATTATTGTTTCAACAACCATGGTAATTTAAGTTATGTATTATTAATTGAAGTTTACATTGATTTTGAGTTCAAACTAAAATAACATAATTAACAGTCTTTTAAGTCACTAAGGCCCTAGTCCGCCTAAGTGTAGCACAAACATCATCATGCGTTAGCACCTGAAACACATGTAAAAGTAGGTACGTCAGCAAAAAAATGCCTGTGAGATACATAGGTTTTATTTATGCAGGTTCATGACTTGTAGTTTAAAAGAATGGTTTAACAAAAGTAGTCATGAACCTTGTAAAACTGTTTTCTTTTATGAAATCGTATGAAAATCGATATGAAAATCAAATGATATAAAAGAAATATGCATGGTTAAATAAATAACCAAGTAGAAAGTGAATTTATGTAAGTATGTAATTTGTAAAACAATGTCGTGTCTTTGTATAAAATGTTTATGTCAAGTGGCTTAGATAACGCAACAATGTATAATACAATAAAAGCACTTATATATACGAAGTACCAGCGGCGTATCCACCATGCTTTTATCATATAACACATAGCCCCGTTACATCAATCAAAATGTCTTGTTCAATGTCAAAATGTTTATGTGTAAATCATGTTCAATGTCATGTGTGAAATGTATCATGTATAACCAAATGTAATGCATAGCAAGTAGTAAGTAGCTACTCAAACTATGTGATAATGTCAAAGTGAAACAACTGTCATGTACGGTGAATAAAAAGAATTTACTCAACCCCGTAGGAAAATGTATAAAACAAGCTTTTTGAATAAACCTAAGTTTAAATCAAATGTTATGTTTTGCAGAAAATAATGCTTTATGATTACAAACATTTATGCAGTAATGTTAATCGCATACATTCAAGCCTTGCGACTGTGGCGACAAACCTTTAAACAAATTAAAGGTTTATCTAAGTTATGTACTCGGATTCTGTCATTCCCAACTTCCAAACAAACCTAGGAAGTCGGAAATGGGAGTTGTCAATTCCTATGGTACCATTACATACTACCGAGCGACGTAGCTAATGTTAATGAATGTATTATTGTCCCGATTAAACACACCAAATGTCATAACCAATGTAAGCATGCTATGAAAACCATGTACTAGGAATGCTAAGTAAACATGCCTAGTAGAAATGTTCATGTAAAACAATGTGCTAGCATGCTCAGTAAACATACATAGCAGAAATGTCATGTAAAACAATGTGTACATATGCTAAGTAAACATATGTAACAAATGTGTAATAAATCAATGTGCTAGCATGCTTAACATACATAGCAAAACATAATGAAAACATGTACTAGATATGTACTAGGTGAAACTAGCATGTTTATGTCATAAAAGCATTAAATGCACGGAAGTAACACGTATGTACATGTGAATCACCCCAAAATATTTGAAAGCGGTAAAAGAGGGGAACTATGTACTCACTTGGGATTGCCTAATAGTCTTGAGAATAAGACCAAATAAGGCTTCAAGTATCACGAATCAACTGGCACCTAGTATAGGTAACTATGTTAATAATCGGATCCTAAATCGGGAGATAGGATAGAATGAGGTTCTATAAATCAAATGAGTATTTGAACTCATATGGTATGATTTAATAGACCTTACATTCTGATTTGAAAGTCTACCTAAGTGCTTTTGACCCGTTTCGACCCATTATGGTAGTATAAGCTACTATAATGAGTCGTTAACGTAAAACTATGTTCGGATGGTTAACTATGTGCTATGTCAAGTCTCACATGCCCAATTATGCCTAAACATGTTACTAAATCAGATTATATGTCAAAAAGTTGATCACATATGCAAAATACGGATTTTAGCTTCAAAAGGGCATTTTGGTCTTTTCCTATGGGCATATAAACTAACTAGCAAACGACTAACCAATCCTATGTGATCATAAGGTATAACCTCAGTGGTTATTCCCTATACAACTATGATCACTAACTAAGCTTGGTCGGATCCTAAAGATCGACCAAACGGGTCTGGTTCGAAAGTCTAAGCGGTTGTTTAGACCGCTTATCTTACGACCCTAAACAAGCACTAAACTAATAGTGACGAGTTAAACATGTCAAAACATGTTTAACCTACTTAGAAAACTGATTTGGTATCAAAACAAAGTGTTTTGATACCTAAAGTAGCTTCGTTGCAAAATGCGTGCTAAAACGCATTTTGACCGAAACTTTGACTCGTCACTACACCTAGTTAACGTGGTAATCAGTAGGTATAATCGCTAAGGATTATAACCATCGTGATTACAATCACGTTGCAAAGTTCAACCGAACTTTGCGTTGACCGTTGACTGGTCAAACAGAAAGTCAAACACTGTTTGACTTTTTAAACTAGTAAGCAATAAAAGAATGAAGGAATGCTCACTAAGGGTCCTTGCTATCTTTTCTATAAAGAATAAGCTCCCAAATCAGATGAGAGAGCTCCCAAAGCAGATTAGAGAGAAGAAAAGAAGGAAATGAGCAAGGAAACAAGTGAGAGTTGATGGCTATTTATAGTTGTTGCAAATTCATGAGATCAAGACACATGTTTGTGTGGCCAACAAGCAATAATCTTGACCCTACAAGTGTTAAGGACTGATTGGAATCCTTGGTGAACACTTAAACTTGCTCATCACACCAGAAATTTGCACCAACAGCCCTCAAAGATCGAACAGAATGCTGAAAACAAGTTTCTGGTCACTGGGCACTTCACACGGCCCGCGTAAGATATGGGGAGGGGGTTACGCGGCCCTCCCGGGCTCCCAGTTCAGCACAAGTTTGATATATTTACGGTTCAGGTCCCTGCACTTGGTTCGAGTCCATTTTAGGCACTTTTGACCCCCGTTAAGCCATTTTAAAGGCTTAACAAGGTCAATAATGTTTAGAGGACTCAAAATGTGCTCGGAAAACTCTCGGATGTCGGCTCGTTTGGTCGTGCGGTCGTGCGGTCGCGTTGTTCGTTAAATTATGACGAAACTCAAACGGACGCGAAAACGAACCAAATTAAGCGACGAATGGTATTTTTGCATGCCGATCACTAAAATAAAAATATTTTAGTGTGTACAAAAATTTTGGATGTCCAGATGTGGCCAGAACGTAAGATATGTGCGAAAATGCAAACTTACGCCGTTTTTGACACTTTTAGCCCCTGTAAGATCATATAAGCATGTTTTCGCACACCGAACCTATCAAAGCTTATTTCTAATCCATGTTTAGGTTATATATGGTATGTTTAACTTATGATCAAGTTCTGGACTGTATGTTTCCTTACGAAACGACAGACTTTTGCAAATTGATACAAATAGTCCCTGTGAGCGAATAAACTTGTTTTTGCCATACCAAAGCCTTCAAAACTTATTTCTAAGTTATGTAAAGGTTATTTAAGGTATGTTAAGCTTATGTTGCTGTTCCGGAGTGTTTGTTGCGTTAAACTGATTACGTTTACGCATCAGTTTGCGTATAACTCTCTAGAAAGCGATATAGAGTTTAAAATCGATCAAAAATCAACATGTGCACAAAATCAAACATAAATGACAAACATGGGATCAAAACACACTGTTTTATTAATATTGTATTTTTCAGAGTTTGTACAATGATTACTCAAGCACAGATGTCACAGGACGCGGTCAGGCAAAGATCGCTGAGGAACATAGATGCTGAGAAAAGAAAGCGTGAGGATGATAACTAACGACGTTTGGATAAGAAACACAAGGGAAACAATGACCACAAGAAGGGGTCTGGATCTAAGAAAGATGGGCATCAGTCGGGTGATAAGCCCAAGTGTAAAATCTGCAAGAAACACCATCTTGGGAGGTGCAGATATGAATCGAAATCCCAGTCACAGCCAAGAGCATGTGGGATTTGTAAATCTTCTGAGCACAAGACGATAGAGTGCAAGAAGATAAAGGATGCGACGTGCTACAGTTGCAACGAGAAAGGGCACATCAAGTCCAACTGCCCAAAGCTTGCAAAGAAGGCTGAGGATGGGAAAAAGACCAATGCTAGGGTCTTCCGCATAGATGCACGAGAAGCCGTTCAGGAAGACAATGTGATCACAGGTAACTTCCTCATAAATGATGTTTATATAAGAGTGCTATTTGATTCAGGTGCTGATAAGTCATTCGTAGATGATAAGTTTTGTAAGTTGCTGAATTTACCTGTTAAAACCCTAAGCGTGAAATATGAGGTAGAATTAGCAGATGGTACCCTTGAAACAGCCTCACCTGTGTTAGAAGGATGTGTTATATCCATTAGGAACCACTATTTTCCATTGTCCTTACTTCCTTTGAAGTTAGCTGGTTTCGATATAGTTATAGGCATGGATTGGCTATCCCATAACCAAGCTCAGATTGTTTGCAACAAGAAGCAAGTGGTGATCAAGACTCCGTCTGGTGAGTCACTTACCATTCAGGGAGATACCCAGTATGGACTGCCTAAGCAAGTGTCTATGCTCAAGGCATCTAAGTGCTTGAAGAAGGGTTGTGTCATTTATATGGCACAGGTAACTATTGATGAACAGAATCCCAAGGTTGAAGATATCCCTGTCATTTCTGAATACCCAGAAGTATTTCCTGAAGAACTACCTGGTTTGCCACCAGATAGGCAAGTAGAATTCAGAATTGACATCATCCCTGGAGCAGCGCCTGTTGCGAGAGCACCTTATAGGTTGGCACCAACAGAGATGAAGGAATTGAGGATGCAGCTAGTTGATTTGCTAGCCAAAGGTTTCATTAGACCTAGTTCGTCTCCTTGGGGAGCGCCAATCCTATTTATCAAGAAGAAGGAAGGGTCGATGCATCTGTGCATCGATTACCATGAGCTTAATAAGGTTACTATTAAAAATAGGTATCCTTTACCCAGGATCGATGATCTGTTCGATCAATTTCAAGGGGCAAGCTACTTTTCTAAGATCGATTTGAGGTCAGGCTATCATCAATTGAAGGTTAAAGATAAAGATGTGCACAAGACTGCATTTAGGACTCAATATGGTCATTACGAGTTCCTAGTGATGCCTTTTGGGCTCACTAATGCACCAGCCGCGTTCATGGATCTCATGAACCGTGTCTGCAAGCCTTACTTGGATAAATTCGTCATCGTCTTCATCGATGACATTCTTATCTACTCGAAAAGCCAAGCTGACCACGAGAAGGATCTCCGTTGCATTCTGAAACTGCTTCATCAAGAAAAGCTCTATGCCAAATTTTCAAAGTGTGAATTTTGGCTTCGTGAAGTCCAATTCCTTGGACACGTTGTTAGTGAGCATGGTATCCAAGTGGATCCCACTAAGATTGAAGCTATTATGAACTGGCAAGAGCCAAAGACGCCTACGAAGATTCGTAGCTTTCTAGGACTGGCAGGATACTATAGGCGTTTTATTGAAATTTTTTCAAGGATTGATGCACCCCTAACTTCGTTGACTAGGAAGAATATTAAGTTTGACTGGGGTCCTAAGCAACAGGAATCCTTTGACATCCTTAAGCAAAAGTTGAGCAATGCACCAGTGTTAACATTGCCTGATGGAATAGAAGAATTTGTAGTATACTGTGACGCATCCCACACTGGTATGGGGTGTGTGCTTATGCAGAAAGGCAAAGTCATTGCTTATGCTTCTCGATAGTTAAAGGTGCACGAAAAGAATTACACCACCCATGACTTGGAGTTGGGTGCCATTGTATTTGCTCTAAAACTGTGGAGGCATTATTTGTATGGAACCAAATGTGTGATCTATTCTGATCACAAGAGCCTTCAACACCTGTTTAATCAGAAGGACTTAAACATGAGGCAGCGACGGTGGATGAAAACTTTGAATGCTTATGACTGTGAGATAAGATACCATCCTGGCAAGGCAAATGTAGTCGCTGATGCCTTAAGTAGAAAGAAGAGAGTGAAGCCTATAAGAATCAATGCCAAGAGCATTGAGATAAAGAATAGTTTGAATGAAAGGTTGTTAGCTGTGCAGAAGGAAGCTGTATTGGAAGCTAACTATCCTGATGAAAAGCTAGGAGTAACTGAAGAACAGTTATCCTATGGCAATGACGGAATCCTAAAGTTAAATGGACGAATATGGGTTCCAGTTTATGGAGGACTTCAGGATGTTATCCTCCAGGAAGCCCACAGTTCCAAATATTCCGTTTATCCTGGAGTAGATAAGATGTACCAGGATCTAAAGGAAAACTATTGGTGGATAGGTTTGAAGAAGTCTATAGCCGCCTATGTAGCTAAATGTTTGACGTGTGCGCAAGTCAAAGCTGAACATCAGAAGCCGTCAGGTTTGCTACAACAGCCTGAAATTCCCACTTAGAAATGGGAAATGGTGACAATGGATTTCATCACCAAGTCGCCAAAGACAAAGAAAAGAAATGATACTATATGGGTGATAGTAGATAGACTGACTAAGTCAGCATATTTCCTACCCATTAAGGAGACTTATAGCTCCGACATGTTAGCCCAATTGTACGTAGATAAGATTGTATCTCTACATGGCGTACCAGTGTCTATTATCTCTGACAGAGATACCAGATACACATCACATTTTTGGAAAAGTTTCCAACAGTCTTTGGGCGCGCGCTTAAATTTCAGTACAACTTACAATCCTCAGACGGACGGGCAGAGTGAGCGTACCATTCAAACTCTGGAAGACATGCTACGTGCATGTGTAATTGATTTAGGTGGTAGTTGGGATAACCACCTGCCAGTAATCGAGTTCTCCTATAACAATAGCTACCATACAAGCATTCAGGCTGCGCCTTTTGAGGCATTATATGGTAGGAAATGCAGAACGCCTATTTGTTGGGCAGAAGTAGGGGAAGCTCAATTATCAGGACCTAACATAGTCTTTGAAACGACGGACAAGCTTGTCCAGATTCGTGACCGCCTGAAAGCTGCCCGAGATAGGCAGAAAAGCTACGCAAACTTAAGGCATAAACCTCTAAAGTTCGAGGTAGGTGACAAAGTATTGCTTAAAGTATCACCCTGGAAGGGAGTGATGAGATTTGGTAAGAAAGGTAAGTTAAGCCCAAGGTATATAGGACCATTCGAGACCATCGAATGTGTCGGATCAGTGGCTTACAAGTTGAACTTGCCTGAAGAGCTCAGTGGTATTCACAATGTATTCCACGTCTGCAATCTGAAGAAATGTCTAGCCGACGAATCGCTAGTCATACCACATACATATGTGCATATAGATGAGAGCTTGAAATTTGTGGAAAAACCTTTGTCGATTGAGGATCGACAGGTAAAGAAGCTTCGAAGGAAGCATGTGCCAATTGTTAAGGTCAAATGGGATGCCCGCAGAGGTCCCGAGTACACGTGGGAGGTAGAGTCCACAATGAAAGAAAAGTACCCTCATTTGTTTCAGCAAATCTCGAGTCGAGATTTCTTTTAAGGGGGGTGAGGATGTAACACCTCGAAATTTCATGTCCAATATCATATTGACACGTGTCATGGAATTTAAACAAGTGATGGATTATATATGAGGGACTAAAGTTGTCAAATAATGTAAGTATGTGAATAAAAGGATCCAAAGTGTCAACATGCCCAACTTGTGGCTCTGAGTGACCTCACACGACGTTCGTATTAATTAATGAATAAATTCACGAACATTGGAAGTCGTTTGTGCATAAAATAAGGATCTTGTGAAACATAAGGGTTGAAGGTGTCAACAATGGATAATTATACCTTTCAATAACCCTACACGATGTTTATACCCTTAAACGAATGAATCATGGATCATACGAAGCTGATTGTGGAAGAAAGTGAGAAATTACAAACTACAGGGGTTAAATGTGTCAACATGTTTAAAGTATACCTCTGATTGACCTTTTAGCAAACCCGAAGCTTTGTAACGATAAATTATGCTCACTAGAATGTGTGATTAAAATTTCACAAGGTTTCGATAAAGTATGAGAAAGTTATGATAAAATTCGTATACGAGGGGTTAAAAGCGTCAACGTTGAAATCTAAGGCCTTACGGGTGATCACAAAGTTAACCAAGGACTTAACGGTGTTTGATAATCCCTTGGAACCCTTAAAAGTAAAGTAAGAGGGCCAAAAGTGCAAGAAAAATGCTTAAAACCACGTTTAAAAGGACCAGGGACAAAAATGTAATTGTTTGAAACTTGTTTGGCCTATTCTGAGAAGCCACACGGGCCGCGTAAGGCATCAGGGGAACCCTTACGCGGGCCGCCTAAGACTGCCAGCATCAGAAAACGCGCACAGGTGTCTGTCCAGGCCTGTTAACCGACTTAACTCGCTTGTTTTGCATACCAGGGGCTGCCCCAATGGTATTTCATGCATAGGGGCACTTGTCTTGATCTGGAAACACCTGTAGACTTCCTTGGCATGATCCTAGATGATCAAATTATGTATATAAGGAACCCACTTGTTGCAACTCTTGTGCACACTCACTTGAAACTTTCACAACTTCATTTCTGGAGCTCCTCTGATCTGCAACAAGTTTCCTTAGGCTTCCTAGGCGTGCTTAGGACCCTTGTAAGTATCCTTAACCTTTATTAATTCAGTTTAGCTTAGTTAATTAGCCTAAAGTCAAACCATCGTAATTAAGGTTTAACTTCGTGATTATTTAAAATTTGCCCAGTCAAATCACGAATTGAAAGTACCTATGAGTTGGTAATTATGTGGGTAATAAACCCTTAAAAGGGCACATTCTGATTCCCACTCTAACTAGGTCAAATGTCAGGTCAAAGTTAATCCTAAAAAGTCAACAGAAAGCTTATTATCAAATTAATGCATTGTTAGCAATGTAGATGCCATGCAACCTGTTTTATCATTAATATAACTTGGTAATTAATGTAAGAACATGTCTAAACATGTTCAACCCGACAATTTTCAGTTTAGGCTCGGTTCGGAACCGAAAGTCGCATAGTTTGACTTCTGCTTTGACTTTAAGTTCTGACCCGTTTAAGCATAGTTTAGAAATGCCTTGGAGCCTTATTTGGACCAGGTTTCATGTTAGTATAACCCTCTGAGGTTATACAACTTGGTTCATTAGTTATCCGATTCATATGCATGTTTCCGTTAAATGCTTAAATGTTGACTATTATGCCCTTTTGACCTTAAAACATGATTTTTTGAAAAATTAAAAGAATAGAAACCCTAGTTACTCATTTATAAACTTTTCCCTAAAATTTGACATCAGGTTGAGGTCTAGATTAGGAGTTATGCTCATTAGCGTAAATGAAAAGCTTTTTTTTTTAATTAAACGACATAATTAGCGTATAGCCTATCTAAACCCAATTTTTTGATATCAAACTTTTTACCTATTGATATAAAATAATATTTTGGGATTTTTGAAGATTTTTATTTATTTTTAGGCTGAGCATAACATAGGGTTCTAAGCTTGATTCGGTTATTGTCGGTTTTGCCATTTTGGGCTATAAAATGAGTTTTACAAATCCTTTTGATACCAAACCTTTTTCTACTGATCTAATATGATAAATAAAATATTTTGAGCCTTCTGGAATTATAAAAATGTCAGCTTTCCTTTAAAAACCCGAGAATAGCTCAAAATCGCATTTTTAAGCGTTTTTAACGCATTGTATGTATTAAAACTATTTCAAACATATAAGGTTTGATGCTTACTGATATTTTTAGTAAATTTTTATATTTTAACAGTAAGCAAAAGTTTTAAACTCAGGTTTCCAGTTTTGACCTTTTAGGCTTATGTGAAATTACCAAAATGCCCCTACGGTGCATAGTTTGGTTATAAATAGTAAATTTCACATATATATAATACCCTACTGATATAACTTATTAAAGTAAATATTTTTACTGATTATGTCAGACCTGAAACTCAGATTTATAAATAATCTCTTTTATGAGCTTTAAAATGACCAAAATACCCCTACGGGGCATAGTTTGGGTTTAAAATCATTTTGGGCATAATAGAAGATATCTTACTGATATCACAACATATTTAAGGCATATTAACTTAAGAAGCTTGTATATGACTCTTATGGTTACCCATTACGCACTTTTCGCGTTCGGATCGGCTTAGGTAACTAGTTTGCATATAATAGCCGAAACGGGTCAAACCATATCATTTTTGTCTCAAAATCCAGAATGTGTTTAGTATACCCACATTAAACAAGTATACAAGCTTGTTGGGTCAAAACCACATTCTAAACCGGTCTTCGCTTTATCATGCGTTTGAACCGTATCTTCCTTTTTAAAACTAACCGGTCTAAGCCTAGGCTTGATTAAAGACCCGTTAGGATTCTAATAGGTTATTATAAACCTTCGTTCCAGAATAGGAGACCCGTTAAAAGCTACATGCACTTGCTATTTGTGATTATTACTTGCAAAGGTAAATACTTTTAACTTATTTTCCCTTATACGTGCTTGGGGTACGGTATATAAAATACCGCTTGGTCGGGCATTGAATCTTTAATTGTATGGTGGTTAATTTATTGAAATGACGCGTTTAAATTGTTTTGTTTGCTTAAAACCTTTGGGGGCTTAATGACCATGTCCCGGATATCCTTGGCATCATTCAAAGAAATGGCCACGACCTTAGCACACGGGTGTAGGCGTACACCCGTTAGTGCACTTATAAATAAAAAGGTATAACTGCCGGTTTCGGGAATAACCCGCCGCGGGACTATATCATGTGGTGTGTCAATTAATCTTTAACCCGGTATTCAGCCCGGGCTACTGAACGTATAAGAAACATGTAATTCTTTTACAAGTTTATATATAAATAATTATCCCAAGTTATAAAAGTTTTGTGCCACGTGCATTCAAATCAATTTTCTTAAACATTTTCAAAATGAGTCAGTTAAATTGTATTTACTAGTGTAAACTGACGTATTTTCCCAAAAAGGATAAGTGCAGGTACTAATCGGAATAGGCTGGTCTCTCCTAGCATCGAATAGAAGCCTCGCAAGCTTAGATGCCTCTGTTGAACAATATTTTCTAATTTATTCGATCCGCCTGTGGATCCATTTCAACTACTTTGTGATACTTAATATTACAATATATTTGGTTGAAATGAATCTATCTATCTTTTGCTTCCGCTGTGCATTTAAAATTGTGTTGTTTGACTATGATGATATCAACTACGTCACGATACTCCCCACCGGGCCCACCGGTAATACGTGGAAATATCGGGGTGTGACACTAACTCGTCGTCCAATAGTAATGGATTACAAGCAATGTATACAAAACCCCACATACCGGCAGCAATTGTAGAATACATAGACTCAATGTCTGTAAGTGTAACTGAAAATATTTGAGGTTTTGTAAAATAGTTTGGTAGAAAAAAGAGAATGACTCACTTTGTAGACTTAGGTAATACTATGGCTTCCTGTTGCTTTTCCTGGTTATTATCTATTAAAAATTAAACAATGCACACGTGTTAGTAAGATAACCCAAATCACATTAACCGTACAACACGAGACAGAACTCCAATGAACCGACTCAGGCAGAGCCTTGACATGCGTTACGGAGTCCTAGATTAATCGGGTAGGGTAACGAATACGTGATCGGGGGTTAAAATACTTACAACGAGGCAGAGCCTCGTGTTTTAGGGGTATAATATCGAGCAACACTCTATAATAGGGACATAAAATGAATGAGGAACAACTGAGGCCTTCGACCTTGATTTATAGGCTAGAACACGGGCGGCTCGCGCCCCGCGACCTACCTTTCTCACTCTCTCGCGGCCCGCGAGAGCCCTAGACTAGGGTTTAGCTGTGGCGAGTCACAAGTGTAGGTCATCCGGGTGTCGTGCCAAGTGGCACGCTGTAGCTCCGCCAGTTGAGACTCGGTCGCGCCCCGCGAAGCACACAACCAGGTTGGTCGCGGCCTATAACAACCCTCCTAAAATATTTATAACACCCCTATATGTCCTAAAATACACCCCGTATACGAAAAACGACCATAAATACCTTTAATTTAATAAAAATTAAATAAAAACAAACAAACATATATACTCACTCGCGGGGCGCGATAGAGCCAAGAAAGACTGTCGCGGGCCGCGACCTCCATGACACCAGGCCGCACCCTGAGCTGCCATGTGTCCTGCCATTCGTAGAGCCTATACTCGTGACTGATCCAGGCTACGTCCTACCCCACCTAGCTCGCGGGGCGCGAGAAACCCCTTGATCTCTCTTGCAGGCCGCCAGAAACCTCTTGTCAGGCCCTATAAATAGAGAAGATCGGCTCAGTTCACAAATCGCTCACAATTCGAATCTCTCTCTCAATTCTGAATAGTAAAAGTAATTCTCGGGTGTTATACCCACTAAAATAGCGAAGCTCTGCCTCGATGTAAGTATCATAACCCCCGGTTACATATTAGATACGCTGCACGATTGATCTAGTGCTCCGTAACGCATGTCGAGACTCTGCCTGACTCAGTCGTTGGAGTTCTGTCTCAGGGAGGGTATAACTAATGTAAATTTGGGTTATTATACTAACGCATGTGCATTGTTTGTTTAGCTAGATTATAACCAGGAAGTCACAAGGAAATACCTTAAATAGCAATGTGAGTGATTCCTCTTTTCACAAATTGTTTTTACAAAACCTCAATTGTTTTTACCTTATATTTAATAGTGATTGAGTATTTGTATTCTACAATTATCATCGGTTTGTTGGGGTTTTGTATACAAAATTTGTTACTACACTGTAAGTAGTAACATTACCACCAGTTGTAACACCCCTAAAAACATGTGGAATTAATATTATTGATAAAAAAATAGTAAAAATAAATCTAGGAATATTTAACCTAGTTAAATATCTATTATCAATGATGAATGATCATGGAATTATAACTCATTCTATACACCTTAAAACTAGAGGGGCCAAAATTTAACATAATGAAAACTTGTTTTTATAACAAGTGATAAGGTTGAAAACACACACTTGGTGTGTTTTTCCTCTGGTCGATCAAACACAGGAAGAAACAGAGTTTCCTACAAAGGCCCTAGCCTCACAAAATCATCTCAAAAATCAAAGAAAGAAGTTGATTAAAGATCAATTTCAAGTCAATTAAGTGATTACTACACATAGAGAATCACAAGGTATGTCTAAATATGATTTTTTATGATAACTTGAATGGTTATGAATTCACATAACTTAAATTCTTGAATAAAAGTTGATGTTATAGCATAATTGAGGTGATTATAAGTCTAGGAACAAGCCCTAGATAAAAATCTAGTGATTTTGGTGTCATAACTTATTGAATTGATGAACTATCATATATGTAGTATATGGGTTTTTGGAGAAAAAGGATGAACACTTGGATGATAATAATAAACTGATGTTAATTGATGGTTAGTATACTAATTTCGCCTACAAGGTGTTCAACAAAATGCTTAAATGAATTTAAGATAAGTGAGAAATCTGAAAGAGTCACTTAATTGATTAGCTAGAAGCATTTTGTGACGAACTTTGAAATATGAATTCTAAGCGATATGTTCGAATTGGATTCTATAGGCAATTTGGGTGGATCGTCAAGTAGTCAAGGCGGTAAGGATAATCGGTTAAAAGGGAAGCTTTAAAGGTACGTGGCTATACGCTTCGTAAATTTTGTTATTATGTTATGTTCTATTATATTGATGATAGATATATCATTGTGAAGTTCATTTGATATAATACGGTGGATTCTGTATGATCAAACTGGATAAAGAAATTTAGAACATTACTTGACTTTAGAAAGTGAAAGTGATGGATTTCTGTAACACCTCAAAAATTCATGTCCAATAAAGTATTGACACGTGTCATAAACTTTAAACGTGTAAATGATTACCTTAGAAGGACTAGAGTTGACAAACAAGAAAAGTATGTGAATATAAGGGTTCAGAATGTCAACAATGGATAAATATACTTTACAATAACCATACATGATGTTTATACCCTTAAACGAATGAATCATGGATCATACGAAGCTAATTGTGAAAGAAAGTGAGAGATTACAAACTACAGGGGTTAAATGTGTCAACATGTTTAAAGTATACCTCTGAGTGACCTTTTAGCAAACCCGAAGCTTCTTAACGATTAATTATGCTCACTAGAATGCATGATAAAAATTTCACCAAGTTTCATTATCGTATGAGAAAGTTATGATAAAATTCGTATACGAGGGGTTAAAAGCGTCAACGTTGAAATTTAAGACTTTTCGGTGGTCGTATGAATAACCGGGGACTTAACAAAGTTGTTTTATGAATTGGGATCCTTAAAAGTCAAGTTCGGGGGTTACCAGTGCAAGAAACCATGTTAAAAATCAAGTTTGGAAGTTCAGGGGCCAAACTGTCAACTTTTGAAAGATGTATCATGCTGACCAGGTCCTTACGGACCGTAACACTCTGGACCTGTTGGACCGTGTGCGTGACCCTAAATGTCAGTAAAAGTAGTTCATCTCTGAATACGAAGGCGGAATCAACGTATACAAAGTCACAAACAGCTCGGATCCTTTTAACTTCTTTCTATTGCTGATTACAAGCTTTTACACGTGTTTCTGATATAATTTTGACAGATTTTCGACACCTACACAATGACTAGATTCCGCTCCAACTACTCCAAATGAACTCAGCTGAACCCTATATATAATGTCTCTGATTTCGCTCCTAATGACATGATCATTACGAGCGGAATCACCAATATATACCTAAGAGCGGAATCAGTAAGTATATCAGGAGCGGAATCACCTTTAACCTATCTTGGAGCGGAATTACAAACAACCTGATTTCGCTTCAAATGACACAAGTGTCATTTGGAGCGAAATTACAATCTAATATCCACTTTTACATTTCCGAGCTCCAAACTAACCTATCTAGACCTAAGACTCACTAAAGACGTAGTAAACAGACATTCCATGCACCAACAGACTCCCCCTTGGATGTTGACGAAGTCTTTGGCATTGAGTCTTCAGTCTTAGTCTCTTTCCAACTCTTTCTTCAAACTCCCCTTCAATTGTTGATCCAGAATCCTGACTCCCCCTTTCACAGACTCCCCCTCACGGAATGCTAGGGCTCTGATTCTGGTTCAAACTTTAACTTTTTGTTGCCATGGGGATTCCTGTAAAAACTCTACCCAAAAATAAGATATATGATAATAACAGTTTCAATCTAAAACTTACCATTTAACCTTCAGTGTTAGAAATCCACTTAAGTATTCAGGTCCAAGTTAATGACCCTGATTACTCAATTAATCTACCAAGTCCAATTTATTGACCTTAGTTGATCAGAGATAATACACACTGACATTTTAGTTCAATTTTCAAGCAATTTTCTGAAAATCACAAGTTTCAAATTAATAAACTTGCTTAAACTTTTCAACTTCTCAAACTTATCAAGATTAGCTCACGACTCATCCTCCAGTCCAGAAATCTTCCGCATCTGCTTTCAACTTTCGAATCCGAAGATCAACTCTCCACTTTGGTTTGTCAAAAATAAAGCAGAAGTGTAAAATCTTTTTGGATTTTTTTAATAAAACTTCTAAACTAGAAATGAAATACAGAACTAAAATGCAGTGAAAATAAACTATTTACAAACATATTTTTGATGAGCGTGTTAGGGAATCATATCAGCTATCTGACAAATCACAAGTACCATTAAGCTTCAATTACATACTCAGAATTAAACAATTCGCTTAGATTGTCGATATACTGATCCATTTAAATTCTCACACAAATTTTCAATCTGTCCAGGATACGGATTTAGTATTTTAAAGACTTAAACTTATACGTGTGTCCCACCTCTTGAATATACTCCCGTATCCAGATCCCAATATTCAGTCTTACAGGCAATTATAACACAAATGATATCTGTAAGGGGTTAATAAATTATGAAGAATCATGAGAGCTCAGGTCAGAACTACCGTTCAGCAGAGAGATCATGAATCAACTTTTGGGTGTGTCCCCTTTAGAGGATCTTTTTTACAACAGCATTGCTAAGCAATTTTATTGTCTTACCATATATGCTGAGGGTGATGCTATGTTTCAAGCATTGCAGAAAGTATTATTCGAGGACTAGGTCAGAACTTCCATTCAGCAGAAGACCCGGAATAATACCCCAGATATCACTGAGTATAAAAACCTAGTATATCAGAAAAAGGAATCTTTCAAACGAGATTTCAGTGGTTACCTATATATCCAAGTAGTGTTCCCCACGAAATAAGCAAGTAAAGATTTATGTTTATATCCCGAACAAATCTACTAAATGTGCAAAAACCTATCGGCATATCATCAGCGAGACTGTTTAACTCATTTAAACATTCCATTTCTTTAGCATACTGTGACTGTCAAGCCGATGTACTATCATTTTCCCTTTTTACACAAGCTCTTTTCTGGTTTTCTATTGTTTTTTGAATTTTGAAAACATCTCATGTTTTTGTATTTTTATCATTTTTTTATTGTTTTTGTATTTTCTGAAATATTTACCCTATACTCCCCCTAAATACCAAAACAAGTAAAAAATCGACAAACCATTGCAGATTGCTTCTCAACATCATCTACAATATCACCTTGATCAACGCCAACGATCTCCTCCAACACCGATAAAAGCTTCATACCATTCAATTTTAGCAAATATTGAAAACATGTTTTATCAAATGCTTTGGTATGTAAATCAGCTTTTTGATCATCAGTGTGGATTTTCTCAATTCGTATCAACTTCTTTTCAAAACAATCTCGGATGAAGTGATGACGAATCTCAATATGTTTGGTTTTAGCGTGATGAACTGGATTTTTCGTAATGTTAATTGCTGCCTCATTATCAACAAAGATAGGGGTGTTTAAAAATTGCAAACCGTAGTCGCGTATCTGTTGCTGAATCCACAAGATCTGTGAGTAGCAACTGCTAGCAGATACATACTCTGCTTCACATGTGGATAAAGCCACAGAGGTTTGCTTTTTGCATTGCCAAGTGATCAATCTTGATCCGAAAAACTGGCACCCTGCTGTTGTTGATTTAGCATTAACTTTGCAGCATCCGAAATCTGAATCGGAATAACCTTCGAGCGTGAAATCGCCTTCTCTTGGATACCACAACCCCAACGATGGAGTTCCTTTCAGGTAGCGCAATATCCTTTTCACAATAATCATATGCGATGCTCTTGGGTTAGATTGAAATCTTGCTGCGAGGCAGGTTGGGTACATGATATCGGGTCTTGAAGCTGTCAAATACATTAGCGATCCAATCATGGAACGATACATCGTTTCATCTACCTTCTCTCCGGTGAGATCAGGGTTTATCCCATGATTCGTTGCTAATGGGGTGGAAGCTGGAGTAGAACCTGGCATCCCGAATTTCTCCAAGATATCATGAACATACTTCGTTTGATGTATGAAAATTCCTTTGGGTAGTTGATCAACCTGCAATCCCAAAAAGAATTTCATCTCACCCATTGATGACATTTCAAATTTATGCTTCATAACACGTTCAAAATCTTTGCACAAATTTTCATTTGTTGACCCAAATATGATATCGTCCACATATATCTGAACAATCAGAAGATGTCCGTCGACCTCTTTGGTGAATAGAGTGGCATCCACTTTTCCACGATTGAAACTGTTGGCTAGTAGGTGTTGAGACAATGTCTCGTACCAAGCTCTCGGGGCCTGGTGTAAACCATACAGCGCTTTGTCTAGCAGGTAGACCTTGTCTTTGTGATGTGGATCGGTAAAGCCCGGTGGCTGACCGACATAAACCTCCTCTTTTACCTTCCCATAGAGAAAAGCCGATTTAACATCTAACTGATAAACTTTGAAGTTTTTCCAAGACGCAAATGCTAGGAAGATTCTGATCGCTTCAAGTCGAGCAACCGGAGCATATACTTCAGTGAATCTATACCCTCCTGCTGACTGAAACCCTGGACTACGAGTCGAGCTTTGTTACGAACCACAACTCCTCTATCGTCTCTCTTACACTTGAACACCCACTTGGTGTTTATCTTCCTCTGTCCATCTGGCAAATCCACTAACTTCCACACTCCTAATTTCTCAAACTGACTCAACTCTTCTTGCATGGCATTGACCCAAGAATCTTCAGTAAGCGCCTCTTTGTATGTTCGCGGTTCGATCTGCGAAATAAAACAACTAAGTGAAAACTCAGTTTGTAAAGGTGCTACTGTAGAATAAAAACAAGTAAGGCCTTGGTCAATTTGTCGACGTGTGCGAACTCCTGTTTGCAATTCTCCAATGATCAGCTCCTCTGGATGGTATGAAAGAGTTCTCGGCATCACCTCTCCTGAAACATCTACCTCACCTTCCAGATTAGTAACATTCTGATTTGCACCTTGTTCACTGACTGGGTTTGTTTGACTTGAGATCTGAATTTGCTGTTTCACATGATCAAATACAGGCATGTTCTCAGATTCTTGATTATTATTTTGTGCCCCCTCAGAATCTGAATCACCATGATCAAATACATGCATGTTCTCAGATTCTTGATTATCATTCTGTGCTGACTGATTATCTTGAGCAACTTCATTTTGTTGGACATCATCATGTTCACCAGCATTGCTTGGACCTGCTTCATCATCATTTGAAGTTTGTCGAAGTCGCCTTGAATACTCAGCTGGGAACCTTTTCAGTGATTCTTCATACTTTCTCAGAATATCCAACTAATCAAAGAAATCTTCTTCTTCTTCTTGTTCTTCCATCATGTCAAACGAATCCCACAACTTGTCATAATGATAACGCCATGAATCTCCAAGATTCTGCGGCGGCATTGTATAACCTTGACATTCAACATTTGGAGCTTCAATAATCCGCTTCAGACTTGGAACAAAGACTCGTCTTAACGGACTTGCATAACCTATGAATATCCCTTCAATACTCTTCGGACCAAACTTTCCAAAAGGCTCTAGAACAGTACAGGGTGACCCAAACGGTTCTAAATACTTCAGATTCGGTTTGCGGTTATTGATCAGCTCGAAACACGTTTTGTTGAATTTCTTGACAGTGAGAACTCTATTGAGCGTATAGCATGCGGCGGAAACTGCTTCTGCCCAAAAATTTATTGGTAGCTTTGAATCAGCAAGCATTGTTCTGGCCATTTCGATTAGCGTCCTGTTTTTGCGTTCTGCGACTCCATTTTGCTGCGGAGTGTACGGAGCACTAAACTCATGCAATATACCTCTTTCATCACAATATTCTTCCATCTTGTTGTTCTTGAATTCAGTACCATTATCACTTCTGATTCTTCTAATACGCCTTTGGTACAGATTTTCAATCTTTTTGAACAACGCCATCAAACTGTCAAACGTTTCATCTTTCGACTTCAAAAATGATACCCATGAAAAATTGGAATAATCATCAGTAACCACAAGACAGTAGAGATCTCCTGTAATACTTTTGACGTTTATTGGACCAAACAAATCCATATGTAGTCTCTCTAACGGTTTGGAAACTGAATTGACTTGCTTTTTAGGGTGTGACTTTTTCTTCTGCTTGCCTTTGATGCAACTAATGCACTCCCCTTCCAGATGAAAACCTTTGATATTAACTCCAAGAACCAAATCATTGTGTACCAAGTGATTCATTTTTCTAAGATGTATATGCCCCATCTTCCGGTGCCACAACTTTGATTCTTTCTCCGTTGCTCTAGAAACAAAACAATGTGCTTGACCTGTAGTTGTAGTAGCTACACTCATGTCCAATACATACAAATCATTCACTCTAGGTGCCCTCATGATAATCCATTCTTCAGGGATAACAAATCCTGGTTTCAAGATCAAACATTCTTTGTCTGTGAAGTGAGTGGTATACATATTGTCACAAATCTGCGAGATACTTAGCAGATTATTCTCCAGCTCAGTAATGTAGTTAACTCTCTCAAACGTAACAATCCCATTGGATAACGTTCCTTCACCAATAATTCGACCACCTTGATTCCCTGCGAATCCCACGTAACCTCCATTGAAATTTCTAACATCGTACAACAATGCAGTCTTTCCTGTCATATGTCGAGACGCTCCACTATCCATAATCCATCTTGAAATAGCTCTCGGAAGATCCTGCACATATTACAAACAATTCAATAAAGATGCCGATTCATGCTTCACGATTACCAACTAGGAAGCTCCGGCAAGTCAAAACTTGATTAGCTGAAATAAGCTGCCCAAGCCTCATCAGACTCGGGTAACTTAATCTCATCAATACACTTTACAACCGATTTAAGAGGTGGAAAATTTTTATCATTCATTTCCAATTTGTTATCAACAACCTCTTTAACCTCATTTTCCAATGAAACATTCTTTTTCACAAAATTTTCATAAGAGATTGGAATATTTTCATTCGCAGACACCTTTGAATTTGAAGAACTTGGTTTCTTTTCAACCACTTTTGGCTTCCATGTTTGTTGAGATGATGCAACCCGTTTGTAAAATTTGTCATTTTTAGTTACCACATTCTTAACAGGTTCAATTTTGACTTTTGATTTCTCATTTTTCAAAATTTTCTCAACAACCATTGGAGCTTTGCCTTTCGCATCAACCTTCTTTTGTCGATTCTCAACAACTTCAGTCTTAGGCTTGAAGTTGGTGCAATTTCTTGCAATATGACCAACTTTGTTGCATCTAAAACACGTACGATTATCAACTACCCGACTTGTGCCTTCAGACTGAGGTTGTGAAGCCCTCTTTTCAAAGAACTCTTCATTTGATTTTGTAAAAATTTCATTTTCCTCATCAGAAAGTGAATTTGAACCGTTCACAAACACCTTCTTTTCAGCAAACCTTTTGTTTTGAAAACTCTTTTTCTGATAACTCTTACCACCCCGATATCCACCCGACCAATTGTTTCGATTGTTGTTATAAAAACGTGGTGGAACAGCAGGCTTTTTATAGTAAGCTTTATCTTTCTCAAAATTCATTTGCCTTTTTGTTTGTTTCAAACTCTTTACTTCTGACAATTCAACTTCAACCAATTTGAACACATTTGTCAACTTAGAAATATTTACATTCTCCAAAGGAAACTCAGAATCCGAATACAACTTATCAGATCCAGTCATCTTGTACATCATAAGACCCGGTTTATCACCTAAGTTGTTTTTGAACTTTTGTTTCGGAATGTATTTGTTCAAGAAACATTCATCATCTTCAGCTGAATCACTATTCAAAACACTTTCAGCTGTACTTTTAACAATCTCTGTCTGAACACTATCATCAGATGATGATGAAGAAAATGTCACATCAATTGAATCAGGAAGTTTCACTTCATTTTCTTCCTTAAGATTAACCAACCCAAATTGCTTTTTTGAATAATTTTCTAGAATTGGTGGTGGAACTTGATGAAAACCCACCCCAGTTCCATCACATTGTTCACCTTTATCCACTCATCGGAAAGATAAATCAAGTACAACTTAATGTCCTTGATTAGTCTTTTGTATACATCTTCGCCTGCTTTGTCTTTCCCGATGGGTTTGGGAATGATGTGTTGCAAAACAAAGCTTGCAGAGCTGTAACTGTTCAATTTCAAATTGATACGCTCATTCTCAATCTTGGCTTCTTCAAACTGAAGTTTCAATTTAGCAATCTCATCCAATTGTTTGTTGATTAACTCTTCTTTGATTCTCAAATAACATTGCAATTGGCAATTTTCTTTGTAAGTTTTACCATTTCTATCATCATTATCTTTAACCGTGCTTTTAAGCTTCTCAAATTTTTCAATGATCTGACGATTTTCAAGAACTAACCTTTCATTTTCTTTCCTAACCTTTTCTTGATCAATTTTATCAGTTTCAATTTTGTTAATTAATTCTTTTAATCGTTCAGTTGAAGCTTTCACCATTTTGTCACGATCAAGGATTTGATCCTCAACACTTCTGACTTTAGCAGTCAGATCCTCAATCTTCTTACCTTTGAGATACGTGTTTGTACTACAAACCTTGCATTCTTTGATGCAATTTTTGCAGTCAACATCACCACTGACTTTCTTACCTGACTCAGTCGTTGACGCGTTTGAACTGACTTGGCTTTTAGACTCAGAAACGGATTTAGAATCTACCTCAAGTGTATTAGCAGCCAGCACCTTATCAGCCATCTTTCCCATGTTTCCAGCATTCAACTCCTGTGTCGTGTCAATGATCCCAGTGTCAATCTTCTTTGACTTTTCTATCGCTTGTTTCTCTTTCTTCTCTTTCTCTTCATCTTCTCCGCTTCCCCACCATTTCTTCTGCCAATAATCATCTTCAACTTTGTATTCTTGGATTATGGTTTCCATATCAAGAGTGTTATGATCAATAGCAATGTTTCCATAGGGGTCAAGATAACATTCTTTGTCTGGATCCCATCTATTTGCTCTTTTTGCCTCAGAAAAGATACCAGATATTCTGATCATTTTGTTCGTGGCTAACATCTTTTTGTGTTTATACTTCTGTTCTTCAGTTCTGTTATCTTTCCAAGGTTTAGGTTCAGAATTTGCCATGAATGCATATCCAACCGCATCCTCCTCAGGTAACAACTCGCTCCAGTCGAAACCTTCATCGTCGTGAATCACCGCAAGAGCTCTAGATTTTTCTTTGTTATCTTCAATCTGCTTCATTCTTGGCGGCTCCAATTTGTTCTGATGATAAATTGCTTTCTTGTAGTAATCTTCTCTGAACGGGTTCTCAGATTCATCAGCATACGAATTTCGGCATTCACGCTTAAAGTGACCTTTCTGTTTGCATTTGAAGCACGTCACCTTAGACTTATCAAAGCCCAACTTGGTAGATGGTCCACCAATTGACTTCCTTCTGGTTATCTCCATGAAATGCTGTGCTCGACGAACTGCACTGGCCATACACCACCTTATGTCGATTAGTTCCATCTCCTCAGGATCTATCTGATCATAATCTTCTTTCGTCAGGTTGGTGTTGCCTATCTTCCCTGCTACAAGACTTTCATAAGATTCTAGCACAGATGCTAGGAAAACCATCTATTGCTTTGCCGACTCCTCGCTGAAGTTCTGAGCATTCTTTAAGTCTACAACGATGTTGCATTGAAATAAATTCTTTGCATCAGACTGGTTTGAATTTGATGAAGACCCACTGTGATATCCACTGTGATATTCACTGCTTTGACTTTCTTTTCTTGTTGTGGATACATTCTCAGCAGAAAACACAGTCTTGGGAGATGTATTCTTTGGCATCATGCTCTTTGGATAATACAAGTCCAAGTTCTGCTGATAAGACGAATGATTGACTTTGTGTGTTTTCTTTAATTCCAACTCGTGACTCTCTAATCTCTCAATCAGCAGATCCACCGTAAGCTCTGTAGGCTTGATCGTATTCTTTAGCATCAACGCATAGTATTGCCAATCCATTTCATCCGGTAGTGAGTCAAACAGCTTATCGACTAGCTCTTCTTGAGAATAGGAAATTTCATGTCTTGCCAATTCCAGCTTCAGATGCCCAAACCTCTCAATCATTTTACAAACTGATTCATTCTTTAAACACCCAAACAAATCAAACTCTTTTTTAAGTAGTTTCTTTTTGTTTTTCACAATTTCTTTGCTTCCTAAGCATTTGTTTTTCAACTTATCCCAGAGATCTGTAGCACTAGAATATTCAATCAAAGATATAATATCTTCTCGAACAGATTGAAACAGCAACGCGATGCATTTTTGCTCAGCAACAAACGAATCTATTTCTTCAGTTGTTGTTAAGATTTCGCCACTTTTGCCTCCATTATCGTAACCATTTTTTAGATTCTTCCAGCTAGGAAAAGCAAAGGCTCTCAACCAATCTTCAAATTTCTTTGCCCACCGACTATATTCTTCTATAGCCATCAACTTCGGGGGTTTGTTATAGGTTCCGAATGCACTTTCAGCCTCCAATGCATCCGATAACTTTTTCTTTGAATTTGTCGTGTTCTCATTGTTGTTACTTGAAGAAGTATCATTTCCACCATCTCCAGCAAACGCAAAGATATCATAAAACGGATTGAAATCATCCATCTTGTACCTGAAACGAAATCAGCAAAACACTTAGAAAATTTTCAGAAATTTTAATAACAGCTAATTCAAGCGGAATCAGCTTTTGAGCGAAATCACAGAATATGTTCGAGCGAAATCAGATAAATTCTGATTTCGAGTGGAATCAAACTGTAACTCTCAAGCGAAATCAGAATTGAATTTCAGGCGAAATCAGACTTAATCTGATTTAGAGCGGAATCAGAATGTAATTTTCGGGTGAAATCAGGACTATTTGATTTCGAGCGAAATCAGAAAATAGTCTCATGAGCGAAATCAGAATTAATCTGTTTACGAGCGAAATCAAGTTATAACTTTTGAGCGGAATTAACTTTTTATGTTTTTAAGAGCGAAATCAACTTTTATGCGAAGACCGTTTCGAGCGGAATCTGGTTATTAAGGCATTTTTACCATTTTTAATCTGAGTTTTAAACTGATTCTTTGTAGGCTTTGTTAAAACTAAGTTTTACACAATATACTCGAAAATCAGACCATTCCGACCGTTGGAACTAGTTCGAATCAGAAAAATATAAGAAGAAGTGAGTAGAAATGAGAAATTCTGGTAGAATCAAGCTGCTATGGTATGAACTCCTCATCCTGAGCTCTGATACCACTTGTTGGACCGTGTGCGTGACCCTAAATGTCAGTAAAACTAGTTCATCTCTGAATACGAAGGCAGAATCAACGTATACAAAGTCACAAATAGCTCGGATCCTTTTAACTTCTTTCTATTACTGATTACAAGCTTTTACACGTGTTTCTGATATAATTTTGACAGAGTTTCGACACCTACACAATGACTAGATTCTGCTCCAACTACTCCAAATGAACTCAGCAGAACCCTATATATAATGTCTCTGATTTCGCTCCTAATGACATGATCATTACGAGCGGAATCACCAATATAGACCTAAGAGCGGAATCAGTAAGTATATCAGGAGCGGAATCACCTTTAACCTGTCTTGGAGCAGAATTACAAACAACCTGATTTCGCTTCAAATGACACAAATGTCATTTGGAGCGAAATTACAATCTAATATCCACTTTTACATTTCCGAGCTCCAAACTAACCTATCTAGACCTAAGACTCACTAAAGACATAGTAAACAGACATTCCATTCACCAACAGGACCTTACGGTCCGTAAGCAGGTCCCAGATGCAGCAACTCGTCTGTTGTCTGTTCAGCCCATGTAAACGACTTATATGGCCCTTAATCACAACCAAAAGCTGCCTAAACTAAATCTTAGGCCTTAGGGACACTTGTTAATCATCAGGGATCATGGATAGCCTTGTTTGTCATGATCTTGATGGATCAAGAACACTATATAAAGCCCCCTGATCATTCCTTCTCAACTCAACATCTGATCATTTCTTGAGCTCAAGGCCATTCCCTAGCATCTCTAATCGTGCATTAGACCTTGGAAAGTATCCTTGACCTTCCTTAATTGAGTTTTGCTTAGTTATTAGCTTAAAAGTCAAACCGTCGTAATTAAGGTTTGACTTATCAATTAATCACTAATGGTCCAGTGATTAGTCAATCTTAAGGTAGTTATAAGTTGGTATTTATGTGGGCAATAAACCCTTAAAAGGGCACCCTCTGATTCCCACTCTAACTAGACCAATTGTCGGGTCAAAGTTTATTATAAAAAGTCAACAGGATCCTAATTTTTGAATTAGCTCATAATTAGCACTGTAGAAGGTGTGTAACCTATTTAATCACTTATATAACTTGGTAATAAGTATAAGAACTGGTCTAAGCTTGTTTGATCCGATAATTTTCTGTTTAGGCTCGGTTCGGAACCGAAAGTCGCAAAACTTTGACTTTTGCTTTGACTTCAGTTCTGACCCGATTTAGATAGGTTTAGAGATGCCTTAGAGTTTCTGTAGGACCAGGTTACATGATAGTATAACCCTCTGTGGTTGGATCGTGGATTGTCCGATTCATTTACACGTTTCCGTTAATTGCTTAATGTTGACCATAATGCCCTTTTGACCATAAAACGAGAATTTTGGAAATATGAAAGGACAATAATCTTTATTACTGATTTATAAACATGACCCTAAAATTTCATAGTAGTTGGAGGTCTAGATTAGGAGTTATGCTCAATAGCGTAATTAGAAAGCTTTTTGTTAATTAAAAAGCATAATTAGCGTAAAGCCTATCTAAACCTAATTTTTGACACCAAACCTTTTACCCACTGATGTAATATAATATTTTGAGGTTTTCAAAGATTTTTAATTATTTTTAACCTGATCATAACCTAAGGTTATGGCCTTGATTCGGTAAATACCGATTATACCCCTTTTGTGTATAAAATGAGTTTTACATAGTATTTTGACACCAGTACAATTACTACTGATTTTATATAATAAATGAAGTATTTTGAACTTTATAACCTGATCAGAAAACTCAGATTTCCTGTATAACCCGGAAATCGCTTAAAACGGCTTTTTACGCGTATTAAACACCTAGTATGGACTTAAAACCAATTTGGCATATAAGACTTATCACCAACTGATATAACCTATTAAATTAAGTTGTTTTACTTATGATTTCGGACCCGAGTCTCAGAATTAAAATTAATCTCTTTTATAATCTTTTAAATGACCAAAATACCCCTACGGGGCTTAAATTGAGATTAAACTCGTTTTGGGCATAATGGAAGGTATCTTACTGATATCACAACATGTTTAAAGCATATTAACTTAGGAAACCTGTTCATGACTCATCTGGTTACCCGTTATGCGTTATTCGCGTTCGGTTCGGTTTATGTTACTAGTTTGCATAAATTAGCCGAAACTTACTGATGATTTTGGACCCGAGTCTCAGAATTAAAATTAATCTCTTTTATAATCTTTTAAATGACCAAAATACCCCTACGGGGCTTAAATTGAGATTAAACTCGTTTTGGGCATAATGAAAGGTATCTTACTGATATCACAACATGTTTAAAGCATATTAACTTAGGAAACCTGTTAATGACTCATCCGGTTACCCGTTATGCGTTATTCGCGTTCGGTTTATGTAACTAGTTTGCATAAATTAGCCTAAACGGGTCAAACGTTATCGTTTTTATCTCAAAAGCCAGAATGTCTTTAGTTTACCCATATTATACAAGTCTCCAAACTTTTCGGGTCTAAATCACATTCTATTCCGGTCTTCGCTTAATCATGCGTTTTGAACCGTAAACCTTCCTTAAAACTAACCGGTCTAAGTTACGACTTAAATAAGACCCGTTAGGAATCTAATAGGTTAATAAAACCTTCGTTCCAGATTGAGAGCCCCAGTAGAAGTACTTGTGCTTGTGCTTGCTGAATAGAATATACGGCTGAGTATAAATTGCATTTGCTAGCTCAGGTAAATACTTTTAAGTTATTTTCCCTTATACGGGCTTGGGGTACGGTATATAAAAATACCGCTTGGTCGGGCATTCGACCTTAATCGTTTGGTGGTTAAGTATTATCGAGATGACCCGTTTAAAAATTTGTTTTGTTTGCTTAACGCCTTTGGGAGGTTAATGACCATGTCCCGGATATCCTTGACATCATTGTATTATAAAATGGCCACGTCTTATGCACGAGGTGTAGACATACACCTGACAGTGCATAAGGGAAACGGTATCTCACTCTCTTGTGGGCCTATACTTGTGGCGTGTCTGTTAATCTTGACTCGGTTTCTACATCGGGCCCTGAACGTATAACGAACATGTAAATCTGTATACAAGATTATTTATATAATTGTCCCAAGTTATAAAAGATATGTTGTGCCTTGTGCATTCAAATCAATTTTATTAAACCTTTTCAAATGAGTCGGTTAATTGTATTTACCAGTGTAAACTGACGTATTTTCCAAAAAAGGTTAAGTGACAGGTACTAAACGTAATTGGCTGGAAGCTCAAGACGTTAATAAGGAATCTTGCAAGTTCTAGGCGTCTAAAGTCTGTTGAACAGTTTTTCCTTTTATTTGATCCGCCTGTGGATCCTTTACTTTCCGTTGTAATACTTTGATATTACTTTATATTCGGATTGTAATATATTATCTTTTGCTTTTCTGTGCATTTATATATTGTGTTGTTTGACTATGATGATCTCAACTACGTAACGATACTCCCCACCGGGCCCACCGGTAATACGTGGAAATATCGGGGTGTGACAGGTTGGTATCAGAGCCAACATTGAGTGAATTAAACACTAGCCTTTTATGTTTAATCTCAATGACACAGTAGCACATTCTTTGACCTTCTGAGTCTAGACTTAACATAGGAATAATCTCAATCCTAATCTGGAAATTTTGCTCCCAATTTTTATATATTGGATACGTCGCCAAGCGAAGAAGCTGTATTAGAAATTCTCCACATCCGGAGCCTTGAAATGCTGAGCTTCGTACCGCGGCTAGAATGAAACGAGCATCCAGGGAGAGAACATTCAGAAATAATATGAAGAAAAAACTCCTTTTGCTGAAGTTTGTTTCCTTAGTAGTCCTTATAAGGACATACTTATCTCCTAGTCCCTTCATGGGCAACATTGATTCCTTCAAGTCCCGTTTAGGGCAATTATATACTCCTTTTAAAATCATTTGAATATTTTATCTAAATTCCATTTTTTTTATCATTATATGAATATAATGTATGAAATAAATCAAATTTTTATTCCTTTTCGTATTTGATCTACCAGTATATATATTAAGAAGAATCTTAAAGGGTATAACCTAGCTGGAATGTCATTAAAGACCTAGCTATGATGGTAAAAACCTGTTTAAAAGAGATTCAGATTCTTGTTAACATCTGAAAACATGTTAACACTCCTGACAACAGTGATGCGATAAAATCACACTTGTCATCTTTATAATGGGAATTTTCCAACCCCTTTTATTTAGTCTAGTGATTTAGAAATCATGGCTTAAATCATCAGTAAAGATGATCATATTATAAACATCCATTAGTGATGAAGTGCCTACGGGTTAAACTTGTTGTCCGATAAGACAACGACAGTGGTGGTCTTTGACCCCCTGTCTAAAGACGTTGGACTACGTCCAAGCAAAATAGTTTGTATGATCAATGCGATCTTGACTAAATATCATCAGTTAAGATGATCATATCGTAAACGTCCATAAGTGATGAAATGCCTACGGGCCATACTTATTGTCCTAAGGGACAAAAGACAGTTGAAGTCTTTGACGCTCTGTTAAGAAAAGGTAATGAAATATGTTCAAACCTTAATGCCTCGATTCTCTGAAATCATGGCTTATAAATTAAAAAAAATGTCCTTGTGACTAGGCCTTTTGCGCCACTTTAATATCCTTAATGTTTTATAACTAGGATAAATTATAATGAAAATACTACTTAAATATAACTAACAAATTAACCAATATGGTTTATATTACCATGGTTGATGAATCGTCAGAAATGATGAATTCCATAATAACCTCTGAATAAATCATTGTTAATATATTATGTAGCAATCAAACTACATGGCTGGATCAGATGAGGTCAACAGCCACCCGAGGGAGAATAATGATGCTACCAGAGTTAATATAACTGGTGCGGAACTGCAGGCATTAATAGATAATGCCGTTACACGAGCTCTCGACAGACAGTATGATGAATCAAGTGATACACACTCTAAGACTCTATCTGTGGCTTGTAGTAAGCCCTTTTCTAAATCACATGAGTCAAAGGAAGACGATGTTCGTAACTCGTCAAATCAAAGGAGTGTTCCGTCTAGACAGGTGGTGCTTCATCAAGAGGCACCAGTTAAGACCTGCTCATATAAATATTTTGTCTCCTGCAAGCCCAGAGACTTTACAGGAGAAAAGGGAGCCATCGATTGCATGACGTGGCTCGATGAGATGGACACCGTTGTAGATATTAGTGGATGTGCAGAGCAAGACATTGTGAAGTTTGTTTCACAATCTTTCAAAGGAGAAGCCCTAGCTTGGTGGAGGTCACTGATCCAAGCTACAGGGAAGATCCCTTTGTACAACTTGACTTGGGATCAGTTCACTGCTCTTATCAAAGAAAATTATTGTCCTCAACATGAAGTCGAGAAAATTGAGACTGAATTCTTGACATTAGTCATGGAGAACTTAGATTGTCAAGCATACCTTACAAGTTTCAATACCATGTCTCGATTGGTTCCTTACTTGATCACACCAGAACCAAAGCGAATAGCTCGCTTTATTGGGGGTCTAGCCCCAGAAATAAAGGCAAGTGTGAAAGCATCGAGGCCTACTACATTCAGGTCAGCCGCAGATCTGTCGCTATCTCTCACACTTGATGTGGTCAGAAACAAGGCTGCCAAAGCCTCTGAAGATGGAAAGCGTAAAAGGGAAGATGAGAATTCTCATCGCTCCGATAGGAAGAAAAAGAGGAACTCTGAGGATAAGAAGAGTTCCGGGTTTTGGGAAGAAAGCCAGCAGTCAGATGAGAAGACCAGGTGCAAAACCTGTCGGAAATACCACCTAGGGAAATGCATATTTGAATCTCAGCCTCTACCTTGTGGGATTTGCAAGTCTAAGGAACATAAAACCTTGGGTTGCAAGAAATTGAAAGACTCAACCTGTTATGGTTGCAACAAGAAGGGGCATATCAAGACCAACTGCCCCAGGAATCAGAAGAAGCCCGAAGAGGCCAAGAAAACAAACGCATGAGTCTTCCAGATGAACACCCAGGAGATGGTGCAGAATGATAACTACATAGCAGGTACCTTTCCTTATCAAACAGTTTATGCAGAAATTTATTTGATGCTGGCACATATAATTCTATAATGAACGATAAATGTTGAGAACTGTCGTCTCCGCCTGATTAGGACTCCGGTCATTTAATGCGAGGTAGAAATTGGCCGATGATACTTGAGAAAACGCTCCAACAAATCTTAGATTGATATTTTATATCTATTAGGAATCACTCTTTTCTGATACCCTTATGACAAGCTTTCAAGCTATCCAAAATTCATCAATATAATAAAGACAGATGTGACATTTTGATCCCCTGTAAAAAAGATGATGGATTAGGTCCAAACCTTAAATGCCATTGATGGTCTTTCGTGACCTAGGCTAAACATAATGAATATATATTAAATAGCATTCATTAAGAAGGTTAGTACTATATTAGCCTGTATGGTCTATTGATACCATGGTTAGTATATGTTAAGGCCATCAGGATGAAGAATAGCAGTTGTTGGATTGCAACTAAGAAATTGTTTTATTGGTGTTAGGAATCAATATCGAGTATGGCAAACTCAGATAAGACAGCCGTTGTTCGTGTTATGAATGATGCGACACATGCCAATGATGCTACAATTGTGAGCCTTAGAATTTCCGAAGATGTTCTTCAAACTATGATAAACGCAGCTGTTGGGAAGGCTGTGAAAAAGTTCAAGGAGCCCCATACTACTCGCTCCAAATTTTATCTAGGACCACATTTCCTCACACATAAGCAGGATCTTGTTCATGCCTCTAATGTAAAGGGTGGACTAAAAAAGAAAATGGAGGAAGATAACTCCCCGAGCTCTAAAAAGAAGAACAAACAAAAGTCTAACCAGAAACCTGTATGCAAGACCTACAAGAAGCGCCATTATGGGAAGTGCAGGTTCGAACCAAAATCCCAATCGCAGCCTAGGGCTTGTGGGATCTGCAAATCAAGGGGACATAAAACATTGGATTGCAAGGACATGGAGAATGCAGTTTGTTTCGGCTGTGGTGAGAAAGGCCACATCAAGACTACATGCCCTACATCTGTCAAGGGGAGTGTGGCTAAGGAAGGAGAGCCTAAGAATGAAGTAGTTCATATCAATAATAACGTTGGCTACGTTCTTTAACTTTTATTGGAATATAAATGCTAAGAATTATGTTTTAATTCAGATACCAATAAATCCTTCATAAATTGTAAGTATATCAGACTTTTAAAAATCTACCATAAGAACCCTAGATATTAAGTGTAAGGTAAAGCTTACAGATAGAAAATCATAGCAACCGTATCTTCTGTTCCTGTCAGAAATCTTCAGTCGTGAAATTCTAGTGTACCCTCTCTCCAGATGAAGTACATCATCATATGTAATTGATATCTCTTTGGTCTCCATCGATTACGAATACCAGATGGTATGACAAAAGCGCCATATGAGGATGGGTGTATCTTAATATGTTCCATAGATTGCTTCCATGCCTGATCAGTATGGAGGTTTAATGCATGGAACCACAAAGATATTCCAATGGTCATACGGTATTAAAGTCAACTAATGGTATTCAAAGATGATATCCAGAATGGAATTGTCTAAGTAAGTGTCTCTGATTAAGAAATCCGTGGACTCGTAACATAAATGTGTCACTTATCTGACACAGGCAATAATAAAAGAACCAGAGCCTGAGATTTGGAAAATTTTTGTAACCTCCTTGTATCTTGATTATCTTCTCCTAAGATTACCCTGTCTACCTCCTGGGAGGCAAGTAGAGTTAGGAATTATATTCCATTTAGGGATGTAATATTATGAAATCTCCAAGACGGCTTGTACCATCACTGTAGAAACCAAGCCCTGATTAAGTAAATTTTGAAATTGAGGATTCATATAGCCTAACTCAATATTCTGAGAGTTCGGTTTAATTAATTACGTAAGACGGTTCATTTTGCTTATGCATTGTTACCGCAACCCTAATTAGGCAACGATTAAGAATTTCCATCAGCTGCCCAGGATCGTCGATTTGTTCGACTAATGACAAGGATTAGCTATTCCTTAAGATTAGTTTTGAGCAATGGTTGGAATAACCATCTCACCTTAAGATAAGCTTTTCTAAAATAGTTGTTATATAAGTATCAAGGTGGCTCCTTTGGAGACCTTGTATAGATGAAATATCAAAACATCCGTTGGATGGACGAGACTTTGGGAAGTCCACTTATCAGGATCTGAAAGTTGCATTGGAAACAACGAATAAGATCATACAAATCCCTAATCATCTGTAGGTTGCCAGTATTCGGCAGAAAATCTAGAATTAATGAAGTAGCAACCCTCCTAAATTCTTGTTAAGGAATAAGGTTCAACAAAAGATATCACCCAGGAAAGGTGTGCCAAATTTGTTAAATTATCAGACTAGTTAAGCTCTGAATATATAGAATCATCCGAAGGAAATCGAATGTATCAAGATCAAGTAGCTTATAAGCTAAAACCTGTTTAAGGAGTTTGGCGGAGCTCGCAATACATTGTACACTAGTGACTGAAGGATGTGTTTCGCCAATAAGTCAAGAAGCACTATCACATAATGGTATGCAGATTTATGATGTGATGAGCATCCTGTATCGATTGAGGATCGACAGGTTAAGAAGCTCCAAAAGGATACATGTACCTAATATAGGGGTCACATTGGGAGCTTGGAGAGACTCCAGATATGTTATGGAAGTTAAGTCCATTATGCGACAAAAAGTACTTCCAGCATTTTAGCAAATCTCGAGGTCGAGATTTCTTTTAAGGGGGTGAGGATGTAACACCTCGAAAATTCATGTCCAATAAAGTATTGACACGTGTCATAAACTTTAAACGTGTAAAGGATTACCTTAGAAGGACTAGAGTTGACAAACAAGGAAAGTATGTGAATATAAGGGTTTAGAATGTCAACAATGGATAAAGATACTTTACAATAACCATACATGATGTTTATACCCTTAAACGAATGAATCATGGATCATACGAAGCTAATTGTGAAAGAAAGTGAGAGATTACAAACTACAGGGGTTAAATGTGTCAACATGTTTAAAGTATACCTCTGAGTGACCTTTTAGCAAACCCGAAGCTTTGTAACTATTAATTATGCTCACTAGAATGCATGATAAAAATTTCACCAGGTTTCGTTATCGTATGAGAAAGTTATGATAAAATTTGTATACGAGGGGTTAAAAGCGTCAACGTTGAAATTTAAGACTTTTCGGTGGTCGTATGAATAACCGGGGACTTAACAAAGTTGGTTTATGAATTGGGATCCTTAAAAGTCAAGTTCGGGGGTTACCAGTGCAAGAAACCATGTTAAAAATCAAGTTTGGAAGTTCAGGGGCCAAACTGTCAACTTTTGAAAGATGTATCATGCTGACCAGGTCCTTACGGACCGTAACACTCTGGACCTTACGGTCCGTAAGCAGCTCCCAGATGCAGCAACTCTTCTGTTGTCTGTTTAGCCCATGTAAACGACTTATATGGCCCTTAATCACAACCAAGAGCTGCCTAAACTAAATCTTAGGCCTTAGGGACACTTGTTAATCATCAGGGATCATGTATAGCCTTGTTTGTCATGATCTTGATGGATCAAGAACACTATATAAAGCCCCCTTTGTTTGCCATTTTGATCATTCCTTCTCAACTCAACATCTGATCATTTCTGGAGCTCAAGGCCATTCCTTAAGCATCTCTAATCGTGCATTAGACCTTGGTAAGTATCCTTGACCTTCCTTAATTGAGTTTTGCTTAGTTATTAGCTTAAAAGTCAAACCGTCGTAATTAAGGTTTGACTTATCGATTAATCACTAATGGTCCAGTGATTAGTCAATCTTAAGGTAGTTATAAGTTGGTATTTATGTGGGCAATAAACCCTTAAAAGGGCACCCTCTGATTCCCACTCTAACTAGACCAATTGTCGAGTCAAAGTTTATTATAAAAAGTCAACAGGATCCTAATTTTTGAATTAGCGCATAATTAGCAATGTAGAAGGCGTGTAACCTATTTGATCACTCATATAACTTGGTAATAAGTACAAGAACTGGTCTAAGCTTGTTTGATCCGATAATTTTCTGTTTAGGCTCGGTTCGGAACCGAAAGTCGCAAAAATTTGACTTTTGCTTTGACTTCAGTTCTGACCCGATTTAGATGAGTTTAGAGATGCCTTAGAGTTTCCGTAGGACCAGGTTACATGATAGTATAACCCTCTGTGGTTGGATCGTGGATTGTCCGATTCGTTTACACGTTTCCGTTAATTGCTAAATGTTGACCATTATGCCCTTTTGACCATAAAACGAGAATTTTGGAAATATGAAAGGACAATAATCTTTATTACTGATTTATAAACATGTCCCTAAAATTTCATATCAGTTGGAGGTCTAGATTAGGAGTTATGCTCAATAGCGTAATTAGAAAGCTTTTTGTTAATTAAAAAAGCATAATTAGCGTAAGGCCTATTAAAACCTAATTTTTGACACCAAACCTTTTACCCACTGATGTAATATAATATTTTGAGGTTTTCAAAGATTTTTAATTATTTTTAACCTGATCATAACCTAAGGTTATGGCCTTGATTCGGTAAATACCGATTATACCCCTTTTGTGTATAAAATGAGTTTTACATAGTATTTTGACACCAGTACAATTACTACTGATTTTATATAATAAATGAAGTATTTTGAACTTTATAACCTGATCAGAAAACTCAGATTTCCTGTATAACCCGGAAATCGCTTAAAACGGCTTTTTACGCGTATTAAACACCTAGTATGGACTTAAAACCAATTTGGCATATAAGACTTATCACCAACTGATATAACCTATTAAATTAAGTTGTTTTACTTATGATTTCGGACCCGAGTCTCAGAATTAAAATTAATCTCTTTTATAATCTTTTAAATGACCAAAATACCCCTACGGGGCTTAAATTGAGATTAAACTCGTTTTGGGCATAATGGAAGGTATCTTACTGATATCACAACATGTTTAAAGCATATTAACTTAGGAAACCTGTTCATGACTAATCTGGTTACCCGTTATGCGTTATTCGCGTTCGGTTCGGTTTATGTTACTAGTTTGCATAAATTAGCCGAAACGGGTCAAACGTTATCGTTTTTATCTCAAAATCCAGAATGTGTTTAGTTTACCCATATTATACAAGTCTCCAAACTTGTCGGGTCTAAATCGCATTCTATTCCGGTCTTCGCTTAATCATGCGTTTTGAACCGTAAACCTTCCTTAAAACTAACCGGTCTAAGTTACGACTTAAATAAGACCCGTTAGGAATCTAATAGGTTAATAAAACGTTCGTTCCAGATTGAGAGCCCCAGTAGAAGTACTTGTGCTTGCTGAATAGAATATACGGCTGAGTATAAATTGCATTTGCTAGCTCAGGTAAATACTTTTAACTTATTTTCCCTTATACGGGCTTGGGGTACGGTATATAAAAATACCGCTTGGTCGGGCATTCGACCTTAATCGTTTGGTGGTTAAGTATTATCGAGATGACCCGTTTAAAAATTTGTTTTGTTTGCTTAACGCCTTTGGGAGGTTAATGACCATGTCCCGGATATCCTTGACATCATTGTATTATAAAATGGCCACGTCTTATGCACGAGGTGTAGGCATACACCTGACAGTGCATAAGGGAAACGATATCTCACTCTCTTGTGGGCCTATACTTGTGGCGTGTCTGTTAATCTTGACTCGGTTTCTACATCGGGCCCTGAACGTATAACGAACATGTAAATCTGTATACAAGATTATTTATATAATTGTCCCAAGTTATAAAAGATATGTTGTGCCTTGTGCATTCAAATCAATTTTATTAAACCTTTTCAAATGAGTCGGTTAATTGTATTTACCAGTGTAAACTGACGTATTTTCCAAAAAGGTTAAGTGACAGGTACTGAACGTAATTGGCTGGAAGCTCAAGACGTTAATAAGGAATCTTGCAAGTTTTAGGCGTCTAAAGTCTGTTGAACAGTTTTTCCTTTTATTTGATCCGCCTGTGGATCCTTTACTTTCCGTTGTAATACTTTGATATTACTTTATATTCGGATTGTAATATATTATCTTTTGCTTCCGCTGTGCATTTATATATTGTGTTGTTTGACTATGATGATCTCAACTACGTCACGATACTCCCCATCGGGCCCACCGGTAATACGTTGAAATATCGGGGTGTGACAATTTCACTATAATAGACAAACGGGTCAAATTGATTCGAATAATTAATGTTTGGTGAGATAAAGCGATGGAGGTCGTAATAAAACCAAACGGGTCAAAATAACCAAAGTAATGCAACTTTGGTGAATTAAAGCGATGGATTTCGCTAAGAAAGTTAAATGGGTCAATAGGATGTCTTAATGTAAACCGGAAAGGTTACATGACGAAAGACGTCGAGTTGATACTGAATTTGAAGTAATGAATACTATAGTCGTTAGCCGAGGAAGGTTAACGTTAAAAATAAGTCATAAATTCAGGGTTTAGTAAGACTAGAATATGCATGAAAAAAATTAACATCTGATTGTTATTAACTTTGTTTAACTAGTTAAAGTTAAATGGGCCGAATAAAAGAATCAATATATATATGTAAGGGTGTATAAAGTGCATGAATAATGTTCCTTCATTTTTCATATGCTATATGGGTAGTCGTATAGATGTTGTGAAGGTTAAAATCAAGTTATGGTTCTTAAAACACAAACGGGTCAAAATAATTTGGAAAATTTTATAAGCCGAGGGCTTAAACTTAAGAAAATTCTTCGTATGAAGGTTGGATTTTTATTCTATGTTACAGAGGGTCGAATTACGATCACGTAGAAAGAAACGTGACCCAATTCGGATCAATAATGAAGAAGTTATGATCGTTTTCGCAACATTTAGTTGAGCTGGGAATATGCAGGCTTTGGAGCTGAACATTATGTTGAAATAGCATGCTCGCGTCACGCAACGCTGATTGGCCAAAGCCTTCGCGGCCCGCGACCCTTGTCACGTCACGCGACACCAAGCAGTCCATCCCGTCGCGGCACGTAACGGGTTAAATTTCTGAATTTTGTTGCTGTTGTGTGAATTGGTCTTAAGAATTCATATAACTCAACCTAAACTATCATAAACTAACTATTTTGGGTGTTTTTGATTATAGGTAACTATATTAAAGGGACGGATGGCGATTAAGCAAATGAACGAACCGAATACAAAAGTATATGAAGCTTCCGCAACTAAATCAAGACTTTTGTTATCAAACTCTTTTGGGGTTGTTTGTCAAATTTTGTAAATGTGGAACTAATGTTTTACAAGTTAAGCATGTGTTAGTAAAATAGAATGTTCTAAAACTTTGCAAACTCAGTTTTCAGGTTATGGAAATTATGTAAATGTCGTTATATTAATGTTTTTGACAAACGACATTTGAATGCGCTATATAAAATATACAAATTATTAAATTAGCGCAAGGGTCTTACACCAGTCAGGATTGACAGTACCGTGGGGGGTAATTAAAGTAGATATGAACAAATGTAATTGCTGGATTGCCCTCAATGCTGTAAAATGATAAAACCTGTTTTAGTTCAACTGGGATTCACTCGCAAGTATTTCTTGCTGATAAAATGTTTTTAAACGCGTTTCAGTTAACAAAATATGAAAGCCAAATAGAAGACAGCTGGAGAGCACTGAAGGCTTGAAAAAGTGGCTATAAAAGTTACGTAAATAAAGAAGAAGTTTTATTTCAATAAATTAGGGTTTATCCCTATAAACATGTTTGTAATGGAAACTTGGGTTTTTCCCATATATTTATTAAATATAAAAATGGGGTGTTTTACTCTGATAAAATATTTCCTAACTACGGTCCTGATGTAAATTCCGCTGCCAAATTAATGATAAACACAGATACCACCAGCTCTGAGTAGGCCGCGGCCGCCCGCCTCTCGGGGCAGGAGTCGGGGGTTGCGACAGAAGGTGGTATCAGAGCTACAACAAATGATTTCAGCCACATAAGTGTTCTGCTGACACCAAAATTCTATCCATTATGTTAGGAAATAATCTACGGAATTACGAACATGTTTTATTATTTTGTGTTATTTGATAATTTGTTAGTTTACAGTATGAGTGATCAAGGACCATCAGACGCCTATCGTCAATTCTCTAGTTCTCCTAGAGATGAAGGAACTTCTTCCTAGCCTACCCCCTCGGGGTATTCAACTGACACAGAAGAGGGGATTTTCATATTTAAGGCACAATCCCAAGGACCATTCCTTACCAAAAAGAGATGATGGTTCAGTCGGGGAGCACACTAGCGTAGGAAAAGAATGAGGAAGTTGTAGTAGCAACGGGCTTTAGCAGCCGCAAATAGGGAGATGAATGCCTATACTCAAGACATAATCAATAGGCGATTAGCCAATTTTCACATATTAGCTACCACAGCCGCAGACCCAAACTTAGAACAAATCATTGCACCACAACCACTACCACTGTTTCTAACTCAACCCATGGAAATCGAACCTAACCCAGGAGACCAGATTCCAATTCCTGCCTTTTGATCCAAACGAAATCCCTGGAGTCCTAGCACCAAACCCTCTAGCTTACGATCCATGGAATGAAGACCATAGGGATTATTGAGAACTTTACCCATAGGAGGAACCCATACCAAACACATTAGCACCATACCCTAACCTTGACCTTCTGGATCCATACTTGGATGCTGATCAGTATGTTTGGGAAATACTAGAAAACCCATACCCGTATGAAGAACCCGTACCACCATATCCTGACCCGATACCAGCACCACCACCCATGAGTACCAAAAATGTGCAGGAACTCCGTACTTTTGGTGAGGAGTTATTAGATGAAAATGAAAAAATAAGGCAGATAGGTGAGAGGCTCGTTTGGAAGTACAACGAGCGCAACATGCAATGCTGGATGAACCCCTAGTAACAATAGTAATAATAATAATATAGATATAAATATATCTATGCGAGTAGTTTGAAAAAAATCAACTAAAATAGATAATCCATTACCTACTGATGCATAGTTAGTATTATATTTTAAATTCCAGTTGCAACTTGTAATATATAAACATATGAAATAGAGTAAATGTCGCAATGTACGACGATTTTGATCAAAGTGTTTGTTTGTGTGATTGGTCGCATTAAATATTGTCATGTGATATTAATATTGGTAAATGTTTATAATCCAGATGGACAATGAAGTGAATCAAGAAAACCCGAATAACGACAATAACAAGAACCAATTAGATAACAGTGCCATCCAGCACATAGTGGCACAAGGAATTATAGACGCTACGCCATATATTATCAAAACGGTTAAGGAAGCAGAAAATAATAAAAGTAATAGTGGAAGTAAACGACCACCTATTAAACCCAGTCACAGCGTAAACAATGGACCACTACTTCAATTGCCAATTTCAAAAAGAAGAAGAACCATGTCTTATGGTTGTTCTTATAAAGAATTCTGGTCTTGCAAACCAATAGAATTTTCTGGCAATGAAGGAGCCATTGCAGCTCTACGCTGGATAGAAAAGACCGAAGCAGTCTTAAAAATAAGCAAGTGTGCAGAAGAAGATAAAATCATGTTTGCTTCCAATCTTTTTAAGAATGCAGCTCTAGAATGGTGGAACACTATTCTCCAGTCTAGGGGAAGTGACAGAGTCTATAATATGGAATGGACTGAGTTTAAAAACATGGTTGAAAGGAAATTCTGTCCTCCCAATGAAAAAGAACAAATAGCTAATAAGTTCTTAAACCTTAGAATGACTGGAGTAGACTGTAAGGGTTACACTACCGTGTTCTTTGAATATGCTAGAATTGTGCCAACCCTAGCATCACCAGAACCAGTATTAATCTCCCGTTACATTAGGGGATTAATCAGTGAGATTAGACATGTAGTCAAGGCAGCTAGACCACAAACCATAGAAGAAGCTGTAGAACTAGCCCAAAAGCTTACCCAAGAATTTCCCTACGGTAATTCCAACCGTGGAAAAAACATAGGTTCTACCTCTACACCTTACTGTAAGGCCTGCAAGAAGAAACATTCAAGGAGATGTTCTACATACTGCAATTTCTGTAAGATACTAGGACACAAGGAAGAAGACTGCAGGAAGAAACCCAGTAATGGAGTATGCTTCAACTGTGGAGAAAAAGGGCATATCAAACCAAACTGTCCGAAACTAGTTCCAACCATGAACAACAAGACTACTAAGAATGCTAGAGCATTCGTTCTGACTGTAGAAGAAGCAAAGATGATTTCGGATGTGATTGCCGGTATGTTTTTAGTTAATGATGTTTTTGCTAAAGTATTATTTGACTCTGGTGCAGACCAAAGTTTTATTAATACTTCATTTTGCAAACTTCTCAATCAACCATTAACTAAACTTCAACAAGAATGTCTAGTAGAGATGGCAAATGGAGAATCCATTAAGATCACTGAAATCTTGCAGGGAGCAAGAATAGAAATTTTAATCCAAAATTTTATTGCTAATCTTTACCCAATAAATCTGGCTGGATTTGATGTCGTACTAGGAATGGATTGGTTAATAGCCAATAAAGCCAGTATTCTATGTGATCAAAAGTCAATACAAGTAAATTCACCAAAGGGTGAAAATATCATAATTAAAGGAAATAAGCCATCTCGATCCACAAAATTCATCTCGGTGATGAAAACAACAAGCTATGCAAGAAAATGGTCACTAGTGTATATGATTTCCATAATCATTAACACTAAAGGAAAGGAATTTAAAGATATTCCCGTAGTATCTCAATTCCCCGATGTTTTCCCAGAAGAATTACCTGGACTACCGCCAGACAGGGAAGTCGAATTCAGAATTCACCTGCTACCAGGGACAACACCAATTTCCAAGGCACCTTACCGTTTGGCACCCTCAGAGATGCAAGAACTGAAGAAATAGTTAGATGAACTTTTGGAGAAAGGATTCATACAGCCTAGTTCATCACCGTGGTGAGCACCAATCTTGTTTGTCAAGAAGAAGGATGGATCAATGCGTATGTGCATTGATTACCGAGAATTGAACAAAGTCACGATTAAAAATCGGTACCCATTACCGAGAATCGATGATTTTTTGATTAATTTCAAGGAGCTCGATTCTTTTCCAAGATTGATTTACGTTCAGGATATCATCAATTGAAAGTATTGGGAGAGGACATTCCTAAAACCTCTTTTAGAACAAGGTATGACCATTATGAATTTACCGTCATGCCATTTGGTCTAACCAATGCCCCAGCTGCATTTATGGACATGATGAACATAATATGTAAACCATATCTGGATAAATTCATAATTGTCTTTATAGATAATATTCTCATTTACTCCAAGAGTAAAGAGGAACATGCAGCGCATCTGCATGCACTTCTTACATTATTGAGAAAAGAAAGGCTTAACGCTAAATTCTCAAAATGTGAGTTTTGGTTAGAAGAAGTGCAATTCCTCGGACATCTAGTTAATCATGAAGGAATTCATGTGGATCCCACAAAGATCGAGACAATTACTAAATGGAAAGTCCCTGAGTCACCAACGGAAGTGAGAAGTTTTCTAGGACTGGCCGGTTATTATAGACGGTTTATCCGAGATTTCTCTAGAATAGCCATTCCCTTAACAAAACTGACCTGTATTCTGTTAAGTTTGAGTAGGGACCAAAACAGGAAGAAGCCTTTAGAATTTTTAAGCAAAGATTAACCAACACACCCATATTAGCGTTACCAGAAGGAACTGAAGACTTTATAGTCTATTGTGACGCTTCTAAGTTAGGTTATGGATGTGTATTGATGCAACGTCAAAAGGTTATAGCCTATGCCTCTAGGCAACTTAAGAATCATGAAGAGAACTATACAACCCATGATCTAGAATTAGGAGCCATAATTTTTGCCCTTAAAATTTGGAGACATTATCTTTATAGTAGTAAGTTTACCATTTTCACCGATCATAAGAGTTTAAGATATGTTTTTGGGCAAAAGGAGTTAAATATGAGACAAAGACGCTGGATGGAGATACTTAGTGATTATGATTGTAGTATCCAGTTGTAAGACCCTTAGTCCATTTTATACAATTATCATATAAATTTCGATTATAATAGTGTATTTAAGATTAAACATACACTTAAAAAAATTTGATCTTGTTAAAACATTTTACTAAATAAAATATTTCAACATTTTGTAATTTCATTCGCCGTTTAAACGTGACGACGAAACTATTTGCGGAAGCTTAATTCTTGAGCGTGTTCGGTTCCTCGATGAGCTTGATCGTCCTCCGGTAAAGCAATTCAAACCTATATTTCATAAAACATGAAATAAGTTAGTCATATGGTGTTTAAAACGAGTTTAAACAAGTTCGAAATGCATAAACAAGCAAACCAGCAGCTTTGGCTGATTTTTATAACCGCCGCGTGCCGCGACGAGATTTCACTAACTTGTCGCATGCCGCGACGGCTCTAGTTTAACCCCTTTCTAAAGAATGTTCACCCATCAGTAGGAATGTTCATTAAATAGTAGTAGTGTTTACTGAATAGTAGGGGTTTTCACTGAGTAGTAGGAGTTTTCACTGTACAGTAGGAGTGTTCACCGTACAGTAGGAGTGTTCACTGAAAAGTAGGGGTTTTCCAAATTATTCGACCCGTTCGTGATTTTATCAAACAAACATGTTTATTTGATCCTAATTTCTCATGAACCTCATAATTTCAATATTGTCTATCATATTAGGTTCATTTCACAGGTTTGAATACCTATTTAAACCCATTTTCGTTCATATGCTTATTTTGACCCGTTAAGGGTATTTAAGCATATTTTAGGCACGAAGTGCTTTCATTCGTTTCTAGCGTTATATTTCCACATTTCTTATCAAGTGATCTTCCACCACAACTATATTTGTGGTGGATTTAATGTGGTGATCTATATGTTACGAGTTTTACCACTCGGATTATCCTTTTACGACAAAGACTCATATAGAGTCATTTGACCCAACGATTCACACATTTCAGTTTTTATACTTATTCTAAGTATCTATTTGCTCATAAAACTCATTTCCAAACAACCTTTAAGGGTCGTTTGCTCAATTTAGCTTACAAGGGCATTTTGGTCAATTTTAGTCCTTCTTTTACGACGAAGGACTTTTAAATACTTGTTTGACCCAAATCCCTCTTTTTAGCTATGATTCGGTTTACAAAGTCATTATATTTTCAAAACACAATGACCATCATGTAAATCATTCGGTTTACATATCTAAGTAACCAAATGTCTATTTTTGACTTCATTTAACTCTCATTGAACCTTACGTTCTAAATGAGTAGTTAACCTATTATGCATACCTGGCTCGGATCAATATATTGACCCGTTTTAATACCTCGCTTTAATAAACGCTAAGTATTAGCAATGCAAATATCCATTCGATATTTGCTCCTGAAATCATATAATCATTCAATAATCATTAGTTGATATTGTCAAAAAGTGATATTTTCACCTTTTGACCCGTTTGGTCTAAAAGACCATGTATCTTTGCGAGATGGTATTTATTATCATCTCGTCTACATGACTCGCTCCGGTTTACACCGTATGGTCATTTTATTTATAAACCTTTTCTAAATGATTTTAACCAATTATGACTTTCGCCATAAAGTGTCTTTCAAAAATAATGGTTATTGTCAACGCTTGCCCTTACTAATTATGTTGGTTTACCCTATAAGATAACCACTCGAAATTCATTTTCTATTAGTCGTCACATGACCAAATTACCGTATTAGTTCGTTTTAACCATTAACCATGGTTTATTATCATCGTCTTTTGTTCCGAACCGCACATGTCGTGTCAGAACATCATAATTCAAACAAGACTTTATATTATTCATAGCCTATAAAATCAATAGGTATTTAATACAAAGAGTGTAAGGGGCTGTTTGGTAGCCTCTGAATGGTCATTAAGAGGCTACCTCTTAATGGAACCATTAAGAATTTTACCAATGAGAAGGTAGAAGAATGTAACATTTGATGATTTACCATTCAGAGGTTACCTCTTAACCATTCAGACTTGAGGTTACCTCTTATTCATTCAGAGGTTTTAAACCGTTAAGAGGTAGCATCTGAATGGTCATTAAGAGGCTACCAAACAGCCCCTAAGCTATACTTACCTAGCATCCAGATTATGCTTTTCCTTCATTCTTGATTCGTCTGACCCACTTCCTTCCCAAGCTTTCACCTAGCTTGTCAAGCGTCAAACTATCATCGTAAGTTGTAAGATGGTTAGACTAGTCATAATCATTCACGACTATTCCATCCTACGATCTTTATGTCGAAATTATCATTCGATCATATAAAAGGTTATTTTGACTTTAAAAAGTCAAACTGCCTATTAACATAATTAATTACACGAAGTAGCTCAACTACTCGTTTAATTACTTGGTCAATTATCCGGTAAGCATCATCTTTATGTTACCGTTTTAATCAAGTTCTTGTCATCATAATTCACCGAATTAATACACAATGATATTAAACATCATTTTAATCATAATATATCATCATTTCCATTTTATCATACTAACCCAATTTCCTAGCAAGTATGATTATGTACTCAAACACCCCATTTGTTCAAGTATTTCATGATTACTATCAGATATGATGATTCTAATCATAATTATATCATCAAATTCATCATATGATTAATACCCACTTATCCTAGTATGGTATATCATCAAATCATTCAAATTATAGCATCATATGTATAATTTTCACTTAGGGTTTAGTTCCTAAGCAAGTATATATCACTAATTCAATTATAGCTTCACTAATTCATTCATAATTCGCGATTATGATGATTATCCAAATTTCACAACTTCACAAATCATCAAAATTTGACATACCTTATGATCCCCTAGCTTGGGTGATCATTAATTCACGTTCAATTGTGAATTTGAGCTTCGATTGAGCCTTTAATTTGATGATATTGTTGAAAGTTAGGGTTTTGAAGCTCCTGGGAAGCTTTTGGTCGAACAGAACTCCTAGAACACACACTGAATGTGTGTTTTAGGTTTTTAAAATTCTTTTATAATTAGAATTTCAAGTTTATCCACTTTGGCCCCTCTTGTTTGGTTAGTTTATTAAGTAGGCCACAACCCACTTAATTTCTAATAATTATTCCCACTTATTAACTAGGTTAAACATTCCTAGTTAAATTAGTGGGCTCGAGGAATTCGTGACTAAGTTTATTTTAAGTCCCGTTAACTCGGGCTTCTATAAACTTTATTTTCTCAAAAGCATTCTTTTCCATTTATATTAAATATCAGATTAAGTTATATAAATTCTAATATTTTCCGGGTTAATTTTACCACTAACGGTACTTTACCCGTCTTTTAAATATTAACATGGTTTGATTACCAAACCCGTTTTCGGGGTGTTACACCAGTGATCAACAAAAGAGTTATGCCAATCATAGGCGAAAGCCATTGGAGTTTCAAGTAGGAGATAAAGTATTATTAAAGGTTTCTCCATGGAAAAGAGTGGTCAGATTCATTAAAAGGGAAAAGCTAAGCCCTAGGTATGTTGGACCTTTTGAGATTATTAGAAGAATAGGACTAGTAGCCTACCAGCTACAACTGCCAGAGGAAATGACAGGAATACATGATGTATTTCATGTATGTAATCTCAAAAAGTGCCTAGCCAATGAATCATTAGTGGTACCTCTTAAGGATATAGAGGCAAATGAAAAACTTAAGTTTGTAGAGAAGCCTCTACAGATTGAAGACAGGAAGATGAAGAACCTCAAATACATGAGATTGGTTCTAGTCAAAGTAAAATGAGATTCCAAGAGAGGACCAGAATACACTTGGGAGCTTGAATCAGAGATGTAGAGGAAATATCCACACATGTTCCATTAGACCTCAAGGACGAGTTCTAAAACAAGGTGGGGAGGATATAACAACCCTCCTAAAATATTTATAACACCCCTATATGTCCTAAAATACACCCCGTATATGAAAAACGACCCTAAATACCTTTAATTTAATAAAAATTAAATAAAAACAAATATATACTCACTCGCGGGGCGCGACAGAGCCAAGAAAGGCTGTCGCGAGCCGCGACCTCCATGACACCAGGCCTCACCCTGAGCTGCCACGTGTCCTGCCACTCGTCGAGCCTATACTCGTGGCTGATCCAGGCTATGCCCTACCCCACCTAGCTCACGGGGCGCGAGAAACCCCTTGATCTCTCTCGCGGACCGCCATAAACCTACTGTCAGGCCCTATAAACAGAGAAGATCGTCCCAGTTCACAAATCACTCACAATTCGAATCTCTCTCTCAATTCTGAATAGTAAAAGTAATTCCGGAGTGTTATACCCACTAAAATAGCGAAGCTCTGCCTCAATGTAAGTGTCATAACCCCCGGTTACGTATTAGATACGCTGCCCGATTGATCTAGTGCTCCGTAACGCATGTCGAGGCTCTGCTTGACTCAGTCGTTGGAGTTCTGTCTCGGGGAGGGTATAACTATGTGGCATCCACTTTACTTAACGATCAAACATTCATTATATATTTTTTTAACAAAAATTGGGCATGACCCATTCGTAACATTAACGTTTCCCTGTTTTTACAATATAATTCAAAATCAACCCAAGGGTTTCAAACGTTCTTAAAACACTTACTACTATTCTAGACATACGGCTAACATTTACATTAACAAAATGATTTTTGACCCATTAGTAAAAGATAACATGGTCCGGAAGCGCAAAAAGGTCAATTTAGTGTGTTCGTCCGAGCTCGCCAACTTCAAACATGAGATTTACCTATCATGCACAACATCAAACATTAGTTAATTCACAATGCTCAAACAAAATCCATAACATACCTTACATACTTTTAATCAACCCATTAACAATTTACCAAATCATTGACAAATCTTGTTTACAACATTCTTTTCATTAAACATCCCTTCCATTAAGTTTCTTTCATTCCAACATCTCGATACATTCATACATCCATATCATTCGACCCATTCATAATGAGCCCATATTCAAACGTCCATAATAATCGTCGTTGTCCTAATTTACCCATTTACAACAGGTAACCCTTATCATACATGCCTAGCATAACATATCATTTTGACCCGTTTACAACAAGTCGTTACTTAACCATCTCATAATCCTACTTTCCATACAATTTTATCCCACTTGAGTGGTCATTATACATCCGACACTATTGTGTCGCTTATCCGTTTTCTAACATATAACATATCGACATTTGAACCAATAACAACACACAACTCAACATTTAGGATTAATAACTAAACCTTCATCCGTAGGACAACATAAAAGAAGAATTAAGTTCATATGAACTTACCGTGATCCTGAGCTCCTTGTGCTTTGGAGTGACTTGCCCTTTCTTCCTTCTTATTTCCTGGACATCATAACTTTATTCACTTAGCTTCCATTACTTTCACATTCCTTATTATCCAATATGACATTTATAATTCACATACATTCCCACCATGATTACATCTCATCAATTTAGAAAATTTTCATACAAAATCACATCTAAATTCATTTAGACATTTCATTAAACACATGGTGCGCATACTATCTCCAAGGCATGATGTACAAGTAATTATAACATGTCCATCCTATCTCATCAATGGTTAATCATAATCTTTCATAATAATAATCATTACCCTAATCCATAACATACTATTTTGACCATGAACATATGGTTCCAAATCAATTATTCATAACAATTTCATCAACAACAATCAAATTAACATGTAGAACTTCACAATTTTAACCATTACTTGACATGCAAGTGGGTTTTGCCCTAATCATGCTCATATTCAAAATTTAGCATCTATTGATGTCTAGACATTCATAGCAACCATTAATCTTACTAAATTTTGCATTACATTCATGAATTACACTAAACCCACATAATCAAACATCATCAAATCAAGGAATTTCACTTACTTGAGATCAAGAATACTTAGACAATCAGAATTCTTAGCTCATGCATTCGATTCTTCACTAATTTGGCTTTCAATTGATGGAATTTTAGAGATTTAGGGTTTTAAGAGGGAAGGAGTCCCTCCTGGCTTCCTCACGATCGCACACCAGACTCAAGTCTGGTTTCTTTTTTTTTTTTATCATGTTTTATAACAATATTTACACATCTAGTCCCTCATCATTTAGTCCCCATTCACTTTAGTAATTTACCTTCTAACTTAATCATCTTTCTTTTATTAACTTTTATTTTGACATAATTCTATATATTTTCCATTTTAACTTATTAAAACGTCACTACACATTATACTTTTAGGACATACGAGAAATTGGGGTGTTACAAGTCTACCCCCCTTAAAGAAGGTTTCATCCCCGAAACCTGAATACGTACCAAATAAATTCTGGGTAATGTTTTCGCATTTCATCCTCCGCTTCCCATGTGAGATCCGACCCTTTTCGATGTTGCCATTGGACCAACACTTGTCGAACGGATTTGTTGCGGGGTTGCTTTACTTTAAAATCCTTTATTGCGATGGGCTTTTCAACATAATTTAATTTCTCATCCACTTCAATATCATCCAAAGGCATGTATGCTGTCTCATCCACGAGGCACTTTCGCAATTGCGATACATGAAATGTGTTATGAATCCCATCCAACGCGGGTGGTAATTCTAACTGATACGCCACCGTCCCCACCCGAGCGAGTATTTTGAATGATCTGATGTATCGAGGACATAGCTTCCCGCGTTCACGAAAACGAATTATCCCTTTCCATGGAGAGACTTTTAGTAACACATTATCTCCCACTTGAAACTCAATTGGTCGCCTTCGTCGATCCATATAAGACTTTTGTCTATCTTGCGCCGCCTTAATTCTTGATCTAACCATATCAATCTTTTCATTCGTTTTGGCTACTACATCCTTTGACACGAGTTTGCGCTGACCCACTTCCCCCCACCAAACCGGGGTTCTACATTTCCTTCCATAGAGCATTTCATAAGGGGCGATTTTTATGCTGTTATGATAACTATTGTTATATGAAAATTCTACCAAGGGTAGATGATCATCTCAGCTTCCCCCAAAATCCATGACACACGCCCTTAACATATCAACTAATGTTTGTAGAGTTCGTTCTGATTGACCCTCGGTTTGAGGGTGGTAGGTGGTGCTAATATGTAACTGGGTCCCCATTTCTTCATGAAACTTCCTCCAGTAACGAGATGTGAATCGGGTATCCCGGTCAGATACTATAGACACCGGAACCCCATGTCGGGATATAATCTCGTTTATATAAACTTCCGCCATCTTTTCTGAATTATAAGTTTCCCGAATGGGTAAGAAATGTGCACTTTTGGTCAGTCGATCAACGACCACCCATATTGCATCGTGCCCTTTTCTTGTCTTGGGAAGCTTAGTCACCAAATCCATCTTTACATGCTCCCACTTCCATACCGGTATCTCTAACGGTTGCAATTTCCCATACGGTCTTTGGTGTTCGGCCTTTACTTGGGAGCATGTCAAACACTTAGCCACATACTTGACAATATCTCTTTTCATTCCCGGCCACCAATAATTCATCCTCAAGTCTCGATACATTTTTGTAGCTCCTGGATGAACAGAGTATCGAGACTTGTGTGCCTCATTCAAAAGTAATTTTTTCACATCACATTCCCGAGGTATCCAGATTCGACCATACCTCGTTTTCATACCATTTACATTCTCATTCAACTCGTGGGTAAATCCTTTCGTCCTTTCTTTCTTTGAGTCCTCGGCATCCAAGGACTTAATTTGAGCCTCTCGTATTTATTCAAGAAGTTTGGAAGTGACTACCATTTTCATTGATCTTACCTGAATCGGGGGCGGGTACTCCTTTCGACTTAGAGAATTCGCCACTACGTTAGCCTTCCCGTGATGATAGTGGATATCACAATCGTAATCTTTTATGAGTTCCAACCATCTACGTTGCCTCATATTAAGATCTTTCTGCTCGAAGAAATATTTGAGGCTTTTATGATCCGAGTAAATAGTACATTTCACCCCATATAGGTAGTGCCTCCATATCTTCAAGGTAAATACAACCGTCGCCAACTCTAGATCGTGGGTTGGGTAATTATTTTCGTGTTGCTTATGTTGTCTTGAAGCATAAGCAACGACTTTACCCATTTGCATTAGTACACACCCAAGACCTTGATGGGAGGCCTCAGTATATACCACCAAATCATTCGTTCCATCCGGTAATGTCAACACAGGGGAACTTGAGAGCTTTTCTTTCAACGCCTGAAACGCTTTTTCTTGTTCTTCGCCCCATAAAAACTTCTCACTTTTCTTCGTTAACTTTGTCATGGGCGAGGCTATTTTGGAGAAATCCTGGATAAATCTCCTGTAATAACCAGCCAAGCCCAAAAAGCTTCTTATCTCGCTTGGATTCTTCGGGGGTACCCAATTCATTACTGCCTTTACTTTGGACGGGTCCACATGGACGCCGTCCGCATTGATTACATGACCCAAAAATTGTACTTCTCTAAGCCAAAAGGCACATTTTGAGAACTTTGCATATAACCTTTCCTTGCGGAGCGTCTCCAGCACATCATGTAAGTGTAAAGCATGCTCAGCTTCACTTCGGGAGTACACTAGTATATCATCAATAAAAATGATTACATACTTATCAAGCATAAGCTGACACACCCGATTCATTAGATCCATAAATGCAGCTGGCGCGTTTGTTAAGCCAAAGGACATTACTAAGAACTCGTAATGTCCATACCGCGTTCGAAATGCAGTTTTCGGCACATCCTCTTCTCGTACCCGCAGTTGGTGATATCCCGATCGCAAATCAATCTTTGAAAACCAGCTCGCCCCAAATTGGTCGAATAAATCGTCAATTCTGGGTAAGGGGTAACGATTCTTCACCGTTAACTTGTTCAACTCCCGATAGTCAATGCACATTCGCATCGAACCATCTTTCTTCCTTACGAATAATACGGGTGCTCCCCATGGCGAAACATTTGGTCGAATAAAATCTTTGTCGAGCAGTTCTTGAAGTTGGTCATCAATTCTTTCATTTCGGTCGGGCCCAACCGATAAGGAGCTTTAGCTACCGGTACGGCTCCCGGGGTAAGCTGTATCTTAAACTCCACTTCACGTTCGGGCGGAAGCCCCGGTAAATCCTCCGAAAATACATCCGGATATTGATTCACTACTTTCACATTTTCCAGCTTCGGTACAACTTGATTGATATCGATCACGTAAGACAAATACACCTTTCCTCTGTTCTTTACATACTTGACAGCTTCAATAATAGAACAAAATTTCGACTTGTCGACCCTATCCCCTTGAATACTTACCCGCTTTCCCTCCGAGGTTACTACTTGAATAACTTTCTTTTCACATTGTATTTCAGCATGATTTTGGACCAGCCAATCCATTCCCACAACTACTTTAAATTCCCCCATACACATTGGAACGAGGTCTATGCTAAATTCCTCATCTTCAATCAAGATCTTATAGTTTCTACATACATCATGCAATAGGTAACTTTTGCTATCCGCTACTTCCACTTCTAAAGGTACTAACATCTTTTCAAGCATAAAGGAAGGATGACATAAAAGCTCATTCGAAACAAATGACCTACTAGCCCCGGAATCAAATAAAACATTTACAGGTATTGAATTTACAAAGAATATACCTGAAACTACTTCCGGGTGAGACTTTGCTTCTTCAGACGTTATCTGGAACATCCTTCCACGAGCCCTAGACGGCTCCTCTTTCTTTCCTTCTTTTCTAGGCGTTTGTTGGAGCTTTGGACATTTAGATTTCATGTGCCCCGCTTGATGAAAATTGTAACACGTTTTCTGATTGTCTGGACATCTGTATTACGGATGTCCCTCTTGCCCACACTTGCAGCACCCTTTCTTTCCAAGCAAACATTCACCCGAGTGGTGTTTCCCACACGTCTTGCAAGTCGGAATCCCACTACTTGTCTTCCCTTTCCTGTTTTGATCTTGATATTTTGCCTTTTTTGATGGGTTTGTGTTGGTAGGCTTCTCCGCCACCCTTTTCTCTCCCCGTTCAACCTGCCTTCTTAACTCGATCTCCCTATCTCTTGCCCAGTCGATTAATTCATTCAATGTTGCACACTTGGAGGGATTTACGAACTCCCGATATTCAGCCTTTAACATAGCATGACAACGTATGATTTTCAACCTCTCGGTCCCCGCTATCTCCCCACAAAATTTCACCTTTTCGAGGAACTTATTCGTTATTTCATCAATCGTTTCATCTTTTTGTCGAAGACGTAAGAAGTCTTCTTGAATCTTATCAATTGCGGATTGTGGGCTATGATATTTCAGAAATGGCTCTTTGAACTGTTGCCATGTTAACGTTTGTACTTTGTCATCCCCCAATTCCTTCGAATGTGCGTCCTACCAATCCTTTGATTGGAGTTGTAGGAGACCCGCTGCAAACATTACTTGGTCTTCCACTTTGCATCTACTTCTCACAAACACCGCCTTAGTGCTTGAAATCCACCTTTGACAGGCTATCGGGTCAATTTCCCCTTTGTACGGAAAGGGGTTACATGCCATGAATTCCTTGTACGTGCACCTTCGGGTACTTTTCTTTGTTTGTAGTTCATTAATCATCTCCTTTAGCTCCTCCACCTTGGACGTTACTATGGTATCGACTCCCCCCAATACTTGACCTTCCACCTCTTGAGCTAGTCGGGGAATACTAGCTTCAATCACTTTCTCTACTTCTTCCACAATCATTGTTCTCATTTCATTTCGGTGTGCTTCATCGTCATCATTTACATTCACCACATCAGCCATCTACATAAAAAATTCATTATACTCATTAGATTTCATTTCATACTTCCCATCATCATGTTTCAACATCATTTTATCATGACACATTCCATTCATCATTCATACTTCATGCCTTATCGTCATTGACGATCGTATCGTATCATATCAACCGAATTCTTTAATCATAACAAATTTTCCTTCTCATCATTCACATGTACCTTTCCTTCATCATTTGATTATCAAATTTGCCTTAAACATTGTTTATAAGGCCTTTAAAGTTAATTAAAATGAGCCCCGTATTCAAAATCATCAAAACAAAAAATTTGGGAACATATGGGGTGCTCGCATGGCGCGAGGGCCTACCTGTAACAACTCCTATAAAAAAGTCTTAATTATTATTTTAATTATCCAATAGGAAACCCTAATTAAGACACCCAAGTGATTCTGCACAAACCCTAAAATTTTCAGAACAATTAGAATCAGGATCTGGGCCCCTAAAACTCAGGGGGGTAAACCCTAGTTACGATTATCTAAATTATGTGTTGTCAAATTCGAATTTTTCAATTTCATCAACTCAGCAGGCCTAGTCCCACACGTGGCAACCCTATAGTGAAAATGTGTACCTTACGGACCGTAAGGGATTATGCTTACGGTCCGTAAGCAATGTCAAATTCGTGTATAAATAGCAGACTTTGGGACTTGAAATTGGGCGCTTGAACGACGTAAAAAGTCAAAATATACACTGAGATACGCTCTGTTTACCACAATTAACACACACGGATCACTAATCGACGCCGCAATACAGGGTAATAACTCGATCGCTGCTACGATTCAATGTCCGATCGATTAAACTATCCAATGGATGTTTAAGTGCTGCCCACATTAGGGTTTATGCTTTGTCATTCGTCGTTAATTCGATGGATGTTTAAGTATCGCACTTTGTCATTCGATGTGAGGGTTTGATCTCGTGAGTTATCGTAAATGCTGTATTAAGTTACTGACCGAATTGTGTGCCTATTATTAATTTAGGTTAAAAGGCTAATCAGTAGGCTAGACTCTGCTCAAAATTAAATCTGCAATGTGAGTCATTCTCTTTTTATCAACTATTTTACAATACCTCAAATTATTTTCAAAGGTTATAATTACAGGGACTAAGTCGTGGATATCTTGAATCATTGGCTAATGGGGTATTGTGCACATTACTAATTTTCTCCCAGTTAGGTTCATTGACCTAATAGTGGTATGACCATCGTCACCATTGTGACATGTCACCAGATAAAAATAAGATAGAAGCCATTGTAATCGCTCTTATGTTGTAATTAATAACTATGCATCATTTTATGTAAATAGAATGATTCACTCAGTATTCCCGCTGACAAAACCTTTTTCAAACATGTTTCAGGTGATCTGTTAGGATCCAGGAAAAGTGCCGTGAAGCACTACAAGCTTAAGGAAGTGGCTCAGGATAAAATAAAGAAACATGTTTTGTAAAATAAAAGATTTCTTCGTGAAATCAAATGATTGTAATAAATTATATATATTAATTATCAGATGGAAAACGCTAATAATGAACCAGTTAATGAGGTTAATCAATCTGAGCAACAACCGGGGGATCAATATATGACTAGACAGGATATAGAAAATATCGTTGCTCAAGGGATAGCCAACGCTATTCCAGCAATAGTTGCTCAAGGGATAGCCAACGCTATTCCAGCAATCGTTGCTGTTGTTAAAAATCCAATCGAACCGCAACAAATCGTTCCTAGCAAACGTATTTCTGAAGATAACTTCAGTAATAGCGTAAACGGAGGCAATAATCATACTAATCATGAGAATGAACCACAGCAAGCTCCTCTCCCTAAGAAAATGAAAGCTGCAACGCCTGGTTGCACTTACAAAGAATTTCTTGCTTGTAAACCCACTGAGTTTGCAGGCAATGAAGGAGCGACTGCGGCACTGCGTTGGTTAGAGAAAACCGAGGCAGTAATTGCCATAAGTAAATGTGCTCAGGATGATCAGGTCACGTACGCGTCAAACCTTTTCAAAGAAGGGGCGCTAGAATGGTGGAATACGGTGTTACAAGCAAAAGGAAGAAGGATGGCGTATGCTATGAACTGGGAAGAATTTAAGAGCTTTGTAGAAAAAAAATTTTGTCCCGAGTATGAAAAGGAACAAATGACAAATAAGTTTCTAACCCACCGGATGGTGGATGTAGATTGTCGTGGGTATACTTCGACATTCTTCGAGTATGCTCGAGTGGTACCAACCCTGGCTTCGCCAGAGCCACTACTTATTTCTCGTTATATTTGGGGATTGATTGCCGAAATCCGTAATATCGTCAAGGCTGCGAAACCTCACACGATTGATGATGCGGTGGATTTAGCCAATACTCTGACTGACGAACTAGTACGAACAAGAGAAGAAAATAGAAGGAAGTAAGTAGCCCAAAAGATTACCCAAGGATTCCGTCCGGGTGACCATAACAATTTCAAGAGAAGAGGGAATGGCCAATCTTCCACTAGCCCATTTTGCAATTCTTGCAAAAGGAAGCATTTTGGAAGATGCAAAGGATATTGCAATTTTTGCAAAATTCCGGGGCATCAAGAAGAAGACTGCAGGAGGCAAAAATTTTCAGTCTGCTACAACTGTGGAGAAGCTGGACATCTTAGGCCAGATTGTCCAAAACTGAACAAACCATCTGACAATAAAGCCAAACCTGCAGAAGGAGCAAAAAGGAACGTAAGAGCCTTCCAACTGACTGCTCAGGAAGCAGAGCTCGTTCCAGATGTGATAACTGGTACGTTCTTAGTTCACAACGTTTACACAAAAGTATTATTTGACTCTGGTGCAAACCAAAGTTTTATAAATACTTCATTCTGCCAAACTCTTAACTTACCTTTAACCAGCATTAGGCAAATTTCTACAATAGAAACGGCAAATGGGAATTCAGTTAAAATAAATAAGGTTCTGCAAAACGTAGAAATAGAACTTTTAAGTCATAAATTTTCTGCAACCCTATTATCTATGAAATTAGTTGAATTCGATGTTGTGTTAGGAATGGATTGGTTAGTAAACAACCATGCTCGAATTATCTGTGATAAGAATTCCATAGAAATTTGTGCACCCACTGGAGAAGTAATAATGAATACAGGAGATAAGCCATGTAAACCCATAAAGTTCATATCAGTAATGAAAGTTGCTAATTATGAACGAAAGCAAGGAATAGTATATATGATTTCAGTAATCATTAATACTAAAGATAAAGAACTTAAGGAAATTTTTGTAGTTTCAGAATACCCAGATGTATTCCCAGAAGAGTTACCAGGGTTACCACCAGATAGGGAGGTATAATTTAGGATTCATCTAATTCTAGGAACTATACCGATAGCCAAGGCACCTTATCGGTTAATACCCACAGAAATATTAAAACTGAAAAAGTAATTAGATGAATTATTAAGTAAAGGTTTCATACAACCTATTTTATCCCCGTGGGGGGGGGGGGGGGGCACCAGTGTTATTTGTTAAGAAAAAGGATGATTCGATGAGAATGTGTATTGATTATAGGGAATTGAATAAGGTTACAATTAAGAATCGATACCCATTACCTAGAATTGATGATCTATTCGATCAATTCCAGGGAGATAGATATTTTTCTAAGATCGACTTACGTTCCAGATATCATCAATTGAAATTACAAGAGGAAGACATACCTAAAACTGCTTTCAGGACTAGGTATGGTCATTATAAGTTTACAATCATGCCCTTCGGATTAACGAATGCACCTGCAGCATTCATGGACATGATGAATAGGATCTGTAAACCATATTTGGATAAATTTGTAATTATTTTCATCGACGATATACTTATTTATTCTAAAAGTCAGTAAGAACATTGTCAGCACTCTTAACATTGTTAAGAAAAGAGAGCTTTACGCCAAATTCTCGAAGTGTGAATTTTGGCTGCCAGAAGTGCAATTTCTAGGTCATATGGTAAATCATGAAGGTATTCACGTAGATCCTGCTAAGATAGCAGCAATTACCAAATGGAAGGTTCCGCAATCCGCAATGGAAATTAGGAGTTTTGTAGGTTTAGCCGGATACTATAGACGGTTTATTAAGGATTTTTCCAAGATAGCTATACCATTAACTAAGTTAACCAGTAAAACAGTTAAGTTTGAATGGGGACTTAAACAAGAAGAAGCCTTTAGGATCTTAAAGCATAAATTAACAAATGCCCCAATCCTAGCCTTACCAGAAGGAACAGGAGATTTTAAAGTATATGGTGATGCTTCAAAGCTAGGATTTGGATGTGTGTTAATGCAACGCAAAAAGGTAATTGCGTATGCATCAAGGCAATTGAAAAAGCACGAAGAAAACTATACCACTCATGACTTAGAATTAGGAGCCATAATTTTTGCCCTTAAGATTTGGAGACATTATCTATATGGAAGTAAGTTTACTGTCTATACGGATCATAAGAATTTAAGATATATATTTGGGCAACAAGAATTAAACATGAGGCAAAGGAGATGGATGAAAATCCTAAAGTGACTACGACTGGGATATTCAGTATCACGAAGGAAAGGCTGAAGACGGCTAGAGATCGCCAGAAGAGTTATACAGATAATAGACGAAAGCCGTTGGAGTTTCAAGTTGGAGACAAAATGCTATTGAAAGTATCTCCTTGGAAAGGAGTTGTTAGATTCGGTAAGAAAGGAAAGCTAAGTCCAAGGTACGTAGGACCATTTCCAGTGATCCAACGTATAGGACCAGTTGCTTATCGTTTACAACTACCAGGAGAGTTAGCTGGAGTACATGATGTATTTCATGTATCCAATCTCAAGAAATGTCTATCAGAGGAATCTTTGATAGTACCTCTCCAAGATATAAAGGTAAACGAAAAATAAAAATTTGTAGAGAAACTTCTTCAGATAGAAGATAGAAAGATCAAATTTCTCAAAACACAAACGATTAGTGTTAGTTCAAGTAAAGTGGGATTCAAAGATAGGACCCTAATACACTTGGGAACTGGAATCAGAAAAGAAGCGAAAGTATCCTCAATTATTCCAGTAAATCTCGAGGACGAGTTTTTTATTAAGGTGGGAAAAATGTAACAACTCCTATAAAAAAGTCTTAATTATTATTTTAATTATCCAATAGGAAACCCTAATTAAGACACCCAAGTGATTCTGCACAAACCCTAAAATTTTCAGAACAATCAGAATCAGGATCAGGGCCACTAAAACTCAGGGGGGTAAACCCTAGTTACGATTATCTAAATTATGTGCTGTCAAATTCGAATTTTTCAATTTCATCAACTCAGCAGGCCTAGTCCCACACGTGGCAACCCTATAGTGAAAATGTGTACCTTACGGACCGTAAGGGATTATGCTTACGGTCCGTAAGCAATGTCAAATTCGTGTATAAATAGCAGACTTTGGGACTTGAAATTGGGCGCTTGAACGACGTAAAAAGTCGAAATATACACTGAGATACGCTCTGTTTACCACAATTAACACACACGGATCACAAATCGACGCCGCAATACAGGGTAATAACTCGATCGCTGCTACGATTCAATGTCCGATCGATTAAACTATCCAATGGATGTTTAAGTGTTGCCCACATTAGGGTTTATGCTTTGTCATTCGTCGTTAATTCGATGGATGTTTAAGTATCGCACTTTATCATTCGATGTGAGGGTTTGATCTCGTGAGTTATCGTAAATGCTGTATTAAGTTACTGACCGAATTGTGTGCCTGTTATTAATTTAGGTTAAAAGGCTAATCAGTAGGCTAGACTCTGCTCAAAATTAAATCTGCAATGTGAGTCATTCTCTTTTTATCAACTATTTTACAATACCTCAAATTATTTTCAAAGGTTATAATTACAGGGACTAAGTCGTGGATATCTTGAATCATTGGCTAATGGGGTATTGTGCACATTACTAATTTTCTCCCAGTTAGGTTCATTGACCTACTAGGGATAATCATCACTATTTAGGTTCATTGACCTAATAGTGGTATGACCATCGTCACCATTGTGACACGGCGCCATATAAAAATAAGATAGAAGCCACTGTAATCGCTCTTATGCTGTAATTAATAACTATGCATCATTTTATGTAAATAGAATGATTCACTCAGTATTTCCCGCTGACAAAATCTTTTTCAAACATGTTTCAGGTGATCTGTTAGGATCCAGGAAAAGTGCCGTGAAGCACTACAAGCTTAAGGAAGTGGCTCAGGATAAAATAAAGAAACATGTTTTGTAAAATAAAAGATTTCTTCGTGAAATCAAATGATTGTAAATTACCAGGGTTTTATCCCGAGTTATGAAATAAAATAATCAGGATATATTTCAGTTTTAAAAAGATCTTGATAATAAACTTCCGCTGTTAAACTCAATTAATTAAATACCACGGGATTTCTGTCCCGCGGCTCCTGAAACGGGTCAAACCGGGTCGGGGGCCGTGACACTACCCGCCCTTCCGTCGCGTGACGCCACCAACGTCGCGCAGCGCGACGAACATAGGTAGTGGGCGTGGCGCGACGCGACCACCAGTTTTTGACAGAAGGTTCGTTGTTTTGTTGCTGTTAATGCTTAGCTCCATAAATCCTCAAACTTAACTCTTAAAAACATCATATCTCAAGGGATACTAGTCCGTTTTACCCGATTCTTTTTCCTACGCATTCGTAATTTAATTGCGGACCCGTTTAGCATATTCGTTAGCCGTAAGACTCGGTTTAAGGGAAAATAACCTATAAATCCCATTCTATTTCTAACTACAACACAATAAATTTTTACAATTTACTTACTTGCGTAGCGCTTCGGAACGAATACACCTTCATACGAGCTTTTAGTTTGAGTTCAAGCATTTGACTCAAATACTTGAATCCCTCAAACTTTGGCTCTGATACCAACTTGTGGCATCCACTTTACTTAACGATCAAACATTCATTATATTTTTTTTAACAAAAATTGGGCATGACCCATTCGTAACATTGATGTTTCCCTATTTTTACAATATAATTCAAAATCAACCCAAGGGTTTCAAACGTTCTTAAAACACTTACTACTATTCTAGACATACGGTTAACATTTACATTAACAGAATGATTTTTGACCCATTAGTCAAAGATAACATGGTCCGGAAGCGCAAAAAGGGCAATTTAGTGTGTTCGTCCGAGCTTGCCAACTTCAAACATGAGATTTACCTATCATGCACAACATCAAACATTAGTTAATTCACAATGCTCAAACAAAATCCATAACATACCTTACATACTTTTAATCAACCCATTAACAATTTACCAAATCATTGACAAATCTTGTTTACAGCATTCTTTTTATTAAACATCCCTTCCATTAACTTTCTTTCATTCCAACATCTCGATACATTCATACATCCATATCATTCGACCCATTCATAATGAGCCCATATTCAAACGTCCACAATAATCATCGTGCTTGTCCTAATTTACCCATTTACAACAGGTAACCCTTATCATACATGCCTAGCATAACATATCATTTTGACCCGTTTACAACAAGTCGTTACTTAACCATCTCATAATCCTACTTTCCATACAATTTTATCCCACTTGAGTGGTCATTATACATCTGACACTATTGTGTCGCTTATCCGTTTTCTAACATATAACATATCGACATTTGAACCAATAATAACACACAACTCAACATTTAGGATTAATAACTAAACCTTCATCCGTAGAACAACATAAAAGAAGAATTAAGTTCATATGAACTTACCGTGATCCTGAGCTCCTTGTGCTTTGGAGTGACTTGCCCTTTCTTCCTTCTTATTTCCTGGACATCATAACTTTATTCACTTAGCTTCCATTACTTTCACATTCCTTATTATCCAATATGACATTTATAATTCACATACATTCCCACCATGATTACATATCATCAATTTAGCAAATTTTCATACAAAATCACATCTAAATTCATTTAGACATTTCATCAAACACATGGTGCGCATACTATCTCCAAGGTATGATGTACAAGTAATTATAACATGTCCATCCTATCTCATCAATGGTTAATCATAATCTTTCATAATAATAATCATTACCCTAATCCATAACTTACTATTTTGACCATGAACATATGGTTCCAAATCAATTATTCATAACAATTTCATCAACAACAATCAAATTAACATGTAGAACTTCACAATTTCTAACCATTACTTGACATGCAAGTGGGTTTTGCCCTAATCATGCTCATATTCAAAATTTAGCATCTATTGATGTCTAGACATTCATAGCAACCATTAATCATACTAAATTTTGCATCACATTCACGAATTACACTAAACCCACATAATCAAACATCATCAAATCAAGGAATTTCACTTACTTGAGATCAAGAATACTTAGACAATCAGAATTCTTAGCTCATGCATTCGATTCTTCACTAATTTGGCTTTCAATTGATGGAATTTTAGAGATTTAGATGGTGTTTGTTTTTAGGCCAGAAGCACTTCTGGCCACTTATGTCTGCGTCGCGCAGACACGCGCAGACGTTTGAAGTCTGCAGCTTGTTTGTTTTCCGGAAGCACTTCTCACCAAAAAGGTCTTCCCCACCTCTTCCCCACACAGACCTGTTCTTATATCTGCAAACCTCTTCAGAACCTCTTCTCTCTACCATTCAAAACACAGACCTCTGCATCACCTCCACCACCACATCTTCGCCACCACTTCCACCACCACATCTCCGCCACCACCTCCACCCCCACATCTCCGCCACCACCTCCACCACCACTCTCCACAGACAAAACCCCCAAATCGGAACACAAAACCCAGATCGGATTAAACCCAAAACAATCAAGAACACAAAACCCAGATCGGATCTTCAGCTTACCGTAACCGTCAATCTTCAGCTTATTTCTCTGCGTCTCTTTCTCTCCGACGTCTCCCTCTCTTTATTTCTCTCTCCTGCGTCTCTCTCTATCTCTCTCTATGGTGTAGTGGTGACGGTGGTGGCAGTGGTGTAGTGGTGACGGTGGTGGTGGTGGCGGTGGTGTAATGGTGACGGTGGTGGCGGTCGTGTAGTGGTGACGGTGGTGGTGGTGTTGGTAGATGAAGCAGAGAGAGAGAGAGAGAGAGATGGGTGTTCTGTGGGTGTTGTGTGTGTGAGAAGGGGTTTTGTAGAAGTAAAAAAAACAAACCCTCTTCTCCTTGCAGACTGCAGACCTTTGGTCCACCTCTTCTCCTGCAGATGCCTGCAGATGTGGTCCGCAGACTGCAGACCTTTTGCATCTGAAAAAACAAACACCACCTTAGGGTTTTGAGAGGGAATGAGTCCCTCCTGGCTTCCTCACGATCGCACACCAGACTCAAGTCTGGTTTCTTTTTTTTTTATCATGTTTTATAACAATATTTACACATCTAGTCCCTCATCATTTAGTCCCTATTCACTTTAGTAATTTACCTTCTAACTTAATCATCTTTCTTTTATTAACTTTTATTTTGACATAATTCTATATATTTTCCATTTTAACTTATTAAAACATCACTACACATTATACTTTTAGGACATACGAGAAATTGGGGTGTTACAAACTAATGTAAATTTGGGTTATTATACTAACGCGTGTGCATTGTTTATTTAACTAGATTATAACCAGGAAGTCACAAGGAAATACCTAAAATAGCAATGTGAGTGATTCCTCTTTTCACAAATTGTTTTTACAAAACCTCAATTGTTTTTACCTTATATTTAACAGTGATTGAGTATTTGTACTCTACAATTATCATCGGTATGTTGGGGTTTTGTATACAAAATTTGTTACTACACTGTAAGTAGTAACATTACCACCAGTCAGGATTGACAGTACCGTGGGTGGTAATTAAAGTAGATATAAACAAATGTAATTCCTGGATTGCCCTCAATGCTGTAAAATGATAAAAACCTGTTTTAATTAAACTGGGATTCACTCGCCAGTATTTCTTGCTGATAAAATGTTTTTTAAATGCGTTCCAGGTAACAAAATATGAAAGCCAAATAGAAACTAGCTGGAGAGCACTAAAGGCTTGGAAAAGTGGCTATAGAAGTTACCTAAATAAAGAAGAAGTTTTATTTCAATAAATTAGGGTTTATCCCTATAAACATGTTTGTAATGAAAACCTGGGTTTTTCCCATATACTCTTAAATATAAAAATGGGGTGTTTTACTCTGATAAAATATTTCCTAACTACAGTCCTGATGTAAATTCTGCTGCCAAATTAATGATAAACACAGATACCACCAGCTCTGGGCAGGGGTCGGGGGTTGCGACACGGCCCGCGAGCGACCCATTTTATTTGTTTTATTTGATTTTTGTTAAAATTAATGTTATACGGGGTATTTTAGGAGCGTTTTAGGGATGTTTTACGAGGGTTATTATAATGTCGAATAAACAAGGAGTTTTGAAAAGTTACCTTATGGTGTAAACCATAATGGGTAAAATGGTAATTTGGTCACGAGTTGACAAATAAATAATAGTTTTGAAAAAGATACCCTATGGCTAAGTCATGATGGGTCAAACGAATTAAGAAAGGACTTTTAAGTAATATGATCGTATGGTGTAAACCGAAACGGGCTACAAGGATGAGATGGCAAATAAATACCATCTCACAATGATAAAATGATCACTTAGACCAAACGGGTCAAAAGTTGATGTTATCACCATTTGACAATAATGACTAATGGTCGCTTGTCGAGTTTTGTGCTCACATGGAGAATAGAGTATGGCTTGCATCGCTATTAATTAGCAAATAGTAGTGCAACCTAGTAAAACGGGTCAATACTTAGACCCACGCCATGTACATGTAGTGGCCATACTCTTAATGAGGGTTTGCGGTACGACTAAAGTTAGTTAAGTTAAGAGTGGACACTAGAACACCTCAAGTGAGGTATATCTAGCATGTGGGTAAAACGGCCATTAGAGTCGAAGACATGTTTATAGCGAAAAGTGCATTTGAGTGAGTTTATAACATTGAACGATGGGAGATTTTGTTTTATGTTTTAAGAACATAATAAATTTTAAATAGAACATGGATTAAAGGTGCTCACTTGGTCAAAATAATGAATTGATAAAGATTTGGTTGAATAAAAGCAATGGATTTCGCTAAGTCAACCAAATGGGTCAAAAATGAAGTCTTAATGCATACTTGAATGGTTGCGTTAATGATGACTTCGGCTAATACCCGGTTGATGGGTAGGATTTCAAATATATGTGTAAACCGAGAAACGAAAACGCAGATTATGAGTTATGACTAAAGGATGATGGATTTCGCAAATAGAATTTGTGTTAATTATGTGCAACTATTTTGAGGTTGAACGGGCTGAATAATTATAATGCATATCGGATAACGGATGCGTAAAACTTATGCATAGCAACTCAGGTAATGAGTTAATGTCATAGTTGAAAAATGGGTTTAACCCTTCAGTGAACATTCCTACTGATGGGTGAACATTCTTTAAAATGGATTTAACTATTCAGTGAACATTCCTACTGTTTAGTGAACATTCCTACTGATAGGTTAATATTCTTTAAAATGGCTTTAACTGTTCAGTTCCTACTGTTCAGTGAACATTACTACTGATGGGTGAACATTATTTAAAATGGGTTTAATTATTCAGGGAACATTCCTACTGTTCAGTCGTAGCTTACGGCTGGCAACTACTGACTGAAATAGAACTTGTCTGCCGTAAGTTAGCTTACGGTGGGATATTTATAAAAAACATTGTTTTCGTTGTTTTGAGCTTTCGGGCTTAAATAGGTTAGTTATAAACTCCATATAACTAACGTATTTCATGATTTATAAAATGTATGTAATAATTTGAAGTACCGGATGCCGATCAAGCTATGCGAAGAATCGAACACAACCGAAATTCAAGCTTCCGCTTAGTTTCGTTATTTTACGAAACAAAACAATTATGAACTTTGCAAGAGCTTTATATTTTATGAACGTGTTAACGTGCTAAAGTGTTTTTAAATACTTATGAAATTTTATTGAACCCGAAACATTGTATGAATGTTTATTTGCATTATTTTTATAAAATGCAAAAGTTTTATAAGTTCTTTGTTAAGTAAGCTTGGGTCTTACATATTCCTTGCTTGAATAGATTTGAACTTATTTTATTATATCGTTATGTAAATAAGTATTAATTTTTTTATCCGACTTGAATTGGACAAACTTGATTTTTACAAGACCCACTTTGTGCACTCTCACATAAAAACCCATTGGATCCGCCACTGAAATAAACATAGTACTTCCTAATTTTTTCAAGTGTTGAGTTGTAACCCTAAAAATTCATATTTACAATTTTGATCATATTTTAACATTTTATCAACATTTTGGTCTTATTTGTATAATAAAAGATACACAGTTGCTAACGTAGGTCTTATTGTAACTAGGGTCGTAGTTAACCGCGCGTTACGTAGGGACGTGGTTGGAATTCAGAATGTATAAGACACCTTGATAATCGATAAATAAATTTGTAAAATTAAATAAAATAATATCTAAATGAGTTATGCTATTTCCATCATAACCCCGGCTCCGAACATCAAAATAATTAGAAAAGGTAAAACAATATAGTAAATAACAAAGGTAAAAAAAGGTAAACCAAAAACAAAACAATAGAAACACGGTCGTTTCGGTGCGCTCGTTATAGCAAAGAAAAAGAAACGTTAAAAATATGTTCAAAAGAATATTGGCGCGTTCGTTAAAAAAAGTAAACTAAAAAAACATTCGTCACACTCGTTATATCAAAGAAAAACAAAAGTTAAAAAAAAATGTCTAAAACGGTATTAACGTGTTCATTAAAAAAACTATTTAGAGTAGAAAAGTAATTTGGTTAAAGTAAAAAAAAATACAATAGTTAAAATACATGGGTTTAAAAAAAATTTACATTAAATTAAGAAATAAACTAAATAACAAATATTTACAATTTTGGTCATATTTTAACATTTTATCAGCATTTTGATCTTATTTGTATATATACAAGTTTGGTTAAAATAAAATTAAAATAAAATAGTTAAACTACATGGGTTTTAAATAAAAAACTTTACATTAAATAACGAAATAAACTAAATAACAAATATTTACAATTTTGGCCATATTTTAACATTTTATAAACATTTTGGTCTTATTTGTATATTTACAATTTTGTATATAGTATAATAAAAGCTCTCACTATTCTCACACCCTATATCTAGTTATAAATCCTTTTTTACCCCCTCTCTCTATATATCTATAGTGGAGAGTTCAAATGAGAAGAAACTTCATTAAAACAACCTCCGACCTAAACGGGCAAAAGGCCAAACAAAACAACAAACGCCCTCGACCCAAACAGGCAAAAGGCAAAATTACAACATATACAATGGGTATTTACACCACTCCGCCCAATTAATATAATTACATTGAGATTTGTTTTTAACCCAAGCAAAACCTTTCGACTTTATCTCCCTGTGATATCGTGCAGACTACACTTATTCTGGTTGAAAATCGTCTCGTTCCTTCCTTTCCATATGCACCAGCATGAGATAATAGACAGCCCGTAAATGATCTTCTCCGCCTTCTTACCTCTCGTGATTAACTTGTGAATGTCCATAATGTCTTTGAACTCAAAAAAGAATAACGGCGGAATGTTACACCAAACACTGAAATCCGACCACACCTGAATAGCCATCGGGCAAGCAGTGAATATATGGTCCACCGTTTCCTCGTATTCGTCGCAGAAAGGACACATGACCGAATTTATATTCACATTCCTTCTTCTTAAATTAGATCTCAAAGGAAGCCTATCCATGTTGCCTTTCCAGGCCATAATATTACACTTGATTGGGACCCATTTACACCACACAAAGTCACAAATTTAGGAGGATGACTTGTGCCTCTATCAATAATCAAAGCCTTTTTTACCGACTTAACTGAAAAACCATTCAGACTGTCGATCCTCCAATTCCACACATCCTTAACGTTGGAGAGACTCACAAGGCTGAGGACCTTAATACATTCCTGCCATTCCTTTATCTCCTCTTCAGACTCAGGTTGTCTAAATCATTGCCAGGAGTAAAAACCATTTCCATGGCCTGTCACACTCTCAAAATACCACCTAGGGAATGTCCCTGTTAGGCGTGTGACGTACCAACATCGAGCCACTAATTACATGAAACCCATTCAAGTTTATAAATAAAATCCCCAATTATTAATGAAAAATGTCATCAACAAGTTTAAATGAAAACCAACATGTTCAGCGGAAGCAAATAATAAACCAAAGTTAAACTGTTTCGAAACCATTGTATAGTATTAATAATTCAATCACATGAATCCCTCCAATAAACCCATGACCACTCCAGCTACTCCAGACAGCAAGTTCCCAAATCCAAGATATCTAACGACATGCGAGCATGCAACAAGTGTATCAGACAACGCTGGTGAGTTCATAGTTTTACGAAAACGTTGGTTACCAAGTGTTTAGTTAATCCATTGAATTTAATGTTGATAATACCCCGAATACAAGACGGCTCCTGATTTACATTGCCCTTTCTCCAATGCTCCTATCAAAGCATTGGTCATGACTAGGTCATTAGTTCAACGCCCGTCCTCCCAGGTACGGGGTGAGGTTGCCAAACCTAAGTAGCGCTACTAACTAATATCATGTTACCTCTCAGGTAACCAAACAACACGGAGGGACTTTTAAGGTGATAGGATGAGTATATTATCTAACATTACCGATTTACAACAAGACGTATTCCTATCAGGAATACCCAAACAAGTTACCCAAAGACTGTCCCAACCACCGGGACGCATGCTCAAGAGAGATAAACTCACCTTCTGTTTTGCTCGGTAAGATTTATTACTTCTACACTTTAAATGTTAAACCCGTTACACGCGACCTAATGTATAGTAAACATAAGTACACATACACAGGGTCATGCAATGTCCTAGTGTTTCCAAACAACTCAAGGTTTAAATAATCCAGGTTAAACAGCTGTCATATCATAACATACACTTAATATTATATATCTTTATGTCTGTTGACACATTTCTGCCATCAAACACATAATCACATATTACCGATGTGCACATAGCATAAGGAATCCTAAATCAACAGATTGCATTTACACACATATACTGAATTAGTCATATCTCAACATAGCATGTCATAATCTCGTTACACACAATTCCTTCACTAACTGGTTGGTCATATACATAAATCTCATCATCTTACACACATTATGCAATTATAATCCAAACACTTAACACATAACCCAAATGTTTTCCCCTACATCCTACCCGGCCCGCATATATATATAACCCACACCAACTGTGACCCAGGCTCACTCGTCTATAACCCGACTAAACTGTGTGATTTCCCAAAGTGTTCGGCCCAAACTGTACAATAGCCCAAGTGTTTGTGCAACCCAAACATGTCTACATATCTACGTGAATGTTACACGAATCAAAACTAGTTCCTTATTCCTGACCAGTATTTACTATCATAATACACACTGGATAGAGAGTCAAGACTTCTGGGCCGATAACACACGTGAATTGGTGAACAAGAAGTCAACATATATGCATGCAACCATAGGGGACTTGAACATCACATCATCCATTAAAACATTTGACTTGGAGACTTAAAAGAAAAACGAATTGTTTTGGAGTAGGGCATTATTTTTAGTTTATTATTTTTAAGAATGATAAACCGAAGAATAATATCCCTTGGCGGCAGTTTTATAGGGGGCACGTAGCATCAATGAAATCAATTCTTTTGGGCAGCCATATCACGTGCAAGGCAACACTTATAATTTTGGGGACTTTAGTTACGGCACATGCAAGAATTAATTAGAGGGTTTTATCCATCAAAAACTTCAACAAACATCATGACAAAAGTGACGGCAGACTTCAATACTTACTGTTATAATACCATTGATGTTCAAGCATGATCAAGATTACATACAAACTATCAAGTTATAATATCAAAAGTCTTGGTCCACGCTAATTCATGTTGTTCAACAATTCCACATTCTTAAAACCGATCTATCACCATGTATTCGGAAGATTACATGCAACATATTAATCACTATATAATCAAGAAATCACATATATAACATATTAATTACTAACTGTTCACGGTATTACATATAATAGGGGACCAAAACAACAAAAAGGGTGTCATTGACTAACCGAAGATAACCGAGATGCAAGATGAAATCAAAGGAAAAAGCTTCACGAAAGAGAGAGATGTTGCCGTTGGGTTCCAGGAGAGCTCTAGGGTTATTATGTTTACAAAATAATACCTACGTATTCCTAATCATGTAGTATACCACCCACCAAAAGGGTTTGGGCCGATGTTATTAAGTGTGGCCCAATTATATGTGTGGCAGCCCAGGCTCATGTGCTATGGCCCAATTAGTCCAAACACTTAAACTGATCCAACCCACACACTTAGTTATACTCACGTACGTTTACACTCGACAAGTTTAACGTAGCAAAATGTTTAATAAAATGTTTAATATAGAAAGACGTGAAATGAGCGCATTAGGAAAAGTTAGAATCACGAGACTGAGCGACACTGACCATGAAAGTTCGGGTTGTCACATCATCCCCAACTTGAAGAGGAATTTCGTCCCGAAATTCGCTAATGATATCAGAAGTTGATACAACCGCTTGAACAACTGAGGATACTAGAGCTTACTCCGATCATCGCATTCCCACGTGAACTCCGGTCCATGTCTTGAGTTCCAACGAACTTCTCATGATTGGAATTCGACTACGCTAGCGAATCTTGATGTCCTAGTCCATGATTTCAGTAGATCCCTCAACAACTGCAACTTGTCATTAACCTCAGAATCTAATAAGGGTATCACAAGCGTTTCATCGGACAAACATTGTCTTAGATTCGAGACATAAATGATATCATGCACGTTACCCAATTCGTCGGGTAACTCGAGTTTGTAGGCGGCGTGACCAATGCTTTCTAGAATTCTGAATAACTCAACGTAATGTAAATTAAGGTTGCCACGCTTCCCAAGTGTACCACATCCTCCCAGGGTGAGATTTTCAACATGATACGACCGTCTACAATGAACTCCCAGTGTTTCCTAAGCTTATCATCTCTCCTGACGGTCACTCGTTACCGCCAAACAATTTCCGATTCAAGCAATCTTCCCAAGAGTTTCAGGTGCAGGTCCTGGACCTGTGATTAGGTTTTCATCTATCCTAATCCGACAAGGAGATTAGCGTTACTGTTCATGCAATGCCTCAAACAGAGTTGTCTAAATACCAGAATGGTGACTGCTATGGTAAAACGCAGCCAAAGATACGTGTCCTTACAATTTTCGCCAAGTCAATCACACACATGCTCGTAGCATGTCTTCGAGTGTCTGGGGGTTCGTTTACGCTGACCATTTGTCCTATGGTGAAAAGTAATGCTCATGTCTAGACATGAACCAAGAGGGTTGTGCAATGCCTGTCATAACCAGGTATAGACCAAAATCAGGGGTAGCAGAAGTTGGCACCTCGTGCCTAAAACCGCCCTTCACAAGTAGTTACTCAGAGGATGCGAAGGCTTGACAATCTTCCTTGTTTGCAAGAAAGTGTACCGATTACATGCAACAATCAACGAGCACCCAAGTGATGTTATTTCCGTTCTGAGTTTCAGGTAGTCCAGTGACAAAATTCGTGGTAGTCTATTCCCAAACATTGCTGACACTCCACCTTGACTTTTCCACAAGTCAAACGTTTGTCACAAACATTGCTAGGTGGGCCTTCATGCCCGATCACTAGCGCAAGATTTATAGATCCTAACATTTCTCATCAAAACCTCGTCGACTAGAATATCGAGGCCGGTGTGCTTTGCTCAACACGAGTTCCCTACAGTTGTCGTATAATGAGGCCCACATTCGTTTCATGAGGTAACGGATATCGTCCGACTTGCCAAGAGTTGCTCTTCCATGCCCCGCATGGACCCAGCTTGAAAATTTCTTCCTTCAGTGCTTTGGGTTGAACAGAGCGAGTCCGATCAGGTAGGTTAGAGTCGGTAGTGAGTTGCAATGCTCGCACGCGTTTAGGTTCCACAGTCGTAATCATTCAAAAGTTTCATCCAGCGATGTCATTACATGTTTAGCTTCTTCGAAACAAGGGTGCACGGGAGGCCCTTGTGATCGGTCTAAGTAGTGCATTTGGTACCATCCAAGTAATGCCTCCAACTTAAATCCAAAGACCATGGTTTCCAACACAGGTTGTGACTCGTGTGATTCTTCTTGTAATTCCAATACGTAAACCATCACTTTCCCATGTTGTATTGGCGTGTGACTAGGACTCTGATTCGAACCCTTAAGGTATACCACTAGATCACCCGCATCCTCGGGTAAATACGATGCTCGATGCATTGTAGAGTTGACTTTTAAAAGCTGAAAAGACGCCTTCCTGTTTTGTCTCCCACGTGCTATAGAGATTAAAGCTGAGCGATCTTCGATGATTCCATGATGTATCTGCGATAGTATCTAGCGAGACCAAGAAATTGCTGCATCCTCGAAGGAATCTCTGGTGTCAATCTGTTTATAACAAAATGGATTTCAGCGAGACCCACATGTATTCCCACTTCGTTGTTCATATGACCAAAAATGTACCTCTAGAACCCAGTAGTTACATTTAACACGACTTCGCGCGGAGTGGCTCCTCCCTCATGAGCTCTAAAATAAGATACAAGTGCCGCTCATGATGTTCCTTCCTCCTGAAAATGTTTCAAAATGTCATTAAATAACACAGTCGGTTCATGTGATCCATAAAGCTGCCGGTGTGTTGATTAACCCAAAGGTCATGGAATATAAGGTTGCAATGGCAGCATTGCGTTCGATTTTCCATTTCAGGAGCATTCTCTCCTTGGACTTCCATCTGCTGATAGTTTGTTCGTTAGTCATTCCTCGAATGGGGGTTTGGCCCTTGCAATTGGCCGACAAGTTGTCAATACATGGTCGAGGCAAACGGTACTTGACTGTCACCTTATGGACTTCTCGATAATCAGTACACGTACGAAAAGGCTTATTTTCACGGATATAACTGGACTCCCCAAGGCAATAAACTAGGTTCGACTAAACTCCTGTCCAACAGTTCCTGTGGTTGATTAGACAGTTCTTGAAACCCTCCTGGTGCAAGACGGTAAGAAGTACGAGTAATCAGGGCTGCCTCTGGTGCGAGATCAAACTGAGATTCCGACTAACAGTCGTGAAAGTAAACCTGAAAGTTCCTCGAGTAGCACACCGAGAGGAGTCACGAACAACTGATGGATCCCCGATCCTATTTTCCTTAGCCTGACAATCAGAAACTGATACGTGGTTGAAAAACCGGTGATCGTTTATGCTTAAGTTGATGTTTTACGTAGCTTTTAATCGTGAATAGCCTACTTTTAATGGGATTTGTGTTTTACAGGTCTAAAAGAGTTTAAGGAGCTAATTGGGAGCTAAACGGAGCACCGGGAGCGAACGGGATCAACCGGGGATGTGAAATGAACAAAACCGGGTTAACCACGAAGATTAGATGAGTTTTTGGGGGATATTAATGGATTTAAAATGAATATATTGGAAGATGACATGATAGAGGGCTGAATTACGAGTACGTGGGCGAAAACGGTGAGTAAAACGGAGCTATAACGAAGAAGTTATGAAGAAAACAGTTTCGGACAAAACTGGAAAAACTAGAGGTCGTCGCCGACGGGCTCTAGAAACACCCGTCGGCCAGAAAAACGCGTATACAGTTAGTTAAGCCGTCGGATGGTTTCAGCACTTAGGGAGGCCGTCGCCGACGGGCCCCAGGCCGTCGCCGACGGGCAGTGGATCTCTGAAACGCGAATTTCATTTATTTGGGTGATGGGAACGGTTCTAATGGGTGGTTTTTGCATTGAATACGGGAGTTACATGTTTTAGGAGTAAAAAACTTTGTTCTTGGAGCCATTACCACCTACCATTCCACCATCCATCTTTTCTATCAACCCGAATCAAGAACTAAGCATGATCATCATCTTGATTCTTAAACCCTAGTTCCATCCAATTACCAATCCATCCATTCAATCATCCATTCACCATCATCACACATCCAAAACCCTAACCTTCATCCACCAAGTTTCAAGATGGTTTCATTCGCGTTCCAAACTTCCGGTGATCAAGCTCTATCAACCATGAGCGGCTAATCATCTCGGTTTCACCCCGGTGTAGGTAGTTGTTGATTTTAGTGTTTCGAATTGTTCTTGTTTCATCTTAGTGACAATTTGTATTTGGTTTTTGAAACTCTTGATAATAGTATTACATTTGTTGCGAATTCGTGAATTGTCGAGCGATGTTAAAAGTTATGACTTTGCGAAACGGTGATATGTAATTGTGCGTTATCATTGTTAGGATTTACTTGTGTTGATTACAAAGTGTCTTTTTGTCCGTTCTTCGGGACGTTGATAGCTAGTAGCACCTAAGTCACGGTACACTAAATCTGTTAATCGAATGCATTTGAGTTGAAACTAAAACTTGTAGAAATCCTAGGTTAACAATTACCGAAACCGGGTGTGATTCCTTTTTATCATTATTGTTCTAGTAACCATTTTTCTTGCAATCGTTAATTAGTAGTTGTTAACCATTCGCATCAATTCATTTAGTTAAAAATCATATCTCTCCATTAAACGAAAATACAAAAATACTTTAGCAAGCTTCATAAATTGTGACAATTGTTTTCATTCATTCGAATCCACACACAAACCACATACTCTTCGTGGTTCGACCCCTTACTACCACTAACACATTGTTAAGGGTAATTTGGGCTTATAAATATTATCTTTGACCGGAGCGCGACACTCCGATCAAATTTTGGCGCCGTTGCCGGGGAGTGCGTGCGCTTTGTGTTTGGATATTGTTTGAATTTCGTGATTATCTGTTTAAGTTGTGTAGTTTCTTTTTGTACTTTGTCTTTTTCCTTGTTACGCGGGTGTGTTACTTGTGCAGGTTACAGGTAGTGCATGCATACGCGGAACTCCGGGAGGACTTCACCTTTAGTCTACGAACCGGAAATCGAAAGGGTAGCAAGAAGAAATTTAGCAAGCCGATTGGAAGCAACACTTGCTTCTAATCAAACCCATCAAACACCTCAACCCATACCAACCATTGAAACCGATTCAATGGCAAACCAAAACCAAAATTTCAACCAAAACCTTAATCAAAATCAATTCCAAAACCAAAACCCATTCCAATACCGAAGCACCTTCAACCCCACTTCAAATGTTCAACCTATACCTCAAGAACAACCGGGTGGCAACAATTCTAGACCACCCACACCACCTTTCCGAACCCAAAACCCGAACAACAATCAAAGAACACCCCAACAACAAAACCTTCATCGACAAGCTTCCTTACCCCTCAACCTTGATGACCGGAATGTTAACTCCGATCGTCGAGGTAATCGAGATCGTGGCAATCCCACGAACGAAGACCCTTTCTTCAACATAGACGATTTGAGGAACGCCATCCCCGATGACGAACCATATAGTGTTCCCGGTTATCAATCACCGGAACATGTGAGCATACATACGGAAAATTCGGACGATGGGGGATATTATGATGATCGGGTTAACGACGATGAAGATTGGGGATACGTGAATAGGGGAAATGTCTACAATGCGAGAGGCTTTGAAGATGACGAGTTTGGTTATCAAAATGCCAACTTTGTGGGGGATGATGATTATGGGTACGGGAACGTGAGAAATGATGGTTACGGGAACAACCGTCAACCACGAAACAATAACCAACGGAACCGAGATGATGGGTTTTACAACAACAACAATAACAACAATGCTAACCCTAATCGGATTCCTCGTTTCGTGGGAGGTGGTAACCAAAGAGGTAACCAAGGTAGAAATCAAGGTGGGGATAGAAGAGGTGACCGAAGAGACAATCGAAGACCGGTCGATCAAGAGGTTAACGGTCCACAACGTCGTCAACAACCTCCACGGGGAGTGAATGACCGTTTTCGACCGGTGGTCACCGAGAATGATTCACCAATTGTGTGCGAAAGAAGAATGTTCGATTGTAAACCGCATTACATCAATATACTTCCCCACTTCAATGGGAGGTCTAATGATGAACCGTATACACACTTGGCGGAATTTTCATCGATATGCAACATGATTGGGGGACACAATTTCGCATTAGAGGAGGTCAAACTTCGCTTATTCCAATTCTCTTTGAAAGACAAGGCAAAACAGTGGTTCCTCACACTTCCGGCCAACAGTATTCGAACTTGGGAACAAATGCAACAAGCATTTTTGGATGAATATTATTCTATGGCAAAGACCGACGATGCTAGAGATGAAATTCGGTCGTTTCGCCAACTTTCGAGTGAACCACTACATGAAGCATTCACCCGATTCAAGGAGTTGATGAGGAGATGCCCACATCACCAAATAGAAAAGTGGGAGTTGGTGAAATGTTTTGTACGGGGTTTGGATGACACAACTTGGAATCGTCTTGAGTCAACAAGCAATGGAACACTCTTGAGCAATCACGAAGACGACGATTGGGAATTCTTGGAAAGAATGAGCAAGCGGTCTAAAGAAAAAGAGTCGGCCGACTGAGCAAAAAAGCACCCTACCTCAAGGTCTTGGCCCGATCGTGATGCAAGTTCTAAGGATCGGATTGATACGTAGGAGCGGGAATTGGCCCGCATGAAGAAGAAAGAAGTGGGTGCGGTACAATATAGCGTATGTGAAGAATGTGGTGACATTGGTCACCGAACCGAGAATTGCCAAGCCACCGCGGATGTGAATCAAGTGTATGGAGACCGGAGCCAATACGATATGAACTCCAACACTTACCACCCCGGGTTGAGGAACCATCCTAACTTTAGGTATGGTAATGCCTCCAATCAAATAAACTCGAATTTCCAATCGGGAAATCAAGGTGGGTATTCGCACCAAACTCGCCAAGGAGGTAACCAAGGGGGTTACCAAAGGAATTACCATAATCAAGGTGGTAATGGAAGCGGGTCGAACAATCAAACCGGTGGCGATGATTTGGGTGCCAAAATGGATGCTTTGTTGAATATGCAAAAGGAATCTCAAAAGACAAACGAGATTCGGGACAAAGCACATGACGCATTGGCAAAGCAAGTGGGCCAACTCGCGGAAGAGATGGCTCAAATGAGGGGAAGCATGGGAAAACTTCCAAGTGACACTACAGTTAACCCGAAGCATCAAGGTTTTAGCACAAGCAATGTGAGGAATCCACGCGTTAGCGCGGTAAGTATTCTTTTAAATGATGAAGTTTGTAGTGTTGAAAGCATTCCACCACCACAATTTGTTGATGGTGTAGTGGAAAATATAGGTGAAGGGCCGGAAAGTGAAAATGAACACGAAACGATTTCACAAAGTAAAAATGAAAACATAACTAAATATTCTTTTTGTGAAAATTTTTTAAATCAATTTAACCTGCTTAATGCATCGAAAAGTGAAGAACGGTGCCCACCGAAGGACGAGGGGTGGGAAAATTTTAAGCAAGCTAAAATTAATTTACCGTTACTAGATGACATTAAAAAGGTTCCGGCTCATGTGGAATGCTTAAAGGAATTAAGCATCGAAAAACGGCACAACAAATTACCCGAACCGGTTGATTTGATATCTCATGTGAGTGCCGTTTTGTCGAGTGCCATTCCCCAAAAAGCTCAAGACCCGGGAGATCCTCTTATTCCAATTCAAATTGGAACATTTAAAATTGAGAGGGCGCTCCTCGATCTTGGAGCTTGTGTGAGCATCTTGCCCGGGAGTCTATACGACCAATATGATTTTGGTCCATTGAAAAAGTTTAACACTCCCGTGGTGTTGGCTGATCAGACTCCCACGCATCCAAGGGGGATGGTGGAAGATGTGATTGTGAAGGTAGATGATTGCTACTACCCAGTTGACTTTTTGGTAGTAGACTATGTTTGATGTGTTGAGGACACCCAACCGGTAGTTATACTGGGTAGACCGTTCCTGGCAACTGCTAATGCCATAATAAATTGTGCAACGGGAACGGTAAGCATGAAGTTTGGGGACCGGGAGTTAAATTTAAATGTTTTCCCAAAATTTACTAACCCGCTCGGTGAGGATAAGTATCCTAAAAAGGACATGAATCCAAACAAAAAGGTGTGTGCTATGGTTGGTAGGTTTGGAGAAACAAAGAAGAAGACGGTCAAGAAGAAGAAGAAAGAAAAAAAGTCACCTCTAGAAAAGAAAACGGAAGAGGAGGTGAGGAAGTTTGGACCGTTTGGCAACAAATGGTATGAATCACCGGTGGGTGATTTCGAGGAGTTTGTGGGCGGCAAGCACTCCATTCGACCACCATGAGGTGGTAAGTTAATTGTTGTTGTATACTTTTTTTATAGTTAGTTTTAGTTTTTCTCCGTAGTTTTGTTGTTGTTGTTGTATAATTTTTCTATTTCGTTGTTATTTATTTTCGCCTAGTTAAATGAACGTTGTGGGTGTGTTCCCTATATAACCCTCATAAAGACCTTATGACTTGTGCTTAGTGTTTGTGATCAATAGTGGAGAACGATTGAGTTGCAAGCCTATGCGGGTACGTGTTCTAATCGGTTTTGAGCGATTAATTGTTGAAATGATAATACATTATACACATTAGCCAAATTATAAGCCGAGTGGAGAGCACATTGTGAGGGATATGCATGAGTTGTTAGTTTTAAGGGCGGGTTAGTCTTGGATAACCACTATTATATGTGATTATTCACTTAACCGGTAAATATGTGAAAATTGTAAAAGGTTTGAACTTTTGTATGACACTAGACCTTAACCTTTGTCTCGGGAATGGGATGTGTATTCGTTGTTCGACCCACGTGAAAGTGAAAAACAGATTTGCTTGAGGGCAAGCAAAAGACAAGTGTGGGGATGTGATACGTGGTTGAAAAACCGGTGATCGTTTATGCTTAAGTTGATGTTTTACGTAGCTTTTAATCGTGAATAGCCTACTTTTAATGGGATTTGTGTTTTACAGGTCTAAAAGAGTTTAAGGAGCTAATTGGGAGCTAAACGGAGCACCGGGAGCGAACGGGATCAACCGGGGATGTGAAATGAACAAAACCGGGTTAACCACGAAGATTAGATGAGTTTTTGGGGGATATTAATGGATTTAAAATGAATATATTGGAATATGGCATGATAGAGGGCTGAATTACGAGTACGTGGGCGAAAACGGTGAGTAAAACGGAGCTATAACAAAGAAGTTATGAAGAAAACAGTTTCGGACAAAACTGGAAAAACTAGAGGTCGTCGCCGACGGGCTCTAGGCCGTCGTCGACGGGCTCTAGAAACACCCGTCGGCCAGAAAAACGCGTATACAGTCAGTTAAGCCGTCGGATGGTTTCAGCACTTAGGGAGGCCGTCGCCGACGGGCCCCAGGCCGTCGCCGACGGGCAGTGGATCTCTGAAACGCGAATTTCATTTATTTGGGTGATGGGAACGGTTCTAATGGGTGGTTTTTGCATTGAATACGGGAGTTACATGTTTTAGGAGTAAAAAACTTTGTTCTTGGAGCCATTACCACCTACCATTCCACCATCCATCTTTTCTATCAACCCGAATCAAGAACTAAGCATGATCATCATCTTGATTCTTAAACCCTAGTTCCATCCAATTACCAATCCATCCATTCAATCATCCATTCACCATCATCACACATCCAAAACCCTAACCTTCATCCACCAAGTTTCAAGATGGTTTCATTCGCGTTCCAAACTTCCGGTGATCAAGCTCTATCAACCATGAGCGGCTAATCATCTCGGTTTCACCCCGGTGTAGGTAGTTGTTGATTTTAGTGTTTCGAATTGTTCTTGTTTCATCTTAGTGACAATTTGTATTTGGTTTTTGAAACTCTTGATAATAGTATTACATTTGTTGCGAATTCGTGAATTGTCGAGCGATGTTAAAAGTTATGACTTTGCGAAACGGTGATATGTAATTGTGCGTTATCATTGTTAGGATTTACTTGTGTTGATTACAAAGTGTCTTTTTGTCCGTTCTTCGGGACGTTGATAGCTAGTAGCACCTAAGTCACGGTACACTAAATCCGTTAATCGAATGCATTTGAGTTGAAACTAAAACTTGTAGAAATCCTAGGTTAACAATTACCGAAACCGGGTGTGATTCCTTTTTATCATTATTGTTCTGGTAACCATTTTTCTTGCAATCGTTAATTAGTAGTTGTTAACCATTCGCATCAATTCATTTAGTTAAAAATCATATCTCTCCATTAAACGAAAATACAAAAATACTTTAGCAAGCTTCATAAATTGTGACAATTGTTTTCATTCATTCGAATCCACACACAAACCACATACTCTTCGTGGTTCGACCCCTTACTACCACTAACACATTGTTAAGGGTAATTTGGGCTTATAAATATTATCTTTGACCGGTGCGCGACACTCCGATCAGAAACGGTTGCTAACATAGTGGGGTAATCCCTCCGTAGACATTTCTGGGCTTCCTTGGCTGAAATGGCGCTAACCTTTGCACCACTCTGACGCTCTAGAACAGACAACGATTCTCCACTAGAGAGAAGGACATGCAAAATTTTCTTCTCATAAAGTATATTTGCGCGATGTATGGATAAGCATTCCATACTAACTACTGCATCAAATTATCGAGGATTGCATAAAGAAGGTTGACGTCGAACACTTGTCCCACAAGGTCGAGTTTACATCCCAACGAACATATGAGGTTTCATTTGACGTGCCATCTGTTGCTGCCACCACAGGTTCGGTTTCAAGAATCATCAGGGTTAACCAAAACAGGGCTACTTATACAAGTTACCATGCTACTATTATGCATGGCGTCACCTACGCCAATCCTAAACGCCCTTCCGTAAGCATCATTTCCAGTGTTGTTGTTTTCGTTGCGAGAATTCCTAGTACTGTCTTTCTTCCCTTGGATGTTGGCACTTTGACTTAACACAGTCAATCCTTGTCGAGTTCAACTTCGTTTCCATACTGTAAGCTACAATTACGAGTTCCTTGATGTTGCCGCGACTGTTGCCTCTACTGCCGTTGCTTAAAACGGGGCCCTACGATCTTTCAACAACAGGGTCCATCTTGTCCCATTCCGTGTCGCGGCCTAAGACACTACTCACTGCGTGGGAAGTTACACATTCCGTGTCCCGATTGATTCGTAAGAGTCGACTCCCATAAGTCGCTTACTAAGGTTAAGGATTCGGTTGAGGTCAATCTGCTGGAGTTCGTTGCTGGTAGTCAGGGTCGTTCTAATACTGAGGTTGGTAAGGCACTATGCTCATCCTCCTATCCATCGTTCTTGCAGGTTGACTGAGTAATACACGATATGTTTCCAGAGTGTTGTGGAAGTGGTCGCACTCCGGGGTCTAAGACGTTGGTACATTGAGTTCTAACCAATGAAAAGGAGTGAAAAGGTATCGTCCAATCATTCGACGCTGCAACATCCAACTCAGGGATGTTCGTACAAGCACCTAACATTCTACACAGTTCGCTAGGCGTTCAGATGGGTGTTCAGGTAACACTCGATAGCATCGAGATTCGTAAGGATTTAGAGTGGAGTGAAAAGATCACGTTCAAGTAAGAGACAATCACTACTATGACTCTTATAGACTGTTGCGTTTCACATCGATCAAACAACAGAACGGAACCCCTTTTCACTTATTAAGCCTCACTAGGACTCGCATGCACCCCACATTATTATTATGTGTGCTCCCACAATAATATTGTGATTTGCATGCTTATCTCAGTTCCTCCTAACTCATGTCAAATGGTTCTTCAAACTCAAAAGTCAAACGGAGGTTGTCAAGGTAATAAAATCACAGGAATCCAAAGACTGTGGCATACTAACCATGCACCATGATATTGTCCGCTTTGGCAGCCAGCACGCTCCCAGCGTCTGCCCCTCATGGTTTTCAAAATGAATCATAATGTAAGCAAGTAACTCATGAAATCATGCTATAATGACGAGTGTGTGTTCGTATTTGTGTCATAAGCAATTGTGTACTAATCATGTAATGTATGCAACAAGTGAGAAAGACGAACCTTGCAATATGAAGCTGAGTGTCATGGTCGATTTCGATTATGTTCAGTTATAGTCTGGTTTTATAAAAATGTTTTAAAACCAAGTTCACTATAACCAGTGGCTCTGATACCAAACTGTCACACCCTCAAAATACCACCTAGGGAATGTCCCTGTTAGGCGTGTGACGTACCAACATCGAGCCACTAATTACATGAAACCCATTCAAGTTTATAAATAAAATCCCCAATTATTAATGAAAAATGTCATCAACAAGTTTAAATGAAAACAAACATGTTCAGCGGAAGCAAATAATAAACCAAAGTTAAACAGTTTCGGAACCATTGTATAGTATTAATAATTCAATCACATGAATCCCTCCAATAAACCCATGACCACTCCAGCTACTCCAGACAGCAAGTTCCCAAATCCAAGATATCTAACGACCTGCGAGCATGCAACAAGTGTATCAGACAATGCTGGTGAGTTCATAGTTTTACGAAAACGTTGGTTACCAAGTGTTTAGTTAATCCATTGAATTTAATGTTGATAATACCCCGAATACAAGATGGCTCCTGATTTACATTGCCCTTTCTCCAATGCTCCTATCAAAGCATTGGTCATGACTAGGTCATTAGTTCAACCCCCGTCATCCCAGGTACGGGGTGAGGTTTCCAAACCTAAGTAGTGCTACTAACTAATACCATGTTACCTCTCAGGTAACCAAACAACACGGAGGAACTTTAAAGGTGATAGGATGCGTATATTATCTAACATTACCGATTTACAACAAGACGTATTCCTCTCAGGAATACCCAAACAAGTTACCCAAACCTATAACTCCCAGGGATACCCAAAGACTGTCCCAACCACCGGGACGCATGCTCAAGAGAGATGAACTCACCTTTGTTTTGCTCGGTAAGATTTATTACTTCTACACTTTAAATGTAAAACCCGTTACACGCGACCTAATGTATAGTAAACGTAAGTACACATACACAGGGTCATGCAATGTCCTAGTGTTTCCAAACAACTCAAGGTTTAAATAATCCAGGTTAACCAGTTGTCGTACCATAACATACACGTAATATTATATATCTTTATGTCTGTTGACACATTTCTGCCATCAAACACATAATCACATATTACCGATGTGCACCTAGCATAAGGAATCCTAAATCAACAGATTGCATTTACACACATATACTGAATTAGTCATATCTCAACATAGCATGTCATAATCTCGTTACACACAATTCCTTCACTAACTAGTTGGTCATATACATAAATCTCATCATCTTACACACATTATGCAATTATAATCCAAACACTTAACACATAACCCAAATGTTTTCCCCTACATCCTACCTGGCCCACATATATATATATATAACCCACACCAACTGCGACCCAGGCTCACTCGTGTATAACCCGACTAAACTGTGTGATTTCCCAAAGTGTTCGGCCCAAACTGTACAATAGCCCAAGTGTTTGTGCAACCCAAACATGTCTACATATCTACGTGAATGTTACACGAATCAAAACTAGTTCCTTATTCCTGACCAGTATTTACTATCATAATACACACTGGATAGAGAGACAAGACTTCTGGGCCGATAACACACGTGAATTGGTGAACAAGAAGTCAACATATATGCACGCAGCCATAGGGGACTTGAACATCACATCATCCATTAAAACATTTGACTTGGAGACTTAAAAGAAAAACGAATTGTTTTGGAGTAGGGCGTTATTTTTAGTTTATTACTTTTAAGAATGATAAACAGAAGAATAATATAACTTGGCGGCAGTTTTATAGGGGGCACATAGCATCAATGAAATCAATTCTTTTGGGCAGCCATATCACGTGCAAGGCAACAGTTATAATTTTGGGGACTTCAGTTACGGCACATGCAAGAATTAATTGGAGGGTTTTATCCATCAAAAACTTCAACATACATCATGACAAAAGTGACGGCAGACTTCAATACTTATTGTTATAATACCATTGATGTTCAAGCATGATCAAGATTACATACAAACTATCAAGTTATAATATCAAAAGTCTCGGTCCACACTAATTCATGTTGTTCAACAATTCCACGTTCTTAAAACCGATTCATCACCATGTATTCGGAAGTTTACATGCAGCAGATTAATCACTATATAATCAAGAAATCACATATATAACATATTAATTACTAACTGTTCACGAGATTACATATAATAGGGGACCAAAACAACAAAAAGGGTGTCATCGACTAACCGAAGATAACCGAGATGCAAGATGAAATCAAAGGAAAAAGCTTCACGAGAGAGAGAGAGAGAGATGTTGATGTTGGGTTCCAGGAGAGCTCTATGTCACACCCCAACCGATGGCGGAATCATCGGGGCGTGGCACTGAGCGAAACAGATTGTCCAGAAGTTTTCATAACAATTATCAATACTATTTAATTTAAATAATATGTCCCATACCGTATCTCAAACAGTAAATAATTATTACAGACAAAATTCTAGGCAAATATTCTGTTCCGACAACTCAGATTTTAAATAGACAGCAATTGTTTATCTGCTTCTAGAGACCCTTGATTCGTTATCTACAGACAACTCTTTGATTTGTTGGGCTCTAAAACTTTATTCTAGCTTCAAATTCCTACCACATGTGCGTCCTAAGCACCTGTCACATACGTTAAAATAAAGTCAATACATAAAATGTAAAGGTGAGCATACAAGTTTGATAATAGCATATAAAGTTCGAATTCATTTACGTATAACCAGCACGTACACATAGTGAAATGAAGCATGTTAGTTATCGACATAGATCCATCGATACCAATGACTGCGGGTTGATTGCCCGGGGCAGTTCGCAATTGAAGGGGTAAGGTCCCAAAAACCTCGTTTCGAGCGTTTGGACCATACCACAACCTCGATTTTCTAACCTTCTTTAGACCTTGCGCGACCGCACACTAGTCCAATAAAGAAGATTTAAGAGAAAAGCCACAACTTCATCTTTAACCCTCTTTAGACCTTGCGCGACCGCGCACTGGTCCAACAAAGAGGACACGGGAGAAAGGCAACAAAAAACACCTGCGCGCTAAAGGGAGATTAATAAATCCTTGCGCCTCTCTCATAACAGACAAAAATCCCAAACAACACTCCCGCTTAAATAATATCCAGACTTGGATATTATTCATCTAAGCTGACTCCACACGATAAAGGAGTCACACCAGATTATAGCAATAATCTTTTAGAAAGATCAATCGTGCACCACTATGACGGTTGTAACCGTCTGGTATACGTGTCATCATCTCGGACCTCCCCGAAATCACGATGATGGCATGGAATTGGAGGAAAACCTCCACTCACCCACTTTCCACGTGGCCAAACCCCAGCTGTCAATCAGGATCACAATCCGTGTGACCTCACAGTTCAATAAAGATTAACGAAGAAAACATAACCGCCCCACGGTGTTAGCATTTTCTGTTAACATTTCATCAACGGGTTTTCCCGCCCAAAGACTCCCGGCTATAAATATGAGAAACAACTCAGGTATGAATTCAAGTGATTCACACTTCTTCAATACTTCTTCTTCTTCATAGACACATACTTATTCTCACGCCGGAGTCGGGTCAAGGAGAGAACCCCCTTCTCCCCTTGACGAGGCTAACGGTGCTCTTTTTTGCAGAGTTTATCGGACAAGATAAGCCGTACCTGAATCGATCGAGAGGAGACTAACCCTTTTATGCGGATTCAAACCCCTTAGATATCTCGGTTCCGACCATTTATCTAGTGTTTCTTCATTGGCGCCCACCGTTTCCTCTGTTTTCTAGTTTTTATCTCGTTTCGATTCAGTTCTTTTCATTTTCTGTTTTGCACATGGCAGAAAATTCGTCATCCCACCGGTAACTTGGTCCTCGACCAAACGTCGGAAACAATTTACAAGAAGAAGGATCCCCAAAGCATTGGTTTACCAGATGCCAAGCTGCTTTAAACACAATCATCATACAAATCGTCAGATCTGATTTCCCGAGCATCAGATCTGGAGAAGAAATCAACACTACAGTATTGGACCCACCAACACCACGTCGGGGGGATATCCAATCTAGTCGTACCATTAAAATACAATCCAGCTATAGCAGTTATCAGAAACCTAAACAGTTTCCCTCATTTCTCTGCTTTCACATGGCAGAGAATTCATCACCTCACCCATCAGGTCTTCGGTCTGAATTCAAGGATTCTACAACCCCAAATACTCAGATCGACAGAATCATGGGAATCAATACAAGTAATAATCACTCAGACAAAAAAGACTCCTCAGATCAACTCATAGAGAGAGCTCCAGAATACTGGATCGGCAGATTCCAGAGAGTTTTGAACCAAAATTTCACACAAATTATCAGACCTGAGTCCCCAAACATCAGATCTGATATTCGGCAAAAAAGCAACAACAGTCATTCGGGATAAAATACTTCCCTAATACAAACGAGAGTTTATAACTGTTCAGATCTATTCATGGAGAAAACTCCAAGAGTACTGGATGAACAGGTTCCAGATCGCCATGAACCAAATTTTGCACAACACTCCAGATTTGGGGGTTTCATTTAAGTTCTATGATCAATGAGCTGCAGATCCGAAGTCACACAACACATAACTTCCGGAGCTTCGCTTCTTGGGGCTATAAGCCTTGACTAATACGGTTTTTCGTCAAAACCTAGGTACTACAAATTCCCGAATTCTTTTATATAACGTGAGCACCTTCTCGCATACATTAAACAGTTGGTGCTATCACTTATAAACATTTAAGTGTTATAAACTGGCACTTATACTAATTCAAGTGCCATGACTTTTCAACGTGAAAATGTTACAATCTGACACTTATCTGTAACGGATATATATGCATAAGTATCTATATTGCTTAGCATAATTAGAACGTCTATATCTGTACAACTGGTATTTAAAAAAAAAAAAAAAGAGAGAGACATACGCAATCCGTTATCTTTTCAAGATGATGGGAACAATATAAATACCATTGTCGCGGTATAATACCGCCGATTGAAAAATCACATAAAAAATTGTGGTAAAACTTATACTCCTTATTTAAGGATAAGAGCACGTAAGTCGCCATACGCGCATGCTTCTTTACATTTGAGTACGTAAGTCGCCATCCGCGCTTGCTCCTTTACATACAAGCACGTAAGTCGCCATACGCGCATGCTTCTTTACATTTTAGCACGTAAGTCGCCATCCGCGCTTACTCCCTTACATACAAGCACGTAAGAACGTAAGTCTCCATACGCGCATGCTTCTTTACATTTGAGCACGTAAGTAGCCATCCGCGCTTGCTCCCTTACATACAAGCACGTAAGCCGCCATACGCGCATGCTTCTTTACATTTGAGCACGTAAGTCGCCATCCGCGCTTGCTCCCTTACATACAAGCACGTAAGTCGCCATACGCGCATGCTTCTTTACATTTGAGCACATAAGTCGTCATCCGCGCTTGCTCCTTTACATACAAACACGTAAGTCGCCATACGCGCATACTCATTTGCTTACGAGCGAGCACATACACACTTGCTACTTTACATACACACAACCCTGACAACCCATGGAAAAACGCTAGTACAATCAACGAGCACCAAGGTTTGCACAACCAATTCCCACGATGAGCAATCACGTACTATTCACTATCTCTACATCCCTACTCACAGTTAAAGACAACAACTATCCCTCACACCAAGAACGCGCAGAAACTGCGCATGTGTTATATATAGCCAAGCTATTCAACAAATCCAACTTATACATGCAAGGTATTTTTTCCATTACACTTGTATTATTAGCCTCACGCTTTATTAATGCAGACATCATCTTCATACATGTTACTGTTTGTTACAAATTACATGTAATTCCTTTGGTTCACGCGAAAACAAAATGGTAAACATTGTACACCTCATGAACAGTCTGAAAAAAAGGCGCAACATAAGCGCATATGAAAGACAAACGTTCACAGATGAGCACAATACCATTTCTCATTCGCTCTACCTAAACAAAGTAATTCTACACATGCAACATATTGTAATTCAAACGTAAATCAATAAACACAAAACAAGAATGCATAACATTGCATTAACAAGGAAAAGTTACTAGTACAGCAAAGCACCTTTAGCAGCATTTACAGCAGCAGAACATCAAAACGTTCTTTACAAAATAAACACCAAAAAACATAACTGCAGCCTCGTCAGAGGTATACAGTATTTTCCAGAACACCCTAACAAGGGGGAACAACAGCCAGCTCAATCTCCCCATCAACAACTGGTATCCCTTCGTTCCCAGAGGAAGGATCAGAATAACACCTGCTTCGACGCCGCCGGTACACAAGCAAAGGCGGATCTTTACGGTTAACCAGAAGATACTCCTTCAAAGCATTAGTAAAAAGTCCAATGGCACATCCATCATCAACACCCTTAGAAGAAGGGAAGATGAAAAGATACTTCATGTATTTATGTTTTATTTTTCAAATAACGTTATGAACGTCAGATCATGAAAAAGAAGAAAACTCACAAGTTTTCTTCTAAGATTTTTTCGAAAAATTACGCAAGTGTACTTTCTCATAAAAAATTCTCCACTTTGGCGCCAAAAACCCTGCAGCAAAAAGCATTTCTCTCTCATAGTCCAGTGCTCCACTTATTTGCATAAGAGCAACACTAGACTGGGGGGACTTGAAGGGGTAAGGTCCCAAAAACCTCGTTTCGAGCGTTTGGACCATACCACAACCTCGATTTTCTAACCTTCTTTAGACCTTGTGCGACCGCACACTGGTCCAATAAAGAAGATTTAAGAGAAAAGCCACAACTTCATCTTTAACCCTCTTTAGACCTTGCGCGACCGCGCACTGCTCCAACAATGAGGACACAGGAGAAAGGCAACAAACAACACCTGCGCGCTAAAGGGAGATTAATAAATCCTTGCGCCTCTCTCATAACAGACAAAAATCCCAAACAACACTCCCGCTTAAATAATATCCAGACTTGGATATTATTCATCTAAGCTGACTCCACACGATAAAGGAGTTACACCAGATTATAGCAATAATCTTCTAGAAAGATCAATCGTGCACCACTATGACGGTTGTAACCGTCTGGTATACGTGTCATCATCTCGGACCTCCCCGAAATCACGATGATGGCATGGAATTGGAGGAAAACCTCCACTCACCCACTTTCCACGTGGCCAAACCCCAGCTGTCGATCAGGATCACAATCCGTGTGACCTCACAGTTCAATAAAGATTAACGGAGAAAACATAACCGCCCCACGGTGTTAGCATTTTCCGTTAACAGTTCATCAACGGGTTTTCCCGCCCAAAGACTCCCGGCTATAAATATGAGAAACAACTCAGGTATGAATTCAAGTGATTCACACTTCTTCAATACTTCTTCTTCTTCATAGACACATACTTATTCTCACGCCGGAGTCGGGTCAAGGAGAGAACCCCCTTCTCCCCTTGACGAGGCTAACGGTGCTCTTTTTTGCAGAGTTTATCGGAGAAGATAAGCCGTACCTGAATCGATCGAGAGGAGACTAACCCTTTTATGCGGATTCAAACCCCTTAGATATCTCGGTTCCGACCATTTATCTAGTGTTTCTTCAGCAATACATGATTACCACCGTAATCCATGCAAGTAATGATCCTTAACAACCCCCGTGAACGGGTGCTGAGTCCAAACTATAGTACTATCGTTGCTAAGTCAGGTAGACAGCATTCCATGTGTAAACATAACAAACAAGCATTCATGAGCCACGTATATCATGCATTAACGGTTAGCGTTCAAATAGTATTTGAGTAGTGTGATTGCTGTAGTTTGAATATTCATAACGTATGTAACACCCAAAAGTGCCTAAAGCAAAAGGGGATCGAGTATACTCACAGTGATTGATGGATTGAAGGGAGCGCATAACGAGTAAGGTTAGCCTGAGTAGATTCGATAGCATAACAATAAGTGATACGCAAAGTGTCGCAAAGTGTGAATGGATAGGATGGTAGTCCGTTCGGATGGTAATCCGAGTGGATGATAATCCGTTCGGATGGTCATCCGGTCGGATAGCTTATCCGATCGGGTGACGATTCGAGTGGATTGTTTCTTCCTATAAGGAGAGATGTGTTTGTGTATGATGGCTTGACTTTTGAAGTTTTCGTTGTAGTATTTTGAAAACATTGACGTATCTCTATCTTTCAAGTCGTTCGATCGGATGGTGGGTGGTGCGGATGACAATCCGTTCGGATGGTCATCCGGTCAGACGATGGTCCGGTCGGACGGTAACTTAATGGTGAGAGTACTTAATGAAGGCAAGCTCTTAAACAGATGTGTCACTCGATCGGATGACCATCCGATCGGGTTGCAACCCTGTTAATGAACATGTTGAAAATTGTTTAAGTCTTTAAAGTCTTAGTATCTCATGATCCGAAGAGTAATCCAACCAGATGGTCGTCCGATCGGATTGCAATTCGTTCAATACCCAAACTTTAGTTCAGGTTGTTTAAAGTGGCACCCAAGTGTGATCCGTTCGGGTGGCAACCCGTTCGGATGACCTATCCGATCGGATAGCAATCCGGTCGGACATTAATCCGTTCCGATTGTCCTGTTCGTCCTTCACTTGGTCACTTCGATGGTTTGTCGTTATGTCGAGACGCCTTGACAACTTGTTAACCAACAGAACTCCCGTTTTGACCCAGATGAGTAAACCGACCAGGAATCACCCTAGTTCGGTCAGTTACCCTCTCTAGACAGTTGTTTTTGTTTAACCCGAAGTCGGTGGTCTCATAGGCGGAATCCAGATCTGAACTAGTACAACACTATGGATGAGTAGGAGACTAGATCTGATCCTGATTCTACTGGTTTTGAGTGTTTTGAGTGTAAAAGAGTTGAAAGAAAGTTAGAAACCATTTTTCAATCCCTTTCCACCGCTCTTGTGTCGAGATCTTTACGAGATCTTTGTGTAATCGGGTGGAAATCGGTTAGATCTCACTAGATTTCGGGTGTTCGAGGATGACGTCATCATGTGTTCTTCAAGAACTTCATGCTTTGACCTCAATCCACCAAGAGCAACTGATTTCATGGTTAAAAGTTAGGATTTAAAAGATAAAAAGGTGTAGGTGTGCGTGTAGATTAAGAAAGTATAAGATTTAGGGCGAGATCTTACCTGGATTGAGAGAAATCGAAGAAAAGGTGAGGAGCACGAGGAGTTCGGACAGAGGGTTTCCAAAAGTGGAAAGAATGACAATGACAAGGGTATTTATAGGATTCCAAAAGAGGAAAGGGTGATTCGAGCGGATGGCTCACCGCTTGGATGACAATCTGGTCGGATGACATCCTAATCAGATGACACTTGACCTATGACCAAAAGAGCTATCCGGTCGGATGACTATCCGGTCGGATGGCTATCCGGCCGGATGGCGCTGGGTTCAAGTGTTCGACGCGACGATTTTTTGGCGTTTGGATTGCGAGCGGTTCGATACGATAGAGTTTCCTAGTCAAATTACTTTCAGTCCCAAACACTCATATCTTGCATGATCTCTTCTCCACTAAATATCATAGTTCGATTGTGATTCGAGTTCGATTTCGAGTTTCGATTGAGTTCGATTGCATTTCGATTGATCCCCACAACACAACATAAATAAACATGCACAAGTAACACGTAAGGCATACACACACATATAATCAACAAGTAAAATACGTAGCTCGAGTTGCGATTCATTGTCGATTTGATTAGCTTAGCTTGATTTCAGTTGATTAACTTTATCGCATTCTTACTTCCTATAATTCACAGTCGTAGGTCGATCGAATAGCGATTTAACATACGTCGATTATTGCATTTACAGACACTTACTCCACATAATAGCTAACATACGTCGTTGACTTTGACCTTGACTTTGACTTTGACTTGTGAAAACACGGGGTGTTACAGCCTCCCCTTGTTTAGGGAATTTCGTCCCGAAATTAGGCTGGAAGTTGTACAACGCCGTGATTCACGTTTGAGAACCTTCTTTAAACAACTGCGGGTACTTAGCCTTCATGTCGCTTTCGAGTTCCTAAGTGAACTCTGCGCCTCGTTTGCCTTCCCATCGGACTTTCACGATAGGAATGCGAGAGCGTCTGAGTTGCTTGGTTTGACGATCCATGATTTTGACAGGCTTTTCCACGAAGTGAAATGTTTCGTTCACTTGCAGATCATTGAGAGAAACGTGTAAGTCATGGTTGGCTAGGCACTTTCGGAGGTTTGACACGTGGAAAGTCGGGTGGACGTTACTAAGTTCCTCCGGTAGTTCGAGTCTGTAGGCGACTTTTCCGATCCTTTCTAGAATCTTAAAAGGTCCAACATATCGAGGTGCGAGCTTTCCTTTCTTGCCGAATCGGACCACACCCTTCCAAGGCGATACCTTTAGGAGTACGTAGTCCCCAACGTCAAATTCAAGGGGCCTACATTTCTTATCGGCGTAACTTTTCTGTCGATCCCGAGCTTTCACCAGGTTGTCTCAAATTTGGAAAATTTTGTCTGTCGTTTCTTGTAATAGCTCAGGACCGATTAATTGTGAAAGACCGATCTCGTGACACACAATAGGCGATCGACATCTTCTTCCGTATAATGCCTCGAAAGGTGCCATTTGGATACTAGAATGATAGCTGTTGTTATACGAGAATTCGACTAACGGCAGGTATTTATCCCAATTACCACCGAAGTCTAGGACACACGTACGGAGCATGTCCTCAAGAGTACGAATCGTTCTTTCAGTCTGACCGTCAGTCTGAGGGTGGAATGCGGTACTTAGATTAAGTGTTGTACCGAGTGCCGTTTGAAATGTTTCCCACAGTCGCGAAGTAAACCGGGCATCACGATCAGAGATGATGTCACGAGGCGTCCCATTATTACAAATGATCTCGTCGGTGTAGATTCGGGCTAATCGTTCTACCTTGTAGTCTTCCCGTATTGGTAAAAAGTGAGCTGATTTAGTCAAACGGTCGACCACAACCCAAATGCTGTCGTGACCTGATGACGTGTGTGGTAGCTTTGTTACAAAGTCCATAGCTATACTCTCCCACTTTCACATGGGAATCGGTGGTTGTTCGAGTAAGCCAGAGGGTCTTTGATGTTCAGCCTTGACTCTTGCACAGGTTAGGCATTTTCCGACGTAAAGAGCGATATCCCTTTTCATACCCGACCACCAGTACTTATAACGAAGGTCCTGGTACATCTTATCGGCACCAGGATAAACAGAATACCGGGATTTGTGGGCTTCGTCCATCAAAATTTGTCGCAAATTGGTTCGTTTGGGAATCCAAATTCGGTCCAGGAAGTGGAATATCCCATTCGATTTGCTCACAAGTTGGGCTCCATCGTGGTAGATTCTCTCTTTCTTCAAAGTGAGTTCGTTAAATCACGCATGTTGAGCGTCGCGGATGAGGGTTTCGAGATCAAGTTGGGCCTGAACGTTACGAGTGCTAAGCAGATAGCTCCGTCTGCTGAGTGCGTCGGCAACAACATTTGCCTTGCCTGGGTGATAACGAATCTCACAGTCGTAATCGTTGAGAAGTTCTACCTACCGGCGTTGACGCATGTTAAGTTCCTTCTGATTAAAGATATGTTGTAGGCTCCTATGATGGGTGAAAATCGTACACTTGGTACCATACAGGTAGTGTCTCCAAATCTTTAATGCAAAAACAACTGCGCCTAGCTCGAGATCATGGGTTGTATAGTTCTTCTCGTGGACTTTGAGCTGACGAGATGCGTAAGCTATGACCTTGTCCTGTTGCATGAGAACACAACCAAGACCAAGGTTGGAAGCATCACAATAGACAATGAAATCATCGTTTCCGTCGGGTAACGTGAGGACAGGAGCGTTGCAAAGGATGTGCTTGAGGGTTTGAAAAGCAGTCTCTTGTTCAGTTTTCCAAACAAAAGGCTTGTCTTTATGGGTGAGAGATGTAAGCGGCACAGCGATCTTTGAGAATCCCTCGATAAATCGTCGATAATAGCCCGCTAGTCCGAGAAAAGAGCGGACTTCAGAAGGGTTCTTAGGCGTAACCCAGCTCTTGACAGCTTCAATCTTTGCAGGGTCGACGTGAATGCCTTGACTATTAACAATGTGACCCAGAAACTGAACTTCCTCCAACCAGAATTCACACTTGGAGAACTTGGCTTAGAGTTGGTTCCCCTGGAGTAACTCGAGAACCAAACGTAGATGTTGCGCGTGTTCGGTCTTCGATTTGGAATAGATCAAGACATCGTCGATGAATACGATGACAAAACGGTCGAGATATGGTTTACACACGCGATTCATAAGATCCATGAAAACCGCTGGTGCGTTGGTTAAACCAAAAGGCATGACAACGAATTCGTAATGGCCGTAACGAGTGCGAAATGCGGTTTTGGGTACATCCTCCTCTTGAATACGTAGCTGCTGATATCCTGAACGCAGATCGATCTTCGAGAAACACGTAGCGCCTTGTAGTTGATCAAACAAATCGTCGATGCGAGGTAGGGGATAGCGGTTCTTGATAGTTAACTTATTCAATTCCCGATAATCGATGCACATCCTGAACGACCCGTCCTTCTTTTTGACGAAAAGGACTGGCGCGCCCCAAGGAGGGGTGCTCGAGCGAATGAAGCCTTTCTCAAGTAATTCCTGGAGTTGGGTTGAGAGTTCGCGCATTTCGGACGGTGCGAGACGGTAAGGAGCTTTGGCAATAGGGTTGGCTCCAGGAATGAGGTCGATACGAAAGTCGATATCACGACTTGGCGGTAGCCCGGGAAGATCTTCGGAAAAACATTAGGAAATTCTCGAACCATAGGAACGTCTTTCACTTCCTTCTTCTCTTTCTTTTCCATCTCCGCTACTACAATGTTAGCCAAGAAAGCCCTGTATTCCTTGCGGAGATACTTGCTAGCTTGGACACATGACATAAGCTTGAGACCCTTCGAAGTAGTATCACCGTATACACATAATAAACCACCATTCGCGAGTGAAAATCGAATCATCTTGTCGAAGCATACAACTTCAGCATGGTTTTCTCGAAGAAAGTCCATGACTACTATGACGTCGAAACTTCCGAGTTGCATCGGAATAAGGTCGATTGGGAAGATGTGATTGTTGAGCTCAAGAGTACAATCACTGAGAACAGAATTAACGGCGACGGTTCTTCCGGTAGCGACTTCTACATCGAACGTCGAAGAGAGTTGGGAGCGTTTACGACTAAGGAGTTTCTCAAATTCGAACGACACAAAGCAATTATCGGCTCCAGTATCAAACAAACATGAAGCATAAATACCATTCACAAGGAACGTGCCATTGACCACGTTGTTGTCGGCCTGGGTTTGACGCACGTTGAGGTTGAAAGTTCTGGCGCGTGCGGCCTGTTGTTGCTGCTGTTGTTGTTGCTGCTGTGGCTGTTGTTGTTGGGGCTCTTGCTTCACGACCCTGTTTGGGCACATGTTGGCGAAATTGTTCGGGTCGCCACATGCGAAGCAGGCTCTGGCTTTGACTGCGGGTGCCGGAGGAGCTTGTTGACCCTTAGGGCCTGTGAGTAGAGCTTGATGAGCAGGAGCTTGTTGAATACGGCAGTTGGCAGTAAAATGACCGTATACATTGCAATTAGCACAGAAATGACAAGCAATGGCAGTCGGGTGGTGGTAGGTACAAGTAGGGCAGAGCGGATGTGGCCCAGTGTATGCACGCTTTGCAGGTGGTGCATTAGCCACAGGCGCCGCTACTTGATGCTGTTGGGCTGGTACAGCTTGAATCGGTGCAGCAGTGATCGCACAGTTCTTGTTGCTGGAGCTTTTCTTTGTCTTGTTCTTCCTCTTGTTGCTCGATGAGGTGGGTTCAGCAGTTGGTGCAGCGGTAGTAGTTTGATGCATGTGCTTCGGAGTTTTATCCCAGATACCAGCCTTGACCCTCTTGTCGTTGATTTCGGCGGCCAGTAGATAAGTTTCTTCGATCGTCTTAGTCTTAGCCGCTTGCACGAAATCTGCGACGCAGTCGGGCAAAGCTCGAATGTACTTCTTGATTGTGATCTCCGGGGTCTTGACTTGATCGGGACAGATGATGCTGAGCTGTTTGAAACGAGTAGTGAGAGCAGCGTTGTCACCCTCATGCTGACGTATGTGCCAAAATTCATCCTCTAGCTTTTGGCGTTCGTGAGGAGGGCATAATTCTTCTAGCATGACTTCCTTGAGCTCGTCCCACGACAGACCGTAGGCTGCATCGTTCCCTCGCTTGTTTCTCTCGGCCGTCCACCAGTCTAGTGCACGGGACTGGAAAACGCCGGTAGCATTCAGAGTTCGAAGGTCATCAGGGCAACCACTCTGTCGCAGAGTGACCTCAATGGAATCAAACCATTGGAATAGTACAGTAGGACCTCCTTCGCCAGTGAATTCCTTTGGCCCACACGACTTGAACTGTTTGAAATTGAAGGACTTGGTGGTAGCTTTAGGAGCTTCGGTCCTTGATTCCTCAGATGACTTGCTGGCATTCTCGTAAACATCACTCACGGCCTTTGCCACACTCTTTGCGATGATGGCAGCAAGGCGTTTGTCCCTCTTTTCTTGACGAGAAAGTGCATGACGGGATCCAGACGACATTGTCTGCACATACATCGTCACAGGACTCAACACATTGTATTCAAATCTCGCCTCACACGTCTATTACTTACTAAAGCTCAGGAACACGCAGATTCACGTAAACACATAACATATAGATCACAAAATCACATAAGCACGTAAAACACATAATCACATAACACCTAAGCACATAAAGCAAAGAAGCAAGAAAACACATTCGCATTTAATCACTAGAGGTAGTCAGAAAACAGAAACCTATTATTCAAAGTCTGCGATTGTTCGGGAATAGCGTAGCATAAGCTGTTAGTGCATTTATGTCTATCGCCTCTGTTATCTCAAATTGTAGCTGAGGCTACTTAATTCTAGGCTTTATGTTGTATCTAGTTAGTAAAAGGCAGGGTGGCATTATTGGAGAATTGAAGAGCTCTAGGTCTAGAGAGAGAAACTAGAGAGAGAAAGTGACATCGTGATTCAGGTGCTTTGTACGATTTCATGTCTATCAATAGAATCACTGATTATATTACGTTCTCGTGTGTTCGATCACGTTCGTGTACAGATTCCACACGTCACGTGTTCGGTTCGCAATCGTTTTGGAGCGAAAAATTAAGCACATAAACGGGTAATAGCACATAAAACACATAAAATCGACAATTTTTCAGAGTCAGCGGTAGCGACTCAGCTTCGAAGCTCATAAAATCGAGAGATAGATCGTCTGCGGCTAGTAGACTTCGACTACCCCAAGTGGTTCGACTATTCACAAGGATCCGTTGCGCACATTAATCCTTCAGGACTGTGCCTTTGCCTCGATTCTTGGGCGTTTGGCACGCATCCCGTTAGTCATATCGTGGTTTCAGGTCGTTGGAGTCCGTCGAGACTTTGGTGAGAGTTTTGTAAAATGTGCGAAACAAGTCGTCAAGGTTAGGGTTTCACCCCTGGCTTAACAACTTTGTCCCTGTTTTTTATTAAAAAAAAATAGAGTAGATTATTCATCAAAATATGGGTTTCACCCCTAGTTTGGTATAATTCCCTCGCTGAACAGTATCGATTAAGCAATTTAGTCAGGAGTTTGGGGTTTTCACACCTAATCTTGACTTTATCGCCCTTTTATGGTTAGAACTCGAGCGTAGTGATAGTGTAGTATAAGTGAGATTAGTGAGGAATAAGCTCGTACGTAATCCCTACTGGATGTGTTCGAGTCGGTCTGTTGGTTCTTAACTATAGTCTAGGTATCTAAAACTTCGACCCGGACTAGGTCGAGTCTTGCCTAATTCCCTATAGTTATGGCTCCGATACCAATCTGTCACACCCCAACCGATGGCGGAATCATCGGGGCGTGGCACTGAGCGAAACAGATTGTCCAGAAGTTTCCATAACAATTATCAATACTATTTAACTTAAATAATACGTCCCATACCGTATCTCAAACAGTAAATAATTATTACAGACAAAAATCTAGGCAATTGTTTATCTGCTTCTAGAGACCCTTGATTCGTTATCTACAGACAACTATTTGTTGGGCTCTAAAACTTTATTCTAGCTTCAAATTCCTACCACATGTGCGTCCTAAGCACCTGTCACATACGTTAAAATAAAGTCAATACATAAAATGTAAAGGTGAGCATACAAGTTTGATAATAGCATATAAAGTTCGAATTCATTTACGCATAACCAGCACGTACGCATAGTGAAATGAAGCACGTTAGTTATCGACATAGATCCATCGATACCAATGACTGCGGGTTGACTGCCCGGGGCAGTTCGCAATACATGATTACCACCGTAATCCATGCAAGTAATGATCCTTAACAACCCCCGTGAACGGGTGCTGAGTCCAAACTATAGTACTATTGTTGCTAAGGCAGGTAGACAACATTCCATGTGTAAACATAACAAACAAGCATTCATGAGCCACGTATATCATGCATTAACGGTTAGCGTTCAAATACTATTTGAGTAGTGTGATTGCTGTAGTTTGAATATTCGTAACGTATGTAACACCCAAAAGTGCTTAAAGCAAAAAGGGATCGAGTATACTCATAGCGATTGATGGATTGAAGGGAGCGCTTAGCGAGTAAGGTTAGCCTGAGTAGATTCGATAGCATAACAATAAGTGATACGCAAGGCGTCGCAAAGTGTGAATGGATCGGATGGTAGTCCGTTCGGATGGTAATCCGAGTGGATGATAATCCGTTCGGATGGTCATCCGGTCGGATAGCTTATCCGATCGGGTGACGATTCGAGTGGATTGTTTCTTCCTATAAGGAGAGATGTGTTTGTGTATGATGGCTTGACTTTTGAAGTTTTCGTTGTAGTATTTTGAAAACATTGAAGTATCTCTATCTTTCAAGTCGTTCGATCGGATGGAGGGTCGTGCGGATGACAATCCGTTCGGATGGTCATCCGGTCGGAGGGTGGTCCGGTCGGACGGTAACTTAATGGTGAGAGTACTTAGTGAAGGCAAGCTCTTAAACAGATGTGTCACTCGATCGGATAACCATCCGATCGGGTGGCAACCCTGTTAATGAACATGTTGAAAATTGTTTAAGTCTTTAAAGTCTTAGTATCTCATGATCCGAAGAGTAATCCATCCAGATGGTCATCCGATCGGATTGCAATTCGTTCAATACCCAAACTTTAGTTAAGGTTGTTTAAAGTGGCACCCAAGTGTGATCCGTTCGGGTGGCAATCCGTTCGGATGACCTATCCGATCAGACAGCAATCCGGTCGGACAGCAATCCGTTCTGATTGTCCTGTTCGTCCTTCACTTGGTCACTTCGATGGTTTGTCGTTATGTCGAGACGCCTTGACAACTTGTTAACCAACAGAACTCCCGTTTTGACCCAGATAACTAAACCGACCAGGAATCACCCTAGTTCGGTCAGTTACCGACTCTTGACGGTTGTTTTTGTTTAACCCGAAGTCGGTGGTCTCGTAGGCGGAATCCAGATCTGAACCAGTACAACACTATGGATGAGTAGGAGACTAGATCTGATCCTGATTCTACCGGTTTTGAGTGTAAAAGAGTTGAAAGAAAGATAGAAACCATCTTTCAATCCCTTTCCACCGCTCTTGTGTCGAGATCTTTACGAGATCTTTGTGTAATCGGGTGGAAATCGGTTAGATCTCACTAGATTTCGGGTGTTCGAGGATGACGTCATCATGTGTTCTTCAAGAACTTCATACTTTGACCTCAATCCACCAAGAACAACTGATTTCATGGTTAAAAGTTAGGATTTAAAAGATAGAAAGGTGTAGGTGTGCGCGTAGATTAAGAAAGTACAAGATTTAGGGCGAGATCTTACCTAGATTGAGAGAAATCGAAGAAAAGGTGAGGAGCACGAGGAGTTCGGACAGAGGGTTTCCAAAAGTGGAAAGAATGACAATGACAAGGGTATTTATAGGATTCCAAAAGAGGAAAGGGTGATCCGATCGAATGGCTCACCGCTCGGATGACAATCCGGTCGGATGACATCCTGATCGGATGACAATCCGGTCGGATGACATCCTGATCGGATGACACTTGACCTGTGACCAAAAGAGCTATCCGGTCGGATGGCTATCCGGCCGGATGGCGCTGGGTTCAAGTGTTCGACGCGATGATTTTTTGGCGTTTCGATTGCGAGGGGTTCGATACGATAGAGTTTCCTAGTCAAATTACTTTCAGTCCCAAACACTCATATCTTGCATGATCTCTTCTCCACTAAATATCATAGTTCGATTGTGATTCGAGTTCGAGTTTGATTTCGAGTTTCGATTGCATTTCGATTGATCCCCACAACACAACATAAATAAACATGCACAAGTAACACGTAAGGCATACACACACATATAATCAACAAGTAAAATACGTAGCTTGAGTTGCGATTCATTGTCGATTTGATTAGCTTAGCTTAGCTTGATTATCAGTTGATTAACTTTATCGCATTGTTACTTCCTATAATTCACAGTCGTAGGTCGATCGAATAGCTATTTAACATACGTCGATTATTGCATTTACAGACACTTACTCCACAAAATAGCTAAAATAAAAGAAATCTACTACGAGTCAAGTTGCGCGAAATCGGTCGTTGACTTTGACCTTGACTTTGACTTTGACTTGTGAAAACACGGGGTGTTACACTCTAGGGTTATTATGTTTACAAAATAATACCTACGTATTCCTAATCATGTAGTATACGTAACCCACCAAAAGGGTTTGGGCCGATGTTATTAAGTGTGGCCCAATTATATGTGTGGCAGCCCCAGGCTCATCTGCTGTGGCCCAATTAGTCCAAACACTTAAACTGATCCAACCCACACACTTAGTTATACTCACGTACGTTTACACTCGACAAGTTTAACGTAGCAAAATGTTTAATAAAATGTTTAATATAGCAAGACGTGAAATGAGCGCATTAGGAAAAGTTAGAATCACGAGACTGAGCGACACTGACCATGAAAGTTCGGGTTGTCACATGGTCCGTTTCGATTCTCTCAGCGACCCTGCACATTTTAAACGATTACAAACCATACAAACGAGGCCATCTTTCCATGAAGGGAAGATCGCCCACCCACGTGTCAATCCAAAAGCGAATGTCCAACCCATTTCCCACCTTACCCATGATAATCCGAATTAACCCATTCTCAATTATATGTATAGAGAGATATAGAGGAGGGATGTGAATATCAACTCTCGTAATAAAATATACACAATTACTAAGTAGGTCTTATTATAATAACATGGAATTAAATATTCCAATTATGTTCTTACTTAGAGTGATTGTCAAGGTCAAATTTTTAAACTAGTACAAGGCGGCTAACAGTAATTACACCCGACATAAAAACTTAATTACAACATCATCATCATCATAAAAACTTAATTACAACATGGAATTAAATATTCCAACTTATAATAAAATGTACAGAGTCACTAATGTAAGTCTTATTCTAATAATATGAAATTAAATATTTCAATTAATTCAACTAATTCAACGAGACAGATAATCTGCAGATAAAAAAAAACATGTGTAACACAAATCTTATATAATATTATTATTATGATTTGATAATACCTAACTCAAAATATCAATCTACCACTTGTCGCCTGGTGTTAGCGAAATTCAATCTCTACGTGTGTCACTTTAGTGGATTAAGCAATAATGGATAGAACCTAGTCTTTTTACAGAGGTGACAGGTTCTATCATGAGTTCACTCGAGTTTTCATCCCACCATGTGCTATGTTAGAGAATGTTCAGTTCTTGTGGTGGCACAACGACTGTCAAGTGGCCGTCGGCGATATAGTTTTCATGGGGACTCCCAAGCCAAACTCCGAAACCAGTCCGGTTAAAACAACATAGTCTGGCCGAAGTGAGGCAACAAGACTCTCCAATTTAAAGTTGTCACTCTAAAAAAACCTCAAAATGATCAAGTGTTTACACCCAAAGTTCAAGGTTATTTTTTTTTTCACATTAGAAATATAAATTTAAAAATAAACGGAATCAGCCTGTCAGGCATTGATGACGAGTGAGTTGAGTTTACTAATTTCGTTATAGCAAAAAGACAAAACATATTTAAATTGAATATTTCAAGTTGCATCTGAGTATCTGACGAGTGAGTTGTGGCAGATTTATAAATGCACATAAACATAGTTCCTCCCACTTACCATAAACTCCCATCTTGTGTGTGAAAATGAATAAGCATAGGAAGGATACAAGTAATGGGTCATTCCGGTCGCTTTTCATGCATGCAGATAGTGCCGACATGTTTCTGATGGCTGTTGGGCTTATCGGCGCCATTGGCGATGGAATGGGGTTTCCAGTTACGCTGTTGTTCACCACCACCACGATGAACAGCATTGGAGGCAGTTCTTCGGTATCAGCAGACGTCTACACAGACAAAATAAACAAGGTTAATATGAAATATACATTAATAAATCAACCTAGTATATATTGATCAAGAAATCAATCTAAATGCCGTTTTAATTTCTTGCTTACAGAATGCTGTTTATCTTTGTTACTTGGCTGTTGTGAAGTCGGTTGCATGTTTTCTTGGTAAGTTTTGCTTGATTATAGTTTTATTAAAGCAGGTTACATTACAATTAATCCATACAGTGGCGGAGCTTGACCGAAAAGGGGAGGGGGTTGTGGCGGAAAGTCATGGGACCCAATTTATATATTATATAAATATTTAGGCAAAATAATTGGGAGATCCTTTATAATTTTATAATTTTTGGACGAAAAATCGAAAATTTTACCCTTCTAACCAAAATATTTGAGGTGCACCCCCGGGTATCAAGCCCCTGAATCCATATATCTGTAATCTGATGAGGAATATTGTTGCAGAGGGGTATTGCTGGTCAAGAACATCAGAAAGGCAGGCATCAAGATTGAGGTTGACTTATTTGAAAGCAGTTTTAAGGCAAGACGTGGCCTATTTTGACTTGAATGTTACAAGCACAGCCGATATCATTACCAGTGTCTCAAGTGACAGCTTCATCATTCAAGATTTCATCAGTGAAAAGGTACTAGCTATTGGACACGGATAATTAAAGTTGAGTGAGCCTTTAGTTTGGGTTTATAATTTTGCCTTTTAAACTTCAAGTATTAAAACTTATTGGGCCAAGTTAAAAGTATATAGATAGATTTTTTTTTTAATATATATGTATATATAGAGAGGCCGGTTATTGTACAATATGCCTTATCGTACGACGCGTACGAGATTGCCTTACAACAAGCGAAATTTCCATTACAACATGCGATTTCCTTTTTTTCTTCATTCTTTTTGGTACATACGATTTTACATTATTTTGTACATGTGATTTCCCCTTTTTAAATGTACATGCGATTGTATGTTTTAAATTTTGTACATGCGATTTCACAATTTACTGTAGATGCGATTTTATTTTTTTAAAACATAACGTTTTGCCATCGCGTACGCGTCGTACGTTAAGGTATATTGTACCATATACTTTTTCTATATATGCATATGTATGTGTGTGTGTGTAATGTATAAAAGAATTATAAACAACTTTCGGGCCCTGGGTGGTCGCCACCCGACCCACCCCAGGGCATGCCCTGCTAGGTTTGCTATCGAGCACCTAAGTTTCTACAGTCATCTTAATTTGCTACTGACCTTCGTAGTTGTTATCTATGAGCTAAGATAGTAAAATGACACTTTAGATTAAAAAAAATAATCCAAATATATTGCAGACGTTTAATGTAATTTATTTTGCTGTATAATGCCTTGCAGATTTGTTTCTAACTTTTTTCACGGTACATACTTATAAGGTGCTTCTTAGTTAAAAATATACACTAGTCCAGAATGATCTTTGATCTCTAGAACATGAATGAAAAACTAAACTTTCATATAACTTGAATTTGAATACAATGGTTTTACAAATGAAATCTAAAGCCTATTTATACTAAACTAAAAGATGCGATTGTAGAGACGTGTCTCTTCACGAACGGTGTGTTCTTGATATTGTGGATATGATTAAAGATGAAGAGGCATGCTCCTTTCTTTTCTTTTGAAGCCGTCGATCGAATAGGTGCGACCCAAGGGACACATCGATTCCCGTAGGGCTGTCGGTTACAATCTTCTGATTTGACACCTTTGGTCCCCGAACTTCATAACTACCTTCTAAACTACTTTATACTAATACATAATCAACCCTTGTAGTATGGATGTGAATGATTAGAGATTTCACATACAAAAGTGTTCCAGTTGTGGTTTTCAACTTCCATTACTATTCATTCTTCAAAGTACTTTTCGATTGTTCGTCTTCCCGGACTTTACACATTCCTTTGGTTGTTATACCCACGAAAAGAAACCAGTTTTGTTGTATGACTCCAAATTTGATTCAAGGGATCCGTAGAATCCTCAACTTATTTACTTCAGTTGTAATTTACTGTAATAAAAAGTTTTATTTATTTTATACCTTCTTTCCACGGCAAAAAATGAATTTGTTAGAAAAAGCTAACCAATCAACACGGTAACATTATTACTTTATATAACAAACGGCTCATTGTTAGTTTACTCAACTACTTAGCTTATTTATTCTGTTAGTAGTTAGTAAATATTCGGTTGGACAGTTAGTTAGTAGTTAGACAGTTGTTTAGATAGTTGATTAGACAGTTGTAATAGCCGACATAATATATTTGTAAATATTATATTATGGAAATAGATATTCCAGAATTGTCAGCCTTATCTCTCCAAAGAATAGGAGATATGGTTTTGTAATTATATATACAGTTGTCTTGTATCAATGAAAATCAAGCAATTATACAATTCTTTCATGGTATCGAGACCACCCTACTGCAGCCGATCCTAAGCAACCTCCCACCTCTCTTCCGTTTACCACTCATCATCTCCTTCACTCTTCTTCAATGGCTTCTAACCTACACCCTGCTGTCACAGTCTCCAACTTCAAACAACTGTTTCCTGTCACCCTTGACATCGAAACCGGCCACTACACAACATGGTCGGAGCTTTTCAAAATACAGTGCAAGGCTTATCAAGTATTCGATCACCTTCAGCCGAAACCCGCAACATCTTCTTCCGGAACAGACAAAGGATCTGACAAAGACAAAGACGCGGCCCAAACCGAGTCTTGGGAGCGGCTCGATTCTATAGTTCTGCAGTGGATATATGGCACTATTTCTACTGATTTGCTTCACACCATTCTCAAACCTAACACTACGGCTTATGATGCTTGGACGGCACTCGCCAATCTTTTTCAAGATAATAAAGCTACCCGTATTATTGATCTAAACAACAAGTTTGCTAATACCCGCCTTGACCAGTTCTCTTCAATGTCAGCCTATTGCCAGGCCATGAAGGTCATCTTCGACCAATTGACGAACGTTGGATCTCCGATATCCGACGAGCAACTTGTTTTACAGATTCTCACCGGGTTGACAGAACAATATGAAGGAATCGGCCTCCTTATTCAACAAACTAAACCCCTACCGGATTTCTATGAAACCAGGTCACGATTGTGCATGGCCGAAACCCGAAAAATCAGTCAGGCAAAACACGCTGCACAGGCAGCAGGTACCGCTCTTAACACCGTTGAATCTTCTCCACGAACTGATCGGACGACTGATACTACGGAGCGGGGCAGGGGAAGAGGCTGCGGACGCGGCAGGGGACGCGGGTCTGGACGGGGACGCGGGTCAAATTTTTCACCACACCAGTCTCAAAATTACATGCCATGGCAGCCCAACTCTTTTGCTACCTGGCCCAACTCCTACCCGAATAGCAACCAGGCCCAACAGTGGGCTCCTTGGGGCCCGCTACCTCCTTGTCCGTATCCAACTGCACCAAGGCCCAACTCGTCTGCTTCAGGCCAGGGTATTTTAGGCCCACGTCCAGCCCAGTCATATGCTGCCAGTTATGCACCAAGTTACGCTCCAACGGACATTGACCAAGCTCTCCATGCCATGTCGCTCAACTCAGCCGATCCATCATGGACTATGGACACTGGTGCTACAGGTCACATGACTCCTAACTCTACTCTTTCGTCTACTTTTAATACTGGCATTAATAAAAAGATAATTGTGGGCAACGGTAACACCATTCCCGTTTATGGACAAGGCAACCTTACCCTACCACCTCCCCTTCCTCCTTTTAAACTAAACCAAGTCCTATATGCCCCCTCCTTGATTAAAAATTTATTGTCTGTTCGTCGTTTCACTACTGACAATAAACTCTCTATTGAATTTGATCCGTTTGGTTTTTTGGTGAAGGATCTCAAGACCAAGACCCCTATCCTACGATGCAATAGCTCCGGGGATCTTTACACATTCGATCCGACACAAGTTCTCAAGATCACCTCACCTACCGCCCTCACCGCTACCACTCAAGACACATGGCACCAACGTCTCGGTCACCCGGGATGTAATTTATTGCATTCTCTTAAAAATTCTGAATTTATTAAGTGTGAAACATTAAAAAATAAAGTTTGCCAATCTTGTGTATTTGGGAAACATATCAGACTTCCATTTGTTGATTCTATGAATTTTACTTCCTTGCCTTTTGATATCATCCATAGTGATCTTTGGACCTCCCCTGTTTTAAGCATGGGCGGTCATCGTTATTATATCTTATTTCTTGATGATTTTAGTAATTTTCTGTGGACATATCCGTTAAGTAACAAATCTGATGTTTTCTCTACCTTCACTACTTTCTATAATCTTATTAAAACTCAATTTGAACGTCACGTTAAACAATTCCAATGTGACAATGGAAGAGAATACGCTAATTCTATGTTTCAACAATTTTGTAAACAAAACGGCATGCAATTTAGATTTTCGTGCCCACACACTTCTTCTCAAAACGGCAAGGCCGAACGTAAAATCCGAACTATCAATAATATTATTCGGACACTTCTTGCCCATTCGTCATTACCTAACAATTATTGGCATCATGCCCTCGAAGTGGCCACATATCTTCTCAACATCTTACCTAGTAAACTTCTAAACAACCACTCTCCCACCCAACGATTATACCAACGTACCCCATCTTACACACATCTCCGTGTTTTTGGATGCCTTTGCTATCCTTTACTACCCTCCACCACAATACATAAATTAGCTTATCGCTCCATGCCGTGTGTCTTTCTCGGTTACCCCCTAACCATAGGGGTTACAAGTGTCTCGACCTAGCTACCCACAAAATCATCATAAATCGACATGTGATATTTGATGAAACCGTGTTTCCATTCGCTAATAATCCAACACCATCCCTCCACTCCTATGACTTTCTTACTCAGCCCATAAACAACATACCATGGGCCGCTATGCCATCTCCTTCCACTCCCTCCACCGGCGGCCCAACCGACTCCCCTACAAGCCCACATCGGACAACACCTCCACCTTCTACTCCACAATCTACCCAACCTGTTGTCCATTCCTCTCCAATCTTACACACTTACTCACGCAGACCTAGGCCCAACATCACCACTACTCAAGCCCAACAACCTAACCCGCCCACCCAACCTTATTCTCCAAATGTTTCCTCACCAACACATACTACTTCATCTCCCACTTCATCACCCATTCCCACTCCACCACCCCCTCCTACTCGTACCATTCGTACACGAGCAATGGATGGTATTTCGAAACCTAAACGAATTCTTAATCTTTCTTCATCTACCATTGTTCCTATACCTAAAACCCCAAAGGATGCCTTGTCCATAACGGAATGGCGTGACGCCATGACCACAGAATTTAATGCCCTTATTAAAAACAAGACTTGGGAGTTAGTTCCACGGGAGTCAAACATGAATGTCATTCGTAGTATGTGGATTTTTCGGCACAAATTTAAATCGGATGGAACTTTGGAACGATACAAAGCTCAGTTAGTATGTGATGGTAGCACGCAGCAGATTGGCATTGATTGTGGTGAGACTTTCAGTCCAGTGGTCAAACCCACTACGATTCGCACCGTCCTCACTCTTGCGATATCCCAAGCCTGGCCAATTCATCAACTTGATGTTACCAATGCTTTTCTACATGGTAATCTATCTGAAACAGTATACATGTATCAGCCAATGGGCTTTCGACATCGTCACCTTCCAAATCATGTCTGCCGCCTCAAGAAATCATTATATGGGTTGAAGCAAGCTCCTCGAGCGTGGTATCAAAGGTTTACAGATTTTGTTATGACTCTTGGTTTCTATCAAAGTAAATGTGATAACTCGCTCTTCATATTTCACAAAGATCGTTTGACAGCTTACTTACTAATCTACGTCGATGATATTATTCTTACCACTTCTACAGATGAACTTCGTGTTCATCTCATGTCACGTTTGGCAAAAGAATTTGACATGAAAGATCTGGGGCCGCTAAGTCACTTTTTGGGGTTACATGTAGCTCGAAATGGTTCCACTATGTTTCTTTCTCAACAGACCTATGCCAAAGACATTATTGAACGGGCTGGGATGTCTTCGTGTAAGCCCGCAGCTACTCCGGTCGAGTCTAAACCAAAGCTTAGTGCCACCGTGAGTCCAGAATTTGAAGATCCTACCCTATATCGCAGCCTGGCTGGTGCTTTACAGTACCTCACCTTCACCAGACCAGACATTAGTTATGCTGTTCAACAGGTATGCATGCATATGCACGCTCCATGGGTTGATCATTGGAATGCCTTAAAACGTATTATCCGTTACATTCAAGGTACCTGTTCTTATGGTCTTACTCTCACATCGTCCAATGACAAAACGCTTCGGGCTTACACTGACGCAGACTGGGCCGGATGTCCAGACACTCGTCGATCGACATCAGGTTATTGTGTTTACTACGGTCCAAACCTACTATCTTGGTCTTCTAAACGCCAAGCGGTCGTCTCGCGTTCTAGTGCCGAGGCGGAATACCGTGGGGTCGCAAACGTGGTTGCCGAACTATGCTGGATTAGAAATTTGCTGTTAGAATTACAAAGACCAGTTACCACTGCCAGTTTAGTATACTGTGATAACATCAGTGCCATATACTTATCCGGGAATCCCGTGCAACATCAGCGAACCAAGCATATTGAACTCGATATTCATTTTGTGCGAGAGCTTGTTAAACGCGGGGCTGTTCGTGTGCTTCATATTCCAACTTGCTGTCAAGTTGCCGACATCTTCACAAAGGGGCTCCCAAAAGTGCTTTTTGATGACTTCAGATCCAGTCTCAGCATTCGACCTCCTCTCGCTTCGACTGCGGGGGTGTAATAGCCGACATAATATATTTGTAAATATTATATTATGGAAAGAGATATTCCAGAATTGTCAGCCTTATCTCTCCAAAGAATAGGAGATATGGTTTTGTAATTATATATACAGTTGTCTTGTATCAATGAAAATCAAGCAATTATACAATTCTTTCAAGTTGTTTAGATAGTTGATTAGGCAGTTGTTTAGAGCAGTGGTTTAAAGCTTGTAAATAGTTTAAATACTCAGTCAGTTAATGAGATAACAACTTTTCCCCAAATCATTTCATTCAAAATTACATGGTATCAGAGCAGAGTTCTTCGAATCTGCTCTCGATTTGATCTTTGATTCCTCTCTTTTTGTTTCAATCGTCTTCGTCAATCGTTTTTCGTTCATTTTTTTCATCGATTTCTTCTCTCGTTTCTTCAAATCTGTTCTTGAATCATGTCAGACACTCAAAGTCAATCTTCTCCAATCGATCCTTCAAATCCGCTGTATCTTCATCCCTCAGATCATCCTGGTATGATTCTCGTTGCCAAGCAATTTGATGGAACTGGATTCGGATCCTGGAAGAGAGCAATGACAATTGCTTTATCAGCCAAGAACAAGCTCGGATTCGTTAATGGTTCTGTTACAAGAAATGCAAACCCTAGCCTATGGAATCGTTGCAATGATATGGTAATTTCTTGGATCATTAACACTTTATCTAGAGACATAAGTGATAGTGTTCTGTATGTTCAAACTGCTGATCAATTATGGAAAGAATTGAATGAACGGTATGGTCAGTCTAATGGTGCAAAACACTATCAATAACAGAAAACTCTTTGTGAAATTTCTCAAGGAAGCAGTAATATAGCATCATATTTCACTAAAATCAAGAGTATTTGGGATGAAATTAGTTCCTTATCTGCTGTTTCACCTTGTTCTTGTGGTGCTCATATGGAAATGATGAAAATAGATGAAGAACAAAAGTTAATTCAATTTCTGATGGGACTGAATCCTAGTTATGAGAACATTAGGGGAACTATTCTTATGATGCAACCCTTACCAACTGTTAGCAAAGTTTATTCTCTTTTGCTTCAAGAGGAGAAACAAAAAGAAATTCATCCTACTGCACAGGCTTTTCCTGACATTTCATCAATGAATGTTAGGACTCAAAGAGATTCTAAGAAACCTGTTTGTAGTCACTGTCAAAAACCAGGCCATTCAGCAAATAAGTGTTATAGGTTAATTGGTTTTCCTAAAGACTTCAAGTTCACTAAGTCAAAGAATGTAGCTGCCAATGTTTGCAAAAGTGATGTTGATAGTCAAGTGAAAGATCCTCCTGCACATGTGATGAGTTCTGGAACCACTCTTACAACAGAGCAATGTGAGCAATTAACCCAGTTCTTGCAGCATACTCAACTTGCAGGGAAGACACAAGATGATGATCAGGCCAGTAATGAGATCAGATATGCAAATTTTGCAGGTATAATGGCATGTTCTCTTACTCATAATAGTCAAACTATAACATGGATTATAGATACTGGTGCCAATGATCATATTTGCTGCAATGAAAATCTGCTCACAAATGTCAAGATTCTTAGAAAACCAATTTCTATCTTTCTTCCTAATGGGAATATTGTCACAGCTTACAAGTCTGGAACAATAAAGCTACTTCACAATCTATCTTTAGAAAATGTTCTTTTGGTTCCACAATTCAAACACAATTTACTATCAGTTCCCAGGTTATGTGTTGACACAAGAGGATTGGTTTTCTTTTCTAACAAAGCTTGTATGTTGCAGGCCCCTTCTCTGAAGAGGCCACTGGTTCTTGGTAAGCTTCTTGATGGGCTATATCTTCTCAGGTCGAATGAAATTGTTTTCAATTGTAATGATGTTTCAAATTCTAGAATAAGAATGTCAAGTTGTAATGCTACTGTTTCTAGTAAGACTTGGCATGATAGACTTGGTCATTTACCTTTGTATAAACTTCAGAAATTGTCTCTGTTTTCTAATAGTGATCATGATCAGATTCATTGTTGTGATATTTGTCCACAAGCAAGACAACACAGATTACCATTTCCTAAAAGTAAAACAGTCACATCTCACATTTTTTATCTTATTCATGTGGATGTTTGGGGTCCATATCATACACCTACTCATGATCGTTATAGATATTTTTTGACCATTGTTGATGATTTTAGTAGAGCTACATGGACTCATCTTCTTTCAACCAAGAGCAATGCCTTCAGTATTTTGCAAAATTTCTTTCAAATGGTTGAAACACAATTTCAAACAAAGGTAAAATCCATAAGGACAGATAATGCTTTTGAATTAGGCACTGCTGCAAATCATGCTCAGTTTCTTCTTTCCAAAGGTATTATGCATCAAACAAGTTGTGTGGCAACTCCCCAACAAAATGGCATAGTGGAGAGGAAACATAAACATCTTTTAGAAACATCTAGAGCTCTTCTTTTTCAGTCAAAATTGCCAATCAAATTCTGGGGAGAAACTGTTTTGACTGCCACTTATCTTATCAACTTGTTCCCAACAAAGTTGTTACAAGGGAAATCTCCTCATGAAGTTTTGTTTGGAAAAGCTCCATATTATTCTCATCTAAAATCCTTTGGTTGTCTTTGTTATGCTTCAACTCTTAAACAAGGAAGACCTAAATTTGATCCAAGAGCCGTTCCTTGTTTGTTTGTTGGGTATCCTATGGGAAAAAAGGATATAAGCTGTACAATTTTCACACAAATGAGATTTTTGTATGAAGAGATGTCATATTTTTTTTTTAATCCTTGTTTCCTTCTATCCCTGATCAAAAATCTTCTGTTCTGTTTCCTTCTTTCAATGTTCCAATTGATTTCTTTGATCCTGTTTCTTATCCCAATTCTTCTCATTCTGAGAATCACATGAATGATTTGCCTGTTCCTGTTTCAGATCCTACTCCATCTGTGGATCTCAGACGATCTACAAGACAATCAAAACCTCCTTCCTATCTTGCTGATTATCAATGTAATTCAGCATTCTCTTGTTCTCATTCTATTACTAATGTTTGTGCTGTTAATCATGTCCATTCTACTGATCTTCCTGCATCAAGCACTACCCTTTCCCATAATCTTGACAAAATTTTGGAACCAAATTCTTACAAAACTGATGTTCTCTATCCTGAATGGCAATCAGCCATGCAATTAGAGCTTGATGCTCTAGAAGCAAATCACACATGGGTTGTCACTTCTTTACCTTCCGGTAAGAAACCTATCAAATGTAAATGGGTGTATAAAGTTAAATACAAAGCTGATGGCAGTTTGGAAAGATGTAAAGCATGGCTGGTTGTTAGAGGCGATACACAAAAAGAAGGGATCGATTATAATGAGACTTTTTCACCAGTAGTTAAAATGACTACCATTAGAAGTCTTATTGCAGTAGCCACTAAAAAGAATTGGCCTTCACATCAGCTAGATGTAAACAATGCTTTTCTGCATGGAGATTTGGATGAAGAGATTTACATGACTCCACCACCTGGGATGATTCTTTCAGATTCCACTTCTGTTTTAAAACTTCAAAAGTCACTATATGGCCTCAAACAGGCTTCACGACAATGGTATGGAAAGTTGTCTGATTTTTTAAAGTCTAAGGGATATGTTCGTTCACAAAATGATCACTCTCTATTTTCCAAAAGTATGGCCTCTTCCATTGTTCATATTGCCATATATGTGGATGATATTTTAATGACTGGAAATAATGCACAAGAAATGGAAGATATCAAATCTTTTCTTCATTCCACTTTTAAGATCAAAGATCTTGGTTCTCTCAATTATTTTTTAGGAATTGAGGTATTGAAAGTCAAAACTGGCACTATTATGACTCAAAGGAAGTTTGCAAAAGACTTGTTACAAGAATTTCATGAGTTTTTGCCTTCTTCTCCTAAGTCTTGTCCATTACCTGCTAATCTGCAGTTGTCAGCTGACCTTGGTCCTCTTTACTCTGATCCTCTTCAATACAGGAGATTAGTTGGCAAGCTTAACTATCTTACTCACACAAGACCAGATCTTTCGTTTGCAGTCCAATTTCTAAGCCAGTTTATGCAAACTCCTCATGTCCCTCACTGGGAAGCTGCTTTGCACACACTTGGTTATGTTCAAGGCACATCTGATCAAGGATTATTTTTTAATAATTCTTCTGATTTCAAGTTAGAAGCATTTTGTGATTCTGATTGGGCATCTTGTCCTAATACAAGAAGATCAGTTACTGGTTATTTTGTTCTTCTTGGTGGCAGTCCAATTTCCTGGAAGTCTAAAAAGCAATCCACTGTGTCTTTAAGCTCAGCAGAGGCAGAGTATAGATCAATGCGAAGGGTAACTGCTGAGCTCACATGGTTGACTAGGCTACTTCATGAATTATCAGTTTCTTCTATTACTCCTATATCTTTGAAGTGTGACAGTCAAGCAGCCATTCATATTGCTCGGAATCCAGTGTATCATGAGAGAACAAAACATATTGAGCTGGATTGTCATTTTGTGAGAGAAAAGCTCCAAGAAGGACTGATTTCTTTGTCTCATATTTCAACCGAGGATCAACCAGCTGATTTGTTTACAAAGAGTCTTTCTTCCACAAAGCATCAACTTTTACTGTCCAAGTTGGGGCTTTCATTCCCTCCAACTTGGGGGGGGGGGGGGGGTTAGGTTACTCAACTACTTAGCTTATTTATTCTCTTAGTAGTTAGTAAATATTCGGTTAGACAGTTAGTTAGTAGTTAGACACTTGTTTAGATAGTTGATTAGGCAGTTGTTTAGAGCAGTGGTTTAAAGCTTGTAAATAGTTTAAATACTCAGTCAGTTAATGAGATAACAACTTTTCCCCAAATCATTTCATTCAAAATTACACTCATACACTAGCTCAGTATTCTAATTCTCAAGGAGGCTACATATATATGGTCAATTTTATAGTGAAACAAAAATGCAGGTACCCATGTTTGTGACGAATGCGACAAGCTTTGTTGGGGCGTATATTGTGTCCTTTATTTTGCTATGGAGGCTAGCAATTGTTGGGCTGCCATTTATCCTAATTTTGGTTATACCTGGTTTGATTTATGGAAGGATTCTGATGAGGTTATCAAGAAAGATCAGGGAGGAGTATAATAAGGCTGATGCGGTGGCAGAGCAGGCAATTTCTTCCGTAAGGACAGTTTATTCTTTTGTTGGCGAAAATAAGACCATTAAAGACTACTCTGATGCTCTCAAAGGTACATTGAAGTTGGGTTTAAAGCAGGGGTTGGCTAAAGGACTCGCGATCGGCAGCAACGGTGTGATTTTCGCGGTATGGGCCTTCTTGTGTTGGTACGGTAGTAGACTGGTGATGTACCATGGAGCTAGAGGAGGAACTGTGTGGTCAGTTGCAGTAGGAATCGCCATTGGCGGGCTGTAAGTTTGTTCTTTTTGTTTTGACATTCCATCAATCAGTTGTCTGTTAAAAAATCCCATGATCTTATGGTCTACTAGCATTGGTGAAAATAAATTGTTGCCAAAAAGCTGTTTGTTAAAATTGAAATGAATAATGACAGGTCATTTGGTTCTGCAATGTCCAACGTAAAATACTTTTCCGATGCAATGGCTGCCAGCAAGCGAATACAAGAAGTGATCGAAAGAGTTCCAGCTATTGATTCAGAGAATATGGAAGGCGAGGTAATACAACAAGTCTATGGGGAAGTTGAGTTTAAGAATGTAAAGTTTGCATACCCATCAAGGCCCGAATCGGTGATATTTGAAGCTTTTAATTTAAAAGTTCCGGCAGGGAGGACAGTGGCTTTGGTGGGTGGGAGTGGGTCGGGTAAATCGACGGTGATCGCATTGCTGCAGAGGTTTTATGATCCTCAAGGAGGAGAGATTTGTGTGGATGGGGTGAGGATTGATAAGCTTCAACTAAAATGGCTAAGATCACAGATGGGGTTGGTGAGTCAAGAGCCTGCTCTATTTGCCACCACCATAAAAGAGAACATACTTTTTGGCAAGGAAGATGCCACCATGGAAGAAGTCGTTGCGGCTGCAAAAGCTTCAAATGCACATAACTTCATCTCTCCGTTACCCCATGCCTATGACACTCAGGTACATTTTCCATCTTCTAAAACCTAAAATATCAAAAAAAAAAAAAAATGAAAACAGTTAATGTATTAATAATCACATATTCGGATACTTTGAATTAAATATACCTCTTCATAAATTATGAATCCATATATTATGAGAACTTTGAGAACAAAAACAATCTAAATTTATTTTTTTACACTTTTTTATTATTATTATTATTACTATTATTATTCATATATAATGTTAGAAATTAAATAAAGAAAATTTACACATGTGCAAGTCTGTCATTTACACATCTGTAAAAAGTTTAATAAGAGTGATTTTGAAAGGAGAAATAAACTATTTGATGTTGTCATTTTTTTATGTTGTATTTTAATTACAATAAGGTTTGTTTTAAAAAAAATGGTTTTGATTGGTTTTTCATTCGTTCTCATAGTTCTCGTAATATTTAGCGTTCTCAAAATAAATCTCCCATATATATATTGGGAAAGGGTAAAATGAGAACCACCTTTAGTTGTGAGAATCATGAAAACTAGGCGTTCCCAAAGGTTTTTCCAAAAAAAAAATTGTTCTCAAAAATCTTAAAAAAAATCACTTGTTCCAGAAGAAATAAAAATAAAAAATTGTTGCATGCAAAAGTTTATATTAGATGTAAAAACATTTACATCACCGTAAACAAAATTTACATCAGACGTAAATAAAATTAACATCATGCGTAACTATATGTGTTTATAACATTTTCATTTACGTTTGCGCAAAAAATGGTGGCCCAACTCGCGTGGGAAGTAGGAGTTCCCATGGTTCTCCCATGATGGATCAAATAAAAAGTTGATTTTACCTAAGTATGGTAAAAAGACTTATTGACCTTTCATTTTTCATATCAATTGTTAAGATAAAATGTAGAAAAAAGAGAGATGTAAGAGATTTTTTTTGGAATACCCTATTTGTTGATTTTCTTTTTTCACATGCATATCCCCCGCCCAATTTTTTAAATATTCATAAGTTTTTTTATATTGCATTATTTAAAAAAAAAACGCACCATAAAATTAAGCATCTTTTTATCTTTAATTTGAGTACCACATTGTTATTTTAAATACGCCAACTAAAAAAATCTAAAAATTGTGTTATATTTCTATGTTGTATAAATTTTTTGTGCTGAATCTCTTGTGCTACATTTTTTGTGTTTGATTTTTTGTAATGAATTTTTTGTGCTAGGTTTTTTATGCTAGATATTGAGAAAACAAAAGGCTGATAGTATGTGTTTTAGCATCAAAATGTCATTTTATACTACTTATAAGGCGTTTCACATGTCATCTTTACAATCCTTCTTAGCCTATTTAGGCCAAACACACTTTTTTGGTGGATCTCACCCTATATGGTAGGGTTCAACTATAAAGTTCAAAACTCCTAAAAAGTGTAAGAAGTTATTCGAAACACCTAAAAAGTGTAAGTTGTTTATGTATGCATTGTGTTTTAACATTTATGCATGGTATCACATAGAAAAACTCCTGATGTAACAATCTAAAACATAATGAAACGTATTCTTGGCATGAAATTTAAAACACGTTAATTAAACTTTCTATTGGAAAAATAGGTGAAAATAGCATTTTTCACAAATATAGGAAAATGATTTATTCCTATTTTAGACTAGAAATAAATATAATAAAATGAGCGGGTTTTATATATTTATATGTGGGTTTGTGTTCTATGTTGGAAGAGCTTCGAAACGAACTAAACCACGTCCAAAACCGAGCTAAGATGAATGAGATATCGATGCTCAAAGTTGGGTGTTTGAAACATTGAATGCGGAAACAAAAGGGAAAGTAGCACATTGTCCCACATAGGAGGAGAGATGGAACTTAAATGGGTATTTAAGGTGGAACTCTCCATCCTTATTGTTTCAAGGAAGCACACACTAGTGTCCTCGCGAAGGGTGCGGAGCACCCTAACCCGCACTCGCGCGAGATGGCGCACTTTGCACTTCGCACACTCGCATCGCCGCTTGAGAGCCGCCTTTGTATTTTTGACCACGTGCGCGTGGTGGAGCACAAGGGTTGCAAGGACCAAGTGGTAGGTGATGCGGCGCATGACGTCATGCGCGCGCGAGCGCACATGGCAGTGAGCCAAGAGGACACACCGCGCATGGGCATGCAGACCTGGGCGCGTGCGCACCAGGGTGACTTGCGCGCGCACGCGCGCACAGAAGCTTCCAGCATTGAATGACAGTCCAGCTTCGTAACTGACGAGTTAATAAGCTTTGACTGAGAATTAAATGACGTATTAAATTGCATTGAAGACGTTTAATGCAATTTAAACCTCTCATTTAATTCGTTTTTGGCTGTTTCAATCCGGGAGCTGTATAAATACAGCTCCATACCTTGCTGTAGAGGATACTACGAAAACCCAGCAACTCAACAGCAATCACAACTTTCTTTCTGAAATTTCTGATCATCTTCTCTCTTCAAGTTTCAAGGTAACCTTCGGGTTGTAGGCGAACTCCGGCAGTACCCTGCTTAGGCTGTTGTACCCTGGGAAACAAAACGAGTACTCTTGGGAGACTCAGAATTTGTTTTAAGGGAAGCGTGTGGACACGTGCCTCAGCCATTCTTCTTCTACCCCATTCTTGTATTTTGGTTTTATTTTAGTTGTAATTTGTACTGTAATTTTGCTTTCTTTATTTTGTTGTATTGTAATCAGTAATAAAATTTGTTTTATTTTATTTAATTACGCGAACGGTTCCTGCAATCTTAAAACAAATTTTTAAAACCGTTCGTGTAATCAAAACCATTCTGTTTGTGATTCAAACCAGTTTTGTTTTCACTCAGTTTGTGTTTTAAAAACAGTTTTTTTTTAGTTTTCATCTTCAAAGGAGCGACTTTGGTTAAAAACTAATTCTGGTTACATTCAGACTTGTCATAAAAATTGCTAAAACTTTCTGATTTGGTCTTCAAAGTTGGACTTAGAAGCCGAAACAGTAAATTGTGGTGAAATTAAAATTTAGTAGTTTCCTTCTGGTTTGTGCGTAAATCAGAATTTTTTGACTAAAAATTTAATTTTAATTTTTTCAGCATGTCGAACGAAAATGTCAACGTTAACAACACCACAAATGTTGTGACGGGATCCCCGTTTAACGCCACCACTGTGGGAGCGACCACAGTGGCCAATCACGCTGAACGACCCGAGAAGTTCTCGGGTCTACACTTCAAAAGGTGGCAGCAGAAGATGTTCTTCTACCTGACCACCATGAACCTTGCGAGGTTTTTAACTGAAACCGCTCCCCAACCTGCGGAAGGGGAGACCAGCGCTCAGGTTCTAAGCGCGGTAGAGGCGTGGAAGCACTCGGATTTCATATGTCGAGGCTATGTACTTAACGGTCTCTCGGATGCATTGTATAATGTGTACTATAATATCAAGACTTCCAAAGAATTATGGGAGTCTTTGGAGAAAAAGTACAAAACGGAGGATGCGGGAACAAAGAAATTTGTTGTCGCCCATTTCTTGGACTTCAAAATGGTTGATAACAAGACTGTTATGAACCAAGTCCAAGAGTTGCAAATTATACTACATGACATCCATGCTGAGGGAATGGTACTTAGCGAGACATTCCAAGTGGCAGCGATGATTGAAAAGTTACCTCCTGGTTGGGTGGATTTTAAGAATTATCTTAAACACAAACGAAAGGAGATGACTTTAGAGGACCTTATTGTTCGTCTTCGGATTGAAGAGGGCAATAGAATTGCCCTAAAAGGCAGCCAGGCGCAAACTTCTGCTAGCGCAAACGTGGTTGAGCATGGGCAATCCTCTAAGGGCGCGAAGGGTAAGGGGAAAAAGGACAAAGAGAAAGCAAAGGCTAGCAAACTTGGACCGAAGAAAGGGGTTGCGAAAAAGAAACCTCCAACGCTCCAAGGGACTTGTTACAACTGTGACGAGCCGGGGCATCGGGCTAACCAATGCAAGAAACCAAAGCGTGAGCGTGCGCACATGGTGGATGAAGACGGAATACCTTTGGTGGCAATGATTTCCAACAAAACCGCAATGTTGGATGAGGTCAATGCTGTGACCAACACTCCAAAAGGGTGGTGGATTGATACGGGAGCGACCCGTCATGTGTGCCCAGACAGGAGCCTCTTTACCACCTTCAAGGAGCATGCGGGAGATGAGAAGCTGTATATGGGAAATGCAGCCACCGCGGACATCAAGGGTGAAGGAACGGTGATTTTGAAGTGGACTTCAGGGAAGGAGCTCACTTTAAGCAACGTGTTATATGTCCCAGACTTGCGCAAGAGCCTAGTCTCGGGTTGGTTGCTTAATAAGTTTGGATTTCGTTTAGTTTTTGAGAGCGATCAATTTGTACTAACTAAACGAGGAATGTGTGTAGGCAAGGGCTATGCCCAAAATGGTATGTTCAAATTGAATGTAATGGCTGTGAAAAAGAACATGAATAAAATTGCTACTGCTTCTACTTATATGCTTGAGTTTTCTTATTCGAATAAATGGCATGGTAGATTAGGTCACGTTAATTTTAATTCAATACGCCGTTTAATCAATTTAAATTGTATACCAACATTCCATATTGATTCACATTATAAATGTGAAACATGCGTTGAATCCAAACTTACAAGAAAATCATCAAAATCGGTTGAACGAATAACCGAACCCCTTGATTTAATTCACACTGATATTTGTGATTTAAAAGCGGTACCCACAAGAGGTGGAAATAAGTACTTCATCACGTTTATTGACGATAGTACTAAATATTGCTATGTATATTTACTAAAAAGTAAAGATGAAGCAATAAGTAAATTTATCTTGTATAAAAATGAAGTTGAGAATCAACTTCAAAAGAAGATAAAAGCTTTGCGAAGCGACCGAGGAGGCGAATATGTTGCACCTTTTGCCGATTTATGCGCAAAAAGTGGCATTGTACATGAGTGTACACCTCCTTATTCTCCACAATCAAATGGTGTGGCAGAACGAAAGAACCGCACATTGAAAGAAATGATGAACGCCATGTTGATAAGTTCTGGGGTGAGCCAGGAAATGTGGGGGGAGGCCATTCTCTCGGCCAATTATCTTTTGAACAAGATACCATTGAAAAAGAGAGACGAGACTCCATATGAGTTATGGAAAAAGAAAAAGCCTTCATATAAATACTTGAAAGTGTGGGGGTGCCTAGCAAAGGTGATTGTACCACCTCCTAAGGCTCTTAGGATAGGACCCAAAACTGTTGATTGCATATTTATTGGGTATGCGCATCAAAGTAGTGCACATCGCTTTCTTGTACATGAGTCCAAGAATCCTGATGTACACGTAAACACTATCATGGAGGTGAATCCTAACGTTGTGTCTTACTTTGAAAATGTGTTTCCTTTGAGAAGACAAACACATACAACGTCATCAACACCTAATTTTGAAGTAGGTGAAAGCTCATCTAGACGAGTTGATGAGGTAGTTCATGATAAGACACATGAACCACCTGAGGTTGAAGAAAGTGACCGTAGGCGAAGCAAAAGGCCAAGGGTTGAAAAATCCTTCGGTCCAGACTTCGTTAGCTATATGGTTGAGGGCGAGCTCAATACATATCGCGAAGCGGTTTCCTCTTCAGAAGGACCTCAATGGAAAGAAGCAATAAGAAATGAAATAGATTCTATATTGCAAAATCATACTTGGGAGTTAGTAGATCTTCCACCTGGTTGCAAACCACTTGGATATCGTTGGATATTCAAAAGGAAGATGAAAACTGATGGAAGTATTGATAAATACAAGGCTAGGTTGGTGATTAAAGGATTTAGACAAAAGGAAGGTCTAGATTACTTTGATACCTACTCGCCTGTGACGCGCATAACCTCGATTAGATTGGTTCTTGCTATAGCGGCTTTAAGAAATTTGGAAGTTCACCAAATGGACGTTAAAGCCGCATTTCTAAATGGCGATTTAGAAGAAGAGATTTACATGGAGCAACCTGAAGGTTTCTCTGCCCCAGGTCAAGAGGGTAAAGTATGTAAACTCGTCAAATCTTTGTATGGTTTGAAGCAAGCACCAAAACAATGGCACCAAAAGTTTGATCATGTCATGATTGACAATGGTTTCAAAATAAATGAGTGCGACAAATGTGTTTATTTCAAAGACACAAATGAAGGTTATGTGATTTTATGCCTTTATGTAGACGATATGCTTATCATTGGGAGTAATGATAAAATTATCAAAGCTACTAAAAGCATGTTAAAAGCGAGATTTGATATGAAAGACATGGGTTTAGCGGATGTGATTCTTGGAGTAAAGATTATAAGAACCCAAGAAGGTCTTGTGTTAAGTCAATCTCACTATGTCGATAAAATTCTTGAAAAATTCAACTCGGGAGATACGAGTGTAGCTCGAACTCCAGTTGATACCTCCCAACATCTCAAGAAGAATAAAGGAGATGGAGTTGCTCAGTTAGAGTATTCAAGAATTATTGGCAGTCTAATGTATCTAATGACATGTACTAGACCCGACTTGGCTTACGCGGTGAGTAGGCTAAGTAGATACACCAGCAATCCGTGCGCGGATCATTGGAAAGCTATCACGAGGGTGCTTAAATACATAAGATACACAAGAGATTATGGACTGCATTATACCCGACAACCAGCAGTGATCGATGGATACACTGATGCAAACTGGATATCGGATAATAAAGATTCCAAATCAACAAGTGGTTACGTGTTTACACTTGGAGGAGCTGCTATTGCTTGGAAGTCTTCTAAGCAAACGGTGATAGCAAGATCCACAATGGAATCCGAATTTATCTCCTTGGATAAGTCAGGCGATGAGGCGGAATGCCTACGTCAATTCGTGGAAGATATTCCAAGATGGCCAAAGCCTTTGCCAACCATATGTGTACATTGTGATAGCCAATTAGCGATTGGTAGAGCTCAAAGCTTGATGTACAATGGCAGATCAAGGCATATGCGACGTAGACATAACACGATACGACAACTACTCTCAACGGGTGTTATCACAATTGATTATGTGAGATCAACGGATAACATTGCGGACCCATTAACAAAAGGCTTAAGCAGAGAGTTAGTAGAAACGTCGTCAAGAGGAATGGGACTAAAGCCCGTGATAAATGGGAATATGAGGGAAACCTAACTTAGTTGACTGGAGATCCCAAGATCTAAGTTCAATAGGACAACTTAATCATATTACCAAACGGAGTCACTATGGGGGAGTACCCCAAACTAAATAAAAGGGAGTTACATATACTTCCTAGTCCATTCCAATCAGTGACATTGAAGTGAGGCTAAGCATATTAAGGTTAACGATTACGGGAAATCAAATAACCATGATGCTTTTAATGATTCAGAGGAATCACCTATGTTAGAGAGAAGTAGGGTCGCTTCAAATGGATTTGTGGGGTGCGCAAATCCTAGAGCTCTCGCAGAACCAGGCTAGTGTTCCAGGACCATAATAGGACACGACAATGAGGAGTTGGCCAAACCAGGGAGAGTATTGTGTGAAGTGTATTGTCGTTTACACAAATGGGGGTATGTTCAAGGACATTGTGTCTACACACCGCTAGTAAGCTAAGTGCGCTTCACAAAAGAAGGTTCAAAGGCTTCAACCTACCTATCTTGCAATACTCAACTGTCGAAGTTTATCGTTGAAAAGTGTAAGGAAAAGATCCATTTCCATACATGTGGGGGATTGTTGGAAATTTGATGAAAATAGCATTTTTCATGTGGGGGATTGTTGGAAAAATAGGTGAAAATAGCATTTTTCACAAATATAGGAAAATGATTTTTTCCTATTTTGGACTAGAAATAAATATAATAAAATGAGCGGGTTTTATATATTTATTTGTGGGTTTGTGTTCTATGTTGGAAGAGCTTCGCAACGAACTAAACCACGTCCAAAATCGAGCTAAGATGAATGAGATATCGATGCACAAAGTTGGGTGTTTGAAACATTGAATGCTGAAACAAAAGGGAAGTAGCACCTTGTCCCACATAGGAGAAGAGATGGAACTTAAATGGGTATTTAAGGTGGAACTCTCCATCCTTATTGTTTCATGGAAGCACACACTAGTGTCCTTGCGAAGGGTGCGGAGCACCCTAACTCGCACACGCACGCGCGCGCGCGCGCGCGCGTGGCATGGGCGATGAGGCGCAATGTGGCTCTTTGATGGCGCACTTTGCACTTCGCATCGCCGTGAGCCGCTTGAGAGCCGCCTTTGTATTTTTGACCACGTGCGCGTGGTGGAGCACAAGGGTTGCAAGGACCAAGTGGTAGGTGATGCGGCGCATGACGTTTAATGCAATTTAAACCTCTCATTTAATTCGTTTTTGGCTGTTTCAATCCGGGAGCTGTATAAATACAGCTCCATACCTTGCTGTAGAGGATACTACGAAAACCCAGCAACTCAATAGCAATCACAACTTTCTTTCTGAAATTTCTGATCATCTTCTCTCTTCAAGTTTCAAGGTAACCTTCGGGTTGTAGGCGAACTCCGGCAGTACGCTGCTTAGGCTGTTGTACCCTGGGAAACAAAACGAGTACTCTTGGGAGACTCGGAATTTGTTTTAAGGGAAGCGTGTGGACACGTGCCTCGGCCATTCTTCTTCTACCCCATTCTTGTATTTTGGTTTTATTTCAGTTGTAATTTGTACTGTAATTTTGCTTATTTTGTTGTATTGTAATCAGTAATAAAATTTGTTTTATTTTATTTAATTACGCGAACGGTTCCTACACTTTCTTGGCATTGTGTTTTAATTTCAATGCCTAGAATACATTTTATTGTGTTTTAAATTGTTACGTTTTGTGTTTTTCTATGCAATACCATATCAAAAGAACCTGAACACCATGCCTACAATTTAAAACTAATGCCTACAATTTAAAACTTAAAAAAATATAGGAACAACTAATAAAAAATTAACGATTTAGGTTTTTCTCGTGCTTCTTGCACTAAAACTCTCTTCAGAAATTAACCACACCTTATATATATGGTCTGTGTTCAAATACACATTCTCCTAAAACTAGGAAGTCGTAGGAAAGATATTAAATGAACTCTGATTAAAGTCATTCTAGCGACATTGGAACCGTCTCGTCGAACTTTAGGATTTTCCGATTTTAGGTTTTCGCTTTTGGCGGGCATGGACGGTGGGTGGTGGACGTGGACGGTGGTGGTAGACGGGGGCGGGTGGTGGACGTGGACGATGGGTGGTGGTGGACGGTGGTGGGTGGTGGACGATGGTGGTGGTGAACGGTGGTGGTGGGTGGTGCTGTGATACCCTCTACATAACTTAGAATATCTTAAAAGTGGTTGGGCCAAGTCAGCACGAAGAAGAGCTCGCGTTGACGTTTTTAATGAAACGTATTCGAAAAAACAAACAGTCTGCAGATGACAATGTTTGTGCGTGGTCTACGCAACACATACAGAAGAGCATGTATAGATATTTTTAGTAAAACAAACACCACCAAAGAAATTTTTTTCTACAAAATGTGAAACATTTTTAAGAATGGTATTAAAAAATTCGTAGATTTTTTTAATTTTTAAGCACTATACCATGCACAAAAATTTTCAAAATTGTTTTTTAGCCAAAACACCTCGTTTTTCGTTTGTTTATCAACTGTTACGGTTTTTTTTGTTAGTTTCTTAATTACCTGTAAGAATTAATAACAACATTCAAATAACAAAATTATATCATAAATACCAAAATTATGTTATAAATACCCAAATCTTCAAATACCAAAAATGTCCCTAATAGGTGTCTTAATTAAGTAAAATACTAATTCTTCTCTAAAAAGTTATATTATAATGTAGTGTGTATACACACATTAGGGGTGAGATCCAATAAAAATGGTTTTCTGTGCTAAGCATAGAAATAACTTTTTTTTAAATAAACTTCATTAAAACACACCTCCGACCCAAACGGGCAAAAGGCCAAACAAACACAAACACTCTCGACCCAAACGGGAAAGGGCAACAAATTACAACATGCCCAAGGGATATTTACACCGGTCCTCCCATATAATATACTTACAGGAAGTTCTATTTTTAACCCACGCATAACCCTTAGATTTTAACTCCCCAATGATGTCGCCCGGTCTACATTTTCTTTGATTAAAAACCATATCGTTGCTGCCTTTCCAAATACACCAACATGCTATAATGCCCAACCCGTAGATGATTTTCTCCGCCTTCGTACCACTCTTTATGAGCTTGTGACTTTCTAATATGGCTTTGAATTCAAAAAAGAAAAGTGTCGGGATGTTGCACCAAGCACTGAAAGCCGACCAAACCTGTAAAGCCACCGAGCATGCAATGAATAAGTGATCCACCGTCTCCTCGTAATCACCACAAAAAGGACACATGACCGAGGGAATATCCACATTCCTTCTTCTTAAATTAACTCTCGTAGGAAGTCTGTCTAAGTTACCTCTCCAAGCCATAATATTACATTTGATGAGCACCCATTTACACCAATTAAAATTAGGAGGGTGACTAGTATCTCTTTCCACTATCAAAGACTTTTTGACCGCCTTCACCGAGAAACCTTTCTGGTAATCATCAAACCAATACCACTTGTCCTTATTGCTAGATAGACTAACATTGCTAAGAACCTCCATGCACTCCTGTCATTCCTTTATCTCCTATTCGGACTCTTGCTGTCTGGACCATTGCCAAGCGTAAACTCCATTTCCTTGAACTGCTTCAAATCTCTCTGCAACCCTGCAAAATTTAAACAACTCCAAACCAAACAAAAGCGGCCATCTTTCCATAAAAGGAAGATCGCCCAACCAGGAATCGATCCAAAAACGATTGTCGACCCCATTCCCCACCTTACCCAAGATCAACCTATTTAACCCCCTCCCATTTAATTTCATTTTATTTAATAACTTAACCACATTTTTTCAACACCCTGCGATGTTATCGTTAAACGGAAGAAAGCTCCAATGGTTGGCCTTACAATGGCAAGCTTCCACCACTTTACACCAAAGACTATCATTTTCCACCCTAAACCTCCAACCCCATTTAACAAGAAGAGCCTCATTGACCTCTAAGAGCCTGTTTATACCCAACCCTCCTATATTTTTAGGCCAAGTGACCCAATCCCAAGCCACTCAGTTCATTTTATTAATACTACTAGACCCCGCCCATAGGATTTTTCTCATTTTGACTTCAAGAGTCTTTATAACCCCAACCGGCGCCTTATATAATGAAAAATAATATATAGGCAGACTCTCCAACACCGAATTAATCAGCGTAAGCCGTCCCCCTATCGACAAAGTTTTAGCGTCCAATTGTTAATTCTATTCATATTATTACCCACCGAAATTCCCAAGTAATTAAGCGGGATAGAATTCGACTTGTATCCAATGACATTACACATATTCAAAACTTCATCAGCACCCACACCCAGCCCGTAAATGTTAGATTTTTGAAGATTGATTTTTAAACCCGACGCTAAATAAAAAATTCTCAAACATCTAGCCACGTTCTTCACATTTTCCTTCTCCCATTCCCCCAACAGGAGAGCATCGTTAGCGTAAAAAAATGTGAGAAATAATTGGGACATTGTTTGGAGTTTGAATACCGCTGAACAACCCTTCGATCCTAGCTTTGTACAGAATGTTTGAGAGACCTTCCATGACCAGTAGGAACATGAACGGGGTTAACCGGTCTCCCTCCTTGACTCCTTTGGAACAGTTGAATTTAAAAGTAGGAGACCCGTTCACTAAAACCGAGGATCTAGCCGAAACTAGGATTCCTTCGATCCATTTACACCATAAAGCCAGAAAACCCATTTGTCTCATTATGTCTAAAAGAAAACTCCAATTAACATTGTCATAAGCCTTTTCAAAATCTATTTTTAAAAGGAAAGTCTTTTTGTCTTTTTTAATCCAAGCAATGAGCTCATTCAGCATTAATGGGCTGTCTAGAATTTACCTCCCTTTGAGAAACGTCGGTTGGTTCTCCGTGATGATAGATCCAATAACCACTTTGAGACGATTTTCCAGAATCTTAGAAATAGTTTTGCTTATCACCCCGATTAGGTTAATCGGTCGGTACTCTCTCAGGCCCACCGGATCCTTGTTTTCCGGAATAAGAGTTATGAAAGAAGAGCTACATCCCACTGCAATAGAGCCTTTGCTGTAAAAGGAAACAGTCAACTTATAAAAATCCAATTCAAATAAATTCCAATACGTTTTGATGAAATTGAAGTTGAAACCGTCTGGCCCTAGGGCTGGCATATCGTGTATACCCGTACACGATAAGACACGACACGATAAGACACGATACATGAAATCATATACACGAACACGACACGATAACTTGTCGTGTCCTTTTTTTCAAACACGAACACGACACGATATACACGAAAATTACCTGTTAATACCTGTTAACACGACTGTTCAACTGTTATACACGAAAATTACTTGTTAATACCTGTTAACACGAATAAAAACTCGAACACGACATGCTATCTGAGAGTTACAGAGGGAGTTTAGGGTTTTATTTTTTTTAATTGAATGAGGAATGAAAATAGAAAGGAATTAAGGAACCCACATGCATATGGCTTATGAGTTTTATTTAATTTAATTTCTTATCGTGTACTAACGGGTATTAACAGGTAAACAGGTATTTAACCTGTTTATCAGTGTTGTAAAAGTCGCGAGGCGGTCTCTAGTCGGCCGACTGGGGAGTTCGGAGTACTCGGAGTACTCGGGGAGTACGCGGACATGGTAATTATAAAGAAAATTAATTGTTATATATTATACATATGTTAAAATAAGCATAATTCATGTCAACTGAGTATAATTTAAAATGAAACATGTTTAAAGTTCACATATTCTGAATACAAGTCCGAGTAGTCCGAGTACATGGCCGAGTAGTCCGAGTACAAGGCCGAGTAGGCCGATTTTGACCGATTTTGACTAATTAAAAGTCAACAATCCACGTTGACCGTCTAGACCGACTAGGCCGACTCTTTCCGACTATGTCCGACTAGGCGCCGACTAGGCCGACTAGGCGCCGAGTTTGACCGAGTTTGACCGAGGCCGACTAATTGAGTCCGCCTAGGAGGAAGTCTCCTCGGAGGGGTTCCGCCCGAGTACTCGGCCTTGGAATCCGACTTTTACAACACTGTTGTTTATACACGAAAATTAACAGGTAATATCGTGTCTACCTGTTTGGTACACGATACCTGTTAAGGCCATACACGATATCTGTTAACTTCGTTTAGGTTCGTGTCGTGTATTCGTGTAAAATTGCCGGCCCTATCTGGCCCAGGTGCTTTGTCAGAACCACATTCAAACACTGCACTTTTGATTTCTTCTTTGCTGAAAGGAACTGTCAGAGACGCCACATCAACCTCCGATAGACGCCTAACGTTATGGCAGATGACTTTAGGTCTATCCCTTATTTTTTCCTCGAACGCCCCTTTGAAGAATCCCATAATCTCTTTTTTGATCAAAGAAGGTTTAGTGGTCCACACATCTTCAATCATAATCCCAGGAATATTATTGAAAGCCCTTCTTCTTTTTATGTACCCATAAAAGAAGGCTGAATTTTCATCCCCTTACAAATCCCATATAACTCTGGCTCTTTGTTTAAGACCTTTGATTTGTGCCTTTCTAGCTCATTAAGATTTTTTAAGCATTCCATTTTGACTCATTCCTCCTCTTTGGAAAGAACTCTATCCTCCGACAGATCATCAAGGATTTCTAACTCCTCCATAAGCAACGACTCCGTTTCCCCTTCCTTGGATAATACTTCTTTTTTTCCATATTTTAATGTTCTCCCTAATCTCCTTCAATTTCTTCATTAAAATCACATCTGGCTCCCGCACCTCGACAAAATTCCCACACGTCTTAGTAATCACTTCGTCAAAATTCTTTCTCTCCAACCAAGAATTGAAGACTCTAAATGGCTTGGGTCCGAAGTTTTTATCCGAGCAAATCAAAATTATGGGACAGTGGTCCGAAAGAAATCTCGGCATCGCACGATGGCAAGCAACCGGCCACTCCAAAAAGAACTCGTGACAAACCAAAACTCTGTCTATCTTGCTATGTTTGTTACCATTTTCATTAAAATACGTGAATTTCCTACCTTTCATGTCGTATTCTCTTAACCCATTTTCATAAATAAAACTATTGAAAGTATAAGCACATTTTTTTAATAAAAATTGAATTTTTTGAGGAGCTAAACGTTAATTATATTAATATTTAAATTTCCCCTTATAAAGTACCCAAAGTTAACAAAAAAAAAATAGAATGGTTAATATAGTCACGTACCTTAAAAACGCTCGGGTCCCACATGCTAACGACCCCTCCAGATCTTCCTGCCACCGGAACGTGATCCATCTCGAAATTTCTAGCTCCCCAGAATTTCTCGAATTCAATACCAGAAACATCGCTGAACTGAATTTCCTGAAGAGCGATGAAATCAATACCATTCTCCCGTTTCATATTTTTTATCCATCCAGCTTTATTATAATCCCCCACTCCCAACCCTCTGATGTTTAGAGAAAGAAAATTCATCTATCACCATTTAAAATCCCTTCTTCCCTAATCACTTTTTTTATCAGAGTCACATGGTTCTGAAGATCGACTCCCACTAGATCCCCCATGACGGATGTATGTTACATTCATTTCCAAAATCACAGCTTCCTCCTCTTCTTCCATTGGCTTCAAATTTAGGTCCTTTATCACCTCCGTCAACAATTCCTCTCTATTCCCACTTTGTTCGGTCTGACCAAACTCCTCGCCTCCTACTTATCTCAAATTGACGTCTTCACCATCTACCTATTCTCCCGTATCTTCACTAACCTCCTAAATTCCAATTATCTATTTCAAGTTAAAAGGGCCATTAATTCTAGATCTCGTTTTGGGTCTAATCAACCCACTTACCTCTTCCATATTAGATTTATTACTACTCTTATTATTTTTGGGCTTCCTTAACTTTTTAATACCATTTAACGGCCCATTAGCAAAAGGAATTTTGACACCAAATCTCAGCCCATTATAAAATAGGTTATCTTTAAACCTTTGACTACCCACATACGGCACATTTAATACTCCTCTATCTCCTCCTATTTTCCAAGACTCATTACCCTTCACCCCATTTAATTGGTCAAAATATTTAGGAAATTCCATAGGTTCCAATCGTAACTGGCTACAACGGTTACCATTGGCAACACTTGAACTCTACCCACATTTAATTCTGCTACTTGTTCGTCTTCTTCCAACCTAGCTTTGTCTGCCGGTGACGGCGTAGCTCCGGCGCCGGTGCCATCGACAACATCTCCCACTTCGGTCGCCGGTTCTAATCCAACCGAAATGTAAGACCCAACTTTAAATAACAAGATTCATGATACAAAACATGCATTTAGTACAAAAATTTCGAGTTTACAAAAACTTTCATGATTTTAAGACCATACATGATCATAATATTCAAGTTAAAATCCTACTAATTAAACATACAAGACATGACTTCAAGTGTTTACATATTACTTAAAACAAAATAGATCAAGTGCGGAAGCTTTGTTTAGTGCATTCGGTTCTTGACAATTGCTTGATCGCCATCCGGATTTAGTCCGTCATCACCTACGGTCAAAACCATGTAAAAGATTAGTTTTGACACCTTAAAAACAAGTATGATTAAGTTCCATGTTCAAACAATGCCAAAACAACAAAATTCCAGCGTTTTGGGTGGTCGCGTCGCGCGACGGAGATAAGGTTCAGCGGTGGCGGTCCGCGACCACCGTCGCGTCGTGCGACGGTTAACGTGTTTCGCCGTGGCATAGCGCCACGGTGTGTTTTGGACAGAAGGTTGTTTGCTGGAGCTGTATATCAGTCCAGCACCAATTTTTTTTTCATCTACAACTTTAAATCAACATAACTTTTGACTCGGGCGTCCGTTTTAGCCGATTCTTTTTCCTATGCGACCGTAATTTAATTACGGACGTGTTTATCGACACCATCCATATAAAATTTCAATTTTTGAACTATTGGTCTATAATTCGGCTCCTTGTTTATTCAACCCGTTTGTCTACAAGTTCAACAACTTGTTTTATTGTCAACACATGTCTACAACCAATTTACCCAAATCTCGGGTTTTCCGACTATGACGTTTCTCTTCCCTCCCGAGGGTTGCTTATGCAATAATCGTCACGCTTGTTTCAAGGATTTAAACATGCTTTTAACACTGTTTGACAAGCATAATTTTCAACTTGTTTATCAGTCCAGCACCAATTTTTTTTATCATCTACAACTTTAAATCAACATAACTTTTTACTCGGGCGTCCGTTTTAGCCGATTCTTTTTCCTATGCGACCGTAATTTAATTACGGACGCGTTTATCGACACCATCCATATAAAATTTCAGTTTTTGAACTATTGGTCTATAATTCGGCTCCTTGTTTATTCAACCCGTTTGTCTACAAGTTCAACAACTTGTTTTATTGTCAACACATGTCTACAACCAATTTACCCAAATCCCGGGTTTTCCGACTATGACGTTTCTCTTCCCTCCCGAGGGTTGCTTATGCAATAATCGTCACGCTTGTTTCAAGGATTTAAACATGCTTTTAACACTATTTGACAAGCATAATTTTCAACTTGTTTTGACCCGTTTGGATGCCGAATGGAGACCACCATTTCAAAACATTCCAAACTCTATTTCTAACACAATATTTGACCCGTTTTATTTGTCTATGGCACTACGCCACTTCCGTGACTTAACGGGTTTCCTTGTTTACCAAATTTCAATGTAACAAGCTAAAACTAACATTTAAACATAATGTAACGAAACCATAAGTCGCGTACCTTTAAAGTGCACCCTTCAAGCGTGTATCACCTCCGGATTGTCCACTTGATGATCCAGATTCTTTACCTAAAGAGTTCCATTCACAACCAATTTAGAACTCTTTTATAATCAATAACGGACAATTCATTATGATATTCAAATTTGCGTTTTTGTCCGATTTTTAACATTTTACTCCGCACTTAGGCGTTTCAACAAGTCAGATTCTTACATAATCATTACTAGGTTCTTGACATGTTATTTCCATCTACATTCACTTCAATTAGGCAATTTGCACAAAATTTCAACATCAATAATACTGAATTTAACACATGAATTCAGTTTTTCACAAGAATAGTAATCACAATCCTAGTGTTTATCTAGTCTCTACAAACCCAATAATCACCTACAATGGTGATTATAATCTCTACAATTATCATACTAAATTTTAACAAGAATTCATCTAGGGTTTTATCCCTAGACATCATGTTACTTCTAATTTCATCCATGCAACATATATTCAAGCTCAATTTTTGATTTTCTCAATTAACCTAAAACTGAACAAGAATCAAAATACCAAAATTTTGCATACCTTTTGATCCCTGCAACGAGGTGATCACTAATTCGTGTTTGAAACTTGATTTAGAGCAGATTAGGGGCTTCAATTCGTGAGTTTTATGTAAGAACTAGGGTTTAGAGGGTGCTCCTGGTCGCCTACGATCTAAACACACACATGTGTGTTGATTATTGTTTTAAGTATTCAAGTTTCAGTTTTTTACCAGTTTGGTCCCTCATTTCTTATCTAACTTATAATGTAGGTGTTTTAACCTTATTGTAAGTCACTTCAAAACTTGTAACTAACTGGGTTATAAATTCCTAGTTAGTTGATTCTTGTTTAATTAATTCTTTATAACAAAATATAAAGTTTAATATTTTTGGGGTGTTACAAGTCCACCCCCTTAAAAGGGTTTCGTCCCCGAAACCGAATTACGTACCAAATAATGTAGGGTAGAGCCGTTGCATCTCCTCTTCGGATTTCCATGTGGTATCCTAACCCTTCTTGTGTTCCCTTTTAACCTTTACTTGATTGATCTCTTTGTTCCTTAAGGTTTTTACCTTACGATCCAAAATCGCAATGGGCTTCACCACATAGTTAAGGCTATCATCCACCTCGATGTCATCGTAGTGGATATAAGTTGTTTCGTCCGCTAGACGTTTCCGAAGATGTGACACATGAAATGTGCTATGAATTCCACTTAATTCCTCTGGTAGTTCAATGTGGTATGCTACATTTCCTACTCGTTGACAATCGTAAACGGCCCAATAAATCTCGGGCTTAATTTTCCTCTCTTTCTAAACCGGATAACCCCCTTCCATGGGGATACCTTAAGCATGACCTTGTCGCCCACCTGAAACTCGATCGGTCTCCTCCTTTTATCCGCATACGACTTTTGTCTATCTTGAGCCGCTTTCAAGTGTGCCCGAACCACATCAATCTTTTCATTAGTGGCTCGTACTATATCTTTATGGGCGAGTTCACGTGGGCCCACCTCACCCCAACACACCGGGGTCCGGCATTTCCTACCGTAAAGCATTTCGTACGGTGCCATCCCGATACTTGCATGGTAGCTGTTATTATACGAAAACTCGAACAATGGTAGATAAACATCCCAACTACCTCCAAAGTCGATTATACATGCCCGTAGCATGTCTTCCAACGTTTGTATTTTTCTTTCGCTCTGTCCATCCGTCTGAGGATGGTACGCAGTGCTAATGAACAATTTTGTTCCCATTTGCTCTTGGAAATCTCGCCAAAAATTTAAAGTGAACCGGGTATCCCTATCGGACACGATGGATACCGGTACTCCGTGGCGTGCTACTATCTCATTAGTATACACTTCGGACATCTTTTCTGACGTATAAGTCTCACGTATCGGGATAAAGTGAGCACTCTTTGTCAGTCTATCAACAACTACCAATATTACATCAAATCCGCGGTTCGTCCTTGGTAGTTTGGTTAATAGGTCCATTGTAATATGTTCCCATTTCCAAACCGGAATTTCTAACGGTTGGAGCTTAACGTATGGTTTTTGGTGTTCCGCATTGACTTGCAGACATGTCAGGCATTTCTCCACGTATTTCACTACATCTCTTTTCATCTCGGGCCACCAATAGTTTTGTTTCAAGTCGTTATACATCTTGGTCGCTCCCGGATGGATGGAATAACGGGATTCGTGAGCTTCATCGAGTAGAAGCTTTTTAACTCCACATGTGTTAGGAACCCAAATTCTATTGAAACGTGTTTTCATTTGGTGATTGCCTTCTTCGAGATCCTTAAATTGGCCAACAATTCTTTCCTTTTTCCAGTTTTCCACCTTCACTGCTTCAACTTGTGATTCTCGGATTCGTTATAGTAATCCTGAGGTCACAATAAGCTGCATTGACTGTACTCGTATCGGGGCATAATCTACCTTTCGGCTCAACGCATCAGCCACTACATTGGCTTTCCCGGGGTGATAGTGTATTTCACAATCGTAGTCCTTGACCATTTCCAACCATCGTCTCTGCCTCATGTTTAACTCCTTCTAATCGAAGAAATATTTCAAACTTTTATGGTCGGTAAAGATGGTACATTTTACCCCATACAAGTAATATCTCCATATTTTTAAGGCAAATACTACTGCTGCCAGCTCCAAGTCATGAGTCGGGTATTTCTTTTCATGGATCTTCAGTTGCCTCGAGGCATAGGCTATGACCTTGCCTCGTTGCATTAAAACACATCCGAGCCCCGAATGTGACGCATCAGAATAAACCACCATGTCATCAACTCCTTCCGCTAACGTTAACACCGGAGCGTGAGTTAATTTTTCTTTGAACGTTTGGAAGGCTTTCTCTTGTTCGATGCCCCATACAAATCTTTCCTCCTTGCGAGTCAATTTGGTCAATGGTAAGGCAATTTTGGAGAAATCTTGTATGAATCTCCGATAATATCCCGCGAGCCCTAAAAAGCTTCGGATTTCTGAGGGATTCCTTGGAGTGTTCCTTTTTGACACAGCTTCTACTTTTGACGGATCCACTAGTACCCCGTCGGCACTAATGATATGCCCGAGAAACTGCACCTCTCGTAACCATAAGGCGCAATTTGAGAATTTTGCATACAGCTTTTCTCGTCTGAGTGTCTCTAACACTTCTTGCAAATGGTAAACATGCTCAGCTTCATTCTTCAAATACACTAAAATATCATCGATAAATACGATTACCGACTTATCCAGCATAGGTTTGCAAACCCGGTTCATGAGGTCCATGAAAGCCGCGGGTGCATTAGTCAACCCAAAGGGCATTACGAGGAACTCATAATGCCCGTACCGCGTACGAAAGGCCGTCTTCGGTACGTCTTCCTCCTTGACCTTCAACTGGTGATAACCCGATCTGAGATCAATCTTTGAGAACCAACTCGCTTCTTGTAGCTGGCCAAATAAGTCATCAATTCTTGGAAGTGGGTATCGATTTTTCACCGTGAGTTTGTTTAACTCTCGGTAGTCGATACACATGCGCATACTGCCATCTTTCTTTTTCACGAATAGTACTGGTGCGCCCCACGGGGATACACTCGGTCGGATAAACCCTTTGTCGAGCAGTTCTTGGATCTGAGACATCAATTCTTGTAGCTCCGACGGCGCGAGCCGATACGACGCTTTGGCCACAGGTTTTGCGCCCGGAATCAATTCGATTCTGAACTCTACCTCCCGTTCTGGTGGTATTACCGGTAAATCTTCCGGGAACACATCTTCACAATCGCATACCACCGGCACGTCTCCAATTTTGAGGGATTCTTTCTCCGACTCACTTGCGTATACCATATATGCCTTGCATCCATGTTTCATAAGTTTGTGAGCTTCTAGCATTGTGCATACCACCGGGTTACCCCCTTTTTCACCGTATATCGTAACGTGCTTTCCGCTAGGAGATGTCAGTTTTATTTCCTTTCAGAAACATGCCACTTTTGCGTGGTATCGGGACAACCAATCCATACCCACGATCACTTGAAATTTTCCCATCGACATTGGGATCAAGTCTATTGCATATTCTTCGTCGTCAATGCTCAATTTACAATTTTTACATACATCACAAACGATAAAACTCTTGTTATTACCTATCTCTACTTCTAAAGGCATAGGTAATTTTGTTAGAACAAATGAAGGAAGTCGAATAAACCCATATGAAATAAAGGATTTATTCGCACCCGTATCAAATAATATACGTGCAGGAATCGAGTTTACAGCAAATATACCTGAAACCACTTCGGGTTCAACTTTTGCTTCTGCGGCATTCAAGTGGAAAGATCTAGCCTTTGCCTTCGAGGCTTCACCTTTCGTGTCTTGCCCGTCTTTCTTTCCCACTAGCTCCGGGCATTCCGACTTCTTGTGACCCGGTCGATAGCAATTGTAGCAAACCGTCACTTTTTCCGGGCATGATGAAGCCATATGTCCCGTTTTCCGACATATGGGGCAAGGTTTATCCTTGAAGCGACACTCGCCCTTATGACTCTTTCCACAAATTTTTCAATTTGGCGACCCGCCTTTTGCATCTGACTTCTTCCCCGTTTCATTCGTTCGCGCTTTCTTAGCAGGGCTTGGATTAACATCATGTGCCCTTCGTTCGCCCCGTCCAACCTGCTTTTTCAATTCAATTTCCCATTCCCGAGCAACATTTATGATCTCGGTAAGGGTCTCGTATTTTGAAGGAGTCATAAACTCCCTATACTCGGCGCTCAACATATTGTAGTAATAATATATCTTCTGTTCTTCATTTGTCACCAATTCGTCACAAAACTTCATCTTATCCATAAACATTCCCGTGATTTTGTCTATGGACTCACCCTTGTGCCTAAGTTGCATGAACTCTTCTTTGATTCAATTAATAACCGCCTTGGGACTGTGATGTTTAAGAAACGGCGTCTTAAATTCATCCCATGTCATGGCATTAGCCGCTTCACTTCCAATTTCTTTCTTTTTGTTATCCCACCAGTCTTTCGCTTAACCCCTTAATTGACCCGTACCATAGGCTACGTAGTCATCTTCATCACAATGGGTCCTCTCGAATAACCCCTCGATATCGCTTAGCAATCGCTGGCATACTATTGGGTCTACCTCCCCATTATAGACTGGCGGTTTGCACGCCATAAACTCTTTGTATGAACAAGGCTTTCGTCCTCTGGACTTTTCCTTTGCTAGATTGGCACTATCTTCCACTTTCTTGATTCTCTCGTCCACTACTAATAGAACCGTGTTTTGAATCTTATCGATAAAACAAGACAAACTATTTTCGATTGCCTTTCCAACCTCCTTGGCAATCACTTCTCTCATTTTCTTGGTGGCTCTCGGCACCGCATCATCGTTACTTTCCTCCGCCATCTTTAATACTGAAATGTTTACATTAACCGTTAAACATTTCATTTATAACATATGATTTACTTGTTTTGATTTAATCAAGTTCATAACTTGATTTAACCGTTCTTGTTTCATGCATTTCCCGTGTTTGAGTGAGCTTACACACTCTTTTCGTGCATGTCAGTTCATGTTTCATTTCTATATTCTCTAAATCTACTTAAAACAATTAACTCTTACCGGATGCTTGATCAAGCTTGAACCGAACACACTTTATTGACAACCCTTAGCTCTGATTACCAACTTGTAAGACCCAACTTAAAATAACAAGATTAATGATACAAAACATGCATTTACTACAAAAATTTCGAGTTTACAAAAACTTTCATGATTTTAAGACCATACATGATCATAATATTCAAGTTAAAATCCTACTAATTTAACCATACAAGACATGACTTCAAGTGTTTACATATTACTTAAAACAAAATAGATCAAGTGCGGAAGCTTTGTTTAGTGCATTCGGTTCTTGACAATTGCTTGATTGGCATCCGGATTTAGTCCGTCATCACCTACGGTCAAAACCATGTAAAAGATTAGTTTTGACACCTTAAAAACAAGTATGATTAAGTTCCATGTTCAAACAATGCAAAAACAACAAAATTCCAGCGTTTTGGGTGGTCGCGTCGCGCGACGGAGATAAAGTTCAGCGGTGGCGGGCCGTGACCACCGTCGCGTCGCGCGACGGTTAACGTGTTTCGTCGTGGCGTAGCGCCACGGTGTGTTTTGGACAGAAGGTTGTTTGTTGGAGCTGTATATCAGTCCAGCACCAATTTTTTTATCATCTACAACTTTAAATCAACATAACTTTTGACTCGGGCGTCTGTTTTAGCCGGTTCTTTTTCCTATGCGACCGTAATTTAATTATGGACGAGATTATTGACACCATCCATATAAAATTTCTGTTTTTGAACTATTGGTCTATAATTCGGCTCCTTGTTTATTCAACCCGTTTGTCTACAAGTTCAACAACTTGTTTTATTGTCAACACATGTCTACAACCAATTTACCCAAATCCCGGGTTTTCCGACTATGACGTTTCGCTTCCCTCCCGAGGGTTGCTTACGCAATAATCGTCACGCTTGTTTCAAGGATTTAAACATGCTTTTAACACTATTTGACAAGAATAATCTTCAACTTGTTTTGACCCGTTTGGATGCCGAATGGAGACCACCTTTTCAAAACATTCCAAACTTTATTTCTAACACAATATTTGACCCGTTTTATTTGTCTATGGCACTTCGCCACTTCCGTGACTTAATGGGTTTCCTTGTTTACCAAATTTCAATGTAACAAGCTAAAACTAACATTTAAACATAATGTAACGAAACCATAAGTCGCGTACCTTTAAAGTGCACCCTTCAAGCGTGTATCACCTCCGGCTTGTCCACTTGACGATCCGGATTCTTTACCTAAAGAGTTCCATTCACAACCAATTTAGAACTCTTTTATAATCAATAACGGACAATTCATTATGATATTCAAATATGCGTTTTTGTCCGATTTTTAACATTTTACTCCTCACTTAGGCGTTTCAACAAACACCTAGCGGGTCAGATTCTTACATAATCATTACTAGGTTCTTGACATGTTATTTCCATCTACATTCACTACAATTAGGCAATTTGCACAAAATTTCAACATCAATAATACTGAATTTAACACATGAATTCAGTTTTTCACTAGAATAGTAATCACAACCCTAGTGTTTATCTAGTCTCTACAAACCCAATAATCACCTACAATGGTGATTATAATCTCTACAATTATCATACTAATTTTAACAAGAATTCATCTAGAGTTTTATCCCTAGACATCATGTTACTTCTAATTTCATCCATGCAACATATATTCAAGCTCAATTTTTTATTTTCTCAACTAACCTAAAACTGAACAATAATCAAAATACCAAAATTTTGCATACCTTTTGATCCCTGCAACGAGGTGATCACTAATTCGTGTTTGAAACTTGATTTAGAGCAGATTAAGGGCTTCAATTCGTGAGTTTTATATGAGAACTAGGGTTTAGAGGGTACTCCTTTTCTTCTGTATGATCATGTGTGTGTTTAGTGTGTTAATTATTGTTTTAAGTATTCAAGTTTCAGTTTTTTACCAGTTTGGTCCCTCAATTCTTATCTAACTTATAATGTAAGTGTTTTAACCTTATTGTAAGTCACTTCTAAACTTGTAACTAACTGGGTTATAAATTCCTAGTTAGTTTATTCTTGTTTAATTAATTCTTTATAACAAAATATAAAGTTTTATATTTTTGGGGTGTTACACGAAACTGAAAAGTCGACCGCAGAAGCACCGTCTTTATCTCCGACCGTCGTCCTCACTTCCTTCATCGGGTAAGAATTGCCATATTCATCTCACCGTGCTCCCGAAGAGACTTTCCATTCCACTCTTGTACGGCGTCGGGCACTCTTTCTCTTCACACCCCTCTTTCCCCTCATCACCTGCTATAGACCCCGACTTATACTCCACATCCGACAACAAATCCGGGTTCACAGAATGATCATCGCAACCTTTTTTAAACTCTTTACTGCTTGTATTACTTGCCTCCGACAGAAAATCCCAGCCGCCTTCATCCTCCTCTTGGTTCCCAAGTTCCTCCACCGAGTCGGGAACCCAGTCTCCCGTCTCCTCTTCAACCCAGACCCTGAACCTTTTACCTTCCTCATTGATCAAAACCACTTCTTCAATCCTTTTGATAGAGTCCGTCATCACGCGCACGCAATCAAAGTTAACATGTTGTATTCCGGTTGACGTTGAGAGGCGTGAATCCCTTTGCCAAAACACCTACCCACTGAATCGTATGTTTCATTACCCGAAAGATGCTGAGGAACTCCGTAGATATTCAGCCACGCGAGTCTTTCAAAAGTAACTATTTGTCCCATCCAAATTTCCACACGCTCGAACCACCCAAAACCCGGAGCACTTGATCTGAATCCATCGGTCTCAAGTGACGCCTTGAACACTAAGAGAACATTCACACCTCCTAGATATTTGACAGTCGTACCTCCATAATTTGCTTCTTTCAAGAGGACTTTCAATTTTCTGAGTGTCCACAGATCTTTCACCTTTCCAACAATCGCCATACCATGAAGATCGGTGTAAGCTTTTGCGAATTTTGAAACCACGACTTCCTTCATACTAGGTTCCGATTGATGCTTACCCAACACAATACTCGCAAAAGATTTGCCACGAGCAATGAAATTATTACCTTTGACATTGGGCTGAACTTTGAAGGTCTGATTTCTGGTATCATTCTCTTCGAACCTCTGCGCCTTCTTCACCTCGGCGACCGGTATGTTGCTTTCCTCCTGTTCTCCAAAGAGAACCTTGCCACATTGATGAGAAGTTTGTAATTTCCCATCCAAACATCCCTCATCTTCATCTCTAAGTCCTTTGCGTCTTTTACCCCTTTGAAGCTTGCAAAACCGAATCGGAATCCCCTCTTATCTCTTTTCCTAGCGATGTATACTCCTTCTACCGCACCGAAATGGCCTAAGACTTCCGACACGTCTTTTGAGCTACATCTCTCCGGTAACCTCGCTAAATAATATTTAGTAATTCCGGCGAACCTCCGGCCATCCATGTCTGCCGGTCTTTTGCAACAAACTCAAAGAAAAAATAATGCCTTCGAATGTGTAGCATAGAAATAACTAGTACATTACTATTACTATGCAGTTTTAGATTAGAGTAATTACACTACAAAAATTGAAGCAAAGTAAAAAAAAATTCTCAAGTTTAATACTCTAGACTAAGAATAATTACTTTAGTGTTAGCATAATTACTCTAATTATGTGTACGTTTTGCATATACATTAAATTTGTTTGAATTTGATCTTGGTACTATGGGGAACACCAAAAAAATAGTAAACCCAGGAGCCATGCATTTAACATGTTATATCATAAAAATTCAATCTAACATGCTAAAGAATATTTTTTTCCAATTTTTTTAAAGTTTTGGCATATGAAGATGTGTAGAAGCTGTTCAAATAAAAAGAAGTCATTTTTGTAAAAGTCAATTACCCTTTTCTCGGTGTTTTTAGGCATTTTTTTAGTTTTAAGTTTTTTATTCAAATGGCTTCTACATGTATTTATATACAAAAACTCCGATTCTTTTGAATAATTAATTTTTAACATGTTAAATTGAAATGTTTATGACATATTTTACATGTTAAATACGTGGTTTCTCGGTTTCCCACTTTTTTGATGTTCCCCATTGAACCCAGCCCTATATGCGTGTAAAACAATTATCAAACTCATTTATTCATATTTACACATGTGTTGTATGAGTTATATACATATATAAATGGACAATCAAACCATTTTTTTCATATTTCTTTTTATTTTTTTTTATCCTAACACACATTATGTTATTTTCTTAATTTTGTTGTGTTTACCTTACACATGTGATGTTTAATATATAAGAGAGCAACCAAAATAAAATTTTATCGTTCTTTATTTTGGTTATGCTTATATTTGTTGTAATAAATAGGTTGGCGAAAGAGGAGTTCAAATGTCGGGTGGGCAAAAGCAAAGAATTGCAATTGCTCGTGCCATAATCAAGTCACCTCGTATTCTTCTGTTGGACGAGGCAACAAGTGCACTTGACTCGGAATCCGAACGAATTGTTCAAGAGGCACTTGACCAAGCGACAATAGGTCGAACCACCATCGTCATAGCTCATCGTCTATCCACAATTAGAAATGCAGATGTGATATATGTAGTCCAAAACGGTCATGTGGTCGAGTTTGGCTCCCATGATGACCTCATTCAACTTGAAAACAGTTTCTACACATCACTTATCCGCCTTCAAGAAACCAAGAAAATCAATAAACCCCCTAGCCCTTACCCATCTAGCACTTCATATATCTCCTCAACATTTGATGTCCATAACATAAGCAGTCATAGGCAGTCAATGGTGAGTCGGTCAAGCTCGGTAGCCTCTGTCAATTGTACTGGAGAGGACAACTTTACCTTGCAGGATAACCAAGAAGTTCTAGTTTTGTCCTACAAAAGGCTGATAGAAATGAACAGTCCTGAATGGAAGCAGGCATTATTTGGAAGTGTGGGTGCAATTCTATCCGGTGCAGTCCAACCAATATTTTCATTCTCAATGGGGTCAATGATATCAGTTTATTTCTTGACAGATCATGATGAGATCAAGCAAAAAACAATGATTTATACATTATGTTTCGTAGCTTTAGCAGTTTTCTGGATAGTAATCAATGTCATTCAACATTACAATTTTGCAGCCATGGGAGAATATTTAACCAAGAGGGTCCGAGAAAGGGTGTTGTCAAAGATACTCACCTTTGAAATTGGGTGGTTTGATCAGGATGAAAATTCTAGTGGAGCTATTTGTTCGAGACTCGCTACCGATGCCAATATGGTATGGTTTACATTCAATTGATCTTTCAATTAATTATGGGCAATTAGTATGCCAACGGTGATTTAATTTGTAGGTGCGATCTTTGGTTGGTGATCGATGCTCACTTCTAATTCAGACATTGTCTACACTAACGGTTTCCTTCACAATGGGATTGGTGATTGCGTGGAAACTGGCATTGGTTCTAATAGTGGTTCAGCCATTGATAATCATATGCTTCTATTACAAACACGTTATGTTAAAGAACATGTCACAAAAAGCCATGAAATCACAAGAGGAAAGCACCAAGCTTGCATCCGAAGCTGTCTCTAATTTGCGTACAGTCACGGCATTCTCATCTCAAACACGAATCCTCAAAATGCTTTTAGCGACCCAAAAGGCACCAATGCGCGAAAGCATCCGACAAGCTTGGTATGCTGGATTCGGGCTTGGGTTTTCTCAAAGCCTTATTAGTTTTGTTTGGGCTCTAGGCTTTTGGTATGGAGGGATATTAATTAGTAGCGGTCATGTTGGTGCAAAAGCATTTTTGCAAACATTTTTGATATTGGTAAACACGGGTAGGGTAATCGCGGAAGCTGGAACCATGACAAATGATCTAGCCAAAGGATTTGATGGAGTGCAGTCAGTATTCACGGTATTAGACCGTAAAACCTTGATAGATCCAACAAACCCTTATGGTATGAAGCCCGATGTCATTATAGGCCATGTAGAGATATGTGATGTTCACTTTTCTTACCCTACTCGGCCTAATATAAGTATCTTTAACGCGTTTTCCATCAGTTTCGAAGCTGGAAAGTCAACTGCTTTGGTCGGACAAAGTGGATCGGGGAAATCAACGATAATCGGGTTAATCCAACGTTTTTACGACCCAACGAAAGGCCTTGTCAAACTTGATGGAAAAGATATAAAGTCATACCATTTACGAACACTAAGGAAATTTATCGCACTCGTGAGCCAAGACCCCATGTTGTTCGCTAGTACTATACGTGAAAACATAATATATGGTGTTTCAATGGACGTTAGTGAATCAGAGATTGTTGCGGCTGCCAAAGTAGCCAATGCTCATGATTTTATAACGGTTTTGAAAGATGGGTATGATACTTGTTGCGGTAATCAAGGGGTTCAACTCTCTGGGGGACAAAAACAACGCATTGCAATAGCGCGTGCAATATTGAAAAGCCCCACGATTTTGTTACTAGATGAAGCGACTAGTGCACTTGATAGTCGATCAGAAAACATAGTGCAAGATGCACTTGAGCAAATGATGGTGGGGCGGACTAGCATAGTGGTGGCGCATCGATTGAGTACCATACAAAGTTGTGACACCATTGCGGTTTTGGAAAAAGGGAAGGTGGTTGAAAAAGGGTCCCATGGTTCATTACTAGCGAAAGGGCCATCTGGAGGTTACTACTCCTTGGTTAATCCTCGAGAGCCTAATACCATTAACCACATGCTAGATGAAACATGATGGGATCTCACTTGGTATACTGCATGCAAGTGTTGGAAGTAACAGAGAAATTATATGTATTTTCGTTACCTTTTCAATTGAAAAATTATAACATAATCACTTGTTATTATATAATATTTAAGTTTTTAGTGTTCACACAAGTTTGTATCACACAACTTATGAATAATATATATATATAAATATGTGTGTGTGTTAGTTGGGAACACCGGTGTCTGGTTTAATTTATAAAATCCAAATTTGTAATAGTAATAATACTCCCATCAGCGGTCCAGTTATGGCACTTCCTAATAAGATATTTTCACATGTTGATGTGCATCAGCTAAGGAAATATGGGATAAGTTAGAGAATCTTTGTGAAGATGGAGAAAGAATGAAAAAGACAAAAGAACAAAATGTGTTTCTAACTATTAATACTTTAAAAGTCATGCTAATGAAACTCTGTCATAAACATATAACCGTTTTTCAAATATTTTGAATGATTTGAAAAATTTGGGATTGAAAAATCAAACGATGAGAAAAATGCTAAATTCTTAAGAACATTACCAAGAGAATTAAAAAAATAACTCACAATGACCCTATCATCAACTCTTGAGTTAGGTAATATGAATCATCATGATTTTTATAGCATCTTAGTTCCTAGAGAAGAAGAAATCTTTGAAAACTCAACCCAAAGAGGAAGTCCCATAGCACTTATCTCCAATACCCAAAGAGTCAATAATTATGACATACCCAAGTCATCCCAATCTTATACCAATCAGCAAATGAATCAGAATCATTTGATATTTTGCAACATTTGTTGAGGCCCTTTCTCTATTAACTAAAACATTTGAACAAAGGTTGAAAGGTGGATATACCAAAAACATAAAGCGTGATAAAAGCAAGGTGGAAGCTCAAAGATCCAAGGAGAATAGATCTGACAACAAGAGTGAAGTAACATGCTTCAAATGCAATCATAAAGGACATTATGCATCAGATTACACGAATAAAAAGCTTAAAGATGTTACATACTATGAAAAGAAGCTGAAGGAAGCCAAGAAACAACAACTCAGTTTGATTGCATGATATGAGACTTGGATCTCACATGATTATCAGATGAAATTTATGCCTGATGGCAAAAGATGATGACTCAGAAATAGCTACAACAGAAAATAAGGTAAATTTCAATAATAAGAATTTAGAAAACCAGATTAGCAAACTCAAAATTGATTTTCAGAATCTACCAGAGAGGCTTTTTTAAGAAATTGGAAAATCTTATGATTTGCAAGTTGAAATTTCTCTTATCAAAGATCTGAAAGATAAAGAAGTTAAAAAAATGTTTGTTTTTAGAAAGAGAAAACCTAAACAAAGATGAAAAAATATACTTCTATGAAGAAGAAACTAAAACTTTATATAAGAAATTGCATGACACAGAGATAAATGACAAATTGTTTTCAACGAGTTAGAGAATTCATTGATTATATTGAAAATAAGCCAAAGAATACAGGTCACCGTCATGGTTTAGAATATGTAGAAAAATCAACTCACAATCCAATTATATTTAAGAAAGCTTCCAAAATTTAAAAATCTGATAATCTTACAACGGAGTCAGAAAATGAATCTGAGATATCAACAAAATCAGATTTTTTAACTTCATGGAATCAGAAGGTAAATTTATCAAAGCAACAGTTACTAGAAATTTCAAACATTCTGAAAAAGGAACTTTGATAAAGAAGAATCGTTAACTAATCAGATAAGTAACTAAAAGTGATTGTAAATATTATTTCTGAATGAATTACAATGATACAATACATCCCTTTATATAGGATACAACCCTATCTCTAAATATGGAAAAGATAAACACAATCACCTAATTACAGAATATATCAGTATCAGTTAATAATAATAAATATAATGCCAACTGTCATGGCCTATAATCTTTCGGCTAATACTCCCCCGCAGTTTGAGCGTTGATGGGGCAGACGGTCAAACTGGACCTAAAGGACTGAAACAGCTGACGAGAGAGTCCTTTCGTGAAGACATCCGCATACTGAAATGGAGCTGGGATATGAAGAACCCGAATATGACCAACACGAACCTTTTCCCTGACGAAATGAATGTCGATTTCGATATGCTTGGTACGATGATGTTGGACCGGATTATCAGACAAATAAACAGCAGAGACGTTGTGTAACACCCCAAAAATATAAAACTTTGCGTTTATTATGTAATGTTAATTTAACAAGAATCAACTAACTAGGAACCAACACTTAAAGTTAAAGTTAAATGAGAAGTTGAGGGACCAAACTAGTCAAAACTGAAAGTTTAATACTAAAATAATAAACAAAACACAAAAACCACTCAATGTGGGTGGGCATCGATCGAACAGGAGAGAGAGGGCGACCAGGAGAACTCTCCAAACCCTAACTTCACATAAAATTCACAAATCAAAGCCCTCAATCCACTCTAAATCAAGTTCTGAACACGAATTCGAGATCACCTTGATGTAGGGATCAAAAGGTATGTAAAATTTTAGTACTTTGATTCGAGTTCAGTTTTAGGTTAAATGAGAAAATCAAGAATTTAGCTTGAATATGTGTTGCATGGTTGAATCTTGAAGTTATATGATGTCTAGAGTTAAACCCTAGAGGATTCTTGTGAAAAACATTGCATGATGATTGTAGAGCTTCATAATCACCATTTAGGGTGATTAATGGTGTAAAGTTGATAAAATTATAATTTTGTTCTAGCACAATCTGAATTTAAGAAGTAATTTCAGAAGTATTGAAATTAAGATAGGTGTAAAGTTGACTAATTGAAGTGAAATTTGATAATAATTACAAGTCATAAACTTGGTGATGATTATGTGATTATCTGACCCGATAGGTGTTTGTGGAAATGCCTGAGTGAGAATTAAAATGTTGAAAGTTGGGCAAAAACGCAGATTTGATTATTATAGAGAATTATGCGTTGAAGCTTACGAAAGAGTTCTAAACTTGTTGTGAAATTGAACTCTTTAGGTAAAGAATCCGGAACGTCCAGCGGGCACGCCGGGGGAGATACTCGCTTGAAGGGTGTGCTATAAAGGTATGTAACTTGACTCGTTACATTAAGTAGATTTTGATGAATATATAATGCGTAAATAAATTTTAGAATAAGGTTTGTTTTGAATTAAAGCGGTGATGTCGCTATATCGAATAATAGGTCAAATTTGGTTGGAAACTCGTTGGTAGTCGTCACAAAGGAGGATTTCTTAGACGAGCCAAACGGGTCGAATAATCAAGTAAGGCATGGTTAATGCTACGGAATATGATGTATTGATCTTTAATATTGGTATATATATATAACATATTAGAAATACGAGGATGTAATGTAATGGTATGCTAGGAAAGCGAAATCCGAGATTTGGATTTGAGTGTAATGAAATAATCAAACAAAACATGGATTTCCAGGGACTACCGTAAGTTACGGTAGTACCGTAACTTACGGTAGAGGTCAGGTGCTTACGGTGGTTCACCCCTGTTTTACGGTGGACCAGAAGATTTCAGGACCTACCGTAACTTACGGTGACGCCGTAAGTTACGGTGGAACCAGAACATTTATATTTTATTATTTCCAATTTGATGTTGAATCTTGTGTTTATATACTATATAATAATGTCAAAACTAATGTTTTAACGGTTTTGACCATAGGTGACTAGGTGGATCTTACGGATGGCGGTCAAGCGAATGATGAAGAACCGAACACTACGTTTTGAAGCTTCCGCAATGTTTTAAATCTTTAATAGACTTTGTGTATGGGTTGTAAACAATTTCTTAAACAACTTTTGAATTTTCCAACTTAGTCAATGGTTGACTAAGGTTTATGCTACTTGTGAACTACTTTAATGAATGTTTAGGTTACTGAAACAATATTTCATTTGAAATGGTATAATCTATTATTAAAATCAAGTAAAAATTAGACGGGTGTTACAAGTTGGTAATCAGAGCTCAAGGTTGTCAAAAAGTGTTCGGTTCAAGTTTGATCAAGCATCCGGTAAGAGTTAATCGTTTAAGTAGAAATTAGAGAATATAGAAATAAATCATGAACAAATGTGCATGAAAAGAGTGTGTAAGCTCACTCAAATACAAGAAATGCATGAAACAAGAACGATTGAATCAACTTGTCAACTTGATCGAATCAAAACAAGAACGATTGAATCAAGTTATGAACTTGATTGAATCAAAACAATAACAATTGAATCAAGTTGTGAACTTGATCGAATCAAAACAAGAACGATTGAATCAAGTAGTGAACTTGGTCGAATCAAAACAAGAACGATTAAATCAAGTTATGAACTTGATTGAATCAAAACAAGAACGATTGAATCAAGTTATGAACTTGATTGAATCAAAACAAGTAAAGCATGTGTTATAAATGGAATGTTTAACAACTTATGTAAACATTTCAGAAATAGAGATGGCAGATGGAGGTAAAGATGATGCGGTGCCAAGAGTCACCGAACAAATGAGGGAAGTGATTGCCGAAGAGGTTGGAAAGGCGATCGAAAACAGTTTGTCGGGCTTTATTGATAAAATTCAAAACACAGTTTTATCAATAGTAGATGAAAGAATCAAGAAATTGGAAGATGATTCAAATTTAGCAAAGGAAAATCATGGAGGATGAAAGCCTTGTTCATACAAGGAATTCATGGCCTGTAAACCACCAATATATAATGGGGAGGTTGATCCAATAGTGTGCCAACGATGGCTAAGTGATATCGAAGGGGTATTCGAGAGGACCCATTGTGACGAAGATGACTACGTAGCCTATGGTACGGGTCAACTAAGGAGTCAAGCGAAAGATTGGTGGGATAACAAAAAGAGAGAGATCGGTATTGAAGCTGCTAAGGTCATGACATGGGAAGAATTCAAGATGCCATTTCTTAAACATCATAGCCCCAAGGCGGTTATGAATAAAATCAAGGAGGAGTTCATGCAACTTAGGCGCAAGGGTGAGACCATAGACAAGATTACGGCAACGTTTATGGATAAGATGAAGTTTTGTGATGATCTAGTGACGAATGAAGAACAAAAGATATACTACTACCATAACATGTTAAGTGCCGAGATCATAAATGATGCTCGGGAAAGGGAGATCGAACTGAAAAAAAAGCATTGAACAGGGTGAACGGAAAGCACAAGATGTAAACCCAAGCCCTGCTAAGAAGGCACGAACAAATGAAACCACAAAGAAATTTGATACAAAAGGCGGGTCGCCAAGTTGCTGAATCTGCGGAAAGGGTCATAAAGGCGAATGCCGTTACAAGGATAAGCCTTGTCCCATATGCCAAAAAACGGGACATATGGCTATATCGTGCCCGGAGAAAGTGACGGTTTGTTACAATTGATATCGAACGGGTCACAAAAAGTCGGAATGCCCAGAACTGGTTGGAAAGAAGGATGGGCAGGACCCGAAAGGTGAAGCCCCAAAAGCAAAGGCAAGATCTTTTCAACTGACCGCCGTAGAAGCGAAGGTTGAACCTGACGTGGTCTCAGGTATATTTGCTGTAAATTCGATTCCTGCACGCGTGTTATTTGATACGGGTGCGAATAAATCCTTTGTTTCATATGGATTTATTCGACATCCTTCATTTGTTCTAACAAAATTACCTGTGCCCTTAGAAGTAGAGATAGGTAATAACAAGAGCTTTATTGTTTGTGATGTATGTGAAAACTGTAAACTGAGCATTGACGACGAAGAATATCTGATAAATCTAATCCCGATGTCAATGGGAGAATTTCAAGTATTCGTTGGGATAGATTGGCTATCTCAACACCATGCAAAGGTCGTGTGTTTTCGTAAAGAGATAAAACTAACGTCTCTGAGAGGGAAACACGTCACCATTTATGGTGAAAAAGGAGGCAACCCTATAGTATGCTCAATGTTGAAAGCTCACAAGCTTATGAAGCGAGGATGTAAGGCATTCATGATATACGCCAATGAGCCCGAAAAAGAATCACGAAAGATTGGAGATGTACCGGTAGTACGAGATTATGAAGATGTGTTTCCGGAGGATTTACCGGGGATACCGCCTGAACGGGAAATAGAGTTCGGGATCGAATTGATTCCGGGCGCGAAACCCGTAGCAAAAACCCCGTACTGACTTGCACCGTCGGAATTACAAGAGTTGATGTCCCAAATTCAAGACCTGCTTGACAAGGGATTCATAAGGCCGAGTGTGTCTCCTTGGGGCGCACCGGTATTGTTCGTGGGAAAGAAAGACGGGAGCATGCGCATGTGTATCGATTACCAGGAGTTAAACAAACTCACGGTAAAGAACCGATACCCGCTTCCGAGGATAGATGATTTATTCGACCAATTACAAGGTGCGAACTGGTTTTCAAAAATTGACCTTAGATCTGGGTATCACCAACTAAAGGTCAAAGAAGAAGATGTACCGAAGACGGCTTTCCGCACAAGATACGGACATTACGAATTCCTCGTGATGTAATTTGGGCTAACAAATGCACTCGCGGCTTTCATGGACCTCATGAACCGGGTTTGTAAGCCGATGTTAGATAAGTCAGTCATCGTGTTTATCGATGACATTTTGGTGTATTCGAAAAGCGAAGCTGAACATGCACACCACTTACAAGAGGTGTTAGAGATGCTTAGACGAGAAAGGTTGTATGCGAAATTCTCTAAGTGTGCCTTTTGGTTACGAGAGGTACAATTTCTTGGCCACATCATAAGTGCCGACGGAGTATTGGTGGATCCGTCAAAGATCGAGGCCGTGTCAAAATGGAATCCCCCGAAGAACCCTTCAGAAATTAGAAGCTTTTTGGGACTTGCGGGATACTATAGGAGATTCATTCAAGATTTCTCCAAGATTGCGTCACCGCTAACAAAATTAACCCGGAAGAAAGAAAAGTTCATTTAGGGTGTAGATCAAGAAAGGGCGTTTCAAACACTAAAAGAGAAGTTAACTCAAGCTCCGGTACTGACATTGCCGGACGGAGTCGAAGACATGGTGGTATATTCGGATGCTTTACTATCGGGGCTCGGATGCGTTTTGATGCAACGGGGCAAAGTTATAGCTTATGCCTCGAGACAACTAAAGATACACGAGAAGAAATATCCCACGCACAATCTTGAGTTGGCTGCGGTGGTATTTGCCTTAAAAATATGGAGGCACTACTTATATGGGGTAAAGTGCACCATATTCACCGATCACAAGAGCTTGAAATACTTCTTCGATCAGAAGGAGTTAAATATGCGACAAAGGCGATGGCTAGAAACGGTGAAAGACTTCGATTGTGAGATACATTATCACCCCGGAAAGGCTAATGTGGTGGCGGATGCTCTGAGTAGAAAAGCGGACTATGTCCCAATATGAGTAAGATCGATGCAACTCGTGGTGACCTCGGGTATACTTGAACGTATTCGAGAGGCGCAATTAGAAGCAGTAAAATAGGAGAATTGGAAGAAGGAAAGAATAATCGGTCAGTTGAAAGATTTGACGGATGGGAATCACGGGTTGAAGACTCGATTCGGGAGGATATGGGTTCCAAATACTTGTGGAGTGAAGGCGCTTCTACTTGATGAAGCTCATAAATCCCGATATTCAATTCATCCGGGAGCGACCAAAATGTACAATGATTTAAAACAAAACGTTCGTGTAATCAAAACCATTCTGTTTGTGATTCAAACCAGTTTTGTTTTCACTCAGTTTGTGTTTTAAAAACAGTTTTTTTTTAGTTTTCATCTTCAAAGGAGCGACTTTGGTTAAAAACTAATTCTGGTTACATTCAGACTTGTCATAAAAATTGCTAAAACTTTCTGATTTGGTCTTCAAAGTTGGACTTAGAAGCCAATTAGTAAGTTCTAAAATTATAAATTTTCTGTTTTGGTCTTCAAAGTTGGACTTAGAAGCCGAAACAGTAAATTGTGGTGAAATTAAAATTTAGTAGTTTCCTTCTGGTTTGTGCGTAAATCAGAATTTTTTGACTAAAAATTTAATTTTAATTTTTTCAGCATGTCGAACGAAAATGTCAACGTTAACAACACCACAAATGTTGTGACGGGAACCCCGTTTAACGCCACCACTGTGGGAGCGACCACAGTGGCCAATCACGCTGAACGACCCGAGAAGTTCTCGGGTCTACACTTCAAAAGGTGGCAGCAGAAGATGTTCTTCTACCTGACCACCATGAACCTTGCGAGGTTTTTAACTGAAACCGCTCCCCAACCTGCGGAAGGGGAGACCAGCGCTCAGGTTCTAAGCGCGGTAGAGGCGTGGAAGCACTCGGATTTCATATGTCGAGGCTATGTACTTAACGGTCTCTCGGATGCATTGTATAATGTGTATATATCAAGACTTCCAAAGAATTATGGGAGTCTTTGGAGAAAAAGTACAAAACGGAGGATGCGGGAACAAAGAAATTTGTTGTCGCCCATTTCTTGGACTTCAAAATGGTTGATAAGAAGACTGTTATGAACCAAGTCCAAGAGTTGCAAATTATACTACATGACATCCATGCTGAGGGAATGGTACTTAGCGAGACATTCCAAGTGGCAGCGATGATTGAAAAGTTACCTCCTGGTTGGGTGGATTTTAAGAATTATCTTAAACACAAACGAAAGGAGATGACTTTAGAGGACCTTATTGTTCGTCTTCGGATTGAAGAGGGCAATAGAATTGCCCTAAAAGGAAGCCAGGCGCAAACTTCTGCTAGCGCAAACGTGGTTGAGCATGGTCAATCCTCTAAGGGCGCGAAGGGTAAGGGGAAAAAGGACAAAGAGAAAGCAAAGGCTAGCAAACTTGGACCGAAGAAAGGGGTTGCGAAAAAGAAACCTCCAACGTTCCAAGGGACTTGTTACAACTGTGACGAGCCGGGGCATCGGGCTAACCAATGCAAGAAACCAAAGCGTGAGCGTGCGCACATGGTGGATGAAGACGGAATACCTTTGGTGGCAATGATTTCCAACAAAACCGCAATGTTGGATGAGGTCAATGCTGTGACCAACACTCCAAAAGGGTGGTGGATTGATACGGGAGCGACCCGTCATGTGTGCCCAGACAGGAGCCTCTTTACCACCTTCAAGGAGCTTGCGGGAGATGAGAAGCTGTACATGGGAAATGCAGCCACCGCAGACATCAAGGGTGAAGGAACGGTGATTTTGAAGTGGACTTCAGGGAAGGAGCTCACTTTAAGCAACGTGTTATATGTCCCAGACTTGCGCAAGAGCCTAGTCTCGGGTTGGTTGCTTAATAAGTTTGGATTTCGTTTAGTTTTTGAGAGCGATCAATTTGTACTAACTAAACGAGGAATGTGTGTAGGCAAGGGCTATGCCCAAAATGGTATGTTCAAATTGAATGTAATGGCTGTGAAAAAGAACATGAATAAAATTGCTACTGCTTCTACTTATATGCTTGAGTTTTCTGATTCGAATAAATGGCATGGTAGATTAGGTCACGTTAATTTTAATTCAATACGCCGTTTAATCAATTTAAATTGTATACCAACATTCCATATTGATTCACATTATAAATGTGAAACATGCGTTGAATCCAAACTTACAAGAAAATCATCAAAATCGGTTGAACGAATAACCGAACCCCTTGATTTAATTCACACTGATATTTGTGATTTAAAAGCGGTACCCACAAGAGGTGGAAATAAGTACTTCATCACGTTTATTGACGATAGTACTAAATATTGCTATGTATATTTACTAAAAAGTAAAGATGAAGCAATAAGTAAATTTATCTTGTATAAAAATGAAGTTGAGAATCAACTTCAAAAGAAGATAAAAGCTTTGCAAAGCGACCGAGGAGGCGAATATGTTGCACCTTTTGCCGATTTATGCGCAAAAAGTGGCATTGTACATGAGTGTACACCTCCTTATTCTCCACAATCAAATGGTGTGGCAGAACGAAAGAACCGCACATTGAAAGAAATGATGAACGCCATGTTGATAAGTTCTGGGGTGAGCCAGGAAATGTGGGGGGAGGCCATTCTCTCGGCCAATTATCTTTTGAACAAGATACCATTGAAAAAGAGAGACGAGACTCCATATGAGTTATGGAAAAAGAAAAAGCCTTCATATAAATACTTGAAAGTGTGGGGGTGCCTAGCAAAGGTGATTGTACCACCTCCTAAGGCTCTTAGGATAGGACCCAAAACTGTTGATTGCATATTTATTGGGTATGCGCTTCAAAGTAGTGCACATCGCTTTCTTGTACATGAGTCCAAGAATCCTGATGTACACGTAAACACTATCATGGAGGTGAATCCTAACGTTGTGTCTTACTTTGAAAATGTGTTTCCTTTGAGAAGACAAACACATACAACGTCATCAACACCTAATTTTGAAGTAGGTGAAAGCTCATCTAGACGAGTTGATGAGGTAGTTCATGATAAGACACATGAACCACCTGAGGTTGAAGAAAGTGACCGTAGGCGAAGCAAAAGGCCAAGGGTTGAAAAATCCTTCGGTCCAGACTTCGTTAGCTATATGGTTGAGGGCGAGCTCAATACATATCGCGAAGCGGTTTCCTCTTCAGAAGGACCTCAGTGGAAAGAAGCAATAAGAAATGAAATAGATTCTATATTGCAAAATCATACTTGGGAGTTAGTAGATCTTCCACCTGGTTGCAAACCACTTGGATATCGTTGGATATTCAAAAGGAAGATGAAAACTGATGGAAGTATTGATAAATACAAGGCTAGGTTGGTGATTAAAGGATTTAGACAAAAGGAAGGTCTAGATTACTTTGATACCTACTCGCCTGTGATGCGCATAACCTCGATTAGATTGGTTCTTGCTATAGCGGCTTTAAGAAATTTGGAAGTTCACCAAATGGACATTAAAGCCGCATTTCTAAATGGCGATTTAGAAGAAGAGATTTACATGGAGCAACCTGAAGGTTTCTCTGCCCCAGGTCAAGAGGGTAAAGTATGTAAACTCGTCAAATCTTTGTATGGTTTGAAGCAAGCACCAAATCAATGGCACCAAAAGTTTGATCATGTCATGATTGACAATGGTTTCAAAATAAATGAGTGCGACAAATGTGTTTATTTCAAAGACACAAATGAAGGTTATGTGATTTTATGCCTTTATGTAGACGATATGCTTATCATTGGGAGTAATGATAAAATTATCAAAGCTACTAAAAGCATGTTAAATGCGAGATTTGATATGAAAGACATGGGTTTAGCGGATGTGATTCTTGGAGTAAAGATTATAAGAACCCAAGAAGGTCTTGTGTTAAGTCAATCTCACTATGTCGATAAAATTCTTGAAAAATTCAACTCGGGAGATACGAGTGTAGCTCGAACTCCAGTTGATACCTCCCAACATCTCAAGAAGAATAAAGGAGATGGAGTTGCTCAGTTAGAGTATTCAAGAATTATTGGCAGTCTAATGTATCTAATGACATGTACTAGACCCGACTTGGCTTACGCGGTGAGTAGGCTAAGTAGATACACCAGCAATTCGTGCGCGGATCATTGGAAAGCTATCACGAGGGTGCTTAAATACATAAGATACACAAGAGATTATGGACTGCATTATACCCGACAACCAGCAGTGATCGATGGATACACTGATGCAAACTGGATATCGGATAATAAAGATTCCAAATCAACAAGTGGTTACGTGTTTACACTTGGAGGAGCTGCTATTGCTTGGAAGTCTTCTAAGCAAACGGTGATAGCAAGATCCACAATGGAATCCGAATTTATCGCCTTGGATAAGTCAGGCGAGGAGGCGGAATGCCTACGTCAATTCGTGGAAGATATTCCAAGATGGCCAAAGCCTTTGCCAACCATATGTGTACATTGTGATAGCCAATTAGCGATTGGTAGAGCTCAAAGCTTGATGTACAATGGCAGATCAAGGCATATGCGACGTAGACATAACACGATACGACAACTACTCTCAACGGGTGTTATCACAATTGATTATGTGAGATCAACGGATAACATTGCGGACCCGTTAACAAAAGGCTTAAGCAGAGAGTTAGTAGAAACGTCGTCAAGAGGAATGGGACTAAAGCCCGTGATAAATGGGAATATGAGGGAAACCTAACTTAGTTGACTGGAGATCCCAAGATCTAAGTTCAATAGGACAACTTAATCATATTACCAAACGGAGTCACTATGGGGGAGTACCCCAAACTAAATAAAAGGGAGTTACATATACTTCCTAGTCCATTCCAATCAGTGACATTGAAGTGAGGCTAAGCATATTAAGGTTAACGATTACGGGAAATCAAATAACCATGATGATTTTAATGATTCAGAGGAATCACCTATGTTAGAGAGAAGTAGAGTCGCTTCAAATGGATTTGTGGGGTGCGCAAATCCTAGAGCTCTCGCAGAACCAGGCTAGTGTTCCAGGACCATAATAGGACACGACAATGAGGAGTTGGCCAAACCAGGGAGAGTATTGTGTGAAGTGTATTGTCATTTACACAAATGGGGGTATGTTCAAGGACATTGTGTCTACACACCGCTAGTAAGCTAAGTGCGCTTCACAAAAGAAGGTTCAAAGGCTTCAACCTACCTATCTTGCAATACTCAACTGTCGAAGTTTATCGTTGAAAAGTGTAAGGAAAAGATCCATTTCCATACATGTGGGGGATTGTTGGAAATTTGATGAAAATAGCATTTTTCATGTGGGGGATTGTTGGAAAAATAGGTGAAAATAGCATTTTTCACAAATATAGGAAAATGATTTTTTCCTATTTTGGACTAGAAATAAATATAATAAAATGAGCGGGTTTTATATATTTATTTGTGGGTTTGTGTTCTATGTTGGAAGAGCTTCGCAACGAACTAAACCACGTCCAAAATCGAGCTAAGATGAATGAGATATCGATGCACAAAGTTGGGTGTTTGAAACATTGAATGCTGAAACAAAAGGGAAGTAGCACCTTGTCCCACATAGGAGAAGAGATGGAACTTAAATGGGTATTTAAGGTGGAACTCTCCATCCTTATTGTTTCATGGAAGCACACACTAGTGTCCTTGCGAAGGGTGCGGAGCACCCTAACTCGCACTCGCACGCACGCGCGCGCGCGCGCGGCGTGGGCGATGAGGCGCAATGTGGCTCTTTGATGGCGCACTTTGCACTTCGCATCGCCGCGAGCCGCTTGAGAGCCGCCTTTGTATTTTTGACCACGTGCGCGTGGTGGAGCACAAGGGTTGCAAGGACCAAGTGGTAGGTGATGCGGCGCATGACGTTTAATGCAATTTAAACCTCTCATTTAATTCGTTTTTGGCTGTTTCAATCCAGGAGCTGTATAAATACAGCTCCATACCTTGCTGTAGAGGATACTACGAAAACCCAGCAACTCAATAGCAATCACAACTTTCTTTCTGAAATTTCTGATCATCTTCTCTCTTCAAGTTTCAAGGTAACCTTCGGGTTGTAGGCGAACTCCGGCAGTACGCTGCTTAGGCTGTTGTACCCTGGGAAACAAAATGAGTACTCTTGGGAGACTCGGAATTTGTTTTAAGGGAAGCGTGTGGACACGTGCCTCAGCCATTCTTCTTCTACCCCATTCTTGTATTTTGGTTTTATTTCAGTTGTAATTTGTACTGTAATTTTGCTTATTTTGTTGTATTGTAATCAGTAATAAAATTTGTTTTATTTTATTTAATTACGCGAACGGTTCCTACACTTTCTTGGCATTGTGTTTTAATTTCAATGCCTAGAATACATTTTATTGTGTTTTAAATTGTTACGTTTTGTGTTTTTCTATGCAATACCATATCAAAAGAACCTGAACACCATGCCTACAATTTAAAACTAATGCCTACAATTTAAAACTTAAAAAAATATAGGAACAACTAATAAAAAATTAACGATTTAGGTTTTTCTCGTGCTTCTTGCACTAAAACTCTCTTCAGAAATTAACCTCACCTTATATATATGGTCTGTGTTCAAATACACATTCTCCTAAAACTAGGAAGTCGTAGGAAAGATATTAAATGAACTCTGATTAAAGTCATTCTAGCGACATTGGAACCGTCTCGTCGAACTTTAGGATTTTCCGATTTTAGGTTTTCGCTTTTGGCGGGCATGGACGGTGGGTGGTGGACGTGGACGGTGGTGGTAGACGGGGGCGGGTGGTGGACGTGGACGATGGGTGGTGGTGGACGGTGGTGGGTGGTGGACGATGGTGGTGGTGAACGGTGGTGGTGGGTGGTGCTGTGATACCCTCTACATAACTTAGAATATCTTAAAAGTGGTTGGGCCAAGTCAGCACGAAGAAGAGCTCGCGTTGACGTTTTTAATGAAACGTATTCGAAAAAACAAACAGTCTGCAGATGACAATGTTTGTGCGTGGTCTGCGCAACACATACAGAAGAGCATGTATAGATCTTTTTAGTAAAACAAACACCACCAAAGAAATTTTTTTCTACAAAATGTGAAAAACATTTTTAAGAATGGTATTAAAAAATTCGTAGATTTTTTTAATTTTTAAGCACTATACCATGCACAAAAATTTTCAAAATTGTTTTTTAGCCAAAACACCTCGTTTTTCGTTTGTTTATCAACTGTTACGGTTTTTTTTTGTTAGTTTCTTAATTACCTGTAAGAATTAATAACAACATTCAAATAACAAAATTATATCATAAATACCAAAATTATGTTATAAATACCCAAATCTTCAAATACCAAAAATGTCCCTAATAGGTGTCTTAATTAAGTAAAATACTAATTCTTCTCTAAAAAGTTATATTATAATGTAGTGTGTATACACACATTAGGGGTGAGATCCAATAAAAATGGTTTTCTGTGCTAAGCATAGAAATAACTTTTTTTTAAATAAACTTCATTAAAACACACCTCCGACCCAAACGGGCAAAAGGCCAAACAAACACAAACACTCTCGACCCAAACGGGAAAGGGCAACAAATTACAACATGCCCAAGGGATATTTACACCGGTCCTCCCATATAATATACTTACAGGAAGTTCTATTTTTAACCCACGCATAACCCTTAGATTTTAACTCCCCAATGATGTCGCCCGGTCTACATTTTCTTTGATTAAAAACCATATCGTTGCTGCCTTTCCAAATACACCAACATGCTATAATGCCCAACCCGTAGATGATTTTCTCCGCCTTCGTACCACTCTTTATGAGCTTGTGACTTTCTAATATGGCTTTGAATTCAAAAAAGAAAAGTGTCGGGATGTTGCACCAAGCACTGAAAGCCGACCAAACCTGTAAAGCCACCGAGCATGCAATGAATAAGTGATCCACCGTCTCCTCGTAATCACCACAAAAAGGACACATGACCGAGGGAATATCCACATTCCTTCTTCTTAAATTAACTCTCGTAGGAAGTCTGTCTAAGTTACCGCTCCAATCCATAATATTACATTTGATGAGCACCCATTTACACCAATTAAAATTAGGAGGGTGACTAGTATCTCTTTCCACTATCAAAGACTTTTTGACCGCCTTCACCGAGAAACCTTTCTGGTAATCATCAAACCAATACCACTTGTCCTTATTGCTGGATAGACTAACATTGCTAAGAACCTCCATGCACTCCTGTCATTCCTTTATCTCCTATTCGGATTCTGGCTGTCTGGACCATTGCCAAGCGTAAACTCCATTTCCTTGAACTGCTTCAAATCTCTCTGCAACCCTGCAAAATTTAAACAACTCCAAACCAAACAAAAGCGGCCATCTTTCCATAAAAGGAAGATCGCCCAACCAGGAATCGATCCAAAAACGATTGTCGACCCCATTCCCCACCTTACCCAAGATCAACCTATTTAACCCCCTCCCATTTAATTTCATTTTATTTAATAACTTAACCACATTTTTTCAACACCCTGCGATGTTATCGTTAAACGGAAGAAAGCTCCAATGGTTGGCCTTACAATGGCAAGCTTCCACCACTTTACACCAAAGACTATCATTTTCCACCCTAAACCTCCAACCCCATTTAACAAGAAGAGCCTCATTGACCTCTAAGAGCCTGTTTATACCCAACCCTCCTATATTTTTAGGCCAAGTGACCCAATCCCAAGCCACTCAGTTCATTTTATTAATACTACTAGACCCCGCCCATAGGATTTTTCTCATTTTGACTTCAAGAGTCTTTATAACCCCAACCGGCGCCTTATATAATGAAAAATAGTATATAGGCAGACTCTCCAACACCGAATTAATCAGCGTAAGCCGTCCCCCTATCGACAAAGTTTTAGCGTCCAATTGTTAATTCTATTCATATTATTACCCACCGAAATTCCCAAGTAATTAAGCGGGATAGAATTCGACTTGTATCCAATGACATTACACATATTCAAAACTTCATCAGCACCCACACCCAGCCCGTAAATGTTAGATTTTTGAAGATTGATTTTTAAACCCGACGCTAAATAAAAAATTCTCAAACATCTAGCCACGTTCTTCACATTTTCCTTCTCCCATTCCCCCAACAGGAGAGCATCGTTAGCGTAAAAAAATGTGAGAAATAATTGGGACATTGTTTGGAGTTTAAATACCGCTGAACAACCCTTCGATCCTAGCTTTGTACAGAATGTTTGAGAGACCTTCCATGACCAGTAGGAACAGGAACGGGGTTAACCGGTCTCCCTCCTTGACTCCTTTGGAACAGTTGAATTTAAAAGTAGGAGACCCGTTCACTAAAACCGAGGATCTAGCCGAAACTAGGATTCCTTCGATCCATTTACACCATAAAGCCAGAAAACCCATTTGTCTCATTATGTCTAAAAGAAAACTCCAATTAACATTGTCATAAGCCTTTTCAAAATCTATTTCTAAAAGGAAAGTCTTTTTGTCTTTTTTAATCCAAGCAATGAGCTCATTCAGCATTAATGGGCTGTCTAGAATTTACCTCCCTTTGAGAAACGTCGGTTGGTTCTCCGTGATGATAGATCCAATAACCACTTTGAGACGATTTTCCAGAATCTTAGAAATAGTTTTGCTTATCACCCCGATTAGGTTAATCGGTCGGTACTCTCTCAGGCCCACCGGATCCTTGTTTTCCGGAATAAGAGTTGTGAAAGAAGAGCTACATCCCACTGCAATAGAGCCTTTGCTGTAAAAGGAAACAGTCAACTTATAAAAATCCAATTCAAATAAATTCCAATACGTTTTGATGAAATTGAAGTTGAAACCGTCTGGCCCTAGGGCTGGCATATCGTGTATACCCGTACACGATAAGACACGACACGATAAGACACGATACATGAAATCATATACACGAACACGATAACTTGTCGTGTCCTTTTTTTCAAACACGAACACGACACGATATACACGAAAATTACCTGTTAATACCTGTTAACACGACTGTTCAACTGTTATACACGAAAATTACTTGTTAATACCTGTTAACACGAATAAAAACTCGAACACGACATGCTATCTGAGAGTTACAGAGGGAGTTTAGGGTTTTATTTTTTTTAATTGAATGAGGAATGAAAATAGAAAGGAATTAAGGAACCCACATGCATATGGCTTATGAGTTTTATTTAATTTAATTTCTTATCGTGTACTAACGGGTATTAACAGGTAAACAGGTATTTAACCTGTTTATCAGTGTTGTAAAAGTCGCGAGGCGGTCTCTAGTCGGCCGACTGGGGAGTTCGGAGTAATCGGAGTACTCGGAGAGTACTCGGGGAGTACGCGGACATGGTAATTATAAAGAAAATTAATTGTTATATATTATACATATGTTAAAATAAGCATAATTCATGTCAACTGAGTATAATTTAAAATGAAACATGTTTAAAGTTCACATATTCTGAATACAAGTCCGAGTAGTCCGAGTACATGGCCGAGTAGTCCGAGTACAAGGCCGAGTAGGCCGATTTTGACCGATTTTGACTAATTAAAAGTCAACAAACCACGTTGACCGTCTAGACCGACTAGGCCGACTCTTTCCGACTATGTCCGACTAGGCGCCGAGTTTGACCGAGTTTGACCGAGGCCGACTAATTGAGTCCGCCTAGGAGGAAGTCTCCTCGGAGGGGTTCCGCCCGAGTACTCGGCCTTGGAATCCGACTTTTACAACACTGTTGTTTATACACGAAAATTAACAGGTAATATCGTGTCTACCTGTTTGGTACACGATACCTGTTAAGGCCATACACGATATCTGTTAACTTCGTTTAGGTTCGTGTCGTGTATTCGTGTAAAATTGCCGGCCCTATCTGGCCCAGGTGCTTTGTCAGAACCACATTCAAACACTGCACTTTTGATTTCTTCTTTGCTGAAAGGAACCGTCAGAGACGCCGCATCAACCTCTGATAGACGCCTAACGTTATGGCAGATGACTTTAGGTCTATCCCTTATTTTTTCCTCGAACGCCCCTTTGAAGAATCCCATAATCTCTTTTTTTATCAAAGAAGGTTTAGTGGTCCACACATCTTCAATCATAATCCCAGGAATATTATTGAAAGCCCTTCTTCTTTTTATGTACCCATAAAAGAAGGCTGAATTTTCATCCCCTTACAAATCCCATATAACTCTGGCTCTTTGTTTAAGACCTTTGATTTGTGCCTTTCTAGCTCATTAAGATTTTTTAAGCATTCCATTTTGACTCATTCCTCCTCTTTGGAAAGAACTCTATCCTCCGACAGATCATCAAGGATTTCTAACTCCTCCATAAGCAACGACTCCGTTTCCCCTTCCTTGGATAATACTTCTTTTTTTCCATATTTTAATGTTCTCCCTAATCTCCTTCAATTTCTTCATTAAAATCACATCTGGCTCCCGCACCTCGACAAAATTCCCACACGTCTTAGTAATCACTTCGTCAAAATTCTTTCTCTCCAACCAAGAATTGAAGACTCTAAATGGCTTGGGTCCGAAGTTTTTATCCGAGCAAATCAAAATTATGGGACAGTGGTCCGAAAGAAATCTCGGCATCGCACGATGGCAAGCAACCGGCCACTCCAAAAAGAACTCGTGACAAACCAAAACTCTGTCTATCTTGCTATGTTTGTTACCATTTTCATTAAAATACGTGAATTTCCTACCTTTCATGTCGTATTCTCTTAACCCATTTTCATAAATAAAACTATTGAAAGTATAAGCACATTTTTTTAATAAAAATTGAATTTTTTGAGGAGCTAAACGTTAATTATATTAATATTTAAATTGCCCCTAATAAAGTACCCAAAGTTAACAAAAAAAAAAATAGAATGATTAATATAGTCACGTACCTTAAAAACGCTCGGGTCCCACATGCTAACGACCCCTCCAGATCTTCCTGCCGCCGGAACGTGATCCATCTCGAAATTTCTAGCTCCCTAGAATTTCTCGAATTCAATACCAGAAACATCGCTGAACTGAATTTCCTGAAGAGCGATGAAATCAATACCATTCTCCCGTTTCATATTTTTTATCCATCCAGCTTTATTATAATCCCCCACTCCCAACCCTCTGATGTTTAGAGAAAGAAAATTCATCTATCACCATTTAAAATCCCTTCTTCCCTAATCACTTTTTTTATCAGAGTCACATGGTTCTGAAGATCGACTCCCACTAGATCCCCCATGACGGATGTATGTTACATTCATTTCCAAAATCATAGCTTCCTCCTCTTCTTCCATTGGCTTCAAATTTAGGTCCTTTATCACCTCTGTCAACAATTCCTCTCTATTCCCACTTTGTTCGGTCTGACCAAACTCCTCGCCTCCTACTTATCTCAAATTGACGTCTTCACCATCTACCTATTCTCCCGTATCTTCACTAACCTCCTAAATTCCAATTATCTATTTCAAGTTAAAAGGGCCATTAATTCTAGATCTCATTTTGGGTCTAATCAACCCACTTACCTCTTCCATATTAGATTTATTACTACTCTTATTATTTTTGGGCTTCCTTAACTTTTTAATACCATTTAATGGCCCATTAGCAAAAGGAATTTTGACACCAAATCTCAGCCCATTATAAAATAGGTTATCTTTAAACCTTTGACTACCCACATACGGCACATTTAATACTCCTCTATCTCCTCCTATTTTCCAAGACTCATTACCCTTCACCCCATTTAATTGGTCAAAATATTTAGGAAATTCCATAGGTTCCAATCGTAACTGGCTACAACGGTTACCATTGGCAACACTTGAACTCTACCCACATTTAATTCTGCTACTTGTTCGTCTTCTTCCAACCTAGCTTTGTCTGCCGGTGACGGCGTAGCTCCGGCGCCGGTGCCATCGACAACATCTCCCACTTCGGTCGCCGGTTCTATTCCAACCGAAATGTAAGACCCAACTTTAAATAACAAGATTCATGATACAAAACATGCATTTAGTACAAAAATTTCGAGTTTACAAAAACTTTCATGATTTTAAGACCATACATGATCATAATATTCAAGTTAAAATCCTACTAATTAAACATACAAGACATGACTTCAAGTGTTTACATATTACTTAAAACAAAATAGATCAAGTGTGGAAGCTTTGTTTAGTGCATTCGGTTCTTGACAATTGCTTGATCGCCATCCGGATTTAGTCCGTCATCACCTACGGTCAAAACCATGTAAAAGATTAGTTTTGACACCTTAAAAACAAGTATGATTAAGTTCCATGTTCAAACAATGCCAAAACAACAAAATTCCAGCGTTTTGGGTGGTCGCGTCGCGCGACGGAGATAAGGTTCAGCGGTGGCGGTCCGCGACCACCGTCGCGTCGTGCGACGGTTAACGTGTTTCGCCGTGGCATAGCGCCACGGTGTGTTTTGGACAGAAGGTTGTTTGCTGGAGCTGTATATCAGTCCAGCACCAATTTTTTTATCATCTACAAGTTTAAATCAACATAACTTTTGACTCGGGCGTCCGTTTTAGCCGATTCTTTTTCCTATGCGACCGTAATTTAATTACGGACGTGTTTATCGACACCATCCATATAAAATTTCAGTTTTTGAACTATTGGTCTATAATTCGGCTCCTTGTTTATTCAACCCGTTTGTCTACAAGTTCAACAACTTGTTTTATTGTCAACACATGTCTACAACCAATTTACCCAAATCTCGGGTTTTCCGACTATGACGTTTCTCTTCCCTCCCGAGGGTTGCTTATGCAATAATCGTCACGCTTGTTTCAAGGATTTAAACATGCTTTTAACACTGTTTGACAAGCATAATTTTCAACTTGTTTATCAGTCCAGCACCAATTTTTTTTATCATCTACAACTTTAAATCAACATAACTTTTGACTCGGGCGTCCGTTTAAGCCGATTCTTTTTCCTATGCGACCGTAATTTAATTACGGACGCGTTTATCGACACCATCCATATAAAATTTCAGTTTTTGAACTATTGGTCTATAATTCGGCTCCTTGTTTATTCAACCCGTTTGTCTACAAGTTCAACAACTTGTTTTATTGTCAACACATGTCTACAACCAATTTACCCAAATCCTGGGTTTTCCGACTATGACGTTTCTCTTCCCTCCCGAGGGTTGCTTATGCAATAATCGTCACGCTTGTTTCAAGGATTTAAACATGCTTTTAACACTATTTGACAAGCATAATTTTCAACTTGTTTTGACCCGTTTGGATGCCGAATGGAGACCACCATTTCAAAACATTCCAAACTCTATTTCTAACACAATATTTGACCCGTTTTATTTGTCTATGGCATTACGCCACTTCCGTGACTTAACGGGTTTCCTTGTTTACCAAATTTCAATGTAACAAGCTAAAACTAACATTTAAACATAATGTAACGAAACCATAAGTCGCGTACCTTTAAAGTGCACCCTTCAAGCGTGTATCACCTCCGGATTGTCCACTTGACGATCCAGATTCTTTACCTAAAGAGTTCCATTCACAACCAATTTAGAACTCTTTTATAATCAATAACGGACAATTCATTATGATATTCAAATTTGCGTTTTTGTCCGATTTTTAACATTTTACTCCGCACTTAGGCGTTTCAACAAGTCAGATTCTTACATAATCATTACTAGGTTCTTGACATGTTATTTCCATCTACATTCACTTCAATTAGGCAATTTGCACAAAATTTCAACATCAATAATACTGAATTTAACACATGAATTCCGTTTTTCACTAGAATAGTAATCACAATCCTAGTGTTTATCTAGTCTCTACAAACCCAATAATCACCTACAATGGTGATTATAATCTCTACAATTATCATACTAAATTTTAACAAGAATTCATCTAGGGTTTTATCCCTAGACATCATGTTACTTCTAATTTCATCCATGCAACATATATTCAAGCTCAATTTTTGATTTTCTCAATTAACCTAAAACTGAACAAGAATCAAAATACCAAAATTTTGCATACCTTTTGATCCCTGCAACGAGGTGATCACCAATTCGTGTTTGAAACTTGATTTAGAGCAGATTAAGGGCTTCAATTCGTGAGTTTTATGTAAGAACTAGGGTTTAGAGGGTGCTCCTGGTCGCCTACGATCTAAACACACACATGTGTGTTGATTATTGTTTTAAGTATTCAAGTTTCAGTTTTTTACCAGTTTGGTCCCTCATTTCTTATCTAACTTATAATGTAGGTGTTTTAACCTTATTGTAAGTCACTTCAAAACTTATAACTAACTGGGTTATAAATTCCTAGTTAGTTGATTCTTGTTTAATTAATTCTTTATAACAAAATATAAAGTTTAATATTTTTGGGGTGTTACAAGTCCACCCCCTTAAAAGGGTTTCGTCCCCGAAACCGAATTACGTACCAAATAATGTAGGGTAGAGCCGTTGCATCTCCTCTTCGGATTTCCATGTGGTATCCTAACCCTTCTTGTGTTCCCTTTTAACCTTTACTTGATTGATCTCTTTGTTCCTTAAGGTTTTTACCTTACGATCCAAAATCGCAATGGGCTTCACCACATAGTTAAGGCTATCATCCACCTCGATGTCATCGTAGTGGATATAAGTTGTTTCGTCCGCTAGACGTTTCCGAAGATGTGACACATGAAATGTGCTATGAATTCCGCTTAATTCCTCTGGTAGTTCAAGGTGGTATGCTACATTTCCTACTCGTTGACAATCGTAAACGGCCCAATAAATCTCGGGCTTAATTTTCCTCTCTTTCTAAACCGGATAACCCCCTTCCATGGGGATACCTTAAGCATGACCTTGTCGCCCACCTGAAACTCGATCGGTCTCCTCCTTTTATCCGCATACGACTTTTGTCTATCTTGAGCCGCTTTCAAGTGTGCCCGAACCACATCAATCTTTTCATTAGTGGCTCGTACTATATCTTTATGGGCGAGTTCACGTGGGCCCAGTCCGCTAGACGTTTCCGAAGATGTGACACATGAAATGTGCTATGAATTCCGCTTAATTCCTCTGGTAGTTCAAGGTGGTATGCTACATTTCCTACTCGTTGACAATCGTAAACGGCCCAATAAATCTCGGGCTTAATTTTCCTCTCTTTCTAAACCGGATAACCCCCTTCCATGGGGATACCTTAAGCATGACCTTGTCGCCCACCTGAAACTCGATCGGTCTCCTCCTTTTATCCGCATACGACTTTTGTCTATCTTGAGCCGCTTTCAAGTGTGCCCGAACCACATCAATCTTTTCATTAGTGGCTCGTACTATATCTTTATGGGCGAGTTCACGTGGGCCCACCTCACCCCAACACACCGGGGTCCGGCATTTCCTACCGTAAAGCATTTCGTACGGTGCCATCCCGATACTTGCATGGTAGCTGTTATTATACGAAAACTCGAACAATGGTAGATAAACATCCCAACTACCTCCAAAGTCGATTATACATGCCCGTAGCATGTCTTCCAACGTTTGTATTTTTCTTTCGCTCTGTCCATCCGTCTGAGGATGGTACGCAGTGCTAATGAACAATTTTGTTCCCATTTGCTCTTGTAAATCTCGCCAAAAATTTAAAGTGAACCGGGTATCCCTATCGGACACGATGGATACCGGTACTCCGTGGCGTGCTACTATCTCATTAGTATACACTTCGGACATCTTTTCTGACGTATAAGTCTCACGTATCGGGATAAAGTGAGCACTCTTTGTCAGTCTATCAACAACTACCAATATTACATCAAATCCGCGGTTCGTCCTTGGTAGTTTGGTTAATAGGTCCATTGTAATATGTTCCCATTTCCAAACCGGAATTTCTAACGGTTGGAGCTTAACGTATGGTTTTTGGTGTTCCGCATTGACTTGCAGACATGTCAGGCATTTCTCCACGTATTTCACTACATCTCTTTTCATCTCGGGCCACCAATAGTTTTGTTTCAAGTCGTTATACATCTTGGTCGCTCCCGGATGGATGGAATAACGGGATTCGTGAGCTTCATCGAGTAGAAGCTTTTTAACTCCACATGTGTTAGGAACCCAAATTCTATTGAAACGTGTTTTCATTTGGTGATTGCCTTCTTCGAGATCCTTAAATTGGCCAACAATTCTTTCCTTTTTCCAGTTTTCCACCTTCACTGCTTCAACTTGTGCTTCTCGGATTCGTTATAGTAAGCCCGAGGTCACAATAAGCTGCATTGATTGTACTCGTATAGGGGCATAATCTATCTTTCGGCTCAACGCATCAGCCACTACATTGGCTTTCCCGGGGTGATAGTGTATTTCACAATCGTAGTCCTTGACCATTTCCAACCATCGTCTCTGCCTCATGTTTAACTCCTTCTAATCGAAGAAATATTTCAAACTTTTATGGTCGGTAAAGATGGTACATTTTACCCCATACAAGTAATATCTCCATATTTTTAAGGCAAATACTACTGCTGCCAGCTCCAAGTCATGAGTCGGGTATTTCTTTTCATGGATCTTCAGTTGCCTCGAGGCATAGGCTATGACCTTGCCTCGTTGCATTAAAACACATCCGAGCCCCGAATGTGACGCATCAGAATAAACCACCATGTCATCAACTCCTTCCGCTAACGTTAACACCGGAGCATGAGTTAATTTTTCTTTGAACGTTTGGAAGGCTTTCTCTTGTTCGATGCCCCATACAAATCTTTCCTCCTTGCGAGTCAATTTGGTCAATGGTAAGGCAATTTTGGAGAAATCTTGTATGAATCTCCGATAATATCCCGCGAGCCCTAAAAAGCTTCGGATTTCTGAGGGATTCCTTGGAGTGTTCCTTTTTGACACAGCTTCTACTTTTGACGGATCCACTAGTACCCCGTCGGCACTAATGATATGCCCGAGAAACTGCACCTCTCGTAACCATAAGGCGCAATTTGAGAATTTTGCATACAGCTTTTCTCGTCTGAGTGTCTCTAACACTTCTTGCAAATGGTAAACATGCTCAGCTTCATTCTTCAAATACACTAAAATATCATCGATAAATACGATTACCGACTTATCCAGCATAGGTTTGCAAACCCGGTTCATGAGGTCCATGAAAGCCGCGGGTGCATTAGTCAACCCAAAGGGCATTACGAGGAACTCATAATGCCCGTACCGCGTACGAAAGGCCGTCTTCGGTACGTCTTCCTCCTTGACCTTCAACTGGTGATAACCCGATCTGAGATCAATCTTTGAGAACCAACTCGCTTCTTGTAGCTGCCCAAATAAGTCATCAATTCTTGGAAGTGGGTATCGATTTTTCACCGTGAGTTTGTTTAACTCTCGGTAGTCGATACACATGCGCATACTGCCATCTTTCTTTTTCATGAATAGTACTGGTGCGCCCCACGGGGATACACTCGGTCGGATAAACCCTTTGTCGAGCAGTTCTTGGATCTGAGACATCAATTCTTGTAGCTCCGACGGCGCGAGCCGATACGACGCTTTGGCCACAGGTTTTGCGCCCGGAATCAATTCGATTCTGAACTCTACCTCCCGTTCTGGTGGTATTCCCGGTAAATCTTCCGGGAACACATCTTCACAATCGCATACCACCGGCACGTCTCCGATTTTGAGGGATTCTTTCTCCGACTCACTTGCGTATACCATATATGCCTTGCATCCATGTTTCATAAGTTTGTGAGCTTCTAGCATTGTGCATACCACCGGGTTACCCCCTTTTTCACCGTATATCGTAACGTGCTTTCCGCTAGGAGATGTCAGTTTTATTTCCTTTCAGAAACATGCCACTTTTGCGTGGTATCGGGACAACCAATCCATACCCACGATCACTTGAAATTTTCCCATCGACATTGGGATCAAGTCTATTGCATATTCTTCGTCGTCAATGCTCAATTTACAATTTTTACATACATCACAAACGATAAAACTCTTGTTATTACCTATCTCTACTTCTAAAGGCATAGGTAATTTTGTTAGAACAAATGAAGGAAGTCGAATAAACCCATTTGAAATAAAGGATTTATTCACACCCGTATCAAATAATATACGTGCAGGAATCGAGTTTACAGTAAATATACCTGAAACCACTTCGGGTTCAACTTTTGCTTCTGCGGCACTCAAGTGGAAAGATCTAGCCTTTGCCTTCGAGGCTTCACCTTTCGTGTCTTGCCCGTCTTTCTTTCCCACTAGCTCCGGGCATTCCGACTTCTTGTGACCCGGTCGATAGCAATTGTAGCAAACCGTCACTTTTTCCGGGCATGATGAAGCCATATGTCCCGTTTTCCGACATATGGGGCAAGGTTTATCCTTGAAGCGACACTCGCCCTTATGACCCTTTCCACAAATTTTTCAATTTGGCGACCCGCCTTTTGCATCTGACTTCTTCCCCGTTTCATTCGTTCGCGCTTTCTTAGCAGGGCTTGGATTAACATCATGTGCCCTTCGTTCGCCCCGTTCAACCTGCTTTTTCAATTCAATTTCCCATTCCCGAGCAACATTTATGATCTCGGTAAGGGTCTCGTATTTTGAAGGAGTCATAAACTCTCTATACTCGGCGCTCAACATATTGTAGTAATAATATATCTTCTGTTCTTCATTTGTCACCAATTCGTCACAAAACTTCATCTTATCCATAAACATTCCCGTGATTTTGTCTATGGACTCACCCTTGTGCCTAAGTTGCATGAACTCTTCTTTGATTCAATTAATAACCGCCTTGGGACTGTGATGTTTAAGAAACGGCGTCTTAAATTCATCCCATGTCATGGCATTAGCCGCTTCACTTCCAATTTCTTTCTTTTTGTTATCCCACCAGTCTTTCGCTTAACCCCTTAATTGACCCGTACCATAGGCTACGTAGTCATCTTCATCACAATGGGTCCTCTCGAATAACCCCTCGATATCGCTTAGCCATCGCTGGCATACTATTGGGTCTACCTCCCCATTATAGACTGGCGGTTTGCACGCCATAAACTCTTTGTATGAACAAGGCTTTCGTCCTCTGGACTTTTCCTTTGCTAGATTGGCACTATCTTCCACTTTCTTGATTCTCTCGTCCACTACTAATAGAACCGTGTTTTGAATCTTATCGATAAAACAAGACAAACTATTTTCGATTGCCTTTCCAACCTCCTTGGCAATCACTTCTCTCATTTTCTTGGTGGCTCTCGGCACCGCATCATCGTTACTTTCCTCCGCCATCTTTAATACTGAAATGTTTACATTAACCGTTAAACATTTCATTTATAACATATGATTTACTTGTTTTGATTTAATCAAGTTCATAACTTGATTCAACCGTTCTTGTTTCATGCATTTCCCGTGTTTGAGTGAGCTTACACACTCTTTTCGTGCATGTCAGTTCATGTTTCATTTCTATATTCTCTAAATCTACTTAAAACAATTAACTCTTACCGGATGCTTGATCAAGCTTGAACCGAACACACTTTATTGACAACCCTTAGCTCTGATTACCAACTTGTAAGACCCAACTTAAAATAACAAGATTAATGATACAAAACATGCATTTACTACAAAAATTTCGAGTTTACAAAAACTTTCATGATTTTAAGACCATACATGATCATAATATTCAAGTTAAAATCCTACTAATTTAACCATACAAGACATGACTTCAAGTGTTTACATATTACTTAAAACAAAATAGATCAAGTGCGGAAGCTTTGTTTAGTGCATTCGGTTCTTGACAATTGCTTGATTGGCATCCGGATTTAGTCCGTCATCACCTACGGTCAAAACCATGTAAAATATTAGTTTTGACACCTTAAAAACAAGTATGATTAAGTTCCATGTTCAAACAATGCAAAAACAACAAAATTCCAGCGTTTTGGGTGGTCGCGTCGCGCGACGGAGATAAGGTTCAGCGGTGGCGGGCCGTGACCACCGTCGCGTCGCGCGACGGTTAATGTGTTTCGTCGTGGCGTAGCGCCACGGTGTGTTTTGGACAGAAGGTTGTTTGTTGGAGCTGTATATCAGTCCAGCACCAAATTTTTTATCATCTACAACTTTAAATCAACATAACTTTTGACTCGGGCGTCCGTTTTAGCCGGTTCTTTTTCCTATGCGACCGTAATTTAATTATGGACGAGATTATTGACACCATCCATATAAAATTTCTGTTTTTGAACTATTGGTCTATAATTCGGCTCCTTGTTTATTCAACCCGTTTGTCTACAAGTTCAACAACTTGTTTTATTGTCAACACATGTCTACAACCAATTTACCCAAATCCCGGGTTTTCCGACTATGACGTTTCGCTTCCCTCCCGAGGGTTGCTTACGCAATAATCGTCACGCTTGTTTCAATGATTTAAACATGCTTTTAACACTATTTGACAAGAATAATCTTCAACTTGTTTTGACCCGTTTGGATGCCGAATGGAGACCACCTTTTCAAAACATTCCAAACTTTATTTCTAACACAATATTTGACCCGTTTTATTTGTCTATGGCACTTCGCCACTTCCGTGACTTAATGGGTTTCCTTGTTTACCAAATTTCAATGTAACAAGCTAAAACTAACATTTAAACATAATGTAACGAAACCATAAGTCGCGTACCTTTAAAGTGCACCCTTCAAGCGTGTATCACCTCCGGCTTGTCCACTTGACGATCCGGATTCTTTACCTAAAGAGTTCCATTCACAACCAATTTAGAACTCTTTTATAATCAATAACGGACAATTCATTATGATATTCAAATATGCGTTTTTGTCCGATTTTTAACATTTTACTCCTCACTTAGGCGTTTCAACAAACACCTAGCGGGTCAGATTCTTACATAATCATTACTAGGTTCTTGACATGTTATTTCCATCTACATTCACTACAATTAGGCAATTTGCACAAAATTTCAACATCAATAATACTGAATTTAACACATGAATTCAGTTTTTCACTAGAATAGTAATCACAACCCTAGTGTTTATCTAGTCTCTACAAACCCAATAATCACCTACAATGGTGATTATAATCTCTACAATTATCATACTAATTTTAACAAGAATTCATCTAGAGTTTTATCCCTAGACATCATGTTACTTCTAATTTCATCCATGCAACATATATTCAAGCTCAATTTTTTATTTTCTCAACTAACCTAAAACTGAACAATAATCAAAATACCAAAATTTTGCATACCTTTTGATCCCTGCAACGAGGTGATCACTAATTCGTGTTTGAAACTTGATTTAGAGCAGATTAAGGGTTTCAATTCGTGAGTTTTATGTGAGAACTAGGGTTTAGAGGGTACTCCTTTTCTTCTGTACGATCATGTGTGTGTTTAGTGTGTTAATTATTGTTTTAAGTATTCAAGTTTCAGTTTTTTACCAGTTTGGTCCCTCAATTCTAATCTAACTTATAATGTAAGTGTTTTAACCTTATTGTAAGTCACTTCTAAACTTGTAACTAACTGGGTTATAAATTCCTAGTTAGTTTATTCTTGTTTAATTAATTCTTTATAACAAAATATAAAGTTTTATATTTTTGGGGTGTTACACGAAACTGAAAAGTCGCCCGCAGAAGCACCGTCTTTATCTCCGACCGTCGTCCTCACTTCCTTCATCGGGTAAGAATTGCCATATTCATCTCTCACCGTGCTCCCGAAGAGACTTTCCATTCCACTCTTGTACGGCGTCGGGCACTCTTTCTCTTCACACCCCTCTTTCCCCTCATCACCTGCTATAGACCCCGACTTATACTCCACATCCGACAACAAATCCGGGTTCACAGAATGATCATCGCAACCTTTTTTAAACTCTTTACTGCTTGTATTACTTGCCTCCGACAGAAAATCCCAGCCGCCTTCATCCTCCTCTTGGTTCCCAAGTTCCTCCACCGAGTCGGGAACCCAGTCTCCCCTCTCCTCTTCGACCCAGACCCTGAACCTTTTACCTTCCTCATTGATCAAAACCACTTCTTCAATCCTTTTGATAGAGTCCGTCATCACGCGCACGCAATCAAAGTTAACATGTTGTATTCCGGTTGGCGTTGAGAGGCGTGAATCCCTTTGCCAAAACACCTACCCACTGAATCGTATGTTTCATTACCCGAAAGATGCTGAGGAACTCCGTAGATATTCAGCCACGCGAGTCTTTCAAAAGTAACTATTTGTCCCATCCAAATTTCCACACGCTCGAACCACCCAAAACCCGGAGCACTTGATCTGAATCCATCGGTCTCAAGTGACGCCTTGAACACTAAGAGAACATTCACACCTCCTAGATATTTGACAGTCGTACCTCCATAATTTGCTTCTTTCAAGAGGACTTTCAATTTTCTGAGTGTCCACAGATCTTTCACCTTTCCAACAATCGCCATACCATGAAGATCGGTGTAAGCTTTTGCGAATTTTGAAACCACGACTTCCTTCATACTAGGTTCCGATTGATGCTTACCCAACACAATACTCGCAAAAGATTTGCCACGAGCAATGAAATTATTACCTTTGACATTGGGCTGAACTTTGAAGGTCTGATTTCTGGTATCATTCTCTTCGAACCTCTGCGCCTTCTTCACCTCGGCGACCGGTATGTTGCTTTCCTCCTGTTCTCCAAAGAGAACCTTGCCACATTGATGAGAAGTTTGTAATTTCCCATCCAAACATCCCTCATCTTCATCTCTAAGTCCTTTGCGTCTTTTACCCCTTTGAAGCTTGCAAAACCGAATCGGAGTCCCCTCTTATCTCTTTTCCTAGCGATGTATACTCCTTCTACCGCACCGAAATGGTCTAAGACTTCCGACACATCTTTTGAGCTACATCTCTCCGGTAACCTCGCTAAATAATATTTAGTAATTCCGGCGAACCTCCGGCCATCCATGTCTGCCGGTCTTTTGCAACAAACTCAAAGAAAAAATAATGCCTTCGAATGTGTAGCATAGAAATAACTAGTACATTACTATTACTATGCAGTTTTAGATTAGAGTAATTACACTACAAAAATTGAAGCAAAGTAAAAAAAAATTCTCAAGTTTAATACTCTAGACTAAGAATAATTACTTTAGTGTTAGCATAATTACTCTAATTATGTGTACGTTTTGCATATACATTAAATTTGTTTGAATTTGATCTTGGTACTATGGGGAACACCAAAAAAATAGTAAACCCAGGAGCCATGCATTTAACATGTTATATCATAAAAATTCAATCTAACATGCTAAAGAATATTTTTTTCCAATTTTTTTAAAGTTTTGGCATATGAAGATGTGTAAAAGTTGTTCAAATAAAAAGAAGTCATTTTTGTAAAAATCAATTACCCTTTTCTCGGTGTTTTTAGGCATTTTTTTAGTTTTAAGTTTTTTATTCAAATGGCTTCTACATGTATTTATATACAAAAACTCAGATTCTTTTGAATAATTAATTTTTAACATGTTAAATTGAAATGTTTATGACATATTTTACATGTTAAATACGTGGTTTCTCGGTTTCCCACTTTTTTGATGTTCCCCATTGAACCCAGCCCTATATGCGTGTAAAACAATTATCAAACTCATTTATTCATATTTACACATGTGTTGTATGAGTTATATACATATATAAATGGACAATCAAACCATTTTTTTCATATTTCTTTTTATTTTTTTTATCCTAACACACATTATGTTATTTTCTTAATTTTGTTGTGTTTACCTTACACATGTGATGTTTAATATATAAGAGAGCAACCAAAATAAAATTTTATCGTTCTTTATTTTGGTTATGCTTATATTTGTTGTAATAAATAGGTTGGCGAAAGAGGAGTTCAAATGTCGGGTGGGCAAAAGCAAAGAATTGCAATTGCTCGTGCCATAATCAAGTCACCTCGTATTCTTCTGTTGGACGAGGCAACAAGTGCACTTGACTCGGAATCCGAACGAATTGTTCAAGAGGCACTTGACCAAGCGACAATAGGTCGAACCACCATCGTCGTAGCTCATCGTCTATCCACAATTAGAAATGCAGATGTGATATATGTAGTCCAAAACGGTCATGTGGTCGAGTTTGGCTCCCATGATGACCTCATTCAACTTGAAAACAGTTTCTACACATCACTTATCCGCCTTCAAGAAACCAAGAAAATCAATAAACCCCCTAGCCCTTACCCATCTAGCACTTCATATATCTCCTCAACATTTGATGTCCATAACATAAGCAGTCATAGGCAGTCAATGGTGAGTCGGTCAAGCTCGGTAGCCTCTGTCAATTGTACTGGAGAGGACAACTTTACCTTGCAGGATAACCAAGAAGTTCTAGTTTTGTCCTACAAAAGGCTGATAGAAATGAACAGTCCTGAATGGAAGCAGGCATTATTTGGAAGTGTGGGTGCAATTCTATCCGGTGCAGTCCAACCAATATTTTCATTCTCAATGGGGTCAATGATATCAGTTTATTTCTTGACAGATCATGATGAGATCAAGCAAAAAACAATGATTTATACATTATGTTTCGTAGCTTTAGCAGTTTTCTGGATAGTAATCAATGTCATTCAACATTACAATTTTGCAGCCATGGGAGAATATTTAACCAAGAGGGTCCGAGAAAGGGTGTTGTCAAAGATACTCACCTTTGAAATTGGGTGGTTTGATCAGGATGAAAATTCTAGTGGAGCTATTTGTTCGAGACTCGCTACCGATGCCAATATGGTATGGTTTACATTCAATTGATCTTTCAATTAATTATGGGCAATTAGTATGCCAATGGTGATTTAATTTGTAGGTGCGATCTTTGGTTGGTGATCGATGCTCACTTCTAATTCAGACATTGTCTACACTAACGGTTTCCTTCACAATGGGATTGGTGATTGCGTGGAAACTGGCATTGGTTCTAATAGTGGTTCAGCCATTGATAATCATATGCTTCTATTACAAACACGTTATGTTAAAGAACATGTCACAAAAAGCCATGAAATCACAAGAGGAAAGCACCAAGCTTGCATCCGAAGCTGTCTCTAATTTGCGTACAGTCACGGCATTCTCATCTCAAACACGAATCCTCAAAATGCTTTTAGCGACCCAAAAGGCACCAATGCGCGAAAGCATCCGACAAGCTTGGTATGCTGGATTCGGGCTTGGGTTTTCTCAAAGCCTTATTAGTTTTGTTTGGGCTCTAGGCTTTTGGTATGGAGGGATATTAATTAGTAGCGGTCATGTTGGTGCAAAAGCATTTTTGCAAACATTTTTGATATTGGTAAACACGGGTAGGGTAATCGCGGAAGCTGGAACCATGACAAATGATCTAGCCAAAGGATTTGATGGAGTGCAGTCAGTATTCACGGTATTAGACCGTAAAACCTTGATAGATCCAACAAACCCTTATGGTATGAAGCCCGATGTCATTATAGGCCATGTAGAGATATGTGATGTTCACTTTTCTTACCCTACTCGGCCTAATATAAGTATCTTTAACGCGTTTTCCATCAGTTTCGAAGCTGGAAAGTCAACTGCTTTGGTCGGACAAAGTGGATCGGGGAAATCAACGATAATCGGGTTAATCCAACGTTTTTACGACCCAACGAAAGGCCTTGTCAAACTTGATGGAAAAGATATAAAGTCATACCATTTACGAACACTAAGGAAATTTATCGCACTCGTGAGCCAAGACCCCATGTTGTTCGCTAGTACTATACGTGAAAACATCATATATGGTGTTTCAATGGACGTTAGTGAATCAGAGATTGTTGCGGCTGCCAAAGTAGCCAATGCTCATGATTTTATAACGGTTTTGAAAGATGGGTATGATACTTGTTGCGGTAATCAAGGGGTTCAACTCTCTGGGGGACAAAAACAACGCATTGCAATAGCGCGTGCAATATTGAAAAGCCCCACGATTTTGTTACTAGATGAAGCGACTAGTGCACTTGATAGTCGATCAGAAAACATAGTGCAAGATGCACTTGAGCAAATGATGGTGGGGCGGACTAGCATAGTGGTGGCGCATCGATTGAGTACCATACAAAGTTGTGACACCATTGCGGTTTTGGAAAAAGGGAAGGTGGTTGAAAAAGGGTCCCATGGTTCATTACTAGCGAAAGGGCCATCTGGAGGTTACTACTCCTTGGTTAATCCTCGAGAGCCTAATACCATTAACCACATGCTAGATGAAACATGATGGGATCTCACTTGGTATACTGCATGCAAGTGTTGGAAGTAACAGAGAAATTATATGTATTTTCGTTACCTTTTCAATTGAAAAATTATAACATAATCACTTGTTATTATATAATATTTAAGTTTTTAGTGTTCACACAAGTTTGTATCACACAACTTATGAATAATATATATATATAAATATGTGTGTGTGTTAGTTGGGAATACCGGTGTCTGGTTTAATTTATAAAATCCAAATTTGTAATAGTAATAATACTCCCATCAGCGGTCCAGTTATGGCACTTCCTAATAAGATATTTTCACATGTTGATGTGCATCAGCTAAGGAAATATGGGATAAGTTAGAGAATCTTTGTGAAGATGGAGAAAGAATGAAAAAGACAAAAGAACAAAATGTGTTTCTAACTATTAATACTTTAAAAGTCATGCTAATGAAACTCTGTCATAAACATATAACCGTTTTTCAAATATTTTGAATGATTTGAAAAATTTGGGATTGAAAAATCAAACGATGAGAAAAATGCTAAATTCTTAAGAACATTACCAAGAGAATTAAAAAAATAACTCACAATGACCCTATCATCAACTCTTGAGTTAGGTAATATGAATCATCATGATTTTTATAGCATCTTAGTTCCTAGAGAAGAAGAAATCTTTGAAAACTCAACCCAAAGAGGAAGTCCCATAGCACTTATCTCCAATACCCAAAGAGTCAATAATTATGACATACCCAAGTCATCCCAATCTTATACCAATCAGCAAATGAATCAGAATCATTTGATATTTTGCAACATTTGTTGAGGCCCTTTCTCTATTAACTAAAACATTTGAACAAAGGTTGAAAGGTGGATATACCAAAAACATAAAGCGTGATAAAAGCAAGGTGGAAGCTCAAAGATCCAAGGAGAATAGATCTGACAACAAGAGTGAAGTAACATGCTTCAAATGCAATCATAAAGGACATTATGCATCAGATTACACGAATAAAAAGCTTAAAGATGTTACACACTATGAAAAGAAGCTGAAGGAAGCCAAGAAACAACAACTCAGTTTGATTGCATGATATGAGACTTGGATCTCACATGATTATCAGATGAAATTTATGCCTGATGGCAAAAGATGATGACTCAGAAATAGCTACAACAGAAAATAAGGTAAATTTCAATAATAAGAATTTAGAAAACCAGATTAGCAAACTCAAAATTGATTTTCAGAATCTACCAGAGAGGTTTTTTTAAGAAATTGGAAAATCTTATGATTTGCAAGTTGAAATTTCTCTTATCAAAGATCTGAAAGATAAAGAAGTTAAAAAAATGTTTGTTTTTAGAAAGAGAAAACCTAAACAAAGATGAAAAAATATACTTCTATGAAGAAGAAACTAAAACTTTATATAAGAAATTGCATGACACAGAGATAAATGACAAATTGTTTTCAACGAGTTAGAGAATTCATTGATTATATTGAAAATAAGCCAAAGAATACAGGTCACCGTCATGGTTTAGAATATGTAGAAAAATCAACTCACAATCCAATTATATTTAAGAAAGCTTCCAAAATTTAAAAATCTGATAATCTTACAACGGAGTCAGAAAATGAATCTGAGATATCAACAAAATCAGATTTTTTAACTTCATGGAATCAGAAGGTAAATTTATCAAAGCAACAGTTACTAGAAATTTCAAACATTCTGAAAAAGGAACTTTGATAAAGAAGAATCGTTAACTAATCAGATAAGTAACTAAAAGTGATTGTAAATATTATTTCTGAATGAATTACAATGATACAATACATCCCTTTATATAGGATACAACCCTATCTCTAAATATGGAAAAGATAAACACAATCACCTAATTACAGAATATATCAGTATCAGTTAATAATAATAAATATAATGCCAACTGTCATGGCCTATAATCTTTCGGCTAATACTCCCCCGCAGTTTGAGCGTTGATGGGGCAGACGGTCAAACTGGACCTAAAGGACTGAAACAGCTGACGAGAGAGTCCTTTCGTGAAGACATCCGCATACTGAAATGGAGCTGGGATATGAAGAACCCGAATATGACCAACACGAACCTTTTCCCTGACGAAATGAATGTCGATTTCGATATGCTTGGTACGATGATGTTGGACCGGATTATCAGACAAACAAACAGCAGAGACGTTGTGTAACACCCCAAAAATATAAAACTTTGCGTTTATTATGTAATGTTAATTTAACAAGAATCAACTAACTAGGAACCAACACTTAAAGTTAAAGTTAAATGAGAAGTTGAGGGACCAAACTAGTCAAAACTGAAAGTTTAATACTAAAATAATAAACAAAACACAAAAACCACTCAATGTGGGTGGGCATCGATCGAACAGGAGAGAGAGGGCGACCAGGAGAACTCTCCAAACCCTAACTTCACATAAAATTCACAAATCAAAGCCCTCAATCCACTCTAAATCAAGTTCTGAACACGAATTCGAGATCACCTTGATGTAGGGATCAAAAGGTATGTAAAATTTTAGTACTTTGATTCGAGTTCAGTTTTAGGTTAAATGAGAAAATCAAGAATTTAGCTTGAATATGTGTTGCATGGTTGAATCTTGAAGTTATATGATGTCTAGAGTTAAACCCTAGAGGATTCTTGTGAAAAACATTGCATGATGATTGTAGAGCTTCATAATCACCATTTAGGGTGATTAATGAGCTTGAAGAGAACTTGATAAATGCTAAAATTATAATTTTGTTCTAGCACAATCTGAATTTAAGAAGTAATTTCAGAAGTATTGAAATTAAGATAGGTGTAAAGTTGACTAATTGAAGTGAAATTTGATAATAATTACAAGTCATAAACTTGGTGATGATTATGTGATTATCTGACCCGATAGGTGTTTGTGGAAATGCCTGAGTGAGAATTAAAATGTTGAAAGTTGGGCAAAAACGCAGATTTGATTATTATAGAGAATTATGCGTTGAAGCTTACGAAAGAGTTCTAAACTTGTTGTGAAATTGAACTCTTTAGGTAAAGAATCCGGAACGTCCAGCGGGCACGCCGGGGGAGATACTCGCTTGAAGGGTGTGCTATAAAGGTATGTAACTTGACTCGTTACATTAAGAGGATTTTGATGAATATATAATGCGTAAATAAATTTTAGAATAAGGTTTGTTTTGAATTAAAGCGGTGATGTCGCTATATCGAATAATAGGTCAAATTTGGTTGGAAACTCGTTGGTAGTCGTCACAAAGGAGGATTTCTTAGACGAGCCAAACGGGTCGAATAATCAAGTAAGGCATGGTTAATGCTACGGAATATGATGTATTGATCTTTAATATTGGTATATATATATAACATATTAGAAATACGAGGATGTAATGTAATGGTATGCTAGGAAAGCGAAATCCGAGATTTGGATTTGAGTGTAATGAAATAATCAAACAAAACATGGATTTCCAGGGACTACCGTAAGTTACGGTAGTACCGTAACTTACGGTAGAGGTCAGGTGCTTACGGTGGTTCACCCCTGTTTTACGGTGGACCAGAAGATTTCAGGACCTACCGTAACTTACGGTGCGCCGTAAGTTACGGTGGAACCAGAACATTTATATTTTATTATTTCCAATTTGATGTTGAATCTTGTGTTTATATACTATATAATAATGTCAAAACTAATGTTTTAACGGTTTTGACCATAGGTGACTAGGTGGATCTTACGGATGGCGGTCAAGCGAATGATGAAGAACTGAACACTACGTTTTGAAGCTTCCGCAATGTTTTAAATCTTTAATAGACTTTGTGTATGGGTTGTAAACAATTTCTTAAACAACTTTTGAATTTTCCAACTTAGTCAATGGTTGACTAAGGTTTATGCTACTTGTGAACTACTTTAATGAATGTTTAGGTTACTGAAACAATATTTCATTTGAAATGGTATAATCTATTATTAAAATCAAGTAAAAATTAGACGGGTGTTACAAGTTGGTAATCAGAGCTCAAGGTTGTCAAAAAGTGTTCGGTTCAAGTTTGATCAAGCATCCGGTAAGAGTTAATCGTTTAAGTAGAAATTAGAGAATATAGAAATAAATCATGAACAAATGTGCATGAAAAGAGTGTGTAAGCTCACTCAAATACAAGAAATGCATGAAACAAGAACGATTGAATCAACTTGTCAACTTGATCGAATCAAAACAAGAACGATTGAATCAAGTTATGAACTTGATTGAATCAAAACAATAACGATTGAATCAAGTTGTGAACTTGATCGAATCAAAACAAGAACGATTGAATCAAGTAGTGAACTTGGTCGAATCAAAACAAGAACGATTAAATCAAGTTATGAACTTGATTGAATCAAAACAAGAACGATTGAATCAAGTTATGAACTTGATTGAATCAAAACAAGTAAAGCATGTGTTATAAATGGAATGTTTAACAACCTATGTAAACATTTCAGAAATAGAGATGGCAGATGGAGGTAAAGATGATGCGGTGCCAAGAGTCACCGAACAAATGAGGGAAGTGATTGCCGAAGAGGTTGGAAAGGCGATCGAAAACAGTTTGTCGGGCTTTATTGATAAAATTCAAAACACAGTTTTATCAATAGTAGATGAAAGAATCAAGAAATTGGAAGATGATTCAAATTTAGCAAAGGAAAATCATGGAGGACGAAAGCCTTGTTCATACAAGGAATTCATGGCCTGTAAACCACCAATATATAATGGGGAGGTTGATCCAATAGTGTGCCAACGATGGCTAAGTGATATCGAAGGGGTATTCGAGAGGACCCATTGTGACGAAGATGACTACGTAGCCTATGGTACGGGTCAACTAAGGAGTCAAGCGAAAGATTGGTGGGATAACAAAAAGAGAGAGATCGGTATTGAAGCTGCTAAGGTCATGACATGGGAAGAATTCAAGACGCCATTTCTTAAACATCATAGCCCCAAGGCGGTTATGAATAAAATCAAGGAGGAGTTCATGCAACTTAGGCGCAAGGGTGAGACCATAGACAAGATTACGGCAACGTTTATGGATAAGATGAAGTTTTGTGATGATCTAGTGACGAATGAAGAACAAAAGATATACTACTACCATAACATGTTAAGTGCCGAGATCATAAATGCTGCTCGGGAAAGGGAGATCGAACTGAAAAAAAGCATTGAACAGGGTGAACGGAAAGCACAAGATGTAAACCCAAGCCCTGCTAAGAAGGCACGAATAAATGAAACCGCAAAGAAATTTGATACAAAAGGCGGGTCGCCAAGTTGCAGAATCTGCGGAAAGGGTCATAAAGGCGAATGCCGTTATAAGGATAAGCCTTGTCCCATATGCCAAAAAACGGGACATATGGCTATATCGTGCCCGGAGAAAGTGACGGTTTGTTACAATTGATATCGAACGGGTCACAAAAAGTCGGAATGCCCAGAACTGGTTGGAAAGAAGGATGGGCAGGACCCGAAAGGTGAAGCCCCAAAAGCAAAGGCAAGATCTTTTCAACTGACCGCCGTAGAAGCGAAGGTTGAACCTGACGTGGTCTCAGGTATATTTGCTGTAAATTCGATTCCTGCACGCGTGTTATTTGATACGGGTGCGAATAAATCCTTTGTTTCATATGGATTTATTCGACATCCTTCATTTGTTCTAACAAAATTACCTGTGCCCTTAGAAGTAGAGATAGGTAATAACAAGAGCTTTATTGTTTGTGATGTATGTGAAAACTGTAAACTGAGCATTGACGACGAAGAATATCTGATAAATCTAATCCCGATGTCAATGGGAGAATTTCAAGTATTCGTTGGGATGGATTGGCTATCTCAACACCATGCAAAGGTCGTGTGTTTTCGTAAAGAGATAAAACTAACGTCTCTGAGAGGGAAACACGTCACCATTTATGGTGAAAAAGGAGGCAACCCTATAGTATGCTCAATGTTGAAAGCTCACAAGCTTATGAAGCGAGGATGTAAGGCATTCATGATATACGCCAATGAGCCCGAAAAAGAATCACGAAAGATTGGAGATGTACCGGTAGTACGAGATTATGAAGATGTGTTTCCGGAGGATTTACCGGGGATACCGCCTGAACGGGAAATAGAGTTCGGGATCGAATTGATTCCGGGCGCGAAACCCGTAGCAAAAACCCCGTACTGACTTGCACCGTCGGAATTACAAGAGTTGATGTCCCAAATTCAAGACCTGCTTGACAAGGGATTCATAAGGCCGAGTGTGTCTCCTTGGGGCGCACCGGTATTGTTCGTGAGAAAGAAAGACGGGAGCATGCGCATGTGTATCGATTACCAGGAGTTAAACAAACTCACGGTAAAGAACCGATACCCGCTTCCGAGGATAGATGATTTATTCGACCAATTACAAGGTGCGAACTGGTTTTCAAAAATTGACCTTAGATCTGGGTATCACCAACTAAAGGTCAAAGAAGAAGATGTACCGAAGACGGCTTTCCGCACAAGATACGGACATTACGAATTCCTCGTGATGTAATTTGGGCTAACAAATGCACTCGCGGCTTTCATGGACCTCATGAACCGGGTTTGTAAGCCGATGTTAGATAAGTCAGTCATCGTGTTTATCGATGACATTTTGGTGTATTCGAAAAGCGAAGCTGAACATGCACACCACTTACAAGAGGTGTTAGAGATGCTTAGACGAGAAAGGTTGTATGCGAAATTCTCTAAGTGTGCCTTTTGGTTACGAGAGGTACAATTTCTTGGCCACATCATAAGTGCCGACGGAGTATTGGTGGATCCGTCAAAGATCGAGGCCGTGTCAAAATGGAATCCCCCGAAGAACCCTTCAGAAATTAGAAGCTTTTTGGGACTTGCGGGATACTATAGGAGATTCATTCAAGATTTCTCCAAGATTGCGTCACCGCTAACAAAATTAACCCGGAAGAAAGAAAAGTTCATTTAGGGTGTAGATCAAGAAAGGGCGTTTCAAACACTAAAAGAGAAGTTAACTCAAGCTCCGGTACTGACATTGCCGGACGGAGTCGAAGACATGGTGGTATATTCGGATGCTTCACTATCGGGGCTCGGATGCGTTTTGATGCAACGGGGCAAAGTTATAGCTTATGCCTCGAGACAACTAAAGATACACGAGAAGAAATATCCCACGCACAATCTTGAGTTGGCTGCGGTGGTATTTGCCTTAAAAATATGGAGGCACTACTTATATGGGGTAAAGTGCACCATATTCACCGATCACAAGAGCTTGAAATACTTCTTCGATCAGAAGGAGTTAAATATGCGACAAAGGCGATGGCTAGAAACGGTGAAAGACTTCGATTGTGAGATACATTATCACCCCGGAAAGGCTAATGTGGTGGCGGATGCTCTGAGTAGAAAAGCGGACTATGTCCCAATACGAGTAAGATCGATGCAACTCGTGGTGACCTCGGGTATACTTGAACGTATTCGAGAGGCGCAATTAGAAGCAGTAAAAGAGGAGAATTGGAAGAAGGAAAGAATAATCGGTCAGTTGAAAGATTTGACGGATGGGAATCACGGGTTGAAGACTCGATTCGGGAGGATATGGGTTCCAAATACTTGTGGAGTGAAGGCGCTTCTACTTGATGAAGCTCATAAATCCCGATATTCAATTCATCCGGGAGCGACCAAAATGTACAATGATTTAAAACAAAACTATTGGTGGCCCGAGATGAAAAGAGATGTGGTGAAGAACGTAGAAAAATGCTTGACATGTTTACAAGTCAAGGCGGAGCACCAAAAACCATACTGAAGACTTCAACCGTTGGAAATTCTGGTTTAGAAATGGGAGCAAATCACCATGGATTTGTTGACCAAATTGCCCAAAACTAGCCGCGGGTTTGATGCTATATGGGTATTTGTAGATAGATTGACGAAAAGCGCTCACTTCATTCCAATTCGTGAGACTTATACATCCGAAAAGATGTCGGAGGTGTACACCAATGAAATCATAGCACGGCATGGGGTACCGATATCCATTGTGTCAGACAGAGATACTCGGTTTACTTCGAATTTTTGGCGTGAATTTCAAGAACAAATGGGAACTAAATTGTTCATTAGCACTGCTTACCATCCACAAACGGATGGGCAGAGTGAAAGAACAATACAAATGTTGGGAGATATGTTGCGGGCTTGCATTATTGACTTCGGGGGTAGTTGGGATGTCTATCTACCCTTGGTCGAATTTTCATATAACAATAGCTATCACGCGAGCATTAAGATGGCCCCGTATGAACTGTTATATGGCAGAAAATGTCGAACTCCGGTATGTTGGGGAGAAGTGGGTCCACGAGGGCTAGCACCTACTGATATAATCCGAACTACGAATGAGAAAATCGACATGGTTCGAGCGCACTTGAAAGCGGCCCAAGATAGACAAAAGGCGTATGCTGACAAAAGGAACAGGCCAATAGAATTCCAGGTTGGCGACAAGGTTATGCTGAAGGTATCGCCATGGAAGGGAATAATACGATTCAGAAAAAGAGGAAAGTTGAGCCCAAGATTTATTGGGCCATTCAGGATCACTGAACGGGTTGGTAAGGTGGCATATCGTCTCGAATTACCCGAGGAGTTGAGCGGGATTCATAGCAAATTCCACGTGTCACATCTCCAAAAATGTTTAGCAGACGAAACTGCTCATATCCACAACGATGATATCGAGGTGGATAACAGCCTCAACTATGCAGTAAAACCAATTGCGATTTTAGATCGTAAAGAGAAGAGTTTGAGGAACAAAGTAATTAACCAAGTGAAGGTTAAATGGGAACACAGGAAGGGTGTGCGGATACCACATGGGAGTCCGAAGAGGAGATGCAACGTCTCTACCCTACTTTATTTGGTACGTACTTTGGTTTCGGGGACGAAACCCTTTTAAGGGGGTGGACTTGTAACACCCCAAAAATATAAAACTTTGCGTTTATTATGTAATGTTAATTTAACAAGAATCAACTAACTAGGAACCAACACTTAAAGTTAAAGTTAAATGAGAAGTTGAGGGACCAAACTAGTCAAAACTGAAAGTTTAATACTAAAATAATAAACAAAACACAAAAACCACTCAATGTGGGTGGGCATCGATCGAACAGGAGAGAGAGGGCGACCAGGAGAACTCTCCAAACCCTAACTTCACATAAAATTCACAAATCAAAGCCCTCAATCCACTCTAAATCAAGTTCTGAACACGAATTCGAGATCACCTTGATGTAGGGATCAAAAGGTATGTAAAATTTTAGTACTTTGATTCGAGTTCAGTTTTAGGTTAAACGAGAAAATCAAGAATTTAGCTTGAATATGTGTTGCATGGTTGAATCTTGAAGTTATATGATGTCTAGAGTTAAACCCTAGAGGATTCTTGTGAAAAACATTGCATGATGATTGTAGACCTTCATAATCACCATTTAGGGTGATTAATGAGCTTGAAGAGAACTTGATAAATGCTAAAATTATAATTTTGTTCTAGCACAATCTGAATTTAAGAAGTAATTTCAGAAGTATTGAAATTAAGATAGGTGTAAAGTTGACTAATTGAAGTGAAATTTGATAATAATTACAAGTCATAAACTTGGTGATGATTATGTGATTATCTGACCCGATAGGTGTTTGTGGAAATGCCTGAGTGAGAATTAAAATGTTGAAAGTTGGGCAAAAACGCAGATTTGGTTATTATAGAGAATTATGCGTTGAAGCTTACGAAAGAGTTCTAAATTTGTTGTGAAATTGAACTCTTTAGGTAAAGAATCCGGAACGTCCAGCGGGCACGCCGGGGGAGATACTCGCTTGAAGGGTGTGCTATAAAGGTATGTAACTTGACCCGTTACATTAAGTAGATTTTGATGAATATATAATGCGTAAATGAATTTTAGAATAAGGTTTGTTTTGAATTAAAGCGGTGATGTCGCTATATCGAATAATAGGTCAAATTTGGTTGGAAACTCGTTGGTAGTCGTCACAAAGGAGGATTTCTTTGACGAGCCAAACGGGTCGAATAATCAAGTAAGGCATGGTTAATGCTACGGAATATGATGTATTGATCTTTGATATTGGTATATATATAACATATTAGAAATACGAGGATGTAATGTAATGGTATGCTAGGAAAGCGAAATCCGAGATTTGGGTTTGAGTGTAATGAAATAATCAAACAAAACATCGATTTCCAGGGACTACCATAAGTTACGGTAGTACCGTAACTTACGGTAGAGGTAAGGTGCTTACGGTGGTTCACCCCTGTTTTACGGTGGACCAGAAGATTTCAGGACCTACCGTAACTTACGGTGACACCGTAAGTTACGGTGGAACCAGAACATTTATATTTTATTATTTCCAATTTGATGTTGAATCTTGTGTTTATATACTATATAATAATGTCCAAACTAATGTTTTAACGGTTTTGACCATAGGTGACTAGGTGGATCTTACGGATGGCGGTCAAGCGAATGATGAAGAACCGAACACTACGTTTTGAAGCTTCCGCAATGTTTTAAATCTTTAATAGACTTTGTGTATGGGTTGTAAACAATTTCTTAAACAACTTTTGAATTTTCCAACTTAGTCAATGGTTGACTAAGGTTTATGCTACTTGTGAACTACTTTAATGAATGTTTAGGTTACTGAAACAATATTTCATTTGAAATGGTATAATCTATTATTAAAATTAAGTAAAAATTAGACGGGTGTTACACGTTGTCACAGTATACAACCGTAGCCTGTAAAAGCGGAACCTGCAACTCCAACAAGAGATTTCGGAGCCATGTGACCTCAGCAACTGCGTTAGCGACCCCACGGTATTTAGCCTCGGCACTGGAACGAGAAACTGTCGGCTGACGCTTAGACGACCAAGAAATTAAGTTTTGCCCCAGAAAAACGCAATAACCACCGGTAGATCTGCGGGAATCGGGACACCCGCCCCAATCAGCATCAGAATATGCCACCAAATTATGAGCCGAAGATTTGATCATACGAAGTCCGTAGTCTAACGTGCCTTGTATGTACCGAAGAACCTGTTTCATAAAATTAGAATGTGGGTCATGTGGCTCGTGCATAAATAAACAAACTTGTTGGACAGTGTAAGAGATGTCAGGCCGAGTGAATGTAAGATACTGCAAAGCGCCTGCTAAACTGCGATATAAAGTCGGGTCATGAAATAGTGGGCCGTCGGTAGCACTGAGTTTGGAGGATAAGTCGACAGGCGTTGCACACGGCTTACAGGCAGTCATAGAGGCCCGCGTAATGATCTCCTTAGCGTACTGAGTTTGATCTAAAAACAACCCATCAGACCGGTGACTGACCCGAATACCCAAAAAATGATGTAGACGTCCCAAGTCAGACATGGCAAATTCACGCGACAAAGTTTTAATGATATCATGTAGCAGGGCGTCATTCGAAGCAGTGAGGACGATATCATCCACATAGAGTAATAAATAAGCCATTTGATTGTCTCGAGTGTAGATAAAAAGTGAATTATCACAAGTACTGCTTTGAAACCCATTGGCAAGAATGTTGGTAGCAAATCTAGTGTACCACGCCCGAGGTGCCTGTTTAAGCCCGTATAGATATTTCTTTAACCTGCAAACAAAGCCTGGGAAACGAGCATCATGAAAGCCTGGTGGTTGATGCATAAAAACAGTCTCGTTCAAATGTCCATGTAAAAACGCATTCTTGACATCCAACTGATGGATGGGCCAAGAGCGCGATACTGCAAGGGACAGGACAGTACGAATAATAGCAGGTTTAACCACGGGACTGAATGTGTCCTGACAATCGATGCCAACTGTTGGTGCACACATCTGTCGTCTTCGTCTTATATCGAGTCTCGGGTTCGTTGCAGATTTGAACAAACATGACATCATATATGTGACATCACAAGTGACATCACATATATGACATCACATGTAACATCATGAGACATGAAATATGGAATTGAAAGTGTAACCGTTTTGAAGATGGTTCCGTTTGAAGAAGGTTCCGTTTGAAGCATGTCGTGTCCGTTTGAAGGGTGTCATGACACCTTCAAACGAAAGGGTCTAGCCTATAAATAGGGGTTATGTCCATTTCATTTGTAACTTTTCGGTTTGTGCAACGAAGTGCTGCCGAAGTGTTGTCAGGTTGTAAAACGTTTAAGAATCAATCATACAACAGTTTAAAGTGTGAATCTTGCTGAATTAAACTCTACACGTCTGTTTCCGCCTTTCGTTTAGAGATAAAGTCTTCTGATCGACTCGTTCGGGTCTGAAAACGATCCTACAAGTGGTATCAGAGCTCAGGAGGAAGAGTTCATACCAATTCAGCCGCTAATTCTGTTTTTCTACACCTTCTTTCAAAATTGAACAGTTTTTCACGGTTAAAATCGGCTATAACTTTCACAATGTATGCGTAATTGTGTTTTAACAAACACTTGAGAATATCAGATCTAAATTCGACGTAAAAGTGGTAAAAATGGACTGAAAACTGGTTTCCGTTTGAACGAAGCATATGTGGCCCGTTTGAAATCTGACCCTATCGTTTGAATCTGACCTATCCCGTTTGAAAGCAGCCATCCCGTTTGAGGTTGTCGTTTGAAATTGACCGATCCCGTTTGAAATTGGTGCTTCCGTTTGAAATTGATCCTATTCCGTTTGAAAACATCGTTTGAAAACGAGAGTCCATTTGAATGGTGGCATTCCGTTTGAACAAACCGCTTGAAATGTGCATCGAGTTCTGTGAAACAAAAAACGAGGTTGTCAGTTTTTGCATGTGAAAGAGATTATCAGTTCATGAAAGAATTATGTGTGAATATGAATATATCGGTTTATGTGTGCATGTGAATATATCGGTTTATGGGTAGATGTGATTCTCGTAAATTGTCCTCAAGTTTTGTCGGCCATATCAGTTTGCATGTGAATTGAAGTTGTCTGTGCAATCATAGTGTCTTGTGATTCCAAATAGTCAGACTTCACGTGATTCATAGTCGTAGCCCAATCAAATAGTGTTAGCCCACTACATTGTTTACGGCCCAAGTACATTGTTTGAATTTTAATTATTGAAGTTTTATTGTGCGGCCCAGTTGAATCAATTATTTTTTTCGGCCCATTCAATCAGATCACACGGTTTGATTTCAGTTGGCGAAGTCATTTGAAAGGGTCAAGGTCGTGTCTTTGTGAACCAGGTCATTGGAAAAGGTCGTTTGATTTTGATCCGGGTCATAGCAGTCTGCACAGTGTGTCAACCTTCAGTTCGCACAGAATATTCATCAGTTCGAGTACCAGTCTTATTCGGTTAATTGATAAGTCTTTAAACTGATTGTATTTTTGTTTGGTTGTTGTCATTTTGTTTGTTTGTCAGGTGATTCGAGGTGTTTTGTTTACCAGCTTATTTGAAGAATCTGAGTTTGTGATATTTCAAATACCGAATCATGGACGAGGTTTTTTACAACGCATTCGCTACCCCAGTAACCCCGATTACTCTTGCACAGAATACGATGTTGGAAAATGAAACGAGCACGATGCAAAAACCACCTAAACTCATGAACATCGAGGAGTATAAGGGTTGGGAAGGACGATTTGAGAACTAGGTACAAGCAAATTATCTGGATGCTTGGGAATGTGTAGAGACAAAATACATTCGACCGACAAATGATGATGAAGAGGTTGTTCCAATTAAAGATCTGAGTGCCGATGCTAGAAAGAAATACAAAGATGAGAAAATGATGTTGAGTTTATTGCAACAAGCTGTGAAGGAAGATATCTTGGTTCTCTTGCAACACAATGGAACTTCTTACTCAATTTGGAAAGCGTTAAGATCGAAGTTTCATGGTAGTCAAGAGATGGTCAAAAACAAGAAATCGCTTTTGAAGAAAGAGTTTGATTTGTTTCGTGGATTGAAGAATGAAAGTACAAGACAAATTATTGAAAGATACTACAATCTGCTAGCAAACATGAAGAGATTGAGCATCGAGAAAGACAATGAAGAGTTGATCGAAAAGCTTGCTGATGCATTGCCACACGAGGCTTGGGGCACTTATCTCATGATGCTCAGAAACAAGAAAGGTTTTAGCAGCTTAACACTGAGCAAGTTCATTGAAAAGATTGAAGCTCAGGAAATGGAGCAGAGAAAAGTCTTGAGAATGAAAGATTTCGACGGTGAACAAGACATCGGTCTTTACTACAAAGGTGGTGTTAGTGATAAATCCACCAACTTGTCACCGAAGATTCAAACAGCTTTCAATGCAAAGAATTCATCTGATATTTCATCCAAAGGATCAAGCAGCAACACAAGTTTTTCATCATATCCATCTTTTGATCCGAACGTTTCAACAATAAGAAATGGAAAAAAGCTTCAATGCAACATTGTATTGAACATTGAAAATGATCAGGAATATTCTGAAGAGTTAGCAAAAAGCCATATGTCTTTATTGGGAACTGTTCTTGAATCTTATGGTAGTTTTGTTGCAGGTCGAATCGGGAATCCAATGCTGACAAAGGAAGATTACGATCAGATCGATCCTGAAGAGATGGAACTGATGGACATAAAATGGTGCTTGGCCAGCGTGTTGAGGAGAGCTGAGAAATTCAAGCAAATCACTGGAAGAAATGATCTTCGTGAGGATGGTGTTTCTACTTTAGGTTTTGACAAATCTAAAGTCACTTGTTTTCGTTGCAGGGAAAAGGGTCACTTCAAGAGGGAGTGCACTAATCGCGAAGCAAGTGGAGCTCAGAATCCTTTTAACAACAACAATGATTACTACCGAAAATCCATCTACCATCAAGTTGCTCAGCAACCATCTCAACAACATCAACATCAGGCACAAACTACACATGGAAGAAATGTGATTGAAGATTCATCAAAGAGAGCTTGTATGGTGAATCAAGATGAGAAAAATACATCATCAGGGTTCAACTGGGATAAGTATATTTCATCTGATGCAAAAGCCTGTGTGATTGATCAAGATGTTGAAAAGATGCTTGAAGGGTTTAGCTGGGAAAATTTTACATGGGATGATTATATTCCAGATCAAACTCCAGCTCACACAGCTTTTGTTGCTAGGATTGAAGAAGATAGTGATGATGATCGTGAGTATTGGTCAAAGAAAATGGTAGATCATTTGAAAATGATGGCTGAAAGTGATAGTGAAGATGAAAAGGTTAAAAAGAAGAAGAAAAAGGTTAAAACTCCAGTTAGCAGTGATGATGAAACTGTTCCAGTAAGAAGGCAGAAGATGAAAGAGGTTCCGAAGTTCAAGGTTGATTCAGAAGTTGATGCTAAAAAGATTCATGTAAAGTGTGAAAATTGTGAAGTTATAAAGAAGCAGAACAGCACACTGATTTACAACTTGAACAGTTTGAAGGAATCTTATGATGTGTTGAACAAAGCAATGAATCAATACAACCAAACAAGTGAAGAGCAAGCAACTGCAATGAAGACACTTCAGGGTGCATTCATGATCAAGCAGAAAGTGGTGAACAACTACATCGAGAAGTGTGCTGCTCTTGAACAGAAACTGGAACTGCAAAGAATCGAAACTGAAAGAGTTAATCGTTTGTTGAAAAGTTACTCATGTACTTCTTATGTTATTGACAGGATTTATCCGACTGTTGAAGGCATGAAAGTATTTGAAGAGGATGAAGTAACTGAAGAAAAGAATGATGATGGAAAAGTGACTGAAGAAAAGACTCCAGAAAAGAAGACAACAATCAGAGAACAACTTCACACAATTCATCAAAGACTGACAAGAAGGATTCTGGTAAGAAACAAGATGTTGGTTACAACAAGTGTCCACCACCGCTAGAAAATGGATATTTGCCCAGAAATCCAAATCAGGAAAGAGTCGAAAAAGCAACAAATTTACAGTGGGAGTCGGAGTCATCAGTTAACTTGCCAGAAAATATTGATGTGACGTTTACATCATCTGACACTGATCATGAGTCCGAGTTAATAAAGAAAGTGGTCGATCAGGTGTTGGATAAAGATGAAACTGAGGAGTCAAAGATGGAGTCAAACTCAGAGTCAAAGTCAGAGTCAGAGTCAAAGTCTGGTTCTAAAAGTTCGAGTTCGACAGTCAACAGTTCAAAGTCTTCAGTTAAAAGAGTTTACAACAAAGAATTCCTGTTATCAAAGTCTAATTTGAGTGACGAAACATTCAATGTTGCATATACATTGAATGATTCCAACAAATTATATTCTGATGAGGAATTTCCAATAAGAGGTGTTAAACCTGAATTGATTAAAAAGGTTTTCAAACTAACAGAAATTAGTATTTCTAAAATAAAATATGTAAATCTTACTGAAAAACCTAAAAAATACACCTCAAGAGTTCAACAAAGATTAAACAAGAAAAAGGGTTACAATTTTGGTTCTGGTTATCAAAAGAAACCAAACTATAACGGTAATTGCAAAAAGAAAGGATTAGGTTTTATACCATCAGAAAAATAGAAAAATGAAAAATATGTTCGAGATTTTAAATCAAAAATGACATTTGTTTCAGGAACATCAGCAGAAGAAGAAGAAAAGAAAGAATTCTGGAGACAATCGAACAAAGAATTCCTTGCGAAGAAGCAAGAAGAGATGAAGATTGCTGATCAGATGAAAGAAACGAGAACTTGTTTCCAATGCAACACTGTTGGACATATTGCAAAGAATTGTTCCAAAGCAATACAATCAAAATAGGGAGTTTCTCGTAAACTGAAAAATAAAGAAGTTGTGTTTGAATCACCAATTGATAGAACTAAACTTTTCAAAAAATTCAACTTTTGAAATTGGTGAATGTTCAAATAGATTTTACAAGAAGAAGGGAAACCTTGACAACCAGAAATGGGTTGTTAAGAAGTCTGATGATAGTTCTAGCAATGATTCTGATTTTTCAAAATCAGAGGAGCTATCTTCTGGCGATGAATCTGATTCCACAAAGTCAGATGAGCCACAGGTTGGAGTTAAAAGTGACAAATCAGTACCGACTGTGGATGATGTGAATTTCCCACCACTTCGGGCTGAAAATTTTAAAAAGAAAATTGGTAAAGTTGAGATTTCAAACCAATTTTTCTCAGAAAAGAAAGAGTTTGATATTGAGAAAGCCTTCAGTTCCAAAATCCATAACATGATTGGAAAAATGGTTGACAGGAAGGTCAAAGGAGTGAAAGAGTTTTATGAGAAGAAGACGCAGAAAGATAAAGTTGAACCATCCCTGGTTTGTGACTGGGATGGTACATATTACGAACACTAAGTCTGTGGACTTGCCGGAGCTCCCAGGTTGGTAAGAGTGGAGCAGGAATCAGCATCTATCTTTCTTGGTTGGTAATTTTACAAGTGGTACAAATGGTAAAGTACAGGTGATATCATTTAAATTGTTAGTTTTCTACAAGAGGTATGGTTGATGAGTGAACCTACAAGAGGTTGAAGAAGGTTTACACTTACAAGTGGTAAATCAAGGACATTAAGTTGTACTTGTTTTTTCTACAAGTGGTTAATCAAGGTCATTAGGTTGAACTTGATTGAACCATACATACAAGTGATTTTTGGAAACAAAGTGATGAACCCCTAACTTTACAAGTGGTAAAATCAAACTTATTTTCCGGAAAAACCATTTGATTAAAACAAACTTAAGTGTTTTGAAATCAGTGGGAAAATAGTTTGTTGAGAGGGGGAGTTCTGATTGTTTATGCCAAGTGAATGGCGATTTGAAGCGATTCGATATCGGTTGTCAATTTACTTGTACAGTTTATTTTCAAATTTCCTAAAATGTATTTGCATTTTAGGGGGAGTAAGAATTTTTAGAAAATTCAAAAACATTAGAAAATTTGAAAAAGCCAAAAACATGATAAAATTCAAAAATGAGTTTTGTTGTCAAAAAGAGGAAATGATAGTACATCAGTGGACTATCACAACATGCTAAAGAAATGGAAAGTTAAAATGTGATAAACGGTCTCACTGATGATGTGCCACTAGGTTTTTGCACATTTAGTAGATTGTGACGAGATATAAACCTAAATTCAAACTTGCTTATATCGTGGGGAAACATCTCTCGGATATATGCGTAACCCCCGAAATCTTGTTTGAAATGTCCCTCTTTCTGAGATACTAGGTCTTTATACTCAGTGATATATGGGGTATTATCCCGGGACTTCTGATTTTGCGGAAGCAATGGCCTAGTCCGCGGAGAATACTTTCCGCTTGCTTGAAATATAACGCCGCCCTCAGCAAAAATGATGAAACAATAAAATTGATAATCATTGCTGTTGTAAAAAAGATCCTCTAAAGGGAACACACCAAAAGTCGAAGCCGTCATCTCTCTGCGTATACGGAAGTATCGACCTGAGCTCTCACGGCCCTCGTAATTTATTCCCTTACATATATCAACTGTGGTATACTCACCTGTAAGACTGAATATTGGGATCTGGATACGGGAGTATATTCTGAGGTGGGACACGCGATTAAGTTTAAGTGCTTAAAACATTAATCTCGTATCTCGAAACAGTTGAACTTTGTGTGAGAATTTAAGTGGACCAGTATACTGACAATCTAAGTGAATCGTTTAGAACTTAAAATGTTTAAAGCTTAACGGTGTTGATGAGTTGTCTCATAAAGTGATATGATCCTCTTACGCAAACTCACAAAAATATTGTCTGTAAATATTTCTTCTCTGTTTTTCATTACATTAAACAATCCAAAAAGATTTTAGTGTGTTTTAGCATAAATTTTGAAAAATTCAAAAAGATTTTCGACAACTGGTGTTGGAGAGCTAATTTTCAAAATTCCGAGTGCTAGCCATGATGAACAGATGGTTTGGGAGAGTGTGTTGTTTTGAAAATAAAAATGATATATCTTCAAGTGGTTCATCAATGATTAACATTGTAAAATCATTCTTTGATTGTTTAATTCCTGCAAGTGTTTCAGTAGATGGTGAGATTATTTTTGGGTAGAGAATGTGCAGGATAAGAGCTAGGTGATCTTGGATAGTTGATAGAGAGCCAGGTTCCGATACCTGAGGACTCTGTGATTTTAACAAGCCAGGCTGCGATCCCAGCATATCGAAAGGGGGAGTCTGAAGACACCTAAAGGAAGAAATGTATTGGTGCAGATGAAAAAGAGAAGAGAGGAGATTTGAGGATACTTACAACGTCAAATACTTCAAAGTGTTCGAGAGGACTGATAAAGACTGAAGACGTTGAAGACTCGACACTTAAGACTCGTCAACATCTGAGGGGGAGTCTGTTGGTGCACACATCTGTCGTCTTCGTCTTATATCGAGTCTCGGGTTCGTTGCGGATTTGAACAAACATGACATCATATATGTGACATCACAAGTGACATCACATATATGACATCACATGTGACATCATGAGACATGAAATATGGAATTGAAAGTGTAACCATTTGAAGATGGTTCCGTTTGAAGCATGTCGTGTCCGTTTGAAGGGTGTCATGACACCTTCAAACGAAAGGGTCTAGCCTATAAATAGGGGTTATGTCCATTTCATTTGTAACTTTCCAGTTTGTGCAACGAAGTGCTGCCGAAGTGTTGTCAGGTTGTAAAATGTTTAAGAATCAGTCATACAACAGTTTAAAGTGTGAATCTTGCTGAATTGAACTCTACACGTCTGTTTCCACTTTTCGTTTAGAGATAAACTCTTCTGATCGACTTGTTCGGGTCTGAAAACGATCCTACACCAACTGTTTGAGATTTGCCATTGACGACTAATCTAGCCTTGTATCTCTCTAATGTGCCGTCAGATTTAAACTTGTGGCGAAACAGCCACATGCACCTGATAATAGGTTGATCAGACGGCCTAGGGACCAATTCCCAAGTCCCATTTTCCTGTAAGGAAGTAAACTCAGTCTGCATGGCGTGCAACCAATTCGGCTCGGTTAAGGCCTGGTTATATGCGGTAGGAATGGGAGATATGTTGGTGGTATGGAGAGAGTACTGTGGTGGTTTAAGGCTGCCTGTTTTGGAACGGGTGGCCATAGGGTGTGAGGAGGTAGGGCGGTTAGAGGTAGAAGGCCCGGGTGGTGGTGGAGGGGCTGTACCAGAGGTGGAGGTAACCGGTTGTGGGTTAGAGGCTGGTGGTGGCTGGTTTTGTGGCAGGGTGGCTGGGACCGGTTGGTTTAATACGGGTGGTGGAGGGGCGTTGGGTTTGGGTGCTGGTTGAGCAGGCCGGGGGCGGCGGCTATATGTAAAAGGGAAAGGTGAGGTGGTTGTGGGTTTGGCCGGTTGGTGGGGTGGTGCAGGTGGAGGCGGTATAGCCCGAGCAAAGGTGAACCCGGGAGGTGGGGCATCGTCCAAAAACTGGTACGTGTTTGGGGTAGAGGGTGTGGTGTATGGAAAAGTGGTTTCATCGAAAGTCACGTGTCGGGAGATGGTGACTTTACCTGTAACAGGGTCGAAGCATCGGTACCCTCTGAAATCAGGTGGGTAGCCTAGGAATATGCAGCGGGTGGCACGATGGTGTAGTTTGTGAGGTTGTGTGGCTGAGGCATTTGGATAACACGCACAGCCAAAAACCCGAAAGTGGTCATATGTGGGGTTGCGTAGGTAAAGGGCGTAAGTGGGTGTGAAAAAGTTTAGGCGTTTTGTGGGAAGTATGTTGTGTAAGTAGGCTGCAGTATGGAGTGCTTCGACCCAAAAGGTGGGTGGTAGTTGGGAATGTATAAGCAGAGAACGTATGATGTCGTTAAGGCGACGAATCATTCGTTCGGCCCGGCCGTTTTGGGAGGAGATTTGGGGACAAGAGAAACGAAAGAGGAGGCCGTTTTGAATGGCGAATGTTTTAAAAGCATTGTTATCAAATTCCCCACCAATATCACTTTGAAAGGTTTTTATCTGCCGTTGAATTGGGTTGAGATTAATCGGTGAAACTTGACAAATGTTGGGAATGTTTCAGATTTGTATTTTAAAGGATACACCCAAATAAAGTGTGAAAAATTATCAATCAAGACCATGTAATATTTGTAACCTATTTTACTAAGGATCGAAGATGTCCACAAGTCACAATGAATGATATCAAATGGTGAAAAGGTAAAGGAATTGGATGCATAAAATGGCAAACGTTTACTATTAGAAACATGACATGAATGACAAAAAACTATGTTTTTGTTTATTACATGAAAAATTGAAATAACGACTAAGTACATCCAAAACTTGAGTGCCAGGGTGGCCTAAGCGATCATGCCATGGATGAGAAGCTGAGGTGAGGAAAGTAGCTTGAGATGGTAATGCTGGTGGTGTTATTGGATAGAGATCCCCGGTACTATTGTGGCGGGAAAGAAGGCGGCCAGTGCGAAGGTCCTTCAAAGAAAAACCAAAGGGATTAAATTCAATTGAAACATTGTTATCAAGCGTAAAACGTCTAACAGAAATTAACTTTTTGATAATGGTAGGGCAGTAAAGGATTTTGGGTAGTATGTAAGTTCGGTTGGGGAGGTTTAGGTAACCTGTTCTAGACCCTTGAATTGGTAAAAACTCGCCATTACCGACTAAAATTTTACTGTTTATAGGAAAAGGATCAGGGGAAGTGATCATACCTTGGTCATCAGTGGCGTGAGAAGTTGCCCCAGTATCCATAAGTCCTGGATCAGGAGTGTTGACCTGCATTGACGCCATAACAGCACTTAAATCTGAAGGATTGGGGGCGTTAAAACCTGTAGGCTGAGTGTTGAAGTAGTGGGCCTGTTGTGGAGTGAAACCGGTTGGGTTTTGGGCCGTACTGAAGCCCGTAGGCTGCTGATAAGAAGTGGGCTGCTTCTGCATGAACTGAACCGAGTTTGGTGGGGTCGTGGGCTGCTGTGAGAAGTGTGTTGGGGGCTGAAACGCGGGCTGCGTTGGATACGGGTACGGTGGAGTGTTCCACCAGGCCCAAGGCGTATACGAGGGGCTGTTAGAAGACCACTACTGCTGATAAATTTGCTGTCCACGACCACCGGACCCTCAGCCACGGCTGCTGCGTCCGCGACCGCGTCCACGGCCTCTGTTACGGCTGTAGTAAGAGGTTTGTTGGGGCTGCTGCATATTGTTGTTGGTATATGGAACGTTCTTGTGCGGCTGCTGCTGTGAAGATGGTGCAACAAGGACTGTTTGGCTGGTGTTTTGGCGAGCCTCCTGACGAATCAGTTCATCTTGGAGCATGCTTCGTGCTAGATCCCAGTCGGCGTTGTTGGCGTTTATCAGAGAGGCAGTGGTGTCAAATTCGATAGGTAGCCCACGAACCAACTGAAGGACCAACCGTTCCGCAGAGACAGGATGATCAACGTCCTCGAGTTGGTTGGCGAGGTCCTTCAAACGCTGATAATAATCGTCAAGGGACGAGCAAGCCGATAGGGTAAGGTTGCAAAAACGGGTTTCAAGTGCTCCTGCTCGAGCCTTTTTATTACTGAGATAAATTTTCTGCAGGCCGAGCCAAGCTTTAATCGCTGTAGGGCTAACATGAATAACGCGTCCCAAAAGGTCGTCAGAGACAGTGCTATAAATCCACTGCAGTACCAGGGCATCAATTTCTTTCCACTGATGGTATTCAGGTGGTGTTTCTGCGGGTGGGGTTGTCCCATCAATATGGTCTATAACCTGATAGGCGACGGCATGAAGTTTGAACAATTTTACCCAGGAGGTATACGTAACCTTAACGCCATCTAACGTACGTATTTTGGACTGCACGTTAGTGACAGAATATGCTGGATGGAGGTGTGATTTAGACGGCTGATCCGAAGATTCAGCATCTGGTTTCTTGCCGTCAGTTATGGTGGTTGCCGATTTAGGGTTTATCGAAAGTAATGAAGGAAAAAGAAACTAAAGGGGATGGATATCAGAACCAATTTGGCTCTGATACCATAAAAGTGATTGTAAATATTATTTCTGAATGAATTACAATGATACAATACATCCCTTTATATAGGATACAATCCTATCTCTAAATATGGAAAAGATAAACACAATCACCAAATTACAGAATATATCAGTATCAGTTAATAATAATAAATATAATGCCAACTGTCATGGCCTATAATCTTTCGGCTAATAGTAACATCTCTGTGGATCCTACTACATCATTGGGAAATGAAGAGCAAAATATTAAACCCCATGAATGTATGTTTTCACTTAAAAACACCATAATTTTATAAAAAATCTGATAATGTGGATTGCATGTGTTGAGATTCTGAAAACTAATCTAACACATTTCAAAAACTAAAAGCCTTGTTAATGAGTTAGCATTAGACAAGGAAACTGATACAAGCATGTAACACCCCAAATTTTCGTTTGCAACTTTCTATTATATGTACTAGGTGGACACCCGTCCGATGGACGTGTTGTTGTTAGTATTATAAGTATAATGATAAAAGTTTTTGTCTACATTTATATGTAAAATATGATATTTATATGTAATATATGATGTGAAATTATTTAATGAATTCACATTCGCATTATACTTAAGAATACATTAAACTTGTGAAATGATTAAGTTTAGACACAAGAGAAGCATAACGAACCCACAAAACATGTTTAATTTCACTAAATGATTTAATTTCATTAACACAGAAAACGCAGTAATTAAAAATATATTATCTAATACATCATTTAGTTCCAAACCAATATATTCCAAACCCCCTAGTAGTAAACCCCGTGTGCAAACACGGGTAGTTTTTTTTGAAAATTTGCATAACTCATTTTATTAAACTACGAGTGACTATACATCACTTACATAAGCCATTTTCTAACAAAATATGAAAAGATTTCTTAACAAAATGATTAGAGTTTCACAACAATACAATGTCAACAATAATCAAATGATAAAATACAATTATTACAATGTAACTCGTGGTTGGACCAAGCCAAGGATAAAGAATGTACTATCGATCATTTTTATACCCAGATAGATAGATGTGAAATGATCATGTGGTTGGACCAAGCCAGAGAGACAAATCTTGACCCTTTAAAGTCTTATCACTGTTTCTAATCTGATCACTGCTTCTGATTAGGCTTGACAGCTTCCATGGTTTCTTCCACTTCCACTTAAAATATATCAGCCATTCGTCATGACTTCACTTCCACCGTGACCTTTTCATGGACACATAAGCCATTGGTATCATCTGGACCATCCAATCCAACCAACAATTAGCAATACAAAATTAACAGCTTTAAAATCCATTCTTGTGTTTTGAGAAAAGAAAGGCTCACCTTTTGCTGTAAATCTCACCAAACTGATCCAACCAGTCAACTGCATTGTCTTATTCAGCAAAGATTCGCGACGCGTATTGTCGACTCCATTTAATAGTAAAAATAACACAATGTAATTTTGATATGGAAAACCTAACTAATCATACAATAATTGCATTCGACATCAAAGAACACAATGTAAAATATTAAGATTTGACAGTGATATCTTAAGAATACCTTTTCCACCACTGCTTCCAACAACCATGTGATAGCCTCCACCTCCATAGAACTCTATAGCAGCAACCTCCTACATAATAAAAGAGTAAACCACTCTTTTAGTGGTTCAAAAGTCTATTTCATCCATCTGTTGACCCAACAACGGTTTCAAAGGTGGTTTCAAACACTGTTTTATTTTCTAACATCTGTTTTAATCCAAAATACTGTTCCTAACATATGTTTTAACACAAAACAGTGGTTTCACTTTTTCTCCACAAAACACTGTTTTAACCCATCAAAACATGTTGATAAACTATCAAAAACTTTAATAGAACATTACCATTGCAAGCTTATGGTAAGCCCGCCTAAAGTATCTTCTCATTATTGAGCTTTGTGATTGCATCTCCCTGACAACCATGAACAAATTGACATCATACAAAAAACACTATTACTTAACTGACAAACTAAATTATTATAACTCAGCTTGATGACAATAAACATGATATTATTACATCAGCGCCAAATCCGGGTAACTTCAAGAACACAATAGAAAATTAGAATGATTAGTACACAGGTTACCAACAAAAAATGAATTCTTATTAACTTCAACAACACAATAGATTTTTTTTGTATACAGATAACAAACTAATACCAAACACTTTACAAACTAAAATAAAACGCTTCTACTACAACTATTCAACAGCACAAAATGAACACATACCACCACTCTCGTTGTCTCGTTCCTCTAAGTCATCACATGCCCTGTTGAAACTCGATGTTTAGTGCCATTCACTCATTACCATAATCAATGAAAATATGATATCTATTTACCTTGATAGATAAATGAACACTCGTCATCTTGTAAGATGAAAGCATGGCACATAAACAACACACCTCTTTTCATCGACTGTTGTCATCTCTATGGGTGTCATCTTTTTTCACACTTACCACCGTCCATCTTTGCACCACCAGATCTCAACAGATTCCCTAAAAACTGCTTTTCAACTAACCGATATGCAGCCATTGAAACGTATATTAAACCACTTTATTTAGAAGTAACTATAATGGAAGAAAACCAAATTTCAAGAAATTCAACCCACAAGAATTAAATAAGACAGTTATAATTTCTAAAAATATACATACCGGTAGGAAACCAAAATTCAAGAAAATTAGCCAATCAAAAAAATTGCTAGCAAATGCGAGTACTTAAAAATGAAGTTCAAAAGGATACTAAATTACCATTAGCTGAATCCGTTTAAAATGGCTTACTGTGACTCTTACGTCCTTTTTTAAGTTTACCTTCAATGGTTTTGAAGCCCTATGAGCACGTGAAAGCAACTCATAACTCCATAAGTTGGAAAATATTATCAAAAGTTTTTGGTGATTCTTAGAGTCTCACCAACCACCATGGAGATTAAATCTAACAAAATCAGCATCCCCATCAAGCCATAAGTAAAACCACAACAAAACTTATTGCATTCAACTAAAAGTCACGCAAAACAAACTGCATCATCAGAAAAAAAGACAATAATCATCAAACATTGAAACAATCTCACACTTGTTCATAGGAACAGTCAAGTTAAACAATAATCCAAGTGAAACAATAATCCGAGTGAAACTTACCGATTGAATCCTCCAAAGAAGCTAGCACATGGCTTTATGTAATCAGTTCCCACACGGGACCTGATTCCCTGTGGAAAAAAATAACAAATAAAATGGTGTTGCGGAAACATAGTATCACATATACAATACGTGTCCAACCAATGAAGCCTATTTACCTTTGCATCAAAAAGTAAAAGATATTTAGTTGGTACAACAGATGTTTGATTAAAACCGATATTGACAAGAATCCCTGAAGTTTTTCTTGCTGCAAAAAATCAACAGTTGCCTGCACATCATGCAACAATAACATTTAGGATATTTATGTAATGTATACTCTTGTTATGAAATCAAAGAGAGAAGAAAACGTAGATGCAGACCTGGCTGACTGCACAGATTGAAGGAATATTCATATCAAACATTGCAGAGTATATGGCTTCTTTTAGTTTCCATCTAGCCGTTTTATCATATTGCGTATCTGAACATATTAAAAACGTAACAATAGTGAAGCCGATTCTAACATTATATAAATGTCAGCAATAAAATTTAGCATACCTCCATATTGGATGATTGGAATTGAGACAACAGTTGGTTGTGTATATGATTTCACATACATCCTGCAAGTCATAACATAAAAAAAAACTTCAGTTTTAGATAAAGTAAAAAAATAAAAAACATATCTTACTAATATACAATTGATAAAACTTAGAAATACATGTGACCTACATAATATACCAAAACAGATGCGATGATGTAACGCCCCAAAATCCGAATGTTAATATTTGTCGTGTGTTCCTATATGACACGTCATGAAATAAATAACTAGGCTATTTAACCTAGTTAAGGGTATGGTCAAAACTATTAAATGATGAAAGTAGTGTCAGTTATGTTTTAAAGGAAAACCCGAGGGGCTAAAGTGGAACAAATTAAAGTTAAGTTATTAAATAACTAATAACACACAAACACACACATATGTGTGTTCGAGAAGGAGCAGGAAGCTCCCATGGAGCCTCAAACCCCAACTTCATCTTTATGCTCAAATTGAAAGGCAAGATGACGCTTAAAATCATAACCGAGCATGGATAAATGATCACCATCACGAGGGGATCATAAGGTATGTCTTAAATCTAAGATTTGTGATCATGGGTGAAGTGGGTTATGTTCTAATCTGTGAGTTAATATTAAATTGATCATGTACAAGGGTTAGAATCCTCATATAGAACATGGGTTACGTATGGTTTGCGTTAATTTGATGATTAGAGGTGAAACCCGTTAGTTATGGTGAAGATGATTACTAGAAGCACCACCTATGTTCAAGTCTTGTTGAAAGATTGATGTATTATGTGGGTATGATGAATTCTTGTTAGATGCATTAGGAGGAATATGATGATGATATGTTTGATGTTCATTTGGAATGATACATGATGATTAGTAGTAGGTTATGTATGAGTTTAGAATATTTATGTATGAAGTAGTTGTACGTTATGCTTAAATGGTGGTACGCACATCAAGCGTATGATAAAATGTATATAGTGTCGTCCGTATAGTCGATTATGATGTTACGAGTATATGATGATAAGTCGATAGTTGAATATGGTTGATAGTTGACTCTTGAAAGTCAACCAAGTATAAGAAACATGATTTGACTCGTTGTCGTAAAGGTAGAAAGTCGTTTGGTACATGTTATGTTAACATGCGTTAATTGTAATTACATGATGAATTACGTGTGTTGGAAAGGATATGAAGTTGATTATATGTTTTATGCTTGTTAGAAATGACTAAGGAAAGTTAAGTGTGAAATATGTGAGCGATATGATTGTTACATGTACAAATGAGTATGCTAATAGGAGCGTGATTTCGATGAAATGAAAGTATAGGAATCACGTCGAGACGGACTCAAGCATGAGGTGTTAACGGGTCAAGAAGAGGAAAGGAATCGGATACGAGCACGGACGCATAAGGTAAGTGATTTCCGTAATCACTTCTTAGTTTGATTAAGTAATATGGTGTTTTAATTAACTAAACATGATGTTTGAGGTCAAATATGTGTTGTAGACTTTCGTCGTAAATGATGGGATTAAGGTTGACCAAAATGCCCTTGATGGGTATTTTGGGCAAACGATCTTAAAAGTAGTTTAGAAACAAGTTATTCGATTAGTGTAATGTTTTGGTCAAGTATGAAAGTGGGGAGTATGGTTTTGTTAGTAATAGACCAATTAATGTGCGAATACCCTTAACGGGTCAAAATAAGCATATGAACAATAATGGATTAAGAGGAGGAAAGACATCCAAGAATTTAGTCTTTTATGATAGACGTCACGGATATTATTAGGTTCATAAGAAGTTATGGTAAAACAAACAAGTTATGTTGATGAATACATGAACGGGTCGGAATTTGATAAGAGGGTAATAAGCCGAAGAGTTAAAAGTCTGAAATTTTATTATGTCGAATGTTGGATTTTTACTCCATTAGATGGAGAATTAAATTACGGACGCGTAGGAAAAAGAATCAAGTAAAACGGACCAATAACGAAGAAGTTATGACAGCTTCCGTGAAATTCGGTTGTGCTGGGAATCTGCAGCACAGCAACAACAACATTCTGTCATTTTCAGGGCGTCGCGCGACGCGACGGGGAGTCTGTTTGGCGAAAATAGTTCGTTTGCTCTGTTTTGTCTTGGGAACTCGTTTAAACACGTTTCAAGTTACGTATGACTAATTTAACTTACGTTTTTATGAGCATACGTGTATGCATTTATGTAGGTAGGCAAGTATGTATGTTGTATGCATCTATCCACGTTTGTAGAAGTGTATGTAAGCAGGTATGCGCGAACGTATGTAAGATTATAAGTGTGTGAACAGGTACACGCGGATATATGAAGGTGTATATAAGTAGGCAAGTATGAGTTGGGTATGTTGCAAATAAGGACGTATGTAATGTATATATGTATAACGTCATGAGTGTGCGGAATGATGTAGGTATGGGTGTATGTAGATATGCGTGTATTATCGTAGTTGTGGTTATAAGTGGGCATGTACGTAATTGATTATGTGTGAACATATGAAAATGATTATAGGTGATCGTAAATATATGTAAGTATGTATGTAGGCTGGCATGTATGTGTGGGAGTATGTATGCAAGCAGGTATGCATGTATGTGTGTACGTATGTATGTATGGAGATGATATGTATGAAGTTTAGGTACAGTGTAGAAGACTCACCGGAGGTGAGGTACTCAGGAGGAACGTTTAATGTAAAGAAATAATGGAACGGAAATAATCCAAGGCTAATCATCGTTTATATTTATAACATGCCTTAATGTCTTGTATGTATTTGCTGAGTACAGGTTGTTCGAGCCAGATTATCTTTCTGAAGAGGAGCGATTAAAGACTGTGTCACAAGATAGATTGTACGGGAGTGTTGAGTACGTAACTGAGTGAAGCTAGGTTATGTTTTCTTATTGTAAATGGATATAATAAATGTATTTATTGCAAAAGGATTAACCTTAGAAATGATTTTAAGCACGTCAAGGTGTTTGTAATGAAAGAAATTTTTATGGTACGAATTTTCCGCTGCGACCTTAGTCATATACGAATTAGGGTCTTACAAGTTGGTATCAGAGCCCTGGTTTGAGGGAATCAAGTACGAGAAGGTAAGTACTTGAACTCAAACTTGTGTGCTCTTGAGATAAGAAACCCGTACAATCTTAGACTCGATAAAGATCCAAAGGTAGAAGCTAATGTAAGTATGTACTTATGTATACGTATAAAGAAACTGAGGGTTTTGCATGTGCAAGGTAGGCATAAGTGTTTGAAGAGGATGATCCGTGAATGCAGTTCAGGATGAATAACTAGAACAGTCAAGAGGCAAATAGGCAAATGAGCCCCAGGTACATGAATTTAATATGTGGGTATATGTAATGGTAAAACTCATTAAGGGAAGGAAATTTTAAATGAAAGACAATGATTGAATAGTAACGAAGTACTGAAAGTGTTACACGCGTCGAAACCTAAGTCTACTGACGTAAGGTGACAATTACATGAAGGCACGAAACCACTATGTGGATTGTGTACCTGGCCAGTACACGAGAAACGTATGACGTTCGTGAGATCATGATAATGGTTACAGGTATGTCCGGTAGAGCTGGGTAGCAGGCGGGCGTGTGGGTGAAATGGGAAGTAAGACTCTCGAGAAATTGAGAGTACTATGTAAGAATGAAAAACATGCCTGATAAGAATGAAGAATGTTGAATCTGTAATTAAGTACGGATCAACAAGACATGAATGCAATGTTTGAATCCGTGAGATGGATTCAAGGATGAAAGGCATGAATGCAATGTTTGAATCCGTGAGATGGATTCAAGGATGAAAGGTATGAATGCAATGTTTGAATCCGTGAGATGGATTCAAGGATGAAAGGCATGAATGCAATGTTTGAATCTGTGAGATGGATTCAAGGATGAAAGGTATGAATGCAATATTTGAATCCGTGAGATGGATTCAAGGATGAAAGGCATGAATGCAATGTTTGAATCCGCGAGAAGGATTCAAATCACAGAAGTAATGAAAAGCATGAATGATGCGTCTGAATCCGTGTGACGGATTTAAAAATATAAAAAGATGAAATTAATCCGCATAAGAAGATGTCGACAGTTTGACCATGATTGAGTCGAACGGGTCATAGAAATAAGTATAAAGTAAAAGGTGATAGTATAATAGACGAAGTTTTGTATAAGTTATGTGTTAGATATGTTAGTAATTGACTCGTAGAAGTCAGAATGATGACGGGCTGTTACCCGGACAATAACTTGAGTATGGGCGGGAATGGTAAGCTTGGTAAGAAATATTGAAACGATGTAATAAGGTCTTTGCAAGTAAGCATGAATGGAAGGAAGTACGAGTGTGTACTTCAGTTGGCGAAATGATTAATAGAATGAAAGGATTGCATGTAAGAGTTAGAATGTGTGGTACGTTATAGCAGGTACGTAGGAAATTGTAGAAGAGTTATAGGTGGGTAATCACCTAGTGTAATGAATGTTTAAATGACATATGCTAACCGCCGATGTTGTTGATGATAATGTTCGAACTATTGATGTGATGAAACCAATCGTATTGGTGAAAGGTTGTGCACGAGCGGAAGCTCATTACACGGATTAATGAAACCTGGCCTATACAGCTAGTACTCGAGGAGAAGATGGTCGATCTGGGCTGCGGGTCGTTGGTTTGAGAAATGAAAAAGAGGTTAGTAAAATGTTTAACTCCTGATTGGATAGATATGAACTAGTATGACACATTTATATACGTAAATTAAGTAATGCATGAAGTGAAAGCAATAGTAATGTAGAATAAAGGTATGCAAGTAACAAGTAATTGTAGAAAACGTAGAATAAGGTTAACGTTAGAGTTAAGCACGTAAGTGTGACTATGAAATGGTAGTTTTGTGGTGGTAACAAAACAAAAGTTAAATGTTATACAGAGTATGTAGAGAATGTAAATTCTAATAGATGAGATGGAGATATTAGATCCATTAAAAACGGATCATATTAAAGGTTGGAAGAGTATGTGTATTGACCCGTTATTGACAGGTCAAGGAAATGAAAATGATATATGAATGTATGATCAGGAAAGTATGGACTTGTTTGGAAAAGTCAATTGTTGAATAGTTTATGAATCGAGAATGTATAGTTAACCATTACTATGATGTATTAGTTAAAGTTAAACATATCTGAGTATATACAAATTTCGATGCAAGATCGTATAGTCGATGAAAACATTATGAATGTTGAAATAAACAAATGGGAATGTTAGTAATGGGATGTTGGAACGGTTGCAAGTAAGTAAGAAGATATATAATTCATATGATATACGAGTATTAGAATGATGAATGAACCATTAGCTATGAAGGCTGTTAGGAATTAGCGTTATTAGTGAAAGCGACACTAATAAGAACTCCGGAGCGGGTTCTTTAAGAAAGAAGATAGTCGTTGTGATGGGCTAGCGGTAGTGTTGATGGACATAGAGAAGAATTAATTAGTGTTAAATAGAGGTAAGAAAGGTTTCAGGGACGAAACCTCATTTAAGGGTGGTAGACTTGTAACACCCCAAAATCCGAATGTTAATATTTGTCGTGTGTTCCTATATGACACGTCATGAAATAAATAACTAGGCTATTTAACCTAGTTAAGGGTATGGTCAAAAGTATTAAATGATGAAGGTAGTGTCAGTTATGTTTTAAAGGCAAACCCGAGGGGCTAAAGTGGAACAAATGAAAGTTAAGTTATTAAATAACTAATCACACACAAACACACACATACGTGTGTTCGAGAAGGAGCAGGAAGCTCCCATGGAGCCTCAAACCCTAACTTCATCTTTATGCTCAAATTGAAAGGCAAGATGACGCTTAAAATCATAACCGAGCATGGATAAATGATCACCGTCACGAGGGGATCATAAGGTATGTCTTAAATCTAAGATTTGTGATCATGGGTGAAGTGGGTTATGTTCTAATCCGTGAGTTAATATGAAATTGATCATGTACAAGGGTTAGAATCCTCGTATAGAACATGGGTTATGTATGGTTTGCGTTAATTTGATGATTAGAGGTGAAACTAGTTAGTTATGGTGAAGATGATTACTAGAAGCACCACCTATGTTCAAGTCTTGTTGAAAGATTGATGTATTATGTGGGTATGATGAATTCTTGTTAGATGAATTAGGAGGAATATGATGATGATATGTTTGATGTTCATTTGGAATGATACATGATGATTAGTAGTAGGTTTTGATGGGTTATGTATGAGTTTAGAAGATTTATGTATGAATTAGTTGTACGTTATGCTTAAAAGGTGGTACGCACATCAAGCGTATGATAAAATGTATATAGTGTCGTCCGTATAGTCGATTATGATGTTACGAGTATATGATGATAAGTCGATAGTTGAATATGGTTGATAGTTGACTCTTGAAAGTCAACCAAGTATAAGAAACATGATTTGACTCGTTGTCGTAAAGGTAGGATTATAGGAAGTCGTTTGGTACATGTTATGTTAACATGCGTTAATTGTAATTACATGATGAATTACGTGTGTTGGAAAGGATATGAAGTTGATTATATGTTTTATGCTTGTTAGAATTGACTAAGGAAAGTTAAGTGTGAAATATGCGAGTGATATGATTGTTACATGTACAAATGAGTATGCTAATAAGAGCGTGATTTCGATGAAATGAAACTATAGGAATCACGTCGAGACGGACTCAAGCATGAGGTGTTAACGGGTCAAGAAGAGGCAAGGAATCGGATACGAGCACGGACGCATAAGGTAAGTGATTTCCGTAATCACTTCTTAGTTCGATTAAGTAATATGGTGTTTTAATTAACTAAACATGATGTTTGAGGTCAAATATGTGTTGTAGACTTTCGTCGTAAATGATGGGATTAAAGTTGGCCAAAATGCCCTTGATGGGTATTTTGGGTAAACGATCTTAAAAGTAGTTTAGAAACAAGTTATTCGATTAGTGTAATGTTTTGGTCAAGTATGAAAGTGGAGAGTATGGTTTTGTTAGTAATAGACCAATTAATGCGCGAATACCCTTAACGGGTCAAAATAAGCATATGAACGATAATGGATTAAGAGGAGGCAAGACATCCAAGAATTTAGTCTTTTATGATAGACGTCACTGATATTATTAGGTTCATAAGAAGTTATGGTAAAACAAACAAGTTATATTGATGAATGCATGAACGGGTCGGAATTTGATAAGAGGGTAATAAGCCGAAGAGTTAAAAGTCTGAAATTTTATTATGTCGAATGTTGGATTTTTACTCCATTAGATGGAGAATTAAATTACGGACGCGTAGGAAAAAGAATCGAGTAAAACGAACCAATAACGAAGAAGTTATGACAGTTTCCGTGAAATTCGGTTGTGCTGGGAATCTGCAGCACAGCAACAACAACATTCTGTCATTTTCAAGGACGTCGCGCGACGCGACGGGGTGTCTGTTTGGCGAAAATCGTTCGTTTGCTTTGTTTTGTCTTGGGAACTCGTTTAAACGCGTTTCAAGTTACGTATGACTAATTTAACTTACGTTTTTATGAGCATACATGTATTCATTTATGTAGGTAGGCAAGTATGTATGTTGTATGCATCTATCCACGTATGTAGAAGTGTATGTAAGCAGGTATGCGCGAACGTATGTAAGATTATAAGTGTGTGAACAGGTACACGCGGATATATGAAGGTCTATATAAGTAGGCAAGTATGAGTTGGGTATGTTGCAAATAAGGACGTATGTATGTATATATGTATAACGTCATGAGTGTGCGGAATGATGTAGGTATGGGTGTATATAGATATGCGTGTATTATCGTAGTTGTGTTTATAAGTGGGCATGTACGTAATTGATTATGTGTGAACATATGAAAATGATTATAGGTGATCGTAAATATATGTAAGTATGTATGTAGGCTGGCATTTATGTGTGGGAGCATGTATGCAAGCAGGTATGCATGTATGTGTGTACGTATGTATGTATGGAGATGATATGTATGAAGTTTAGGTACAGTGTAGAAGAATCACCAGAGGTGAGGTACTCAGGAGGAACGTTTAATGTAAAGGAATAATGGAACGGAAATAATTTAAGGCTAATCATCGTTTATATTTATAACCTGCCTTAATGTCTTGTATGTATTTGCTGAGTACATGTTGTTCGAGCCAGATTATCTTTCTGAAGAGGAGCGATTAAAGACTGTGTCACAAGATAGATTGTACGGGAGTGTTGAGTACGTAACTAAGTGAAGCTAGGTTATGTTTTCTTTTTGTAAATGGGTATAATAAATGTATTTATTGAAAAAGGATTTACCTTAGAAATGATTTTAAGCACGTCAAGGTGTTTGTAACGAAGAAATTTTTATGGTACGAATTTTCCGCTGCGACTTTAGTCATATACGAATTACGGTCTTACAGATGATAATACTGAAAGACACAATTATAAAACCTAGAAATACAGGTGACTTACATAATATACAATTGATAATTTATAAAACTGTCATCGGAGTGATTTAGGTCGGAGATAGAAGAAGTCGATGTGTTGATGTGAAGTCGGAGATATGTCCGGCGTTGTCTCAACGGCGGTCGCGGTTGGAGAGAGTGCAAAGATATAGGTTTGAATTTCAAATTTCAAAAGTGGGCAAGATCTAGGCGGTTTAGACTTTGATCCCACTTTCTCTCTTTTAAAATGTTAAATTTCAAAATAAAATGAAATAAAAATGATATTTATGATGTAATAATGGAGTAAGCAAAGCTGAGTTGGCATAGCTCATTGATTGCCAAGTAAGCTTTTCTTAGTATGCTCTACTTCTCCTTTTATAGAAAGCTAGATGTAAAACCACACGGGTGGTTTTTAGAAAATTTACATACCATATTTTATTAAACAACGAACAGGAAATGGTGGTCCGGGCATATACCTCATGCTGCATTAAAAAAAATTAATAATTAGGTAATTACCATATTAACAACAACCCGATTTTGCACAAAAGTAAGTTAACGGAGATCTCGCATACTTGTTTAAAATAAAGGTTAGATTGTTCTTCGTGTGGCTGAAGAGGTCAATATTGTCCTGTAGCTGCTCATACAATAATAATCAAATGGATAAATATAAGAAGTAGCTTAGATACTAATTTTTTATACATATAATTTATAAATTTCAAAACTTTTTAGAAAAGTCGCTTACTTTCATTGAAGAAATATTAGCTGAGATTTGACTAAGAACTTGGTTGTTTTGTTCAACTAAGTGCTTTATTGAGCTACTTAATGTTGCATACAATATTCAAAACGCTAATTTCTCTACAAAAACGAAATTACTAAATGGAAATGCATCCCTTTCAACCCATAAAGCATTTGCTTAAGGCCCAAATAATTACAAACCAAGACCTCAACTATAAGGGAATCACGCTTACACTATGTCACCCCTTGAAAGTTGAATCATTGTAACTTGCAAGTAATGGTTCTAGAGCACAATCCCTAAAACACATTTAATTATAGGATCTAAACACAGATCCCAAAACTTGCTAGAAATATTGTTCTTAATTTCGAGCATACACAAAATTTTCTTAGGCAAGTTGCATTAGGTTCGTTATGTATAAACTATAGGTCCTCAACCCAATTCGCAATCTATTAAATTAGCATATATATCAACATTAATTATAAACTTGGAACAAATAACCTACTTGGAAAGCCCTTCCTCCAACCTATGTTGTACCTAAGGACCAGGGTAGCCTCCAACAGGCCAACCCAAAGGCCACTTACATATGGCTGAAGCAAAGTGTACTCTTGCTCATTTCCAAACCTAAAATCTTAGCAGCCTGGTCTACGACTTTAGGATCACTGAAAATCTTAGCAGCCTTAGCACGTTTGTTTGTAGGGATGGGCTTGCCTTGTGGTGTGTAGGCATCACAAATTAAATATACAAAAAATACAAATTAGAGTTAAGCTAATCTATAATACCATTTTACTTTGTAACTTATATATAGACAAAATACTTAAGATTCATAAATATTATACTCACCAATATGTTGTTCACACCATGGAAAGGATCCCTAAAGATCGCCTGGGGGCAGGAAAATTGAATTTCAACTACAGTTACATCACCACAAAAAAATATATTAAAATTTATGAGTGTTTAAGACTTACTATAAGATAACTTCACTGTCTTCTCCGGGTGCTTGTCCGGTACTTGATCCCTTGTAGTTCCACTTTGGAAGCTCAGAAGGATGCTGAACTGGTTTCGAAAGTGTCTACCAAAGAAATAAAAAAATAAAATAAAACCATTTTTTCTTTCAATAAAACTATAGTTTAGATTATTATTATTATTATTATTATATATAATCAAAGCGTCGAAAGCTAACATACCCATGATTTGTTGCGAACGTCTGTCCCAGAACCTTTGTCAAAAGATTGTAAATAATGTACCAGTTGTAAGCAGTTTCTTTTGACTCTAGAGATCCCTTTGAGAATTTCACCTCCAACCAAGGTGTTTACACATGTATCAAAGCCTAAGATCTTTGTTAAATTAAACCTTTAGTACTTTAGAATTTACATAATTAAAGATCCAAACAAAGAATCTTTGTCAACACCACCCTTTCCTCAAGTACATAAATAAATAAACATATAGCATATGTGCAGACCACCAAAGTATTTAATGTCTTCATTAAGAATAACGATAAACAAACTACTTTATCAGTCACCCATGTATGTATCAGTTACATCCCTTTATGTTTGAAAATAAGATCATCCTTAATAAGCAATGGTAGTAAAATACCTTTAAGATGTAATCCACAACAGGAGATGTTTCATGCCCCCCTAAGACAACGCATAGAAAAAAATGTTGATCTATTATATTAACAATGAATCTAAATAATAAAGGCTCAAAAACAAAATAAAACTATTTGTAAGATTAAAACTTTAGATGACTTAGAAGACGTGGGTATTGAAGAGGATGAGAGAGAGTGTAATGTACTAACCGGGCGACTAGTCTCCAGCTTGCACTAAAAATCCTCTAATCATCTAAAATCGTCTCATGCACCACCATTTTAACTCGTCAACATCAATCCTAAAGAAAAGGGCAAAAATCATGAAAGAAGATGTCATAATACAGTCTTCAAAAGTGGTTAATCCATTCTGATTATGGGGCCACAACGATTAGTTAACGGTATTAGGGATTTAGGGTTTAAAAACTTTGAGAAATTTTAATTAACAACTCCTTTGACCGGTTAATCGCCTCCTCAAAATCTTCAACAATTCATGACGGCTGCGAATTAGGGTTATTGGAAGATGATTGAAACAAAAAGGGGAAGAAACAACATACAAATTGGGCAACGTACCTATTGAAATTGATTGAAAAACAAAGAGAGCAGATCTACAATCTTCAACAAAAACCCATCCATTTTAGGATCAGAACAAAATAGGTGATGAAAGGAGACGAAGAGGAGAGAAACATGAGTTCGGATCTTACTGGTCTGCGCCGGTCTTTCTCTCATGCTCTTCATAAGTTGGTATCGTAGAGCAATCAGACTAAAGGCGATGTGATTGAACTTCAAGGCGCTGGTTTTAGGAGTTTTTGAGGTAGCAGGGGTGTCAACGTAGGGGAGAAATCCTAGGGTTGGAGATTTGATTTTGATTTTTTATCTCCCCCCTCCCTTGATGTGCAGATATATGTGGAGATTTGATTTTGAATTTTGAATCTCCCCTTAGCTTTGTTAAAGTGTTAATTGTAATAATTTGTTAAATGAAGTGATAAAAAGAAAATTATTTAAAGTGATTTATGATGTAATAGTGAAGTATGAAAATCCTAGTTGGCATACCTGAGAGGATGACACCTCAGCTTTGCTTATGTCAACTCTACTTCTCCTTTTATATATACTAGGTGGACACCCGTCCGATGGAGTTATTTAATAAATTCACATTCACATAATACTTAAGAATACATTAAACTTGTCGATCGGCCCTTGATTCGCACACAGTAGATTGAATGTTAGCCACCGTCCAATTCCATGATCTTTTCAAATTTTGATCTCACGTCTTTCTTTCTCGGTCTAAATAAATGAACGACACAATACCATAAAGGAAAAAAACGTTCAACAAACAATAAATTCACAAAATGTAACTCCACATATGACCCTTATTAATGGTTAGTTATCATATTATTATAAAGATCCAAATTAAAAATTACCAGTTCCGTACTTGTCCTGGTTCACATCAACACCTATGATCCTCTTAGCTCTATACAATCTTGCTCATTTGGCTACCTGTAGAAACAATCATGGCTGGTGTTATTGGTCATTAAGCTCACACCAAGACATATATTAACTTAACACTAAGCTTTAAAACCAAATATGTCACAAACTGATGTGTGCAAAATGCAACATATAAATTACATCAATTGAGGCATAAAACTAACCTTTTTTAGTACTAATATTGGAAAAAAGTGTGTTTTTGTCTTCCTTTTGTATTTTCTGGATTAAATGAGCTCAAATGAACAAAAGAAGCAAAAAGGCAGCTAAATCTAACAAAAATACAAGAAAAGGAATAAACGTGGCATGCCCGACCCCCCGACAGCATCTTCCCAAGCAAAACAAGAAAAACAGAAGGCTGGACACGCCCCGTGCTCAGTGAGCACGAGGGCGTGCCCAAGTGTCTGCAGAAAAGACAAAGCTGTAGAAGCTTCTATCACCCACCACGGGGGCGTGCCCAGTGGACACAAGGCCATGGTCAACTCTAAGATTCGTAGAATCTGAGGAAATCTTGATAGTACAGATACGCTTCTGCACACGGGGTCGTGCCCAGCGGACACGGGAGCGTGGTTAACTAATGCAGACAAGCTGCAATTAATGAAGAAAGAGAAGGAGGATGGACACGGGGCCGTGCCCAATGGACACGGGGCCGTGCCCGAGCTGCTGTTCAGGCTATAAATAGGGGTGCTTGGCTCATTTGCAAACCATCCCTTGGCACACCACCTCTCTCACACTTCACCCACACTCCACCACCACCACAACACCATCATCCACCACCATCATCCATCATAGAGTGTGTGAGTCGTCTCGGGATCCAAGATTGATCGTAAGAGTTCTTGACAATCAAAGGCCATGTTTGCCTAAGTCTCTTACATCACTTGGTGAAGACAAGTGTTTAGTGTAATACTTTTTATTTTTAATCTTTTCGCACTTTTTATTTGGTTATGTCTTAATGACTTTAATAACTAGTTTCTTATGTTGAAAGTGGTTCTTCCTTATCGTTTGTCCGTGGTGTCTTGGCATTATTTTACTGTCTATATAAAATAAAAGATTTTCACCATTCATATCTCCACGGTCTATATGGAGATATGTTGGCTACCTGGTCGGGGGTTAAGGGAACGGTTTGGTAAGAGTCTTGCCTTGTTCAGTGTATAGATCCTACAAGGACCTGGGTCAAATTTAGTAGGACCTCCTTCAATACCCACTGGTATTGGATGTCGGGGGTCCAAACTCTTTGATCCCCTCATATGTAAGCTACTATTAAAACTTTAACCCGGCTACTTAGGACTGTATCCCTGCTGACTCAGACTACTTAGCCGAGGGTAACGTCACCTTCAAAAGAGGGGCCTACCACATTATGCATTAATAACTTAATTAATTATCTTTTAATAATCCGACCCTTTAGGATTGTATCCTTGCTGACTAAAACTACTGGGTTGAGGGTAACGTAACCCTCAAAAGAGGGGCCTACTACAATAACTAAGATAATCTCTTAAAAAGTGCAAAAGTGCGGAAATAATCAAAGGTTACACTACACACGAGTCGGATCCAAGTGATTCATCTTGTCTATCTGTTTTTATTTTATTTTATTTTTCAGCATTTTAGTTAGTTTTATTTTTCTTGTTTAAAAACCTTTTTTCTAACTTTTGATTTGATTAGACGTTGAGGATAAACCGGTACTAAAAGCTCTTGTGTCCTTGGACGACCTCGGTATCTTACCAACATTATACTACGCTCACGATGGGTGCACTTGCCCATATGTGTGTTTAGTGTTAGTAAATATCGTGTTTTATAATTTAAAACTTGGCTAACGTGTAAAAAAAGGGGCTTAAAATATACTTAAAAATATATCACACTCGACACGCATCAAGTTTTTGGCGCCGTTGTCGGGGACACAAGCATTTTAAGAAAGCTTAAAATCGATGACCTAATCAGTTTTTCAAAACCTTTTCAAAACGCGTGCACATTTTTCTGCATTTTAGTTTAGTTTTGCATTTACAGTTACCTGAACACGGGCCGTGCTCACTGAACACGGGGCCGTGCTGCATATTTTTCATAAAACACCCAGATACAGAGCCTGAACATAGGGCCGTGCTCACTGAACACGCCCCGTGCTCAACGAAATCAGTAACCTTAATTAAAACGCCCAGATACAGATCCTGAACACGGGGTCGTGTCCAGCCTCTGTTTCCGTTTTTTTTTCTGATCTCGAGACTTTGTTGTGGTCTGCTGAGTGATTCTCATGGATCAATACTTAGGAGATTACAACTACACCTATGAGGAGGATGATTATAGGGAAGACTATTGCACTAATTGTGGTAACCCGCACTCGGTTCAATACTGTGACTTATTTCAACCATCCACTTCATACACCTACTATGAGGAGCCCAGGTACGAGCCATCAACTTCATACACAACCTATGAAGACCAAAGGTATGAACCTTCTCCCTCATACTCATATTTTGATGAACCAAGGTATGAGCCTTCATGCTCATACTTTAAGGAACCAAGATATGAGCCACCACCTTCATATGCTTATTATAAGGAACCATGGCATGAACAACCCACCTCATATGAGTATTATGAAGAACAAAATTACGACCCTTATCCATCATATACTTATAATGAAGAACAATGGTGTGAACCATCTACTTCCTATGAGTATTATGAGGAACCAAGGATCGAACAACCGGATTCAAGCTTTGAGGATCTCGATCCTTATTCTATCACCGACATAGCCGATAAGATAATAGAACACATTAAAACTATCGAACGTTGCATATTGGAATCTCGCGCAAGGGAAGAGGAGTCTCGCGCAAGAGAAGAATTAAATAAAAAAGAGATAGTTGAAAATGTAAAAATGGAAGAACAAATAAGTGAAAAACCGACACATGAGTTAAACAACGAAAAGGGTGAGTCCGACAACGTTAAAATTCAAGAAGAGTCTAATTTTGAAGAAATTAATCTCTTGTCACCTTCTTTCAAAAATCATTGTTTAGTACCCACTCATGCTGAGTTTTTAAAAGAGTTAAACACTAACACTAAAATTGACGAAACAGTAAGCATTAAGTTAACTAATGATCAAACCTCGCTAATAAAAGAAGACCCATTTGAAATCAACATTACACCGGTTCCATGTTTTTTTCAAAATTCATTTATTAGTAATGTCCCAATTGATAAAGATCTTTGTGTTAACATAATGCCCAACTACATTTTCGAAAAATTAAGTATTAGTGATTTTTCTCCACTTCAAATACCCATTTTTCTATCTAATCGGAAAGTAATAAAATCAATCGGTGTAGTTGAGGATGTCTTGGTTCAAACAAATCAAACGGTAATCCCAACCGACTTTGTTATCCTCGATGACGCTCCTCTAGTGTTGGGACGACCTTTTGTCAAAACCCACGAAGCTTTGAAAAACCGGAAGCGCAACAATCTATCTATTCAATTAGGGGCATTTAAAAGAAGTGTCGAACTTGAGCGTTCAATGAAATATCCTTTCGGCAATAATGACCCCCTAATTGAAGATGAAGATGAACCACCCGATACAAATGAAGAAATCGACCACTTTGTTGAAGAATAGGTCGCCATAGAACAAACTTTTAAAGTTCTTGATCAAAATGAGCAACCAAATAAGGAGTCTCCTAAAGACCCACCTCTTGAGCTCAATGAACTTCCAAAAGGTTTGGAATATGCTTTTCTAGACGAAGATGGTAAATCACGTGTAATTATTTCATCTAAATTAGGTAGTTTAGAAAAAGAAAAATTAATTAAACTTTTGAAAAAACACAAAAATGTGATCGCTTGGAAACTTGTAGACATTAAAGGAATAAGTCCTTCCATGTGCACGCACAAAATTTTAATGAACGATGACTACAAATCGGTAATACAACCACAACGTCGAGTAAATCCAAATGTACAAGAAGTGGTTAAAAACGAAGTCATCAAACTACTTAACGCCGGACTTATCTACCCTATCTCCGATAGTCCTTGGGTAAGTCCCGTCCAAGTAGTTCCAAAGAAAGGAGGTATGACGGTAATAACTAACGAAAAGAATGAATTAATTCCAACGAGAACCGTCACAGGATGGAGGGTATGTATAGATTATAGACGATTGAATGAAGCAACAAGGAAAGATCACTTTCCTTTGCCCTTCATTGATCAAATGTTAGAAAGATTATCTGGTCATAAATTTTATTGTTTCTTGGATGGTTTTGAGGTTACTTTCAAATCCCGATAGCACCCGAAGACCAAGAAAAGACAACCTTCACATGTCCCTATGGAAATTTTGCTTATCGACGCATGCCATTCGGTCTATGCAATGCCCCCGCAACTTTTCAACGTTGCATGGTGGCCATATTCCATGACATGATAGAAAAGACAATGGTAGTCTTCATGGATGACTTTTCTATCGTTGGAGATTCATACGACCAATGCCTCAATAACCTTGAACGAATGCTATCCCGATGTGAGGAAACCAACCTCGCCCTTAATTGGGAAAAATGCCATTTCATGGTAACAGAGGGAATAGTACTCGGTCACAAAATCTCAAGCGAAGGAATGGAGGTTGATCGAGCCAACATAGACACAATTTCTCGATTTCCACCCCCATCCTCCGTTAGACCTATCAGAAGTTTCTTAAGGCATGCCGGATTTTATATGCGGTTTATCAAAGACTTTTCTAAAATATCAAGGCCTCTAACAAAACTACTTGAAAAAGATGCCCCTTTCATCTTTGACAAGGATTGCAATCAAGCATTTCTAACCCTAAAGGAAATGCTAGTCAATGCACCTATCATGATAGCGCCTGATTGGAAATTACCTTTCGAAATCATGTGTGATGCAAGTGACTTTGCAGTTGGAGCTGTCTTGGGACAAAGAAAAGAAAAGCACTTTCACCCAATTTATTATGCTAGTAAAACACTTAACGATGCACAAGAAAATTACACAACAACTGAAAAAGAATTACTAGCTGTGGTATTTGCTTTTGATAAATTTCATTCTTATCTTGTTCTTTCTAAAACAATAGTCTATACAGATCATGCAGCCATTCGATATCTCTTCAAGAAACAGGATGCTAAACCACGTTTGATTCGGTGGATTCTACTCCTCCAAGAATTTGATATTGAAATCAAAGACAAAAGAGGAGCAGAAAACATTGCAGCAGATCATCTTTCACGCTTAGAAGACCCAGCTTTGGAGGCAACCAGGGACGAGCAAATCAACCAAAAATTTCCAACGGAGTCCCTAGAAATGGTGGAATACAGAGAAGAACCATGGTACGCCGACTATCCTAACTACCTAGCTAGCGGTATAGTCGCAAAAGGTTGGCCACATCAACAAAGAAATAAATTCTTTGCTGATGTAAAGCATTATTTGTGGGAAGATCCCTATCTTTTCAAAATGTGTGCCGACCAACTCATCCGACGATGCGTACATGGTAGCGAAGCAAGAAGAATTCTCCGCCATTGTCATGAAGGTCCATACGGAGGACATCATGGTTCCACTAGTATAGCATGAAAGGTATTTGATTCAAGGTTTTATTGGCCTACCATTTACAAAGACGCCCAAAGTCTTGTCAAGACTTGTGACGTTTTCCAAAGGACAGGTAATATTTCTTCCAAAAACGAAATGCCACAAAATGGCATTCTTGTTTGTGAAATTTTTTATGTGTGGGGACTCGACTTTATGGCACCTTTCCCACCGTCAAAAAGGAAACAAATATATACTTGTGGCAGTAGATTACTTGTCTAAATGGGCCGAGGCCGAGGCACTTCCAACAAATGATGGAAGAGTCGTGGTAAGATTTCTGAAAAAATTATTTTCTCGTTTTGGAACACCTAAAGCATTAATAAGTGATAGAGGTACCCATTTTTGTAATCATCAACTTGAGACAATTTTAACAAGGTATGGGGTCTATCACCGGGTCTCAACATCATACCACCCTCAAACAAACGGACAAGCCGAAGTGACTAATAGAGGTTTAAAACAAATACTTGAAAAAACTGTAGGGTTAAATAAAAAGGAATGGGCCGATAGATTAGATGATGCTTTATGGGCTTTTCGCTCTGCTTATAAAACAACAATAGGTCCAACCCCATACAAGCTCGTCTACTGAAAAAGTTGTCATTTGCCAGTAGAAATAGCTCACAAGGCCTACTGGGCAATTAAAAATGTAAACCTAGATTTAGAATTTGCCGGTAAAAATCGATCTTGTCAATTAAATGAATTAGACGAATTAAGGAATTGTGCATACTCTAACTCTGAAATTTATAAGGAGAGAATGAAAAACTTGCATGACAAACACATTAAACCTAATGAATTTCGAGTAGGAGATCAAATTCTATTGTTTAATTCACGACTTCGATTATTTCCTGGTAAATTAAAGTCTAGGTGGTCATGACCTTTTTCCATCACCCATATTTTCCCACACGGTGCAGTAGAAATTAAATCTCGGAATGGAATTCCATTCAAAGTCAATGGCCAACGGCTGAAGCTCTATCAAGGATTCATTGAGGATGAGGAGGAAGAAATCTCGCTTCAAACGGTCGAAGAATAAAAGCATCAACATCATACCTGGTAAGTTACGAACGAACGGGATGACCTTCAAATCGGTAAGTCTTCTAATCGAGTTGTTGGGAAACAAGGGCACTCACACGAGCACTGAAAAAAAAATATTTAAAAAATCACCCGGCACGGGGCCGTGTCCGCGCAACTATCGGGATAAAACCCCTTTTCAACACAGTTTCTTCATTTCCACACGCCCCGTTTCCCCGAAAACTCTCTGGTTCAGGCGATTTTTTTTGCAAGATTTCAACGTCTCCTCTACTTCTAACAACATCAAGGTATGGTCCTATCATCATTAGTAGTTAGATTAAGCACTTGCATGTAGTTAAAACACCAAAAATTTGGGGAAAATCTAGGGTTCTTGAACTTCATCCGGATCGAACCTCAAATTTTTGCTTAGATCTGTTAGCATTAGTTTAGATACATGTTATAGGAAGTAAATCAACTTGTATTGTTCATAGATTTGCCCGATTTCTCACAAAAACACCAAACCCTTGTTTTTGAACCGAAAAAGATAAAATTGAAGGGGTAAACAGTTTGTTTTGGAAAAAACGGAATTTGGGGTTTCATTTTCAGGGAAAACCGCCCCTACTGGACCAAAAATTTTCAAGTTTTAGGGACCGGGTCGAAAAATGGGATTTTGGGGAAACAGACGTCTGGACACGGGGCCGTGCTCGCTGAGCACGGGGGCGTGTCCAACCATTTTCTGACCAACATGGGGCGTGTCCGTTGAACACGAGGCCGTGTTCAGCCGATTGTTTTCAGTTTTCTCCGGAAATTTCACTGTTTCGTGCTAATTGTTTGGTGTATCCTTTCATATGTCGAAGAAATTCATATGGTTCAATGCAAATGAGTTGGATGCTAAAGAAAGATACGATGTGCTTCGAACCATACCGGAGGAATACCCACGACAAGTGTGCATGGATCTTTTAGCAACAGTGAACCAACTTGACCGGTTTAACAACCTAGTCACCGGCCCACTAAGAGCCTCTCTAACCACTCGACTTCGTTCGGTCCACGAGTATAATCTGGAATTTTATAGCACATTCGTGTTCAATTCAAGATTCGACCCATTTGATAATGATGGGGTAGAGTTCCGATATGAAGGGACTAAGTACTCGATTTCGATGGCACAATTTGGGTCAATAGTTGGGTTGTATGCGGAGGAAGATGCGGGTAATGAAGAAAACACCGGAGGGTTACGTGAACTATCAGAAAACGAACGCCAAGCCACTTGGGCTCAAATAGGAGATGGAATTTACAACCCAAGTATCATTAAGGCACTAAGTTGAGGGACCCTCTTTACCGCTACATCCATAGGGTCCTCACTTACTCTCTTAGCCAAAGGCACGATAGCAGTGGCGTTGTAGGGTTGAGAGATCTGGTGGTCCTTCATTGCATTCACAACCGCAGAAACCTTGATGTTCCGTACCTCCTACTCCGAAACATGCATTGGAACCGGCTTGCTACTCCACCAACCCCTATCTTCTTCGGGGGTTGGATATACCGTCTCTACAAGTATTTCGTGAACATGCCCAGGTCTTTCCAAAAGAGCCCATGGTCGGTAAGAGTGGACATACACATCTGCCGCTCCATGAACTTGATTTATGAAGCCGAAGACGAAACGGTTAGCTTCCAAAGAGTCCAGGGGCATGCATGGAACCCGCAAGAGGCACTCGTCCTTCACGCTCCACAGTTTCAACCACCTCCTCAATACAAGTACCAGCCCCAAGGTGATCCGGGCCAATCCTCCTCACAAGGAGGCGGTTTTCCTAACTTCCAAAGTTTACATGATTTATTGCAGGAAAACCTCAGTGAACCAGGAACACCTATAACATGGCGAGCAATACGTACACCCAGGTCGGAGCAATTGAGAGAAACATCTCCGACATTCAGGATGACATTGGGAACATCCGGGAGTACATGGCGGGGCACGGAGGAGGAGGTGATGATGAAGATGAGGACATGGACTAGGCGGGAGGAGTAGAGGTAGGAGCGGCTGGTTAGTGGTCCCACAGGTTAATCCCTTATCTCATGAACAATTTCCGACTTGTGTGCCGTGTGTTGAACAATTTACTTTCCTTTAACTCTTTTTACTTTCTGCATTATTTTTCTTTTTTTTTAACCTTGTGACGTGGATGTTTGAACGATGGTAATTTAGGATGTTTGTTATGGTTTGGTGTAGTGTTTATTGATGAAACAGGTACATACGAGGCTTAGAGTACTAACATTAGTACTACTAAATCTAGGACAGCAAAACCGAGGCTAGGAACCTGTTTTTTTCACCTTTGCAGACTGTCTACACGGGGTCGTGTCCGGCCAACACGCCCCCGTGCCCATTGCCCAGACCTGTTGTTTGTTAAAATTCTGTAGATTTTTGCCAGACACGGGGTCGTGCCCAGCCAACACGCCCCCATGTCCACCTTCTGTAAGTTATCGTTACTGGCACTCTAACCACGGGGTCGTGTCCATCCGACACGGGGTCGTGTCCAGACGCCCAGTAACATAAAATTTTGCTTTTTTCACACCTTTTTAAACGTCCAATCAACCTAAAAACTTATTTTTGGGACACATTGAGGACAATGTGTAATTTAAGTGTGGGGGGATGCTAAAACCTTGAATCTTGCAAGTCCTAATTAAAAGCCTTACACAAAACTCTATTGGAACCGCTAAACACCCCAATTTTTTTCAAAAATCTTTCATTTTTCTTACTTGTCTAAGTTTAAGTTGGGAATTTCAAGTTCTAAAAAGGTGATATTTTTACAAATTTACAACCGATAGCGTCGTGATAAAAAGAACCAACATAAGAAAATTATGAAACAGCATGACAAGTTTAGTTAAAATTTGATTATATATACTTGATCACATAAAAACACATTCCCACAAAAAGTGAGTTTTGAGTCTTTATTGAGCATACAAATACACATCTTTAAACTAAATGCTCATTTTTCGTTTCTTGTGTGAATAGCCGCTTGGTTCTTACGACTCTAGAACTTTCCACGACGATACATTCCCGGTCCTTACCAACTTAAACCCGAGTAAGTAAATGACGGAGGCATAAGGACTAACCCTTTTTATTTCTACACCATTTATTTTTTTTACCACCTACCAAAAATCCCCCTAGTTAACCCCTTTGAGCCTAAACCTTTTCATTTCTTAACCCAAACAAACACCCTTTTACCCACCAAAACCCTTTTTCATTTTAAACCCTTTTTTTAGTAACAAAGCTCGGTTTTTGTGTGACTCTCTTATTTTGAAAAAAAAAATTGATAAAGAAAAAGAAAAATGACGTTTGCAATAAACAAACAAAGCTCATCAAAAGAAGGCTTGTTTGAAGAATACTTCATTGAAATAAAAAGTCACAAAAACAATATGTTTTGCAAAAACCGACGCTTTTTACGCCTTTTCGCCCTTTTCTACTAACCACTAACCCAACCACCTACCTTTAACCCAAGCCTAACCATTCACCCCAAAAGTCCTCTTGATATTTACAAAGGTATATAGTTAAAAAGTAGGAGGATTGATTGCTTGGCAAGATTATGGTAGAAGTAAGTTCCATGCCGCTCTAGAGTGTTTCACAAAAATACATCTTCGGCCGAGTGTTGAGTGATCCCCCGTGAGGTATGTGAACTTGTATATAAATGGAATTTTAAAAAAAGGCATGTTATGCCCTAATAAGTAATTTATCTTATGTAATGTTTTAAATCATGACGAATAGGATTGTAAATAAATAAAAATAAAACTTAATAAAGAATCTTGGAAATCTCGACACTCTATGACAAGCCCAAAACCTTCTCTTCTACCTATTCCATTTGGGAGTGTAAAGCCACATTATAAAGAGTTTTGCTTGAGGACAAGCAAAGATTCAAGTGTGGGGGTATTTGATGTGTGCAAAATGCAACATATAAATTACATCAATTGAGGCATAAAACTAACCCTTTTTTAGTACTAATGTTGGAAAAAGTGTGTTTTTGTCTTCCTTTTGTATTTTCAGGATTAAATGAGCTCAAATGAACAAAAGAAGCAAAAAAAGCAGCTAAATCTAACAAAAATACAAGAAAAGGAATAAACATTGCATTCCAGACCCCCCGACAGCATCTTCCCAAGCAAAACAAGAAAACAGAAGGCTGAACACGCCTCGTGCTCAGTGAGCATGGGGGTGTGCCCAAGTGTCTGCAGAAAAGACAAAGTTGTAGAAGCTTCTATCACCCACCACGGGGGCGTGCCCAGCGGACATGGGGTCGCGGTCAACTCTAAGATTCGCAGAATTTGGGGAAATCTTGATATTACAGATACGCTTCTGCACACGGGGTCGTGCCCAGCGGACACGGGGGCGTGGTCAACTATTGTAGACAAACTGCAATTAATGAAGAAAAAGAAGGAGAATGGACACGGGGCCGTGCCCAATGGACACGGGGTCGTGCCCGAGCTGCTGTTCAGGCTATAAATAGGGGTGCTTGGCTCATTTGCAAACCATCCCTTGGCACACCACCTCTCTCACACTTCACCCACACTCCACCACCACCACAACACCATCATCCACCACCATCATCCATCATCCATCATAGAGTGTGTGAGTCGTCTCGGGATCCAAGATTGATCGTAAAAGTTCTTGACAATCAAAGGCCATGTTTGCCTAAGTCTCTTACATCACTTGGTGAAGACAAGTGTTTAGTGTAATACTTTTTATTTTTAATCTTTTCGCACCTTTTATTTGGTTATGTATTAATGACTTTAATAACTAGTTTCTTATGTTGAAGGTGGTTCTTCCTTATCGTTTGTCCGTGGTGTCTTGGCATTATTTTACTATCTATATAAAATAAAAGATTTTCACCATTCATATCTCCACGGTCTATATGGAGATATGTTGGCTACCTGGTCGGGGGTTAAGGGAACGGTTTGGCAAGAGTCTTGCCTTGTTCAGTGTATAGATCCTACAAGGACCTGGGTCAAATTTAGTAGGACCTCGTTCAATACCCATTGGTATTGGATGGCGGGGGTCCAAACTCTTTGATCCCCTCATATGTAAGCTACTATTAAAACTTTAACCCGACTACTTAGGACTGTATCCCTGCTGACTCAGACTACTTAGCCGAGGGTAACGTCACCTTCAAAAGAGGGGCCTACCACATTATGCATTAATAACTTAATTAATTATCTTTCAATAATCTGACCCTTTAGGATTGTATCTTTGTTGACTCAAACTACAGGGTTGAGGGTAACGTCACCTTCAAAAGAGGGGCCTACTACAATAACTAAGATAATCTCTTAAAAAGTGCAAAAGTGCGGAAATAATCAAAGGTTACACTACACACGAGTCAGATCCAAGTGATTCATCTTGTCTATCTGTTTTTATTTTATTTTATTTTTCTGCATTTTAGTTAGTTTTTTTTTTTCTTATTTAAAAACCTTTTTTCTAACTTTTGATTTGATTAGACATTGAGGATAAACCGGTACTAAAAGTTCTTGTATCCTTGGACGACCTCGGTATCTTACCAACACTATACTACGCTCACGATGGGTGTACTTGCCCATATGTGTGTTTAATGTTAGTAAATATCGTGTTTTATAAATTTAAAACTTGGCTAACGTGTAAAAAAGGGGCTTAAAAATATATCACACTCGACACACATCACAAACCTTGTCTACAACTGTCTTTTTCTAATGACAACAAAAAAACTAGATTAAGGAGAAGAAGATTACACAGCTCTTTTTGACCCGAAACCTGAACAAACCTCTTTTTGACCCGAAACCATTTTGACACATTACACAGCTCGTCCAGTGAACCAAATATTTCCAACATTTAAACAACCGATATAATTTGATAATCACCGTATGATCTTTTAAGGAGAAGAAAATTTACCAAAACTAACAGTTATGCCGAAGTACTTAGTATTTTCTACTACTTGCTTAGATAAAGCCAAAGACCAGGTCTCAAAACTCAAAATCGATCATGCCCCGCTTGCCTGCAAAGATAAAATAATATTTATTGATAGTTAATGCTATTCTAACTGTTTTCTTTTAGATATTTATATTATGGTTTATTAAAGGACATGATTACCTGAGAGTAGTGTAAAGTGTGTCCCGGATGGTTAGGAAGACCAGCATAGTTGACCTTTGTCACCAAGGGATGAGAAGCTAGAAATTATGCTATAGTTTGTGTATTCTCCTATATATATATATATATATATATATATATATATATTTATATATAATCAAAACTTATATCAAAATCAAAACATAGATTAACTGAAAAAATCCAAAATATCGCTTCGGAAATGTTGCCAGCAGAAGCGTTGCTTTTGCCTTTTCAAGTTCAGTCTGCTTGTGAGTAACAAGGCTACAAAAAGATCAAGTAAAAAGATTTACAAACCCCTTTTAAAGTTCGCTCAAAGTAACAGGGCTACAAAAGATTTAGAAACCCCTTTTAAATATAGAAAATCAAGTAAAAAGTATTGAGGACGTCATACCAAGATTGACATGAACATCATCATCCACCTTCACATAGAACTTTGCATCCCATTTGGCGAATGCTGAGGAAAAGAATATCCGTGTTTTAGAAGTCAGCTCATGGTACCCTTCAACATGTTCCTGTGACGAATGACGATGATGATGATGATGATAAGATTAGAATCATTAAAATTTGAAATTTTGAAGTCGAAACAAATCAAGTATTACTCTTATTTTGTTTTTAGACTTACAAGCCTAAAGAAATCTTTATGTTGAGCTTCCTCAGAGTCAATCGCTCGATCTAAAATGGTCTTAGATATTGCACTGTAATAGAAACCAAAAAATGAGAAAGTAAAAGGAAAAATTAAGCACATTTTTCTTCTACTAGTGATGACCATTGTTTTCTACCAATGGCTGGCAATATGACTTGATGCAATGAAAAAAAAAATTGACTTTTATCTTATTTGTGAAAATAACTGAACCCTTTCATTATTGTTTAGTACATGTGTTTTATGGCCTTTATCTTATTTGTGAAGTCATTGACAATGAATGTTATTGTCATGATCATACACGTTGCCAATTAAAACAAACCAAAAAGAAGCATAAACATATAAAGGTATACAAAAAGAGGGATAAAAAAGTACCTGTGACCGATCATGAGACGGACGATAATACCCTTTTCCTTCTCAAGCTTAAGTAGCTTTTCACCTACAAAAACAACACAAAGATTCAGCTATTTCTAGAAAAAGGCGATACCCATGTAGAAAAGTAAGTAATGTATAAACAACTACAGAAAGCAGTACCCCTAGGCATCCACGTTTCTCTAATCGAATCTCGTCGCCTTCTGCTACTAAAAGAAGTGTTAATCCCAATTACCATAAACACCTTTTTTCTACTCTCACCTCGTGTCTCCATCTGTCTTGTGAAGTTGTAAATCATCACGGATCACTTCCTCGGATGAACTTTGATTGCTGGACAGCTCCAATCTCAGCTCTGAAATTGAACTTTCAAGTGACCTGATAGACCTCAAAGAATCAAACAAATTATACTTCAAAGACAAAGATCAAAACTAAACCACTTAAAAATATATATAATTGATGTATTATATTGGTGAGTTGGGTTGGCTGGTTAACTCAGTATCCTGGAACGGGGTGTAGGTTGCATTAAGATGGTTGTAAAAAGAGCAATCTAAAGATTCCAAAATCCTAAGTCTAGATCTTAAAAAAACTATTTTAAGAAAAAAGCAAACAAAATTCCATTTTATCAATATATATATATTAAGGTAACCTGAAATATTAGATTTAATAAAAAGTTTTATTCTTTGGCTCATCCCATGAAACCTTGGTATCATCAGTCTTTACGTCCACGTGCTAGGCTAGAAAATGGTGTTAACAGTGTAATACGAATAAGTAACATAATGATACAGGATACTGGAATAGAGTGTGGTTCACTCTATCGATGTAATCAGGCTACGTCAACGGATGAACCTAAAAGGGATTTTCTTTTTGTTAATTTCAGTTTTAGTAAAGTTTATAAATAAATAACTCAACTAATAGTTTGATCATTAACTAATCATTCGTTGTCCATAAAAGGATGCTTTTGCTTAAAAAAAGCATATAAAAATAAAGCAAAATGTTGTTTTCGTCCTTGAGATTTGGCCAGTTTTGCGACTTTCATCCAAAGGTTTGTTTTTCCGCATCTTGATCCAAAAAGTTTGAAATCTTGCCATCTTCATCCAACTCATTAACTCCATCCATTTTATAACGTTAAGTCATGGGTATTTTACCTTTTTTAGACAGTTTTTGTTATGATTAAAGGGTTTGGGAGGGGAGAAAGTCAATAAAGGTGGATCATTATTTCTTATAGTGTCCTTTATTTTAATGGAAAGATCTCAAACCTTTTGGATCCATAGGCAGATGTAACACCCGTTCTTGTAAAGCAAGGTTTAACGTATATTTTGAAAGATAATCATGTAATTAATCACTATCATATACATCGGGAATACGGGTTTATTAAAACTTTTGCAAATCATAAGTTATTCCACATAACGTGGTTGAATTCGTTGTTTAAAAATTTACAATGTGTCAAAGTGCGGAAGCGTGTGTCTTTATCGTGTTCGGTTCTTCACTGAGCTTGATCGTCTTCCAGCGTCCTAAAGTACCTACATTTCAATAACATGAAATGATTTAGTCATACGGGGTTTAAATCATGTCCGAATGATGTCCGGGAAAACAATTGATTTTTTCAATTGAAAAACAAAATATATAAAAAATATCTCCACCGTAAATTACGGTGGGACCGTAATTTACGGTAGCACCTGGGTTCAAGCTTTTCTACCGTAAAACAGTAGACCTTCACCGTAAACAAATTATCTCCACCGTAAATTACGGTGGGACCGTAATTTACGGTGGACCCTGGGTTCAGCCTTTCCATTTTGCCGTAATTTGACACGAAATCTTTCGTATCTTTCAAACCGCTTATCCGTTTGACCTACCGTTTCTTCCTACATGTTTGTAATTTAATTCTCCATCATATGGAGTTAAAATCTGACATCCGGATTAAATAAAATTGGGACTTTTAAGCCTTCGGCTTATTATCTTTTCAACAAATTTTGACCCGACTATGTGTTTATCAAACAGACATGTTTGTTTGACCACCATTCATCATGAACCCTTAAATTCTAATATTGTCAATCATATTAAGTACTGAACACGGGTTTCTACGCAATTATTTACCCGTTTTTGTTTAGAATCTTATTTTGACCCGTTAAGGGTATTTACGACCATTTAAGCACGAACTGTACTCATTTCTCATGTACCTCATAGTTCCACCAGTTTGTTATTAGCTAGTCTTCCACCACAACTATGAATGTGGTGGATTTAACGAAATGGACTATTTATTCCGAGTTTAATCCCACGGATGTGTTATTTTTGCGGCAACACACAATTTAAGCATTTAACTCTTGAAAGTTTATGTCTAAAACTTTCATACGCGTCTAAAAGTTACAAGATCATAAGATAAGTTCCTAAACAACCTTTATAAGTTGTTTGCTCAATTTACCCTTCAAGGGCATTTTAGTCAACATTAGCCCCTCATTTACTACGAGGGGCTTTCACTACATATTTGACCAAGTTTGTATGTTAACTATAATCGTATGCATACGTACCTGGCTAGGGTCAACATATAGACCCAATTTATACCTTGCTTTTATTATCACATTTAGTGTGGGCGAAATTAACCGAATCGCTAATCGCTCCTGTTAACACAAGACTTGACAATCGCATTAGTCGATATTGTCAAATGGCGTTATCACCGCCATTTGACCCGTTTGGCCTATATGCCCGACGTTGCCTATTAAATCAAAAACATGGTTTTTGACTTCTAATTCATACATCCATCCCGTCCCGGATTTCATTACCGAATCCCATTTTCTCTTAATTTCTTTTCTTGCAATTTCAACCCGTTTCGGCTTACGCCAAAAGTTTCCTTTAGGCTTCGGTTTACATTAGTCAATACTTGACCAATTTCCATTTTACCCTTTCTATCATTATTAGGTTATACTACAAGGTGACCTTGACGGAAATTCATAATTTCCTAGTCTTTACATAATTAATTTACCGTTTTACCCTTTTTGCCATAAACCATGGTTTTTATCATCTTTATATGTTCCAACTCGTATCAATCACGTCGGAAATCCATATTTTCAATATTAGCATTATTGCATCTATAACGTGTAGAATGAACAAGTAATCTACACAATTATGTAAGTTTCACTTACCTTGCATCCGAGCTACGCTTTTCTTCCATGTTTGACTTGTTTGACCCGCTTTCACTCCAAGCTTCCACCTAGCTTGTTACGCGTCAAACTATCATCATCGTTTTCAAGGTGGTTAGTTTAATCATACTCTAATACGATTATTCCACCTTATGCATTTCATATCAAAATTGCTATTTATCGTATTATAGGTCAGTTTGACCTTTTTAATAGTCAAATGCCCATTAGTATACTAATTTGCATTTTCGAGTTATCAACTAGTTTTAGCACTCTTTAATTACCCGGTAGGCGTTATCTTTAGACCTCCGTTTTAACCAAAGTTCTAATCGCGTTTAACACATTTAGAACTCTCTTTGATCACTTTTTGCATAATAGTCGAAACATCACAACTAGGTGTTTTAACTACAAAATTCTAGTTTCGAGCCTTCTTTGAGGCATTTCAACGAACACCTTAAGGGCAGAATTTTACATGTTTATTTATCATGTCTCTAGCTTATCTCTTAGCCCAAATTTCACATAAATCAACCATCTTACAAAGTGATTAACTTCTATAATTTCTGAATTCACTTCAAAATCGTCAATTTACACTAGATCAACAATCTATTTCCTAGTGTTCATCATATTAACATAAAACCCACTTAGCTTATCAATGGATCATCATGAATCTCATAGTTTTTCCAACAATCTAACATGTTATTGACTAGGGTTTACTCCTAGACATCATATTACTTCAAGATTCACTCATGCATGACATAATCAAGCTCAATTTCAGTTTCTTACAAATAACCTAGAATTTGAGATGGATCAAAACGTCACAATTTTACATACCTTGTGATCCTTTCAACTAGGTGTTCATGAATACGAGCTTGGATTTCGATTTGGGACTGATTTGGCCTCTCAATTTCTTGAATTTAGGCAAGTTAGGGTTGAATAAAGGAACTCCTTTGCTCCTGTGGAAGACATCGACCAGAACACACACTCAAGGTGTGTGTTTTGGTGTAGAGAGTTTTATTTAATTAAAACTTGTTTCTAGTTTGTCCCTTATGGCCCCTCTAATTCACCCAAGTTACATTGAGTGTATTTTAACCAATTTCTTTATTACTACAAGACTTGTAATTTAACTAGGTTATTTACTTCCTAGTTATTTTATCTTGTTCATAACCGATATTTAATATATATGTACGAAACCTATATATCTTTGGGGTGTTTCCCTATCCTTTATATTTTGAGTCCCGTCAACTCGGGCCTTTTATATACTTTGTTTTCCTCAAAGTATTTACCCTTCTTTTAATTAACATCAAGTTTATTTATTTAAATCCTAATATTCGTCGGGTAAATTTTACTACCAACGGTGCTTTACCCGTCTTTTAGTATTAACGCGATTTGATTACCAAACCCGTTTTCGGGGTGTTACAAGTCTACCCCCCTTAGAGAGGTTTCGTCCTCGAAACCTTTTCTTACGTAATTCATTGAGTTTAAACTCAATGTATTTGAGCCGAGAGGTCTTTTAAACATTACCTATACTTCTTAACCAATCGTTAGTATTACCCGAATAGTACGGTAACATCTTTTGGTTACTAATTGTCTTCATATCTCATACGACATAGTGTAACTTCGAAATAACGTAATTCCGTTATTTCTACTAGTTTAGTTAACTTAATTATTTCCATCGCTTTTATATATTATTGAATTCTTTATGAATCCGTTACTTTGACCCGTTTAAAGGTCTTTAGTGAAATATTTCACTTTTAGCGACAATTTCCTCTGTTTTCAATTTTACTTATTCGATTCAGTCATACCGAACCTACCGCTTACAAGCAAACCAAATTTATTTAAATGACCTTGACCGGTCTCACTACTTAGACTTATTAGTCCAGTTACTTTTTACCGCTTGCTTGGTAATAATGTGATTCTACTTCACATTACCTTTCTCGACCGTGATCGTGTTACATCATGTTTAATTTATATCCAAAATTTCCTTTCCGAAATATCACTTTTTGAATATAACGTCTTGCGCCTATCGGTGTCAAGACTTGAACCTTTCATGCTTAATATTCAATTTTCCTATCAGGATTCTCATTCGTAAAAACGTTATTTCTTACTAAAACCAAGGTTTTAGTTTAGGATCTTCTCTTTATCTTTCGTCAATTATCCGTAACAGGACACTGACAGTCTGTAATTTATTCTTTTACAGTCTTAGTTTTATGCTGGGATTTTTAACTGGTTCTCTCGCTTTGTTAAGTAACCCGTAGGTTCTTTCACGTAGCCTCGTAGGCTATTTCTTTAGGTCTTCACCCCCTTTTTACTGAAAACACTAAGGTTCATTTCCTTTTCTTTTCGTGACCCAAGGGTCATTCTGGTCCCGTAGACCTTAGCACCGTGTTTAATCCCGTAGGTTATGATGATCCCGTAAATCATCTTTTATTTGTATCTACATTCAAATGTATATATATATTCATATATAGCTTCAAAGCATGACTTGCTATGTTTAAAATCGTATATTTTCGCTTATGAGCTTTAGTTGACCTTGACTGTAGTCTAAGGCTTCATTTGTTTATTTCCGGGTGGAATTTTCTGACTTTGTCCTTACGTTTGACATTTTACAAAAACGACCCGTTAAGGGACATATTCGCATTTTCCGGGTTCGAGTGTAAGTACACTACCTCCCAATGCTTGTCTAAATCATTTTACATGTTTGCGTTTTCTGGGTTCGAGTGTAAGCACACTCCCTCCCAATACTTGTCTAAATCATTTTACATGCTTGCGTTTTCTGGGTTCGAGTGTAAGTACACTCCCTCCCAATACTTGTCTAAATCATTTTACATACTTGCGTTTTCTGGGTTCGAGTGTAAGTACACTCCCTCCCAATACTTGTCTAAATCAATTTACATACTTGCGTTTTCTGGGTTCGAGTGTAAGTACACTCCCTCCCAATACTTGTCTAAATCATTTTACATGCTTGCGTTTTCTGGGTTCGAGTGTAAGTACACTCCCTCCCAATACTTGTCTAAATCATTTTACATGCTTGCGTTTTCTGGGTTCGAGTGTAAGTACACTCCCTCCCAATACTTGTCTAAATCAATTTACATGCTTCTTTGTCCCTTCACTCGGGCTCATTATCCTAATGTAATACGCTTCCGTCACTCGGTTGTGCGTTTACATTATTACCAAATATTTTGCTTGTCTGATTCATTTGGGTACTTTTTAATTAGTCCCATTCATCCCGCCCTTACTACATCGGATGTAAACGTGTCTCTACTTGTTTCTCTTGGAAATAATATCCGAACATATTTTCTATTCGGGTTTTTCCAAGTTTTTAATCTACATATGCAACTTTCAATTTCTTCATATTTGTTGCATATTACTATTTGTGCGATTATTTAAAATATGCACCTGGTAATGTTTGCCCCGACGGGCGTTCCTTGCCATTAACCTTGTTCGCGGTCGTTTCGTGATTTAGTCCTTGGTGAGCATGCTCCTCTCGTCATACTTCGGACCGTTCCATCATCATATCCACAATTCATTTGACTCTCGTCGTCTTCAAACGCGAGTGTCCTTCAATTAAAACATTCACAAAAGTTAGTAACGTCAACTTCAATAATCGCCCGTATTATAATACAAGGCTTTTTCTACTATACGCGTCAACGCGCGTATTTTCGTCAACTATTTCAATCATTTTAATTGGGGTAACGTGAATCACACGATAGCCTTATGTGTTGGTTACAACATTTTAGCAATACACGTACTTACCGGATTTGCGATCAAGCCTCGAACCGAACACTATTCTTTATCAAGAGCATAAGGTTTAAGTTCAAGCATGGTTCCTCCCCACCATACTCGAATCTCTTAAACCAAGGCTCTGATACCAACTTGTAACACCCGTTCTTGTAAAGCAAGGTTTAACGTATATTTTGAAAGATAATCATGTAATTAATCACTATCATATACATCGGGAATACGGGTTTATTAAAACTTTTGCAAATCATAAGTTATTCCACATAACGTGGTTGAATTCGTTGTTTAAAAATTTACAATGTGTCAAAGTGCGGAAGCGTGTGTCTTTATCGTGTTCGGTTCTTCACTGAGCTTGATCGTCTTCCGGCGTCCTAAAGTACCTACATTTCAATAACATGAAATGATTTAGTCATACGGGGTTTAAATCATGTCCGAATGATGTCCGGGAAAACAATTGATTTTTTCAATTGAAAAACAAAATATATAAAAAATATCTCCACCGTAAATTACGCTGGGACCGTAATTTACGGTGGCACCTGGGTTCAAGCTTTTCTACCGTAAAACAGTAGACCTTCACCGTAAACAAATTATCTCCACCGTAAATTACGGTGGGACCGTAATTTACGGTGGACCCTGAATGACTCTGGTCTGCCGTAACACAGGGGTCTACCACCGTAACATTTTTGTTTTCCACCGTAAATTACGGTGGAGACTGTAATTTACGGTGGACTCTGTGATTTTGCCATTTGACTATTTTGTTGATTGTGCCCAAAACCGCATACCGTTTTAGACTATTTCTATCCTGTATGTCTGTAAATTCATTACGGGCATATTCATTTGATTATCATACCAACAATTGATTCACCGATCATACGGCTAAAAGTTTCTATGCTATTATTTATTCGACCCATTCCAACTATAAGTGTATATTTCCAGTTTCTTATTCTAAGACCTTTTAGATACCATAACCCAAGTTCCCGGGCTTGTACATCTTGGTGTGTTTGCGCTATTCATGACTTTGTGTTCCCTTGGGACTAATAGCTCGTTTCCTCGGAATTCAACATTCCGTTTTAAACAGCCTTTTCAACATACCCCCATTTATTATTCCAATATCCTGGATTCACAACTTAAAGTATCATAGCTAGGTTCATAAGCTTAGTGCAATCCCACACTTAACAACTTACGAAACCATCATATCACTATTGTCATGATTCATTTTATGGTATATATTCAACCCGTTTGACTATCTAGTGAAAACCATCACTTCATTAACAAGTCAAACCCAATCCCAAGTCTTTATTTTGCCCCGTTTGATGTTCAAGTGAACTACGCCACTTTAGAACACGTCAAACGCATCCTTTACACTACGATTCTGTCTATACACTAAACTCAACCATATATGCATAATTTAACGAGACTCAAGTCACGTACCTTTAGAGCACTCCCTTCAAGCGCGTATCTCCTCCTCTGGCTTGTCCACTTGACGATCCGGATGCTTGGCCTAAAGAGTTTAATTCAACTTACATTTAGAACCCTTTTCGTAATTATAAACACATAAAGGCCACAATAGTCAATTATATGTTTTTATTCGATTTTCAACATATTAATTCCCCACATAGGCATTTCAACAAACACCTAGTGGGTCAAACTTGCACATGATTGTTACCAAGTTTATGACTTGTTAACTTGTCTAAATCAACTTCAATTAGGCAAATATATACATATTTTCAACCGAAATATTTCAGAGATTATCACATAATTTCAGTTTACACTAATCAAAAGTCTTAGTCTTAGTGCTTATCAAGTTCTACTAACTTGGTAATCACCCACTATAGTGATTAAGAACCTTACAATCATCATGCAAGATTTTGACAAGAATTCATCTAGGGTTTATCCCTAAACCTTATATCTCTTCCAATTTCATTCATGCATGACACAATCAAGCTCAATTTCAACTTTTCATGATTTGTCTAGAACTTGAGATGAATCGAAAATACCAAAAATTTATATACCTTATGATCCCTACAACAAGGAGACCACTAATCCATATTCAGATTTTGATTTGAACTTGATTTGAGCCTTCAATTTGTGGTTTTTGTGAATACTAGGGTTTTGGAGAATGGGGGTCGCCCTTCTCTTGCTTCTGATCGACCAGACATCCCCAAATGGGGTGTTTGGTTTTGTTTTTAATTAAAAATCAATAATACAAGTTTCAATTTTTACAACATGAGCCCCTCCACTTTTGTTTAACATATAGTTTGGTCATTCTAACCCTATTTCGAGTTATTTCTAGACTTCTAGTTAACTAGGTTATAATTCCCTAGTTAAATAAATTCTTGTTTATTTATACTTTATAACTCTAATATAAAGTTTTATATTTTCGGGATGTTACAAGTCCACCCCCCTTAAAAAGGGTTTCGTCCCCGAAACCGAATTTATGTACCAAATAGTATGGGGTAGAGCCGTTGCATCTCTTCTTCGGATTCCCATGTGGTATCCGCACCCTTCCTGTGTTCCCATTTAACCTTCACTTGGTTAATCACTTTGTTCCTCAAACTCTTCTCTTTACGATCAAAAATCGCAATTGGTTTTACTGCATAGTTGAGGCTGTTATCCACCACGATATCATCATAGTGGATACGAGCAGTTTCGTCTGCTAAACATTTTTGGAGATGTGACACGTGGAAAGTGCTATGAATCCCACTCAACTCCTCGGGTAGTTCGAGACGATAAGCTACTTTGCCAACCCGTTCGGTGATCCTGAATGGTCCGATAAATCTGGGGCTCAACTTCCCTCTTTTTCTGAACCGTATTATTCCTTTCCACGGCGATACTTTCAGCATTACCTTATCGCCCACTTGAAACTCAATCGCCCTCTTTCGTTTATCCGCGTATGACTTTTGTCGATCCTGAGCCGCTTTTAAGTGAGTTCGGACCATGTCGATCTTCTCATTCGTAGTTCGGATTATATCAGTAGGTGCTAGTCCTCGTGGACCCACTTCTCCCCAACACACCGGGGTTCGACACTTTCTACCATATAACATCTCATACGGGGCCATTTTAATGCTCGATTGGTAGCTATTGTTATATGAAAATTCGACCAAGGGTAGATAGACATCCCAACTACCCCCAAAGTCAATAATGCAAGCCCGCAGCATATCCTCCAACGTTTGTATTGTTCTTTCACTCTGCCCATCCGTTTGTGGATGGTAAGCGGTGCTAATGAACAGTTTAGTCCCCATTTGTTCTTGGAAGTCACGCCAAAAATTCGAAGTGAACCTAGTATCTCTGTCTGACACAATGGATATCGGTACCCCATGACGTGCTATGATTTCATTGGTGTACACCTCTGACATCTTCTCGGATGTATAAGTCTCACGAATCGGAATGAAGTGAGCACTTTTTGTCAATCTATCCACGACTACCCATATAGCATCAAACCCGCGGTTGGTTTTGGGTAATTTGGTTAACAAATCCATAGTGATTTGTTCCCATTTCCAAACTGGGATGTCCAATGGTTGCAACTTACCATATGGCTTTTGGTGCACCGGTTTGACTTGCAAGCAGGTCAAACACTTCTCCACATATTTCACGATGTCTCTTTTCATTCCTGGCCACCAAATAATTTCGTTTTAAATCGTTATACATCTTGGTCGCCCCCGGATGTATTGAATAACGAGATTTATGGGCCTCGTCAAGTAGAAGTGCCTTGGCCCCACATGAGTTTGCAACCCAAATTCTCCCAAATCGAGTTTTTAATCCTTGATTATTATCCGCCAGGTCTTTTAACTGCCCAACTATTCTTTCCCTTTTCACATTTTCTTCCTTTATTGCTTCAATTTGAGATTTCCGAATTTGCTCAAGCAAACCCGATGTCACAATTAGTTGCATCGATTGTACTCGAATAGACGTATAATCTGTCTTTCGGCTCAACGCGTCTGCCACTACATTAGCCTTCCCGGGGTGGTAATGTATTTCACAATCAAAGTCTTTGACGGTTTCTAACCACCGCCTCTGCCTCATATTTAATTCCTTCTGATCGAAGAAATACTTCAAGCTTTTATGGTCGGTAAAGATAGTGCATTTCACCCCATACAAATAATGCCTCCATATTTTCAAGGCGAACACCACCGCTGCCAACTCGAGGTCATGGGTAGGATATCTCTTCTCATGAGTCTTTAGCTGCCTCGAGGCATAGGCTATAACCTTGCCCCGCTGCATCAAAACGCAGCCAAGCCCCGAATGTGATGCATCTGAGTAAACTACCATGTCGTCTGTTCCATCCGGTAATGACAATACCGGTGCATGGGTCAGTTTTTCCTTAAGCGTTTGGAACGCCCTTTCTTGATCATTACCCCAGTTAAACTTTTCGTCCTTACGGGTTAATTTGGTTAATGGCATAGCAATTTTGGAGAAATCCTGTATGAATCTCCGATAATAACCCGCAAGCCCCAAAAAGGTTCTGATCTCCGAAGGATTCTTCGGTGGATCCCATCTCGCCACGGCTTCTATCTTTGACGGGTCTACTAACACCCCGTTTGCACTAATGATGTGCCCGAGAAATTGTACTTCTCGCAACCAGAAAGCACATTTTGAGAACTTTGCGTACAATTTCTCTTTTCTGAGCGTCGCTAATACTTCACGCAAATGATTTGTATGTTCCGCTTCATTCCTCGAGTATATCAAGATGTCATCAATGAACACTATTACCGACTTATCTAGCATAGGCTTACAGACCTGGTTCATGAGGTCCATGAAAGCCGCGGGTGCATTAGTTAACCCAAAGGACATCACAAGGAACTCGTAATGTCCATACCGTGTACGGAAAGCCGTCTTCGGTATATCTTCCTCCTTGACTTTCAACTGATGGTATCCCGATCTAAGGTCAATCTTGGAGAACCAACTTGCGCCTTGCAATGGATCAAATAAATCGTCGATTCTTGGGAGTGGGTATCGATTCTTCACCGTGAGTTTATTTAACTCCCTATAATCGATACACATGCGAATGCTCCCATCCTTCTTTTTCACAAATAGTACCGGTGCGCCCCACGGAGACACACTAGGCCGGATAAACCCTTTGTCTAACAGATCTTGAATTTGCGACATCAATTCTTGTAATTCTGATGGCGCAAGTCGATACGGCGCCTTGGCCACAGGTTTCGCGCCCGGAACCAATTCGATCCCGAACTCTACCTCCCGTTCGGGCGGTACTCCCGGTAGGTCCTCCGGAAATACTTCGGCATATTCGCGTACCACCGGTACATCTTCAATCTCTAGTGATCTCTTGTCTGATTCGTTCGCGTATATCATGAATGCCCTACAACCGTGCCTCATGAGCTTGCGAGCTTTTAGCATTGAACACATAACGGGATTACCCCTCTTTTCGCCGTATATGGTAACATATTTTCCACTTGGAGATGTTAGTTTTATCTCCTTACGGAAACATACGACTCTCGCATGGTATCGGGATAGCCAATCCATCCCGACTACTACTTGGAATTCCCTCATCGACATAGGAATCAAGTCTATTGAATATTCTTCATCGTCAATGTTTATCTTACAATCTCGACATACATCACACACAAGGAAACTTTTGTTATCACCTATTTCTACTTCTAATGGCATAGGCAATTTTGTTAGTACAAAAGAAGGATGTCGAATAAATCCATGTGAAACAAAGGATTTATTCGCACCCGTATCAAATAACACATGTGCAGGAATTGAATTTATGGCAAATATACCTGAGACCACATCGGGCTCTGTTTTTGCCTCCACTGCTGTTAACTGGAAAGATCTTGCCTTTACTCTTGGTGTCTCAGTGTGTGTATTCTTGTCATCTTTCTTTCCGATCAACTCTGGGCACTCAGATTTCTTGTGACCCGGTTGGTAGCATTTGTAACACACCGACACCTTCCCCGGGCACAATGCAGCCGTGTGCCCCGTTTTCCCACATATAGGACACGGTTTGTCCTTGAACCGACACTCACCTTTGTGCCCCTTCCCGCATATCTTGCAGTTTGATGACCCGCTTTTCCCTTCTTGTTTCTTTGAGGATTCTGTTGTGCGCGCCTTTTTCGTTGGGCTTGGATTGACTATCTGCGCCCTTCTTTCACCTCTTTCAATCTGTTTCTTCAACTCTATCTCCCGTTCCCGAGCAACGTTTATAATCTCGGTGAGAGTCTCATACTTTGAAGGAGTCATAAACTCCCTATACTCTGCGCTCAACATATTATAATAATAATATATTTTCTGCTCCTCATTCGTTATCAATTCATCACAAAACTTCATCTTATCCATGAACATTCCCGTGATTTTATCAATAGATTCACCCTTGTGTCGAAGCTGCATGAATTCTTCCTTGATCTTGTTAATGACTGCCTTGGGACTGTGATGTTTAAGAAACGGCGTCTTAAACTCATCCCATGTCATAGCTTTAGCCGCTTCGCTTCCAATTTCTTTCTTCTTGTTATCCCACCAGTCTTTCGCTTGACCCCTTAACTGACCCGTGCCATAGGCTACGTAGTCGTCTGGATCACAATGAGTCCTTTTGAATACTCCATCCATATCGCTTAGCCACCGCTGGCATATTATCGGGTCAACCTCCCCATTGTAAATTGGCGGTTTGCACGCCATGAACTCTTTATAAGAACAAGATTTTCGTCCTCCCGACTTCTCCTTTGCTAAATTGGTATTATCCTCCAATTTCTTGATTCTTTCTTCCACCACTGATTATACCGTGTTTTGGATTTTGTCGATGAAACCCGACAGACTGTTTTCGATTGGCTTCCCTACCTCTTCAGCAATCACTTCTCTCGTTTGCTCGGTGACTCTTGGCACCGCATTATCATTACCTTTATCCGTCATCTTTAACTGAAAATGTTTACATCAAGCGTTAAACATTTCATCTATTGCATATGGTTTATTTACTTTGGTTTATTCAAGTTCATAACTTGTTTTTACCGCTCTTATTTAATGCACTTTCCGGGTTTAAGTGTATTAACACGCGCTTCCCATGCATATCTACTCATCATTCCCTTTTTATACTTAGTAACTCTACTTAGAACAATTAATTCTTACCGGATGCTTGATCAAGCTTTAACCGAACACTTTGTTGACAACCTTAAGCTCTGATTACCAACTTGTAACACCCTTAATATTTGGACGGAATTTAATTAATAATTATATTAATTTCATACTAATCATAGTTTACAAAAACTTTTCGTGTTTAAAGACCATACATATTTGTGATAGTACCCAAAACAAATCTAAAATAGTACATAACAAGTTTTAAGTTAACCCTTGCTAGTCAACTATCAACTAGTTTAAAGGATTCAAAACACGGTTAACAAACCATTTACAACACGATTAAAATCTAGACAAAGTTAAGTTTGGTGCGGAAGCTTCAAAATGCGTGTTCGGTTCTTGACAATGTACTTGATCACCATCCGGGAGGACCTCATCCATACCTAGGGTCAAACCACTAAAAACATTAGTTTTGACATTAATACAATACATATAAACGAATAACGACATCGAAAAGTGACAAATAAAATACGAGTTTTCTGGGCTCCACCGTAACTTACGGTGTCTACCGTAAGTTACGGTAGACCCTGAATGACTCTGGTCTGCCGTAACACAGGAGTCTACCACCGTAACATTTTTGTTTTCCACCGTAAATTACGGTGGAGACCGTAATTTACGGTGGACTCTGTGATTTTGCCATTTGACTATTTTGTAGATTGTGCCCAAAACCGCATACCGTTTTAGACTATTTATATCCTGTATGTCTGTAAATTCATTACGGACATATTCATTTGATTATCATACCAACAATTGATTCACCGATCATACGGCTAAAAGTTTCTATGCTATTATTTATTCGACCCATTCCAACTATAAGTGTATATTTCCAGTTTCTTATTCTAAGACCTTTTAGATGCCATTACCCAAGTTACCGGGCTTGTACATCTTGGTGTGTTTGCGCTATTCATGACTTTGTGTTCCCTTGGGACTAAAAGCTCGTTTCCTCGGAATTCAACATTCCGTTTTAAACGGCCTTTTCAACATACCCCCATTTATTATTCCAATATCCTGGATTCACAACTTAAAGTATCATAGCTAGGTTCATAAGCTTAGTGCAATCCCACACTTAACAACTTACGAAACCATCATATCACTATTGTCATGATTCCTTTTATGGTATCTATTCAACCCGTTTGACTATCTAGTGAAAACCATCACTTCATTAACAAGTCAAACCCAATCCCAAGTCTTTATTTTGCCACGTTTGATGTTCAAGTGAACTACGCCACTTTAGAACATGTCAAACGCATCCTTTACACTACGATTTTGTCTATACACTAAACTCAACCATATATGCATAATTTAACGAGACTCAAGTCACGTACCTTTAGAGCACACCCTTCAAGCGCGTATCTCCTCCTCCGGCTTGTCCGCTTGACGATCCGGATGCTTGGCCTAAACAGTTCAATTCAACTTACATTTAGAACCCTTTTCGTAATTATAAACATATAAATGGCCACAATAGTCAATTATGCGTTTTTATTCGATTTTCAACATATTAATTCCACACTTAGGCATTTCAACAAACACCTAGTGGGTCAAATTTTCACATGATTATTACCAAGTTTATGACTTGTTAACTTGTCTAAATCAACTTCAATTAGGCAAATATATACATATTTTCAACCGAAATATTTCAGAGATTATCACATAATTTCTGTTTACACTAATCAAAAGTCTTAGTCCTAGTGTTTATCAAGTTCTACTAACTTGGTAATCACCCACTATAGTGATTATGAACCTTACAAACATCATGCAAGATTTTGACAAGAATTCATCTAGGGTTTGTCCCTAAACCTTATATCTCTTCCAATTTCATTCATGCATGACACAATCAAGCTCAATTTCAACTTTTCATGATTTGTCTAGAACTTGAGATGAATCGAAAATACCAAAAATTTACATACCTTATGATCCCTACAACAAGGAGACCACTAATCCATATTCAGATTTTGATTTGAACTTGATTTGAGCCTTCAATTTGTGGTTTTTGTGAATACTAGGGTTTTGGAGAACGGGGGTCGTTCTTCTCTTGCTTCTGATCGACCAGACATCCCCAAATGGGGTGTTTGGTTTTGTTTTTAATTAAAAATCAATAATACAAGTTTCAATTTTTACAACATGAGCCCCTTCACTTTTGTTTAACATATAGTTTGGTCATTCTAACCCTATTTCGAGTTATTTCTAGACTTCTAGTTAACTAGGTTATAATTCCCTAGTTAAATAAATTCTTGTTTATTTATACTTTATAACTCTAATATAAAGTTTTATATTTTCAGGATGTTACAAGCTTCTTGAGAAGCCCTGTGTTCTTCCTCCTTTTTACAGTCAGATGAGCCATTTTTAAAATGCAAAATCAAATATCATATAGATAAAGAAACAAAAACAAAAATACTTTTATTAGATGGTTTAACAAAGCATATTACATGAAAACAGTTACCTTCCTATGAGATCCATGCATGTATACTCGTCATGAGGAAAAAGGTATCTCATATCAACTCTCCCTGCTATTATCTAAAACAAAAGAAACTTAAAAAAAGCATATAAAAATAGAGCAAAATGCCATTTTCGTCCTGATTAGTAGCTTCAAGCCAATAAATCTTCTCCCTTAATGCCTGAAATAAAACACCAGATTTTTTTTAATAATTCATAGCTATATTTTATGAAAAAAGAATTATCACGCATGTTAACACACGTACCTATAATTCAAGCGTTGAACCACCACCACGAGCACAAAGTTCTGCCTGCAAACACTCTAATTGTTGTCTCATTTTTAACATTTCACTTGACATTAGATCTCTGTTCACCACCGGCTTATTTTGAATGTTCGTTGCACGATTAGCATACTTTAACGTGTTCAAAGTTTCCTTAGCTTTTATATCAGCCGGACTAACGCAAGCTGGGAACAAATAATTATTAAATTAACAATTTTATGCAAAATCTAATACCTTTGTAACAAAATAGTACAATTAGGATCTAAAAAAGTTACCAATCGTAACAGCGTTTATATCAGCCGGTCTAACGCAAGCAGGCTAGTTGAGTATGTATTATCTACAATAGAATTCTTGTTCTAAGAAAAATTTATCATTTCAAACCTGTAAGAGGCGCGTAAGTTTGCTATCACGATATCGAACATGAGCACCTTCTTTCCGTTTCTTTTTATCGCCAAGGGCACTAATGACATTTCCTAGCGCAAGAAGGCCCTTGTTAATATGAACCCCTGTTTCCAAAACACACAAAAAAGAAGAAAAAAATCACGTTTGTATTTTTAGTATCAGGCATAGCGAACAGCCTAACACAACTAATAATCGTTATGAGTACCTTCTTTCAATTGCATGACATCTGAACCTGTTCTTTTAGCCCGTTCTGATCCAGCAAGATCCACTAAATGCAACTTAGCACAAAGATACTCATCACTTATAGATTCATTCAAATTATTATCACCAGAATTTGTTTTGCGTATCTGTAATTGCTCTGGGAATAACATAGCCATTTAGCATAATCATTGGTTGATAAAACAGATAGATTACACACTGAAAAAATGCAGAATAAAGGGTCACCCCTAGGCCCTAACTATACCCTTAATCGAACATATAGTCCCTGGAGTTGCATAGCCCTCTCTTTGTCAAGCTGCTGTTCTAAAACAGGTACCAGCAGTGCAAATTTGACCTGCTTGCTAGCAGCCCGATTCATTGCATTAGGCGGAAGCCCTGTTGCCATTGCTTGTTGATTGCCCATTCTATCAATTCAAATCATTTATTTCTGCTCCGTCAATTTCAGATTCAAGTTCACCTAATTACTCGGAGGATTTTAACATCACACTAAGACACAATATAACCCATATATCAAATCATGAATTTCCTCACTTTCAGATTCAAGTTAACCTACTAAATACTCGGAGGATCTAAACATTACACTGAGTTGCAAATATGCAATATAAACAGTACATGAAATCATGTATTTCCGCTAAGTCAATTTCAGATTCAAGTTAACCTAACTACTCGAAGTATCCAAAATTCAGTAACGTAAGAGCAACAGAAGATTAGAAACTTACTCAGCCAGATCGCCTAACTGACGGAGGAGTTCGACGAGTCCGGCGACGGCGACGCCGTCAAGCACCGCCTTCGGATCTTCTATATTTGTCTCCGTGTACAGCAGCTCGCGTCAAGCACCGCCGTCAAGCACCGCCTAACTGATGAAGTTTTCGCGTTCAGGAGAAGCCACCATGGATGCCGATCTCAGAGCTCGGATACGCTTTCTCTTTCTCTCTCTACTAACCTTTTTTAGTTTTGTTTTTGCAATGTCGAATAAGCAGATCGGAGAGAGTGAAACAGAGCGTGTGCGTCATCTTTCGTCGTCGCCGATTTCACCATTTGGGAGGTGGAGCCTAGGGATTTATCGAGTACTTCTCTCCAGGGCAGGTTTTCTTGTGGGAGGTTTTGAGAGGGAGAGAGAGAACGAAAGAGAAAGAAGGCAGTGGTTTGAAATTTGAAATGAGATTTTGTGTTTTGAGAGAGAGACAGGTGAAGAGACACGGATTTGAATTATAAAAATTTTATTTATTGTATTATTAATATTAATATTAAATAAAATTGTTATTTATGACATGATCAACGCCTAAGTGGCATGCCTAGATGATTAACAAGTATGCAAAATTACATCAGCTCTACTTCTCCTTTTATATATAAGTAGATAAAGATTTGTTGTAGTTAAAACAATAATTATTTTAAAGAACAAACAACTAAAAAGATATATAAAGGCTCAAACTATCTACACACCAAGTGTGTAGATAGCCACCCCATAAAGTTCTTTTTTGTCCTATATGCACACCCTGCAGTGTCGAGCTGTGGCCAAAGCGCGGCGTTTTGGTCCGGTAAATCAGACAAAGACTGACGGGTCTGTTGACCGGACCAAAACTAGGCGTTTTGGTCCTGTCAACCAGACACCCGGTCAGTCTTTTGTCTGGTTGACAGGACCAAAACGCGGACAAAGCTCGGTGTTTTGGTCCGATCAACAGACCCGTCAGACACCCGTCAGTCTTTGTCTGGTTGACCGGACCAAAACGCCGCGCTTTGGACACAGCTCGACACTGCAGGGTGTGCAGTGCATATAAGACAAAAGCCCCCTTTTTGGTGTGCATATAGGCACATTGGTGTGCCAATAGGTACACCCTATATAAAAGCTTGAAGTTAAAGCTATTCTGGGATGGGTGGGGGTTGGGACAGGTAAGGGGCCTTAGCAAAACTTGGGGTTTTAAATCTCTTTTGGAACCCTAGTCCTGCCAAAAATCGTGTACATCACGACCTTCATGTTCACACTAAGTCATGGCTGCATCAAGAGGAAGGGAAGGGATCACCTATCCATCGGTCTCTTAGTAGCCCTCATGTTTGAATTCAAGTTTGGTTGATGGTTCATGCGAGCACAAGTTGTTAGGATCGGAGGCTCTAGTGATTGTGCTTGTTTGTATAAATTGAGCAAATCAATAGAAATGAACAAAGTTTAAGTGCAGCGGAAATAAAAAACAAACTTTGTAAACACAATCAAAGGAGAATATAGTTTGATAAACATTTGCTTTTCATAAAGTCAAAAGATTACAATTCAGAGCAAAAGATTACAATGCAAGCTTACAAACTAAACTCCCCCTCAGCCTGATACCCCAAAGTTGGTTGCACAAGATGAAAGGATTGAATTGAGGAGAAGAACTCACTCAAAACGATCAAATGTAACAGTACAGAGTACTGTTCCATTTATAGACAATCCAAACTACTGAGGCATCTCAGCTGACGTCACCATGAAAGCGACGTGTAACAGCCTAACAACCTGTATCCACTGTTCTTATACAAACACTGCTAATCTTAACCACTAACTATACATAAAGCAGATGACATACTAAACTACTGCTCTCTCTTTACATCAGTGCTTTCCTCAAGGTTGATCAGTCCTTGATTGGGCAGTGCTTTGTCATCAGTATATTGTACCAGCAGTGCTTAGTTCTCAGCAGTCTTCTGGGCTTCATTAGTAGTTTTGAAGAACAGCAGTAGTTGTATCCGGGCAATGGATATAAGACCATCAGCTGTTATAATCACTTTCAAGGGAGAAGACTTAGTGTAAATAGCTGCTTATTGTGAATCAACTGTTGTGAACCGGTTTTGGCTTTCATTATATGTTCCTCTGGTAGGGTTCAATCCCAATAATCTCCCCTTGGAACAGATAATGCCAAAACCCTTCATTATTCTGGATTTTTATTTCTCATCAGAAGTTCCCTTGCTTGTCTTTTAAATTCTTTGGAAGTTGTGTCATCCTCATCCCTGCACAATGAAAGGTCAAGGAGATCTTGTAGATCTTCAACACCAAGGCCCAGTGCTTCTTTCCTTGATATGTACTTCATTTCACCATTGGATCTGACCAGGGTCAATACATGGGTCTTTTGATCAGATAACCACTTTAGTATTTTTAATCTCAATAGGTTTCTTGGGAGAGATTTATTTGCAGATGAGCTTGAAGATTTTGGCCTTGAGAAAAATTGTAAAGCAGTATCCTGAACTTCAGACATTCGTTTAAAAGCTTCTTCTATGACTTCATTTGCTGCAGCTATGTCTTCTGCAGCTTCTTGTTCAATCAGCTCTTGCCTTTTTCTTTGTTCAAGTTCAGTGTCTGAGATATCTGTTGCAGGTTTGGTTAATACCTTTTTGACAAGGTTTTGAAGGCTCACTGAGCTCTCTTCTTTTAGACCCATTTTGATGGCTTCTGTGAAGTACTCAGCTTCTTTTTCCTTTTCTTCTTCACTAGTCAGCTGTTTTCCCTTTTCTTGTTTTTTCATAAGGATAGGATTATCTGCTGATGTGATCAGTGACTTAAGAGCATTTAGCTGTTGCTCTATCTTGTTGTAGTCTAGATTTTTAGAAGTGTCTGAGACTGTTATCCTTCTTTTCTTCAGCCGTTCATAAGCCCCGCCGGTATACTGCTTTTTCCATTTTGCAATGGCTTCAGCAGTATCCACCTTAGCATCTATCAGTTCCTCTTTCTTCTTTTTGTACTCGGATGTAAGATCAGCAATAAGCCTTTTGTATTTGTTCCAATTAGGAGCCGTCTTCTTCTTTCCTGGATCATTTTTAATCTTTTCAATTCTGTTAGCTTCATGCTTTAAAGCGATCATTGGCCATTCTTGAAAATGTTTTTCTTCAGCTGAATAGAATTTTTCTTTCATTATATATGCAAGATATTCTTTTCTCATTGCTTTTCGTTGATCTGTTTTTTCTTTGCTCAGATCTTGTGCAAAGTCTTCCATTAGCTTGACTTTTGTGAGCAAGAGTACCATTCTTTCTGCAATGGCTTCATCACCTTCATCTTTGCATTCAAGTTTAGCTCTGATCTTAGCTTGCCTTGCTTTCATCTCGAGATATTCATCCATGTTTTCTGGGACTATGAAGCCAATGAGAGAGGGAAATCTTCTTTTTGAAGGATCTTCGTCGTTGTAAAATTGTCTCATCTCATTTTTCACGGCTTCTAGTTCCAGTGGATATTTTGCGGCAACAGGATCATATTTTTCATCAGTAGCCTGAGTTGTTTCTCTTTTTCTTTTGTGAAGCTTTGGAGGGAATTTTGGTTGTGATGTAGGAAGGATGAGAGCAGTGGTGGATGGTTGACTAACAGCTGTTGAAACAACTGGTGTCTCAACCTCTGTTGTCATTACATCTACTGATGTGTCAGTAGTTGTCTTCTGCTTTTGAGCAGGGGTTGAAGGCGGTGAAGTTGTTTTTGGTAATGTTGATGGAGAATTATCATCAGGAATGAAAACCCTTCTCCTTTTTATTGTAGGAGAGGCTGATGATGTCTTGGGTGGATCAGTGGTTTGAGTGATGGAAAGTGTCTGACTAACAGCTGTTGAAACAATTGGTGCTTCAACCGCTGTTGTCATTACAACAGATGTTGTAACATCTGGTGTCTTCTATTTTATGATAGGAGGTAATGGTGGTAGGGCAGTGGTAGTGTGTGTTGTAGTGGTGTGTGTTGAAGATATGGCAACTGTTTGACAAGCAGTTTTTGAAACCACTGTCGTATTAGCTGTTTGGATGGAAGTTGGAGATTTTGTGGTTTGAGGTTTAGAGCCTTTTAGAGGTGGTTTAGATGTCTGTTTTTCTTGTTCTGGTTCAATATACAGGCCATCTTCTATTCCCTTCTTTTTCAACTTGATTTTCTCCCCCTTTTTGGCATTATCTGCAAGGGGTTTATCCATGAAAAGGATAGTAGAGAGAGCTTTTCCAGTGGTGCTTTGGATGCTGGCCTTTATAGCCTTAATGTCTGCTTGAGTATCTTTGAATCTTGATTCCACCATGTTTGTCATCATTTGTACATGTATTGCATGCTGCTGATCAGCCATTTGTTTTTTGTCTTTCAAGCAAGGGTTGGAATAAGTTCCATAACTCATTTGCAGTAGGTGCAGGTTGTGTAGGTGCTTGAGCTGGAGCAACAGTGGATTGTGCTTTTTGAGCGTTTAACAACTGCTGCACCATATCCTTTATCTCAGCAACTGATGTTTCAAGTTTTTCAACTCTGCCCGTCAATTCCTGATATTTTGAATCATCACCCACGTTAATGGGATCATCTGAATCCCCACCAGCAGTGGTTGTATCAATGTGTGACTTAGGAACCGAGTCCGAAAAATCACCCATTGATGCCCCTTGTTCTTGGTACTGGGGACTTCTTTCTTCAGCACTTGATAATCCTTTGATGGTACCAGTGGACAAAATAGCCTCACTAGTGGTTATCAGTGGTGCTATGGAAGAAATTGCCTTCAAGGGAGTCTGACTAATGAAACAATTGTCCAAATGTAGATCTGTTGATCCAACGTTTGTAGTTGCTGCTCCACTTGAACTACTGACAGGAGTTACTTGTAACTCCTGCAGTGTAACCTCCTCAATTGTTGGTGGGATAGCAGGTGTAGTAGCATCAGACCCAGTCACTTGTGGGGGTATACTCTCAGTGACAGGTGATAGAGAGGAACTGGTTTGTGTCTGAGCTATAGCAACTGCATGCAACAAGGGTATTATTGATTGTGGCATTATGATTGGTGAGGGTATGGGTGTTGAAAGAGACATGTCCTTGGGATCAGGACTGAGGAAGATGGATCCGATTAGGTCCAGAGCTTCATATTGTGGGGTCCCTGTGCTTACAACCTGATCCTTTTGTGAGGATGCAGGAGGAGTTTTAGGTAAAGGTGGAGATCTTTCTACCAACTGCTGTGAGGAAGTAGCAGCAGTGGTTTGTGGTGACATTTGTGTTGTCACTGGCAGTTGCTTTGGGATCTCATCTTCCAGAGTTGCCTTTTTCTTGAGTTTGGTGGGCTTTTTGTAAGATTTCTTTTTGGTCTTTTTGGTGGTGGCAGGTGTGGGTTTCAAAGCAGTGGTTGTGCTGCTATGATCACCTGGAGCAGTGGGCTCAGCAGCAGATGTCTGAGGAGCAGTGGTAACTGCTAAATTCTGCTCAGACACCTCTGCTTTTGTTTTTATAGGTGCCAACATTCTAGTGAATGTTTCAGGTGTTAAACCTTTTATTTGAAAATAAACACCTTGTTTGAGCAAATTTTCATTTTCTTTTTCAAATTTTTGTTTAAAATAATAGCTTAGAAACCTTGGAAAAAGTAGAAATGATTTGCTATCAACATTCTTTACCAAATCATTAAAGATCTCCTGGGAATAGTTGTAATTTTCATTATTTAAAATAGCGTAACCCAGACATTGAATCTTCAATGGTATTTCGTTAAAAGCTATTGTTTTATTTGAAACACACATCAAAAGTGTGTGAAATAAAAACCTTGGTGCAGAAGGGAAGTAACCTTTTTGTAAGGTATCTACCTTTGATTTTTCTGCATACCCTCTTTTCAGAAAATCAGTTTTCATCTCGTCTTTGGGAAAAGAAGTTTTACCTTTCTGATCATCGAGCTTAAAGACTTCTGAAATTGATAGTGGAGAAATTTGAACTGCTTTACCCTGTATGGAGGAGTTGATGGCTACTACTTTATCGTCTTGTTTTTCAAGGGTAGCATTTTTCCAAAACTCTCTCTGGGTTTACAAGTAAATGGGAGCATCTACCGTTAACAAAGTTTTGTACTTTGATTCAGATAAAATGTCGATGATGGAATCGAAGGTGTGGTTGTTTGTGGGTTTTGTGAGTAGACCCAAATGGTTATGAGGGGATTTGTATGGTATTTCAACGGATTCAGCGGCCGTTTGAGCGACCTCTTTGGAAGATGATGGTGATTTTGTTTTTTATTTTGATTTTGATTTCGTCATTTTGAAAAGGAAGAAGAAGAAGAACAGAGAATGATTTGGGATGAAGAGTGATTTGAGAAGAAAAGTTGGAAACTGCTTTGAGAAGAGAATTTTTGAATTCAATTCGACAGTGTAAAACCTTGTTTGGGGTTTTGATCAGGGTTTTATTTAGGGAAAAAGTAAGTGCTGATGTGGCAGCAGTTACAAAGATCTGAAGGCTAAAAACTGACCACGTGTCAACCTCTGATGAAATGGATGAAGAGTGGAGGACAGTTGTTTTAAGAGCCACTGATGAAGCAGGCATCAGTGGTTACAACGGTAATAATATGATAACAGTGGATGATTTTTACTATCAGTGGATAGCATATCAGTGGATAAGACACTGATTTTGAGCATCAGTGCTTGCCAAGAAAATGAAAGAACAGTGGTTGACTTTCAGCAGTGGACAATATTTAGGAAGCAGATGTTTGAACAAAACAGTGATTAGGGTTAAGGTAATGGTAAGGATTTGAAGATTAGTATATCAGCAACTGTTAGTGCACCGGTGGATAAGCTTTTACACAGATTTTCATTCAAAGTTTTGCCACAAGTCAAATACAGATTTTGAAACTTTTATAGAATCCTGACAGTGGTTTAGTATCCCAGATGATGAAAATTTTTTACCCAAGTATTTCAGGGTCTGTTAACAATCAATCTTTTGCCCAGTGTAAAAACAAACTTGAGATTGACATGACCTTGACACTTGTACCATTTCCTTTTGATCTATTTTGAGGATAAAATTACCAACAAAAAAAAGGTAATATATCCTGACAGGAGATTGAAACTTTTACTATCAAAAACCAGTAAAAAGTTCAAAATATATTATTCAAAAAAAATGAAGAATGATATATCCTGCTTTATTTAAGAAAATCCTTTTCCAAAAAAAATACTTAAAGGATTTCCGAAAACAACACCAAAAGGATCTGATATATTTTTCAATAAAACACATAATCATATCATTCTCAAGTTTTATGAAAATGGTCAGTGGTTTGACAATAGTGGTATGAAATTGTAAATCCATTTTGACCACTGTTTGGTACCATTTTCTTGTTGATTGATTGACAACAGAAATGAGGACACATGTTCACATGAGTTTTTGAAAACCCTGCTGTGGACTTTGTTACCATGTGAAGATTCTGAAAATTTGTCTAGTCCTCTTGTAACTTCATTCACTGGGAATGCTATTGTTACCTGAACTTTCATGAACCAATGATTGCACATAGTTGCTTAATGACCATTGTTACCCCAATCTTTGACTCTTAAGTGTTTTATGTTTATACTCTTTTCTTCTGACTTCAAAAGTCTTGAGATAAACACACTTCTGAGTTTTTGTGAATTTTCTTCTTCCCTTTTTATCCTTCCCATTCGTAAATAATGAAATACTTACTGGGAGGTCTTTATTGAAGGAATACTTAATCCAGAATCATTTTGCAGTAATGCTTTAAGAGAATTGGCCATATTTGTACAAATTTTTGACCAATCTCACATTACATATGATACAGACTATCCTGTTTTCTTAATGTATTTTAACAGAGTTGATTTGTTCCTTTTGAGGATCTCAACCTGTTTTCAACACATAAGTTCTTATGACTAAAGTTTTAATTTCCCTCTTTTTATGTTAGCAAAAACACTAATGTTTTATGAACATAGGCTTTTGTTAATCTGAGGTTCATACTTTAGCATCTAACATAGTGGCATCACAAGTTTCATAACAACAGTTGAAATCAATTTTGAAAAGAAGAAATAATACCATAGTTTAACAGACATCACTTGTTGTGTGAAATTTGGGTGTCTTATGACATCTTGGTTGTTTTACAGAGTGTTTGAATAACAGTTTTAAACGTGATTACTCGTTACTCTGTTTTTCAACTAAATACAACCAACCTTAGTATCAATGAATTTTGAGCTGAACAGTTATGTCAAATTGATTGTTAGATCGATTTTGACTGTCCTGGCTCTGATACCAATTGTTAGGATCGGAGGCTCTAGTGATTGTGCTTGTTTGTATAAATTGAGCAAATCAACAGAAATGAACAAAGTTTAAGTGCAGCGGAAATAAAAAACAAACTTTGTAAACATAATCAAAGGAGAATATAGTTTGATAAACATTTGCTTTTCATAAAGTCGAAAGATTACAATTCAGAGCAAAAGATTACATTGCAAGCTTACAAACTAAACTCCCCCTCAGCCTGATACCCCAAAGTTGGTTGCACAAGATGAAAGGATTGAATTGAGGAGAAGAACTCACTCAAAACGATCAAATGTAACAGTACAGAGTACTGTTCCATTTATAGACAATCCAAACTACTGAGGCATCTCAGCTGACGTCACCATGAAAGCGACGTCTAACAGCCTAACAACCTGTATCTACTGTTCTTATACAAACACTTCTAATCTTAACCACTGACTATATATAAAGCAGATGACATACTAAACTACTGCTCTCTCTTTACATCAGTGCTTTCCTCAAGGTTGATCAGTCCTTGATTGGGCAGTGCTTTGTCATCAGTAGATTGTACCAGCAGTGCTTAGTTCTCAGCAGTCTTCTGGGCTTCATCAGTAGTTTTGAAGAACAGCAGTAGTTGTATCCGGGCAGTGGATAGAAGACCATCAGCTGTTATAATCACTTTCAAGGGAGAAGACTTAGTGTAAACAACTGCTTATTGTGAATCCACTGTTGTGAACCGGTTTTGGCTTTCATTATATGTTCCTCTGGTAGGGTTCAATCCCAACACAAGTCTCATGGATTGATTTCTTGTTGGGTTTCGGTCTAGCATGTTACTCACGGTAGACACTCTTTTCTCTGCTTGGTTGAAGTATAACCTAAACGCATAAAAGTTTACGAAGATATTTCTTTCTTGGTGATAATAATTCCTTATAACCATGGTAGGGACATGGTTCCGTAATGCGTGATGATACTGGCCCGTGAGCAAGATTAGCGTATGAATAGCATGTATCGTGCATGGTAGGGGTTCGGTTTGGGTACGTGTCTTTTTTGTTAGAGTTTCAATGGTTAAGTTTGATGATGATGTTGGATTGTATTTTGATTTGTGAACACCTATTAGGATTGTTAACTCGATCGCGTGAGAGGATCTGTAGAGTTTTATTAACATGGAAGAATTCATAAATAGGTGGTTGATTACTTTGGATTGTGTTGCCCTTTGACGCTCTAGCCTCTTTTGATCTTGTGAGCGCTATAACAAAGGTGAGTTCTTGAGCCCACTGTTTTTAAAACTTTGGGCTAGTGTGCACGCAAAACTCATATGATTATTTTATGAAGGAAGTTATGAAGATTTTTATGTATGTATGAAATTCATGTTTACTGGTATGGTTTTTAAGCATGAAACATAAGTAGGGTTTTATATATGTATTTGTGTGAAGGCGAACACTGATTAGAATTATATATACTTATATTTATACCTATTTACACACACATATATATAATATATTTACACACACACTCAAGTCGCTTTTTGGTGAGGTGGACGAAAGACAGCGGAATGTTAAGGAGAGATAATGGTTTGATGTTGATATGGAAGAACTAGTAAAACCGACTTGTGTGAGGGGTGGGAAGAAAGAAAGAGTCGTTTTCAGATATCTCAGCGGGGCAATAGAGAGGATAAATGTTTTTTTCAGGTGTCAGGTTGGCACATTTTTAATCGCTGAGGAAGCTTTGATAATCTCAGAATTATAAAGGGTTTTCTGTGAAGTTTGAAGTTTGCACGTACGTCAAATCACCAAAGATAGATCTGATGAAGTTTTCCCAAAAAAAAAATAGTTGGGCAACCGACTTACAATAAGTACAATTTTCTAGTGTGATGTACTACCAGTATCACCCATTTATAACAATCAAAAAACAACACACAATATAACAACCAGAGATCAACTAAACAAACAATAAACAACAAGATCCACAAACAGCAAACTGTGTCAGAGGCCAGATTCCAAGTTCGTCACTCTATAGGTGCCTGGACAAGCATAACACATGTGCACAATCTACTATTACCAACAAAACAACAGAAATAATATGCACAATAACAATGCAACAGATAATCAAATAGACTCGATCAAGTGCCGGTCCGACTAGCCCGGTGACAGCAATACCTATGACTCAACAATAGAATGAATCAATGAGAAAACAATAAAGAGATTAAGAACAATCTCATAGTGGGTGCGTATAACTCCAAGCACAATTAGAAGTGTAGTTTTCAAGAACTACAAGATTTGACCCATAACAAGTCACAACAAATACTTCTGATTAGTTTGCCTTGAACCTTCTAGGGTATCAGAGACTAACACAGATCTTCTAATAAGCAACACACAAACCCTAGATAAGGATTTCTCTTCCCATATCTCACCGGCACAGATCCCAAGAATCCAGATCTACAATAACACCTCTCCGATCAAAGCTCTTGGGGCAAGAAACCTTAAACACAACACGAAAACAACAAAATATCATAAATCAACAAGCGGAAGACATATCAAGAGCTCTGTAGCTCTGATACCAGTAAAATGGTATGAAATCAACAGATCGACACACAAAAAAGCGAGAAAACAGGTGACAAATCTTTATTATTTACCCAAACCTAAAAAAACACCCCCAAATCCCTTGATCTTACATACTGTAAGATCTGAATACAAAATACAAAATCTGATCAACTCAGTTGATCTATAACAGTGATCACACACGATCACAAGATCTATCAAGGATCTTTCAGCAACTACACAAAATACAGGGGATACAACGAGAGAGAAACAGAGAAAATGTGTGTAAAAAATGGTGTGTGAATCCAGATTTAGGAGGGTTTTATATGGATCCAGATTTTTGGTTGGGTCGGGTTAGGGTATTTGGGGCTTCACTGTCAAGAATTTTAACCCGAAATTATGAGCGGGGAAATGAAATTGAGGAGCTCTAATAACATGCCACATCAGCCCAAATATTTTCACTTATTATATAGATAAGATAAGATTTCAAAAGCGTGCCATCTAACTCAAAATCAAGTGTTTACAGCTGCATTTCAAGGTTATTATTTCTTATTAGAATTTAGAAACATAAAGGAAAAAAAGAAAAAAAAAACGCAGTCAGTATGACACTAATGAATAACATAAAAAAATAAAACATACTTTAAAGTCGTTAAATAGAGTAAATTGTTGTTTTGGTCTAGGTGATTTATAGCAAATTGCTATATTTTACAAATATAAAAGTCTTGCAAATTACACACCAACGTTTCAATTTATTGCGATTTCAGTCTAAAGGACTAACTTCATCCACTTTGCTATTAAGTCCAAGTCACATGTCAAACATGTGATGGGCTATTTCGTAAAATTACATCTCAATGAAGAAAAAAATTAACCTTTCAATGGGTCAAAAAACTTGTTCATGTAAGGACCGAAAGAACAATTTACTATAAAACATATGGAACAAAACAATAAATTTCTCTCTAAGTTCCTTTTATGGGTTGGTAAATATAAATAATTTATTAGATTAATTATTAGTTAATGAATAATTAGTATGTTACCCGTGGGTAAGTAGCACCTATTTATACCAAAATATCGTATGAAATTGGACCATTAATTTTGCACGTAACGTATTTATACCAGAATAAAGTATAATATTGGACCATTGATTTTATTAAACTTATTAGTAGACATTTTAGTTTTGTTTAACAAAACTCTTATCTACCATTCGCTATCATAATTTCTCTTCATTGTCATATCATCTTAATCACATTCTCTCAATCACTTAAAGTTTCTTTAATCACACCCCGCTTGCGGTATGAGCATATAATATATATATGTGTGGGCGCTCGAGAGGGGGGGGGGGGGGGGGGGGCAAAAGTGAAAGTGCACTAATTTTAACGTTATTTTACTAGTTTTGTGAAAAGAATGTTAAAAGAGAGGGATGGTTAATCATGCATCATGTGGTGGTGTTGATAGTCGAAAGACAAGGGGGTACATGCACTAATCGGCAGTTGTCTCAATTGCTAAGTGTTATGTGTCTTATGTCCAAGGCTTGATGCAAAACTATTATCGAGCCGGGGGTCTCACTAGAAGCAGGCTCTATATTCCTATGGGGTAGAGGTAAGGTTGTCTACATCTTACCATCCTCAGACCTTACCTTAGCTTTGCTATTGGTGGGATTTACTGAGTATGATGATGATGACGAAGACTTAAAGTTTCTTTAATCAACCAAAGCAACCACAGCATCACATTCTCTCAATCACTTAAAGTTTCTTTAATCAACCAAACCAACCCCATCATATCGTATTTTCAAATCATAAATAACTTTTTGGCCAATAGCCAACTGCACTGCCTTTAGCCCTTTACTGACATTAGTAACATTTTTATATACTCTTTGTCTGGTCCAATTTGCAAAGGAGACTTCATTTTTCAACCGTGTTCCTTCATCTCAAAGTAAATTAGAGAACCTGCCCTCCACGTCAAACGCATTTCAGTTATTTAACAGATTTATAAAAGCACATAGACATAGCCCCTCCTCCCACTTCAGATAAACTCTTGTTTAAACATGAGTAAGCATAGAAAGGAAACAAATAATAATGGGTCATTCCGGTCGCTTTTCATGCATGCAGATACAGCCGACAAATTTCTGATGGCTGTTGGACTCATCGGTGCCATCGGCGATGGATTGGGGTTGCCCTTTACGTTGTTCTTCACCAGCACCATGATGAACAGCATTGGAGGCACTTCATCTGTATCCGCAGATGTCTACACAAAACAAATCAACAAGGTTAACAGTAAATATCAACCTAATTAAATCAAACTAATAGTACTTACTGTGGTTAACTGATTGGTTTTGTAACTTTTTGTTTACAGAATGCCATATATCTTTGTTACCTGTCTGTCGTGAACTGGATCGCATGTTTTCTTGGTCAGTTTTGTACTTTTGTTCGATTATTGATCGATTTTAAGTTTGAACTTTGAATCCATGTATATTGTCTGATGAGTAATATTTTTGCAGAGGGGTATTGCTGGTCAAGAACAGCACAAAGGCAGGCATCGAGATTGAGGTTGAGTTATTTGAAAGCAGTATTAAGGCAAGAAGTGGCCTATTTTGACTTGAATGTTACAAGCACAGCTGATATCATTACCAGTGTTTCAAGTGACAGCCTCATCATTCAAGATTTTATCAGTGAAAAGGTAAATCAATTGTCATCCACTAGTTTTTAACTTTTATGGAGGCTATGTGTGGTCAATTTTTTATGTTGCAACAAAACTGCAGGTGCCGGTGCTTGTGATGAATGTGACAACTTGTGTTGGGGCGTATTTTGTGTCATTTATGTTGCTATGGAGGCTAGCAATTGTTGGGCTGCCATTTATCATAGTTTTAGTTATACCTGGTTTAATTTCTGGAAGGATTCTGATGAGGTTATCAAGAAAAATCAGGGAGGAGTATAATAAGGCTGATACGATCGCACAGCAGGCGCTTTCGTCAGTAAGGACAGTTTATTCTTTTGTGGGTGAAAACAAGACCATCAAAGACTACTCTGATGCACTGGAAGGTACAGTGAAGTTGGGTTTAAAGCAGGGGTTGGCTAAAGGACTTGCGATCGGCAGCAACGGTATCACTTTTGGTGTATGGGCTTTCTTGTATTGGTATGGTAGTAGACTGGTGATGCACCATGGAGCTAGAGGAGGAACTGTGTGGTCAGTCACAGTAGCAATCGCGATTGGCGGGCTGTAAGTTTGTTCTTTTTCCTTCTCACATTTCATCAACAAACCAGTTGTCTTGTCTGCAAGTTAAAAATGAATGAAATAATGATAGGTCATTTGGTTCTGCAATGTCCAATGTGAAGTACTTCTCGGATGCAATGGCTGCCAGCAAACGGATACGAGAAATGATCAAAAGAGTCCCCGCGATTGATTCAGAGAACATGGAAGGGGAGATAATACAACAAGTCTATGGGGAAGTTGAGTTTAAGAATGTAAAGTTTGCATACCCATCAAGGCCTGAATCGGTGATATTCGAAGCTTTTAATTTAAAAGTTCCGGCAGGGAGGACAGTGGCTTTGGTGGGTAGGAGTGGGTCGGGTAAATCGACGGTGATCGCATTGTTGCTGAGGTTTTATGATCCTCAAGGGGGAGAGATTTGCGTAGATGGGGTGAGGATTGATAAGCTTCAACTAAAATGGCTGAGATCACAAATGGGGTTGGTGAGTCAAGAGCCTGCTCTATTTTCAACCACCATAAAAGAAAACATATTGTTTGGCAAAGAAGATGCCACCATGGAAGAAGTCATTGAAGCTTCAAAAGCTTCAAATGCCCATGACTTCATCTCTCAGTTGCCCCAGGCCTATGACACTCAGGTTCTTTTCTCATCTTCTAGATACTACAAAATCAAAAAGAAAAAAAAAGGTCGTTAATATATCAATAAAAAAACTTTTGTAATTTAAAATTATCGTGTTATGAATTTTACATCGAGATAGATGGTAAACGGGCAACAAGATGCGTCACTATACCTTTTTTAATAGCAAAACTAAGTATTTTAAAAACTACGTCCATAAATCTCGAGATCATAACATTACTATGCATGACCCTTTGTAATATTATTTTAGTATAGCATCTCAGGATACTTTGGATTGGATAGGAGTCCTTTCTTGATGAATAAATTAAACAGGAAAGGAGATGTGGAGTGGCTCCACACAAACTCATGAATCACGAATTTCAAATATTTTGCATCGTTAACATGCCGGCCAAATCATTGACCACAACATGGACAATATTATTTATTTATTTTATCAATGATTATGTTGCTTATAGGTACTTATATGCATATATATTGGTTATATCATACAAATTTTATTAAATTATGTCTTGTTTACCTACATATTTGTAAGTGTATAAGTTATACACATAAAACAACAATCAAACTAACTTGTTCGTAGTTCTTATATTTTTTACCGTTACACATTAATAGCCACCTAAATTAAAGCCTCGATCAAAGCCAAATCATTTCATATTTTGTCCATTCAATAGTCTTTATGTCAGGTGATAATTTATCCTTGATTTGTGCATCTCCTTGATTTCTGCAATTGGCGGAGAGAATCACGAAGGAGATGCATCCTTTTAACAGAAACATGACTGTAGGCATGCTCGAGAGCTTGCCAAACCTGATACGCGGTTGTGTGACCAATGGCTTCGGCCATGACTTCTTCCGTTAGTGTCGACTATAGAATAAGAAGGACCCGTTGATCTTCTTCTTTCCATGTAACGAAGGTGGGATTGGGGGTTGTTAGTTCACCGGTGGTAACGTCTCGGAAGGAGCAACAGAGGAGCCATCAATATGGCTAATGAGGCTGAGATAAGAGAGGATGGATTCAACTTTTCTCTTCCATAAAAGGTAATTTGTAGAGGAAAGCTTTTTGGTTATGAGATGGAGAAGAGTATGGAGTGGTGTGGTTTTGGATCTACACAGGAAGAAGAGTTGGGAGTAGATTCTGTCATGGTGGTTTTTGATAAGGAGGAAGAAGATGATCGAAGGGTGGATGCTAGGTTTTAGGATCCCTAGACTGATACCAAACATAAACTTTTACCAAGGAGTGCACCTTGTATTTTCATAGGGTATAGTCCTCAATATAAAGGTTATCTTGACCCATCCATGTCCCGTGTATACATTATACGTCATGCAAAGTTCGATGAAGAAACATTCCCTTTCACCGGTACCGTCTCTCCCATCGATGAGCCAAAACTACTTCTCTCAAACTTTGATGACACTATTCCTCCACCACCATCTAAAACTACACCCGATCCTCCACAAAAACACCCTACCCTAACCACCCATTCAACCACCATATGCCCCATCTGCCGTCATCATCAAACCCAAGACTCTTTTAATGGTCCAGCCCAAACCAACCCAGTACAACACGCTCCAAACACTTCCTCATCATATCCCACCAACCCACCCGACCAAACCAGCCCAATCGATCACATCAGCCAATTCATACAATCTGCACCTATATCCAATTCTACTCGACCATCCCCACCTCACTCAACCTCCACAGCTTCTATTCCACCACCTAATATACCACCTCAATCAACCACAGCTCACCCCATGAACAAACAGTCAAAACCGAGAATTCACAAACCCAAACATTATACCGATTTCACTAACATATATTCCAAACATCTTCATCATGCACTGTTTGCTAACCAAATTCCCAAGGGAATCAAAACTGCATAAAAAAAACCGAAATGGGTCTACCAATGCATGATGTGCTCATTACTCTTCATAACAATGACACATGGGAACTTGTTACTCACCCCACTCACTCAAATGTTGTCGGCTCAAAATGGATATACCAGATTAAATATAAAGCTGACGGTTTGCTTGACCGCTACAAATTAAGCAAGCTTAGTAGCTCAAGGTTTTACGCAAGTTCCCGAACTCGATTTCTCTTATACCTTCAATCCAGTTGTTAAGGCGTCCACCATACGAGTTGTACTCATCCTTGCCACCATCTACAATTGGTAACTTCGTCAACTCAACGTTAGCAATGTTTTCTTAAATGGACACCTAACTGAAACTGTCTACATGGAACAACCACCGGGTTTTGTTAATGAAAAATTCCCAAATCACGTGTGTTGACTCAACCGAGTCTTATATGGCCTCAAACAGCATCACATGCTTGGTTTCAGCGCCTAAGCACATTCTCGTCTCCTAAGCACATTCTCATCTCTCTTAGGTTCAAATGTAGTCGTGCAGGTCCATCTCTTTTTGTTCACAAAACTGACACGGTCGTACTTTATATCCTCGTGTATGTGGATGATATAATCCTCACCAGTAACAATACCGAAGTCATCAAGGACTTCACAGTTCGTTTAGATAAAGAATTTAAAATCAAAGACCTTGGCGACCTAAATTACTTTCTAGGTCTTGAAGTCATTCAAAACTCATCAGACATTTTCCTAAGTCAAGCCAAATGATGCTAAACCCGTAGCCACTCCACTTACTATCACTGATTCCTTCACCTCCATTGGCAAACTGTTCCATGATCCTGCACTTTACTGATCGTTAGTCGGTGCCCTTCAATACCTCACCATAACAAGACTGGACCTCTTATATGTTGTTAACCAAGCAGGTCAATACCTTCAAAATCTAACCACAACACACTTTCAACTTGTTAAAAGAATAATAAGATATGTAAAGGGAACATTATCTTTTGGTTTAACTTTTTACAGGCCTCTTAAAACAGCTTTAGTGGGATAATCTGATGTGGATTGGGTGTGGTGTATTGAAACAAAAAGATCAACCTATGTTCAATTTATTTAGGTGGAAACTTAGTCTCTTAGAGTGCAAAGAAACAACCAACCATGTCACGTTCAAGGTGTGAGTTCGAGTATAGAGCAATGGCTAACACAACTGCAAAAATCATATGTTTAACACATTTGTTACGAGAATTGCATGATCTACCATAGGGTCGACCAACTTTTTATGTGATAACAAATGTGCATTATTTTTAAGTCAAAATCCATTCTCACATAAAAGAGCTAAACACATAGATATTGACTATCATTTTGTTAGAGAATTGGTCTCCGTCGGTCGTTTATGTACCAAATTTGTTCCTACCATGCTCTAGGTAGCCGACATCTTCACGAAAAGTTTACCGCGGCCGCTTTTTAAAAGATTCCGAACGACGCTTCTTGTTGGACCCCTACTTCTTCACTTAAAGGGACGGGGGTAATAGCCAATTAAAATTAAAGCCTTGATCAAAGCCAAAATCATTTCATATTTTGTCCATTCAATAGTCTTTATGTCAGGAGATAATTTCTCCTTGATTTGTGCCTCTCATTGTATATTTAAAATAAATTGTTGTAAATGAAAAAACATGCAGAAACTTTTACCTTTACACACATGTTATGCTATATACATAAACAAAAAAATCAAACTACATTGTTTATGTTTTCTTAACTTTGTTTTGTTTACCTTAAATATCATGTGAATGTTATATACATAAATAACAAGCAAACTAGAATTTTTTTTTATATAATGTCGCATTTTTAGTTTATGCTTACATTAATTTGTTGTAAATTACAGGTTGGCGAAAGAGGAGTTCAAATGTCAGGTGGGCAAAAGCAAAGAATTGCAATTGCCCGTGCAATAATCATGTCACCCCGTATTCTTCTATTGGACGAGGCAACAAGTGCACTAGACTTAGAATCCGAACGAATCGTTCAGGAGGCACTTGATCGTGCGACTATTGGTCAAACCACCATCGTCATAGCTCACCGTCTATCCACAATTAGAAATGCAGACGTGATATCTGTGGTCCAAAACGGTCTGGTGGTCGAGTCTGGCTCCCATGATGACCTCATTCAACATGAAAATGGTTTTTACACGTCACTTGTTCACCTTCAAATAACCAAGCAAAGTGATGATCCACCTAGCCCTTACCAACCTGGACTTTCATCTATCTCCTCAACATTTGATGTTCACAACACTAGCAGACTTAGGCAGTCAATAGTGAGTATACCGAGCTCTCTAACCTCAGTCAATCGCAATGAAGGGGGCACCTTTACCTCACAGGCCAAGCAAGAAGTTCCAAAGTTGCCCTTTAAGAGGCTTTTAGCAATGAACAGTCCAGAATGGAAGCATGCGTTATTTGGGAGCGTGGGCGCGATTCTATTCGGTGCAGTCCAACCTGTATTTTCTTTTTCAATGGGATCACTGATATTTGTTTATTTCTTAGCAGATCAAGATGAGATCAAGCACAAAACAATTATTTATACCCTATCTTTCGCAAGTTTGGCAGTTATCTCGATGGTAATCAAAGTGATTCAGCATTACAATTTTGCAGTTATGGGAGAATACTTAACCAAGAGGGTCCGAGAAAAAGTGTTATCAAAGATACTTACCTTTGAAATTGGGTGGTTCGATCATGATGAAAATTCAAGTGGGGCCATATGTTCGAGACTCGCTACTGATGCCAACATGGTATGGTTTTACAATTAGTTGATTTTTCTATTGATCATTGACAAACAATATGCCAACAAAGATGTAATTTGTAGGTGCGATCTTTGGTAGGCGATCGATGCTCACTTCTAGTTCAAACACTCTCTGAAGTGATAATTGCCTGCACGATGGGGTTGGTGATCGCGTGGAAATTAGCATCGGTTTTGATAGCAGTTCAGCCACTGGCAATCATGTGCATGTATTGCAGACGAGTTTTATTGAAGAACATGTCACAAAAAGCCATGAAATCACAAGAAGGAAGCAGCAAGCTCGCAGCTGAAGCTGTCTCAAATTTGCGTACAATCACTGCCTTCTCATCTCAAACACAAATCCTTAGAATGCTTCTAGGGACCCAAAAGGCGCCAATGCAGGAAAGCATACGACAATCTTGGTTTGCTGGATTAGGTCTTGGGTTTTCTCAAACCGTTTTGTTTTGTACTTGGGCTTTTGGCTTTTGGTATGGGGGGAAATTGATTAGCAGTGGTCAACTTGGGGCAAAAGCATGTTTGCAGACATTTATGATCTTTGTAAACACAAGTAGGGTCATTGCAGAAGCTGGAGCCATGACAAATGATCTAGCCAAAGGATTTGACGGAGTGCAGTCGGTTTTCACGGTATTAGACCGTAACACCTTGATAGATCCTGAGGATCATGGTAGTATGAAGCCCGAGATCATTACAGGACATTTAGAGATATGCGATGTTCACTTCGCTTACCCTGCTCGCCTTGATATCAAGATCTTTAATGGGTTTTCCATCAATATAGAAGCTGGGAAATCAACTGCCTTGGTTGGACAAAGTGGATCTGGGAAATCAACCGTAATTGGGTTAATTGAGCGTTTTTATGACCCATTGAAAGGTGTTGTTAAAGTCGACGGAATAGACATAAAGTCATACCATTTAAGAACTCTAAGAAAATTTATCGCACTCGTGAGCCAAGAACCCACATTGTTCGCTAATACTATACGTGAAAACATCATATATGGGGTTTCCAAGGAAGTTAATGAATCGGAGATTGTCGAAGCTGCAAAAGCAGCTAATGCTCATGATTTTATAATGGTATTAAAAGATGGGTATGATACCTGGTGCGGTAATCAAGGAGTACAACTCTCGGGGGGACAAAAACAACGTATTGCTATAGCTCGTGCAATATTGAAAAACCCTAAAATTTTGTTACTTGACGAAGCCACTAGTGCACTAGATAGTATATCAGAAAAGGTAGTGCAACTTGCACTTGAGAAAATGATGGTGGGGCGGACCACCGTAGTGGTAGCGCATCGGTTGAGTACCATTCAAAGTTGTGACACCATTGTGGTTTTGGAAAAGGGAATGGTGGTTGAAAAGGGGGACCATGGTTCATTGCTAGCGAAAGGGTCAGCTGGAGCATACTATTCTTTGGTTAATCCTCGAGAGCCTAATACTACTGGCCATATGCTAGATTGAAATATGGCGGAATCTCACTTAGTAGATTGTGCACAAGTGTTGGAAGTGACAGAAAAATAATATGTATTTTCTTTTGCTTTTCAACCATCTACTATTAATTATGATTAAATAGCATAAACTAAATTTAAATATGTACCTTCAAAAGCTTGTGCATATCGTAGTCATGATAGCACGAACATTAGCTCGTAATTAGTCGACAATCTACGTGTCTTTTACATCCATCCCACAAATAAAGAGATAAAGCAATAATCTAAACCTAATCATATAGTTGTGGCGAGGATTCACATGAAACTAATGCATATCTAATTAATTTGCATATATAGATCTGATACATGAGTCCTTCGGTTCAAGTATGACCTACATCAAGATGATACATAGAAATCAATTAGAAACACTACTCTTAACTGCAATGTATAACATTCTCGTAAATGTGGGAATTCCATCTACTAAAATAATAATTATGACTACAAACAAGATAATTGATTGCTTAATCTAATCTCCCGATAAAGATTTATTTACGTAAACACATGCTCTTTAAGGAATAAATTCAAAGAGTTGGTGGGCATCAAACAAAAAGTTTGAAATTCACTTGCATTAAATGGCATTTTCAATTAAATGATCTTTTGACCACACTAACTCAACATATTCATACAAGAAAGTATTAGAAACATCTTTGTAATTCAACATCGATCCACATAAAGAAAACACAATCAAATCGCTTTTGGCTAAAGCTTAAGCTGATGCGGAATGCATAACCAAGTGTTCAAACTGTTTAAAATATTCAAGTCAAAAGAAACTTTCTTATATGCTTAAAAACAATGCTCTATGTGAAAAATAGTGTTGGCGGGAATAGTTGTATTCGTTGGTTGGTTGGCCAAAATTTCTTTTTTTTTTCTTAAATATTTATTTATAGGTCATGTCAAATTACGATTTATCCCCTGTTTAAAATAACGATCTTGCCCTTTGCCAAATTACGATTTTATCCCCTGTTTAAAATTTCGATTTTGCCCCCAGTTAGAAATTAAATTTATGCTTTGCGCCCGGCTTAAATTTACGATTTTGCCTTAGTTAAAAAAATTATACTTTTGCCCACTGCTACAATCCTGCCAAATTACAATTTAGTTCCCAGTTTAAAATTACACTTTTGCCACTAGTTTAAAATAAAAATTTTGTTTTGCCCCCAGCTAAAAATTACGATTTTGCCCTCAGTAAAAATATTACGATTTTGCCCCCAATTCAAAATAAAAAAATTGTTTTGCCCTCAGTTCAAAATATTATTTTACCTCCATTTTAAAATTACGATTTTACCCAAGCTAAAAATTGCAATGTTGCCATAGTTTTTTTGGGCAAAACTATAAAACTATGGTAGTGTTTTATTTTACTTTGTTTACTCAATTTTGTTTTTATTCATGCCAAACAGCTGCCTAGCACTCGCTAATTGGTCCTGACAAATTATTGTTTTGCCCCCAACTCTAAATTACACGCTTGCCATCGTTTTAGTTATTTTTTTATCATAACTATGATAGTGTTTTTCTTTATTTGGATAACTCGATGCATCTTTTTTATATCGTGTTATAAGTAGCATGTATAACTAACCCAAATAAATGCGTACATGTTATTAAACTAAGAAATATTTGATTTAGCGCCCCGCAACGCGGGCGGCGCTTATTCAACGTATACAAAAACAATGGCAGGGAATAGTGTTTCCTGCCATTGGTTGAAATGGGCGGCCGTCACTTCCCTATTGGACCAACCAGTTTAGTATTTTATATTAACTTTAAAATTACGGTTTTGCCCCCATTTTAAAATTACACTTTTCTCCCAACTTCAAAATATAATAACCCTTTTGCCAGCAGCTCAAAATTACGATTTTACCATCGGTTCAAAAATTACGATTTTTCCCTCAGTGTTTTATTTTATACCCGCTTTAAAATTACGGTTTTGCCCCCATTTTAAAATTATGCTTTTGCCCCCAGCTCAAATTACGATTTTTTCCTCGGTTCAAAATTACGATTTCTCACTCAGCTTAAAATTACTTTTTTGGCCCCCAGCAAAAATAAAATTATGGTTTTCCCCTTCCTCAAATTTAAGATTTTACCCTCGATTCAAAATTATGATTTTCCCCCAATTAAAAATAAAAATTTGACTTTACACCCAGCTAAACCGAAAATACGATTTCGCCCTCGGTAAAAAAAGACGCTTTTACCCTCAGCGAAAATCAGTGCAAAATAAAATTTTGTTTTCCCCCCGGCTCAAAATTACAATTTTTCACCAGTTTATTATTTTATACCCACTTTAAAAATTACGGTTTTGCCCCCAGTTAAAAATTATGTCTTTGCCGCCAGTTCAAAATAAAATTATGCTTTTGCCCCCAGTTAAAATTTACGATTTTCCCCTCAGTTCAAAATTACGATATCACCCTCAATTCAAAATTACATTTTTTTCCCTCAGTGCAAAATAAAAATATGGTTTTCCCCTAGCTAAAAATTAGGATTTTACCCTTCGGAAAAAATTTTGATTTTTCTCCTAAGTAAAAAGAAAAAAATGACTTTGCCCCCAGCTAAAAATCGTGTGAAAGAGTTGCCTAACACTCTTTTTACTTTTTCTTTCTAGCAAAGCAAAACTATGATATTGTTTTTTTAATTGTTTAATAATTATTCGGCAATCGTCCCGCAACGCGGGCGGGGCAACACCTAGTTATATATATTATTAGTGAAGGACAATGAATAGTAACTTTATTTTTATAATAATATATAGCTTTTTATTTAATATACAATAATAATTTATTATTATATTTACTTTTAATAAGAGGTTTTCTATTTTTTCTCTCGTTTTAAAAATCATGTATTTTCTTTACCATTTTTATTAATAATTCTTTTTTTTTTTACAATGAATAGTAACTTTATTTTTATAATAGTATATAGCTTTTTTATTTAATATATTATAACTGTTTATTATTATATTTACTTTTAATAACATATTTTTAATTTTTTCCTTTTTTTTTAAATCATATATATCTCCTTTACCATTTTTATTGATAATTCTTTTTTCATTTTTAAAACATATATCAATTTATGAATTAATTTGATACTTCTTTAGCAGTTTATGTTTATAACTTTTTTCTAAAAACTAAGTATGTAGTTGTGTTTGATTTTTTCCCTTAAGTTTTGTTAAAAAACAAAGTTATACTCAAAATAAACTAATAAAGTATTTATTTGTTATCATAAACGGTACGATGATAAACTAAACCGTTCTAATGGTTTGGCTTTCTAAACAACATACTTTATTTTCAAATCACGTTTATTTTACATTATCATTTGCTCGGTTTCGCCGCAACGCGCGACGCCAAAAAAAAACTAGTTTTATACAAAGTGAAACAATACACATTTTAAAAAGAGCAAAATTACTTGAATGCTCCCTCCTCCCATATTTCACCTTTAATCCCTATTTTTATAGATTTCCAAGTTTTATCTCTAGTGGTATACATGGCGAAGTTTGACCAAAAGTTTCAGATGATGGAAAGTCATAGGATCAATTTTTTTCCTATCGCTGCTTTTCGGGTTATATATGTTCGGGTCAGATATTCGATTCGGGTCGGGTCGGGCCAAACAATAATAACTCCAAATAAAACTACATAATATTCATTTATTCAAATGAGGCGTTCTTACACATAAAAAACGCTAATTATTGTTTAACAAAAATAAAGACCAAATATTTATAATTATGCGAGATAAATGTTAAGTAACTGGACGAAGAATTACAGCTCAGCCCAATGATCTTTAAGATAAATGGTAAGTATCTTTAAGACCTTTAAGATAAAAAAGGACCCTCAACTTTGATTTATGTATAAAGTATTAACAAACTTTATTTAAAGTTTATAAACAATTATAAAACTTACTAATAGCCCGTTCTTCACATTTTTTTAACTCAATACGAAAATATGTATAAATATTTTTGATAATAAACTTGGTAGGGGCAGAGGATTTTTAGGCAAAATAATTGGCGGGGGCAGACCTACATAATTTTAAATTTTTCGGACTAAAAATAAAAAATATTACACTTCTAACCGAAACATTCGGGGGGGGGGGGGGGGGTTGCACCCCCTGGTCCCTTAAAAGCTACGCCACTGAGTATACAAGTGGGTACCGCTTCTACTATCCTGGTTGGATGACTGTTTATTTTTGGCATTAAGTTATTTTTTTTAAAAGAGAACTTCATTAAAAACACACCACCGACCCAAAAGGGCAAAAGGCCAAACAACACAAGCACCCCCGACCCAAACGGGCAAAGGACAACAAATTACAATATATACATAGGGTATTTACACCAATCACCCCAACTAATATAATTACAAGATGTTCTATTTTTAAACCAAGAAAACCCTCTCGATTTGATCTCTCTAACAATCTCCTGCGTACTTCGCCTGATATCTTTGAACACTAACTCGTTCCTCCCTTTCCATAGACACCAACATGAAATTATAATCAAACCTTGAATGATTATTTTAGCCTTTTTTCCAGCTTGCGAATGACTGTACAATTCCAAAATGTCTTTGAAGTCGAAAAAATATATCGGGGGAATTTTACACCACCCACTTATCTCCGACCAAACCCGACTCGCCACCTCGCAAGCGGTAAAAAGGTGTTCCACTGTTTCCTCAAATTCGTTGCAAAAAGGGCACATAGCAGAACCAACGTCCACATTCCTTCTTCTTAAATTCACTCTCGTAGCAAGTCTATCCAAGTTTTCTCTCCAAGCCACAATGTTGCATTTGATAGGGACCTACTTACACCAATCAAAATTAGGAAGCTGACTATTTCCCCTTTCGTCGACTAAAGCCTTTTTAACCACCTTAACCGAGAAGCCGTCTTGGTTGTCTTCAATCCAAACCCATCTATCCTTAGAGTTGATAAGAGACACATTATCAAGGGTCTCTCTACAATCCTGCCATTCCTTTAACTCCACCTCCGTCTCTGGCAGTCTAGACCAATTCCATGTGAATCCATCGTTTCTTCTGTTCCTCCTCATTCTATCTGCAACCCTGCAAGTTTTAAACAATTCCAACCCAAACAAGTGTGGCCACCTTTCCATAAAAGGCTTTTCTCCCTCCCATGTATCAATCCAGAATCTAATATCCTCCCCGTTCCCAATTTTACCCAATACTAAATGGTTTAAACCTTTGCCTTTAATTTTAAGATGAGAAGCCGATTTCACTATATTTTTCCAACACCCACCCACATTACCCTTGAGAGGAAGAAAACTCCTCTGCTTTAAATTACCATGACATGCATCAACCACTTTCTTCCATAAGTTTTGATTTTCGACCCTGTACCTCCAACCCCATTTGACCAAAAGGGCCTCATTAACCTCTTTAAGGCGATTGATACCCAACCCCCCTTTAGATTTTGGCCAAGTTACCCAATCCCAAGCCACCCAATTCATTTTATTATAATCATTAGAACCTCCCCATACAAATTTTCTCATTTTCGCTTCCAACACCTTAACAACCCCAGCCGGAACTTTATATAGAGATAAGTAATATATCGGGAGACTTTCCAACACTGCGTTAATTAGGGTAAGTGTCACGGCCCCCAACCCGGTTTGACCCGTTTCAGGAGCCGCGGGACAGAAATCCCGTGGTATTTATTTAATTGAGTTTAACAGCGGAAGTTTATTATCAGGATCGTTGTAAAGCTAAAAATTTTCCCGATTATTTTATTTCACAACTCGGGATAAAACCCCGTTAATTTACAATATTATGATTTCACGGAGAAATCTTTATTTAACAAAACATATTTCTTTCTTTTACAATGAGCCACTTTCTTAAGCTTGCAGTGCTCCGTAGCACCTTTCCTGAATCACAACAGATCACCTGAAACATGTTTGAAAAAGGTTTTGTCAGCGGAAAATACTGAGTGAATCATTCTAGTTATTAAAACGACACATTCGTTATAATTTACAGTATTAAGGAAGATTACAATGTTTCTGATATCAACCAACTACCCACAGTACTTTGTCACTCGACCCATTGGCCCATTCGTCCAATGGTGTCTGTGATTATGGTCATATCACCCCTTGGCTGCCCCAATGGTGAAGATTATCAAGTAATGTATACAAAACCCCACATACCGGCTGTAACTTGGTGATTACATAAACTTAATCACTGTAATTATAACCTTTGAAAATAAACATGATTTTAAAAGTAATTAGATAAAAAGAGAATGGCTCACATTGCAGATTTAACACGGACAGAGTCTAGTCTATGGATTAGCCTTGTTAACCTAATTTATATAACAATGCACACAAAACTGGGTTAGTAATCAATACAGCATTTACGATAACTCACGAGATCAACCCTCACAACGAATGACAAAGTGCTATGCTTAAACATCCATCGAATTAACGACTAATGACAAAGCATCACCCTAACGTGGGCAGCACTTAAACATCCATTGAGTACATTGATCGATCGGAAAATGAATCGTAATAGCGATCGAGTTATTACCCTGTTTTGCGGCAGCAATTCGGGATTCGTGTGTGTTTTGATAGTGTTTCTGCTATAACTCAGCGTATACTTCGAATTTTTACGTCGTTCCAGCGCCCAAATTCAAGTCCCAAACTCTACTATTTCAACTGAAAATTTGACCCAGTGGCGTAGCGCGACTGGTTACCCCTATAGTCGTCGCGCTACGCGACTGCTAACCTAGTTGCATAGGGTAGCTACGTGCATGGGTAGGCTTGCTGAGTCGACAGTTTCTCAAAATTCGAATTTGACAGAGAGTTATTTGGATAATCGTAACTAGGGTTTTACCCCCCCCCCCCCCTGAGTTTTAGGGGCCCTGATCCTGATTCTGAAAATTCTGAAATTTTAGGGTTTGTTCAGAATCACTTGGGTGTCTCAATTAGGGTTTTCTATTGGACAAATTAATTTAATTAATATGACTTTTAATAAGAGTTGTTACATTCTCCCCACCTTAATAAAAATCTCGTCCTCGAGATTTACTGGAATAAATGAGGATACTTTCGCTTCATTTCTGATTCCAGCTCCCAAGTGTATTCAGCTCCTCTCTTTGAATCCCACTTGACTTTAACCAGAACTAGTCGTTTGTGCTTGAGAAATTTCACCTTTCTATCTTCTATCCGAAGAGGTTTCTCAACAAATTTTAGCTTTTCGTTTACCTCTATGTCTTGAAGAGGTACTACCAGAGATTCGTCTGCTAGACATTTCTTGAGATTGGATACATGAAATACATCATGTACTCCCGCTAACTCTTCTGGTAGTTGTAAACGATAAGCAACTGGTCCTATACGTTGGATCACTGGAAATGGTCCTACGTATCTTGGACTTAGCTTTCCTTTCTTACCGAATCTAACAACTCCTTTCCAAGGAGAAACTTTTAACAGTACTCTGTCTCCAACTTGGAATTCTAATGGCTTGCGTCTATTATCTGCATAACTCTTCTGGCGATCTCGAGCCGTTTTCAGCCTTTCCTTGATTTGTGTAATCTTATCAGTCGTTTCTTATACAATCTCTGGACCTGATAATTGACTTTCTCCTATTTCTGCCCAGCAAACTGGAGTTCTGCATTTTCTTCCATACAATGCTTCGAATGGGGCAGTTTCAATGCTTGAATGATAACTATTGTTATAGGAGAATTCGATCAATGGTAAGTGATCATCCCAGTTTCCACCAAAATCTATTACACATGCTTGGAGCATGTCTTCTAGAGTTTGGATCGTCCTTTCACTTTGCCCGTCTGTTTGTGGATGATATGCAGTACTTAAGTTTAGTCGAGTTCCCATTGCTTTCTGGAAACTTGTCCAAAAATGAGAAGTGAACCGACTATCCCTATCCGATACAATGGAGAGTGGAACTCCATATAAGGATACTACTTCGTCTACATATAATTTGGCTAACCTTTCCATACTAAAGGTTTCTTTCATGGGTAGAAAATTAGCTGATTTGGTTAATCGATCTACAATTACCCAAATCACATCATTACCTTTTCTGGTTTTGGGCAACTTGGTAACAAAATCCATTGTTATGAGTTCCCATTTCCATACCGGCATTTCTAATTGTTGTAGTAGACCTGAAGGTTTCTGATGTTCTGCCTTAACTTGTAAACAAGTAAGACACTTTGATACATACCTAGCTATATCCTTTTTCATACCTATCCACCAGAAATTATTTCTTAAATCTTGGTACATCTTATTGTTTCCTGGGTGTATGGTATACCTAGATTTATGAGCTTCCTCCAAGATCTTATTTCTTAATTCTCCCTGTTTCGGTACCCAGATCCTTTTCTTATGGAATCTCCAAATTCCATCAGCTCCTTGTTCTAAATCTTTTATTCATCCCTTCATTCCTTCAGCGTCATCCTTGATTGCTGTTTCCTGGACGCTCTTTATTTGTTCCATTAAATCTATTTGTAGATTTAATCTAAGAGCATGAACCCGTCGTTGTTTCTCATAGTATTTACGACTTAAGGCATCTGCAACTACATTTGCCTTTCCCTCGTGATACTGAATATCACAGTTGTAATCACTTAAAATTTCCATCCATCTTCTTTGCCTCATGTTTAACTCTTTTTGCCCAAATATATATCTTAGACTTTTATGATCCGTATAGACAGTAAACCTACTTCCATACAGATAATGTCTCCATATTTTAAGGGCAAAAATTACAGCTCCTAATTCTAAATCATGAGTTGTATAATTTTCTTCGTGCTTTTTCAACTGTCTTGAAGCATACGCAATTACCTTCTTGCGTTGCATAAGCACACATCCAAATCCTAGTTTTGAAGCATCACAATATACTTCAAAATCTTCAGTTCCTTCTGGTAAGGCTAAGATTGGAGCATTGGTTAATTTCTGCTTCAAGATTCTAAAGGCTTCTTCTTGTTTAGGTCCCCATTCAAACTTAATGGCTTTACAGGTTAGCTTAGTTAATGGTACAGCTATCTTGGAAAAATCCTTAATAAACCGTCTATAATACCCAGCTAAACCTATAAAACTTCTAATTTCCATTGCGGTTTGCGGAACCTTCCAATTGGTAATTGCCTCTATCTTGGCAGGATCTACGTGAATACCTTCATGATTCACCATGTGTCCTAAGAATTGCACTTCTTGTAGCCAAAATTCACATTTTGAGAATTTGGCATAGAGCTTTTCTTTTCTTAACAAAGTTAAGAGTGCATGCAAGTGCTGACAATGTTCGTCCTGACTTTTTGAATAAATAAGTATATCATCTATGAAGACAATTACAAATTTATCCAAGTACGGTTTACAGATCATATCCATCATGTCCATGAATGCTGCAGGTGCATTCGTTAACCCGAAGGGCATGACTGTAAACTCGTAATGACCATACCTAGTTCTAAAAGCAGTCTTAGGTATGTCTTCCTCTTGTACTTTTAATTGATGATATCCAGAGCATAAATCTATCTTAGAGAAGTATCTAGCCCCCTGAAGTTGATCAAAAAGATCATCAATCCTAGGTAATGGGTATCGATTCTTAATTGTAACTTTATTCAATTCTCTATAATCAATACACATTCTCATCGAACCATCTTTCTTTTTTACAAACAACACTGGAGCTCCCCAAGGGGATGAGCTAGGTTGTATGAATCCTTTACTTAGTAATTCATCTAATTGCTTTTTCAGTTCTAACATTTCGGTAGGAGCTAACCGATAAGGTGCCTTGGCTATCGGTGTAGTTCCAGGAATTAGATGAATCCTAAATTCTACTTTCCTATCTGGTGGTAATCCAGGTAACTCTTCTGGGAATATATCTGGGTATTCTGAGACTACATGAATTTCCTTAAGTTCTTTACCCTTAGTACTAATGATTACTGAAATCATATATACTATTCCTTGTTTTCGTTCATAACTAGCAACTTTCATTACTGATATAAACTTCATGGGTTTACGCGGTTTATCTCCTGTAATCGTGATTACTTCTCCAGTAGTTGCCTGAATTTCTACAGAATTTTTATCACAAAGGATTCAAGCATGGTTGGCTATTAACCAATCCATTCCTAACACAATATCAAATTCAGCTAATTTCATAGGTTACAGATTTGCAGCAAATTTATGACCTGAAAGTTCTATTTCTACTTTTTGCAAAACCTGATCTATTTTAACTGAATTCCCATATGCGGTTTCGACTATAAAAATCTGCCTAACGTTGGCTAAAGGTAACTTAAGAGCTTGACAGAATAAAGTATTTATAAAACTTTGGTTTGCACCAGAGTCAAATAATACTTTTGCGTATATGTTGTGAACTAGGAACGTACCAGCTATCACATCTGGAATGAGTTCTGCTTCTTGAGTGGTTAGCTAGAATGCTCTGACATTTTTCTTAGTAGCTCCGTCAGTCGTCTTGGCTTTGTTGTCTGCTGGTTTGGCCAATTTAGGACATTCTGTTTTATAATGCCCCGCTTCTCCACAGTTAAAACAGATTATGGTTTTCTTTCTGCAGTTTTCTTCACGATGTCCTATAGCAAAGGTTACAGGTTACATTACATCTTCCATAATGTTTCCTTTTGCAATTCCTACAGAAAGGTGGATTTGAAGATTGCCCTGCTCCTCTTTTCTTGAAGTTATTACTATTACCCACACGAAATCCTTGGGTAATTTTCTGAGCCAGTTCCTTTTTCCTGGTTTCATCTCTTGTGCGTACCAGTTCATCAGTTAGGGTGTTGGCTAGTTCCACTACATCGTCAATAGTGCGAGGTCTCGCAGCTTTAACGATGTTGCGGATTTCGCTAATCAGCCCCCAAATATAGCGAGAAATGAGTACCGGTTCTGGCGAAGCCAGTGTTGGTACCACCCTAGCATATTCGAAGAATGTCGAAGTATATCCTCGACAGTCCACATTAACCATCCGATGGTTTAGGAACTTATTTGCCATTTGATCTTTTTCATACTCGGGACAAAATTTTCTTTCTACAAGACTCTTAAATTCTTCCCAGTTCATGGCATAGGCCACAATCCTTCTTTTAGCTTGTAATACTGTGTTCCACCATTCTAATGCCCCTTCTTTAAAAAGATTAGACGCATACATAACTTGGTCTTCCTCAGCACATTTACTTATAGCAATTGCTGCCTCAGTTTTCTCTAACCAACGTAATGCTGCAATAGCCCCTTCATTGCCTGAAAACTCAGTTGGTTTACAGGCAAGGAATTCTTTGTAAGTGCAACCAGGTGTTGCCGCTTTCATTTTCTTAAAAATTGGGGCTTGCAGATCATTATTGTTATTAACATGATTTCCGCCTCCGTTTATACTATTCCTAAAGTTGTCGCCTTGTGTACGTTTACTAGGAATGATTGATTGCGGTTTAACAGGTTTTTGAACAGCAGCAACGATTGCTGGAATAGCATTGGCTATTCCTTGTGCAACGATATCCTCTATATCTTGCCTATTTAACAATTGTTCTTCCTGAATTGGCTCAGATTGATTTACTTCATTTACTGGTTCATTACCAATGTTTGCCATCTGATAATTAATTTATAAATAAATAATTAGTATAAAAGAAATAATCCAATGTCACAATTAATTGCACATAATCACGTAAACGAATATACAAACAAAATCTAAAATTTCATTTATTTTATAGATTATATCATGCCTCTATATACAACTGTTTTATTATTTATTTTACAAATACTGATTTTACTATTACTATTACACAACCACATTTTTACCAACCCATTATCTCTTGTCATTTGTCTTCCTAAAAACGAAGCTCCCTTTCATCATACTTCCAAGCAATTTGTCCCCCTATCTCCCGAATTCTACTTCCCGCATCCATTAATTCTTCACCAAAATGGCGAAGTTCAGCCAGATTTTCGTTACTCATCGGTGGATTAGGTAGGGGTTCTGGATCAAATTGCGGAAGAAAGGAATAAGGACTGTTGACAATGTTTTGAAATTGCCAATCATTTTTTCACCATTCATCCATTCCTACAGGTTGGGTATGGATTATTGGTTCTGGGATTGCTGGTTCAAGATTTATAGGGATTTGGGTTTCAATAGGACGAGTAAAAACATTTGTATTGACAGGCTGAATAGTATCACAGCTTGCCAATATAAAATCTATTTCCTCCTGAAATGTCCTTTCTTGAGTTGTTTTAGAACTTTCTCCAATTTCCATTTTAGTTTGTCTAGAACTTTTTCCAACCTCCATTTCTATTTCCTTAGAATATTCCTCAAACTGCATTCCCATTTGCCTAGAATCTTCCTTGACTTCAGTCTCCATCTCCTGTTGTCTAGAACTTTCCCTGGTTACAATTTCTTTTCCTTTTTCTAAGGGATTATTTATTTTAGGAAGTTTCTTAACTGGCTTTTTCTTACGTAAACGACTCCCCCATACGTATTTCCTTCTTTTCTTTGGTTTTGGCTTTTTCAAAGGTGGAGCGTTGAATTCTACAGGTTGTTCCACATCAGAAAAATACCCAGTAAATTCTTTAGAAACTTCTAGGTTTACAGGGTATAGGTTGAGATTCTCTAGGGCTTCCGATAACTCATTCATGTTGTTTAATATTAAAAAATGCTAAGTTAAAATTTAGAAATAACCTTTAAATTTTATTGCATACCCTGTGACTAATTTACACAAAAGAAAATGAACAATTTTAAACATACTAGGTTTCATTTAGTTACTAGATGATATTTCGGCTTGTAAATAAGGTTGCTATTACGGAATCATGGTATTTTAAATATTAGCATTTACTGCTACAGTGGCTAGCATATAAAGATCCGCCCATTTTTGCTCTAATTTGTCCTCCCAAGGTGTTTTACTGGTTAATTCCTGGGTTTCCTGTTTAACTTTCTTCTCTCGGGTTTTCTTTATTTTCTCCTGACTTTTCTTTAAAATTAAACTTCTTTTATCCGGAGAAAGTGGGTTCTCGTATTGGGCTTTTCGAACAAATATTCCTTCTTCAGGAATTGCAGGGAGTTTTGAGGATTTGGTTTGGGATGAACTTCCCTTCTCGTTGGATGACCTATCTAATTTAAGATAGATGCTTGAAAGCTTTTTCCTACCCATACTGTAACTAACAAATAGTCAGTTAATAAAACACATAATCACATAATAGTAATCGGGAAAAATTAAGTATTTCTAAATACTTAATTAGCTTAACTCAGTGGCTCTGATACCACCTTTTTCTGTCACGGCCCCCGACCCGGTTTGACCCGTTTCAGGAGCCGCAGGACAGAAATCCCGTGGTATTTATTTAATTGAGTTTAACAGCAGAAGTTTATTATCAGGATCGTTGTAAAGCTAAAAATTTTCCCGATTATTTTATTTCACAACTCGGGATAAAACCCCGTTAATTTACAATATTATGATTTCACGGAGAAATCTTTATTTAACAAAACATATTTCTTTCTTTTACAATGAGCCACTTTCTTAAGCTTGCAGTGCTCCGTAGCACCTTTCCTGAATCACAACAGATCACCTGAAACATGTTTGAAAAAGGTTTTGTCAGCGGAAAATACTGAGTGAATCATTCTAGTTATTAAAACGACACATTCGTTATAATTTACAGTATTATGGAAGATTACAATGTTTCTGATATCAACCAACTACCCACAGTACTTTGTCACTCGACCCATTGGCCCATTCGTCCAATGGTGTCTGTGATTATGGTCATATCACCCCTTGGCTGCCCCAATGGTGAAGATTATCAAGTAATGTATACAAAACCCCACATACCGGCTGTAACTTGGTGATTACATAAACTTAATCACTGTAATTATAACCTTTGAAAATAAACATGATTTTAAAAGTAATTAGATAAAAAGAGAATGGCTCACATTGCAGATTTAACACGGACAGAGTCTAGTCTATGGATTAGCCTTGTTAACCTAATTTATATAACAATGCACACAAAACTGGGTTAGTAATCAATACAGCATTTACGATAACTCACGAGATCAACCCTCACAACGAATGACAAAGTGCTATGCTTAAACATCCATCGAATTAACGACTAATGACAAAGCATCACCCTAACGTGGGCAGCACTTAAACATCCATTGAGTACATTGATCGATCGGAAAATGAATCGTAATAGCGATCGAGTTATTACCCTGTTTTGCGGCAGCAATTCGGGATTCGTGTGTGTTTTGATAGTGTTTCTGCTATAACTCAACGTATACTTCGAATTTTTACGTCGTTCCAGCGCCCAAATTCAAGTCCCAAACTCTACTATTTATACTGAAAATTTGACCCAGTGGCGTAGCGCGACTGGTTACCCCTATAGTCGTCGCGCTACGCGACTGCTAACCTAGTTTCATAGGGTAGCTACGTGCATGGGTAGGCTTGCTGAGTCGACAGTTTCTCAAAATTCGAATTTGACAGAGAGTTATTTGGATAATCGTAACTAGGGTTTTACCCCCCCCCCCTGAGTTTTAGGGGCCCTGATCCTGATTCTGAAAATTCTGAAATTTTAGGGTTTGTTCAGAATCACTTGGGTGTCTCAATTAGGGTTTTCTATTGGACAAATTAATTTAATTAATATGACTTTTAATAAGAGTTGTTACATTCTCCCCACCTTAATAAAAATCTCGTCCTCGAGATTTACTGGAATAAATGAGGATACTTTCGCTTCATTTCTGATTCCAGCTCCCAAGTGTATTCAGCTCCTCTCTTTGAATCCCACTTGACTTTAACCAGAACTAGTCGTTTGTGCTTGAGAAATTTCACCTTTCTATCTTCTATCCGAAGAGGTTTCTCAACAAATTTTAGCTTTTCGTTTACCTCTATGTCTTGAAGAGGTACTACCAGAGATTCGTCTGCTAGACATTTCTTGAGATTGGATACATGAAATACATCATGTACTCCCGCTAACTCTTCTGGTAGTTGTAAACGATAAGCAACTGGTCCTATACGTTGGATCACTGGAAATGGTCCTACGTATCTTGGACTTAGCTTTCCTTTCTTACCGAATCTAACAACTCCTTTCCAAGGAGAAACTTTTAACAGTACTCTGTCTCCAACTTGGAATTCTAATGGCTTGCGTCTATTATCTGCATAACTCTTCTGGCGATCTCGAGCCGTTTTCAGCCTTTCCTTGATTTGTGTAATCTTATCAGTCGTTTCTTATACAATCTCTGGACCTGATAATTGACTTTCTCCTATTTCTGCCCAGCAAACTGGAGTTCTGCATTTTCTTCCATACAATGCTTCGAATGGGGCAGTTTCAATGCTTGAATGATAACTATTGTTATAGGAGAATTCGATCAATGGAGTTCTGCATTTTCTTCCATACAATGCTTCCATACAATGCTTCGAATAAATTAGATTTATGCAAATTAATTTTTAAACCCGAACATAGGTAAAAGATCCTCAAACATCTCGCAACACTCAACACATTTTCCTTGTCCCATTCCCCCAACAAGAGGGCGTCATCCGCATAAAAAAGATGAGAGATTTTTGGGCCATTATTAGGTAATTGAATACCTTTAAACCACCCCTCCATCCCCGCTTTGTACAAAATACTAGAGAGAGCTTCCATAACCATAAGGAAGAGGAACAGTGACAATGGGTCTCTTTGTCTAATTCCTTTGGAGCAACCAAACTCAAAGGTGGGAGACCCATTGACTAAAACCGAGGACCTAGCCAAAGAAAGAACCCCTTCCACCCATTTACACCACAAACTAGGAAAACTCATTTTCCCCATGATATCCACCAAAAAACCTCCAATTAACATTATCATATGCTTTTTCAAAATCGATTTTAAACAGAAACGCCTTTTTTTTCTCTTTTTTAATCCAAGCAATAATTTCGTTTAACATCAGAGGGCTGTCGAGAATGTACCTTCCTCTAAGAAAAGCCTTCTGATTTTCCAAATGACACTCCCGATCACCTTTTTGAGCCGATTCGCCAGTATCTTAGATATTACTTTACTTATCACCCCAATTAGGTTAATCGGTCTATAATCTTTCAGCCCCATCGGATCCTTGATCTTCGAAATAAGAGTAATAAACGATGAGCTGCATCCCTCTTATATAGCACCTTTACTATAGAATGAAGCTAACATGTTAGAAAAATCATTCTCGAATAAAGACCAATACCTTTTAATGAATTTGAAATTAAAACCATCTGGCCCGGGCGATTTATCCCCCCCCCCCACAATCGAACACTGCATTCTTGATCTCTTCACGGCTGAAAGAAGCAATAAGGGAAGCCGCCTCCTCGCCCGTCAGCCTCTTTTAGTTATAGCAAGGGAGTTTGGTGTCACACCCCAACCGATGGCTGAAACATCGGGATGAGACTAAGTGTGTATAGATTGCTAGAGACTTCATAACACTATGTGACAATATTTAGTTAAATTCAAATTTCATTGCAATTGCTAAATTGTCATACAACATTTAAAATAGAAATAACAACATTGTTCAAATTTCAAAATAACATCAAAAGATAAATAGATTAAAGGTGTGTATCTAGTCCACCCTAAACTTGTTTCATCATTCATCCATACTTCAATAATCAACCTGCAACATGTATTAAAATAGAGTTTCAATGCAAAAGCATGAGCGAGTATACAAGTTTGTTTACATAGCATAATAGAATAAAACTCAAATCCAACATGATTCATAATATGTGATTACTAGTATGCAATTTTGGCGTACAATATGATCAAACCCTAGAATACAACGCATAAAATAGCCTAATCCCAATAGTTTAGCGGGGTGGTAATGTTTAACTTAACAATACCCAATAGAATAGCGGGCGGGGCGTTAATCCTATAGCGCTATAATTGTTAAGGTGGGCAAGCAAAGTTAATGAGCATATAACGTTCCAAATCGTTCACATAGCATACGAGAATAACAAGTAAGTCACATTAGTTTCATGCATGATCAAGGATTGAGTATGTTTAGTTTAAAGTTGTTTGCATAATTATACATGTTGCATCCCAAAGTGTAAAAGGGGAAAAAGGGATCGAGTATACTCACGGTGGTTGCAAGCTTTCCTACTTGGAATTCCCGCGAGTGAGTTGGTGGATGGATTAATTTGGAGCACCTAGTCCTTCTACACGAGGAAACATAGGTGTGTGAGTTTGGCGTTCAACGGAAGATTATAACTTTGGATTTTAACATAACATAAAGTATGATATTAAAAATAATCATCTTTAACTTACAACTCTTATATGACACTATGTAGCCACTAGGGTTATATTGTATTTCATGGGTAGTACACCCATTAGAATCATATCAAGGTTTTAAAGTCTTAGATGATATTCTACTACTTTAACGTATAAACACAAGTTCAACATTAAAGGTTCGAATGAGTATATATATATATATATATATATATATATATATAGGTTACATATTATTTAGTCCAATAATTCATGTAAGAGGTAGAAGATTAGAATCCACATTTAGGTACCTCGAGTTATCATGGAAGTCATGTATGGGGTAGGAAGAACAAGCTTCCGTTTAGGAACCCCTTGAATGTTCACCACTTCACTTGATGTAAGGACAATCAAGGAGGGTCACGAACTAGAATTAGTACAAGTATGTAAATAATCTAAACTAAGAGAAATCATCAAATCATGTGAGGATTTTATGTTGGAACAACCCAAGTTGTCCCACAATCACTCTACATCAAGATCTAAGCTCGAACATGACTTGTGGGTAAAATACCCTAATCAAAACAGAAAGTTTATGAGGTTTAATCCTCTGATTTAAGTGTCTCAACCTTATTTTTAAGCTTAACCAACCATTAGATAGGTTGTAAGTATTAGGACATAGGTGTGAGATGTGTTAGACACAAGTTGGATAAGTTTAAACAAGCTTTTGAAGAACTTAAAACAAAACAGAAAGTTTATGGACATTTTCAGGGCAATTCCAGGTCTGATTTCTCCAAGGAGAGATCAAGGAATCAAACCCCATGATTATCCAAGCAAGTAGGAAGAAGAATCAAGTGATTTCGTTGAGGAATGAGCAAGTTATACTCACTTTAGTGCAAGAGTATGAATCTGCCCGAATTCTGAATTTGCAAGTGATTTGAGAGGATTAGAGAGTTGTGAAAGTGTAAAAATGCTTGGAGGAGGTGTGTATTTATAGTGGAAGAGGTTAGAGATGATTGGAGGTGATTAGAGGTGGATTAAAGGTGATTGGGGAGTGTTAGAACTTAGGATTTCGTGCAAATTCGCGTCAAAACGCAGCTGAATGTGTTTTCTGCAGACCTGAGGTCCACGCGGGCCGCGTAAGAGGTCAAGGAAAGTTTACGCGGGCCGCCCGGACTTACTGATCCGGAATTTAGTTTCAAATATTACAATTTGGCCCCAAAAGTTGTTATTTTAGGGTTTTTAGGTCCTTTAGGGACTATATTTGCCACAAAAACATAGTTTGAGATGAATTTAAGTATGAGGAGTATAAACCAAGTATAATTAAGCGTATAAGCATCAAAATCAAGTGTCGTTCACGTTCAAAACACGTTTTAGGCATAAGTTTAGATTAATTACCAGTCTAGCACATAGTTTCCAAGAATAACGTTTGAACATCGATTGATTCACAAAATCGAACATACGAGCATACATAGAGTGTGTATAACATATTTGTAATAAAATACGAGTTTCATTAATGATCCAAGTCTCGGTTTTACAATGATTACAAAGAAAGAACGATTACAAGAATACAAGGTTTCCAAAAATAGAAATACGAACAAAACTTTCTATAAATAGAAAATACAAAAGAGCCGGGCGTTACATTTGGGTCTGTCCTTGATTTTTTCTTTAAAAGCATTCCTGTAAAATCCCATAATCTCCTTTTTCACCGTGGAAGGTTTAGTAGTCCACACCCCATCTATCATAAGACCCGGAATATTATTACACGCCCTTCTACTATTAATATACCCATGGAAAAACGCCGAGTTTTCATCTCCTTCCAAATCCCACTTAATCCTGGCTCTTTGTTTGAGATCCTTGATTCTAAATCCTTCCAATTCCTTCATATCATTCAGGCATTCCGCTTTTATCCACTCCTCCTCTTCTGACAGCTCCCTAATTTCAGACAACTCCTCCATTTTTTCCAGCTCCTCCTTTAAACCCCTTTCCGTATCTCCCTCCTTAGCTAATACCGTTTTTTTCCATTTTTTGATATCATCCCTGATAGCTCTAAATTTCAACATGATCCTCACATCCGGATCCCCTCCCCCTCCTATATTGCCAATCGCCTTATTGACCACATCATCGAAATCTTTTCTCTCAAGGCAAGAGTTAAAGATTCTAAACGGTTTGGGCCCAAAATTTTTGTCCGCACAGATCAAAACAATCGGACAATGATCCGAATGAACTCTAGGTAAAAGCTCTAAGGCAAGCCACCGGCCATTCCGCGAAAAAATCTTGACAAACTAAGACACGATCGATTTTGCTTTGTTTATTACCATTATCATTTAGATACGTAAATTTCCTCCCTTTCATATCATATTCTCTTAAGCCATTTTCGAAAATAAAATTATTAAAGTTAGACGCACAGTTTCTATTGAACTTCGAGTTCATTCTTTCTTCCACCCAACGGACCGCATTAAAGTCCCCCAAAACCACCCACCACCCTGCGTAATTACCCATAACCGACCCAATTTCATCCCATAAAACCTTTTTATGAGGGACTTTTTGAGGAGCATAAACGTTGATGATGTTTAAAGCCTTATTACTTCCTTTCAAAATACCCACTGTTAACAAAAAATTGGAATGTTTAATAGAAACGTGTACCTTGTAAATGCTAGGGTCCCAAATACTCACCACCCCTCCAAATCTACCATCCGCCGGAACATGATCCATCTCAAATTTGCTAGCTCCCCAAAATTTCTCAAAGACAATACCTGAAATGTCACTGAATTGGATTTCCTGTAACGCCATAAAATCAATCCCATTATCCTTTTTTAACTCTCTTATCCATCCCGCTTTATCCTTACCCCCTTCCCCAAGACCTCTTATGTTCAGAGAAAGAAAATTCATCTTGTCACTGCTTGAAGACCCTCTTCCCTTATCGCCTCTCTAATTAAATTTTCGTGGTCGTGAAGATTAACTCCTACCACTCCCCCCATGAAAAAAGTAGCTTGTGTCTCGTTTACCAAATTAACCTCCTCTTCATTTGGGTTGTCGTTTAGATCTTCTACTCGATTAATATTTCTATCCTTTTCCACCCCTTCTACTTTATCGTTGTCTACCAAATTAATGTCTATCTCAGTCGTACCACCGCACCCCTTGTTTTGATTACTATTAATTGGTTGCTCTTCGTAATCGCTACTATCGATAATACCTATTGTTTCATTAAGGTCGAACGGGTCATCGTGTCTAGTCCTTTTCTTTGGCCTTGTCAACCCACTTTCCTCTTCCAATATTATTTTTCCTTTTTTGGGCTTTCTAGCCTTCCTGGTAACAAATTTGGACCCACCATTAATAACATTCTATACTTACTTAAAACACAAAGTCGGTGGTAAAGGCCACCGACATATTCTGTGGAAGAGTAGCTAGGGCAGTTTAGTAATTTCCAGCTATCCACAAGTACAAACATGTTACCTTCAGAGAAATAGAGCTCCAGAGCGCCGGTTAATCGGTTTGAGAGGGAGAGAGAGCGAACGGGATAACTCCGCCAGGACTCGCCGCTGGCCGGCACAAGGCGTGGTTTCGCGTTGGCAATGGTGGCATCGCCTCATCATCGACCCACTCGATTTTCCACCCGCACGATCTACGGTTCCGAAAACAGATCAACGGTGGCGTGATATATGCCGCCCACTTCGACCGATGGTAGTTGTTCGGCAACCATTGTTGGTTTCTTCTGCTATGTTGTCTACTGGTGAGGTTCATCAACTGATAGATTTCATTGGCCTATTACTTCCTCCACTATCAACCTCAAGCTTCCAGAAGGTTCGAATGGTGTTCTGGTGAAGAACCTTTATCTGTCGTGTGATCCGTACATGCGTGGTAGAATGAGCAAATCAGAAGGAAGTTACGTTGCGTCCTTCACTCCTGGATCGGTCTGTAACTTCTTCTTCATCGATTTATTGTTAACACTTTGTTTATTGAACGATTTGTGCTTAGGGTTTGGATGTGATATTGCTGTTTGTTTGGGCAAATTATCATTTTTGTTCATTTGATAATTCCTTAATTCCGGAACTAGGCTTTTATTATTATATTTGAAAGTGGGTTTTTAATTATTGGGGCCTAGGTCTCACAAAAGTTATTCTCATTATTTGAATATCAGTTTTTAATAGTCATCTTTTTGGGTAGTAAATGCATGTGTTATTTTTTAATGGTGATAAACTTGGTGGTTGTTTTATTTCTTGAAATGAGGCTTTCAATTTGGGTAGATATGTTATAATATACTAGCAAATGGGCTTTTGGTATAAATTACTTATAGCTTTTATTTTAATCATGAATAATTGCGTGCTTCAGTTTTGGTTACTGTAACATGTTTCTTCTTAAGAAAAAATTGAATAGGCTCAAATACCCCTATGTTGGATTTACATGTATATACATAATGATTTTGCATTTCGACTTATTTGCTGGTCGGTCAATCATCATCGATTTTAGTTATTGCAAAAAATGGCCAGGGTGTGCGGACACAGAAGGTAGGAGGCAAAAGACAGGGTCACGAAACTAAAGTTGATCTGAAAGTTGGGAGATCAATTTTGTAAACTGGAGATTTAAAAGACTGTCTGTGCTTAATTAAGATTTCTTGCCTTACCTTAATTTGGATTTACTCTCTTATTGTATATGTATGGATTAACTTCTCAAACGGATCAGGCTTTGTAGGTCATGGAGTCTGCAGAACAAGCTTTTATATGCAACCTTCACACACAGTGACAAAATAGTAACATGGGCTTGAACTTTCTTTTTGACTTAATACTACAGATATGGTAGATATAAATAGCATGTTCAGTTATTTTCTTTTTACAAGCTTATGACAAGGTGGTGGAAGGAAAGCATGTGCATGTTAAATGTATTTTTTTTTTTTTTTTTGTGAAATGATAGCATGTTAAATGTGGATATAAATAGCATGTTACAAGGTAATGGCTTATTAAACCGGGTTAGAGGAATTATAAGCATGTTGATTATGGATATAAATAGCAGTTTGAATGTATTTTTTCCTACAACTTTATGGTCTTTTTAGGCAAGGAATTACAACAGGTAGTGTGGATCTTTTGTGCAAGTTCGAATTGATGGATTTTAGCAATTTAAATGAATGCTTGGGTTTTACAAAGCCCATGGAACACCGCTGCGAAGCGCGGGTTAAACACTAGCTATATCTTAAAAGACAAAGTTGGTGGAAACCCCACCGACTTTGCCTCCCTCCCCATACTTTCACGATGTTGTAATTTTAGCCCCTTAACTTTGGTATCTTTAAAGTTTCATAAAATGGCAAATTTAGTCCCTAAACTACTGCTCCATTTTACAAATAGTTTGCTTTTGACACCCCAAAGTAGTTTCCTTTTCAGCCCCAACTTTGTTATAGTTTCCTTCTTACCCTAAAACTTTATCAATTTTTTACCCTTTCTTAGCCCTTAAGTTTAGGACATCCAATTTTTAACCACTTAATTTTTTATAAACTTTGTAAATGCCACTTTGACCCCCTCGGGAGTTTTTGGATTGACGATATAAATTCGAGTTAGTCGGGTCGCGTATAATACATTATGATTGTACGATATAAATTCGATTTGCGTTACGTTTTGATCCAATCGCAATGCAACTATAGGATACATTGAGTTCAATCGGATACGTCAAAACATGCATTTTCATATGGTTAACACATCACATAACACTTGGACTAATCCTTCGATATTTGCGAAGTACCTGCGCTGCAACGCGCGCAGGTCTTATTACTAGTTTACCCTAAAACCCAAATCCCTTACCTCTGACCTTATGTCTTCGTCACCTCTCTCCTCCCCATTAACTAAAACTCCTTTACTTATCTTGTCCACAAAATACAAATCTCTAGGTAAGAAAGCCTCTTTTTCCTTCATCACATTAGTGCCCTTAAAAAAGTAATTGTTTTCCTCATCGGGAATAAGCCTGCCATCATAACCTTCACTCTCCTCGGAACCCTTCGATACATAATTACTTTTTTATGTGCTTCTTTTTCGAGGTTAGAATTCGAGACGTCTTCTCCGGTGCCAACCGCCGTGTCTTCATCCTTCTCCGATTCCGGTAAAGACGTACCGTCCTCCGATTTCTTCCCGTCGTCACTGTGAACATTGGAATACTCACCCTCCCTAACTCCGATTTCCACAACCGGCTCCGTCTCATTCGGGCTATCACCGGCCGGAGGTTCTCCGTAATAGTTACTTATATTGTTCCCTGCTTCCCCAAGTTCCGACGACCTTCTACCCTCGTCATCGTCCGACGTCGTCTCCCAGTCACCGCCATCCTTCTCTTGATCAAACTGGTTATCCACCGAATCGGGGGTCCAGTCTCCCCTCTCTTCTTCCACCCACACCCTGAACCTCTTGCCTTCTTCCACAATCACAACCTCCTCTTCTATCCTTTTAACAACGTCTGTCATCACACACACGCAATCGTAAAGTAGAAAGTTGTCTTCCATTTGTCGTTGCGACGCATGAATCACTTTGCCAAAACATCTTCCTACTGAATAATAAGTCTCATTTCCTGCAAGGTGCAGAGGTATACCGTATATTTTCAACCAAGCTAACCTCTCAAATGCAACCGGTTGTCCCCTCCAGATCTCCACAAAGTTGAACCACCCGAAACCTGGGACATCCGCCCTGAAGCTCTCGGCCTCAAAACTCGACTTGAAAACAATGAACACGTTCAAACCCCCCAGGTACTTTATGATTGAATCCCCGTAATTAGCTTCCTTCATTAAAATTTTCAGCTTCCTTAGAGTCCACAAGTCTTTAATATTACCGATAATTTCCGAACCGTGTAGCTCGACATAAGCCTTAGCGAATTCGGACACCACAAGCTCTTTCCTTCTACCGGTCACCTGATGTTTACCGGCAACTACACCTGCATAAGAAAAACCATTTGACACAAAGTTACCATACCTGAAATTCTCCTTAGTTGCTTGATCGGGCAATTTGTCTTCCTTGGCTTTGAACTTTTGATCCTTCGTCTCTTCGTCACTCCTATCTTCGTTTTCCTTTGTGAACTTTGCTACATTGATGAACAGCTTGAAACTCCCCATCCATACGTTTGACATCCTCTTCTCAAGCTCCCTTGCATCTTTCACTCCTTTAAAACTCGCGAAACCGAACCGGTAACCACTTTTATCCCTTTTCCTTGCTATATAAATTCCGGCAATATTCCCGAAGGTACCTAACACCTCCGAGATATCTTTCGAGCTACAATTTCCAGGTAATCTTGCCACATAATACTTGGTGATGTCTTTGTTCTCCGTTCCGCTACTCCGTCCGTTCCGATTTGTCTCCAATCCCCATCTCCGGCCTTCCCGCTCTGCCGGTCTTCTGCTATTCATCCCTGTTTTCCAAGTAGAACTAATTCGAATATGAGGGTATTTTTGTCCATTCATCTTTATTTTTATTTATTTACAAGGGTTTCCTTTTCTTAAAACGAATGACTCTCTTTATCTTCTTTATTGTGCTTTAAAGGTCTTTAAAGGCAATCTACACAACTGGTTGTATAGCAATCAGGGGCGTGAGGTGCTCGACCACCCGAACTTTAATTCGCTCAATAGTGTTATATATCCAAGTGCTTGTATTTGAAGTTGGCCAACTAGAATAAAAAAATAGACTTGGGAACATCATCATCTTTGTCTTGTTCCTAGAATACGTGAAAACATCATATTTAATTTAAAAATATACGAGGAAAGTTGCAAGAATGATGCCACCTTCTACTGCAAAACATGAACACATGATACACTACGACAAAATAGGGATATAGTCAAATAAAAAAATGTTACCATATGTATTTCGACACACATATTTTTTTCAGGTGAAATGTGACCAAAGCTCGAGTCACCGTAGATATCATTAGGGGTGTTCAAAACCGGATATCCGAAAATTCGGATATCCGAATTTCGGATATCCGAAAATTTCGGATAGTTAATTTCACTATCCGAATCCGTATCCGAAATTTCGGATACCCGAAATTCGGATATCCGAAAATTCGGATACGGATTCGGACAATGAAACGGATATCCGAATTCAAAGAACAAATTATTTCAAAATAAAAGTAACTTCGAAAAAAGCAAAGATTATCCATCTATCTAGTCAAATATCACATTATTAATCAGTGCAAGTAAAGACTAATTATCCATGGATCTGAATTCTATAAAAAAAAACAAATTGTTTCCATCCATAAGAACAGCAAAGCATAACTCAAAAATAGCTTTATTGGATGAATAATTGAATATCTATAACAACAGCAAGGCATCGAGCAAATGAGTACATCAAAATTGTTCCCATTTCCAAAAAAAATAACTCAAAAAATAGCTTTATTGGATGAATTAAAATATTAAACTTCAAATTTCATATGGGATTAATGGTACTGTAATACCCATTTAATCAAATATTACACCATGAGTGATGAGATATTGATGAGATAAAAAAAAACCTCTAAAATTCATATTTGTTAACAACAGAGCAAATCTTAAACTAAACAACTGAAACACATGTATAAACCCTAGTCATCGAATTGAAGATGAGAGATTGAGGTTCTTGTTAGATACCAAACCAGTGGTGAAACAGATTTTCCAAACCAGGAAATTGAACGAGGATTACGAGCCTAAAAGAGTTGATTATGTCGAAGAACAAACCATAGCCATCGATATACGAAGGAGATGGAGATTGAGAGCATTGGAGGGATGAAGGAGTGCGTGGGGTGGGTGAAAAAGAAAAGGGGTTGTGTGTAATTAGGGTTTTCCAGAATACATCTTATATATATTTAAAATATATTAAAATAAAAGTGTTTAATATTTCGGATATCCGATATCCGAAAATTCCCAATATTGTTATCCGAATCCGAATTTTCGGATATCTGAAATTTCGGATAATTCGGATTCGGATTTTCTGATATTTCGGATTCGGTTTCGGATTCGGATTTTTTTGAACACCCCTAAATATCATACAGCCAGCCACACACACTTTTAGTGGCCGTAGAAGTTAAAAGTGTGGCTAAAAGGTACCAACATTTTTTTGCTAAAATCTAGCATTTTCTCCGTTAAATGTGGCTAAAGGATAGCAACGGCCACATGTATTTACTTTAAGTGTGACTTTTACTATTATATAGTCATATGAACTATCAAAAAAATGTGTTTTGGTCACATCAATTAAAAAAAAGTGTGACAAAAGGGGTTGTTGTAATTAAGCATATTGTCCATTAAGTGTGGCTAAAAGATAGCAACGGCCACATGAATTACTGTAAGTGTGGTCGTTTCTATTATATAGTCACATGAATTTATTGTAAATGTGGCTAAAAACTTTTACTAGACACACAAAACACTTTTGTAATTTTAAGTGTGGTTATTGTCTGACCTTTCGTCACACGTATTTGTTTTCCATGTGACATTTGTTATCATCTCGTCATACAAAAAAAAAAACAAATTGATGATGGTGTGGCTATTGTCTAATATTTAGTTACACATATTTTTTCCTATATCGTCTGGTATCATTTCGTCACACAAGCAAAAAAAACAAAAACAAAGTGACTATGGTGTGGCTAATAGTTATTTATAACCACACAAAATTATGAAATTTTAAGTGTGGCTTTTATCTATCATTTGGCCACACATATTTGTTATGGTTCTATGTGGCTATTTTCATATAATTAGCAATTTTATTTTCAAATGTTCATAAAATTAAAATAGTAGTAACATCAAAAAACCTGAAAACAAATTTAATAACATTAACAATAATAAACCGATACCCACTTATAAGTTTTCAATTTAAATACTAGATACATAAACTTCTAATCAAAAGATATATACAAGTTATGTAGCAAAACTTGCATCGCTTCTAGGAGCACTTGCAACAACAGCACTTTTGTCTCAACATGTCACTCCTAGCCACACTTGCAAGTTGTAACAACACAACCTTATCTCATTCCCTGCATATTATATAAACAAAGCATCAGTAAATGCTCATGTTTATGAGCAACAACTAAGGTGGGATCGAACACAAAACAATCAAGCTGCAGAGAATGCTATTTGATATTTGCTAACTTTCTCTCTCCAAATTCTACTCAATTCTAGGTCACTTTCTTATCTAGCAATTCACGACTATCTTATTCCCTGACCCAAACGAGCAGGCAATAAATCTTTGCCAATACCCAACAATTTTTTTATGCGTGATACAAATGCTAAGTTTAATCAAAATTATTTATACAAAAATCAACTTTAATTTCCTTCAACTAATTACAACTTTAAATTCCTTCAACTAACTACAGATTTGTTTGAAATGAACCCTGGGCAGCAAGTTCCATACTCAAGAAAAAAAACCAGCAAAGGAGTAGTAGTAGGTTTAAAGACTATTAAATACCACAAATGAAGATGTTCAACTACAGGATGGTGCGCTTCTAGGGGTTCATTAACAATAAAAAAAAACAATTTAATATACATTATTAGCAACAATCATGGGATTTTCAGTGTTTGATCACCTGCGTGTACAGTACTACAATATTTTCCAAATATCCAAAGATAGAAATGGCTTACCGTTGAGATGTTAGAAACTTTTGTAGGCCTTGAAAGTGTGGCTTAGGGGTTTTTGAAAAAGTGTGGCCGTAGGTCACATTTGATGTAGTGATATGGCTAGAGCAATGTCCTTTTTATAAAAAAATAAAAATAAAAAAATCACGCAAGAAAATTAAAAAACATAAATTTAAAAATAAGATGAAATGCTACAAGATTAAAACAAAAAAGGGGATAAATGAATACAAAAAAATTCTTACTTGTATTTTATTTAAAATTGCATTAGTTTGAACCCATTGCCGACATATGTTGAGATTGAAGTTTTGAAAACTAGTACGAAACATATGGCATGGTGATACTTGTAAACTCACACCACCTTCACGCTCTATGTGTGTACATGGATCTAGCTCTCTATAAAGAAAATGATCAGAATTAACCCAAAGCATAACATGAATTAACAGGACAATATTATAAAGGTGTTTGGATTAGGGTTGATGTCTTTAAATCGTGTTCTGGTTCACCTATTCAAGCCACACAATTTTACCTAAGCCGTGTTCGGGTTCACCCATTCAACCGACCATTCCCCAACGGTGGATTATTCTATAGTCTTACACGGCAAGATTCACGCCCCGTAATTGTTTATATATTAAGTTGGTGCACATAGTGAGTAGTTTCTTCTCACCACTACAAAAGAGGATCATTTAGAGCGTTGTTTAACATTTAATAAATCAGTTTGTGGTATCGGTATAAAAAAGTTGTGTTGTTTAAAATAAAGCGAACATTTAAACCGGTCTCATGACTGTGATAAAAAAAATTCTTAACCATGGTTGAAAAGCTAAATATAGCAGATAGCCGACCATTATAATTAGTAGGGATGAGTTCGGTACTGATACCGGTACCGAATTTTGCCTAATATAGGTACCAGTAACGGTACCGAAAATGTTTGGTACGGGTGGGAAAACGCTAAAAGTGGGTACCGATTTGATACCGAAAAAATTGGTATGGGAAATCCGGTACCAGTACCAAGTACCATATGCTCATCCCTAATAACTAGTATATTTTAAAACACCGGTTCCGCAACCGATATAATTGGTAGTTAATATTTTTTTAAATAAAATTATTTTTTAGGGTAGAACCGGTTTAAATGTAATAAAATAAAATATTATACAACCGATTTAAAAGGGGTATTATATATATACTAGGTTAGAACCCCGTGTATTACACGGGTTGAATAAATGTAATTTTATATATTAAGTAATAAAAAGTTATAACGTCGTGTCTTTAAAAAACTCGTGTATAATCAGGTTGAATAAATAATAAAAAATTACATCCTTAAAAAGCTCGTATATTACACGTGTTGAATAGATCTAAAAAAGAGTTATATCTTTAAAAACAATGTGTATTACACAGATTAAATGAATGTAATTTTGTATATTAAATATTAAAAACGTTGTATCTTTAAAAAAACCATGCATAGTCGGGTTGAAAAATCTACCAAAAAAAAAAAAAAAATTATATTCTTAAAAGACCTCGTGTATTACCATTGCTACCCTTATCCGCCTTTGTGGTTACCATGTGTATTACACATATTAAATAAATGTAATTTTGTATATTAAATACTAAAAACGTCGTATCTTTAAAAAACCCGTGTATAGTCGGGTTGAAAAATCTTCTAAATAATAAAAAAATTATATCCTTAAAAAACCTCGTGTATTACCATCGCTATCCCTTATCCGCCTTTGTGGTTCAGAACATTAGAGATGATCTAAGAAGGCTAAATCTTGGCCTAACTTAGTTAAGCAAACAAAAAAAACATAATTAAACATCAACAAACAAAATCAAACATGAAATAATTAACTAAACTAAAACAACCTACAAGTTAATAGGTTACATAGTGTCGTTCTACAAATTAATAGGAGATTTGAGTGTTGTAATGAGTAGGAAAGATAGGTATTTGTTTTAAAAATATATAAAATTAACAATTTAGATTTGATGATAATATTTTATTAAAGTATGATAAGATTTAATATTAATTTATTATTTATTTATTTAGTTAATACAATATAAGTAAAGATTTGAGAATACATTCAATGAATGACACGTGTACAAAAGTTGGATTCTTTTATTATCGTAGATAGATACGCGCACCTATTAGTTATATTTTACAAATTTGTGTCGCTTCAATTTTCTAGCTTTTAAAAATAAAATATTATTAAATTTTACAGCAACCTATTATTTATATATATCCAGTAACCAAATAATAAATAAAACCAAATATTTACACTTATATTTTATTATACATAAAATAATTACATTTATAGATATGTTACTATGATCAAATTTTTGTATCTACAATATGTTTGAGTGATAGTATATATATCTTCCTGTAAGTGCAACCTGAAAAAGCAAACATTGCAATGTAAGATTATTAAAGTAAAAAAGATAAATAAATTGTAAAGATAACAAGGAAAATTACTCAATTTCAGGATCTTGTAACTAAGAGTACTTATTGTTTCCCACTTTAACACATATTTACATATTACTATTAGTAATTATCTTTTTCTCACTTCAACAAATATTTACTTTACTGTACATTAACAAATAATAACATTATTTTTAATGGTAAATAAAACAATAATATATATTTATTAATAAGAGTATTTTCCATACAATTGGGACAAATATAATAGAAAAATCACTTAAATATGTTAAAAAATACCTAGCCGTTGAAATTTAAAAAAAAAAATTACATTTGATGCAAGTAAGCGTGTTTCATGTAATCGCTGGAATTAAATGATGAAATCATCCCTGGATTAAGAACGTCAAATTCAAATCGATATAAGGTTTCTTCAATTGTCTAAAACCGCTCACATCTTCTTGATATCTCTCTTCAAAACTCATCCCAAAACCTATGAATCCATCTCTGAAAACACCAAAGACAGCCCAACCAACCCTTGATTTATGGGACTGCGGTTTGGCGTGGTAGCAGGGGGTGGCAGCTAGGTGGTGGTCGCGGAGGCTACGTGGTTGTGGCATGGTGGCCGCGGAGGCTACGTGGTCGCGGAGATAGTCTTAGACTATCTCCAATGCTAAGGGAGTCCTTAGGCGTCCTTAGCTACCTAGTCAGCTGCCACATCATATCTTTACAAATCCTTAAAAACTTCAATTTCATCTCTAACTATACAAATATTCTTACATATCCTTACATTTTCCATATCATACCTATTTTTTCTTTAAAATTAATTAAAGCTGGTAAACAATCAATTGATTAATGCCACTGAAATAAATAAAAAATGGAAAATAGCTCAATAGTTGGCACAAGAACCCAAATAAAGGGTGCCTTGCATTCGGATATTTTATATAGATTTTTTCCTCTTTGATGGTCTTCAATGGGCCTGAAGTTAAGGATGCTTTCCACATCATCTTATACGACAGTATAAAGGGCGCAGTGGAGAAAGTAGAAAAATAGGTAGAGAGAGTGAATCAGCCAATAAGAGTTTTAGAAAAGTGGGATCTTGAATCATTGATTTTTTTTTTTTTTTAAACGGCGATATTTCTACAACAGGCGATAGAGATCGCACCTAACCCTATAACTCGGGCAGGCCCCTCCGCCCCACTCCGGCAGCCAAGACTATGTTGTCTTAACCGGGCCCACGCTTGGTGCATCAGAGTTTGGCTAAGGCGTTCCCCGAGAAAATTTCCAGCCCCCTGCCCATATGACAGGAGTTGCACCCTCCACAAGAACCAAGGTTCTCTGGAGTAAATGCACTGTAATAGAAAACTCGGGTGGCTCGGATTCGAACTTGAGACCTTAAGGTCCCAAGTCCTAGCCTTCATTGCCATGACCATTGGGACAAGTCCCAAGGTCCTCTTGAATCATTGATGATGTGTTTTTTTTTTTATTACTAATTCAAAAATATATATAAAAGAATTATGGGGCTTTTTGGTAATGCAACTGGATAGTGACACTAATGCAAATGATTTTGATTGGCACAAAACTTGATTTTGAGAAGAATTACACCTTTTATAAATTTTATATATATATATATATATGCAACTGAACACATAAGAATATGCAGGCTCTACTTTTATGTAGTTGTCTAACATCAACTGATAAAGATTAAATTGTTAATTATATATTCTTATGTTCCCCTTAAAGTCAAAGGGAACAAAATGCAATATCAGCCATTGGGTCAAAATGAGGCTAAATCCTGGCCGTTATAATTCTGAAAAAGCTTCTAGAAGGGGAGGTTTTTTTTTGTTCACTTTGACCTTACCCCAAGGCACGTTCTATCTGAGATTGACTTGCTCCTCCAAATTAGCCCACGATCTATCAATATATAACATAAAATAAGTTACCTAAAAAAGTGGAAATTTAATTACAAACATAAACCCATGATCTATCTATAAACATAAAATAAGTTACCTACAAAGGTGGGAATTTAATTAGAAAAATAAACCGTTAAATTACAAAACTCTATTTCCACTTCTTATAAAAAGCATGTGCGAATTCACATTAAAAAGCCTTTAGCACCAATTTAAACCTGCAAACAAAAAAAATGAACTTTAAAACCAATAAACAAAAAAAATGTAAATTTAAAACCTGCAGAATATAAATAAAATAAAACCGTTAATAAAATGACATGTAAAACAAGTGACTTAGCTACATAATTTTTGAAAATAATTATAATGATTTTCAAACTCATAGATAACTACCGTAAATTTAAAGGATTCATATTAGTTTTCTCCTTAAAACCGGTTTGGAGGTTTACATTCCCAGATTCCCATTTGATTAACTCATCCGAAATCTTAGGATGATTACATGCCACGTTCTAATTTAAAAAAACCAATGAATTTAAAACTCCCTGGAGAAGGCAGTTCAAAAAGCTCCAAAAATCATGGAAACTGTCGGAAGCAGTTGTCTATAAACATGTATATAAGTTGATCTAGGGCTTGATCATGGAAACTGTCGGAAGCAGTTGTCTATAAACCCGTATATAAGTTGATATGGGGATTGAAAGAAGCAGTACCTTATTTTGCTCTCAAGACACGCAATTGCTCTCCTTTCATAACCTGCAAACACAATGGTGAACCAAAGGTGAACCCGAATACATTTAGTTTATTTTTATCTTTAAGGATGTAGTTCAAAAAATAATTTTTTTTTTTTTGTTTATGATGTAAACAGGAGCAGAAGATGATGGCGAATCATAATAAACAAAGGTAAAATCAAATTTCACAACTTTCTTTCAGGTTGCAGTTTCATCGTAAAATTTTAATAAAAAAATTAAAACTTTCTATATTTGGTGTAGAAAAAGATAAGAAGCTGATTACGAAGCATGATGAACCAGAAGGTAAACCTACATTCATGTACTTTCTTTCATTCAGTTCACAAATTCATATTCGAAGTTTTAACTAAAAAATGGAATTTACGTTTTTGATGTACACAAAATAAAGAGAGTATGGTGAATCATGAACTGAAGGTAAAGTTAAATTCATGTACCTTCTTCTTTCAGTTTATAGTTTCTTCTTGAAACGGTAATAAAAGAATTAAACTTTATCTATTTGGTGTAAAAAGGATAAAAGGTGATGACAAAGCATGACTAACCAAAAGGAAATCTATGTTCATTACTTTTATTCAATATGTTTACAGTTGTAATTAAGAAAAAAAATATTTTGTTTTTGATGTAAACAGAATCGGTAGATGATGACCAACCATAATGAACCAAAGATAAAGTAAAAATGTCACAATAAATACATTTACACATACACTTAACTTGTAGAGTGTTTTAAAAATGTTATAATAAAAAATGTCCAACTGGTTATGGATATATGAAACCTTAGGAAACCCAAGTATCTGATTTCATACTATAATATAATATTTCTATACCAATTTAAACAAAAAATATAGTTAATCAAAACAGAGGTTTTAGAAAACAGATCCAAATACTTAAAAGAAGTTTGAAAAATTAAAACACATAGTGTAGGAGTTAGTAGTGGGAAAAGTTGTACCATGGCCTAGTGGCTGTTATCAGTAATATAGTTAGATATTTGGTAAATAAATGGAAAAAGAGTAATTTTTATTATTATAACTTTTTTTTTTAAATTGTAAGCCAAAAAATAATATATAGAGAAAATAACTTCGTATTAACATTTTTCTTATTTAAAACATATATAAGCGTTCATAAAATTTAAACAGTAATATATACAACCAAAACATATATTAAAAGGTTTTCCTAATGTAAAAAAAATTCAACATTTCTATGCAAAGAATATTGAGAGTTTAGCACATTTCAAACATCAAATGTAACAATGTAAAGGATGTGTGTGGACAGCAAAAGCTTAACTAAAGCAATAGCACAACTTATCATTTACCTTGTAGAACAAAATTCGTTCGATTTGAAAAAAAATTATCCCGCTAAACTCCTCCAGTCCAAGTTAGACAACAAATTATTCAACATAATTTGTAAACCCACATTAAAATATATAAAAATTATTGAACAATATTCGACGAAATGCCAAACATAGCATTTATTGCCTAATCAACGATAACCAAAATTCAAATAATAAATTAGCAAGTGTGTCATCTGAGGCATTGATAACTCACCAGTGTTTAATCCATACTTTTGTTCTTCCACACATTCCCAGTTAATCGATTTGGGTGACCTGGCGTTTTCATAGCATGATAAGTAGAACATGAGACAATAAAGTGTCAGTCAACAAAAAACAATATCAATAGAATTAAAATAAACAAATTCAAATCATTTAGACTAACCTAAGTGTTGAAGTAGCAAGCAATTATACCAAATACTAAACAAGAAGACAAACCATTCAAATAACCAGACCTTCCTATGTCAATCAATAATATGGAAACAGAGATGACCTCAACAACTGAACTCAATAATAACCAAATTTTCCAGACTTACAGTCCAAGTGTTGAGATCCATTTTTATGCTTAAGTGTATCTTTAATTTGTTGATTTAATCATCAACTTCAGCTACTAAAGAATGACGAATAATGCAAAAGAAAGCGTTTACTAAAAAATCTGAATATGTGAAACGAAATGACTCACATCGCCAGCAACCACCATCAAACATTCAACCGGAGTAAAATAAAGCAACAATCGTCACTTAAGATCACCGAGCATTGTGTCTTAAATCGATATCGAGCATCCACCAACTCGAGTTGCTGGAAATCAGCCGGAGTCTTCAACTGAACGTACATCGGTTGCGAGCAATCAAAACATCCTTAGGCGGAACATTTAACAAAGGCAGAAAAAGCATCATGCAATGGCCGATTCAACCGAGTACATCGACCACCGGTTGTATAACGGACGTTCCACCGGATAAAGGCCGGTGTACAACGGTAAAAGAACGTTAGGAGCATGCCAGAGACAAAACCCTAATCATTTGGGGAAGAATTGTTAGAGAGAAAGTGGAAAGCACGAGAGATGAATGGTTTGACAAAAAAGGATATGAAACCCTAAGGTTAAAGGGGCGACAGAGAAAACAAAAGAGGGGTTCCCATTCATTCATCCGTATATAGATGACCCGGCCCACCAAGATCCATGTTCTTATCACTGGATCACGTACCCTTTTACTCCTATTCGACCCAAAGTCAAACCCATGGTCCTTTGATTAGCCGTGTCATCAACCACTTTTATCTATTATTAATTAGGTTATAACCCCGTGTATTACACGGGTCGAATAAATAAATTTTATATACTAAATAATAATAAATATATATCCTTAAAAAACCCCGTGTATTGTACGAATTGAATAAATCTAATTTTATATATCAAATAATAAAAAGTTATATCTTAAAAATATTAGTTAATTTTATTTTAAGTTTCGTAAAATCTATTTGATACCAAACTAAACAAAACGTTCAAATATATAGTTAATATCAAGAGTAAATTACGATTTTGGCCCCTGTGGTGATATCACTTTTACCCTTTTTTTTTTTCCAAAAAACGAATATTTTAACATCTGAGCCCACAACGTCTTTTTTTCTAACCATTTTGGCCCCTACCAAAAGGGTTAAAAAAAAGACGTTTGGATCCAAAAGGGTTAGAAAAAAAGACGTTGAGGACTCAGATGTTAAAAAATTTCTTTTTGGGCTAAAAGTGATATAACCACATGAGGCAAAATCGTAATTTAATCTAATATCAAATTAGATAACTAAGTTTGAATTTGAAGTAAATAGATAAATATAAAAGTAATAATTAGATATCAAATTAGATAACTAAGTTTGAATTTGAAGTAAATTGATAAATATAAAAGTAATAATTAAACTAAATAATATTTAGTAGGAGGATTATCTATAATTAATTAGAAGAGATTAAACTAAAATAATAATTATCTATAAGAGATGGCCTAATATGATGACAAGTGTCCTCAAAGTGGTTTCTTTTATTATATGTATAGATTATATTAATTAATTAATTAATTAATAATTAATAATAAAACAGAATTAATCAAAGTTAAAATGAATTCATTCCATACTTTAAAAACCTACTTAGATGTTAGTTACCTTTATAACGAAATGAACCATTTTGATGCAATATTCCTTAAATTTGCCTCTTTTCGACACACTAAATATGAACCATTTTGATGCAATATTCCTTAAATTTGATTCCTTTCGAAACAAATAATGTTTTTGTTTAGAATAAAAAATACTTATGTCATTATATTATTAATATGTCCGTCCAACGGACGGGTATAAAACTAGTTAATTATATTGCTGGTAATTGAGTTCTGATGATATACACACTAGCCTTTTTTTCCGCTTAAAACAGATTGTTTCACAATTTTAATATTTTTAATTGTTAATAATATGAATTCTACCAAACATAGTTTACACTTTACACTAATGGAAACTACTGAGATTTCACTGCGTTTCGTGCGGAATTTCGGTTGATATTGGCAGAAGCTCGGTTGGTATTTGTTATTATTTAAAAAATATTTCTTATTATAAAATCTATATATAAAGTTTGTTTATTAAAAATTATATCTTTACTTATATATGATTCGTAAATTTTAACAGAAATTGAATTAAATGCATTCTATCAAAAAATGTGATATAGAATAGAAAGGGGAAGACTTGTCCAAATTCCTTAATTTGAGAAATTCTTCCGTTTACAAATCACAAAATGTCAAAATACGTTTTCAAAATCATTTAACAAGATATGTATAAAAAGGTTAATTATTGTATTATGAAAAAGCTTGATTATACACTGAATACAAAAGGCTTTAAATAGCTTGTACAAATCTCCATACACTACACATTAATGGAATGGAATCATACACTCTACATTAGGGGTGTGCATGGGTCGGTTTTGACCAAAAACCATAACCATAACCGCGATGTCGGTTATTGGATAACCATAACCATAACCGATCGGTTATGGTGGTTATAGTTATTCGGTTTTGATGGTTATAGCGGGTCGGTTATGGCTGGTTAACCGTGTATTTAGCTTAGCTAAAAATAACTTAATTTTTTTTAATATGGAATAAATTGTTATTGCATATTTGTATATATTAGTATATTACAAAGTATTAAAAAATACATATAATCTATAATATTAATACCAATTATTATCGAATATCCAAATAAAGTGATATAATACACTCCATAAATTCAAATAAACATTCAACCAAAACCACAAAATGATATGAAAAACCCATAATTACTAAAAATCTTCGGTCAAAAACATAAAATATTAAAAAATATGGTGAAAAGTCCTAAATCCTACAAAGATTTATTACATGTCGGTTCGGTTACGGTGGGTATGGAAAAAATGATAACCATAACCGACCCGCTACTTTCGGTTTTCAAAAAAACCATTAACCGACCCAAGGTTTTTTATTTGGTTCAGTTTTTTCGGTTCGGTTTTATCGGTTAATTCGGTTTTTTGCACACCCCTACTATACATGAATGGAATAGATCAGAATTGCTAAAGCTATGGAGGAGGCTTAAACTATGGAGAAGAATTATAACTGATTTCAATCTAAAAATAATTCAACTTATAAACAGAAAGCATAATGTTGAAATCATATATTATTTTCCTTGATATGTCCCCGCAAGGTGGAGGATCCGTTAGAGACTCCAGTCTTGGACCGTAATCGTTGGAACGGCCAACCCAGTGGTTTGGTAAGCATGTCTGCGGGCGAGTTGGTCGGCCGAGTGTATGTGGAGGACTTTTAGTGAGCCATCAGTTACTTTCTGTCGAGCAAAATGGTAGTCGAGTGCCACATCTTTCATACGCGAGTGATAGACTAGATTTGCGCATAGATAAGTTGCAACGGCATTATCACAAAGTAATGCAAGAGATTTAGCCATCTTCAAACCAAGTTCTGTAACAGCCAGCAGCCTTTTAATTACGTAAACTTTGTTTGATCCAAACAGGGCTTCAGCTAATGAGCGTATAGTATTTCATATCTCAGATAGCAAACAATTTAAAACCATTGTTTCGCTCTTTGTTATGTATGACCATGAGTAGAGAGATCGAGGCCTAGTGGATGTGCTTGGTATCTTTTTTATGTTAATAAAGAATGTTTCTCAGTTTATCGATTTAAATTCCTCATGTTCTGGGTCTCTCTAATATCATGCTGACACACAAAATGAAAATTATAGTAACATAGTAAGCAAGAAACATATATGCTAACTAATCATACAAGAGCATATAGGCATAAATACACCAAGGCAATCACTTGCAAAGCTCACTAAAGTGTTGGGCTTAATCTTAATGGGCCACAAAATTACTGGGTTAAGTCCATTGATACCAAGTTGGTTATTGAAACAGTGGAGTAAACGAGAATGCTGCAAATTAGGATAATTTGAGTTTTAAATTCATATAAATCTGTTTAGTTTGTATTTGAGTCAATCTAGGTAGGTATTATAGTAAGAGTCAAAATAGGAGGCTTGGTATGCAAGCAATGTTTAGTATTAATATAGGAGGTATCATACGAATGCAATAGAGAGAGTTTTCTTCCGGTTTAATAAAATAAAAAGTAAATTACTGTTTCGGTCCTTGTGGTTTAGCCAGTTTAACGATTTCAGCCCAAAAAGGAATCTTTTAGCATATCAGACCCCCGAGGTTGCATTTTATATCGGTTTTGACCTCTGACACTAACTTTGTTACTTTTTTGCAGTTAACTGTAAGGATAATTAGGTCATTATATACCTTAGGGGATGTTTTTGATAATTACAAAGTTCTTTAAATATTTAAGAGATTATTAATGCAGTTACTCAAGTTTTTTTATTATTTCGTTATTTTCACGATTATTATTTAACAAAATGCGTTTTAAATATATAATAAATATGTATTTTCATTAACTGTTTGTTTTTATAAAAGTCGTTTTAAAAAATAATTTGTATTTTTTTTTACATTTTGTTTAAACCATCTATCGATATTGTTTCTTTTTAAACCATTTGTTTTTTTTTAAATCGTTCTTTTATAAAGTCGTTTATCTTTTAAAGTTTTTTTAAACACTTCATTTTATACCATTCTTTTTAAAATCATTTATTTTTTAAACATTTTTAAACAACTCACTTTTAGGTCGTTGATTTTTTAAATTTTACAAAACGACGTGTATAAAAAAAAAGAAATGTAAGACTTGAAAAAAAAAGAAACATTCGAAAAAGTAGTTCGCAAAAAAATCGTTCATTTTTCAAACTTTTTTTAGAATGGTTTATTTCTTTTTCAAATCTTTCATTTCTTTGGACCGTTTGTTTATTCAAAATTCGTTATTTTTTCAACCTTTCGTTTATTAAATTCGTGCATTTTTTAGTACCTTACACTTGTTAATTTATTTTTTAAGGTTTTGTTTTTTATAAACGTCCTTTTTTAATCTTTGATTTTTGAAATCGTTCGTTTAAAATCGATCGTTTTTTAATTCCTTCGATTTTTGAAATCGTTCATATTCGGAAGTTCTTTTTCCCTAACGGCTATAAGTAAACTGAATACGAAGTTTAAAAAATGAACGGTTTTAAAAATGATTCTAAAAGTAACGGTTTAAAAAGAAACGCTTTTAAAAATTAGCGACTTAAAAAAGTGAGTTGTTTAAAAATGTTTAAAATCTAAATGAACTAAAAAAGAAAAATATAAAATGAAATGTTTAAAAAAAAACTTTAAAAGACAAACAACTTTAAAAAGAACGATTTTAATAAACAAGTGGTTTAATGAATAATTTTAAAAACGATATACGGTTTAAAAAAGGTTAAAAAACAAATGATTTTAAAAAAGGCATTTTAAAAAACAAACGCTTAATGAAAATACATATTTATTTGTATATATAAAACATATTTTGTTAAATAATAATAATGAAAATAATGAAATATTAAAAAAAAAACTTGAGTAGTTGTATTAATAATCACTTATAAATATTAAAAGAACTTTGTAATTATCAAAAACAACCCCTAAGGTATATAATTACCTATACCCTTACACTTAAATGCAAAAAGAGTAACAAAGTTAGTGTCAGGGGACAAAACTGTTATAAAATGCAAACTCGGGTATGATATGTTAAAAAATTCCTTTTAGGGCTGAAAGTATTAAACTGGCTAAACCATAGGGGCCAAAACAGTAATTTACTCTAAAATAAAAGAGACGTGGAGTTCCCACAATCGGTCGTGTGTTCGTATTTGATCTTTGATTACCGATTGTGTCCAACATAAAGTGTAGAAAAATCTAAGCCCTTAAGACACAACATCTACTACTTCTAATAAAGCAAAATAATCTTTAGCCACTTGTCATTAGCTTAACCCATCACTTGCCACGTGGCATTTGATTAATCCCCGTTTTTCACAATTGACCGCCAAAACTCCTTATACCTCACGCTCTTTGTCTTTCCATTCGTCTTCTCACAATCAAAAACCCTAATCTCAACCGTCATCCACATTGGCGATTTCTACTATGGCGATTTCATCTGTAGCTATCATCCAATATCCCTTGAATCCACGCCTATCATCCTTTACTCTCATCCCCTAATACACAAACCCTAAAACTCTTCATGTTCCATCACAATTTGCAAGCAAGAAGGTTAGATTCTCCATTTTTTATTCATTTTTTCATTCGATAATCTTTATACGAACTCTAATAGATTATTCTTGAAACCCTAATGTTGATTTAACATACATTGGTTCATCGATTAGGGTTTTAAAAACCCAAACTTTTTAATCTAATCGATTATTCTTGAAACCCTAACGACGATTTAACATATATTTGTTCATCTAAGAGTGATACAATTCGACTTAATTTTTACCCTAAATCGTTTTAGGTTTTTAAGTTTTTTTTTTTATTTTGTTACGTTTGTTTCAGAATAATGAATAATCTCTGATTCGGTTTTTGATGCTACAAAGTTTTATGTTTTCTGGTATTATAGATAACCTATGTTCGATGATTCGATTTGTATTCTGATGTTCATTGTTCCAGATTTGTTTATGTATTTCGTGATGATGAAGGTTGATGATTTGATTTGTATTATGTTGCCTCTGGCGAGCTGAAACAGGTAATATCATATTCTAAAAGTATGCAATAAAATCATACTTGCCCAACAGGAAAAAGTTAATGAAAAAGTCATTACAATAACTATAACAATTAAGAGGATGGCAACTGATTTTTGGTGTCCTTTAGAATCTTTTTTTGTTCTTTATTTTAAATGTCACTGCAATTGATTTGCTTATATATGTTTCAATAGAATTCATGGAGTAGGATTAGTGGGGGTTCTCAAAAGTGGTTTTTATTTTTTTATTACTGAATTTAATTGAGGTCTTTGCTTAAGTTATTGAGCTCTAGATTTTAGTTGGTTTGAATCAATATTGTGATTTCTTATTTTTGGTTTGTTTCGATTTGTGTTTTACTCATCTTAATCTTCTTGACAGCAGCTTGAACTCCATTATTGCATTTTTCAAGTTGAGACTCTTTTGGCCTTTTCTCATGAAACTGGCTATGCTTTGAAAGTTGCAATGATTTTTGCAAGTATAAGGTTCATTCATTGATAAATTAAGGTTATGAAAATTTGACTTCTTAAACGGTCAATCCTAACAAAGTAAACAATTAATTGATCAAGAATTGTTTATGTTGTGGTTCAGGATGATGCTTCATTTAAATGTGGTACATCGGCAGTTTATTTGATAGAGTGAAGATTCATTGGCTGGTGAACATAAAAAAAAAAGAATATGAGGAGGTATGACGTTTACCCTTTACTTATGTTATATATCCTTTTTGGATGATAAATTTTTTTAAAACTTAGAAACTATTTGATATTATGATTAATTCTATGTATTTCAATATTCTGGTTAACCTCTTTGTTCCAATTTCCTCAAGTATCTTAAGTTGGGAATCAGTGAGAAAAGCATCTTCCATCAGTTGTTTTTGGTATTAACCTCTTTGTTTGAGGACAAAATGGTTACATTATCATTCATATTATTTCTTACGTAATATCAATCATAAGAAGTGAATATGACAAGTGACTAGACTCTATGTATTTCGGATAAAATCACTTAAAGAAGGAGAATGGCGAAGTCTTTTAAGTTTTAACACAAGCCGCTCGCCATCATGCTGCACAGGTTCTATCTTTTCTCCTATTCACAAGTTTATATGTCAATAATATATCTGACCCTATGCACAAATGGGCATAGTCCTTTGATTATTTCGAGAATTGGCCCTACCCTAGGGTGAAAAATTCCGGATTAATAAGACTAGATCCAAGCCTGATGGTCTTGTGATTCTTTTCAATGCCACCTTAGGACCAGGACTGGTTAGGCGTAAAGCTTGGTTTAGGTCCAAGCCCAACCACACATAATTTGGACCGGTCTTTAAGCTAACTTAAGACAGCTTTGTTTTTGTAACCCATTATGTAAATAAAATTGTCAGAGCTTCTATTAAAAAAATTTATCAACATGCCACGTCATGTCACATCACATCACTAATCTATAAACTTATACATTTCATAAACGTATCTCTGCTGTCCATTTACCTGTCTCAACTCTTATAACGAATTGGACATTAAACGAATATATTAATGAGTTTAACAAAAAAACTGATTTGAAGGTATTGGTGCCCAAAATGTTAACCAAAACGTAATAAACATTACCCAAATGAATATAAAAGATTGTGCCTTGTACAGACCGGGTTTAGGACCATTGGACCTGTTAGTCCTGTTTGTATGGTATGAAAAGACAAGCCTGATAGGGTGTGGTTTTGAGTTAAATTTTATGTTGAGAATAATGGAGTATAGAATAAATGAATTATATCCTAATCTATTGTTTGAGCCTACTTATGCCATTCTCTCGGGTACCTTTTTCATGTTACATTAATGAGACATCCAAGGGTTTGCCTTTTTTTTAAATACTTATTAAGTTATAATTGTATTTTATCTTCTTTTTCAAACTAAATTGTCAGCTTTAGTAAATTGGCAGAGAATTGAGATGCTAGCAATGGGTTGGGTTGCGTTTCAGTTTTGGGGACAAAGGTTTTGGTGGTGCAGTTGAGGGCAGGGGCGGAGCCCATGTAATAATAGGGGTAGCACACGCTACGGCTCAACCCCGTAGTCGTAGTGTATTTTTTTCGGTTTTATACAAAGGATACCCCTAAATAAATACGAAGATACCCCTGACAAAAAAAATAGGATAGTTGATGTTATTAAAATCCCAATTTTTATAAGCCTGGACCATTTACGACCCAAAAGTTATAGAATAAATTAAGCCCAAATTATAAAGTAATATAATTGAAAGGAGCTCATTTAGTAAATGCCAAAGCTTAGCCGAAGACCCTAAACATTAAATATGGGTTTAGATTAACAGTGGTCATCGGCTTTCTTACTCATTGACTATTATGTGATCTGTTATTTTCTTAAATTTTATTGGGCTTTTTAATTTATGTTGTTGGTGACTTTGGTGACTAATTTTCTTAGTCGATTCAAATAATTTGCAAGTATGTTATGAAAAGAGGAGCTTTAGTCAAGTATCTTTTTAGTTCACAAGTAAAATTAATATGTAAAATGGGTCACTAAAAGAAGCTGACTTTGGTTCATTTTGCACATGAGTCAAGCCTAAAAGTCAAATTTAGAACAGTGAACACTCTTTATAGCTAAAAACAAACACGCACTCAAAATCAAAGATCAAATTCTTTTGTAATTACAGCAATACCATCCGCATTCTCATATCATGGTATGCAAATTTTTTGTCTTTTAATCGAGTTTTGGATAATATTATTATTTCGTTACCTTTTAATGTTTCAATGTTGTGTCAGGTGTAATGTGCGTGTTTGAAATGAGAAAGAATGAGAAGGATGGGAAGAAAAAGGGAATGAAGAACCCGAGAGTGAGCCAATGGAAGTTGATGACAAGAAAGCTCCAGACAAGGAGACTGAGAATAAGGATACAGAAGCTGCTGATTCAAAAGAAGGAAGAAGAGGATCATGAAGAGACCCCGGAGGAGAAGAGAACGAAAAAAGGCGCAAAAAAGAAGGGCAGTGATGAAAAAAGTAACAGCAAGACAAAAGCATCAGTGGAGAAAAAAGAAAAAGAACCAACTACTCCTGCTGCTCCAACAATTGAACGGCCAGTATGGCAACGGAAGTCTGTAGAACGACGGTTGTTGTCATTGAGAAAGACAGTACCAAGGAATTCCATATATTACTCATCATTCAGTTTTAAGTCCACTTTACATTTATTTTATTGATTCAATGAACTTATTTCAGGAAAAGGGGAGGGTATTGTGATTGTACCTCATGTTGCTGGTCGGTCGTCTTTTGGGCGGTATCGTTTGGAAAATAACTAAAGATGGAGAAGATGTTATATATGTTGTTGACTTTAATCGTCGCAAAGAGAGGTATTCCCTATACCAACTGCAAATATATTGAATTTATTTTCGTTGCATAATGTTGTTGCTGATTTTTTATTTTCAGGCATTTAAATGGAACAGTTTTGGAGTCTTTTGTTCGTCCTGCAGTTCTTATAACAGATGCATATAATGCTTTGAGTAATCAGCCTTCTAGACGTTAAAGAGATCAGGAATTTTTAGGTATTTTTTAACTAAAATATGTAGTCTGAAAAAAAATATGTTTCATTCAGCTATTTGCGTGCACCGAAATTTGCAAGCCGATTCTTATAAATAGCAATCATATTTTTGTGTGTCTTGAAAATTTAGAGGCTATATTAAACACTCTACGAGCCAGCGGGAATGTATTGTTGCCTGTGGATACTGCTGGACGAGTACTAGAACTGCTTTTGATATTCGAACAGGTTAGTCTGCATAAAACATTACATGTTTTCACTCTACGAGCCAGCGGGAATGTATTGTTGCATGTGGATACTGCTGGACGAGAATTGGAACTGCTTTTGATATTCGTACAGGTTAGTTTTTTGGACCTAAACGAAAACCGAAGCAATCAGAATTAGAAATGTGTCTAAACAGACCGAATATAACCTATTAACATTTTTTATAGGTATAGATTCTTTGTGTTTCTTAATGACTTTTGTTTGTTTTTTTATAGGTATAGTTTCTTAGTGTTTCTTACCGGTTGCGTCTAATGGAGTTAATTAACGCCTACTACCTAATCTTCTCATGCAGGTATGTTTGATATTTTTTCTTATTTTAACTGAAATTAATGTCCATATCTGTAATTCACTTCGTTAATATTGATCCTATAGGGTATTGCCGTGGGAGACATGAGATGGGATAAGATTGAAGGGAATTGGATTTAAGTTGTTTAGTAATGTGTGATATCTAGGACAAGCTGACATTAAAGACATTTGTTTTACACCTGAATATTTAAAAGAGTCTAAAATAGGTTATGTCTAAAAAGTGTAAATTTCCTCCAAAGTAAGATAATGAAAAGTATACAAGCGAAGGACAGTCACGGGAGTTTTTACAAACATGCTGGAAACATAGATGCCGACTAATCTACTCATGATATTTGTTTTGATGTCAGGTTATTCATCACACACTTTTGACAATTGCAGATGCATATGTAATGTTAACAGGGAAGGTAGCTTTACACATTGATGCTTCTTATATATGAGTTTGCTAAACCCAACATCTACTTCAGAAGGTATGCTTGGTACCTGCCGAAACGGGTGAGTTCATGTTAACACAAAGCACTTTTTTTCCCAAAATTGCCAATGCTTTCAGTTAATGATTAGCATGCCAAACGATTGTTAAAGATATGTTATTTTAATTTTTTAATGGAACCTATGCATTTGAATAAAATAATTTAGGAGGTTTTAAGAATCAAAATTACACTCCGGTTAACTTTCGTTGTGTTACCTAAGGATGAGCTCGGTACCGAAAATGTTTTGTTCGATTAATGCACTATAGCCAATAACTGACTTTGTTTTTTTTTATAGATTTTTTAAGATAATGAGAGCGAGGCCTGGAGTGGGCATTGGTGGTCGATCTGAACAATATTGTAGCCAATCCATTAGAGCTAAGTGTTAAGTTGGGTACCTTTCTTAAAAGTAATAATATGTTAAATTGTTGCATATAAAGCAATTGTATGGTATATCATCTTTCTTTGCCATGGATAAAACTGAAGCTTATATATATTTCATATAGAAAATTAGAATATGCTAGAAGATGTCAACAGAGAATGGGAAGTTTGTTATATTTTCGTTTGTTTTAGCTAACTACATTAAAAACATAGCCTAAAGGCTTTATAAATTCAGTTCATCATTGGGTATATTTAAGAACAATCACCGTGTCATGCAACAACTTAAATGATGATTAATGCAAAGTTAGGGTGCTGATAATTTTAGTCGATTTGTTTTGCTTTTTTTTCCTAGGGTACGACTGTTATTGTTTATAAGACCGCCCGTAATGGGGCGTGTTTTGTAAAAATTTTTCGAAAAAAACGCCGGAAAACGCCCGATAACCACTACATACCGCCGTGATTGGGCGTTATTTTGGGCGATTTGGTATTTGGTTTAGTTATGTGTTAATCATAAATAGCTTTACTATGATTTATTTCATTGATTATTGATTATATGTGTTCTGCTCAATATATGTTAAGGTCAAAATAGGTTCGGGTCAGTCAAAACGGGTTTTGCTCAAAATAGGTTCATGTCAATATGTGTTCCGCTCAATATACGTTAAGGTCAAAACTGGTTAAAAATGCTTTATTTAAGAAAATATATATCAAATAACCAAAGTTATAAAAAAATAATTAAAAAAATGAAATCTACCCGGGTTCTAAAAATTGCTATAAAATCATTTGTACAATAACGTCTCAATACCTATAAAAAGTGAATCAAAACATATTTACCTAAGTGAGAAAACACTACTAGAAAATTGAGCTTTCCCGACCGCTTTTACAGTCGCAAAACGGTTGCAATAGAGCAATTGCGACCGTTTTGCGACCGGAAGTGCAGTCGGAAAAACACACGTCGCAAAAGCTCTATTGCAACCGAGTTGCGACCGCTGCAATCTTTTTGTGACGAACATTTTGTGACCTGAATATTGATCGCAAATTTTGCGACTGTTTTTAAAGTTTTGTTTGCAAAGGTCTTGTTGCAACCATTTTGCGACTTCTTGCCTTCTGGAAACTTGCGACCACAAAAGCGGTTGCAAAATACTTTTTTTTTTGTTTTCTAGTCGTTTTGTTTTTTAACCTACTAACAATAAACTAAAGCATTGATTAAATATTGAAAAATATATAAAACATCAAATACACGAGGAATCCTAAAATAATACATATGCGAAATAAAGTTTTATAGCCTAACTCGATGATTAGACGCTTTGAGACCTAGCTTTTAACATCGCTTCAATGATTGCCGTTATGTAGTGCATAGTCTCTTTCTCCGCCTCTTTTTCTTTTTCCATCTCCAACCCCACAATAATCCACATTGAATATCTGTATTCAGTCATCAAAATAAGAGTAACAGAAGTAAAGGGTTTAACTTGAGCACACTAAAATTCTAAATTAATTAAATTAACCGTACCAGCATGTTAAAGTGGAAGCAGCGGTCTCAGCATGGCGAAACACCTCAAGAGGAAGAGGTACTGAAGCTACATAAAGTAACAGCTGCAAGGTTACAGAAAACATGCATATTTAGAAGGAAAGAAGGAAAATTAATGAGAACTCATGAGTTACTAAGTAATGAAGAATTAAGAAAGAATAAAGCACCTTACAGCCTTATTCACTTTAAAAGGGGTTGATAGTTCATTATAAAACCAAATAATAATACATGCAATTACCATTTGAGTCAAACCATGTCTGAATTTTGTTATTAGTTACCTATTTATAAAAGAACAATATTTTTAAGTAGGGACGAGCACGGTACCCGTTCGGTACCGAAAAATGGGAAAAGTGCCGGTACTTATCGGTGTTTTACCCGTAAATACCGGTACCGTAGCGGTACTGAAAAACGGGGAAAGTGGATACCAGTACCGAGCGGTACGGCACTGGTTCAACCGGGTATCGGTACCAAATGCTCATCCCTAGTCACGTTGAGCAGCACGTATATGTTGTGTCATGTAGAAGCAAACATCGGACTAAGGTACATATATATACACTATATTATAATGCATACGAGGACAACATAGTAAATTTACATAAAACTGCATTTTGAATGAAAATGGGCAAGTGAGCTAACAAATTCTGGTTGGAACGTGTCGATTTTAGTACAAGTCATAACGACCCGGGTTGAGTTATTATTTTATCTACTTATTTGATTTTTTGTAATTAAATAGTTAATGGTTTGGGGGTACTTGCCATGATTCCAGGAACAACTAGTGGAATTCTTCTTTGAAAAAGGCTGAGAGTACAAGCAGCAACCTGGGTGATGAAGCACATAGTATACCACCAAAAAACGTCCATTAATCACATTTTATTTTCCATTTTCCAATTTTATTTTCATATATAACCTACTTAATTTAGTCAAATCTATTTTTTCAACAAATCTAATGATTTCTGAAGTATTTACCCATTTAATCCACAGTTCACCTTTATTTTATAATTATTGACAAATCATTTCTACATTGTTTACTTATACTGTGATAGTACATGTTGAAAGTATTTGAACTTTCATTTGAACCGGGACCTGGGAAGACATTCTATATATTATTTGCTTATACCAATAACAAAGTGAAGTATACCTGAGGGATGCTACGCTTAAAGGTGCTAAATTTCCCAACAAAAGCATCCAATATTCCCCCTACAGATAAAATAAGAATCAGCTATCATTATTCTGAAATAAAAAAGCATTATGAAATTGCCAATGTGGGTCATTGCAACTCTAGAAAGAATAGCAGGTAAAGTTAAGAAGCCGTATAAAGCCTTACCAATAAGATCCTTGCTTCATCCATGGATGGTAGATCAACACCTTTCTCAAAAATCGGCTTCTAACTGCAAATAATCAATACAAACACAGCAAAAACAGAAAGATATTACAAACACGAAAATTAAACGACTGGTTACCCGATTTGACGGAGCTGAGGGTGATTGAAGGATTTGAATGATAAATATCCGGAGCTTCATAATGGTGTTAAGTTTCCTGGTGCAGAGTCATTGGATGTTGTTCCTGCTTCCAAAGCAAAACTAAAATTGATGATCTCAATCTATTCCGGAAGCACAATAGTCCAAAATTAGGTATAAAAATAAGCTAAAAGTTTGAAAATCAGTTACCTTTCTTGCACGTCACTTGCTAAAATCTGCATTTAGATGAACATGAATGTCGTATGGCTAGAGAGATTACTCACAAAAGAAGAAATCTGAGCATCTTTTTTAACAAAATATGATCAGAATCGTTAAATCGTTTAAAGTATAAAACCCTAAATCAACAAAGTTTGATTTATATCGACAAGTTGAAAAATGCCCTAAAAGGTGAGCATAAGCATGAGCATTGAGCAACTGATTAGATACACGTTTTAAAAGATGAAGATGAATCGTACAATCAAGGGGGAAGGAAGAGACTCAAATCCAATTGATGAATGGTAACTTAATTAGATAGTCTCTAATGTTGCTTACTTATTCACCACAGGGTCATAGTCTAAAAATACGTCAAGTAGATACCATTTCTACATTGAACAGTGTTCTTTCCGTTGGTAAAATTACTAGGGTAATTAATTTTAAACTATCTGTCTGTTGATACACTCAATGTTAAGATGATACATGCATGCAAACAATTGATAGAACTATAATGTATTCGCTCAAACAAATAATTTAAACGATAATAAAGTGTGGCAATGGCCGCAATCGTCGGTACCTCAAAACAAGCTACGAGCCTGGGACAATGAAAGATCTCCCCGAGCATGATGAACGACTCTGCCAAGAGACTATATACCAAGGGCCTCAATGTCTTAAAACAAGCCCGACCAATTCTCACGGAACCCTAACATAGTTCACAAAATTGTCAAATGATGCTTTAGACATTACATTGAATGGAAAACACTATCTAAGGAAAACAAAAGCAAGTTATCTCATTAAAGACAACATATATCTTTCACATATGTCCTGATCAGGGGTAGAACCATGATTCCGTGTTTGACCATTCCTGAGGCATTTGTTTCGACTTTTATAAGAACTTTTTCTTATTAAAGTTGTGTATCCTTTATCTCAAAGGTTCCAATACTTTCTTTTCGGGAGTCACTAAATTTGCAACATTCTTCTTTTTGGAACACTTCCGTTGCAAAGAAATAACCTATTCAACATGAGTTGGTGCCTTGGTTACATTAAGTTGGGAACTCTAATAAGTTAACAAAGAATCGAATTACTTGAAATCAGTGTCAACTGTTAAGTACAAAATTGCAATCTTATTAAGAGGCTACTTAGTCAAAGAGGCTATCATTTTACAATAACTAATAGTGAGTAAAGATAATAATTCAATTGACTCAAAAAGAAGAAGTGGCAGGGGTATCTCATGAAGAGGTTGAACAGCATACATCCATTCCCTTAAGCATCAACAACAAATAAAAAGCAAATTCATGACCGGCCAGACATATTGGTGGAACTCCATCTCTATAGCTAATTAAGCAATAATTTCGAACCAATTAAGTTTTGGTTCAGATTCTAGCCCTAATCTGGCAGTTATATATATATTATTAATCAAGTAATTAGGACAACTAACTACAACAAACCAATAACCCTAACCTGTCGACGAAGATCTGCATCTCGAAGGTTAGATTCAATTTCTTCAACACTAGACGGAGACGCCTTTGACTCCGTCAATCTCCGGCGAAGCCTCGGCGACATAACTGGTGGCGACGACAAACCTTCACCGTCAATCGCCGGAAACTCCATCGCAACGCCGATATTCTCCGGTGAATTATCCACTCCAACCTCCATTGATGAACCTAATTAACGGTTGTTACAGATCTAATTGAATTTAAACCCTAGCACAAGCGATCGATCACACTTTACTAGTTGAAGAACTTGAATTGGTTAATGATTTTGTGTGTGAATAGATGAATATGTATGGAACCGTATGTATATAATGTTGTATATAGAGAGAGAAAAAGTGCAGAGAAAGAAAAGGGGGCGATGAAGATGATTCTGGAAATTGAAGGAGAATAGAGGTTAAACTTAAAACTTGCAAAACTTACGTTGTGCACCTTTTTAAGTGCTTATATTCAGGTTTAGTCCCTTGAATATATGTGGGTCAATTAAACTAACATTTTATATATTTCTCGTATTTGCGACCGCTTTAGACGGTCGTAACTTTTGCTTTTTACATATTTCTCGTATTTGCGACCGCTTTAGACGGTCGTAACTTTTTTTTTATTATTTTCTTGTATTAGCGACCGTTTTCCGACCACCATTCAACTGATTTGCAATGGAAAAATGCGGTCACAAAATTTGCGATTGTTTTGCGACCGAATCTGGGTTTGTCTTTAAAATTGCGACTGTTTTGATTTTTTGTCGCAAACAAGTCGCTAATTTTGCGACCGTGTTGTGTAGGTCGCAAATTTTAGTCGCAATTGCTTAGTTTTCTAGTAGTGAAAATCATATTTTTATACGTTTATATTGAAAAGTTTTTTCATTACAAAGTTCATCTCATTGCCAGTATATATTATATGTTTGTGTTAAGCCACCCGCGAAGCTCGCGGGATCTTAGGCTAGTAGTTATACATATCTAAGGCCATGTGTAGTCATAAAGCCCTTTGTGGGGCGTTATGCGACAAGTGGCGAAACGCGTAAGAGAGAGGCTTTATATAACTTGAGTGTGTAGTTGGAATATATATGTGTGTGAGTGGGGAAGAATGACAACGCCGTGAAAATTTCGCGAGGAGGAATTTTTAGCACATGGTGCCCTCTGTAATGGTGTTCAAGGGCGCCATGGGGCTTTATATTGAGAGATGGCGCTATGTGGCACTCCACTACGGGTGGACTAACAAGTAAACATGATGCATCCTCAAATTTGTTTGGGTACAGTAGTTCTTAATAATAAAGGTCGTCCTAACTAAAATCTTACTTAGAACACAAAAAGAGAGAAGTTGCTCGCAAGGAACTGGGTTATTACATCAACAAGTGCCGGAAAAAAAGGTAATAACAATACTGATATATAACTATTAATGATTGTTTGTATAATGGTTATATTAAATCTTTTCAGGCGGACGAGGAGTACGAAGAAAGATTGCAGATCATCTTTGATCGTCTACAAATAAAATATATATTTCAGATCATCTATTTTCATCATGTATCCAGTATTTATATTATGATTTTACTAAACGTGCATCTACTCCAAAAATCTTCTGTTTACACCTGCATTTAAAAAAATAAAATAAAAAATCAAAACATATATTGAATGTATGGAACCACGTACACACCAATACACCATCTGATTTATAAATGCAAATAGTCCCTCCCACTTTCCATAAACTCCTATTATTTGTGGACAACCTCGTATATGTTCTTTAAACATGAGTAAACATAGAAAGGAGGCAAACACTAAGAAGGCCAGCAATGGGTCATTCCGGTCGCTTTTCATGCATGCAGATAGAGCCGACATGTTTCTGATGGCTGTCGGACTTATCAGTGCCATTTGCGATGGACTCGGGACGCCAGTCATGTTTTTCTTCACAAACAAAATCATGAACAGCATTGGAGGCAGTTCTTCTGTATCGGCCGATGTCTACACAGACAAAATCAACAAGGTTGATATCAAATACAAATTGTCAAATGAAGAAACTAATATTGATTATGGTCAACTGATTAGGTTTGTAATATATTTCTTGTTTACAGAATGCAGTTAGACTTTGTTACTTGGCTGTCGGGAAGTGGGTTGCATGTTTTCTTGGTAGGTTTTGCTCGGTTATTGTTTTCGATTAAAGCCGGTTTGAACTTAGAATCAATATTGTATAATGAGTAATATTGTTGCAGAGGGGTATTGCTGGTCAAGAACCTCAGAAAGGCAGGCATCAAGATTGAGGTTAACTTATTTGAAAGCAGTTTTAAGGCAAGAAGTGGCCTATTTTGACTTGAATGTTACAAGCACAGCCGATATCATTTCCAGTGTTTCTAGTGACAGCCTCATCATTCAGGATTTCATCAGTGAAAAGGTAGGTACACTTTTTTAAATAAAATTTATGGATGATCAATTGTTTGCAACTTTATTTGAAAAGGAAATGCAATGCAGGTGCCGACGTTAGTGATGAATGGGGCAACTTTCGTTGGGTCGTATATTATGTCATTTGTTTTGCTATGGAGGCTAGCAATTGTTGGGTTTCCATTTATCATACTTTTAGTTATACCTGGTTTAGTTTATGGAAGGATTCTGATGAGGTTATCAAGAGAAATCAGGGAGGAGTATAATAAGGCTGATACGGTGGCACAACAGGCGTTTTCATCAGTACGGACAGTTTACTCTTTTGTAGGTGAGAAAAGGACCATTAAAGATTACACTGATGCACTGAAAGGTACAGTGAAGTTGGGTTTAAAGCAAGGGTTGGCTAAAGGACTTGCTATTGGCAGCAAGGGTGTCACATTTGCTGTATGGGCTTTCTTGTGTTGGTATGGTAGTCGATTGGTGATGTACCATGGAGCTAGAGGAGGAACCGTGTGGTCAGTTGGAGCGCTTATCTCCTTTGGCGGGCTGTAAGTTCCTTTCTTTTTTTGGTTGTGACATTTCATTAAACTAGTTGTCTGCATTTTGCATGTCAAACTGCAGTCTCAGATAGCCTATGAAATGAAAAGTAAATTTGGCCATGGGTTCTGGTCCTTCTGGAAGGTCTTAATCTTAATGAATCTAATAATGACAGGGCATTTGGTTCTGGAATGACCAACGTGAAGTACTTATCGGATGCAATGGCCGCCAGCAAACGTATAAGAGAAGTGATCAAAAGAGTTCCAGTGATTGATTCAGAGAACATGGAAGGGGAGATATTACAGGAAGTCTGTGGGGAAGTTGAATTTAAGAATGTAAAGTTTGCATACCCATCAAGGCCTGAATCAATGGTATTTGAGGATTTTAACTTGAAAGTTCCTGCAGGGAAGACGGTGGCATTGGTGGGTGGGAGTGGGTCAGGTAAATCAACGGTGATCGCATTGTTGCAGAGGTTTTATGATCCTCGAGGAGGAGAGATTTGTGTAGATGGGGTGAGGATTGATAAGCTTCAACTAAAATGGCTGAGATCACAAATGGGGTTGGTGAGTCAAGAGCCTGCTCTATTTTCAACCACCATAAAGGAAAACATACTGTTTGGCAAAGAAGATGCCACCATGGAAGAAGTCACTGAAGCTGCAAAAGCTTCAAATGCCCATAACTTCATCTCTCAGTTACCCCAGGCCTATGACACTCAGGTTCTTTTTCCATCCTTTAGAATCCATGATTCTTTTGTTTGTATTAGTTTGTTAATATGTCGATGAAGATACCAACAGTCAGTAACACATTGGTAAATTCCCAAGGGAAAAGGTTGTGGGTAAAAGTTCAACAGATTTTAGTAACATATTAACGATGTATTAATAAGTTTAGACCGACATTTGTCCGCCATGTATTAACGATGTATTAACGTATGGCATCCTCTAAACCTACTCCTAAGTCTACACATTTGTCCGCCATGTGAACCCCTTCCTCACCCACTTGGGGAATAACACATTTTCACACACCTTAATGCCGCTAGGCCGGCTACAAGCCCATAAGGTTCACGATTCAAGTCTCATGGTGGACAAATGTGTAGATTTACTAGTTCTGTGAGTTAGCCACTAAAAAAATTAGTGAAAATATTTAAGAAAAAATAGGATTATATATTAATAATAAAATCTTCATGAATATTCAATCATATGGAATGAAGGCAAGTACAACAATTAAAAATTAAAATTATATCCTAATCATTCATAATAAATAAGAAAAAATAGGATTATAAATTAGTGATAAAATCTTTATGTATCATAGTCATTCAATCATCTGGAAGACTGGAATGAATGCAAGTACAACAATTAAAAATTTTAAATTATATCCTAGTTATTCATAATCGTATCTCCGGATACTTTGGATCAGAGACCCCTCTTGATAATAAATAAATAAATAAATAAATAAGAAACGTGGGTTGTCTGATGCAAACTCATGAATCATAGGATTCAAATATTTTTATACTTCTTTAGACTTTAATAATAAAAGATTTGATCCGTATATTGTCCTCCAAAGACTTTGGTTTGACATTATGCATTGTGAACCGGCCGGTCCAATTATTGACCTCAACCAAACAGGATGAGCACATTTAAACTTGTTGATAGATGGTAAAAACATATATTTTTTATATAATAAAAGACAGATTTTAACTGTTTTATAATTTGTTTGTTGCCACTAACAGGTTGGCGAAAAAGGGATTCAAATGTCGGGTGGGCAAAAGCAAAGAATCGCAATTGCCCGTGCAATAATCAAGTCACCTCGCATTCTTCTATTGGATGAGGCAACAAGTGCACTCGACTCAGAATCCGAACGATTCGTTCAGGAGGCACTTGACCATGTGGCCATTGGTCGAACCACCATTGTAATAGCTCACCGTCTTTCCACAATTAAAAATGCAGACGTGATATATGTGGTCCAAAACGGTCAGGTGGTCGAGTCTGGCTCCCATGATAACCTCATTCAACTTGAAAACGGTTTCTACACATCACTCGTTCGCCTTCAAGAAACCCAGCAAATCGATGAAACCCCTAGCCCTTGCCCACCCGGACATCCACCAATTTCCACAACAACCGATGTTCATAACACAAGTCGGGTAGGCTCTGCAACCTCATTCAATCGCAATGGACGGGACAACTTCGCCTCGCAGGTAAACCAAGAATTTCCAGAGCCATCCTTTAAGAGGCTTATAGCAATGAACAGTCCTGAATGGAAGCAAGCGCTATATGGGATTGTGTGCGCTGTGATATTCGGTGCAGTCCAGCCAATATTTTCCTTCGCAATGGGGTCAATGATATCGGTCTACTTCTTGGCGGATCATGATGAGATCAAGCAGAAAACAATGATTTATACCCTGTGTTTTGCAGGTTTGTCAGTTCTCTCGATGGTAATCAACATCATTCAACATTACAATTTTGCAGTCATGGGAGAATACTTAACAAAGAGGGTCCGTGAAAGGATGTTATCAAAGATACTTACCTTTGAAATTGGGTGGTTCGATCAGGATGAAAATTCAAGTGGAGCCGTTTGTTCGAGACTCGCTACTGATGCCAATATGGTATGGTTTAACATGTAATTGGCTTTACCTCACATCGTTGATTTTTCCATTAGTTACTTACAAACAGCATGCCAATAACACTTTAATTTGCAGGTGTGTTCTTTGGTGGGTGACAGATGCTCACTTTTAATTCAAACATTGTCTGGAGTGACGGTTGCATGCACAATGGGATTGGTGATCGCTTGGAAACTTGCATTAGTTGTGATCGCAGTTCAGCCACTGATAATCATTTGCTTCTATTGCAGACGAGTTCTGTTAAAGAACATGTCACATAAAGCCTTGAAATCACAAGAGGAAAGTAGCAAGCTCGCAGCCGAAGCTGTTTCAAATTTGCGTACGATCACCGCCTTCTCATCTCAAACACGAATACTTAAAATGCTTTTGGGGACCCAAAAAGCCCTAATGCGCGAGAGCATCCGGCAAGCTTGGTATGCTGGATTTGGGCTTGGGTTTTCTCAAAGCCTTATGAGTTGTACTTGGGCTCTAGGCTTTTGGTATGGTGGGAAATTGATTGGCAATGGTCATCTTGAGGCAAAAGAATTTTTGCAGACGTTTCTGATCTTAATAAGCACAGGTAGGGTCATTGCGGAAGCTGGAACCATGACGAATGATCTATCCAAAGGCTTCGACGGAGTGCGGTCAGTGTTCACCGTATTAGACCGTAACACCTTGGTTGATCCTGAGGATCATGATGGTAAGAAGCCCGAGATGATTACAGGCCATGTAGAGATGTGTGATGTTCACTTCGCTTACCCTGCTCGGCCTAACATCAAGATCTTTAGCGGGTTCTCCATCAACATTGAAGCGGGAAAATCAACCGCTTTGGTTGGACAAAGTGGATCCGGGAAATCAACCATAATCGGGTTAATCGAGCGTTTTTATGACCCAATGAAAGGCGTTGTCAAAGTCGATGGAAGAGATATAAGGTCATACCATTTGAGAACTCTAAGGAAGTTCATTGCACTCGTGAGCCAAGAGCCTGCGTTATTCGCTAGTACTATACGTGAAAACATCACATATGGAGCTTCCAAGGAAGTTAGTGAATCAGAGATTGTCGAGGCTGCAAAAGCTGCAAATGCTCATGATTTTATAACTGTCTTGAAAGATGGGTATGATACCTGGTGCGGTAATCAAGGGGTACAGCTCTCTGGGGGACAAAAACAACGCATTGCTATAGCTCGTGCAATATTAAAGAACCCCACGATTTTGTTACTAGACGAAGCCACTAGTGCACTGGACAGCCAATCAGAAAAGGTAGTGCAAGACGCGCTAGAGCGAATGATGGTGGGGCGGACGAGCGTAGTGGTAGCGCATCGGTTGAGTACCATACAAAGTTGTGACACCATTGCGGTTTTGGAAAAAGGGAAGGTGGTTGAAGAAGGGAACCATGGTTCTTTACTGGCAAAAGGGCCGACCGGAGCTTACTACTCCTTGGTCAATCCTCAAAAGTCTAGTACTACAAACCATAAGACAAATTGAAATTTGGCGCGAACTCACTACGTAAATTGCGCGCAAGTGCTTAAAGTAACAGATAATTGATATGCATTTTCTTTAGCTTTTCAGCAATCTACTATAAATTGTGATAAAGTATTAGAAACTCAATTTGAATACTTGCCTATAAAAGCTTGTGCATATTAGAATCATGGCTTTTAACAACACCAACATTAGCTTGCCCGGGTGATGCTTGAGAAAATGATCAGGAAATCATTAGTAAAATAATACCTGCAGCCAGTGGCGAAGCTTGAGATTTCCGACCGGGGGGGTCGAAAACGTATATACCCATAAAATTTCTATAAAACCGGGGGGGTCGAAAATGTATGTACCCAAAAATTTCTAGACGAAAACTACATACTCTCCACTACTGAATGAAAAGTTCGGGGGTCCCCCCTCCACCCCACAAAGCTGCGCCCTTGCCTGCAGCGTCAATTCACTTGAACTAATGCAGCCTTACTTTGCAGATCTGATGTACAGGTCCTTCAAGCAATGCCTACATCGACATGATTGATAGAAAGCAATTAGAAAACTAACTCCGAGTATAACATTCTCGTAATGATTTATTTATATAAGCACATGTTCTTTGAAGAATAAAAACAAACAGTTGGTGGGCATCAAACAAAAAGATTGAAATTCACTTGCGCTTAATTACATGTTTAATTAATTGCTCTTTTGACCAAACTAATGCAGAATATTCATACAAGAAAGTGTTAGTTTCAGCTTCAAAGAAAGAACACATCCGATCAAATTACTTCTGGCTAAAGCTTAAACAAATGCGGAGTAAAAGTTCTTGTTAACCAAGTGTTTAAACTAATTAGAATACTCAAGTCAAAATAGACTTTGTTATATGCTTAAAAACGATGTTTTATGTGAAAAAATAAAAATAGAGTTGTATGTATTATATAAAGCGAAACAAATACATTTTAAAAAGTAAAAAACCGAATTAACCGACCCATAACCGAATTAACAGATAAAACCGAACCGAAAAAAACAAACCAAATCAAAAACCAGTGGGTCGGTTAATGGTTTTTCTGAAAACCGAAAGTAGCGGGTCGGTGTGGTTATCAATGTTTCCATACCCACCATAACCGAACTGACATTTAATAAAATCTTTGTCGGATTTAGGATTTTTCACCATTTTTTATATTTGATGTTTTTGGTTGAACGCTTTTAGTAGTTATGGGTTATTTCATATAATTTTGGTTGATTGTTAATGTGAATTTATGGAATATAACATATCACGTTGTCTGAATACTAGACAATAATTGGTATTAGTATTATAAATTATATGTATGTTTAATATTATGTAATGTGCTAATATATAGGAATATGTAATAACTATTTATTTCATGTTCGAAAAAATTGAGCTATTTTTAGCTATGCCTAAATTAATGGTTAACCACCCATATCTGATCGGTTATCACTTTCAAATCCGATTAACCAAAACCACCATAAACAATCGGCTTGGTTGTGCCGATCAATGGGAATCCAGTGCGGGTGTAGTAACCAAAATTTGAAACCCTAATTAAAATAAATTTAATTTAATACAAAAAATATAATGATAGATTAATTCTTAATTATTCTTATCGGTTAGCTCACACAACCATTAAATTTAATCCTATATCTACACCAACGTTAAACATGGAACTAACTCATACAATCACTAAGTCTCAAATCTACATCGATGTTAACTATGGAACTAGGGTCCTTAACTATGCAACTAGAGCCTTCAACCAGTTGGGGAGAAATGCATTTGCTACATCCTTGATGCCGCTTAGCTACAAACGCTTTGGTAGATAAAATTTTAAGAGTAAAATACCAAAATCCCCTGGTTTGGGCAGATTTGCAATCGAACACCTAATGTTTGCATTTTGTTGTTATTTCCATCTAATTGATTAACCCTGTTTATTTTTAACATTAAGTTAGGGATACTTTTGTCATCTTACCTATTGTTTTTTTTGTTTTTTAATGTGTTTCATTCTTTTTATACTTAAAAAATTATAAAAACCCCACCCCACCTCCACCCACTCTTTCTCCCTCCATCTCCCTCTACTCCCATTCTCTCTCTCTCTCTCTCTCCCTCCCTCCCAGAATTTTCATATTTGATTCTATTTCTCCAACGAAGTGTTGTAATCGGTGGCCCCTTCCAAAGGAGATTATGGTGCTTTCTTGTGAGTTTGATAAGTCTGACCCGCTGTTAGAGATTTATGGTGTATTATCGGTTTTCCAGTAATCCTGTGGCGACGACAGGTTGGAAATTAAGGCGATGGTTTATGGCTTCTATTTGTTTGTGTATCTGTTCTGGACTTTTCCTCTCAATAGAACTATTAATAATATGTGAGATGCTAAGATTTGTTTGAATTAGAAAATGTCACAACCCCTGACCACACCCGGTACGGGATTCGTGAACAGTCAAGTGCTAACGGTAGTTATTTTGAAAATATTACAGCGGAAATTTCATCAGGGCTATGAGTCAGGAAAAATATCAGAGTTTTAGGGCATGTTTAGATGAGCTTTTTCATTTCTCCTTATTGACTTTTTAACCTCCTTGTCTCCTTTTTGGAAAAGTCACAACCAAGTGACTTTTTCATTTCTCATTTTCAATGCCTAAAAAACTCCTTTTCACCGTATTATCCAAACATCATTTCATAAAAACTCCTTTTCCAAGAAGTCAATAAGTCATAAGGAGGTAAAATAAGCTCATCCAAACATGTCCTTAGAAACACCTAGGGCTGTAAACGAACCGAACGAACACGAACAAGGCCATGTTCGTGTTCGTTCGTTAAGGAACAAGCTTGTTCATGAACTGTTCACGAACGCTTACCGAACGAGATTTCTTGTTCGTGTTCGTTCATTAAGGAAACGAACATGTTCATGAACTGTTCACGAACACTTACCATATGCTAATGAACTCTAACAAATGTTCATGAACATAAATGAATAGAAATGACATTTACGAACACAATATTCATTTTAGAATAAAATCTGCATTTTCATCACAAACATACGAAGAATCCAAACAAAAATAAATAAACACTTAACATAATTATACGAACATAGTTGGCATGATTATCAAAAACATAATAAACACAAAATTAAGAGTTTGTCAAGCTTTAACACAAACTAAAATTGAAATAGTGAAATGAGGGATGTTGTGAGAGGCATATAAGATAACTAGGGTTTCAAAATTTTAAAAACTAGAAATAATAAAACAAAATACAACATATAAAAACTTTTAAACGAACTAACACAAATAAATATCAATGAGCAAACATAAATGAACTCATTATCAAAGCTCATGAACATAAACGAACACATTACCGAACGTTCACGAACATAAACGAACGAACGCAACCTCTGTTCATGTTCGTTCGTTTAACTTAACGAACAAAATTTCTTGTTCGTGTTCGTTCATTTACTAAACGAACGAACATAAACGAACTTCTCGCCGAACGGTTCACGAACTGTTCGCTGAACGTTTGGTTCGTTTACAGCCCTAGAAACACCGGAATTTTATTTATAACAAATGGGAATAAAACCCATGTTTTACAAAGGTAGCTTTAATAGAGGATAAACCCGAATACATAAAACAACATTTCTTAATTTAACTGATAAAATAAGCCACTTCTTTAAGCCTTCGGTGCCATATCACAACTCTTATTCAAATCTACTGTAATCACCTGAAATGTATTAAAAACATTTTATAAGCAAGAAATACTGGTTAAATCATTCATTTGCATAAAAAAAGACACAATGTTATCATTACAATATCAAGGGTTTTTACATTTGTTTATGTCTTTCAATTACTCAAATCGGCACTTGTCACCCGGTAGTCCCTGTGAATGTGGTCATATCACTATTGGCCCTCAATTGTCCAATAGCAAAGCTTATCAAGTATTGTATACAAAACCCCACATACCAGCAGTAATTTAAGAATACAAAAAACTTAATCCCCTGTAATAATAGGTAATAACCGGAAAACATTTAGGGTTTTAAAAGCATTTGATAAAAGAGAATGACTCACAATGTTGTGAGAAAAAGATAATCACTCACCTTGCAAATCTATAGTTCTGATTTAACAGGCCTCCGGATTCTAAGCCTCTTGATTAACAGTAAGTTTATAGTTTCAAGTCTTCTAATAATTAAGCATCTACTTTATCAGTGAATTTATAGTTTTAAGCCTTCTAATTCTAACCCCTAATTTCACATAATGTAATCCGTGTTAGTGTATAAACTCAACTCAAACTTTAACGATAATCACGAGATAAAAACCTCAACGTAGTTAACAAAGTATAGCCTTATTCAGACATCACTTTGGCATCCGTTGATTGGTTTTATAATCAATCGGACAGGGTATCGTTTCAAGGATTAGGGTTTAATACATGCAAATACAGAGAAATAGAGTGACGATGGATCAGAGAATCGATTTCAGAAATCGAAATATGGTCCAAATGATTTCGTCCCAAACACAACCTTTATATAGCCCAGGTTGGACTCTCCCACGCGTTGCGGGAGGGGACACGGTGTCTCTCGCGTGGCGCCTGGGAAGTCGGCCTAGCCTAGACCTGCCACGTGTCCAGCATAGGTTTGACATGTGTCACCTCGTCGTGACACGTGTCCTCCGCCGTTTTTTGTCCAATCGTGTATTTCTCGATTTTCATAGTTCTTATCATGTATGCTCAGGTCTTGATCCTAAATGGTTTGGTTTTTAATTATGTGTTTAGTAAGGGAACCACTAAGTTTTCTTAACCGCTAAGTTTTCTGATTTATTATTTCAAGTTTCATCGTGCGCACTTGGGGTTTTGATTATAGGTTTTTTTTGGGATATTTTTTAGGGTTCTCACAGAAAATATCTCTATTTCTTTTTTACTTTCAAGAAAAAAATTGGGAAAGATTATAATGTGCCATTCGTCAATTATCCATACTTCTAACCCAATCCATTTTGATGTAAATCAATCTATCATTCATACAATAGAACTTTGAAATTCTATGCCATCTTATTTGTTTTGTGATACATACTATTACAATTGTTAATTCATAGTCTTACTGTCGCAACCCCCGCCCCCTATCTGTCCCGGGAACGGGCGGATGCGGCCAGTTTCGATGGTATCTGGGTTTTATCCTTTTTGGCAGCGGAACTTACATCAGGATCATAGTTAGGAAATATTTTATCAGAGTAAAATACCACACTTTTATAATATTAAACACGTGGGAATAATCCCGAGTTTTAAGTACACACATTTTCACACGGATAAACCCTATTTTATTTAAATAAAACATATCTTTATTTTAGGTAACTTTATAGCCACTTTTCCAAGCCTTCAGTGCTGTCCAGCTGGCTTCTATTTCGCTTTCACATTTTGTTACCTGAAACGTGTTTAAAAAACATTTTCTCAGTGGAAAATACTGGTGAGTGAATCACGGTTTAATCAAGTTTAGTAAAAACCATTGTACAGTATTGAGGGTGGTCGCGCAATTACATTTGTTTCCATCTATTCAATTACCACCCACGGTACTGTCAACCCGACTTGTGGTCATGTTACTTCTCGCAAGGTAGTAACAAATTTTGTATACAAAACCCCAACATACCGACGATAATTGTAGAATACAAATACTCAATCACTGTTTAATATATCATTAATTAAGTGAGGTTTTGTAAAAACAATTTGTAAAAAGGAGATTACTCACATTGCTGTCTTAGGTTTCCTTTAAGGGTTTCCTGGTGATTATCTATAATTTACACAAATGCACACGCGTTAGTATAATAACCCAATATTTATATTAGTAATACCCTCCCCGAGACGACGTTCCAACGACTATGTCGGGCAGAACCACGACAGCCGTTACGGAACCCTGGATCAATCGGGCAGCGTATCTAATACGTAATCGGGGTTATGATACTTACAACGGGGCAGAACTTTGTTATTTAGGGGGGTATTATGCCCGAAAAGCACTTTATCTATGCAGAAATTCGAGAGAGAGAAAAGAATTTGAGCGAGTTGGACTGAAGGCCGAAGCCCTCCATTTATAGGGTCGATTTCTCAGTCCCTCGCGGCCCGCGAAGACCAAAGGGTCGTCTTACGCGGCCCGTGACATAGGGGTAGTAGGGCCTAGCTTGGCCTGGCCACCACTATAGGCTCGACGTGTGCCTGCCACGTGGCAGCACCGAGTATCGTTGAGTGGCAAGGTTGTCGCGCCCCGCGTAGCTCTTGGTCAGCACGTTCGTGGCCCGCGAGCGATGTTAAAACTTTGTTTTTATTTAATTTAAATAGAAATAAAGGTATTCGTGTCCTGTTTTCGTATACGGGGTATGTTTTAAGTCATATAGGACATTCTAAATATATTAAGGGTGTCGGGAAAATATTTTGGAGAGTTATTATATCCTCCCCACCTTGTTTTAGAGCTCGTCCTCGAGATCTACTAGAATAGGTGCGGGTATTTCCTTTGCATCTTTGATTCAAGTTCCCAAGTGTACTCTGGTCCTCTCTTGGAGTCCCATTTCACTCTGACTAGAACTAGTCTCTTGTGTTTGAGATTCTTAACTTTCCTGTCTTCAATCTGTAGAGGTCTTTCAACAAATTTTAACTGTTCATTTACCTCTATATCCTTAAGAGGCACTATCAGTGATTCATCAGCTAAGCACTTTTTGAGATTGCATACATGAAATACATCATGTATTCCTGCCATTTCCTCTGGCAGTTGTAGCTGATAGGCTACAGGTCCTATTCTTTTAATAATCTCAAAAGGTCCAACATACCTGGGACTTTGCTTTCCCCTCTTGATGAATCTTACCACTCATTTCCAAGGAGAGACTTTCAATAATACTTTGTCACCTACTTGAAATTCCAAGGGTTTTCGTCTGTTATCAGCGTAACTCTTCTGTCGATCACGTGCTACTTTCAGTCGTTCCTTGACTTGAATGATCTTGTCGGTTGTTTCTTGTACTATTTCTGGTCCAGATAATTGCTTTTCTCCAATCTCTGCCCAACAGACTGGAGTTCCGCACTTTCGTCCATAAAGTGCTTCGAAGGGTGCAGCATTGATACTTGTGTGATAACTGTTATTGTAAGAAAATTCTATTAATGGTAAGTGATCATCCCAATTACCACCGAAATCAATTACACAAGCTCTAAGCATATCCTCCATTCTCTGAATTGCCCTTTCGCTTTGTCCGTCTGTTTGAGGATGATAAGATGTGCTTAGATTCAGCTTGGTTCCCATGGCTTTTTGGAAACTTGTCCAAAAATGAGAGGTAAAACGGCAATCTCTATCAAAAACAATTGATAAAGGAATTCCATGTAATGAAACTATTTCATTTACATATAATTTAGCTAATTGTTCCATACTGAAAGTTTCCTTCATTGGTAGGAAATGAGCTGACTTAGTTAGCCTGTCTACGATCACCCAGATTGTATCATTACCTTTTCTTGTTTTTGGGTAATTTGGTAACAAAATCCATTGTTATCAATTCCGATTTCCAAACTGGCATCTCTAATTGCTGCAATAAACCTGAGGGTTTCTGATGTTCAGCTTTGACTTGTGAACAGGTTAAACACTTTGCAACATATGCTGCTATATCCTTTTTCATTCCTATCCACCAAATATTCTTTCTTAAATCCTGATACATCTTATCATTTCCGGGATGCATCGTATACTTAGACTTATGGGCTTCTTCTAGTATACGGTGACGTAGGTTTCCTAATTTAGGTATCCACATTCTTCTCTTATGGAATCTCCAAATTCCATCTGTTCCTTGTTCTAATTCCTTAATCATTCCTTTTAACTTTTCAGTATCATCCTTGATTACTGATTCTTGTGCTTTTCTAATCTGTTCATTTAAATCTACTTGTAGATTTAACTTAAGAGAACGTACTCTTTTTGGCTTTTCATGATATTTTCAACTTAAAGTGTCGGCCACTACATTAGCCTTTCCTGCATGATACTGGATATTACAATCATAATCACTAAGTATCTCCATCCAGCGTCTTTGTCTCATATTCAACTCCTTTTGCTCGAAAACATACTTTAAACTCTTATGATCGGTGAAAATGGTAAAATTACTACCGTAAATGTAATGTCTCCAAATTTTCAGGGCAAAAATTATGGCTCCTAGTTCTAAATCATGGGTTGAATAATTCTCTTCATGATTCTTAAGTTGTCTAGATGCGTAAGCTATAACCTTTTGACGTTGCATCAATACACATCCATAACCTAACTTAGAAGCATCACAATAGACTACAAAGTCTTCAGTTCCTTCTGGTAACGCTAGTACGGGTGTGTTGGTTAGTCTTTACTTAAGAATTCTAAAGGCTTCTTCCTGTTTTGGTCCCCATTCAAACTTAACAGATTTACAGGTTAGCTTAGTTAAGGGAATGACTATTCTAGAAAAATCTCGAATAAATCTTCTATAATAACAGGCCAATCCTAAGAAACTTCTAATCTCGGTTGGTGATTCAGGGGTTTTTCATTTGGTAATTGCCTCAATCTTGGTGGGATCTACATGAATTCCTTCATGATTGACCAAATGCCCAAGAAATTGTACCTGTTCTAACCAAAACTCGCACTTTGAAAACTTAGTATAAAGCTTTTCTTTCTTTAATAAACTTAGAAGTGCGTGCAAATGCTTTGCATGTTCCTCTTTACTCTTAGAGTAAATGAGAATATCATCTATAAAGACAATTATGAATTTATCCAAATATGGCTTACATATTCGGTTCATCATGTCCATAAATGCAGCTGGGGCATTGGTTAAACCAAATGGCATGACAATACATTCATAATGGCCATACCTTGTTCTAAAAGCGGTCTTAGGAATGTCCTCTTCCTGTACCTTTAATTGATGATATCCTGAGCGTAAATCGATTTTCGAGAAAAATCGAGCTCCTTGCAATTGATCAAACAGATCATCAATTCTTGGTAATGGATACTGATTCTTAATCGTGACCTTGTTCAATTCGCGGTAGTCAATGCACATACGCATCGATCCGTCTTTATTCTTAACGAACAAAATTGGTGCTCCCCGTGGCGATGAGCTTGGTTGTATGAATCCTTTTTCCAACAATTCGTCTAATTGTTTCTTCAATTCTTGCATTTCTGCTGGTGCCAAGCGGTAGGGTGCTTTGGCAATTGGTGCTGTCCCTGGTAGCAGGTGGATTCTGAATTCAACTTCCCTGCCCGGAGGCAGTCCTGGTAACACATCTGGAAACTGAGATACTACTGGAATATCTTTCAGTTCTTTTCCTTTAGTGTTAGTAATTATGGAAATTAAATACACTAATGATCCTTTTCTTATATAACTTACTGTTTTTATCACAGAGATGAATTTCGTGGATCTAGAGGGCTTATCTCCTTTAATTGTGATCTTTTCACCCTTTGGTGAATTTATTTGAATTGACTTTTGATCAGATAAAATACTGGCTTTATTGGCTATTAACCAATTCATTCCTAATACAACATCAAATCCTGCCAGATTCATTGGGTAAAGGTTTGCAATAAACTTTTGATCTATTCTTGCTCCCTGCAAGATTTCAGAAATCCTAACGGTTTCCCCATTTGTTTTCTCTACTAGACATTCTTGTGGGAGTTTAGTTAATGGTTGATTGAGAATTTTGAAAAATGAAGTATTAATAAAACGTTGGTTCGCACCAGAGTCAAATAATACTTTAGCAAAAACATCATTAACTAAAAATGTACCAGCTATCACGTCTGGAATCATCTTGGCTTCATCTGCAATTAGAACAAATGCTCTAGCATTTTTAGTGTTCTTGTTGCCCATGGCTGGAACTAGTTTCGGACAGTTCGGCTTGATGTGACATTTTTCTCCACAGTTGAAGCACATTCCATTGTTTGGTTTCCTTCAACAGTCTTCATCCTTGTGTCCCAGTATCTTGCAGAAATTGCAGTAGGTGGAGCATTTTCCTGAATGCTTCTTCTTGTAGGCTTTGCAATAGGGTGCAGAGGTAGAACCTACATTTTTCTCACGGTTGTAATTTCCATAAGGAAATTCTTGGGTAAGCCTTTGGGCTAGGTTCCTTCTCTGGTCCTCCTCCCGTGTACGTACTAATTCATCAGCCAAGTTATTTGCTAATTCTACAGCTTCTTCTATAGTTTGAGGTCTAGCTGCCTTGACTACATGCCTAATCTCACTGATTAATCCCCAGATATAACGGGAGATTAATACTGGTTCAGGTGATGCAAGGGTTGGCACTATCATAGCATATTCAAAGAATAACATAGTGTACCCCTTACTATCCACTCCAGTCATTCTAAAGTTTAAGAACTTATTTGCTATATGTTCCTTTTCATTGGGAGGGCAGAATTTTCTTTCTACCATATTTTTAAATTCCTCTTATTCCATATTGTAAACCCTGTCACTTCCCCTAGACTGGAGGATAGTGTTCCACCTTCTAAGGCTGAGTTCTTAAACATATTGGAAGCAAACATTATCTTATCCTCTTCCGCGCACTTGCTTATTTTAACGACAGCCTCAGTCTTTTCTATACAGCGTAGAGCTGCAACGGCCCCTTCATTGCCCGAGAATTCCATTGGTTTACAAGACCAGAATTCTTTATAAGAACAGCCATAAGACATGGTTCTTCTTCTTTTGGGAATGGGCACTTGAAGTAAGGGTCCATTGTTTACGCTGTTTTCAGGTTCAGTGGGTCGTTTACTACTATGGTTACTTTTATTATCAGCTTCCCTAACTGTTTTGATAATATATGGCATCGCATCTATTATCCCTTGTGCCACTATGTGTTGAATGGCACTGTTATCCACTTGGTTTCCATTATTATCATTGTTCGGGTTATCGTTATTCTGGTTTTTTGGGTTATTAGCCGGGTTATCTTGATTCACTTTGTCAGCCATCTGAATTTTAAACATTTACCACATATTAATATCACAAGATAATATTAACTAATCACACAATACGCATATTGATAAAAAAAAAACGTCTAACATTGCGACTTACTCTTTCTTATATAGTATGCATCTAATAAAAACCAGAACTGGAATTTAAAATTACAATACTAGTAGGCATCCGTAACTATTATCTAGATTTTTTTTCAAACGTACACACATATTGTATATATATATATATATATATATTATTACTACCAACACCATCACTGATATGGGTTCATCCAGAACTCCATATTGCGCTCGTCATACTTCCAGACGAGTCGCTCTCCGACCTGCCTCCTCCTCTCGCTACTTTCTAAAATTTCCTCTCCGAATGTTTGGAGCTCTTGCACATTTTCTGCACTCATTGGGGGTGCAGGTGTGGGTAATGGGTTTGGGAACTGGGGCATGGGTTCCTGGTATGGGTATAGATTCTCTAAAATTTCCCTGATGTATTGATCACTATCATAGTAGGGATCTAGAGGGTCCAAACCTGGGTAGGCTGCTAGATTTAGCATAGGTGTGTCTTCTGGTATTGGGTAACATTGCACATAATCCCTATTGTCGTCCAACCATGGGTCATAATCTGGGTCTAAGGGATTGGGTGCTGGTATCCTAGGTATCTCTTCTGGGTTAAACTCAGGCATTGGGATTTGATTTTCTAGATTGTTTTCTATTTCCATTGGCTGGGTGGGAAACAGTGGTAAGGGCTGGGGTGCTATAAGTTGCTCCAGGTTAGGGTCAGCAGTGGTGGTTGCTAGGATATGATAGTTTGCTAGACTCCTATTGAGCATATCCTGTGTGTGAGCATCTGTTTTTCTTATAATGGCTGCTAAAGCTTGCTGGTTTTGCAACTTTTTCATTCTTTTCCTACGTTCATGCGCTCCTCTACTGAACCATCCTATCTTTTTAGGAGGGAATGACTCTTCAGACTGAGCCTTAAACACGAATATCCTATCTTCATTGTCAGTTGAATACCCTGAGAGGGCAGGCTGTGAAGAGGTGCCTTCGCTCCTAGGTGAGCCGGACAACTGACGGTAGGCGTCGGAAGGTCCTTGGTCGCTCATACTGTAAACTAACAAATAGTCAAATAACACACAACAATAAAACACAATTAGGCACGTAGTTCCGTAATTTATTTCCTAACACTTTGAATAATATCTTGGTGACAGCAGAACACTTCTGTGGCTGAATCAGTGGCTTAGCTCTGATACCACCTTCTGTCGCAACCCCCGCCCCCTATCTGTCCCGGGAACGGGCGGCTGCGGCCAGTTTCGGTGGTATCTGGGTTTTATCCTTTTTGGCAGCGGAACTTACATCAGGACTGTAGTTAGGAAATATTTTATCAGTGTAAAAATACCACACTTTTATAATATTAAACACATGGGAATAATCCCGAGTTTTAAATACACACATTTTCATAGGGATAAACCCTATTTTATTTAAATAAAACATCTTTTTATTTTAGGTAACTTTATAGCCACTTTTCCAAGCCTTCAGTGCTGTCCAGCTGACTTCTATTTCGCTTTCACATTTTGTTACCTGAAACGTGTTTAAAAACATTTTGTCAGTGGGAAATACTGGTGAGTGAATCACGGTTTAATCAAGTTTAGTAAAAACCATTGTACAGTATTGAGGGCGGTCGCACAATTACATGTGTTTCCATCTATTCAATTACCACCCACGGTACTGTCAACCCGACTTGTGGTCATGTTACCCCTGGCAAGGTAGTAACAAATTTTGTATACAAAACCCCAATATACCGACGATAATTGTAGAATACAAATACTCAATCACTGTTTAATATATCATTAATTAAGTGAGGTTTTGTAAAAACAATTTGTAAAAAGGAGATTACTCACATTGCTGTCTTAGGTTTCCTTTAAGGGTTTCCTGGTGATTATCTATAATTTACACAAATGCACACGCGTTAGTATAATAACCCAATATTTATATTAGTAATACCCTCCCCGAGACGGCATTCCAACGACTACGTCGGGCAGAACCACGACAGCCGTTACGGAACCCTGGATCAATCGGGCAACGTATCTAATACGTAACCGGGGTTATGATACTTACAACGGGGCAGAACTTCGTTATTTAGGGAGTATTATGCCCGAAAAGCACTTTATCTATGCAGAAATTCGAGAGAAAGAAAAGAATTTGAGCGAGTTGGACTGAAGGCCGAAGCCCTCCATTTATAGGGTTGATTTCTCAGTCCCTCGCGACCCGCGAAGACCAAAGGGTCGTCTTACGTGACCCGCGACATAGGGGTAGTAGGGCCTAGCTTGGCCTGGTCACCACTATAGGCTCGACGTGTGGCTGCCACGTGGCAGCACCGGGTATCGTTGAGTGGCAAGGTTGTCGCCCCCCGCGTAACTCTCGGTCAGCACGTTCGCGGCCCGCGAGCGATGTTAAAACTTTGTTTTTATTTAATTTAAATAGAAATAAAGGTATTCGGGTCTTGTTTTCGTATACGGGGTATGTTTTAAGTCATATAGGACATTCTAAATATATTAAGGGTGTCGGGAAAATATTTTGAAGAGTTGTTATACTTACACATGCGATACCTGAGTTTTTATACTAGATACAGTTGTTAAATTGGTTAAACTTTGCATTTTTTGGTGAATACACGAGTCTAGGGGTTAAGTTTGACAACAAAACAAACATCCTGAATTCGACGTTCGCCTGCGCCACGCGAAAGATGGCAGCCCAAATCGCGTGACACGCGGGGAAAACTTCAGATGACTTGACTGGGGAAACATGACCCGTCGTGCCATGCGACAATCACTGCTCTCTACAACGCGTCACGCGAGGAACCCTTTGTGCGAGCCTCGTTCGATCAGCATTGGCTGGTCACCCGCATCCTCATTACACCCCCATTATTCTTGATATTGAACTCGTTTCAATTATGGTTTTATTGCTAATGTATCTAGTCATGTTTCCAACCTAATTCCAACCATCAAGTCAAAGTAAAACTCCCGCATTCAAAATCTCATTCATGACCATAAACACTTATTCAAGCCTCCATCATGTGACACTTAAAATTGAATCCTAAACACTGATCCACAATCAAATTCGAGATTTTCTGCATCCAATCATACCATCAATTCCACAAAAACATTATGCAATTCAATAATTCTAATTCTAGGGCTTGGAACTTCCTTCAACCTCGATTCTAATCCTAATCTAATTTGGGTAATTCTTGAGCCCAATATTATAATTTTTTTGTCATCTACAAAAGCCCTCTATCAAATTTTGTTAATAAAGGACAATTAATTCTCAATTTGAAGAATCATAATCTACGGTTCATACTAATTTGGGTATTTTTAAGATTCTTAATTTTAAACAAATTAACCAACATGTTGACACTATGATTTATACTATTTGATGTTTTATTCTTGTTTTAGTCTTAGTCATACTTTTGATAATCCATAGAAATTTATTTATTATTCTTGCTAATTTAATCTTTATATATTATTTACAATATATATTCTATATAAACTTTTGTTACACATTCTAAATCATATGGATTGTCGTTAGTCTCCAAAAAAATCATAATAAAATGATACAAACGTTATTGGGACATTTTGTCATAAACTGGATTATACTCAGTTATATATTTATCCAAAATACATATTCCATACACACTATATACAAAACTACAAAATTCACATTTTATTAATCTATGTAATTCCTTTAGTAATTTTTAGACAAATTATATTCATAATATATATGTTATAGGTCTATATAAATTATTATGGCCTTCGAATATTTTTAGTGTTTTTAAGAAGACCAAAAACTTAAATATATATTTTGCTTAACTAGAATTATATATTTAAGACCATAATTCTATTCGATGATTGTGTACTAGTAGACATTTACTTTAGTATAAAAAGAGTAAATTGCTAAATTCGTCCCTGAGGTTTAGTCAAATTTGCTACATCCATCCAAAAAACTTTTTTTTCTCACATGGACCAGTGAGGTTTCAAAATACTTGCTAGATCCATCCATTTGACAAACATTGTCAAAAATTAAAGTTAACTAATGGGTACTTTTGTGATTTTATATACATGCATTATATACAATAGAGAGAGGAACATGAAAAAACTAGATATAAATGAGAAAACTAGAAAACTAACTAAAAACCACTAAAAATGAGAGGGAGACTTTTAATGAAGGAGGGAGACTTTTAATGAAGGAGGGGTAAAATTGGAAAAAAAAAATATATAACTTTTCAAATATTTCTCATTTCTCCATACGTTATCATTTTAAAACAAAAATGGCACCATAAGATCACAAATTTTTGTATCTTTCATTCAAGTATATTCGAGCATATTTTTTATGACATAAAAAAAATTTATGGTGTCGTCTTGTTTTCAATACTATTATTATAGTAGTGCACATGTGCAATATAACATGTACTACAATTGCATTACATGCTTAAAATTAGTCTTTTGAGTCCAGTTTAGCTTTTAGGGTTAGTTTTTTTGGAGGTTTAGGATTAGGATTAGGTTTTTGGGTGGGGGGGGAGGGGGGTTTAGGTTTTTGGGGGGTGGGGGTGGGGGGGTTTAGGTTTTTTTCGGGTTTATGTTTAGGGTTTAGTTTTAGGTTTTCGGGAGGGTGGGGGTGGGGGGGTTTAGGTTTTTGGGGGGTGGGGGGGTTAGGCTTTTGGTAGGAGGGTGAATTTAGGTTTTTGGGGGGTGGGGTGGGGGGTTTAGGTTTTTGGGGGGTGTCGGTGGGGGTGGGTTAAGTGGTTTAAGCTTTATGTATTAGTGCACATGTGCAGTACAACAAAAAAAAAAAAAATTGAAATTTTTTTTCCATACATAAAAAGTAGCGATTTTTCTATAAAAAATTGTAAAAAAAATTTTTTTGTATGTTTTTAGTTTTTTTAAGCTTTTTTGGTTAGTTTTTGGGTTTTCTCATTTAAACTAGTTTTCTCATGATCCATCCCCATATACAATATTCTTTTAATTTCTATTTAACTTTAACATAAAAAGATAAATGTTATTTTTTATAAAAACCACCCACCCCCTCTCTTTCTAATGCACGTACCAACTTTGAACTGCCCAATAGTGTGAATGCTTTTACGTGTTTGCCTGAACCATTTTCGTTTGAAGAAGCATGTGGTTTGGAGGGTGGTGAGGGAGGGACTCTTGGTGCACTTAAAGCTAAGCTATATAAAAAGGACGGTCCAAACCATGCTAAAACGACGTTACAACCAATGTGTTTAAACAATACAAGAAAGAGAAAAGCCCCACAGATGGTGGCACCCTCACCTCCTAAACAACTGGCAAGCAACGAACTCGACCGCTTGCCAGCTCTTCAGAATCAAAACCATGACCACCAAGCGAGCCCAAATCGCTATGATGGTTCGCAATGTTGCTACGAGCCTCTGCTGCCAGCAACTGTGCCATGGTCTACTGAAATCCCATGGCTAGAAACTCCCAACACTAGCAGCTTGTTTGACACAAATCTCTTGGAGTGGCCAGTTTCAGCCGAAGCTAACCAAGTAACAACAAGCCAGTTAACTGGAATTGGGGGTTGGGCATTGGGTTAACAGGTGGTGCAAAGTGACCATGGTTTGGATGGTTGCGGTTCAGCTCAATCTGCTAACAATGTTGCAGCCAATTGGGATCTCCCTTAGTTTATGTAAATTCAGTTTTAAGTTGACATAATACAGTTTTTAGGATTAAAAATTCTTTCTGTATTAACCAACTAATTTATAAAAAGATTTTGACATTCAAATGGAAGATCATATAATATGCATGCTTCCCTTTTATCTAACCTAAAAAGGAACATTTATGTTTTTATGTTAAAGTTAAATAGAAATTAAAAGAAAATTGTAAATAATACATGTATATTAAATGACAAAAGTACCCATTAGTTAACTTTAATTTTTGACAATGTTTGTAAAATGGATGGATCTAGCAAGTATTTTGAAACCTTAGTGGTCCACGTGAGAAAAAAAAATTTGGATGGATGTAGCAAATTTGACTAAACCTCAGAGACGAATTTAGCAATTTACTCGTATAAAAACCATTATACACTTTTATGCACATTCAAATAATCATTTTTCCGTACTTATTATTTAGACTAATAGAAATATTTATTACAAAATATATATTTTGTCACATCGCATAAGTTATAGTATTTATGAATAACTTGTTATTTTATACTTGCGCTAATTGTTGAAATCATACACTTAACCCATGTGAGTTGAGAAAACCCAAATAAACCCTATGTAACATTTTTATTTTTTTTTTCTAAAAAAAAACAGGGAATGTAATATAAATGTACACGGACCTATTTATGAAAAAAACGCTTACTAGTTTTTTTTTTAAATGTTGAAAATTTGTATGTTACATTTTTTGACATATATATTATGTAACCTGAAATTTGTAACATTAAAAAAAACTATTCGGTGTTTTCTCTTTTTTAAAAATGTTCAAATATATGTATATTACATTTCCTATTTTGTTAGAAAGGTTTCTTGAGTTTACACAACTCAAGTGGGTTTTCTCTATGGCCTTCCCCTATATATATATATAGTGGGAATGCCCGCGCGTTGCGACGGGTGTCCGGACTGATATCATATTCAATAATAACGTCTCTTACGAGCCACCATACATGAATTTATGTAAGTTTCACATAATTTCAATTGTGTGCCTCAACAATGGCTTCCAAAGAAGATAAAAGAACTTAAAATTTACACATCCATTTTCATTATAATATTCTAAATCTCTACTAAATGAATTCAGTGACTAAATGTAGTTTTATATATTAATGGTATTAGTTTCTCCCCGCACTTCGCGACGGGAGTGTTGTCGTTTTCTTTCACACGTAACGTGGCAAGAGTTTGGTCGTTATCTGGTTTGACCTACCGAAAATCATAAAGGTGAACACTGATACCGTTTCCATTAGCACAAACTACTGGCAACGGTGTTCTCTCATAAGTAGTTGGGTTCGTGCACACAATACCGCAACCGTAATGTAAATCGCTATAGCGTACGTTATCACGTCAATCGCTATCGCGTACGTTACCAAGAAATACTTGATTTTGGTTGAACTCTAGGTCTGCTGGTGGCAAAAATTTACAAAACTTGAAAAACGGGTTTCTAAAATTTACTTCGATATTAATGATAATTGTAATATTTATTTTTTATAACTTTATATTTCATAATTATTTACAAATAATGACAACAAATTATTATAATCACTAAAAGTTCATTTTTAAAGTCTAGTTTATTTTAGGTTTTGGGGTTTAGTAAAAATTCGCTAACTTGTAAGAATTAATGAATGAAAAGTTTAGCTAGCATGTATAGTTTCAGATTTCTATTAATTAATTGTTTGATGATAAATCAAAACATATTTAGTTTCTAAATGCCCACCAGCCATGTGTCCGATGTGAGTTACTGCTTGCCCACTTTTTCAAGCCCTCTGTGAGGCTATTATCTTGATTTTTAGAATGAAAATTAGAGAAACAAATTAACTGGCATTTTAAATCCAACAAAATAAATTGAATCTCAAGATGATGAGAATGTAATGCAAACACAATTAAAAAGTGAAACAATTTACAAATTGTACTCATATAGTCCAAATAATAATACCTGTTTAAAAATAATAGTCTAACTATATATCTTATCTTTTAGTAATACATTTTTATTTGCCAAAAAAACACATTAATCTCACATTTTTATAATACATGTATTGTTTAAACCAACAAATGATAATCTGTCATCACAAATTATATGTACTATCTCAAACAAACAAAGAAAAAACATAATTAGATTAATACAAAACTAAGGCGTTACATTTGCTTCTTACTATCAATTCAATGTCATCTAATGACGAAACATATGGAGGTACAAAAACCGGTGCCATGAACAACATTTAAATCACAGTTGGGTGGAACGGCTTTTATTTCCGGTTCTGCCCCTAAAAAAAGGGTAGAGAAATAAGCCAAAAATCTGTAGTAAAATATCTAGTGAATGTTGATAGCATCATAAAATAAATTTATAATTAATAGATGTGGAATAAAAGTTAGTACTTCCAAATAACTATACATCTTCGTGACCAACCCCAAATTGATGAACTTTCTTTTGTATGATGGCTCGTAATAGACGTTATAATTGAATATGATATTAGTCAATTAAAGGTTGCATGTCTAACCTTTAATTTAATCAATTAATTCCTTTAATTATTATAAAACTTATATTTAATTCCTTAATTTAATTCAATTAATGAAAGACATAAGAGGACATGGATTCCATGGATGGATGAAATGTCTAGATTGCCCTCAAAGTGTCTTAAAACTTTGGACAATGTCCAAGTTTCTGTAACGACTCTCATCAAAAGTCATAATTATTAAATTAATTTGACCAATAGGAAACCCTAATTGAGACACCCAAGTGATTCTGTGCAAACCCTAGAATTTTCATAATTTTCAGAATCAGGATTAGGGCCCCTAAAACTCAGGGGGGGTATTCCCTACTTGATGATTATCTATAATTGCGTGTTCAGGAAGTTGAATTTTATAATATCGTCGACTCATCAAGGCTGGAAACACACGTGGCAAGCATATAGTGAAAATTGAACCCATACGATGCGCAGGCTATATATGGCCTACGATGCGCAGCCAGCTTAAGAACCCATACGATGCGCAGGGCTTTTATGCATACGGTGCGCAGGGGTATCATACGATGCGTATGGTATACTTAGCCTACGATGCGCAGGGCTTGACAAAATTCACCTATAAATAGAGGACATTGGCATTCGCTTTCTGGTGTTCAAACGACGAAAGAATTCGTCCAATTCTTCGAGTTCTCTTCTGTTTACTTCAATTAACACACACAAATCTCAAATTAAGCATAGCGGGGTGCTGCAGAACAGGGTATTAACTTAATCGCTATTACGATTCATTGTCCGATCGATCCATATATCCAATGGATGTTTAAGTGCCGCCCACATTAGGGTTATACTTTATCGTTCGTCATTAATTTGACGGATTGTCGTTAATTCGATAGGTAAAGTATTATACTTGGTCGTTCGTCGTTAATTCGACGGATCATCGTTAATTCGATGGATGAAGTATTGCACTTTGTCATTTGTTGTGAGAATATGATCTCGTGAGTTATCGTAAAATGCTATATTAAGTTACTTACCTAGCTCGTGTGCATTAGGTTAAAAAGGCTAATCAATAGGCTAGACTCTGCTCAAATTAAATCTGCAATATATATCAAAGGATTATCTATAGACTAAGCTTTGCCCGTAGAAATCTGCAATGTGAGTTCATTTCTCTTTTCTCACAGTTTGTGAGTCTATTATATTTTCTCACAGTTTTATCACCTTTTTGTAAAACAATTATATTTACAAAGATTTTACAGAATCCTAAAATGATTACCAGTTACACTTACAGTAATTAAGTTTTTATATTAAATTGCTGGTATGAAAGATTTATATATTATTTGATTATTATTATTATTTGCCAGAAAGTTAAGTAATAATATAATGATTACAATAACAGTGGAAATTATGTATTTTTACTAAGATTATATTTTAATCTTCGTCATGTTAAAATATTAAATAATGATATTATCATTATTTAATTATCATATTTGATAAGTTATATTAATTTGACATAAATTGATATATGTCATTATCTGGATTAAATGGTTTTATGCCAAAAAGTAATATATTTGACAAAGAAATGTCACGGGACACCATTATGTCCAAAGACACGGGTTGAGAGAATGATCAACAGTGTTATGAATAGAAATTACTAGTTGAAAGAATGATCAACAGTAATATAATCTGAGTTACTAGTTGAAAGAATGATCAACAGTGACATGACCGAAAGCACTAGTTGAGAGAATGATCAACAGTGTTATAGAATCACTAGTTGAAAGAATGATCAACAGTGATATGACCAGAATCATTAATTGAAAGAATAATCAATAATTGATATGATTATAGTCACAGGAATCGCCTAGTGACAGATAAATTGAATAATAGTCAAATACATTTATTTGATGAATTCACTATCGGACTAAAGTGAAATCAATAATTAATATAATTACTGTCACATTGGAACTGTCATTATTTGACAAATACTGAGTGAATTGGGTAAATATAAAAACCTTAATACTGTAAGGTATAAATATATTTATAAAATGGAATGAATTCACTCAGTGTTATCGCTGACAAAACCTTTTCCAAATATTTTTCAGGTAAGTGGAATAAGAGCTGGATACGACACTAAAAGGCTTCAAGAAGTGGCTTATTTTATTTAAATCAAATTAAGAAATATTGTAAACAAAATTCACATTATAAAACATGGGTTTATCCCATTTCTTTAAATAAAATCCGGTGTTTTCTAAACTCTGATATTTTTCCTAACTCACGGTCCTGATGAAATTTCCGCTGCAACGTTTTTAAAAACCGGTACCGCTGGACTGTTCACGGCACCCGATTCCGTCCAGGGTGGGTCGGGGGCCGTGACAGAAGGTGGTATCAGAGCCAAACTCAAAGAGCCACTTGTTTAAGCTGATTAGGTGTTCTTTTTAAATACCTAAACTTAAACAATAAAGTTAGGAAACTGATACAAATTAACATATGTGTTATATATGAATATATATATATGTTAATATGCACAGATAATATCCTGGAAGTATTGTTTGTTTTCTGTGATGTTAATATGTGAAAATGTTTGCAATTCAGATGTCGAATGAAGTACCACATAATCCAGAAGTTCATGTTAATAATGAAAATCCTTTGGATAAAAATGCTATAGAAAATTTAATAGCCCAAGGAATAGCTAATGCTTTACCTTCAATAATTAAAGCTGTTAAAAATACCGTAGAACCTACCAAAGTTGTGAGTAGCAAGCATACTCGTGACGAGGGTTTTAGCCATAGTGTCAATGGAGGTAATGATAATATTATCAAAACCCCATTTCCCAAGAAAAAGAAGGCGATGACTCTAGGGTGTACCTACAAAGAATTTTTAGCCTGTAAACCAACTGAGTTCGCCGGCAGTGAAGGAGCTACAGCTGCTCTGCGATGGTTGGAAAAGACGGAAGCTGTTCTTACAATCAGCAAATGTGCCGAAGAAGATAAGGTGATGTATGCATCCAATCTCTTTAAGGAAGAAGCCTTAGAATGGTGGAATACAATTCTTCAGGCAAAAGGAAGTGGTATGGCTTATGCCATGAACTGGGAAAAATTCAAGGAAATGACAGAAAGGAAATTCTGTCCTCCTTATGAAAAGGAACGAATAGCTAACAAGTTCCTAAATCATAAAATGATAGATGTGAATTGTCGTGAATATACGACTACGTTCTTCGAATATGCAAGAATGGTACCAACTCTGGCTTCGCCAGAACCTGTACTTATTTCTCGTTATATTTGGGGGTTAGTTAGTGAAATTCGAGACATAGTCAAGGCCACTAGACCACAGACTATTGAAGAAGCAGTTGAGCTTGCTAACATGCTGACAGATGGATTAATTCGCACCAGAGAAGAAAATAAGAAGAAAGAGTTAGCCCAGAAAATTTCCCAAGAATTCTACAAGAAGACAGGAACTGAACAGTTATTGGAGCAACCTATCTGCAGAAGCTGTAACAAAAAGCATTCAGGAAAATGCCGTTTTAGGAAAACATCCTACTGTAACTTCTGCAAGATGACCGGGCATACAGAGGAAGAGTGTAGAAGGAAAACTACTGTTTGTTTCAATTGCGGAGAAACAGGACACATCAAACCACATTGCCCTAAACTAACCAAAGCACCTGACAACAAGGCCAAAACAACAGACAAAGCTAAGAAGAACACGCGAGCATTCATACTTACTACGCAAGAAGCAGAAATGATTCCAGACGTAGCCGCTGATATGTAGTATCTAATTTAAGTTATTATTTAACCTTAGTACAAGTAAAAGTTTATAAATAAATAAATTCTGTTAAGAATTTCATTTATTCCAAAACCATAACAGAATTGTTTGGTTTTCACTTTCACTAAATCATTCATTTGGTCACGATCACCTTGTGGTGACGTTTTCACAAAATTTGAAGCCTGTGCTAATCTCGTTGCATACGGGTTTAATTATTCATTTCTATTGAATCCGTTTTGTTGGTTTATTCTATAAAATTAATCTTAACACAATCATGTGCTAAGATAATGATACACAATTTCATTTCATATTTCAGTGTATCTCTTAAAGAATTTTTATATCAACAAATCGAGCGTTTATTTTATCATCTTTGATCGAAAAACATTATTCAAGTATTTCGATTTCAATTCTACTCGATTTATTTGAAACATTCGGATTTACTTCATTTGATTTAAAGCATGGTGAAATTCGTTTCATTCACCACTATTATTTTCAATTCCTATGACACCTTGTGGTGGCATTTTCTTTAATTTGAATCTTGAGATAATCTCATTTTTACTCCTGATGAACGAATTTTAATTTAGGTTGGTTCATCATCTTAAATAGTCTTAATACAATTATGTGTTAAGATAAGTGTACACAAATTCATATCATATTCAGGTGTACCTCTTAACGTTTCTTTCATCGTTTATCGAAAATTCTATACTATTCATTTGTTCTTTTCATTTGAAAATCCTATTCGAACTGAATATCCAAAATTACTTCATTAAAGCTTTCAGTTGATTATACGGTGAAATTGTTCAGTCACCATAATTATTGAATTATTTCAATCCTTACGACACCTTGTGGAGTCGTTATAAACTTGTAGCTTGAGCTAATCATAAGCATACGAATCTTTCAAAATCACGTATGTATTTCGTTTGACTCATCATTTGAAAGTAGTCTTGATGCAATTATGTATTAAGACAATGATACACTAAACTCTATTGTATTCCAGTGTATCCTTGCAAATCCAATAATGTCAACACACTGATTTTTCTCTTGTTATAATTCTATAGTTGACAAAATATTTTGTGCTTCTATTTCATTTTGAACTTGTTGATTCAGAGTCTTCTTCAGTTGCCAATCAAAGTAAGCTTTCTTTTGACAAAGAATTTTTATTAATTCTAAAGGTTCTTCACATTCATTCTTTACATTCATTTGATCATATATCTTTTGACTTGAAAATAGTCACATTGGAAATTATATCATTTCATCTCTTTCGTTTGACATTGATTTCTTGAACTAATTCAGTTGAACCTTTGAAATCTTACCTATGGTACAACTCATAGTTGCAAAAATCGATTCTGTGTCATCTACCTTAATATTGTTTTATTGATTAGAATATGACATAAGTCTAAAAGAAATATCATAACCCAAATACACTTGGAAGCTGGAACCTGAGATGAAGAAAAAGTATTCCTACTTATTCCAGCAAATCTCGAGGACGAGATTTTTATTAAGGTGGGGAGAATGTAACGACTCTCATCAAAAGTCATAATTATTAAATTAATTTGACCAATAGGAAACCCTAATTGAGACACCCAAGTGATTCTGTGCAAACCCTAGAATTTTCATAATTTTCAGAATCAGGATTAGGGCCCCTAAAACTCAGGGGGGGTATTCCCTACTTGATGATTATCTATAATTGCGTGTTCAGGAAGTTGAATTTTATAATATCGTCGACTCATCAAGGCTGGAAACACACGTGGCAAGCATATAGTGAAAATTGAACCCATACGATGCGCAGGCTATATATGGCCTACGATGCGCAGCCAGCTTAAGAACCCATACGATGCGCAGGGCTTTTATGCATACGGTGCGCAGGGGTATCATACGATGCGTATGGTATACTTAGCCTACGATGCGCAGGGCTTGACAAAATTCACCTATAAATAGAGGACATTGGCATTCGCTTTCTGGTGTTCAAACGACGAAAGAATTCGTCCAATTCTTCGAGTTCTCTTCTGTTTACTTCAATTAACACACACAAATCTCAAATTAAGCATAGCGGGGTGCTGCAGAACAGGGTATTAACTTAATCGCTATTACGATTCATTGTCCGATCGATCCATATATCCAATGGATGTTTAAGTGCCGCCCACATTAGGGTTATACTTTATCGTTCGTCATTAATTTGACGGATTGTCGTTAATTCGATAGGTAAAGTATTATACTTGGTCGTTCGTCGTTAATTCGACGGATCATCGTTAATTCGATGGATGAAGTATTGCACTTTGTCATTTGTTGTGAGAATATGATCTCGTGAGTTATCGTAAAATGCTATATTAAGTTACTTACCTAGCTCGTGTGCATTAGGTTAAAAAGGCTAATCAATAGGCTAGACTCTGCTCAAATTAAATCTGCAATATATATCAAAGGATTATCTATAGACTAAGCTTTGCCCGTAGAAATCTGCAATGTGAGTTCATTTCTCTTTTCTCACAGTTTGTGAGTCTATTATATTTTCTCACAGTTTTATCACCTTTTTGTAAAACAATTATATTTACAAAGATTTTACAGAATCCTAAAATGATTACCAGTTACACTTACAGTAATTAAGTTTTTATATTAAATTGCTGGTATGAAAGATTTATATATTATTTGATTATTATTATTATTTGCCAGAAAGTTAAGTAATAATATAATGATTACAATAACAGTGGAAATTATGTATTTTTACTAAGATTATATTTTAATCTTCGTCATGTTAAAATATTAAATAATGATATTATCATTATTTAATTATCATATTTGATAAGTTATATTAATTTGACATAAATTGATATATGTCATTATCTGGATTAAATGGTTTTATGCCAAAAAGTAATATATTTGACAAAGAAATGTCACGGGACACCATTATGTCCAAAGACACGGGTTGAGAGAATGATCAACAGTGTTATGAATAGAAATTACTAGTTGAAAGAATGATCAACAGTAATATAATCTGAGTTACTAGTTGAAAGAATGATCAACAGTGACATGACCGAAAGCACTAGTTGAGAGAATGATCAACAGTGTTATAGAATCACTAGTTGAAAGAATGATCAACAGTGATATGACCAGAATCATTAATTGAAAGAATAATCAATAATTGATATGATTATAGTCACAGGAATCGCCTAGTGACAGATAAATTGAATAATAGTCAAATACATTTATTTGATGAATTCACTATCGGACTAAAGTGAAATCAATAATTAATATAATTACTGTCACATTGGAACTGTCATTATTTGACAAATACTGAGTGAATTGGGTAAATATAAAAACCTTAATACTGTAAGGTATAAATATATTTATAAAATGGAATGAATTCACTCAGTGTTATCGCTGACAAAACCTTTTCCAAATATTTTTCAGGTAAGTGGAATAAGAGCTGGATACGACACTAAAAGGCTTCAAGAAGTGGCTTATTTTATTTAAATCAAATTAAGAAATATTGTAAACAAAATTCACATTATAAAACATGGGTTTATCCCATTTCTTTAAATAAAATCCGGTGTTTTCTAAACTCTGATATTTTTCCTAACTCACGGTCCTGATGAAATTTCCGCTGCAACGTTTTTAAAAACCGGTACCGCTGGACTGTTCACGGCACCCGATTCCGTCCAGGGTGGGTCGGGGGCCGTGACAGAAGGTGGTATCAGAGCCAAACTCAAAGAGCCACTTGTTTAAGCTGATTAGGTGTTCTTTTTAAATACCTAAACTTAAACAATAAAGTTAGGAAACTGATACAAATTAACATATGTGTTATATATGAATATATATATATGTTAATATGCACAGATAATATCCTGGAAGTATTGTTTGTTTTCTGTGATGTTAATATGTGAAAATGTTTGCAATTCAGATGTCGAATGAAGTACCACATAATCCAGAAGTTCATGTTAATAATGAAAATCCTTTGGATAAAAATGCTATAGAAAATTTAATAGCCCAAGGAATAGCTAATGCTTTACCTTCAATAATTAAAGCTGTTAAAAATACCGTAGAACCTACCAAAGTTGTGAGTAGCAAGCATACTCGTGACGAGGGTTTTAGCCATAGTGTCAATGGAGGTAATGATAATATTATCAAAACCCCATTTCCCAAGAAAAAGAAGGCGATGACTCTAGGGTGTACCTACAAAGAATTTTTAGCCTGTAAACCAACTGAGTTCGCCGGCAGTGAAGGAGCTACAGCTGCTCTGCGATGGTTGGAAAAGACGGAAGCTGTTCTTACAATCAGCAAATGTGCCGAAGAAGATAAGGTGATGTATGCATCCAATCTCTTTAAGGAAGAAGCCTTAGAATGGTGGAATACAATTCTTCAGGCAAAAGGAAGTGGTATGGCTTATGCCATGAACTGGGAAAAATTCAAGGAAATGACAGAAAGGAAATTCTGTCCTCCTTATGAAAAGGAACGAATAGCTAACAAGTTCCTAAATCATAAAATGATAGATGTGAATTGTCGTGAATATATATATATATATATATATAAAGTATAATGTACAAAAAGGCTTATCATACATTATCGTACGCAACAAACAAAAACAACGTGCGTGATTATTTTTTTTACCAGCATAACGTGCGTAATTATACATCCCATGCGTGATTATCACCCCCCATGCGTGATTATCACCAAAAAATGGATCCCATGCGTTATTTTGTGTCTTATGCGTGATTAGGGCAATGATCGGACGGTTAAGCGTGTCGCATATTTTTGTACGATAAGCCTTTTTGTATGTTAACCTTTCCCTATATATATATATATATATATATATATATATATATATATATATCTACCTGTAACACCCCGAAAACGGGTTTGGAAATCAAACCACCTTAATATTAATGAACGGGTAAAATACCGTTAGTGGTAAAATTAACCCGGTAAATATTAGGATTTAAATAATTAAACCTAATATTAAATAAAACGTGAATAAAAGCTTTTAAGGAAGTAAAGTTTATAAGAGGCCCGAGTAAACGGGACTTAAAATAAACTAAGTCATAACTTTCCCGAATTCACCAAGTAGCTAGGAACATTAACCTAGTTAAAAATGTGTCTTAAAACAATGAAGAAAATATGGGTAATAACCCTTTTTATAAAGTTACAAAACATAAGGGACTAAAGTTGCTAACAAAGAAACTTGTTTTATTAAAAACAAAACATAAAACACAACACACACACACATAGAGTGTGTGTGTGTGTGTGTGCGTGGGAAACGACAGGAGCAGGACAAGAGGGTTACAAACCCTACCTCAAACAATATCTTCAAATTGGAGGATCAATTCAAGACCAAATCAATGCATGAATGCGTATAAACGATCACCAAGTCAAGAGGATCGAAAGGTATGTCAAATTTTGTAATTTGGTGATACTTTGAGATTATGATGAACAATCATAATCGAAAATCTGGAATGAATGTTGATGTATATAAGTGTTATTATGATGAAATATTCGTTTAGAAACAAACCCTAGTTGAAAACTTGATGAATTGAGGCCGAAACTAGGGATTTGATAATTACCCAATCATGTGTTAAATGGGTTTTGTAGAAATATGATGAACACTTGAATTAAGGTGTTAAATGGATGAACATTGATGTTGTGATGCTAGTTCTAGGTGTAGTTCATGTACAAAAGACATAGAGGCATGATTTTGATACTAAAACTTGGTTAAAATGATGACCATAATTAGAGAAAATATGTGTACAAAATCTCGCCTACAAGATGTTTGTTAAAATCCCTGAATGAATATTAAAAAGAAGATTTTATGAGAGAAATGCGTAATTGGCTAGTTTGACTAATTACGTGAAATATGGGTTAAAACGGATTCTAATCATAACGATGATTTAACTTAATTACGCCTACGGTATGATTAAAGGTAGTTGACTTCTAAAAGTCAAACTAACCAATGATGAAGTCGAATAGTAGTTTCGACATAAAACCCGTAAGATGGAATAGTCGTAAATGATTATGACTAATTTAACCATCTCGTGAATTATAATGATAGTTTGTCGCCTAACGAGCTAGGTGGAGGCTTGGGAAAGAAGCGGTCAAACGAATCAAGCACGAGAAGAAAAGCGTATTCGGATGCGAGGTAAGTGAGACTTACACACTTATGTAGAATACTTGTGTATCTTATACGTTATAAATGCGATAACGGAAAAATCAAAAATACGGATTTCCGTTAAGAATATCTTGTGGTGTTGACTAATGTAAATCGAAGTAAAAAGGATATCCATGGCGTAAGCCGATATGGGTTTAATTTGTGAGAAAAGAATTTAAGAGAAAAAGGATTTGGTATTAAAATCCGGGATGGGATGGATGTATGAATTGGAAATCAAAAACCATGTTTTTGATTAAATAGGTAACGTTCGGCATATAGGCCAAACGGGTCGAATGGTGGTGATATCACCCTTTGACAATATCGACTAATGATTATCGTTGAGTTATATGATTTTAGGAGTCTATCTAGAATGGATATTTGCATCGCTATTAATTAGCGATTTCTAAAGCAAGGTATTAAAAACGGGTCAATGTATTGATCCGAGTCAGGTAAGTAAAATGGTTTAACTCATTATTTAGTACTTGAGGTTCTCTAAGAGTTAAACAAGGTCAAAATTGGATATTTTGTTATCTTAAAGATAAACCGAATAATTTAAGTTATAATCGTGGTGTTTTAGAGACATAATGGTTTCTAAACAAGGTTATAGTTAAAAGATCGGATTTTGGGTCAAACAAGTATCTAAAAGTCCTTCGTCGTAGAAGAAGGACCAAAATTGACCAAAACGCCCTTGTAGGCTAAATTGAACGAACAACCCTTAAAGGTTGTTTGGAAACGAGTTTTATGGTTGAATAAATATTTAGAGTAAGTATAGAAATCGAAGGGTATAAATCTTTAGTCAAAAGACTCTATATGAGTCTTTGCCGTAAAATGATAATCCGAGGAGTAAGACTCGGAATAAATATATCTCCACATTAAATCCTCTACACATATAGTTGTGGTGGAATATCATTTGATAAATATTGCGAAAATAAGATGCTAGAAATAAACAAGTATGAATTATGCGGAAAAGTGCTTAAATACCCTTAACGTGTCAAAATAAGCATTTAAGTACAAACGGGTTTAAGAATATACATAAACTCGTGAATTGAACCTAATATGATAGACAATATTGAAATTATAAGATTCATGTGAATTTGGGATCAAACAAACATGTTTGTTTGATAAACGCATGAACGGGTCAAAACTTTGTAAAAAGGTATAAAGTCGAAAACTTAAAGGTCTGAAATTTTGTTTTGCCGGATGTTGGATTTTAACTCCATGAGATGGAGAATTAAATTACGGACGCGTAGGAAAAAGAATCGGGTAAAACGGATTAAAAACGAGAGAGTTATGCTCGTTTTCGTGAAATCGGGTTATGCTGGAAATATGCAGCACCAGCAAACAACAATCTGATGAAAATAGGCTGTGGCGTAGCGCCACGGGGAAGGCCCTAGGACGTGGCGCTACGCGAGCGGGTGTCAGTTTCGCGAAAATAGTTTATTTTAACTGTTGATGCATTACGAACCCGTTTAAATACGTTCTAAGTTACGTATGACTAATCCAACTCATGTTTTATGACTTTCAGGTAAAATTTTAGCACCGGAGGACGATCAAGCACAATGAAGAATCGAACACACGTTAAATGAAGCTTCCGCGTCAAATCTTGAATTGTGTTATTATAAGTGAATTATGTCTTATAAATTGTTTTTGAAACGTTGTAATTATTTGGTAATGTTGGTAAAATAAGTTTTTGTAAAGTCACATTTTAGCATTAAAATGTGTATCTTATTATATAAATCTTGATTAATTAAAACGGGCGTTACAAGTTGGTATCAGAGCTCAAGGTTAAAAGAATAAAGTGTTCGGTTCGAGGCTTGATCGCAAATCCGGTAAGTACATGTATATCAAGGGTTTAGTATGATTAAAGTGTTGAGAACAACACATATGGTTATCGTGTAATACACGTTACACCAATAAAAACGATATAGAGTAGATATAGTCAACGAAATTACACGCGTTGATGCGTATAGTAGAAAAGCCTTGTATTATAATACGGGCATCCATTAATGCCGAAATTACTAACTGTTGTAAATGTTTTAGTTAAAGGACACTCGCATATGGAGATAGTGAGAGTTAACAAATCGCGGATTTGACAAAGGAACGGTCCAAAGAACATGCTCACCAAGGACCTAAATCGCGTGGTGATAGCAAACAAGATTAATGGCAAGAGAAGCCCGTTAGGGCAAGCATTACCAGGTGCACATTTCAAATTTAATTGCACAAATAATAATATGCAACAAATACGTAGAGATTGAAAGTTGCGTATGTAGATTAAAAACTTGGAAAAACCCGAATAGAAAATCTATCCGGGATATTGTTTCCAAGAGAAACAATTAGAGGAATTACTTACATGGGGTGTAATGTGAAAATTATAAAAAGGTCATGTATACCAGGTATTTATCGCTTACTCTGGCCAAGTAAGTGGTGAACACGTGGTACCATGAACTTTTTATGATGGACATACTTACATTTGATGTAGTAAGGACGGGGTAAATGTGACAAATTAAAAAGTACCCAAATGAATCAAACGAGCAAAATATTTGATAATAATGTAAACGCACAGCCGAGTGACGGAAGCGTATTACATTAGGATAATGAGCCCGAGTGAAGGGACAAAGGTTAATGTAAAATGATTAAGATATGCAATGGGAGGGAGTGTACTTGCATTCGAACCCGGAGAATCCAAACATGTAAAATGATTAAGATACGCATTGGGAGGGAGTGTACTTGCACTCGAACCCGGAGAATCCAACATGTAAAATGATTAAGATATGCAATGGGGGGGTGTACTTACACTCGAACCCGGAGAATGCAAATATGTCTCTTAACGGGCCGTTTTTGTAAAACATCAAGCTTGAGGACAAAGTCAGAATATAAAAGTGAAGCGAAGTCTTAATGCATACCGGGAGGGTTGCAATAATAATGACTTCGGTAAAACACCTGGTTGATGGGTAGGAATTTAAACACATGTGTAAACCAAGAGACGTGAACGCGGGTTGAAAATTCAAAAGACTTGGATTATGAATTATGACTATAAAATTTCGTAAAAAGATATGTTCAACCATTTGAAATTGAACGGGTAGAATAAAGAATAAAGTTGATTGTTTATAAGTGATGAATTTCACATTAACAAGTCAAACAGGTTGAATACAATATAATGCCGGATGACACAAATAAGCGCTAGTCTAATAAAGGTAGCGTTAAATGCAAAAGAGTAATGAGCCCGGTAATGGGACACAACCAATTAAGAATATATGTAAACCAAATAACAGTGAGTATAAGAAGAACTGACGCATAAATGACGTGAAAAGTCATAAAGTCGGAAAATCGTCTGAAAGAAAACAATCGTAGCCACGAACTACAGTCAAGGTTAACGGATCTTAAGCTTGAAACTAAATGATTCTCCAAACAAAAACAGGTTGCCTTGACACCAAACATGTATTTTAAGAATGACATGAGTAAAGAATGATCTACGGGATCAACATAACCTTTGGGATTATGAACAATGGAAAGGTCTATGAGACTAAAACGACATACGGGTCATGACTAGAAAGAAACAGATTATAAGTACCTCGCCTTAAAGAGGTGAAAGTCTAATAAAATAGCCTATAAGGCTAAGTGATAAAACCTAAGGGCTAATTAGACAAAGCGAGAGAATCAGTTGAGAATCCCCGCATAAAACTAAGACTGTAAAAGAATAAATTATGGACTGTCAATATCCTGGTATGGATAATTGACAAAAGTTGAAGAGAAGATCCAAAACTAAAACTTCGGTTTTAGTAAGAAATAACGTTTTTACAAATATAAATTCTTATAGGAATTTAAATAGTAAGCATAAAAGATACAAGTCTTGACACTGATAGGCGCAAGACGATATATTTGAAAAGTAAAATTTTAGAAAATGAAAGGTTGATATAAATTAAACATGATGTGACACGATCACGGTCAAGAAATGCAATGTGAAGTAGAATCACATTATAACCAAGCGAGCGGTAAAAAGTAACTGGACTAATAAGTCTAGTTAGTGAGACCGGTTAAGGTCATTTAAATAAATTTGGTTTGCTTGTAAGCGGTGGATTCGGTATAACTGAACCGAATAAATAAATTTGAAAACAAAAGAAATTGTGGCTAAAAGTGAAAGATTTCACTAAAGACCTTTAAACGGGTCAAAGTAACGGATTCATAAAGAATTCGATAGTATATGAAAGCGATGGATATCGCTAAGTTAACTAAACTAGTGGAAATAATGAGATTACGTTATTTCAAGTTGCACTATGTCGTATGAGATACCTAGACAATTAGTAACCAAAAAGATGTTACCATATTTTTCTGGTAATACTAACAATTGGTTAAAAGTATAAGTAATGTTTAAAAGATTTCTCGGATCAAATCCATTGAGTTTAAACTCAATGAATTATGTAAGAAAAGGTTTCGGGGACGAAACCTCTTTAAGGGGGTAGACTTGTAACACCCCGAAAACGGGTTTGGAAATCAAATCACCTTAATATTAATGAACGGGTAAAATACCGTTAGTGGTAAAATTAACCCGATAAATATTAGGATTTAAATAATTAAACCTAATATTAAATAAAACGTGAATAAAAGCTTTTAAGGAAGTAAAGTTTATAAGAGGCCCGTGTAAACGGGACTTAAAATAAACTAAGTCATAACTTTCCCGAATTCACCAAGTAGCTAGGAACATTAACCTAGTTAAAAAGGTGTCTTAAAACAATGAAGAAAATATGGGTAATAACCCTTTTTATAAAGTTACAAAATATGAGGGACTAAAGTTGCTAACAAAGAAACTTGTTTTATTAAAAACAAAACATAAAACACAACACACACACATAGAGTGTGTGTGTGTGTGTGTGTGCGTGGGAAACGACAGGAGCAGGACAAGAGGGTTACAAACCCTAGCTCAAACAATATCTTCAAATTGGAGGATCAATTCAAGACCAAATCAATGCATGAATGCGTATAAACGATCACCAAGTCAAGAGGATCGAAAGGTATGTCAAATTTTGTAATTTGGTGATACTTTGAGATTATGATGAACAATCATAATCGAAAATCTGGAATGAATGTTGATGTATATAAGTGTTATTATGATGAAATATTCGTTTAGAAACAAACCCTAGTTGAAAACTTGATGAATTGAGGCCGAAACTAGGGATTTGATAATTACCCTATCATGTGTTAAATGGGTTTTGTAGAAATATGATGAACACTTGAATTAAGGTGTTAAATGGATGAACATTGATGTTGTGATGCTAGTTCTAGGTGTAGTTCATGTACAAAAGACATAGAGGCATGATTTTGATACTAAAACTTGGTTAAAATGATGACCATAATTAGAGAAAATATGTGTACAAAATCTCGCCTGCAAGATGTTTGTTAAAATGCCTGAATGAATATTAAAAAGAAGATTTTATGAGAGAAATGCGTAATTGGCTAGTTTGACTAATTACGTGAAATATGGGTTAAAACGGATTCTAATCAAAACGATGATTTAACTTAATTACGCCTACGGTATGATTAAAGGTAGTTGACTTCTAAAAGTCAAACTAACCAATGATGAAGTCGAATAGTAGTTTCGACAAAAAAACCTGTAAGATAGAATAGTCGTAAATGATTATGACTAATTTAACCATCTCGTGAATTATAATGATAGTTTGTCGCCTAACGAGCTAGGTGGAGGCTTGGGAAAGAAGCGGTCAAACGAATCAAGCACGAGAAGAAAAGCGTATTCGGATGCGAGGTAAGTGAGACTTACACACTTATGTAGAATACTTGTGTATCTTATACGTTATAAATGCGATAACGGAAACATCAAAAATACGGATTTCCGTTAAGAATATCTTGTAGTGTTGACTAATGTAAATCGAAGTAAAAAGGATATCCATGGCGTAAGCCGATATGGGTTTAATTTGTGAGAAAAGAATTTAAGAGAAAAAGGATTTGGTATTAAAATCCGGGATGGGATGGATGTACGAATTGGAAATCAAAAACCATGTTTTTGATTAAATAGGTAACGTTCGGCATATAGGCCAAACGGGTCGAATGGTGGTGATATCACCCTTTGACAATATCGACTAATGATTATCGTTGAGTTATATGATTTCAGGAGTCTATGTAGAATGGATATTTGCATCGCTATTAATTAGCGATTTCTAAAGCAAGGTATTAAAAACGGGTCAATGTATTGATCTGAGTCAGGTAAGTAAAATGGTTCAACTCATTATTTAGTACTTGAGGTTCTCTAAGAGTTAAACAAGGTAAAAATTGGATAATTGGTTATCTTAAAGATAAACCGAATAATTTAAGTTATAATCGTGGTGTTTTAGAGCATAATGGTTTCTAAACAAGGTTATAGTTAAAAGATCGGATTTTGGGTCAAACAAGTATCTAAAAGTCCTTCGTCATAAAAGAAGGACCAAAATTGACCAAAACGCCCTTGTAGGCTAAATTGAACGAACAACCCTTAAAGGTTGTTTGGAAACGAGTTTTATGGTTGAATAAATATTTAGAGTAAGTATAGAAATCGAAGGGTATAAATCTTTAGTCAAAAGTCTCTATATGAGTCTTTGCCGTAAAATGATAATCCGAGGAGTAAGACTCGGAATAAATATATCTCCACATTAAATCCTCTACACATATAGTTGTGATGGAAGATCATTTGATAAATATTGCGAAAATAAGATGCTAGAAATAAACAAGTATGAATTATGCGGAAAAGTGCTTAAATACCCTTAACGAGTCAAAATAAGCATTTAAGTACAAACGGGTTTAAGAATATACATAAACTCGTGAATTGAACCTAATATGATAGACAATATTGAAATTATAAGATTCATGTGAATTTGGGATCAAACAAACATGTTTGTTTGATAAACGCATGAACGGGTCAAAACTTTGTAAAAAGGTATAAAGTCGAAAACTTAAAGGTCTGAAATTTTGTTTTGCCGAATGTTGGATTTTAACTCGATGAGATGGAGAATTAAATTACGGACGCGTAGGAAAAAGAATCGGGTAAAACGGATTAAAAACGAGAGAGTTATGCTCGTTTTCGTGAAATCGGGTTATGCTGGAAATATGCAGCACCAGCAAACAACAATCTGATGAAAATAGGCCATGGCGTAGCGCCACGGGGAAGGCCCCAGGCCGTGGCGCTACGCGAGCGGGTGTCAGTTTCGTGAAAATCGTTTATTTTAACTGTTGATGCATTGCGAACCCGTTTAAATACGTTCTAAGTTACGTATGACTAATCCAACTCATGTTTTATGAGTTTCAGGTAAAATTTTAGCACCGGAGGACGATCAAGCACAATGAAGAATCGAACACACGTTAAATGAAGCTTCCGCGTCAAATCTTGAATTGTGTTATTATAAGTGAATTATGTAAACACTTATAAATTGTTTTTGAAACGTTGTAATTATTTGGTAATGTTGGTAAAATAAGTTTTTGTAAAGTCACATTTTAGCATTAAAATGTGTATCTTATTATATAAATCTTGATTAATTAAAACGGGCGTTACACTACCCTTTGTTCTTTTTCTTCTTAATTTAATTTTCTTCTCAAACGAGCCTTCCCCTATATATATATATATATATATATATATATATATATATATATAGGGGATGACTCGTTTGAGAAGAAAATTAAATTAAAAAGAAAAAGAACAAAGGGTACAAATGTAAAACATTAATTAGTTTTTCTCTCGGCTCATTTATTATTATCTTTAACTAATTAATTAGTCATAAACACTATCATCCTCCACACTTAAATTTTTGATTACACACATCAAAATTTATCCTATACGTTTTAAAATTTATCCTACACATATTAAAATTTATCCTACACAGCTCGTAATTCATCATGCACACCTCGTAATTTATGCTACACTTTAAATTATATATTTTTTTCTTTTTTGAAAAATATGTTTTTTTAATAAGTTACAAATTTAATGTAGTTAACTATTAAAAAGGAAGACTACCAATTAATGATCCATCTAACTTTACCATTATACCATTACACTAATATTAAATACAAAAATTAAATGAAGTAAAATGAAGAATTCTTATTAGTTGAAGTTTCTTCTTTTTTATTCTTACAAAAAAATTCTTCTCATTTGAACTCTCCAATATATATATATATATTCTGACACGACATTATTAGACGACTTGTTTTGGTTAAAGTAATAAAACAAACGTTTTACATGCAATTTTAGTCAAACTATAATATACAATATATATTTATTTTATGATAAATATATTATCTTCTATTTAACTAAAACCATACAAACTATATATTATCTTATATAAATACGAGTTATTTTTAATAAGTTGTATTTTTTTACTTTTTATACTATTTAATTGTTTGACACTTTTAGAATACTAGATTTAATCCCTAAACTCATATGAACCTAGAAATCTCCAAGTCATTTGAATTCCTTTTATTCCTTTATTCATACCGATATCATACATGTTATTAGGGTGATTTTTGGGAATCATCCAAACTGGTACGACTTATGCTAAGATGTAATTGATAATCTTGGAAAATTGTGAGTATTCATAATCTCTTTTTCACTTTTACCTTTTGGGATGTAACATGTATACTTTATCCAAATTCTAATTTTTTTTACATAAACTACACAATTCATTCTATGTCTATACGTTTAATTCTATGCAATATGTTAACTATGTGATTGTGATTCTAATTCATGTTTACGCAATTATACATGTATTCTATATTCAAGCATTTGATCATTAACAATATAAGCCTAAGGTAACGATAATAGCGCTATTGGTTGACACCTGCCCGAATTATTGGGTATCGAAACTGAATTCAATCTAAGCTTAATTTGCGAGTTAAGGACACTAGTAAACAAAGGTTTGATCACTGCATTTGTTATTTATAGATGCTTAAATTCTACCATCGACATGTGAATCGTAAATTCATTCTATTATATATATTCTAAACCTATGTTTACTCACCAACTTTTTTGTTGATCTTTTATGTATATACATGTTATAAGAAATGCAGTTTGAGATTCTTTCAAGTTTAATGTGTAACACCCCGAAAACGGGTTTGAAAATCAAACCACCTTAATATTAATGAACGGGTAAAATACCGTTAGTGGTAAAAATTAACCCAGTAAATATTAGGATTTAAATAATTAAACCTAATATTAAATAAAACGTGAATAAAAGCTTTTAAGAAAGTAAAGTTTATAAGAGGCCCGAGTAAACGGGACTTAAAATAAACTAAGTCATAACTTTCCCGAATTCACCAAGTAGCTGGGAACATTAACCTAGTTAAAAAGGTGTCTTAAAACAATGAAGAAAATATGGGTAATAACCCTTTTTATAAAGTTACAAAACATGAGGGACTAAAGTTGCTAACAAAGAAACTTGTTTTATTAAAAACAAAACATAAAACACAACACACACATAGAGTGTGTGTGTGTGTGTGTGTGTGCGTGGGAAACGACAGGAGCAGGACAAGAGGGTTACAAAACCTAGCTCAAACAATATCTTCAAATTGGAGGATCAATTCAAGACCAAATCAATGCATGAACGCGTATAAACGATCACCAAGTCAAGAGGATCGAAAGGTATGTCAAATTTTGTAATTTGGTGATACTTTGAGATTATGATATACAATCATAATCGAAAATCTGGAATGAATGTTGATGTATATAAGTGTTATTATGATGAAATATTCGTTTAGAAACAAACCCTAGTTGAAAACTTGATGAATTGAGGCCGAAACTAGGGATTTGATAATTACCCTATCATGTGTTAAATGGGTTTTGTAGAAATATGATGAACACTTGAATTAAGGTGTTAAATGGATGAACATTGATGTTGTGATGCTAGTTCTAGGTGTAGTTCATGTACACAAGACATAGAGGCATGATTTTGATACTAAAACTTGGTTAAAATGATGACCATAATTAGAGAAAATATGTATATAAAATCTCGCCTACAAGATGTTTGTTAAAATGCCTGAATGAATATTAAAAAGAAGATTTTATGAGAGAAATGCGTAATTGGCTAGTTTGACTAATTACGTGAAATATGGGTTAAAACGGATTCTAATCATAACGATGATTTAACTTAATGACGCCTACGGTATGATTAAAGGTAGTTGACTTCTAAAAGTCAAACTAACCAATGATGAAGTCGAATAGTAGTTTCGACATAAAACCCGTAAGATGGAATAGTCGTAAATGATTATGACTAATTTAACCATCTCGTGAATTATAATGATAGTTTGTCGCCTAACAAGCTAGGTGGAGGCTTGGGAAAGAAGCGGTCAAACGAATCAAGCACGAGAAGAAAAGCGTATTCGGATGCGAGGTAAGTGAGACTTACACACTTATGCAGAATACTTGTGTATCTTATACGTTATAAATGCGATAACGGAAACATCAAAAATACGGATTTCCGTTAAAATATCTTGTAGTGTTGACTAATGTAAATCGAAGTAAAAAGGATATCCATGGCGTAAGCCGATATGGGTTTAATTTGTGAGAAAAGAATTTAAGAGAAAAAGGATTTGGTATTAAAATCCGGGATGGGATGGATGTACGAATTGGAAATCAAAAACCATGTTTTTGATTAAATAGGTAACGTTCGGCATATAGGCCAAACGGGTCGAATGGTGGTGATATCACCCTTTGACAATATCGACTAATGATTATCGTTGAGTTATATGATTTCAGGAGTCTATGCAGAATGGATATTTGCATCGCTATTAATTAGCGATTTCTAAAGCAAGGTATTAAAAACGGGTCAATGTATTGATCCGAGTCAGGTAAGTAAAATGGTTCAACTCATTATTTAGTGCTTGAGGTTCTCTAAGAGTTAAACAAGGTCAAAATTGGATATTTTGTTATCTTAAAGATAAACCCAATAATTTAAGTTATAATCGTGGTGTTTTAGAGACATAGTGGTTTCTAAACAAGGTTATAGTTAAAAGATCGGATTATGGGTCAAACAAGTATCTAAAAGTCCTTCGTCGTAAAAGAAGGACCAAAATTGACCAAAACGCCCTTGTAGGCTAAATTGAACGAACAACCCTTAAAGGTTGTTTGGAAACGAGTTTTATGGTTGAATAAATATTTAGAGTAAGTATAGAAATCGAAGGGTATAAAGCTTTAGTCAAAAGACTCTATATGAGTCTTTGCCGTAAAATGATAATCCGAGGAGTAAGACTCGGAATAAATATATCTCCACATTAAATCCTCTACATATATAGTTGTGGTGGAAGATCATTTGATAAATATTGCGAAAATAAGATACTAGAAATAAACAAGAATGAATTATGCGGAAAAGTGCTTAAATACCCTTAACGGGTCAAAATAAGCATTTAAGTACAAACGGGTTTAAGAATATACATAAACTCGTGAATTGAACCTAATATGATAGACAATATTGAAATTATAAGATTTATGTGAATTTGGGATCAAACAAACATGTTTGTTTGATAAACGCATGAACGGGTCAAAACTTTGTAAAAATGTATAAAGTCGAAAACTTAAAGGTCTGAAATTTTGTTTTGCCGGATGTTGGATTTTAACTCCATGAGATGGAGAATTAAATTACGGACGCGTAGGAAAAAGAATCGGGTAAAACGGATTAAAAACGAGAGAGTTATGCTCGTTTTCGTGAAATCGGGTTATGCTGGAAATATGCAGCACCAGCAAACAACAATCTGGTGAAAATAGGCTGTGGCATAGCGCCACGGGGAAGGCCCCAGGCCGTGGCGCTACGCGAGCGAGTGTCAGTTTCGCAAAAATCGTTTATTTTAACTGTTGATGCTTTGCGAACCCGTTTAAATACGTTCTAAGTTACGTATGACTAATCCAACTCATGTTTTATGAGTTTCAGGTAAAATTTTCGCACCGGAGGACGATCAAGCACAATGAAGAATCGAACACACGTTAAATGAAGCTTCCGCGTCAAATCTTGAATTGTGTTATTATAAGTGAATTATGTAAACACTTATAAATTGTTTTTGAAACGTTGTAATTATTTGGTAATGTTGATAAAATAAGTTTTTGTAAAGTCACATTTTAGCATTAAAATGTGTATCTTATTATATAAATCTTGATTAATTAAAACGGGCGTTACATAATGCTACACGTAGGATGTTATGGACCTGGTTTAAATAAATCTAGACAATATTTTATGTTGTTTGCAAACTATTTGTTTCATATTTTGACTTTGGAACTTGGGATGAATAAATAATACAACTTTAATTAGTATCATGAGTCATGAACAATCTTTACGCACCCAACATATTCCGCCATCAGTCCAGGTGTTATAGATTAATATCAGAATCATGGCTATAGGAATTAGGTGATTAGACATGATGACCTAGTCTATAGCTTTAGGTGTCCAAACATGAGTTATCTCATGTATCGCATGCTTACTATTCTATGTTCATATTTGTGCTATTTGATCTTATTTTATATTCTATACGTGCTTATAATCTATTGCATGTTACACACACTTATGCTATCATTATATGCTACACTAAATCCTTAGGCTTAATGTCTAGTTTATTCGCATACATATATTCTAATGTTTATTTATGAAATTTCATTAAGCTTTCAAAATTGGAATTTCATTGTTCGATTTATTTTGATTTTCAATCTCATCAAAGTTTAAATTTTAAGTGATGGACAAATAGTAACTGAAATGGTAGACATCTGTACACTAAGTCTTTTGTTTAGGAAAGCATTTCGTAGAAATCCCAATCAACCGAGGAACCAGTTATGCTTTCCTGGGAATTTTTGTTTTAGTGTCTTGGTCGATTAGGCCAGAGCATGACATAAACGTCACTTGAACTAAAATAACTTTGATAAGTCAAGGTGCTCATTTTTATTTTAAAAGTGATTAACCACCAATTCTAATATTCTTTTACAACCCACACGGTTTATTTCATGATTTTATATTCATGCTAATCCAAATTCCATGATATTCTATGTTATTTAGTGATTCATATCATTTATTCATTATTATTATTACTATTATTATTTTTGTGTTTTATTAATCTATCAATCCATCCATATCTCAAGTTTCACAATCTTTTACATCTCGTTTCTTGAAGCACATTTTTCCAAATATTATGTGAATCTAATTATTTTGTCCTTATACGTTACCCATCCAAAAACTCACGGATTTGTTTGTGGTTGCCCCGGTAGAGACTTCCCATGAGGTCACCTATTCTAGTACCACTCACCTATAAAACATGTTAAAAGGGTCATCTGAAAATAGCTGGTGACTTGCATGTTTATAGTTTCGCATGCTAAAACAGTTAACCAAAGATAAGTTGATAAGTAGTTGTTGTTACTTGCATGTGATATGTATAAAGCATTTAAACTTATATGATCATATTAGTTATAACCAAACCTATTAACGATAGGCTATACCCATTATAATGATTTTCCCTTAAATCAATAAGGTCAAGTTATAGTAAGCTGATAGATACAAGTTGTCACAAGTTACAGTAAAGTTGGGGAAAGTTCACTCAAGTATCGTTGTTGTGGCGTTTGGTTACTTAGCTAGTAATTAAACAGTTAATGAGTGGGGGTGTCAACTCGAATAACGTTATTCAACCCTGTCCAATGGCTCTAACTCAGAGTTAAATGGTTATAGTTGTCAAGTTATCATCATCAAGTTTAAAGCAAAAACACATACATAGCCAACAGTTAACATTAAACAGTTGTAAGATTTACATGTTTTACACCCCCTAGTTAAAAGATAAAACAAGTGAAAAGGGGGCTACAAACTCATCTGATAAGTTACTAGATGATCCATATAAAAATTGTTAAGTTGTAAAGCCGTCTACGTGAAGGCTACCAAGTAATTATTACATATTAAGACTAGCTATGACGAATTAATAATCATTACGTTTCAAGTTGAAGTTATAAGATGGTTTATGTTTCTCATTGTAAGTCTGAACTAAGTTATGTAATTAAGGTTAGTTAAATATTTCCTAAGGGTGGAGGGTATAGTCAATCACCCTATGGTGCCATGTCAACTCCCCATTCCACTCCCCATTTTGCACTCAATCAGGGGGTATGGTCTATCACCCTAGGGTATTTGAGTAGGTTAAAAAATAAAAAAATTGTGATTGGTTAAAAGGGGTTGGGACCCACCATTTTTTCAATCACTCTCCCTCAATCACTCTCCCCCCTTTTCGGTAAACACTCACCGAAATCCCCACCCTCTCTCCTCCTCACCGAAGACCCATAATCACACGGTATAGTCACCGATCGGTAACATACCCTCCCCGCTCAAGTCCCTGATGATTATACCCTCCACCATAATGTTAATTTAGGGTTTTATGTTATTTACACGCTACACAAAGTCGTTGAGTTGATCATTTACGTGAAAACATTCCGGTTCATCAAGTTATGGTTTCACGTAAGTTTTTGGTTCGAATTCACAAATTTTAACAAAATACTAAACTACCTACCACGTATTTTGTTAACTTCTACATATTTTTAGTTCGTAATCATGATTGTATAAAAACCATGAAAAATCAAATAACATTGAAAGGCCAGTAAAGTGTTTGCCGATGACAATTTACAGTAAAAATCATTAAAAATTGAGGAATTGGCCTGTAATAATCTCAACTAGACGTCATTGGCCATTGCGAGTCCCACCTCTGAATATTCCTCATGCCAGTCTCACCTTTTCAAAATATCATGCATATCACGTTATATCAAAAACCATGTCGAGTTCTTCGTTGTTGCTGACGTCATCCACCCGATCGGATAGCTATCCGATCGGATTGGCATAGACTGTGTTCTTCATTTACTAGCTGACGTCATCATCCCACCCGATCGGATCACCATCCAATCGGATTGGCTTAGATATTTCTTGATTCATCAGCTGACGTCATCATCTCACTCAATCGGATCACCATCTGATCGGTGAAGAGTTGAAGGTTTAAAGTTTTCAAAGTTCTTGTGTCACACGATCGAACGATCACTCGATCGGATCACCATCCGATCGAGTCGCCATCCGACACTTGAGCCTATCCGACACTTGGACGTTGTTACTTGGTTGTGTTATCCGATCGGATTATCACTCGATCGGATCACCATCCGATCCAAGTGCATCAGTTTGAAATTTTTTTTTTTTTTGAAAATTGTGAAATTTTTCCTAAGTGTTTGAAATTTTTCAGGTGTTCTCACAATGGGAGACGAATTCCTAAATCCGTTCAGCGATGTTTTTGCATACAACACCGGAGACGCCTCGACAAATACAACGACCAGTACCAATAAAATTCCGAAGAAAGCGATTGCTGATTCTATTAGTATCGATGACGCCTATGGTACGTATAACAAGCCGCCAAAGCTCATGGCGATTGAAGACTATAACAGATGGGCAAGCAGATTTGAAGATTGGTTAAAAGCGTTTGCTTATCTAAGCTGGAAGTGTTTGAAGAACGGTTTCAATATTGGAAGAAAAGATTATGAAAATTTGAATGAAGGTGAACAAGTGACATTTGTTGCTGAACAGAAATGTATAGCCCTGTTACATCAATCTGTTAGAGATGATATTATTTCTTTGATTAGTTATGAAAATGCAAAAGATTTGTGGGCTAAGTTAGAGAAGAAGTGTATAGGAAGGGGTAGAGATAGTGAAAAACAAGAAACGTCTACTGAAGAAAGAGTTTGATTTGTTTGCATGCATGAGGAATGAGTTGTCACACCTCAACCAATGGCGGAATCATCGGAGTGGGACTAGTTCGAGATTATAAGAGACTTCATAACACTATTTGTGATAATATTTAATTCAACCGATTTCATTTCATAAACAAATTGTCAAAACATTACAAGAAATTCAAATAACAACATTGTTCAAACATAACATAACAAAATTGATACAACACTTTAAACCTAAACGTCTAAGTGAGTATCTAGGCATCTTTGCTAGTCCATTTTCATAGCATCATCAATCCTCAACCTGTAACATGTTTAAAATACAATTCAATTCAAAAGCAAAGGCGGGTATACAAGTTTATGAATAAGTATAAGTATAAAAGTTTAAAAACGAATCCACATGGCAACTTAGTTTATACAAGAACCTAACATGGCATGCAATATTTCTAGTCAACCCTCTGTTTACGCAAAATGATATAATTCAACATGACCACTAGTCTACGGGCGGTGCGTTACTCCTATAGCGCTATACATGTCAAATGGAGGCTCGTGAAAGCTAATGACTAAAACCTTTCACATAAGTATGGTCCACGTATAAGCATCAAGTATAACAACATAGTATTCATGTATAAGGATTGTTTTCGTGCATTGCATAAAGAATAAGTTTAAGTGTAGTTTAATAGTTAAACATGTTACACCCCAAAAGTGGTAAACATAAAAAGGGGGTTGCGAGTATACTCACGATTTTGCAAGTCTTCTACTTGTGAATCTGCGAGTGAGTTGCGTTTGATTAGGAGGTTGGAACACCAAGTCCTTCTACGCGAAGAAAAAAAGTGTATGAGTAACGGAGATTAACGGTAGATTAAGGATTTAGGAAATTAAAACACAAGAACATATGTATATGAAAGTAATCATCCTTACAAGTACTTGTTTTTGACACTATGAAACATCAAGGGTTAGTGTTTTCATGAGTAGTATACTCATTAGAATCGTAACAAGTCTTATGTCTCAGGTGATGTTATTCTAACACTATGACGAATGAACACAAGTTCACCATCAAGGGTTCGAATGTTAAATAGTATATAAATAGAGGTATTATATGTATTATTATGTCCAATAGTCAAGCATGAGGTAGAAGATTAAATCTTCATTTATGTACCTCTAAGTATCATGGAAATCATGTAGGAGGTAGGAAGATCAAGCTTCTATTTAGGTACCTCTTATGGTTCACCACTACACTTGATATAAAAAAACATACAAGGAGGGTCGTGAACTAATATTAATACAAGAATAATAAACAACTACACTATGATGAATCATCAAGTAATGTGGAGATTCTTTGTTGGACAACCCAAGTTAGTCCATAATCACACCTTCATCAAGCTTGAAGCTTAACCATCACTTGTGGGTTAAAAACCCTAAACAAAACAGAATATATGTGAGGTTTAGCCTCTGATTTCGTATGTCTCAGCCCCGTTTTTAAGCTTAACTAACCATAGAAGTGGTTATAAGCATAAGGACGTGGGTTTGAGTGAGTTAGATTCAAGTTTAAACAAGGATTAGTAAAGATTAATGAAAATAGTGAACTTTGGAGCCTATTTTCCGGAGTTCCAGGAGCTTATTCACTGTGAAACACCCATGGAATCGAAGCTAAGGTCAAGCCAAGTGTTCTGGAAAAAGAATGAGCTAAAACGGATGAGAAACGAATGAGTTATGCTCACTTTAGTGAAGCTTGAAGATTCTGCTCGAACTTGAACTTATCAGCTGATTAGAGAGTGTTTTTGAGTGAATTGGAAGTGTTTGTAAAGTGATTTGAGCTAGGAGGAACCATGGTATTTATAGGGGAGGGTTAGGTTAGTTAGTTAATTAATGTTAAAAGTGGTTTAAAATTAAAAAAAAACAAGAAATAACGCCTAAAAATCGAGCTGGTAAGGTTCTGACCCAAGTTTGTGCACTAGGCAGCCTTGGCGGGCCGCGTGACCTGGGCTGGGCCAGGTCGTGGGCCGCCTGGATTCGAGTGGGGGTGTGCTTAAGGGAAATAAGGGGTGGGTTTTGTTCAATAAGCTGGCCGCAGCACAGCGGGTAGGTGTGTTGTTTGTTGTTGTTGCGACTCGGGTTCGAAACCTGGAGTCTGCAACCTTTTTGTTTATTTTTTTTTCTGTTTTAAACATTGAACTTTCATCAAATTGCACAACTAGTCCCTGTAAGTTTAAACTTTCAGCACATTACACTATCAACCCTTGTCTTTAACTGAGTTATGTCATTTTTTTTAAGAAAGCTAACTTTAAGGTTTAAACTAACTAAGTTAATTTTTCTAACCTTATTATTTAACGAGACTAACTAAATAGTAATAAATAAACTTTTAGATAGTGAAATTTATTTAATTAATTAACTAAATAAATTATATTAGTTAATTAACCCTATTTGTGAACGAAATAAAATAGATAAGAAGAACCTTTAACGATTATTCCTTTCACGAAGCTTTCGAATCCCATTATTTTAAGATTTTAACTAGTTTAACGAGTATTGAGTGTCGAAAAAATAAAGAATCAAGAACCCACGAATAGTATTTCGTTCATAAGGCGCATAATTCACAAGTTTCACGTATTTGCAAGATTGGCACAAAGTTTCCAAGAATTACGAATATGCATGGAATGTTTCACGAAATTAAATGTATGAGCATGTATAAAGTATGTAACATGAATTTAACAAAATAGGAGTTTTATTTATGATCCAAGTCTCGAGGTTTACAACGGTTACAAAGAAAGGACGATTACAAGAACACAAGGTTTCCAAAAATAGAAATACAGACAAGACTTTGCTATAAATGGAAAGTACAAATAAGCATGGCGTTACGTGAGTCGGTGCTAAAAATGATTGAGCGTTTCTGTCATCTGAAGATAGAGCTTGTCAGATATGGAATAACTATCACCGAAGAAGAAATGGTTAAGAAGTTGTTGGAATCATTGCCAGATGAAAAGGATTGGCAGTATTATGCACTGGTTTTGAAAAACACCATGAAAATGTCTGACATGACTGTTGATTGGTTGATAGAAAGGTTTGAAAGTCATGAACTTGAAATTAAGAAGATGAATAAAGTCAACAACACCCCGTACCAACAAAATGTCGATTTGTACTACAGGGGAAGTATGATACCTAAAACCACTTCACCAAAAACTGCTTTTTCTACTGAGAGTTCAAGCACGACAAATCAAGAGAAACAAAGCAGCAGTTCTGTACCGAGCAGTGGTTATCATGGAGGTTCTTCTTCATCAGCCTCAGGGAATCAGCAGCAGCAGAATGTTCCCAAAAACGTCTTTCAGTGCAACATAGCTGTGAATCTTAACAATGCTCAAAACTTTAATGAAGAAACAACAGCAAATGGTGTTTCTTGCTTCAATCCTGGAATCTTATGAAAGCTTGGTTGCTGGGAAAATCGGGAACACAAATCTGACCAAAGAAGATTATGATCAAATTGATCCCGAAGAAATGGAGTTAATCGACATACGCTGGTGCATGGCTAGCGTAATTCGAAGAGCACAAAGGTTTATGGAGATAACAGGAAGAAATTCGATTGGTGGGCCTTCAACGAAGTTAGGATTTGATAAATCAAAGGTGACCTGCTTTAAGTGCAAACAGAAGGGGCACCTCAAGAGGGAATGCAGGAACACAGCAGCAGATGAAACAGCTAATCCGTTTCATGACGATTACTATAAAAAAGCTGTTTATCATCGCAATTGGGAAGAGCCGCCAAGAATGAAGCAAATCGAAGAGACTCCAAAAGAGAAGTTGAGAGCCTTAGCAGTAATTCATGATGACGAAGGCTTCGACTGGAGTGAGTTTTTACCAGAAGATGATGCTGTAGGTTATGCGTTCATGGCAAAAGTTGAACCATACAAAGATACACGAACTGAAGAGCAGAAATACAATTATCAGAAGTTGGTAGCTCAAACTATGAAGGATAGAAACTATCGAGCCTGGAAAGAAGCCAAAAAGGCAAACAGATGGGATCCTGATCGTGAGTGATATTTGGACCCAAAAGGCAACATAATTGTTGAACCATCAACACTCATGGTTGAAACTCTCATTGAATCCTTGAAGCAAGAAGATGAACAGAGAGAGAGATGCAGCAAAGAAAGCTGAAGAGGAAGAGCTAAAGTCAATAAAAATCGACGATGGAATAATCGACACAACAAAAGAAATGACCGCAGAGAACCTGACAAAGATGGCAGATAAAGTGCTTACAGCAAAAGTACTAGAGGTAGATTCCAAGTCTGCGTCTGAGTCAACAAGCAAGGTCAGTAAAAGTGGTTTAATCAATGAATCAGGTAAGACTGATAAAGCTAAAACTGAGAGTGATTGCAAAAATTGCATGAAAGATTGCAAAGTTTGCAGCACAAATGCATATCTCACAGCCAAAAAGACTGAAGAACTGGTTGCAAAAGTCAAAATGGTTGAAGATCAAATCTTAAGTCGAGATAAACTGATGAGAGCTTCAAATGAGAGAATAAAAGAATTAACAGAAAGAATTGAAAACGATAAAACTGATGTAGAACGATTTAGGAAAGAAAATGAGAAGTTAATTCATGAAAACCGACAACTTTCTAAAAATCATGAGAAGCTAAAAAGAACAATAAAAGATTCTGATGAGCGAAACGGTAAAACATATAAAGAAAATGTTCAATTGTCTAGAGTTCTTCAGGAAAAAGAAAGACAAATAAACCAGCAGTTGGATGAGATTGCAAGTCTTAAGCTTCAGTTTCAGGAAGCTAAGATTGAGAATGAAAGAATCAATCTGAAACTGAACAGTTATAGCTCCGCGAGCTTTGTTCTTCAACACATAGTTCCCAAACCAATTGGGAAGAACAAAGCTGGTGAAGATGTATACTCAGATGGAACCGGGGTGGGTTATCATCAAGTTCCACCGCCCGTGTTAAACAATTTTTCAAAGAAAAAGTCTGGGTTGGATAATGAAGATGAAACAAATGAGAAATCAAATGATGTAAAACTTCCAGAAACAATCGATGTCACATTCACTTCATCATCTGATGAAGGCAGTGTTTAATCCGAAGTCGTAAAAAATGTGGTTGAAAATGTTTTAAAATCAGACAGTGAATCGACTGAAGATGAAGAGTGCTTTTTGAATAACTACATTCCGAAATCAAAATCCCAAAACAACTCAAGTGACGAACCTACTCTTGTCATGTACAAGATGTGTGGTTCAGATAAGTTGTATTCGGATCTTGAATTTCCACTCGAGAATGTGAATGTTGACAAGTTGATGAAAGTTTTCAAATTGGTTGAAATTGATGTTTCTGAAATTGAGGGTTTGAAAAGTTCCAAAAGAATGATGAACTTTGAAAGAGACAAATCTTATTACAAGAAACCTGCTGTACCACCACGTTTTAACAACAACAACCAAAACAGATGGTCGGGTGGTTATCAGGGTAGTAAGAACAATCAGAAGAGGAATTTTCAAAACAAAAAGTTTGTCGAAAAGAAAGTGTTTGTCAAAAGCTCAAGTTCAATTTCCGAGCAAGAGTCAGAAATTTTTTCTAAATCAAACGAAGAATTTTTTGCAAAGAAGGCCTCACAGCCTCAGACTGAAGGCAAAAGTCGGGAAGTTGACACCCGCACATGCTTTAAATGCAATGAAGTTGGACACATTGCACGAAAGTGCACCAACTCAAAGCCTAAGTCTGTGGTTGTCGAGAATCCAAAGAAGAAAAATGATGTCAAAGGTAAGGCACCAATGTTTGTTGAAAAGAAAATATTGAAAAATGAAAACATCAAAGTCAAAATTGAACCCGTAAAACAGTCGGTAACTAAAACTGATAAATTTTACAAACGGGTCGCTTCTTCGCAACAAACGTGGAAGCCAAAATTTTAGGCTACGACATCAAGTACTTCAAAACCAAAGGTTTATGATTCTGCAAAACAATCATCTTCAACTAAGAAGATGAATGTACCTTTGGACTTTTATGAGAAATTTGAGAAACAAACTTCGACCCCTCCAGGGAAGAAGTATGTTCCAAAGAAAAACTAATCATCTGGTTAACCTCCGAAAGGTGAGTTCTTTTTGTATAAAGAGGTTGAGATTGGATCATAAGAAAGTCTTAAGATGAATGATAAGAATTTCCCACCATTGTACACCAAGACAACACGCCTTAACGTCAAGCTACCGGAGTCGAAAGAGGCTTGGGTTGCTTCAAAATCTAACTGAATGATTTTGAAATGTGCAGAAGCTCCCGAGATCTATCTCACGTTGGATTATGGATAGTGGAGCATCCAGGCACATGACAGGGAGAAAAACCCTGCTTTACGATGTTAGAGGGTTTAACGGTAGATACGTCGGTTTTGCTGGTAATCAAGGAGGACGTATTATTAGTGAAGGAACATTATCAAATGGTGTTATCACGTTTGAAAGAGTAAACTACATCGCCGAGCTAGAGAACAATCTTCTTAGCATTTCTCAAATTTGTGATAGAATGTATTCGACACATTTCACTGATAAAGAATGTCTGATTTTGAAGCCGGGGTTTGTCATCCCTGAGGAGTGGATCATCATGAGAGCACCTCGAGTTAATGATCTGTACGTGTTGGATATGAGCGTCGCTACAACTACCACGGGTCAAACTCATTGCTTCATGTCAAGAGCCACTGAAAAGGAGTCGCAATTGTGGCATCGAAAGATGGGCCACATTCACCTGCGCAAGATGAACTACCTGGTGCATAATGATTTAGTGAAAGGTGTTCACTTGAAGAGTTTTCATCTTGAGGGGGAGTGTATAAGTTGTATAAAGGGTAAACAGCGAAAGAAATCCCACCCGTGCAAAAAGATGAACTCAGTCTCGAAGCCGTTGGAAAGACTTCACATGGATCTCTTTGGTCCTGTGAATGTCAAAAGTATTACGGGTGATCTCTATTGCCTCGTAGTCACTGATGACTATTCGAGATTCTCGTGGGTGTCATTCTTTAAGACAAAAGATGAAACATTTGAGAGTTTGCTGAGACTATTCAGGAAGATTGAGAATTTGTACCGAACCCGCATTAGAAGACTGAGAAGTGACAACGGTACAAAATTTTAAAACAATAGAATGGAGGAATTCTGTGATAGAAGAGGTATACTGCAAGAGTTCAGCGCGCCATATACTCCGCAACAGAATGGAGTCCCAGAAAGAAAGAATAGAACGCTGATCGAAACGGCTAGGACGATGCTTGCTGATTCCAAGTTACATGTTAATTTCTGGGCAGAAGCAGTATCAGCCGCTTGCTAGGGTACTTACTGTGAAGAAACACAACAAGACATGTTTCGAGTTGATCAACAATCGCAAGCCTAATCTCGAGTATTTCGAACCGTTCGAGTCTCCCTGTACAGTTCTAGATCCCGATGGCAAATTTGGTTCAAAGAGCATTGAAGGTATCTTTGTGGGGTATGCTAGTCCACTCAGAAGAGTCTTTGTTCCAAGTCTGAAGCGGATCATCAAAGCACAACATGTTGAATGTCAAGGCTATACTATGCCTCCACAGAAGCCCGCAGACTCATGGCGATTCAACTATGATATCTTATGGGATTCATTCGAGTTAGAAGAAGAGCCAGAGTTCTTTGATGATTTGGATATTTTACGAGAATATGAAGCATCTCAGGAAAGATTCCCAGCAAGGTTTTCTAGACATCAACGACAAACTTCCAATAATGATGAAGCTGGTCCAAGTCATGCTGGAGAGAATAATGAAATTCAGCAAACTCCGACTACTTCGGAACACGAACCTGCTCCTGAAAATAAGACGACGGTCAATGATAATTCAGAATATGATGATATTCCTATTTTTGATCATGGTGATTCAGAATCTGAGGGGGAGCAAATCCAATCTTCAGATCAGACAATTCTTGACAATGAACAAGTTGTGGATCAGAACGTTACTAATTTGGAAGGCGAGGTGGATGTTCCTGGTGAAGTTATGCCGAGGACTATTTCATACCATCCAGAAGAGTTGATAATAGGAGAGCTGCAGTCAGGCGTTCGCACCAGAAGCCAGATTGACCATGGCCTTACTTGTTTTTATTCTAAAGTTGCTCCTTTACAAATAGAATTTTCACTCAGTTGTTTCATTTCGCAGGTCAATGCAGAATAGCTTAAGTAAGTTCGAGTGTCGAACCCACGAGACTCTACTGACTATGTATACTAGACTCTGACTAGACTGACTCTAACCTAACTGTACTTAACTGTTTTGTTGTTTGGGGGGGTTCTATCGATCTACTAAATTACCTAAATTAACTAACTATGAACCAAACACGAACTAAGAGCTAAAGATACGATCAGATGAAAGAGGTACACTACCTAGGTCAGAATCCTACACATGTATGACAACTTCCATTGGTTATGGAACTAATGTGGAAATCGGGATTTTAAGATGCTAAACTTAAAGGATAACCGAACAGGACCCTCGACCCTTCTCGAGAAGAAACCTATGGAAACCTATTAAGCTGTTCTAATACCGGTTTAAAGGATTCCCTCACAGGCTTTCCTAACGTAATAATAAAGTACCATCTAGACAATCTACCTCACAGCGCGAAAGTCACGGGTAACTATGGTTTTATGATTAGACTCGATAATCAAATAGTGAAAGGGAAACTAAGGGGATCTTCTCACAAAGTATCTAACCCTAGCAATCTAACACTAAAGACAGACCGACAACCTCTCACCTCACAGCTATCAAGATTGGTAGAACACTTAACCCTATTCAAATTATAATTATACCCCTATGGATCACTACGTCTAGCAAACCATCTAATACTCAAAGACACATAGTAATCGACCTTGCATGCAACTATTATTTGAAAGACATTCAACTAGCCACACGAGGGATAATAACCAGTCAAATAACAAAATTAAATACGCATATACAAAAGATCATAAGAACCAAAGTTGTTTACTTTAATTATTTAATCCACAATTAAATCTAAAAACTGAATAAAAATAATTAGTCAAACATGGTGTTCATCACAAACCTAGGCAACATATAGAGTTTAGCCAACAACCATAGTAAAAAAAAAGAAACGAGTCTCAAACAAATAATAAATCATAGTATAAGTTTGCATAAACACAAAGTAAAAACAAACGGAATAACTAACAAATTATAGTCAACCCGATTCTTCAATTCTAAACTTTGAACTTGAACCAATCCGCTTTCCTTCTCCAAAATTTGCCACTTCGATCTTCTGTGTTGCGTATTTTATGTTCTGTCCCAGTAGGTCTCCAATTAATAATATATACAGTGGCGGAACCAGAACTTTTCAACTGGGGGGTCATAATAGGAATTTATTAAATTTGTTAGCATTCAAAGATTAATATAATTGTATAACCAATTGTCGTACTACAAGCATGAGAACGATAGTAGGTCACTCTCAATTGTATTTCTTTTAACCAATCAATACAATACAATACAATGCAAACCAAACCCCTTTTACTATTATTTTTTTAAGAGTTTAACATATCATTATGGTCGACTTGATACTTTTCACTTGTATGTTCACAAATGCACATCTCTAACTCGAAAAATTCAAACAAATATACAAATGAATAACTAACAGTTAGATAAAAAGACAAACAAATAAAATAACAAGAAAGCTAGGTATTTTTAGACAAAATCAAACAACTTAATGAAGGGCATGCTAAAACTAATCATGTATATATATTTATTTAATAACAAAAAAATCAAATCAAATATAAAGTCTAAATAATATAAGAAGATAAGGAATAATAATAATATAATAGAATGGTAAAAAAAATAATAATAAGAAGATGACGAATAATCATGGAATGGTAAAAAAAAATACAACTGTTACTCTTAAAGTAATTTGTGTAAACAATTGAAGTATTGAACAAATCAACGGTGAGAATAAATTATTAAAAATATTAAAGCAAAGGGCTAAAATTCATAAAAAGCCCAAAATGACAAAATATTAACCAACTGGGGTAGCCCAGTTGGCCACCGACACCCACCTCTTACCAAGAGGTACCGGGTTCGAGTCCTGGGGAATACACGGAAGTGCCCAGGGTGAGAGCTCGGCAAGGGGAATTCACCGCCAGGGCGCTTGGTCGGGTAGCAGCCTGGGGAGGGTTAACCCTCCCGCGGTCAGGGGTACCGTGCATTTACCCTTTTTTTTTGACAAAATAAAAGATGCCGCTCTCCTTCTTCTTCTTCCCTTTCTATAATAAAACCACCAGAAACCTGCAAATTCAGAGCCTTGCACCGTCGTCTTCGGCGTCGAAAATTATTTGTCGATCATTCTATCTTCACCGTTTTTCTTCAGTAAAACGACTTTCAGGGGGGTCAAACCGTTAAAAAACGACCATTTCAAATACCCTGTTAACCTAAGATTTCCACCGCCGGAGGGTTAGTGGACCCCCCTGACCCTCCTGTGGTTCCGTCCCTGGATATATATAATAATAATAATTCCCAATGGCAGCCTCTTCGATCTTCTGTGTATCTGTGGTGTTTGTTTTTTCTGCGAGAAAAGGTCTGCAGTCTGCGGACCACATCTGCAGGCATCTGCAGGAGAAGAGGTGGACCAAAAGTCTGCAGTCTGCAAGGAGAAGAGGGTTTGTTTTTTTACTTCTACAAAAAACATCTTCTACACACACAACACACACCACAGAACTTCTCTCTCTCTGCCTTCATCTCCCCACCACCACCACCACCACTACCATCCACCACCACCACAACCATCCACCGTCGCACTCACCACCACCATCTCACTTCCATCTCCTCCACCGAACACCCACTGGAACTAAGCTCAGGTATGCGATGAAGATGATGGTGATGATGATGATAATAGATGATGGTTTCGATTTGGGGGTTTTGTTAGCGATCGATGATGATGATGATAACAGATGATGACGATTTGATTTGGGGGTTTTGTTAGCGATCGATTTGGGTTTCGATTTGGGGGTTTTGGGAGCCGCACCGGCGGCGGTGGCAGGGAAGAAGGCGGGGAGGTGGTGGCGAAGACGTGGTGGCGGAGATGGTGGAGGTGGTGGCAAAGACGTGGTGGTTTCGATTTGGGGGTTTTGGGTGGTGTTTGTTTTGTGGGGGTGCATGTGGTGGCGGTGGTGGTGGAGGTGGTGGCGGAGATGTGTGGTGGTGGAGGTGATGCAGATCTGTGGGCAGGAGAAGAGGTGAGAAGATGTCCGCAGACTTAAGGCCATGTCTGCGTGGGGAAGAGGTGAGGCAGACGTTTTTGGTCTGTAGATCTTCCGGAAAACAAACAAGCTGCAGACTTCAAACATCTGCGCGCGTCTGCGCGGCACAGACATAAATGGCCAGAAGTGCTTCTGGCCAAAAACAAACACCAACCTAGCCGCCAAAAAAATAATATGCAGCCTCTTTTCTTCAATATATCGAGATGTATATTATATATTTTTCTTTTACGTCCTTTCCCACCAATAGAATGGGCTTGGCCTATATGATCCTGCGCCCCGCCCCCCCCCCCCCCCCCCCCCCCCACACACACACACACACACACATATTATATGCAGCCTCCTCACAATAATAATAGACGCCTCCTTCAACCGTCTTTTGAAGCCCTTTTTTTTTCCTTGCCCGCCGTCCAAGATTATTGCCATACAGCCCACTAATCTTTAACATCCTATTGTATTAGAAGGCCCAATAAGGGCTCGCATGGATATCGTCATAACAATAATAAATAATATGGAAGTAGCCTTCTAACTTATAAAGTAGAGATAGTGTGGACTTGGCCTACTCAAGGAAAATAGCCGCAATTTTAATTCGGTCACTGATGTTCTACCCTGCTCAACTGGCTGGTTATTTCCTTATTACTCGTTTTCACTCAATTTGCACCAGGACCTTGTAAAACACAAAATAATATAATACAACATCAAAAAAAAAAAAAAAAACAAATAAAACTATACAAAAATTATATACACTTTACACATGACAAATATGTGTATTTTACCACACATCAACAATACAACACTAAAAACTAAAAAAAAAACTATACAAAAATTATACACTTTACACGGGACAAATATGTATATTTTACCACACATCAGCTATGTTTGCTAAAGTACAGGGACTATAAACCTATATGTTTAGTTTTTGTTGTTAGTAGGGTATTAAAAGGTAGGAGCATATGTACTTCAAATAGTTCATTCAATTTTCAGATTTGTAATGGGTGTTAATAAAAATACATGGTAAAATCTTATTTTAATATGGTGTATACGGGCCGTATGAGGTTATACGGCCCGTATAGAATAAGATAAACTGATAAAACTTTTATAAGGAACGTATAACTTCATATCAGAACATCGTTGATAAATACAAGACACATTTTCGTGGATTTAGGTTGACTATGATCTCTATTCGGTCATCTTTCCAAATTGCAACCCACGAATATGTGACCAACAAACTTCGGATACTGAAAACCTTCAGCAATTATACTCTCAGTACTCTCACAACCCACCGTCGTCGCGACCCAACAAATTTCGGATACTGAAAACGCTCTCTAAAGAATTACTAAAACTTATTAAACGGTTGTTCGGTTTTACACACAAAATATATATATACGGGTCATATAACATTATACAGCTCATATACAGATCTTAAAAACCCAAAACCTCACAAAAATAAACACATTTGGCCGTATAACATTATATTGCTCATATACAATTGTATACGGCTTGTATAATGTTATACGGCCCGTATACATGTAAAACAAAAAAAAACATTCCACTGCATTTATTTATGTGCAAAAACATTTTATACGGACCGTATAAGGTTATACGTCTCGTATACACTAGAGATGTAAAAATAAGATTATAGGGGTGTGTGTATAGATTTGTAATTGTGTTTATGCACTTGCTATGTTTGCTATAGTACATGGACTATTCCTATAAACCTAGAAGTTTTGTTTGTTTTTTTTTTTTTTTTTTTTTTTTTTGTTAGTAGGGTATTAAAAGGTAGGAGCATATGTAGTTCAAATAGTTCATTCAATTTCCAGATTTGTAATCGTGTTCATGTACTAATTGATTCCGTTCAATAAGATTCAACAATCGTTGGCTTGTTTCTTTGATTTATCTAGTGTAATTTCTAAAAAGTATTAACACATATTGTTTCTTTTAAGAACAACCCCAACTTTATATAATAATTGGTTCATGATCAAAATAACATTAATTAATCATACTAAACTAGTAATTATATTCACGCGCGTTGCTGCACGGGTACATTGCAAACATCAAACGAATTAGTCCAAACGTTATGTGATGTGTTAACAATATGAAAACGTGCGTTTTGACGTATCCGATTTAACTCAATAACATTTCGGTTGGATCAAAATGTAAAGTAATCAGAATTATAATATTTATAATGTACAATCATAACATATTTATATGTGATCCGACTCATAAATAAGAAACGTAAAAAAAAACATAATCAAGGGTTGAAATTTTACCTCTAGCGCGCTGCGGCGTGGTCGAAACGTAGAGTAACTCGAATTCATACCGTCGAATGAGAACATATTATATTTGACCCCATTCGATTTGGAACTAAATTTACGGAGAAACAGAGACCATCCGGAAACGTACATAAAATAAGCACGAAAATGTATTATATTTGACCTAACTTGTTTCAAAAAAAATTACATCGAAACGTATACCAACTCGAAATTATACTGACACATAAATAAAAAAATGCTCGTAAAAAATACCTTTTAAGTAAACGAATGAAAGGGGTAAACTCGAAACTTTAGAAACTCGAGTGAGTCAAAATGATATTTTATAAAGTTCTTAAACACAACACAATTTAGTGTTTTAAAAAGGAAATTAGCGAAAAAAATTAGTTAAATATGTTAGGTAAAAATTGCAATTTTCAAAAGTTGAGGTGTTGTAAAAATTGCAATTTCAAAAGTTGAGAGGTTGTAAAATGGAGTAATAGTGTAGGGATTAAAACTGCATTTTTCAAAAGTTGATAGTTTGTATAGTGGTGGAAAAAAGAGGGACCACTTGTGTACAAGCTAGAAAAAAGGAGGGAAAATTTGTGAGCCGAAAAATGGTAAAAGTTAAAGTTTTATAATCTGATATGTTATATAGTGTAATATAATATAATATAAAGTAATATGATATAATATAGTGTACAACTCATTTAATTCTGTCATGAATGAATATGACAGTTTCGTTGACCACATGAATTCCATTTTAATATAATTAAATCTTGTTTATTACAAGATTTATTGCCTCGTTAATTAGAGAATTAAAGGCAAAGAATGTTTCAACTTTCTGTGAATGTGTATATATATATGAACGTTGGGTTCATATTTGGACATACGAAAGATATGAGATGAGAGGATCTCATAAAAAACTATTATAAACATTCACATCATATTTTAGAGGAGTACTCTAAAATATATACAACTTCTTTTCTTTATTTTCCAATAACACCAAATTATACCCGGTGTAATCTCGGGCGCGAGTGTCATCTCCGGCAGTACAACTACTGCTTCGGTTGTTGTATCCTGGAAACAGACCGTCTGAGAGGAGGCGCGGAATCTGATTTAAGGGCCCCGTGTCTAACACGATCCTCAACCAAAACCGTCAACGTTAGTTTGTTCATTCTTGCAGCGGAGGTTCGTACAAGACGGTGCGGTTGAAGTTCTTCCAAAGACGCTGGCTTGAATCAAGATTGGTACAATTATATTGTATTTTATTTTGTATTAAGGGCCCCCGCGTTGCGGGGGCGCCGAGGAGGGGGGATACACCGTGCCAAGTAGCACTGATGCTACACAACTACCAGCGATCAAAAACACCAGAAAAAGCTCGTTAAAATAAAATAAATAAAAAGAAAAAATAACACCGAACGAAAAGCATACGTAAAATCATTGAGCCACGTATGCCAATCGCGACATGTTAATGCGAAGAGATAAGACTAACTAAGTCGATCTAATACCACGCGTGTTGCGACGAACCTGTCAAACAGGGAAAAATAGACGCATTGTGAGGATCCTGTCAAACAGAAAAAAATAGTCGGAAAAACTTTGAAACCCACACATACGTTACAGCGTGTTTACTCGGAAAAGTATAACAAAACGTAAAACGAAAAAATTGGAAAAGATGAAAAATACATGGATCAAAGTTGAAAATAAAAAAATATGTTTGGGTTAAATTGCAAGAGATGAAAACTTTTGGGTTAAAAATAAAAAAAAAACAAAAAGTTTAAAATGCAAAAAATAAAACCTTTGGGTTACAAATGAAAAATCAACAAATTTTTTTGAAAGACTCCCCATGCTTAAGGTACAAGCCTTAATGCACAAACATTTTGTCAATTTATAATATGGTAATATAATATAAAGTAATATGATATAATATAGTGTAATATGATATGATCATTCAAGTCACTCAAGAGTTGGTTTATTTCAATTTTAGCCCTCAAGTTTTTTTACCATAAAACTTATTTAAAATAATAACCTTTCAAATTTAAAACTTAATAACCCTTTTAAGTTAACATTTTAAATGCCATTTTTTATACATAAGTTTATGACCCAAAATTATTAGGGACAACCCTCTATTATGATCTAGAGTGTTGTTAAGAGGTAAAAATTAAAAAAAATAATCAAGGATGACAAGGAAAAATTTAAACCAATAAGGCCCAAATACATAAAAAAAAAAAAAGCAAAGTATTGGTTTTGAAACAAACTTAAAGCCCAAGTATTATTATTGGTTTTGAAACAAACATAAAGGCCCTTACAATTCATTCACTTTATTGAGAAAAAATAGTATCATATCATATTACGTAATGCAGATTATCATCACATTCACATCAGTCGCACAAACAATATACAAAAAATTTCTTCACCTCTTTTCTGTTTCTTTCTACCGCTTATTATTATTATTTCCTCTTCTCTTCTCTTCTTCATTTGTTTTTGCTAAACCACTAATCATCCTTTCAAAAACTTCGATCCAAAGGTCATTCAACTCGCTTCATTCTGCTGTTCCTTTAGATCTGCCCCAATTTCCCCCCTTCACAGGTTCCCCTTTTCCCCTCATTCTTCTTCTTTCTTTCAAGCAGATTTACTCCAATTTCTTTCTGATTTACGTCTAACTTGTTCTGCGTTTCTTGTATGCAGGGATGAAACGTTTACGAGATGATGGTTATGCTAACTCTCAATTCAAGCGGCCATTTGCTTCTTCCCGAGGAGAATCGTGAGTTGTTGTTTTCTTTCTTTAATTTTCTGCTTTATGGTGCTCATTTGTTGTTTGATTATGTGTTTTTCTATGTTTTGTGGTGATTTGAGGTGGGTTTTTTTTTTTTTTAATTTTTATTGTTTTTCTGTAAAGATTTTTTTTTTTTTTTTTGTGTGTTTTTGATTAGTTGTGGGTTTGAATCTGATTGTAGTTTTATAGGGTTTAGTTTTGATTTTGATAGATTTTGTTGACATTAGTTTTTTTTTTTTTAAATTTTTATTGTTTTTGTGTAAAGATTTTTTTTTTTTGTGTGTTTTTGATTAGTTGTGGGTTTGAATCTGATTGTAGTTTTATAGGGTTTAGTTTTGAATTTGATAGATTTTGTTGACATTAGATTTTTTTTTTTTTTTTGTGAAATAAATTTAGGTGATGTAATTGAATTGGTGGTTAAACTTAAGTACCCATTTGTATTATTTGTAGATTAGGATTAATTTGGCGTAATTTAGGAGTAACATTCGGCGTTCGAAAAAAAAGTTTTATTATTTGTAGGTGAAGACTGTGATTGTAAACTGTGCAGGCCAAGTAGGGTTTTTTTTTTTATGGCTGTTAGGGTTACATGGGTTCAAGTATGAGATAGGCATGACAGAACTGTGATTATTAGAAAACCAACCCGAAAAAGGGCAAAAGTAAATTGATAGTATTATCTATGTTAAATTTTTTTGGCTTTTAGGGTTGAAGCCCAAAATCTGCATAGGGTAAAACGTAATCTGCCGTAGAACAACCTATGGGAAACTGCACAAGGGCCCACAAAAAAAAATGATTCTAGAACACACATTAGTTAGCCGCTGAATCGCTCAATTAGAAACCTAAAGATACTATTATGAGAATGGAATGAGATATGCAATTCATAAAATGTAACACACTTTGCTTATTTGTAATACCATTTTATCGAATGCTAACCTATTAAATGTTCACCTTTTTATCTTTTTTTTAAGATATGGCCAACCACAAGCCCCGGGAGGAGGCGGTGAAGCAGCGGGAGGGGCAGGAGTAGGAGCGGGAGCTGGTGGAGGCGTCAGTGGCGGTAGCAATGCACAGAAACTCACAACCAATGACGCGTTGACTTATTTGAAGGAGGTCAAAGACATGTTTCAAGACCAGCGAGAGAAATACGACATGTTTCTTGATGTGATGAAAGATTTTAAAGCTCAAAGGTAAATAATTTCTTTTAAAAGGATTGCTATATTGATGTCTATTTGACCTAATTGAGAATCTCTATCTCTCTGATGCAGAATCGATACTGCTGGTGTCATAGCAAGGGTGAAAGAGTTGTTTAAAGGTCATAATAATTTAATTTTTGGGTTCAATACTTTTTTGCCAAAGGGCTATGAAATAACCGTCATTGAGGATGACGAGGTCCCACCGAAGAGAAGTGTCGAGTTCGAGGAGGCGATAAACTTTGTAAACAAAATAAAGGTGGGAACGATTTTTTTATTTGGTGAAAGAACAACAAAAGTTTTAAATTTTTAGTATAATTATTCATTTGTTCTACCCCACTGGTTGCAGAAACGCTTTCAAAACGACGATCAAGTCTACAAATCATTTCTGGACATCTTGAACATGTACAGAAAGGAACACAAGGGTATTAATGAAGTTTACAGTGAGGTGAATTTTCATAAGATTATCTAAAAATGTTCTCGGTGATGTATAAAATTATCTTTGATTTCATTGCTTGTTTGTTACCTATGCAGGTTGCTACACTTTTCGATGATCATCCCGATCTTCTCGATGAATTCACAAGATTTCTGCCAGATGCTTCAGCTGATGCATCTACACACCATGCTTCATTACGTCATCCCTATCAACGATACGATGAACGGAGTTCAGCCGCGGTCCCACTTAGACTGGGACAACATGATAAGGTATTTTGACTAAATTATCTATTTCTTTTAGTATTCGAAGGGATTAATTATCTTTTGCATAGCAGCGAGTCCGGAGAGACAGGATCAACGCCGAACGCGACGCGGGCGTTGATTGTTCCGATATGGATGATAAAACGATGATGAAACTTCACAAGGAGCAAAGGAAGCGTGCCGAAAAAGATAGCAGGGATAGGAGAAATAACGATCAGGATTATAAAGATCCTGATCTCGATAGCCACAGGGATCGTCTCGAAAAACGAAAATCTGCGCGAAAAGTTGAAGATTTTGGAGTGCATTCAGGTTCGGCCCCGTATGATGATAAAGACGCCCTCAAAAGTGAGATGATCTTTTGTCTTTTAAGTTGTTGTCTTGTTGATCATACAAATTTGTTTTTCATTTGTTTTGACTAAAAATATAATGGTATTTGACCATTTGTTCATCATAGGTCTGTACAGCCATGAGTTTGCTTTCTGTGAGAATGTGAAGAATAGATTACGCAGTGCAGAAGATTATCAAGCATTTTTGAAATGCCTTCATATCTATAGCACGGAAATAATCACAAGGAAGGAGTTACAGAGCTTGGTATGCTAAGTAGCATGCGCTATATATATGTTTTGTTTTTGGATTAGACAATGTAAATCTGATATATCTTTTAATATAATTTTCAGGTTGCTGATCTACTCGGCAAACACACAGATCTTATGGAAGGGTTCAGTGCATTTTTGGAACGTTGCGAAAACATAGGTGGCTTTTTTATTATTTTTGTATTTTTGTTGCACTTTTTTTCTTTCGAGGACTCGTTTTCATTATGTATCTTGTTTGCAGATGGGTTCCTAGCTGGTGTCATGGACAAAAGTATGTTCTGCTACTTTTTTTTGGTTTTCTCGTTTCTGCACATTTTAATGTATTTAAATTAGGGCTTCAAACGAGCCAAACGTGCAGCGAACAGTTCGTGAACCATTCAGCTGGAAGTTCGTTTGGTTAAATGAACAAACATGAACAAGAAATTCCGTTCGTTAGTTAAATGAACAAGCATGAATAGAGGCTGCGCTCGTTCATTTACGTTCGTGAACGTTCAGTATCGTGTTCGTTTGTGTTCGATAGTTTATTAGGCTTTTAATTTTTATATTTTATTTAATACTTCAAAATTCTCACTAATAAAATACTTAATAAGTTATAGTATATTGTATATTTAATAAAATATTTAATATATGTTCGTTTTCGGTCATGAACGCTTGTTTATGTTTGTCTGTTCTCATTTGTGTTCGTGAATGTTTGTTTGTGTTTGTTGACGTTTGTTTTTGATCATTTCTGTTCGTTACCTAAAATTAACGAACAAACACAAACGAACACAGACACGTTCTTTTTCTTAACGAACGAATACGAACAAAAAATCTCGTTAGGTAAGTGTTCATGAACAGTTTATGAACACATTAATTTTCTTAACGAACGAACACGGACATGGCCTTCTTCGTGTTCGTTCGGTTCATTTGCAGCCCTAATTTTAATCGATTTTACACTCAGAATGGAGAAAAATTCTCACACATTTTCACATTATATCTATTTCAGAAGCTTTATGGAATGTTTCCAAGTCTACAAGAACCGATGAGAAAGAACGAGAAAATAGACGTGAAATCGAAGCTAATAAAGAGAAGGACCGGTACAAAGAGAAGTATTGGGGGAAGTCGATACAAGAACTCGACCTCTCTAATTGTCAAAGATGCACTCCAAGTTATCGACTTCTTCCTGACGATGTAAGTCTATTGTGTCTTTGACCGTTTGACCTCTTTTTACTGCTATCAAGTAACGTACTTTCATGTTTTGACATATTATATATGGTATATTGTCTTCTGTAGTACCCGATTCCGTCAGTAAGTCAAAGATCAGAGCTGGGTACGCAAGTACTGAACGATCTTTGGGTATCTGTGACTTCTGGTAGTGAAGATTATTCGTTCAAGCATATGCGTAAAAACCAGTATGAAGAGAGTCTTTTTAGATGTGAAGATGACAGGTAGTTTTATACTTTCATTAATTAATATTTAATAGTCTGTAAAGAGAAACCGATATAGACATAAATCTAAATAAGTACGTTTCGTCATAATGTTTTTCTAGGTTTGAGCTAGACATGCTGTTGGAGTCGGTGAGTTCAGCTATTAAACACGCTGAGGAACTACTAAACAGCATTAAAGACGGTTCGATTAATTCAGAGGGTCCCATTCGTATCGAAGATCACTTCACTGGTAATTATATTGTTTATCTTTATTCTGAATGGTTTTAACTCAGTTATGTATTATTGTTCTCATTTTATTTTATTTTGTTATCAATACTTGTAGCTTTGAATTTACGTTGCATTGAACGTCTATACGGCGATCATGGTCTTGAAGTGATGGACACACTGCGTAAAAACCCATCTGTTTCATTGCCCGTTATATTAATACGCTTGAAGCAGAAACAAGACGAATGGACGAAATGTAGATCGGATTTCAACAAGGTTTGGGCGGATGTGTATGCAAAGAATCATTACAAATCACTTGATCACCGGAGTTTCTATTTCAAGCAACAAGATTCAAAGAATTTGAGCATGAAATGTAAGTGAATCTCGGCATTTACTGATTGTAACGTTGGCGATTGTAACCGACTAACCGCTTCTCATATTAAAAATCGTTTTTTGCTGTCTGTATGACTAGGCTTAGTCACGGAGATCAAAGGAATAAAAGAAAAGAGCCAGAAAGACGATGACGTGCTCCTTAGTATCGCTGCTGGAAACCGACACTCTATTATGCCGAATCTCGAGTTTGAGTTTACTGACAAGGATATTCATGAAGACTTATTTAAACTTATTAAATTTTCATGTGAGGAGATTTGCACAACCGATGAACAACTGAACAAAGTCATCGAACTTTGGACTACATTCTTGGAGCCAATTCTCGGTGTTCCGTCTCGGCCCCATAATTCCAATAACTTCGAAGATGCCGAGATATCTACACATGGTCCCACCAAAAACGAAGGTGAAATTGACGGTAGTCCCGGCAGCGATAGCGGTACCTTGACTGTTAAGCAAGGAAAATCACCCTGCAATGGAGTAGTTTCAAGCACGGGCATTTTGGTGAACGGCGGTACTTTGCCTAAAGAAGACGGATCTAAGAATACCGGTGCTGTGGATAAAACTCCGGTAAACGGTCTTGTAAATGGTAAAGTTTTTTCTAAACCTAATAATGTTCATGATGACGGCCATGAAGTCAGGTCAAATAATGATGGAAGTTATGCTAAGTTTGAGAAAGAAGAGGGAGAGTTATCACCAAACGGTGATTTTGATGACGGTGATTTCGTTAGCTACGGAAATGATAACGGGTCGCATGCTAAAGGAAAGCATAGTGTAGAGATTGACCCGGATGCTGATGATGAGGATAGTGAGAATGTTCTGGAAGGTGGAGATGATGTGTCGGGAAGTGAGTCTGCTGCGGATGATGTGTCGAGGGAAGAGCATGAAGAAGACAGAGACCATGACGATATCGACGGTAAAGCCGAAAGTGAAGGTGAGGCTGAGGGTGTAGAAGATGCCACATCATTGGTATCTTCAGATCATATGTTGCTTACTGCAAAACCACTTGCGAAACGTGTGGCTTCTCCGTTACCTGATGGCGGGAAAAAAGATTGTAATGTTTTCTATGGAAAAGAATCTTTCTATGTGCTTTTTAGGCTTCATCAAGTAAGAACACGACTCTGTTTTACAACCTGTTTTATTTTTTAAACATAGTATTATTTTGTTTTTGTTTTTAAATATACTGTTTAATGTTGTCAGGTATTATATGAAAGACTATTATTTGCTCGTGTTAATTCGACATCTGCTGAAACAAAATGGAGAGCTGCTAAGGACACTTCTCCACCTGATTTGTATTCTAGGTAATTCAGTTACACTTTTTTAATATGTTATTCAGAATTTTATAACAAGTAATTTTCCTCACTATAGTATTGTTGTACCGTGCAGATTTATGAGTGCTTTATATAATCTGCTTGATGGATCTGCTGATAATGCAAAATTTGAAGATGATTGTCGAGCCATTCTTGGAAATCAATCTTATGTGTTATTTACCTTAGATAAGCTAATTTATAAGCTCGTGAAACAGGTATGCACCTACATTTGATCTTATGCTTAATTCATTTGAGGAAACTTCATATATACCTGTCAAAACTTACAACTTATAAAATATCATATATGCTTAAAGGTTCTGATTAATCTCTTTATGGATGCAGCTTCAAAATGTTGCTGGTGATGAGGTGGACAACAAACTACTTCAACTATACGAGTACGAAAGATCTCGAACGCCTGAGAAATTTATTGATTCTGTATACTATGAGAATGTACATAATATCCTCCATGAGGAAAACATATTCAGATTTCAGTTTGTAAGCTCTCTCGCTTTTTCCTTCAGTTAATTCTTTTTCTTTTTTGGAATCGAATGCATTTTTGATTTATTTTATTTTCTATCCTTTGCAGTCATCTGGCCCATCTTGTTTAACTATCCAGCTGATGGATGATGGGAATGAAAAGGCTGAAACCGTTGCGGTTTCTGTGGATTCTAATTATGCAGCTTATTTACACAATGATTTTCTTTCTGTTGTGCCTCTTGGAATAAAGGAATATGGCATTATGATGCAGAGGTAAAATACACTTTTAAATGACCGTTTTTCAGTTTGACTGGATGTAAGAGCTATTTTGTTTTCTAATGACATCAAAATTGTAACTATTTGTAGAAATAAACGCCAATACTCGGCCATGGATGAATCTTCTGCCATGTCAGCTGCAATGGAAGGTGTTTACGGGGTCAATGGTTTGGAGTATAAGATGTCTTGCAACTCGTCAAAGGTATTTGCTGTTCTTTTCATTGCTGCTGTACAGTGTACTTCATAGATATTATTCTATCTTTTTGCATCACTAAACTGCACAGGTGCATCTGCATTATGTTTCCTTGTTTTCATCTCTTTTCTCTTGTATCTATTTGTTGTTGCAGAAACAAGAATGTCTCACCAATCCCATCTTGAACTAGTCAAATAAATGATTTATATTCTGGAAAAACAAATAAGAGATTTTATCTCGTGTGTTGGCACAAATGACAAAACTATTATATAATGAAGTGGATACTCTAAATTACCTGTTTCCGTTTTAATGAACCTTGTCTTTCTTTTATGAAAATCTGCAACGTATCTTCTTTGGTGTTCTGAAGCCCATATTTTCTTTCATTGTTGTTTCATGGCTTCTTGCCTATTAACACGATAATAGTACTTTTGGAGTGTGTGTCTGTGTGTATATATACTATGCAGTTAATGTGGTCTAAGATCAAATATCGGTCAAGGGCCGATATATGAGATATCGGTTATTATGGTGGGATATCGGTAATTTTAAAATCATGCTGAATATATATAAAATGTAAACGTATATACTATTAATAGTAATATCAAAAGTCAAAACTCAAAAGTGGCAATGTTTGAAACATGATCTAATCGTAAGCCATGATATCTTCCTCCGAGTCTACATCAACCAAGGCATCCAAAATAACGGTCAATATAACCAATAATATTGGATTCAATATTCCAGACCGATATTTTGTAGAGGGCCGATAACCGATATCCCACTGATGTTAACTGCATAGTGTATGTGTGTGTATAGTGAAAGTTTTAAATACAAAAGGGTCTTAACGTGTGACGGTGCACGAGTGAAAAAATAACGTGCATAATTATGCAAATAACTTGCGTAATTAGGGTTTCACCCAACCCATGCGTAATTATGCAAATAATGTGCGTAATTATGTATTCTAACGTGCACATTTTAAAAAGGCAAATTGGATTTAAATAATCTCAATTTTCTCAATTTAGCCGATAATAATCCTAACTCAATTATTTGTCGATAATAATCCGAACTGGTCCACTTTTGGCCGATAATAGTCCGCCGCTAAAGTAGCTTAACGGAGTTAATTTTTTTTTCTGAATTGCAAACCGATGTTTTAGGGATTTTGATTAGAACGAGGATACGAGTCGATTTATGTAAAACTTATCTCGAAACGGTGCTCCAAGCGACTTGATTTTTGTTAATTGGAAGTTTAAACACCCGAACTGAAGCACCGTTTTCGTCATTTGGGGCAGTATTTCGAGGTAAATTTTACATCAATCAAACCATATCCTCGTTCTAATCAAAAGCCCTAAAACATTGGTTTGTAATTCAAAAAAATACTTAACTCCGTTAAGCTATTTTTAACGCAGACTATTATCGGCTAAAGTGGACCAATTCAGATTATTATCGGCAAATAACCGAGTTGGGATTAGTATCAGCCAAATTGAGAAAGTTGGGATTATTAAAATCCAATTTGCCTTTTTAAAATTAACATGCGTAATGCACTCTCGCACCGTCACACGTTAAGAGGCTATTGTACGTTAACCTTCCCCTTTATATTATAGAATATTTACTTGATAGAGGACAATGTATGCACTCTCGCACTGTCACACATTTACACCGTACTTACTTCACTCTCACATTCTATGTCCTTGATCTTAATCTACTTTCATGCTAACCCTAACCTTCATATCTTATGAATGTCGAAATTTGTAAAAGCAAATTGTTACCAATCCAGATTAGTTAAAAAACAAAGAGGCAAATAAATGGAAACTAAATTGTTCATGGACCCAAAATAGTCAAGAAACAAAGAAGCAATTAATGTAATAAATATTTTCCTCTTATTTTAAATACCGTAAAATATATTATGTGGTAATGACAACTAGGGATGGCAATCAAATCCGAACCCGCTGGGTAAACCCGAAACCCGACACATTTGGGACGGGTTTGGGGTCGGTTAATCGGGTTTGGGAATAGTTTTTATTTTTTTCACGGGTTTGGGAATTGGGACGGGTTTGGGATCTAGTGATATACCCGTTTACCCGACCCAATTACCTGATAAAGTGTACTCGTTTACCCGATTGTATACCCGATATAATTTCTTTTATATTATTAAATATGTATATATAAGATACATCCATTTTTACACATATAGGTATTCTCTTCCGTATACATTGTAGTTATTTGATATGTATTTTTATAATGACAATACAAAATGTAACCGGTTAGTAGTTACCCGATAAATACCCAATGAGTTTTGAGATGAGTATACCCAACGAGTAATCTTTTTAAATTAACGGGTTTACCCGAAACCAGTAGGTATACCCGATACCCGATGGGTATTTACCCGCTAGAAACCCGACGGATTTTGGGACGGGTTTGGGACAAGCTTATCTAACCGGGTTTGGGTTTGGGATTACCTAAACCCGTCCCAAACCCGACCCATTGCCATCCCTAATGACAACATAAATAGTTTATCAAATACTCATAAACATAAAGATTTGGAATTTAAGAAACAAAGAAAAATCATAGATAATAACAGTGGTAGAAGAACAATATGGAAATTGTTGGTGCTTATGGATTTAACAGGTGAAGTGTGACAATTGATTAGGTGAAGTTTGTGGGTCGGGGCAACGTGTCTCACATGGATCGAAAATCACCCATAGGCCTTAAGAAGTAGGCTACTAATAATTTTCATCATGCTTGATTGCTTATAAGTTCACTTGAGGGTCATTGGGCTAGCCATCACTTTGGGCTTGAGGTGTTACAAACCTTTCCGGTATCTTTCATGTCAATAAGTTTTGTATCAGTGAATGTAGTATTAAATTTGTAACATGATGAAAAATTCATACGGTCTAGACGTATATTAGTTATTAAATAAGTCTTATTGGGGCCGTTAAAAAAGTTAAGTCTTATTGGGAGATGAGTACCAAAGGTCCTTTTTACTAGATGACTTTGTTTTTATCATCGGTTAAGGATTAGGAATTAGTATTTTTATCTAAGGGCTCATACCATAAAAACCAACATACTTTTCATTTTGCGTGAAAAGTCGCACAACATATTTTTGGTATATTAGTCATACACGGATCCAGTGCATAATAGGGGGGAGGCACCCCGAGGCCCATTTTTGTAAATTACACACAATTTAAGGGGGCCTGATTGTTTGTGTAAATCTGAACTCGTGGGCCGGCCCTCCTGACGCACTCTACACCCCCAATTTAAGGGGCCTGAACATATTTTATATATTTATTTGTTATTATTCTTACAGGTTGGAATATTTGTTTACATAAAAGTTCTATCTAAGTCTTAACACGGCTACCTCTACTCCTATGCCTATATTAGTTGGTTAGGATAATCTTCTTTGTGGGATCCGCCGGAGGCTAAGAATTTGGGTTAAATCGTTTCATGTTAATATATCATCATATGTTGTTTTTTCAAAACCTATCCCCCCATTCCCTAATAAATTTCTGGGTCCATCACCGATTACAGCCCCTAAACTTGTTTAAAAGGTACAGATTCATAAACGTCTCGTTTCATTCGTGAGGCTATGTAGGTGGTTTTTTTGTTGACGCGGATGTAACGTACACGTTTTATGACGTGGAACACTAGCTCGTCAATTTTTGATTGCTTATTTACGAATTTATACCTACTTATATGATCAAATAAGTTATTTATGTTTGCACTTTTACACATTTGAAATGCCACCTCATCAAGTTTTAACCCATTAACAAGTCGGTTTTCTTTTACAAGTTTGTGCATTTAGGCAAGTTAAGGTACATTGATATACTAAAATTGGGTTGAGGGATTTTTCATGCAAAATGAGAAAGTATGTTGGTTTTTTATGGCATTAACCTTTTTTTAGTTAGTATTTTTAGACTGCTTCATTTATATAAATAGGGGTTTTGGATTGTATATTCATCACAAGGAAATTATGACTGTTGTTCATTCTATCTGTTGATCTGATTGCGTTTCGTTTCCTTTATTATTATCGAGCAGCTCTTATCTCAAATCTGGTAAGAAATCTTAAGAATTTACAGATCACAAATTACAGTTGCGAATCAGGATGGATTGTGATTTGCTAGTTTGTTTTTAATGTTTATTTCTTTAAGTAGAATCTAAAGTTAAGAATTTCCTCTTAAAGAGATGGTCTTTTTTCATGAAAGAGTAATAAATATGCAGTTAAATGTACAATAATTATATGATACAATTTCCATTTTCACATGATTATTTTGCCAGGTAGATTATAATCTCACTATTTGAAGTTGCTCTGTTTCCTTGATACGTATCCTCATGAAATAATTGTTCCATGTGCTATTATGTATTTGTCTGCAACAAAAAAACCATTCTGGTGGCATATTGCATCTCTTGGTAAAACTTAACTGCGTTCTAATCAGTTGATTGCTGACAGATCTCCTACGTCCTCGATACAGAGGATTTCTTTAAGAGAAGAAAAGTAAAAAAGTTGCCCGGATGCAGAAAATCATCATTAAGGCAAGCAAAAGTACAACGGTTTCGCAAGTTCCTAGAAGGCTCTGTCCCAAAGGTACGTATTTTACATTTGATTTGAATATATAATACTCGGGTCAAGTTATTCTACAAAGGCTTCTAATTGTAAGAAGTGTAAGAAGGATTTATAGAGTGACAAGTGTCCAATAACCTAAAACTAAACCCACTACATCACCACCAAAAACCTAAACACCCCCCCCCCCCCCCCCCCTTCCCCCCAAAAACCTAAAAAAAAATATAAAAAAAACTAAACACCCACCCCCACCCCCACCACCACCCAAAAACCTAAACCCCCACCCCCCACCCCCTCGGCAAAAAAAAATAAATAAATAAAAAATAAATTTTTTTGTTTTTTTTTTGGGGTGGGTGATGTGGGGGGTGGGGGTGGCGGTTTTTGGTGGTGGTGGATGTTTAAGTTTTTTTTTTTTTTTTTTTAGTGGGTTTTTTTGTGTAGTGGGTTTTTTTAGGTTATTGGACACTTGTCACTCTATAAATCCTTCTTACTCTTCTTACAATTAGGATCCTTTGTATTTGATCCTAATCCTATAATACTCTATCTGAAATAGCAAGATACCTAAGAATGGAACATATTATTGGTTGTTTTGTAGAATCTCGGCGGCATAAGTTAGCTGTGAAGTTGATACAATACAGACAATGGTATATGAAGCATCAGTTGTGTAAATAGGCTTCATGTTACAGTTGAGGTTTCTGCTCATCTAATTGCTTCTATTTTTGTTGTGCTGCATCACAAACTAGTCTTTTGTGATCTTTTTTTTTTTTGTTATTTTTGTTTTCCGTGGCTCGCCGATGAATTTTGAATGTCAGTATTATTTCAAAGTTGGAGGTAGGGTTTTTATTTTCTGTGAACTAGGAAGCTCTTGATAGGGGGCTTTGTACAGATAAACCTTACTTCCAACTGAAACATTTATGGTAATCTGGCATTTATTGGCAATAACTCTTTCTTTTAATTCTACAATTATGCTATTGAGAAAAGAAATAATCAGGTATTTTTGGTCCTTTTACGACGGTTTTATTTTTTCATCGTTTATGCATCTGGGTGACGCCGTAAAGTTTCGATGTAGTTAGGGCTGGAAACAAACTCGAACAAGGCTTAGTTCGTGTCGATTCATTTATATGTAACTGAACAAACAAAGATAAACACAAATGATATTTTGTGTCTATTTTTAATGGATGTTCAGGAATATAAACGAACGAGGCGTGTTCATTTGTTCATTTATTTTGATGAATATTGTTTATGTTAGTTTATCAAATGAACAAACTTTCTGTTGAGCGGTTCACTAAACGTTTAGTTACATCTATACCGTTCGACGGATATTGTTCCTCATGATTTGGGAGCAATTGGTATTATTGAATCAAATGCTGTGTTTACCTTGCTGTCTTTAATGTAATTGGCAAATCTAGTGCAGAAAGATCCTAGTAGTAGTAGTACATTTGAGTTTTGATCACTAATAATGTGTCCCTCTGGTTTCTTTTAAGTTTAAACACTTCCTCTGTAAATATGACTAGTTAGGGGCCTTGGTCTTAGAAGACTGAATCAGAATTGGTGATTGCCACTTAAATTGCCGTAAGGGTGTTTGTAGCAACTGCTTTGAATGATATTTTGATTGGTTAAGCTAGTTGTTGCTTCCATGTCTATAACCTAGCCAAAGATCGTTTGACCGGTTTAGGAATTTGGATGGTTAGCTTGGTCATATGTTTCAAAGAAAGGTCTGGTTTGATTGAAACAAATTCTATTTGCGGTAACTACGTGCTACCCATGGTAGTTTAAAGGCTCAGGGCCCAAAGACAAGGGGCTTAAAAAGCGAACATCTGGTCCAGGCCTTTTTTAGCTGTTTTAGACCCGCTTTTTCAGACCTTTTGAAACTACTTTTGGTCGGTTAAGACGTTTTTTAGCGGGTTCAGACATGCTCTTTTCCGGTTTAATGGGCCTTGCTGTACTCTAGGCGGTTTTGCTGCGCTACCTTTATTAGTATAATACTCGGATTCTTGGAATAGGTATTTACTTTGTTAGAGTATTAGCACTTATTCAAAACATAAAACTACATAACACACTTTCATAATTTAACTAGTTGAAAGACGCAAAATATATTCCAATATTTGCACTCAAAGCTGAAGCTCACGTCTTCACTGTGCCAAAGTTTCGGCACATGTTGTGTTAGTGTATGATAGCCTTCAGTTTGAAATACATGCCACTATTATATTCGACACTTGACAAGTTTTTGGAGTTTAGGTAAAAAGATTGTGCATTCTGGTGGCCATCAGAGGTGGCTTTGTTGTTTCAAGGCTTCGCCCACTACAAATCCAAATCCAAATGCATTTGTTATTTGTACATGAACAAACCAAAGGAATTGGATTTTACAAATACATGACATGGAGCTTTTAGGAGCTTATAACTTTAAGCTTTTAAGAAAAAGCTCATACTCAATAAAAAGACTTGTTTGGTTGAAGGAGCTTGAAGCTTTTAAGTTAGGAGCTTGAAGCTTTTGGTTGAACGCTCCTACTAGTAGCGTTTAGAAGGAGCTACAAGCTTTTAGGGAAATAATGACTATTTTAATCTCTAAAGATAATGAACTTTTTGGTTATGTTTTTTTAGTTATGTCCATTTTCGTCATTTTATACATTTTATTAAAAGCTCCGGTTACTCTGTCAAACACCTAAATATATCTAAAAAGCTATAACCACCAGCCACCAACTACTCTTGCTAAACATACTCATACTCTATGGATATCTCTAGGCGGTTATCCTCACTTGGATCCTTATAAATCTTCACAAGAGATTTGTTATTTTTGGGGGTCTTTTAAAATGAAGGATAAGAAAAAGATACCTAGAGTATGCACTCTCCTTGTATATAAGAGATAATCTCAAATGTGATTAATATATGAGATGTAACTTCTGAACGTTCTTCTGGTTTGCAACTTCCGGAAGAAACTTGTCTACATTACCGAACCGGAGTGACCAATTGAACGGTAGAGGTTCCTTGTTATTTTTTCCAACGATTAAACCACGAGTCACATAGCCGTACGGTTGGTTTTAAGTGAATCAGATCAACTTTGATGGAACTTTAAAGTCATCTAACATGCAAAACACACATTCTAAGAGAATACTAGTACAAATGTGTAAATGCAATATTAAATAATTTTTTGTGTATTTCTCTCAGTGGCGGATCCAGAAATTTTTTCATGGGGGTGCGGAACATTTTTAAAATTTTTAGGCCTCAAGGTATATAAATAAAAAATCGGTTCGTATCGGGTCGGTTCGGGTCGAGTCGGGTCATGTAAAACAAAAGAACTTAATTTATATAACCCACCATAACATAATGAAGACAATACGAAGCACATGTCTACTATGGTTAGTATGCGGCTATAATAGGCTGCTGGAGGTGGCTAATATCAACCAAAAACCAACAAAAAATCATCAAAAATAACAAAGAAACTTACCCGTGGCTGATTACGGTGGTATGCGGCTGCTAAGTGTTCACTGTTGTCGCTGTTGATGTTCTGATCGCTGGCGTGCGAGGACGATAAAGAGAGCAGAATAGAATATGTAAGGGTTTTGGGCTTGTTTATTTTATTTTAGTTTGAAATATTGTTGATTTGTTAGGTTTGTTTATTGGGCTAAGACTTAGTAGTGGGCTAGTTAAATGTATTGGGTATTTGGGTTTAGTTATTTAGGTATTAAAAGTAATATAATTTAGGTAGTATTTTTTATAAAATAGGTTACTAAAGAATATTTTTAAAATATAAATTTATAACACTTTTTACCTAAGGGGTGTGAACGAAAAATTTCAAGAGGTGCGGACGGAAAATTCCATGGGGTGCGGATGAAAAATTCCAAGGGGTGCGGACGTGATTTTCGACGGAACTTAGCACTAAATTTTTTTTTTCCCGGGGGTGCGCCCGCCCACCCTGGGCTGGGCATAGGTCCGCCCTTGGGCGGACTTATAGTACAAATAGGGGTAGCACTGTCTTCGTAGTGTAAAAATACCCCTTAACTCCATTTCCGTAGTGTAAAAATATCTCTCAACTCCATTTCTGTTATATAAAGGATACCCCTAATCCTAAAAAAAATTTGGATACCCCTAACTTTTTGGGCTAGTTCCGCCACTGATTTCTCTCCATTTCCTCCTAATTTTTTTTAACAGCAAATTTGGATCACTGACGGACCGCTGGAGTATCATCATGCCACCAGCGGAATCACCCAATTATATCCATCTCCACTAGACATAATGCCTATACACCAATTCATGAGGAAACCCAATAAATATGGGAAACTATTTACATGTTAAACTTTTAATTAAAACAAAGTTTATTTTTTGAATTAATCACATGCATAATACCTATGTTGTGTAATTTTTAGAAAATAGCTATGAAAATGACAAAATAGATAAACTACAGGTACGAACCATGCAATTAATTCTTATTTTTTTTAGTATTCATACAAACATTTTTTTCAAACTTAATAAAGTCATTTATATTTTAATTCCGGAAACTTATCTAGTATATCTGACCAATAAACTATAAAGTCCCCGGTCTAGTCTAGTTATGAAGTACTTGTCCATGCTAGGGATGAACATTTTAGCACTTGGCCCGAAAAATGCCGGTACCGATTGAGTTTTGGTACCATTTCGGTACACACTTCTTGGCGTTTTCGAGATCGGTATATTCGGTACGGTACTGATATTTTACTTATTCTAACCTTCAAATCCCATACCATACTATCATGCTAAGCATTTTCGGTATCAATACTGGTATCCAATTTTAACGATTTTCAAAATCAGTATTTCTGGTACCGAGCTCGTCCCTATCCATACGTACCATTCGCATCATTTCCTTTGAACCGGAGAGTAAGTACAAAGAAATATATATTAGTCATTTTATAAACTATAGAATTGATAGCATCGTTCCATAAAGTCACGATGAAGAACAAAGTCTTTGTTGTCAATAATATCTAACAATAAAAACGACGTCGTCCGACGACTCTCAAATTGACTCAAAACACCCGACTGAGTCTCCTCCACCGATCCGATCCCGATGGCGTTCTCCACATCTCACGGCGGCGGCATCTCCAACGTCCGCCGTGCATCCACCACCTGGACCCGCTCTCTCCTCCCCTTCACCACCACCAAATCCACAAAACACACCCGCAAATCTCGCAAACGCTCCGCCCTCATCGACTTCTTCTTCGCCAATTTCTTCCTCATCGCCCTCTCCGCCTCCATCATCTTCTTCCTCCTCGTCTTCTACCTCTACGGCATCCCCAAACCGGTCATCTCCCCTCTCCGAACCGGTCGAACCGGTTCGGTTAGGTTGCGTAAGCCGGTTTATCGGAAAAGTACTTCAGTTAGGGTTTCGAATGGATCTGTCAACGTAGGTTTCGAAAGTGCTGACGTGGATATTACGACGAAGGATTTGTATGAGAGGATTGAGTTTAAGGATGAGGATGGTGGACCGTGGAAGCAGGGGTGGAGGGTTTCGTATAAGGGAGATGAGTGGAATGAGGAAAAGTTGAAGGTGTTTGTTGTCCCGCATTCGCATAATGATCCCGGATGGAAGCTTACTGTTGAGGAGTATTATGATCGGCAGAGTAAGCACATTTTGGATACGATTGTTGAGACTCTGTTGAAGGTGAGTTGTTGTTTTGGTTTGGTTTAAGTTTGTGTGGGTTGTTATGTAATGTGTGTTTGGTTTGATGGTTATTTGGATGGATTGGTTTGTTGTGATGTGTTTAGGATGAAAGGAGGAAGTTTATTTGGGAAGAGATGTCGTATTTGGAGAGGTGGTGGCGCGATGCTCCGGATGCGAAAAAGGAGGCTTTGGTTCGGTTGCTGCAGAATGGACAGTTGGAGATTGTTGGTGGTGGTTGGGTGATGAATGATGAGGTAAGATTGAGTTCATTCTCACTTGTTTCTGTATTGTTGTTTGGTTCTTGCTTTCATTGATTTTGATCGTATAGTCGTCAGATTTAGGTTATAAGCTTTGTTATTGTATAAGCAATTGACAATGGATCACAAATGTTTTATGTTGATGTAATTCGTTCATGGCGGATCTTGTACGATAGACGTATCTTACATTTCCAAAAGATAAACATGTTAGCATAGTTTTATCATCAGTATATATATGTGCAGGAAGTGATTGTGATTGCACTTCCTCTTTGATCTTTTAGCCTTACTGAAGTTCATTTCTTTAATGTTTGTTGCAGGCCAATTCACATTATTTTGCTATCATTGAACAGGTATCCTTTTGTTATTCAAAGTGTTTTATTCGATAAAAAACATCAATTTTTCATTATTAAAACATTTTCGAGGTATAGCTTATCAATCGCTAAACTGGAAAGTTTACAGTATAATGTTATAATTTAATTTTTATGATGAAATTTGAGTGCATATCTGGTTATTTTACTTCAGATGATGGAGGGAAATATGTGGTTAAACGAAACAATTGGTGTGATCCCAAAAAATTCATGGGCAATAGATCCCTTTGGCTATTCATCCACCATGGCGTATCTTCTTAAGCGTATGGGTTTCGAAAACATGCTTATACAAAGAACTCATTACGAATTGAAAAAAGAATTAGCTTTACATCAAAATTTGGAGTACATATGGAGGCAAAGCTGGGATACTTATGAAACAACTGATATTTTTGTACATATGATGCCGTTTTATTCCTATGATATTCCTCATACTTGTGGGCCTGAGCCCGCTGTATGTTGCCAGTTTGACTTCGCAAGAATGTATGGATTTATGTATGAACGTTGCCCCTGGGGACAACATCCGGAAGAAACAACCCAAGAAAACGTCAAGGAACGAGCCCTTAAACTTCTGGATCAGTACAAGAAAAAGTCAACCCTTTACCGAACCAACACACTTCTGGTCCCACTTGGAGACGATTTTCGTTACATCAGCATCGATGAAGCAGAAGCCCAGTTTAGGAATTATCAAATGTTATTCGATTATATAAATTCATCTCCAGAGTTGAACACCGAGGCAAAATTCGGAACTTTAGAAGATTATTTTCGAACAGTAAGAGAAGAAGCTGAAAAAATAAACTATACACGTCCTGGTGAAATCGGGTCGGGTCAGGTTCCCGGGTTTCCTTCTTTATCTGGTGATTTCTTTACTTATGCCGATAGACAGCAAGATTACTGGAGTGGGTATTATGTTTCACGCCCATTTTTCAAATCAGTTGACCGTGTACTCGAGCACACTCTACGGGCTACTGAAATGACAATGGCGTTTTTACTCGGGTTCTGCCAGCGGGCCCAGTGTGAAAAGTTACCAACGGGTTTCACCCATAAGTTAACTGCTGCAAGAAGGAATCTGGCTCTATTTCAGCACCATGATGGTGTAACTGGCACTGCTAAGGATCACGTGGTTCAAGACTATGGGATGCGAATGCACACTTCGTTACAAGATCTTCAAATTTTTATGTCTAAAGCTATTGAGGTACTGCTAGGGATCCATCATGATAAAAATGATCAAAAACCGTCACTGTTCGAGCCGGCTCAGGTTCGGTCCAGATTCGATGCCCAACCGGTGAACCAACTGATCAGTGCTAATCAAGGAACCGTTCAATCGGTGGTGATTCTTAATTCTCTTGAGCAAACAAGAAACGAAATTGTGATGTTTATTGTTGAGAGACCCGACGTAACTATTCTCGACTCGAATTGGACTTGTGTTAAGAGTCAAATATCTCCCGAATTGCAGCATAATAAAATGAAGATGTTTACGGGAAGGCATAGAGTATTTTTCAAAGCTTCTGTTCCTGCTATGGGGTTACAGACGTATTACATTGCTAACGGTTTTGTAGGATGTGAGAAAGCCAAACCGGCAAAGTTGAAAATTTCATCAACTGCTAAAAGTCTACCGTGTTTTGCTCCGTATAGTTGCTCACAAGTGGAAGGTGATTCGATCCAGATTAGAAACCGCCATCAAGCTCTTACTTTCGATTCCAAATTCGGGTTCTTACAGAAAGTAACCGAAACCAAAAGCGGGTCTGAGAATGTTATAGATGTAGAGCTGGCTATGTACACGAGTCCGGAGAGTGGGGCCTATCTTTTTAAACCCATTGGTGATGCCAAAACGATCACTGAAACCAGTAGTGACATTGTAGTTTCAGAGGGTTCTCTGGTGCAAGAAGTTTTTTCGATACCGCAAACGGGCTGGGCCAAATCGCCTGTTTCTCACAGCACCCGTGTTTACATCTGTGAAGGGTCCGTGCAGGAGCTTTTGATTGAAAATGAGTATCACGTGGAGCTTATCGGACATGAGTTTAATGATAAAGAATTGGTTGTTAGGTATAAAACGGATATTGATAACAAGAGGATTTTTTATTCGGATTTAAACGGCTTTCAGATGAGTCGTAGAGAAACATATGATAAAATTCCCCTTCAGGGAAATTACTACCCAATGCCGTCACTTGCTTTTATGCAAGAATCTAAAGGAAACCGTTTTTCTGTACACACGAGGCAATCATTGGGTGTGGCTAGCCCGAAAAACGGATGGTTCGAGATCATGCTTGATCGACGGCTGTCACGAGACGACGGTCGTGGGCTCGGTCAAGGAGTAATGGATAACCATCCAATGAACGTAGTTTTCCACATCACGTTCGAATCCAACATATCCTCGGTTCTCGACCCAGTGTCACGCTCAGGTCCCATAAGCCCGTCTCTTTTCTCCCATCGTGTCGGGGCCCACTTGAACCACCCATTGCATGCATTCATAGCTAAAAAACCACAAGAAATATCAGTTCAACCGCCCCCGAGATCTTTCTCACCCTTAACAGCTTCATTGCCATGTGACTTGCATGTTGTAAGTTTTAAGGTCCCGCGACCGTTAAAATACACACAACAGAATCTTGAAGAACCGAGGACGGTCTTGATTTTGCAGAGAAGACATTGGGATTCATCGTACTGTCCGAAAGGAAGATCGGATTGTTCAAGGATAGATGATGAGAATTTGAATCTGTTGAACATGTTTCAGGGTCTTGATGTTTTAAATGCTAAAGCTACCTCTTTAAATCTTATGCATGATGATACAGAGATGCTTGGATATGGTGAACGCGTTCCAGATGTTTCTCAAGGACGGCTTGTTATCTTGCCTATGGAGTTGCATGCTTACAAGTTCGATTTACGGCCTGTTGCCAGTTAACTTATTGTGGGTTTGATTTGTAGATTAATGTCAAAATGAGGGCAGTGGATGGGCCAAAAGGATGCCGATTGGCCCGGCTCGAATGATACATTAAGCATATCCTTTATGGTGACAAGTTAAACCTTCCAAGAAATGGGTTCCTGTCTGTTTCTTGGGAAGAAAGAAATGTAGCGCAAGAATGATAGGTAGGATAACAGATTAGTAGATTATGTTTGTATCAGTTTTGTCTTTCGGTTTTTCGTAGAGTTTTGTTTTATGTATGATGAAAACCATTACTGTTGTTTATGTACACTTCATAACATATCATATGATAATCAAGAGAAGCGTTACCGATTAAGTTGATTTTCGTGATCTAAGGGGGTGTTTGGTTCATCAAGAATTTTAAGCAACTGAAATTTAGTAAAAGAAATGAATGTGGAATTGAAAGAGTAAAGGACTTGGAAACTGGTAGTGCAGCCAGCTTCAACATTTTTTGAACACCCATAGGCGGCATGGTTGATGCGACATCCAATAGGTGGTTGCAACAAGGGTGGTGGTGTGGTGATGATGTCGCGGGCAGCGATGACGGTGGACGAGGTAGGGGTACGAAGGCGACGAAAAAGGAGTCCGAGATTTCAATTTCTTATGTTGAATTCCTTCACAGTTTAGAAAGAATGTTGAATACCTTTACATGAAGGAATTGTAGAATAGTAACCAAGTTTTAGAAGTGTTTCAATTAGGTCACTCAAGTTTCAAAAGTGTTTCAATCAGGTCACTCAACATTTATTTTTCATTAAAATTAAGGGTTTTTTCATCCATTTCATAAGTAACCATGGTGATGTGGATTTTTGTTTCTTTTTTCCCTTTTATTAGATGCTAACTTCGAGTGATGACGTGGATTGTAACTTGTTTTTTTAATTTTTAATGTAATTAAAGTGTTTTTATTTTTAATAAATATAATTTTATATATTAAAATAATCCGACCCCAACATCTTATTCTTCATTTTTTTCTTGACACATAGAAAAAAGGACATGACTCGATTTGAATGTTAGGTTGTCTAATTGAGACCAAAACGATACGAGTGACCTATTTAGAACACTTTTAAAACTTGGTTACTATTTTGTGACATATTCCCTAAATAATATAATAAATACAAACATTTATGTTCATAAAAACAATTAGACGGGTCCATACCCTTCGCTAAACAGTTTCTGGACTAAACGACAATCTCATAACCATCATTTGTCAAAGTGACCAACGACTTACTTTTCATAATATTTACTTTACCTAACCTAACCCATATTACGAATCACACAAAGAAAGATAAAAGGATAGAGCAATCGCAAAGTAAACCGGACCGGTAAGAGACTGGTTGGTCCCTAGAGAAACAAAGACAAATTAGCTAATATTTGGGTCCGAGTTCCAAAGAGGTTTTGATCCGAGTAGCAGGGGTTACTTCAAGGAGTGAATCTACATGACATAAAACATTGTTAGCTTCGCCATATGAAGGGAAATTTTCCTTTGTGACCACTCTCCCAGTGACGGATCTTGAACTTTTAAATGGGGGGGGGGGGGGGGGGGGTTAAAGTTTTAAAGAAAAAACGGGGGTGGAATCAATACATATAAAACTTATGGTAAAATTTACACTTCGAAGTGAAAAACATGTGTTCACCGATGAAATATGATTGTGTAAGAGAGAGAAACAGAGAGAGAGAATGGTGAATGCAAGTTGCGATCTCACTCGTATTTACTACTAGGATTGGTTACATATCGCTTTCATCATGGAAATGGTTCCGTCTAGATTATAATCGTTTGATAGTGACATTTTGCTTTCTATTGGTGGACACACTGTCATGTCACTTGTGGTGCTTTATATTGGTGGACATAATATCGTGCCACCATGTAACCGCATGTCATGCTTTGTAGCCCTTTTGGCAATCGCGTTTTGTAGCTCCTTTTGGTGACCCTTTTGGCAATCGCGTTTTGTAGCTCCTTTTGGTGACATGGGCCCAACCGGTTATTCATGGGTCCGGGCCAATATCTCATCAGTCCCATTTCAGTCTGAGTTGATTTTCTTCATTATCGGGTCAGTTAGGATGTTAACACTAATTAATACCGGGATTAGAACAATGGATGCAAGAGATGAGTGCAGACGAAGAATTTTCATATACGATTAATTTTGGGACAAAGTAGACAAACTCTATAATCATTAACGTTTCTTCACCTAAATGGGCCTTTGGTTATTGGGCCCATTATCAAACATCTAAACGTAGTATTAGAGGCCCAATATATATACACATCAGTGTCTTGCTCACAAAGTTTTCTCTGAGGGTATTTACAGAGCATCATCGTTCTCTTCAGAAACAAAGAATCAACAGAGAAGATAATTCATAACAATGGAAGCACCAAAGACAATCGAACACGAGATCGGAGGTCTAAAGAACGATGCACTCCGTTTCGGGCTTCAAGGCGTCAAGAGTGACATCGTTGGATCTCATCCTCTCGAATCCGCCTTTCAATCGGTACCAATTATTGCTAGATTGTGTATGAATGTTATTTGAAGAATATTTTGTTATGTTTAATTAACTGTATTGGTTCAGGCAAGTGTGAGAGAAGAACAGATGAAGAGGAAAATCCTTGCGAACACTTACGGATCCGCTTTTCCTTTGAAGCAGGAGTTTGACCGAAAAATCCTTTCTAGGTATTCGTTTCATCTTTATTTAGGTTTTGTTTTCTTATACGAGTAGTTATTTTCCCCAAATTATCGGACGCTCTCTTGTTATTTCAAAATTTAAGATAACTAGGGTTTTGCTTGTCTGATGATATTTTTTAGTGAATTAGTTCATGTGCTGTGCTTAATTTGGTAAATAAATGTAAGGTTCAGCTCAATACTTTGAACAAAAATTTGAATTCAAGATATAGACATGTAGTTTGTATTACTCATGAATACAGATGAGGGCAATAAGTCTCTAGCCATCACATGTTCAACAGATGATAGTTAGCAGAACGGTTGCGGCTCGAAATTTCATTCATTTGAATGTCTTTACAAACACGATATTTAATGTAGTCCCTCAACTTAACATGTTAACCAGGGCACATACCCTACTTTGTTGCATTTAGGTCTTTTTTGGCAGGATGCATGTTCGTTTAATTGATCTTTGGATGCATTGATGCACCAAATTTAACTTCCGATCTATGTTGTCAAAAGCCCCCTAGGTTCGCGCTTAGGCGCAGCCCAGTGCAGCAGGCACGCTGCGTCCTGAAAGGCGAGCTTTCAGGTTCTTGGGCGCTGCTTCAGGGCATTTTCTGGCCAAATTCTGGTCAAAAATGGTAAAAAAAATTGAATAAGGCTGGAATCAACCTAAAACAGCCTATACTAGCCCTAAACAAGCCTAAAACATTTCTAAAACCTCTAAAAATGGTTTTTTATACTATGTGCCTAGCTTAAGTAAGCCCTCGCTTTATAAGTGCGTAGGCTCTGGGCTCCGGGCTCAGCCTATGCACCTTGGAGGCTTTTGCCAGCATAGCTTCTGATAGTATGCTTTTGTTGGTAGGAGATCTGAGATTTTTAGGATGGATGTAGGTCCCTCTAAATTAACACACGAGATGTTAAGAGAGATTCATCATGATGTTAGTCGTTTCTTCAACTGTAAGGATTTGACATGATAAACACTGTCAATCAAGTTGATCCAACAAACAAAACAAACGATCCTAGTAAAATCTCTCGCATAGCAAAAGCTACTGGTATGGTCTAAGGGATGTTAATCTTTTTAAACATTTGAACTTTCAGATTTCAGAGGCCTCCAGGGCTGATACCATCATCCATGCTTGGATTAGAGTCATGGACAGGAGCTTTGGAAGATTTTGGTGTTGAAGATTACCTTCAAGGTAACAACATAATATGAAAGTGAAATTATTTTCAGTTTTTTTTAGTACGTCTTTGTTCTGTCTTAACTTTTGTGTTGATGATTGTTGTAGATGTCCATGACACTGAAACGATGCGCGCCCCAGACATGCACCATGGAATGGAGGTTCGTGTTGGGCTCTCAAAAGGACCGGTTCATCCCAGTTTCGTGTGATCAGACATTTGTGGTTTTAATTTGCTAATGAACTCAGTGTGATATCTACCATTTTTAGATGTATGTTGAACATGTTTTCGTTTGTTGTTTATGGCCAAGTATTTCCAACAGTTAATGTTTATGTGAAACCAAAAACCCAAGGAAACTCAAGTTAAGTTGTGTTTGTTTTGTTTTATATTAGTAGTTATACGAACCTAAGGAAGTTGATATGTAATGTAAAACAAAGCCTTATGATGTGTTCTAAACCAAAGCCTTAAGAGTTAGGCCCCAACCGATTTGGATTTTTAGAGTCAGGCCCCCACTGAGTTTTCATTCGAGCTCCGCCACTGCTTTGGAAGATACATAATGCAAAGTGATTATTTTCATATTTACTTTAAAATGGCTTTTTTTCACGGATTATTCCTCAACGTATTTGTGTGGCTCTTAAGCAAGGTGACATTGTGCTCGATCATAAGTTTTTTCGTTGATGGTTGTTGTAGGTGTCCATGACACTGAATAAACGCGTGCCCCGACTTGCATTATGGAATGGAGGTCCATGTTAGCTTCTTAAATGGACCAGTTCATCCAAGTTTTATGTGATCAAATGGTTTCCATCCTGCAGGCATTTATGGTTTTAATTTGATAATGAACTTGAACACCTTCTCAAACTATAACAGGGATGAGCAAATGGTACCAGATACCGGTACCGAATTTACTGAACCGGGTACATTTTTGGTACCGATTTGGTACCGAGTTTTGACATTTTCGGTACCGGTCCGGTACCCACTTTTGGGGATTTTCGGTACCGAACGGGTACCATGCACATCCCTACTTCTCATTATGATGATGATATGATATCCAACCATTTTTAGATGTATGTTGAACCTGTTTTTGTTTGTTATGGCCAAGTACTTTCAACTGTTCATTCCTACTAGCGGTGAGCATATTACAGGTAACACGAAAACCTGTACCATATTGAACTTACTTGGGTTCTCAGTGGTTCTAGCACTTAACAGATTTCGATCTCGGTCTCGATCCTTACCTGGGGATAACCGACAAATTAAGGACCGACCCGAAGGCTTCCAACTTTTAAAAAAAGATCAAGTGAATCAGTGTAAATTCAGTAACAGGTCAAACAAAATCAGTGTAATTCATATATCCTATGATCAAAACAATCAAATTTGATTATCTTAGCTTAAAATGCCAAACAAATCAACACTCAAGCATCATCTTTTTAACTTTAAAGAGCCTTGAACCATCTAAACCAGTATAAAACAAAAAGAAACATATGCAATAAGTGTTGAACATCCGAGATCAAGTGATTAGCAAGCGAACCCAGTTTTGAACATACCACAAGGATGCATCACACAGAACTAATCCTAAATTGAACGCTTAAGCGGCCAACGTGTGATATACAACCCAAAGCTATGTAGCTTGCTTATAATGTTCAACAATCGGCTACGCATACAACCTAAAACACCCAAAAACATGTATGCAAGTTAGCGTTTAAACCACGAGCCTATTAGATATAGTTAGTGCCTTGGTATAGAAGGTTGTAAACCACAAGCAATTGAATCCAAAATCCATATATGGGGAACAACCTGACACCCGACTTCTTGAGCTAAATCCTCTGCTTCATCTAATACTCGGCATTTCAAGGCAGTTTCATCTTCAAACCCAGGATTATATGAAAAGTCAGCATTGTAAACAACCAAAGTAACTTCATTCACATTTGCTTTTGTATCTTCTTCATGACTTGATAGTAATAACCGATCCCGGGTCTTGATAACCGTGCCTCCGGCAGTTGTAACCAAGTTTAGAAGATCAGCTTTATAAGTTGACAAAAAGTCCCCAATGAAGTAGAAATTCAAGTTGTTGAAAAGCTTTGGGGCCTGCAAAAACATAATGTTCAGTTCCTTGCACCAAAATCACATCAACAGATTACATGAAATAATTAAGCAATTATCCACTAATTTATTATTGATCTTACATTATTTTTAACTCTTAATCTCCCTTCTTTAGGGCCTCCATAAGAACCATGGTTGTCAAGAAGAACTTCATACGGTTCTTCGTTCACAAGCTTTCTAGCTTCCATACAAGCTTTTACCCCTGAAAACAAACCAAATGCGTTCAAGACAAATCCTAAATCTAACATCAGCTACTATGGCTAAAAAGATTTATACAGAGTAACAAAAACCTTACATTCCATTGTAAGAATCCATTTTCCATGCAAAATGGCCATTAACAGTTTATATGTTCTTGCGCATGCACCTTCTGAATCTGTGGCGGCAATCACATGAGTGACATTATTTCTGAATATTGACACTATTGCACCACTGCTGCTTGCAAAATCAACGAGATCAAACTGCATTTTAATGTTATTGATTATTAAAGATGAATGAAAACATATATAATTCTGATAAGCCTAACCAAAGCACGAAGATGTAATAAGACAGTTTTCTGGAATAAAGAAACAAACTCAAACATATGAACAAGGTTTAAAAGTACGGAACCGTGCCTCGAGGCGTTTTCCCTTCGCCTCCCGAGGCGGAATTAAAAAATAAATATTAAAATTATATATCTTATAAAAATAAAATACCAACCAATTTCATCATCAGATTCATCAAAAACACACATAAAACGACATGAAATACACAAAAAATCAAAACACACATCAAAATCCCCTGAGGTGCAGCTTTTCTTAGTGCCTCAATCCTGTGAGGCGCACATACAAAAATAACCCCCTGAGGCGCGCCTCAGACTCGTTTTTTGGGCTTTTCGCCTTGAGGCGCGCCTCGAGGCGCATGCCTGAACCGTTTTTTTAAACCATGCATATGAAAGTTCAAGTGCAATAACAACAACACTGGCTTATATAGCCATGAGAAGTACAACGGAAACAAAGAAAAACTCAAACGAAAGATTAACAACCACCACAAACTTAGGACTGACTCACCGCTAACTTAAGACTCGTTCAAAAATATCAACTAACTCAAACGTGCAGCTAAACTCAGTCAATATGACCGTTATTTTACCCCAACAACATAATCGTGTTCATGCTGTCAACAAACTATAAGAGAATTGCCAAATTTCAGTAATAATTAGTTTTGTACACCAACCTTTTCATCTGAAGAAAGACCTGAACCACATAACACCAAATTCTTTCCATAACTCGACAATGTTTTGCTAGGATTCAGATGTTTAGATATTTTGCGATCAGAATGACAGAAATCACAAAACAAATTAGCATTTCTTTTTCTAAATGAATAAAAGCTAATATAAACAAAATATAATATATATATGACAGATGATACCCTTTCTCAGTGTCTTTCTTCCCAGATTTTGCCTTCTCTTCACTTGGAAACTTTTCAGATGCATGCTCTGGGCACAGCAACAAAAAGTCATCCTAACATTGGTACAAATAAAAAAACAATGAGCATAATTCTAAGGGACAATTTCATATATACCATGTGAAACTGGATATATCATATAGCCCTTCAAAATAGTTAAAATATCAAATATACCCAATTCATTGAGTACAATTTAATAAAGGACCATTTTACCCTTATTCCTCTAAAACTTTAAAATTTCATATATGCCCATCTTCAAGTTCAATTTTTTAGAGTCCAAAACCTTTTACTCGTTTTTAACTTAATATATTTTTTTACTAATATTTTTCTAAAAAAATTATATTAAGGTTTCTTGCTTTCTTTTATATCTTACATACATGATTAATGCAATAATGCATGGGTTCAATTAACAATGGGTTTGACTAACATATCGTTATTCACTAACGGGTTTATGAATGTGATAATGCATATAAGGCTACAAGGTATGGGGCGTCATCTCCATGCCACCTCAGCCAAAAAAGATCAGCAGCGCCCCGCATAACCATACCGTGGGCGCATTAAGGGGGTGCTATTGAAGGGTTGTGGTTGCAATGGCGAGCAATAGCGAGATGTATGTGTGTGAAGGAGGGGGGGCGCTATTGATGGGATGGGGCTTTATCCCATACCCTCAATGTTAAAAGGGGGCGCTATTGATGAGGTGGAGCTGAGGTGGCACAATGGAGCCCCTAGGGGCTCTATTCCATACCCTCCAGCCTAACTAAGTTAACTAATAATATGTGAAGCTGGGTAGTATTTACAAGGATGACAAACAAATTAAAGGGATGAACTAATTTATTATATTTAAAGCTAGGTCCCTGGTTCCAATTTATCTGATGAATGAGATAAACTAATTAATTTTCAAAGGATGACAATCAAAGCTAGAAAACTAACTAATTTTCAAAGTCACATGTGGTATGCTCCAGTAGCGGAACCAAATCGGGTACGCGGTTCGTGCATTTCTAAAATTCGGTACGAGAGGGGGTAGGTTCATTCGGTACGCAGTACGGTGTACCATATAGTTTGGTACGGCGAATCATATACAAAACAGTTTCCAATAGATTTTTTCAAAAATTTTCCAATTCAAATATCACATTTCATAATCATATCAAAAGCATTTCATAATCATAAGTTCATAAATTTATAAATACAGGAGTGTGAATTTGGCGCCATAGTAAAACAGCGGGAAAAACCTGTTCACATACCGTAGGAACCGAAAAGTCCGCAATTAAATTGCGTCAATGTCCAATTTTAGGTTTGAATCTGCCTTTTTGTTTTTGGTACGCGTATCGGATCATTCCAAAACACCGACTTAATCAATCGGGTACGCGATATTTAGTGATTTGGGTCGAATTTGTTTAAAATCGGGTACGCACTAATTTCTCGATCCGTATCGCGAACCCATGGCGTTCGGGTCGCTTTTGTACCTGATTCCAGTACGTGCGATCCGATTCGCGAAACGCAGGTGTGCAGCGAATCCTGTGACTATGCCATTAACACCAGACTTGCTTACAGGTGTATCAGATTTCCAAATAAAAACCAGAATTAGGGTTAAAAATTCATTAACGGTAGATATTTGTCAAGTTTGGGAGGGTATATATGATATTAATCCTCATTATAACAGCAGATACCCAAACAGTGCAGAAATGGTTACTTACATCCCATCTGCAACCAGGAATGTCATATGCACAAGGCACGTGGTAAGTTTTTTCGCATGACACCTTATAGCAGCCAAGACCAGCTCCCTTTTTACCACAACTGCTGCATTTTAGATCGTTTGCCCTTTTGATTTCTGATTCTAGGTTCTTGATAAATCCATTCTTAAAATAAATCTTAGGAGTCCTGCAAATATAAAATATTACTTCTAGTGTTCCCACACCAAAGAGTTTTATGGAGTCTATCTATTAACTATAGTCAAAAGCATACCAGCTTACGCATGTTAAATGAACATGTATAACGTTGGAGAAATTATCCACATTTCCTGTTACTTCCTTCCCTTGAGCATACGCCACAAACGGTCCACTCCCCTAAACAATGAACAAACCAAACAAGGTATTCTACACACGCATTCTTCAACGAATACATCATTTACGAAATACATGAAAGTTGGGTTTTGAAACACACCTCTGTCTGCTTAGATGAATGGCAGAAGGCACAACGACGCTGCTCCGTAACAACAAATGTCTGCCCACCAGAAGAACCCAAACCATTGGTCTGTGGGTGGCTATTTATTTTCATTTTCGCATCATTCCGTTTATTGATCGTTTTCTTTTGCCTTTTTCCATCAATGGTTTGACGTTTAACGCACGAATCACCACGTCTCTTTGGTGCTGAACTCTGGAAACAATAACCAGGCTTGCTATAGCATTATGAAACATTTCAAACCAAGTTTTATGACTTGCAGAAAAAAATAATAATAATAATAAATAACAAAATATAAACAACCACACATTACACATATACATACTAATATTTGCTCCAAACTACTCATGCAAACTAAAATGTAACCGCATTAAACAAAATAAATAAATATGTAGCCATATTAAACAAAATAATTAAAGATATAAATGATGTTAGAGTAGTGAGATACATAAATACATCACAAGGGGATGGATAATCAGAAACATCAATACTTGTTAAAGCGTTTCTTACCTTATCGGTAGCCATTGAAGTATTATAGACGACAATCCAACACGAAATCGTAATGCGCTTCGTTTAGGGATTCAAGGCGTCATCGTGTTCTGGAATCGTAATGCGCTAACGGTAGTCGATCAAACTCAGTAACTGTGTTTTCGTAGTGTTATTAGACAGATATCCGTATAATTTGGTTAATAGGGTTCTGCTAATACTCGTTTCATATCTGTACTTCACCCATGGCCCGAGCCTAAGCCTGAAATACAAAGCTTGTTTAGACGCGACTAAATGAACCCAAACAAAATTTTAGTTTTTTTACATATAATATAACAATGATGATAACATTTGTGAGTCGAGCTCGTGTCAAGCTTCAGCTCATCTAAGCGACGTTGAAGCAAGCTCGAGCCGAGCTTTTAGCTCGTTTAAGATTGATTGTTCTCAAAATAGCTTGAGCCGAGTCGAGCCGAGCTTGAGCTTTGGGTTCTACTCGCGAGCTCGAGCTCAAAGAAGTAGGTATAACGTTCTGTATTTTTGTACTTTCTATATTTGGAAATTTGTATTCGAATTTCATTTCCAATCTTGTAACCCGAGACTCGATCATAATGGAAACAAGTATTTGATAATTGATTTTTTAGCAACTATGGCTATTGCAGATGTAAATAATATTAGAGGTGATCAAATTACTATCTAAACTTTATAAAACATGTGGTATATATGCATTATTAATCAAGAAAAAATATAAACTAATTCATGTCAATTCATCCCCATGATCAGAACCAATATACAACCCAAAAATATGTAGCTTGCTTATAATGCGCAACAATCAGCACGCATACAACCCAAAACCAGGGCCGGTCCAACGTTTTTGGAGGCCCTAAGCGAAGTAAAAAGTTGGGGCCCTTGTGAGACTTGAACCTAAATAAAAATATCAAACCACAAAATTGTTTTTTTATGGTTACTGATCAATCGCAAATTGCACCATCAGCAGCATTTGATTATCCATAGTTTCTCCCCCATCGGCACCATTGGCAGAGGATGCATAATTGCGTTCAAGAAAAAGAGACCTAGTAACTTATGGATTCAAGAAATTTCGCCAATAATTCTTCAAGTTTTGGGTGTAGACCATTTATTCATTTGGGTCATTATATGTTTGTTCATCTAGGCCAAATACACATACACATGTAATATATGAAAAAAAAATTGGAGGCTCCTATTTTTTTGGTGGCCCTAGGCCTTCGCCTAGAATGATAAGTCTATCGTGCCCAAAACACCCAAAAACATGTATGCAAGTTAGCTTTTAAACCACGAGCCTATTAGATACAGTTAGTGCCTTGGTATAGAAGGTTGTAAACCACAAGCAATTGAGTCCAAAATCCATATATGGGGAACAACCTGACGCCCGACTTCTTGAGCTAAATCCTCTGCTTCATCTAATACTCGGCATTTCAAGGCAGTTTCATCTTCAAACCCAGGATTATATGAAAAGTCGGCATTGTAAACAACCAAAGTAACTTCATTCACATTTGCTTTTGTATCTTCTTCATGACTTGATAGTAATAACTGATCCCGGGTCTCAATAACTGTGCCTCCGGCAGTTGTAACCAAGTTTAGAAGATCAGCTTTATAAGTTGGCAAAAAGTCCCCAATGAAGTAAAAATTCAAGTTGTTGAAAAGCTTTGGGGCCTGCAGAGACATAATATTCAATTCTTTGCACCAAAATCACATCAGCAGATCTATACATGAAATAATTAAGCTTTGATCTTACATTGTTTTGAACTCTTAATCTCCCTTCTTTAGGGCCACCACAAGAACCATGGTTGTCAAGAAGAACTTCATATGGTTCTTCTTTCACCAAATGTCCAGCTTCCGTACAAGCTTTTATCCCTGAAAACAAACCAAACGTGTTCAATAAAATCCCAAATCCAACATCAATTACTAGGGCTAAAAGATTTCTACAGTGAAACGAAACCTTACATTCCATTGTAAGAATCCATTTTCCATGCAAAATGGCCATTAAGATTTTATATGTTCTTGTGCATGCACCTTTTGAATCTGTGGCAGCAATCACATGGGTGACATTATTTTTGTATATCGACACTATTGCACCACTGGTACTTGCAAAATCAACGAGATCAAACTGCATTTTAATGTTACTGATTAGTAAACAAACTATGAGAGAATTGCCAAATTTCAGTAATAAAAAGTTTTGTACACCAACCTTTTCATCTGAAGAAAGACCTGAACCACATAGCACCAAATCCTTTCCATAATTCGACAATGTTTTGCTAGGATTCAGATGTTTAGATATTCTGCGATCAGAATGACAGAAATCACAAAACAAATTAGCATTTCTTTTTCTAAATGAATAAAAGCTAATATAAACAAAATATAATATATATTTGACAGATGATACCCTTTCTCAATGTCTTTCTTCCCAGATTTTGCCTTCTCTTCACTTGGAAACTTGCAAGATGCATGCTTTGGACACAGCAACAAAAAGTCATCCTAACATTGGTACATATAAAAAAAAACAATGAGCATAATTATAACGGACAATTTCATATATACCCCTACATAGTTTGAAAATATCAAATATACCTAAGCGAAACTGGAAATATCATATATGCCCTTACAAAATAGTTAAAATATCAAATATACCCAATTCATTGAGTACAATTTAATAAAGGACCATTTTACCCTTTATTCCTCTAAAACTTTAAAATTTCATATATGCCCTCTTTAACTTCAAATTTTTAGCGTCCGAAACCTTTTACTTGTTTTTAACTTAATATATTTTTTTACTCATAAACAATATTTTTCTAAAAATATTATATTTAAGTTTCTTGCTTTCTTGTATAACTTACATACATGATGAATGCAATAATACATGGGTTCAATTAACACGGGTTCAACTAACATATTGTTTTTCACTAACAGGTTTATGAATGTGATAATTCATATAACTATGTTAACTAATATGTGAAGCTGGGTAGTATTTACAAGGATGACAAACAAATTAAAGAATAAACTAATTTATTATATTTAAAGCTAGGTCCCTGGTTCCAATTTACAAATGCGATAAACTAATTAATTTTCAAAGGATGACAGTCAAACCTAGAAAACTAACTAATTTTCAAAGTATTGGGCTGGCCATTAACACCAGACTTGCTTACAGGTGTATCAAATTTCTATATAAAAAACAGAATTAGGGTTAGAACAAATTGAATGGAGAGGGGTAGAATCGTCATTAATTAAAAATTCATTAAAGATAGGTATATACGAAATTTTTAGTTTTGGTTGGGTATATAGAAATTTGTCAAGTTTGGGAGGGTATATACGATACGATATTAATCCTAATTATAACAGCAGATACCCAAACTGTGCAGAAATCATTACTTACATCCCATCTGCAATCAGGGATGTCATACGCACAAGGCACGTGGTAAGTTTTTTGGCATAACTTCCTACAGCAGCCAAGACCAGCTCCCTTTGTACCACAACTGCTGCATTTTAGCTTGTTTGCCCTTATGATCTCTGATTCTAGGTTCTTGATAAGTCCATCTTTAAAATAAATCATAGGAGTCCTGCAAATATAAAATGTTACTTCTAGTGTTCTGTTGATGCATTGTGTATGTAGCTAGTGATTAGTGATAACGTATATCTTTAGGTCGTTGTGTAAACGTTTAAGTTTGTATTTGTTTGACTTTTGTGTGAGTTGACCAAAGTCAAACGACATCCTCCTGTCGTTTAACTTGGTCTGAATGTTCCAAACGAAATGTGTAGAACCAAACAACATTGGTAGTTGTTTGGCTTAGACAAACGACATGGAGTTGTAGCTTAGATGTTGATGTCGTTTTGCTTATACCAAATGACAATGAGTGTCGTTTATCTTTGTGCCCAAACGACATGCCTTGACATTTGGTCTTTGGACATGGTGCTTTGTCGTTTGGATGCCTGCCGTATTAGTATAAATACATCAGGTTGTCTTTTGAATAAGATAGGTTGAATGAGCAGTGTGTTGGAGAGTTTTTGGGAGTGTTCTTCATTGTATAATTTGTAGCAAAACTCTACCAAAATCAATACATGAAAACATATTGAGTATATCTTGTGCTATTGATTATCATATTGCTTGGTTTGTGATCTAACTTGGATTCCACACTTGTTATTGCATTTCATAACAAGAAATCATTGTTGTTCAAGATCGAATCTGGGCCTGCATGTTCCCACACCAAAGAGTTTTATGGGAGACTATCTATGTATCCTCTTACGGTAGTCAAAAGCATACCAGCTTACGCATTTTAAATGAACATGTATAACGTTGGAGAAGTTATCTGCATTCCCCGTTACTTCTTTCCCTTGAGCATACGCCACAAACGGTCCACTCCCCTACACAATTAACAAAACAAACAAGGTAATCTACACGCACATTCTTCAACGAACACATCATTTACAAAATACAAGAAAGTCCGGTTTTTAAACACACCTCTGTCTGCTTAGAAGAATGGCAGAAGGCACAAGGACTCTGCTCCAAAACAACAGATGTCTGCCCACCAGAAGAACCCAAACCATTGGTCTGAGGGTGGTTATTTATTTCCATTTTCGCATCATTTCGTTTATCGAACGTTTTCTTTTGCCTTTTTCCGTCAACGGTTTGACGTTTAACTCCCGAATCACCATGTCTCTTTGGTGAATTTCTTGCTGAACTCTGGAAACAATAACCAGGCTTGTTACAGCATTATGAAACATTTCAAACCAAGTTTTATGACATGCAGAAACAAAAAATATAATAATAAACAAATCACAAAATATAAACTACCACACATGAGAGTAGGGCTACAAACGAACCGAACGAACATGAACTGTTAGGAAATATATGTGTTCATGAACACTTACCGAACGAGATTTTATGTTCGTGTTCGTTTGTTAATTTTAGGCAACGAAGGAAAACGAACGTCAATGAACACAAATGGGCACAAATTAATGTTCATGAACACAAATGGAAACATACGAACACAAACAAGCGTTTGTCAACAAAGTATATAATACACTAACATTTATTAAATATTTTATCTGTCTGAATTTTGAAGTATTCAAACACAATCGAACACGTTACTGAACGTTCACGAACATAAAGGAACGAACGCGGCCTCTGTTCATGTTCGTTCATTTAACTAAATGGACGAAATTTCTTGTTCGTGTTCATTTGTTTAATAAACGGATAAATACAATGAACTTCCAGCCAAACGGTTCACGAACTGTTAGCCGAACGTGTGGTTCATTTGCTAACATTTGCTCCAAATTACTAAAATGTAGGCACATTAAAGAAAATAAAGAAATATATAAATGATGTTAGAGGAAACAGAGTAGTGAGAGGATAATGACAAATGCATACATGAATGTTTTGTTAATGTTCACCCTAGAGAGAGTAGCAAATAACATTATTATTAGATTACTACTGAAACTGTAACATAAGCGTTTCTCACCGCCCTAGGGTTGCCACCATCGGTAGCCATTAAAGACGACGATCAAAAACGAAATCGGAAATTTGGGATTCAAGGCATCATCGTGTTCTCCAATCGGGTTTTCATTTTGGTAAAATGCTGATGGAATAACATCTCTCGCAGTCGATCAAACTCGGTTACTGTATTTTCAGGCTAGAAGAAGAAGACAGATATCCGTATAATTTGCTTTTGATAGGGTTCTGCTACTAAATAATCATTGGGATCCCATAATCATTTCCTATCTTACTTTGTTACTTTACTCTTTTGGGCCGTTATGAGACACGTGTTGCGCCACGTAATAGAGAGGCTTTATCGGATGTTATATCACTAGAGCCCGTAGTCATAAAACCCTACCTTATCATTACTCATTTTATTAATTTTCAATTTTTAATTAATTTCTAACTTTATTAAATTAAAAACCATTTCATTAAATAAAAAAAAAGCATTACAATAAAATAAAAAAGAAGTCATATCATCTCGCGTCCATTCTTTGAGGTGAACCCTAAATATCCTCTCGCGTCTATTTTTTGCTTAAAGAAGTCATACTTAGCTTCCAAATCATTATTAATGCACAAAAATAACATTTGTCTCATCCGAAACCGCCGTCTAAAAACATTGGGTCCATGAACCGGTGTGGGATCAAAATAGTCTTTCATCAATCGCTCGTTCGCGGCTTCACGATCTCGTAAGATAAAGGTGCACCTCAAAATGGGGCGTGGAGGAGAACGCCGAACGTGTTCCGTTGCTTGTATCGCGGGAGTTCATGCACTCGTAACCGCTTCTTCCTCCTCCGCGATTTCTTCGGGTGAAAAAAATATTCGGTAAATATCAGTGAACGAATCTTCCGATGGGGAACCCATTATTTTTTTAGAAGAAAGTGGGAGTAATTTCTAGATTTTTATAAAAAAAAAAAGGTAGAGAAGAGAGAATGAGAGTGTGATGAATTTAAAAAAAAGGAGATATGAGGAGTATTTATAGATATTAAAAATGAATTAAATTTTTTAAATTTTCTGACCCTTGTAACGGTCCTTTTTGAATTCTTCTTCCTCTCACGCCACGATAGACGTAGCGACTTCATCAAAAATCACCCCATAGCGCCCCCTGTTTCGGTGTTGGGCGGCGCTATAGAGCATCGTCGCCCTCTTCCCTGTTATAAGACGCCCCATTACACATGATCTTACAAACTATTCATTTCATCTCTCAATTCTTACTTAACACTAGTGGGACTTTTACGTGTTTCGCTACGGTTTCCGATCATTAGTCGTCCGGTTCATTGCACTAAATTGATGTTAAGAAAAGAAATTGATAAAAGTTAAAATCACAAATAAAAATATGTTTAATATTAAAAGTATATATAATAAACTATTATACTATTAAAATAATAGAATATTAATAAAGTTATATATTATTATAAAAATGAAATCAATAAAAAATAAAAGGATAATGGACGTCATTTTATAAATAAGATATCATACGGTATTGGTATTGATGTTGTTCGAATGGTATCAAAAAATTGTTGGTCCTGATTGTTTTAATCGTAACAAAGAGGGGTTCTATGCGACACTTTGAACATGAAAATCAATCAACTGATAGTTTTTCAATGTTTAACTCGTATTGATATTGAGTCAAAATCTATCCTCTAATTAGAATCATACAAACACTTGGTGGGTGTGTGGGTTAGCTTATTTTGGAACAACTTTTAACTTATTGACTTATAATAAGTTAATAAGTTGGTTTTTAGTGGGTGTTTGGGTTAACTTATTGACTTATAATGAGTTTTTGTGTGATGAAAAGTAAAAAAGTAAAAGTCAGGAAATCCTGACTTATTGACTTATAATAAGTAGAAGTTAAAAAGGAGAAAAAGAAGGAATCCCAAACACCCCTTTGACATGACAAATCAACCAGACATACTCTAAACCTAACTTGTCATTCTATAACAAACTAAAATCGAATAAAGACTCTAGATAAAGGTGTTTTAAGAACAAATATGAAAACCCTAAATCTAAAGCTCAAGAATAACTCTAGAGGACTATAAACGTTCTTTTGAAATTACATGTAGTTTTTTAACTACATACTGTAAACTTAACTGTATTCCTTGAATGATAAAGAATAATACAAGACCTATAAATAATACAATCAGAGAAGATATATACGGTAACTAACTAAATGAGAATCACTCAAATCCTAACAAACAATATTATACAAATATACGAAATACACATGCCGATAATATGAGATATTATCGGTTAACAGTCCCCCGCAGTTGAAGCCGTAGTTGTGCGGAGGCATAAATTGGAGCAAAACCGTTGAAACAGGTGTTTTGGTAATCCCTTGGTGAAGATGTCCGCATACTGATAGTCGGCCGGAACATGGAGAACTTTGATCGTGCCAAGGCGGACTTTCTCTCGAACAAAATGGATATCCAGTTCTATGTGTTTTGTTCGTTGGTGTTGTACCGGATTCTCGGCTAGATATATTGCTGAAATGTTATCGCAATAAACAATGGAAGCATGTCTAACCGGTACGTGTAGCTCGAGAAGGAGATTACGGATCCAGCTGAGTTCGGATACAGCGTTGGCAACTCCCCTGTACTCTGCCTCGGCACTAGACCGAGAGATGGTAGGTTGACGTTTAGAAGACCAAGAGACGAGGTTGCCTCCCATGAACACGCAATATCCCGAGGTCGATCTTCGAGTGTCTGGACACCCGCCCCAATCAGCATCAGAATAGGCAGTGAGAGTGGTTGACGAGGAGGGTGAAATAAGAAGACCATGTGACAAAGTGCCTTTGATATAACGTAATATCCGTTTCAGCAGTTGAAAGTGTGGGTCACGTGGGGCGTGCATGAATAGACATATTTGCTGAACTGCATACGAGATGTCTGGGCGAGTGATGGTAAGGTAATGCAAAGCGCCAACCAAACTTCTGTATAAGGAACTGTCCGAGAACGGGGCACCAGCCGTGGCACTTAACTTAGAGCCGGCCTCAACAGGTGTACTAACGGGTTTACAATTCAACATTTTAGCTCGTGAGAGTATGTCCGTTGCATATTTGGATTGAGATAAGAACAAACCATTCTTTTGTTGCTGAACCGCTATGCCAAGAAAGTGGTGTAACGAGCCGAGATCGGTCATGTTGAATTCAGTAGAAGGGGACTTGATGATGCTGTTTAATAAGGAAGTACTTGAGGCCGTAAGGATTATGTCATCAACATACAAGAGCAAATATGCCATTTGATCACCTTTCTTGTACACAAATAAGGATGTGTCACATGTACTACTTTTGAAACCGCACCGCGACAAGTATCCTGCAAAACGTTGATACCAAGCACGTTGTGCTTGTTTAAGACCGTAGAGAGAACGGTTAAGCTTGCAAACATGTTTCTGGTGTGCCGAAGAGGTAAATCCTGGAGGCTGGAACATATAAACCGTCTCTTTGAGGTGACCGTGCAAAAATGCATTTTTGACATCAAGTTGATTAATGGACCACCCTTTTGAAATTGCGAGACTTAATACGGTGCGAATTGTTGTCGGTTTTACCACCGGACTAAAAGTCTCGTCATAATCTACGCCCACGGTTTGGATTTTACCGTTAACAACAAGTCTTGCTTTGTGTCGTTCTAATGTGCCATCGGCATGAACCTTATGCTTGAAGAGCCACATGCACCGAATGATCGGTGCGTCAGTCGGACGCGGTACTAATTCCCACGTATTATTTGCCAATAGAGCTTCATATTCGTTTGTCATGGCATTTTTCCAGTTTGGGTCCGAGAGGGCGATGAGATGAGACTTTGGTAATGGGGAAATAGAAGGAGAGGTGACGGGTGTTAAGAGACATGGGATGGCGAGGTTTAAAGATTCCGGATTGTGACCGGGCTTGCATGGGGTGGGTCGATATAGGAGGTGGGGGTTGAGGGGATGGTGGAAGTTCGATGTGGGGTTCCACAGTGGGTGGGCTCGGTTGGTTCGGATTAGGTGGGGACCCGGGAGATGGGTCTAATGAAGAAGTGGGGTGTGGGCCGAGAATGGAGGGGGAGTTATTTAGGCCGAGGGTGTGGGGTGGTGATGGGCTGGTAGCGTGAAGTGGTCCATGGTTGTGGGAATTAATAGGTGAGTGTGGACCAAGATGGGAGGAGTGATTTGGGCCGTGAGGAGGGGTAGGAGGTGAGGAAGGTGTTGGGCCATTCGGGTTGGCAGAGTTGGCAGTTGGGTGAGGAGTAGGTTGAGTAAAGATTATAGGGGAGGGATCTAGGAAAGAGTGTGTGGGTGGGGGTGTAGATAGGTTGGCGAAAGGAAATTTGGTTTCGTCGAAGGTTACGTATCGGGAGAAGATGGTTTTACCGGTGGAGATTTCGAGATACCGGTACCCGCGATAGTTAGCCGGGTAACCGAGGAAGACACAAGGAGTGGAGCGAAACGCAAGTTTGTGAGGATGAGTGGCGGAAAGATTGGGAAAGCATAAACAACCAAAGACTCGAAGATGGTTATAGGAGGGTTGACTAAGGTATAGGCGAGCGGTTGGTGTTTGGTTATGGTGAAGTTTGGTAGGAAGAATGTTATGGAGGTATGAAGCCGTGTGCAAAGCTTCAACCCAAAACGTGGACGGGAGACGAGCATGAGTGAGGAGAGCAAACATTATTTCGTTAATACGACGGATCATGCGCTCGGATTTACCATTTTGTTGAGAGGTATGGGGGCAAGAGAAACGGATTTGGATACCGTTTTGGGTTGTAGAGTTTTTGAAATTGGTGTTGTCAAATTCACCTCCCATGTCACATTGAAAGGATTGAATTGGGAGGTGGAATTGAGTCTTGACAAATTGGTGAAAATGGGTGAATTTAGTGAATGTTTCGGACTTAAATTTTAACGGGTAGACCCATGTAAATTGTGTGTAATCATCCGTTAAAACCATATAGTACTTGTAACCTGCATGACTCAAAATTGGAGAAGTCCATAAATCACAATGTAATATTGAAAATGGTAACAAAGTACGATTAGTAGAATACGAAAAAGGCAAACGTTTATGTTTCGACAATTGACACGACTCGCAAACAGGTGGAGTCTTTATTTTAGTACTCGAAATAAAATGCTTAGAACTAATAAACTCCATGACGGGTTGACCCGGGTGTCCAAGCCGATCATGCCAAAAAGGAGAGTCTTTAGTCGAAGCGAAACAAGCAGTTGCGGAAGCAGGTGGAGTGAGCGGATAGAGGTCACTGGTACTGTTGTGACGACTCAGGATCGTGCCATCCTTGAAATCCTTCACAGTAAAGCCAAAGGGGTCAAACTCAATAGAAGTCCAATTATCAACATTGAACTTACGAACCGAAATAAGATTTTTAATAAAATTGGGATTATAAAGGACCGATTTAAGGTGTAAAGGTTTAGAAGGTGAATTTATAGATGTGGAACCCGAACACAAAACTGGAATGCTATTACCATTTCCAACAAATATTGACGATATTGGTGAATACGAGGAAAAAATATTAAGTTTTCCGTGATCAAAGGTCACGTGAGAGGACGCAGCTGTATCAAAATGCCATTGATCATTTCTAGAGTCCATGGATAGAGAATTAACAGCTGCAGCTAACTGAGTGGGCTCGAGTGGGTCTGTCTCGGTAATGTGGGCCTGGGCCTGCTGCTGTCTTGATGAACCTGGCCTGTTGGAGGATTGCAAAGTGGGCCTGTTGTCATATGGAGGAGCCCAAGCTTGTGTGGGATAAGGGCACGGTGGCGGGGCCCAGTAGGGTGGGTAACCAGGTGGTGGAGGCCAGACATGAGCATATGGCGGCTGTGGGTATGACCAGTTTGAGGCTTGGTTGTATCCCCGCTGATTGTTGCGACCCGACCTGTTAGAATCCCGACGTGACTGCGAATCCCGATTATATGAGCGACGAGGCTGTGAGGGAGCATTCCGTGGTTGGGAAGGCGGCTGGTTTCGGGTGTTTTCTGGTGGAGGATTAACAGCAGCAGCCACCACAGGAGTCGGTGAAAGTGAGTCACGGGCGGCGATGCGTTGAGCCTCCGAGTGAAGCTGATTACAAGCATTTTCCCACGTGGGAAGACTTTGGTTAAGTATCGATGCCGTGGTGTCATACTCTCGTGGAAGTCCTTTAATTAGATGAAGGATTCGTTGTGTATTGTTGAGCGGGCAATCAACAGCGGCTAGTTGATCCGAGAGATCCCGGACACGTTGACAGTAGGCTTGCAAACTAGGCATGGATGCCAAGGTGAGGTTGGAAAGTTCCAACTGTAATGCGGCAGCGCGGGATGCTTTGTTGTTGAGAAACAGGTTCTGCATCCGAACCCATGCTTCATGAGCGGTGGATTCACTCTCCAAAACACGAACCAAGAATTCATTACTTAGGGTGCCGTATATCCATTGTAATACGACAACATCAATTTTCTTCCACGACGGATAGTCCGGTGAGTCTTTAGCAGGTGGCGTGGTGCCGTCAATGTGGTCGAGAACCTCATAAACGGTGGCGTGTAGGGTGAAGAGTTTCACCCACGTAGGGTACGAAACTTCGACATCATCAAGGACATGGACTTTGTGCTGGATGTTGGTAACGGTATAGACTGGGTGAAGGGTCTGGGACTTTGATTCGGCTTTATCAGTCATAGTGAGAAACGAAAAAAAAAACAAGAAAGTGAAGGTTGGAAGGTCGTGGCGAGATCGAAATCAAAGCCAGAAGGATGATACCATGTAAACTTAACTGTATTCCTTGAATGATAAAGAATAATACAAGACCTATAAATAATACAATCAGAGAAGATATATACGGTAACTAACTAAATGAGAATCACTCAAATCCTAACAAACAATATTATAAAAATATATGAAATACACATGCCGATAATATGAGATATTATCGGTTAACACATACCTGGGGATTTTCATTGACTTCGTATAATATTTTAATCACAAATCTTCATTTTGTATCATATAAGTGTTTATAAAACAAGTTTGAGATTTCACAAATACAATCTTTAGAGATGGCCAATAGTCCGATAGTTGATCTAGTATGAGATTACAAAGGGTGTGAATAAGAGGAGTTAACAATTAAGGTTAAAACACAAAGAGTGAAAATGCCCAAACTTTTAGTTCAAGATCCACAATGAACCACATGTAAGGGATTGAAAATCCTTAGATAATTTCAAGGTAGGTCCGTTCTCGAAAGAAAAAAAAAAAAACAAAAGAAACATTTGTTACATATATGTGTGTGATCCGTCAATTGATGGTGGTTATGAGAGTGATCAAAACGTGTTTCTATCATCTCCGGTCGATTAGAAGTGAGAATCCACCTTTACGTAACTTTTCCCCATTTTCAGAAAGTTTTGGAAATAGATGATTTTTTTTAAAGTTGAAATATGTATGATATCAACTTAGGAACATCCTATTATGATTACAACATTTGGGGTAGTTTTAATTTTGATTATATAACCTAACCAAGATTATGATTATGCGAGTTATTAAGTTAACATGTTCTATGTTGATCAACATTGCAATTGGATGAGAACTCGTGTTATAAACATCAATTAATGGTGAAAATTGATTGAAATAACAGTTGTAAATTATTCACATGAAAATTCAAGTTTAAATTGCAAGAATTGTAATTTTAACAAGATTGCAGGTGTTGTTTACCGATCCTAAAAAATCTAAGAATCATTGTTGAATAAAAATATAAACTTGGATTTTTAAATATATGGATGAGTATGTAACATCTTTTACTTGTATTAGTTGACTAGTAAGATAAATAAAGTTAAAAATTTCGTTTCTATTATTTTTGTGCGTTATATATACCTCATGTATTATAGGTCGTTGTGAACCATACTAATTTTGATGACCCACTGTATACTTTTCTTTTTTTAACGGACAACTAAATCACCGGATAAGCATACTCGGATGCCCTCAATTGAGCAAATGCATCCCCTTCTTCATAAGGGTCAGAGTCGGATGCATACCCGGGCCACCAGTTTCGGGGAAAACCCATCCGTCCGAAGGCCCACAGCGGTAAAACCCGATTCGGCTCGGTTTCGAACTGGCGACCTCCTGAGAGGTCTGGTTCTAAACTTCATTGCCACCACCAATGTCCTTAAAGTGATGCTAGTGGGAGTTGAACTTAGGACTCCTTAAGAAAAGAAACTACGTAACTAACCACTAGACTAACTTGTCAAGATGACCCACTAAAAAGTAAAAACACCATATAGAAGCGAAAAGTTTATTTTTATTATTAAAAAATAAGATAAAGCCTAAGTTGGGTTTTAACGAGTATACATTCTTAATTGGGCCTTAAAAATGAAACAGTTTAGCCCAGTACTGATAGCGGTAAAATTCAGTAACATTATGGTAAACGTGAAATGTGTATTGGTATTTAAGATGCTGCTAATAACCCAACACTTGAGGACGGTAGGCCCTTGTTTAATACCCAACCCAAGGGACCTGGTGTACCAACGATTTGGATTTATATATTATCAAAAGTTGTTGAAATGTTTTAAGTTCAGTTCAGCTTTATATTTCAAATTATAAGTGTTGTGTTTTATATCTAACTATCTAATAAGATGTTAGTTTTAATATTTGCGTTTGGTTTAATTTGAGATTGGGCCTGGATTTCTCATCAAAGGCTAGTTGGGCTGTGAGCTGGAAAAGGAATCAACTGAGCTTCACAGTTGCTAGTGGACTTTGCAGCTTGTAGTGGTATTTGAGATTCCGGCTCATTTGGAGGTGACAAGTAGAGGTGTAAAAAAAGGGTTTTAGAACTGAAACCGTTATTTTTTAACCTTTTTTTTAACCCGGGTTCAACTTGAACCGAACCGACGGTTTGTATACCTGCCGGTATTCTTGATATTTGAAACCGTTTTTTTTTTTTTTTTTTTTTTTTGCCCTAATCGGTTTTTAACTGAACCGTATCGACTAGTACCAGTTCAGCATCCCACTATGTAAAACCGGTTAAAAAAACCGAACCGGTTTTTTTAAACCGTTTTTTCGACACACACAAAAAAAAACTAGTTCTGTTAAAAACCAGACCGATTTAAAAAAAAAAAACCACAGATTTGTACACCTATAGTGAGAAGATAGAAAGGTGTTAGGTGCAATAAGGGTTTTCTCTCGTGGTGTTCTTGTTGGATCTCACTCTCAATACGTCTGATTCATGAGTTCTGAATAGGTGTTTGAGTGTTGGTATTGTTGATTCATCATATTGATGATAATCTTGTGATTTGTGTTGATTGTAGTTGTGTATTTTGTAAAACTCAATTTATAGTGATTTCTAGGAATAACACATATGGTTTGGCCGGGTAAATTCTTGTGTGATATCTTTCGGTTTCTGATATTTGTAGTACGGGTTTATCTTGCTGGTATCATTTTCAATATCAAATGATTTCTAGGAGTAACACATATGGTTTGGCCGGGTAAATTCTTGTGTGGTATCTTTCAGTTTTTGACAGTTGTAGTACGAGTTTATCTTGTTGATATCATTTTCAATATCAAAATTAATTGTGTATCAATCATTTTTGTCTAATATAATAAAACTTGATTGTGTTCGACCAATCGATCGTAGGATCGTCATACATAGATAGGGGCAACAACATTCGTGATTTAAAAAAAAAAAAAAAAAATATTTTTGAGTTAATTACACGGATAGTCTTTGTGGTTTATTGATAGTAACATATTTGAGTACTAACTTCTTTTTGTAACAGGTTCAGGTTCTATGGTTTCGATTTTGTAACACCTTTGAGTATTAAGGCTAACTGTCGTTAATTTTTCCGTTAAATAAGTGTAAAATGACTAAAATACTCTTATATGGTTAGAGGGAACCCAAGCTTGTTACAAAAGAAGTTAGTACTCGAATGTGTTAATTTCAATAAACCTCAAGGATTATCTGTAGCAATTTCAGGCTTCCTCTATTTATATAGCAGGTTCAGGCTCCCTCTAATTATATACCCTTATATAATTACACAGATATTCCTTGTGCTTTATTGAAAATAACTAGTATTTGGGACCCGCGCTTTGCGGCAAAACTCTTAAACTAAACAAAAAGTTGACGTAAAAACGTTGAACCACGCACGCGCGTTGCAGTATGTTAACTTGCAAAAATTAGACTGAAATGTAAAACACAGAAAAAAATAACTAAGTTGACTTAGAACTCGTGCATTGTGGCAAGGCCGTTAAACCACAAAACAAAATAACACAAAAACTTTGAACTAAACACGTGTGTTGTAGGGTGTTAACTTCCAAAATTTAGACTGAAACGTAAAATAACAAATTTGTAAAAGATGAAAACTATATGAGAACAAAGTTAAAAGTGAAAAAATATTGAGGTAAAAGATGAAAAATGTTTTGAGACAAAGTTGTTATAGACAAAACCTATAGGGGTGAAAAGTGTAAAAAAAATATTACAACTCTTACTCACAAACAAAAAGTTACAGTTAGTAAAAGTATGAAGAAAATGAATCATGCATTACCTAATCTATTATATATGATAAATGAAAGTTATTTGGGCCACGTGTCACTTAATTAGGGCATCCTCAGTTCTCTTTTCCCGCCCAACAGTACCACACTTCCATTCCTTTTATATTCCCTCCGTCTCCTTTTTTACTTTTCAAAACCCTGGATCTGAATCTTCTTCTCCTCTCCTTCTCCTGTACTCTTCTCCTTTCTTAATCATAGATCAAACCAAATAATCTCATCATGAATCATTCAGCCTTTGTAATTTTCATGTCTGATTATACCATGAAGAGGTAATATCTGGCTTTTGTAGTTATCATCCCAAGCTATAGTTGGGAAGATTCTTTCATCTTCTTCGTCTGTAAGGTTCTTCCATTTGAGGTTTGATTTCTATGTTTATAGATCTGTGTTGATTTCTTCTTATTTTCATACAAAGTTTTAATTAAACCCTAATTTCTACTCGTAATCTCATCATATGGTTCCAGGGTTGTCAGCGATGGTCATCAAAGTTGAAATCCGCTTACCTGCGGATAGATTTCTGCCATGAACTGGTATGTTTGAATATGCTAAGAAACTAAGGGTTTTTTTCTTTACGGTGATGATATGAGTACAACATCTGTTGATTATTGATCTTTGAGTATGTTCAGCGATTATTCTTTTTGAAATTAGGGTTTCATTTCCAGTTCCTGAGGTATTATCTGTTTGTAACAGCAGTGGTTCAGCATCTACAGTGGATTCAACATCAGGTGTTTGCTATTATTGTTTGATGTTGTTTGCTATTGTTGTTTGATGTTGTTTGCTATTATTGTTTGATGTTGTTTGCTATTGTTGTCAAGTAAGATAAAAATGACCATTCTAATTACCTGAATATTGCGTATGATATCCTTTTAATTTTAATCGCCCAACAAGTTTTTTGGTTTGTTTCTTTCATATTTCCTTATGATTTGTATGCTATTACGGTTTGATCTTATATTGATCATCACATTAATGGTGAGTACTCAAGAATATTGGATGGTTTTATTAGTTTTATTTTGGGTATTTTTGGATGCAGTTGAAGGGATCATTTGAGTGAAATGAATGTTGATTTATCAGATGATGCAGTTGAAGTTATCTTAAATAAGGTAATAATTGTATTACATCCCTGTTGAAAAATAGAATTGATAAATTTAGGGAAAGTGAGGTTGAAAGATGTTAACCCAACAGTGGAGATCTCATTCTACATGTTCGATAAATTAAGGGTATTCTCATATAATTCTTCCTCGATGCTTCCAATGAAGCGGCACTTTGGACATCTGTTGTCTTCAAACTTCTATTATCTATTATCTATTCTATCTATTATCTATTATATATAATAAATGAAAGTGATTTGGGCCACATGGACCAAATCACTTTCATTTATTATATATAATAGATAATAGATAGAATAGATAATAGATAATAGATGTTTGAAGAACAACAGATGTCCAAAGTGTGGATTCTTTGGAAGCATCGAGGAAGAATTATATGAGAATACCCTTAATTTATCGAACCTGTAGAATGAGATCCTTCACTGTTGGGTTATCATCTTTCAACCTCACTTTCCCTAAATTTATCAATTCTATTTTTCAACAGGGATGTAATACAATTATTCCTCTCAATCAAATAGACCGACCCTTGGTTCCTCTCAAAGTGTTATGGAATGGGTATAACAGCTGATCATGCTAAGGACTGTTATAACTAACCACTGCTCCTTATAAAGACTGATGGACTTAAATACTGATGAGGCCTATCTACTGTTTAAGACAAATCCCTGTTAAAGTTCCATGTGCTAAGTACTGTTATAACTAACCACTGCTCCTTATATAATCATCGTTCCAGTATCATTGTTCCAACATCGTTGTTTCAATGAAGCTTCCCATCACACATCAACCTTTCAATATCGATGTTGCAGTATAATTGTTGCAACATCGTGAAAAGTTGCATGTGCTACCTTCTTTGATGGGAGAGTTGTAAGTTGAATGGACGATATGTATCTCTTATTCTCAATACTCAACATTTGTTCGTAAAGGATAAGAGCAAACTGAAGCTCTCTCTAACCCATTTTCAGAAAAAAATTTGTTGATATGTGGTTTCCCTTGATAATGGTATGTGTTTTTGTTTTTGATTTTTACTGAAGTTTTGTTATATGAGTTGTGACTAAATGATGACTGTGAATGATCTGCTGCAGATGATGATGATGATGATGATGATGATTGTTCTACGGTTGTTTCCAGTATCATTGTTCCAACATCGTTTAAAGTATGTGTGTTTTGCTACTGCAATTTTGAATTGTTTAGTTTTTATTTTTATTTTTAAGTGATATACTCTAATTCTCGCTTTATATTTCAGTCAAATCACAGTGGTTTGAAATTGATACACTCTGCTGCGGGTTTTTATAGGTTTGTATTAAAGAAACATAAATTTAAATTAAACACTGTCACACCCTGGCTTTTGCGGAAGCGTGGATTATTTTGGTGTGACTTCTTAATACCATAGCAACAATCATAACAATGCTATATGATAAAAATACAAGACGTTCATCCATTCATTAAGTTTTAAAATACTACAACATCAGCGTTTGGAAATGTCGATTCTTAAAATAATTTACAAACCATATTTGTCTAAAACGTGTTTATAAGACACAACAAAAGACTTTTAATAAAACGAGGTTTAAGACATGCAACCTATCCAGCTAAGGGTTACACCTCCTAAACCTATTGCCCTGGATGACATCTTATTCAACACAGCTTGACTTATGCATACTTCGCCAGATCCGCTAATTCCCTGAAATACATGTAGTTTGAAAAATCAACATAAAGTTGAGTGAGTTCATGTGTAAGTGAGTATGTATAAACCTTTGTAATGTGTCTGTATGTATGAAAATCCCTGATATGTAGCAATTAAGGAAAAAGAGATCACCATTGGGTTGCAAAGCCAATGATATGTGTGAAGTGATGAAGGAAGACTCAAACCTAGCAGATTTGTGCGTCGGGCACATAGTCACCACCTGGTCCACTCAGCGGACTCATGAGTGGGGCTCGCTACACCCAAATAGATCTATCACTCATGTCCCTCGGTCCTACAACGAGGATTAATGGCCCCAAGTACCACCTACCCACTCACATGATCTAAGTAGTAAACCCTCCTTAAGCTAGCCATACCATGTATATAAAAGTCTGTAATAATTGTCTCATGTATTTCACCCCCGAAGTATAAAAATGAAAACAGTAAAGAGAAAAGGGGGAACATGAACTCACTGTATTGCATCTCTTCGTACTTGTAACCCAAATCTCCGCGGCAAACATGACTACCTACAATGGTCTAACGTCTATTAGACGAACGGGTCGTGCCTTGTCTTAGTATTTATGTTTTTGAGTTACGATTTCTTGACATTATTCCAAGTTATAATCACTGGTTAACGTTTGGATTAATTGCTAAACAATATTTCATATTCCTACTTCCCAAGCATTTTAACTTCGTATTTTCCTTCCCAAGGATGGGGGTATCTCATACATGTATTTTCGTATTTTCGTATTTGTATTGGTATATCTTGCCAAGTAATGGCGTCGTATTTCGGTGTATTGTTCCAATTAAAAATATGTTAATATATTCCCAATATATATTTTCAAAACCATATATTTCAAGTCTCACTTAAATATATATATAAACTCATTTTGTCCTATCATGAATTGTCCCAGAATATATATTTTTCTAAAAAATTATATATCTTCTAAATAAACCCAAGAAAATATATTTTTAAGTCCTACTTAGAAAATATATAACTAATCCACAAAACAACAATTATCCACACGTGTGTCTTAATACAAAATATATATTCTAAATATATGTTTATCCACTTTTATTTACGAAAACCAACACCCGACACTTTGTATTTTGTTACCAAAATTATGGCGAAGTTTATGTTCGAAAAACATAGTCTAAAATATACTAGTAAACACTTATCTAGAAAATATTTACTAAGTGCTAGGATTTTCAGAAAATTTCGTCATAGTCTCCTTTGTAAATGGAGGTGTCCATGCTAAATAGCATATCATTTTCTTTAACATATAATACATTAGATTGCTCTCAAATAACCAACCTGACATTTAGACGTGCAAAATACTACTTTTATCATTTCAGTTTTAATATACAAAACTGGGCTTTTCGGGCATTTTAATAAAATAGTTATCTTATTCCAAAAATTCCCAAATTTTTACAGAATGTATTAAACGATCCAAATATTATTGTGTAAAAATATCCCAAATCATCACCAATATTTTATAGAAAATCATTTTCCGGACTGAAATCAGATTTATCTTTTTCTGACTGCAGTCCGCGGAATAATTTATTTAAAATTCATCGTACATCCGATTTACGAAATTCCAGTGGGAGAATTACAAATACATCAGTGGTCACATACAGTACAAATTTCACGACCTAATCCTACACAGATTTCAAGTTATGACGAAAAACATAACACCTATTTTCAGCAGTAAAAATGCAGCTTTAGTTGCTGTTAGAAAACGACACTTTAAAAATAGTAAACGAAATCCAAAAATTATGATTCCAGTGCCATTAGAACCGTATTTCATAATAACACGTTATAGACTCAAGAAAATCAGTTTTTCGTTAAATATTGACCTGTTTACAGCCAGTTGAAGGTGGCTGAAAATGCTAATCAGCATGCTTTTTATAGGTTAAATGTTACTAAAACGCACACATACGATCGCCATACTTTCTAATACGATTAACATCAGACTATAAGTCATTTACAACAGGTCATGGTTTGTTTAATTCAGATTTATCATGATTTCATCATCATTTTAACACTACTTCATCATATGTTAGTTGATGTTCAAGACTTTGTTTAAGGTTCTTTAGAGTTCTTATGTTCTTGATCTTTAAACATCATTAACCACTTAAATAACAAGTAAAATACAAGGATCTAAGTGCTTACCACTAGCACAAAGCTAGGGGAGTTCAAGAGTGTAAAAGTGGTGGATAAAAGAAAATGAGAGCGGTCCTTGAGCTTCCGAGCACTCCAAGCTTGCTTGTATGATCTCTTGCACCTCTAGATGTATGTGGATTGTATGTAAGAGACTTGAAGGTGGTGATATGGTGGTGGTATGGTGGCGGCCGAACAAGAGAAGAGAGGGAGAGAAGTTGGGTGTTGTTTGATGAAGATGAAGATATGAAATGGTCTTGTGGTTAAATAGAGATTACTTCCAACATTACATTACCCTCTAGTCCATGTGTTCTCTAGATTCTTAACATAATCTTATTTTTAAATCAAAGAAATCAAGGGGGTGTCCCACTAATTTATAACCGGTTGGGGGGGGGGGGGGTTGGTCTAGTTGAGTTGCAATGGTAAGTAACTAAGTTGCTTAGGAGGTTAAGGGTTTAGTTAGTGGTTTGTGGTGGGTTATTAATTATATAGTGTGTTAGGGTGTTCGGGGACCCTAACTAGCTTAGAAAAATAAAAACAATGTGTTTGACAATATTTTTGTGTTCCGGGTAAAGTCCGGTTGTTCGGTTGGGCATTGTTCCGTTAAAGTGCTTAATTAATCCGTAAAGTATCTTTTATATTACTTTTTGTGACACATTTAATTCCCAACACTTTGGAAAGTATCTAGGATCATTTTGCCAATTTTTTGCACTTTACTAGCATAGTTAAAATGCTGAATTTTGTTATTTAGTGCAGAATTCTGCATTTAAAATGTGTTTTAGGCACTTCCCGACACTATAACTATCACCTAGTGACGCAGTTTTATGGTCCTCACTTCCCTACACTCCCTACTAGTGTAGTACTCTATCTCTGGCTCATACTGGCCTCAAAGACATTGTCTGTCTAGGTGCTGGCATTGTCAGCATGTTTTCTGGGTTATCTGCTCAGTGTGCTAACTGTGCTTTGTGCATCAAGTTTGTCACTAAAGTTTGTGTGAAATAAATGGAGTGACAGTATGAAATGTGATGCATATGTATGTATGTAAAAGAGATCAGAAAGCATTTTAATCACAGTTGTAATCAAGCACAATTTAATATTAATTAATTGTACGGATGCATGCAAATTTGACAGTTGTCACAAACACAAAGAAATATTTTTAAATCTACATTTATAATGATTTTTGCTGGTGACTAAATGATGATTATATGTGACTCTGGGCAGATGATGATGATGTAGAAGCCGCAGTAGTTCCTACTAAACGCAAGAAAGCATCTGCTATTGCTGTAAGATAAGGTTTTATCTTACTAGAGCAATGGTCTTTCCTGCCTTTTTTGTATTTAAAGAAGCATAAAGTTTGTTTTAAAGCAGCTCTTTATGAACAAAGTTAAGTGTTAAGTATATGAGGACAGGGCTACTCTTCCACAGCTGAAGAAGTGTTTTCATGTACTGCATGTTGGTCTGTTCACGAGAAATCAGGTTTCTATAAATCCTGCTGTTGATGCATTGAGTACTTCCATGGAGTTCATGGCGATTGTCGAAGATATACTTTGATGGAGTTTAAAGCTGAAAGCACTAAATTTTAAGCTAAAAGCACTAAATTTTTGTTGTTAGGTTCTTAAATTTCTTGGTGTTGTTCTTAGATTTTAAATTGTATGTAATTTTGTAAAGTACAATAAAAAACAGTGGTTTGAACATCTGTTTGCATTTTGATCAATAGATAATGGAAACCCATGTTAGGTTGAACAGTGTTTTTAAGAGGAAAACCGTGTGAGAAGACAGTAGATCATATTAAGTTAAAACATATGTTCAGTGTTAAACAGATGTTTGGCCTTTAACAGATGTTTGGCCTTTTATATCAGAGGTTTGGACTTAAACAGTTGTTTGACCTTAAACAAATGTTTGGCCATAAACAGATGTTTGACCTTAAACATATGTTTTACCTTAAACAGATGTTTCGCCTTCTGTATCAGATATTTGGACTTAAACAGATGTTTGTCCTTAAACAGATGTTTTGCCATAAACAGATGTTTGGCCTTAAACCAAACATCTGTTTAAGGTCAACATCTATTTCACTATTGGCCAACATTTGATTGACTTTTGGTCAACATCTGTTTGAATTTTGGTCAACATCTTATTTTTTAAACAAGTACAAAATCCCAAATCACCCTATCATTTAAGTGCATTAAAGTAAAAGTGGAAATGATATTTTTCATGTGGTCCTGTTGTTTTGTTTGACCTCTAACATGGGTTCATGATCTAATCCGGTGATTTGAAGACATTGTTGTTTCATGTTTATACTAATAAATAAAAATCAAGTACACTTGGATGATGTTTAAGCTCCTCATTTTGATTGTTTGGGTATAGTATTCTTGAAATTGGTATTTTTTTGCAAACAGACGTTTATTGGCAAATATCTGTTTATGGCCAAACTTCTGTTTATGGGCAAACATCTGTTTAAGCTCAGACCTTTGTTTATGTTAACAGTGTTTATATGTAACAGTGTTTTTCACATTAGTGTTTTTATAGTCTGTTAGGTTGATAAATGTTATCACCTCAGTGTTTTATATGTAACAATTTTTATGACATCAATGTTTATATGTAACAGTGTATATCCCAACAATGTTTATAAGTAACAGTATTTATCAAATCCCTTCATTGATTTGATCTGTACTATAAACTGAACAGTTGTTTCATTTTTATACTAATAAATAAAAATAAAGTATACTTGGATGATTATTAAGCTCCTCCTTTTGATTGTTTGGGTATAGTATTCTTGAAATTGGTCTTTTTTTGCAAACAAATGTTTATGGGCAAACATTTGTTTTAGCTCGAAGATTTGTTTAAGGCCAAAAATCTGTTTATGGCCAAATTTCTGTTTATTGGCAATCATCTGTTTAAGTTCAAACTTTTGTTTAAGTCTAGACAACTGATATATAAGGCGAAACATCTGTTTAAGCCCCAACATCTGTTTAAAAGCTTGTTATAACCGCTGTGTTGGTTGAAACAGTTGATTGTTAAAACTTATCCACTGCTGAAATACATCCTCTGTTTCTTCAATCTTCGTGTTGACCACTGACTTAACAAACATCAGTGTTTAAAAAACTGTTCGGTATCCACTGATAGGAAAAAATAGCCACTGGTCACTTTTTTATTGTTGACATCCATTGATATTGACCATCAACGGTTTTCCTAAAAAACAGCCACTGCTCACATTTTTATAATTGATGGTGTTAATTAGTGATATATTGAAATTATCAAATAAAAACTAGAATTAAAATGAAATTACCATTTTACCTAATCGTTACATTGCAATGAGATAAGAGTTCCTCCAACATTATTTTCGTGATGAAATTTAATGTTAAATTAAAAAATAAAAAATACACTTGATGACTATTTGTTGCAAATCAAATCAATAATTAATGCTAATTTCTTGAGCTTTGGACTTTTAAAATATGCAAACTGTGAATTTCAAACTGACGGTTATTGTCTCTTAATTAAAGTTAAAATAAAAATTAGAAAAGTTATCATGACAATTGCTTTCAAATCAGATCACTGATAATATCAGTAAATTTGAATTTTTGAAATTCAAAATATGCATGATGGTAATTTAAAATTGACGTTCTCTTTTTTTTCCTACTTTGCATATCATTTCTAATATTTAATTACTTTAACAAAGCAGGATATAAAGATATACATTACTTACCTTTCAGTTCCCAATAAACATCAGTTCCCAATAAACATCATCACAATTGCTTTCAAATCAAATCAGTAATTACTGATAATATCAGTAATTTTGAAATTCAAAATTCAAACCATATATATTTTTAGCCCATAAATAAGATATATCATTATCTGGTTTCACATTCAAATCTCGCTCGCTCATATATGTGAGCGTATCTTTCTCTCTCAAATGCATCTTTCTCTCTCAAATGCATCTTTGTTCCAATGTTTGTTGATAATGTTTACATGTTATCGTTCCAGTATCATTGTTCCAACATCGTCGTTTCAATTTAAATTCGCATCCCACATCAACCTTTCAATATCGATGTTGCAGTATCATTGTTGCAACATCGTGAAAAGTTACATGTGCTACCTTCTTTGATGGCAGAGATGCAACTTCATAGGACGATATGTATCTTCTATCTTGAAAAGTTACATGTGCTATCTTCTTTTTGATTTTCGTTAAATCGAAAGTCAGCTTTTGTTGTGCCAGGAAGATTTTCTTCTTTTACAGAAAGTATAGATTCGTCCAATATCGTGAAAACTCAGATGTGCTACAACAGTTGATAAGAGACGTTTGCATTTTAGGTTAGTTTCTTATTCTTATTTGTGTTGTCAGTGATATAGAGTGTGGTGATAGATACGTGCAGTTCATGGCAATGCTGAAGGACATACATTGAGAGGCTCAGCAATCGATGTAGTTGAAACTAAAGTTTATTAATTCTTGCTGTTATTCTTAGATTTGAACTTTAATATTGTTCGGTATGTCATGTAATTATTGGACTTTTAGTTTTAAGGTCATGTATAAATGAATAAATTAAATTTTATGAATCTATGTTGTGTTTTATTTTTACTTATTATTTAGTGTTTCAGTAATATTTAGATTATGTTGATGTTGAATTGTGTCTGAAGATTTGTTTGGTAAGTCAACAGAGGTTTACTAGTGTCAAGGATTTGTTTGATGGTCAACCTCTCAAAGGGTTATGGTGTGGTTATAACAGCTGATCATGCTAAGGACTGTTATAATTAACCACTGCTCCCTATAAAGACTGTTGGGCTTATTGACTCATGAGGCCTATGCACCGTTGAAGGCAAAGCCCTGTTAAAGACAAGCACTTATGGTGTGGTTATAACAGCTTCTACAGCGGATTCAACTTTAGTATTTATGTATCAGTGTTTCTTATGTAACATTGTTTAGTGTAGCAGTGGTTCTGTATACTTTATCTCTCGAAACAAACCTATACAAACTCAAACACGAACCACTGCCCAACAACAAAAGTGGTTCAACATCAACAGTAGATATTCTATCTTTGTTTATGTTAACAGTATTTATTATATGTCCAAACTGTAGATATTATATCTTTGTTTATGTTAACAATATTTAATTTCTAACATTGTTTTCATGATAAAATTTAAAGTTAAATTAAAAAATAAAAAAATTTCTTGATGACTATTTGTTGCAAATTAAATCAGTAATTAATGCTATTAGAAAACTCATCATGACAATTGCTTTCAAATCAGATCAGCAAACTACTGCCCATAGCCAAGAAAGTATAACTTAGCAGATGTTTCCTTTGGCAAACATATACCATAGCAGTGGTTTTGTAATTGCCGGTAATTTCAAATTCAAAATGCCTTGGTATATGTACTTTGCAATTAATGCACGTTAAGCAATCACTTCTGTCTTATGGTAAAGGCGTCTTATAGGTAAATGAATAGGTTAATTGTAATTATAATAACGTGTTTAATTTTATATTTTTCCCATGTAAATGCATTAAAAGCCTAATGAGTGTCGCATCATATTCTTTCGTCGGACGATGTATTTAGTCATAACCTTCTTCATTGGGTATATAAAATACATTGGGTAGAGGTTTTGATCATTACCGTTTTCATCCATCTACTCAATCATCTTCAAAAATTTTGTTGACGAGATTTTCACAAGGCTCTCTGCAGAATGGAAAAATTTGGGTTTCAAGTGATTGTTGACGAGATTTTCACAAGGCTCTCTGCAGAAGATATTTGCCGTTTTAAATTTCTTTCCAAGAATTTTTATAGGGAATTGTCAAGTCATGCATTTCAGATGATGCATGCTCTCCGAAGTGGAGATTTAGTACAAAAGAAACTACTATCCTTTAAAGACACGACAATTGTCATTGATGACGTAGTTTGTGGTAATTTGGATGTTGTTAGAAGCAAAACCTTAAGTTTTCCTAACAATGTCCACCCTAGCTTCTTACGTATTCTATCTTCATTTAATGGGTTGTTGTTAGTTTCCAATGAAGGGATTTCCTGTCAGTTGATTCTTTGGAATCCAACTATCAGGCGGTATAAGGTTTTGTGTGATGACTACTTTAATTACAATCATCATCGAAACTCTGATACTGGTGGAATTTATTTTGATCAGTTAAATGATCTGAAAGTGCTGAACATCAGATGTTACCGTAATGTAACTGCTGCTCGTGTTTACTCACGACGTCGTGAGTCATGGAGAACAATAAATTCCGGTATCGTAAACAATTATGGTTCAAGTCGTTATTCATGGTCTACATGAGTTTATGCTGATAAAACCATATATTTTATGGTTTCAAATTATCGGTGTCCACTAGGTGAGAGGAACATCGTTGCTTTTGATGTTCTTAGTGAGACTTTCAGAATGCTTCATTTTCCCGAGAGTATTGTAGTCAATCCTTGCCAAGGGCATTTTTTGACCATCGCAAAGAGGTTGCATTTGATTGTTATTGGAAAGTCTGCTGAGCTAACTGCTGATTTGCTCAGATATGAAGAAGAAGGCTGGATGAAGATGTTTGTTTTCAATAATCCTCGTGTAGTTGATTATGTAGATACACGCCGAAGTACTAATATAATTGAAGACAACAAGTGGCTGATAACAAGCATCTGGGGGGATATGATTGAAGTTGATCTGACCAACGAACTTCTGAAATACCTCCAACATGTTGACAACTACAATGGTCCGAAAGGAGCTTTACTTATCGAAACTACTGTTTCTCCAATATATTAGGAATTAGGATCCTGTATTTTATTGAATGCTATTTGCTGTTTTGACAATTGTATTTTTTATATAGTTTGTTGTGTTAAAATTATTAATCATGTTTGTTATTAAAATTAAGTAAATGAATATTGATGTTTGAGAGTGTAAAAGCTTGTAATATTGGAAAAGGTCTGTTTAAATGATCAAAGCTCTGTTATTGGGAACAGATGTTTCAAAATTAAATAGTGGTTGATACATCTATTGACTTGGGTCAACAGATGGATGAACTTTGTATGCTGTTTGACACTTGTAGTTTTTATATAACTAGTTGTGTTAAAATTATTAACCATGTTTGTTATTTAAATTAAGTAAATAAATATTTAAGTTTCAGAGTGTAAAAGCTTGTAGTACTGGCAAAGTTATGTTTAAATGATAAAAACTCTGTTATTAGGAACAGAAGTTTGAAAATAAAATAGATGTTTGGAGCTACCGTTAACAAAATTGTGGTTGAAACTACGGTTTCGTTAAAATGGTGGTTTAAAACCACTGTTGGGTTAAAATATAGTTTTTTTTTGGAGAAGGAACATGCTTAAAATGGTGGTTTAAAACCACTGTTGGGTTAAAATAGTGTTTTGTAGAGGTTGAAGGGGATTGAAACGACTGTTGGGTTAAAATATAGTTTTTTTTTGGAGAAGGAACGTGCTTGAACTACTGTTTATATAATGACTGTTGTTAAAGCTCAGTGTTTTAATCCACTGATAGGTTATCCACTGATAGTTATAGTCATCTACTGTTTTCATGAAGATCACTGTAAACTACTGATATTGATTCATCAGTGCTTTCCTAACAACTGTCATCTATTATTCAGCAGAGGTTGTAACGTGGACAGTACTTAGCCGTCAGATCTTTGTATGCTGTTTCGCGCATCGATTTGGAATTAGTATGCTGTATTCTATTGATTGTTGTTTGCTTTTTTGAACTTTGTTTATTATATAGTTACCTCTGTTTTACACTTGTAGTTTTTATATAATTAGTTGTGTTAAAATTATTAACCATGTTTGTTATTTAAATTAAGTAAATAAATATTTAGGTTTGAGAGTGTAAAAGGTTGTAATATTGGCAAATGTATGTTTAAATGATCAAAGCTCTGTTATTGGGAACAGATGTTTGAAAATAAAACAGTGGTTGACACATCTGTTGACTTTGGTCAACAGATTGATGTCCACAGATGTTTGGAACTAATTCGGATTAAACAAAAACACAATCAAAAAGAAATTCAGATCTTAACAACCTCTAATATGGGTTCATGATCTAATTCGGTGATTTGAAGACAATGTTGTTGAATCGAATGAGATGGTTGATGTAATGTGGTCGTATTAATAACAAATAGTAATTAATCTAAATAACTTTCCTGAGCCCGGGAAGCAATCCCGGGTAAAAACCTAGTTGTACATAAAGTATATAGTCACTTGTACAAAATTAAACAGTATTATCAACTCACAAAACTTTTTTGTGAATTAATAGAGGGGAAATACCTTTGAGTACTAACTTTTTTTAGCGGATTCAGTTCCCTCTTATTATATAACGGTATTTTAGTCGTTTTACACTGATTTAACACAAAAAGTAACGACAATTAGCCTTAATATTCAAAGATGTTACAAAAAAAAACTAGTACTCAAAATTGTTACTTTTAATAAACCACAAAGACTATCTATGTGAGTAACTCTATATTTTCTTTCTTTTCAAACTTTCATTAATATTGTAGTAGGTTAGAACCACGTGTATTACACGGGTTGCATAAATGTAATTTTATATAATATTTAATAAAAAAGATATATCTTTCAAAAAACTCGTATATTCCACGTGTTGAATAAAATATAATGCATGTATTAACACATACAGTCGTCAAGATATATTTTTTAAAAATGAACTTTTATGTACTAATTACTTTTTATAACATTTTACTTTGTTTTTTATTTATTATTGTAGGATCGTTGAATCGATCAAACGAGACGTTCATAAGAGTTCTCGATCAATACGAAAGGCGGAAACAGGCGTATTGATGTTGTAACAGCTTGATTTACACTTAGAAGTAGATTAACTGTCGATTATATTGATATAACAACGTTTTACAGGCTTGGCGATACTTCGGCAGAGCTTCGCTACCGGAATCACAACTGTTACAAATGAAATGCCAAGACCACTATTTATAGGGAGGTCACTTCGCACGAACCAGCATATGCCAGTTCGCACGAACTGGTCAGTTCGTACGAACTGGCCACTTCGTGTGAAATTGCTGGTTCGTCCCTGTTTCCCGTTTCTCTCGTACAATGTGACTTGGTCTATCAATTCTATTACATGACTCGATACAAGATGAAGTCGACAGACATATGCACGAACAAACTCCCCCTTGGATGTTGACGAGTCTTCAGTACGAGTCTTCAGTATGTGAAGTCTTCAGTCTTGATCAGTCTTCACGCTCTATCCATAGTATCTTTCTCTGTAAGCATCCTTCAATCTTCTCTCTCTCAGAATCTCAATCTGGCTCTATCCTCTCTCTTGATCAGATCTCTTGATTCCTTACGCTCTTCAGCATTAGCAGCTGGCGTAGACGGCAGGATTCGAATCTGGCTCTAATGTCTTCAGACTCCCCTTTGCTAGCAGACTCCCCCTTAAGTTTTTCCGGGATCGCAATTTGACATAGCTCTCGTTCCAAGATTGTAACCTGTCTCAAACTCCGCTCAGGCTAAGACACGGGGACCTGCACAAATCTCTACCCAAAAGTAAATTTCTCATTTTTTTAAAAATTTAACAATTTTAGAAACCACTTATAGATATAGTTTAACATTTCTTAAATTAACCACTTGTATTCGAAACACACAAATTTTGACATTTCATTAATTTGAAACCATTTAATCATTTCTCATTTCAAATAAACTCTCCCAACCCTGTTCATCATGTTTAGCACTTGAAATTTTGAAAATCAGCTTTCCAACATCAGTTGTCGAAAATAAGATGAAATAAAATCTTTTTTATTTTTCAAAATTTATGCTAAAACACATTAATGAAAAGCAGTAAAGAAATATTTACAGACAATAATTTTGTGAGTTTGTGTAAGAGAATCATATCAGTTTATGACAAATCACCAGCACCGTTGAGCTTTAAACACTTTAAGTTCTAAACGATTCACTTAGATTGTCAGTATACTGATCCACTTAAATTTTCACACAAAGTTCAACTGTTTCGAGATACGGATTAGTGTTTTAAAGAACTTAAACTTATTCGCGTGTCCCACCTCAGAATATACTCCCATATCTAGACTCCTATATTCAGTCTTACAGGTGAATGTACACTAATGATATCTGTAAGGGGTTAAATGCGAGACCATGAAAGCTCAGGCTATTGCTTCCGCAAAATCAGAGAGATGATGGCTCGACTTTAGGTGTGTTCCCTTTAGAGAATCTTTTCTTCAACAACACATGATTAGCATTTTTCAATGTTTCATCATTTTTTATGCTGAGGGTGGGCTTTATGATTAAAGCTGTGCAAAGTATTATACGAGGACTAGGCTATTGCTCCCGCAAAATCAGAAGTGCTGGTATAATACCCCAGATATCATCACGCACAAAGACCTAGTATGTCAGAAATAAAAAGCCTTTCAAACAAGATTTCAGGGGTTACCTATATATCCGAGAGATGTTCCCCACGAGATAAGTAAGCATATGATATTTAGGTTTATATCTCGACAACAATCTACTAAGCGTGCGAAAACCTACTGGCGTATCATCAGTGAGACCGTTTATCACATTTTAACCTTCCAATTCTTTAGCATACTGTGATTGTCTACTGATGTACTATCATTTCCTCTTTTTCACAACAAAACTCATTTTGAATTTTTCGATGTTTTTGGATTTTTCATTTTATCATGTTTTTTGGATTTTTCAAATTTTCAAACTTTCTAAATTTTTATACTCCCCCTAAAATCAAAAATATCTTTCAATTTTTGATTTTCAAGGAAAATTTGAAAAATAAAAGTAATAAACTGTACAAATAAACTGACAAACTGATGTGAATTGCTTCAATTCTCCATCCACTTGGCGTAAACAATCAGAACTCCCCCTGACAACAAACTATTTTCCCATTATGATTTTCAAAACACTTAAGTTTGTTTTAATCAAAATGGTTTTTCCGGAAAATTAATTTGTTTGTCATTTCACAAACAAGGGGATTAGTTCATCATTTTGTTCTTTCAACAGCTTGTGAATGAAACCCCTTTTTCTTTAACCATTTGAATGAAAGTTAAATCAAGTTCAACTGAATGACCTTGAATAACCACTTGTAGGTACTCATCAATAATACCACTTGTAAATCGAAATATAACAATTTTGAATATCTCAAGAAAGATGCCGATTCCTACTCCCCAATTACCAACCTGGGAGTTCCGGCAAGTCAGGATTTCCAGTTAAAGAGATTATCCCAAGCCTGACGGTCCTTGGGTAATTCCAAGTCATCCTCGGATTCCGAGTCATCCTCGCTCGGTTTCTTTACTTTCGTTTTCTTTTCATAGAATTCCTTTACCCCTTTGACCTTCCCGTCAACCATTTTCCAAAAATATTTAGAACTTTAGGGTTAAAGGCTTTTTCAACATCAAATTCTTTCTTTTCAGAAAAGAATTGATTTGAAATCTCAATTTTGCCAACTTTTTGTTTTAAATTTTCAGTCCGCAATGGTGGAAAGTTTGCGTCATCCATTGACGGAACTGAATTATCACTTTTTAGATCAACTTATGGCTCCTCTGACTTTGACGAGTCAGATTCATCGCCAGAAAGTGGCTCCTTTGCTTCCGAAGAAACAAACTCATCGCCAGATTTAGCATCTGATTTCTTAGCAACCCACATTTGGTTGTTAAGATTTACTCTTCGTTTGTAAAACCTTGTAGAACATTCACCAACTTCAATTGTAGAATTTTTAAACACTTTGAATTTTCCAGTTGGTGGTTCATTCTCAACCATTTTTTCTTTGAGTTTAGAAGACACTCCCTGTTGTATGTTGGTTGCCTTTGGACAGTTCAAGGCTGTCACACCCCGACCACGTAAAACAACTAGACGTGGCGGAAACGTCGGGGAGTGTTGTAACAGAATCATTGTTTCATAACCATGGAATAAATAATTTTGTTTTATTGAATAAATGAACTCATTGTTTTAATACAATCAAATAAGTACAACTATGATCTTCCAAGTTTTAAAGTCGCTAAGGCACGAGTCCATCCTAAATGTAGCATGTATCAACAATCATCTCAAGACAGCACCTGAAACATATGTAAAAATAGGTACGTCAGCATAAAAATGTCTGTGAGATACATAGGTTTTGTGAATATAGGATTCATGACTTATAAGTTTAGAAAAAGTTGTTTAACAAAAGTCAGTCATGATCCTTGTAAAATGTTTAGTTTTATAAATCATTTAAAAAGTGATAAACAAAACAATGATATATATTTATAAAAGAATAATGTATGGTTAAGTGAATAATCATGTAAAATGAGTTTGTATTGAATGTATTGTTCGAAAAACAACATTTTGAATAAAAGGCTTATAGTATATGTGAAAATATACTTTGGATTTTAAGAGAATCGAATGAGTAATATATTAAAATATATTTCAGTTCCAATATCGTTGACCCAAGTGTACTAAATAACGCCACGGTATGTAATGCAATGAAAACACTTATATATAAGAAGTACCAGCGGCGTATCTACCATGTTTTCATCACATTACACCCGTCCCGTTATCTAAACACTAACCAAAACCCAATCGTTAGATAGATAGTACATTAAATATACTTTAGTTGTTTAGAATAATAGTTTTCAGTAGTATATTACAAGTATACTTCGGATTTATAAATAACATATTAAACTATGTTTTGGTTTCATAAATAACATATCAAAATATGCTTTGGATGTGATAAATAACATATTAAACTATGTTTTGGTTTTGTAAATAACATATCAAAATATGCTTTGGATGATTAACAAAATATATGTTGGTTTTGTACAATATCGCATATGGGAGCATATCAAACTATACTTTTGGGAGTATAACTAAATATACAAAAATAATGTGATTTAAGAATTCATTCAGACCTAGTGCATCAAAATACACCTTTGAGACTATAGGGATACCACAAAGGAAATCCCTATTTGGATGGAGAAACAAATTGGTTTCAGACATTCCATGACAACAGGAATGGGGTGTCTAATCCTATAGCACTATATCATACTACCAACCGGTCCGGTGAACAAAATAAGTACTATTCCAACAATTTTGTAGTCTTTGAAAAATCAGTGTTTAAACCATAGATAGTCATTTAGTTTGTCAGAAGATAAGTACTAACATGTATAATCAATTATACTTTGAAATCATGAACATAACAAATAGGTACACATGCTTCACCCCAAAATAGTTTGAAAACAGTAAAAGAGGGGACTATGTACTCACTTGAGATTGCTTAGTAGTCCTTGAGTAACAACCAAACAATGCTAGAGATCACGGATATCAAACGGCACCTAATATAGGTAACTATGTTAATATACCGGACCTAAATCAGAGGATCGGATAGAATGAGGGCTCGTAAACCAAATGAGTATGGGGACTCATGTAATATGGTTTAACAAAGCCCACATACTAAAATGAAACCTATCCTAAGTGCTTTCGACCCATCGCGACCCATTAAGGTAGCTTATGCTACTTTAACGCGTCGTTCGCGTGAAACGCGTTCGGAACGTCTAACTAGTCCTATGACAAGTATTACATGCCAATACATGTTTAATCATGTTGTATAATCAGTTACGTGTCAAAAGTTTAGGTTACATATGCTTAATTACTAATTATACATGAAAAGGGTATTTTGGTAATTTACCTAAGGCATATAAACTACTTATCATACAACTACCTAAACTAGGTGACCATAAGGCATAACCTCGGAAGGTTATTCCCTATGCTACTATGGTCACTAAACATGTTTGGTCGGATCCTAATGACCGACCAAACGGGTCGTGTTCGAAAGCCTAAGCGGGTGTTTAGTCCGCTTGACTTACGACTCTACACAAGCACTAAACTAAAAAGTGACGAGCTAAGCAAGTTAAAACATGCTTAACTAAGTTAGAAAACAAGTTTGGTATCAAAACAAACGGTTTTGATACCTAAGAGTAGTTTGGTTACAAAATACGCGTAAATGCGTATTTTGGCCGAAACAACGACTCGTCACTGAGCCTAGATAACGTGGTAATTAGTAGGTATAGCCACTAGGGACTATAACCATCGTGATTACGCTCACGTTATGAAGTTCAAACGAACTTCGCGTTGACCATAAACTGGTCAATGCAGAAAGTCAAACATAGTTTGACTTTCGGACTCAAAAAGCGATAAAAACGCATAAAAGAACGAAGGAACACTTACAAAGGGTCCCCGCAAGCTAATCTTGATCCAAGTAGCTCAGGTATGAAGCAATGGCTTCAACTTAGAGCATTCTTAGATCAGATTTGTGGGGTTTGTAAGGAAATGGGTTGGGTATTTATAGGATTTCTAGGACCGTTAGGATCGTTCCTCGAATACCGTGCTTTGATCTTGTCCCTACACTTGTTGGTAACCTCATGTGCATCACATTGGCCCCCCATAAGCAGGAAAAGACAAGTGTGGGTGAGTTTTGAGTGGTTAACAGCTGTAAATAGCTGTTAAAATTGATTTAGCTGATCTGGGAGCCTGACACGGGCCGTGTAAGGGACACACAAGACTCACGCGGGCCACCTGGCCCTTCTGGTCAGAAACAAGTTTCAACAAATGTCAGTTTTAGTCCCTGTTGGTGTTTAAGCTCATTTCCGACACTTCTAAGGCCCGTCAAGCCAACTTTAAGCCCCTAAAATGATGCCTAAACATTGTGGACATGAAACATGCTCAAAAAATATTCCGGATGTTGGTTCGTTTGGTCGTACGATCGCGATGTTCGCTTAATTACGACGGAATGCGCATAAGCGCGAAAAACGATCCAAATTGCGTGACGAATGGATTTTTGACAAGCCAAACACTAAAATAAAATATTTTAGTGCTCACATAAATTTTTGGATGTCCGGATGTATTCAGAACGTAAGATATGCGCGAAAGTGCAAACTTATGCACTTTTTGACGCTTTTAGTCCCTGAATGACCCAAAAGTTTATTTTAGCATACCGAACCCATAAAAGCCTATTTCTAAGCTATGTAAAGGATATTTATGGTATGTTTAACTTATGGTCGTGTTCTGGAATGTCTGTTCTAGTACGAATCATCATACTTTCGCAGTTTGTCGAATTAAGTCCCTGTAAGCGATTAAACTTGATTTTGGCATACCAAAGCCTTCAAAACTTATTTCTAAGTTATGTAAATGTTATTTAAGGTATGTTAAACCTATTTCACTATTCCAGAGTGTTCGTTGCATTAAACTGGTTATATTTACGCATCGGTGCGCGTATAACCTTCCAGAAAGCGATTTAGAGCCCGAAATCGAACAAGAATTGATATGTGCAAATGATACATATTTTTATTCAAATCCCAAGTATGAAATATAATATTTCATTGGTTTGGAATTTGTTTGATGGTTGAAGTGACACAGGTGTCACAAAGGCGATGTGACCAACTTTTTTGCATTGATAACAGGTTCTTGTCTCCTTCTTCTGAGCAACATCATTCTTCATTCCCTCTTGCTTCTTAGCAAGGAATTCTTTGTTCGATTGCTTCCAGAATGAGCTCTTTTCCTCTTCTTCCGAACTTGCTCCTGAAACAAAAACAATTTTCGATTTAAAATCTTTAACATATTTTTCATTTTTATGATTTTCAGGTGGAATAAAACCTAATCCTTTCTTTTTGAAATTACTGTTATGGTTTGGTTTCTTTCGATAACCCGAACCAGAACTGTAACCCTTTTTCTTGTTTAATCTTTGTTGAACTCTTGAGGTGTACTTTTTAGGTTTTTCAGTAAGATTTACATCTTTTATTTCAGAAATATTAATTTCTGTTAATTTGAAAACCTTATTAATCATTTCAGTTTTAACACCTCTTATTGGAAATTCTTCATCAGAATATAATTTGTCTGAATCATTCAAAGTATATGCTACTATGAATGTTTCATCATTCAAATTATTTTGAAACATCAGAAAATCTTTATTGTAAACCCTTTTGTCCTTTTCGACTGTTGGACTTGAAGTGTCAGACTTTGTTGTTGACTTTGACTCTGACTTTGAACTCTTAGATTCAGACTTTGACTCTGACTCCCCATCCTTATCCAACACCTGATCGACCACCTTCTTTATTAACTCAGACTCATGATCAGTGTCAGATGATGTGAATGTGACATCAATATTATCTGGCAATCCATCTGAAGGTTCAGATTCCCACTTTAAATTGGTTGCCTTCTTGACTCTTTCTGAATTAGGATTTCGTGGAGAATATCCTTCTTCAAGCGGAGGTGGACACTTTGAATAATTGGTACTATATTTCTTACCAGTATTCTTAATTTCAGATGTCTCTTCTTCAAACGCTTTCATGCCTTCCACTGTAGGGTAAATCCTGTCAATCACGTAAGAAGCACACAAATAACTTTTCAATAACCTGTTTACTCTCTCAGTTTCTATCCTCTGAGTTTCCAATTTTTGTTCAAGTTCAGCACATTTCTCAATGTAATTATTGATGATTTTCTGCTTCGTCATGAATGCTCCATTGAGTGTCTTCATAGCTATCGCTTGTTCACTGCTTGACTTGTTATATTGATTCATCGCTTTGTTTAAAACATCATATGATTCGTTCAGTCTGTTCATGTTATGAATCAATTTGTTGTTGTGCCTTTTCACAGTATCACAATTTTCACACTTCTCAGGCATCTTTTCAGCATCAGCTTCCTTCCCAACCTTGATAGCTGGAGTTTCTTTAACTTGCTTCTTGACTACTCGAACATTTTCCTCATCACTGTCATCTATTTCTTTAACAGTTGCTGCCTTATGATTCATCTTTTTCGCAGCTTGTCTTTCTTTGCCCTCTTCCATTTTACCTGCAAAATACAAATTATCATCATCACTATCAGGTGAAAATTTTCTTTTATAATATTCAAGTTTTCAAATTTCTTCACTATCATCATCACTCTCTTCATCTGATGAGTGATCAAAGATTGGTGCTTTTCTTGAAGCCTTTTTTGTTGAAACTGGTTCTTCTTCTTCTTTCTTTTTAGGACTGTATTGCTGAGATTCGTAATATGCATACGCTAATTCATCTTCAGCAGTTGAATCTTCATAAATTTCAGCAACAAATGCTTTAGACACTGAAGGCATGTTAGGATTATAATTATCCCAACTAAAACCTTCTGGAAGTGTTTCATCTTCTTGATCTATCAGACCAAGACAAACTTTCTTTTATGGTTCTTCGATCAGCTCCTTCCTAGCATGTGAAGTTTGTGGCGATTGTTGTTGATGCGGAGCAACTTGATGATAAATCGCCTTTCGATGATAATCATTAGGGGTGTTCATCGAATCGAATATCGAATTTTCGAATTATTCGAATCGAATTGTTCGAATAATTGTTATTTTTCCTTGAATTCGTATTCGATTCGAATTCGATTAAAACCTATCGAATTCGTATTCGAATAAAAAACCCAATTCGTATTCGATTCGTATTCGATTAAAATTCGAATCGAATTCGAATAAATTCGATTTAATTCAGATTCTTTAAAACATGTAAAAAACTATCAAAATGAAACATAAATTTTAAAGTAGCCATAAAGCACGATATCACATTAAAAAGTTTCAAATAAAGGACCAGAAGTCTAAAATTCAAAACGAGAAATCGGGAATAATCACTCCACATTACAAGTTAATATTTTTATGGTTAGAAATCTATTGATAGATTTGTTACTTAGGTTTTACTTATGGGATGTAGTAGGTTTGGTAATGGGTAATTTTAATACTTGGAAAATTTTTTGAGAATAATTTATAGTATAGCTTAATAAAAGTTATATATGTATTATATATAAAGATAATAAATAAAAATGTATAATTTTTATTCGAATTTCGAATCGAATCGAATTTGAAATTATAAATTCGTATTCGATTTACTTGACTCGAATTGAATTGAATCGAATTCGAATTCTTATAATCGAAACGAATTCTTGATAATCGAATCGAATTTAAACGAATTTCGAATTTTTCGAATTCGAAACGAATCCTGAACACCCCTAATAATCATTCTTGCCGAATGGATTTTGAGCTCCACTAGCTTCGCGATTTGTGCATTCTCGCTTAAAGTGCCCATTTTCCCTGCAACGAAAACAAGTAACTTTAGATTTATCAAAACCTAAAGGTGAAGTTCCAGCATCACGGAAATCATCTCTTCTAGTGATCTGTTTAACTTCTCAGCTCTTCTCAACACACTAGCCATACACCACTTTATATCCATTAGTTCCATTTCTTCAGCATCAATCTGATCGTAATCCACTTTTGTTAGCATAGGTTTCCCGATTCTTCCTGGAACCAAACTTTCATAAGATTCTAATACGGTCACCAATAACGACATATGACCTTTAGCAACCTCTTCCGAGAAATTCTGACCATTCTGAAGATGTAATGCAATGTTGCATTGTAGTACTTGGTCATTATTGGTTGCTGAAAAATTTGGATCAACTGATGGATATGAATAGAATCTCTTATTGTTGTTTGATCCTTGAGATGACCCTCCAGAAGAATTGTTTGCGTTAAATGCAGTTTCAATCTTTGGTGTAATGTTGATCTTATCACTCATACCTCCTTTGTAATACAGACCAATATCTTGTTCACCATTAAAGTCCTTCATTTTCGCCATCTTCCGTTGTTCCATCTCTTGAACTTCGAGTTTTTCAATAAATTTACTCAACGATAGATTCGCAAAATCATCATTATTCTTCAACATCATAAGATATGTGCCCCAAACATCTTGTGGCAATGCATCGGCCAATTTTTCAACCCATTCTTCTCTATCTTTCTTGATATCCAATCGCTTCATGTTAACCACCAAATTGCAATATCTTTCTATAATCTGCTTGGTGTTTTCAGTTTTTAATCCACGAAATAGATCAAATTCTTTCTTCAAAAGTGATTTTTTGTTCTTGATCATGTCTTGACTTCCAACAAACTTCGTTTTTAGTGCTTTCCACATTGAGTGTGCACTTCCGTTGTGTTGCAATAAAATCAAGATGTCTTCCTTAATAGCTTGTTGCAATATGCTGATCATCATCTTTTCACTTTTGTATTTCTTTTTCTCATCATTAGTTAGATCTTTAATAGCAACAATCTCTCTGTCATCATCAATCGGTCTAACATATCGTTGTTCAACACATTCCCACGCATCTAAGTGATTCGCTTGAACCCAATTTTCAAAACGTTCTTCCCAACTGTTATATTCCTCGATATTCATGAGCTTAGGCGGTTTTTGCATGGTTTCCATTTCATTTTCTAAGTTTACATTCTGAGCCATAGTGATCGGAGTAGCAAACGCGTTGTAGAATTCGTTTTCCATGTTACGGTTTTAAAAATTCACAAATTCAGAATTTCAAATGAACTGGATGGTCTTAATCCTCTTCGTGCGAACTGAGTTCAACTTCCAAATGACCTAACACCTCTTCGTGCGAACTGGTGAATCAACCCGTACGAACTGAGGTTGTTTCAAGTGACCTGATCAACTCGTGCAAACTGAGTTCACTCCGTGCGAACTGGTGAATTTTCCAAACGAAGTGATACTTTCACACGACCTGGGGTTTAATCCGTACGACCTGGGAAAAGTTTCAAACAAACTGACCCTTTCACACGACCTGGGGTTCAATCCGTAGGACCTGGGATCAAATTTAATCAATCCGTGCGAACTGGAACCCTAATACACACGAGCTGAGACATCTCCGAACGATCTGATGATATTTTTTCAAAATTTATCAAGTTTTAGGTTGAATTAGGTCCTGATTTTTTCAAGGATTGATTAAGATAGTGTTTCGCGTGTTATATCACAAAATCAGTCCATTTTATCCGTAAAATCTTAGTCAATTTGATGAAAAAGTGTAAAAGAATGAGTAGAAGTGAGTAGAAATCAGATTTTTCAATGAAAACAAGCTGAAATGGTAAGAACTCTTCCTCCTGAGCTCTGATACCACTTGTAGGATCATTAAATCAATCAAACGAGACGTTCAGAAGAGTTCTCGATCAATACGAAAGGCTGAAATAGACGTATTGATGTTGTGGCAGCTTGATTTACACTTAGAATCACTTTAACTATCTCTTGTATTGATTTGGAACAGTTTACAGATCTAGAGAAACTTCGGCAGAGCTTCGCTACCGGAATCGGAAGTTACAAATGAAAGCACAAGAGCTCCTATTTATAGGAGAGCCACTTCGCACGAACCAGACTTCACCATGGTCAGTCCGTACGGACTGGATCTTCCACCCCTAAACTACTATATTCTAGGCTACTGAGCTCCCGTTTATCCAATCTAGATACAAGACTTGATACAAGACGAAGTCGACAAACATATGCACCAACAATTATTAGGTTAAAAACACATGTATTGCATGAGGTTGAATCCCGTTTTTATGATACATTCAAATTATGAGATACAATTATTTTAGTTAGTTTTATGCACCTTCACGTTCATTATATTTAAAAATGGAGTTCTTTCTAAATGTTGATGTAATGTGCAATCAATGATGGGTTTAAACTAATTATAACAGTATGTTTAACATTACAAATGTGAAACTAAGTTATCCAGATTTGACATTTGAAGGAATTGTACAATTATAATGGTAAATCTAAACCATTATAGCGATGCGTCTAAAAACACTTACAATTTGATAAAGCAAAGCATATGCCTGACCTGGAATAATTATTTAATTCTAGTGAAAAAAGACAATAATACAATTATTAAGTATATATCAAACGGGAACCTTTGATTCCTAATTTACCATAATTTCAATCACCGAACTCCAAAGTATATATCTACTCAAATATAAATAAACGTTTATCCTTATCTAAATTTTTGTTTAAAATTATTTACAGAAAAACAAATACTTATTCTTATCTAATTTTTCGTTTAAAATTATTATCATTATTTAATATGATCATAATAAAAACAAACGTTTATATTCTTATCTAACTTTTTGTAAAATTATTATTATTATTATTATTATTTAATATGATCATAATAAAAACAAATGTTTATCCTTATCTAAATTTTTGTTTAAAATTATTTATAGAAAAACAAATATTTATTCTTATCTAATATTTTGTTTAAAATTATTATTATTATTATTTATAAAAACAAATGTTTATTCTTATATAATGTATTTTGTTTAAATGTATTATTATTATTTAGTATGAGAGATAAATAGGAAAATAAGATGAGAAAGTATTAGAAAGTGACACGTGTATAAAAAAGATTTTCATTTATTTTTGTTTAAAATTAAAATTATTTATAAAAAACAAATATTTATTCTTATCTAATTTTTTGTTTAAAATTATTATTGTTATTTAGTATGAGAGATAAATAGGAAAATAAGGTGAGAAAACACCATGAAGTAACACGTGTCCAAAAAAGATTTTGATTTATTAATATGGGTTAAGATATAATAGGAAGTTTATTTGCCTAGGAAGTAATCTTGACCATCAACTGATTTAATCAAGGGCTAAGATTAAATGAAGGAAAATTGAAGGGAAAAAAAGAGGCGCGTGGGTTTGTGTAAGGGCATTCTAGTCAATCCAGGACAATAGTTTCTCTCTCCTCCAATTCCCCCCAATTTTTTAAACGTTAATAACTTTTTCATACGACCTTATTTTTTTTATAAATATTACACCAAAAAAATGAGCGTTTTTTATCTTTAAAACGAGTATACTATTGCTATATTTTCAAAAAAAAAATTCGAAAACCCAGTTGCATAAAACACAATGGAAAGAAACCCAGTTGCGTAAAACGTAATAGACAAAAAATGTAAAAAATGACTTTTTTTAAACGCAATGCACAAAAAACACAAAGAAATGTCTTATTTGTAAAACGCAATGGCCAGAAAACACTTAAAAATGTCTTATTTCTAAAACGCAATGGCCTAAAAACACAAAAGAAAGTGTACTTTTTAAAACGCAATGGACTGAAAACACATAAAAATGTGTTTACCTAAAACGCAATGGACTAAAAACACTTCAAAAATGTGTTTTTCTAAAACGCAATGGCCAGAAAACACTTAAAAATGTCTTATTTCTAAAATGCAATGGCCTAAAAACACAAAAGAAAGTGTACTTTTTAAAACGCAATGGACTGAAAACGCATAAAAATGTGTTTACCTAAAACGCAATGGCCAGAAAACACTTAAAAATTGCTTATTTGTAAAACGTAATGGCCAGAAAACACTTAAAAATGTCTTATTTCTAAAACGCAATGGCCTAAAAACACAAAAGAAAGTGTATTTTCTAAAACGTAATGGACTGAAAACACATAAAAATGTGTTTACCTAAAATGCAATGGACTAAAAACACTTCAAAAATGTGTTTTTCTTAAACGCAGTGGCCAGAAAACACATAAAACTGTCTTATTTCTAAAACGCAATGGACACATAAAAACTGTCTGTGAATTGTCTGAACCAGGGACACAATCAAAAACTGTCTACGAATGCAGTTTTCCAGTGGTAATTTACAGAAAATTAATTTTCTGCCCCTTGGACCCTGCTTCCAGGGGCGCTGCCCCCGGACCCCCGCCAAGATCATAAAACGCAATGACTCAATTCAAAAACACAGATCGTAAAAATGCAATTAAAAAATTTCTTACATAGATCGAAACCGATTTCTTCAGATTTCTTCAACGATTGACAAAATTTGAATGTTAGAAACACTTTTCAGCGATTGAATCGAACTAATCGAGTGATTCACTTCAAAATAACAGGAAAAAAATGAGATATTGTATGAAATTAAACTGGGTTTCTTCAAAAAACTGAAGAACAAGTTGACCGGGTGTTTGAATCATTGATTGGTGACGAATATCGCACTATAATGTAGTGATTATTAAAGATAGAAAGTGAAGAAATGGTTGAAGATGGTGGGTTTTGAAAATGGTGGGTTTTGAAGTTACTGGGGAGAAGAAGAAAGGATACGATTGACTAAAATACCCTTCCTCTTTATTTTAAATTTTGACACATGTCATAATCCTATTGTTTCCTATCCTTCCTAGATAAAATAAACTTCTATTTGATCCTCACCCTTATTACCTTATTAGTATAAAAAAACTTTTTGTTTTTATTTTCTAAAATAACGTAGCAGCATTTAGATACTCTAGTTTCAAATTAAATATTCTTATTTGAATATGAGGTTTCTAAATTTGGTTTCGGGAGGTAAAAAATACAGCAATTTAAAATAGGAATATGTTAATATTTATTTACTCTCTATTAATTACCAACTTTTCTTTCTCTTCACAAAGCACTGTTCAATTTGTATTGGTTTTGATTAGTTATTTATCACCATTCTATCACATCATTCTCTCTATATTTTTCTTATATTGTTTAATGTGTCACATGCATAATTTTCTTGATATAATTATTCCTCTTATTTGGCTTCCATATTTTAGGGATACATAAATTTATTTTAAAGCACAAGTATTATCTGATTGTAAGTTTTAAATTTAATCTCCTACATGTCAATAGTTTCAGTAGAATAGTCAATATGTAAGAGCATTCACATCCAAGGCATCCAATTGTGAGTGTGGTGTTTTTAAAATATAAAGAGTATAAAAAATGGTTGTGAGTGGAGGAGAGATAAAATGTTACTGTTCATCTGTATATTTGGGGGGACACTGTTCACCCCTATAATTTTTTAATATATTTTGAAAGTGATTGTGAGTGGAGGAGAGAGAAAAGATAATGATAAAGGTATAAAAAATATTATTTAATTGAAAAGGAGAGAGAAAATATAGTGTTTTTAGTGTAATTTAGGGTGAAAATATAGTGGGTTGAATGTGAATGCTCTAACACCCTAGTTTGAAAACAAGATTTCTATATTTATTTAGCAGCGGAAATTCGTCCCAAAAAAATTTAACAATTTACACTTAATATCAATTGCCAATTGTATTTTTTTTAACTATTAATTAGGTGTTACAATCCTTCCTTGAAGAGTGTTCATAATATACTTATGAACCAACTAATTCTTGCCCAACTTGTACAATCCAAACTTCAGACTCGATCTTCAATGTCATAAATTTTAGCTTCAATACTCCTATACCTGAGAACACATACAACACATCATTAGCAAATCTAAGTGAATGGTATATCACATATATCCCACTATAATCAATGAAATATACACCTAACATTTATCTCTTATAGCAAGTTACATTCAAAATCATACAATTATTCCTTACCACATTTGATAAAACTTTTATGCCCAAAATCCGTCTTTAGTCTCCTCAAGGAACCTGCAGCTTGATACTCAATATGTAATCATACTATCCGTAATCAAGTTGGTCCATACATACCAAGCACATTTTTGCAAACGATCTAATATCATATTTATTTGGTTGAATTACCACTTATACATCCAACTAACTTGGTCAAAACAAAACATAATACATGGATTAGAAAACCAAGTACACTTCCTACCAACACCTCATAGGTTTGACACATGCAAAAGCCCATAATCAATCTAGAACATAGTCAAGTACTACAAAAGTCTTAAAACCCACTATAAAAATTACTACAGTAGGATTCTTCGATCACTTCCATACTTACCAATGAACAACAACCACAATAGCATACAAAGTATTTCACAAGATAAACAATATGATTTAACATTCCCTATATAGAAAAATTAACCACTCACCTTGGCCCGTACGAAAGCCGTCATCATTTCCACTTGTTCGCCATATTGTCTTCCAAGCTTTGCCACACCTAGCTTGGCAACAAGTTCATTCCTTCAATCATTAGAATACATACACCTTGTGGTTGTACAAGCCATTCAAATATATTGATAATAATCCACTTACTTTCTCTGGCATTCATCTACAATACTACTTCTTTGCTATATTATTGACTATATAATTAATCCGTTTGACTTATTTAAGTGAATACTTACACAATCCATTCTTAGGAATATAAACATTTTAAGCACACCTTAACAATTGTAATCATTCATACAAAACAACATTTAGTGTTTAGGCAATGGGTATCTAGACAATCATTCGTGTTAAGTTCATGAAACACATTTTTTTCACTCCTGCACTTTTTGGGTAGCAGCTGTTCTCACCCCATTTTCACCCCTGTACATTCTAAATTAGTTCAACTTATTCAAGTATAAAACGTCGTAGCCTCTGATAGCTTTCTAACCATATATCATACGCCTTAAACCGAGCTACGGTTGATTTTATATGAATTTTTCAAAAATAAGTCAGCAGCATAAATTCTTTCAATCAGCATTGCTGAAAGTTCTGAGTTGTTGCTAAAAACCATATATTTTGACCCGTTTAACATTCAAACCAAGTCTTTATGTTCAAACATGAAATAGAATAAACTCAAATGGCTTTCTAAGCATATAAGTCTCGTATTTACATGAAATTTCTATGATTGTAACACCCCGAAAACGGGTTTGGTAATTAAACCCCGTTAATACTAAAGAGCGGGTAGAATACCGTTAGCATAAAAGATTAACCCGGAAATTATTAGGATTTAAATAAATAAGCCTAATAATAAATAAAAAGAGAGCAAACGACTTGAGAAGACAAAGTTCATAAGGAGCCCGAGTTAACGGGACTTAAAATAAAATGGGTTTTTAACTTCCCGAACCTACTAAGTTGGCTAGGAATAATTAACCTAGTTAAGTAATATGAATTTAAGTGATAAACAATGAGTTATAGCCTTATATGATCAAAAATGAAACATGAAGGACTAAAATGGCAAAGTGGGCAAACATGTTTTATTAAAAATAGTAATAAAACACAACACACACACTCTAAGTGTGTGCGTGCACGCAGGAACGACCAGGAGCCAAGAGGGGTTCTTTCAAAACCCTAAAACTCATAAAATCCAACCAAATCGAAGGAGAATCAAGCTAAAATTTGGGGCTTTTAATAAGTTCGTGATCACTCAAGCTAGGAGATCACAAGGTAAGTCGAATTTCGTTATTTGGTGATATCTTAAAGTTCTGATTAACACTCATGAATTGAAGTTCATGTTTGCATGTTGAATATATGAGTGTAGTTATGTTGAAACCACGTCTAGGAACAAACCCTAGTTAAAAGTTTGATGATTTGGTATAGAAAACTAGGAAATTAATGATCCCCCCTATATGTGCTAAGTGGATTTTTATATCATTGTGATGAACACTTGAATTAGGGAGTTAAATCGATGAATATTGATGTTATGTTACAAGTACTAGGTGTAATTCATGAACACTAGACATGGGGGTTTTAACTGTGATGTTAACTTTGGTAAAAATAACTAGTTATGAACTAGTTTTAAAGGTGTAAAAGTATGCCCATTAGGTGTTTGATAAAACGCCTAAATGAAAGCTAAATGTTGAAAGTTCGGGTGAAACGCATATTTGAATAACATGACAAATTATGCGAAGTATGAACCGATAAGGGTTCAAAGCATAAAGTTAATCTAGACTTAATTGTGTAAATCACGTGATCAAAAGTAGTTAACTTTTGATAAATTGAATTAACAAATGATGAAGTCGAATAGTAGTTTTGACATAGAAATACGTAAGGTGGAATAGTCGTGATTGTTAAAGACTAAACTAACCACCTTGTAAATGATGACGATAGTTTGACGTTAAGCGAGCTAGGTGGCGGCTTGGGAAAAGAAGCGGGTCAAACGGCTTGAAAACGCGGAGAAAGAGTGAAATCGGATGAGAGGTGAGTTAAGCTTACACCCCTTTTATTTTTATTTTTATTACAAAATGCTTATTTGTGAGTATTGAATATGATTTATATTAAGTAAATGAAACATGATGTTCCGGCGCGATATAATGCTAGTCGGAACAAGTGAAAATGGTAGAAACCAAAAACTATGGTAAACAGGGGTAAAAATGGTGAAATGGAATCCGGACATGGGTTAACGAATAGATAAAGGGATTTAAAACGACACCATTTGGCATAAGTCATAATGAGTCAAACAAAGCAAGAAATGACTTTCAAGTAAGATGATTTCAAAAAGTGAACCGGGATAGGTTAACACCATTTGACAACAATGTCTGATGATCGCTTGTTGAGTTTTGTGATCACAGGAATTAACACATGGTTCGCGTTGCTATTAACTAAAAATTAATAGCGAAAGGTATTTAAACGGGTCAATGCTATGACCCGAGTCAGGTATGCATAATTAGATTTTTAGTTAGAAGAGATATTTTGGTCTATAATTAGTGAAATTCCTTCGTCGTAAAATGAAGTACTGAAATTGACCAAAAAGCCCTTGATGGGTAAATTGGGCAAACGACCCATATGGGTGGTTTGGGAACTTGCATAATGATTACATGATATGGGTAGATACTTTGATTGTGAAAATGTAAAGTGCGAAAGGAGAAGAGTGAGGTTAATGAATAAATGCATACGACCGTCTAAACGGGTCAAAATTTAGTTACGCACATAACCTAGACATTGGCCGTGTAATTCACACATATTATGAATCCGGGAAAAAGAATTTGAGTTAATTACATGGGCATATGCCCCGTGACTATTTTGAAACAAGTTTGTGGTTTTAAGTATAAACGGGTCAAAATGTTGAAATTTAATAATAAGCCAAAGGCTTAAAAGGTTACAATTTTATTAGTTGAATGTTGAATTTTAACTCCACAAGATGGAGAATTAAATTACGAACGCGTAGGAAAAAAGAATCGCGTAAAACGGACTTCTCGATCAAAAGTTATGAAGCTTTGAAGTTTGAATTTTGATTGAAATCGGAGCTAGGAAAATGCAGCATCAAACTGCAACATTCGGGAAATATCAAGCTGGGAATAGCGTAAAACGGACTTCTCGATCACGTTTTATGAGTTGCAGGCAAAATTCTAGTACCGGAGGACGAACAAGTTCAACGAAGAACCGAACACGTTCAAGATACAAGCTTCCACACATTGTTATTCGTTATTTTAAACGACGAATTTAGTCACATTAAGTGGTATACTTGAAAGTTGTTAAAGTTTTAAATAAATCCGTATTTTCCAATGTAATTGTAAATTTAATTACATGATTATATTCGTGATTTAAAGCTAAATACTCTTAAAAATAGTAAGGGTGTTACAAGTTGGTAATCAGAGCTCATGGTTAAAGAGTAAAGTGTGTTCGGTTCGAGGCTTGATCGCAAATCCGGTAAGTTATACGTATATAAACGATTTAGCATATTAAAGTGTTATAAACAATACATAGGGTTATCGTGTAATAGACGTTACCCCAATTAAAATGATTGATATAGTTAACGAAATTACATGTGTTGACACGTATAGTAGAAAGCCTTGTATTATAGTTTGAGCATTTATTGATATTGACGTAACTAATCTTTGTGAATGTTTTGGTTGAAAGGACACTCGCATCTAAAGATAGCGGGAATGTAACAAATTGCGGATTTGACAAAAGAATGGTCCAAAGTATGACAAGCTGTGCATGCTCACTAAGGACCTAAATCGCGTAACGACCGCGAACAAGGTTAATGGCAAGGAAAGCCCGTTAGGGCAAGCATTACCAGGTGCACATTTTAAATTTAATCGCACAAATAGCAATATGCAACAAATATGTAGAGAATAATCGTTGCATATGTTAATTAAAAGCTTGGAAAACCCGATAGAATACCTATTCAGGATATTATTTCCAAGAAAACCAAATTGAGGCGTTACTTACATGGGGCACAATGTGAAAATTATAAAGGGTCATGTGTGTCATGTGTCCATCGCTTACTCTGGCCAAGTAAGTAGTGAACACATGATGTCATAAACTTCTTATGATGGACACATTTACGTCCGATGTAGTAAGGACGGGGGGTGAATGGGACATTTTAAAAAGGTACCCAAATGAATCAAATAAGTAAGATGTTTGATGATAAACGTAAACGCAAGTCGGATGACGGAAGCGTATTACGTTAGAATAACGAACCCGAGAGAAGGGACGAAGATTAGAGTAAACAAAAATACAAACCAACTAATGTGAATGCTAAGGAATAGGGGATAAAGTTTGACTGTCATAAGTGATGAAATTCACACAGACAAGTCAAGGGGTAGAATAGGGAATAAAGGACTTGGTCGAATAAAAAAAAGAGAGAGAGAAGGCAATGAGATTCGCTAAGACGGTCAAATAAATCAAAACGAAATTTTAATGCATACCGGAAGGGTTGCAATTATAGTGATTTCCGTAAAATACCCGATTGATGGGTAGGGATTTAGAAGTATGCGTAAACCAAGAGACGGGAACGCAAATTAAAGGTCAAAAGACTCGGATTGAGAGTTATGACTAAAAGACGAAAAAATTGTGCAAACATAAAAATTGAAAATTTCGTTCAATTGTTTCAAAGTTGAACGGGTAGGATAAAGAAAGAAGTTTGACATTCACAAGTAATGAAATTTCACAAGAACAAGTTAAACGAGTTAAATAAAGAATAATGTTTGCTAATGTGAGTAAGCGCGAACCGAATAAATAAAAGCGCGAAATATTAAGATAAAAGAACCCGAGTAATGGATTGTAAATAAATGTAGGAATAAACCGGATAACAATAAGCGAAAAACAAACCGACGTGTAAAGGACGTAAGAAGTCATAGAGTCGGAGGATTAATTTAAAATGGAAGTGGATGTAGCCTTAGACTACGGTCAAGGTTCATAGAATTCAAGAACGAAAACGAATGATCTCTAAACTTAAAAATGGTGCCTTGACACAGAAAATATATTTTAGAACGACATGTGTAAAAGATGAATCTACGGGATCATCATAACCTTCAGGAATTGTAAGTAACGATTAAGGTCTACGAGACCAAAAAGACCTTTGGGCCATAAATAGAAAGAAATGAACAGTTAGGGTCTCACCTTAATAAGGTAAAAAGATGAAAATCTAAAGAAATAACATACGAGGCTAAGAGAAAGAACCTACAGGTCAATAGTATAAGAAGAGGGAACTGGTTATTATTCCCCGTATAAAACGAGAACGGAAAAGAATAAATTACTGATTGTCAATTTCCTTGATATGAGTAATTGACGTAAGTTAAAGATAAAACGTTAAACTAAAATTCAATTTTAGTAAGAAACGACGTTTTAACGGATATGAATATTATGAGATGAAATTAGAAGTGGTTAATATTAAAGGATGTAAACACCGATAGGTGTAAAAATGATACACTCGAAAGAAAGATTTTCGATAATGAAGGGTCGACATAAACTTAAAACATGACGTGAGGAGATCACGGTCACAAAAGCGATATGAACATAACCACGTTCTAACGTGAGTTACAAGATATGAAATCATAAACACGCAAAAGGCCGATGATGGCAATATAACATACCCAAATGTCGAAATATAAGGTAACCGGTGGCTAGTAAGCCTAGACGCGAAGACCATTTTAGGTCAAAACAGTAATTATAAATTAATAAAGCGTTTGCCTCAATAAGGTTAGCGTAGGATGATGTATTGACTACATCAGATAACCGAGCGGCCAAAAGAAGACTCGTTAAGAAAAATGATAAAAAGAGGAATATTTAAAGAAACTAACGACCTATGAGGCCTTATGCATGAAAGGCACATGCGATGCGGCTTATAATAATCCTTAACTTAAGGAACAAAGATGTAAATTAAAAGAAGGATGCAAGAATGGAGCATCCGAAAGGAGTCGGGCACCACTTTGGAGCCCGAAAGACATTACCGTACATTCCCGGTGAGTTAAGCTTACGCCCCTTTTATTTTTATTTTTATTACAAAATGCTTATTTATGAGTATTGAATATCATTTATATTAAGTAAATGAAACATGATGTTCCGACGCGATATAATGCTAGTCGGAACAAGTGAAAATGGTAGAAACCATAAACTATGGTAAAAAGGGGTAAAAATGGTGAAATGGTAATCCGGACATGGGTTAACGAATAGATAAAGGGATTTAAAATGACACCATTTGGCATAAGTCATTGTACCCCGTGTTTCGAAGTCAAAGTCACTGTCAAGATTGAAGTCAAAGGTAGACAAGATCGCTGATTGCGATTTGTCACTCCTTGTTCAATTTCTGTTTTGGCTCCTTTGACTTGTAGATAGTCTATTTTATGCTTTACGTTAGTTGTATTATGTGGAGTACTTATTAATAATCGTGGTTTATTCGATATTTATCGCATGTTTAATCGCTTATCGCAATCGCAATCGCAACTCGAATTACACGTTCTGGTTACTGTTCTTATATGTGTGTGTGCCTTATGTGTTACTTGTGCATGTTTAATTATGTTTATGTGTGGTGATTAATCAAAACGCAATCGCAATCAAATCGCAAACGCTAAACACAAGTCAATTAAGGATGATTGTTTGTTGATATAGTAGTTGGGATTAAAAGTAATTTGACTAGGAAACTCTATCGCATCGCATAGCTCGCAATCGCAATCGAAACAACAAAACTCATCGCGCCGTGCCCTCCAATCGAGTGGCCAGCCGATCGAGCTACCACCCGATCGGGCTGCCACCTGATCGAGGTGCCACTCAATCGAGCAGTCACCCGATCGGGTTACCACCCAATCGACCAGCCCTCTCCTCCCCTTTCCTATTATGGAAACCCTATAAATACCCCTGTCAACATCACAAACTTACCTTTTTCTGCACCTTTCGTCCGACCAGCTCTTCTTGCCCACTTTTCTTCAGATTTCTCGCGATTCTTGTAAGTTTTCCATCTAAATCTTGTACTTTCTTGATCTACACGCACTCCTACACCTTTCTATCTTTTGAATCTTAACTTTTAACTGTGAAATCACTAGATTTGAGGTGTTCTAGGATGATGTCATCAGGGTGTTCTTATGAACTTCATGTTCTGACTTTAATCCGCCAAGAACAACTTAGATCTGAACGATTTCCACACAAATAAACAAAGATCTTGCATAGATCTAAACATATTCATGGTGAAAAAGGATTGAAAGATGGTTTTTAACTTTCTTTCAACTCTTTTACACTCAATGCACTCAAACCGATAGAATCAGACCTTGTTCTAACCTTCTACTCCTTCTTGGTGATGTGTTGGTTCAAGATCTGAGTTCTACCAACGAGACAACCAATTTCGGGTTAAGAAAGAATAACCGTCTTGAACCGGTTAACTGGTTGAACTTGGGTGATTCCTATTCGATCGGGTCACTTGTGTCAAGATGGGGTTCTGTTGATTAGCACGTTGTCACACCGTCTCGATAGAACTACAACCCATCGAAAACAACCAAGTATAAGATGATCAGGCTGACCAGGATGGTGTGCCGCTCGATCGGACTACTGTCCGATCGGATTGACACCCGATCGGGTTGCCACCCGATCGGCTTACACCTTGGCCCCACACTCAACTTTTATTTTCAAACTTTTGAGGTTGAACATTGAACGAAATGTTGTCCGATCGGATTACCAGTCGATCGGATTACCACTCGACCATGAGATGTTCTGACTTCAACACTTAAACAATTTTCAACATGTTTAATGCACAAGGGTTGCCACCCGATCGGACTACCATCCGATCGAGTGACAAACTGCTGTGAACTTGTTCTTACTAAAAGTGTCCAACCAATCGGTTTGTCGTCCAATCAAACGGTCGTTCGATCGACCGACCTGAAGGTAGAGATGCTTCTATATTTCAAAATGCTACAACGAAAACTTCAAAAAACAAGCCATCATACACAAACACATCTTTCCCAAGCGAACTAACAATCCACTCGAAAGGTCACCCGATCGGATGACCATCCGAGCAGATTGTCACCCGATCGACCGACTACCCGATCGGATTGCCATCCGATCGGATTGTTGTTCGACCCACTAACACTTTGTTCCGTTTTACATGCCGCTGATCGTTATGCTATCGTTCTGATCAGGCTAATTTCCGTTCTAAGCGCTCCCTTCAATCCACCAATCGCTATGAGTATACTCGAACCCTTTTTGCTTTACGCACTTTTGGGTGTTACATACGTTACTTATGCTAAATCACATCGAACACACTACGCAATACTTTAACGCTAACCGTTACTGCATGTTATACGTGACTTAATGAATGCTTGTTTGTTATGTTTACACATGGAATGTTGTCTACCTGCCTTAGCAACGGTAGTACTATTAGTTTGGACTCAGCACCTGTTCACTTAGGGGTTGTTAAGGACAATTAGTTACATGGCTCACAGTGGTGAGTGTATATCGCGAACTGCCTTGGGCAGTCAACCCGCAGTCATTGGTATCGATAGGTTCATGTCGATTACTAACATGCCTCATTTTACACTGTGTACGTGCTGGTTATGCGTAAACGATTTCGAACTCTATTATATCTATTAAACTTGTATGCTCACCTTTACACTATGTGTATTGAGTTTTACTTTAACGTATGTGGCAGGTGCTTAAGGTGTTTAGAAGCTTTGCTTGCTCTGAAATCGAGGCTAGGAAAGACCTAGAACAATAATAAATTGTCTGTACTTAAAATCTGAGTTGTCGGAACAAAACAATTTGACTAGATCTTGTCTGTAATAATTATGATATCTTTTATGACTTGGTATGGGACATGTTGCTATAAATAATTGGTAATTAGAGTTGTTATGGAAACTTCTGGACAATCTGTTTCGCTCAGTGCCACGCCTCGATGATTCCGCCATCGGTTGGGGTGTGACAGATTGCTATCAGAGCCATAACTGTAGGGAATTAGGCAAGACTCGACCTAGTCCGGGTCGATGTCTTAGAAACGACCTAGTCTATAGTTAGGAACCAACAGACCAACTTGTGCATATCCTGCAGGGATTATGTACGAGCTTACCTGCTATTTCTCGCTATTCTCGCCCACGCTACACTATTACTGCATTTTGATATTTTTCCAAAATGAACAAGCGATTAGGTCGAGATTAGGTGTTAAAACCGTAAACTCTCGACTAAATTGCTTGTTCGACCCGCATATTATCTATAAACACGAGAATTTGCGTTGAATCAGGAGTGAAATCCATACTTTGACGCATAATTCTCCTTTATTTTATCAAAACAGGAACGAAGTTGCTAAGTCAGGGGTTAAACCCGAACCTTGACGACTTGTTCCGACCTCTACTTGGTTTTACAAAACTCTCACCAAAGTCTCGACGGACTCCAACGACTTAAAGTCACGATAAGACTGGAAGGATGCGTGCCGATCGCCCCGATTAGAGGCGAGAGCACAGTCCTGAAAGTCAAAGTGTGTACAAAAGTCCTTGTGAATAGTCGAATCACTTTGGGTAGTCAATGTCTATTGAGCCTGAGACAACCTATTTCTCGATTTTATGTGATTCGATTCTGAGCTCGCTACTGCCGACTCTGATATTCGTCGATTTTATGTGTTTATGTGTGTATCTACCTGCTTATATGTTTTAATTTTTGGAGATTCATTCGAATTTCGCTATTGTTAATCGACACACACGACTCGCACTGTTCACTTACCTCAAACCGCTAACAAATCGCAACTACATGAGGAACGACCTTGCGCAATGTTGCTTGCTATACTATTCGCTTACGCTATACTAATCGCTATGATATTCGCGATCGCTATTTTCGAACGCTCGCGGAAATTGAATGATAGGTTTCTGTATTCTGACTGCATCTTGTGATTACATGCTTATGTGCTTCTGTGATTATGTGCCTTATGTACTTCTGTGCTTATGTGAATCTGTGATTATGTGCCTATGTGGTTACGTGATTATACGTGTTCTTGAGCTTTGGTAGTATTAGGCGTGTGAGGTGAGATTCGATTTTATTGAGTTTGAGCCCTATGGCGATGTCTGTTGCAGACAATGTCGTCATCTGGACCTTCATCTGGACCCCGTCACCCACGAATTACTCGTCAAGAACAGAGAGACAAACGCCTAGTTGCTATCATCGCGAAGCAAGTAGCAAAGGTCGTCCCTCAGATTGTGAGTGAAATATACGAGAATGTGAGTAAATCGTCTGAAGAGTCCAGAACCGAAGCTCCTAAAGCTACTCCCAAAGCTGCCTTTAGTTTCAAGCAGTTCAAAGCTTGTGGTCCAAAGGAATTTACTGGCAAAGATGGCCCAACGGCTATGTTTCAATGGTTTGATTCCATCGAAGTCACTCTGCGCCAGAGTGGATGTCCTGAAAATCTCCGTACTCTAAACGCTACCGGCGTCTTCCAGTCCCGCGCACTAGACTGGTGGACGGCCAAGAGGAACAAACGCGGAAATGACGCAGCCTATGAGCTGATGTGGGAAGAGCTGAAGGCCATTATGATGGATGAATTCGGCCCTCCCCATGAACGCCAAAAGCTGGAGGACGAATTCTGGCATATCAAACAGAAGGATGGAGAGAACGCAGCTCGGACTGCTCGCTTCAAGCAGCTCAATATTATCTATCTCGATCAGGTGAAGACTACTGACATGACAATCAAGAAGTACATTCGAGCCTTGCCAGACTGTGTTGCAGATTTTGTGCAAGCAGCAAAACCAGCAAAAATTGAAGAAACCTACTTGCTTACCGCTGAGATCAATGACAAGCGAGTAAAAGCAGGTTTTTGGGATAAAGCTTCGAAGAGTCTACACCAAGCTACTACCGCCGCACCAGCTACCGAAACCGCCACCGCTCAATCATCAAAGTCCTCACGCCACAAGAAGAAGAACAACAACAGCAGCTCCAGCAACAAGAACTGTGTTGCCACTACAATCTCAGCACCGATCGGCACCAGTTATCTATGCACCACCTACAAAGCGTGCATACACTGGTCCCCACCCTGCTTGCTCGACATGTACTTATCATCACCCGGTGGGTATCACCTGCCGTTTTTGCGTGCACTGCAATATGTACAACCACTTTACTGCTAACTGCCGTACTGGTCCCCGACAAGCACCAGCCCAAGCCACCGCTCATCAAGCTCTACTTCCAGCTCCTCAAGGCCAACAAGCGGCTCAGGCACCCGCGATCAATGCCAGAGTCTGCTTCATGTGTGGTAATCCCAACCACTTCGCGAACATGTGCCCGAACAGGGTTGTGAAACAAGAGCCTCAGCAACAGCAGCAGCAACAGCCTCAACAGCAACAGCAACAGCAACAGCAACATGTCGCCCCCGCCAGAACTTTCAACATCAATGCGCGCCAAGCCCAGGCTGACAACAACGTGGTCAATGGTACGTTCCTTGTGAATGGTGTTTATGCTTCGTGTTTGTTTGATACTGGAGCCGATAACTGTTTTGTGTCATTTGAATTCGAGAAGCTCCTTAGTTGTAAGCGCTCTCATCTCCCTTCGACGTTCGATGTCGAAGTCGCCACTGGAAGAACCATCGCTGTCAATTCTGTTCTTCGTGATTGTACTCTTGAGCTCAATAATCACATCTTCCCAATCGACCTTATCCCAATGTAACTTGAAAGCTTTGATGTCATAGTAGGCATGGACTTTCTTCGTGAAAACCATGCTGAAGTTGTGTGCTTCGACAAAATGATTCGATTCTCGCTCGCGAATGGTGATTTATTATGTGTTTATGGTGAAACTGCTTCGAAAGGTCTCAAGCTCATGTCATGTGTCCAAGCCAGCAAGTATCTCCGCAAGGAATACAATGCTTTCTTGGCTAATATCGTAGTAGTGGAGAAGGAAAAGAAAGGAAAGACAGGAGTGAAAGATGTTCCCGTGGTTCATGAATTTCCCAATGTGTTTCTTGATGATCTTCCTTGACTACCGCCAAGTCGTGATATCGACTTTCGTATCGACCTCATTCCTGGAGCCAACCCTGTTGCCAAAGTACCTTACCGACTCGCCCCGTCTAAAATGCGTGAACTCTCGAGTCTGCTTCAGGAATTACTTGATAAAGGCTTCATTCGCCCGAGCACCTCTCATTGGGGCGCACCAGTCCTTTTCGTCAAAAAGAAGGATGGGTCGTTCAGGATGTGCATCGACTATCGGGAATTGAATAAGTTGACTATCAAGAATCGCTATCCCCTGCCTCGCATTGATGATTTGTTTGATCAGCTACAAGGTGCTACGTGTTTCTCGAAGATTGATCTACGCTCAGGCTATCACCAGCTACGCATTCAAAAGGAGGATATACCTAAAACCGATTTTCGCACTCGATACGGTCACTATGAGTTCGTTGTTATGCCTTTTGGTTTAACCAACGCACCCGCGGTTTTCATGGATCAGATGAATCGCGTGTGTAAACCTTATCTCGACCGGTTCGTCATCGTTTTCATCGATGATGTCTTCATCTATTCCAAGTCGAAAGCCGAACACACGCAACATCAACATTTGGTTCTCGATCTACTCCAGGGAAATCGACTCTATGCCAAGTTCTCCAAGTGTGAATTCTGGCTAGAGGAGGTTCAATTTCTTGGTCACATTGTCAATAGTCAAGGTATCTACGTCGATCCCACGAAGATTGAAGCAGTTAAGAGCTGGATTACACCCAAGAACCCTTCTGAAGTCTGTTCTTTCCTCGGATTGGCGGGCTATTATCGACGATTTATCGAAGGATTCTCAAAAATCGTTGTGCTGCTTACTACTCTCACGCATAAAGACAAGCCTTTTGTTTGGGGAACTGAACAAGAGTCTGCTTTCCAAACCCTCAAGCACATGCTTTGCAATGCTCCCATCCTCGCATTACCCGACGGAAACGACGACTTCATTGTCTATTGTGATGCCTCGAACCTTGGTCTTGATTGTGTCCTCATGCAACGGGACAAGGTCATTGCTTACGCGTCTCGTCAGCTCAAAATCCACAAGAAGAACTATACAACCCATGATCTCGAGCTAGGCGCAGTTTTTTTTGCGTTAAAGATTTGGCGACACTACCTTTATGGTACCAAGTGTACGATCTTCACCGATCATAGGAGCCTACAACATATCTTTGACCAGAAGGAACTTAATATGCGTCAACGCCACTAGGTAGAACTTCTCAACGATTATGACTGTGAGATTCGTTATCATCCTGGCAAAGCAAATGTCGTTTCCGACGCTCTCAGCAGACGGAGTTATTTGCTCAGCATTCGTAATACCCAAGCCCAATATGATCTCGAAACCACCCTCATCCGCGAAGCTCAACATGCCTATTTTAATGAACGCACTCTGAAGAAGGAAAGAATCTACCGCGGTGGAGCCCAACTTGTGAATAAGTCAAATGGGATATTTCACTTTCTCGACCGAATTTGGATCCCTAAGCGGACCAATTTGCGACAGATTTTGATGGACGAAGCCCACAAGTCTCGGTATTCTATTCATCCCGGTGCCGACAAGATGTACCAGGACCTTCGCTACAAGTACTGGTGGCCAGACATGAAGAGGGATATCGCTCACTACGTTGGGAAGTGCTTGACTTGCTCAAAAGTCAAGGCTGAGCACCAAAGGCCCTCTGGCTTACTCGAACAACCCCCGATCCCTATGTGGAAGTGGGAGAGTATAGCTACGGACTTCATAACGAAACTTCCACGCTCGCCATCAAGTCACGACAGCATCTGGGTTGTCGTTGACCGTTTGACCAAATCTACTCACTTTTTGCCAATACGAGAAGACTACAAGGTAGAAAGATTAGCCCGAATCTACACCGATGAGATCATTTGTCGACATGGGACGTCTCGCGACATCATCTCTGACCGGGATGCTCGGTTTAACTCGCACCTGTGGGAGACGTTTCAAACGGCTCTCGGTACTACGCTTAATCTAAGTACCGCATTCCACCCTCAAACCGACGGTCAGACTGAGAGAACGATTCGTACCCTTGAAGACATGCGCCATTCGCGTGTCATAGATTTCGGTGGTAATTGGGACGCTTACCTGCCAATTGCCATTAGTCGAATTCTCGTATAATAACAGTTATCATTCCAGCATTCAAATGACACCGTTTGAGGCTTTATACGGAAGAAAATGTCGATCGCCTATTATGTGGCACGAGATCGGGCACTCGCAATTAACCGATCCCGAGCTACTGCAAGAAACGACTGACAAAGTCCTCCAAATTCGAGACAATCTGCTGAAAGCTCAGAGTCGTCAGAAAAGTTACGCCGATAGACGACGCAAGCCCCTTGAATTTGACGTTGGCGACTACGTACTCCTAAAGGTATCACCTTGGAAGGGTGTGGTCAGATTCGGCAAGAAAGGGAAACTAGCGCCTCGATATGTTGGACCTTTTAAGATTCTGGAAAGGATCGAAAAAGTCGCCTATAGACTCGAACTACCGGAGGAACTTAATAACGTCCACCCGACTTTCCACGTTTCGAACCTTCGAAAGTGCCTGGCTGAGCATGATTTAATTGTACCCCTTGATGATCTCCAAGTAAACGAAACACTACACTTCGTGGAGAAGCCTGTCGAAATCATGGATCGCCAAACCAAGCAGCTCAGACGCTCGCACATTCCTATTGTGAAAGTCCGATGGGAAGGTAAACAAGGCGCAGAGTTCACTTGGGAACTCAAAAGCGACATGAAGGCAAAGTATCCACAATTGTTTGTTATGGCTTCAGCCTAATTTCGGGACGAAATTCCCTCAACTAGGGGAGGCTGTAACACCCCGTGTTTCGAAGTCAAAGTCAAAGTCAAGATTGAAGTCAAAGGTAGACAAGATCGCTGATTGCGATCGGTCACTCCTTGTTCAATTTTTGTTTTGGCTTCTTTGACTTGTAGATAGTCTATTTTATGCTTTACGTTAGTTGTATTATGTGGAGTACTTATTAATAATCGAGGTTTATTCGATATTTATCGCATGTTTAATCGCTTATCGCTATCGCACTCGCAACTCGAATTACGCGTTCTGGCTACTGTTCTTATATGTGTGTGTGCCTTATGTGTTACTTGTGCATGTTTAATTATGTTTATGTGTGGTGATTAATCGAAACGCAATCTAAACTCAATCGTAATCAAATCGCAAACGCTAAACGCAAGTCAATTAAGGGTGATTATATGTTGATATAGTAGTTGGGATTAAAAGTAATTTGACTAGGAAACTCTATCACATCGCAACGCTCGCAATCGCAATCGAAACAGCAAAACTCATCGCGCCGTGCCCTCCAATCGAGTGGCCAGCCGATCAAGCTGCCACCCGATCGGGCTGCCAGCCGATCGAGGTGCCACTCGATCAAGCAGTCACCCGATCGGGTTACCACCCAATCGACCAGCCCTCTCCTCCCCTTTCCTTTTATGGAAACCCTATAAATACCCCTGTCAACATCACAAACTTACCTTTTTCTGCACCTCTCATCCGACCAGCACTTCTTGCCCACTTTTCTTCAGATTTCTCGCGATTCTAAGTTTTCCATCTAAATCTTGTACTTTCTTGATTTACACGCACTCCTACACCTTTCTATCTTTTGAATCTTAACTTTTAACCGTGAAATCACTAGATTTGAGGTGTTCTAGGATGATGTCATCATGGTGTTCTTATGAACTTCATGTCCTGACTTTAATCTGCCAAGAACAGCTTAGATCTGAACGATTTCCACACAAATAAACAAAGAGCTTGCATAGATCTAAACATATTCATGGTGAAAAAAGGATTGAAAGATGGTTTTTAACTTTCTTTCAACTCTTTTACACTCAATCCACTCAAACCGATAGAACCAGACCTTGTTCTAACCTTCTACTCATTCTTGGTGATGTGTTGGTTCAAGATCTGAGTTCTACCAACGAGACAACCGATTTCGAGTTAAGCAAGAACAACCGTCTTGAACCGGTTAACTGGTTGAACTTGGGTGATTCCTGTTTGATCGGGTCACTTGTGTCAAGATGGGGTTCTGTTGATTAGCACGTTGTCACACCGTCTCGATAGAACTACAACCCATCGAAAACAACCAAGTGTAAGACGATCAGGCCGACCAGGATGGAGTGCCGCCCGATCGGACTACAGTCCGATCAGATTGACATCCGATCGGGTTGCCACCCGATCGGCTTACACCTTGGCCCCACACTCAACTTTTATTTTCAAACTTTTGAGGTTGAACATTGAACGAAATGCTGTCCGATCGGATTACCAGTCGATCAGATTACCACTCGACCATGAGATATTTTGACTTCAACACTTAAACAATTTTCACTACCATCCGATCGAGTGACAAACTGCTGTGAACTTGTTCTTACTAAAAGTGTCCAACCAATCGGTTTGTCGTCCGATCGAACGGTCGTTCGATCGACCGACCTGAAGGTAGAGATGCTTCTATATTTTCAAAATGCTACAACGAAAACTTCAAAAAACAAGCCATCATACACAAACACATCTTTCCCAAGTGAAGTAACATTCCACTCGAAAGGTCACCCGATCGGATTGCTGTTAGACCCACTGACACTTTGTTCCGTTTTGCACGCCGCTTATCGTTATGCTATCATTCTGATCAGGCTAATTTCCGCTCTAAGCGCTCCCTTCAATCCACCAATCACTGTGAGTATACTCGAACCATTTTTGCTTTACGCACTTTTGGGTGTTACATACGTTACTTATGCTAAATCACATCGAACACACTACGCAATACTTTAACGCTAACCGTTACTGCATGTTATACGTGACTTAATGAATGCTTGTTTGTTATGTTTACACATGGAATGCTGTCTACCTGCCTTAGCAACGGTAGTACTATTAGTTTGGACTCAGCACCTGTTCACTCAGGGGTTGTTAAGGACAATTAGTTACATGGCTCACAGTGGTGAGTGTGTATCGCGAACTGCCTTGGGCAGTCAACCCGCAGTCATTGGTATCGATAGGTTCATGTCGATAACTAACATGCCTCATTTACATTGTGTACGTGCTGGTTATGCGTAAACGATTTCGTACTCTATTATATCTGTTAAACTTGTATGCTCACCTTTACACTATGTGTATTGAGTTTTACTTTAACGTATGTGGCAGGTGCTTAAGGTGTTTAGATGCTTTGCTTGCTGTGAAATCGAGGCTAGGAAAAACCTAGAACAATAATAAATTGTGTGTACTTAAAATCTAAGTTGTTGGAACAGAACAATTTGACTAGATCTTGTCTGTAATAAATATGATATCTTTTATGACATGGTATGGGACATGTTGCTTTAAATAATTGTTAATTATAGTTGTTATGGAAACTTCTGGACAATCTGTTTCGCTTAGTGCCACGCCCCGATGATTCCGCCATCGGTTGGGGTGTGACAGTCATAATGGGTCAAACAAAGCAGGAAACGACTTTCAAGTAAGGTGATTTCAAAAAGTGAACCGAGATAGGTTAAAGGGGTGAAATGGTAATTAAATGCCATCTTATAATGACAATTTGTCATTTCGACTAAATGGGTCAAATGGTGTTAATGTTTGATGATCGTTTGTTGAGTTTTGTGATCACAGGAATTAACACATGGTTCGCGTTGCTATTAACTAGAAATTAATAGCGAAAGGTATTTAAACGGGTCAATGCTATGACCCGAGTCAGGTATGCATAATTAGATTTTTAGTTAGAAGAGATATTTTGGTCAATAATTAGTGAAAGTCTTTCGTCGTAAAATGAAGGACTGAAATTGACCAAAAAGCCCTTGATGGGTAAATTGGGCAAATGACCCATACGGGTGGTTTGGGAACTTGCATAATGATTACATGATATGGGTAGATACTATAACACCCTTGTTATTATTTTAAAGGTTTTCGTATAAATAACGAAAATAAACATGTAATTACGATTAAATATCCTTAGAAAATACGAGTAATCTAAACCTTTTACAACTTAAAAGTTTTCAACATAATATAAATAAGTTCGTCGTTTAAAAGTGATGACGTAACGCCGTGCGGAAGATTTATTCTCGAGTGTTGAATCTTTATCGTGTTCGGTTCCTCATCGAGCTTGATCTTCATCCGGGCACTCTTGACACTCACCTAAGATCAAAACCAACTTAAAAGTTAGTTTTGATAGTCAAATATTAAGTTTAAACAAGTTACATGGGTTAAAAGAACAAAATTTAACAATTTTCCGGAGTTAGGGGGCGTCGTGTGACGCCTAGGGGCGCCGCGTGACGCCTAGCCCCCTTTTTCACTGCCTGTTGCTTAAACTGATGCTGCATATTCCCAGCATGTCCCGATTTCACGGAAACGAGCATAACTCTCTCGTTTTTAATCCGTTTTACCCGATTCTTTTTCCTACGCATCCGTAATTTAATTCTCCATCATATGGAGTTAAAATCCAACATCCTACATAATAAAATTTCAGACTTTTAACTCTTCGGCTTATTACCCTTTTTACCAACTTTTGACCCGTTCGTGATTTCATCATCAAACATGTTTATTTGATCCTTATATCACATACACTTTTTCAAACTAATGTTATTTACTATGTTAGATTCTAATCACCGGTGTATTTCACAATTTAAACCCGTTTTCGCTCGTATGCTTATTTTGACCCGTTAAGGATATTTTAAGCACTTTTAAGCTTGAAATCGCTTTCATTCATTTCTAGCATCTTATTCCTACAATTCTTATCAAGTAATCTTCAACTACAACTATATGTGTGTTGGATTTAATGTGGACATCTATGCGTTCCAAGTTTTACCCTTCGGATTATTATTTTACGACAAGACTCAATAATTTGACTAACGTATTACATCTTTCAACTTCTACACTTATTCTAAGTATTTATCTAATCATGAAACTCGTTTCCAAACAACCTTTAAGGGTTGTTTGTTCAATTTAACCTACAAGGGCGTTTTGGTCAATTTTGGTCCTTCTTTTACGACGAAGGACTTTCAGATACTTGTTTGACCCAAAAATTCGATCTTTTAACTATAACCTTGTTTAGAAGCCATTATGTTTCTAAAACACTACAATTATAACTTGAATTATTCGGTTTATCTTTAAGATAACCAAATATCCAATTTGACCTTGTTTAACTCTTAGAAAACCTCAAGTTCTACATGATGAGTTGAATCATTATACATACCTGGCTCGGATCAATATATTGACCCGTTTCAATACCTTGACTTAGTAGCCGCTAAGCAATAGCGATGTGCGTATCCATTTGATATTTATTCCTATAAACATGTAACTCGACAAACCATTAGTCGATATTGTCAAAGGGTGATAATTTCACCTTTTGACCCATTTATTTACCTAGTGATCTTCGTCACTTCAACTAAATGCCAATTTCATGTATTATGCTAATTTGAAGTCTACTAACGAAAATATGAAGTCAAGCATAACGTAACGGAACCGTAGTTACGTACCTTTTAAGCATCCTTTCCAAACGCGTATTTCCACCGGCTTGTCCATTTGACAATCCGGATTCCTCGCCTAAAGAGTTCAATTCGCAATCCGTTTAGAACCCTTTTTCAATCATGTATCGCATAATTCGCTAAATCATCACAATCATGCGTTTTAACTTTAAATTTCAATTTCGAGCCTTCTTTGGGGCATTTTTACAAACACCTTAAGGGCAGAATTTTAAATAATTCATTAACAAGCTCATAACTTGTCATATAACCTGAATTTTCATCAATCAAACTATTTAACACAAATATTTGCCTTTACAAATTCTGAAATAACTTCACATATGTCAAATTACACTAGAACAACCCAAAATTTCCTAGTGTTTATCAATGTTCTACATAACCCACTAGTCACCTACAATGGTGACCATGGATTTCACTAGAATTTAGCATAATTTCAACATGTACTTGTCTAGGGTTTACTCCTAGACATTTTAATGTTCCTAATTCATCTACAATTCCTACATGCATCATCAGATTTCAAGTTCTCTAAATTCATGAGAATTTCAAGTAGAGAATTTTTGTCAAATTTTACATACCTTATGATCTCCTTGCAATGGGGATCATTAATCTATGCTCGATTTTCGTTTTGGACTTGGTTTGATCCTTCAATTTGTGAGATTAGTGAAGCTAGGGTTTTTGAAGCTCCTGGGGATGCTTCTGGTCGAACTGAACACCCACAAAACACACTGAATGTGTGTTTTATTTTTAAGTTTTTCTTTTTATAACTTAACTTTCCATTTACCCGCATTTGGTCCCTCTTGTTTGGTTAGTTTATTAAATAGGTCACAACCTACTTAACTTCTAACAACATTACCACCTTTTTTTTAACTAGGTTAAACATTCCTAGTTAATTTAACGAGTTCGGGGAATTTATGACTAAGTTTATTTTAAGTCCCGTTATCTCGGGCTTCTATAAACTTTATTTCTTCGAAAACTTTCATTTAACTTTTATTTTAATAATAGGCTTGTTTATTTAAGAATCCTAATATTCACCGGGTTACTTTTACCACTAAAGGTAAATTACCCGTCTTTTAGTATAAACGTGGTTTGATTACCAAACCCGTTTTCGGGGTGTTACAGATACTTTGATTGTGAAAATGTAAAGTGCGAAAAGAGAAGAGTGAGGTTAATGAATAAATGCATACGACCGTCTAAACGGGTCAAAATTTGGTTACGCACATAACCTAGACATTGGCCGTGTAATTCACACATATTATGAATCCGAAAAAAAGAATTTGAGTTAATTACATGGGCGTATGCCCCATGACTATTTTGAAACGAGTTTGTGGTTTTAAGTATAAACGGGTCAAAATGTTGAAATTTAATAATAAGCCGAAGGCTTAAAAGGTTAGAATTTTATTAGTTGAATGTTGAATTTTAACTCCACATGATGGAGAATTAAATTACGAACGCGTAGGAAAAAAAATCGTGTAAAACGGACTTCTCGATCAAAAGTTATGAAGCTTTGAAGTTTGAATTTTGATTGAAATCGGAGCTGGGAAAATGCAGCATCAAGCTGCAACATTTTGGAAATATCAAGGCGTCGCGCCACGCGACGCCGAAGGCCCTAGGCCGTCGCGGGACGCGACGGGGTGCCTGATGCGCGAAAAATTGTTATTTTAATCTTTTATGCGTTGCGAACCCATTTAAATACGTTTTAAGCTACGTATGAATAATCTAACTCACGTTTTATGAGTTGCAGGCAAAATTCTAGTACCGGAGGACGATCAAGTTCAACGAAGAACCGAACACGTTCAAGATACAAGCTTCCGCACATTGTTAATCGTTATTTTAAACGACGAATTTAGTCACATTAAGTGGTATACTTGAAAGTTGTTAAAGGTTTAAATAAATCCGTATTTTCCAATGTAATTGTAAATATAATTACATGATTATATTCGTGATTTAAAACTAAATCCGCTTAAAAATAGTAAGGGTGTTACAATGATTTTACACGAATTTTCTAAAACAGACCAACAACTAATTCAACTTCAACAAATTCTTACTTTCACCTTCTTAGAGGCATTTCTACAAACACTAGGTGTGCATCCTAGTAAAAGATCCATGTCAAACATACATAGCCTACTTAATTTCACTATTAGCATTCATGAATCATTATTCTTTAAGACTAGTAACTAATTAATCTTTGTTAATCATTATTCCAACACATTAGCATAGAAACACAAGGAAATTAATAATAAAAAGCTTGCATAATTTATGGCTACATCAACCAATTACATGTCTAGAACACATGATAACATCCACATTTAGATTTGTGGGGTTGGATAATCATACCTTGCTTGAAGATACTTATCCGTTCTAGTTTGTAGCTCAAATCCAACATGCATTATCAAATCTTTCGGATTTCATCTTTGTCTTGTGTTAGATGTGGGTGTATAAGAACCCTAGCCAAAGTGGAGCTTTCAATCTGATTTGGGGCTTCCAATTTCGTTCACCTCCCTTAGTTAAACCAGAATTTTGGTTAAGTTTTTCAATTTGACAATTTAAGTCCCTCTAGTTTGGGTTTTAGCCCTATTTTTGTTAACCCCCCCCCCCCCCTATTTACCTTCATATTTAGCTCACATTAACATACCACATGCCAAATAAACCCCTTACTACAAAATACTTGCTGGAAAATTATTAAGTTTGGCTAATTTAAATATTTAGCCCTTACAGTTTGGTAATTTCCACTTTTGACTCAAATTTCTCTTTTCTTGTTATTTAATTAGTGTAGTTCTTTTTATTAACTTATAAAATGAGTTTGCCTTCATATCTAGTTAGGTTTATAACCAAATGGTTTAAATTATATAAATAACCCTTGTAGTTTGGTTTTTGACACCTCAAACCTAAACTACAACTTTTTAAATTAAAACCCCATCTAGTTTTCCAATTCAACCGAAAGGGTAATTCTACTAAACTGATGATGTTACTTCCAAGCTTATTTTAAGAGTTCTTTGAGCTTCATTCCATCCAATTACATGCTTTATAGTTTGAATTAATGTAAATTCCAGATTTTAGGATCCTTCAAGTTTGGTCTTTGACATCTCGGACCCAAACTACAACTTCCATTTTCCAGCATCAAGTAAATCCCAAAATGGGATGTTACACAATAGATCACAATTATTAATAAAAGCTGAAATTTTACTTCTATTATTTTTATACTGCCTTTTGGATTTTAAAACTTCATTTTTATATCGGTCTACATTTTGCGAGTTAACACATCGTAATGCGCATGCATGATTCAACACTTGTACATCTATTTTTTTTCCAGTTAAACAGTCTCGTCGTAACGCGCGAGGTCCTAAATACTCGTGTATATTATTTAATAAAAAAGTTATTTCGAGAGAAGAATTGTTGTCAACTAGATGCTATTTTTGATGGAGTGGAGTTTTCATATCTTTTGAATGCATGAACAAGCACTCAAGCAGGTTTAAGTGATGAATTAGAGTGTCGTGAACGCATGCTTCTTAAATTCGGTTAGTGCTGCCATCAACATGTATATATGAACACGTAATATTAAGAAAAAAAAGTATTGATGTATTAGGTTATATCGCTTATCTTTGATAAATTAAGAAAAAAAGTATTGATGTATTGGTCATATGTTGTCGTACTTGGATGACAAGGTTATATTGCTTATCTTTGATAACGAAACAAAATTGAAAGGCTAAAAAGAAAAACGTGTAAATTGTATCAAATCATCATACTCATACATTCTTTATGAAAAAAAAAAAAAAAAGCTATAAATCGGGCTTAATTATAAGACTTATTTTAAATTAATAAAAATCATCATACTCATACTTTCTTTATGAAAAAAAAAAGAAGCTATAAACCAGCTGGCGTAATTATAAGACTTATTTTGAATTAATAAAATATATAACAAATGACAAAACCAACACTAATTATTTTCAAAAAGCTCCCTTATTTAAGAACTACGACTATAAATTTTAAAGCAGGTTTTTTTATAAAAATGACTTGGAATGTATAAAAAATTCCAATGAGTTCTGACTTGACCCCCTTGATTCCCTCATGAATATAACTTATAAGTCTTAAATAATTGACTCATAATAACTTCTATCATAGTTTTAAGTTGGCACATTAGCTCTATAAACTAGAGTTAAATGCATCATAGGTTATTCAATATGAATATGTAAATCGACTCATACATATACATGGCTTGTTGGACTGAAAAGTTAACACTAGTTAGTTTAAAGAAAATACGTGCAATTTTTTTTTTTTTCAAAAAAGGACATCCAGTATAATCATTTAAGTCAAATGAGATGCTATACAAATGACAATCTCCGTTCTAGAATCTAGATCCCTGTAGTTCCTAATTTGTTACTAGAATACAATCATTTTAATGACATCTAGTTTAGGATTGAGCAGTTGGAGATGGATGTTGCTGGTGGGTGTATGCACATGAATATCCATGTGAAATTCAAGAATATCATTAAAATTGTAAGTATATCAATACATTTTAAAAAAGAAACTTAACTCTTTTTAATTGTCATGTTAACTGTTTATGCAACATTTATTTTAAAAATAATAATTATAATTCCAAGTGTACGACGACGTCTAGCAACATGTACATGTAGTGTAATTTGGTGATGAATAAAATACAAACGAATTTTTATTAGAAAAAAAAAGATAACTAGATAAACCCATTGATATATAAAAGAAGAGTCTGAATGGGCATACATGCAGCATTATTAATGAAAAGGTGGATATCCAAATTAAGTGAACTCCAAATCAGAAAAGCACCAGCATTGCCAACGTTGGGGAGCAACTGCCCACCACACATGACCATTTTACTAGTGCCCCCTTTCACCCCTAAAATGTTTTCTCTTTATATCACTTCAAAAGCTACCATGCATGCATGTCGCCATCCCAACTACTATGTCTTTTACAAAGTATAGAAGTCTCTTCTTTTTGTCTTTTAAGACTAAGATGATCGATCTTATTACTAAATCTTCACCCGTTTATAATGATTAGTGATGACGTATTCTTCGGATGTTGTTTTAGCTTGGGCTCGGATATGTTTTGCACATTAAGCTTAATCAATCCGTCTTATGTAAAGTCATACTTCTGGTTTTGTAGCGTGCGCCTTGCATATATATAGCTAGATGAATATTCCAACCTGATATATGATTATGGTTATAAAAGAGTACCATCCATAATATATGTTGCATTCAAAAACAAAAACAAAAAAGTGTAAAACAGAATAAAAAAGTTAAAATTCGATTAAGTGTGCTTCAGTCTCTTTCTTTATGGTTACTATTGGACTCTATCATTAGACTTGGGTTTATTAGTGTGAGCCACGGGTTCGGTTAGGTTTCCAGGGTTTTTCTACGGCAGTGACGGCTAGAGTTTATATATTTATGTGGTGCAACGGAGACAGTATAGAGCCTAGGCTGGTTCTCATACCATGTCGGATGGTAAAATACTCAATGATATTATTGGTATCATGTTAGTTTACAACACATAGAGATCATGAAGAACCCAAGTCTAATGATAAAGTCTAATAGTTACCAAAAGATGTATCACCTTTTATAGTCATGTTTATCTCAAAAACCTCATTATAGCTTTTAGTTTTTAGCTTTACAAGTATTTATTTATTTGATCCGAACCAACTATTCAGGCGTCAAGTTAAAAGATGTACATTCGAGCACAAAAAACCCCGACTCCAGTAGAAAAATATCTTGAATACGTCACTGGTGACAGAGACCCTAACATTGTCCCTCGTCCATGTATTTTTTCGCGACTTTTTCTGCCCATGGATGAATTGATGGCCCAGAAATCACATAAAAAGCTATATAGTCATGATATATTGAAGATGCTCTATAATGTTAAGTGACTCGACAACAACAAATCTGGCCAGCCCCACTTTGACCATTTGATAGCACATGATGATCAGTAACTATGCCAGCTTTTACTATGCGACACCATTTATGTTAATCATGTCAACTCGCACCATTAGCTGATACGTGTCTTTTCAAATCTAGAACCATAAAAAAAACATGTTTCATATAACTAAAACACATATGCTAGTTTATTCTAGCTTGTTCAAAATAGTAAAATGTTTGCCTTTAAAAAAATAGTATAATGTTTGTTTATAAATTATTGGTGTGTCTGTTGAAAATAGCTTTAATATATTAGTCAGAATAATTATTACGTTAATAAAATGAATTAAAGGTGAAAGTGTTTTGATAAATAGGTTTAGTCGCATTATTGTTGAGAATGTCGATGCTTTAATTGATTTGATTATATGTACCATTTATAATTGCGCTCTAAAGATAAAACTGAAAGTAAATTTTATTACTCGAATAGTTCAAAATAAAAGTTGATGTTATGTTTGCTGTTTATTAAAGTTATATAAAAATGTCCTTTATCTTTTTCCTTTATTAGAGCAAAATTATTGTTGTTTACATTATCAAATTTTCAAGAGCATATAAAAGGCAAAGGGAATTTAAACACGTAACCTGTTAAATATGGATAATTATTTTAGTTAATAAAAGTAAATTTAGTCATTTAAACACGTAACCAATTAAATATGGAAAAATATAGAAGAAAGATGAGTGAAGGAGACAGACAAATGGCCAGATCGCATTTCTACCGGGTGATCATAGGAGAACATTAACGAATACACAAGAGCTTGTGTTACAAAAATAATTTTTTTCTTATACAAGTCCGGATGGCCGTGTGGAGGGGTAAAGTGGGAGATCGGACGATTGTTTATGACCTACTTTCCTAGGGGACTTAAAATTTCTATTTTTGTTTTATATATTTTATAATTTTTAACACGTAGCGTATGTAATTGAATTAGTTAAGGCCCAATATTGTGGTGAATCAAATTTTAATTTACTTTAAGCTTAATATTGTGATGAATCAATTTTAATTTACTTTAAGCTTAATATTGTGCTAAATGTTTTTAAATAAAACCTAAATGGTTAAATACCCAGTTAAATAATATCAACATTCAAGGATCGTAGAGTGGCGATAAGAAAAAAAAAAAAAGAACGACGATTCATTATTCTTCATAGATTAGTGAATCACAATTGAGCATTTGATACCTGATCGACTAAGCCATATCACGAGTGATTTACGATTCATTTAACTATTTATGTTTGATATTTTGCTATAATACTTATGTTTTGTTTATTGAACATACTTAGGCTATAGGGTGTGGGGGTCATGATTGGGACATTATTTGCCATCTAGGAACATGAATGGAAGGCTACACCACCCCCTTGATTGATCCACCATGGTTTGCATGCATTAAACCATGGCAACCATGATCCTCCTTTCCATTTTTCAACAAATCATTTCATTTTTTCTCTAGACAAAGATAAATTAATAAAATAAGGGACTAGTGGTTTTGTTCATGACCACACCCTTAGGGTAGTGGTTTTGGATGGTGGATTAGAGGTGAGTTACATGGCACTAACATGGAGGGTCATGGTGGTCATGAGGGTAATGACCACACCCTATAACCTTATCGTCATATATATTGATTCTTTTATACAAGTCTACAATATTGATTCTTTTATATAAGTCCACAATTTAGAAACTTTTTTTCTTCTTCTAGTGACATGGGGCCTTTGAATAGTTCAATATACATTTAAAGATCTTGTATTGGGTTGGTGTGTTTTGTGTATATTACAAGCTTTTAATTCAACTGTAAGGTGGTGTATGGTAATCGTGTAAAAAATGAAGATGCAAGATGGATAACACTTTGAATTAGTGATCAGCAAATGGTACTAGGTACCGGTACCAAATTTATTGAACCAAAATATTTTCGGTACTGATTAGGTACAAACTTTTGACGTTTTCGTTACCGGTCCGATACGGTACCGGTTTTTACCTTTAAATACCGGCATCATACCAGTACTGAAGAGTACCATGCCGGGTATTTTTGATACCGATACTGGTACCCATTTTTAGGGATTTTTGATACCGAACTTATCCCTACTTTAAATAACATGTATAAAAAGTAATAATATAAAAGTCATCATAATCATATTAGCATTTTAAAATTATCATTGTGACGTAAACAAAATAAACACACTGAAACATAATGCATACACCATATTTTAACAGGTTCATACGCTAATGTTGTCATAATAACACATAAATTAAAACGTCACTGATCATTATGGCTTTTAACGACTACCTAATCTTATCCCGATGGACATGTAGGAGGGCATATAGCTAGTTAATACAAAGAGCTAGGGCTGTAAACGAACCGAACGAACACGAACAAGGTCAGGTTCGTGTTCATTCGTTAAGGAAATTAACATCTTTTCGAACTGTTCATGAACCATAACGAACAAAGTTTATGTTCGTGTTCGTTTGTTAAGGAAATTCAGTTGTTTACGAACAGTTTGTGAACACTGGTCTCAAACACAAACGAACGCAAGCATATAAAAACGAACGCAAACAAACATTTAAGTTGAAAATAAAAATAATGAAAACATTATTATCCTTAAATATTGGATATAAGTAGTTAATTACAACCATCAAATGATAAATCAAAACACAAGAAGTCTACTACACCACCAAATGATGAATCAAATTTAACTAACTTAGAAATAGTTATCCCAAAAATGTCTTGGTAACAATGTACAGACAATAACGTAGGGGGTGTTTGTTTTTTCTTCAAACATCTTCAAGGGAGCTGATGTCTGCAGGGGCGCAAACGTTACCCTTGAAGACTGTTTGTTTTTTTCTTTTAAAAAGATATGAAAATGACTTTTTTCAGCTTAAAAAAAAAAACTATGGTACCCTTTCTTCTAACATCTTCACAAAAAAACCCTCTCCCTCATATAGGTTCTGAACTCAAATTTGAACCAAAACTCGACCACCACCACACGGGCGCCGGCCGTCGCCTCCGTCGGCCACCACCACCGTCGCGGGAATAACCTTTGCTTTACTGTCACGGCATCTTGGCTTTAATGTGGGCCTCTTTTCCCCAAACTCCCCATTGAAACACGTTCAACAATGGCGGATTCTGAAACCCTCATCCTCATCTACACTCGCATCAACCATTTCCACTTCAAATCAGCCGTCTAATTGCTCATATTTCCACTCAATTTCATCATCAATCATCAACCACAAGGTAAGAATCATTCGGTTCATCTCTACTTGTATTTATAATATTCAACTACAACAAACTACTGGTTCAATCATTCTCTTATCCATCGTCAACTTCAATACTTTGATTTTATATGTGATTTTCGATCTTATTTTGTAGAAACAAGTACTTGATTTTCGATCTTAGTTTGTACAGACCGTATCAGTTTATAAAAACAGTCTTATATTTTCAGTTTGAAGAGCTTCAGACCACATCTTCAGTTGCAGACATGAAAACAGATGAAATCAGCTTGCAGACAATTTATGTCTGTAAAAACAAACAGCACCGTAGTAACAATGTTTTTTATATTAATTGTACGTAAACTTATAGGATTAGATTTTGTAGGTAACTGTAAAACTTACAGGATGAGACATTATAGATTTATAGGTAGTCTTTATATATCATCATACCTTTTAAAAGACCATATTACGTTAATTTGACTGTTATAGTGTCGACACCTACCATTACAGTGTCAACAAACTTTAATTTTAGCCTTTTCTATATTAGTTTACTATATAAAGGGATCGAGTCTAATTTTTTATACATTATATATATGCGAGTTGTTTTCGTGGATATTATATTTTATTTAATTGGCACATTAATTTATTCAGTTCACGAGAGGGTTCAACGTAAAACTATTTTATTTTTACTTTTTATTTTTTATTAGCTAATTATTAATTTTTAACTTTGATTAGTCATACGGTTTTTTTTTGTTTTAAGTAATCTTAAAATATAGAGTTGTCGTTTTCCTCCCTTTGGTTTGTCCAATTATTGTCTTAAAATTAATAATCGTAAATTTTAAAAATTTGTAAACTTTATAAAGAATATATAACAAAAATAACAAACCAATAGATATTAATTTAAATCCAATTTAATGTGGATATATACGTATGTATATATATATATATATATAATAAACTCTTATAATATATAGTAGCTTATAAACTCGTGTATTACACGACTTGAATATTGAAAAAAATGTAAATCATAAACTTGTATATAATACTTATAAGTGAAATGACTTATCAAATAAAATAGTGAAAGAAAAAATAAAAATTGTATTTTCAGCTATCCAAATACTCTAAGTATTCACTTCACTCTTGAGTCACTATAATTCATATTATTATATATGACTACGACTGCAAAACAATCACATTAAAAAGTAAAAATACTAATGATAAGATTGTATGTAAGTGTTTTAAAAAATAAATTGTAAGTTACAAGATCATGACAAATAAATTGTAATTAAGTTATTATATATTTTAGAAGATGTCATACTATAAATAAAATAAGCGCCGCAAAAATAGGACTAAAGCTTATAAGGCTAGAGGGTATGGTGATGGTCATCCCTTGGAGGATGGTCCGCCACGTAAGCGCCATGTAGGATGAGCATGAGGATGGGGCAAATAGGATGGAGGTATGGAAATGAGGATGATCCTAAAATATATAATATATATTGTATGTATATATGGTCTGTGAGGGAGTTTTGTCCTTTTCTGGACCGTCCTGGACGGCGAGCTGAAGACGGAGAGGACGAGATGGAGGGGGGGGGGGGGGGCGAGGTGGAGTGAGGAACGGTGACGGTAGGGGACGGTCCAAAGCCGATCCCCATACCGTATAGCCTAAGACTAACTTTGATTGTCATTACAACCTATACTCGCCATTTATATATTTAAATTTAAATTTTATTATATTATACATCGTTTTTATTTAGCATGATGATAAGTTACTTAAAATGATTAAAATTAAATTGTCGTTTTCTTTTTTTTCAAGTTTTTACACCTCTTTAATACATACACACACATATCACACATACATATATACACACACAAACACAACCACCTATCTTTCTACACCCTCAACCACCACGGCCACCGCCATCACCACCATTTCCACCATATCTCCAACACCTCACTACCTTGCATCACCAAAAACCACCACCATCTTTAACTACCTCAACCACACCCTCACCACCAACTATCGCAGAAGCATAAAAAAACCATAAGTAGTGCCGCCACACCACCATCTGTCACCACAATGTCACACCCCAACCGATGGTGGAAACATCGTAGTGAGACGCAATCGAGATTGCAAGAGACTTCATAACGGCTAATTGTGACAAGTATTTAAGATAACGATTTTTCATTTCATGATAAAGGAGAATACATTGTTTCAAATGAAAATACAACATTTAGAACATAACAAATTAAACGACAAAACATGAATTTATTCTAAGTATGTTTCTAGTCAATCTTACTAGATTTCTTTTCAAACGTCAACATCAAGTTCCTACAATATATATTAAAGTAACATGTCAACACAAAAACATTGATGAGCAAACAAGTTTAGTATACTAGCATATGTATAAAAGAATTTAACAAGTTCCACATGGCAAAAACGTATACTAAGGCATACCATATCATGAAGTAGCATGCATCACATACGTGTCAACCCAAAGATTCCACTAGCGTAAACTTGGCGTCGCAACTACAAGACGTTTGTATGATTACTTAACATAGACCTAATGAGGGCGGTGTGATACTCCAATAACGCTATACATGTTAAGGTAGGCTCGTACGAAGTTAATGACAAACTATAGTGCAAGAATGACTTCTAGCATGCATGTATTCCGAAAGTATAAACGTATAAAACATGTATGATAGATTCGTTTGTATGAATAATGTATTTGCATAAGTGTGTTTGTGTGAGTTTTAATACGGTATATATATTGCACCTAAAAGTGTGAAAACGAAAAAAGGGTCATGTATACTCATGGTTTGCGTAGAGATTCCACGAAAGTGAGTCGGAAGAGTTCTTGAGTTTAGAACACCGAAGTTACCCTAGGAGGGAAACGAAGGTGTGTGAGTTGCGGTTTTAAGTTTACAGATTTAATTCTGAATTTAAAAGTTTACATATTATGAATGTAAATTAAATACCCATGAGAATGGTCATGCAAGGAGGTAGGATGAATTCCATCCATTTAACCTCATTATATGATTCAACAAAGCACAAAATCATCAACTTGTTGATGATTTAGGTTGGTCATGAATATGAAAGTAATTAGAACTTAAACCTACTAAATCTACAAACAACCAAGTGAGCTAGCTAGATGCGTGCATGTCACACCCCGACCACGTTAAAACAACAAACAGTGGCGGAAACGTCGGGGAGTGTTGTAACAGAATCATCGTTTCAACAACCATGGTAATTAAAAGTTTCGTTTTATTGATTCATTGAGTAATTTACATTGCCTTAAAACCAAACAAGCAAATTAAACATCGTCTACTATCGTTTTTATGTCACTAAGGCCACGTACAGATCCTAAGTGAACAAGCTCCCTAACAATCATCACGCAACATCACCTGAAACATATGTAAAAAAATAAAGTCAGTAAAGAAATGCTGGCGAGCACATAGGTTTTATAAGAGTATCGGAATCATGGCTCGTTTATATATATTGCAATACCTCGAAAACCTTGTTTTTGAAAAGTATATAATATTGCAACATGATTAACCAACTAAAATCAAGATGGTTATAATTTATAAAATCTCGTAGCCATGATTCTTAACTCAAAAACTTTTGTTTTAGTAAACCACTTCGTAAGACATCTCGTTAAAACTCGTTAATAAAACTCGTATGGTTTATATCATTTTGAAAACCTCGTTGTGTGATATCGTTTCAAAATCGTTTCCCAAGTGAACTAAATAATGACATGAAATGTAATATGATAACAGCACTTATATATAAGATGTACCAGCGGCGTATCTACCATGCTTTTATCATGTTACACCCATCCCATTACCTAATCACAACCCAAACCAATCGTTCGTTCAAATCGTTTCATCTCGTTTAAGTCGTTCCAAATCGTTTAATTCGTCCCAAAATCATTTTCGTTTTAATTGTGAAACTACTTATGGTCGTCTCGCTAATAACATTCAAACCTTCGTGACTCGACTACCTCGTTTCTCGCATTAACAAACCACCAAAGGGTAAGTTAACAATCACCAGATTCGGTCGTTACCTACATAACCCCCACACATAACCATGGGTGTAGTCTGATAACGGGATTTGTCAGATCCTATGGTACCATAACCTAATACTGGTCGGCTTGATCAATGCTAATGAATGTCATTCGTTATGTAGTTACAACCATCAAGTTTCGTTCATAGTATCGAAATCGTATTTAGTTTAATATAAACCATCTTAATCGTTTTTGAAAACATCGTTAACATACCGAAATCGTTTTAATACATATGAATCACCCCAAAACAATTGAAAATAGTAAAATAGGGGAACTATGTACTCACATTGAATGAAAGGGTATCCTTGATCTAAAGAACTTAGCGAAGCTCAGACAAACCAAGGAAATTCAAGTAGTACCTAGTAATCGGATCACTAGTAAATAAATCAACACCTAAATCGGAAGATCGGATAGAATGAGGTCTTGTAAACCAAATGAGTGTTGGAACTCATGTGATATGTGTAACACCCCAAAACCCGAATGTTAAATTTTGAGCATGTTTTGTTTTACACGATGTGACATGGTAACTAAGTTAGTTAACTTAGTTATAGTTACAAGTTAAATATTAGGAATGAAATATTTGTGACTAACAATTAACCAATTTCAAGGGTTAAAAGAGGATAAATGGAAAGTGTTTTATTTAAAGGAATGAAGTTGTGGCAATTATGGGAATATGGTGAATCTTGAGGGACTTAGGGTGCCAAAATGAAAACTAAAATTTATTAAACAAAATATCACACACACAAGGTGTGTGTGTGCGTGAATTCGGTCAGGAGAAAGAGCAGAAGGATGAACCCTAGCTCTCAAGAACATCAACACAAATTCAGCCCAATCAAAGCTAAAATCGAATGGAAAATCATGCATGAATGAAGAATTAGCATCACTCAACATTAACAAACATGTGGTAAGTTGTAGATTGTTATTTGGTGAACTTTTAAGAAATGGGTTATGAGCAAATCCGTGAAATTGTATGAAATTAAGCATGAATGGGTGTTAGAATCATTAAATAGAACATGTGTTATGCAAGATTTTGAGTAATTGGATGTTTTGGGGTGAAACCCACTTGTAGTAGTAGAGATGATGATATGAATGATTATACATGTTCAATACTTGTGTGATGTTGATACTTGATGTTGTATGTAATGAGTAATTGTTAGATAATGGTATAAAAGTTATATGATTCTAGTTGAAATTGATGATCCATGTTATGAACTAGGAAGAGTATGCATAAAATACTTGTACTATAGGCTTAAATGATGGCATGCACACCAAGTGTATGATGAAATGCTTAAGTGAAGTTAGGATGCAAAATGTTATGAAAAAGCTTGGTGTATATAAGAACGAAATACGAAAATGATGGCATGATCATGTTAAATTACTAATTTGAATATGGTTGTAAGCACATTTGTATCGAGAGTAGGTAATGTATATGGTGCCTTTCGTATAGCCTACTTTGATATTACGAGTATATGGGAATAAGTCGAAAGTTCACATGATGAATTGTTGACTTCTGAAAGTCAACTAAGTATAAGAAACATGATTTGACTCGTTGTCGTAAAGGTAGGACTGTAGGAAGTAGTATGGTACATGTTATAGCAATACGTGTTAAATGTACTGACATGATGAATTACATGAGCTTAAACGGATATGGACATGATTATATGAGTTATGATTGTTAGAATGACTAATGAAAGTTTAGTGTGAAATATGCGATTTATATGATAGTTAACATGTACAAATGAGTATGCTAATAAGGGCATGATTTTGATGAAATGGAAGTAAAGGAATCACGTCGAGACGGACTCAAGCACGAGGTGTTAACGGTTCAAGAAGAAGCAGGAAACAGATACGAGCATGGACGCATAAGGTAAGTGATTTTTGGAATCACTTCTCATGTTATTTAAGTAAAGTTATGTACTAGTATATCAACATGATAATTGAATTCAAGTAAGGTTTTACATATATGGTTGTGTAGAATAATAGTTAGATATGATAATGTGGTCATAAGATATAAGGAAAGGAAAGCAAGAATTAAGTTTAGAGTGTTTGAATCCTTTAGTGGATTACAATACGTTTACACGTAGAAATTGATAACGGGCGCATAAACTTCATGATTAAGGTCCGAGTATTAGGAAACATTCATGGTTATGAAGCTAGTACGAAGTTTATAGTAATCACACAAGTTTGTGGATTTAAAACATGAACGGGTCGTATAAGTGAAAAAGGGTATTTAAAGCCGAGAGATTAAGTTAATATTTTCCTTAAACCGGATGTTGGATTTCAAGTTCATATGATAGAATGTGAATTTACAAGCATGTAGGAAGAAACGGGAGGTTAAACGAGTAAACGGTTCAAAAGTTATGCGCGTTTTAGTGCGTACGGACGACGAAACGGAACTGCAGGAAAATGCCATTTCTAGAGGGCGTCGCCGACGGGCTAAGGGCCGTCGCCGACGGGCTCTAGAAAACCACTTTTTCTCCGACGGCCTAATTACCTGTCTACGGGGTTTTTGGCTACGGGAAAAACCACGGGCCGTCGCCGACGCCCTCCCCAAGTCCAAAAACATGAAATTTGTTATTTAAGTTGTTTTATGTATCGTAGGCTTCGGTTTGTTATCCGTGGACTACGGCGGACTTTCTAAACATGATTTTGATCGATCCTTAGATGTTTATGGGTTATAAATCAAAGTCTAAGTCCCATGTAATTAACGTATGAGTATGTAAGAGGTATGCAAGATCTGGTACGTGTATGTAGATGTGTATTTATGTATATATGGAAGATATGTATGAGTGTATGCATGCATGTAGAGACGTATGAATGTAGGTACATATGTAGAAGCGTATTTATGTATATATGAAGATACATATGATAGTATGTATATATGTGAAGGCGTAGTAATGTATGTACGTATGCAGATGTGTATTATGTATGCATGGAAGTACGTGTGATTGTATGCAAGTATGTAAAGACGTAGGAACGTAGGTACGTATGCAGATGTGTATTTATGTATGTATGAAGATACGTACGAGTGTAGGCATGTATGTAGAAACGTACGAATGTAGGTATGTATGCAGATGTGTATTTATGTATGTATGAAGATATGTAAGAGTGTACGCATGTATGTAGAGAGGTATGGATGTATGCACGTGTATATGTAAGTATGATTTTGGATACGTTGAGTGTTAATGATATTAATCATGTGCCTGGAAAACGAAGATTAATGCAGGTACATTGTGGAAGGCTCACCAGGGAATGGATATGCGAATGATATGCTTAAAAGTAGAGAGAAAGCTGAATGGAAAGTGTACATGTATGAATCTTGTTTATATGTATAACGTATGCTAATGTTATAAATGTATGTGGTGAGTGCAGGTTGTACGAGAGTACGGGCGATTATCACAAGGAATAGAGATAGAAGACCGAGTCATAAGGTAGATTGTACGGGAATAATCGATTGTGTACCTTAGCAAACAGGAAGTTTGCCTTGTTTAGTAAAAGAGTTATTTTTAAAACGGACTTTCAAGTAAGTCAAGACATTTGTAATGAAATAAATTTTATGGCATGAATTTCCGCTGCGATTTTTGTTAAATACTAGTTAGGGTCTTACAATATGGTTTAACAAAGCCAACATCCTAAATCGGAACTTAGCCTAAGTGCTTTCGACCCGTTACGACCCATTAAGGTAGCTTATGCTACTTTAACGCGTCGTTCGCGCAAAACTACGTTCGGATGGTTAACTATGTGCTATGTTAAGTCTTATATGCCCAATAATACCTAAACATGTTACTAAATCAGATTATATGTCAAAAACATGTTCACATATGTAGAATACGGATTTAAGCTTCAAAAGGGCGTTTTGGTCATTTCCTATGGGCATACAAGCTACTTAACAAATAACTAACCAATCCTATGTGATCATAAGGTATAACCTCAGTGGTTATTCCCTATGCAACTATGATCACTAATCAAGCTTGGTCGGATCCTAAGGATCGACCAAACAGGCCGGGTTCGAAAGTCTAAGCGGTTGTTTAGACCGCTTAACTTACGACCCTAAACAAGCACTAAACTAATAGTGACGAGTTAAACATGTCAAAACATGTTTAACTAGTTTATAAAACTGATTTGGTATCAAAACAATGGGTTTTGATATCCGAAAATAGTTCCATTGCAAAATGCGTGCTAAAACACATTTTGACCGAAACTTTGACTCGCCACTACGCCTAGTTAACGTGGTAATCAGTAGGTATAATCACTAAGGATTATAACCATCGTGATTACAATCACGTTGCAAAGTTCAATTGAACTTTGACTTGACCAATTGATGGTCAAAACCGAAAGTCAAACTGTTGGCCAAGCTGTTTGACTTTCTGCTTAAACATAAAGAATAAGCATGAAAGAAGACTTACAAAGGGTCCTAGCTATCTTTTCTACAAAGGATAATCAGATTAGAAAGCTCCAAACACTTGAGAGAGCTCCCAAATCAGATTATAGAGAAGATAAGGAGGAAATGAGCAATGAACAAGTGAAATGGTTGGGCTATTTATACTTGTAGCAAGAACACAAGATCATTACACATGTTTTTGTAGCTTCCAAGCATTAAATCATGGTCATACACTTGTTTGTTGCAGGTTAGAAGCCTTGGAGAGGTGTTAACTTGGCTACCACACAAAGAATTTACCATAACAGCCCCTGAAGTATCAAACAGTTGCTGAAAATCAGTTTCTGGTCACTGGGCACTTCACACGGCCTGCGTAAGGTATAGGGGTAACCTAACGCGCCCCACCTGGCCTCCCAAGATCAGCAGAAGTTTGATAATTGGCAGTTTAGGTCCCTGCACTTGTTTTGAGCTCATTTCAGGCACTTTTGACACCCGTTAAGCCATTTTCAAGGCTCTAAAAGGTCAATAAAGTTTAGAGGACTTGAAATATACTGGGAACACTCTCGGATGTCGGCTCGTTTGGTCGTACGGTCGCGTTGTTCGTTAAATTACGACGAAACTCAAACGGACGCGAAAACGAACCAAATTAAGCGACGAATGGAATTTTTGCATGCCGATCACTAAAATAAAAATATTTTAGTGTCTACAAAAATTTTGGATGTCCAGATGTGGTCAAAACGTAAGATATGTGCGAAAATGCAAACTTACGCCGTTTTTGACACTTTTAGTCCCTGTAAGATCAAATAAACATGTTTTCGCATACCGAACCCATCAAAGCTTATTTCTAAGCTATGTTTAGGTTGTTTATGGTATGTTTAGCTTATGATTAAGTTCCGGACTGTTCAATACTATACGAATCGGTATAGTTTCGCAGTTTGACACAAATAGTCCCTGCGATCGAATAGACTTGTATTCAACACACCAAACCATCCAAAACTTATTTCTAAGTTATGTAAAGGTTATTTTAGGTATGTTAAGCCTATGTCACTATTCCGGAGTGTTTTTCGCGTTAAACTGACTACGTTTATGCACCAGTTTGCGTATAACTTTCCAGAAAGCGATTTAAAGCTTGAAATCGGAATCGAATCGAATCGTAAAATCATCAAACACAAATACACACATAATAACACCAAATCACATTGTTTTATTAATAAATAACATTGTTTTGCATTGAACATCGATTACAAAGCACAGTTGTCACAGTCTCCCCTACTTTAGGAAATTTCGTCCCGAAATTTTAACTAGAGGAAACTTGTGAGAACAATTGCGGATATTTCGCCTTCATTTGGTCCTCACGTTCCCAAGTAAACTCTGGGCCACGCTTGGATTCCCAGCGAATCTTGACCAAATGAATTCGTTTGTTCTTCAACTGTTTGTAAGTACGATCCACTATCTCCACAGGTTTCTCGACAAAGTGCATCGTTTCATCGATTTGAATTTCGTCAAGTGGAATGTGAAGATCAGCGTCAGCTAAACACTTTCACAAATTGGACACGTGAAAAGTCGGATGAATATTTCCAAGCTCTGGAGGTAACTCTAGTCGATAGGCAACCTTTCCAATTCTTTCAACAATCTTAAATGGTCCAACATATCTTGGTGCAAGTTTTCCTTTCCTTCCAAATATCACCACTCCCTTCCAAGGTGACACCTTGAGTAGGACATGGTCTCCGAATTGAAATTCTAAGGGCTTGCGTCGTAAATCCGCATAACTCTTTTGACGGCATCTAGTTGTCACAAGATTATCACGAATTTTCTTAATTTTGTCTGTCGTTTCCAGAATGAGCTCAGGTCCAGTAAGCTGAGCTTCACCGATCTCATTCCAACAGACAGGTGAACGACTTTTTCGACCGTAGAGAGCTTCGAATGGTGCCATATTGATGCTAGCATGATAACTATTGTTGTAAGAGAACTCGATCAATGGCAGATGAGAATCCCAATTACCACCAAAGTCAATCACGCATGCTCTAAGCATATCCTCCAAAGTTTGAATCGTTCTCTCAGATTGTCCATCTATTTGGGGATGATAAGCAGTGCTTAGATTTAGTTGGGTTCCCATAGCAGATTGCATGGCTTTCCAAAAATGAGATGAAAATCGAGCATCACGATCAGATATGATGTCCAAAGGAACACCATGTCGAGATACAATCTCATCAACATAAATCTTTGTAAGTTTATCAGCAGATAGATCCTCGCGAATCGGAATAAAATGAGCTGACTTCGTTAATCGATCGATGACAACCCAAATAGCATCGTGCCCTTTAGATGTACGCGGTAACTTAGTGATGAGATCCATCGCAATGTTCTCCCACTTCCAAACCGGTATCTCTGGTTGTACAAGAAAACCAGAAGGTCGTTGATGTTCAGCCTTGACTTTGAGACAAGTTAGGCATTTTGACACATACAAGGCAACATCTTTCTTCATACCAGGCCACCAGAACTTACTACGAAGATCCTTGTACATTTTATCAGCACCAGGATGGATAGAATATCGAGACTTATGAGATTCGTCCATCACTAATGTCCGAAGATTGTCATGTTTCGGAATCCACAAACGATCCTTGAAATAGAGCAAACCATCATCCTTCGCTTCGAGTTTAAGCTCAAGTTGACGTGGTAATTCCTTACCCATCACATTTTGTGAAACACAAAATTGCTGAGCTTGAAGAACACGAGTTTGAAGATTAGATAGAGTTCGAACATAATGAAGCTTGACTCACTCCTTTCGACTAAGCGCATCGGCTACGACATTCGCCTTACCAGGGTGGTAGCGAATCTCGCAATCGTAGTCACTTAAGAGTTCAACCCAACGTCGTTGCCTCATGTTCAGCTCCTTCTGATTCAGAATGTGATGGAGACTTTTGTGGTCTGTGAAAACCACACACTTTGTACCATAGAGGTAGTGTCTCCAGATTTTAAGAGCGAAAACCACAGCTCCCAACTCAAGATCGTGAGTCGTATAGTTCTTCTCGTGAACTTTCAATTGTCTAGATGCATATGCTATAACTTTACCTCGTTGCATAAGAACACAACCAAGGCCTAAGTTGGACGCATCACAGTAGACAACGAAATCATCGTTTCCCTCGGGCAGAGATAGAACAGGAGCATCACATAACTTCCGTTTCAGTGTTTGGAACGCTTCTTCTTGTTTGGGTCCCCACTCAAAAGGCTTATTCTTCTGAGTCAAAGCAGTGAGTGGAACCGCAATCTTAGAGAAGTTCGAAATGAATCGACGATAATAACCAGCGAGACCAAGAAAAGATCGAATCTCTGTCGGTGTCGTTGGTGTATTCCAATCCTTGATTGCAACAATCTTGGATGGATCCACATGAATACCTTGCTCGTTGACAATATGTCCCAAAAACTGAACTTCTTTAAGCCAAAATTCACATTTGGAGAATTTAGCAAAAAGTTGTTCCTTCTTCAGGAGTTCCAGAGTCAAACAAAGGTGTTTCTCGTGATCGGTTCGAGACTTCGAATAAATGAGAATATCGTCGATGAACACAATGATGAACTTGTCTAAATAAGGTTTACAGACCCTATTCATTAAGTCCATAAAGATAGCTGGAGCATTCGTCAAACCAAAAGGCATGATAGTAAACTCGTAATGCCCATATCTCATGCGGAAAGCAGTTTTGGGAATATCTTCTTCGAATACACGAAGCTGATGATACCCAGAACGCAGATCGATCTTAGAAAAACAGGTAGCACCTTGCAGCTGATCAAAGCGATCATCAATTCAAGGTAGGGGATATCGATTCTTGATAGTAAGCTTATTAAGCTCACGATAATCGATACACATTCGAAAAGATCCATCTTTCTTTTTCACAAAGAGGACAGGAGCTCCCCAAGGTGAATAACTCGGTCGGATGAATCCTTTATCAGATAACTCTTGAAGCTGTTTCGATAACTCTTGCATCTCAGACGGTGCAAGACGATAAGGTGCTTTCGCAATCGGGTTAGCATTGGGTACAAGATTAATATGAAATTCGACTTGACGAACTGGAGGCAAACCAGGCAGTTCATCAGGAAACACCTCTGGATAATCCCGAACAATCGGAATATCCCGAATACTCTTGTTTTTGCCTTTCTCCTCGGTGACATGTGCCAGAAAAGCAACATATCCTTTTCGTAGATAACTTTGGGCTTTCGTACACGACATGAGTTTCAATCCACCTGATGGTTTCTCGCCACAGACTTCCAGAACATCGCCAGACGAAAGAGGAATACGAATGATCTTATCGAAACAAACAACCTCAGCATGGTGTTTGGTTAACCAATCCATTCCTACGATGATGTCGAAACTCCCAAGTTGCATCGGTACGAGGTCAATAGGAAAAAGATGGTTATCAAGGTTCAATTGACAACTACGAATAACAGAATCGAGAATATGAGGTTTACCAGTAGCAACTTCAACAGAAAAGGGTGTCCTCAGTTTAGTTCTAGGTATCACAAGTAAAGGCTCAAAGGATAACGAAACAAAACTCCTATCGGCACCAGAATAGAAAAGAACAGATGCAAGTTGATTGTTAACAAGGAACGTACCGTTAACAACCTCGTTGTCCGCCCTTGCCTCGTTTGCGTTCAGATTGAATGCTCGTCCCCGAGCGGGATTCACATTCGCGATCGCGTTACCATTCGGATTCGCATTTACCAACCTCGGGCAGTTGTTGCGGAAATGACCCATTTCTCCGCAATTAAAACACGAACCAGGTGGGAATCTCGCAGCATTCCCTTGAGCTTGTGCTGGAACTTGAGCAGCTGGATTTTGACCAAAACGACAAATGTTGGCCAAATGCCCAAGTCTACCACACGTAGCACACTGTTTACAGGCCTGTTGGGCAACATGATGACCATTACAACGAGCACAGTGAGGTGCGGTACCAGCATATTGTTTCTTCGCAGGAGGTTGAGTCGGTGGGTTCTGAGCAGTAACTGCAAAGTTCTGGGAAGCCTTGCGCTTCCTCGACTTTTTAGAAGACTCACCCTGCTTCTTACCCTTACCCTTTTCCTTATCAGAATTGGTTGACTTCTTTTTATCACCCTTGCGGGTGAGTTTACCCTTCCTGAATTGGGATTCAGTCAGGGTAGCAGACAACTCAATTGCATGACGGACGGTGGTAGGATTAACACCGGTCACAATATCCTGAATGGAATCGGGTAAACCATCGATATATCTCTCGATTGCTTTCTCCAGTGGGATAACCATAGTGGGGCACAACAAACTAAGCTCCTCGAATCGATCCGTATAAGCACGGTGTTCTCCCCTGTCTTTTTTCAAATCATCGAATTCTCATTCCAAAGCTCGAATCTCGTGATGGGGACAGAACTCTCTCATCATGAGAGCTCGGAGCTCTTCCCAAGTTTGTGCTAATGCCACTTCGGCACCCCTATCACGCATCACTCCGTTCCACCACGTGAGAGATCGTTTCTCAAACACGCTCGATGCAAACTCAACCTTACGCGCATTCAGACACTGCACATGTCTGAATGTGCTCTCGATACTCTCGAACCACTGCAGGAGCGCAGTTGCTCCTTGTGACCCAGAAAACTTAAGCGGCTTAGCAAAATTGAAATTCTTGAAATTACACTGAGCATTATTGTTGTTATTATTGTTGTTGTTGTATAACTCATGGATTTGGGTCACAACGCCTGGAAGCACAGCAGCCATTTACTGAGAGACAAGGGCTGCGACTTCCTTAGCAGTAAAAGTTCGAGCTTCGCGTCGAGGAGGCATTGTCTAACAAGGAAACATGAGAAACGAGTGAGGTTGACAATTGGAGAAACAAAAGAGGTATTGAAAACATCGACAAAACACAAGGAAGGCGATCATTCGTTCGTTACCTCGAACAAACAAATGACACGCAGTGACTAATCAAAGTAAATAGGTCATAATAATGTATCGCTGAAGACATGCTCGCCTATAAGTGAACGCTCACCCCAAGAGTTCCCAGGTAAGAGTGACTGGTCCGATACTGCGGATTTGTACGAACACTCTAGCCTTAGACAGAAAACTCAGGGTACATGCATTCACTCTTCCAGTTTGCACGTGTTCACATTATTTAGACCCAAACTTTGACGAGATTTTGGAAATTCGAAGGGCATAAAGCCGAAAATGAATCAAACTGGAAGGGTTCAAAACCTTATAATCAATCATCAAAGGATAGATGATTAATTGTCGAAGCGGATTTTGTTATTGTGTTCTCGTTGTGGTTATCACCTAAGGATAGGTGATGGTATTGTTTTAAAATCTAAACGCAAGTAAACTCATGTTAGGGTCCTAGAAAGTTATAGTCTAGGTCAAAGTATTGCTAATAACCTAATTCCCTATAACCATTGGCTCTGATACCAACTCTTCTGTCACACCCCGATCACGTTAAAACAACAAACCGTGGCGGAAACGTCGGGGAGTGTTGTAACAGAATCATCGTTTCAACAACCATGGTAATTAAAAGTTTCGTTTTATTGATTCATTGAGTAATTTACATTGTCTTAAAACCAAACAAGCAAATTAAACATCGTCTACTATTGTTTTTATGTCACTAAGGCCACGTCCAGATCCTAAGTGAACATGCTCCCTAGCAATCATCACGCAACATCACCTGAAACATGTGTAAAAAAATAAAGTCAGCAAAGAAATGCTGGCGAGCACATAGGTTTTATAAGAGTATCAGAATCATGGCTCGTTTATATATATTGCAATACCTCGAAAACCTTGTTTTTGAAAAGTATATAATATTGCAACATGATTAACCAACTCAAATCAAGATGGTTATAATTTATAAAATCTCGTAGCCATGATTCTTAACTCAAAAACTTTTGTTTTAGTAAACCACTTCGTAAGACATCTCGTTAAAACTCGTTAATAAAACTCGTATGGTTTATATCATTTTGAAAACCTCGGTGTGTGATATCGTTTCAAAATCGTTTCCCAAGTGAACTAAATAATGACATGAAATGTAATATGATAAAAGCACTTATATATAAGATGTACCAGCGGCGTATCTACCATGCTTTTATCATGTTACACCCATCCCATTACCTAATCACAACCCAACCCAAACCAATCGTTCGTTCAAATCGTTTCATCTCGTTTAAGTCGTTCCAAATCGTTTAATTCATCCCAAAATCGTTTTCGTTTTAATTGTGAAACTACTTATGGTCGTCTCGCTAATAACATTCAAACCTTCGTGACTCGACTACCTCGTTTCTCGCATTAACAAACCACCAAAGGGTAAGTTAACAATCATCAGATTCGGTCGTTACCTACATAACCCCCACACATAACCATAGGTGTAGTCTGATAACGGGATTTGTCAGATCCTATGGTACCATAACCTAATACTGGTCGGCTTGATCAATGCTAATGAATGTCATTCGTTATGTATTTACAACCATCAAGTTTCGTTCACAGTATCGAAATCGTATTTAGTTTAATATAAACCATCTTAATCGTTTTTGAAAACATCGTTAACATATCGAAATCGTTTTAATACATATGAATCACCCCAAAACAATTGAAAATAGTAAAATAGGGGAACTATGTACTCACATTGAATGAAAGGGTATCCTTGATCTAAAGAACTTAGCGAAGCTCAGACAAACCAAGGAAATTCAAGTAGTACCTAGTAATCGGATCACTAGTAAATAAATCAACACCTAAATCGAAAGATCGGATAGAATGAGGTCTTGTAAACCAAATGGGTGTTGGAACTCATGTGATATGGTTTAACAAAGCCTACATCCTAAATCGGAACTTAGCCTAAGTGCTTTCGACCCGTTACGACCCATTAAGGTAGCTTATGCTACTTTAACGCGTCGTTAGCGCAAAACTACGTTCGGATGGTTAACTATGTGCTATGTTAAGTCTTATATGCCCAATAATACCTAAACATGTTACTAAATCAGATTATATGTAAAAAACATGTTCACATATGTAGAATACGGATTTAAGCTTCAAAAGGGCGTTTTGGTCATTTCCTATGGGCATACAAGCTACTTAACAAATAACTAACCAATCCTATGTGATCATAAGGTATAACCTCAGTGGTTATTCCCTATGCAACTATGATCACTAATCAAGCTTGGTCGGATCCTAAGGATCGACCAAACGGGTCGGGTTCGAAAGTCTAAGCGGTTGTTTAGACCGCTTAACTGTTGGCCAAGCTGTTTGACTTTCTGCTTAAACATAAAGAATAAGCATGAAAGAAGACTTACAAAGGGTCCTAGCTATCTTTTCTACAAAGGATAATCAGATTAGAAAGCTCCAAACACTTGAGAGAGCTCCCAAATCAGATTGTAGAGAAGATAAGGAGGAAATGAGCAATGAACAAGTGAAATGGTTGGGCTATTTATACTTGTAGCAAGAACACAAGATCATTACACATGTTTGTGTAGCTTCCAAGCATTAAATCATGGCCATACACTTGTTTGTTGCAGGTTAGAAGCCTTGGAGAGGTGTTAACTTGGCTACCACACAAAAAATTTACCATAACAGCCCCTGAAGTATCAAACAGTTGCTGAAAATCAATTTCTGGTCGCTGGGCACTTCACACGGCCCTCGTAAGGTATAGGGGCAACCTTACGCGCCCCGCCTGGCCTCCCCAGATCAGCAGAAGTTTGATAATTGGCAGTTTAGGTCCCTGCATTTGTTTTGAGCTCATTTTAGGCACTTTTGACACCCGTTAAGCCATTTTCAAGGCTCTACAAGGTCAATAAAGTTTAGAGGACTCTGAAATATGCTTGGAACACTCTCGGATGTCGGCTCGTTTGGTCGTACGGTCGCGTTGTTCGTTAAATTACGACGAAACTCAAACGGACGCGAAAACGAACCAAATTAAGCGACGAATGGAATTTTTGCATGCCGATCACTAAAATAAAAATATTTTAGTGTCTACAAAAATTTTGGATGTCCAGATGTGGTCAGAACGTAAGATATGCGTGAAAATGCAAACTTACGCCATTTTTGACACTTTTAGTCCCTGTAAGATCAAATAAGCATGTTTTCGCATACCGAACCCCTCAAAACTTATTTCTAAGCTATGTTTAGGTTATTTATGGTATGTTTAGCTTATGATCAAGTTCCGGACTGTTCGATACTATACGAATCGGTATAGTTTCGCAGTTTGACACAAATAGTCCCTACGATCGAATAGACTTGTATTCAACACACCAAACCATCCAAAACTTATTTCTAAGTTATGTAAAGGTTATTTTAGGTATGTTAAGCCTATGTCACTATTCCGGAGTGTTTGTCGCGTTAAACTGACTGCGTTTATGCACCAGTTTGCGTATAACTTTCCAGAAAGCGATTTAAAGCTTGAAATCGGAATTGAGTCGAATCGTAAAATCATCAAACATAAATACACACATAATAACACCAAATCACATTGTTTTATTAATAAATAACATTGTTTTTCATTGAACATCGTTTACAGAGCACAGTTGTCACAATGCATCCCAAACATGGAAAGTGTTTGGGGATATGATGTAGCCTTGTCACTTTGATGGAAATTGTTTGAGATTTAATAGTTCAAAGATACTAAATCAACAAGTTAGGTAGTGGAACAAATTTGGAGAGCCAAAGCTTCCATAGTTCACACATTTACCAAACAAACAAGTCCCACCATATTGAAGATGGTGAGCTTGGATGGTCTCAACACTTGAAGGTTGTTTGAACCTCTAAACTTGTTGGTTGTCCAAAACCTTGTCAAAACAGAAAGTTTATATGGTGTTTGAACCTCTAAACTCATAGAAATCAACCATACTCAAGCTTCCTAACCATTGACGTTGTTAGAAGTAAGGTAGGTGCAAGATTTTACAAGGTTATCATGTTCATAGAAGCTTTAAGTAAAAGTTTCTTCAAAACAGAAAGTTTGGGCCTCAAAATGGTGATGTTCCACCTTAGCTTACCATGATAAACTTGTGGAAACACTCCTAGATGTGTTCTAAACCTTTAAGAAGAAGAAAAAGTGAAGAAATATCGAAGAAAGTGAGATGGGAGCTCACTTTGGAACTTATAAGATTCTGCCCTTAACTTGATATTTCGGTTGATTATAGTGTGTTTTGAGATTGTTAGAAGGTTTGGAAAAGTGAAATAGAGGTGTAGGAGGCTTGGTTTTATAATGTTGAAGTAGGGTTTGTGTTTTAATGAAGTTATAAGGTGATTGGGTGAGAATGGAGGTGTGAAAATTGGTCAACCCACAAGCTGAAAACAACTTTATGCGGAGCGCGGGCTTCGAAGGCTTGCCCAACACGCGACGCGGCATGTTCATGATTCGTCCGGAATTTTGTTTTGTTGCACTTAGGCCTTTGAACTTTGATATGCTTTTCATTTTATGCTAAAACTCTATGTTTTAACGTATTTTCAAGTATGTAACGCGTATGTATGTATGGATTACGTATCGTCTATGCGTAAATGATTGTATGTATGTATAATAAGTCTCGGTTTCGCGTATAAACATGTTTTCAATGATTGATTGCGTGTGTAACACGTATATGTATAAAAGTGAATTTTATTATGATCAACGTCTCAGATTATAAGATTGGAAATGAAATATGAATACAAGTTTCAAAAAATAGAAATACGAATACAACTTTCTGAATATGAAAAGTACAGAAATGCGAAGCGTTACACACAACCTATCCCTAGAAAACCCTATCACCATCGTTCCACAGAACCATAGAATACAAAGATATATGGTTGTGTTTGTATATTATATATATACTAGTCGGGTGCCTGCGTGATGCGGCGGGAGTGACAATTTGCATTGAGGTATTCATTTCTAGTAGTTTTCTTATTTATATAATATTTATTGTAGCATCATTGTGATATCATCAAATTCGAAGTAATACGGTAATCCATTTTATTGTGATGTGCATGGTTTGGTCGGTTTGGTTATTAACCTCAGTCAAAGCCAAAACCAAAGTCATTGGTTAGTCTATTTTATTAACCAATTGGTTTTCGGTTAATCACTTTGGTTTATTCGGTTAGATTGATGGATTTTGGTTTGGTTCATTTAATTTCGGTTAATTGAAAAAACAAAATTTAGGCTAAAACTTTTGCTTAGAAATATATGAAATTAAGGTATAAATACATGAAATGAAAGTATAAATATATGAAATGGAGATATAAAATATGAAATATATAAACTGGAGGTATAAAAGCTAGAAATATATGAAAATATGAATGATTCGATTCTGTTCAGCAAATTTTGGCTAAATGAGAGTACAAAAAACTATAACCGGTTTTGGGTTGATTCATCTTCGGTTTCGTATGTTTTCTGTTTGATTTAGGTTAACGATTTAGTTATTGCTCACTGATAACCGGTTTCGGTTAATAACCGATAGGTGCGCGTGATGCGGCGGGAAACACAGACATTGCCACGGTGTGCATTGTTCGATTGGTTAGATTATTTTTCTCAACCGAAATCGAGTTCATTGATTCGTCTATTTTATTAACCAATCTGTTTTCAGTTAATCGGTTTGGTTTATTCTGTTAGATTGACGGTTTTTTGTTTGTTTCATTTAATTTCGGTTAATATCCAAAACCAAACTTGGGATAAAACTTTTGATTAAAAATACATGAAATTTAGGTATAATTACATGAAATAGATGTATAGGTACTTGAAATGGATGTATAAATACATAAAATGGGGGTATAAATATGAAATATATGAACTGGAGGCATAAAAGCTAGAAATATATGAAAATACGAATGGTTTGGTTCAGTTATTTTTGGTTAAATGAAGGTACAAAAAAACCGATAACCGTTATTGGTTAATTCGGGTTTCGGTTAATCAGTTTTCAATTAATTCAGTTTTTTTTTTTTGTTGATTTCTGTTCGGTATCGGTTAACAATTCGGTTATTATTCACCCTTAGACATTGTTTAACATGTAACGTATCATTTTTTAATTAAAAAACTATAGTAATATTATACTCAAATTAAAGAGGATAAAATACTCGTTTATATGGTGTAGTTTAAAAAAAAAATATTAACGTACCAAAAAGTTATGACCGTTTAAAAATCGTTGGGGGAGGGGGTTATTTTTTTATAAGTGGATAAAGTGTAACTATTAACTAATTATCTGTAATTTTGTTAAAGATGAGAGATTAAAATGTAATCTAAGTGAGATGATTAAATTAATGGTATTTAATCACTTCACATTCTATAACTATTAAACATTCTGGGATAATGACTAAGTACGTTGAGCTTTAATTACTTGTACATTACGGCATCATCTACTTATACCTTTTAATCCGCACGCCAATTCTGACCAAGAAAACTATCGAAACGTCGAAAAAAATGAGTAGGTCGTCACGGTACTTTTCGATTTTTTTTAAACATTATAGTTTATAAAATATGGCTAGAATACGTAAAAGATTTATAAGTTTGTTGTGGAGTGGGAAAAGTGTAACTAATTATCTATAATTTTGGTAAAACTCAGGGACTTGGGTGTAATAAGCTTATGGGCTAAAAAATAAAAAGTGTTTAAAATACTAAATTACCCTCATTTTATGGGTCTCTTTATAAATTAATGGGGAAAAATTCTTATTTTTTAGGTATCTTAAAATATCTCTTCCTCATGCATTATAATATTGTATATATAACTTTAATCAATTGACTATCGCTATATATTAATTTTTTGGTCCTGATCAGATAAAAAGTAAATCAAACAAAATTTCATACATATAACTAACAATTAAACAATAATCTAGTAACTAATGTATACCGAATAATCAACCAAATAACCAACTAATATAAAATAAATTAGTTATTGTCTAAACTTTTAATGTAAACATAGCCTTAAACGATTGAACTTTTGGGTAACTGGGCTTAAACCATATAATTATTAACATCAAACTTATGCCCTTAAATATTTATATTAAATGTATATATAATTATATTAGTGTTTAATTGGGTTTAATTTCTTATATTAACATCAAAACTTACAGGAAAGGTTTACTTGAGAAGAAAATTTTAATTTAGAAGAAAAAGAACAAAGGGTAATTTTGTAAAACATTAAATAGTTTTTTCACTTATCTCATTTATGATCATTTTTGACTAATTAATTATCATAAAGACTAATATTCTCCACACTAACTTTTTTTTTTGCCTACACACGTCAAAAGTCATCTTACATATTTCGAAATTCATCCTACACGTTTAAATTTATCATACACAACTCGTAGTTTATCCTACACTTTAAATTATTTTATTTTATTTTTTTGAAAAAATATATATTTTGAAGATAAGTTACAAAAAATTTAATGTAGTTAGCTATTAAAGAGGAAGACTACAAATTAATGACCTATGTAGATTTACCAATGTACCCTTATAGTAAAATTAAATACTTATATTGAATGAAGTAAAATAAAGCATTCTTATTGGTTGAAATTTCTTCTTTTTTCTTCTTACAAAAAATTTCTTCTCATTTGAACTCTCCACAAAAACTTATACCCTTAAATATTTATATTAGATTTAGGGTAATTACATTTTTCGTCCTTTATGTTTGTATCGGATTGTAATAGATGCCTTTTAACTTCAATAATTACAGTTACAATCCTTTATTTGGAAACCTCGTTACACCCTACGTCATTTTGCCCAAAACTGATTAAAATTTTCATTAAAGTATTGCATGTGTCTTGCACATGAGGGTAGGTTAGTAATTTTACTAGTTCTCTCTTCACAACCCCCCCAACACCACCTGATCTAGCCACCATTACCAAATCCGACTGCCACCACCACCACCACTGTGACACCCACCCCAAACTCTAACCTCTAAGCTCCGACAACCACTCTATATACTTCGAGAACACATTCAACCCAAACAGAAGCAATACCTTAACAACCACAAACAATTATGACTACAGAAGCAATTCCTTAACAACCACAAACAATTATGACTCTAAATTAAACCCTCTAGAAGTTGTATCAACAGTTTGATAAACTTCTATGGGACCTCTACTTTTCTGATCACTTTCAGGATAAAATCAATCGCAATTATTTCGATGTCAATATCACTAGCTTGATACTTCAATTAGGCGTTTTCATTGACAATAAATGAGGGAGCTTTTCACAATCCATTATCATGTACACCATGTCTCATTACCGTCGACACACAAAGACCACCACACCACCTCAAATCGGTGAATAGTAGGTCAGCGGCGACTCATGTTATTTCAACTTATGTCACACCCTGATTTCCGGTGGGCCCGGATGGGTACAATCGTGACGGTTGGATAACAGTTATCACAATAAAATATTATGCAGCGAAAGTATTGGATTGAAATTATTAAAATAAAGCTTGAATGTATAAAAGTATTACAAGCGTTCGATACAAGCCCACAGGCAGGATCCAAATAAACAGAGCTTTAGACATTCTAGGCCTTAAGCTTCAGGAGTGCAAATTCCTTAGCCTTCATTCTAGTCGACCCATAATCCCAGCCTATACTAAGGTTCGGTACCTGCTTTTCAATCTTTTGAAAATACGTCAGCCAAAGCTGGTAAATACAATTAACTGGCTCTTTGGAAAATAGTTTTTCAAAAAGAGTTTTATACATATAGATAACCCGTAGGTTATCTTTTAAATATATATTGGGATTATACTTGTTACGAAATTATACACTTGATTAACCCATTGGGTTGTCCGGACATGGTATCAATAACATTAATTATCAAGTAAACGGAATAAAACCGTATTCATACACTTTTGCGCAATCATAGGCGACTTACTTGTGTAATAACCGTCCCAAGAGGCATATTTGCCATCCCAAGTTTACACTAAAATAAGTCAAGAGTATTTACCTTTTTGCTAGCTTCCAATCAACAAGACTATATTTGGCAAAAAGCCGCAAATCTAAGTATATTGACCCAAGGCCGATTATCTGGGGGGTACTATAGTAAAGGGTCCTAGCAATCTTTTCAACTAGAATAGGCTTCCTTATGATCAGGAATCCCAGAAAGCTTAAGGAAAACTCAAGCTAGAGAGAAATGAAAGGAAGGTGCAAGTGTTGAATTGAAAGATCACACCTATTTATAGTGTTTGGGATGAACTAGGATGATTACAAGTGTCATGTGTGTTCTACAAGTATTTATAGGATCACAACATGTGTCTAGATTAGATTTCCATGCTTGGTGAACACACAACTTGTTCATCAAGACTAATAAAATAAATAAAAACAATTCAAGTTGTAAACTGCTGCTGCTGTTTATTTTCTGCACACGTGACGCTGTCACGTCGCGCGACCGAGGGCCAAGGAAGCTGTCGCGCAGCGTGACCCCCTCCGGGTTCAGCCAAACATTTTCAAATTTTGACATAAATGGCCCCTTAACCTTCTACCCTGAAATAACTTTCTTATTCAGCACTTTTGGCCCTTCAAGTTAGATTTTAGATGATCATGGAAGTATAACAAATATCGCTAAACTCCGGTTCGGTTAAAAGATCACCCGAGGGCACTAGATTCACTCGTTAGCGCTTTTAACCCTTTTAACGCACGAAGTTATGCGTAATATCGTTTAGCGGCATCAAAGCCCTAAACGGCCAACATAGGCATTCCCGAGAGTATGAACGAATATTATGAAGCATCCGGTTCGTTAAAAGGTGTAACACCCCAAAAATAATTAACAAGTAAAAAACACCATATCTTTAAATATAAATGAAAGGTGTTAGTTAAATTTACATTAGTTGAACAAAACAAACTTGAGGGGCTGATCTTGTAAAGATGGGCAAACTTGATTTTTGTTAAAATTAAAACAATCAAGAACCCACACACATCAGTGTGTGCGTGTGGGTGTGTGCGACCAGAGGAAAGAAAACAGGGACCAAACCCTAGTTCTTGATCAATTCCATCAAATTCAGCCCCTAAATCAAATGAATCTGAATGCATGTTGCTGAATTAGAGTGCCTAACATTCTCTCTTCATAAGGTATGTTGGGAATTTGATGTATATTTGTGTATTGAGTTCTTGATGAAATCAATGATGCATAATTGAGTAATAGTTTGCTGAAATTATGTTAAAAATAGTGTAATCTACATGATTCCAAGTAAAGTTTTGATAATTATAAGTAGAACAATTGTTATGACTAGGAAATTGGTTGAATGCGCAAGTATGAACAAAGGGGTTTTTGATTTATAATCGAACTCATGAAATCAGGAAGGGTAATAATGATGTTGAACAAGTTATAATCATAAATTTGATATAGAAAGGGGATAGTAAATATTTCTACTTGTTAAATAGGGGTTTAGATGGTTAGAAAACTTCAATAACAAGAATGTTATGGCTAATTTTAGAGTATGCACATAAGGTGCTTGAGAAAACGCCTAAAAGAAGTTGATAGACACTAATTGTGGTGTTTAGCTAAGTTAACAAGCTTAAGTTATGAGCCGAAAGGTTCTAATGATAATTGGCTTGTGTATTTAGGCAACACAAGTGAGGCGTCGGGAAGTCAAGGACACTCGCTTGAAGGGAAAGCTTTAAGGTACGTGGCTAACGCTTCGTTACTATTGTTAATTAGTCTTTGTTATGGATATTTGTTGGTAATTTAGAATGTGAGATTTAAGTGGTTTGGTTTGCTTGAATGATGGACTTCATAGCGGCAAACCAAACGGGTTATTAAGGGTAGGTACAAACCGGGTAACGGGAGTACCTTATCCGTAAACTATAAGCCCGGGTGACGGGTAGAAACGTGTTAAACATGCAAACCGGTATTGGGAGCGTGAGTGTTGAATATAAAGAACCCAAAGATGGGTCACCTTAATACGAAGTAATATCCCGTATTGTAATTTGATGTTTTAAAAGTACGAAACAAGAACAAACAGGTCAAACAGCCAAAACAGCAAAGAAATCGCTGCAGACGAGTCTCTGGCGGCCGCGTAAGCTTGGCCAGGCTTTTACGCTGGGCGCCAGAGAGCTACCGTAAGTTACGGTGGCTACCGTAACTTACGGTAGCAACTGAAGTTGTTACGCTAGATTTATACTTCCTTACGGCAGCCCCTGGATGCCCAGTGGCTACCGTAGCTTACGGTGGCTGGCTACCGTAAGCTACGGTAGTGCCCAGTATTTTTGTTGAAGTTTTGCATGTTTTTGTTAATTGGATCCGTTTAAAAGCGTAGTTTCAATTATGCTAACTTCTAGGAATCCTTAATACTAATGTTTGTTAAAATTTTCAGTTTTTAGGTAATGCAAGCATGTGGATGATGATCAAGTCAATGCTTCCGAACCGAATACATTCAAGATCTCATTCCGCAACTTTTGTCTTATTTAGTTATTAGTAAAACTTATGTAATAGAAGGAATACTTATGTATCCTAATGTTGTTTTAAATGTTCGTTTAACTCGTAAGTACTAAGCTAAGGATAATGTAAATGTTTTGGCTTAACGTTTATTAAACTTAGTTCTATTTGTTTGGTAAAAGCTTATATTATAAGAATGAGTGTTACAAGTTGGTAATCATAGCTAAGGTTAAAGACAAATGTATTCGGTTCAAGGCTTGATCAACATCCCGTAAGAATTTATTTGAAATAAATTTTAAATTAAAAGATTAGAAGGAATAGTGATTTATTGTGTATGGGAGGAGTATAGTAATATACTCGAACCCGTGAAGTACACTTAGCATAAACGGTTAAGGCAAAGTTGTATACTTGGCCGAATAGTGAGAATGAATTCTCATGTAAAGGCATGAGAGTGATTGAATGAATTATTTATCAAATTATTTTAACATTTCAGTAAGAAGATGTCGGGAGGTGCTAGTGACAATGTCCTATCCCTCACTACCGACGAGTTGAAAGAAAAGATTTCCGAGGAAGTCGGAAGGGCAATTGAAGCTAGCCTACCAAGATTTATGGAAAGGATACAAAACACATTACTTTCGACTATGGAGGAAAAGATGGGTGAATTAAGAGAAGACCTTACCAATGATAGAGGTAAGGCCAAAGAAAAGAAAGGTTGTTCTTATAATAAGTTCATGGCATGTAAACTCCCGATCTTCAATGGAGAGGTGGATCCAATTGCTTGTCAAAGGTGGATAAGCGATATCGAGGGTGTTTTTGAACGAACGCATTGTGATATAAGCGACTTTGTGGCTTATGGAACTGGCCAGCTTAGAGGCCAAGCTAAGGATTGGTGGGACAACCTTAGAAATGAAAGGGGTTTTGAAGCAACAAGGGCGATGACTTGGGAAGATTTTAAAACGCCATTTCTTAAACATCATAGCCCCAAGGCGGTAATCAATAAGATAAAAGAAGAATTCATACAAATGAGGCAAAAAGGTGAAACCGTCGATAAAATCACGGGGACGTTTATGGATAAACTCAAGTTTTGTGATGAGTTGGTCAAGAACGAAGAACAGAAAATTTACTACTATCACGATATGCTTAGAGCCGAATATAGGGAGTTCATGACTCCCTCACATTACGAAAGCCTCACCGACATAATCAACGCGGCGCGTGAGCGCGAGATTGAATTGAAAAGGCAAGTTGAAAGAGGCGAGAGAAGAGCCTTGGATGAAAACCCAAGTCCCACAAAGAAGTCGAAGGTGGCTGAATCTTCAAAGAAGGGAAATGCGAAAGGAGGTTCTCTGAGTTGTAAGATATGTGGACGCGCTCATAAAGGCGAATGTTATTTGAAGAACAAACCTTGTGTTTCATGTGGCAAAATGGGGCATGGGGTTTCAAACTGCCCAGACAAAATGACGGTGTGCTATAAGTGTTATCAGCTGGGTCATAAGAAGTCGGAATGTCTGGAACTAACGGGAAAGAAAGAGGGTGCTGAATCCAAGAATGAAACCCCAAAGTCTAAGGCAAGGTCGTTCCAAATCACTGCTGCTGAAGCAAAAATGGAACCTGACGTGGTTACAGGTATATTTACTGTAAATTCTGTCCTTGCACGTGTTTTATTTGATACGGGTGCGAATAAGTCTTTTGTTTCACATAGATTCATTCAAAACCCTTTGTTCACATTAACAAAATTACCTATGCCAATGGAAGTAGAAGTAGGTAATAACAAAAGTTTTATTGTTTGTGATGTATGTCGGGAATGCAAATTGAATATCGATGGCGAGGAATACTCCATTGATTTAATACCCATGTCCATGGGTGAATTTCAAGTGGTAGTTGGAATGGACTGGCTGTCTCGCTACCACGCTAAGGTGATATGCTTACGTAAGGAGATACACTTAACGTCTCCGAGCGGAAAGCGTGTCATCATCTATGGGGAGAAGGTTTGTAATCCCATGATATGCTCGATGATGGAAGCCCACAAGTTTATACTACACGGATGTAAGGCCTATTTGACTTATGTACGTATGTGGAGAAAGAAACGCTAAGGATTGAAGACGTACCAGTGGTACGTGAATTCGAAGACGTCTTTCCCTAGGATATACTGGGAATGCCGCCAGAGCGTGAAGTAGAGTTCGGGATCGAACTAATTCCGGGTGCTAAACCAATTGCTAGAGCGCCGTATAGACTGGCACCGTCGGAATTGCAAGAATTAATGTCCCAGCTACAAGATTTGCTAGATAAGGGATTCATCCGGCCTAGTGTATCACCTTGGGGAGCGCCAGTGCTATTTGTAAAGAAGAAGGACGGGAGCATGCGGATGTGTATTGATTACCGGGAGTTAAATAAACTCACGGTAAAGAATCGATACCCGCTCCCAAGGATCGACGACCTGTTCGATCAATTACAAGGCGCTAGCTAGTTTTCAAAAATCGATTTGAGATCGGGTTACCACCAATTGAGGGTAAAGGAGGATGATGTACCAAAGACGGCATTCCGTACACGATATGGACATTACGAATTCCTCGTGATGTCCTTTGGATTAACGAATGCACCCGCGGCTTTCATGGATCTCATGAAGCGGGTTTGCAAGCCGATGCTTGATAGGTCGTTGATTGTTTTTATCGACGACATCCTTGTTTATTCAAGAAACAAGACGGATCATGCTAACCATTTACGAGAAGTGTTAAAGATACTAAGGCGGGAAAGATTATATGCTAAATTCTCAAAATGCGCCTTCTGGTTACGAGAAGTGCAATTCCTAGGGCACATCATAAGTGCCGAAGGAATATTGGTGGATCCATCGAAGGTGGAAGCAGTATCAAAATGGAAGCCTCCAAGGAATCCATCCGAAATTAGAAGTTTCTTGGGGTTGGCAGGTTACTATCGGAGATTCATTCAGGATTTCTCCAAGATTGCATCGCCTTTAACCAAGTTAACCCACAAGAACGAGAAGTTCGTATGGGAAGATGATCAAGAAAAGGCATTTCGGGTATTAAAGGAAAAGTTAACCTGTGCACCGGTGTTGACTTTACCTGAAGGTACGGATAATATGGTAGTATATTCAGATGCATCACACCTAGGCCTTGGGTGCGTGCTGATGCAAAGAGGAAGGGTAATTGCGTACGCCTCAAGACAACTTAAGCCGCACGAAACAAAATACCCGACTCATGATCTTGAGCTGGCAGCCGTAGTCTTTGCCTTAAAGATCTGGAGACATTACTTGTATGGTGTGAAATGTACTATTTTCACTGACCATAAAAGTTTAAAGTACTTCTTCGATCAGAAGGAGTTAAATATGAGGCAGAGGCGTTGGTTAGAAGTAGTGAAGGACTATGACTGCGAAATTCACTATCACCCCGGAAAGGCTAATGTGGTGGTGGATGCCCTTAGCCGAAAAGACGAATACTCTCCAATTCGAGTACGGTCTATGCAGTTGGTAGTAACTTCAGGCTTGCTTGAACGAATTCGAGAAGCCCAGATCGAAGCAGTAAGGGACGAGAATTGGAAGAAAGAGCGTATAAAAGGGTTGATAAAAGATCTTGTGGAAGGAAGTAATGGGATGAAATACCGGTATGGTAGGATTTGGGTCCCAAACACATGTGGTGTTAAGGATCTTCTACTTGACGAGGCTCACAAGTCTCGCTATTTGATCCATCCTGGGGCAACCAAGATGTATAAAGATTTGAAGCAAAACTATTGGTGGCCGGGGATGAAAAGAGATGTGGTTAAATATGTGGAGAAATGCATGACTTGTTTACACGTCAAAGTGGAACATCAAAGGCCATACGGAAAACTTCAACCTTTGGATATTCCGGTCTGGAAATGGGAACATATTACTATGGACCTGTTGGCTAAACTGCCAAAGACGGCACGAGGATTTGATGCCATTTGGGTAATTGTAGATAGACTAACCAAAAGCGCCCATTTCATCTCTATCCAAGAACCTACACTTCTGAAAAGATGTCGGAGGTGTACGTGAACGAGATTGTAGCACGCCACGGGGTGCCGGTAACTATAGTGTCTGATAGGGACACTCGGTTTTCCTCAAATTTCTGGCGCGACTTTCAAAATCAAATGGATACCAAGTTGTTGATCAGTACCGCATACCACCCGCAGACCGATGGGCAAAGTGAGCGAACGATACATACATTAGAAAATATGCTTCAGGCTTGTATAATAGATTTTGGCGGCAACTGGGATGTGTATCTACCGTTAGTTGAATTTTCATATAACAATAGCTACCATTCAAGTATTGGTAGGGCCCCATATGAAATGCTTTACGGAAGAAAATGTCGGACACCGATATGCTGGGAAGAAGTAGGCCCTCGAGAACTCGCTCATAAGGATGTGATTCGAGTTACGAACGAGAAAATCGACATGATCCGAGCCCATTTGAAGGCCGCTCAAGATCGACAAAAATCGTATGCGGATAAAAGAAGAAGGCCAATTGAATTTCAAATTGGTGATAAGGTGATGCTTAAGGTGTCCCCGTGGAAGAGAATTATCCGGTTTAGAAAACGGGGAAAGTTAAGCCCGAGATTCATAGGGCCTTTTAAAATCCTAGATCGGGTGGGTAAGGTGGCTTACCGATTGGAGTTACCAAAAGAACTGAGCGGTATACATAGCACGTTTCACGTCTCACACCTACGGAGATGCTTAGCGGATGATACGGCTTATGTTCCTCTCGATGATATAGAGGTTGATAACAAACTCAACTATATAGCAAAGCCTATCGCAATCCTAGACCATAAGGTTAAGGGTTTAAGGAACAAAGAAATCGACCAAGTGAAGGTCAAATGGAAACACCGGAAAGGATCAGACACCACTTGGGAGTCTGAAGAAGAGATGAGACGACTCTACCCTTCACTTTTCGGTACGTGTATGCGTTATAACTTTTATGCGTGAAATGGTTTCGGGGACGAAACCCTCTTTAAGGAGGGTGGACTTGTAACACCCCAAAAATAATAAACAAGTTAAAAACATCATATCTTAAAATATAAATGAAAGGTGTTAGTTAAATTTACATTAGTTGAACAAAAAAAAAAACTTGAGGGGCTGATCTTGTAAAGATGGGCAAACTTGATTTTTATTAAAATTAAAACAATAAAAAACCCACACACATCAGTGCGTGCGTGTGGGTGTGTGCGACCAGAGGAAAGAAAACATGGACCAAACCCTAGTTCTTAATCAATTCCATCAAATTCAGCCCCTAAATCAAACGAATCTGAATGAATGTTGCTGAATTAGAGTGCCTAACATTCTCTCTTCATAAGGTATGTTGGGAATTTGATGTATATTTGTGTATTGAGTTCTTGATGAAATCAATGATGCATAATTGAGTAGTAGTTTGCTGAAATTATGTTAAAAATAGTGTAATCTACATGATTCCAAGTAAAGTTTTGATAATTATAAGTAGAACAATTGTTATGACTAGGAAATTGGTTGAATGCACAAGTATGAACAAATGGGTTTTTGATGTATAATCGAACTCATGAAATCAGGAAGGGTAATAATGATGTTGTACAAGTTATAATCATAAATTTGATATAGAAAGGGGATAGTAAATATTTCTACTTGTTAAATAGGGGTTTAGATGGTTAGAAAACTTCAATAACAAGAATGTTATGGCTAATTGTAGAGTATGCACATAAGGTGCTTGATAAAATGCCTAAAAGAAGTTGATAGACACTAATTGTGGTGTTTGGCTAAGTTAACAATCTCAAGTTATGAGCCGAAAGGTTCTAATGATAATTGGCTTGTGTATTTAGGAAACACAAGTGAGGCGTCAGGAAGTCAAGCCGGTGCGGACACTCGCTTGAAGGGAAAGCTTTAAGGTACGTGGCTAACGCTTCGTTACTATTGTTAATTAGTCTTTGTTATTGATATTTGTTGGTAATTTAGAATGTGAGATTTAAGTGGTTTGGTTTGCTTGAATGATGGACTTCATAACGGCAAACCAAACGGCTTATTAAGGGTAGGTACAAACCGGGTAACGGGAGTACCTTATCCGTAAACTATAAGCCCGTGTGATGGGTATAAACGTATTAAACACGCAAACCGGTAATGGGAGCGTGAGTGTTGAATATAAAGAACCCAAAGATGGGTCACCTTGATACGAAGTAATATCCCGTATTGTAATTTGATGTTTTAAAAGTACGAAACAAGAACAAACAGGTCAAAACAGCCAAAACAGCAAAGAAATCGCTGCAGACGAGTCTCTGGTGGCCGCGTAAGCTTGGCCAGTCTTTTACGCTCGGCACCAGAGAGCTACTGTTGGGATTGAACCCTACCAGAGGAACAGATAATGAAAGCCAAAACCAGGTGACAACAGTGGATTCAAAATAAGCAGTTGTTTACACTAAGTCTTCTCCTTTGAAAGTGATTACAACTGCTGAAGGTCTTATATCCACTGCCCGCATACAACTGCTGCTGTTCTGCGTAATTACTGATGAAGCCTAGAAGACTGCTGGAAACTAAGCACTGCTGATACAAACTGCTGATGACAAAGCACTGCCCAATCAAGGACTGATCAACCTTGAGGAAAGCACTGATGATTATAGAGAGCAGTAGTTTAGTATATTATCTGTTTCATGTATAGTCAGTTGTTAGGCTCAGCAGTGTTTGTATGAGAACAGTAGATACAGGTTGTTAGGCTGTTAGACGTCGCTTTCATGGTGACGTCAGCTGAGATGCCTCAGCGGTTTGGTTTGTCTATAAATGGAACAGTACCCTGTACTGTTACATTTGATTCGTTTTGAGTGAGTTCTTCTCCTCAATTCAATCCTTTCATCTTGTGCAAACCAACCATGGGGTATCAAGCTGAGGGGGAGCTTAGTTTGTAAGCATGCTTGTAATCTTTTGAATTACTTTGTAATCTTTTGACTGATGAAAAGCATTTGTTTATCTAAATTATTTCTTCCTTGATTGTGTTCATAAAGTTTGTATTCATTTCCGCTGCACTTTACATTGTTCCATATTCATTTAATGTTCAAATCATACAAACAAACACAATCATGAGAGCCTCTGATCCTAACAATTGGTATCAGAGCTTGGACAGTCAAATTCGATCTAACAATCAATTTGACATAACAGTTCGGCTCAAAATTCATTGATACTAAGGTTGGTTGTATTCAGTTGAAAAACAGAGTAACGAGTAAATCATGATCAAAATGGTTATTCAAAAACTCTGTAAATCAACCAAGATGTCATATGACACACAAATATCACACAACAAGTGATATCATGCACAAGTCACTCATAGTTTTCAGATCTGAAAACATATCTGTTAAACCATGGGATTATTTCATAGTTTCAAAATTGATTTCAATTGTTGTTATGAAAATTGTGATGTCACCTTATTAAGATGCTAAAGTATGAACCTCAGATTAACAAAAACCTATGTTCATAAAACATTAGTGTTTTTGATAACATAAAAAGAGGGAAATTAAAACTTTAGTCATTCAGATCTTATGTGTTGAAAACAGGTTGAGATCCTCAAAAGGACAAAATCAACTATGTTAAAATACATTAAGAAAATCAGGAGTCAAAAATGTCCAGATCATAGGTAATGAGAAGGTTGGCATAAGCATGTGCAGAAATGACCAAATCTCACAAAACATTACTGCAAAATGATTTTGGAACAAGTATTCCTTTAATAAATGCCTCTCAGTAAGTATTTCATTACTTATGAATGAGAAGGTTAAAAAAGGAATAAGAAAATTCACAAAAACTCAGAGGTGTGTTTATCTCAAAACTTCTGAAGTCAGAAGGAAAGAGTATAAACATAAAACACTAAAGCGTCAAAGCTTGGGGTAATAATGGTCATTAAGCAACTGTTTGTGCTCATTGGTTCAGGAAAGTTCAGGTGAAAATAGTGTTCCCAGTGATTAAACTTACAAAAGGACTAGACAAATCTTCAAAATCATCACATGGTAACAAGATCTATAACAGGATCTTCAAAACTCATGTGTCCATGTGTCCTCTTGTTTGCAATCAACTGACAAAGAAAATGGTACCAAACAGTGGTCAAAATGTACTCAAAATATTCTACCACTGTTGTCAAACCACTGACCATTTTCATAAACTTGAGAATGATATGATTATGTCTTCTATTGAAAATATACCAGATCCTTTAACCATTTTTTATATAAAGGATTTTCTCGAATAACCAGGATATATTGTTCATTTTTTTTAATAATATATTTTGAACTTTTGCTTGTTTTTGTTGGCGATAGTTTCAATTACCTGTCAGGATATAGTACCTTATCTTTGTTGGTATTATTGTCCTCATGAATGGGTCAAAAAGGAAATGGTACATAGTTCAAGATCATGTCATACTCAGGTTTGTTTTTAAACATTAATCAAAGGTTGGTTGCTAAACAGTGCTTAAATTACTGGGGCACTCATGTTTTAATTTGAATATTAAACGAAAATGAGTTGCCTTAGCAAAAATTTCTCATCATCTGGGGTACTAAACCACTGTAAAAAATTTGGAAAAGCTTCAAAAATGTGTAATTGACATGTGGCAAAACCTTGAATGAAAATTTCTTTAAAAAGTTGCTAAAAATGAACCTTCAGACCACTGCCATTATTTTAAACCCTAACCACTGCTTTGTTCAAACGTCTGTTTCCTAATTACTATCCACTGCTGAAAGTCAACCACTGATCCTTCATTTTGCTTGGCAAGCACTGATGCTCAAAATCAGTGTCTTATCCACTGATATGCTATCCACTGATAGTAAAAATCCTCCACTGTTATCACATTATTACCGTTGTAACTACTGATGTTTGGTACATCAGTGGCTCTCAAAACAACTGTCCTCCATTCTGCATCCATTTCATCAGTGTTTGACATGTGGTCAGTTTTTAGCCTTCAGATTATAATAACCGCTGCCACGTCAGCGATCGCTTTTTCCCTAAATAAAACCCTGATCAAAACCCCCAAACAGGGTTTTACACTGTCGAATTGAATTCCAAAATTCTCTTCTCAAAGCAGTTTCCAACCCTTCTTCCCAAAATCATTCTTCGTTCTTCTCCACAAAAATGACAAAATCAAAATCAAAATCTAAACCAAAATCAACATCATCTTCAAAAGAGGTCTCTCAGACGGCCGAAGAATCCATCGAGATACCATACAAATCTCCTCATAATTATCTAGGTTTGCTCACGAAACCTACCAATAACCACACCTTCGACTCCATCATTGATACATTATCTGCATCAAAGTACAAAACTTTGTTGACAGCAGATGCTCCTATTTACTTGCAAACCCAGAGAGAGTTCTGGAAAAAGGCGACTCTTGAAAAACAAGACGATAAAGTCATAGCCATTAACTCCTCGATACAGGGTAAAGTGATTCAAATCACTCCTCAAACAATCTCAGAAGTCTTCAAACTCGATGATCAGAATGGTAAAACTTCCTTTGACAAAAACGAGTGAAAAGCTGATTTTCTGAAAAAGGGATATGCAGAATAATCAAAGGTAGATACCTTACAAAAAGGTTATTTCCCATCTGCACCCAGATTTTTATTTCACACACTTTTGAGTTGTGTTTCAAATAAAACAACAACGTTTAATGAAATACCATTGAAGATTCAATGCCTGGGCTATGCTATTTTAAACAATAAAGATTACAACTACTCCCAGGAGATCTTCAATGACTTGGTAAAGAACGTTGATAGCAAATCATTTTTACTTTTTCCAAGATTTCTGAGCTATTATTTCAAACAAAAATTTGAAAAAGAAAATGAAAATTTGCCTAAACAAGGTGCCTATTTTCAAATAAAAGGCTTAACAAAAGAAACATTTTCCAGAATGATGGCACCAATAAAAACAAAAGCAGAGGTGTCTGAGCAGATTTCAGCAGTTACCACTACTCCTCAGACATCTGCTGCTAAGCCCACTGCTCCACGTGATCATAGCAGCACTACCACTGCTTTGAAACCCACACCTGATATTACCAAAAAGACCAAAAGAAAACCATCCAGAAAACCCACCAAACCCAAAACAAAGGCAACTCTGGAAGATGAGATCCCAGAGCAACTTCCAGTGACAAAACAAATGTCACTACAAACCACTGCTGCTACTTCCTCACAGCAGTTGGAAGAAAGATCTCAACCATTGCCTAAAACTCCTCCTGCATCCTCACAAAAGGATCAGGTTGTAAGCATAGGGACCCCGCAATATGAAGCTCTGGATTCAATCGGATCCATCTTCCTCAGTCCTGATCCCAAGGACATGTCTCTTTCAACTCCCATACCCTCACCAATAATATTACCACAATCCATGCTACCTTTGTTGCATGCAGTTGTTATAGCTCAGACACAAACCAGTTCCTCTCAATCACTCACCAAAGAGAGTACACTCCAACAAGTGACTGGGTCTGATGCTCATACCTCTGCTATCCCAGCAACAACTGAGGAGGTTACACCCCCTGAGTTACAAGTAACTCTCGGTGGTAATTCAGGTGGAGCAGCAACTACAACTGATGGATCTACAGATCTTCAGTTGGACAGTTGTTTCATCAGTCAGACTCCCTTGAAGGCAATTTCTTCTATAGCACCTTCGGTAACCACCAGTGAGTTTGTTTTAACCACTGGTACTATCAAAGGTTTATCAAGTGCTGAAGAAAGAAGTCCCCAGTACCAAGAACAAGGGGCATCAATGAATGATTTTTGGGACTCAGTTCCTAAGTCACACATTGATACAACCACTACTGGTGGGGATTCAGATGATCCTACTAATGTAGGTGATGATTCAAAATATCAGGAATTGACGGGCAGAGTTGAAAAACTTGAAGATTCAGTTGCTGAAATAAAAGATATGGTGCAAGAGATTTTAAAAGCTCAAAAAGCACAAGTGACTGCTGTTCCACCTCAAGCACCTGCTCCACCACAAGCATTTGCTGCAAATGAGCTCTGGAATATCTTTCAACCCTTACTTGAACATCAAAAACAGATGGCTGATCAGCAGCATGAAATACATGTAAAAATGCTGACAAATATGGTGGAGTCAAGATTCAAAGATACTCAAGCAGATATCAAGGCTATAAAGGCCAGCATACAAAAGACTGCCCATGATGAAAATGTTCCCTCTACTATTCTCTTCATGGATACACCCCTTGCAGATAATGCCAAAAAGGGGGAGAAAATCAAGTTGAAGAAGAAAGGAATAGAAGATGGGCTGTATATTGAACCAGAACCAGAAAAACAGCCATCCAAACCACCTCAAACCACAAAATCTCATATTTCCATCCAAACAGCTGATACACCAGTAGTTACAAAAACTGCTAGCAGTAGCCAAACAGCTGTCATCTTATCAACACACACAACTCCATCACACACCACCAAAACCACTGCTCTCACATCATCATCATTACCTCCTGCCACAAAGCAGAAGACAGCAGATGTTACAACATTTGTTGTAATGACAACAGTGGTTGAAGCACCAGTTGTTTCAACAACTGTTAGTCAATCACAAACACAAATCACTGCCATTCAATCTCAAACCACTGAGCCACCCAAAACATCATCATCCTCTCCTACAACAAAAAGGAGAAGGGTCTTCATACCCTATGATTCACCACCACCATCACCACCATCAAAAACTACCTCACCACCTCCATCCCCTACTCAAAAGCAGAATACATCTGCTGACATATCAACAGTTGTAATGACAACAACGGTTGAAACACCAGTTGTTTCAACCACTGTTAGTCAGACATCCACCACTGTTTCCACCAGTCTCTCATCACAACCAGCAAAGCTCTACACCAGAAAAAGAAAACTTACTCAGCCAGATGAGGACCAATATGATCCCACTGCTGCAAGATATCCGTTAGAACTGGAAGCTATAAAAAATGAGATGAGGAAATTCTACACTGATGATGATCCTTCAAACAGAAGATTTTCTTCACTCGTTGGCTTCATGGTTCCAGAAGACATGGATGAATATCTTGAGCTCAAAGTAAGACAGGCTAAGATTAGAACCAAGGTTGAATGTAAAGGTCAAGGTGATGAAGCCATTGCTGAAAGATTGGAATTTCTGCTCACAAAAGTCAAACTAATAAAAGATTTTGCACAAGAGCTGAGCAAAGAAAAGGCAGAACAACGTAAAGAGATGAGAAGAAAACTTCTTGCATACATAATGCAAGAAAAATTTTATCCTGCTAAAGAAAACCAATTTGAAGAATGGCCTATAATGCTCTTAAAGCATGAAGCTGATAGGATTGATAGAATCAAGAAAGATCCTAAAAAGAAGAAAAATGCTCCAAATTGGAGCAAATACAAAAAGTTCATCACTGACTTAACAGCTGAGTACAAAAGAAAGAAACAAGAGTTGGTGGATGCAAAAGTGGACACTGCCAATGCCATATCAAAATGGTCAAAACAGCAAACGGATGAAGCCTATGAAAGGCTAAAGAAAAGAAAGATAACTGTTTCAGGCACTTCAAAGAAGCATGAACAAATGATGAAGCTTGAACAGCAGATTGAAAACCTCAAAACACTGTTCAGGTCAATGAACCGAGAAGAAAAAGAACAGCTGACTAGTGAAGAGGTAAAGGAAAAGGAAGTTGAGTACTTCACAGAAACCATCATGAAAATGGGTCTAAAAGAAGAGAACTCGGAAAAACTTCAAAACCTTTTTAAGAAGGTGTTAACTAAACCTGCATCACCATCTACTTCAAAGGTTTCAGACATTGAGCCAGATCAACAAAAGAGACAGGAGCAGATAGAAATGGAAACTGCAGAAGACATAGCTGCAACAAACAATGTTATTGAAATGGCCTTCAAAAGAATGTCTGAAATTCTGCAAGTTTTCACAAGGCCAACATTTCCCAACTCATCTTTGAATAAATCTCTCCCAAGAAACCCATTGGGTTTAAAAGTACTAAAGTGGATGTCTGATCAAAAGACCCACGTATTGACTCTAGTCAGATCCAATGGCGAAGTGAAGTACATATCAACGAAAGAAGCACTAGGCCTTAGTGTTGAAGATTTGCAGGATCTCCTTGAACTTACACTGTGTCGGGATGAAGATGACACAAGTTCCAAAGCATTTGAAGAAGAATTTAAAAGAAAAGCAAGGGAACTTCTGATGAGGAATAAAGATCCAGAATAATGAAAGGTTTTGGCATTATCTGTTCCAGGGGGAGATTGTTGGGATTGAACCCTACCAGAGGAACAGATAATGAAAGCCAAAACCAGGTCACAACAGTGGATTCAAAATAAGCAGTTGTTTACACTAAGTCTTCTCCCTTGAAAGTGATTACAACTGCTGAAGGTCTTATATGCACTGCCCGCATACAACTGCTGCTGTTCTGCGTAACTACTGATGAAGCCTAGAAGACTGCTGGAAACTAAGCACTGCTGATACAAACTGCTGATGACAAAGCACTGCGCAATCAAGGACTGATCAACCTTGAGGAAAGCACTGATGATTATAGAGAGCAGTAGTTTAGTATATCATCTGTTTCATGTATAGTCAGTTGTTAGGCTCAGCAGTGTTTGTATGAGAACAGTAGATACAGGTTGTTAGGCTGTTAGACGTCGCTTTCATGGTGACGTCAGCTGAGATGCCTCAGCGGTTTGGTTTGTCTATAAATGGAACAGTACCCTATACTGTTACATTTGATTCGTTTTGAGTGAGTTCTTCTCCTCAATTCAATCCTTTCATCTTGTGCAAACCAACCATGGGGTATCAAGCTGAGGGGGAGCTTAGTTTGTAAGCATGCTTGTAATCTTTTGAATTACTTTGTAATCTTTTGACTGATGAAAAGCATTTGTTTATCTAAATTATTTCTTCCTTGATTGTGTTTATAAAGTTTGTATTCATTTCCGCTGCACTTTACATTGTTCCATATTCATTTAATGTTCAAATCATACAAACAAACACAATCATGAGAGCCTCTGATCCTAACAGCTACCGTAAGTTACGGTGGCTACCGTAACTTACGGTAGCAACTAAAGTTGTTACGCTGGATTTATACTGCCTTACGGCAGCCCCTGGATGCCCAGTGGCTACCGTAAGCTACGGTAGTGCCCAGTATTTTTGCTGAAGTTTTGCATGTTTTAGTTAATCGGATCCGTTTAAAAGCGTAGTTTCGATTATGCTAATTTCTAGGAATCCTTAATACTAATGTTTGTTAAAATTTTCAGTTTTTAGGTAATGCAAGCATGTGGATGATGATCAAGTCAATGCTTCCGAACCGAACAAATTCAAGATCTCATTCTGCAACTTTTGTCTTATTTAGTTATTAGTAAAACTTATGTAATAGAAGGAATACTTATGTATCCTAATGTTGTTTTAAATGTTCCTTAAACTCGTAAGTACTAAGCTAAGTATAATGTAAATGTTTTGGCTTAACGTTTATTAAACTTAGTTCTATTTGTTTGGTAAAAGCTTATATTATAAGAATGAGTGTTACAAAAGGTCACTCAGAGGTAAGTATTAACATGTTGACACTTTTAACCCTTCGATGTACAAATTTTTAATTATAATGCAAACGGTTTCGTTTATCCAACAAGTCGCTTAATATGAGAACACGAATACCGTATAATGTCACTCAGAGGCTTAGTTTAAGCATGTTGACACTTTCAGTCCTTTCGCATTCAAAGTGTTAACTGTTTGGCGATAATAGTCCCTCCTAGTCAACGTTTGACATAATTAGGATTTGGGACACGTGTAGATACATTATTGGACATGATTTTACGAGGTGTTACATCCTCACCCCCTTAAAAGAAATCTCGAGCTCGAGATTTGCTCAGAGCAATACGGTCAATTTCGTATAGTAGGAGGTTTCAACCTCTCAAGAGTATCCTGGGACACAAAGGGAATCCCATTCACATTTACGAGGTAAACTTGGAACTCTTAAATTCTCATGGTCCATAATGAACAAGGTTTTTCAATAAACCTTATGCTTACGTTTAAATGTCATGACGAAACATGACAAGTGCTTAACAACTGAGCACTTTTCTGGAATTTTCCCAAGATTTGAATATATTTAGTATCATAATTCGATACTTTAGACAACGGCGCTCCGTAAGGAGATTCGATGTTGTCTTTATATAGCTTAACTTTTCGGAATTCTAGAATCTTCCTTAATTGACAAGAAGCGTCGAATTAGTAGGTTTGATGATCATAAATTTCATTGCGTCATTGCCGCTATTTATTATAGGTAACTGAGAGAACAGATCCATTGTCACCATTTCTCAATTCTATGTGGGATTTCCAGTTCACTGGTGTAGACAAAATGGTCTACTATGTTCGACTCACTTGCGAACATTCTAAGCATTATGCTTCCTGGGTGGCTATGGACTTCTCATGTCCATCCACACAAAGGTCTTCAGCTTTCGAATTTAATTCATCAAAAAGTTACTTGTGTCATGTAGATGACACATCCTTCTTTCAATCACTTGGATGCCTCAAGCATAAAAGCTTCCTCGGGAAATCCATAGTGTTGATCTTCCAGGGATGGTGAATATATCACCAGATAGGGATTTTAATTTCGATAAGTTTCTTAATGAAGACACAACGGATTTGGTTTTTGGACTAACCAATCCATGTCTAAGAACATATCAAATCCCGTAGGATTTATAGATGAAAAGATTATCAAGAAAATTGCTCCATGAAGGATATATCATATGTGAAACCATCTATATTGGCACTTGATTTTAAAAATAATATTTAAGCCTTGATAAGGCAGGTTTAAAGTTTTATTAAATTTACAATCGATGAAGCTTTAACTAGCTCCAGAGTTTAAAACAAGTTTCTAATAAATAAAACGTTTGCGAGAAACAGATACGTAAAGATTTGTCTTGAACTGCTTCTGCTGTAGCAGATTGGAAGGCTCAATCATTGCCTTTCTTGCCATCAATGGCCTTGTTCTTCCCGTTAGTCGCCCTCTTTGGGCAGCGAGTCTTTATATGCCCTTTCTCGCCACATCCATAGCAGGTGGCGTTTTTCAAGTCTTTGCATTCCTGAGACTTGTGATCCATCTTCTTACAGATGCCACATCCTTTGGTCTGCTCACGGAAACATTTTCCGAAGTGTTGCTTCCCGCAGGTTTTACATTCGGGGTTTGCCTCATTCGGCTTGGACTGGTTATAATTCGAACCAGTCTTACCCTTTTTGTAATCCTTACTTGGGGTTTCATCACTCTTTGGCTTATGATCCTCCTCGGCTTTAATCTCCCTTGCTCTTATTTCATCTTCAGTGAGAGATAGAGCCAGATCCACAGCGGATCTAAAAGTTACAGGTTTGGAGGATTTAACCATCCCCTTGATTTCTGGAGCAAGCCCTCCAAGAAACCGTGCAATGCGCTTAGACTCGGGGGTAATTAAATACGGCACGAGTGTTGATAAGGAGTTGTATTCAGATAAATAGGCTCGATACTCGAGGCCTTTCATGGTCAGCTTTAGAAAGTCAGTTTCAACTTTCTCCACCTCATAAGGTGGGCAATGAGTCTCGCGGATCAGTTCCATGAACTTTGACTAACTAAGGTTGTACATTTCAACCTTGCTGGTGGACTGGATCAGTTCCTTCCACCAAGTCAGAGCATCCTCCTTGAAGGATTGGGACACGAATTTAACAGTGTCCTTGGCGGCACAACCGCTTATATCAACAACGGTTTCCATTTCATCCAGCCACTTCAGAGCATCGATTGCTCCAATCTCACCCGTAAAGTCACGGGGTTTACAAGAAACAAAGTATTTATACGTACACCCCTTCTTCAAGTCAGGAGACTCAGCTTTCTTGATACTCTTAATACTTTGTTCACTTTTAGTTGAGGAGGATTGAGACTTTTCAGTCTTATGAGTATTAGAACGGGGTTTAGTAATGGAGTTCTCTCTCTGTACTGATGGCTTTGGCCCCATAAGTGTGGCCATAAATCCAACCAGGGCTTTACCGACTTCATCGGCAACTATTGATCGAAGACGATTCTCTTCATCATTTCGATCTTGGTGCTCTAAATCGTCACCACCGTTTTTCTTATCTGCTTTGCCAATATTCAGGCTCGCCATAAGTTTATCTGAAAGATAATAAAGCCATCAGTAATTCTTCGAGAACTAATTAGCAAATCAATTTATTTGCATTAGATCTTGCAGATCTTATATACATATCGTATTTACTAGCCTTACTTACCGCAGTTGGTAATGGGCCTAGTTATATAGCTCATTGGCTTGTCATAAGAGACATTTAATTATGGCACATTGGCCTGTCACGAAGGACATTTAAGATACGCCACATTGGCCTGTCATGAAGGACATTTAGGATACAGCAAATTGGCCTGTCACAAGGACATTTAGAATATGAAACATTGGCTTGTCACGGAGGACATGAAAGACATGGCACAAGGGCCTGTCACAAGGATTGAAAAATATGGCACAAGGTCTTGTCACGAAGGACATTGAATTATATGGTACTAAAGCCTTGTCACGGAGGACATTGAAAGATATGGCAATAAAGCTTTGTCACGAAGGACATTTAGAAGATATGGCACTAAGCCTTGTCACAAAGGACAACTAAGATATACACAAGCCGCGATCTCATTTGATTAAAGGGCTTTAAGGTTTGAACATAGTTCATTACCTTTGGATAAGGGGTCATAGACTGCAACTGTTGTCACAATTGACGATATAATATGGCCCGTAGGCAATTCGTTTAACATTACAAAAGATGTTAAACTAATGGTCATCGCACTGATGATATCAGTCATGATCGCACTTGATCAAGTAGACTGTGAGGTTTGGGAATAGCCCTCTACCTTGGACAGGGAACCATAATGGTCACAACTGTCATTGTCTCAAATGGACGATACAATGTAGTCTGTAGGCGAAACATCACTAGGGATGTTAAGTATGATTATTGTGTCGATGATGTTAATCATGATCGCATTGATCACATAGATTGTTAGGCTTGAGTATAACTCACCACTTTAAACAGGTAACCATAAAGGTCACAATTATGATTGTCTCATTGACAATAGAGTAAGGTATAGCCCGTAGGCACTTCATCACTAGGGATGTTAATAATATGATCATTATACTGATGATATTAGTCAGGATCACACAGATCATATAGACTAAGAGAATTGAGCATAGCTCACCCCCTTGGGCAAGGAATTGTAAAAGATTACAATTTATCTTGTCACAATTGGACAACACAATTTAGCCTGATGGTGAAACATCATTAAGGATGTTAAACATCATCATATCGATGATTTTAGTCATGGTCGCATTGATCATATAGACTATTAGGCTTGAGCATAGCTCACTACCTTGGACAGGGGATCATAAAGATCACAATGTCAATGTCTTAAATGGACAATATGTTGTAGCCCGTAGGCGAAACATCACTAAGGATGATAAATGATATGATCATCTTATGAGATGATATTAATCATGATCGTATTGATCATATAGACTATTAGGCTTGAGCATAGCTCATCACCTTGGACAGGGGATCATAAAGATCACAATGCCAATGTCTCAATTGGACATTATGGTATAGCCCATAGGAAAAACATCACTAAGGATGTCAAATAATACGATCATCATATTAGATGATATTAGTCATGATCGCATTGATCATATAGACTATGAGGTTTGGGTATAACCCACCACTTTAGACGGGGAACCATAAAGGTCACATCTGTCATAGTTTTAACTGATAAAGCAGTATTATGATTCCCTTCCTTCCACATAGCTGGGAATTGTTAGAAATTTGGAACAAGTATCGTTACAAAGTTGACGAAGATTTTCCTCCTTTCCACACAGTTGGGAATTAGTTGGAGTTTTGGGATAAATATCGTCACGAAGTTGGACGAGAGCTTTCTCCTTTCCACATAGTTGGGAATTTAGTTGGAGATTCTAATGATATGTTTCAATCAACGTATTGAATATAAATTCTTCTCCTCATTTGGAGATGCGTCTTAGTTGACGTTGAAAATATAAGTCCCTTTCCGTATTCGGAGATTTGGGAATACGTCGCAGTTGACGTTTAAGTATAAGTCCCTACCCATATTGGGATAATTGGGAATACGTTGCAGTTGATGTTTAAGTATAAGTCCCTCTCCACATTGGGAGATTTGGGGATACGCCTCAATACAGTCAGCGTATATGATACGGCTCGATACAGTCACCGTTTAAATATATGCCTTTCTCCTTATTGGGAGATTGGAATATGCCTCAATATAGTACAGCGTATATGATACGGCTCAATACAGTCACCACTTATAAATATACCCTTTCTCCTTATGAGGAGATTCGGGATTACGCCTCAATAAAGTATAACGTATATAATACAGCTCAATAAAGTACACTGTATATGGTATGGCTCAATAAAGTACACCGTTTATAAACATACCCTTTCACCTTATAGGGAGATTCAGGAATGATTAGTATCATAGACGGATGAAATTTTTATCTCCTTTCCACACATTCGGGAATTAGTTGGAGATCTTAGATAGGTGTCGTCCCATAGTTGGACAAGAATCACTTAAAGATTTTTGAGATTATATTGGTGTGAGGGAATCAGTTTTCCACTTCTATCACCTTTTCAACCACTACCATTGGTGGGAAATTTAAGACACGGTCTTTTATCATGGTCTTATTTACTAGTCTTAATCACATAAGAACTAGTAGACTGAGTAAATTCAAAAGAGATTTATTTGCTTGATTGCTAGCGGTCATTCGACTAATTTGTCTTCACCCAATAGAGTTGGCACCTTTAGTCCTTCTCCTCAGTTGGAGTATCTAGGACACGTCTTATTTGACGTTTTAATTATATGCACTTCTCCTTAGTTGGAGATTTGGTATACACCTCAATATAGTACAAGGTATACGATACGGCTCAATAAAGTACACCATTTAAATATATACCCCTCTGCTTTATCAGGAGACATGGGGATACGCCTCAATAAAGTACAGCGTGTATAATACAACTCATTAAAGTACACTGTATATGGTACGGCTCAATAAAGTACACCGTTTATAAATATACCCTTTCTCCACATGGGATATTCGGGAATACGCCTCAATATAGTACAGCGTATATAATACAACTCAATAAAATACACTGTATATGGTACGGCTCAATAAAGTACACCGTTTATAATTTTACCCTTTCTCCTTATGAGGAGAATTTGGGGATATGTCGTCTCATATTTAGACGAATATCTTGCACTATTTCAACCACTCATTGGTGGGAACGCATGCTTTTTGGCCTTCGTCTATTGCGCAATCAAGAGATCTATTTGATAAGGTAGTAGCAATAAATGTGACCTTCATATTATTAGAAGGAAAAATCATAAAATGGGCTCCATAAAATCAATGATTCTTCTTATGGAAATTGTCACACCCCGACCACGTGGAACAATCAAACATGGCGGAAACGTCGGGGAGTGTTGTAACAGAATTAATTGTTTCACAACCATGGCATACAAAGTTATATTTTATTTATCAAACAAGCGTGTTACATTGTCTCAAAACAGGAAATAAAGAGTTCAGAACATAATTCAACTAGTTCTATCTTTGTTTTAAGTCTCTAAGGCACAGGTCCGCCCTAGTGTCACGATCATCATCCTAAGCGATAGCTCCTGAAAACACATGTGGAAATAGGTACGTCAGCATAAAAATGCCTGTGAGATACATAGGTTTTGTGAAAATAGGATTCATGACTTAAGTTTAAGAAAATGTTTAATAAAATTTAGTCATGAACCTTGTAAGTTGTTTTGTTTTGTAAATCATTTAAAAAGCGATAAGATCAGGTGATATGTATACATAAAAGAATAATACATGGTTAAATGAATAACCAAGTAAAATGAGTTGTATAAGATAAGTTGTTTGTAAAGCAATGTCTTGTGAAAGATATGTTATTTGTATAAAATGTTATATGTCTAAATTAAAATGATTCAAATAACGCTACGATATGTAATACCATACAAACACTTATATATAGGAAGTACCAGCGGCGTATCCACCCTGCTTGTATCATATTACACACGTCTCGTTACTTAAATCACTTAAACAAACCACCAATGTATAAAGTCCATGTTTAAACCAATTGTTAAAAAGTCCTTGTATAAGCCATGTCAAAGGTTAAAAAGTCCAAATGTAGTCAAGTAATGTGTATCAAATGTTATGTATTGTAAGTAAAGTATTGTCACATAATCCAAATGTAGAAATGTACAAAACAAAGTATTTTGAATATATCAAAAAGTTATGTTTTGCAAAGTAAATGCATGTTACATTGATACAAACATTTATGTGGTAAGTTAACGCATACATTCAAGCCTTGAGACAGTCGGATAACCCTTTCAGTCAAGGTTATCAAAAGAAATCTTTTCGGATTCAGTCATTCCTTACATCCAAACAAACCCGGGATGTCAGGAATGGGATTTGTCAAGTCCTATGGTACCACTACTTACTACCGAGCGGCGTAGCTAATGTTAATGAACGTATATAAGTCCCGTTTGTGCAAACCAAATGTTATAGCAATTGTATACATGTCATATGAAAACAGTGTACTAAGTATGCTAAGTTAATATACAGAGCAGAAAAGTCATGTAAATCAATGTGCTAGCATGCTATCAGTCAACATACATAGCAGAAATGTAATGTAAAACGATGTACTAAGTATGCACACAATGGGCATACATAGCATGAAATGTAATGTAAAACGATGTACTAAGTATGCACACAATGGGCATACATAGCATGAAATGTAATTTAAAATGATGTACTAAGTATGCACACAATGGGCATACATAGCATGAAATGTAATGTAAATCATGTACTATAAATGTACTAACGAACATAGCAAGTATATGATGTGAAAACAGGAAAAGCATGAAAGTAACAAGTAGGCACATGTGTTTCACCCCAAAATGTTTGGAAAACAGTAAAAGAGGGGGTTCTATGTACTCACTTGAGATTGCTTAGTAGTCCTTGAGTAACAACCAAACAATGCTAGAGATCACGGATATCAAACGACACCTAATATAGGTAACTATGTTAATATACCGGACCTAAATCAGAGGATTGGATAGAATGAGGGCTTGTAAACCAAATGAGTATGAGAACTCATGTAATATGGTTTAACAAAGCCTACATACTAAATGAAACCTAACCTAGTGCTTACGACCCATTACGACCCGTTTAGGTAGCTTATGCTACTTTAATGCGTCGTTCGCGTGAAACGCGTTCGGACCGCTTAACTAGTCCTATGACAAGTAATATATGCCTTAACATGTCTAATATTGTTGTCAAATCAGTTTAGATGTCAAAAGTTACATTACATATGCTTAAAATGAGTTTTGGCGTAAAAAGGGTATTTTGGTAATTTACCTAAGGCATATACACTACCTATCATACAACTAACTAAACATCGTGACCATAAGGTATAACCTCGGAAGGTTATTCCCTATATACTATGGTCACCTAATGTGTTTGGTCGAATCCTAATGATCGACCAAATGGGTCGGGTTCGAAGGTATAAGCGATTTATTAGATCGCTTACCCTTACGACCCTAGACAACGTGGTAATCAGTAGGCATAGTCACAAGGGACTATAGCCATCGTGATTACGCTCACGTTGCGAAGTTCAAACGAACTTCGCATTGACCATAAACTGATCAATGTAGAAAGTCAAACAAAGTTTGACTTTCGGACTCGAAAAGCAATAAAAGAACGAAGGAATACTTACAAAGTCCAAGAATGGAAGGTTTGAATCCGAACACTCTCAGGTATGAAGTGTTAAACACAACAACTTAGAGAGCAAGTTCAGATTTCAAAGGTGTGGGTTTTTGGGGTTGGGATGGATAGGTATTTATAGAATTCTTCGAACCGTTAAGATCGTTTCTTGAATAACGTGATCGAATCTCATCCGTACAAGTGTTGGAATGTTATGGTAACTCATTTTGCCCCCACCACAAGAGATTGACATGTGGCATTGGCCTTTGGGGGGGGGGGGGTTGAAAGGCTGTTAACAGCTGTTTAAAACATTGATTCTGGTCTGGGAGGGCCTCACGGCCCGTGTAAGATGTTGAAGATCCTTACGCGGCCCGCCTGGGCTGTAGTAATCAGAAACAAGTTTACCAAATGACAGTTTCAGTCCCTGTTATGTGTTTAAGCCATTTCCGACACGTTTAAGGCCCGTTAAGCCAATGTTAAGGCCCTAAAATGATGCCTAAATATTGTGTACATGAAACATGCTCAAAAATATGTCGGGTGTTGGTTCGTTTGGTCATGCGCATAAGCGCGAAAAACGATCCAAATTGCGTGACAAATGGATTTTTCTCATGCCAAACACTAAAATAAAATATTTTAGTGCTTACATAAATTTTTGGATGTCTGGATGTATTTAGAACTTAAGTTATGCGCGAAAGTGCAAACTTATGCACTTTTTGACGCTTTTAGCCCCTGAATGACCCAAAAGTTTATTTTAGCACACCGAACCCCTCAAAGCCTATTTCTAAGCTATGTAAAGGATATTTATGGTATTTTTAACTCATGGTCATGTTCCGGAATGTTTGTTACAGTTCAAATTAGCTTACTTTCGCAGTTTGTCAAATTTAGTCCCTGTAGACGAATTAACTTGTTTTTGCCATACCAAAGCCTTCAACACTTATTTCTAAGTTATGTAAAGGTTATTTAAGGTATGTTAAGTATATGTTGATATTACGGAGTATTTGTTGCATTAAACTGATTACGTTTACGCACCAGTTTGCGTATAACTCTCCAGAAAGCGATATAGAGTTTGAAATTGAATAAAAGTCAAAACATGAAAAATGTAAAACATAAACAAACAAACATTGGGATCAAATAACTTCGTTTTATTGATAATTGAACTGTTCACAATGATTACAAGCACATATGTTACAGAAATAATATCGCCAAAGTATATTAGATGCCTACTATTAGCCGATATCAGTACAATATGACCCTTGGGAGATCTTAGTGGTTCCATATATTAAACCGTCATACTGGCTAGGCATGAAAGCAATCTATGGGACACACTAAGATACTGCCAATTATCATATGGCTCTTCCATCAAACTAAGTTTGGCATTCGTAGTTGTTAAAAATCAATGAAATAGAAAATCATTGTCGTATTCCAGTTGGATGAATTTGCTGGCGAAAGTTGCTGAATTTATATAATATAATATACCCTGATAGGTTTGAATTAATCGAGCTCGAAGACTCGAAATTATATGCTTTGAGCATGAATCACGTAAAGTGATTCCTTTTTCTGTTTATTCTCTAGAATGAGAGAACATTTGAATCAAAGAATAGAAATTTTTGGTGCAAGGTGCACATGTATCTTTGCCATGATACGGCTTTCTATAATCGTTGCTGTTTCAATCAGCTGGTGAGATATCACCGGAATGTCTATCAAATATGATAGACTTTGGATAAATAATATTAGGATATCACAGGAATATCAAAAGATATATCATCAGATGACGAGGTTTATCATCCCCCTATCGGAGTCATCGTCTCCATAACATATGTAGTTCACCATATGGAACTTTAAGCTACTCAATGGTAGAGATCCTTGAATCCGCGAACCATTATAGTTTCTTCATCTTATCCGCGACATCTTGGCGGTACAAAATCAATAACTACTATATAGATTAAGAGTAGTCTTATATTCAGCTCTAGACACAGAGTATGACACCTGTGCCTCCACGGCCATCAAACAAATACCAAACCAATGAAATATTGTGTTTCATATTTGGGATTTGTATAAATATGTGTATCATTTGTACATATCAATTCTTGTTCGATTTTGGGCTCTAAATCGCTTTCTGGAAGGTTATACGCGCACTGGTGCATAAACATAATCAGTTATATGCCTTAGGAAAATTACCAAAATGCCCTTTTTACGCCAAAATTCATTTTAAGCAGATGTAACATAATTTTTGACATCTAAACTGATAAGGCAACAATATTAGACATGTGAAGGCATATATTACTTGCCATAGGACTAGTTAGGCGGTCCAAACGCGTTTTACGCGAACGACCCGTTAAAGTAGCGTAAGCTACCTAAACGGGTCGTAATGGGTCTTAAGCACTTAGGATAGGTTTCGATTTAGAATGTAGGCTTTGTTAAACCATGTTACATGAGTTCCTATACTCATTTGGTTTACGAAACCTCATTTTATCCAATCTTCCAATTTAGGTCCGTTTATTTACATAGTTACCTATATCAGGTGCCGTTTGATTTCGTGGTCCCTCTAGCTTTGCTTGGTTGTTGTTCAAGACTTCTAAGCACCCTCAAGTGAGTACATAGACCCCTCTTTTACTATTTTTCAAACATTTTGGGGTGAAACACATGTTCCTACTTGTTACTTTCGTGCTTTCCATGTTTTCATATCATATGCTTGCTATGTTCATTAGTACACTTATAGTACATGATTTCATTGTGTTTTTGCTATGTATGTCCATTTGTTGCATACTTAGTACATCGTTTTACATTACATTTTATGCTATGTATGTCCATTTAGTTCATACTTAGTACATAGTTTTACATTACATTTCACGCTATGTATGTCCATTTAGTGCATACTTAGTGCATTGTTTTACATCACATGCTATGTATGTTCATTTGTTGCATACTTAGTACATTTGTTTTTCATCACATGCTTACATTTTGGTATGACATTTGGTTTGTTTAAATGGGATAAAAATACATTCATTAACATTAGCTACGGCGTTCGTTAGTAGGTAGTGGTACCATAGGAATTGCCAACTCCCGTTCCTGACATCCTAGGTATGTTTGGATGAAAGGAATGACCGAATTTGATACACATAACTCAGTTAAACCTTTAAATTCGTTTAAGGGTTTATCGCCACAGTCTCAAGGCTTGAATGTATGCATTTTAACATTACCGCATAAATGTTTGTATCAGAAAAGCATGCATTATTTTACAAAGCATAACTTTTGATTTATTCAAATACTTCGTTTTGTGCATTTTTACATATGATTAAGTAGTCACTTTTTGCTTAACATACATGACAATTGTTTACACATTTCATGATTTACATTTGACATTAGACATGGTTTTCACACAAACATTTTGACATTTGATTATACATAAACATTTTTACATTGGTGGTTTGTTTGGTAAGTGATTTAAGTAACGAGGCGTGTGTAATATGATACAAGCATGGTGGATAATCTGCTGGTACTTCCTATATATAAGTGCTTGTATGATATTACATATCGTAGCGTTATTTAAATCATTTCAATTTTGACATATTACATTTTACACAAATTAACATATCTTTACAAAACATTGTTTTACAAACAACACATTTTATACAAATTCATTTTACTTGGTTATTTATTTAACCATACATATTTCTTTTATGTCATCTGTTTCCTTATCGATTTTTATATGATTTATAAAACAAAAACATTTTACAAGGTTCATGACTACTTTTGTTAAAACATTATTTTAAACTTATAAGTCATGAATCCTATTTTCAATAAAAACCTATGTATCTCACAGGCATTTTTATGCTGACGTACCTATTTTCACATGTGTTTCAATAAATGATGCATATGATTGATCAAGTTACACATAGGCAGACTCGGGCCTTAGTGACAATAAAAGATGCAAGACTAGTTAATTATGTATTGCTTCCTTCTTGTTAAGACATTGTAACTCTTTTATTCAATAAAACAAAATTTCAAATTTCCATGTGTTATGAAACAATGATTATGTTACAACACTCCCCGACATTTCTGCCACGATTTGTTGTTTTACGTGGTCGGGGTGTGACAGAAAATTTGGTATCAGAGCTTATGGTTATAGGGAATTAGGTTGTTAGTAATGCTTTGACCTAGTCTATAACCTTCCTAGGACCCTAACACAAAATCCTTGTGTTTAGATCTTAAAACAATACCGTCACCTATCCTTAGGCGACAACCACAACAAGAGTACAAATTTCAAAACCGCTTTGAAAACTAATCATCTGTTCTAGGATGATTGATTACTAGGTTTTGAACCCTCTAAGTTTTCAAAATCTCGTCAAAGTTTGGGTCTTACAATGTGAACACGTGCAAACTGGAAGGGTGAATGCCTGTACTCTGAGTTTTCTATCTAAGGCTAGAGTGTTCGTACAAATCCGCAGTATCGGACCAGTCACTCTTACCTGGGAACTCTTGGGGTGAGTGTTCACTTATAGACAAGCATGTCTTCAGTGATACATTAATATGACCCATTTACTTTGATTTGTCACCGTCTCATTTGTTTGCCTTAGGTAACAAACAAATGATCGCAATTTTATGCATTGCCATTCTGTATTGATTATCCAATAACATTTCACTTGTTACCTCCTATGTCTTTCACTTCCTCTAGAATGTCTCTTCATCGCAGTGACACTCAAATGTCCGAGCAAACTGCCAAATTTGCCCAGCGAATAGGCGAAGTAATCCTGAAGTCAGTGGATTTAGGTGTCACCATGTCTCGTCTCAATAATGAAGCCACCCAAGAAGCATCGAAAGAAGCAGAAGCCAAGCCTTCGAAAAGGTCAAGGAAGCGTAAAGCTTCAAAGAGTCCTCCAGTCGTTTCACCAAAACAAGCAGGACCTAGCCAGGTGGCAGCACCACCAGCCAAGAAGCCGTACTTGGGAACTGCTTCCCTGTGCAATCGATGCAACCGTCATCATCCAGATTAAACACCATGTTTCAAATGTACCCACTGTGGACGATGGGGACATTTGGTTGACGTGTGCCGCTTTACTATCCAAAACAAAGTTGTTGCAAATCTTGCTGCTACTCAACTCCAAGCCAACCCTGCTCAAGCTCGCTTTCCACCTGGATCGTGCTACAACTGTGGCGAGACGAGCCATTTCAGGAACAAATGCCCAAAGATTGTCAATGCAAATCCAACCCACGGATGAGCATTTGGCTGATTAGGAGAAGCTGCTGCTTTAAATAATTTGAATCTTCTGCTTTTGTTTCTTTTGTTGAACTCTGAAACAATCAGTTTTGTTTATAAATAAATCGTTGTTCACAATTCTGATATACAAGTGTAGTTACATATGTGTATGGCATTTCCCTATGATAGCTACATCAAAGAACCATGTTCTTTAAACAAACTACTCTTGTGATTCTCTCTTTCAAGTGATCGCTCATGATTTCCTCGAAAATTTCAAGTATTCGTTTCATTCTAAGAAATGAAGTACAGGAAATAAAGCGATGATGCGTGTGAAGTGTTATATATATTAGGTGTATATTTTAAGCCCCTTTAACACTTTTTAGTCAAGTTTTAAATTTATAAAACACGATATTTACTAACACTAGACACACATATGGGCAAGTGCACCCATCGTGAGCGTAGTATAGTGTTGGTAAGATACCGAGGTCGTCCAAGGACACAAGAGCTTTTAGTACCGGTTTATCCTCAACGTCTAATCAAATAAAAAAGAAGTTTAGAAAAATGCTTTAAACTAAGAAAAATAAAAATTAACTAAAATGCTGAAAATAAAAATAAAAAAGAAAAACAGATAGACAAGATGAATCACTTGGTTCCGACTCGTATCTAGTGTAACCTTTGATTATTTCCGCACGTTTGCACTATTTTAAGAGATTATCTTAGTTATTGTAGTAGGCCCCTCTTTTGAAGGTGAGGTTACCCTCACCCCAGTAGTTTGAGTCAGCAAGGATACAATCCTAAAAGGGTGGATTATTGGAAGATAATTAATTAAGTTATTAATGCAAATTATGGTAGGCCCCTCTTTTGGAGGTGACGTTACCCTCGACTAAGTAGTCTGAGTCAGCAGGGATACAGTCCTAAATAGCCGGGTTATAGTATTAATAGTAGTTAACTTATGAGGGGATCAAAGAGTTTGGACCCCCGCCATCCAATACCGTTAAGTATTGAAGGAGGTCCTACTAAATTTGACTCAGGTCCACTGCAGGACCTCTAAACGCTGAACAATGGCAAGACCTTTACCAAACCGTTCCCTTAACCCCCGACCAGGTAGCCAACATACCTCCATATAGACCGTGGAGATATGAATGGTGAAAATCTTTTATTTTATATAGATAGTAAAATAATTTCAAGACACCACGGACAAACGATAAAGAAAGATCACCTTCAACATAAGCAACTAGTTATTAAAGTCATTAATACGAAACCAAATAAAACGTGCGAAAAGATTAGAAATAAAAAGTATTACACTAGACACTTTGTCTTCACCAAGTGATGTAAGAGACTTAGGCAAACATGGCCTTGATTGTCAAGAACTCTTACGATCAATCTTGGATCCCGAGACGACTCACACACTCTACGATGGACAATGGATGATGGTGGTGGATGATGGTGTTATGGTGGTGGTGGGTGAAGTGTGAGAGAGGTGGTGTGCCAAGGGATGGTTTGATCTTGAGCCAAGCACTTCTATTTATAGGCTGAACAGAAGCTCGGGCATGGCCCCGTGTCCAGTGGGCACGGCCCCGTGTCCACATCCTTCTCTTTCTTCATTTAATGCAGTTTTGTCTTTTTAGTTGACCACGCCCCCGTGTCCGCTGAGCACGACCCCGTGGTGCAGAAGAATCTTTGTACTATGCAGATTTGCTGGATTGTGCGAATCTTATAGTTGACCACGGCCCCGTGTCCGCTGAGCACGGCCCCGTGGTGGGCAATAGAAGCTTCTACCACTTTGTCTTTTCTGCTGACACTTGGGCACGCCCCCGTGCTGGCTGAGCACGAGGCGTGTTCAGTCTTCTGATCTCTTGTTTTGCTTGGGAAGATGTTGTCGTGAGGTCGGGCATGTCACGTCTTGTTCCTTTTCTTGTATTTATGTTAGATTTTGATGTCTTTTTGCTTCTTTTGTTAATTTGAGCTCATTTAATCCTGAAAATACAAAGGGAAGACAAAAGCACACTTTTTCCATCATTAGTACTAAAAAAAAGGGTTAGTTTTATGCCTCATTTGATGAAATTTATATGTTGCATTTTTAACACATCAAATACCCCCACACTTGAATCTTTGCTTGTCTTCAAGCAAAACTCTTTAATATGTGGCTGTTACACTCCCAAATGGAATGGGTAGAGAAGAAGGTTTTTTGGGCTTGTCGTAGAGTGTCGGGATTTCCAAGATTCTTTATTTAATTTAATTTTTATTTATTTACAATCCTATTCGCCATGATTTATTTAAAACTTTTCATAAGATAAATTACTTATTAGGGCATAACATGCCTCTTTAAAATTCTATTTATATACAAGTTCACATACCTCACGGGGATCACTCAACACTCGGCCGAAAATGTATTTTTGTGGATCACTCGAGAGCGGCATGGAACTTACTCCTACCATAGGCTTGCCAAGCAATCAATCCTCCTCCCTTTTAACTTATATACCTTTGTAAATATCAAGAGGACTTTGTGGGTGAAGGGTTAGGCTTGGGTTAAAGGTAGGTGGTTGGGTTGGTGGTTAGTGGTTAGTAGAAAAAGGGCGAAAAGCGTAACAAGTGTCGGTTTTCGTAAGACTTTCTATTTTTGTAACTTTTATTTTGATGAAGCTATTATTCAAACAAAGTTATTTTTGATGAACTTGTTTGTTTATTTTCTTTTGCTTCATCATCAACAAAAATATTATTTTTTTTTATTTTTTTTTAAAGTCATACGAAAAACTGAACTTGTTACTAAAACAAAGGGTTAAAAATAAAAAAAGTTTTGGTGGGTAAAAGGGTGTTTGGTTTGGGTTATGAAATGAAAAAGTTTAGGCTCAAAGGGGCTAACTAGGGGGATTTTGGGTAGGTGGTAAAAAAAAGAAAAATAAAGGTGTAGAAATAAAAAGGGTTAGTCCTAATGCCTCCATCATTTACTTACTCGGGTTTAAGTTGGTAAGGACCGGGAATGTATCGTCATGGCAAGTTCTAGAGTCGTAAGAACCAAGCGGCTATTCACACAAGAAACGAAAAATGAGCATTTAGTCTAATGATATGTAATTGTATGCTCAATAAAGGCTCAAAACTCACTTTTGTGGGAATGGGTTTTTATGTGATCAAGTATATATAATCAAATTTTAACTAAGCTTGTCATGCATTTTCATAATTTTCTTATGTTGGTTCTTTTTATCACGACGCTATCGGTTGTAAATTCGTAAAAATATAACCTTTTTAGAACTTGAAATTCCCGAGTTAAACCTAGACAAGTAAAAAAAATGAAAATTTTTGAAAAAAAATTTGGGGTGATTAGCGGTTCCAATAGTGTTTTGTGTAAGGCTTGTATTTAGGACTTGTAAGATTCAAGGTTTTAGCATCCCCCCCACACTTAAATTACACATTGTCCTCAATGTGTCCCAAAAATAAGTTTTTAGGTTGATTGAATGTGTAAAAGGTGTGAAAAAGCAAAAATTTTGTGTTACTGGGCGCTGAACACGGCCCCGTGTTGTCCGGGCACGGCCCCGTGTTCAAGTGCCAGTAACAAAATTAAAACAAGAGAAACAGAAGCCTGGACACGGGGGCGTGTTAGGTGAACACGGCCCGTGTCCAGTTACCTGAACTAGGTCTTTTTCTGCAGACTGTGCAGCACGGGGCCGTGTTGGGTGGACACGGCCCGTGCCGAGCTTACTGTAAACGAAGAAATTTGTCGGACGGTTATGTTTTCCTGCATGGAGTGCTGGTTCAAGTTTCCCTTGCATCCTTTGCCATCTCAAGTGTTGTTTTATTCCATTCAACACCATTCAAACACCAAATTAACTAAAACCATCATTCATTAATCATAGAGAGAATTACATAATAGTCCTAAAAAATGAAAAATAAAGCAGAAAATAAAAGTTAAAAGTCCTAATATTAAATAGGTCAAGTGATCCGTAAAATCTTCCTAAGGAGTTCTACTTCTACAATAAGAACCAAAATTCCGGAAATAGACTTCCGGTCTAAAAGCCTTGTAGAACTCCAAGCCGAACGGTGTTCCTTAGATGTTGCCAGAGCCATTCTTCTATCTCCCTCGGGAGAAGGAAGGCGGCTTCATGTTCCTCGACATCTTGAGGAGGATGAGCGACACCAATTGGAACCCCTTGTAGGATGTCTCGAGGAGGTTCCTGATGTAGGGCGTACCATTCGGCCGGAATGATGACTTCCGACACCACATTCCATGCCCTTTGGGTGATAATCGGTACCAAAGGAGGAGAGGCGAGAGTGTTCAACCTTTGGTGCAAAAGGTTGACCTCCCGGAGACATCCTTCTAGTCCCACCGTCAAATGATTAATGCGGTAGACCAATGCCTCTTCCACACTTGTTACTTCATCAAGAGCTTTTCTTAAGGCGTAAACATAGTTTACAAGAGAATCCTCAACCGTAGATGATCTTCTCCCCTGCCAGTTGTTCCTAGAATGCGACGAAGAGTTTCCACTTGTTCTGCTTGCCATTCTGAGAAAACATGCCGAAAAGAGTTTAATTTTATGGGTCCAGTACTTCGGACACGGCCCCGTGTTCAGATATCTGCAGGATTTATGGACAAGGAATCTTGGGGTTTCAAATTGTTTTTATGATTTTTGAAGCATTTTTGAACTTAAACAACTTAAAACATTGTTATAGAACTTATTTTTATCAAGATTCCATGAACAAAAATCTAACAAACATCTCAATAAGGCTTGAAACTATAGAAGGTTCAAGCTTTAATGGAAGTATGAGGAAAATTGAAGAAGATGAAAGTGGATAAAAGAGGAAAGGACAAGAAGATAGTTGAGAAACTTCTTTTAGAAAATACCTAGGATGGTATGTGAGAATATTCCTCAAATCTCTGTCCCTGGAATGGTTCAAATGTGCAGGATTCTTGGCTGCATTTATAGAAAACGACAGTACGTTGCGCACGGCCCCGTGTCGGCTGGACACGGCCCCGTGTGCAGATGGAATCCTGACACATTTTTGTCCGCATTCTGACAAAATCAGAAGGGAATCTTTTGGGTGGACACAGGGGTGTGCTGACCTGGACACGGCCCCGTGTCTAGAAGCTGTCTTAAGGAATTCTTCAAATTTCAAGGAACTTTCCCGGATCGGGTGGTTCCTTACTAGATGGAACAACCCCAAAGTGCCTAAGATACCTTAATTGTTCTAGATTGAGACGAGAATGCAAGAGGTTGTCGGTGAGGGTGATTCCTATGCTATATGTAGGTGGACAAGTCCAACCCTTTTCCGGGCTCTCGTTAAAGAAGGTGTATGTCGAATCGCTCAGGTCTATGTATGCATCGAACAAAGTCGATGGGGAGTCCTTCACGGCACAATCGACACAGGGACGACTATCGCTCAAGTCCTCACTAGAGTTAGAAGTATCATTAGAAACAATGAAGTTGTTTGAATGCGTTTCCAACCTCTCTTCTTGGTTATCGTCTTGGAAAAGATTATTGAAATCTTCCCTAAGTTCTTTTAACCAATTAATAATTAGATCTTCTAGTTGAAATAATTCATCGAGAAGCATTTCTCCTAGAATATCCGGTTAGGCGCATTCGAGGGAGAGATAGGGATTATTTTTACTTTCGCCCCTCTTAAGGATACTAGGAAATGATGGATCTATATAGTGGGGTTTATAATTTAGAAAAAAACATTCTAATTCTTTATGGTTACCACCACATAATTGACACCACATAGTACCATAAGAGTGCCGAAAGTAAAAAGTATCACTATCACTCATGTTTGTGTCAGAAATTACCAACCGTCGGGATCTTACGGTTCTGTTTTCAGTAACTGAAACTTGGGCATGGGGGCGTGGTGATTGGGCACGGCCCCGTGTTCAGCTTACTGTCTGACTTAAAACAAGATTGCCAGTTCCAATGATTGGGCACGGGGCGTGTTCAGCGGGCACGGCCCGTGCTGAGTTCTACAGAAGCTGAAAAACTAAAAAAAAAATCCTAAAAAAAATGAAAAACAAGAAAAACGATTAGGCCGTTGATTCCTAACTTTCTTAAAATCCTTGTGTTCCCCGGCAACAGCGCCAAAAACTTGATGCGTGTGAAGTGTTATATATATTAGGTGTATATTTTAAGCCTCTTTAACACTTTTTAGTCAAGTTTTAAATTTATAAAACACGATATTTACTAACACTAGACACACATATGGGCAAGTGCACCCATCGTGAGCGTAGTATAGTGTTGGTAAGATACCGAGGTCGTCCAAGGACACAAGAGCTTTTAGTACCGGTTTATCCTCAACGTCTAATCAAATAAAAAAGAAGTTTAGAAAAATGTTTTAAACTAAGAAAAATAAAAATTAACTAAAATGCTGAAAATAAAAATAAAAAAGAAAAACATATAGACAAGATGAATCACTTGGTTCCGACTGGTATCTAGTGTAACCTTTGATTATTTCCGCACTTTTGCACTATTTTAAGAGATTATCTTAGTTATTGTAGTAGGCCCCTCTTTTGAAGGTGACGTTACCCTCACCCCAGTAGTTTGAGTCAGCAAGGATACAATCCTAAAATGGTGGATTATTGGAAGATAATTAATTAAGTTATTAATGCAAATTATGGTAGGCCCCTCTTTTGGAGGTGACGTTACCCTCGACTATGTAGTCTGAGTCAGCAGGGATACAGTCCTAAATAGCCGGGTTATAGTATTAATAGTAGTTAACTTATGAGGGGATCAAAGAGTTTGGACCCCCGCCATCCAATACCGTTAAGTATTGAAGGAGGTCCTACTAAATTTGACCCAGGTCCATTGCAGGACCTCTAAACGCTGAACAATGGCAAGACCTTTACCAAACCGTTCCCTTAACCCCCGACCAGGTAGCCAACATACCTCCATATAGACCGTGGAGATATGAATGGTGAAAATCTTTTATTTTATATAGATAGTAAAATAATTTCAAGACACCACGGACAAACGATAAAGAAAGATCACCTTCAACATAAGCAACTAGTTATTAAAGTCATTAATACGAAACCAAATAAAAAGTGCGAAAAGATTAGAAATAAAAAGTATTACACTAGACACTTTGTCTTCACCAAGTGATGTAAGAGACTTAGGCAAACATGGCCTTGATTGTCAAGAACTCTTACGATCAATCTTGGATCCCGAGACGACTCACACACTCTACGATGGACAATGGGTGATGGTGGTGGATGATGGTGTTATGGTGGTGGTGGGTGGTGGGTGAAGTGTGAGAGAGGTGGTGTGCCAAGGGATGGTTTGAGCTTGAGCCAAGCACTTCTATTTATAGGCTGAACAGAAGCTCGGGCACGGCCCCGTGTCCAGTGGGCACGGCCCCGTGTCCACATCCTTCTCTTTCTTCATTTAATGCAGTTTTGTCTTTTTAGTTGACCACGCCCCCGTGTCCGCTGAGCACGACCCCGTGGTGCAGAAGAATCTTTGTACTATGCAGATTTGCTGGATTGTGCGAATCTTATAGTTGACCACGGCCCCGTGTCATCTGAGCACGGCCCCGTGGTGGGCAATAGAAGCTTCTACCACTTTGTCTTTTCAGCTGACACTTGGGCATGCCCCCGTGCTGGCTGAGCACGGGGCGTGTTCAGTCTTCTGATCTCTTGTTTTGCTTGGGAAGATGCTGTCGTGGGGTCGGGCATGTCACGTCTTGTTCCTTTTCTTGTATTTATGTTAGATTTTGATGTCTTTTTGCTTCTTTTGTTAATTTGAGCTCATTTAATCCTGAAAATACAAAAGGAAGACAAAAGCACACTTTTTCCAACATTAGTACTAAAAAAAGGGTTAGTTTTATGCCTCATTTGATGAAATTTATATGTTGCATTTTTAACACATCAAGCGACATTATGAGTAATCGTGCTTTTTGCACATCTGTGCCTTTAAATCATTGGTTTGATAACTAAGGGTATTCCTCAATCTCATACCAATTACATTCTGATTTTCATAACAACATGCATAGCATAAGTTTTCAAAAGCAACCTTCATGATTTCAAAATATTCCATATAGTTTGAGAACATTTTTAACATAGTATATTTACTTAATATATCAAGTGCATGATTTCAAAAACATCATTCATGTTTTCAAAAACCTTATACATAATTTCAAAAATTCATCTCGCATGATTTTAAAACATTTTATAAATATACTTATCTAATACACCTACTTTATGATTTCAAAAGTAATATGTAAGGTTTCAAAAACATTAAACACATTTCAAAAAGAACCCCATGCATAGTTTTAAAAAACGTTTTCCCCATACATTGACTAAACCTTCAAAATCTGCTTCATATGTCGCCTTGGCATATCTAGCGCCTCAACTTCATGAACATTTTACCTCGTGTATCGACTTAAGCACGTCCAGTGCAAGGTTTCAAAACATCTTCAACTTCTAAAAAAAAATCCATATGGGATCTTTTTATCTTCACAAATTAGATCCTGGTGGATGATCATCATTCTAATCGGAGTCCTTAATTGAATTCCTTGTGCATCCTAATTCGAATACTGCGATTCCTTGTAATCGAAGTCGAATTTCCTTTTTTAAGATCTTCCCATCTTTATGATAAGATTCTTGAAAATATTTAAATTGCCAATTGAAATCCACAGATTGGATACCTGGTGTGCTTTAAATACATGTGTACAATTAACAAACAAATTAATAAAATGATAACAAATTTAAAAATCAAGTTAAACAATTATGTGGTTATGTGCTTATGTGTTTTCTTTTATGCATTTTGTGTTTTTGAGTAATCTGGATATTCGTTATCCAAATCCTCGTAGAATCTTCCATATCTTCATATGAAGGATTCATAGTAGGATATTCAAAAAGGTACTACCTTAAAATCCTTAATTGGGCTTCTACGTGATAGTTAAGACCCTTGGATTATATAGTACCATTCCATGATTCAAAAGAGACCCTTTGAGTGGTCTAGTAAAAAAGATTGATTCATAATCTGGTTAAGAATGACATGTGATGATATAAGCTGAAAAGACTCCTTGGTATTCTATTTAAATAATTTATCGATTTAATTAAAAGGACCCTATGGTGGTCTAGTCACGCTCATCACAAGTCTGTTCATTTGGTTTTTCCCTACACATTATAAAATGCACTGTGCGGACTATGCAAGGAATTACATAATTATGGACGCGTACATAATTATGAAATTCAGTGCACAGGAACCCAGTAAGATTTGTCATGTGTAAGAACTGATAGTGACAACAATAACGAAACGTGAACAATGTAATGGAGGAACGGTGGACGCACCAATAACACTTTATATACTTGTACATAGGTGTCCCTCTAACATTGCAAGCATGATGTTATTTAAAGTTACTAGAAGTTCAGGACTCTAACCAATGTTGTTTAATCTTTTCAACTTCATGTTTCAAACTCTCACAAGTTTCCTCTAAATAAAAATTCGGGACGAAATTTCCTGAAGTAGGGGAGACTGTGACACCTGTGCCTCCACGGCCATCAAACAAATACCAAACCAATGAAATATTGTGTTTCATATTTTGGATTTGTATAAATATGTGTATCATTTGCACATATCAATTCTTGTTCGATTTCGGGCTCTAAATCGCTCTCTGGAAGGTTATACGCGCACTGATGCATAAACATAATCAGTTTAATGCGACAAACACTCCGGAACATCAATATATGCTTAACATAACTTAAATAACCTTTACATAACTTAGAAATAAGTTTTGAAGGCTTTGGTATGGCAAAATCAAGTTTATTCGCTTACAGGGACTAAATTCGACAAACTGCGAAAGTATGCCGATTCGTACTGTAACGGACAATCCGAAACATGACCATAAGTTAAACATACCCTAAATATCCTTTACATAGCTTAGAAATAGGCTTTGAGGGGTTCGGTGTGCTAAAATAAACTTTTTGGTCATTCAGGGACTAAAAGCGTCAAAAAGTGCATAAGTTTGCATTTTCGCCCATATCTTACGTTCTGAATACATCCGGACATCTAAAACTTTATGTAATCAATAAAATATTTTATTTTAGTGATTGGCATGATAAAATTCCATTCGTCGCGTAATTTGGATCGTTTTTCGCATTCGTTCGTGTTTCGTCGTAATTAACCGAACAACGCAACCGTACGACCAAACAAACCAACATCCGAGATATTTTTGATCATGTTTCATGTTCCCTATACTTTAACTTCATTTTAGAGCCTTGAAATGGGATTAACGGGGCTTAAACGTGTCAAAAATGCATCAAAAACCATGTTTTGCACATTCAGGGACCAAAATTGACAATCTGTGTAACACCTCGAAAATTTACGTCCAATAATGTATTGACACGTGTCATAGGCTTTGAATATGTGAAAAAGTACTTTAGAGGGACTAAAGTTGACAAACAGTGAAACTATGTGAATATAAGGGTTCAAAGTGTCAACAATGGATAAATAGGCCTACAATAACCCTACATGGTGTTCATAATCTTAAACGATTAAATCATGGATCATACAAAGCGGAATAATGAAAGAAAGTGAGGAATTACAAACTACAAGGGCTAAATGTGTCAACACGTTGAAAGTATACCTCTGAGTGACCTTTTGGCAAACCTGAAGCTTTGTATTGATAAAATATACTCATTAGAATATGTGAAAAAAATTTCATAAAGTTTCGTTGTCGTATGAGAAAGTTATGATCAAAACCGTGCACGAAGGGTTAAATGCGTTAACGTTGAAATTCGTGACTTTTCGGGTAAGCACAAAGTTAACCAAGGACCTAACCAAGTTTGTAGATGTCCTAAGGCCCTTAAAAATCAGGTTTGAGGGTCAAGAGTGCAAGATAAATAGCCAAAACCACGTATCAAAGGACCAAGGACTGAAATGCAAATCTTGGAAACTTGTATGGCTGGTTGCCAACTTGTACGCGGCCCGCGTAAGGGGTCTCGCGGCCCGCCTACCAGCTACAGCGACAAAAACAACTTCCAACTGCCTTTTCAGTCCATTTAACCGACTTATGCAGGTTGTTTTCAATACCTGGAGCTTGTTTAATGGTATTTTAAGGCATAGGGACACCTGGAATGATCTTGTAACATCTATAGAGTTGTTTAGCATGATCAAATTGATCCAAGAAACCTATATAAAGGCCATGATCTTGGGTTCTTCATTTGCTCATTCACTTGGAAGTTCACAACTCACTTCTTGGAGGTTCCTGGAGCTCAAGGATCATTCCTAGTGATCATTAGTCGTGCTTAGGACTATTGTAAGTATGCTTAACCTCCTTTAATTCAGTTTTGCTTAGTTATTTAGCGTAAAGTCAAACCGTCGTAATTAAGATTTGACTTCGTCATTAATCTTAATCCCTTCAGTCAAAATTCAAATTGGAAGTACCTATGAGTTGGTAATTATGTGGGCAATAAACCCTTAAAAGGGCACCCTCTGATTCCCACTCTAACTAGGTCAATTGTCGAGTCAAACTTGATTATAAAAAGTCAACAGGAAACCTATTTTCAAATAAATTCATAATTAGCAATGTAAAGGCTATGCAACCTGTTTTATCATTAATATAACTTGGTAATTAATGTAAGAACATGTCTAAACATGTTTAACTCGACAATTTTCAGTTTAGGCTCGATTCGGGACCGAAAGTCGCAGAGTTTGACTTATGCTTTGACTTTCAGTTCTGACCCGTTTGAGCATGGTTTAGGAATGCCTTAGAGATTTAATAGGACCAAATTACCTATAAGTATAACCCTCTGAGATTATACAACTTGGTTCATTAGTTATCCGATTCATATGCATGTTTCCGATTAATGCTTAAATGTTGACTATTATGCCCTTTTAACTATAAAACGTGATTTTTGAAAAAGTGAAAGAGTAGAAACCTTAGTTACTGATTTATAAACTTGCACCTAAAATTGGACATCAGTTTGAGGTCTAGATTAAGAGTTATGCTCATTAGCGTAATTTGGAAGCTTTATGTTAATTAAACGGCGTAATTAGCGTATAGCCTATTTAAACACACTTTTTGATATCAAACTTTTTACCCACTGATGTAATATAATATTTTGCGATTTTTGAAGATTTTTATTTAATTTTTGGCTGAGCATAACATAGGTCTCTAAGTTTGATTCGGTTAATGCCGGTTTTGCCCTTTTAAGCCATAAAATGAGTTTTACAAATCCTTTTGATCCCAAACCTTTTTCTAATGATTTTATTTGTTAAATAAAATATTTTGAGCATTCTGGATTTATAAAAATATCAACTTTCCTTTGAAAACCCGGAAATGGCTCCAAATCGCCTTTTTAAGCTTTCTTAACGCATAGTATGTACTATAACCATATTAAACATATAAGGTTGATACCTACTGATATTGTTAGTATATTTTTATATAATCACAGTAAGTAAAAGTTTTTAAACTCAGGTTTCCAGTTTTGATCTTTTAAGCCAAAGTGAAATTACCAAAATACCCCTAAGGTGCATAGGTTGGTTTTAAATGATAAGTTTCACATATAGGTCATACCCTACTGTTATAACATGTTAAATTAAGTGTAATTACTGTATAAATCAGACCCGAAACTCAGGTTCATATTTAAACTCTTTTATAACCTTTTTAATGACCAAAATACCCCTACGGGGCGTAATGTGAGTCTAAACCCGTTTTGGGCATAATATAAGATATCTTTCTGATGTCACAACATAATTAAAGCATAATAACTTAGGAAACTTGCATATGACTCATTTGGTTACTCGTTACGCACTTTTCGCGTTCAGATCGGCGTATGTAACTAGTTTGCATATATTAGCCGAAACGGGTCAAACCATATCCTTTTTGTCTCAAAATCCAGAATGTGTTTAGATTACCCATATTATACAAGTCTTCAAACTTGTCGGGTCAAAACCACATTCTAATCCGGTCTACGCCTTATCATGCGTTGAACCATATCTTTCTGTAAGACTAACCGGTCTAAGCTTAGGCTTAATTAAAGACCCGTTAGCATTCTAATTGGTTATTTATACCATCATTCCAGACTAGAGCCTTCCGGTAAATGGTACCTACGCTTACTTAAGTGAATACGGCTGAGTTATTAAATTCTTACTATTTAAGACAGGAGCTAGCTCAGGTAAATACTCTTAACTTATTTTCCCTATACGGGCTTGGGATACGGTATAATAATACCGCTTGGTCAGGTATTGAATATTTAATCTTATTATGGTTAAATTATTGAGGTAACCCGGTTTAATCTGTATTGTTTGAAATAAAGACCTTTAGGGGTTAATGACTGATGCGTGTGAAGTGTCGTATATTTTAGGTGTATATTTTAAGCCCTTTTAACACTTATTTTTAGCCAAGTTTTAAATTTATAAAACACGATATTTTACTAACACTAAACACACATATGGGCAAGTGCACCCATCGTGAGCGTAGTATAGCGTTGGTAAGATACCGAGGTCGTCCAAGGACACAAGAGCTTTTAGTACCGGTTTATCCTCAACGTCTAATCAAAATAAAAAGTTTAGAAAAATGTTTTAAACTAAGAAAAAGAAAAACTAACTAAAATGCTGAAAATAAAAATAAAAATAAAAACAGATAGACAAGATGAATCACTTGGTTCCGACTCATATCTAGTATAACCTTTGATTATTTCCGCACTTTTGCACATAATTAAGAGATTATCTTAGTTATTGTAGTAGGCCCCTCTTTTGAAGGTGACGTTACCCTCACCCCAGTAGTTTGAGTCAGCAAGGATACAATCCTAAAAGGGTGGATTGTTGGAAGATAATGAATTAAGTTATTAATGCAATATTATGGTAGGCCCCGCTTTTGGCAGTGACGTTACCCTCGACTAAGTAGTCTGAGTCAGCAGGGATACAGTTCTAAATAACCGGGTTATAGTATTAATAGTAGTTAACTTATGAGGGGATCAAAGAGTTTGGACCCCCGCCATCCAATACCGTTAAGTATTGAAGGAGGTCCTACTAAATTTGACCCAGGTCCATTGCAGGACCTCTAAACGCTGAACAATGGCAAGACCTTTACCAAACCGTTCCCTTAAGCCCCGACCAGGTAGCCAACATACCTCCATATAGACCGTGGAGATATGAATGGTGAAAATCTTTTATTTTATATAGACAGTAAAATAATGCCAAGACACCACGGACAAACGATAAGGAAAGATCACCTTCAACATAAGTAACTAGTTATTAAAGTCATTAATACAAAACCAAATAAAAAGTGCAAAAGATTAGAAATAAAAAGTATTATACTAGACACTTTGTCTTCACCAAGTGATGTAAGAGACTTAGGCAAACATGGCCTTGATTGTCAAGAACTCTTACGATCAATCTTGGATCCCGAGACGACTCACACACTCTACGATGGACAATGGATGATGGTGGTGGATGATGGTGTTGTGATGGTGGTGGGTGGTGGATGAAGTGTGAGAGAGGTGGTGTGCCAAGGGATGAGTTGAAATGAAACCAAGCACTCCTATTTATAGGCTGAACAGAGGGCTGGGCACGGCCCCGTGTCCGCTGAGCACGGCCCCGTGCCTGTCTGACACTCTCTCTCCTCATTAATTGTAATTCGCAATTACAATTAATGCGCCTGCTGTACTTTCGCCACGCCCCCGTGTTCACTGGGCACGGCCCCGTGGTGGGCAATAGAAGCTTCTATAGGTTTGTCTTTTCTGCTGCTTCTTGGGCACGGCCCCGTGCTGGCTGAGCACGGGGCGTGTTCTGTCTTCTGCCTTCTTTATTTTGCTTTGGAAGATGCCGTTGAGGGGTCGGGCAGTCCACTTATGTTCCTTTCCTTGTATTTATGTTGGATTTAGCTGTCTTTTTGCTTCTTTTGTGTTTTTGAGCTCATTTAATCATGAAAATACAAAAGGAAGACAAAAACACTCTTTTTCCAATATTAGTACTAAAAAAGGGTTAGTTTTATGCCTCATTTGATGTAATTTATATGTTGCATTTTACACACATCAAATACCCCCACATTTGAACTTTTGTTTGTCCTCAAGCAAAACTTTTTAATATGTCGCTTACACTCCCAAATGGAATGTGTAGAAGAGAAGGTTTTTTTTTTTGGCTTGTCGTAGAGTGTTGGGAACCCAAGATCCTTTTGGGTTTTATTTTTTATCTATTTACAATCCAATTCGTAATGATTTATTTAGAACGTTTCATAGGAGAAATTACTTATTTGGGCATAACATGCCTTTTTTAAAATTCTATTTATATACAAGTTCACATACCTCACGGGAGAAATCACCCACACTCGGCCGAAGGTGTATTTTTAGTGAATCACTCGAGAGCGGCATGAAACTTATTCCTACCATAAGCTTGCCAAGCAATCAATCCTCCTCCTTTTTAACTTTTATACCTTTGTAAATATCAAGAGGACTTTGTGGGTTAAGGGTTAGGCTTGGGTTAAAGGTAGGTGGTTGGGATAGTGGTTAGTGGTTAGTAGAAAAAGGGCGAAAAGCGTAACAAGTGTCGGTTTTCGTAAGACTTTTTATTTTTGTAACTTTTTATTTTGATGAAGCTTTTATTCAAACAAAGTTATTTTTGATGAACTTGTTTGTTTATTTTCTTTTTGCTTCATCATCAACACTTTTTTTTTTCGATCCTACGCAAAACCGAACTTGTTACTAAAACAAAGGGTTAAAAATAAAAAAGGTTTTTTTGGTGGGTAAAAGGGTTTTTGGTTTGGGTGATGAAATGAAAAGGTTTAGGCTCAAAGGGGTTAACTAGGGGGATTTTTGGGTAGGTGGTAAAAGAAAAAGAAAAATAATGGTGTAGAAATAAAAAGGGTTAGTCCTAATGCCTCCATCATTTACTTACTCGGGTTTAAGTTGATAAGGACCGGGAATGTATCGTCATGGCAAGTTCTAGAGTTGTAAGAACCAAGCGGCTATTCACACAAGAAACGAAAAATGAGCATTTAGTCTAAAGATGTAAATTTGTATGCTCAATAAAGGCTCAAAACTCACTTTTGTGGGAATGGGTTTTTATGTGATCTAGTATATATAATCAAATTTTAACTAAGTTTGCCATGCCTTTTCATAATTTTCTTATGTTGGTTCTTTTTATCACTACGCTATCGGTTGTAAATTCGTAAAAATATAACATTTTTGAGAACTTGAATTTCCCGAGTTAAACCTAGACAAGTAAGAAAAAAAAAATTTTGAAAAAAATTTGGGGTGATTAGCGGTTCCAATAGAGTTTTGTGTAAGGCTTGTATTTAGGACTTGCAAAATTCAAGGTTTAAGCATCCCCCCCCACACTTAAATTACACATTGTCCTCAATGTGTCCCAAAAATGAATTTTTAGGTCGATTAGATGTGTAAAATGGTGTTAAAAAGCAAAAATTTTGTGTTACTGGGCGCTGAACACGGCCCCGTGTTATCCGGGCACGGCCCCGTGTTCAAGTGCCAGTAACAAAATTAAAACAAGTGAAACAGAAGTCTGGACACGGGGGCGTGTCGGGTGAACACGGCCCGTGTCCAGTTACCTGAACTGGGCGTTTTTCTGCAGGTGGTTCAGCACGGGGCCGTGTTGGTTGGGCACGACCCGTGTTGAACCTTCTGAAATGGAGAGAATTGTCGGGTTGCCTTGTTCTTGTGCATGAGGTCATTTTTCTCGTTCCCCTTTTCATCCCTTACCACCATGAGTGTGTTTTATTCCTGAAAATTAAAACTAACTAGAAAATATAAAAATTAATCTAAAATAAACTAAGGATAGTTTCGCGGAATGCCTCCGTGGTGCGCCACGTTTATAAGGGTCCTTGGCTAGACCCAAAGCCGGTCATATGTCACCCAAGTGGGATGTATTGCATCCCATGTTACACTGTCGGAGAGCATCATCCAAGCTTGAGTCTATGACCTGCATGTAGTTGACCGGGTCTTCGTCCTCAATTCTTTTTCCACATTCAAACTTCACCTCCTCATCCCCAAACTTCAATGTTAACGTTCCGTCATTCATGTCTACCACTGCTTGGGCGGTGGCTAGAAATGGCCTCCCGAGGATGAGAGGGACATCGGTGTCTTCTTCCATGTCTAGAATGACAAAGTCGGTTGGGAAAACGAAGTTGTCAACTTTTACCAACAAATTCTCAGCGACACCTTGTGGAAATTTGACGGATCTGTCGGCGAGTTGTATGCTCATCTTTGTAGGGCTTGTTGTTCCTAGGCCGATTCGTTTGAACATTGATGTGGGCATGAGGTTAATGCTAGCCCCAAGATCGGCTAATGCATTACGAACGGGAGACTCCCCAATCGAGCAAGGAATTGTGAAGCTTCCGGGATCGATTTTCTTTTGTGGAAGTTTGTTGAGCACTAAGGCGGAGCATTCTTCGCCTAAGTTGACTAATTGCAATGATTCAATTTTCCTTTTGTTTGTGAGGAAATCCCTCATAAATTTTGTGTATTTAGGCATTTGGGTTAGGACCTCGATAAAAGGAATATTAACATGCAATTGTTTTAGTAAATTTTCAAATTTAGCGAATTGCTCATCGGTCTTTTGACGATTTAACCTACCGGGGTACGGAATTGGAGGAGTCTTGGTGGGCTCTTAAGTTGGTAGAGAAGCCTTTTCTGGCGCAGGAGGAGTCACAGGTTGGCTAGAATGGCTTCTTTCATTTGGCGGCAATGGAGCATCCTCGGGACCCACGGTTCAATTTCTTAATGTGATGAGATGTACTTGTGCCTTCGGGTTGGTTTCAGTATTACTAGGTAACGCGCCTTGTGGTCTCTCGGAGAAATTTTGAGCTAGTTGATTTAATTGTTTTTCAACGTTTTGAATGCTAGCTTGTTGATTTCTAAAATTCGATTCCAATTGTTGAAATCGATCCGAGTTTTTCTTTTCAGTGTCAGAGATGAGGCGAGATACAGTATCTTCAAGCCTTTCTCTTCCACCTTGTTGTTGAGAGAAATTTTGTGGTTGTTGAAAATTAGTTCGTTGGTTTTGTTGGTTACTACTATTGCCGGGATCTCTCCAACCAAGATTTGGGTGGTTAGGCCATCCTTGGTTGTAGGTACCCGTTGGAGGACCCGACGGCCTAGGTCTATTATCAATGTAGTTTACCGTTTCTGTTTGTTCATCTAATTCTTTCATACAACTCCAATTTTCATGTGACCCACCACACCCTTTGCAAGCCATAACCGAGGCCGTTTTTGTCATTTCTAGCTTTTTGATTTTTGAAGAGAGGGCCTCGATTTGGGCTTGTAAAGAGGTGCTTTCATCAACCTTATGGGCGCCCGGGGCAATAGATTTATTACCTCGGGGAGTGTGCCATTGAAAATTGGTTTGAGCAATTTCCTCAATTTGGTTATATATTTCATTTGGGCGACGATTACCTAAAAGTCCCCCGGAGCTTGAATCAAGTGTTTGTCTTGTATGTGGCAACAACCCATTGTAGAAAGTGGATACTTGTTGCCACACCGCTAGACCGTGATGAGGACACTTTCTTAGAAGCTCCTTGAACCTTTCCCAAGTTTCATATAAGGATTCCCCATCCTCTTGTGAGTATGTATTAATTTCAGTCATTAATTTAGCCGTTTTAGCAGGAGGGAAATACTTATATAAAAACTTTTGGGCAAGTTCATCCCAAGTGTTTACCGATCCAACTGGGAGGGTGTTAAGCCAAGCCTTAGCTCGGTCTTTTAGTGAAAATGGAAACATTCGAAGGCGGATGGCGTCATTTGATGCTCCATTGATCCGAAAGGTATCACATATTTCTAAGAAGTTAGTAATATGTAGATGGGGATCCTCGTCCGCAAGCCCGTGGAAGGTTGCGGAGTTTTGGAGCATTTGTATCAAATGCGGCCGAAGTTCGAAGTTGTTGGCTTCGACATTCGGTGCATTGATAGCGGCGCCGAGATTGCCTACGGTGGGCCGTAGGTAATCCATGAGGGTACGTTGATCGCCATTGGAAGTGGGTCCCCCGAAACTTTCTCTTGATTTTTTGCTTTAAGTCTTTTTCTGAGAAAGCGTTCGGGTTCTTCTAGAGGTTCTTTTATGTCTCTACTGGAACTGGAGCTCATGCACTACGTAGGAGGTTCAAATGTGGCGCCTAGGTTCCAAGTCCTGCAATAAAAACAGAAAAGAACGTTGGTCAGAATATTCACCACGGCCCCGTGCTCAGCGAACACGGCCCGTGGTCAGAGGTACAGTGATTGTTTTCTGGATCCCTGTTACTGGGAGTTGGACACGACCCCGTGTTGCACCGACACGGCCCCGTGTTCAGCTCTCTGTAACTCAGAAAATAAAAACTGCCAGTGATGATGCTGGGCACGGCCCGTGTCTGACCGGGCACGGCCCGTGCTGAGCTCTGCAGAAGCTGAAAAACTAAGAAAATTCTAAAAAAATAAAGAGAAAAAAAAATAAAAAAATGATTAGGCCGTTGATTCCTAACTTTCTTAAAATCCTTGTGTCCCCGGCAACGGCGCCAAAAACTTGATGCGTGCGAAGTGTCGTATATTTTAGGTGTATATTTTAAGCCCTTTTAACACTTATTTTTAGCCAAATTTTAAATTTATAAAACACGATATTTTACTAACACTAAACACACATATGGGCAAGTGCACCCATCGTGAGCGTAGTATAGCGTTGGTAAGATACCGAGGTCGTCCAAGGACACAAGAGCTTTTAGTACCGGTTTATCCTCAACGTCTAATCAAAATAAAAAGTTTAGAAAAATGTTTTAAACTAAGAAAAATAAAAACTAACTAAAATGCTGAAAATAAAAATAAAAATAAAAACAGATAGACAAGATGAATCACTTGGTTCCGACTCATATCTAGTATAACCTTTGATTATTTCCGCACTTTTGCACATAATTAAGAGATTATCTTAGTTATTGTAGTAGGCCCCTCTTTTGAAGGTGACGTTACCCTCACCCCAGTAGTTTGAGTCAGCAAGGATACAATCCTAAAAGGGTGGATTGTTGGAAGATAATGAATTAAGTTATTAATGCAATATTATGGTAGGCCCCGCTTTTGGCAGTGACGTTACCCTCGACTAAGTAGTCTGAGTTAGCAGGGATACAGTCCTAAATAGCCGGGTTATAGTATTAATAGTAGTTAACTTATGAGGGGATCAAAGAGTTTGGACCCCCGCCATCCAATACCGTTAAGTATTGAAGGAGGTCCTACTAAATTTGACCCAGGTCCATTGCAGGACCTCTAAACGCTGAACAATGGCAAGACCTTTATCAAACCGTTCCCTTAACCCCCGACCAGGTAGCCAACATACCTCCATATAGACCGTGGAGATATGAATGGTGAAAATCTTTTATTTTATATAGACAGTAAAATAATGCCAAGACACCACGGACAAACGATAAGGAAAGATCACCTTCAACATAAGTAACTAGTTATTAAAGTCATTAATACAAAACCAAATAAAAAGTGCAAAAGATTAGAAATAAAAAGTATTATACTAGACACTTTGTCTTCACCAAGTGATGTAAGAGACTTAGGCAAACATGGCCTTGATTGTCAAGAACTCTTACGATCAATCTTGGATCCCGAGACGACTCACACACTCTACGATGGACAATGGATGATGGTGGTGGATGATGGTGTTGTGATGGTGGTGGGTGGTGGATGAAGTGTGAGAGAGGTGGTGTGCCAAGGGATGAGTTGAAATGAAACCAAGCACTCCTATTTATAGGCTGAACAGAGGGCTGGGCACGGCCCCGTGTCCGCTGAGCACGGCCCCGTGCCTGTCTGGCACTCTCTCTCCTCATTAATTGTAATTCGCAATTACAATTAATGCGCGTGCTGTACTTTCGCCACGCCCCCGTGTTCACTGGGCACGGCCCCGTGGTGGGCAATAGAAGCTTCTATAGGTTTGTCTTTTCTGCTGCTTCTTGGGCACGGCCCCATGCTGGCTGAGCACGGGGCGTGTTCAGTCTTCTGCCTTCTCTATTTTGCTTTGGAAGATGCCGTTGAGGGGTCGGGCAGTCCACTTATGTTCCTTTACTTGTATTTATGTTGGATTTAGCTGTCTTTTTGCTTCTTTTGTGTTTTTGAGCTCATTTAATCCTGAAAATACAAAAGGAAGACAAAAACACTCTTTTTCCAATATTAGTACTCAAAAAGGGTTAGTTTTATGCCTCATTTGATGTAATTTATATGTTGCATTTTACACACATCAATGACCATGTCCCGGATATCCTTGACATCATTGTGTTATAAAATGGCCACGCCTTATACACGGGGTGTAGGCATACACCTGACAGTTGTTTAAGGAAAAACGGTATCTCACTCTCTTGTGGGCCTATACTTGTGGCGTGTCTGTTAATCTGACTCGGTTTCTACATCGGGCCCTGAACGTATAACGAACATGTAAATCTGTATACAAGATTATAACTATAATTGTCCCAAGTTATAAAGAGTTTGTGCCTTGTGCATTCAAATCAATTTTATTAAACCTTTTTTCAAATGAGTCGGTTGAGTGTATTTACCAGTGAAAACTGACGTATTTTCCAAAAAGGTTAAGTGACAGGTACTGAACGTAAATGGCTGGAAGCTCAGGGCGTTAATAAAGAATCTTGCAAGTTCTAGGCGTCTAAAGTCTGTTGATCAAAGTTTATGTTTTAAGATCCGCCTGTGGATCCTTTACTTTCCGTTGTAATACTGGATATTACTTTATATTCGGATTGTAATATAATTTATCTTTTGCTTCCGCTGTGCATTCATATATATTGTGTTGTTTGACTACGATGATATCAACTACGTCACGATACTCCCCACCGGGCCTACCGGTAATACGTGGAAAGTCTGGGTGTGACAGGTTGGTATCAGAGCCAACACTGAGTGAATTAAACACTAGTCTTTTGTGTTTAATCTCAGTTACATAATTGCACATTCTTGAGTCTAGACAAAAGTATAGGACTAATCCTAATTCGTTTTATTTGTTTCTTTTGTTATTTTCTGATTAGCCCTTGCATGGGCGAGTCATTTTTATTAGAAGTCTCGTTTAGGGCAACCATATATACTTGTTTAAGTTTTAATGGAACGATTATATTTAAAAATATCATTCCTATATTATAAGATCTACCATTATAATAAAATGGCAAAATCTAAAAAGGACAAGACCTAGCCATGTGTCACGTTAAGACCCGGCCAAGATGGCAGTTCCTCAATTTAGATTCAGATCATTGTTAACATTTCAATTTAGGATTGTTCTGTATAATTATTAAAAGAATCTTAAAGGTAAAAACCAAGCCTAATTGTCGTTGCAGACATGGCCAAGATGGTAAAACCTATTCGAAAGAATTCAAACCCCTATTAACATCTGATATGTTATCATTAATGACAAAGATATGATTCGATAAAATCACATAAGTCATTCTAAATTGGGATGTTCTAAATTCCCTTATTTATATAACCATCCCTTATGGATGAAGCGCCCACGGGCTATAATTAGCGTCCCCTGAGACTAAAGACAGTAGTAGTCTTTGACTCTCTGTCAAGAAAAGGTAATGAACTTTGATTCAAACCTTAATGCCTTGATCCTCTGAAATCATGACTTATAAAATTAAATTTGTCTACGTGACTAGGCCTTTTGTGCCATCATTAACTTATAATTTAGGATTATGATAAAGATCCTGAATAATTATATATAGCAAATTAACTAATATGTGTATTAAAAACATGGTTAATAAATCATCTAAAACGATAAAACTATATAGGCTTCTAAATAAACCTTGTCCTTATTGATTTTATGTAGCAATTAAAGCTACATGGCTAGGTCAGAAGAAGTAAACAGTCATTCCCTGGAAAACCGCGATGATGAAAGGGTTAATATAACCAGAGGAGAGCTTCGTACACTGATTGATACAGCTGTATCTAAAGCTGTAGAGGAGCAATTCAAGGAGTATAGTCAGACGCATAGTAGAACTTCTTCAGTACCCCACTCTAAGTCTATTCCTAAGACCCATTCAGTGGCTCGTAGCAAGCCACCCTCAAAGAAAGACGAGCCAAAGAAAGATGACGATCGACGTTCATCTAATGAACACAGTGTTCCATCCAAGAGGATAGCGTTCAATAACGAACCGCGTACCAAGTCCTGTACCTATAAATACTTTGTTTCCTGCAAACCCCGTGATTTCACTGGGGAAAAAGGGGCAATTGATTGTATGACCTGGTTGGATGAAATGGACACAGTTGTCGATATCAGCGGATGTGCTGAGAAGGATGTAGTAAAGTATGTATCCCAATCGTTCAAGGGAGAGGCACTAGCATGGTGGAAGGCTCTCATTCAAGCTGCTGGGAAGATCCCACTTTACAACATGTCATGGGAACAGTTTGTTGCTCTCATTATGGAGAACTACTGCCCTCAACACGAGGTTGAGAGGATTGAGTCAGATTTCTTATCATTGGTAATGACAAACTTAGATTGTCAAGCTTACCTCACCAGTTTCAATACCCTGTCCAGACTGGTTCCTTACCTAGTAACACCAGAACCCAAGAGAATTGCTCGCTTCATTGGGGGTTTAGCCCCAGAAATCAAAGCCAGTGTTAAGGCTTCAAGACCTACTACATTCAGGTCAGCGGCAGATCTGTCGCTATCTCTTACACTCGATGTAGTCAGAAACAAGGCTGCCAAAGCCTCTGAAGATGGAAAGCGTAAAAGGGAGGATGAGGATTCTCATCGTTCCGATAGGAAGAGGAACTCTGAGGATAAGAAGAGTTCCGGGTTTAAGAGAGACAGCCAGCAGTCGGGTGAGAAAACCAGGTGCGAAACCTGTAGGAAATACCACCTCGAGAAATGCAGATTTGAATCTCAGCCTCTACCGTGTGGAATTTGCAAGTCTAGGGAACATAAAACCCTGGATTGCAAGAAGTTGAAAGACGCAACCTGTTATGGCTGCAACGAGAAGGGGCATATCAAGACCAACTGCCCTAGGAATCAGAAGAAGCCCGAAGAAGCCAAGAAAACAAACGCATGATGAACGCCCAGGAGATAGTGCAGAATGACGACTATATAGCAGGTACCCTTCCTTATCAAGCAGTTTATACAGAAATTTATTTGTTACTGGCACATATAATTCTATACAGAACAATAAATGTTGTGAACTGTTGTCTCCGCTGATTAGGACTCCGGTCATTTAACGCGAGATAGAAATTGGCCGATGACACTATAGAAAATGCTCTAACAAATCTTAGATTGATATTTTATATTTATTAAGAATCACTCTTTTCTGATATCCTTATGGCAAGCTTTCAAGCTATCCAAATTCATCACTATGATAAAGACAGATGTGACATTTTGATCCCCTGTCAAAAAGGTGATGGATTAGGACCAAACTTTAAATGCCATTAAAGGTCTTTTGTGACCTAGGCTAAGTAAAATTCATATATATTATATAGCGTTCATTAAGAATGTTAATTCTATATTGGCCGGTATGGTTTAATGAAACCATGGTTAGTATATAAGACCATGAGGATGATGAATAGCAGTTGTCGGATCACAACCAAGAGATTGATAACCAAATCTTGAGTATGACAAACTCGGATAAGACATCAGTCAATCACGCCATTGATGATGCGGCGCATGCTAATGATACTACAATTGTAAACCTGAAAAAGTCCAAGGATGTTCTTCAAACTATGATAAGACACAGCTGTGGGAAAAGCTGTGAAGAAGATCATGAAAAAGTTCAAAGAGCCGAATGCTACTTGCTCCAATTCCTTTGTAAACTATAAGTATAGCAAACTTTTAAAATCTTTCTAAAGGATCATAGTTATTAAGTGAAGGCAGGAATCATAAGAACTATTTCTTCTGTTCTTGTCAAGAACCTTCAGTCGTAGAATTTTAGAAGTATACTCTTCCTAGGTGTAATGCGTCAACACTTAGAATTGATATCTCTTTGATCTCTAATGATTGCGGATACCAGACGGTATGATAAAAGCATCATATGAGGATTGGTGTATCTTAATATGTTCCATAAATTGCTTCCATGCCTGATCAGTATGGAGGTTTAATGCATGGCACCACAAGGATACCTCGATGGTCATATGGTGCTAAGGTCAACTATTGGTATTCAAAGATGATATCCAAGATGGAATGGTCCAAGTAAATGTTCCCGATTAAGGAATTCATGGACTCGTAACATAAATGTGTCACTTATCTGATACAGAATATGATTGGTGAATTGAAGCCCTAGATTTGGAAATCTCTGTGACCTCCTTGTACCTTAATTATCTTCTCCTAAGATTACCCTGTTTACCCCTGAGAGGCAAGTAGAGTTAAGATTAACATCCCACTTTGGGTTGGAGTGTTGTAGAACTTCAGGATTGATCATGGAATAATTGAAACCCTGATTAAGAAAACTTTAAGATAAGGGATTCATATAGTCTAACTCGATATTCCGAGAGTTTGATAAGAAAGACAGTTCATTTTGCTTATGCATTCATTACCGCAACTCTATTTTAGACAACGATTAAGAATCGCCATCAACTACCCAGGATCGTCGAGTTATTCAACTAGCTATAATGATTAGCTATTCCTTAAGAATAGTTTTAAGAAATGGTTGGGATAACCTTCTCACCTTAAGATAAGCGTTTCTATAATAGTTGATATATAAGTATCAAGGCTGCTCCTTTGGGGACCTTGTAAAGATGGAATGTTAGACATCTATTGTTAGGACAATAGATTGGTAAGTCCAATTATCAGGATCTGAAAGTTGCATTGGAAACAACAAATAAGGTCATACAAATCCCTAACCATCTGTAAGATTGCCAGTAATTGGCAGAAAATCAAGGATTTATGAGAGTAGCAACCCTCCTAAGTTCTTGTTAAAGAATAAGGTTCAACAAAAGATATCACCCTGGAAGGGTGTGCCAATTTGTTAATTATCAGACTAGTTAAGCTCTGAATATATAAAAATCATTCGAAGGAATCGAATGTATCAAGATCAGATAGCTTAAAGCAAAAACCTATTTAAGAAGTTGAACGGAACTCGCAATACATTTCACACTAATGATTTAAGGATGTGTTTCGCCAATAAGTCAAGAAGCACTATCACATAATGATATGCAGATTTATGATATAATGAACAACCTATGTCAATTAAGGATAGACAGGTGAAGAAGCTCCAAAAGGATACATGTGCCTAATATAGAGGTCAACTGTGGGAGCTTGGAAAGACTCCAGATATGTTATAGGAGTTAGGTCCATTATGCGACAAAACGTACTTCCAGCATTTTAACAAATCTCGAGGTCGAGATTTCTTTTAAGGGGGTGAGGATGTAACACCTCGAAAATTTACGTCCAATAATGTATTGACACGTGTCATAGGCTTTGAATATGTGAAAAAGTACTTTAGAGGGACTAAAGTTGACAAACAGTGAAACTATGTGAATATAAGGGTTCAAAGTGTCAGCAATGGATAAATAGGCCTACAATAACCCTACATGGTGTTCATAATCTTAAACGATTAAATCATGGATCATACAAAGCGGAATAATGAAAGAAAGTGAGGAATTACAAACTACAGGGGCTAAATGTGTCAACATGTTGAAAGTATACCTCTGAGTGACCTCTTTGTAATGATAAAATATACTCACTAGAATATGTGATAAAAATTTCATAAAGTTTCGTTGTCGTATGAGAAAGTTATGATCAAAACCGTGCACGAAGGGTTAAATGCGTTAACGTTGAAATTCGTGACTTTTCGGGTAAGCACAAAGTTAACCAAGGACCTAACCAAGTTTGTAGATGTCCTAAGGCCCTTAAAAATCAGGTTTGAGGATCAAGAGTGCAAGATAAATAGCCAAAACCACGTATCAAAGGACCAAGGACTGAAATGCAAATCTTGGAAACTTGTTTGGCTGGTTGCCAACTTGTACGCGGCCCGCGTAAGGGGTCTCGCGGCCCGCCTACCAGCTACAGCGACAGAAACAACTTCCAGCTGCCATTTCAGTCCATTTAACTGACTTATGAAGGTTGTTTTCAATACCTGGAGCTTGTTTGATGGTATTTTAAGGCATAGGGACACCTGGAATGATCTTGTAACATCTATAGAGTTGTTTGGCATGATCAAATTGATCCAAGAAACCTATATAAAGGCCATGATCTTGGGTTCTTCATTTGCTCATTCACTTGGAAGTTCACAACTCACTTCTTGGAGGTTCCTGGAGCTCAAGGATCATTCCTGGTGATCATTAGTCGTGCTTAGGACTATTGTAAGTATGCTTAACCTCCTTTAATTCAGTTTTGCTTAGTTATTTAGCGTAAAGTCAAACCGTCGTAATTAAGATTTGACTTCGTCATTAATCTTAATCCCTTCAGTAAAAATTCAAATTGGAAGTACCTATGAGTTGGTAATTATGTGGGCAATAAACCCTTAAAAGGGCACCCTCTGATTCCCACTCTAACTAGGTCAATTGTCGAGTCAAACTTGATTATAAAAAGTCAACAGGAAGCCTATTTTCAAATAAATTCATAATTAGCAATGTAAAGGCTATGCAACCTGTTTTATCATTAATATAACTTGGTAATTAATTTAAGAACATGTCTAAACATGTTCAACTCGACAATTTTCAGTTTAGGCTCGATTCGGGACCGAAAATCGCATAGTTTGACTTATGCTTTGACTTTCAGTTCTGAACCGTTTGAGCATGGTTTAGGAATGCCTTAGAGCTTTAATAGGACCAAGTTACCTATAAGTATAACCCTCTGAGATTATACAACTTGGTTCATTAGTTATCCGATTCATATGCATGTTTCCGATTAATGCTTAAATGTTGACTATTATGCCCTTTTAACTATAAAACGTGATTTTTGAAAAAGTGAAAGAGTAAAAACCTTAGTTACTGATTTATAAACTTGCACCTAAAATTGGACATCAGTTTGTGGTCTAGATTAAGAGTTATGCTCATTAGCGTAATTTGGAAGCTTTATGTTAATTAAACGGCGTAATTAGCGTATAGCCTATTTAAACACACTTTTTGATATCAAACTTTTTACCCACTGATGTAATATAATATTTTGGGATTTTTGAAGATTTTTATTTAATTTTTGGCTGAGCATAACATAGGTCTCTAAGTTTGATTCGGTTAATGCCGGTTTTGCCCTTTTAAGCCATAAAATGAGTTTTACAAATCCTTTTGATCCCAAACCTTTTTCTAATGATTTTATTTGTTAAATAAAATATTTTGAGCCTTCTGGATTTATAAAAATATCAGCTTTCCTTTGAAAACCAGGAAATGGCTCCAAATCGCCTTTTTAAGCGTTCTTAACGCATAGTATGTACTATAACCATATTAAACATATAAGGTTGATACCTACTGATATTGTTAGTATATTTTTATATAATAACAGTAAGTAAAAGTTTTTAAACTCAGGTTTCCAGTTTTGACCTTTTAAGCCAAAGTGAAATTACCAAAATACCCCTAAGGTGCATAGGTTGGTTTTAAATGATAAGTTTCACATATAGGTCATACCCTACTGTTATAACATGTTAAATTAAGTGTAATTACTGTATAAATCAGACTCGAAACTCAGGTTCATATTTAAACTCTTTTATAACCTTTTTAATGACCAAAATACCCCTACGGGGCGTAATGTGAGTCTAAACCCGTTTTGGGCATAATATAAGATATCTTTCTGATGTCACAACATAATTAAAGCATAATAACTTAGGATACTTGCATATGACTCATTTGGTTACTCGTTACGCACTTTTCGTGTTCAGATCGGCGTATGTAACTAGTTTGCATATATTAGCCGAAACGGGTCAAACCATATCCTTTTTGTCTCAAAATCTAGAATGTGTTTAGATTACCCATATTATACAAGTCTTCAAACTTGTCGGGTCAAAACCACATTCTAATCCGGTCTACGCCTTATCATGCGTTGAACCATATCTTTCTGTAAGACTAACCGGTGCTTAGGCTTAATTAAAGACCCGTTAGCATTCTAATTGGTTATTTATACCATCATTCCAGACTAGAGCCTTCCGGTAAATGGTACCTACGCTTACTTAAGTGAATACGGCTGAGTTATTAAATTCTTACTATTTAAGACAGGAGCTAGCTCAGGTAAATACTCTTAACTTATTTTCCCTATACGGGCTTGGGATACGGATAATAATACCGCTTGGTCGGGTATTGAATATTTAATCTTATTATGGTTAAATTATTGAGGTAACCCGGTTTAATCTGTATTGTTTGAAATAAAGACCTTTAGGGGTTAATGACCATGTCCCGGATATCCTTGACATCATTGTGTTATAAAATGGCCACGCCTTATACACGGGGTGTAGGCATACACCTGACAGTTGTTTAAGGAAAAACGGTATCTCACTCTCTTGTGGGCCTATACTTGTGGCGTGTCTGTTAATCTGACTCGGTTTCTACATCGGGCCCTGAACGTATAACGAACATGTAAATCTGTATACAAGATTATAACTATAATTGTCCCAAGTTATAAAGAGTTTGTGCCTTGTGCATTCAAATCAATTTTATTAAACCTTTTCTCAAATGAGTCGGTTGAGTGTATTTACCAGTGAAAACTAACGTATTTTCCAAAAAGGTTAAGTGACAGGTACTGAACGTAATTGGCTGGAAGCTCAGGGCGTTAATAAGGAATCTTGCAAGTTCTAGGCGTCTAAAGTCTGTTGATCAAAGTTTATGTTTTAAGATCCGCCTGTGGATCCTTTACTTTCCGTTGTAATACTGGATATTACTTTATATTCGGATTGTAATATAATTTATCTTTTGCTTCCGCTGTGCATTCATATATATTGTGTTGTTTGACTACGATGATATCAACTACGTCACGATACTCCCCACCGGGCCCCACCGGTAATACGTGGAAAGTCTGGGTGTGACAATCTGCCATAGTTATCTTAGGAAGGGACCAAAGTTGAAAATCTGATTTCCGGCTTGTTCCAGCTGTTCCCCTCATTTGCACATGGTTTTAATGAAGCTAGGGGCTTGTTTTGGGGTACCCATGGTATTCTAAAACCATGGGCACACATGTAAGGTCTAGATCGAAGCTCGGTTTTCGATGAACGATCCTAACGGTCTTGGTTTTCCTATAAATACCCCCATCCTCTTGCTTCAAAACTCACACTTTGATCTGATTTGTCTCTCTAAGTTGAAGTTATACACTTCATACCTGAGAGTAATCGGATCAAAACTCCATAGCTTGGACCCGTTGTAAGTCCTCTTTCGTTCTTTTACGCGTTTTAGCGTGAAAGTCAAACATTGTTTGGCTTTCAGCTTTGACCAGTTTATGGTCAACACGAAGTTCGTTTGAACTTCGTAACGTGAGCGTAATCACGATGGTTCTAGTCCCTTGTGACTATACCTACAGATTACCACGTTATTTAGGCATAGTGGCGAGTCGTAGTTTCGGCCAAAATGCGTATTCTTGCGTATTTTGTAACCAAACCACTTTTAGGTATCAAGACCATTTGTTTTGATACCAAACATGTTTTCTAAATTTTTTAAACATGTTTTAACATGTTTAGCTCGTCACTTTAGGTTTAGTGCTTATATAGGGTCGTAAGGTAAGCGATCTAAACAATCGCTTAGACTTTCGAATCCGACCCGTTTGATCGATCATTAGGATTCGACCAAACACACTAGGTGACCATAGTTATACAGGGAATAACCTTCCGAGGTTATACCTTATGGTCACGTCGTTAAGTTAGTTGTATGATAGGTAGTTTATATGCCTTAGGAAAATTACCAAAATGCCCTTTTTACGCCAAAATTCATTTTAAGCATATGTAACATAATTTTTGACATCTAAACTGATTAGGCAATAATATTAGACATGTTAAGGCATATATTACTTGTCATAGGACTATTTAGGCGGTCCAAACGCGTTTTACACGAACGACGCGTTAAAGTAGTGTAAGCTACCTAAACGGGTCGTAATGGGTCATAAGCACTTAGGATAGGTTTCGATTTAGAATGTAGGCTTTGTTAAACCATGTTACATGAGTTCCTATACTCATTTGGTTTACGAAACCTCATTTTATCCGATCTTTCAATTTAGGTCCGTTTATTTACATAGTTACCTATATCAGGTGCCGTTTGATTTCGTGATCCCTCTAGCTTTGCTTGGTTGTTGTTTAAGACTTCTAAGCACCCTCAAGTGAGTACATAGACCCCTCTTTTACTGTTTTCCAAACATTTTGGGGGTGAAACACATGTGCCTACTTGTTACTTTCGTGCTTTCCGTGTTTTCATATGATATGCTTGCTATGTTCATTAGTACACTTATAGTACATGATTTCATTGTGTTTTTGCTATGTATGTCCATTTGTTGCATACTTAGTACATCGTTTTACATTACATTTTATGCTATGTATGTCCATTTAGTTCATACTTAGTACATTGTTTTACATTACATTTCACGCTATGTATGTCCATTTAGTGCATACTTAGTGCATTGTTTTACATCACATGCTATGTATGTTCATTTGTTGCATACTTAGTACATTTGTTTTTCATCACATGCTTACATTTTGGTATGACATTTGGTTTGTTTAAATGGGATAAAAATACATTCATTAACATTAGCTACGCCGTTCGTTAGTAGGTAGTGGTACCATAGGAATTGCCAACTCTCGTTCCTGACATCCTAGGTATGTTTGGATGAAAGGAATGACCGAATTCGATACACATAACTCAGTTAAACCTTTAAATTCGTTTAAGGGTTTATCGCCACAGTCTCAAGGCTTGAATGTATGCATTTTAACATTACCGCATAAATGTTTGTATCAGTTAAGCATGCATTATTTTACAAAGCATAACTTTTGATTTATTCAAATACTTCGTTTTGTGCATTTTTACATATGATTAAGTAGTCACTTTTTGCTTAACATACATGACAATTGTTTACACATTTCATGATTTACATTTGACATTAGACATGGTTTTCACACAAACATTTTGACATTTGATTATACATAAACATTTTTACATTGGTGGTTTGTTTGGTAAGTGATTTAAGTAACGAGGCGTGTGTAATATGATACAAGCATGGTGGATACGCCGCTGGTACTTCCTATATATAAGTGCTTGTATGATATTACATATCGTAGCGTTATTTAAATCATTTCAATTTTGACATATTACATTTTACACAAATTAACATATCTTTACAAAACATTGTTTTACAAACAACACATTTTATACAAATTCATTTTACTTGGTTATTTATTTAACCATACATATTTCTTTTATGTCATCTGTTTCCTTATCAATTTTTATATGATTTATAAAACAAAAACATTTTACAAGGTTCATGACTACTTTTGTTAAAACATTATTTTAAACTTATAAGTCATGAATCCTATTTTCAATAAAACCTATGTATCTCACAGGCATTTTTATGCTGACGTACCTATTTTCACATGTGTTTCAGTAAATGATGCATATGATTGATCAAGTTACACATAGACAGACTCGGGCCTTAGTGACAATAAAAGATGCAAGACTAGTTAATTATGTATTGCTTCCTTGTTGTTAAGACATTGTATTGCTTCCTTGTTGTTAAGACATTGTAACTCTTTTATTCAATAAAACAAAATTTCAAATTTCCATGTGTTATGAAACAATGATTCTGTTACAACACTCCCCGACGTTTCCGCCACGATTTGTTGTTTTACGTGGTCGGGGTGTGACACGGAGTTCTTTAAAGGAATCTGCATTTGTGATATTTGAGATTAGACACTAAGGGCTAGTGTCTAATTCACTCAAACTGTAGCTCTGATACCAACCTGTCACACCCCGATTTCCGGTGGGCCCGGATGGGTACAATCGTGATGGTTGGATAACAGTTATCACAATAAAATAATATGCAACAGAAGTATTGGATTGAAATTATTAAAATAAAGCTTGAATGTATAAAAGTATTACAAGCGTTTGATACAAACCCACATGCAGGATCCAAATAAACAGAGCTTTAGACATTCTAGGCCTTAAGCTTCAGGAGTGCGAATTCCTTAGCCTTCATTCTAGTCGACCCATAATCCCAGCCTATAATAAGGTTCGGTACCTGCTGTTCAATCTTTTGAAAATACGTCAGCCAAAGCTGGTAAATACAATTAACAAACTCTTTGGAAAATAGTTTTTCAAAAAGAGTTTTATACATATAGATAACCCGTAGGTGATCTTTTAAATATATATTGGGATTATTCTTGTTACGAAATTATACACTTGATTAACCTATTGGGTTGTCCGGACATGGTATCAATAACCCCCAATAACAGTAATTATCAAGTAAACGGAATAAAACCGTATTCATACACTTTTGCGCAATCATAGGCGACTTACTTGTGTAATAACCGTCCCAAGAGGCATATTTGCCATCCCAAGTTTACACTAAAATAAGTCAAGAGTATTTACCTTTTTGCTAGCTTCCAATCAACAAGACTATATTTGGCAAAAAGCCGCAAGTCTAAGTATATTGACCCAAGTCCGATTAACTGGGGGGTACTATAGTAAAGGGTCCTTGTCACACCCCAACCGATGGCGGAAACATCGGAGTGAGACGAAATAGATTGCAAGAGACTTCATAACACTATTTGTGACAATATTTAAATTAACCATTTTCATTCCAAACATCAATTGTCAACATTACATAGAAATCTCAAATAACGACAAGTTCAATGAAAAATACATAACAACATAACAAAATTGATACAACATTTTAAACCTAAGACGTCTAAATGTGTATCTAGGCATCATTGCTACTTCGTTTCATAGCATCATCATCCTCAACCTGTAACATGTTAAAATAAAGTTCAATGCAAAAGCAAAGGCGAGTACACAAGGTTTATATAGTATAGCATATGTATAAAGCATTTACTCGAATCCACGTGGCAATTTGTAAACAAGTAACTAGCATGCATAACAGCACGTCTAAACCAAGTGTCCACTAGTATTTAGCATCTCTCGCCACAAAAGTAACGAGCCCGTTTTAGTATAATGACTTAACAAGACCCCGACGGGTGGTGTGCTACTCCTATAGCGCTATATATGTTAAGTTGAGGGCTTAGCATGGTAATGGCATAAAGCATGTATAATCTAGCATGAACCTAAGTAAACAAGTAGCATGTATAATGGATTGAGTTCGTAAAGCATGTTTAAGTGTGTGTAAGTGTAATTTTGTATGGTAACATGTTACAACCCAAAAGTGGTTTAAAATGTAAATGGGTCGAGTGTACTCACGGTTTTGCAAGTCTTCTACTTGGTAAATCCATGAGAGTGTTGGTTTGTTTAGGAGGTTGGAACACCGTGTCCTTCTACACGAAGAAGCAAAGTGTGTGAGTTTTGGGGAAGAGTCAAGGATTAGGAATTAAAAAGACATGAAAGTATCATATGAAAATAATCATCTTCGACACATAATCACTTGTTTGACACTATGTAACCACAAGGGTTATAATGTTTTTATGGGTTGAACACCCAATAGAATCATAACAAGGTTTAGGTCTTTAGATGATGTTAGTCTACGACTTTGACAAAGGAACACGAATTCATCATCAAAGGTTCGAATGTATATAGGTATTATATAGATTATGTATTATACATTAGTATGTCCAATAGTCAAGCATGAGGTAGAAGATTAATCTTCATTTAGGTACCTCTATTGTGTCATAGAATTCATGTATGAGGTAGGAATAACAAGCTTCCATTTAGGTACCTCTAAGTGTTCACCACTACACTTGATGTAAAAACATACAAGGAGGGTCATGAACTAAGATTAATACAAGAATGTAAACAACTACACTATGATAAATCATCAAGCAATGTGGGGATTTTATGTTGGACAACCTAAGTTAGTCCACAATCGAACCTTTATCAAGCTTGAAGCTTGAACATCACTTGTGGGTTAAAAACCCTAAACAAAACAGAAAGTATATGAGGTTTAACCTCTGATTTTGAATGTCTCAACCTTGTTTTTAAGCCTAACTTACCATAGAAGTGGTTATAAGCATAAGAACATAGGTTTGAGATGAGAAAACTCAAGTTTGGTTAAGTTTAACAAAATGTTTGTATAAAACAAAAAGTTTCTTGCACTTATAACCCTTTTATGACAATGTTCCATCCTTGGTTTTCCAGGGAAAACCTATGGAAACATCTCTAGGGTTGTTCCAAGTGCTAAGAAGCAAGAAAAGATGAAAAAGATGGAAGATAAGTGAGGTTGAACTCACTTTTGCAACTTGAAATGTTTCTGACTTTTGCTACTGTTTTGCACCAGATTTTGAGTGATTAGTGAGTTTGTAAAGTGATTCAAGTGTGGGATTGAGTTGGGTTTTATAGAGGGTGATTAGGTGAGGTTTAGTTGGGCATTTAGTGAAGAAAACACGCCAAAGAAACACAAAATTGACCAACCCATGAGCTGGAAACACCTTTCTGCCGGATTGATGTAACACTCAACTTTAAGAAATATCAATTCTTATCAACAAGATAAGACTATTCATTATAAACGTCAAGTCAAAACATTTACATAACCTTAGTTTAGAAATTACTAGATTAACTGACGTTCAAAAACAACATTAGGATACATAAGTATTTCTTTAATTACATAAGTTTTACTAATGACAAGTATTAACAAAAGTAGCGGAATGTGATCTTGAATGTGTTCGGTTCGGAAGCTTAGACTTGATCATCATCCACGTGCTTGAATTACCTAAAAGCTGAAAATTTTAACAAACATTAGTATGACGGTCCTTAGAAATTGGTATAAACGAAACTACGCTAAAAAACGGATCCGAATAACTAAAATATGCCAAACTTATCAAAAGTGACTGGGCACTACCGTAGCTTACGGTAGCCACTGGGCAACATTAGGCTGTCGTAAGGCAGTAGAGAACCGGCGTAACACTTTTGCTCGCTACCGTAAGTTACGGTAGCTACCGTAACTTACGGTAGCTTTCTCGCGCCCCGCATAAGCCCAGGCCGAGCTTACGCGGCCCGCCTGAGACTCATCTGCAGCAAATACTTTGCTGTTTTGGCTGTTTTGACCCGTTTGTTCTCGTTTCGCACTTTTAAAACATCAGGGCATGATATGGAACGTCCTAAAATTTCTAGAGAAACTTACGACTTCCTATTTCAATCCATTAACATGTCCATAGCACGATTTGTAGCAATTATGCGTCATAGGACACAAGACCGTTTTATATATATTTATTCTACATACTAACCATTTTACCTTTCAATTCATCTTACCCGAGACCATACGGATGAGATATTGTTTAGTACTATGATAACCCATTTCCGGGTTCCTTTCCTTTCTTACTTCACGTTCCCCATTACCGGGTTTACGCTTTTAATTATTCGACCCGTTATTGATCTAAGTGCATAGACTTAAACCACTCTAAGAAATGTGACTGGGGATGCATCCATCCCCTTTTCCCCACTTCCAGGTTTATTGTTTTCAACACTCACGCTCCCATTACCGGTTGCGTGTTTAATAATTCACTACCCGTCACCCGGGCTTAAAGTCTACGGATAAGGTACTTCCGTTACCCGGTTTGTACCTACCCTTGCTAACCCATTTGGTTTGCCATTATGAATTCCATCATTCAAGCAAACTAACCATTCAAATCTCATATTCTAATGTACCAACTATTTACAATAACAAAAGCTAAATAACAATATTAACGAAGCGTTTAGCCACATACCATATTGCTTTTCCTTCAACCTTGCATTTGCCCCAGCTTGACTCCCCGAAGCTTCACCCGAGTTGCCTATAACGTGCAACCCAATCATTAATATTCCTTTTTCTCAAACTCACAATATGCACATTTATCCATCTTTTACTCGCAAATTTACATCAACATCATTTGGTGAATTATTTTTAAAAACTTAATATTTCATTCAAGCGTTTCGTCAAACACTTTATGTGCATATTTTATAATTAGCCATTTCCTTCAAGTTATTGAAGTTTCTAGCCAACAAAACTCCTATTTAACAAGTAGACATATCTATATTCCCTTTTTTCCATTAAATTTCTGATTATTATGATTTCAAACATCATCATAGACTTCCTAATTTCATGAGTTCAGATTTTACACATCAAAACCCATTTGTTCATACTTGTGCATTCAACTAAATGCCTAACCATGGCACTTGTTCAACTAGTGTTTATCAAACCTGTTTAGAATCATATAGATTTTACTACTCTTATCATAATTTCAACATAATTTTACCCTAATTGAGCATCATAGATTTCACCAAGAACCCAATACATAAACATACATCAAATTCTCAACATACCTTATGAAGAGATGATGTTATAGACTCTAATTTAGCTACATGCATTCAGGATTGTTTGATTTGAGGGCTGAAATTGATGGAATAGTTCAAGAACTAGGGTTTGGTCCCTGTTTCTTTCCTCTGGTCGCTCACACACACCCACACGCACGTATGTGTGTGTGTGGTTTTGATTTATTTTGTTTTTAATAATATCAAGTTTCCATTTTATTAATTCAGCCCCTCAAGTTTTCTTTGTTAGTCTCTTGTAGAACAAATTAATACCCTTTCATTTATATTTAAATGTATGGTATTTTAACTATTACTTATTTATTTTTTTTGGGTGTTACATGTCCACCCTCCTTAAAGAGGGTTTCGTCCCCGAAACCACCGCATGCACATAAAATCATAAACACGTATACGTACTGAAAGTGAAAGGTAGAGTCAGTCACCTCATTCCCTCTTCAGACTCCCAAGCGGTGTCTGATCCTTTTCGGTTCTCCCATTTGACCTTTACTTGGTCAATTTCTTTGTTTCCTCAAACTCTTAACCTTATGGTCGAGGATTGCAATAGGATTTGCTATATAATTGAGTTTGTTATCAATTTCTATATCATCGAGAGGAACATAAGCCGTATCATCTACTAAACACTTTCGTAGATGTGAAACGTAGAGCGTATTATGTATTCCGCTCAACTCTTCTGGTAACTCTAATCGGTAAGCCGCCTTACCCACTCGATCTAGGATTTTATAAGGCCCTTTGAATAGCGGGCTTAACCCTCCTCGTTTTCTAAACCGGATAATTCCCTTCCACTAGGACACCTTAAGCATGACCTTATCACCAATCTGGAATTCAATAGGTCTTCGTCTCTTATCCGCATATGATTTCTGTCGATCTTGAGCTGCCTTCAAATGGGCTCGGATCATGTCGATTTTTCTCGTTCGTAACTCGAAACACATCTTTATGAGCAAGCTCTTGCGGGCCTACCTCTTCCATCATATCGGTGTTCGACATTTTCTACCGTAAAGCATTTCATATGAGGCTCTGCCAATACTTGAATGGTAGCTGTTGTTATATGAAAATTCGACTAACGGCAGATACGCATCCCAACTACCGCCGAAATCTATTATGCATGGTCGAAGCATATCCTCTACGTCTGAATCGTTCGCTCATTTTGCCCGTCGGTTTGCGGGTGATATGCGGTACTAATCAACAACTTGGTACCCATTTGTTTCAGAAAATGGTACCAGAAATTTGAGGTAAACCGAGTATCTCTATCGGATACGATAGTTACCGACACCCCATGGCGTGCTACGATCTCATTTACGTATACCTTCGACATCTTCTCAGAGGTGTAGGTTTCTTGATTAGGGATTAAATGAGCGTTATTGGTTAGTCTATCTACAACTACCCAAATGGCATCAAATCCCCGAGCCGTCTTTGGCAGCTTTGTCAGCAAGTCCATAATAATATGTTCCCATTTCCAAACTAGAATGTCTAATGGTTGGAGTTTGCCATAAGGCTTTTGATGTTCCGCCTTGACCTGTAAACAAGTCACGAACTTCTCCACGTACTTAACCACATCTCTTTTCATTCCCGGCCACCAGTAGTTTTGCTTCAAATCACTATACATTTTGGTCGGTCCAGGATGAATCGAATAGCGAGACTTATGAGCCTCGTCAATTAAAAGATCCTTAACACTACGTGTGTTTGGGACCCAAATCTTGCCCAACCGGTATTTCATCCCATTACTTCCCTTAATGCTCCGATCTGGGCTTCTCGAATTCGTTCGAGCAAGCCTGAAATTACTATTATTTGCATGGGCCGTACCCGAATAGGAGTGTATTCTTCCTTTTGACTAAGGGTATCCACCACTACGTTAGTCTTTCTAGAGGTAAGTATTAACATGTTGACACTTTTAACCCTTCGATGTACAAATTTTTAATTATAATGCAAACGGTTTCGTTTATCCAACAAGTCGCTTAATATGAGAACACGAATACTGTATAATGTCACTCAGAGGATTAGTTTAAGCATGTTGACACTTTCAGTCCTTTCGCATTCAAAGTGTTAACTATTTGGCGATAATAGTCCCTCCTAGTCAACGTTTGACATAATTATGATTAGGGACATGTGTCGATACATTATTGGACATGATTTTACGAGGTGTTACAACTTAAGTCAAATCAGTGCACCGTTTTGGGGAACTCCGGTGAAGCTGATGACGGTCTTAGGTGATGGCAGCTTGTAAACAGGTCAGCAGCGGCTTGGGATCTAGGGTTTAAAGATTGGTGGCAGCTTGTAAATAGGTCAGCGTGATGATGCTAATTAAGATTTAGGTGTAGATGGCTGATGATGATGATGATTGTAGAAGATGGATATAGAGAGAGCACACAAGAGAGAGTGAATTCTAGAAGAGAGGGATGTAAAAAGAGAGATGGGGTATACAGGAGAGAGAGAGAGAGAGAGAGACAAACAGAGAGAAGGTTTTATATATAAGTTTTTTATGATGAAATTCTTTTTGTTTTATGTATTAAATGACTATTTTACCCTCATATGTAAGGCACATGTAATATTTTAACTGAAAATTTTAACTAGGTTATGGCTAACGGACGTAGGGCGTAATGAATTTTACAAATAAATGATTGTGACTGTAATTATTAAGTTAAAGGGCATACATTGCTAATAAACACATAGGACGCAAAGTATAATTTACCCTTAGATTTATGTTTATAAATGATTAAATTCTAATCTTGTTTTTCTTAGGGGTTGGTAAAACTTTATGGGGTTGGAGTCAAAATTTTATGGCATCGGGTGACCCCTATAACCATTATGTAGGTCCGCTTGTGCTAGTATATAGATAGTTTATGAAATTATAATTAATGAATTAGCAACCAAATTCTAAGTTTAACCATAATTAACAAATAAGATTTAGTATATATACGAGGCGTAGTAATGTACAACATGGATAACCTTTTGATTCATCGTCTACGTCCCTCTTTTGAGTTAAACCAAATACATTTATTTCATAAATATAAAAACAAGAGAAAAATGCCCGGATAGTCCCTGTGGTTCCACATTTTTTCACCTATAGTCCCTATCTTTCTAAAACTACTTGAATAGTCCCCAAGTTTTCAAGTTTTGTTCTCGGATAGTCCCTGGGTCTAACTTCAGTTTGTTTTCTCTGTTAAAATGATGTGAAATGACAAAAATACCATTTCCTTAAAAGGCCAAACCACAGGGACTATCCGGGCATCTTCTTCATTTTTATTTATAAAACCCCACCACCACACTTTATCTTCAACCTCCACCCCGAATCCGAATATTAACAAAATCGGTGACGGATCTGGAGAAGATGATCTGAAAGTTACTGAATCGGAATCGGATTACTTGTTTAACGATATTGATCCGTATTTAGGTATAGATCTGAAAACGCCGGAGCAAAAACCTAAGCAGTTTGTTCGTCGATATCAATCGCAAAACGACGGCGTTGTTCCGGTTCAAAACAAGAGCAATAGTATCCAGTTTCATCAATATCAGCCGTATCAAATTCCTTCACACACACGCTTCTGAATATAATTATTCAGATGTAGTTGAAGGAGTACCTGCTTATGACGTCACTGGATCTAAACCTTTCATGTACAATTTCACGTCTCAATCGATCAGCCAAAGCGTAAGTTTGATCAGATCATCCTCAGATCCAGATCTCTCCCTCTCTCTCTATATATACACACACACATATATATACTTCCAGTTTCATTGAATTTGTATATAATACATACACACACATATATATACGTCCAGTTTGATTGAATTTGTATCTAATGATGAGATGTTTATGATGATCAGGAAGTTTGAGAAGACGATTCGATATGCTTCGAGGAAGGCATATGCAGAGACGAGGCCGAGAATCAAAGGAAGATTTGCTAAGCGAACGGAAATGGATATTGTAGAAGTTGATATCTCGCCGGAATACGATCAAGAAGCTAGGGTTTTAAGATACAGAGAGAAGAAGAACAGGAAGTTTGAGAAGACGATTCGATATGCTTCGAGGAAGGCATATGCAGAGACGAGGCCGAGAATCAAAGGAAGATTTGCTAAGCGAACGGAAATGGATATTGTAGAAGCTGATATCTCGCCGGAATCCTCATACGGCGTCGTTCCATCGTACTAATGTTGTATCTCATCATGTATTTTGTGTTTTGATTATTAACCCATGTGTATATATGTTAGGTGTAACGCTACCACTTACAATAACTTGTCGGAAAAAAACCAAGCTCGCCGGAGAACCTGCAAGTGGCCGGAACACCGCCGGAGTAAACTGCAATCGCCGGAGCTCGAGTACGTCACCGGAACTTCGCCAGAAAACATGGTGGCTCGACCGTGTTTGCGTCTGGAACTGATCTGAGGACAAAGGACTCGAGAATCACAACTGAACGGACCACCGCCGCCGTGGGCGGTGCTGTCGGTGTCTACTGTAGCGGTGATGGTGGAGGGTGGAGGAGGGTGATGGTGGGTGGAGGTTGAAGATGAAGTGTGGTGGTGGGGTTTTATAAATAAAAATGAAGAAGATGCCCGGATAGTCCCTATGGTTTGGCCTTTTAAGAAAAGAGTATTTTTGTTATTTCACATCATTTTAACAGAGAAAAGTAACTGAAGTTAGACCCAGGGACTATCCGAGAACAAAACTTGAAAACTTGGGGACTATTCAAGTAGTTTTAGAAAGATAAGGACTATAGGTGAAAAAAGGTGAAACCACAGGGACTATCCGTCCGGGCATTTTTCTCTAAAAACAATTAAATCCTCAAATCCAAAGTGATTTAGTCTCAGGTGGCACAACAAATTGGTAGTGGACACGCGATGGACTTGCTCTAGATGCATGGAAGTTCCTCGACCATTCCACTGCCCACGTGGGATTTGCATGCACCGAACCCAATTTCATGCATTCAGTGTTTCACTTTACCACCCTCTACATTCATTTTTGTATACTTGTCTCCCTAGTTTTTATACATAAAAAACCACATCATGTTACTTTTACTGTTAAAAAACTGTTTACTTTCAATAAGTAGCATTTCTCTAATGAGATCGTGATTTAGACAGACAGATGGAAAACGTGTAGGCTGCATAACATTGTTATATATATAGGGAAGGAATTCAATGTGAGTAATCAATTTCAGTTACGTAATCGTCTTGTGTATCAAAGTTAAACAAGGATATACATATGTTTAATAATTAATACCTTTCTTGCGGTTCTCTGAATAAATTGGTTATGTATTGAACGACACTTAATATATTTATATATGCATGTAAATTAAGCGATTATTTTCATACGGAACATACGTATTTATGTTATTTTTTTGGTTCTTTACTCAAAATTGTATATACATTATATATGCATGAAATAAGAGGCTATAAATTATAATACCGTACACTAACAAATTCATTCGGAAAAACAAGTATTTTATACGTATACTAATTCTTCTACAAGGAGTCACGCTTTGTGTCAACGTTTGGCATTTTACAATACTTACCACACCTTAAATACTTTTAACGGTTAAATGGATCATCACATCCATCCATTGACAGCTATGCTATGTTCCATAATTAATCTCACATTTCCTAAAGTTTCTACATCTTTTCCGAAAGCAGTATTATACGTAACACAATATTAGTTTGTATAAGCATGCTTTTAATCATGTGATTTTATCCAAAATCGTCATAATCATGCTTTTAAACTCCTCAATGTTCACGAGTATTGAGAAATAGATGGTCTTACTTCTTAATTTCTTATAATTATTACAAAAATATTATCCCATGTGGCAACCATGACTTGCCAAATAGGAAAACGTGTTTGGGATTATTTTTGCCAAAACAAAAAAAGAAAGTAAAAATAGTAACGGACGGGCCAGGTTGGCTTGGGTTGATTAGAAACTTAATTATGTAAAATCATTACATTTTAGTTGACATATCGCGATATAGAATGATAGATCATCTTAATATAACTCTTAACATATTATTAGGGACCTTTTGACAACTTCTGAATGAGTAAGTGCATCAGTAAGAAATCTTAATCATTAAGTGCTGAATCAGTAAGAGATCTGAATCATTAAGAGCCAGTATAATGTTTAAACGTTCAGAGGTAAATGATTAACCTATTCAGATAAGAGGTCTTAACCATTCAGACTCAGTATAACACGTAACCATTCAAAGGCAAATGTACGAATTATTCAGACATCTACTTGCGAAACAAACAGCCTGAACCATTAAGTGCTGAACCAATAAGATTTCTGAACTATTAAGAGCCTTGTTAAGAGTTAAACAAACAATATTAACAAAATCATGTACCGTTATTAAACCAATCAACTAATGAAAGTATCAAACTATTCAGTTATTCCCGAAACATAACTATCTAGGATGGTGAACACTAGGGGCAGAGGTTGTTTGTCTCAGAACAAAATCGATCACATTAATCTGACTTTTTCCTGTCGTATAGGCCTTGTGACGACACTTTCAACTGACCAGATTACCATCTTCTTTTTTGCCTTTAATTTTGTTAGTGATTTGCCAAGTGTTCCATTACTTAAAAAACTTTAGCGTCTCCAACAACATTAAATTTCAAGCAATCGTGCTTTGTCTGTCTCTCCAATCACCTCCAATTACAAACATTGATATCCATCTCAACAAATGGCCGGAGTTAAAAGATTTCGGGCACTCAACAAACCATGTGTTCTTCTTATAGGTATCTATCAATCATTTACCTGTTTCCACCACCCACATGTTGATTCATTATTATTGTTTCTGATTTCCCTTTGTTTATCTATAGTGATCGCTGGGATCGAACGCTTCGTGTTTAAGGGCGTGGGGTCGAATCTGGTCATCTACCTCACGGAAGTGATGCAGATGACCAGCTCGTCCGCCGCCCAAACCGTCAACGGCTGGACCGGTTTTACATCAATGGTGCCGTTACTAGTCGCGCCGCTAGTCGACTCGTATTGGAACCGTTACTCCACCATTTTAGCTTCCTCTTGCATCTATCTCATTGTACGTATCAACCGCTCAGCTCAGCTCAGCACAGTTTCATTAACTATAACCGAATTTTATTCTAAGTTTCTAAAGGGTGTTTCATGTTTGGATTGATTATTTTTTTTTTTTTGGTGTTAACTTTTAGGGGCTTTTGGCGTTAACATCAACAGCATTAAACAAAACAAACTCCTCGTCCTCATCATTATCATTGTATATTTCACTTTATTTAATTTCGTTAGGCATAGGCGGGTACAACCCGTCATTGCAGGCGTTCGGGGCGGATCAAATCGACACCGAGGATGAGCTTCCGACAACGAAAACCGATACCAGTCCCGACAAAAAAAGTATGTTTTTTCAATGGTGGTATTTTGGTATATGTAGTGGTAGTCTTTTAGGCGTGTCAATCATGCCGAATATTCAAGACTCGGTGGGTTGGGGTTTGGGGTTCGCAGTGCCCGCCATGGCTATGGCAGTGTCGATGATCGTGTTTTCTTGCGGCAGCCGGTTTTACTCGTATGATAATGATCGGAACAATGAAGTTAAATCAGTGGAGAAAGTTGTTCAGGCAGTTAAAAGTTGTGTGTCTAAATTTATCCATTTGAAAAATGAGGAGAAAGCCAACATTGTGGAGCTAGAGTAAGTGCTTTATGATTCATTTTCAACTTATAATATTTGATTTTGGTTGTAGCTTTTGCAAGCTTCTTTTTCCCAAAACCGAAAAATTGTACAACTTAAAAAAAAAGTTATTTACCAAAATAGTCAAGAATAAGTTTAACTTATTAAAATGGCCACTTTATGAGTCGATGTAGCAGGGCATCACGGATTCAAATGTGCGGGATGTCTCTTTCAAGACCTCTCATGCATCTTTAAATATGGAAGTGACACGTGTTTCAATGATTAGGTAGACTCCTCCAATGCCTCAGCAGACTCTTCCAATGCCTCAGCCAGACTCATTCAATGCCCCTCAGCAGACTCATCCAATGCCTCAGCAGACTCTTCCAATGTCTCAGGCAGACTCTTCCAATGCCTCAGGCAGACTCTACCAAATATTTTAAGAAAATACTTTAAAATATTTTAAAAAAATACTAAAAATATTTTTTTATATATATATTTTTTTTAATTTAAAAAAAATATTTTTTTAAATTTATATACGTAAAGTATTTTAAATTTATATACGTATAGTATTTTTTTAAATATTTTAAAGATATCTTTACGTATATAAATTTAAAATATTTTTTTAATTTAAAAAAAATTAATTTAAAAAATTAATTTAAATATTTTATTAAAGTATTTTTTAAATTTTTTTTATGTATTTTCTTAAAATTAGCCAAGATATCTTTACGTATATAAATTTAAAAAAGTAAATTTTTTTTAAATTTAAAAAAAAAATTATTTTTAGTATTTTTTTAAAGTATTTTCTTAAACTATTTGGAAGAGTCTGCCTGAGTCATTGGAAGAGTCTGCTGAGACATTGGATGAGTCTGCTGAGGGGCATTGGATGAGTCTGCCTGAGACATTGGAAGATTCTGCTGAGGCATTGGAGGAGCCTACCTAATCATTGAGACACGTGTCACTTCCATATTTAAAGATGTATGAGGGGTCTTGAAAGAGGCATCCCGCACATTTGAATCCGTGATGCCCTGCTCCACCGACTCATGAAGTGGTCATTTTGGTAAGTCAAACTTATTCTTGGCTATTTTGGTAAATAGCTCTTTAAAAAATTATTGAGTTAAATGTCATTTTAGTCACGTGGGTGGGTTGGGTTATTTTATCAGTTTAGTCTAAAGATTTGAAACGTTGACATTTTAATTCAAATAGTTTCAAACGTTGTCATATTAGTCCTTGGGTTAACTCTTTCCTTTTATTCTATTAGCTAGAAGTGCATTTCGGTTATTTTATATGTAATTCTATTAATTAGAATAGCAACTCGACCATATAAAATGATCGGATTATCTTTCTAGCTAACAGAAAAAAAAATACAGAGTTAACCCAGTGGACTAAGATGGCAACACTTTAAACTATTTGGACTAAAATGACAATATTTCAAACCTTTGGATTAAACTAGCAATATAACACAAACCACAGGGACTAAAACCTCATTTAACTCAAAATTATTTTATTTTTTGACTATTGCAATGATGAAAAGCTATTACATTAATGAAGTTGCAATAACCGGTTTCAAAAATAATGTTTTGTGGTTTTATTAAGGGCGTGTTTGGGTAAGCTTTTTGAAAGAATTTATTGACCTTTTGAAAAGTAATAAGGCCTTTGGGTATACTTTAACCTAACTTAACTCCACCTAAGTGACACATCAACTTTTTTTTTCTCATTTCACTTTGTCCCACTCTAAGGAAATGGTTTAACATGTTAACACATAACTCATTTAATGCACTTTAAAATTGGGTTTTGTCTAAAAAAGAAAATAATAATTAATTCAATTTCTTAACATTAGGTTAACATGGTAACACATAACTCATTGAATGCACTTTAACACAAAGAGGGAGTGGTTTGCAATGTTAGTTAACATGTCATGACATTGTTAACACTCTATATGTTAGAGTACACCCCATGGCCTAAGTTGCAATAACCGGTTTCAAAAATAATGTTTTGTGGTTTTATTAAGGGCATGTTTGGGTAAGCTTTTTTTGAAACAATTTATTGACTTATTGACTTTTTGAAAAGTAATAAGCTTTAAAATAATGTTTGGCAATGAGGGTGTATGTGAGAGGAAAAAGTCAATAAGTCACTACATAGTGGGTTTTTCATAAAGGCAATTAGTCAATAAGTTGTTTAAAAAAGCTTAACCAAACATGCCCTAAATGAAAAATACAAGTTTCGTCCTTCACTAATGTCAATTTTACATTTTGTGCCCCTTAAACTTACTTTCTCCGTTTTGTTTTGTTTTGTTTTAGAAAACTCTTAATGTAGTTTATTGTTTTTTAAAAGATATTATAGATTATAGATGGGGTTGCTAATTATTCATTCCAAATTTCCTTAAAACCGCTGTTTCCAACCACGGATTCATTATTGTTGCCATGTGTAACACGATTTGACTAAAATCCGGGGTTTGCAACCCGGTTTCACTTTTTAGCATCGATTTGATAGCTTAAGGTCAGGGACACAAATTTGTCACAAACATGAATACGCTTTTACCTTATATATTAAGTAATTACCAAATTTACTCCCCCTCACACAATCACTATTCCTTTTCCTTTCATTTTAATCCCTTAAGCCTTCGTATTCTACAATTTTATCGCGTTTTTTTTTTTACTTTTCATCTTCTACAAATTTGTCACAAACATTTTTCATTTTTAACGTCAACACTTTTCACTTTCAACTTTATTCCCCTATGCTTTTCATATTTTACAAATTTGTCACAAACATGAATACGCTTTTACCTTATATATTAATTACCAAATTTACTCCCCCTCACACAATCACTATTCCTTTTCCTTTCATTTTAATCCCTTAAGCCTTCGTCTTCTACAATTTTGTCGCGTTTTTTTTTTACTTTTCATCTTCTACAAATTTGTCACAAACATTTTTCATTTTTAACCTCAACACTTTTCACTGTCAACTTTATTCCCCTATGCTTTTCATATTTTACAAATTTGTCATTTAAAGTTTCGGTCTAAAATTTGCGAGTTAACACGTTACAACGCGAGTGTGTGGTTCAACATTTTTACGTCTATTTTTTGTGGTTTAACAGCGGCGTGCTTATTCTTTTCTATATTTTACTTTCGGTCTAATTTTTGTGAGTTGACACGCCTTAACGCGCATGTGTGGATCAATGTTTTTATGTTACTTTTTGTTCGGTTTAACAGTCCCGCTACAAAACGTAGGTCCTAAATACTAGTTATTATTATTGCAATAAATCTACAAATAAAGTGGCAATTAACATCCAACATATACATGGTTAATTTTCCAGGCTCGAAGACAAACCACTATGCATAAAAGGAGAAACCGAAACTGAATGTTTAGCTGACCAAAAGTCAACCAACAACAACAGTAACCACCTGGTCAAAATCTTAAAAGTCGTCATCGAACTCTTACCAATCTGGACAACATTACTCATGTTCGCCGTCATATTCCAACAACCAGCAACCTTCTTCATCAAACAAGGCATGTCAATGAAGAGAAACATAGGACACACCTACAAAATCCCACCAGCCACCCTCCAAAGTGCCATCACAATATCCATAGTCCTCCTCATGCCATTCTACGACACCATCTTCATCCCCTTCACTCGCCTCATTTTGCGCAACGAAAATGGGATCACAACAATGCAACGTATCGCCATCGGCATGTTCCTTTCGGTCATCGCAATGATATTCGCAGCCACCGTGGAAATGAAGAGGCTGCAATATTCGGAACTTGAGACGTTGAGTATATTTTGGCTCTTGCCGCAATACGTGTTGTTGGGTATTTCGGATATTTTTACCGTGGTGGGAATGCAGGAGTTTTTTTACAGCGCGGTACCTGAGGGGATGCGGACAATGGGTATAGCATTGTATACAAGTGTGTTTGGTGTAGGGAGTTTTCTGAGTGCGTTTTTGGTGTTTTTGGTTGAGTATTTTACGACTTCTGAAGGGGGAAAGGGGAACTGGTTTGCGGATGATATGAAGGAAGCACGGCTTGATAATTATTATTGGCTGCTGGCGGGTACGAGTACGTTGAGTTTGGTTGTGTTTGTTGTGCTTTGTAAATTTCAAAAGACAAGACAATGAACATTGGTTCTAGGTTTAAGGTTTATAGGTTTTGGAAGGGGGAAACTTGGATGTTAACAAAGGGATTTAGCGGTTTGGGTTTACGTGTGGTGTACATATCGTCGTTTTCTTTGGGTTCGGATGTTTTCTGATATATAGATACGTAAAGATGTTTGGTTTTCCTTTTTTCGATAAGAGTTTTTGATTTTGAATTGTAACGTTTGAAACTTAATGTTATGTTTATAGGTGTTGTACAACACAGAAAACCCGAAATTTGACTCGTATTCGTTTTCGGGTTTCGAATATTCGAATCAGGTCATTATCTGGACCGGATTCCAAATTCAGTTTTTGAATTTGAATCAAAGAATTTCGAAAGGAAGCAGACTCGATTATTCGAATTCTATCATATTATTGTACAATATGTGTCATGTGTGACTGTTGTGAACACTTTAGACTAAGGGGAGTGGAGCATCCTTTGATGGGGCGTCTTGCGACACGTGGCGTCACGCGACACGTGGCGTCACGTGGCGCCACGTCATATTAGAGGATTTTGACCAAAAAAGGGGGAGTGGGGCAACCTTGCTGGGTGGGGCGTCTTGCGACACGTGGATTGATTTATTTTGTCTTTTTTTTATGTAAAAGATATAAAAAAGTCCTATTTTTTTTTATAAAAGTATTGATCAAAGTAAATAAAAACTAATACTTCAATAAAAAAAATTACTTCAATAAAATAAAAAATACATCAACTAAAAAAAAATACATCAACAAAAATAAAAAAAAATACAATCAACAAAGGTTATATTTTTCTCGAATTTCTTGCTTCATTTGTTCGGCTAAAGCGAGCTCGGCTCCAGTAAGGTTTGTCGTGTCGGTTGTTAATATTTGCAAATCAAGTGCTTTTTGACGACTTTCTTTCAGCTTTAGCTTTCGGTCCCCGTGTTCTTTTTTTAAGTTGATCCGTTGTTGGCTCGTTTGCAACAAGCCGTCTAACTTATTGGTCACTTTTTCGAACGTTTCAGTGTAGTCGATTCGTACACCGCTAGAAGACGGTTGGGCGGCTTTTTTGGCCCTATCTCGGCCAACCGGCCGTTGTGGTGGTTGAAACGCATCGGCCTCTTCATGTGGCTCTTCGAAATCTTCCTCAATGTCGTTGAGATTTATTTGACACCGAGCGTCCGACCCGGTACTTTGATGATCGTTTGAGGATGAGGTTTTTGACCGCTTAGCCGACGGCAATGTTTTAAAAACCGGTTCAAACCGGCCGGTTGTACCGGTTGAACCATCCGGTAAAACCGGTTAAACCGCCCGGTACACCCGGTTGAACCGCCCGATATACCCGGTTAAACCGTTTTTGAGCTAAATCCGGTACGGTATAAAAACCGGATTTTAAAACATTGGCCGACGGTTGGCCACGAGTTTTAAATGGATCGAAGGCGATGACTGTGTGAAATTTCGAACTCCTTCTTAAAAATTGCCAAATAGCAAGATAAGGAAACGCCTTCTTGAGTTCGACTCGGAATTCATTTTGGGCGTTTGCTTGGAGCATCGCATCGTCGGAACCACTTTGGCGCACACGCGAGTTACTTAGGCGAGTGTATATTTGGTTGAAACTTTGAATCAAAGGACGCATTTTACGCCACTTCGCGCCGATACCATCGGGATCACGGTATCCATCTTCTTGATCTTCCAACTTGAGGAAAACGTTGTAAATACGAGACCAATATGTTTTTTCCTTTTGATAGTTACTACATCTCGGGTCTTCGATTATTTCTAGCCAAGCCTTGGACAAGCTCATTTCCTCGTTGGAAGTCCATGGTATCGGTTTGGTTTTCAAGCGTTCTTTACCCGGTGTTTTCCTCTTGTGTGAACGTTTCTTTTTTTGAGGTTCAACATCATTTTGACCGACATCGAACTGGGTCTCCGGAACTTCTTCGTCATCTAAATCAACCACTAGATGGAATACAAACAAAGTTAAAAAAAAAAACATATTCTTTACAAAAAAATATCTAAAAAAATTTATACCATTTTGTTGTCTCGATCCTCCAACGTTTTGAAAACCACCGGGTTGTTGTGTGTTCCAAGTGGTGAACCCCATATGTTGCGGTATCGTCGTATTGTTGTAGTATACTTGCGGTGTAGGGCTAGCAACGTGCATATTATTGAAATAGGCATAAAAAGCGGGGTTATTTAAAACGTTTGGGTCCGCCAGATCGGGTTGTGGATTGGAAGATTGTGTATTTTGGTTGAAAGGAGGGATGTTGTGGGGATACAATTTGATGAGTTGATAGAAGATTGGTATAAATTTTGATGAGTTGAGAGAAGATTGTGGTAAAAATGTGTTTGATATGGGGTATTATTTATAAAGGTTGGATTATTTAAAAAAAAAAGTTTGGCCAACATATCCGTTGGCAACGGATATATTTGAAAAAGTTGGGCGACTTGGTTGAGACGGGCAGGAGGGGGACGCCACCCAAGACGCCTCCGGGGGCGGTGTTCCTGGCGACCTGGGGCGATCTGGGGGTGGGAGTCGCCCCACTCCCCTCAGTCTTATATGTGGGTTTATACAATTTACTTGGGCTTATAAATAGTCAACAGGGCTAACTCAACTGTGGGCTTAGTAGTAGCACTAGCATTAGCCGGTTCTCTCAAATGAACTAACCGAAGTAAATAAATCTCAATTAAATGATCAAATCTAACTTAAACAGTAAGAAAACCAACGCTATCCAATATGCAAGCCGTACAGAGGAGCGGGGAGCTGAGGTGGCAGCAGGGGGCAACGGGGAACACCACGCCACACCCTTCATTTTCTCAAAAATGGCTCACCGGCGGTCTTTACCCTCCTGCGCTACATTCAATTACTCATCTCCATGTGACACCTCATACTATCATTTAGTACTATCACTGTTAATTTATTTTTTAGAGTAAAATGCATGGATAGTCCCTGTGGTTTGGTAAAATTTCATCCTTAGTCCTCAACTTTTGAAAATTACACCCGTGCTCCCTGTGGTTTGACAGTTTGTTACTCGGATAGTCCTTGGAGTGGATGGAGGTTAGTTTTCTCCGTTAAGTCCATGTAAAATTACAAAATTACCCTTGCTTTTATTAAAATATAAAAAATAATTCACGTACACACACATAAATATAAACATAGACCAGATTTTTTTTCCACCATGGCTCTCTCTTTCTCTCTCTGGCAAACCCCCATCACCACCTGCCGCCACCAGCACCACCACCTGCCACCACCCACCCCCCACAACACCACCACCCGGTTGCCGATTTCGGTAATTTTCCGACGACGAAGAAGAAAGGTGAAAAAGTGAAAAAAGTTGATAAAACTGCAAAAGTCTCCGGTGCCGACGATGATGGTGAGCTGACGTCAGTAACCGATGAGATTAAGTCTGCAAACAAAGGAAGTAACCCTTTCCGATCATATCTATGGCATAAAAAAGATAACGTCGGTGTATTCGCTAACGTGAGCGGATTGAGCAGAAACGCGTGATTAGGGTTTGCTGTTATAGAATTTTGTATATAAATTAAATAATTTGATGATTTCGAGTGTTTTTTGTGTTGGTAGAATTAGTGAAACGACGTCGCCGGGGAATTTGCCGGCGGGCGGTGTTTGTGGTGGGGTAGAAGTGGCTTTAGTGGAAAGTTAAAGGGTGGAAAAAAAATCTGGTCTATGTTTATATTTATGAGTGTGTATGTGAATTATTTTTTATATTTTAATAAAAGCAAGGGTAATTTTGTAATTTCACATGGACTTAACGGAGAAAACTAACCCCCATCTACTCCAGGGACTATCCGAGTAACAAATTGTCAAACCACAGGGAGCACGGGTGTAATTTCCAAAAGTTAGGGACTAAGAGTGAAATTTTACCAAACCACAGGGACTATCCGTGCATTTTACTCTATTTTTTATTTTCTAATAGTATTTTATATTTCATTTAATTCGGTTTTTCTCTAATGACTTGTGTTTGTTAATCTTAAGAAAAAAACTAGATGCACAACAGTATTTCTTGTCAGAGTTTTTTCGTGGAACAAATCAATGTTTGGGTGTGGGATAACCATTTAGACCCGCAAATGGCCCGTAGGAAATTGGCGTGAGTTTTTCATTTAACCCATAAGCATTCTAAGTTTCTAATCATGACTGATAAGGGTATACGGGGTGCCTTCGGCAACCCCCATCGGTGACCCAAAATCCCGAGCGGGGATGCACCGCCATCACTGCGGTGACCAAGAGAGAGGGGGTGAAATCGGTGGCGGCTCACCGAAGAGAGAGGGAGGAGAGAGAGAGGGGCGGTCCAATCAATGCTTTTCTTTTTTTTTTTTTTTTTTTTTTTTTTTTTTTAAAAACCAATTCACCTAAGAGGGGAGTGCCGCCATCAATTTAGGGTGTTAGGGGAGTTTAAGAGGGGAGTTGACGTGGCACACGAGGATTGGTTGGGCGTAAGAGAGGGGACTCACCTCTTAGGTGAGCACCCCTTACACCCTAACACAACGAAACCCAACAAATAGTGGTAATTCCCCGGATACCTGACTACCTGGTCTCCTCTCATGAGAATGATGTCCTAAACAACCCCTTTTTTGGATCGACCCATTTTGACCTGTCACCTGGCCCGACCCACGCATTTTGCCAGGTGTAATTCTCATTCTGGTTTCATCATGTGGGTTTGGTTAACCACTAGACTAGGCCTTTCATAGGTTTTACAAACTAATAAAAATAATGCTCTCTTTTTGTGTGTTTTGGAAGTATAGTACTATGGTTAGTTGGGTACCCTGGATTCATATGGAGGAAAAAATTATAATCCGGGTTAGCGTACCGGGGAAACCACGTTTTTAAAAGACACAAAAACTACATCACCTTTTATAATCTGTTAAAGATGTTTGCATTATTAAATAATAGCCTTATGGCATTGCTCTATTTTATTTCCTTCTTTTATGAACAAAACCTAGACAGAGAGTTTATTTAAAGAAAATAGGTCTTACATATTTTTTAGTTAAACACACTAGAATCCTATTATCAATTTTATAACGTGTCAAACTTTACTCCTTTACAAAAGTATATCTACAACCAAAAACATTGTAGTTTTATACCATATAGGCATATACCACTAAGTTTGATGTTTTGTACCAAAAAGTTGTCAAGATGAATTATCTCTTATTGGGACACAAAGGTTCGATCCTTGAGAGGTTTATAGTATTTAAGGGTAAAAAAGCTTTTTAAAAAATATTTAAACAATTATTACCCATTGCTAATTGATATATACATGAGTAAATGTGTTTAACCCCAAAACAATATCCTGGTGCACCTACCCCGTCACTGGGGTACGGTATGCCGCTACACCAATATTTGTCCTATAACAACCCCCTATGGGCGTATGGACCTAATACACGACATGTGGTATGCTACTTACAAGCAACTTTGAGTATGATTTACCTTCAAACACCTTTCCAACTTACCTACAACAAAGGTAACACAATATACAACAATTTACTCTCTGGCCCAACTCCACAAAATCCTTTGCAAACCCCTGGCACAACAACGTCCTCCCAACCAAACCCACCCTAAGCCCAACAACCTATTCCTGCACCGACAACCCACCATCATCGACAACCCAACCTCTGCCAAACCAATTTCCTGACCCTGATCCAACCGTCCATCTCATGCCTAACCCAACCCCAACCACCTCTCCTACCTCCTACAACTCTCACCCAATGACTACAAGGGCCAAGGATGGAATCTTCAAACCAAAATACCAAGCCGATCTTGACACTCTGAACACCCATGCTCTTCATGCTACCTTACACGCTATTACGGAGCCACGTGGTTTTAAAATGACAACCAAAGACCCAAAATGGATGGCACCAATGGTCGAAGAAATTGACGTGTTACATCAAAACAATACGTGGACGTTGGTTCCACGACCTTCCTCAACAAATATTGTTTGTTCCAAATGGGTTTTTCGTGTCAAATATCACTCGAATGGGACTATTGAACGATACAAAGCTCGTTTAGTTGCTCAGGGCTTTACACAAATTCCAGGTTTGGATTATTCCTTTACTTTCCGTCCCGTGGTCAAAGCATCAACTGTAAGGATTGTTTTATCCCTTGCTGTTCTCAATAACCGAAAGTTACATCAACTTGAGTCAAGAATGCCTTCTTAAATGGCAATCTCACTGAACTCGTCTTTATGGAGCAGCCGACCCGCTTTGTTAACTCCAAATACCCGAATCATGTGTGCAAGTTATCCAGGGCGCTTTATGGTTTAAAGCAAGCTCTTCGTGCTTGGTTTCAACGTTTAAGCACGTTGCTTACTTCTTATGGTTTTATATGCAGTCACGCAGACACCTCTCTTTTTGTTTTTCGTAAAGACTCATGCATCCTGTATCTTCTAGTCTATGTTGATGATCTTATACAAACAGGTAATGATGAAAAACTGATCGGCATGTTTATTAATCATCTTGATCGTGAATTTGCTATCAAGGATCTTGGGTGTAACACCCCAAAAAATTATGGTAAATGATAAATAAAGAATTTAACTTAGTTAATGGAAAGATTTGATTTAAAGATAACTAGTTAAATAAAAGGCTTAAATTAAATACTCCCTCAAGTGGGAGGACTAAAGATGTAATTAGTTAGTAAAAAGGGTTAAATAAGAAAAAAACTCACAATAAACACACACAGTACGTGTGTATCGATCAGGAGCCAAGAAAGAGCAAGGGTTCACCCTTGTTCTCATCAAATTCATCAAATTAACAAAGAAGAATCAATGTTTATCAGTTGCATGTGGTGAAAACTCGATCAATCACCCATACCTAATCAAGTGGTAAGTTGAATTACTAGATTTGGTGAATTGTAGAAGAAGGGTATTGACCCAATCATGAAATTGTAATATGATTTGTGTTGTTTAGATGTTAAGGATGCTCCCTAGGGTAGAAATCATGCTTAAATTTGGTTAATTGAGAGAAAGTTTCTATAAACCCACTTTATGAAAGTTATGTTATGAATGTGAAGATTTTAGGAGTGATAAATGTATGTAATTGACATGTAATTCAGCTTGTAGTACCCAAATGCTAGATAAATTGATGAAGATTAAAGGAATCGAAAGAATTAGATTGTCTAGTGATGACATATAGGATGATATAGCAAATCATGCTTAAAATGCTTGTACACTATGCTTTATTAATGTGATGCACACTAGGTGTTTGATGAAATGCTTGAAAGAGTAATTATGTGTAAATTGAAGTGTGATGGAATGAAAGTTAGGGTACTAAACGGATGAATGAATATGTTGATTTAGGTGTGAAGGAAGAAGGTTCGAATTCTAAGAAATCGGAAGGATCACAAGACCGAGGTATGTTTCGTTGCATACAAATATCTTATTTATAATCTTGTTACAACATCATAACTAGATATTGTTAAAATGTTAAAGTGATTAGAACTAACTAGCAAATCCCTTGCGGGTTTGGCTTTATGAGGATCGTGATAAGTTATGCGAGTCGACCGGTTCTAGTGAACAAGTCGCTCATGAATAAGCTTCCATCCGTTTTGAACGGATGGTATCGTATGCTATGTTAAATGCTAGAAGCTTAATCCATTGTACGGATAGGATGAAGAATTTATGTTATAAGCAATCATCCCGGGTAAACGGGTTGGATGTGTATGCTTAACTCTCGTTGAGAGTGTTTATGCTAAACCCAAGAATTTGGGTAGTCGAATGCGTAAGCAAGGTGAAAGCTCATATTCGGATGGAACTAAAACGAAAGTGTTATAGATTATCACGTATGATGACTAACTTGTAAAACCTTGTTGTTGAATGTAGGTAAATCCTCACTTTAGGCGATCCGGAGCATGGAGCGAGCACATGTCTAAGCCTTGTTATACCGAACGCTTCCGCTAGTTAAAATGCATACTTTTGGGTCTATGTCTTGTTATTTGGTTTTATCTTGTTAGAAGTCTTAAACTTGAAAACTTGTTGTTCTTGTTTTGGGTAGTTTAACGTAACTAGGGTCGTTGATGGATGATGTTTTATTTTATGTAAAAACAGGGGGTATGTTTGTTTTACAAACGGGTCATGCCCAAATTTTGTTAAAAAGTTTATAAACAATGTTAATTACAAGGTCTAGATTTCGATAAGTTGTTGTTTTTATTAATATGAATAAGCGGTCGTAACAAGTTGGTATCAGAGCCAAGGTTTGAGGGATTCGAGCGTTAAATGCGATGCTTGAACTCAAACCGATGGCTCGTTCGAAAGAGTGCTCGCTCCAAGATCGCCAAAGAGGTAAAATTTTAAACACTCGTTTAATATGAACATGTATAATGCACTACGGTTAAGGAGTTAAGATTTTGTTATGTTATGAAGCGTTAATATGAGCTAAATGAGAAATCCCGAGACCCGGGAAGCTGAAAACGGACTCGGAAAGTAGTCGGAACAGTCAAAAAACAACCTGCAGCGTTTTGTTAAACGAGAGCCCGTCGCCGACGGGTTAACCCCCCGTCGCCGACGGCCCACCTTTGTCCGACGCTTAAACTTACTGCCGATGGGATTTTGTGTCCGACGACCACTTTTAAGAGCCCGTCGCCGACGGGCATACAAGCCGTCGCCGACGGCTCACGTAAAGATCAGTTTGCTGAAATTTTTTTTGTTTTCATATTTTGTGTTCCGGGTTGTCCGAAAGCTTATTTCATGGATACGTAGTGTCCATATAAGGTCTAATAAGTGCATGTAATCACGAATTGTGATCATAACAAGAATGGATTCGTAAGAATCAAAAGAGTTTAAGCAAATAACATGAAATGGATTAAGTGAATGATGATTAATGAGTAATGATAAACGGAAAGTTTGTGATTAATATTAAACGAAAGCATGATAATGTGTAGATGGCTGATGCAAGAAACGTTAATGATGACGATGATACTGCTCGTCAAGAAGCAATGTACAATAAAGTTATGGAAGTGGCAGAAGGGGTTATGCAAGCTAATCTTCCACAATTAGCTCAAGAAGTAGAAAGTCAGGTGTTGGGAGTTGTAGATGCCATGATGACTAGCAAGATAGAAGAACTGAAAGAACTGATAGAGGGATCTAAAAACAAAAGCAAAGAAAGACGGTGCACATATAAAGACTTCATGGCATGTCATCCCGCAACGTATGATGGAAAAATTGACCCGATCGCATGTCAAAGATGGATTTCCAACATTGAAGCGGTATTTATTCGAAGTCGTTGTGATAATGAAGATAAGGTGATGTTCGCTACGGGCCAACTCACTTTACAGGCAAAAGATTGGTGGGATGCACACAGTAAAGAAATAGGGGAGGATCGATTACAAGAGATGACTTGGCAAGAATTCAAGGAACCCTTTATGAGGTATCATTGCCCTCAGTCGGCTATCGATAAGATCCAAGAGGATTTCTTGCGCCTTCGACAGAAAAACGAGACGATAAACGAAATATCAAATACCTTCTTGGATAAGATGAAGTTCTGTGGGGATTTTGTGAAGACTGAAAGGATGAAGATCAATCGCTTTTATGGGGTTTTAAAAGCGGAATTTAGGGAGTTCATTACTCCCTCGAAATGTGAAACTCTAGATGAGCTCATCAATCTGGCACGGGATAGAGAAATCGAAATTAAGAGGCAAGAAGAACGTGGGGAAAAGAGGTCAAGCGAGAAGGGAGCAAGTTCGAGTCCATCCAAAAAGGGGAGGTATCAAGATCAAGGAAGGAAAGATAAATCGAAAGGTGGTATTCCTCCTTGTAAGACTTGTGGAAAGCTTCATACCGGGGAGTGTTTGTTAGGCAAGAAGGGGTGCTACAAGTGTGGTAAGGAAGGACACTCGTCTTTTCAATGTCCAGATAACTCGAAGACTTGTTTCAACTGTTTTGGAAAGGGGCATGTTAAGTCGGAGTGTCCAAAACTCCAACAAGGATCAAAGAAGGAGGGAAAGAATGAAGAAAGCTCTAAAGCGAAAGGGAGGATGTTTCAAATCACTTCCGAAGAAGCTAAGTCTCATCCGAATGTGGTTTCAGGTATCTTTTTACTCAACTCCATACCGGTTTATGTATTGTTTGATACTGGGGCCACTATGTCGTTTATTTCAAATGAAATCATACAACATCCTTCATTTAAGATCGAACGAATGCCGATGCCTTTAGAAGTAGAGATAGCTGATAGTAAGATTTATATGCTGCATGAGATTTGTAAAAATTGCAAATTTACAATAGAAGATGAAGAATTTGATATCGACCTCATACCTATGGTTCTGGGGGAATTCAAAATGATAGTGGGTATGGATTGGATGGCCCGACACCAAGCGGGAATTAATTGTGAAACCAAAACGGTACATGTTCAGTCCCCAAGTGGAAAACGAATAACTATACAAGGAGAGAGGAGGATGGAAGCGAAACTTTGTACCCTCGTTCAAGCCGCGAAGTATACACTTAACGGGGGTAAGGCATACCTAGCTTATGTGGTAGATACTCAACGAGATTTTCTGAAGCTTGAAGATGTAGAGATCGTGAATGAATTTCCGGATGTGTTTCCGGATGACTTGCCGGGACTTCCTCCCGAAAGAGAAATAGAGTTTCGCATTGAATTGAATCCGGTTGCGAAGCCGGTTGCGAAGGCTCCTTATAGATTGGCTCCCACCGAGATGCGGGAGCTAATGACACAATTACAAGACCTGTTAGACAAGGGCTTTATACGTCCGAGTGTGTCACCTTGGGGAGCGCCTGTCTTATTTGTTAAGAAGAAAGACGGGTCAATGCGCATGTGCATCGACTACAGAGAATTAAACAAGCTAACTATCAAGAACCGCTACCCTTTACCAAGAATTGACGATCTTTTTGATCAACTGCAAGGGGCGAGTTGGTTCTCCAAGATAGATTTGCGTTCGGGGTACCATCAAGTTAGGGTACGAGAAGAAGATGTTCCGAAAACCGCGTTCAGAACCCGTTATGGGCATTATGAATTTTTAGTCATGTCTTTCGGGTTGACGAATGCGCCGGCTGCGTTTATGGATCTTATGAACCGGGTATGTCGTCCCATGTTAGATAAATCTGTGATCGTGTTCATAGATGATATTCTAGTCTACTCGCGAAGCAAGGCCGAACATGCAAGACACTTGCGTGAAGTACTTGAAGTTCTCCGTAAAGAGAAACTTTACGCAAAATTTTCAAAATGCGCCTTTTGGCTCAGAGAGGTACAGTTTCTGGGCCATGTGATCAATTCGGAGGGTGTCCTAGTAGATCCATCAAAGATCGATGCTGTAATGAAATGGGTTCCTCCGAAGAACCAGACTGAAATAAGAAGTTTTCTAGGCCTTGCGGGATATTACAGGAGGTTCATACAGGATTTTTCAAAGATAGCTTTGCCTTTAACAAAGCTGACGAGGAAGAAAGAGAAGTTCGTGTGGGGTAAAGAACAGGAGGAAGCCTTCCGAGTATGAAAAGAGAAATTATCATGTCCACCGGTTTTGACATTACCGGATGGGACTGAAGACCTGGTGGTCTATTCAGACGCGTCACATCAAGGTTTAGGTTGCGTTTTGATGCAACGGGGGAGAGTTATCGCATATGCTTCACGGCAACTGAAGCTGCATGAAGTAAACTACCCAACACACGATTTGGAATTGGCAGCGGTAGTATTTGCCTTAAAAATTTGGAGGCATTATCTATATGGCGTGAAGTGCACAATTTATTCGGATCACAAAAGCCTTAAATATTTCTTTGAGCAGAAAGACTTGAATATGAGGCAACGGAGGTGGTTAGAACTTATCAAAGACTATGATTGTGATATCCTTTATCACCCGGGAAAAGCGAATGTAGTAGCCGACGCGTTAAGCCGAAAGGAATATCCGCCTCCCATTCGAGTAAAATCCATGAAGATGATAGTTACACCGCGATTACTCGAGATGATACGTGATTCCCAAATAAAATCACTCGCAGCTGAAGATGACAAGAAAGAAAGATTGAAAGGAGTAACCGACAAGTTAGAAGAAAATTCGATCGGGCTCAAAACGAGATTTGGCCGAATCTGGATACCCCGCTTCTGCGAAGTCAAGACTGCGTTACTTGAAGAAGCTCATAAGTCACGATATTCGGTTCACCCCGGGGCTACAAAGATGTATCAGGATTTGAAGATCAACTATTGGTGGCCGGGCATGAAACGTGATATCGTTAAGTATGTCGCGAAATGCTTAACATGTTCCCAAGTGAAAGCAGAGCATCAAAAACCATACGGGGAGTTGCAGCCCTTAGAGATTCCGGTATGGAAGTGGGAGGAACTAACAATGGATTTGGTAACTAAGCTTCCTAGAACGAAAAAGGGGCACGATACAATATGGGTAATCGTAGATCGGCTTACGAAAAGCGCTCATTTTCTACCTATCAAAGAGGCTTACTCCTCCGAGATAATGGCAGAAATATATATGAATGAAATCATATCTCGACACGGTGTGCCTGTGTCAATCGTTTCGGACCGGGACACCCGATTTACCTCACGTTACTGGCGAAAGTTTCACGAGAGCGTGGGCACGAGGTTACACATAAGCACCGCCTACCACCCTCAGACTGACGGCCAGTCAGAAAGAACCATTCAAACCCTTATCGATATGCTGAGAGCGTGTGCATTAGACTTTGGGGGAAGCTGGGCTGACCATCTACCCCTGGTGGAGTTCTCTTATAATAATAGTTACCATAGTGGCCTTAAAATGGCTCCATATGAACTCCTGTACGGAAGAAAATGTAGAACTCCCGTATGTTGGGGTGAAGTGGGACAAAGAGAGCTTGCGCCAAGTGATCTAATAGCAGTAACAAATGAAAAGATAAAATTGGTAAGAGCGCGACTGAAAGCGGCCCAGGATCGGCAAAAAGTTTACGCGAAAAAAAAAGACGACCTATTGAATTTCAAGTCGGAGATTTCGCTCTGTTGAAAGTGTCCCCATGGAAGGGTATAATCCGTTTTCGCAAGCGGGGCAAATTAGGTCCTCGATATATTGGACCGTTCAAAGTCTTGGCTCGAGTTGGAAAAGTCGCATATCGATTAGAACTACCGCCTACTCTAGACGGGATTCATAATACCTTCCACGTGTCACAGTTGAGGAAGAGTCCTACGGACGAAACAGCACTAGTCCCACTCGATGATATTGAGTTGGACGAGGGATTGAACTATGTCGAAAGACCCGTAGCCATTAAAGACTTCAAAGTAAAGAATCTCCGCAACAAAACGGTTAAACAAGTGTTGGTTCAATGGCAACACCGAAAAGGGTCGGATCTCACTTGGGAAGCAGAAGATGAAATGAGGAAACACTATCCTTTTCTTTTCGGTATGTCGATATTTAAATTTGTCATATGATCAGGTTTCGGGGACGAAACCTCTTTTAAGGGGGGGTAGACTTGTAACACCCCAAAAAATTATGGTAAATGATAAATAAAGAATTTAACTTAGTTAATGGAAAGATTTGATTTAAAGATAACTAGTTAAATAAAAGGCTTAAATTAAATACTCCCTCAAGTGGGAGGACTAAAGATGTAATTAGTTAGTAAAAAGGGTTAAATAAGAAAAAAACTCACAATAAACACACACAGTACGTGTGTATCGATCAGGAGCCAAGAAAGAGCAAGGGTTCACCCTTGTTCTCATCAAATTCATCAAATTAACAAAGAAGAATCAATGTTTATCAGTTGCATGTGGTGAAAACTCGATCAATCACCCATACCTAATCAAGTGGTAAGTTGAATTACTAGATTTGGTGAATTGTAGAAGAAGGGTATTGACCCAATCATGAAATTGTAATATGATTTGTGTTGTTTAGATGTTAAGGATGCTCCCTAGGGTAGAAATCATGCTTAAATTTGGTTAATTGAGAGAAAGTTTCTATAAACCCACTTTATGAAAGTTATGTTATGAATGTGAAGATTTTAGGAGTGATAAATGTATGTAATTGACATGTAATTCAGCTTGTAGTACCCAAATGCTAGATAAATTGATGAAGATTAAAGGAATCGAAAGAATTAGATTGTCTAGTGATGACATATAGGATGATATAGCAAATCATGCTTAAAATGCTTGTACACTATGCTTTATTAATGTGATGCACACTAGGTGTTTGATGAAATGCTTGAAAGAGTAATTATGTGTAAATTGAAGTGTGATGGAATGAAAGTTAGGGTACTAAACGGATGAATGAATATGTTGATTTAGGTGTGAAGGAAGAAGGTTCGAATTCTAAGAAATCGGAAGGATCACAAGACCGAGGTATGTTTCGTTGCATACAAATATCTTATTTATAATCTTGTTACAACATCATAACTAGATATTGTTAAAATGTTAAAGTGATTAGAACTAACTAGCAAATCCCTTGCGGGTTTGGCTTTATGAGGATCGTGATAAGTTATGCGAGTCGACCGGTTCTAGTGAACAAGTCGCTCATGAATAAGCTTCCATCCGTTTTGAACGGATGGTATCGTATGCTATGTTAAATGCTAGAAGCTTAATCCGTTGTACGGATAGGATGAAGAATTTATGTTATAAGCAATCATCCCGGGTAAACGGGTTGGATGTGTATGCTTAACTCTCGTTGAGAGTGTTTATGCTAAACCCAAGAATTTGGGTAGTCGAATGCGTAAGCAAGGTGAAAGCTCATATTCGGATGGAACTAAAACGAAAGTGTTATAGATTATCACGTATGATGACTAACTTGTAAAACCTTGTTGTTGAATGTAGGTAAATCCTCACTTTAGGCGATCCGGAGCATGGAGCGAGCACATGTCTAAGCCTTGTTATACCGAACGCTTCCGCTAGTTAAAATGCATACTTTTGGGTCTATGTCTTGTTATTTGGTTTTATCTTGTTAGAAGTCTTAAACTTGAAAACTTGTTGTTCTTGTTTTGGGTAGTTTAACGTAACTAGGGTCGTTGATGGATGATGTTTTATTTTATGTAAAAACAGGGGGTATGTTTGTTTTACAAACGGGTCATGCCCAAATTTTGTTAAAAAGTTTATAAACAATGTTAATTACAAGGTCTAGATTTCGATAAGTTGTTGTTTTTATTAATATGAATAAGCGGTCGTAACATTGGGGGCTTAATTTATTTTTGGGTCTTGAAGTAGCCTACACTTCTTCTGGTTTGTTTCTTACACAGACCAAATATGCCAAAGATATTCTTCTACGGGCGAATTTATATGATGATAAACCTGTTAGTACTCCTCTCTCTCCTCATGAATCCTTCACGGTTGATGGTGTTGCATATTCTGACCCTACGCTTTATCGCTCTGTAGTTGGTGCTTTGCAATACTTAACTATTACCAGGCCTGGCTTATCATATGTTGTCAACCAACTATCTCAGTTTCTTCAAAAACCCAACCATTGATCATTTTCAGGTTGTTAAACATTACTACGGTATGTTAAAGGCACCCTTTAGTTTGGTCTAACTTACACTCGTCCTCATGCTTGCTCTGTTATTGGCTACTCTGATGCTGATTGGGCCCGTTGCCTGGATATAAGACGTTCTACCTATGGCTATTCTATATTTCTTGGTGGAAATCTTGTCTCATGGAGAGCTAAAAAGCAACCAACAGTTTCAAGATCAAGTTGTGAATCTGAATATCGTGCTATGGCTAATACTACTGCAGAAATTGTATGGATTACCCACTTGTTATGAGAACTGCATGCTTTACCTCCTGGTCGCCCGACCCTTTTATGTGACAATAAAAGTGCCTTGTTCATGACCCAAAATCCAGTTTCACACAAGCGTGCAAAACACTTTGATTTGGATTATCACTTTATTCGTGAACTGGTGAATTCTGACAAACTTTATACAAAGTTTGTTCCAACCAATCTTTAGGTGGCTGACATCTTTACAAAAAGTCTTCCGCGTGCTCAGTTTGAAGTTTTTCGCTCAATGTTTCGTCTTGGACTGTAACACCCCAAAAAATTATGGTAAATGATAAATAAAGAATTTAACTTAGTTAATGGAAAGATTTGATTTAAAGATAACTAGTTAAATAAAAGGCTTAAATTAAATACTCCCTCAAGTGGGAGGACTAAAGATGTAATTAGTTAGTAAAAAGGGTTAAATAAGAAAAAAACTCACAATAAACACACACAGTACGTGTGTATCGATCAGGAGCCAAGAAAGAGCAAGGGTTCACCCTTGTTCTCATCAAATTCATCAAATTAACAAAGAAGAATCAATGTTTATCAGTTGCATGTGGTGAAAACTCGATCAATCACCCATACCTAATCAAGTGGTAAGTTGAATTACTAGATTTGGTGAATTGTAGAAGAAGGGTATTGACCCAATCATGAAATTGTAATATGATTTGTGTTGTTTAGATGTTAAGGATGCTCCCTAGGGTAGAAATCATGCTTAAATTTGGTTAATTGAGAGAAAGTTTCTATAACCCCACTTTATGAAAGTTATGTTATGAATGTGAAGATTTTAGGAGTGATAAATGTATGTAATTGACATGTAATTCAGCTTGTAGTACCCAAATGCTAGATAAATTGATGAAGATTAAAGGAATCGAAAGAATTAGATTGTCTAGTGATGACATATAGGATGATATAGCAAATCATGCTTAAAATGCTTGTACACTATGCTTTATTAATGTGATGCACACTAGGTGTTTGATGAAATGCTTGAAAGAGTAATTATGTGTAAATTGAAGTGTGATGGAATGAAAGTTAGGGTACTAAACGGATGAATGAATATGTTGATTTAGGTGTGAAGGAAGAAGGTTCGAATTCTAAGAAATCGGAAGGATCACAAGACCGAGGTATGTTTCGTTGCATACAAATATCTTATTTATAATCTTGTTACAACATCATAACTAGATATTGTTAAAATGTTAAAGTGATTAGAACTAACTAGCAAATCCCTTGCGGGTTTGGCTTTATGAGGATCGTGATAAGTTATGCGAGTCGACCGGTTCTAGTGAACAAGTCGCTCATGAATAAGCTTCCATCCGTTTTGAACGGATGGTATCGTATGCTATGTTAAATGCTAGAAGCTTAATCCGTTGTACGGATAGGATGAAGAATTTATGTTATAAGCAATCATCCCGGGTAAACGGGTTGGATGTGTATGCTTAACTCTCGTTGAGAGTGTTTATGCTAAACCCAAGAATTTGGGTAGTCGAATGCGTAAGCAAGGTGAAAGCTCATATTCGGATGGAACTAAAACGAAAGTGTTATAGATTATCACGTATGATGACTAACTTGTAAAACCTTGTTGTTGAATGTAGGTAAATCCTCACTTTAGGCGATCCGGAGCATGGAGCGAGCACATGTCTAAGCCTTGTTATACCGAACGCTTCCGCTAGTTAAAATGCATACTTTTGGGTCTATGTCTTGTTATTTGGTTTTATCTTGTTAGAAGTCTTAAACTTGAAAACTTGTTGTTCTTGTTTTGGGTAGTTTAACGTAACTAGGGTCGTTGATGGATGATGTTTTATTTTATGTAAAAACAGGGGGTATGTTTGTTTTACAAACGGGTCATGCCCAAATTTTGTTAAAAAGTTTATAAACAATGTTAATTACAAGGTCTAGATTTCGATAAGTTGTTGTTTTTATTAATATGAATAAGCGGTCGTAACATTGGGGGCTTAATTTATTTTTGGGTCTTGAAGTAGCCTACACTTCTTCTGGTTTGTTTCTTACACAGACCAAATATGCCAAAGATATTCTTCTACGGGCGAATTTATATGATGATAAACCTGTTAGTACTCCTCTCTCTCCTCATGAATCCTTCACGGTTGATGGTGTTGCATATTCTGACCCTACGCTTTATCGCTCTGTAGTTGGTGCTTTGCAATACTTAACTATTACCAGGCCTGGCTTATCATATGTTGTCAACCAACTATCTCAGTTTCTTCAAAAACCCAACCATTGATCATTTTCAGGTTGTTAAACATTACTACGGTATGTTAAAGGCACCCTTTAGTTTGGTCTAACTTACACTCGTCCTCATGCTTGCTCTGTTATTGGCTACTCTGATGCTGATTGGGCCCGTTGCCTGGATATAAGACGTTCTACCTATGGCTATTCTATATTTCTTGGTGGAAATCTTGTCTCATGGAGAGCTAAAAAGCAACCAACAGTTTCAAGATCAAGTTGTGAATCTGAATATCGTGCTATGGCTAATACTACTGCAGAAATTGTATGGATTACCCACTTGTTATGAGAACTGCATGCTTTACCTCCTGGTCGCCCGACCCTTTTATGTGACAATAAAAGTGCCTTGTTCATGACCCAAAATCCAGTTTCACACAAGCGTGCAAAACACTTTGATTTGGATTATCACTTTATTCGTGAACTGGTGAATTCTGACAAACTTTATACAAAGTTTGTTCCAACCAATCTTTAGGTGGCTGACATCTTTACAAAAAGTCTTCCGCGTGCTCAGTTTGAAGTTTTTCGCTCAATGTTTCGTCTTGGACTGTAACACCCCAAAAAATTATGGTAAATGATAAATAAAGAATTTAACTTAGTTAATGGAAAGATTTGATTTAAAGATAACTAGTTAAATAAAAGGCTTAAATTAAATACTCCCTCAAGTGGGAGGACTAAAGATGTAATTAGTTAGTAAAAAGGGTTAAATAAGAAAAAAACTCACAATAAACACACACAGTACGTGTGTATCGATCAGGAGCCAAGAAAGAGCAAGGGTTCACCCTTGTTCTCATCAAATTCATCAAATTAACAAAGAAGAATCAATGTTTATCAGTTGCATGTGGTGAAAACTCGATCAATCACCCATACCTAATCAAGTGGTAAGTTGAATTACTAGATTTGGTGAATTGTAGAAGAAGGGTATTGACCCAATCATGAAATTGTAATATGATTTGTGTTGTTTAGATGTTAAGGATGCTCCCTAGGGTAGAAATCATGCTTAAATTTGGTTAATTGAGAGAAAGTTTCTATAACCCCACTTTATGAAAGTTATGTTATGAATGTGAAGATTTTAGGAGTGATAAATGTATGTAATTGACATGTAATTCAGCTTGTAGTACCCAAATGCTAGATAAATTGATGAAGATTAAAGGAATCGAAAGAATTAGATTGTCTAGTGATGACATATAGGATGATATAGCAAATCATGCTTAAAATGCTTGTACACTATGCTTTATTAATGTGATGCACACTAGGTGTTTGATGAAATGCTTGAAAGAGTAATTATGTGTAAATTGAAGTGTGATGGAATGAAAGTTAGGGTACTAAACGGATGAATGAATATGTTGATTTAGGTGTGAAGGAAGAAGGTTCGAATTCTAAGAAATCGGAAGGATCACAAGACCGAGGTATGTTTCGTTGCATACAAATATCTTATTTATAATCTTGTTACAACATCATAACTAGATATTGTTAAAATGTTAAAGTGATTAGAACTAACTAGCAAATCCCTTGCGGGTTTGGCTTTATGAGGATCGTGATAAGTTATGCGAGTCGACCGGTTCTAGTGAACAAGTCGCTCATGAATAAGCTTCCATCCGTTTTGAACGGATGGTATCGTATGCTATGTTAAATGCTAGAAGCTTAATCCGTTGTACGGATAGGATGAAGAATTTATGTTATAAGCAATCATCCCGGGTAAACGGGTTGGATGTGTATGCTTAACTCTCGTTGAGAGTGTTTATGCTAAACCCAAGAATTTGGGTAGTCGAATGCGTAAGCAAGGTGAAAGCTCATATTCGGATGGAACTAAAACGAAAGTGTTATAGATTATCACGTATGATGACTAACTTGTAAAACCTTGTTGTTGAATGTAGGTAAATCCTCACTTTAGGCGATCCGGAGCATGGAGCGAGCACATGTCTAAGCCTTGTTATACCGAACGCTTCCGCTAGTTAAAATGCATACTTTTGGGTCTATGTCTTGTTATTTGGTTTTATCTTGTTAGAAGTCTTAAACTTGAAAACTTGTTGTTCTTGTTTTGGGTAGTTTAACGTAACTAGGGTCGTTGATGGATGATGTTTTATTTTATGTAAAAACAGGGGGTATGTTTGTTTTACAAACGGGTCATGCCCAAATTTTGTTAAAAAGTTTATAAACAATGTTAATTACAAGGTCTAGATTTCGATAAGTTGTTGTTTTTATTAATATGAATAAGCGGTCGTAACAAGTTGGTATCAGAGCCAAGGTTTGAGGGATTCGAGCGTTAAATGCGATGCTTGAACTCAAACCGATGGCTCGTTCGAAAGAGTGCTCGCTCCAAGATCGCCAAAGAGGTAAAATTTTAAACACTCGTTTAATATGAACATGTATAATGCACTACGGTTAAGGAGTTAAGATTTTGTTATGTTATGAAGCGTTAATATGAGCTAAATGAGAAATCCCGAGACCCGGGAAGCTGAAAACGGACTCGGAAAGTAGTCGGAACAGTCAAAAAACAACCTGCAGCGTTTTGTTAAACGAGAGCCCGTCGCCGACGGGTTAACCCCCCGTCGCCGACGGCCCACCTTTGTCCGACGCTTAAACTTACTGCCGACGGGATTTTGTGTCCGACGGCCACTTTTAAGAGCCCGTCGCCGACGGGCATACAAGCCGTCGCCGACGGCTCACGTAAAGATCAGTTTGCTGAAATTTTTTTTGTTTTCATATTTTGTGTTCCGGGTTGTCCGAAAGCTTATTTCATGGATACGTAGTGTCCATATAAGGTCTAATAAGTGCATGTAATCACGAATTGTGATCATAACAAGAATGGATTCGTAAGAATCAAAAGAGTTTAAGCAAATAACATGAAATGGATTAAGTGAATGATGATTAATGAGTAATGATAAACGGAAAGTTTGTGATTAATATTAAACGAAAGCATGATAATGTGTAGATGGCTGATGCAAGAAACGTTAATGATGACGATGATACTGCTCGTCAAGAAGCAATGTACAATAAAGTTATGGAAGTGGCAGAAGGGGTTATGCAAGCTAATCTTCCACAATTAGCTCAAGAAGTAGAAAGTCGGGTGTTGGGAGTTGTAGATGCCATGATGACTAGCAAGATAGAAGAACTGAAAGAACTGATAGAGGGATCTAAAAACAAAAGCAAAGAAAGACGGTGCACGTATAAAGACTTCATGGCATGTCATCCCGCAACGTATGATGGAAAAATTGACCCGATCGCATGTCAATGATGGATTTCCAACATTGAAGCGGTATTTATTCGAAGTCGTTGTGATAATGAAGATAAGGTGATGTTCGCTACGGGCCAACTCACTTTACAGGCAAAAGATTGGTGGGATGCACACAGTAAAGAAATAGGGGAGGATCGATTACAAGAGATGACTTGGCAAGAATTCAAGGAACCCTTTATGAGGTATCATTGCCCTCAGTCGGCTATCGATAAGATCCAAGAGGATTTCTTGCGCCTTCGACAGAAAAACGAGACGATAAACGAAATATCAAATACCTTCTTGGATAAGATGAAGTTCTGTGGGGATTTTGTGAAGACTGAAAGGATGAAGATCAATCGCTTTTATGGGGTTTTAAAAGCGGAATTTAGGGAGTTCATTACTCCCTCGAAATGTGAAACTCTAGATGAGCTCATCAATCTGGCACGGGATAGAGAAATCGAAATTAAGAGGCAAGAAGAACGTGGGGAAAAGAGGTCAAGCGAGAAGGGAGCAAGTTCGAGTCCATCCAAAAAGGGGAGGTATCAAGATCAAGGAAGGAAAGATAAATCGAAAGGTGGTATTCCTCCTTGTAAGACTTGTGGAAAGCTTCATACCGGGGAGTGTTTGTTAGGCAAGAAGGGGTGCTACAAGTGTGGTAAGGAAGGACACTCGTCTTTTCAATGTCCAGATAACTCGAAGACTTGTTTCAATTGTTTTGGAAAGGGGCATGTTAAGTCGGAGTGTCCAAAACTCCAACAAGGATCAAAGAAGGAGGGAAAGAATGAAGAAAGCTCTAAAGCGAAAGGGAGGATGTTTCAAATCACTTCCGAAGAAGCTAAGTCTCATCCGAATGTGGTTTCAGGTATCTTTTTACTCAACTCCATACCGGTTTATGTATTGTTTGATACTGGGGCCACTATGTCGTTTATTTCAAATGAAATCATACAACATCCTTCATTTAAGATCGAACGAATGCCGATGCCTTTAGAAGTAGAGATAGCTGATAGTAAGATTTATATGCTGCATGAGATTTGTAAAAATTGCAAATTTACAATAGAAGATGAAGAATTTGATATCGACCTCATACCTATGGTTCTGGGGGAATTCAAAATGATAGTGGGTATGGATTGGATGGCCCGACACCAAGCGGGAATTAATTGTGAAACCAAAACGGTACATGTTCAGTCCCCAAGTGGAAAACGAATAACTATACAAGGAGAGAGGAGGATGGAAGCGAAACTTTGTACCCTCGTTCAAGCCGCGAAGTATACACTTAACGGGGGTAAGACATACCTAGCTTATGTGGTAGATACTCAACGAGATTTTCTGAAGCTTGAAGATGTAGAGATCGTGAATGAATTTCCGGATGTGTTTCCGGATGACTTGCCGGGACTTCCTCCCGAAAGAGAAATAGAGTTTCGCATTGAATTGAATCCGGTTGCGAAGCCGGTTGCGAAGGCTCCTTATAGATTGGCTCCCACCGAGATGCGGGAGCTAATGACACAATTACAAGACCTGTTAGACAAGGGCTTTATACGTCCGAGTGTGTCACCTTGGGGAGCGCCTGTCTTATTTGTTAAGAAGAAAGACGGGTCAATGCGCATGTGCATCGACTACAGAGAATTAAACAAGCTAACTATCAAGAACCGCTACCCTTTACCAAGAATTGACGATCTTTTTGATCAACTGCAAGGGGCGAGTTGGTTCTCCAAGATAGATTTGCGTTCGGGGTACCATCAAGTTAGGGTACGAGAAGAAGATGTTCCGAAAACCGCGTTCAGAACCCGTTATGGGCATTATGAATTTTTAGTCATGTCTTTCGGGTTGACGAATGCGCCGGCTGCGTTTATGGATCTTATGAACCGGGTATGTCGTCCCATGTTAGATAAATCTGTGATCGTGTTCATAGATGATATTCTAGTCTACTCGCGAAGCAAGGCCGAACATGCAAGACACTTGCGTGAAGTACTTGAAGTTCTCCGTAAAGAGAAACTTTACGCAAAATTTTCAAAATGCGCCTTTTGGCTCAGAGAGGTGCAGTTTCTGGGCCATGTGATCAATTCGGAGGGTGTCCTAGTAGATCCATCAAAGATCGATGCTGTAATGAAATGGGTTCCTCCGAAGAACCATACTGAAATAAGAAGTTTTCTAGGCCTTGCGGGATATTACAGGAGGTTCATACAGGATTTTTCAAAGATAGCTTTGCCTTTAACAAAGCTGACGAGGAAGAAAGAGAAGTTCGTGTGGGGTAAAGAACAGGAGGAAGCCTTCCGAGTATTAAAAGAGAAATTATCATGTCCACCGGTTTTGACATTACCGGATGGGACTGAAGACCTGGTGGTCTATTCAGACGCGTCACATCAAGGTTTAGGTTGCGTTTTGATGCAACGGGGGAGAGTTATCGCATATGCTTCACGGCAACTGAAGCTGCATGAAGTAAACTACCCAACACACGATTTGGAATTGGCAGCGGTAGTATTTGCCTTAAAAATTTGGAGGCATTATCTATATGGCGTGAAGTGCACAATTTATTCGGATCACAAAAGCCTTAAATATTTCTTTGAGCAGAAAGACTTGAATATGAGGCAACGGAGGTGGTTAGAACTTATCAAAGACTATGATTGTGATATCCTTTATCACCCGGGAAAAGCGAATGTAGTAGCCGACGCGTTAAGCCGAAAGGAATATCCGCCTCCCATTCGAGTAAAATCCATGAAGATGATAGTTACACCGCGATTACTCGAGATGATACGTGATTCCCAAATAAAATCACTCGCAGCTGAAGATGACAAGAAAGAAAGATTGAAAGGAGTAACCGACAAGTTAGAAGAAAATTCGATCGGGCTCAAAACGAGATTTGGCCGAATCTGGATACCCCGCTTCTGCGAAGTCAAGACTGCGTTACTTGAAGAAGCTCATAAGTCACGATATTCGGTTCACCCCGGGGCTACAAAGATGTATCAGGATTTGAAGATCAACTATTGGTGGCCGGGCATGAAACGTGATATCGTTAAGTATGTCGCGAAATGCTTAACATGTTCCCAAGTGAAAGCAGAGCATCAAAAACCATACGGGGAGTTGCAGCCCTTAGAGATTCCGGTATGGAAGTGGGAGGAACTAACAATGGATTTGGTAACTAAGCTTCCTAGAACGAAAAAGGGGCACGATACAATATGGGTAATCGTAGATCGGCTTACGAAAAGCGCTCATTTTCTACCTATCAAAGAGGCTTACTCCTCCGAGATAATGGCAGAAATATATATGAATGAAATCATATCTCGACACGGTGTGCCTGTGTCAATCGTTTCGGACCGGGACACCCGATTTACCTCACGTTACTGGCGAAAGTTTCACGAGAGCGTGGGCACGAGGTTACACATAAGCACCGCCTACCACCCTCAGACTGACGGCCAGTCAGAAAGAACCATTCAAACCCTTATCGATATGCTGAGAGCGTGTGCATTAGACTTTGGGGGAAGCTGGGCTGACCATCTACCCCTGGTGGAGTTCTCTTATAATAATAGTTACCATAGTGGCCTTAAAATGGCTCCATATGAACTCCTGTACGGAAGAAAATGTAGAACTCCCGTATGTTGGGGTGAAGTGGGACAAAGAGAGCTTGCGCCAAGTGATCTAATAGCAGTAACAAATGAAAAGATAAAATTGGTAAGAGCGCGACTGAAAGCGGCCCAGGATCGGCAAAAAGTTTACGCGAAAAAGAAAAGACGACCTATTGAATTTCAAGTCGGAGATTTCGCTCTGTTGAAAGTGTCCCCATGGAAGGGTATAATCCGTTTTCGCAAGCGGGGCAAATTAGGTCCTCGATATATTGGACCGTTCAAAGTCTTGGCTCGAGTTGGAAAAGTCGCATATCGATTAGAACTACCGCCTACTCTAGACGGGATTCATAATACCTTCCACGTGTCGCAGTTGAGGAAGAGTCCTACGGACGAAACAGCACTAGTACCACTCGATGATATTGAGTTGGACGAGGGATTGAACTATGTCGAAAGACCCGTAGCCATTAAAGACTTCAAAGTAAAGAATCTCCGCAACAAAACGGTTAAACAAGTGTTGGTTCAATGGCAACACCGAAAAGGGTCGGATCTCACTTGGGAAGCAGAAGATGAAATGAGGAAACACTATCCTTTTCTTTTCGGTATGTCGATATTTAAATTTGTCATATGATCAGGTTTCGGGGACGAAACCTCTTTTAAGGGGGGTAGACTTGTAACACCCCAAAAAATTATGGTAAATGATAAATAAAGAATTTAACTTAGTTAATGGAAAGATTTGATTTAAAGATAACTAGTTAAATAAAAGGCTTAAATTAAATACTCCCTCAAGTGGGAGGACTAAAGATGTAATTAGTTAGTAAAAAGGGTTAAATAAGAAAAAAAACTCACAATAAACACACACAGTACGTGTGTATCGATCAGGAGCCAAGAAAGAGCAAGGGTTCACCCTTGTTCTCATCAAATTCATCAAATTAACAAAGAAGAATCAATGTTTATCAGTTGCATGTGGTGAAAACTCGATCAATCACCCATACCTAATCAAGTGGTAAGTTGAATTACTAGATTTGGTGAATTGTAGAAGAAGGGTATTGACCCAATCATGAAATTGTAATATGATTTGTGTTGTTTAGATGTTAAGGATGCTCCCTAGGGTAGAAATCATGCTTAAATTTGGTTAATTGAGAGAAAGTTTCTATAAACCCACTTTATGAAAGTTATGTTATGAATGTGAAGATTTTAGGAGTGATAAATGTATGTAATTGACATGTAATTCAGCTTGTAGTACCCAAATGCTAGATAAATTGATGAAGATTAAAGGAATCGAAAGAATTAGATTGTCTAGTGATGACATATAGGATGATATAGCAAATCATGCTTAAAATGCTTGTACACTATGCTTTATTAATGTGATGCACACTAGGTGTTTGATGAAATGCTTGAAAGAGTAATTATGTGTAAATTGAAGTGTGATGGAATGAAAGTTAGGGTACTAAACGGATGAATGAATATGTTGATTTAGGTGTGAAGGAAGAAGGTTCGAATTCTAAGAAATCGGAAGGATCACAAGACCGAGGTATGTTTCGTTGCATACAAATATCTTATTTATAATCTTGTTACAACATCATAACTAGATATTGTTAAAATGTTAAAGTGATTAGAACTAACTAGCAAATCCCTTGCGGGTTTGGCTTTATGAGGATCGTGATAAGTTATGCGAGTCGACCGGTTCTAGTGAACAAGTCGCTCATGAATAAGCTTCCATCCGTTTTGAACGGATGGTATCGTATGCTATGTTAAATGCTAGAAGCTTAATCCGTTGTACGGATAGGATGAAGAATTTATGTTATAAGCAATCATCCCGGGTAAACGGGTTGGATGTGTATGCTTAACTCTCGTTGAGAGTGTTTATGCTAAACCCAAGAATTTGGGTAGTCGAATGCGTAAGCAAGGTGAAAGCTCATATTCGGATGGAACTAAAACGAAAGTGTTATAGATTATCACGTATGATGACTAACTTGTAAAACCTTGTTGTTGAATGTAGGTAAATCCTCACTTTAGGCGATCCGGAGCATGGAGCGAGCACATGTCTAAGCCTTGTTATACCGAACGCTTCCGCTAGTTAAAATGCATACTTTTGGGTCTATGTCTTGTTATTTGGTTTTATCTTGTTAGAAGTCTTAAACTTGAAAACTTGTTGTTCTTGTTTTGGGTAGTTTAACGTAACTAGGGTCGTTGATGGATGATGTTTTATTTTATGTAAAAACAGGGGGTATGTTTGTTTTACAAACGGGTCATGCCCAAATTTTGTTAAAAAGTTTATAAACAATGTTAATTACAAGGTCTAGATTTCGATAAGTTGTTGTTTTTATTAATATGAATAAGCGGTCGTAACATTGGGGGCTTAATTTATTTTTGGGTCTTGAAGTAGCCTACACTTCTTCTGGTTTGTTTCTTACACAGACCAAATATGCCAAAGATATTCTTCTACGGGCGAATTTATATGATGATAAACCTGTTAGTACTCCTCTCTCTCCTCATGAATCCTTCACGGTTGATGGTGTTGCATATTCTGACCCTACGCTTTATCGCTCTGTAGTTGGTGCTTTGCAATACTTAACTATTACCAGGCCTGGCTTATCATATGTTGTCAACCAACTATCTCAGTTTCTTCAAAAACCCAACCATTGATCATTTTCAGGTTGTTAAACATTACTACGGTATGTTAAAGGCACCCTTTAGTTTGGTCTAACTTACACTCGTCCTCATGCTTGCTCTGTTATTGGCTACTCTGATGCTGATTGGGCCCGTTGCCTGGATATAAGACGTTCTACCTATGGCTATTCTATATTTCTTGGTGGAAATCTTGTCTCATGGAGAGCTAAAAAGCAACCAACAGTTTCAAGATCAAGTTGTGAATCTGAATATCGTGCTATGGCTAATACTACTGCAGAAATTGTATGGATTACCCACTTGTTATGAGAACTGCATGCTTTACCTCCTGGTCGCCCGACCCTTTTATGTGACAATAAAAGTGCCTTGTTCATGACCCAAAATCCAGTTTCACACAAGCGTGCAAAACACTTTGATTTGGATTATCACTTTATTCGTGAACTGGTGAATTCTGACAAACTTTATACAAAGTTTGTTCCAACCAATCTTTAGGTGGCTGACATCTTTACAAAAAGTCTTCCGCGTGCTCAGTTTGAAGTTTTTCGCTCAATGTTTCGTCTTGGACTGTAACACCCCAAAAAATTATGGTAAATGATAAATAAAGAATTTAACTTAGTTAATGGAAAGATTTGATTTAAAGATAACTAGTTAAATAAAAGGCTTAAATTAAATACTCCCTCAAGTGGGAGGACTAAAGATGTAATTAGTTAGTAAAAAGGGTTAAATAAGAAAAAAACTCACAATAAACACACACAGTACGTGTGTATCGATCAGGAGCCAAGAAAGAGCAAGGGTTCACCCTTGTTCTCATCAAATTCATCAAATTAACAAAGAAGAATCAATGTTTATCAGTTGCATGTGGTGAAAACTCGATCAATCACCCATACCTAATCAAGTGGTAAGTTGAATTACTAGATTTGGTGAATTGTAGAAGAAGGGTATTGACCCAATCATGAAATTGTAATATGATTTGTGTTGTTTAGATGTTAAGGATGCTCCCTAGGGTAGAAATCATGCTTAAATTTGGTTAATTGAGAGAAAGTTTCTATAACCCCACTTTATGAAAGTTATGTTATGAATGTGAAGATTTTAGGAGTGATAAATGTATGTAATTGACATGTAATTCAGCTTGTAGTACCCAAATGCTAGATAAATTGATGAAGATTAAAGGAATCGAAAGAATTAGATTGTCTAGTGATGACATATAGGATGATATAGCAAATCATGCTTAAAATGCTTGTACACTATGCTTTATTAATGTGATGCACACTAGGTGTTTGATGAAATGCTTGAAAGAGTAATTATGTGTAAATTGAAGTGTGATGGAATGAAAGTTAGGGTACTAAACGGATGAATGAATATGTTGATTTAGGTGTGAAGGAAGAAGGTTCGAATTCTAAGAAATCGGAAGGATCACAAGACCGAGGTATGTTTCGTTGCATACAAATATCTTATTTATAATCTTGTTACAACATCATAACTAGATATTGTTAAAATGTTAAAGTGATTAGAACTAACTAGCAAATCCCTTGCGGGTTTGGCTTTATGAGGATCGTGATAAGTTATGCGAGTCGACCGGTTCTAGTGAACAAGTCGCTCATGAATAAGCTTCCATCCGTTTTGAACGGATGGTATCGTATGCTATGTTAAATGCTAGAAGCTTAATCCATTGTACGGATAGGATGAAGAATTTATGTTATAAGCAATCATCCCGGGTAAACGGGTTGGATGTGTATGCTTAACTCTCGTTGAGAGTGTTTATGCTAAACCCAAGAATTTGGGTAGTCGAATGCGTAAGCAAGGTGAAAGCTCATATTCGGATGGAACTAAAACGAAAGTGTTATAGATTATCACGTATGATGACTAACTTGTAAAACCTTGTTGTTGAATGTAGGTAAATCCTCACTTTAGGCGATCCGGAGCATGGAGCGAGCACATGTCTAAGCCTTGTTATACCGAACGCTTCCGCTAGTTAAAATGCATACTTTTGGGTCTATGTCTTGTTATTTGGTTTTATCTTGTTAGAAGTCTTAAACTTGAAAACTTGTTGTTCTTGTTTTGGGTAGTTTAACGTAACTAGGGTCGTTGATGGATGATGTTTTATTTTATGTAAAAACAGGGGGTATGTTTGTTTTACAAACGGGTCATGCCCAAATTTTGTTAAAAAGTTTATAAACAATGTTAATTACAAGGTCTAGATTTCGATAAGTTGTTGTTTTTATTAATATGAATAAGCGGTCGTAACAAGTTGGTATCAGAGCCAAGGTTTGAGGGATTCGAGCGTTAAATGCGATGCTTGAACTCAAACCGATGGCTCGTTCGAAAGAGTGCTCGCTCCAAGATCGCCAAAGAGGTAAAATTTTAAACACTCGTTTAATATGAACATGTATAATGCACTACGGTTAAGGAGTTAAGATTTTGTTATGTTATGAAGCGTTAATATGAGCTAAATGAGAAATCCCGAGACCCGGGAAGCTGAAAACGGACTCGGAAAGTAGTCGGAACAGTCAAAAAACAACCTGCAGCGTTTTGTTAAACGAGAGCCCGTCGCCGACGGGTTAACCCCCCGTCGCCGACGGCCCACCTTTGTCCGACGCTTAAACTTACTGCCGACGGGATTTTGTGTCCGACGGCCACTTTTAAGAGCCCGTCGCCGACGGGCATACAAGCCGTCGCCGACGGCTCACGTAAAGATCAGTTTGCTGAAATTTTTTTTGTTTTCATATTTTGTGTTCCGGGTTGTCCGAAAGCTTATTTCATGGATACGTAGTGTCCATATAAGGTCTAATAAGTGCATGTAATCACGAATTGTGATCATAACAAGAATGGATTCGTAAGAATCAAAAGAGTTTAAGCAAATAACATGAAATGGATTAAGTGAATGATGATTAATGAGTAATGATAAACGGAAAGTTTGTGATTAATATTAAACGAAAGCATGATAATGTGTAGATGGCTGATGCAAGAAACGTTAATGATGACGATGATACTGCTCGTCAAGAAGCAATGTACAATAAAGTTATGGAAGTGGCAGAAGGGGTTATGCAAGCTAATCTTCCACAATTAGCTCAAGAAGTAGAAAGTCGGGTGTTGGGAGTTGTAGATGCCATGATGACTAGCAAGATAGAAGAACTGAAAGAACTGATAGAGGGATCTAAAAACAAAAGCAAAGAAAGACGGTGCACGTATAAAGACTTCATGGCATGTCATCCCGCAACGTATGATGGAAAAATTGACCCGATCGCATGTCAAAGATGGATTTCCAACATTGAAGCGGTATTTATTCGAAGTCGTTGTGATAATGAAGATAAGGTGATGTTCGCTACGGGCCAACTCACTTTACAGGCAAAAGATTGGTGGGATGCACACAGTAAAGAAATAGGGGAGGATCGATTACAAGAGATGACTTGGCAAGAATTCAAGGAACCCTTTATGAGGTATCATTGCCCTCAGTCGGCTATCGATAAGATCCAAGAGGATTTCTTGCGCCTTCGACAGAAAAACGAGACGATAAACGAAATATCAAATACCTTCTTGGATAAGATGAAGTTCTGTGGGGATTTTGTGAAGACTGAAAGGATGAAGATCAATCGCTTTTATGGGGTTTTAAAAGCGGAATTTAGGGAGTTCATTACTCCCTCGAAATGTGAAACTCTAGATGAGCTCATCAATCTGGCACGGGATAGAGAAATCGAAATTAAGAGGCAAGAAGAACGTGGGGAAAAGAGGTCAAGCGAGAAGGGAGCAAGTTCGAGTCCATCCAAAAAGGGGAGGTATCAAGATCAAGGAAGGAAAGATAAATCGAAAGGTGGTATTCCTCCTTGTAAGACTTGTGGAAAGCTTCATACCGGGGAGTGTTTGTTAGGCAAGAAGGGGTGCTACAAGTGTGGTAAGGAAGGACACTCGTCTTTTCAATGTCCAGATAACTCGAAGACTTGTTTCAATTGTTTTGGAAAGGGGCATGTTAAGTCGGAGTGTCCAAAACTCCAACAAGGATCAAAGAAGGAGGGAAAGAATGAAGAAAGCTCTAAAGAGAAAGGGAGGATGTTTCAAATCACTTCCGAAGAAGCTAAGTCTCATCCGAATGTGGTTTCAGGTATCTTTTTACTCAACTCCATACCGGTTTATGTATTGTTTGATACTGGGGCCACTATGTCGTTTATTTCAAATGAAATCATACAACATCCTTCATTTAAGATCGAACGAATGCCGATGCCTTTAGAAGTAGAGATAGCTGATAGTAAGATTTATATGCTGCATGAGATTTGTAAAAATTGCAAATTTACAATAGAAGATGAAGAATTTGATATCGACCTCATACCTATGGTTCTGGGGGAATTCAAAATGATAGTGGGTATGGATTGGATGGCCCGACACCAAGCGGGAATTAATTGTGAAACCAAAACGGTACATGTTCAGTCCCCAAGTGGAAAACGAATAACTATACAAGGAGAGAGGAGGATGGAAGCGAAACTTTGTACCCTCGTTCAAGCCGCGAAGTATACACTTAACGGGGGTAAGACATACCTAGCTTATGTGGTAGATACTCAACGAGATTTTCTGAAGCTTGAAGATGTAGAGATCGTGAATGAATTTCCGGATGTGTTTCCGGATGACTTGCCGGGACTTCCTCCCGAAAGAGAAATAGAGTTTCGCATTGAATTGAATCCGGTTGCGAAGCCGGTTGTGAAGGCTCCTTATAGATTGGCTCCCACCGAGATGCGGGAGCTAATGACACAATTACAAGACCTGTTAGACAAGGGCTTTATACGTCCGAGTGTGTCACCTTGGGGAGCGCCTGTCTTATTTGTTAAGAAGAAAGACGGGTCAATGCGCATGTGCATCGACTACAGAGAATTAAACAAGCTAACTATCAAGAACCGCTACCCTTTACCAAGAATTGACGATCTTTTTGATCAACTGCAAGGGGCGAGTTGGTTCTCCAAGATAGATTTGCGTTCGGGGTACCATCAAGTTAGGGTACGAGAAGAAGATGTTCCGAAAACCGCGTTCAGAACCCGTTATGGGCATTATGAATTTTTAGTCATGTCTTTCGGGTTGACGAATGCGCCGGCTGCGTTTATGGATCTTATGAACCGGGTATGTCGTCCCATGTTAGATAAATCTGTGATCGTGTTCATAGATGATATTCTAGTCTACTCGCGAAGCAAGGCCGAACATGCAAGACACTTGCGTGAAGTACTTGAAGTTCTCCGTAAAGAGAAACTTTACGCAAAATTTTCAAAATGCGCCTTTTGGCTCAGAGAGGTGCAGTTTCTGGGCCATGTGATCAATTCGGAGGGTGTCCTAGTAGATCCATCAAAGATCGATGCTGTAATGAAATGGGTTCCTCCGAAGAACCATACTGAAATAAGAAGTTTTCTAGGCCTTGCGGGATATTACAGGAGGTTCATACAGGATTTTTCAAAGATAGCTTTGCCTTTAACAAAGCTGACGAGGAAGAAAGAGAAGTTCGTGTGGGGTAAAGAACAGGAGGAAGCCTTCCGAGTATTAAAAGAGAAATTATCATGTCCACCGGTTTTGACATTACCGGATGGGACTGAAGACCTGGTGGTCTATTCAGACGCGTCACATCAAGGTTTAGGTTGCGTTTTGATGCAACGGGGGAGAGTTATCGCATATGCTTCACGGCAACTGAAGCTGCATGAAGTAAACTACCCAACACACGATTTGGAATTGGCAGCGGTAGTATTTGCCTTAAAAATTTGGAGGCATTATCTATATGGCGTGAAGTGCACAATTTATTCGGATCACAAAAGCCTTAAATATTTCTTTGAGCAGAAAGACTTGAATATGAGGCAACGGAGGTGGTTAGAACTTATCAAAGACTATGATTGTGATATCCTTTATCACCCGGGAAAAGCGAATGTAGTAGCCGACGCGTTAAGCCGAAAGGAATATCCGCCTCCCATTCGAGTAAAATCCATGAAGATGATAGTTACACCGCGATTACTCGAGATGATACGTGATTCCCAAATAAAATCACTCGCAGCTGAAGATGACAAGAAAGAAAGATTGAAAGGAGTAACCGACAAGTTAGAAGAAAATTCGATCGGGCTCAAAACGAGATTTGGCCGAATCTGGATACCCCGCTTCTGCGAAGTCAAGACTGCGTTACTTGAAGAAGCTCATAAGTCACGATATTCGGTTCACCCCGGGGCTACAAAGATGTATCAGGATTTGAAGATCAACTATTGGTGGCCGGGCATGAAACGTGATATCGTTAAGTATGTCGCGAAATGCTTAACATGTTCCCAAGTGAAAGCAGAGCATCAAAAACCATACGGGGAGTTGCAGCCCTTAGAGATTCCGGTATGGAAGTGGGAGGAACTAACAATGGATTTGGTAACTAAGCTTCCTAGAACGAAAAAGGGGCACGATACAATATGGGTAATCGTAGATCGGCTTACGAAAAGCGCTCATTTTCTACCTATCAAAGAGGCTTACTCCTCCGAGATAATGGCAGAAATATATATGAATGAAATCATATCTCGACACGGTGTGCCTGTGTCAATCGTTTCGGACCGGGACACCCGATTTACCTCACGTTACTGGCGAAAGTTTCACGAGAGCGTGGGCACGAGGTTACACATAAGCACCGCCTACCACCCTCAGACTGACGGCCAGTCAGAAAGAACCATTCAAACCCTTATCGATATGCTGAGAGCGTGTGCATTAGACTTTGGGGGAAGCTGGGCTGACCATCTACCCCTGGTGGAGTTCTCTTATAATAATAGTTACCATAGTGGCCTTAAAATGGCTCCATATGAACTCCTGTACGGAAGAAAATGTAGAACTCCCGTATGTTGGGGTGAAGTGGGACAAAGAGAGCTTGCGCCAAGTGATCTAATAGCAGTAACAAATGAAAAGATAAAATTGGTAAGAGCGCGACTGAAAGCGGCCCAGGATCGGCAAAAAGTTTACGCGAAAAAGAAAAGACGACCTATTGAATTTCAAGTCGGAGATTTCGCTCTGTTGAAAGTGTCCCCATGGAAGGGTATAATCCGTTTTCGCAAGCGGGGCAAATTAGGTCCTCGATATATTGGACCGTTCAAAGTCTTGGCTCGAGTTGGAAAAGTCGCATATCGATTAGAACTACCGCCTACTCTAGACGGGATTCATAATACCTTCCACGTGTCGCAGTTGAGGAAGAGTCCTACGGACGAAACAGCACTAGTACCACTCGATGATATTGAGTTGGACGAGGGATTGAACTATGTCGAAAGACCCGTAGCCATTAAAGACTTCAAAGTAAAGAATCTCCGCAACAAAACGGTTAAACAAGTGTTGGTTCAATGGCAACACCGAAAAGGGTCGGATCTCACTTGGGAAGCAGAAGATGAAATGAGGAAACACTATCCTTTTCTTTTCGGTATGTCGATATTTAAATTTGTCATATGATCAGGTTTCGGGGACGAAACCTCTTTTAAGGGGGGTAGACTTGTAACACCCCAAAAAATTATGGTAAATGATAAATAAAGAATTTAACTTAGTTAATGGAAAGATTTGATTTAAAGATAACTAGTTAAATAAAAGGCTTAAATTAAATACTCCCTCAAGTGGGAGGACTAAAGATGTAATTAGTTAGTAAAAAGGGTTAAATAAGAAAAAAACTCACAATAAACACACACAGTACGTGTGTATCGATCAGGAGCCAAGAAAGAGCAAGGGTTCACCCTTGTTCTCATCAAATTCATCAAATTAACAAAGAAGAATCAATGTTTATCAGTTGCATGTGGTGAAAACTCGATCAATCACCCATACCTAATCAAGTGGTAAGTTGAATTACTAGATTTGGTGAATTGTAGAAGAAGGGTATTGACCCAATCATGAAATTGTAATATGATTTGTGTTGTTTAGATGTTAAGGATGCTCCCTAGGGTAGAAATCATGCTTAAATTTGGTTAATTGAGAGAAAGTTTCTATAAACCCACTTTATGAAAGTTATGTTATGAATGTGAAGATTTTAGGAGTGATAAATGTATGTAATTGACATGTAATTCAGCTTGTAGTACCCAAATGCTAGATAAATTGATGAAGATTAAAGGAATCGAAAGAATTAGATTGTCTAGTGATGACATATAGGATGATATAGCAAATCATGCTTAAAATGCTTGTACACTATGCTTTATTAATGTGATGCACACTAGGTGTTTGATGAAATGCTTGAAAGAGTAATTATGTGTAAATTGAAGTGTGATGGAATGAAAGTTAGGGTACTAAACGGATGAATGAATATGTTGATTTAGGTGTGAAGGAAGAAGGTTCGAATTCTAAGAAATCGGAAGGATCACAAGACCGAGGTATGTTTCGTTGCATACAAATATCTTATTTATAATCTTGTTACAACATCATAACTAGATATTGTTAAAATGTTAAAGTGATTAGAACTAACTAGCAAATCCCTTGCGGGTTTGGCTTTATGAGGATCGTGATAAGTTATGCGAGTCGACCGGTTCTAGTGAACAAGTCGCTCATGAATAAGCTTCCATCCGTTTTGAACGGATGGTATCGTATGCTATGTTAAATGCTAGAAGCTTAATCCGTTGTACGGATAGGATGAAGAATTTATGTTATAAGCAATCATCCCGGGTAAACGGGTTGGATGTGTATGCTTAACTCTCGTTGAGAGTGTTTATGCTAAACCCAAGAATTTGGGTAGTCGAATGCGTAAGCAAGGTGAAAGCTCATATTCGGATGGAACTAAAACGAAAGTGTTATAGATTATCACGTATGATGACTAACTTGTAAAACCTTGTTGTTGAATGTAGGTAAATCCTCACTTTAGGCGATCCGGAGCATGGAGCGAGCACATGTCTAAGCCTTGTTATACCGAACGCTTCCGCTAGTTAAAATGCATACTTTTGGGTCTATGTCTTGTTATTTGGTTTTATCTTGTTAGAAGTCTTAAACTTGAAAACTTGTTGTTCTTGTTTTGGGTAGTTTAACGTAACTAGGGTCGTTGATGGATGATGTTTTATTTTATGTAAAAACAGGGGGTATGTTTGTTTTACAAACGGGTCATGCCCAAATTTTGTTAAAAAGTTTATAAACAATGTTAATTACAAGGTCTAGATTTCGATAAGTTGTTGTTTTTATTAATATGAATAAGCGGTCGTAACATTGGGGGCTTAATTTATTTTTGGGTCTTGAAGTAGCCTACACTTCTTCTGGTTTGTTTCTTACACAGACCAAATATGCCAAAGATATTCTTCTACGGGCGAATTTATATGATGATAAACCTGTTAGTACTCCTCTCTCTCCTCATGAATCCTTCACGGTTGATGGTGTTGCATATTCTGACCCTACGCTTTATCGCTCTGTAGTTGGTGCTTTGCAATACTTAACTATTACCAGGCCTGGCTTATCATATGTTGTCAACCAACTATCTCAGTTTCTTCAAAAACCCAACCATTGATCATTTTCAGGTTGTTAAACATTACTACGGTATGTTAAAGGCACCCTTTAGTTTGGTCTAACTTACACTCGTCCTCATGCTTGCTCTGTTATTGGCTACTCTGATGCTGATTGGGCCCGTTGCCTGGATATAAGACGTTCTACCTATGGCTATTCTATATTTCTTGGTGGAAATCTTGTCTCATGGAGAGCTAAAAAGCAACCAACAGTTTCAAGATCAAGTTGTGAATCTGAATATCGTGCTATGGCTAATACTACTGCAGAAATTGTATGGATTACCCACTTGTTATGAGAACTGCATGCTTTACCTCCTGGTCGCCCGACCCTTTTATGTGACAATAAAAGTGCCTTGTTCATGACCCAAAATCCAGTTTCACACAAGCGTGCAAAACACTTTGATTTGGATTATCACTTTATTCGTGAACTGGTGAATTCTGACAAACTTTATACAAAGTTTGTTCCAACCAATCTTTAGGTGGCTGACATCTTTACAAAAAGTCTTCCGCGTGCTCAGTTTGAAGTTTTTCGCTCAATGTTTCGTCTTGGACTGTAACACCCCAAAAAATTATGGTAAATGATAAATAAAGAATTTAACTTAGTTAATGGAAAGATTTGATTTAAAGATAACTAGTTAAATAAAAGGCTTAAATTAAATACTCCCTCAAGTGGGAGGACTAAAGATGTAATTAGTTAGTAAAAAGGGTTAAATAAGAAAAAAACTCACAATAAACACACACAGTACGTGTGTATCGATCAGGAGCCAAGAAAGAGCAAGGGTTCACCCTTGTTCTCATCAAATTCATCAAATTAACAAAGAAGAATCAATGTTTATCAGTTGCATGTGGTGAAAACTCGATCAATCACCCATACCTAATCAAGTGGTAAGTTGAATTACTAGATTTGGTGAATTGTAGAAGAAGGGTATTGACCCAATCATGAAATTG